>CM066734.1:112826500-115307750 GCA_033961575.1 Aselliscus stoliczkanus | reverse complement strand
GAAAATTTTATTAATTTTCGCTCATTATTTTATGACAAATTGTAAAGAAAGGCAGCAATGAAAAATGTGGAAACACTGGGATTATCCAGAAACTTCCTGGATTTTTTATTGAAGGATTTGCAAAAGATATGTGTTCTGAAATATTTTTAAGAAAGCATGAAATACCATGTCACATCACATTAATTTATAGATATTGTCACACATGCTAAAAATATGGCCTATTCATTCTTGCCAAAAACAACCCTTTCTAAAAATCAGCTTTGAATGTGAAATGTATTGAATCTCTTCCTGTATTTAGTCAATAACTCTGCCATCCTTGATTTTTTTCAAGTGTTTTTAAATCAATTTCTAGCTCTACTAAATAGCAACAAATAATGGTTAAAAATTATGTCAAATCAAGCAATAAAAGTGTACTTCTTGGGCCGGCCAAGTGGCGTGGTGGTTAAGCGCTGGCTTGGGAAGCCAGCGGCCCTGGTTCGGTCCCACATAGGAGGGCCAGTGACACTGCCCTCAAAAACAAAAAAAAAAAAAAAAAAGTGTACTTCTTTTTTTTCTCTCACTCAGATTTCAAAGTGAGTCTGCTTTCCAATCTGTCATATTTTCCCTAGCTCTGCCGTAACAAAATACTGTGGCTTAAACAACAAAAATGTATTATTGTCTCACAGTTCTAGAGGCTAGAAGTCTGAGATCAAAGTGTCAGTAGGATTGGGTCCTTGTGAGGCCAGTGAGGTAAAGATCTGTTCAGGGCTGTCTTCTTGACTTGTAGATGGCTGGCTTCTCTCTGTGCCTCTTTGCATGGCCTTCTTCCTATATCTGGGTTTGTATCCAAATTTCCCTTTTTCACAAGAATACCACTCATACTGGATTAGGGCCTACCCTAAGGACCTCATTTTAACTGGATTACCTCTGTAAAGACCCTATTACCGTATAAGGTCATATTGAGGGACTGGGAGTTAAGACTTCAACATAAGGATTTGGAGGAGGGGCACACAACTCACAGCATAAGACCACTTTAAAGCTTCTCTTTATTTTAGTAGAAAATTCTTCATGTAAAAAAAATGTTATGAGCTTTTTCCACCATCTTGGTGCCAGTGGAGGCCTGCTGGGAACAGAACTTCTAAAAGGACAAGTATGTTTGGAAGGTTGTGGCCCAAGGCCATTTGTGCTATAAGTGGGGTCTCCAGAACCAGAGAGAGCACATAGCTCTTCTTAAAATTGAAGGTATTTATGCTCGAGATGAAACTGAATTCTATTTAGACAAGAGATGTGCTTATGTGTACAAGGCAAAGAACAACACAGTGACTCCTGGTGGCAAATCTAACAAAGCCAGAAAGATAATTCATACTCATAGAAACAGTGGCATGGTTTATGCCAAATTCCAAAGCAACCTTCCCACTAAGGCCATAAGACACAGAATCCATGCAATGCTGTATAATCTGTGTAAAGCGAATTTGTTCTCTTATAAAAAGAAAAATTACCTGAGTAAAGAGAAAAAATAATCAGATCATGTCTCTGTGGGTGTGACCACCTACGGTCTGTGCATAGGCAAGCCTACTATCCAAACAGATTCATTCGAGTTTGTCCTAGAAATTAAAAATAAATAAATAGGGTGAGCTGAGTGGCTCAGTTGGTTAAGAGCCCGAGCTCTGAGCAACAGGGTCGCCGGTTTGATTCCCACATGGGCCAGTGAGCTGCCACTGAGCTGCCAACAGGTGGCAGGATGGCTCAGCCGGTGCTCCTAACAACAAGGTTGCCAGTTCAATCCCCACATGGGATGGTGAGCTATGCCCACCCACGACTAAGATTGAACATGCACCTTGAGCTGAGCAGCTGGGAGCTGCCGACAGGCAGCAGGATGGTGACTGGACTTGGAGCTAAGCTAGCTGCGCTCTCCACAACTAAGATTGAAGGACAACAACTTGGCTGTTCCCCTTCCCCAATTCTCCAACACTGTTTCCCCTTCCCCAATTCCCCAATTAAAAAAAAAAAATCTAAAATAAATAAATAAATAAAAATAAATAAACTATATCAATTAAAACTTTTTTAGTTCCAAGTGACAGAAAGCCTAACCCAATTAAACAAACAAACAAAAAAGAAATATATTGGTTCCTGTGACTGGAAAGTCTAAGGGTAGTACTAGGTGGGGTATATCTGGATTCATATTAGGTCTCAAGCAATGTCATCAAGATGAAATTTTTCTACATTTTTTTCTACATTATTCAGCTCTGTCTTTATCATGTTGTCTCCATTGTCTAAGTTTAAGTCCAGCTGGAAGAAGCTTTCCAACAATCATCTACAAAATTCTCTTTGTGTCTTACTGTCTCATATTGGGTCATGGTGGCCAGGGAAACGGGCAGATCTGAATCAAGTCTGACCTCACAAGCCACATATCTAGGGGGAGTCACTTCTAACTGACTAGATGAACAATGAGAGAAAAATTGATCACTAAATAAACATCAAAAGGTGTTACCAGAAGTGGGGTAAATGGATATAGGATGCCAATATCAACAAATATCCATTACAGAGGCTGAAGTGACAAACCCAGAAGTCAGTGGGTCAACTCAGAGATAATATTCCCATACTTATACAAGACCTCCATTGATTCAATAAATATTAGCAATGGGTTTTAAGAATCCATCAGAATTCTCATATAATACTGAATTTATCTATAAAATGAATATCAGCTAAATCTCCAATTTTTGCATGCAAAAACCCATGTCAACTACACATCTGTAGAAGATGCCCAATAACTAAGAACAATAGCTTTGGTTTATTGAATTTGAATAACCAATGTGGCTCAAAAATGCAGAGAAGTACAGACGATAGCCAAAAAAGAATAAGCTTAAGTGAAACTGGGAAAGATATTTCTTTCCAAGTAGCTTTTTTCTGTCTCTTGAGCAATAAAAATATCCAATACTACATCCACTAAGGAGAAACCAAGAGTTTCTTATTCCAATAGGCTATGAAAAAGGAAACTTCTAAAAATGTTATTTGAAGGTCTATATTACTAAATCTATCTCTTCTCAGTTCACTGAGACAGTATCACAATTAGTGGGAATGATATTTCTGGATCCACATCCATCTAGATGATGTAAATAAACTATGACAAATTATTAGTTGCAGATCTTTCATTTCATATTTAGGACCTAGGATCTTGAACATAATCAAGAGAATCTAATTGTGAAGCAGCTGTTTGGTTAGTGATGAACTATTTGTGTTCTAGCTGATTTTGTGATATTATTCCTCAGTATTATATAGTTTTTCACCTTAAGATAAATCTAGTAGATCTAGACTGTCTCCACCTTTGAATTTGAATTTGTCTGTCTTAACTATTTTTTTGCCAAAAGTGAGAAGCAAGCCATTAGCCTAAGAAGTATAACAAACTTTATCATTTTTAAGCAACAAGTGTGATCTGCATTCATACAAATATACATCACTGAAAATTAAGGGGTTTTTTTGTTGTTGTTTTTTCAGTTGCTCTATTGGGGAAGAGTCTAGCTCTCTCCCCTTCTTCTATTTATCTATCAAAGGCATTAGAAGAAAAGGAGAAAAGATTAGACCAGGCAAAAGAAAACACTTTGGACTCTACTTGGTATGAAAAGAGTTCCAATTATCAATTTCCCTACAGTGTACACCAAAGAACCAGCTGAAAGTGGTTAGGAAGCATCAGCAATTTTAAATGTGTTACTAATTATTTCGATACCTCATCAACAACTCAGCAATTTTATTCCTGGTAATCATGACTCACCCTCTTCCTCCATTTATCATTTCAATTAACTTTTTCTATTATAAGCATTTGCAAGGCTTCATAAGAAAAGTGACTCAAAAAAGGCACTAAGACATTCAGGGAACCCACCCTCTGCACTTCTCTCCATAACCATATCCTGCCTATTCTTGCTCTGTTCTTTGATTTCAGTGGGACGACTGAAGAGTGAGCACATTGTTGCTGAAAATCTAAGTCTGGCTCTGACAAGGCTTTTTATAATGTATGTCATAAGAACTACATTTTGAGTACTTATACTCTGAAACCTTCTGAACACTACACAAATGTCAGCAATAGATGTGGATTACCATATATATGTATAGGTTTTAATCCTAACATTTTTAATATCCATGAGATCAGAAATTCTCATTGAATTCCTAAGAGCCTAAATCTAAAAGTACCTGGACTATAAGTTGCACTCAATAAATACTTGCTAAATGAACAAATAAGTAAAAGAATGGATATGGCCTAACATACAAATAAAATATAATAAGAAAACATTTCACTATCTATAACACTGAATTCTTTCTACAGAGGATGAATTATGTTGCTAGGAGGCCATTGTTCAACTGAGCACTTTGATGAATGTCTATGTTTAGGAGGATTATGAGCCAGAAAATACGCAATTATTTTCCAAAATATCGGGAGATCCCTGGAGTGGAAAAGAGGTAATCTGGAGGGTAGTGCGAGAGAGAGAGAGAGAGAGAGAGAGAGAGAGAGAGAGAGAGAAACCCTAGATGGCAGCTGAGCCCTGAGGGACTTAAGAGAACAAGAATATCAATTATGGAGTTTTATAATTATTTGCTCTAAAATATGCCATACAGTAAACTCTTCTACCTTCCTACAAAATATTCAATAAATTTTACATTTCTCCCTAGTGTGAGGATATTCTTCGGGGAAACTTAAGAAGCCTGCAGTTTCCTTGGCAAACAGCTCACAGGATACAAAATATTCAGTAAATTTTACATTTCTCCCTAGTGTGAGGATATTCTTTGGGGAAACTTAAGAAGCCTGCAGTTTCCTTGGCAAACATAGCTCACAAGAAAACAGGATTATGAAATTGTAAATCCTTGGGTGGGAATTTTTCCGAAATCTTGTGAAGACTGATGGCTTACACAACTCATCAGTGAGATTGAGGGTGCAACTCAGTTCTCTCTAGATCAGATGGTGCAGGGACACCAAGCTGTCATCTAGGCTCCATGCTGCCTGCTCAGGATGAAAGAATAAAATGCCTCTAGATAAAACTTGGCAGCATGGAAGAAGTGCCAGTTGGGCAGCCAGGGGAGTCAGAAGTACCAGTGATAGAGGTCAAAGACAACTGTTAAATGGAGCATTATTTTCTTTATCAAACAGGCATTATGGCACCAAGTCGGGCTGGCTTCATGGGCATACACCCAATGCAGTCACAGAGGGCTCCACACTCAGAAAAGCTTTGCACTTAGAATTTAATCCTCTGCAATCTATGTCTTGAAATGACAATTTAAGGAACACAAGGCAAGAGAAGTTAACTTGGTTAAACTCATCTACCCAGTGAGATCATTTGAATTTGCTTTGGGTAAGTGAAATCTGATGGGATAATGGAGCCACACTCGGGAATAGCCCACCTCCTACTACCTCCCCACCCACCTTCCCACCAACCCAGAATGAGGTCTTGGCCACCTATGCTCTACCTAGCCTTGTTATCCATGCTATTTCCTGTGCTACTAACACCCCAGCCTTGAAGGAGGGAAGGCTCACCGATCCTCAGCCTCTGGAGAGCCTGGGTACAGGTACAGAGAGGGCTGGTATTAGGGACACACCCCATGACATCCTAAATCAGGCCAATGTAGTGACTCTCCCTACCCTGGGTTGGCAGAAACACAGAAAATATAGTGGACCATTTGGCAGGGACCTTTCACCCACTGCCAAACCAGGTACCAAGCACATCCCAGAGTAGAGGATACAATCCATGTGGGGAGGGAGGGGGTCCTCTATCCAGTATGGACTGGGACATGGGCCTGTGGGAAAAAGGGATTAACTTCCCTGCCCCTTCTGGAGACCCATATTTCTATTTTGCACTGGGTCCCGCAAATTATATAACCATTCATGCATTAGCTAAACAGGGAAATTTAACTACAGTTGGAAACTGAATTCCCAACTCGATTATCATCTAGCTTTGCATTAAAATAAGTAGAAGAGGAGAGAAATAATTTTATAATTTGACTTGCAAATAGAACACCTAAAATTCCATTAATTCACAACAGCCATATTTCCATGGTAATGATTATCTTCATAGTTTATGTATGTGTGTCAATTTATTTTTACTCATATTCAAAATTCTGCAGAAAGATCATTAGACTGGCAGTCAAGAAAAAGTTGTTCTAGCCCTAACAATACCACTAACTTGCTTTGTGAGATCGAAGGGGTCTATCACTCCTCTGGCTTTCAGATTCTTTCACTACAAAATGAACTAGGTTGATTATGATCTCTGAGTGGCATTCCAAGTTTTACAATTTTGATTCCTGCATGCTCACTCTTCAGAAAATTCAGGTACTCATACAACATCAACAACAACACATAGGTACATGTCTCCAAAATTATAAAAATTAGTAGTAGTAGTAGTACTTACCAGGAAAAAATGCTTTATATCCAATATCTCCTTCAGTACTCAAGTTTTTTATAAGAAAAGATTGACTACTGTTAAACTCATTTGTGGATAAACAAATATTTATATTTTTTAATTTTTAATTTTTTAATCAATTTTGGTAAATTAGACTTGTTTATGAAGCAGGCAATTTTGCTAAATTTTCTAATGCTTTACCATAAAATTATTTGCAATATCCTCTTATGTGTTTATGTCTGCAGCACCTGTAGAGGTGTCCCTTTTCATTTTTGTTGTTGACTGTTTATGTCTTCTCTTTTATTGATCAGTTAAAACGAAAGTTTGTCAGTTTTATTATACTGACCACTTTATGATTGTTTTATATTTCTGTACTTTCTTAACCACACCAGAGCACCACCTGGTTAGCACCACAAGTGGCACACCCAAAGGGTGGTCTCAACAGGCATAAGAACCCACTGGGGTAAATCCCCCTTTGAGAATTCAGCCCCCACCCAACAGCTCACATACTGTGGGCATTGCCAATCCACACAGCCAGACAGTCTGGGAGTCAAACCCACCCACTAACGTGCCAAAAGCAATTAAAGCTGAACTACAACAGGAGAATGCACACAATATACACAGGGACACTCCTGGAACACAAGCACAGGTGATCAGGAGACTGTACCACCAGATCACAAAGGACACATACTACATAAGGTCATCTGGCAAAGACTGAGAGAAATAGGAGATCTACCTAATATACAGAAGCAAACACAGAGGAGCAGCCAAATAATGAAACAAAGAAACATGTCCCAAATAAAAGAACAGGAGAAACCTTCAGAAACAGAACTAAATGAAATTGAGGCAACCAATCTACCAGTGACAGAGTTTAAAACACTGGTTATAAGAATGCTTAAGGCACTTAGTGAGAATTTTGACAAAGAGATAGTATGCATAAAGAAGGACACAAAAAAAATTAAAACAAACAACCAGTCAGAAATAAAGAAATAATAACTGAAGTGAAAAATATATTAGAAGGAATCAGTAGCAAATTAGATGAAGCAGAGAATCAAATCAGTTATTGAGAAGACAAAGTAGCAACAGATATATGAAAAAATCTCAACATCACTAATCATTAGAGAAATGCAAATAAAAACCACAATGAGATACCACCTCACTCCAGTCAGAATGGCTATCATCAATAAATCAACAAACAGCAAGTGCTGGCGAGGATATGGATTAAAGGGAACCCTCATGCACTGTTGGTGGGATTGTAGATTGGTGCAGCCACTATGGAAAATAGTTTGAAGGTGTCTCAAAAAATTGAAAATGGAACTTCCTTATGACCCAGCAATTCCAGTCTTGGGTATCTATCCAGAGAAATACAAAACACTAATTCAAAAAAATATATGCACCCCTATGTTTATTGCAGTGCAATTCTCAATAGCCAAGACATGTAAACAACAAAAATGTCCATCAGTAGACAACTGGATAAAGGAACTGTAGTACATTTATACAACGAAGTATTACTCAGCCATAAAAAAGAAAGAAATCGTACCATTTGAAACGACATGGATGGACCTACAGAATATTATGCTAAGTGAGTAAGTCAGACGAAGAAAGATAAATACCATATGATTCTACTTATATGTGGAATCTAATAGAACAGAATAAATGAGCAAACTAAACAGAAATCAACTCAGAGATATGGAGAAAAATACTGATGATTGCTAGATGGGAGGGGGCTGCAGATGGGAGAGATGCTAAGGGGATTAGAAAGACAAATTAGTATTCACAATATTGCCTTGTGGATATGAAAGTCAGTTTGGGGAATATAATCAATAATATTGTAATGATTTTATAGAGTATCAGATGAGCACTTGTCTTATTAGAGAGATCATAGATTATGTAGGTGCCTGACCATTGAGCAGCACACCTGAAGCTAAATAATATTGAATGTCAACTATAATTAAATACATATACATTCATGGAATGTGGAGTACAGCATAAGGAATAGAGTTAGTGGAATTGTAACAGCTCTATATAATGCCAGAGTGGTAGTAGTTTGGGGGAGGAGAGTTATCACTTTGTGAAAAGTGTAAATGTCTAACTATTACACCATTTTGTAAACCTGAAAGTAACAATAATAATAATAATAATAATAATAATAATAATAAAATCAGAACAACAAAAAGAAAAAATAACTTTGAAAAAAAAAGCAAAGATAATTTAAGGGACTTCTGGGACAATACCAAGCATGACAATATTTGCATCATAGGAGTACCAGAAGGAGAAGAAAAGGAGCAAGAAATTGAGAAACTATTTGATGAAATAATGACTGAAAACTTCCTTAACCTGGTGAAGGAAATAGACATACAAGCCCAGAAAGCGCAGAGTCCCAAACAAGATGAACCCAAACAGGCCCACCCCAAGATATACCATAATTAACATGGCAAAGGTGAAAGACAAAGAGAGTATCCTAAAAGCAGCAAGAGAAAAACAACTACTTACTTACAAGGGAGCTCCCATAAGACTACCAGCTGATTTCTCAACAGAAAATTTGAAGGCCAGAAGGGAGTCACAGGAAATATTCAAAGTGATGAAAAACAAGGGTCTACAACCAAGACTACCCAGCAAGGCTATAATTTAAAATTGAAGGAGACATAAAGCTTTCCAGACAAGAAAAAGCTAAAGGAATTCATGACCACCAAGCCAATACTACAAGAAACGTTAAGAAGACTTCTTCAAGAAGAAGAGGGTGAACAAACAGACAAAATAAGATCAAAAATATAAATAATAAAATGGCAATAACTATAGACCTATCAGTAATCACTTTCAATGTAAATGGATTAAATGCTCCAATCAAAAGATGTAGGGTAGCTGAATGGATAAGAAAACAAGACCCATGCATATGCTGTCTACAAGAGACCCATCCCAGATTGAAAGACACACATAGACTGAAAGTAAAGGGATGGAAAAAGATATTTCACACAAATGGAAATGAAAAAAAGTTGGGGTTAGCAATACGTAGATCGGACAAAATAGACTTTAAAATGAAAACTATAATAAGAAACAAAAAAGGACATTACATAATTATAAAGAGATCAATCCAATAAGAGAACATAACCGTAGTAAACATCTATGCACCCAACATAGGAGCTCCTAAATATATAAAGCAAATATTGATCAACATAAAGGCAGGGATAGACAATAACACAATCACAGTAAGGGACTTTAACACCCCACTGACACTAATGGACAGATCTTCCAGACAGAAATCAACAACGAAACAATGTCCTTAAATGACAGTAGTCCAGATGGATTTAATTGATATTTTTTAGAGCATTTCACCACAAGGCAGCAGAATACATCCTTTTCAAGTGCACATGGAACATTTTCTAAGACAGATCACTTGTTAGGCCACAAATAAGTCTCAATAAACTTAAGAAGATTGAAACCATATCAAGTATCTTCTGTGATCACAGTAGTATGAAACTAGAATTCAATTACAAGAGAAAGCTGAAAAATACACAAACATGTGGAGGCTAAATAACATGCTACTAAATACTGAAACAATGATATCAAGTTGGAAATCAAAAGATACCTTCAGATAAATGAAAGTGAAAACCCAAAGACCCCAAATCTGTGGAAAACAGCAAAAGCAGTCCTAAAAGGGAAATGTATACCAATGAAGGCCTACCTCAAGAAACAAGGCCTACCTCAAAGATATCAAGAAACAAGAAAAATGTCAAATAAACAGTCTAACTTTACATCTATGGAACCTGGAAGAACAGCGAACAAAGCCCAAGTGAGTAAAAGAAAGAAAATAATAAATATCAGAGTAGAAATAAATAAAACAGAGGCTAAAAAGCAATACATAAGATCAATGAAACAAAGAGCTGGTTTTTTTAAGAGATAAACAAAATCGACAAACCTTTAACCAGATTCATCAATAAAAAAGAGAGAGGACCTAAATAAATAAAATCAGAAATGAAAGAGAAGTGACAACAGATACCACAGAAATAAAAAACAAAACAAAACAAAATAAACAAATAAAAAACTATATGCAAACAAACTGGACAATCTGGAAGAAATGGATAAATTCCTACAAGCATACAATCTTCCAAGACTGAATGAAATAGAAAAAGAAAATCTGAACTGACCAATTACTACTAATGAAATAGAATTAGTAATCAACAAGCTCCCAACAAACAAAAGTACAGGACCAGATGGCTTCACAGGTGAATTTTACCAAATTCAAAAAAGAATTACCACCTATTCTTCTCAAACTATTTCAAAAAATTTCAAGAGAAGGGAAAGCTTCCAAGCTCATTTATGAGACCACCATTACCCTGATTCCAAAATAAGACAAAGACATTATGAAACAAATAAACCGATATCCCTGATAAACACAGATGCAAAAATTCTCAACGAAATATTAGCAAACCGAATCAGCAATATATTCAAATGATCGTACACCATGACCAAGTGAGATTCATTACTAGTATGCAAGGTTTGTTCAATATCTGCAAATCAATTAACATGATACACCATATAAACTAAATGAAAAATAAAAATCATATGGTCATATCAATAGATGCAGAGAAAGTGTATGACAAAATCCAGCATCCATTTATGATAACAACTCTCAGCAAAGTGGGAATGGAGGGAACATATATCTACATAATAAAGGCAATACAGGACAAACCCACAGCTAATATAGTCAATGGGGAAAATGTAAAAGCATTCTCCTTAAGATAAGGAAACAGACAAAGATGTCCACTTTCACACTTTTATTAAACATAGTACTGGAAGTCCTAGCCACAGCAATCAGACAAGAAAAAGAAATAAAAGGTATCCAAGTGAAAAAAGTAGAAGTAAAACTGTCATTATTTGCAGATGACATGATATTATATAAAGAGAACCCAAAAGATTCCACCAAAAAACTATTAGAATTGATCAATGAATTTAGTAAGCTAGCAAGATATAAAATTAATGTTCAGAAATTGGTTGCATTTTTATACACTAATAATGAACTGCCAGAAAGAGGAATTAAGAAAACAATCTATTTATAATTGCAGCAAAAATAAAAAATTAAATGCATTGAAATAAATTTAACCAAGAAAGTAAAAGACCTATACTCAGAAAATTATGAGACATGGAAGAAAGAAATTGAACAAGATGCAAATAAATGGAAACATACATATACCATGCTCATAGATAGGAAGAATTAATATAGTTAAGATGACTATACTACTCAAAGCAACCTATAGATTCAATGCAATCCATATCAAAACACCAATGACATTTTTCACACAATTAGAACAAATAATTCTAAATTTTATATGGAACCATAAAAGACCCCAAATAGTCATAGCAATCCTGAGAAAGAAGAACAAAATTGGAGGTATCACACTACCTCACATCAAATTATTCTACAAGACTATAGGACTCAAAACAGCATGTTATTGGCATAAAAACAGAACAGACACATAGATCAGTGGAACAGAATAGAGATCCCAGAAATCAGTTAATGCCTACATGGTCAATCAATCTATGACAAAGAAAGCAAAAATATACATTGGGATAAAAACAGTCTGTTCGATAATTGTTTGGAAACATGCAAAAAAAAAAACGCAAAAAAAAAAAAAATGAAACTGGACCACCTTCTTACACCATATACAAGAATAAACTCAAAACGGATTAAAGACTTAAATGTAAGACCAAAAACCATAAAATACCAACAAGAAAATATAGGAAATAAACTTTCAGACATTAATTTTAATAATATTTTTTACTGATATATCTCCTTGGGCAAGGGAAACAAAAGAAAAATAAATAAATGGGACTACATCAAACTAAAAAGTTTTTGCACAGCAAAAGAAACCATCGACAAAATGAAAACACAGCCTACTGAATGAGAAAGGATATTTACCAATAATACATCTGATAAGAAATTAATATCCAAAATTTACATATAAAAAAAACACATACAACTCAACACTAAAAAAATAATAATAATAATTTAAAAATGGGGGCCGGCTGAGTGGCATGGTGGTTAAGCGCTGGCTTGGGAGGCCAGTGGCCGCAGTTCAGTTCCCACATGTGAGGGCCAGTGACACTGCCCTCAAAAAAAAAAAAAAAAAAAAAAATGGGCATAGGACCTGAATAGACATTTCTCCAAAAAGGACATGCAGATGGCCAATAAACATATGAAAAGATGCTCAATGTCACTAATCATCACAGAAATGCAAATGAAAACCACATTGAGATATCACCTCACACCTGTCAGAATGGCCATCATCAATAAATCAACAAACAAATAGTGCTGGCAAGGATGTGGAGAAAAGGGAACCCTTGTGCACTGTTGGTGGAACAAGGCAGCCACCATGGAAAATAATATGTAGGTTCCTCAAAAAATTAAAAATAGAACTACCTTATGACCCAGCAATTCCACTCCTGGATATTTATCCAAAGAAATCCAAAACACCAATTTGAAAAGATATATGCACCCCTATGTGATATTTAAAATAGCATATATGGAAACAACTAAAATGCCCATCAAAAGACAATTGGATAAAGACATAGTGGTACATGTATACAATGGAGTATTACTCTGCCATTAAAAAACATGAAATCTATATCCAGGAATAGAATTATTGGGTTATAGATGTAAATCTAATCATATTTGAAAAGATAGCTTTCAGACTGGCTATTCTCGTTTATCTCTAGCAAGTATGAGGGTCTCATGTCCCTGACGATACTTGGCATCATCCAGGTTTCCAAGTTAGTAGATGTAAAATGATATCATTTTGTTGTTTTAATTTATATTTTTTCTGATTATAATTTAATTGAAAATCTCTTAATGTATTTATTGAGCATGAGGGTTTTCTATTTTCTACATTGCCTATTCATACTTTTTATTTTTCTGCTATCTTTTTCTTATTAATTCATAAGCATTCCTTATATATTCTGCACATTTAGCTTTTTAATGATAGTAATATCTAGAACATATAGATTCCTAATCTTGTTAGCTCTTAACTTGCATATGGTATCCCTCATTAATAAAAAATCATCCCAAAAACTAAAATGTAAATGTATCTGCTAAGAATGAAGGGAACCACTTTTAAAAGTGTTTCAAAGGAAGATGGTAGAGTAGGTAAATGCTGTGCTGGCCTCCTCTCATGACTACCTCAAAATTACAACTAAACTACAAAATAACCGCCATTGAGAATTGCCCAAAATCTAGCTGAACAGACATTGTATAACTAAGAATATACAGAAGAAGCCACATGGGGACTGAGAGGAGGACAGAGACACAGAAAGAGTTGTTCGACAACCACATGTGGCTATTAAAAACTGAAAGGATATCATGGCTGTGGTGGTCCACCCTGAGGAGAGAGGGGGTCCCAGCCCCACACCAGGCTCCCCAGCCCAATGTTCCAATGCCAAGGAGAGAAGTCCCCATAACTTCTGGCTGTGAAAACCAGCGGAGATTGTGGCTGAATGAAACATAGGGCAGCTACAGTCCTAGGCTATCCTCCTTGAAGACCCATGTATGGACTTACTTGCTAATAGACTCACTCGTTCTGAGCTCCAGTACTGGGGCAGCAGCTCAAAAGATGCCAGGGATACACAAGGAAGAACTGAATTGTCTAGCTGCAGGGCAAGGGCTGTAGGGGTGCCTTTATCCCCCAAACAGAAGTGCAATAGAAACTATTGTTCCTTTGTTGAGCCTTCCCCCTACAAGCATGCAGACAGAGGTAAGTACCATATCCAAGTCTCCATCAATCTGGCAAACACCCTTACTTGTACCCTGCTGATTCCCTGAAACCCCATCCAACTTGCGTGACCACCCAAGCCACTTTAAATAGCTTTTATATACAAATGGCCTGTATTTGTTCATGCTGGGGACTTTCCTAAAATCTCTCAAAGGTTTGCAAACCCCAAATAAGCATTATCTGGTCTGTGTGCCCCACACATCTTGCTAAACATCCCCAAGCCCCGCACTAGCTACAGCTAGCCTCACTTCACAGCTTAGCCTCTCCCCGGTACCTCCAAGCCCAGAACAAGTGGCAACCATCTGCAGATCAATTTGTAGGTAATAGAAATTGGCCCTGGGCAGGGCACAAGCTGTGGCTGAACTTGGCCTACAGCAGGTCTCCTCCCAGAAGGCCCCAGGGCTGTCAGGCCCAGTGGCCAGCTTTAGACTGAGCCAAAGCATCACCCAGCTGCCTCCAAGAATGACACACCAGGGCCAGCTGAGTGGCGCATTGGTTAAGAACTGGTTTGGGGATGCCAGCGGCCCTGGTTTGGATCCCATATATGGGAGCCAGTGACACTGCCCTCTACAGCTAACAACAGCTCCACCTGCAGCTGAGCTGCACGAGCACCAGTGACGGTGTAGGCTGCCGCCCCTGCTGCAATGGACTGCCATAGGCTACAGTGAGTGGCCAGCAGCCAGTGTGAGTGGCTGGCAGCCAGCATGAGCTGCCAATAGCCATGGTGAGTGGCAGTCCAGAGGCCGGCGACCGATCTGCCTCATCCAGGAAGAACGCAATGACGATACCAACATGGGCCACTGAAGCAATAGTCCTCTGCAACTAGACTGAAGAACGGAAGGACAACAACTTGTCTGTTACCCTCCCCCAATTCCCCAACGCTGTTCCCCTCCCCCAATTCCCCAATTAAAAAAAAAAATTAAAAAAAAAAAAAGAATGACACACCAAACAGGAAGACTTGGAAGTCACCAGAGCAGTGCTAAGGCAAGTCCTGCTCTTTAGGATCAGCCCCTGAACAATGTTCCTCCACTGTATGTCATGGCCAGTCCTCACAAACAATCAGCCTGACAGTTAATCCCTCCCACTGATATGCAAACAGGAGGGAACCTCAACTGTAACAGGAGGGCACACAGAACCTATACAGGGGACACACCTGGAGCAGCCCACTCAGGTGACCAGGGAGACTGCACCATAGACCCAACAGGGCACTCTACTAAGATGGAGAGATATAACAGCCCTACAATTGTAGAAACAAACACAGGGAGGCAGCCAAAATGGAGAGACAAAGAAAAATATCCCAAATGGAAGAACAGAACAAACCTCCAGAAAAAGAATAACTGAAATAAAGAATACATTAGAGGAAATCAATAACAGATTAAGTACAGCAGAGGATCACACCAGCAATTTAGAAGACAAGATGGCAGAAGACACCCAATCAGAATAACAAAAATAAAAAAGAAATTAAAAATTGAGGATAGTTTAAGGGGCCTCTGGGACAACATAAAGCATACCAACATTCACATCATAGAGGTACCAGAAGGAGAAGGCAGAAAGCAAGGGATTGAGAACCTATTTGAAGAAATAATGACTGAAAACTTTCTTATCCTGGTGAAGGAAATAGGTAATCCCAGGAAGCACAGAAAGGCCCAAAGAAGATGAATCCAAAGAGGCCCACACCAAGACACATAATTAAAATGCCAAAGGTTAAAGACAAAAAAAGAATTTTAAAAGCAGCAAAAGAAAAGCAGTTAGTTATCCACAAGGGAGCTCCCATAAAACTATCACCTGATTTCTCAACAGAAACTTTGCAGTGGAATTAGCAGGAAATATTCAAAGTAATGAAAAGTAAGGACCTACAACCAAGATAACTCTACTCAGCAAAGCTATCATTTTGAAATGAAGGATAGAAAAAGAGCTTCCCAGACAAGACAAAGCTCAAGGAGTTCATCACCAAACCAGTATTATAAGAAATGTTAAAGGATTTCTTTATCAAGAAGAAAAACAATCAACAATATGAATAATAAAATGGCAATGACTACATATCTACCAACAATTACTTTAAATGTGAATTCATTAAATGCTCCAATCAAAAGACAGAGAGTAACTGAATGGCTAAAAAAACAAGATCCTTACATATGTTGCCTACAAGAGACTCACTTCAGATCAAAAGACATACACAGACTGCAAGTAGAGAGACAGAGAAAGCTATTTCATAAAAATGGAAATGAAAAAATAAAATAAAATAAAAGATGGTGCAGCAATACTTATATCAGACAAAATTTTCTTTAAAACATAAGACTGGCTGAGTGGCTCAGTTGGTTAAGAGTTAGCTTAAGAGCACAAGCTCTGAGCAACAGGACCACTGGTTCGATTCCCACATGGGCCAGTAAAGCTGCGCCGGAGCTGACCTGTTGCTGAGCTTCCAGCAGGTGGCAGGATGGCTCAGCTGGTGAGAGTACGTGCTCCTAACAACAAGACTGCCTGTTCAATGGTGGGCTACACCCACCCGCAACTAAGAATGAACCCGGCACCTTGAGCTGAGCTGGCACCCAGATGGCTCAGTGGATAGAGCTCACACTCTTAACAAGGCTGTTGGTTCAATTCCCATATGGGATGGTGACTACGCTCACTCACAACTAAGATTGTAACACAGTACCTTGAGCTTAGAGGCAGCAAGCTGCCAAAGGGAAGCCAGGTGGTGACTGGTGCCCTCCACAACTAAGATTGAAGAACAATAACTTGGCTGGTCCCCTTCCCCAATTCCCCAACACTGTTCCCCTCTCCCAATTCACCAATTTAAAAAAAAAAAACAGGCTATATATATAACAAGAGACAATGAAGAACCCAGTATTCCCACTGTGGACAGCAAGACAGAAATTCCTCAAAAAATTAAAAATAGAACTACCATATGACTCAGAAATTCCACTTCTGGGTATTTATCACTAATTTGAAAAGGCATATGCACCCCTATGTTCATTGCAGAACTATTTACAATAGCCAAGATGTAGAAGCAACCTAAGTTTCCATTGATAGATGAATGGATAAAGAAATGATACATATATACAATAGAGTATTATTCAGTCATTAAAAATAATGAAAGCTTGAGCCGGCCGAGTGGCCCATTGTTTAAGAACTGGCTTGGGACGCCAGCGGCCCCGGTTCAGATCCCATATATGAGGGCCAGTGACACTGCCCTCCACAGCTAACAACAGCTCCACCTGGAGCTGGGCTGTGTGAGCCCCGATGATGGTGTAGGCTGCAGCTCCTGCTGCAGTGGGCTGCCATAGGCTACTGTGAGTGGCCAGCAGCCAGAGTGAGTGGCCGGCAGCCAGCCTGAGCTGCCAATAGCCACAGTGAGCGACCATCCAGAGGCCAGCGACCGATCTGCCTCATCCGGGAAGAGCACAATGACGATACCAACATGGGCCAGTGAAGCAACGTCCTCCGCAACTAGACTGAAGAACAAACAAACCAAAAAAAAGACAGCAACTTGTCTGTTCTCCTTCCCCGATTCCCCAACACTGTTCCCCTCCCCCAATTCCCCAGTAAAATCTTTAAAAAATAATAAAATAAAAAATAATGAAACCTTGCCATTTGTAACAACATCAATAGATCTAGAGGGAATTATGCTAAGTGAAATAAGTGAGGCAGAGAAAGATAAATGCCATATGATTTCACTTATATGTGGAATGCAAAGAACAAAATAAACTAACACTATATGGAATGCAAAGAACAAAATAAACTAACACACAAAACAGAAACAAACCCATACATAGATAACATTTTGATGGTTGTTAGATGGGAAGGAGGTTGGGGGTAGGTGGGTAAAAAGGATGAAGGGATTAAGAAGTACAAATTGGTGGTTACAAAATAGTCACGGGGATGTAAAGTATAGGGAATATAGTCAATAATATTGTAATATCTATGTATGGTGTCATATGGGTATTAGATTTATCAGGTTGATCGCCTCATAAGTTATATAAACGTCTGCTCACTAAGTTGTATACCTGAAACTAATATAATATTGTATGTCAACTATAATTGAAAAATAAAAATTACTAAAATAAAAAAGGAAAAACGAAAGGAACCAATTTATAATTGGTATCATAAAAAGGCCAAATTTATTTTTATTTTATTTTATTTTTTTAAAGGCATTGTCACTGGCCCTCATATGTAGGACCCGAACCGGGGCCGCTGACTTCCCAAACCAGCGCTTAACCACCTGCGCCACTCGGCCGGCCCCAAAAGGCCAAATTTTAAATTAGAAGACTAAAGACAAAATATGGGTGAGTTTCAGATTGAAGGACCAGCTGAAGCAGGAGAGCATGGTTCTAGAACCATCTGTTTCAATAATCTTGGGTGCTTCTTAACTATGAATCCTGCACAGGCCCTGTCTGAGAGCAACTAAACCAGAGTCCATGGTGGTGGGCAAAGGAGCTATATATTTTTTTATCAAGCTATTCAAGAAATTCCTATGCACACAGGAAATCAAGAAGCACTGATTTCAATTGCACTAATCCCTACTGTTTTGAGTTTCCCTGTCAGGGTTCAGCAGCAAATTCCATAATAATTTAAATCCTTTATAAAAAATTTATATTTAATTTTTTAAAATGAATCTTAAAGGTTATATTTTACTGCCTTCATCCCAACACTTTCTTTTTCAAGGTTGTATCTTTTATTTGCTCTCTTTAAATTGTTGCCAAGTTAAAAGAATAAGCAGCTAATTCTTTCACTGGTGGCTGGCTATAAATGGTTTCATATTTGCAAAGTATCTTTTTGCTTTTCAAGGAAAGAAAAATATCTATTTTGGAAAAATTAAAAACTGTACTCCAAGAATAAAGACTGGAAAACACTACCAAATAGTATTTTTTTAAGTGTTAAATTTATAGTTTTCAAGTTCTAATTCTTTCTACATCCACATCCTTTCAGCATCCACCTTTAAGTGAAATCTAGGAAATTAAAGTTTATTAAATTTGGACTATATTGAAAAGCAGCTGACAGCTGAAGTTTAAGTAGATGTGGGAAACATCAAGAAAGGAAAGTTTGACAAAGATTTCCTAAATAAAATCCTTCCTTGAATTTCACAGACAGCTTTAAATGCCAAACAAAATAGATAATGTAGTAAAGATCTACAGGGAATATTATCTTGGAAAAACTATTGTTTCCAGTGAATAATATCCACCTTTTCTTAAAATAACATTTGTTACATATAATAAATATGTAGGTATTTACAAAAAAGTCTGACATGTAGGTGTATATCAGATATAGACATACAGATATATTACTATTGAAACATGAGTTTCAAAACATTTATAAATCTGTTCACATTGAAAAGGAGGAAAATTCAAAAGTTTGATAATATAAATAAAATTTATAGAATACATTGGTTCATTAAGTTGGTTTACCAAAATATTTTCTTTCTTTTATTGTTATACAATAAATTTTAATCACAATAATTTCTCTAGAATATACTACATATTCAAGGTGTACCATCATTATCCAATCTAGAATTTTTAAAAACAAGACCTGCTAAAAGAAATAGTCTTTAACAGTTGCCATTAGGACATACTGCAAAAAGTATTTCTATAGAACAGAACAATAGAGAAAACTACATTCTAATATTGTAATTTAAATCTATGTCATCCATTTTAACTGGCATAAATATATTTATATAGTTTTATTTGTCAAGGAATGTGTTTTAATTGATGGATAGATGGTTTAATATCCTAAGAGTATACTGAACTCTGGTCTCCCTAGGCAAAAGTTATGTTGGTTTTTTAAACTACTTATAGCCAATTTAAAGCTGAGATGCTTAAAGCAATCAAAACAAAAAATTTTAGTCCTAAAGTTTAGACCACAACCACAAAGAATTTTCCTCTCAAGCTGACTCTCTATAGATCATCACTTCATAAATAAAAGAAGATATAGCAGATTTAATCATTTTTGCGGAATCGTTTCCATTACATGAATGATTGCTTCACATTCAGTGAGTCTCCTAGTCAATTCATTCAACAGTCACAATCAAACAATAGTTAAAAACCCTAAGTGTTATAAAATTAGCAATAACAGCTTATGCTTAATGTTCCTTACTATATGTCAGGCATCGTCCTAATCAATCCCCTATCTGCACTCAGCAGCTGCAGTGATTCTTACACAGCCCCTCTGGGATCATGCCTCTGCTCTGCTCAGAGCCCTGAAATCACCTCCCAGCTCACTCAGCCTAACAGACAGTGTTCTCACTCTGACCTACAAGTCCCTACACCATCTGTGCACAGGTTTTTGCCCCTGCCTCATTTCCTCCTACTTTTACTTGGGGCACAGCGGCCTCCTGACCATTCTACCAACATGCCAGTTACAATCTGCCTTAAGTGTTTCACGGTTGCAGTCCCTTTGCCTAGAAACACTCAAGCTATTTGCATTGGTCATCCCCTCACTTCCTTCAGATCATTATTCCTAAGTCACCTTCTTAGAAACACCTTCCCTGTCTGCCTTATCTAAATTTACATAACTCCCCTGCCTGCTTCATCTTTCTCCTTAGCATTATTTTGTTAGAACACTTTGTTTTTCTTGTTTGTTTTCTGTCTCCCCACTAGGATATAAGGGCAGAGATTTTGTGTCTTCTTCACTGCCAAGGTCCCAGTGCCATGTACAAGGCATATAATAGGCACTCAATAAATATTTCTTGAACTAATGCAAGAAAGAATTAAACACCATCCCCTATTTCTGAAGCAAACAGAAGACAACAGGCTTGGGTAATCATGGAGAAATTTAAAGTATGGAAACATTAAACATTAATAATAACAGGTTTGGCAGAAATATCCAGTCTTAGCTATTATTCTCTACCAAAGTGAGAACTGGGAGGGAAAAACAGCCTCTTTTCTGTCCCTCAGTTCCTGATCCATTTTAGGTACCTAATAAATAGTACTTGTATCCTCTTTGGCCCAGTTATTTAAATCTTCTGGCTTTGTGGCAGAGCTAAGATTCTGCTGTGTATTAATCCGTAACATTTTAGCATCCAATCATTCTCAAAACTTGATTTGTATTCTCTGGTTTGACGAAATCTAGACTGGAATATTTCTTGGCATAAATAATATGAAGTTGGAAAGCACAAGAACTGTAATTGTGAGCATAAATCAGCACACAGAGCAGCCTCATTCTTGAGGCATCTAAGCCATGGCAGTGGCCCAAAAAACAATTCTCGTCAAGAACATTATGAATGCAGGATGCTGGCTGTGGCAACTGCCCTCCACGAGTTCTTGGGTCTCAATGTCCATCATCAGACCCCACCTATCACCCCATTGTTCTGCTCTGCCTCTTGTGTGCCCACGCTGGCTTGCTCACCTTCATAGCCACCTGTTCAGGCTCAACTGCATTCTGTGACTATTGATTGCCACAACTGGAGACTTCTAGTCACTAGCTTGCCAATGATGATGGAAAGTTTGGGGCTACCAAGCAGTGGACTCTTAATAAGTTCACATTAAATACTCTTTAAAAAGTGTCCAGGATAGTGTGCTGCCAATGTTGTCACCAGACTAGTTGAGCATGGCACAGTGGAAAGTTCACAGGCTTTGGGATTGCACAGACCTGGGGTCAAATTCCAACTCTGAGATTTTTAAAAAGAGTTCACACTTACTGAAAACTTACGACACACAAGGCACTAAGTTAAGCATTTTACATATATAAATTATTTGACATTCATAATGACATGACATGAGTATTATTACTCCCATTTTTACAGATGAGGAAATTGAGGCTTATTAATATGTCCCAAGCCACATAGCTAATAAATGGCAAAGCAGGGATTTGACCCCTAATTTTTCAAATCCAAATTCTTAACGACTATTTTATACTAACTTTGTGAGTATGAGAAATAAAAATTAAGCCTATTAGCTCTTGGGGATTTAAATGAAGGAAATATAAATAACTAAGAACATAGTGACTGCTCAATAAATGTGAAAAACCTACCTTTTAAAACTGATGATATTTGAAGAATTATGGTGAATTATTCTGTGTGTTAATAGATTATTTTACATTTTTTAAGGAGGAATTATTATTTCTGGAGATATATACAAAAATATTTATAGGTGGAATAATATTATGTCTAAGTTTCCTTTAAAATAGTTTCCTTTAAAATAATCCAGTGGTGTAGAATAGGGGTATAGATGAAAGAAGATTATCACAATAATTAGTGAAGCTGTGTGATGAGTATACTGAGAATTATAATGTTATTCATTCTAATTTTGCTATATTTGGAAATAACAAATGTTTTTTACATATCCCTTAAAATAATGTTAAGTGTGTGTGTGTGTGTGTGTGTGTGTGCGTGTGTGTGTGTGTAAAGAGAGAGACATTTTTCTAGAATCTCCATAAATGGGAAATAAACCATTCTGTTTCTTATGAATGAAACTGATCTTTAGATATATGGTCTCTTAAATGAAACGTTGTTGCAATATAAGACAATGATTTATCTGGAGCCACATTTAAAAAGTAAAACTCAGGCAATGCCGTTAGCTATGCTGAAATTGCCCTCCAAACCACAGCTGTGTCCTGCAGAGTGCATCCCCGGATTTATATGGTGACTAAATGAAGAAAGTCAGTGTTTTCTGCTTCGCACACAAAGCACTGAAATCTGATGAACTGCAACAGCATAAGATTAGAGTTTTCTGGCCAATAATTTGTTTTAAAGGGATAAAATACTTAGGATTTTTTCCCCTCGAAACATCTTTGAGGGTACTGAACTGGAAAAATATCAAGTTGTAGATGAGTAATGCCAATAAAAGAGTAAGTTTAATCCATGCTCTTCCTATTTTCTTATAAAAATCTAAAAGCACACAATATGAGTTCTGTATTGTTGGGTTTTTCCCTTCCTTTTCCTTAAGGAATTAAGTTATATTAGAAACCTAAACTTTGCAGGAAGTCTCATTTGGTGAATTCACCAGGGATGTATGTAACCTATTCCTTCAATTCTAATATGAAAATACAGGCAGTAATTTGGGGATGGCACAATAAAACACCTGTTTTGAGGAAATGAAAAAAGATTGTAAAGTTGTATATGGTAAAGTGGACACCAGGTCGGAATTTAATGATCTGTCAGCCCAGCAAACTTTATATCAGTTGGGAAAATATTTACTGTTCTTTGTTATAGTCACCAGCAAGGAGGAGCTCTTCAGGGTGATACTATTGGTAGACAAGTTTTCAATATTTTAAATTTCTCACTTATTCAAACCTCAACTTATTGTTTTACCAGAAATGACTCACTCAACCACAGCGAAAAAAAAAAAAGAGAGAAAATTGAATTTTGCTCAATTAAGTAAATATTCAGAGCTCTTTGAGTAGATACCCATAGAGTCACAATATCAACTTTAGACCTAGAAGCAAGAATCCAGTCTATTCCCTTCAATGTTTTTGGTAAATCACAGTCAGAGAGTGCAATTTTCATTCTCTTCAGCTAAAATCATTTAGAAGAGATGAAACACATTCTTTTTTTTTTTTAAGATTTTTATTCAGAATTGGGGGAGGGAACAGCATTGGGGAATTGGGGAAGGGGAACAGACAAGTTGCTGTCCTTTTGTTCTTCAGTCTAGTTGTGGAGGACTTGCTTCACTGGCCCATGTTGATATTGTCATTGCGTTCTTCCCAGGCGAGGCAGATCGGTCGCCAGTCTCTGGACTGCCACTCACAGTGGTTATTGGCAGCTGGACACTCAAGCTGGCTTCCAGCCACTCATTGTAGCTTATGGCAGCCCACTGCAGCAGGGTATGCAGCCTACGCTTTCACCGGTGACTCATGGCATCCCAGCTCCAGGTGGAGTTGTTGCTCACCACCTTAGCTATAGAGGGCAGTATCACTGGCCCTCATATGTGGGATACGAACTGGGGCCCTGCTGCTCAGAGCTAGCGTCCCAAGCTAGCTCTTAACCAATGCGCCACTCGGCCGGCCCAGAAACACATTCTTAAAAAGAAATTTAAAGCTCAGAAAAGAATCATTACAAGGTTACAATTAGAAGTAACATGTGAGAGAAAAATAATATATAGTCTTGGGTAGCTATATTAGTTATTCTTTACTCTCCCACCACAATAACCATTAATCAAATTAGAAAAAGGAAACTATAATGCAACAGAAAGTGCTGACGTACAGATAGAAACTCCAATTTTCAATCCTGGTTTTGTCTCACCCTGTATAAGTCAGTTAACCACTCTGAGCTTTGGTTTTCCTTCTACACAATGGGGATAATGATACTTCAGAGTTGGGAATATTAAGAGTAAATCAAACATACAGATAAAGACCTAAATAAAAGAAAATATATAATTATTATTCATATATAATTTTAACGGAAGACAATATCAAAATGTGAGCTAAAGACATGCATGTTTTATTTTGCAATGGGATTGCGTACTATTCTAAATGGGGGCATAGAAGAAATGTTCTCTAGTAAAACATGATATTCCAAAGGACCTTTAACATATGAATTAAAAGTTACTTCCTTATTTGGGACAAAAATTATTTTAATATTTGAACCACTTAGTTCTATAGATTTTCCCTCTTTGCATTTCTACCAAATCAGACTTTGATTTTCATTTGGGGGTTTTCATGCATTGATCATCTTTCATTTGCTCAATAAATCAAACAGTAGTCAAATCTTCATGCTTTAAGGTTTATATAGATTCACTTTTAAACAACATTGTCACCCCAATAAACTTTCAATTTAAACAAAGGAAAAAAATACACTGAAAGAAAGCTTATTTCCTAACACTGGTTTTCATTTTAGTAATAATTTTCTTCAAGCCAAAATTAAAGTCAGTTCCATGTTTTCTTCTCTATCACAATCTTTTCCTGTTGTCAGTCTCAGAAAAAAAACAAAAACATAATAATGGAAACTAGAAAGGAAAAAGAAACAGAGAAAAACAGAGAAAAATAATTATAGTGTAAGAATGAAACAAAGAGAATGTAAATGATAGCTTAGAAATAGAATAAGCAAAAGTAATTTTTAATATGACTAATCTTTATTATTGTGCAAAAATCCTGTGTTGTTAGAATTTAAATACCTATGCTGTCAGTTTCATTAGTATAATGCAAAAATCTAATAAAAATAAATTACAAACATTCGTACAAAATGTGCACTACAAATGAGAAATTTGAGACTAACTTGTTACTATTTTAATTACTTTTTATTTTTTAATTCTACAACATATCTAATATTTCTCTAGGCCAGCTTCTCTCAAAACACAATTTAATAAGCACATGCATGAATTTGCACACAGCTGCTTAAAATGTGCAATAATATATCTCTGCAAAGTATTTAAATCACTTTTCTATCTGCCCATTTTGGTGAAAGAATAAGACAATGAATCCTGATAGTCTAGATGAAAATTGAAGAACAGCATATTATTGACATCTTCATTCAATACAACACACACACACAAAAAAAAAGATGCTTCAAGAAATACGTTTGGCAAACTTGATATTGTTCTTGTAGATCACAATGCTTCAGAAGCATGACTTCTCTGAGGAAACACTAGCTCTTGTAACAGAAATATCTTTAAATCTTTCAGATAGTCAGTCCACAGGGAAAGGTTTAAGAAAGGATCAAAGCTTGTCCTTTCAGCTTGAATTATTCCATTACAGCTGAATGTGACATAATTACAAAAGATGTTGGATGTGGAATCTCATCAGGATTATCTGACACTCATCTTTGTTGAAAAAGTCTCCCCAGCTGTTGCTCTGATCGCCCAAATGTGACAGGAGTACAGAGTACAAAAGTACTTGTAAGTGACCACTGCTTGGGGTGAGCCTAGCTTCCTTAGGCCATTTTGTGACTTTCCACAAATATCAAGAGTATGGAAAAACAGAAAACATTGTACCAAATATAGTTCCATTTTCAACTGCAAAGCAGCTTAGAAAACATAAAAAAAGCAGCAGCACCAGAGAGGGGTTTATCTTTTGGCACATTTGTATTTGATGCAGCCAAACTCATTTAGGCGTACACATTTCAATCAGAAATGATCGTTTGCAGTCCCATGCATGTCTGCGTATGTTCTTATTTGCTTATACAATCTTATCTAATTTATCACTCCCATCTTGATGCCTGTTAATGGCTTTGCCGGTGGAAATTCTTGTTATTGGGGATGACTCAAAAGAGCATTATGACCCCGAAAATGAAATAAGCTGAATAAATATTTAATTTCCTACTATGTTTTACTGGTCATCAGTAAATCACATTTAGAATTTTAAAAGGTATTTTTTTTTACAAGCATTTGCCAAAGTTTCTTTTTAAAATATCACCATGGAAGTTCAATTGTAAAATATAACATCAAACATAAAATGTTGAACAATTACTCATTCCAAAGGATTTGGGAGAAGCCAAAAAAAAAAAAATACTTTTCTTTCCTTCCTTGTCATGGATTACATTTTCTTCATACATTATTAATGAAGTTAAACTACTAGTAACATGCCAAATGTGCTGCACAGGAGATTTGTGCCTAATCCAGCACAAAACAGGCCCAGTCACATAATGATAGAAAAAAGAACAAATGTCAACAGTTTCACACTGGGACTAGATTAAGTAGACCGTACTTACTGATTTCTTACACAGGGATTATCTCACTTTTAGTGCTATGAGAAGGAAGGCCACACTTCTCTTATATTAACACAGAATTGCACCTGAGAAAAAAAAAAATTGGAGAGAAGATGCTTCGTCCCCACTCCCACTCAGCCCCATGGCCATGGAACCTTGATTTATTAAATATCACATACTTAAGTCATTGTTTGGATAATGGGCTACATTAAAATGTCCAATAGTGATATACAAGTATTAATATCTTAGAGATCAAATATAAAATTGCCTCTCATTGAACTCTGATTAGATTATGCTTAAAATAACTAGTGTTTATTGTTTACCCTTCTACTTGCTAGGTTCAAAAAGCTCCATGGCTTAGATCATGGCTGGATTCCTTACAGGCAATATTAATGTTGAAAGAGTTTAAGGATTCTTCCCCCCTTTAATCTCTGGAGGCTAAGGCTTGCAGCCCTTACGTAAGCAAGCTCCATTGACTTCAGTGAGAGTTTAGCAGTTGCATAAATATCACAGGAGCTGGCTCCGATGCTTCATTATTAGCCTTGCTCAAAGGGTACATATTTGCTGAAATTGTGGTTTTCAGACCTTTGATTATCCATGAAAACAGGAATATGTCCATTATTCATGTTGAGAGTATGTATTATTAAATTAGGCTGTGTAAAAAATTAAATGAATTTATTCATTTACACTTCAGTATACAGATATTACTGTGACCTCAAAAATTACAACTGCCATCCAGTCCAACAACTGATCCTATTATATCAATGACAATGAAATCTTCTGATGTTTCTGTATTAAATAACTTCCCAAATGTGCTTGTTAAAAACCTTGACACTTAGAAAATGTTTTAAGAAACTTTATCTGAAGAAGAAATTTATCTTAGGGATTTTATTTTAAGATGTACCTTCATTTGGCTCATAAACTATTTGTTAATTTACCTTTGCTCTTATTTTAGCTATTTAGTGTAGTGACTTAGAAACCAATCATTTGGTTAGTGGGTAAAACATTTAATCATTTAGAGATATTTGCTTATATTGTATCAAACAATGATTTGTCATCTTGTTTATATGCAATTCTGAAATAACTGTTTAGAAAATTCTGGCAAGAAAAAAGAAAAATAGTGAAAGAAACTTGAGAAATAGAAAATGGATGGGTTAGACCACGGTGGCTTGACTCACCAAAACGGCAGGCAAAATTTATTACCAATCCCTAACAGTGGACACCCAGAAAGAAAAGAATGGTCTTTTCACCATTAAGGAAACCTCAGTGAGAAATACTTTTCCAAGTTAGCAGTCTTTTCCACAAATTCTTTCTCCACTAGTTTTGATTAAAACTTTCTCTAATATGAATTTTCTTTGGCAATTCTTAACTCTACTTACACCTAGGAGCAAGTATTCATTTCAAAGAAAAAGTTGCACAAATCTTACTGAAAAAACAAATAACTAACCTCTGATACACCTTGAATCCTATATTATATAGGGGTAGATATAGGCTTTTCTGTTCAGAATCAGAATCATATTCTCATAGGATAAAATAATTTTAAAGCATAATCATAATTTATCTCACTTTACCTAATAAACAATCAAGTAGACAATGTTGATTCTAAAATGAGGATTCTGTGTGACTTTCTGTATCATGCAGCAAGAAAATAGAAAACCAGAGCACTTAAATCCAAGTCTTCTGACTACAAATCTAATATTTTTTTCCTTCACATCAAGACAAGAATTCTGTTAATGTTTGTCCTCAGTTGTTATATGTTACCCCCAAAAAATAAAAATTTTCAACCACTGGAAAGAACTTGGAATATATTTGCATCTATTTCCTTAATATTTGTTTCAGTTTTTCCAAAAGTGTACTACAAAGACCACTGCTGTACTTGAGATGTCTTTAGAGATAGTATCTAACCAATACTTTTATTTTAATAGTTTAATATTTATTTTTCAAAACAACCTCTAATTATGGGAAGAGATTCTAGTTTTTATAGTTGTAATTTAAAGATTCCATTCTAAGGATGCTAATTTAATTAAAAAGTGATGATAGTTTAAAAAATATTAATTATCATAAATAGCATAAAACTATGACAAATTAAAGATAAAATGGGATTGACTGAGTTTATTGATGCTGATTACTGATTTATTGATGCTTCTTGATCAACGTATTAGTGATGCTTTCCTGTGATCTGAGGATACAAGGAAGAACAAGGTACATATGACAACTTCAGAAATGTGCAGTCTTATGATAATTTCACATGTTATGAAAAAATTAATAGTACTATTAGAAAAGAAGAAAGATCTAAAATCAAGGTCCTAAGATTCCATCTGAGGAAACTAGAAAAAGAAAAGCAAAATAAATCCAAAGTAAGCAGAAGAAAATAAATAACAAAAATTAGAAATCAATAAATCAATAAAATTGAAAACAGGAAAACAATAGAGAAAAATCAATAAAACCAAAAGCTAGTCCTTTGAAAAGATCCACAAAAACTGATAAACCTCTAGGCAGTCTAAGGAAAAAAATAGAAAAGATACAAATTACTAATATCAGAAATGGGCGAGAGGTCATTACTACTTATCCTATGGACATTAAAAAGGATAATAAAGTATATTAAGAGTAACTCTCTGCCCACAAATTTGATAACTTAGATGAAATAGACCAATTGCTTGAAAAACACAATCTGCCAAAATTCACACAAGGAGAAATAGATAATCTGAATAGGCCTATATCTGTTAAAGAAGTTTAATCAATAATTAATAACCTTCCAAAACAGAGAGCACCAAGCTGAGATGGTTTCGCTGGTGAATTTTACCAAGTATTTTGGGAAGAAATTATACCAATTCTGTATAATCTCTTCCACAAAATAGAAGCAGAGAGGATATTTGCAAATACATTCTGAGGTCAGCATTACTCTATTACCAAAACCACACAAAAACATTACAAGGAAGGTAAACTACAGACCAATAGCTCTCATGAACATAAATCTAAAATCCTCAACAAAATATTAGCAAATTCAATTCAACAATGTATAAAAAGAATTATGCACCATGACCAAGTGAGATTTATCCCAGGTATACAATGTTGGTATACCAAAATTTAAAAATCAATTAGTGTAATTCATCACATTAACAGACTAAGGAAAAGATCATCGGATGAGATTAAGAAATGCAATTAAAGCATTTGATTAAACCAAACTTGCATTTGTGATAAAAGTGCTCAACAAAATAAGAATAAAGGGGAGTTTCCTCAACTTGATAAAGAACATCTACAAAAAAACCAACAGTTAACATCTTACTCAATGGTGAGCAACTACATGCTTACCCCTAGGATCAGGAATAATAAAAGGATGTCCCCTTTTACTGGTCCTATTTAACATTGTACTGGAAGTTTTAGCTAATGCAATAAGAAAGAAAAGGAAATAAAAGATATGCAATTTGAGAAGAAATTAATAGTGTTCATTAGTATTTCTGGTTCTCCTCTCTTTTCTGCACATTCAAGAGTTTTATATTTTTCAATCATCTGAAAGGTAGCTTGCTTTGACCAACGAAATACAAGGAAAGTGATGTGTCTCAATTCCAGATATAAGTGATTAGCCAATGATGTATGATTCCCAACGATTTCTTCTCCTGCTGCAGCAACTGTGAAAGTATTTCTTGAGATGGAGATGCAACAAGCAGCTTTGAATATTGAGCTGCCACATGGGGCAAACTAAGACACTAAAATTTTGGTAGGTTTTTTTGTTTTTATTACCACAGTATTACATACCTTCACCTGATTAACACATGCATGATACACATAACTAACCTAACAAAGTAGCTTTTACCACTTTGATAATGTATGTAGTAATAAGAGAGAAAGAAGAAATGTCTTCTGGCTGAGGATGGAAAAACTTCCTTGAAAGGTGGCATTTATGAAGTAGGGTCAGGACTTTAAAGGTCAGAGTATGGGAGGAGACAGTCAGGCATAAGGAATCATGTAAATAAATTCCTGGAAGGTAAGATAAAAAGCATGAGTTGGGAGTGGTGTACAGGAACATGATGATGGGAGCTTATAGTAGAAGCTGATGTTGGAAAGATAAGTCATGGCTGGACTGTAGAAAGCCATAAATGAAAGCCTAGGATTTTTTACTTGATGCTGTCAGCAATAGAGCACCTGAAAGCTTTTCAGCTAGGAAATGTCATGATCAGAGCTGAACTCTACATAGATCAGGATCATAGAGGTGCACTGATGGTATAGAAAATAGTTGGAGGGTTTCAGTTCCTCCCCATATGTCCTTGGAAGCTTTCAAGTTGCTGCCTCAGCACCAAAGCTGAGAGTGAGTCCATCAGCCAAGCACAGGCCCTTTAAGAGGGACACCCTGAGACACTTATCACCCTCCATCTCACTCAGCCACAATCACTGCTGGTTTCTGACAGTCAGAAGTTGTGGGGTCTTTTCTTCCTGACACTGGAACCCTGGGCTGAGGAACCTGGTGACGGGCAGTGACCCCTCGCTCCTTGAGTGGACCTCCACAGCTGAGATATCTGTCCTGATTTTTAACCACCACACATGGGTGTGGGACCAGTTATTTCCACATCTCTGCCAGTCTCCACATGGCTTCTTCTGTATATCCTTAGTTATAAGACTTCTGTTCAGCTAGACTTCAGGCAATTCTCAATGATGGTTTTCTGTAGTTTAGTTGTAATTTCGAGGTGTTCATGAGAGGACACCAGCATTCCCTACTCCACCATCTTCACTGGAAGCTAATTTCTAATGATTTTATTTTAGGTACACAGGCAGGGGTATTTGAGAGATGAAGGGGCTGCCCATTGCTCCTCAAATCATGCCAGATGGATACCCTATTCAAAAATCCAGTCTAGATTGGGACTGTGAATAACCTGGTACCAGCAGCATATTATTAGTATAAACTCATAGCTACCAAACGAGGGAAATCTAGGCCAAGATAAATTAAAGCGAGTTCGACAATAAATTTATTTATGGAAAACAAGGATGAAAAATGTCTTTAAAAAGGAAAACAAGGAAACAAGAGAGAAGAGGGGAAAATCTCATTTAAGTTCCATATCTTTAAAGAGGAAAAAAGGGTTTTTAGATGTGGTCAGAACTGTATAAGAATTGTCCTTCAATGAGCCTGCCTTAGATACACTCCACAGACATCTACACATTTTTACTCTGTTCCTGATACCTCTGCTGCCCCTGTAGTCTGCTGCTTTGGAAATTCTAATCCTAACCTTGTTGAACATAGTCTTTTTGTATAAGTTAAATATCCATGGGAAACAATAACAGCCATATCATCTAGTTACTGCACCCAGAAAATGCCAGCCTGTTATTTGTTTTCAACAGTTGCAGTGGAGCCCTGAATGCCCATTAACATTATGTGACTGGCACCAGAACAGTTAGCATAGTCTCAGTGCTGCTTACAGAGTGACTATGTTCTAATAGCTTACTGTGTCATTTTGTCTGACTACATCTAATAATACCATTATGAATTAGGACTCTTTCCTACCACTGACTACAAGTTGGGAAACAGAGCCAAATATGCTTAGCTTTATGACGTGCTCTCTGATATTTTTGAAATTCTCTTCTGAATCTCCTATCTACAAAGTTGAATGGTGTATTAACCATATATCAAAATTCCCTTTGAAATGAGTTTTCCTTTGAATGTTTCCATGAGTGTTGGATCTGATGACTAGCTGACTATATCATTGTACTAATGAGGTCAAAGTTAGATTTGTTTTATTACTAAGGTCCTAAACTAACTATATTGCCTGAGTAGCAAATAGGTGTAGTTCATGAAAGGGGGACCAAGAATAATAAATAATCAGCCATCAATCATTCTATTGAAAAGCAACTTTCAGTTTATATGGAGATTTATGTAAGGAACAAAATGAATATGTGCCATTATATGTGATATTGGGTTCACCCGTATCTGTGTGCTCTATTCAATAGTCTATCATTGGTAAAGTGCAGACTCAGAGTCTGCAAGAGTAGTCTCCATGTGCAAAGGGTTAATGCTAAATGTGACTGACAAGTCCTTTTCACAAATGGGCATCAAAAAGAGCAAAGCTCAAAACATAAATATTAACAAAACAAATATATAAAGACAGATATACCTTGGTATACTACATTCCTTTATTATTCATAGGTGGACTTTATATCTTTTCTATTACACAAAGCAAAATTTTAATTACAACTTTGCTGCATGCCTTCCATAACAGTTTTGTTGTTTTCAACTGGTGAATGCTTAGGATATATAAATTCCTTTCATCCTTAGCCTAAATAAAACATAATTAAATGAGGAAAATAAGGTGCCCAATTACGTTGGTTAAGTAAGGGTAACTTTAAAGATGGTATGTAGCAGTTTTTTTCCTAAAACTAATAATTACTTACTGGTGATTCATAATTAAGTTTTTATGGCATACATATTAACATTTTTCATTTTATTAACTATGCACTTATTTTGTTTTAAATAGAAAGATGCAAACTAAAACATGAAATCCTTGATTGCTCAGATGTTATTGTTAAGATAAAGTTAAAAACACACATATTAATACAAACAATACAGAAATATTGCAAAAATCTTGAAATCAGTATGTAAATGATTAAAGTTTGGGACATGGGTATATGTTTTCAAAACAAAAGACTTAAAATGAAGGCTATGATTTTGAAAAATACATTCTTAAAAGTTTTATTATTTTTTTTAAAAAAGAAAAGGGTGATCCCAGGAACATTAATTAATACAACAAATTTTCACTTATTATTTTATATGCAAAGCAACTTCTAGCACATCTTTTTACCTGTATGTTACCATATCAATTCACCTCAGAATGAGTATAAAACTCAACAGAATCAATGGCTCAAGCGGAAAGAATTTTGACCATATTCTCTTTCCAAGCAACAATGATTATGATGAAATCACCCTTGTGAAGACTTTCAAATGCCAAAGGTCCACATACAGGTATAGGTAAGAAACTGGTAGATTCTGTCTCATTGAACCACAGGTGGCTGGACTAAAGTAGCATCCCAGCTTCCCTGCAACAAAATAAGCTGCAATAAGTGGCCCAAAGCCAAAATATGGTTTAACTACTTCACATCATGCTATTAGCTTAACGTTTCTTCACATCATGCCCTTAGGTTAACATTTCAGGCAGAAGGGAGATGACAAATGCCCTGATCCTGATAAAGTCTGGCCTGTTTAAGAAATTCCAGAGGACAGGATGATGGAAAGCAGTAAGTGAGGGAAGGGTATACCAGGATGATGTTCCACAGGTAGGCAGATGGGATTATGCAGGCCCTGAAGGCCACTGTAATGCACTTGGATTTTAATCTAACTATAACAGGAAGTCACAGAAGAGTTTTTAAGAAGGGGAGTGAAATGACCATGTTTTCATATGTAAAAATATTTCTAGATACTGTGAGGAGAATCAGTGACAGATCGGGAGAAGCAAGAGGGGCAGAGGAGACATTGTTCAGAGGCTGTTAAATTAGTAATAGTAAATGATAGTAGCCTTCTATTTCAATAGTAACTATCATTTCAATCGTAAATGATAGTATCCTGGACTAGAGTGGAATCAATGGAGATGGAGAGAAGTGGGTGGTGAACAGGAGAAGACAGGAGTAAAGCATGACTTCTCGACTTCTGGTGGATTTTATGGAGACGATGAAGAGCTGGAAGAAACATGGGTTTTTTGGCATGGGAATCAAAAATTCAGTTTGGAATATGTTAAGTTTAAGATACATGAGATGTACAAATGGAGATGTCAGGTAGGAAGGTAGTTGTATATAAAAGTCTGGAGCTCAGAGGACAGGTCTGAGCTGAAGACATCAATTTGGAAATCCTCAGCATTCTTACAGTATTTCAAACTATGAAATTGAATGGCTAACCTAGGGAGAGTGTTTAGACAGATAAGAGTATCCAGAGCAAAGCAACATACACAGAGCAGATAGAGGAGCAAGAAATAGCCACAAGACAGCATGACTAGGGAGGCATGGTGAAAACCAGGAAAGTGGGAAAGGAGCCAGAAAGAGGTGTCAACAAGGATGAAAAGGTCAAAAGTGCCAGATACTACTGACAGGAGGAGCAAGATGAAGGGGAAATGGTGTTGGCACAGTCACTGGACCCTCAGCAAGAGCAGTTTCAGAGGAATGGCAATTGGTAAAGCCAGATTGTAGCTGGTCGAAAATAAAAGGAAGATGTGGAAATGGTCACAGAGGATATAGTTTTGTTTTGTTTTGTTTTTTCTTAATTTTGTTTATGCACTGGAGCTGAGAGGGAAAGTGTGGAGTGAAGAAAGATTTCTCTTTGTTTGCTTTTTTTTTTTTCAGATGACTTTGTTATATGGATTGGGGGTGTTGGTGCTGCCCCAATATTCCCAATGCATTCATTTCTGCTTTTTGAATCTGGTCCGTACTCACAAGTATCCAGTTCATCACAAGCACACAGCCCTTCCAAGAAGAAATGCCAGAGTCATTAGTAAACATCTACCTAACCTCCCCACTTAGAAATATTATTTCCAGAAAGATTATTTGGTTAATTGAAAGGAATTTCAATCCAGCTTATTTGACAAAATCTGTTAAGGCTAACTGAAAAATAGTTTACCTATGCTAAAAAGCTTTTCTCACTTAAATAAAGTGTCTTTCCACCATATTTTAGGTTAAAAATAGACCAAGCAGTTAAGAAATTATTAATAAAGTTTTCATTTTTGTCCAATGCTCTGTATTACTTTGTTAGGGCTACTGTAACAAAGTATTACAAACTGGGCAGCTTCACAGTTTTGGAGGCTAGAAGTCTGGGATCAAGGTGCCATCTGAGGGCTGTGAGGAAGCATCTGCTCCGTGACTCTCTCCTAGCTTATGGTGGTTTGTTGGCAATCTGTGGTGTTACTTGGCTTGTGGACATATTAACTGACCTCTGCCTTCATGTTCACATCATGTTCTCTCTGTGTATGTGTCTGCATGTCAAATTTCACATTTTCATAAGGACACCAGTCATATTGGACTAGGGCCCACTATGATGACCTCATCTTAACTTGATTACCATTTAAAAGACCCTACTTCCAAAGAAAGTCACTTTCTAGGGTACTGGGGGTTAGGACTTCAATGTATCCTTTTTGGGACAGAATTTAACCCACAAAATGCACTAAATCAAAAATAGTCTTTTCGGGCTGGCCGAGTGGCATGGTGGTTAAGCGCTGGCTTGGGAAGCCAGCGGCCCCAGTTCGGTCCCACATACGAGGGCCAGTGACACTGCCCTCAAAAAAAAAAAAAAAAAAAAGTCTTTACTTTTTTTAGTAAAAAAGGGGCAAATCAATTTTTCTAAGAGATACATTTTGATTCACATTATTTATATTTTGATTCTACAGTTCTTATGCAGGCAGAACTGTGTATGTTCAAGACCTGCAGGATATACACCATGGGCAGCAAAACCTCACACTTATCCTAGATTATTAAATTTGTGGTAATTTATTTTTACAACAGTGATAGGAAACTAATACAAAAAGTAAATAGTAAAAAAAAAAAGTAAATAGTCTAAATAGTTTTAAATAACAGAAGGAAAGTAAATGGGAGTGAATGGCATCAAATTTCAGTTTCATGTAAAATCCCAATCCCACTGAACTAGAGGTAGTACAAATTGACCTGTGAAGGCCTTACATGTGGAGTTCAGCTACCAACACTGGGGGCAGGAAGACATGCCTGCTTTTGCCCCAGTCTCCTTCCATATTCCTTCTCAAAGATATATAATATTAAAGACTAAAGAAAAAGTTTAAAAGTATAAGAATGAGAGAGTAAGAGAGAAAAAAGTGAATGAGAAATATGAACATATTTTTGGAATACTGAAAGCAAATGGAAGAGTAGTCATTGGTATATTAACTGATTCATGTGACTATGGGTATTGGGAGACTTTTTATTGAGCTGATGAACAAATCTCTATATTTGGGAAAAACTCATAGTAAATGCATAGAAAACTAAACAAACTAAACAAAGACATTTTTGATTCCAGGAAATATTAACTCCAGGGGAACACTGTTGTTCATTAAAAGATATATAATCAGAGTACACAATTAATTCACTTCAGTGAACAATATCTGCCAAGTCACAAAAATGACAACAATGAATAGTGATTTAACCAATACTCTGAGGGAATGGTAAGAAAAGTGTGGCAGTATTTGGAAAAGTTAAGTCCTCACTTACAGTAAGTGTAAGTCAAAAAATGATATCCAGGAAGTACACCTCAAGAGACCATCTCTGGGCCAGCCAAGTGGCGTGGTGGTTAAGCGCTGGCTTGGGAAGCCAGCGGCCCCGGTTTGGTCCCACATATGAGGGCCAGTGACACTGCCCTCAAAAAAAAAAAAGAGACCATCTCAGATCAAGAGACACACACAGACTAAATGGAAAAAGATATTTCATGTAAATGAAAACATTAAAAAAGCTGGGGTAGCACTGCTTATACCAGACAAAATAAACTTTAGAACTATTAAAATTGTAATACTCAATATATACCAATAACAAAAGATGAATACAAGTCACATTTGACTTCTGCAGTTATAAGAGGTGCTCAAAGTGGTTACCATCAGCATCCAGGCACCTCTGATCACAGCAAACTACTGCTTGAGCAACACTGATGAACTTGTATACCTTTTTTTGACACTCCTGGTATATATTGACTAACATAAAGTCAGAGATCAACAGTAACACAATCAGGGCCGGCCGAATGGCTCAGTTGGTTAAGAGCTCGCTTAAGAGTGCAAGCTGAGCTCTGAGCAAAAGCAGTTCGAGGCCAGCCCGAGCTGAGTTGCCGTTGAGCTGCCAACAGGTGGCAGGGTGGCTCAGCTAAAAAAAAAAAAAAAAAAAAACACAAAAAAACAAAACAAAAACAGTAACACAATCATAGTAGGGGACTTAGCACCCTACTGACACCAATGGTCAGATCTTTCAGACAGAAAATCAACACAGAAATAACAGCTTTAATTGACACACTAGACCAGATGGATTTAATTGATATTTTTGGAGCATTTCACCCCAAAGCAGCATAACATACATTTTTTTTTCAAGTGCACATGGAAAATTTTCCAGGATAGACCACATGTTAGGCCACAAAACAAGTCCCAATAAATTTAAGAAGATTGAACTCATCATATCAAGTGTTCTTCTCTGATCACAATGGTATGAAACTAGAAATCAATTACAAGAAAAATACTGAAAATCACATAAACACAGGGAGGCTAAATAACATGCTACTAAATAACAAATGGGTAAAAAATGAGATCAAAGGAGAAATCCAAAGATACCTTGAGACAAATGAAAATGAAACCACAACGATGCAAACTATGGACACAATGAAAGCAGTGGAAAATTCTCTAAGGGGAAAATACATAGCAATGCACGCCTACCTAAAGAAACAAGTAAAATCTCAAATAAACAACACAACTTTATACCTAAGAGATCTAAAAAAGAACAGCAAACAAAACCCAAAGTGAGAAGAAGCGAGGAAATAATAATAATGAAAGCAGAAATACACGAAATAGAGGCTAACAATACAAAAGTTCAATGAAACCAAAAGCTGGTTTTTTGAAAAGATAAACAAAATTCTATTTCAGACTCATCAAGAAAAAAAGAGGACCCAAATGAATAAAATCAGAAATGAAAGAGGAGAATTGCCAATGGTCCCCACAGAAATACAAAATATTTTAAGAAAATATTATAAGCAACTGAATGCCACCAAACTGGACCATCTGGAACAAATGGATAAATTCCTAGAAGCATACAATCTTCCAAGGTTGAATCAAGAAGAAACAGAAAATCTGAACAGGCCAATTACAAATAACAAAATCGAATTAGCAATCAACAACTCCCAACAAACAAAGTCTTGGGTCAAATGATTTCACAGGTGAATTTTACCAAATTCAAAAAATAATTAACACCTATTCTTCTCAAATTATCCCAAAAAATTCAAGAGGGGACAAGACTCCCAAGCTCACTTTATGAGGCCACCATTACCCTGATTCCAAAACCAGACAAAGATATCACAAAAAAAGAAAACTATAGGTTGAGATCCCTGATGAACATAAATGCAAAAATCCTCAAAAAAATATTAGGAAACCAAATTCAGCCATACATTAAAATGATCATACACCACAATCCAATGGGATTCATTCCTGGTATGCAAGGTTGATCCAATATCTGCAAATCAATTAATGTGATACACCACATAAACAAAATGAAAAATAAAAATCATATGGTTGTATCAATAGATGCAGAATAAGTGTTTGACAAAATCCAGCATCCATTTATGATAAAAACTGTGAGCAAAGTGGGAATAGAGGGATCATAGCTCAACATAATAAAGGCTATATATTACAAACCCACAGCTAATATACTCAACGGGGAAAAGCTAAAAGCATTCTCCTTAAGATCAGGAACAAGAAAAGACTGCTAACATTCATAACTTTTATTCAACATCTTCTGGAAGTCCTAACCACAGCAATCAGACAAGAAAAGAATAGAAAATGCATCCAAATGGGAAAAGAAGAAGCAAAACTCTCATTATTTACAGATGACATGAAAGTATATAGAGAGAACCCAGAAGATTCCACCAAAAAACCATTAGAACTAATCAATTAATTTAATAAAGCAGCAGGATACAGAATTAATATTTAGAATTGGTTGCATTTTTATACACGAATCACAAACTATCAGAAAGAGAAATTAAGAAAACAATCCCATGTATAGTTTCATGAAATAAAAAGACTTGCAATAAATTTAACCAAAGAAGTATTTAGAAGACATTAAAGAGATAAATGCTCCTGGATTGGAAGAATTAATATAGTGAAAATGCCCATTCTACCCAAAGAAATCTATAGATTCAAAGCAATCCTTATCAAAATACCAATGGTATTTTTCACAGAACTAGAACAAATAATCCTAAAATTTGTATAAAACCATAAAAGACCCCAAATAGTCATGGCAATCCTGAGACTGGAGGTATTATGTTACCTGATATCAAATTATACTACAAATCCATGGGAATCAAAACAGCATGGTACTGGCATAAAAACAGACACATAGATTATGGAACAGAATAGGGAGCCCAGAAATAAATCAATGCCTACATGGTCATTTGATCTAAGACAAAAAAGGCAAGAATATACATTGAGGTAAAGGCAGTCTATTCAGTAAATGGTGCTAGGGAAATTGGACAAATACATGCAAAAAAAAATGAAACTGGATCACCTTCTTACGCCATATACAAGAATAAACTCAAAATGGATTAAAATTTAAATGTAAGAACCAAAAGCAAAAACTCCTAGAAGAAAATATAGGAAGTAAACTCTCTGACATTATCCTTAGTAATATTTTTACTGATATATCTCCTTGGGCAAGAGAAACAAAAGAAAGAACAAACAAATGGGATTACATCAAACTAAAATGTTTTTGCACAGCAAAGAAAACCATCAACAAAAATCAAAGGACAGCCTACTAAATGGGAGAAGATATTTGCCAATGATATATATGATAAGGGGTTAATATCCAAAATTTATTTTAAAAATTCATACAACTAAACACCAAAAAAATAAACAATCCAATTAAAAAATTGGACAGAGGACCTGAACAGACATTTCTCCTAAGAAGACAGACAGATGGCCAATTTACATATCAGAAGATGCTCAACATCACTAATCATCAAAGAAATACAAATAAAAACGACCATGAGATACACCTCACACCTGTCAGAATGGCTATCATCAATAAATCAATAAACAACAAGTGTTGGTGAGGGCGTGGAGAAAAGGGAACCCTTGTGCACTTTTGGTGGTACTGCAAATTGGTACAGCCACTGTGAAAAACATTATGGAGGTTCCTCAGAAAATTAAAAATAGAACTACTGTACTACCCAGTAATTCCACTCCTGGGTATAAGCATTTATCCACAGAAATCCAAATCACGAATTTGAAAAAATATATGCACCACTATGTTTACTGCAGTGCTCTTCACAATAGCCAAAATATGGAAACAACCGAAATGCCCATTAATAATGAGTGGATAAATTGTGGTACATTTATACAATGGAGTATTACTCAGCCATAAAAAAGAATGAAATTTTACCATTCGTAACAACATAGATGGACCTAAAAGATATAATGCTAAGTGAAATAAATCAACTGAGAAGACAAATAACATTTCATGTATATATGGAATCTAAATAACAGAATAAACAAACAAAACAGAAATAGACTCAGATACAGAGGACAAACTGATGGTTGCTACATGGGAGGGGGTTGGATGAATGGGGGAGAAACAGAGGAGTAAAGAAAGAAAAAAGAAAAAGTTTCTTTGCACATGAAAAGAAACATGAGAAGAAAATTCACCAATAGGCTGGCTATAGAAGAGGATTTTACATTTACATGTCTTTTGACTCTCAGGTTCTTTGATTCCCAGGTTTCCCTTTTATTTTGTGTTGAAGTTTATATAAGAATTCCTTGTTTTGCATTGATGTAACATTAGGAATGTCCTGCTTACTTAATAAGTCTACTAAAGATTTATAACAATACAACTTTATTACTTTTGTTTTCATTTAAAATATAACATGATTAAGGTTGGGTGTTTCCTTTTTTTCAGATGTTCTGTGTTTTATATGCTGTAGAGTCCTAAGGAAATTCTGCTTTGGGATGAAATACTAAACTGATTTTTTAAAGATAACAGATTCATAGAGGTTGAGATATATGGGATCAATATGTACCCTTGATCATTGACCACTTTCTTTGTAATTCTGCTTTGGAAGAAAATGCACCACTGCCCAACTCAACAGATTTGAATACCACTTCTAATTTTAGTACTATTTTTATAGGCAAAATGGTGTACGATAGAAAGTATCTTTGGGTAGAGAAGAGAGAACTAGATTTTCACAGGTTTCAAGTTACATACAAATCGAACTTTGTAATACATTTGAGATAAAGGGATCTTTTTGTTATCAAACCACACCTTTTGTGGACCACCAGTAATATAGAGAGATGCAAAACTCATATGTAAGTTCAATTCAAGGATAGATATTTAAAACAAAAGCACATCTCTGTGTTGCTTTCCATTATGGTTAAATCATCCATTTCTTATCTTAAATCCCTTATTTAGATCTCTCTGACTGACTGCTATTTTATTTTAGTTTTCTAAAAGCAGTTGAAATTAGGAGTTTCATATTCTAGTCTGGATTCCGCCACACTTCTAAAGGTCAGGAAACCCGGCTTCACTCATCCTTATATTCCTCAATCTCGACAAAGCACCTGGAACCAAGCAGCCTTTCAATATGTGATTTCTGTGAACTGAACTAACATATATCAAAAAAAAAAAAAAAAGGTAGTAAAATACCACAAACTGAAACAGTCATTTTGCTGATGTGGCTATTAAAAAAAAAATGGCAAAAGCTTTCAGCGTTGACCAGCACACCTGCCAGAGTGAACTTACTATAGAAAAAGAAAAAAAAAATGTAACCTCTTCAGCCTTTCATGCCTTGATCCTGTGAGGAAAATTTTTCTAATTAAAGATTATGTTGAAAATCAATTCAATTAAAAAAAGCAAAAAAATACAAACATTTTATCTCATAAATAAGTAAATTTAATATTATAATTCACAAACTAAAATTGAAGAGGAAATTTTAAATAAAAAAACAAGAACAGGTTAAATATTCAAACTAGTCTCTTAAATAGGTTATCCCAAGGAATAAACAACTAAGTAGAAGCAGCAGGTGATTAAAAGGTAACAGAAGGAAGCACACACTAATTAGAATTGCTTAATTAACAATACTTTATTGCCGCCCTCCTATCATACCACACTATATTGACCTAAAAGACAACTGTGTCAGATATTAGATATTTTATTCTCAACTCATAAAAAGTGTTAGCCCAGAATATATATCTATACTAGTTTTTTTAAAACTCTGCAAATAATTAAAATGACTTCATTTTAACTGAATATTCATTATAAATTGTAAAACTGCCACCTAGTTGACTCACATAGGATTTACTATTTTGACATTTCAAATTACAGAAGTGTACGAACCTTAGTTAAATTGGAAATTACACATGCAGTAGAAAGACCACCCATGCCAGCACTGGGAATTGATGTCTTTCTGATCTGTTTTACATGTGTTTGATGAAGGATGCACTTCAGCTGTTATACTGATTTCATTCTTGGATGACTTCCCCTTGGGCAGCCTAGTGACTGCTTCCCACTGGTTATTCATGTGCTTTATTGATTGACACCCTGAACCAAGTTATTAGATCCTTTTCAAACACATGGCTTTCCAGTGGGGAAAAAAAAAATAACTTTTACAGAATACAAGTAATGTGTTGCAAACATAATACATATGCTCCACAGAGAACAAAATAAGTTTACTAATGAAGACATCCATACTTTTGCCACCATATTTACTATAAAAGATATCCACACACAATTCAGGAATGCAAGTTAGTCTTCAGTATCAGGTGTAGCTTCTCTTTGATAATGACGTATAATAACAACAACAAAACATCATAATATTCACCCAACTCAGCCTAACATAATTATTTAACTTTTCTTTATAACTGTTCTTTATAACTGTTCTTTATAACTGTTTGTCTCTCTAGTCTGAGAAATGTTTTTCAATGCTTCTATAATTGTTCTTGTGACAAAGGAGCTATATTTCCCCCCAATGTTTGTTATCTTCCTCATGAACACAGAAAGACTGTATTTCATAGCATCCCTTGTTGCTAGATATATTTTCATCCAATGTACAAGTGCCGTACAGCATTTGGGGGACCTTCCTTAAAAGATAGGTAATCCATACTCTTTGGCTTTTTTGTTGTCCCTTCCTCCTTCCTGCTAGCTAGAATATGGACATGATGGCTGCAACTGGAATGGCTAACTTGGGCCATGAGATGGCATTGGTAATGGAGCTACATACAAAAGAGCAACAAGATAGACGGAGCTGGGTTCCTGAGCAGTTTGTCAAACAGACCTACCACACCAGCAATAAACTACTTTATCTACAAACCTTTTCTTATCTGAGAAAAAAAAATACAATGTTATTTAAGACACTGTATTTTCAGTCTCTGCTACTCTCAGTAAAATTTAATACTAAATAATAATGTCCAATGGCAATAGAGAATGGGAAAATAATGACTTAACCATGGAACTTTAAATACCCTTTCTTTGAGAAGATGTATATGTCTTCAAATCTCTGCATTTGGAGAATAATGTAAGAGTAGCAAATCTAATAGCTACCATTTTTGAGGGAGGAAAAACTGATGTATGTAGCAAAGCCAGGAGTCAGAAACATTAGACAATATGCACAAGGTCATGTGGCCAGTAAGTGGTAGAGCCAGGATAAAGAAGACTAAACTCAAGGAAATGAAAGCAACAGGTCAGATGGTCCATGGAACCACACCTGCCGTAATCCTCATTTCAGTGAGTAAATCACTTCTATGAAGAGAGTAAAATGCCCTACAGTATTCCTCAGACATACCTCCGCTCTGATGATGGATACTGTAATGAGCACACTGGCATTTCTTTCCTTTGAGGTCAAAACAATACTGCCTATAGGTGAGATCCTGCCTATAGGGCAGCAGGGTCTCCATCTCAGAAAGGCATTCATAAAATACCATTGCTTTCTGCCTGAAACTAGCAGTTGGAAATAATTTATCTCTGCCATAGAACAAAAATTAAACTATAATCTTCAAAATGTTTTGCATTTTGCGAAGTGAATTTTTATATAAACAATTATTTTCACCCACGATCACATTGTAATACAGGCAAAATAGGTATTTTTCCCCATTTTAAAAATGCAATAAATCAGGGCCAGCCGAGTGGCGCAGTGGTTAAGCGCTGGCCTGGGAAGCCAGCGGCCCCAGTTCGGTCCCACATATGAGGGCCAATGACACTGCCCTCAAAAAAAAAAAAATGCAATAAATCTAAAGTTACAGTCACACATTTGATACCATACCTAGAACCATATTTTTCAAAAACAAAAACTAATCTCTATGGTTAATCAAGAGATGGCAAAAGTTTCATTGTCCTCTTCAGGTTAATAAGATGGTGATAATGCACCACAATTTTCAAATAGCTTTAAATCAGTCCTAGGGATTAGCATTTTTATACTGAGTTGTCTTGGTTATGTAATAGAGGTGTGCCATCATGAAAACATCATGTAATCAATGAATACCCACATTTGAGAGGTGAAACATAAAGTCTAGAGCTAGAGAAATTCTTGGACATCCCCTAGTTCAACTCCCTCAGTGATAGGAAAAGTTATCCTGCAAGTTAGGCGGTTTGCTTGACATCATACAACTAGTGACAATGAGTATAAAAATTGGAACCCAGATCCCTTAAGACTAAGCCTTGTGTTTTTTGTATCGCAACTTGCTACTTTCTAACACAAATTTGGAGAGTAAGTTGATGGAGCAAATATTATTCTTATATCAAGAGGATTCTTCAAATATCTTTTCTTTTCTTTTCTTTTAGTTATGTTTTCTTTCAATAAAGAATGCTATTATTACATTCAGGATGTGATTCAATTTATAAAAGTTAATGTTATATACAACTCTTCCTTTTATAGGCTAGTAAGACTCAATAGTATACCTTCTGGGAAACTGGATTCCTCTGTAGCCAGCCAGTAATTAACTATACAATTAACCACTTAAATAATGACACAAAGATATTTTTTAAAAAAATGAAATGCTTCGATTTGCTAAGTCACTATTGAGTTCACTTCAACTGTCCACATGAAATGTATGGTTCTGATGTATAATAACTAACACTATTTTACCTAGTATTTGTAATTGTCTATGTACAAATAATTCACATATTTTGCCAGTTAAGTGTTCTCTCCAGTAACCCTGGGTGTGTCCATTCTTGCCATGTTATTGCGGCAGGCTTCCCAAGAAAGCATTTTAGTGGTTACGTGAGATGTTTGAATGAAGACGGGAAATAAGGCTTAGGAACTCGCAGCCTCACACTCCCCACCCTGCTGCCACCTCTGCCACCGGTAGACTATATTTTTTTTAAACTTATTTGTATATTTATTTCAAGCCTATTTTCACACTACCATCATTTTATTCTTAACCCCCCATCTCAATCCTGCACACTGGCAATTAATTTGAAACATTTTCAAATTGATGATGTGTAATAGAATAAGATACAGGCTGTTCTTTCTCCAGAGAAGATAAGACTGATAGTCAGTTAACAAATTAGAAATATTAATCCAAAAAACATTAAGTCATTTTTTGTATCGGCATTTAAATAGTGCTACAGTATATGGATTTGTTGGTTTGGGGTTTGCGGGGGAGAAAGTGCCATGGGGATTGGCTTATTTTACTAATAACTGGTATTCTAAAAATAAATAAATAAAATCATTTTCTTACTAAGTGACTTGGTCATATACCATTTTGTGCCAAAGATGTCTCCTCATTTGTTTTACAGAAATTGTAGTATCATGTCATAAAGAGAAAAATCACTTCATGAATATCTACAAGTTGAATCTGACCTGGTTAGAATTCTACATACATGCATTTGCCCAAATGTCTAGCTGTCATTCTGAAGTTGCTTGAACGAGGCCTAGGCTACACATAGAGCCATAGGGAGTAGTAGCCAGTGACTCATGTACGTAGAGCCACAATCCCTTGAAAACATAGCTGAAATGTGGAGTTCCACCCATAGGCATATTTAATGAAACTTCTTAGTCTAAGTTCTCTAAAATGTCATTTTAGTAAAAAATTTGAACCAAATTGCTTTGGAATTCATGGTGACTAGACATTTATGTTGATAATTGAGTCCTTTTATTGTTTTGCATCATGTGTCCACTATTATCAAGCACTGTGCAAGTTGCTTGAGAAACAAAAATAAGCAGATATAGCCTTCCTCACATGAAGCATAAATTCTAGTGGGAGACATAATCATAGGCAGATAAGCAAATGCATAAACAAAATTATTGAAGATTTATGAAGTGTAACATAAAAATAAATCACTTTAAACAGGAGAGTGATATGATCCTATTTGCTTCCTTAGAAATCATCCTGTTTCATGAAGAATCGAATGGAAGTGAGCAAAAATGCAAATAAGGAGATGAGTTCAATAATCCAGAAAAACAATTAGAAAAACATGTTCCAAAGTGATCTCATAAATGAGGAAGATGAGTTGATAAGTTTACAGTATATTTTAAAAGATGAGGACACAGAATCTTCTGATATATTGAATGTGAATGATAAAGGGATAATGTATAAAGAATGAAATCCAAAATTCTAGCCTGTGACTCTATTAGGTGCTAGTATCAATCACTGAAAAATCTACTGAGAAGGATTACTGGGGAAATATAGCAAATTTCATTCTGAATACATTAATTAGAAATTTCCTATAGAACATCATAATGAAGATAGTGACTATTTAAATATAAGGGTCTGGATTTCAGAAGCAAATCCTGGGTTAGAGAAGGAATATAGAAATTCATCAGCGTATAACGATAATAAAACTATAAAAGCATATTAAATTGATTAAGGAAAATCATGCAAACGAAAAAAGGAATTCATGCTAAGACAAAACACTGCTGGTTAAAGAAAGTACCAAGAAAAATGAAATCTGCAAGAGACTGAACAGCTACAGCTGGGAAATCCAGAAAGACTACCAGATTTCTAGATTAAGGATCTGGAGGATAAAGGTACTGTTACTGAGGTGTGAAAGACTGAAGAGGATTATTGAAGTGATGGAGGATTGAATTATGGTAGCTATGCAAAGTTTAAGATGCCTGTGATTCCTCCAAATAGAGATATCAAGAAGGTAGCTTGAATATTTGAGTGTATAGCTCAGAGGAGAAGTCTGAAGAGAAGACACAAATGTGAAAATTCCAACATATATGGTATTTAAAGTCCTGAAGTGGGGTAACATCACTCTGGGAAAAAATGTTAAAAAGAATGTAGGCTAAATCAAGCCCTGTAGCTCTCCAACATTTAGAGGTGAGTCGAGAGGAAGAGCAAATAAAGGCAATATAGACTGAATTGCTAGTGAGACAAGAAGCCAGAAGATATCATGGTGTGATACCATGGAAGCTAACACAGAAAAATGTTTCTCAAAGAAGGAAATAATCAACTATGCTGAATGCTGCTGGGAACCAAGTAAGATGAGAATAGAAACATATACACTGAATTTAGCATGAGCAATCTCAGTGAAGTGGTAGAAATGCACGCCAGATATGAGTGGTTTGAAAGCTGAGTAGAAAGAAAGGGTGACAGCTTATGTAGACTACTACGTCTTTAAGTAATATAGCCAGGAAGGGTGGCAGAGACATGAAGCAGTAGATTGAGGGTCAGAGGAGATATGGGATTAGTGGGAATTTTTTTCCTTTAAGAAGCGGGATATTGTAGCATATTTTTATATTGATAAGAACAATCTAATAGAAAGAAAGATATTCACAATGTGAAAAATAAAGGTAGGACTGAAGTGTTTAAATAGATAATAGCATATGGGCTTCTAGACAAATTTGGAGGGATTGGCCTTTTGTGACCCAAGTGACTCTCCTTCCATATTTTTTCTAAGAAGGAAAGAGATGCAGTTTATTTATAGGTTTATCCGTGAGAGTTCTCTGATGACTGTAATTGTTCTCAGTGACATATGGGATGGAATCTTCTGCTGAGAATTGGGTAGAGAAGAGGAGGAAGGGTAACAAGAGCTCTGAGGAGCAAATAGACAGGTAAAATCGTCCTCTTATTGAGTAGAAAGTAAACAGTAGTGTAACTAGGATAACTATTTTTGATATATATTAATGTATCTTTCTCTTGTGCATTTCCATGGACATGACCATCTCTCTACTCAGAAGCATCCATCTATAGGAAAGTTAAAGAGGAGGTGTCAGGGGGCATAGGAGGATGGAGATAAAGACAATTATAACAGGAATAGAAAGAAAGCACCAATGTTCAGCTGAATCCCTTTTAAAAAAGTCTTCGTCAAGAGAAAAATAATTTTCTAAATTTCTTAAACTCTAATAATGTATCAAAGCCAGTCTATCTGATTTGACCACAAGTTTATTTTCAGTGGAGGAAACTCAAAATAGGACACAAGAAAAGTGCCTACCACAGGGGAAGAGGAGAAGCCCACCCAATCCAGCACTAGAACAATGTGGAAAGGAGCAAAAGATAGAGCAAGGTCTTTATCTTTCCTCCCTCTCAGCATTGGATCTCAATAGTGAAGGGGTAGGAACATTCTGATAGGTAGAGAGACATGAACATTAGAGCTAGCAGCCGTCTTCCCCAGGCAGAGCCCAGAAGAGACAAACCATTAGCAGTCCTTCATTTGTCTCAGCACCATGTTCACTGTGCATGGAACTGACAGCACACTTATAGCATTGGTTTCTTAAAGCTTATTTAGGATATGTGCAGATATAAAGGAGCTCAGAAGGTTGGCTGCCCAGAGGAGACCTGGCACCAAAAAAAAAAGAGACTCCAAAGCATGAGATCTGTGCAACCAAATCATTGGCTAAGACTACAGATTTCAGAAACATGCACACACAAGACCTCCAAAAGAGCACAGGGGACCAGACATACTTTAGTGAGTTCCAGTGCAGAGGGCAAAGGTCAATACAGATAAGGTACCCCTTGTCCCCAGCAATGGCAGAAGAGGTCTAGAGTTTATTAAGTAAGTCTGGGGCCTCCTTGCCCTCTGTCATAAAATCAAGTAAACTGTTCCATATAATCCAGGTACCATTACAAACAGGAGCTGGAGAGAGTCAAAAGATTTGGAAGAAAAGGTATCCAAATGTTGCCCATAATGTTGAGATCTAAAATTGATGTTCCATTAATTAAATTTATATCTAAGTTTCTCCTACCCTACTATCTTATCTCCCCAGTGTTTGCCTCTGCTACTAAGTAGGTGAGACCTAGGAAGGTAGATCACATCAGTTATAGAAAATAAATAAGCCACATTTTTCTTCAAATCAGTTACAGTGTGTAAAGTTTAGACCCAATAACAGGAGGGAAAAGTCAAAAAATTTCTAGGTTGTATTTGATTGAGTCCATTTGAAGTTTGAGATCAAGAATTTAGAATTGTATAAGTCAGCTTCACTGTGTGAATGTTACTCCCCAAACAGTATTTAAGGAAAGGAGATCATTGGGTTCAATCATGGTTGAGCTTTTGCCAGTCAAATGTGAAAGGAAAAGAGAGGGCAAAGGAGTTTAGGGCGTTAGCAAGGGAGTGATAATAATGATGGACCATGACGTTATGGTGGACAAGAAAGGAAATGAAGACGTGGGCAGGGGTAGACTGATGGATAGGGCTTGTAGGGTCAATGGACTGGAGGTCTCGATGACATTAAAGAATTGTTGCCATGGGTATACTACAGCAACTGAGCTGGAAAAATAAGAGATGGGCGTCACAGAATGGGATACTTAAAGACTGCAAAGGCGATGGTGGTATCATTCACAATATTTTATGTGTGTACAACTTACCAAGTACATTCACATACATAATTGTATTTATTCAACTATCCTTATCTATAGAGAAAGGGAAATTTAATAAAGTAACTAAAAATTCAGGAAATTATTTTAAACATTTAAGAGAAAAATCCAAGTACATTAGGAAAGTTTAGAAATGACCATATAGATACAAACACTTAAATACTAATTACAAATCCATCATTTCTTTTCACTGATACAGGACTCTTAAGAAACCAAACCACAATTTTATCAAATTACTTGGTGATTAATTAGCTGATTAATTAGTGGAAGTTACTCAACTAGTTTGTTTACATTTTTTTAAACTTGTTTTGTATTTCTATATCTGCTATTTAGATATCTTCCTTGCAACTAAACCAAATTAAAAAATTTTAATCCAGATTACTAGATTTAAGGACAATGAGACTGAATCATTGAAGTTCCTTCTATTTAAGTACAACATTCTAATTTCCCCATTTTACCACTTACCAGCAAATTCAGCTTATCACAGAAATAGAGAATTAGCCACCCCTGAAGTTTGTCTTTCTTCCTTTTGGTATGCAGTTCAGTTTCCAACAGATTTTTCTGTTTCTCCCCAAATGCAAACTTTTCACATTAAAAATGCTGCATTCTTATATTATTCATATACATGGAATCTGAGACATGCAAAAGCTGATCAACAGAATAATTTGTATATCTAATTGTAAAAAGTAAAAATACCATTTGATAGTTAACTAAACCAACTAAATGTGCAAAATTAATACAAGAAATGCAATTATTTAACTCAAGTTAAAAATAATGTTTTAGTTTGAAATACGTAATAAAATGAAGAAAACACCATCTTTTTAACTAACACTTGAAATCAAGAGTCACCACACTGAGGACAAAGGCCTGATCTGGTTTTCTCAGTTCTGCTAAACTGCAGAGTACTCAAAAATGATTTGAATTTGAATACCTTTAGTCAGGACAGCCCACCCTCAGGTTCCCACTGTATTCTCTTCTTTTTATGTAACTCTGTTTCCTGCTCATAAATGATTTTTAATTGGTGACCTCTGGTCTATATCACTCCTTTTTTTTTCTTTTAAATAGATTCAGCTTAAGTTGTATTGTTCTCTTTTTTATTTTTAAAAGATTAAGCAGCCTTAGTTTTTTTTTGTTTTGTTTAGAATTCAAGTTGCCCTTTTTCATTTTTAAAGTGCCTAAAATTCTTCAATTTCTGCCAGCAACAGTTTGGTCTGAATTTTTCAGAAGTAAAAACTATTTGAAAAGACAAGATAATTCTTGAGTGTTTTCCAGTTTCAACCATAAAGCATTTAACCTATTTTTGCTAACTTTGAAAATATACGTATTATTTTCTTGGATTCAATTTCCTTGAGGCATCATTCAAACTTCACATGAGGTTCAGAGTGTAGTAATTAGCAGTAGGCTGCTTACATTTGCCAATATATTTGTACAAACATATGTTGGCACTCGGTTCTCTATCAGCTACACATCAAAGAAGGGTGCTGAGGTGAAATTATTCCACCTCAGGGCTGGATTAGTGTCTCTGCCTGAAATAGGCCTCATTTAAGGGTATGGTTTGGAGGAAATTAAAGAACCTGCATGGCCTGAGTAGTGGAGTGAATCCATTAACAAAAGACCACGCTGAATATTTCTGCCATTCTTTTTCCGGCCCTGCTCCTATGATCCTGAGGCAAGTTGTAACCTCTTTTATCTTCTGTTTGCCCATCTGCAAATTCTCTCCCAAGCACCTCACAGGAGGATGAGCATGTCAAGAATCTTCACATTAGGAAAGTTCGTGCTTCTTTCTGCTAACATCCTTTTTCAGGTGTGTACAAGCCTTCTCATTGCCTTGCTCTGCAACTACCACACTGTTCTGTAAAGATTAAAGCCCCAGTACTACCAAACCAAGAAGCAAAAATCTCTCTAATCACATCTCCCAAAAAAAGGCTGGCTTTCTTTTTATTACTGTGAATTTTAATAGCACTACTGCCACAATCAGTCCATGTATTTCACAAGGAAACCAAATAATTTTAATAGTATTAGTGCTGACAATGTATAAAGTTCTGTTCATGTTTCCTCTCATTTAATCCTCCACCACAAACTTTTAGGGTAGGTTCTATTATCCCCATTTTGCATATGAGGCAACAGGATTAGACATTAAATAACTTGCCCAAGGTCATATCACTAAGGCACAAAGCCAAAATTTTTACTCAACTCTGACTCTAAAACCAGATAACTGTTCTACCAGAACTGTGTATTGAGGTAAAATCAGCACAGACTGACCAAGAAGAGACTGTCAATCAGTAATGTGCTGGAGACAGCTCATACCAGTTTGGGAAACTCAACTGTTAAATTCTCAGCAATTTTATGACAGTCATTATAAAATTTTAATTATATAAATCTATAACTAAATAAATTGTATTAAGAACAAAGATAGGGCCGGCCGAGTGGCGTGGTGGTTAAGCGTTGGCTTGGGAAGCCAGTGGCCCCGGTTTGGTCCCACATATAAGGGCCAGTGACACTGCCCTAAAAAGAAAAAAAAAAGAACGAAGGTAAGAAATAAAACTATTTATGTGGCAAATGGATCAACACAATTTCAAAAAGCCCTTCTATGGGAAGGGTAAATCACATTCTCAAGAGACACGATGCTCATAAAGAAACTGGAAATGCAAATTTTAAAAGCCAACTGTTTCCATTATCTATTGCTGCCTAAAAAACGACCTCAAAACTTAGTGGATTAAGCAATAAAACCATCTTATTATATGTCATAATTTTTTGAGTTAGGATACCTGACAGGGTTAGACTGGACAATTTGTTCTACAAGTTGTCAGCTAAAGTGGCAGATGGGCTGTTCTCGATAGTCCAAGATGGCTTCACTGACATGTCTAGTACCTTGGCAAAGAGGGCTAGAAAGCTGAGCATAAAAGAGATTTTTGACTAGAATACTTACACATGCTTCTCCATTACAATTATTTCAAGTTGAATTTCTTATATAAAATTCAAGGCTCCCAGAAAAAGTGTTCCAAGAAACAGGAAGTAGATGATTTAAGGTCTCAGTCCTGAAACTGATACAGCACTACTTCTGCCATATTATAACCACAGGGTCTGCTAAAACTGAAGGAGAGGGAACATAAATCTTACCACGTACTCGAGGAGGTCAAATAATAGTTATCACTTTAATCTATCATAAACCAAATTATTAAGTTTCTTTTATCTATGTCATATTATTAAAGTGATGATTTAGAAATATTGCTGAAGTATTAACAGATGAGATGATATGAGTTGGGAAGCAAGGAGAAGTGGATCAGGGTATAGATAAAATAAGATTTGCCACAAGGTAATATTGTTGAAGCTATTGGGTTGTCGGAAAAGTCATGACGCATTTTTACAATGAAAAACATAGAAAAAATACATCATGACTTTTCCGACAACCCAATCGACGATGGCTAAATGGGTGTTCATTACCCTATTTACATATGTTAGAACTTTTTCATTTCAGTAACCTATTTGCACTCACCAAACACAGGGAAAGACTTAGAGAGAGTTCAAAAACCCAGTTCTTTAGAAACTGGTCTGACCAAGGCTCCTTGGAGAAATGGATGATTCTAGGGATGGAGGAAAAAATATACAAGAGGAGAATGAACAAATTGCCCAAATAATTTATGTAAATACTCTACCTTCAAGGAGGTGGAGCATGACTCCCCATTCCTGCATCATCATACCATAACATAAGTTAAGCTATATAATTCATACTAAACCCTTGTAATTTCTCTTAGTTTGTGGTGATAAATTCCTTTAGAGGACTGTATATAGTGACTTCTTCCTAAAGAGTACAGTATGGAAAAGAGAAAAAAAAATGAGTAATTTTACAGTGGAGGAACTTGAAAAACTCTACCTCAACCTGATCAAAGTTAATATCCACATTTATTAATCATGTTGATAGTATGTATCCTTGATATGATGTGATGAAAATGGCACTTTTGCTATGATCATCATCCCAAAAACCCACAGTTCCAATCTAATCATAAGAAAACTTCAGACAAATCCCAGCTGAGCAGCAATCCACAAAATATCTGACCAATATTTCAACATGCCTCATAATTGTCCAGGTCATCAAAAACAAAGAAAATCTGGGACCGCCGAGTGGCGTGGTGGTCGAGAGCTGGCTTGGGAAGCCAGTGGCCCTGGTTCGGATCCCACATATGAGGGCCAGTGACACTGCCCTCAAAAAAAAACAAAAACAAAGAAAGTCTGAAATACTGTCACAGCCAAGAGGAGTCTAAGGAGACATGATGACTAAATGAATGTGGTGTCTTGGATGGGATCCTGGAAAAGGTACCATTAGGTAAAAACTAAGAAATTGTGTAAAGCGGGGTATAGTTAATACTCACTTATAAATATTGGTTCATTAATTAACACAAATATTCTATAATAATGTAAGATATTAACCATGGTAAAAATAGTTTGTGGGCTATATGGGAACTTTCCTTTGCAATTTTTCTGTAAATCTAAAGCTATCTTTAAATGATTTGTTTTAAAACATTAGAAAGTTGTTCTGCAGCCTTAATGGAAACCTAACAAGGTCTAGAGCTTTGAAATCGTTTCTCTAGACCATACATATGGAAGAGACTTGAAACCTGCACTTCAGCCCACCCCATCCTACTGCCAAATTTTGTTATTACATGAAGGAGGATAACATTAAGAAAGAAAGAGCCAGCTTCTTTTCCTGTCTAATATGCTCATTTATGTGCAGGCATTTCTGCCCTACGGTACAAAAAATAAAGAACCAAGATCTAATGCTGCCTGAAAGATGGCAGAAATGCTGAGGATAGTGTCAATTACAAATCAAAGAACATTCAAGAGGCCTAAAGAAATTCATCCATCTTCCAAAACTGTTCAATGGGCAAGGAGTTCCATAGACTCCAAGAAAACCAGGATAAACATTTTGGCATCCTGGAAAGAAATAACTCTTTTGCAAATGTAAGGACTCATTTTATAGAGGTCTTAACAATGTCATATTCTCTTTATAGGTCCACGTTGGAGTTTGCTCAGGTGTAGAGGAAAAGTTCAGGTAGCCCTCTTGACCCTCACACTCTGAACATTTAAGTGTACCATGACTACAAGGTCAGTCCTTATTATTATTATTACAATCATGAAAAGGAAAGGCACTGGAAAATGAGGGCATTCTCCTTCCTCATCATACCTTTGATAAACAGCTATAGGCATCACTGCTCATGATCCCACTGCGGCATCTAATCAAAATACACCTGCCCTGAGGGGGATTCGAAGATGGCAGCTGTGAGAAGAGCTCCCTGAGTTCTCCCCTGGAAATATCTGCAATTTGAACTTCTGTAACTCTTCAAAGGGACGTCTACTCATCACACAGAGCAACTAAGAATATCACACAATGATTGCTGGGAAGGTGGGCAGGCCGGGCGAGTGGGAGAAGAAGGCAGTGAGATGCGTGAGGTGCAGCCCGCACCTGTGGCTGCAGAGGCACAGAGCTACAGAGAGCAGACTACTCACTCCCTGCGCCCCGCAGCCCATCTAGAGTACAGCAAGAGCTCAACGATCTGCAGTCTGAGGAAGAAGCCTCAGGCCGGGGGAGTGGGGTAGGAGAGAGGAGAGATATACAGCTGCACCCACGGCTCCCCGGGTCCCCAGGAAGCAGAGTGCAGAGCCCAGCAGTGACAGCAACAGGGCAAGATCAATCCCTGCACCCGCCTGGTTCAGGGATCATTCTCTGTGTCCACCGGGTCCCGCTGATCACAACAAGAGCACCTCCGCATGCAGGCTCAGAGGCAGAAGCCGGAAACCCTGCGAGCAGGGGAAGAAAGAATACTCTCGGGGGAGACGCAGCACGCACTGGGTGGAGACGCAGGTCCCCGAGAGACGGAGCGGGGATCTGAGCCTCGGCAAGGTGCGCGCAGTCTCCTAAACCCCCGGTAGTCCCTCTGGGAGAGCAGCAGGTACACCATGGTGTGCACAGGCTCCAAGGCGGAAGCCTGGAACCAGGCAAGCAGGGGAGGAAAGAATACTCGTGGGGGCGATGCAGCGTGCGCCAGGCAGAGACACGGGATCCTGAGAGACTGACCGGAGATTTGAGCCACTGCAGGGAGCACGCAGCCCCCTAAACCCCAGCAGTCTCTTTGGCAGAGCAGCAGGAACTCCTCTGGAGCATTTGAGGCAAAGGCCTTAGCTCAAAACAGTGTTGGGACTGTGTTTTTTTGTTGTTGTTTTGTTTTGTTTGTTTGTTTTGCTTGTTTGTTTATTTTTTCTCTTCTCTTGGACAGAAAGCAAAAACAAAAACAACTACAGAAATAAAAACCCACCTCCACCCTCCCTCAGAAACCTTGGCCCCCTCCAAGCCAGAGTCTTAAACTGACCCCTGAAGGGTGTCTACAGAGCAGTAGGGCAGTCTACAGAGGTATTCCTACCCGTAGGGGGTTGAGAATTTCCACCCCAGAAGAGGCTGCAGAGTGAGACTACCTAGCCCGCCCCCACCTTTCTGGCAAGGCCTAGGAGGCAGGGTAGGTTCAGCTGCTGAGGCACTAACATATTCCTGGCAGCTGGCTTTTGGCAATGAGGAACTCTCTCATTCTCCACAGCTGTCAATGAAAAGGGTGCCCAAAGACACTCATTGAGCCTGCAGGGTGCACAGCCTGCCTTGGGACAGGCAAAAGCAGAAACAGCAGTGACTTTGTAAAAACTACCAATCACACATCACAATCACACTCATGTGCAGCAAACCTGCAGTGCCAGGATCACGCTAAGCATCAGGTAGCCGTCTTTGTTCCCACAAGATGCTGAGGAATTTTTGTACAGCAGAGGACAACCTGAAGAGAGCTTGGTGGCACTGGAGACAGGCACTGGAGACACAAGAATCATCATACCCACAGGCCAACTTTAGATAAAACCAGAGCATTTCTGGTTTTGACATACAATAGTCACACCCAAAAGGAAGTCACTACCGGTGCAAGGGCCCAAAGGATCCAAGCCTCATCAGAGGGGTCAACCCTCACACAGCAGCTCATAAACTGTGGACACTGCTGATCCTCACAGCTAATCAGACTGGGAGTAAATGCCGCCTACTGACAAGCCAAAAGTAATCAAAGCTAAACTTCAACAGTGAAGACACAAAACAAGGAACACCTCAGATATACATGCACAAGAGAATAGGGAGATTGAGTAATTCAAGTATAAAGGACACACACCATATAAGTTTACCCAGAAAAGACTGAGAGATCTAGGGGGGGTCTATCTGTTATATCAAAGCAAGCACAAAGAGCAAACCAGAATGGGGAGACAAAGAAATACAACCCAAATAAAAGAACAGAAGAAACCTCCTGAATCAGTGGAACTAGAGGAAATAGAGGTAAACAAGCTATCAGAGACAGAGCTCGGAACACTGATTATTAGAATGTTCAAGGAAATTAATGAAAATATAAAGAATAGAGAAATCATGAAAAGCAACCAGCTAGAACTTAAGAATGCAATTACTGAATTAAATAACAAATTTGATGTAATCTAGCAGATTGGACGAAGCAGAAAATCGAATCAGTGACTTAGAAGACAAGATAGCAGAGATCACCCAAGCAGAACAACAAAAAGAAAAAGAATGAAAAACATCGAAAATAGTTTAAGCAAGCTAAGGACAACATCAAACACAACAACATGCATATCACTGGAATACCAGAAGGAGAAGAGAGGAAACAAGGGATTGAGAACACATTTGAAGTAATAATGTCTGAAAACTTCCCTAACCTGGCAAAGGACATTGAAATACAAGCCCAGGAAGTGCAGAGAGTTCCAACCAGGATGATCCCAAACAGGCCCACACCAAGACACATTATAGTGAAAATAGCAAGGGTTAAGGACAAAGACAGAATCCTTAAAGCAGCAAGAGAAAGGCAGCAAGTTACTTACAAGGGCACCCCATAAGATTACCAGCCGACTTTTCTACAGAAACTTTGCAGGCCAGAAGGGAATGGCAGGAGGTTTTCAAAGTGATGAAAAATAAAGGCCTGCAATCCAGATTGCTGTATTCCAGCAAGGTTATCATTTAAAATTGAAGGAGAGATAAAGAGCTTCCCAGAAAAGAATAAGTTAAGGGAATTCATTACCACCAAGCCAGCTTTGCAGGAAATGTTAAAAGGGCTTCTTTAAGTAGAAGAGAAAAACAACCTAACTAAGAAAGACTTGAACACAAATAACAAAATGGCAATAACTACGCACCTATCAATAATCACTTTAAATGTAAATGGATTAAATTCTCCAATCAAAAGACATAGAGTGGCTGAATGGATAAGAAAGCAAGATCCTGGCATATGCTGTATACAAGAGACACACCTTGTAGCAAAAGACAAATACAGACTGAAAGTAAAGGGATGGAGTAAAGTATTTCATGCACATGGAACTGAGAAAAGCTGGAGTAGCAATACTTACATCAGATAAAATGGACTTTAAATTGAAGAATATAATAAAGGACAAAGAAGGACACTTCATAATAATAAAGGGATCGATCCAACAAGAGGACATAACCCTAGTAAACATCTATGCATCTAACATAGGAGCTCCTAAATATATAAAACAGATATTGTCAGACATAAAGACGGAGATCAACAGTAACACTATCATAGTAGGGGACTTCAACACCCCGCTGTCACCAATGGACAGATCCTCCAGACAGAAAATCAATGCGGAAACAGTGACCTTAAATGACACATTAGACCAGCTGGATTTAACAGACATTTTCAGAGCATTTCACCCCAAAGCTACAGAATATACATTCTTCTCAAGTGCACATGGGACATTTTCTAGGATAAATCGATAATCATATGTTAGGCTACAAAACAAGTCTCAATAAATTTAAGAAGATTGGAATCATTTTAAGTGTCTTCTCTGACCACAATGCTGTGAAGTTAGAAATCAGTTATAAGAAGAAATCTGGAAAGCTGTCAAATAAATGGACTCTAAATGACATGCTACTAAATAGCGAGTGGGTCACAAATGAGATCTCACAAATGAGATCACGGAGGAAATCAAAAGATACCTCGAGACAAATGAAAATGAAAACACCATGACCCAAAATCTCTGGGATGTTGCAAAAGCGTCCTAGGAGGGAAGTTCATAGCAGTGCAGGCCTACCTAAAGAAGGAAGAAAAATCTCAAATCAACAGACACAGATTATCCTTATACCTCAGGGAACTGGAAAAAGAACAGCAAAAGATGCCCAAGGGGAGTACAAGAAAGGAGATAATAAAGACCAGAGAGGAAATAAACGATATAGAGAAAGAAAAACAATACAAAATATCAACAAAACCAAGAGGTGGTTTTTTGAGAAGATAAACAAGATTGACAAGCCTCTAGCCAGGCTCAACAAAAAAAGAAAAAAGAGAGAGGACTCAAATTAGTAAAATCCGGAATGAAAGAGGGGAAATGACTACAGACATCACGGAAATACAAAAAATTCTAAGAAATTACTATGAGCAACTATATGCCAACAAATTTGACAATCTGGAAGAAATGGATAATTTTCTAGAAGCATACAACCTTCCAAAGCTAACTCAAGAAGAAACAGAAAATCTACATAGTCTGATTACTACCAAGGAAATTGAATCAGTAATCGACAAGCTACCAACAAACAAAAGCCCTGGACCAGACAGCTTCACAAGTGAATTTTATCAAACATTCAAAAAAGAACTATCACCTATTCTTCTCAAACTATTCCAAAAAATCCAGGAGGGAAGGCTCCCAAATTCTTTTTATGAAGCCACTATCACCCTGATTCCAAAACCAGATAAAGAGAGCACAAAAAAGGAAAACTACAGGCCAATCTCCCTGATGAATATAGATGCAAAAATTCTCAATAAAATATTAGCAAACAGAATTCAGCAATAAATTAAGAAGATCATACATCATGATCAAGTGGGTTTCATCCTTAGTACGCAAGGCTGTTTCAACATCCGTAAATCAATTAATGTGGTACATCACATCAACAAAATCAAGAATAAAAATCACATAGTCATATCAATCGATGCAGAAAAAGCATTTGACAAAATCCAACAGCCATTTATGTTAAAAACCCTTTGCAAAGTGGAAATACAGAGATCATATCTCAACATAATAAAGGTCATATATGATAAACCTACAGCTAACATCATACTCAATGGGGAAAAGCTAAAACCATTCCCCTTAAGATCAGGAACAAAACAAGGCTGTCCACTTTCTCCTCTTTTATTCAAAATAGTTCTGGAAGTTCTAGCCACAGCAATCAGACAACAAAAAGAAATAAAAGGCATCCAAATTGGCAAGGAAGAAGCAAAATTGTCATTATATGGAGATGACATGATACTGTATATAGAGAACCCCAAAGAGTCCATCAAAAAACTATTGAAATTGATAGACAAATTCAGCAAAGTAGCAGGATACAAAATCAATGTTCAGAAATCAGTGGTATTTGCATATACCAATAATAAATTAATAGAAGGAGAAATTAAGAAAACCGTCCCATTTACAATTGCTTCAAGAACTATAAAATACCTAGGAATAAATTTAACCAAAGAACTAAAAGATCTGTACTCAGAAAATTATAAGACACTGAAGAAAGAAATCAAAGAAGATACAAATAGATGGAAACACCTTCCATGCTCATGGATAGAAAGAATTAATATAGTTAAAATGTCCATACTGCCTAAAGCAATATATAGATTCAATGCAATTACTATCACACTACCAAAGGCATTTTTCACAGAAATAGAAAATATAATCCTAAAATTTATATGGAACCATAAAAGACCCCAAATAGCCACGGCAATCCTGAGAAATAAGAACAAAGTCGGGGGTATCACGCTACCAGACATCAAAACATACTACAAGTCTACAGTAATCAAAACAGTATGGTATTGGCATACAAACAGGCACATAGATCAGTGGAACAGAACAGAGACCCCAGAAATAAATCCAGGCATATACGGACAGTTAATCTATGACAATGGAAGCAAGAATTTACATTGGAGTAAAGATAGTCTATTTAATAAATGGCGCTGGGAAAATTGGACTGACACATGTAAAATAATGAAACTGGACCACCTCCTTACGCCATATACAAGAACAAATTCAAAATGGATTAAAGACTTAAATGTAAGACCTGAAACCGTAAAACTCTTAAAAGAAAATATAGGGAGTAAATTTGCAGATATTAGCCTGAGCAATATTTTTACTGATACATCCCCACGAGCAAGGGAAGTAAAAGAAAAAATGAACATATGGGATTATATCAAACCTAAAAGTTTTTTCACAACAAAGGAAACCATCAATAAAACAAAACTGAAGCCTACTGAATGGGAGAATATATTTGTCAATGATATATCTGATAATGGGTTAATATCCAAAATTTATAAAACACTCATTCAACTCAACACCAAAAAAACAAACAACCCAATTTAAAAATGGGCAGAGGAAATGAAGAGGCATTTCTCTAAAAAGGATATACAGAAGGCCAACAGGCATATGAAAAAATGTTCAACCTCACTGGTCATTAGGGAAATGCAAATAAAAACCACAACAAGATACCACCTCACTTTGGTCAGAATGGCTACCATCAATAAATCAACAAACAGGGCTAGCCGAGTGGCGCGGTGGTTAAGCGCTGGCCTTGGAAGCCAGCGGCCCCGGTTCGGTCCCACATATGAGGGCTAGTGACACTGCCCTCAAAAAATAAATAAATAAATAAATAAATAAATAAATAAATCAACAAACAACAAGTGCTGGTGAGGTTGTAGGGAAAAGGGAACCCTGCTGCACTATTGATGGGATTGCAGATTGGTGCAGCCACTATAGAAGTCAGTATAGAGGTATCTCAAAAAACTGGAAATGGAACTACCTTTTCACCCAGCAATTCCACTCCTAGGTATTTATCCTGAAAAAACCAAGATAAAAATTCAAAAAAATATATGCACCCCTGTGTTCATTGCAGCACTATTTACAATAGCCAAGACTTGGAAACAATCGAAATGCCCATTGGTAGATGACTGGATTAAGAAACTGTGATACATTTACACAATGGAGTATTATGTAGCTATAAAGAAGAAAGAAGTCGTACCATTTGCAATGATATGGATAGACCTAGAGAACATTATGCTAAGTGAAATAAGTCAGTCAGAGAAAGACAAATACCATATGATTTCACTTATATGTGGAATCTAAAGAACTGAATAAACGAGCAAAATAAACCGAAATAGTCTTAGAGACACAAAGGAAAAACTGATGAGGGCTAGATGGAACAGGGGTGGTCATGAGGGAGAAGGGGAAGGGATGAGGCAACATAAACTGGTAATACAATACTACCACAGAGACAGAAGAGACAGTTTAGGTAATATAATCAGTAAGGTTGTAAATATTTTTTTAGGGGACCAGATGGACTCATGTCTTGTCAGAGAGACCACTTCATCGACGGTGTAGTGGCCTGACTACTGCACTGCCCATCTGAATCTGCCACTGATTAATATTAAATGTTGACTATAATTTAACACATATATAGTCATGGGATGTGGAATATAGTGTGGGAATGGAGTCAATGGAATTGTAATAGGTATGTGTGATATCGGGGGTGAGGGAACAGGGGAGGCGGGAGGGGTAGTCACTTTGTAAGAGGTGAAAAAGATAACTATTGCATAGTTTTGTACATTTGTAACTATTAATAATAATAATAATAAAAATAATAATTTTTAAAAAAATACACCTGCCCCTGGTGCTGTAAGTATTTTGGGCTACCATTGACAGGAATTCCAACTGCTAATGATCATTCCTTCAGTGGTCCAGGAACAATGAACACCCAAATCTAGTCCCAGGCGCATATCTTCAGGGTCACACCTCTTTAAGTGCCATAAACACTTGCATTGCATGTCCTACTTGTGTGTGACAGTTATGGTGTCCCCTTGAGAGCACTACTCCAAAAACATTCATCTGTTGCAAAGGAAACCTGAAGCTCACCTACTGGTCCTTTGGGCTTGGAGCTTGCACACCTACTAGACTTGGAGCTTACAGAGTTTTCAAATTTTATCTGCATCATACATGATATATATTTAGCTATATAACTCACTCGGAAACCCTTGTAACTTCTTTTAGTTTGTAGTGATAAATTCCCCAAGACAGAATTAACAGAAAATCCCTTTTATGTCAAATATGTGGAAATTAAGTTAACTCCTTATAGAATCAACCATCCATTATTAGTAACAGCGGAGGAATGTAGTAACAAATACTTCACATGTCCTATGCACAAGATTGTATAAATTTTATGAAATAAGCATAATTGTGTTTTAATGTTACTTACATAATATTAAATCTTTATTATCTAAGTACACACTCAATGAATTGTGCAGAAACATAGACCAGATGCATCTTAGGTTGACTGAAAGATGATATCTCAAATTATTAGTACCATATTCTGTTTTCATTGTGTACTTTGAAGCCAGACTCTTCTTTGGAGGTACAGGTCCAGAGAAATTCTGACTCATAAAAAAATGGCCAAGAGCCGGCCAAGTGGCGCGGTGGTTGGGAGCTGGTTTGGGACGCCGGCGGCCTCGGTTCAGATCCCACATATGAGAGCCAGTGACTCTGCCCTCTAAAAAAAAAAAAAAAAATGCTGGGAGGCGTGACCCAGCATTCTTGAAAAATAAATAACTCAAAGACAAGTATACCCATATATTTTAAACATAACTTGAGCATCTAAATTCAATTTGCAGGAGTTTAATTAAGTTGCATCAACCAGCTTTATATTTAAGATCTGCAGGCTTTAACAATTTTAAAGAGTAGTTCCGTGACCAAAGAAAGTTTCATTACAAAGTGGCATTTAATTGGGGGTCTCCCAGGCAACTCAAGAATATTGTACCAGAAAAAACTCACCAAGGCAGACATGAAATGAAAGCTAAACAAATGGAATCTCAAAGGCATGATGCAACAGGAACGAGGAAAATAACTGGCAGACATCGGTACATAAGATTGACTACAGATAATCTCCATCCACCACTTTGATGGAATCTTAATTATACTTTACTAAAGAGGGAAGACATTGAGAATAAAATATAGAGATGTATATAACTGACATTTTAAAAGTATTTGTTTTAGAACACAGTAAGATGGCATCTAGCTACCAATTACTTGAATTGGTAAAAGAAACTTTATTAATCCAAATAAATGACTTTCCTTAAATGTGAACTTTGACATGAGTGATAATTAATTTTTAACTAATCTTCCATAAATATTATAGTATTTAAGAAAAAAAGTCCCCTTAGAAAGGTTTCAGCCTTACCAAGAAAGTTTAGTACTTGAATATTTCTATCTCCTGTCCATAGCAAAAACTTCAGTTATTTGGAGCAGGTGGTCTTGTTGGTGAAGAATCACAATAATTATTTAAATTTTTCTTTGCTTTTGAGCATTTCATTTAGATAGTTCAGACTACAAAGGCAGGCCAGAGAAGATCGAATCCATAATAATATTTTTTGACTCTTAAAATATTCATGAAAAGTAAAATGGTTTGAGGAGATCCAAAATGGAAAGTAGACAGACACTGTGCCTGCTTCCTTCCATGAACACAAAATTGTAACTAAATTTTAAAACAATCAACCTGGAGACCATCTGATGTCTAATGAATATAAGTTTTATACCTAAACGTATAAAGAAGAAGCCACGCCGAGTCTGGCCAGAGAAGCAGAGAAGTGGGACAGGCCGCATACCTGCGCGTGGTAGATGAAAATCAGGAGGGATATCTCAGCCATGGAGGTTCCCCCTAGAGGAGCTAGGAGCCCCAGGCCCACACTGACCTCGCCAGCCTGGAGTACCGGTGCCAACATTTGGCTGTGAAAAAACAGTGGGGATTTCGACAGTCCGGGTAGGACCGAAGGCTGCAGGAAACCCAGGCATTCTCTTAAACAGCCCACGCACAGACTCATTCACTCACAGGTACTCACCTTGGTCTCTAGCAGTGGGACAATGACTCGTGAGGTGGAGTGTGTGTGGCTTTAGGGCAAGGGCCATAGAACAGTTGCCATTTTCCCTGTGTGAAGCCCTGTTCCCATGCAGCTGGCAGGTGGGCATCATCTTTCCTGTGTTGAGCCCATCCACCACAGCCAAATCTGAATCTGATTGGCCTGGTGAGCTCCACTGCTCCACTCTGCTGACTCACTGGGACCCCACCCCACCTAATTCCTCCAATGCTGGAGGCGCTTTCTCACAAGCCAGCCAGCCCCACCTGCGTTGCATTCTTCTTGGAAAACTATCAGGCCCACTCACCCCAGGTGGGCAGTGACTGGCCTGGGTAGGCTCAGAGACTTTTGCTGAGTAGCTCCACGCTAAGCACTGACACCACACCAGAATTTACATTAACCTGGTGACCACAACTTTTCCCACTCTAGTGACTCCCTGAGACTCTCCCTCACCCAACTTGCATACCAAACAAGGTTTTATCAATGGCTGAACCTTAAGGGAGCCAGCAGGTGGCACCGGTCTTGGGGTGTCCTGGCTTTTTGCAGAGCTACCCCAAGCCTGGTACTGGTGGCAGACATCCTCAATTCGCACTGTGGCCTCTCCCACACACCTTCAGGTTTAGCACAGGCAGCAAACACCTGAAACTTGTTTTGTAGCTCTGACCAGGTAGTCCCGGGCCATCACAAGTAGTGAATTATCTGGGACTGCACTGGAACTCCTCCCAAGAGGCTCCAGAACCAACATACATGGAGGTTGGCTTCAGACCACAGCAGAGCACAACCCAATTAGCCCCACAAGCAGCACACACAAGGGGTGGTCTCAATAGGCACCAGAGCTCAATGGGACAAATCCCACTCAGTAGGATAAGTCCCCCGTCACAACCTGTAAGTTGTGGATGTGGCCAAACCCCACAGCCAATCATCCTGATGATCAATTCCACTCACCAATGTGCCAATAGCAATCAAGGCTCAATGATAACAGGAAGACAAGCACACCACCCACACAAGGGACACTCCTGGAGTGCCTGGAGCAGGTGACCAGGGAGACTGTACCAGTGGGCCCCACAGGATACTTTAAAAGTAAAAAAAAAAAAAAAAGAAAAAAAACCTCTTTGTCTCTGTTATATAGTTTCATTGTAAGCTGCCTAATGTTTACAACTATGTTTAAAATATTTTAAATAAATTATTTAATTGCTGGCTTCTATTTTTATAAATGCTCTGCAAAGTTGTATTTTTAAACACACTTATTGATACTATTTTTCAAAGCAAAATTCAACTACTCTGTTAATTTCATAGACTACTGTACATTTCATAACTTTTTCTTTTAATATTGGAGTTGAAAACTAGAAAACTGAAATGATAATTTCATTTGCAAAATGTGGTGACCTTAAGCAGAGCTTGAGACTGCTGAATATGTGCTGTGCCATAGCAAAAAAAAATTTGTAATCCTTTGCTCCATAAAGATTTAAAATGAGAAACTCTTTAATGCCAGTCACCTGGACATGATAACACTGGGGATGCAGAAAACAAGGGAGGCTGGGAAAGGTTAGAAAGGAACACACACACAAAAAGTTTGGAATAGGGAAGAAGAGAAGAGGTGAGAACAAACCTTTTCTACTTCTATTTCTGTACAGGTCTTTTAAAAATGTTCAGCCAATTATGCCAATAAATGTAAATTATATTTAGCCATTTCCACTTCACATTCTTAAACATTTATTTCTTCCCTATTTTGAAAACAAATTATTTCCCATTTTGCCGTCACATAGCCCTATGCCACTTGAGTCTCAGATCTGCCTATGAAATGCGGAACAGAAATATGAACCATGCCACATTAGAAATTTTTTTCCCAGACCTTAACCTGTCTTCAACCCATGACATTTACTGGCCTTATAGAAAGTAGTTGTATCATGTATTCATAACTGACAGTAAAGTATCTGAGAATCATGCCAAAGATATGAATCATGGGAATTATGCATTGTTGTCTTTACACATAAATTCAAAATCGCCAACCATGTTCAATTTAAAAATTGCTCTGGCACTATTTACAATAGCCAAGACTTGGAAACAATTGAAATGCCCACGACTGGATTAAGAAACTGTGGTACATTTACACAATGGAATATTGCGCAGCTATAAAGAAGGAAGAAATCGTATCATTTGCAACTATATGGATGGACCTAGAGACTGTTATGTTAAGTGAAATAAGTCAGTCAGAGAAAGACAAATACCATATGTTCTCACTTATATGTGGAATCTAAAGAACTGAATAAATGAGCAATGTAAACAGAAATAGTCTTAGAGACACAAAGAAAAAAACTGATGAGGGCTAAATGGGATGGGGATGGGCATGTGAGAGAAGGGGAAGGAATGAGGCAACATAAACCGATAAGTACAATACTACTGCAGGGACAGAAGAGACAGTTTAGGTAATATAATCAATAAGGTTGTAAATATTTTTTTTTAGGGCAACAGAAGGATACATGTCTTTTTAGGGAGGCCACTTCATGGATGGTGTAGTGGCCTTACCACTGCACTGTACATCTGAAGCTGCCACTGAACAATATTATATGTCAACTATAATTTAACACATAGATAGTCATGGGATGTGGAATATAGTGTGGGAATGGAGTCAATGGAATTGTAATAGATATGTATGATATTGGGTGTAGGAGGGTATGAGAGGGGGGAGTCACTTTGTAAGGGGTGAAAAAAATAACTATTGCATTGTTTTGTACATCTGTAACCAATAATAATAATAATAATAAAGTTTAAAAAATAAATAAAAACTAAAAAGAAATAAAAATTGCTCTGGGTTGTCAACACACATGCCAAGTTTCAGTTGAGGGCAATTTGGAATGGTTAGATTATAAAATGATCAAATAGCAACTTGGTAAGTGGAAACACTGACAGATACTTGTACTCATGAAATTGTCCCACAGACCAAGGCAGCTGAACTGAAGAAATGCTCACAAGAGGGCTCAAGTAAGACTAGGTACCCTCTTCTTTCAGGTGTGCTCCATCACAAAGTCAGGAGTGCTGCCCTGAGGAACTGTAGCTAAAGCCAGCCATCTGCAGGCTGGAAGGGAAGAACAGAAAGCAACTTCAAGAAGCCTGGGTTCCCAGGGTCCTTGTAATTGATGGAAAGGGTCTGAGGAAGAGGAAATGTCACTGGCCTGGGCTCAGGTGACCTGGGTTCTAGGCATGATTAGCCACCAGTTCCCTGTGGATCCTTGGGCAGTGTCAGTTGGATTTCCATATTCTCCCACCACATTATTCATTACCCCATTGGCAGCTAGACATTCCCAGCCTAATAACGCTTTGTTTTTATGTGCCACCCCCATGTTCTGAGGTTGTAACAAACCTTTGTGTATAAAAATTATCTTGCCAGACTGCATACACTCATATTGAAACTCTACTTCAGATAACGACATGTCTAACCTTTCAATTACTTCAGAAATTTTCATGAATAACAGCTGTAACATTTACATTGAAAAATTTTACTTAATAAATATTTTCCAACAAATCTAACCTCCTGAAAAGCTTTCATGAAAGGTCATTCATAGACCATCAACTTTTTTAAAATTGTGGAGTGATTAGAGTTGCATTTTGAATATAATCCAAACATGATTGTTGAAAACCACCTTCGTTCTTCTTACCCCTCAGTGCTAATTTTCCCATGTAATTTGTTCTTTTAGAGCCCTGAGTGATTATATTTAAAGAGTTGTACTGACAATTTTTAAAAGTTGCTTAATTAAGTGAGTAGGATACTTTTTCCTTGGGAAAAATCCTCAGCCCATAATAAGATCTTGTTATAAACCTTGGTATTTTAAGGATTCTTTTGAGGTGTTTGAAGTATTCTTAATAGTTACTCATTTGCTATAAACTATTCTTCTAATCGCCATAATCAAATCTTTGCTTTAATGACATGCTATTAAGCCTCTGTTTTAGGGTTGTAAAACCTGATATTCATCTTTTCTGACTCGTTACCATCAAGTTGAAGGTGGCGAGTCTTTCACACATGCTTAGAGTGAATATGTTTCTTAAGCACACGGTCAGAAATGAAATGTGATTAGGATTCCTGTACTGTTATTGGGAAAGCATTTATGGAGCACTGAACACATGGCAAAAAAGCTGATGAACACAATGGACAAATGCACACCATTAAGCTTGCAGACATCCTGAGCAATAAAGTGCATGATACATACCATCTAAGAGTCATGGGCAATTTGATTATATCCAATACCAGGAAGATCTGTCTTTGAATACTATGACTCCCAGAGGAGCCACACATAAAGGGAAGCCTAAAGAAATAAAATACAGGTTCAGAGGATAAAAATAAGAATAACAGGTACACAACAACGTGATTGTACTTAATGCCACTGAACTGTACTCTTCAAAATTGTTGGAACAAAAAATATTATATTATGTGTATGGCCCCAATAAAATAATAACAATAATAATAATAATAATATTATCAAATATATGTGTACTTCCTGGGCCAAGTGCTTCCTGTGCATCATCCACTTAGTCTTCAAAGCAACTCTTTGAGGAGATAATACTATTGTCCTCTGTTAAAGAACCATAAAGTAGAGTAACTTCTCACAGAACTGGTAAAGGATAAAGGCATGCTGAACCCAAGTACATTTTGATTTTTGATTCTGTAATTTGTAACTATACACAATGACTTCCACAGATGTTAATGAAAATAGTTATAATTTTAGGGCAAAGGGGCTCATGCTAAAAAATAAAACCATCTCAAAATTTTAGCCAAAACAAAAGACTGCTAGCTGAACTACACCAATATATGGGTGTCTCTCATGATCAGTTCATGATTATTTATTTCTTCATCTAAGCAATAAATAACTGGATGTCTACGAGGTGTCCAGGCACCTTATATGAACATTACATGAATAAGGTAAACAAAGACCTTGCTTTCCTAGAACTTACATTCTCATAGGCCACAGAAATAGTAAAATAAGCAAATTGATTTTTTTAAGTAATTTTGACTTTTATCAAGTGCTATAAGGAAGCAAAACATTGATGGCAAGACAGTGACAAATGTTAGAGAGAGGGATTGATTTGAAAGCATCCCAATCTTGGCACTTTTGGGGGCCCCCAATCTTTGTACTCTTGACATCTCAGGCTGGGTATATCTCAGTTGGGGAATGGGGGGCTGTTGTGTGCATTTCAGGATATTTAGCAGCATGTTAGCCTTCAGCCATTAAATGCCAGTAGCATAAGCTCCCCTGCCAAGTTCTGACAAACAAAATTGTCTCCAGACATTGTTCAATGTCCCTTTGGGGACAAAATCACCCCCAGTTGAAAATCACAGGTTTAAAGTACAATAACCATCTTCTCTGAAAGTGTGCTATCTGACTTGAGGCCAAATGACATGACGGGGGGACAGCCATGAGATTTGGGGACACAGCATCTGAAATCAAGGCAAGCAGATGGATAACGGAAAATATCCTAAGGTGGAAAGAAGGCTGGGGTGGCTGAAAATTACTGAGGTGTAGCCAGAGTGGCAGGAGGGGATAGCACCAAGGTACCCAAGGGTCAGGTCATGGAGGTCCTACAGGCAATTGAGTCCTTTTAAGTGTTTTACTTTATTGGTAAAAATTGGGAACAAGAAGAACTTTTCTAACTCTAAAATAGATAATTAAAGAAAGTATTATTCCATTCTCTTTGATATTCTCAAAAGAGTTTAGCATTAGTCACAACTAACACCTATCTAGAATGAAACTATTGGCCTCTTTAAGTTCTTCATGGTCAGTCATTTATTCATTCACTATGCAAATATTTATTAAATGCTTAGTATATCCCAGACACTGTTTTAGACATGTGGACTTCATCACTAAATAAAACATCCTGCCCTCATGGATCATATAGTCTAATTGGAGGAGACAGGTAAACAATAGATACAATGTAAATATTATACAGTGTGGGAGAAGACGATGAGACTATGCACAGAGAAAGAGAGAGAGGAAGGAAGGAAGGAAGGAAGGAAAAGAGGGAGGAAGGAAGGAAAAGAGGGAGGAAGGAAAAAAGATATAAATTATGGTAGGGACATATACAAGTCTGGAAGAATAAAAATATAACAAATCTATCATGTTCTTAGGCAAAAAGTTATTACATTTCCAGAGATTTCCATTTATTCTTTTATTGTCGTTGAACTTTCTGAAAAATCAAATACTTTAGTCTCCCATCCTCGTGAACGAATTTTTGTAAACTGATTGGAAGACACCTGAAAATGTGAACAAGGCCCAAGTCTGCACATGTGGAGAAGCTTAGGGCACCCCAGAAGAAGAATCCAATTATTTGGTAATCAACAATGGGTAGATGAAACCTTTTGAGTCATTATTGTTTGGGGACCCAAATATATGAATATGTTATCATTAACACTGAATTCAAATCGAGATTAATAAGAAACATCCAAAAATCTGTTGACCAATCACACTGTAATGTATGTAATGCCATCCCAGGCCAAGTCTAATTTTCCTTTTTGCTTTATTACTAAAAAATTAAACTAAGCTAACGCTAAAAACAAAACAAAAAAAAAGTGGCAATTTTGAGTTGGATCATGGTAAATACATACTTCCTACAACTGACTTTTACCAAATGATATTTCAAATAGTGAGATGAGAACAAGTTAAAATTGCCTCTGTCGGGACAAGACTGAGATAAATATATTAGTTTCCTAGGGCTGGTGTAAGAAATTACCACAAACCTGGTGGCTTAAAACAACAAAAATTCATTGTTTTACAGTTCTTGAAACAGAAGTCTGAAATCAGTTTCACTGGGCCAAAATCAAGGTGTCAGCAGAGCCCCACGCCCTGTAGAGGCTCTAAGGGAGAATGTTTCTTTCCTCTTCCCCCTTCGGGAGGCCAGCAGTATTCCTGTGGATCACCCCCATCTCTACCCCAGTCTTCATATCACCTTCTCTTCTGTAGTCTAACCTCTTTCTGCCTCTCTCTAAGGATATTTGGGATGACTTTTAGAGCCCACTCAAATTATCCAGGATAATCTCCTCATCTCAGGGTCCTTAACAAATCACATCTGCAAAGATCCTTCTTCCAAAATAGTAACATTTATAGGTTCTAGGGATTAGGACATGAATATCCTTTGGGGGAGCCATTTTTCAGTTTACCACAGTGAACAATGTTCTCTTACAGAGAAGGAAATAGAGAACCAAATTCAAGTATTTGGGAGAAATTCCTGTTTTCATATAAGCATTACAGTTCAAGTGATGCTCTGTATTTCAAGTATTTTTTTTATCCCACTAAAATAAATTGGAAGTGCTCAATGAATGTAAACAACAACATATCAAACCGTTACTAACATTAATAGGTGTAATTCTAATTGACTTGAAAAAAGCCACCATAGTTTCCAGATATGGTCTTTCAATTTAAAGGAAAACACGATTACGACAAAATTAATTGTTTTATTATTATACGGATATGCTTCACATTCCAGTGTTCATAGAATAGGCATTTCAGCCTGTCAATACAAACCAATATTAAAAGGCCTGTTTTAGGAATCTATTTTTTTGCATTAGTACTTCATGTTTGCTAAGAAAGATTACTCCTAGTCCACACTCAAATACTAAAAATAATATGACATAAAGTTCTGTTCCTCTTAGGATGGAAAAAGCCACAAGAGATCACTCCTTCTCTAACAACAAGAAAAAAAAAACACACAAAAAAAAGCAGATAACCTACAAAATCATAACTCTTTTTGAACCCAGCAGAGAGCTGAAGTCACAAAGTCACAAGACAATCAGGTGAACTAAATTCAAAAGAGTGGCATGTTCCTCTGAAGAGAAATGGGATACATAAACTATTTCATCTTTGGCAGAGTACAGGAGGAAGAAGGAATCTGCAATTTTAAAAGTGGATAAAAAGAAAACTGAAATGTTTACAAATGCTTGAAGACCACATGTAAGCTAAAGGGATAATTTAGATGGTGAGGGGGCTCCGGACCTGAGGAGAGTACACATTCATTCTCCAGCGCTTTTCCATGAGCTTCAACTGGTTGCTCACAAGAAAGACTGGGGCATGACAGGAGGCTTGAGGGAGCCCTCCCTGGTGAAGCACAAGCATCAAACCCTATCTGTATCTCATATCCTTCTCTCAAAGGAAGCAAAAGCCTAAACCTCTGGGAAAGGGTCAGGAAAACCATCTTCCCAGGCAAAGAATGAATAATAAAATATTACAGGTGCACCTGCTCACAATTGCTCAACTGTTAGCCCTACTCAAAACTAAAATGAGACAAGTGTCCAGGAAGGGGGGAAAAAAGAAGAAATGGAGGAAGCTAGAGATGAAATGCAGGCCCGGAAGTAGAGTGGGGAGAGCAGTAAGAAAGCTTTTCTCCTACTGGAGTTGACAGTTTCTCCCGACCTAACGCTATTGTGGCCTTTGTTTGGATTTGAGCTTCAAATAAAGTGCTGGATAAGCAGCAAGAGATGATCAATATACAACTTTATTCCACATCCCATGGGAGGTAGAAATACATAACAATTAAGAGCATCCTGTGTGGAGTTAGATAGATCTGAGCCTAAATCCTGGCTATGCTACTGACAAGTTGTGGCACTTTCTTAAGTTACTAAACATCTCCATGTCTCAGTTTCTTCATTTCTGTAAAGCAACAATAACAATATTTAACTAATCATGTTTTAGGATGATTAAACAAGAGTTTGTCTGTGAAGCAACAACTGTAACTATAACTGACACTCTAAACAATAAATTACAGTCACAGTGGCTGCATCATTTGTTGTAATAGCAGCAGCAGCAGTAGTAGTAGTAGTAGTAGGTAGTCGTCGTAAGTAGTAGTAGTAGCAGCAGCTCAATTATTTCTCTGGTTAAGGTTAAGGGAGTGGTAGTTGGTAAGGAAAGGATTAGGAGACCACTCTACAGCTCTTGTCCATTCTAAGTCTTTCCCATTTCTGTGGTTCTCCACTGTGATTAAATTCATCCAGTGTCATGCAGAACGTGAAACAAAGTATTCCAGAAGAGAAGAAAGAGAGAGAGAGAGAGAGAGAGAGAGAGAGAGAGAGAGAGAGAGAGAGGAAAGAAAGAAAGAAAGAAAGAAAGAAAGAAAGAAAGAAAGAAAGAAAGAAAGAAAGAAAGGAAGGAAGGAAGGAAGGAAGGAAGAAAGAAAGAAAGAAAGAAAGAAAGAAAGAAAGAAAGAAAGAAAGAAAGAAAGAAAGAAAGAAAGAAAGAAAGAAAAGAAGGAAGGAACAGAGAGATTGGAAGAAAGCAAAATGAAATTTTATTTCTTGGAAAGATTTTGTTTTTTAGTATGAATAAGACAATTAAGTTTGCAAACTCATCCTAGAAAAAGTCCTACATACCTCATTCACCTTTGAAGTACTCCCCTTGGGAAACTATGCATCAACACCAGCACATAGTCCATCCTTCAAAGCAATTTTTGGAACATTTTTTTCTGAAATGGCCATCAGAGCTGTCATCTTACTCTTGATATCCTGAATATGATCAAAAAATGTCTTCCTTTCAATATTTCCTTTATCTTTAGGTAAAGAAAGAAGTCATTGGGGGCGAGATCATGTGAGTAGGGAGGATATTCCAATACAGTTATTTGTTTACTGGCTAAAGACTCCCTCACAGACAGTGCTGTGTGAGCTGGTGCATTGTCGTGATGTGCAAGCCATGAGTTGTTGGCAAAAAGTTCAGGTCATCTAACCTTTTGAAGTTGCCTTTTCAGCACTTTCAAATAGTAAACTTGGTTAACTGTTTGCCCAGTTGGTACAAATTCATAATGAATAAGCCCTCTGATATCAAAAAATGTTAGCAACATCATTGCTACAAGTTCGCTAACTTAATTGCATACCTTTGTAGAACCAAAGTATTATGATCAACCAAATATTTTCTCATAGAACGTGGAATAGTATAACTGTACTAGTGTTCACAGCCAAGTAATTAATATACTGACTGTCATTTATATGAACCATATTGGAAAAGACTTTGACCATGCAACCTTTAAATATTCAGTTAGTACGAGGAGAGTGACACTGCCCTTTTGAGGAAAGGGTAACAGACACCTTGCAGACCTACCTACTCCCACACATACAATCCAGAGGTCATCTAGGATAGAGATTCCCCCAACATGGGAATTTCATTTTAGCCTTCAGTCTGTGAATCCCAAAGCAAATTTCATGTACTGTAACTGCATATTTTAATGTATGCCTACTTACATGATAAGGTAATGAGATCAGGAAATATGATTTGTGATTGCCAGATGACCTGTGTGAGTTAAATTCCCAGATGTGTGAGGGTTTTGAGAGAGAGACTGAGTGAGAAAAAGAGGGGGAAACTTTAGAAATATATGTTAAGAAAAGATGAGAACTTATGAGAGTAGAGACAGAATGATTTGTGGATTAATGTGGATAAGAAAAGCAATAGGTTTAGAATATGGAAAGGAGGAAAGGGGAAGGGTATAGAGATGATAAGGGCCTCTGTGTACAACAAAATGAGAGATGAACATTGGAAGATTTCTTTAAGTAGGTAAATCATGGGAATTTTACTAAGAGTTTGAGGTGCCACAGAAAGAATCTCTTTATTCTTCATCAAAGCCTGAGGTCCAGAAAGAATCTTACTTCCTCATTTGCCAAGGTGTTAAGAGAGATAGCTCTAATGCGAACTGAGAGATGTTAGGAAAAAGATCAAAAAACTGTAAAGGTCAGAGATTAAAGGGAAATACAGAGAGAAGAGCTATTTAGAATCTGATTAATCAATTAAACTGCATTAAATTAATTTGATAATGTTATTATTGACTTGTGACATAACTACATCAATAGACAGTCCATTCTTCTTATTCACCATAGCTACGTTCTAGAAAGTTGCTACAAACTCAATTAGCAAATACCAAACCACTGCTCCTGGAGGAAACAGAGGCTTAGGTCCCTGCGAGCCTCTGGCTATGTTTTCATCAATTAGTCCATACATAAACCCTGTTTTATGTGTGTTTCTGTTTAAAGACACCTTATTTAATATGCATTTTTGATTTGTTAACATTACACTCATGACTAACAGCATTATAACTTGTACCTGGATGAAGCTTACCTAACACACGTGTTTTCTCTGAAAGCACATCACGGCCTCATGTAGTTAACAACGCCAGACAGCACCCCAGCACTATGCATAGGGGGCACTTTAAACAGTGAAATCACCAACAGAAAGTACAAAAATGTGAACAGCATGGCTCTACGTAGACTGCAAAAGAGAGATTTGTTTATAGCCTGAGAACTGAAACAGGAAGACCAAATGTCGCCTTCTTCAGCCTCCACTGGAACATGCATGTAGGGCCAATCAGATCCTTTGTCACTCTCTACATATCCGTGAATGACCATGAACGTATCATAAGTATTGATTTGGGAGTTACAAATAAATATTAGCTAGTAGGCAGATTCACATGTGCAGAATCCTTGAATAATGAGGTTCTACCCAGGTTCTGCGTCTTATGTTCCCAAGTCTGTGGCCTTTTCTGTGCAGAGAAATAGAAGGGGAAAGGCCACAAGAACAAAATCTTTGGAGAAGGAACTCCAGTACCTTGGGCTAAGGTGGCAGAAACTTCACTCATAAAAACTCGCAGAGGGAGCCGGCCAAGTGGCGCACTGGTTAAGAGCTGGTTTGGGACTCCAGCAGCCCTGGTTCAGATCCCACGTATGAGGGCCAGTGACACTGCCCTCTACAGCTAACAACAGCTCCACCTGGAGCTGGGCTGCAAGCCCCGGAGATGGTGTAGGCTGCAGCCCCTGCTGCAGTGGGCTGCCATAGGCTACAGTGAGTGGCCGGCAGCCAGCGTAAGAGGCCAGCAGCCAGCGTGAGCAGCTGGCAGCCATCGTGAGTGGCCAATATTTGCGGTGAGCAACCATCCAGAGGCCGGCAACCGATCTGCCTCATCCAGGAAGAGCGCAATGACAATACCGACATGGGCCAGTGAAGCAACGTCCTCCACAACTAGACTGAAGAACTAAAAGACAGCAACTTGTCTGTTCCCCTCCCCCAATTCCCCAATAAAATCTTTAAAAAAAAACAAAAAAACTTGCAGGGGAACCTTCCGTTTGAGAGTCAACTTAGAGAGACTATTCCTTTCATACACTGCAGTCAAACCTGACTGGGCTTTCCAAAAGATACAAAAGCTAGTGAGAAGGCCAAAATTAATTTAGGAATAATTTTAATGCCAAAGAAATATGGCACACAGATCCCAAGGCCAATAGGGAGCTCTAAGAAAGGCTGAGTTTCTTCCATTCTAAAAGAAGTTGGAAACAGTTGAATGAAGGAAGACCTATCTGGTGTGGAACTTGATAAGTTGGAAGGAGGTTACTTCACTCTAAGGAAAGGGTGTGAAGCAAAGTGTGAGAGAAGGAAAGCGCCCCAAGAGAGGCATATTCTCGTTTAGGTGAGAAATGTCAGGATGAAACCAGAATGCAAGTCGGGGCAATTTTTATGGCCTGGTTTTTGATATCAGGCTGAGTGGTTGGCACCTAATTAAATAAGAAATTGGCAATCCTCAGATGATCTGAGCATGAGAAACACCTGCCAGCAAAGTAGGAGGGGAGAGGCCATCATAACAGTCTAAACAAGAAGCACTGAATTTCTGAACCAGGATACTAGCAGTGGAAGGAAAAAAAAAACAGTGCAATTTTTGTGCAGATATATAGATGTTAGAACTAATTTAATTGGCAGAAGTGGGGTGGTTGTGGGAGATACAAGAATGAAAAGAGGCTCTCAGGCCGGCCGAGTGGCCAGGGGGTTAAGCGCTGGCTTGAGAAGCCAGCAGCCCAGGTTCAGGTCCCACATATGAGGGCCAGTGATGCTGCTCTCAAAAAAAAAAAAAAAAAAGGAAAGAAAGAAAAGAGACTCTCAAGAAATATGGTGGGGTTTTATTTGGGGTGACTGGGAGAGTGAGGATCCCATTAAAAAGTTTTTTATATGCATATGTATGAAATTTGAGGGAGAAGCTGGTAGAAAGAGATACAGGGAGATGATGCATTAGGTTTTAGATAGGATGAATTTTTTTTTTTTTTGAGGGCAGTGTCACTGGGCCTCATATGTGGGACCCGAACCGGGGCTGCTGGTGTCCCAAGCCAGCGCCAACCACCGTGCCACTCGGCCGGCCCAAGGCTGAATTTTTAAATGCTCCCAATCCATCCAAATACAGACTGGAGAGAGGAAAAAGGGGTCTGTTATTAGAGATGAAGATGAGACCAGACATATAAATTTAGACGTTATCTGCATGGAGGTGGGAGGAGACAGCATAGAGAAAAAGAGAAAAATATTCTGAATAGGGCTTGGGTTTATATCTACATTTAAGAAGAAGGAAAATGAATGAATAAAGAAGACAGGATAGGATTGTCCAGCACCAGGGGTTTCTCATTAGACAGACGTTTTCTATTGTTACACTGTACACTTATATATAAGCACTTCAGCTATTGCTCCACCCAAACAAAACTAAAAACTCATTTTCTTTGCTGCTATAGAACAGAATATTAAGACATTATTATGACCCATCAATTCAGTTTCGTGATATACCAAATATATGGCTAGAATACATTCTACTAGAAAATTTTAAATTGTTCTGCTACATACCATCTTTACATATAAGTTTAGTAGGATATTTTCTTTTAAATATCACTTAAGACCATTCAATTATGAGAGTCGAAGGAGAGGGCCCTTTCATAATAGTATTGTTGAATATTGGAATGAAAATCCTTGAGCTCCTTGTCTTATGAAATAAGTCTTTTTGTGTGCATAAAATATGGTTCAACATTAAGCATTTTCTACAAAATGGGGGACAAATCCGAGAGTAATCTTCATACAAAGTTATTTTAGGTGCCTAATGCCTGTAAAATTATAGTTGTGCCTTGTCCTAAAGTTGAGAGTCTTTCAACATTTTCATCATAAACCCCATTTTTCAGGGGCTTATAACTCAACTACAGAAATTTGCTTCAGGATGAAACCTGGAATACCCAATTTCAACCTGATATAGTTATAACCAGTTGAAATAAAGACAAAGTTTGCATTTTACCTTTCTATTTGGCTATCTGTAATTTTTCAAGTTTAAAGGAACACTTTCAGGCTTTTCCACCAATTTCTCATTTTTCAAAAATCTTTATCTTTGGAATTTTTGAAATATAGCAAAAAGGATAAAAAGAAAATGTAATGAGTGATTAGTGTCTCACGAGAAGGATAAAGAGGTGCTGAATCTTTCACAACCAACTCACCTTCCAAAATCCAGGTAAGGTCAGTAGATATTGAAACTCATTACAACATAATGACATTTATTTTTAGTGAAGAGCTTTTATTGAATGAGAATGGAATATCTAATTGAGACTGAGAGCACAGAAAGACTTGGGAATATTTAACCATAAACAGTTCAGTATACAATGAGGTAATATTATAATTTTTAAAATATATAAAAATAAAAACTACTCTGAAACAATGGCAATAGCTTATATCTCAAATATATGTTTGTTTCCTTACACACATAAGATACTATTGTTCCTTTCCCTAATGAGAAGTTGTATCAGGTTAGTAGATATGAAGATATTTAAATATAAAGAATTATAAACTATTCTTATTATATCAAGTCCTGGAGAAGATATACAGAATAGGGTGTTTTAACAACCTAGAGTTAATATACTTTCTTATTAGCTAAATTACTCTTGGACAAGATGGAGGACAACAAATGTGGTCATTGTTTGTTTTGGTTATTCCTTTGGTTAATGCAGGCATATCCCTTCAGAGTAATCTTTCTTCATGTACACATTGCCCAGTGTCTCCCAGCTTTTGCACAGGCCACCTTTATTGATCATACAGCATCACCTGAAGTGTACATAAAGAGGTCTTCTCATGTCTGGCAAATAGCAGGAATTCAAACCCGCTCCCTTACCTTTGTGCTTCCTTCCTCCTTCCCATCATCAAGAATGTCCATGCCCTAGAACAGGCCTTCAAACTCTACATGCACCAATCACTTTTGACTGTCTTCCATAATGTATCTGGGCCAGATCTAATAGGTTGAAGGTTGAGCTACAAGAAAGAAAGTCAGAGGGCCCGCCGAGTGGTGCGGTGGTTAAGCGCTGGCTTGGGAAGCCAGCGGCCCCGGTTCGGGTCCCACATATGAAGGCCAGTGACACTGCTCTAAAAAAAAAAAAAAGAAAGAAAGAAAGAAAATCAGGCTTGAGAGCTAAGGTGTTCAAAATGAAAGATAATAAATTTTGTTGTAACAAGATGAAAACCATTCCAGGTTTTAATCTCTATTCTACTACCAGCCAGCTATTCTTAACCTGTCTGAGCCTGAGTTTTCTTATGTGCAAAATAAAAACAGTGAATCAGAAGGCTTTTAAGATCCTTTCTAGCTCTAAAGTTCTGGAATTCTTGTGGAAATAAGTCCGTAGTCTGGTTAGGTACATATTTCTATGACTTAGCTTAATTAAACTCACACAGATAACAGTTTTCTTCCCCAAGAGCATTTTACTGTCCTGACTAAACAGGGTAATATTTGTAAAAAAAAAAAAAATCAGACTTGCTACTGAATTTTATGTTTTACTAATTCATGCACAAGACATTAGAGGACTCCCTTCCCAATAATAAGCAGCTGACCATTTGACCATTCCCTGGGTGCATGGCCAAACCCATAGGAGAAAATAAGGACAGAGATTCTTGCTGAAATCCCTCATTCTCCATTCTTGTAAATTTGAAACTAACCCATTGGAAAATCCAGTGGGTTTTGTGGGTTAGCTGAGCATGTGAAATGCAAGCTTGTTAAGAACTTAAACCAATATTCATAATTTGATGTCAGCCAGATTCTTTTTCCTTCCCCTCCCCCAGTAAAGTATGATCAAAGAAGGGTTATGAAGATGAGAGAAGGGAGAAAAAGAATCTATGTAAGTTTGAATTGATCTTCAGCCCATTGTGAAATGTACCAGGAATTTTTAAGTTACAGAATCTGAGGGTGCTATCTAAGAAAATGTGGCCACTCAATTTGCTTGTCCCAGTAGCTACCCAAGTATGGCAAAAAAATTAAAAGACACAATTAAACCAGGGCCAAACCCTTCCCACCTTGTCAAAAATGGGTCAGACAATGCCACTGTCAGAATTTCTGTCTTTTGTCTATAAATTAGAGATGCTATCAGTCTATCTCAAAACCATGGCCCTGCTCCTCTGTCAAATTGCTGAGGGATATTGGGGATGCCCCTTCACACCAGGGTGAAAGGATATGCCTTAATATGATGGAATAATTCAAGTAGGAGAACAAAAACAAAGATACTACAGCAACATGTAAAGATCAGGCACTTTTAGAAAGTAGAGGTATCAGATCCCCAAAGGAACCTCCTATTCTTCTCTCAGTGGAGGCCCATTTTGGAGACTCTGCAATGTGAGTAAAGACCTCAGGCAACCATGTGCTTCTAGGGTACATGGCAATTTCTTTATTAAGTACTTTGAGGTCGGGAAGTGTCATTTCAATTTTGCATCACAGTACAGGACTGAACACACTATCAGTGTTGAAAATTTAGTGCAAGGAATTGGTTACATGGGTGATGGTATTGCTGGAAAAACAAACTGGAGAAAGTGAAGCAACCCAGAAATTAACAAAAGTAGGAGGCTACTCCCCATGCTGGAGGAACAAAAGATGGAGGCAGGCCCATCAGAACCCAGAGAATGCTGTCACGCAACAGAAGCTGGAATCACTGTAGCCTGTCCAGCAGGGGCTGGAGTCACAACGGTTGTGCAGCCACCTGATGCAGATGGAACACAGGAATACCCTAGTTACTCCTTTCTCCTACCCTTCAATCTCCCACCACTTCCTCCTATGGCCAAAACCCAGAGGAAGATAGCCAGGTAGGAGCCTGAGAAATGCAGCCTGCTGGAATCTGTTTCCCTGAGGCATAAAGCAGAGCTGAGGAAAGGTGAGGAATGGATCTCGGAGCACAGGAATGGAGAACCAGAATAAGTATTTTCACGCGCTCCTTCGCATGCATACAGGAGGATCACCTGTTGTGTGCCAGGCCATGCTTCTTGGGGTAGATATCACTTATGCTCAGGCCCAGGGGAGTTCAGATGTGGTAGAAGGGACAGACAACCAAGCACGTAATTACCACCCTGAAAAGTGGTGAGACACATCAGAACTCAGGGGAGAGAGTTGCAGTCTGAGAAAAAGTGCTTTTCATATAGTAACTGTGCTCATTGAATGCCCTCAGGAAAAATGTTAGAACGGTGTCTCTCAAGGGGGAAACACCGGTTCTGTATTCTTATCTCAGAATCTTTTCTCTTAAAAACTCATAAAAAGGTCCTAAAGAACTTATTGTTGCCCTTTTTATTTCTTGTCCCCCACAGTCAAATTATTTCTGTCATCGTTGAGCGATTTTGACTGCCTCTGGAAAATGATGGCTAGAGTAACCCAATCAAAATGAATGAATACTGCAGTAAGTGGACCATTAAGCAGGAAAGACACATAGCCAAGGTGCCTTGTAGACTACCAGTGAAGCAGGGGCGTAGGGGAATAAGAACAAAGTCAGCCTTTGCAAATGTAAAGAGATTTTCCAGTAAAGCGACAATAATTTAATTACAAAAATGCTTCTGATACTGCTTGCTACCCATGAAATCTTTTTTGGCAAAAAGACAGAATAAGTACAGCAGGCTAAGTGATTACTGATAGGTTTGAATTAGAGCCAGATTAAAGGTACTATGCTGGCTTTCCTTGTAGGGTGCTTGAGGCAGCAGGCAAATGATCAAGGCTGAACCCTTCCACTAGCATATAATCTGAGGCCACCTCATTCCGTCAAGGCATATTAACAAATTTTAAATCGGTGGGCTGAACATCAACGGTTTTCTCTCCTGATTTATTTATCATTAGTACAAAATATTAGCATGAGTCAGATTGATTTCTATGGCAAAAAGCAAATGCTGCTGCACTCCCACTAGATGACATAACTACAGCATGTTCCTGTTTAAAGAGCAAATCATACTCACCATAAAGAGTCACAGTAGCATTTCCACCCTTCATTGCCCCACAGTGCTTCTAGTTTTGTAGCCAAAACTTTGTAGCCAAAGTCTTAACAGCCCATGAAAGCTGATAAACTTCTTTCCTTTAATAGCAGACTAAGAATGCAATCATCATTAAGAGATTTTTTAAGGCTGGGTGTGGCTCCATTTATATTCAATTGCTTTTTTTAAAAAATGACGCTTTGCATTTTACTGGGAACCATCCAGATTTTTATTTAAAACAGAAATGCTGGGGGGGTGGAACCTAAAAAAAAAAAAATACTACACAGTTTCTGTTCTGGACCATTAATTTTTCAGTCAGATCTAACTATCATTTAATTGGTTCCTGATGTTAAAACTTGGATTCCACTTTAAACGCTTGAAACTAGAGCATATAGAATAATTTGTTATGCTGAGCTATTCATCCCAAATGTCCAGGGAAAATAAACCAATCTCAAAATAAAACTGGGCTACTTTCTGTGATGACACAAAATTAATAACATAGTCAAAGAAATAAACCTTGAATCTATGTTTGCCAAAAAAAAAAAATCATTAGGGTTTCCATGATGAAGTAATATTTAATTCATATGTTTAATGTAAAAGGAGGTCCGTTAACTAAAAAAACAAAAAACAAAAATCTGTGAACATGACCTTTAGAAGTTCTATCTAATTTAACAAGACTAAAAATCATAATTCAGGTAGATCTGTTTTTCTTGGGTATGTAAATAAATTTTCAGTACTACTTATTTCTTCTATTTATAGAGCATTTAAAATTATTTCTGGTAATATTTTAATCCTGATTAATTCCTAGAAGAAACTTTAAACTTTCCAAAGATTTCAACGCAGTCTACATTGTTACTTTACAACTTCAAATCTAAAAAAGAAAATGCTTTATAGACACTGCTTTTTTTTTTTCTTTTGTAAGAGTAGGGAAAAAATTATTGGTTCACTTGGGAATTTAACCAGAAAAGTGGCTTGGGAGATCTGCACTGTAAATAGGTTTCTGTTCACACCAAACAGTCAATTTGTAATCTGGCTCAACTAACCAGCTCAGAAAAACAAACTCTGAACAGGAATTCCACACATGCAGATAAGCACTAGTGAAAATCCTTGTGAAATAACAGCTAGTTCAGCATGAACCAGTGAGATTTGGTAGCCAGTCCTCTGGAGAGATGCCAAATTAGTTAGATAATTGCTATAGCCTAGACGTAGCCCTAAAGGTGCTAAAATCCAAAATTCTTTTAAGCTTTTTTTAAGGACAGCTTTAGGTCCTGGGCTATTGAGCATGTAACAATGTTTCTGTAGCTTCAATAATTGCAAAGTATTTTCTAAGTGAAGAGCTCTCTTCACCACTGAAATGAAGTTTAAAGACTATATAGCTGAGCTATTTTCCAGCGATGGAAACTGCAAAAGAAAAAATGAGGCATATAATGCACAATTTATTTAATTTACAAAAGGTTAACCATATAGTTTCACAGTCTTCCAAAACTGTTTTAGAAATAAACTAATAAGATTCATCTTTATTGTTATTTTAATTCTAAGCCCAAATCAGTACATTCATCCAGATGTAAAATACTAGTTGTAAATATATTTTTACAATTTTTTTACTAATTAGCTCCTGATTGGTTGTTTTCAGTTGTTTTGTTTTCTATTCAAATTTTGAGGAGTAGCATCAGAAACATTTTTCTCATTAAATGATTGTCGTTTTACTGGAAAATCTTACATTTGCAAAGGCTGACTACATTCCCATTCTCCTCACTTCCTACTTGACTTGCAGTCTACGAAGGCACTTTGACTGTGTATCTTTCCAGCCTAATGTCCTCTCACCAACATTTCAGAATATTTGTGTCAATTTAACTATCTCTTCTGGTTCTTCTTTCTAGGAACAGCTTCCATTGGCAAGATGGCTCATTAGCTTCAGGATATAGTCTGACTTAGTGCCAGGAATTCATCATCTTTCCTCCCCCAAAACCCCTTCCACCTCTGGTGCTACCTAGATCAATGGACAGCACCAGGTGACAGGTGACGAGAAAGAAAACCAGCCAGACTCAGAGACTCCCATTCCTCCCTCAACCTGCACATCCAATTATCCACTAAGCCTTGTCCAATGGACCCCCAAATTGTGCCTCAATTTCATCTCCTCATTTTCATCCTTTACCAATTGCCTGCAATGAGGCCTTATAATTTTTTGATTGAATTATTGTAATACTCCTTTATTTTGTCTCTGTATGTTCCTGTTCTTCCCTTTCCCCTTCTGTTTTTTTTTGTTACAGATGTACAAAACAATGCAGTAGTTATCTTTTTCACCCCTTACAAAGTGACTCCCCCTCCCCCGTCCTTGCCCCCCCCCCATATCATACATATCTATTACAATTCCATTGACTCCATCCCCACACTATATGCAGGCAGGTCCCTGCACTTTGCAAACTCATCAATGGCTTCGATGCCTACAGCCTACAATCTAAACTCCTCCCAAAACCTTCTGGCCTCCATCTCTGACCAATCTCTATATTTATTCCAGTTTGCATGTCCCCAGACTTCTCATTTTCTTTTTATCTTTGAGTCTGCATGAAATATCTTTCCCATCTGAGCCTGTATGTCTGCATAGAGAATTCCTGACAGACTCAGGTTCTCTTTCCTCCCGGAAGGAACCTCCCTTCTTCACCCTGGCAGTAGGACTTTCTTTGACCTTCCTTCCTAGGCACTATTCCACCCACTTTTAGGACACTCATGCCAGGGAATTAGCAGTTTACAGATAGTTGTGAGTTCCCTGAGGCCTGGGATATTTTCTTATCAGTTTTTGTATTCCTAATCCAAGTCCCAAGAATCTGAAGGGGGAAGAGCAGTTGAAGAAGAAAAGGAAGAAAAGAAAAAGGGAAGGAAGAAGGAAAGAAGGAAGAAAGGAACGAAGAAAAAGAAGGGGGAGAAAACCATTTAGATATCTGTGTTAGCATAAATGCTTTTAGCCAGCTGAAACAGCCAGCTACTGAAAATCTGGTGTAGTGAAACATACAGAGGAAGGAGCACATACTTAGGCTACACTTGAAACCTTGTGTGTGAGGCCTGAAAGAGGTCTAAAATGACAGTGCAGGGCCGGTCGAGTTGCACATTGGTTAAGAGCTGGTTTTGGGATGCCAGCGGCCCCGGTTCAGATCCCACATATGAGGGCCAGTGACACTGCCCTCTACAGCTAACAACAACTGGGCTGCGAGCCCAGATGACGGTGTAGGCTGCAGCCCCTGCTGCAGTGGGCTGCCATAGGCTACAGTGAGTGGCCGGCAGCCAGGGTGAGCTGCCAATAGCTGTGGTGAGCGACCATCCAGAGGCCGGCGACCGACCTGCCTCACCCATGAAGTGCGCCATGACGATACCAACATGGGCCAGTGAAGCAATGTCCTCCGCAACTAGACTGAAGAACAAAAAGACAGCAACTTGTCTGTTCCCCTTCCCTGGTTTCCCAACGCTGTTCTCCTACCCCAATTCCCCAATAAAAATCTTTAAAAAAATAAAAAATTTAAAAAAATTAAAATGACAGTGCAGTCCTAACATAACTGAGTCCTATGTTGAGATTGGTTTCTGAAACCAACAGTATCTGAAAGTAAAGAAAATAGTGAATGTCAGAACGGTGTGTGGGGTGGATTTTTCTCCAAAGTACACCCTAGAGGTTGAAAAGGGAGAGGCGAGGATCAAGATTGACAAGATGTGAGCGGAGCCAAAAAATCACCTTTTCCCCCCTTCAAAGGGCATCAGAGAAAGGAAAGGGCGATTGTACATTAAGGAGAAAAAAATCAACCACTCTGATTACATGTTACATATTTTTTACTGACTCAAAAAGACAGGGGAGGGGCCAAAGGGTATGTTTTTACTAATGATTAATCTCTTTCTGTCTCTGTTTTTCAACCTGGTGACATTGTTGAACTTGGGGGAGGGTAGAGAAGAATTAAAGTAGTAAAAAGTAAGTTTTCTCTGTTTCTACTAGAACAGTATCCATAACAAAAATTTCCCTTGATTGTTCACTTTTATGTACCCACCAAAATCCCTGCCTGAGGAGGGTTTTATTTTTATGACTTAGCACCTAAACATTCTTTGTCTACTTATTGTGAAGAGTCATCAAATAAAGGAAGTTACAGAACAACATTATTCTCCCAAAAGCAATTTATAATAGATAAGGCATCCTAAGTTTTGTCTGGTTAAAAAAAAGCAATGCTTGTGAGATGATCATTTGTTAAAACATTTGAGAAAGATATGAATGTCTTACTCCAAAGGAGTCTGTTCTTCCTATATGGTGGCAAAAAAAAAAAAAAAGAAAGCCTAAAGACACAGCAGGAATAAATAATTCTCAGTGATTTATTTACAGAGCCCTGAAGTGTATGGTTCTGAACAAGATATTTCCCAGAGCTGCAGCAGCAGCCTGACATAGCACCAGGCCCGTTTCGTTTCAAGCTCCCAACTACTTTTCCACAGACATTTACCTCTGTTTTCCATGCTATAGTTCCTGCTCCAAGGTCAGTAACTTTTTCCTCTACCCATATGTCTATCCTATCAAGCTAACCCTCTGAGGTCTCAGTTTCAGTGACGTGGGTGAGACAGACTCAGTGCCATTTAATCACCAGTCAACCCAAACACTAGTCTGTATTTTATCACTAATGTGCTGCCTGTACCAAATAAGCAATTTAACTTCCATTCATTCATTTATAAAAGGTATACATAATGAGAAACTACTGTACAGCTGGTATGTCACTGAGTCCTGGGGGACAAAAGCTAACAACTGCTGCTCTTCGGTGTGAATCCATAATGACACCTGGATAACAAGTGCCATAAAAGATAGAACAGAAAGTAAGGATGCAGAGAGGAAGGGGCAACCAACAGTCATGTCTTTTTCCAAAGCCCACAGAAGTTTTCCCTCATAGGAGAGTGCCTCTACTTAACTTCAGAAACGACAATAATATTCTTATGTACCATTGGATTCACCTGTATACCTCTTGAGACGTATAGGTCTGTAAGATCATCTTCTATAGACAAAACTTAGAAGTAATGGGGAGAAATTATCTAGATAACTGTTTGGGAGAACAGGAGGGAGGAAATAGCCTAGGGAACACTGTAAACATGTATAAATTATTGAGAGATTTGCTTAAAGTGTCTGTGGAAATGTGATCCAAATTCATATATGTGGCTGAGAATTAACAAAAAGCCTTCACCGGAGGCCTGCCAGAGCAAATTCATGGAGACTTGTCCAAAGTTGCAGAGATACAGGACTGCATGGTTTCCAAGGCACTGTCATCCTCATCCGCTTCATGCATCAAAGATGCCATCACAGAGCACAGATATGGAGGCACTGGAGAAATGTTAAAATCCTAATATGACAGGAGCAGCTGAGGATCAGAGAGCCATGCGAGTAAACAGCACAACCAGAATGGATTTCTCAAGTCTTCCGAGTCCTGACTAGTGTTCTCCCACTTACGCTTCACCATGTGAAGACACAGACCAAAATACAAAAACAAGCTTTTGGATCAGACCCGTCAAATATGTGATGCAAATAAATGCACTTGATTTCTAACACACCCAGTGCCCCACTAAATAACGCTAGTAGGTTCTTTGCCATTCTGGGCCTCAGGCAGAGAAAGAGTAAACTTTGAAAAATGAGAGTACAGCATCTTCTTTAAAGACCTTAAAGATTTGGGAGGTTAGTACATTCTTTTATGGACATTTAAAAATTATTAATTATTACAAGGTATGAACACAGGATATCTTTTCATTTATTTGTCTTCCTTAATTTTCTTATTCAATGTCTTATAATTGTCAGTATACAGACCTTTCACTTAAGTTTATTCCTAAGTGTTTTATCATTTTGATGCTATTGTAAATTGGATTTTTTTAAATTTTTCAATTACAGTTGATATTCAATATTATTTTATATTAGTTTCAGGGTGTACAGCATAGTGCTTAGACACTTCTATAATTTATGAAATGATCCCCTGATTAATCTAGTACCCATTTGACACTATACATAGTTATTACAATATTACTGACTATATTCCCTATGCTGTACTTAATATCCCCAGGACTGTTTTTAACTACCAATTTGTACTTTAATCCCTTCACCTTTTTTACCCATCCTCCAACCCCCCTCTCATCTGGTGACCATCAATTTATTTTCTGTATCTATGAGTCTGTTTCTGTTTTGTTGTTTTGTTTATTTTGTTCTTTAGATTCCACATAGAAGTGAGATCATATGGTATTTGTCTTTCTCTGTTTGACCTATTTCAGTTAGCATAATACTGTCCAGGTCCATCCATTTTGTGGCAAATGGTAACTTTTTTTTTTTTAATGTTTGAGTAACAGTCTATCATATACCTATATGTACTACATCTTTTTTATCCAGTCATCTATTGATGGGCACTTAGGTTGTTTCCACATCTTCGCTATTGTAAATAGTGCTGCAGTGACTATAGGGGTGCATATATCTCTTCAAAATTAGTGTTTTTGATTCTTCGGATAAATACCCAGAAGTGGAACTGCTAGGTCATATGGTAGTTCTATTTTTAATTTTTTGAAGAAACTCCACACTGCTTTCCACAGTAGCTGTACCAATTTGCAATCCCACCAACATAACACAAGGGTTCCCTTTTCTCAACATTCTCACCAGCACTTGTTGTTTTTTTATTTATTGATGGTAGGCATTGTGACAGGTGTGTGGTGATATTTCATTGTGGTTTTAATTTCCATTTTTCTGATGATTAATGATATTGAGCATCTTTTCATGTGTCTATTGGCCATCTGTATGTCCTCTTTGGAGAAATGTCTATTCAGGTCTTCTGCCCAGTTTTTAATTGGATTGTTTGTTTATTTTGGTGTTGAGTTGTGTGAGTTCTTTATAAATTTTGGATATTAACCCTTTTCAGATGTATTATTGGCAAATATCTTCTCCCATTCAGTAGGCTGTCTTTTCATTTTGTTGGTGGTTTCCTTTGCTGTGCAAAAACTTTTTAATTTGATGTAGCTCCATTTGTTTATTTTTTCTTTTGTTTTCCTTGCCCACAGAGATATATCTGAATAAATATTACTAAGAGCAGTTCCACAGAGCTTACTGCCTATATTTTCTCCTAGGTGTTTTATGGTTTCGAGTCTTACATTTAAGTCTTCAATCCATTTCGAATTTATTCTTGTATATGGTGTAATAAGATGGTCCAGTTTCACTTTTTTGTATGTGTCTGTCCAGTCTTCCCAATACCATTTATTGACGAGACTGTCTTTATCCCCTTTGTGTATTCTTGCTTCCTTTGTCATAGATTAAATGACCATACAGGCATGGGTTTATTTCTGGACTCTCTAAGTCTGTTCCATTCATCTATGTGTCTGGTTTGTAGTATGGTTTGATATCAGGTAGCATGATACCTCCCATTTTGTTCTTCTTTCTCAAGATTGCCATGGTTATTCAGGGTCTTTAATAGTTCCATATAAATTTTAGGACTATTTGTTCTAGTTCGGTGAAAAATGCCATTGGAACTTTGATAGGGAGTACAGGGAGTCTATAGATCGCTTTGGGTAGTATGGACATTTTAGCTATATTAATTCTTCCTATCCATGAGCACAGTACATGCTTCCATTTATTTGTATGTCTTCAATTTCTTTCTTTGGTGTTTTATAATTTTTCGAGGAGAGGTCTTTTGCGTAGGTCAATGCTTTCTACAGCAGACTTAAGAAGGCTCAGGGGTCATGGAGAGGGAAACATCAGTCTTGAAATTAGTTGTGATATCCGTTAAATGCCAAAGATTTTTACCTTGTAAATCCACTCATTCCCTGCAGAAACTTGGGAGGGTTTTTTCCTGATTAGCAGGAGGAAAATATGGATGTAGACTAGGATTCAGCTGGACCCACAATGGAACAGGAAGAGATCCCTCCCCAAAAAAGGTATTTGGTGGTTGATGAGGAAGTGAGTAAGCTCAGCTGTACTGAAAGTTATCAAATCTGGTAATGCATCACAAGGCTTGGAGACTGCACCAATGGAAGGGCTCTGCTCCTGTATTCATGGTATATTGGTTTAGCTTTGGTATACCTAAAGTAACAGTTTCTTAAACAAGATGGGAGTTTATTTCTCTCTCAAGTGTCAGTCCAAGCAGTCCAGTGGGTATGGCAGTTCCATGGTGTCAGGAACCCAGGCTCCTTCTAGCTTGTTGCTCAATCATGGCTGCTCTAGCTCCAGACCTCCCACCCCACTGCATCCAGCAGAGCGAAGAAGAGCATAAAAAGGAACATGTCTTCTCCCTTCAAGGACACAATCTAGAAGTTGCATGCCATACTCTTGTACTCTTGTTAATATCATGTTGGCCATCACATGAGCACACCCATTTGCATAAGAGGCCCAACTAAAAATTGTGCTATAGAAACAAGGAAGAGCAGATATCAGAGGACAACCAACTATTTCAGCCACAGACCCAAAAGAGAAGGGTCTTTTCTGACAAGGTTTCCCCTCCTTCTCTCAACTCAACTAGCACTTTGCTGTTGAGGCTCCTGTCCCACCTGACCTGCAACCCCATTTCTGAAGCACTAAGTTACTAGCCATTCCTAATGTTGGGAGCCAGGAGCTCAAAAATTGCTGACAAAGACTCTGCTTCAGAGGGATTACCCTCATGAATATGTTACCAATATTTTTTTAGCACTTACTTTTAGACAAGTATAAGAATTAATTTGTAACTAAAAGAAATATTACCTATTTAATAGGAAAATAGCAATCCATGAGAAATAAGTGGTCTCTGTCCCCTATTAGAGAAATCATGTACTTTTTGGCATTTTAAGAATATTATATCGCTTTAATACCTGAGATATTTTTTTAATTGATGGAAGTGTTACTGTTTATTTTAATGACAGTTTTAAAGTGGTGATTAGGAGCACATTTCCCAAGTCTCTCTCCATTTACCTATCTTTAGCAGTCACTACATTATTAAAGGAAGAATACATTAAATCTGAGGTTAAAATGAATCATACCCAGTTCCAATCAAAATTCTGCTGAATGTATGCATGGAATTTATTTGGATTAATATTACAGCAAAAATATCAAAAAAGACATTCCATATGACATGGAATTTGAGGTTCTCACCAGTGTCAAGAGCCTGTATACATACCATCCAGTAGTTATGTTACATTTTAAGGGCACTTTCAAACATCTTGTATATGGCAACATTAAATATAGGTCTGGAAACCAGTTAGAAAAATCCCTAAACTGAGTTTATTTGAGGGCTTACCAATATAAATTGCAGAAGAAGAGAGAATCTCCTAGAGAAACTCCTCTACAATGTAACACCACAAACAGCCATCCAGAAACATATTTCATCAGCTGAGTAAGATCCCCTTGGCAGGCCATCTCCCAAGGGTAAGCCACAACATCTGTAACTTCTCCAACTCTGGGAGAAAGATGACATTTTCTGAATCCTCGAGGAACCGTATTTTCCTCTTAGAACAAAAAGCATCATCCTAGAACACAGGCCTTGTCAGCTTTATTACCACTGCCAAACCCCACCATCTCCCTTCCCCCAAATGCATACACTATCTCACACATGTGTGCAAGCACGCATGTGCGCACACACACACTCACATAGAAATCACCATAAAGAATATAATTACTAACAAAAATAATTATATCATTCGTTGATGCTTTCAGAGTCAAATAAGGCTATCCAAACTTTGGGGTGGTTAGACTTTCACCTTTTGCCTTTTCATTAGAAAATGAAAAAAACATCTGTGGCAGAGCCTGGAAGCTGCTTATCCTTGATGTCTTTCTTGGGAACAGAACTCTGATTTTTACTTGGGTTCATTTCCCTCAAAATAAAAGAAGATGTTTAACAGCCTCCTTTCAGCTAGGTGTGACCACATGCCAAAATCTTGCCAAATAAGACGATAAGTGGGTGATTTCCAGCACGCCTGTTGAAAGTGTCAAACTCAGATGGGAGAGCTCTTTGTCCTTCTGCCATCCCTCCTCCTGATTTGAAAACTGGGTATGATGACTGAAGCTGTCACAAACAGATGGCCCAAGTGGCCATTGGGAATCATGAGGTAGGTTTCAGAATGTAAAGGATGCCTAGGATGATATCCCAGTTAAGGTAGGCTAAACTGCTATAGCAAAGACTTCCAGGCAATGGGCAGTTTTGCTCCAGTCATTCAAGGTCTCGGACTCACAGTGTCATCTTTGTTATGTGGCTTCCAAAGCCATGCTGGCTATCACTATCCAGCCAAAGACAAAATGGAGAAGTAGAAGGCCATGAAGTCGAAGGGAATAGAGTAGAAGGCCAGGATCAGAGATCTCTTCTTAGGCAAATGAGGAAGAAGATCATTTCTCCACACATTCCATTAGCAAGAGTTTTATTACATGGCCCCATCCATCTACAAGGAAGACTGGAAAATTCAGTGCCTAATAGTGAAGCCACATTTCAGCTATAATTCTATTACTATGGAAGAGGAGAAACAGATTGTAATAAACAAATGCCAACCTCAGACAGATGGTAAGGCAGGATGATAGTCTGAGCCTGGATGGCACTTTGGGGCTGTGCTCTATACTGACTACTCTACACTTTTTTTATTTAAGAGAAAAAAATCAATGTTTATATTGGTAAACCACTTTTATTTTGGAGTGTTTTTTCTTTCTTTCTTTGCAGTCAAACGTGATCCTAAATGGTACAAATTATTAGATTTTTTTCCTTTAAACATAGGAACATTTTGGTTTATGAGTACAAAATACATATGAGTCAAGTAAACAATTATGGTATTAACACTATAAAGGATTACTCTAACAAGACTTTGGAAATTATGGCTGCGATTTTGAATTAGCTTTTAAAATGCAACTTTTTCTTATCATTCCTCATATTATTTGTCCTTTTACTGTGAAATACCATGTAACTTCTCTGTGGCCTAAATATTAATAATATTGGTTTTAAAAACACTGAGATTTATTTAAACAGAGAAACAAATTTTAGACTTAGCAATTATCTGGTAGTTGATACTTCTTTAATCCAGATAGTTTAATATATCATCTACTCAGTTCTCCATTTTTTAATTATGATTTTTAAAATAAGGAGAATCATTTACATAATTTTCTACAGATTAAAAAAAACATAGAAAGCAAGATACAGATTTCTTATGTAGAAACACTTAGTAAGCAATTTCAAGTGATATGTTTCATTTAATAATGCATAACTTTTTTTCTTGAGATTAGTAAAAATAGCATTCAAATTTAAGGGATTCTCATGCTATTTTGAAATCAATTTTTGTTGAGTTTTGGGTTTTGTTTGTTTTTGTTTTTGCAATTTCTTAGTCTTTCATATATTTTGTGTAAGGTATCTGCATTCTAACCATATTTTATAGAGCACACAAGTACACATAAAACTTGCTTTGGAGGGATCATTCATAAATAAAAACTCATTAAATCTGATTCTCCTCAATGCTTCAGTTAACATAGTAATCCTTATAAGTGATATCATCACAGCAACATCAAATTGAAATGACTTGGAAATCTGCTTGTTAACTTCAACAAGATTTTTAAGTATGGGAACCAGAAGACATGAGTTCAAATCTTATGGACCAAAACTCAGTAAACTGACCTTGAGCAAGTCCCTTACTTGTTTTTGATTTCCTTTTTTCTGATTTATTAAAGCAAATATTCAAGTCAAACAACCTCTATAATCTTGTTCTCTACCAATTATTTTCGCAGTTCTAAAGTTGCCCTGACCCTATGACTATAAGGCCAAGCTTTGTATGGCCATGCATATAGAACAAATGGCATAGCCTCATAATAAAACTCCTTAGGAACATGGGAGTAGTCCATCTCAGAAATGGTTACACAGTTGTGTAAGTCATGAGGCTGTGTTCTCCACCCTCCATGACAACTTTTAGTAACACCGATAGTTATCTTTTACTAGGAGTTTATTATTTGCCAGGCACTGTGCCAAGTGAATTACATGCAGTATCTCAGTTAATCCCCCTGACACCCCTAGGGCAGTGGTATTATCCCCATTGCACAGATGAGGAATCGGAGGCTTACAGTGATTAAATAATTTGCCTGAGCCATGCTGAGTGTAGACTGGAACCCAGAGCTGCCACGCTCCTGAGCACGGGCTCTCCAATACTATGAGATGGCTGCAGCAGGTCAGGGTGGCCTGGCAAATTGCTCTCTTGTCCCCACTGTTGGGCATGCCATTTGAGTCACCCATATTTAATTACACCATGAAGTCTCCATTTAAACATTCTTTGTGTCCCTCCCTACTCCATGCCATTACTTCTCCTAATAATAGAGATGAACATTAATTGAGCACTTGCCACAGAGCTTTGCTCTTTAAATAGGTTCTTTCATTTCACAACAATCTTCTGAAACAGATACTATTGTTCCCTCCAGGGAAGGACACTGAGGTACAGAAAAGGTAACTATACTGTCCAAGTTACTCAGCTAATAATTGAGAAATAAGTGTATCAACCTAATTCTAATTCTAAAATAAATTAAAAATGTGTAAATTCTGGTAACATTCTAAACTAACTCGTATTGATCCTTTGCAGTGTGGTAAGCCCTGTGCTAATGTTTCACATAAACCATCACATTTAATACTATAAGCTAGGTATTATTGTTATTAATGTCATTTTTCAGATAATAAAACCCATGCAGTCTTGGATAACTCATGAGAGAAAGTCAAGCAGAAGCTGTACAGCAGAATGATTACAAGATCAGGCTTTCATATCAAACAGACAGCTGGTTAGAACTACTCATTTTATTCTCTCAACAAATTGTTTAATCTGACTCTGTCTCAGTTTTCCCATATGTGAAAGGGGGTGTGTTACAAGGATTAAATGTGTGAATATATGTAAAGCATTTGAAACAGTCTCTGACACACACAGTAAGAACCATATGGCTTTTAAGGCAAAATAAATAAAACACAGACTTTGCCTTTTACTACCAAAGTTGCTTTATTTTCTTGTGCCACAGTTTTGTCATTTGCAAAATATATATATATATATATATATATATATATATATATATATATATATATATATATATTTTAACCATGGCTACCTTGTAGTGTTATTTTGAGAAGGAAAAGAGTAAATACGTATAGAAAGTAAATGAGTAGATATGTATTAGAACAGTACATTGCACATAAGTGTTCAATAAATTTAGTTGTTGGTGTTATTAGGGTTTTTGGTGTTGGTGTTATTAGGGTTTTTGGTGTTGGTGTTATTAGGATTTTTTTGTTGTTATTAGGATTTTTTGTTGTTGGTATTATTAAGATTATAGTATTATTATCATTTTGATCTTTTTCTCAGTCACACAAAGAAACCCTTCTCTGTCTCAGGAGTGATGGAGCCAGCCCTGCCTTTTTCTTCAAAGGAGAAGTTATGCCTAAGGTGGTCAGCAATTTGGGTTATTTCAGGTAAGTGATACATACAAGTTACAGAATGCCTTTTTCCTCAGAACTCACCCCCAAGAGAGCAGGAACAATTCTCAGTGTTTGGGCATGAATGGTACTGTGCCATGCAAATCGGCATGTAATTATATCCTTTCTTGAAATGGTTTCTAAGAATGTGTCTGACTGCGAGGGCCTGACTCTCAGGGCAGGGCCTTGACTTCTACTGTTTTGATGGCTCCCACAGCATAAGCTCTAGTCCAAAGAATGAACTGATTGCTTGGTTGACTGACTGACATAACAACTGGCCCTCATGTCCAAACTGCTTCGCTGGGAGCTCAGGCAGCTCTGCTCCCCAGAGGCAGGATTGCAGGGCAGTTACACGCTGCCAGGGCCTGCGTACCCGGGTTAGAAGCCTGCCTCCTCTGTTTTCTGATTATGTGAACTTAGGTAATTTAACCCCTTTCTTTGTGCCTTAAAAAAAAAAGGAGAAAAAAAAAATCTCTAAAATGGGAGTCATAATAATCTCTATGCTGAGGATGAATTGAATTCATCATGTAAGTCCTTAGATAAGTGTCTGTACATAATAACTGCTCAATGAATGTCAACACCATTGACAAGCCGGCACAACTAACAACATAGTCTGTGTTGTCCATTCACTTCACAGTCATGTGATGTGTCCCTGTCTGAATGTAGAACAGAGGGAGCTTCCCTCCTTTTGTGGGTGTAGGCTGTCAGTCCAGCAGGGAGAAAGCTTCCCACAGCAGCTGCGCCCTGCCCATCACTGCAGCAGTTAATGTGTGCCAAGTGTACATACCTTCATGAATCATTTTGGCTGTTAAGAAGCATTCACCAACATGACCTTCTCTTTTCTTCTTGAGCCATGTTAATAAGGGTATATCACTTGCCACTCACACTTATATACACATGCAAAATAAATTAATCTTGCAATAGTTATATCACGTAGACTTGTCCTTGGGCACTAAGAATAATATCTGCTTCTTCTTTCCCTTATTCTGTCAATAAACATTTACTGTGTCCCACAACCTAGACACAAGGCTAGGCACTGCAACTATAACAGTGAAAATCCAGTTTTAGACCAAAGTTTATAATCTTGGGGATAGAAGAGGTGAAGTAGAAAGAGAAGTAAATGGGCAAATTTAAACCCGTGTGGTAACCAAGCATAGAGTTTCAGGTGGGGCATGGGGGGGGGGGTTTAAAAATTAGGCACAAAACCAAAAATCAGAGGTTCAAAGAAGGCTTCCCAAGAGAAAGAGGCATCTAAACTAAGACCTTTAGCAAAGGTATGTTCTCACAATTACAAATTATGTGCATGGAGAAACTGAGGCAGGATGACGCCCATCTGAAGCTGTAAAAATGTATGAGAGTCTTAGGAACAAAACATTGTTCTAAAGACTTGGAGTTATTTACTTCCACCATCACACCATGCTCCCTCCCTCCAAAAGATCTAAACATTTTAAGTTTATGAGTCTGACAACTTCAATGGCATTCCTTACCCAGGCTATAAAATTCTAGCCCTGCCACCACAGAGCTGTTTTTTCTGAATTTCACAAACTCAGAGATAACACTGACTCTAGTTTTCTGGCCAGCAACAGTAATGGAGCCCAGGACCTCAGTTTGTATTTGAAAACAAACTTTACAACTGCAAACATGCTTTTGCCTGTGAAATCCAGGCCAGGAGCTGAGAGTAGAAGAAAGGAGCTTTCTCTGAGATTTCCTGCTTTGGGAAAGCTAGAACTTTCTAATCATTTTGTAAATCTTGGTTTTCCCTTCAAAGTTGTTTTGGAAGGTTTTGTTTCAATGCAGGAAAATATCATGTCATGGCAATATCTATATAATAATAGAAGTGCTCTATCTTTTCAAAAATAAATACTCCGTGTGAAAAAGTTAAGTAGCTATGATGTAATTATTTCTCATTTCATACTGACTATTCAGCAAAAATACAGAGGTTGGATCAACATGTCAGCTTTGCACAAAGGTATCAACACAGAACCTACCTCATAAAATTGTTTATAAGTAATATTTTGCATATGTTTCACAGATATGCATATGTCCATCCTCTTGTCTCTGATAATATCACACAAGCATTCATGAACCAAGGAACTTTATATGCCATGGTAAAACTAGTTCAACCAAAATATTCAATGATGTCCTTTGCCAAGCATGTGAAGGCTAGTGCTCTTACAGCCAAAGCTGGCTTACTTCCATTCTTACAATCATGTAACTTGACAAATGAGACATCCCCACTCCCACCCCAATTCGCTCAGTCAGATTGATTCTGGTATATCAGTCCAAGTTCATAACAAAACCAAGAAATTGTTATTAAAAGAAAGAAAGATGTTATTTTGGCATAATTATAATCAGTAACTTGAGGCGTGCCAAAGTTAAGTCAATAAAGGTTATTTATAAAGCATGAGGTACCACAGTACTGTTAGGAATAAATAGAACCCAGGACTTCAATTTCTAACTTCAGCTAACTCTTTCTCACCCGAAAGAAAAATTACCTCTGATGTTCTAGAAAAAGGAATAGTGTCAGTAAGGCTATATTTTGCATACTTTATTGAAGGAATATTTTAGAAATGAAACATGATGTTTACTCCTACAACAAAGAATGGATTCATATCAACTTTTGCTTTCATCATATGACTGTAAATGCTCTATAGAGCCTGTAGTGCTGAATATAGGCCAAAGAAGGATATAGGCCAAAGTGCATAGGAAGAGCAGAGAGAGCCTGGGGGTAGAAAGCATGTTCACTCAGGGCAATTCTCTTTATTGACTACTTTATAGTCAATAAATTGACTTTATAGTCAATAAAGTGACAAAATTGGTTTCAGTTTGATCAAAACTCATCAAGTGCCTTCTGTGTGCTGGCATTGAACTAAGAACTATGGTGCCAGTGGCCAGCAAGGAAATCAAAGTCTCATCTCTGCCTTCTCATTTAATTCTTGAAACAAACTCACAAGAGGCGGGTGTTATCCCTATTTGATGGCTAATAAAAGAAAATTTTTAACAGGATTAACTGATTTTCTGAATATCCCAGAGCAGTCAGACTGAGAAAGTATTGGAGTAAGGATATGAACACTGGTCATTTGATTCCCAGGCCAGCACCCTACAAAATAAATCACTCCACCTCCAGGGGGTGCCCTTGAGCCCTCTTGTGGTCATTCTTATACTGTTTCTGCTAAACCACCTACTGTCCGGAGGACAGCTCTAGCAGTCATCTCACAGACCTTTGAACGGAGTTTGGAGAAAGGAAGAAGGCTCAGAAACTGGAGATGAGTGTGGGGTGGAAGGAGTGATGTAAAAAAGGGGGTGAAGATTCCAATCTCAACCCTTGTCTCCTCCCCATACCTGAATAAGAGGGAAATTGCCATTATTTTAAAGTAGCTGCCAATCGTAATATTAATATGTTAACACATGTTTTAAATAAGTTTGGCTTCCACCAAATTTTACAGTTGCTCAAAAAAAGTTTAGCTGGTTATATGCAGGATGCAAAACTTAGTCCTATTTTCAAAATCAATTCATATTCTGCCAAAATCATGCAATAACAAAGTCCACACCCGTGGTTAATCTGTAGGCTGTGGTTCTCAGCACCAATGAACATGAGATTTACCTGGAGAGCTTTTAAACATTATCAAGTCCCTGGCTTTCCACAGACTAATTAAATCAGAAACTCTAGGAATGGAACCTCAGCTTGAGTTTTGCCTCAAAGCTCTCCAGGTGATTCTGCTGTGCATCAGAGGTTGATAACTTCCGCCTTTCAGTGGTTCCAAGTGTGTTCCTGGAGACAAGCAGCAGTAGCAACAGCAGCATTATCTGGCAACCTCTTAGAGATGCAAATTTTCAGAACCCACCCCAAATCTACTAAAGCAAAACTGTGGGGGTGAGGCCCAATAAGCTGTGTTTAAAGAAGCTCCTAGGTGATGCTGGCACATACTCAAGTTTGAGAACCAATGCCTTAGAATATTTGTTAGGCAAAGAGCTCTGCTCTATCAAGTTAAACATCCAAAACAGCACCCAGGTCATTTCCTAACATTGGAAAGGATAAGCCACTTGAAAAACATACTTTGCATTTGGAAAAAATAAAGACTACAGCAAATAAATTTAAATTAAATGATGTAAAACAAAAAAAAGTCTTTAATTCATTTTTTCTGAGTTTTTCCTGTATTTTTCATTGATTTTTTTTTCTCCTTCTGTTTCTAGTGATCAAATGCTGACATTTTTCAGAGTGCTAGCCGAATGGAAATGCATTCCCTTTCTCTTTAATTGCATGAGACACATGTGAGCACAGAAATATGAGTTACAGATTTACATGTATTAATCTTTGTGAGAGCAGCCTTCTCCAAGTATCATGCAAGCCTCACGTGACAGTCTTGGGTGCCACAGGCAGGCACAAGTTGTTTACATTAGCAAATACATTTCAACAAAAACACATGTTGGCAGTTAGCACTCTCTCAGCTCCTCACACAAACCATTCTGTGGGGAGTTAGACTCTGTTAGAAGATTTTGAATTCAAAAGTCCCTTTTTTATGTTTGGTTGCTAACAACCATCTAAAGATCTCAAAACATTTTGGATATGTTAGAGTTTCAATTCTCTGTAAATACAAGGAGTTAATGTGACTGATCCAAAACCAGAGAGTAAAGAAAGACATTCGGAGCCCTCCAGGCCACACTCAGAGCAGGCGAACATCTTAATATGAATGCTTTGTGGGGAGAAGGCGTGTGGGGGACTTACCACTCGGAAGCCAACAAAAGCAGCCCGTGCTAGCAAAATGGGGATATAAAAAGTCCAGATAAGTGCAATTCTGAAGAGGTGAAGGATATCATTGAAGTGACATAGGCTGAAAACAAGCAAGCCATTCCGTGGGCAAGGCTAATACTCAACTTGTGGGCCCAACCTGTGGGTACAAAGTGTAAATACTTCTATATTGATTGTTAACTAGCTGATGTTCTGAACCCCTGTGATGTCATCTCACTGCCCTGGACACCTGATTGCTCCCCTCCACACCCCACACTCCTGCTCTCCCCACCCCTGTCCTACAGCTCCAGAGCCAACACCAAGCAGAGCAGGGAACTCCTGGGCCCCACTGAAACCCTGCAGCCTGCCTCTTCCTATGACTGGACCCCATGCCATAGAGTCTGTTGACTGTTTTGAAGATCACCTCTGTATCCACCTAGGCCTTAAAGTGACTCAAATATAAATGAAATAAATTTCAGGTGGTGTAATAAATTACTAAAATATTTAACTTCTTAGCTTCGCACCATATATTCTAGTTCTGAAATGAAATGCCCTTAAACATACATACATTTTTTTGTTTGTTTGAGGGCAGTGTCACTGGCCCTCATATGTGGGACCTGAACCAGGGCCGCTGGCTTCCCAAGCCAGCACTTAACCACCACGCCACTCGGCAGGCCCCATACATACATTTTTATTTTTTTTTGAGGGCAGTGTCACTGGCCCTCACAAGTGGGACCCGAACCGGGGCCTCTGGCTTCCCAAGCCAGCACCCAACCACGGCACCACTCGGCCGGCCCCATACATACATTTTTAAATGTGGAAGTAAATCCAGCAGACGAGGCCCTGTCTCTCATCACAGCATTGACATCAGCAGTGTCTACAGTGACCATCGTGGTGATCACACCCCACAATGTCACTCATGGTCGTACTGACATTCCGCCTACCTGACTTCTCTCATTTCACACATCTCCTAACCAGATAGTGCCATGGGGCACCAAACTGCTGACTGTTCTTCCTTCAGAGCACGAATTTAAAGGAGCACACATGGCTGGGCAGGGAGGGGGTGGGGGGAATACATAAATACCACAAGCTTTAGAGTTTGAATGTGAAAACTTTTTTTTTTTTCATTTTCATTTCAAAATATTTGTTTCTGCCATGTTGAAAGGGTCTCCCAATGTAAGTGTCATGATGGGCTGTCGATGAGCCATGTTGCAGATTCATAAGCCAAGACTGTTCTCTTGATTGACCATCCTCACCCTTCTCCGTCAAGCCTTTTTGGCTAATCGAGAGAGAGGAAGGCATGAGGAACCACATGGAATCGTGTAGTCCAGCACACAGCATACACTCCTGCTTGCTAGGACCTGACTGCCTGAAGAAGGCTCAGCACAGTCATCCAGCCTCTCACAAAATTGGTCAAGCCCCCACCTCCCAAACCTGCTCATTCAGGTTTGCCTGTTGTCTGACCCACACCCGTCAATTCTCTCCAGCTGTCCATTTTCATTGTCTGCCCAGTTTCTTACCTGGAGGTTTTCCTTCCTGATCCACCCTTGACCCCACTGTCCCAGCTTCATGCCCTGCAACCCCAAGACAGTCATTCTCACACACCCAGCCCCAGCTCCTGAAAGCCCAGCCTGACAACTGCTTGCCTGGCAGAGGAGACAAGGGTCAGGATCTGTCCTCAGCACTGGGACTTTTCACAAGGGGTTGCTGGCCTCAGGGTCAAGCACTCCCTCCACCTGTACTGCCAGTTAGTCAGCTAACTACCTCTAAGCACCAGCTCTTACAAGTTACCATCTCAGAGTTCTGGAATCCATGCCTTACCAGGGCTTAAATTATTAATGGCATCCGTGGTGAGTCATAATAAACATAAAAGAAAAAGACATTTTTAGATCTATGCAGAAAAAAAGTTGATTCAAATAAATATATCTGTAGTTCTCAGCATGGAAAAATTCCACTTTATATACACTTTTCTTATGTAGCTATTAATAAAGAATTTCTTTTTAAAATAAGCCCCCAAAACATGTGTCCTATGAAAAATCCTGTTACCCTATTTTATGTTTAAGAAACTCTAGAAAATATTAATTTGGTGCCCAAGACTTTGCTTTAGCCTTGAGTCCTCTCATCCAAATTCCAATGAGGTCTACTATGTAAAGAGGATTAACTTTAGCATTTAATTTAAGCACTCTGAGGATTATATTATCCATAAATGTCAGTAAATAAGTATTATCTTTATCCTTTGGTATACAAGATATAACACTCTTGTACAAAACTTGTTTTTCAATAACCATTGGCAAGTTCGGTATGGGTGGGGCTTTGTAAGAAACTGGTGTATGACCAGCAGTATAGGTCAAAGATCCATCTGGCACTTGAATTCCTTTACTTTCTCCCATTTACTGTAGGTTTATGTCAGTTCTGGTTCTTAGCTAATCAGGCCCATAGCAATATCACTAATTTTTCCCAGAAGTAGACATCTTTGTCTTCCATTATAAGTATTCATATTTAGTATTTCAAGTACCTTCTTTATATAAATCCCTGCTGCTGACAAAGAAACACTAAATTAGATCTTCCTTAGTGGCAGGAATATTCAGTCTTAAAAGCTTTGCTTATCAATTTGTTCTTTATCACAAATATTTTCTTTTTTCTTCCTCCAACTTTTATGATCATATTCTCTATTATTATGACTCTGCTAACAGATCTGGTTATAAATTCATCAAAACTAATGCTCTCGAGAAATTACCTATAAAATTCATTATCTCAGACCACTCTCCTAAATCTCACCTCTACTAAAATTACAAAGATAATAAAGAAAGCATTAGATTTCCAACATGACCCAAAAGTCTCATTTTCTTTATTTGTCAATTATTTCATTTTGCAGTTACAATACAATGTAAACATCAGGATTTCACTTCCCTTATAAAATGTTTGCAGAGCCTCAAGTGACCTCAAGGAGAAATATATTTACAAAATAAAATAAAGCGTTGAAGATTTTGCAAAGCAAAGAATTGCAATACCTAAAAGCAATAGAACACTCCTCATTTTTTCACATTTCTCCACCACAGCAAGCTGCTCCTTTCTCAGCACAGCATGCTTCCTACCTACCCATGGTGTTTGCTCCTCAACAACATTTGGATAGACAGAGCTAAGAAATTCCAGCATGGTAACATTTAGATGTGTAGGAATGCCTTAAGTTGTATTTAGGGGAAGATAGAAATGTGGACATTTTTTTCTCCAATTGAGATCAGTTTCTTGTATAAGTAACAAAACAAAATGTAGACCTTTCTGACACACTTCCTTGTTTTCCCACAATTTTGGTTTACCTTGGGCTTGTAAGAGCAGCCACAAAGTTTTACTCTTTTTTAGATCCAAAAGTACAATGCTGCATTTTCAATATAATTTCAATTTATGGCAATCATTTTATATTTCACTGCACAAAATATGCTGCAGATATTTATGTTATGATAACTTACACAATATTATGATTTATATTTTTATATCACCTCCAATCATTGCCATCTTTGTTCATAAGACTGAGAATGAAAGTATTAATAGCAACAAAATACAAAAAGACATCAGAAGAAAAGAAGGTTGCCCTGTTATTAGTTATTATCCAGAATCTGCGCCAGTGGTTTTCTGTACTGGCTACATATCAGAATCAGAATTTGTAAAAATACTGACTTTCAGGTCACATCTCAGACCAAATAAATCAGGACTTCTGGAGTTGGGTCTGGACATCATCATTTTATAAAAGCTTCTTAGGTGAATTTAATGTGCAGCCAGGATTGAGAAACACTGTGTTTATTCCATCAACTTAGATTTTCCTTATTATAAGTTCATTTATGTCTTTAGTTAGCATAAAGTTACTTTTTGAGCTATTAAGGTACACTAAGCATCCTCACTAAAAATATTGTTTTCATTCATTCATTCAACAAATACTTGCTGAGTGCCTGCTACGTCCCAGGTACTATACATTCAAAGGGAAGATAAAGGGAAGCCTGCGGCCCCAGTTCCGGTCCCACATACGAGGGCCAATGATACTGCCCTCAAAAAACAAAGCAAAAACAAAGGGAAGATAAAAAGTACTGAGCAAGAGCCATAGTCCCTCCCTTTAGGGAGGTGATGGAATAAAATGCAAACATTGAACAGGTAAACAAAGACTATATATAAACCAAAATATTGTAAATTATAATAAGTGCCATGAAGTAAGAGCCTGTCCGAGGGCACTACATATAAGCTGAGACTTGAAGATTAAATGAGAGTTCACCAGATAAAGAGCTGAAGAAAACGTTCCAGGCAAAGGGAACAGCACATGGGAAGTGCTGAGACAGAGTCAGCCTTGTTCAGGGAACTGAAAAGAAGGTGCCTGTATCAGGGGAAATGTGGGGCAGGACAAAACAGCTAGACTGAGAGGCAAGAGTCACAGCATTAGGGCCTTCAGGTTGTGTTAAGTAATATATATTATATTGTAAGTACAAGAGGAAGCCATTCGAGTATTTAAAAGTGGGGAGAAAAGAAGAGGTAGAGTAAGAAGATCCAAGTCATTCCAGTTGACAAAGAAATGAGTGTCCCCCTTAACCTGCCAGATGATATTTTGATATCAGAATGCTCACAAACTAGTGAATCTCTAATTGGTAGAATAATTTAATAAAGTGTTTATGAAAATGAAGCACTTATTTGCAAATCCCACCCCATCCACCCAACCCACACACACACACAAAACACTGTCATCAGCTGTACTGTTTCTTTTAATAACTGATTTTTAATGTAGGTTTGCCATTCTGAAAAATTATTAAGTGGTGTTTGTAACTATTCTCTTTTATTGCCAAACCTGTGGCTGCTTTTTATTACTATAAAACCTGAGTTTCTCCTGAAGAGAATGAAACACTTTATCCATTTGCCCAGGAAAAGCATTATCATTTTAAGCAAAAGCTGTTAATTTTATTTCTATTGATGAACTTTAGCCAGATGATAAATCTTCAAAGAGAAACTTATATGTACATATAAGTGCAATGGATTTCTTATATGTTAGTAGGGTTGGTCCTATGGAGAATCCTAGCAAGATAAATATGCTCTGGGAGAAAAAAAATGGCTTTTTTCTAAATGATAGATTAATGGTTTTAATGACTTCTTCCAAGCCTGGCATAAACACAGTGCCCAAGAAGAAATCATCAGGCCTGTGCTTAAATTATCATTTTATGACTTAGATGAATCTCCTGATGAATTTGTTCATTTTTTCAAAATGTTATCCTTTGCATTAATTTCCCACGGTTGTCATTAAAAAATACTACAAACCTGGTAGCTTGAAGCAACAGGAATGTGTTCTCTCACCATGTCAGCAGATTCTAGTGGAAACTCCTTCCTTGCCTCGTCCAGCCTCCAGTGGCTCCTGGCTTTCCATGCCTTATAGAAGCGTTACCCCAGACTCTGCTTCTGTCTTTATCTGGCCTTCTTCCCTGTGTCGCTCTGTGTCTCAGATCCCTCTCTCTTTTCTCTTATAAAGACGTATCACTGGATTTAGGGCTAAACCTAAATCCAAAATGATCTCATATTAAGATCCTTAATTATATTGACAAAAACCCTATTTTCAAATAACGTCATATTCACAGGTACTGGAGGTAAAACTTGGCTATACCTTTTAGGGGGGATATGATTCAACTCATATGCCCTCATAAGCTTTATAGTTAATATTATGATTGCCTGCAGATGAGAGAAATCTCAAAATAACAGTGGCTTGAACAAGAAAAGTTTATTTTTCTCTCAAGGTAAAGCTCAAGTACAGAGGACAATGTTGATATAGCTCCCCATGTTGTCAAGGACCCAAACTGCTTCTATCTTGTTTGTAAAAGGGTGGTCTCTATCCCTAAATTTACTTCGTGGACCAAGATAGTTGCTCTACCTCCAGCCATCACTTCTACATCTCAGTCACCTGAGAGGTAAAAAGATAAGGAGAAGTGTACATCCTCTTAACAAAACTTCCTAGAGCTTTTTCACATTACCACCATTGGTTCATTGGCTAGAATTTAGTCATGTGGCAAACCTAGCTGTAAAAAAAACTGGGAATTACAGTTTTTTATTCTGGGCAGCCATTTGCACAGCTAAAATTTAAAAATTCTATTAATGAAGATGTGGAAAATAATATTAACAGTCATCTAAACATCTCTGCCCCCATAACAAAATAATCTCTCAGGACTGTTTTGAAGAACTGGACATCCTGAATTGTTGCATTCTGCAAAGAAGCAATGCCTGCATAGAACCTGACTAATCTCTAAAATAAACACACTGTTTATAAGTCCCCTTTCCCCCCTTTTCTTTCTTTCTTTTGTATTATCTATTTGTTGATTTGGTCTCCATATGCACCAGTTAAAAATTACTACAGGGCTGGCCGAGTGGCGCAGTGGTTAGGAGCTGGCTTGGGACGCCAGTGGCCCCGGTTCAGGTCCCACATGTGAGGGCCAGTGACACTGCCCTTTAATTAAAAAAAAAAAAAAATATTTTTTAAAAAATTACTACATTTATTCACTATTACAACAGTTTTATCAATTTCCTTGATTGCTAATCTATTATTAAGGTAATCTATTATATCTAATTGGGGTTACGATAAAAAGTGACATGAATGAAAGGTGTCACACAAGCAAAGGAGCATTACTGAGTAATAGGGGACTGCATCTAGAAATAGGAAAGAGTAGACTTGGGAAAGAAAAAAAAAAAAACACACAGAAGAAACAGCGGCTTTCACTTCAACAGGAAATGGGTGGTCCATTTTACCTCCGACTGTGGTAAAAGAACATCTATTCAACAACTACAAAAACTTAAGGCCAGTATAGGTCCTGATCAGGGGTCATCTCATCTGATCTGATGGAAGAAAGAAATGCTTCAGGAATTCCTGTCATGATAATATTCAGAGTCAATTCCAGACCACAACACTGACTAGGGAAGTTAGCTTAGTGTAATACAGAGGAGGTGAGGCGGATACTCAGCTCTAGGAAATAAAGCTTATAGGAAACAAGTCCCAGTAAGCCAGATGGAGTAGGGGATTGCCCCTAACTCCCTACTCGTGAGCAGAAAGCTAAGACAAAGAAATCTAGCAATGAAAAACACCTGGGCAGTAGGGAGATAGACTTTTTCGAGGATAGCTATTCCGAGGATAGCTTCAGAAAACCCTTGTCAGATACTGCCAACCACAACCACAGAATACAGTATCCTCTGGAACTTTGCCCTAAGGAGCAAGCAAACAGAGGATATTTGCCAAATAGTAAGTAGGGAAAACACGTCTTAATAACTTGATAGGTGAAGTTTCAGCACAACCTGCTGGTAACATCCACTTACCAACAGTGAGGACAAGTCCCATCAAGGTCAGAATTGACCACTACTTTCTAAAATAAGTGTATATTTGTCCTTTAAATACCATGTTCATTTCTTTGTTGACCCATGTCTGAGAGCTCTCGTGTAAATCCTTAAAACAAGATTGTGTTTGTGATAAAACCTACAGCTAACTCATTTTAGGCCTTTAGTTTTTCAGTTCCTAGTCATCCATCTTCTACTCTTATCAATGAAATCATTGTTTATACACCCTTGAATCTAATTAGGCAGACAATGCTGCTATTTTGAATCATTATTAAAATGAGGAAATCCAAAAGGAACAATGACTTTTGCCAGCATGTCTGTCTGGGAGAAAGCTTCCCCTCCAGCCTTCACCCTGCAGCCAGACAATTCAGTTCCTCCCAGGGTGTCTTTAGCTGCTTTGGATCTGCTGCCCCAAACCTGGAGCTCAGAAAGGGAGAGTCCATCCGTGGTCAGTCCTTTCTGTGGCACCATGGCCGACTGCACTGTTGTTGGCAAGGAAGATCCCTTGAAAAGTCAAATCCCCTTACCCTCTGCATGTTGAGAGAAAGTATAAATACAACTGAAGAACAAGTTTTGGAAGAAATTGTGAAACACGTTAGACAGAGCCTGTGGCTGCTTTTTGAAATGCAGTGTTTGTCAAACAGTTACCCAAAACTGGATGTGGCAAAATTCCCCATCAGCTCTATGTGCCCTTGTCAATGACAAGCCTTATAAGGTAACACCTACAATTGAAGACCCCAGCATTTTTAGGTACATAGAAGTGCTGAAACAGGCATGCATCATGACTTTTTCTTTTTTGAGTCAATTTGAATCAATTTTCTAATTGAAGTCAAGCTTTTTTTTCCCAGAAATAAATATTTAAATAGACATTACCTGCAAACTGAAATGTGAATTGCGAAGTTTAGTCTAAAAAAAAAAATGCACTTGAAGGCTAGTGAAAGACCAGTGCCTTCTGTTTGATTAGACCCAATTAACATTATCAACTACCTGTAATATGGCTCATTATAGGTTATCTGGCACTTTAATGTTAGAAAAATATATCTAATATATGATTTTTTAAAATTGTACCCCCAAAAAAATTTTAATTGAAAGTGACATTAATATAGAGCCACTTCTTAAAAATAGGAATATGCAGCTTTGACCCAAAACCTAAAACTCAAATTGAAGTCAGAAAATTGATTAAAATTTGTATTATAGAAATTTGGAATATTTTCTAATCTTCTTGAGAGGCCCACATACATGGTTATTATTTTAAATGAAATGGGAAGTTTTAGGTAATCATCTAATTAGATGATTTTCTAGGTAGGAGGACCTGTCTAGTCATACATGTCCTGAGGGAAGGTTGCATACAGCTCTGCCTTCAGGTCATTTGTCACCTAGTCAAGGGAAATCACATGCCTGGCAGAGAGCCTAGAGGTCATGTAATCCTTTCTCTTTGTCCTAGAGAGGAGGGCTCTTTGATGAGCCCCTCCTCCTGTCTCAGATTCTTATTTGACTGGGTACTTAAGGATTCCAGCTTCCTATGGAAACAAGGAAATAATGTAGAAATAGGACAGACTGGCAAAGAAAGCTCTAAAGGAACAATATAAAAGTTTTTACATTATGCTAAAGACCAGGATGGGTTTCTAAGAGAAACCAAAAAAGTCCAGATTTTTATGTGAAGTCTCTAATTTTTAAATAGCTCACTAAAAAATATTGTGACATCCAAACCTATCTCTTCACTTAAACATCTATAAAAAATATTGACCATTTAAAAATAATTGAAAATGAGTCTTTGTTAATAAGCATATGGTAATGTGCCAATTAACCAGATAGATAGTTCAATATTTGGTTTGTGTAGGGTATTCTACAGGATATCAGTAATCAAATACATTTAAACACAAAAATGTCCTGTGCCCATTGAGTCTTTGATGGTACTCAAAACATTCCTCAATCTTTCAGTCCATCACGAACATTATTTTCAACAGCAGCTGCCCTAACATAATAGTCTGAGTACATGAAATAAATATATGTCAGAGATAATAGATAAGATCTTATTTATTTACTTTGTTTTATAAAAGTTGCTTACAACCTGTATAAAGACATTTTTAAAATATGCAGGTTTTTTAGACTAGGCTATAATGTAAATGACTTCTTAAAATAAATTCCTATTTGCTTAAATTGGCTTCTTGATTTTTACACCTGGAAAAATTATATTCATCTAGTTGTTCCCTTTAGTTATTTTAGTAGCCTGAATTAAACCAACTAGATGGCCATTATAATTTGAAACCGGTGGGTCCCTTGAACTGTTGCTTCTATTGGGTACATTTTATCCACGATCACATCTGTAATCTTAACCAATAACCCATTTTTAATGTCTTAACATTAAGTTATTACCTTATTTTTTTTCATGTAAAATTCAGTTAATTGGAAATAGAAAATTTCTTAGCTGAAAGTGTTATCTGTAAGGTATATATACTCAAGGTATATTACACATATCGAAGAAGTGTGTAAATGTTACATCTTTAGTCCTCTTGCACATGTTTTTCTTGGTAATCACATCGAAAGGGACACTTCAGCAAACAGGCTTAAGCTTTTCTCCAGTTGAGCAGGAGGAAAACAATACACAAGACGGGGGAAGTGGTTTTTTCTTGTACCTGGTTAAGGAAATTTATCACCCTTGCAGGGTCAGAGAAAGTACTGTTACTTTCATATGAATCAATGTGGGGCAAGAAAGACACTTGAGTCATCAGTTTGCTTAAATTTTGGAAGGAAGAAAAGAAAATTTCTATTTTAATATCAAAAAGTACTTTTACTAGTTAGTACCTAAAATGTTCTGAATTAAATGTTCCTTTAAAAATAACTACATAGGGCCGGCTGAGTGGTGCATTGGTTAAGAGCTGGTTTGGGACACCAGCGGCCCCGGTTCGGATCCCACATATGAGGGCTAGTGACAATGCCCTCTACAGCTAAGATGGTGAACAACAGCTCCACCTGGAGCTGGGCTGTGCGAGCCCCGGCAACGGTATAGGCTGCAGCCCCTGCTGCAGTGGGCTGCCGTAGGCTACAGTGAGTGGCCAGCAGCCAGCGTGAGCGGCTGGCAACCAGTTGAGCTGCCGAGAGCCACAGTGAATGGCCATCCAGAGGCCGGCGACTGATCTGCCTCATCCGGGAAGAGAGCAATGACAATACCAACACGGGCCAGTGAAGCAACATCCTCTGCAACTAGACTGAAGAACAAAAAGGTAGCAACTTGTCTGTCCCCCTTCCCCAATTCCCCAGTAAAATCTTTTAAAAAATAAATAAATAACTACATAATGTTATTAAAAGATGCAATCATATTTAAACTTACCAAAATAAATTTTGCATGATCTTTAGTATTTTCATATTTTTTTACTGTAAGACTGGAAAAATTAAAATATAGATTTTCTTTTAAACTCTACAGAAGTATTTTTCAATTAATTGAGTTATTTTGCTTATGAAAGTGTATCAGGTATATATAAATGAGATTGGGTTTGCATTTCAAAAGCAGTTTTATTTATATAAAATTGTATTTGTAAAGGTTCTGATCATTAAAAATGTGAAAATTCAAAGAAAAATAAAATAAAATAAAATGAGGCAATCCACACCTCCTATTAATAAACCTACGAAGGGTAGTCCTCTGAATTCAGGCAATGGTGGAAGAATTCATGTGTTTTCAAAATGGTAGACAATGAAAGTTTTCTCCATGCTCATAATTTGAAAGGCAGAGTCATAGTCCCAAGACACTAAGAAAGAAAATGTAGCTTAAGTACTATTCCAACCATTACCAAAAGTGGTAGAAATGGTTGTGCAATAAAAGAGAACTTGCATCTATTATTGGTTCAAACACCCATCAGCTGATCAACTAGTTACATGCCAAATGACTTTTTTTTACCTTCCAGTGTGTCCTTTTTTTTCCACATCTGTTAAAATCCCCTACAAACACCATAGAGCTCATACAAAAATCATATAAGGAAACAGATGTGAGGGCGCTTTGTGAAGTACAAAGTAATACATTGATGCAAGGTGTTGGTATTTCTGCAGCATGAACCCTTTCCTTTAGGACTCACCACAGGACCAGAATAATTGCCAGAGTGTCGAGGGGATTTTGTTTTATGTTCATTGCTATATAGTTTGTGTTCCCATTTCATATTTTAGGTCTTTATCTTGATTCTTCGATTTGTTTGCTGAATTTTCATTTTGCTTGCTCAGGAATAAAAATCTTCTGTTTATGATCCCTCCACTGCACAATTTTTTTCTCATCCCACAGCATGGAATTGTTAGTGTATCCTTAAAGGTTTCTTTCAGGGGAGCACACATGTGTGAAGAAGGGGTGACTTCAGATGTTCTTTCATTGCTGGTTGACTTAAGAAGTTTTAGAATGACAAGAGAACAAGTTGGTTCAATGGGTAAATTGGTGATAGCAGCGAGCATATCCCCAGACCTGCCCTCCACTTTCAAATACTGGGAACACTTAAGCTCCTGATCAGACACAGATTTTTTTTCCTCAAACAGGACTCAATTCATTCTGGCTTACGTTTTCCCTGACAATAACAATCATGTTGGTGTTTTTGAGGGAATCAATGTGAACACTGAACCAATAAGAAGTAAGACAAAAGAGTCAACTAATAAGAATCAGCTTGATAACAAAAATATCAAGTTTATTATGGATACAGACTAGGTTAGAGGACTTAGCTTACTGTGAAAACGAAAATGGGCTTGTTTACTCCCAACCTTTAGCCTAGTCCTCAGAACAGCCCACCTGAGGGAAAGTTTGAGACTATGAGGCAGACACACTTACCCAGTTCCTGTCTCCACTTTTCTGAGTGGAGAGTGCAAAAGAAAGATACAAGGGCCAGCCGAGTGGTGCATTGGTTGGGAGCTGGCTTGGGACTCCAGCGGCCCTGGCTCGGATCCCACATATGAGGGCCAGTGACACTGCCCTCGATAGTTAAGATGGTGAACAACAGCTCCACCTGGAGCTGGGCTGTTGTGAGTCGCGGGATGGCATAGCTGCAGCCCCTGCTGCAGTGGGCTACCGTAGGCTACAGTGAGTGGCCGGCAGCCAGCATGAGTGGCTGGCAGCCGGTGTGAGCTGCCAAGAGCTGCTGTGAGCGGCCATCCAGAGGCCAGCAACCAATCTGCCTCACCCGAAAAGAACGCAATGATGATACCAACATGGGCCAGTGAAGCGATGTCCTCCACAACTAGACTGAAGAACAAAAAAGGACCGCAACTTGTCTGTTCCCGTTCCCCGGTTCCCCAACGCTGTTTCCCTCTCCCAATTCCCCAATACAATCTTTTTTTTAAAAAAAAAAAAGAAAGACACAAAATCCCCTCATGCTCAGGACTTTTAATAGAAGAGCTCCCCACAATCAAGGAAAACGAATAATGGCTATCACTAGACAAAAACCACCAGGAGGAGTAAGGAATTGGTCTAAAGGTTAGGAGAATATAGGGGTGATCCCTCCTCCCAGAAACCAGGAATCAGAGAAGGTGTTTCTCTCTAGCAAACAATAATAGCTAACAATTATTGAGTTTTCACAATGTATCAGGCACTGCTCTGATTAACTCATTTAATCCTCACAAGAAGCCTATGAGGAAAGTACCATTATTATCTCCGTTTTACAGAGGAGGAAAACTAAAGCACAGAAAGGTTAAATAATTGAATGACAGAAAAGATCATGTCCAAGAAGAAGGCTTACCAGGAGGCAAAACAACGTATCATTTACATAAATTCATCAGAAAGTCCAGCCGATGAAAGAGTTTCTTTTCTTTTGTATTTAGTGTTTCTTCTCCCAATCCATCTGAGGCTGTAGGAAAATACCTACACACAGTGCTGCTTGTGAACTGGGCTCACCTTGATGGGGTACAACAAGGACAGGAGGAATGTTCCTCTCTCTCCAAAATGTCTCCGTTTATGCTGGTGGGGAACCTTCATGCAATCTCCACAGGCTTCTCTCCTCAGGCTAATGCATCCAAGATCAATTATAAAACATAAGTGTTATTAAAATAAGATAACAATGAGCTATAACTAGTCTTTATCTCCTTGCAGCATATTAATTTGGAGGTGGGAGTTAGCCCTAAAAAAAGAGTCCTGAGGATTTAGACAGAGGTTGGAGAAGGTTGAGAAGGAGGGAAAGAGAGTTCTCATGGTGGGTGACTTGCTGAGAAGGGCTCACGAGTATCCAGGAAGTAGCATGAAGGCACCAAGGACTGAAAGAGTGTGAGCACAAAACAGGGAATGGTCTGTCCCTCTCTCACTCCTTCATTTTATTGGACATAATGCTCCCAGGTCTTTCTTTGGGGGGATTTTCTTATAAAATCCCTGTCATTTCCCAAAAGGTCATTATTGCCTGTCTATATTACAACAAAAGGACTCATCTGTCCCTGAAGCTCTTCAACTGTCCACTCCCACCAGCAGACACCCACTCTCCCTCAGAGTGTGTGAAGTCAGGAGTGATAGAAAGGATATCAGCTCTATGATGTTATATATGAACAAGAGTTCTATAATATCAGTCCTTCCCCCATGGATTAGTTTCCTGTAGCTGCTATAACAAATTATTACAGGCTGCATGGCTTAAAACAGAAATTTATTCTTTCACAGACTTGGAGGCCAGAAGTTAGAAGTCAGGGTGTGGACAGGGCTTCTTCCAGAGGCTGTAGGGGAGACTCCTTCCCTGCCTCTTCCAGCTTCTGGTGGCTGCCTGCATTCCTTGGCTTTCTTGGCTTGTGGCCACACCACTCCATTCTCTATTTCCATATTCACGTTGTCTTCTTTTCTATGTCCTCTCTTCTTTGGTCAGTCTCAAATCTCCCACTGCCTTTCTTTTATAAAGACACTAGCCAGTGGATTTAGAGTCTGCTCAGATAATTCAGAATGATCTCATCAGCTCAAGATCTTTAACTTAATTACATCTGCAAAGACCCCTTTTCCAAATAAACTGACATTCATAGGTTTCAGGGATTAGGATGTGGATATATATTTGGGGGGACCACCATTCAACCTACTGTACTCCATCAGAAGGACAACTGAAGAAAATGGGAAATCAATGGATTAGTACACTGTTTTAGAACCCCAAGCTCCCTCACCTCATCAAGAAAAATGCTACAATGAAAGGTTGTATAATGACACTCTGAAGAGCAGGCCAGAAAGAAAGCTCCAGGTACTTGTCTCAACAATGCTGATAAGCACAAATGTGATCTTGGACGATACATTTATCCTGTCGGGGCCTCAGTTCTCTTATCTATTAAGTGAGGGGTTGTTCAGATGTTCTTTGAGTACTGTTCCAACCTCAACATCTTACGATTCTACAGAAAATTCCAGGCATGTTTTAAAGCCCAGTATGCACACAGTTAGAAAACAGACAAAAGTAATGTTATCACAGCTAGTCTTTCACTCAGCAAACACTGCAAATGCCTTCTTTTTGCCAGAAAAAGGAAGAGGCTTCAGTACATCAATAAATAAGCCATTGCATTAACTAAAACAATCCCCAGAATCTTTCGGTGATGCTAAATCAACAAGCCCCCACAAAACCAAACTGTTTTATACAAAGTCTATCCTATTGAAATAAATAAAAAGGAGGAAGGAAAGAAGAAAGAAACCTAGCATAACTAATCTGAAGCAGAGCTGCCGAGTTGGCTCTAAGCACACCTGGTTTTCTACTGTGCCAGGAAGACATTGTGTTGGAAAAGAAAGTCTATGGTTTCTGAAATTAACCCCAACCCTATGAGATCTTGAACAAGTCACTTAACCTTCCCCAACTGGTTTGCTCATGTGGACAATGGAGAAACCATATTCCTCAGGAAAATGATGAGGACCCAATTGAGACTGTATGGTGGGCATTTAACAACAGCTGCATGGCACGTGTTGTTTCTTTCTGTTTGTCCTGCCCAGGAGAAAGTAAACAGATCAGACTTTAAACAAAATTGTAAAGTGTTTGAAGTTCATTTTTCACCTGCTTTCCTGTACTTTTTTCTCCCCCTTCTTGATGGTAATAACCTTTCCAAGCAAGAAACTTGTCGTTTACAGTTGTTAATTGATTAAACCGAAATTATTCATACCAAAATGTTGCATGAAGTAAACTTTCAATTATTCTGTCTCTAACTGGAGAATGCTTGTCAAAGAATATTTGGATATGAGCAAAAATATGACAGGAGATTAGGGGTGGAGCAGAGAAGTTGATTTTAAGTCCCTTGAAATGAAACTAGGCCCCCTCAGCTGACTCAGTAGAAGAATATCATTAGACATTTTAGAAACACATGCAAGGACTGAACACAATACTACTTGAACTCCCCTGTTTCTTATCAAAGCCAGGATGAAAGCTGGAATGTCACTCTTATCTGCTGCTAGAGGTGATTTAAATAAAATAACAACAGTGCATATTCTTAAGAATGAGAAGTCTATTCCACTGTATCTTCCCCCAAGCTACTTATTGTGGCCCCTTCCTGTGCCCCCCAAATATCAAGATATATAATGAATGCTTTCTGAAATAACTTGTGTTTTGTTAATATTTGATGCTGTTTTTCATGCCCAAACCCTCCCCATAGTTGTTATCCAAGAAAACACAGTAATACCTTGGTTTGCGAGCCTAATTCATTCCAGAAATAAACTAGTCATATTGCAAGACATTGCTCGTTTACCACATTAAAATGTATTAGAAATGTTCGTTCGTCTTGCAGAACACTCACAAACCAAGTCACTCGCAATCCAAGGTTTTACTGTACTACCATGGCTCCTAATTATATGCATAATTATGAAGTTCCCTAAAAGTGCATGTTCTAGAATCATCCTCCTCATTAACAGAGGCAGTTCAAAGTGTGAACATTTGGACTCAAGACAGACAGGCCTGGGTTGCATCCCAGCTTGTGACTATTTGCTCACTCTGTTTTTGTGATAACTTGGGAAAGTTACTGTCCCTCTTTAAGTCTTAGTTTTCTCATCTGCAAAATGGAGACAATAATAGTATCAGCATATAGTCATTACATGTGAACTATGATCATCATCCAAAACATACACATATGAAAATCCAGGCTTATTACTTCAGCCTTGAGAATGGGAGAAGCATTAGTCTGAGTTAATGGAATATTTCACTGCAAAATAATTGTAAAGAAAAAGACATAGGGCCGGCCGAGTGGCGCATTGGTTAAGCGCTGGTTTGGGGATGCCAGCGGCCCCGGTTCGGATCCCACATGAGGGCCAGTGACACTGCCCTCTACAGCTAACAACAGCTCCACCTGGAGCTGGGCTGTGCGAGCCCCGGTGATGGTGTGGGCTGCAGCCCCTGCTGCAGTGGGCTGCCATAGGCTACAGTGAGTGGCCGCCAGACAGCGTGAGCGGCTGGCAGCGAAGCGTGAGCTGCCAATAGCTGCGGGGAGCGACATCCAGAGGCCAGTGACCGATCTGCCTCATCCAGGAAGAGCGCAATGACGATACCAACAGTGAAGCAACATCCTCCGCAACTAAACTGAAGAACAAAAAGACAGCAACTTGTCTGTTCCCCTTCCCCGATTCCCCAACGCTGTTCCCCTCCGCCAATTCCCCAATAAAATCTTTAAAAAAAAATTAAAAAAAAGATATAAAAGAATCCCACATTATTGTCTGGTAAAGAATTTGTCAGGATCGTCCGAGTGGCGCGGTAGTTAAGCGCTGGCTTGGGAAGCCAGCAGCCCTGGTTCGGGTCCCACATATGAGGGCCAGTGACACTGCCCTCAAAAAAAAAAAAAAAAAGAATTTGATTGCCCCATTAACCAATCGATAAGATGTGCTTGTGGGCCCATATGATAGAGATTCATAATGGGCAATTTGACTTGAGTGAAGCATACAAAAAGGATCCAACCTGCTTATCTAATAAACTAGTCTAATAAACTTATTATTATCAAAATTGACAGATAGGTCATTTTTATTTCTTATTATTTTCATCACATGGCAAAAATAGAGACAATTGATTAGAAATTTCAATTAATTCAAGTGAACACTAAGAGCTGTCAGTTGGATTCGTTTATTTGTCTTACCTGCTTATCTACATATTTATTTATTCGCTATTGCAAAAATTAAACTGGAGTAGCACAACTAGCTCAGTTAGGTAGCATTTAAGAGCCTGACCCAGGCTACTATATGTAGACTTGAAAGAAAATAAAACTGCCTTTCTTTTAGAATTGTCTTTAATTTAGATTTTCGCTAATGGGCCTTGTCATTTCTCTACCTGGTGTTTTTTTTGGCTTTTGGTTTTTTTTATAAAATAGCCTGCTTAACAAGCTGTAGACAAATCACTTAAGACTTTTCATTATGACAAAGTGAAACAAAGCAGATTTCTAGTTCCTTTCATATAAATAAATTTTAAAAAAACAAGTAACAAAAAAGATGCTAAATATAATCCAGGACAGTTACTGCTCTTATGGAATATTATATTTATAGAGAGAAATAAAATTTTTCATAAATTTTAAATTTGTTATATTTCCAATACACTTTCAATACAATAGTATAATTAATCAACACTTTTAACATAGAGTATGGAAATGAATGAAAAGGGATTATTATTACCTTCTCAGGGTCAATACAATCTAGTGATTGGAACTGGCACATGATATGCCATCTAAAAATATTTCAGCATATCATTTTATACCTCTAGGACCATATCACTTATTTCTTTTAATTGACCTGAGACAAGGAGGTTTTAATTAACTCTCACCAACATTATTCCAAAGAATCAGTTTCAGATAAAGTCATATTTTTTTTTTAATTATGTGTAACTATGCCAAGGTCTTCTTGGGGAAGAAAAATAAAAAGCTCCCTCTAACCTTCACTATCTTACCATAAAGACTTTACTCTTTCTTAAATTAAGAGTCAATCCCTTATTAAATATGTTTTAACTAGCTATTACTATTTTAGGAAAATCACTTCTACGAATGAAGAAATCAGAGGTAGGAGAGGCAGGGAGAATCTAAACTGGATTGCTGTTTTTTGTTTGTTTGTTTGTTTGTTTTCTTTTTTGAGGGCAGTGTCACTGGCCCTCACATGTGGGACCCGAACCCGGGCCGCTGGCCTCCCAAGCCAGCGCTCAACCACTGCGCCACTCGGCCGGCCCTGGATTGCTGTTTTTTTACAATTCATCAACACTTCAGACAAAACTTCATAAAAGTACAAAGCATTATCTTTCCATTTTAAGCATTATTCTATAATGAAGGAAGTGTGCAAATATATTTTGAGCTTGATTTCAAACAAGGACTTCATGAGCTCACTAGGTAATGAGACAACATCTTTGATAAATAAATTGTAAGTGTTTAAAGAATTTATATTTCAGTTCTCTAAATGAGTCAGAGAGTTTTCCCATTTTGATTATTATTTATTCTATTCTTTGTTTTGATGTCAAAATTATAAGCAGATAGGATTTACAGGAAATGTTGACATATGATGTATGTGTATATGTATATAAATATTTATACACACATTTATACAGGGAGGCCTTTTTAAAATCATAATGCTTTACATGGACCTCCTATTGGGAATATTTAAACATACATTCACTTCTCTATACATAGAATAAAAAGTATACACAGAGAGAATATATTCATAATTACATGACTATTTTAAACTCTTTTTTAAATTAAAAAGGGCTAAAAATTAACCAAAACAAAAGACTGTCATAAAGTTTAATCATTTTACTTCTAAGTAACATAGACCTGATTTCACTCTTAAATGTTTTATGACAATTATTTGTATTTTTATAGGTAAGAAGTCAAATATAAAGGAAAATGATTCTGGTGAGAATAAAAACCTCCAAAGAATCCATTTTTAAAAATAATGAAAATCAGTCAATGACTTCCAAAACAATGAGATGGTTTTCAGCTCAACAGTAATGTTTATCAACTCACACCTAACAGGGATAAAGAATATGTGGTTATTATATCAGAGTCCCTGTGGTTATCAGTAGTTTTACATCAATTTCACAGAGTTTTGTCCAGATTAGTAATTCTTTTTTTTTTTTTTGGCTCTCACAAAACGATACTACCCTTCTGCCCATGAGAAAATATAATTTTTCAACTGCCACTGTATTTCCCAGAACCACTTCAAAGTTGTTAAAGAAATAAAGTTTGATATCATAGTATTTTTCCCCAGACATCTGATAATGGTTGGTTGGTTAATGTCTCCCTGAAGATGGAAGAATATATTTTATTTTTTTCTTGCAGTTTTATTATATTTTCTTCAAGTTAGTGGTGAGGCAATTATGTTTGCCCTGCAAAAAGACTTAAAAATGTGATGGTGACACTATCAGTTTGGTTACTAGAGTCAAGATTTTGATAGTTGGTAAAGTTTCATTCTAAAAATACAATATTCAGAGACCAACCATAAAAATTGTACTCAGTAAGAGAACCTTTCTACAAAAGGGTCCCATCCTTGCTTTTCTTTGATCTCTAATGAGACAGAACATTTCTTCATGCTTAGTAAACATTTGTGAATTGTCTTTGGGCATTATTTTCTTATGGTATTCATGTTTTTCTTGTCAATTTATACAAGCATTCTATATATCAATATTATTAGTCCCTTAGCTCCATTTTGGTGGCAATTATTTTTCTAGAGTTCTTTTGCCTTTTAATTTTCTCTGTATTGTGTTTAATTCGCAAAGTTTAATTTAAAATTTAGTAAGCAAACACTTATTTTCTAGCTATGATAGAACTGTTAATTACAGAATTGTTTTCAATGTTAATTTGTGGAAAATATGTTTGGATGATTTTTTTGATCTGAAAACTGAAAGGTGATAAATATGCTAAAATGGTAGGTGACAATCATGTTGGGAACTTTAGATGTGCTTCATATCAAATTGGACGCAATTGTGAATCATGATATGGTAAGCCATCAGTGCATGTTATCATCCTTGAAGCAGTGGAGTAGATTCCAAGCTTCCTAGACACTCATATTACTTCTCTCTTTTTTTTAAACTCTCATAGAGGTCTCTTTTGTGGCAGACCTTTTTATGGATTTATCCATATCACGTCTAAATCCATGATCACATCTAAAAGGCTTAAAATATGTGAATACATGTCTTTTAAATTTTTATTTAAATTAATAAACAACAGTTCACCACCACCCATCTACCAACCACTTCCCAGTTCAGGCAATCAGCAATTTGTTCTCTGTATCTATGTGCTTGGCTTCTTTTTTTTGGGTCGTGGGGATTTTTTTATTTAGATTCCACATATAAGAAAGACATCATACAGTATTCATCCTATTTTAGAGATAATTTTTTTTTAATTTCACAAATAAATATTGATTTTTATTGTTTTCTGCCTACTCTTCAAATCCACATATCATGTCTGTCTTTCACTATCTGTAGGCCATAATCAGGCTGGCATAGGCTAATGACTATTAATAAATCTAATACAGAAGAACTAGGTTCCTAGGGAATACCAAGGAGACTCCTGTACATTCACAGGGGGGAACCTTGAAAGCTTCCACCCTAGCATCTGGCTCAAGCTTTCTGACCTAGACGATTCATTCTACACAGGCTGTGTGACCACCCAATATCCTCTTTTGAGGAACTCTCATAAATATCTTTACCTTTGGGAGATTCAGGTTTGCTGGCTTGGTAGTAAAGCTTAGTGAGAGTGGCCTTGAACCTGGTCCAAATTCTCTTCTTTGCCTTCCTTCCAACCCTGGGGGCCCTCTGAGGTTGGGACTAACTTGTAGCTTTTCAGTGAAATAATGCTCAAAAACGAAGGGAAATAATGTATTTTTCCAGTGTTTTCAAACCTCCAAACAATATGTTTAAAGGACAACACTAAGATAGCAACATTTAAACTAAATCATAGCATTCCTTGCAATACAAAAGGCTGTTACAAAATAATTGGGGGGTGGGGGAGCAGTGAGAAATTAACTTCACCTGTAATTAGATGTAAATTTTCAATTAACAAATGTAATACTATTAAATTTAATCTGGGAAACAAAAGACTCAAAAAACAGTGTCCTCAAGTCAACCTGCAAACCATTCTATTCTCTGTTATTCTGTTATCTCCCCAGAAACCCTACACCCTACCACACCAGTTTAACCAACTTCCTTTTCTTTCCTTTTTCTGTGACCATTTGCATATAATTAAAAGATTCAGTTAGTCTTTCTTTTTTAACTCAATGTATGCTCATTAAAGATCTGGAAATATTATATCTATCACCCAGAACTCAGTTTAACAAATGACCACAAAATAAATTTACCAAATTAACTGAATCATCTTTTTGAATGACTATCCTAGGCCCTGCCTCTGATTTTTTCTCATTGTAGTTGAGTTTTTCCTTCCGTATTCAACTTAATCCTTGTGGATTTGAAGAGGGTGGAGGAGGAAAGGATGCATGATTTGTGTACCTTCTAAAATATAAGAAAACAATAAACAAATATTTCAAGATGAAAAGCGTTACTTTTATTGATCTTTGTAGATCCAACTTTATTTTTGTAAATCAGCAACCAGTAAAATGACAATGCTTTGGGGAAGGAGGGATGAGTTGTCCACTGTGACAAAAAGAATAAAAAACTGCAAGGAGGCAGCTTTAACCTGTACAATTCGCAGCTGCTCCTGTAGGATAAAATGGTGATACAAAAATGCTCTCAGTGAATGAATCTCTAAGAGAAAAGAGGAGCTATTTCAGGGCAGAAAAATGAGAACAACAAGCAACAAAGAAAATAGTAAGAATCCTATTGCTGTAGATTCATAAATTATATCAGAAAAAAAGAACTTCTCAAGAAAATGTGGGATATGTGAATTTGAAAGAAGAAAGGACATTTATACTTAGGTAAGAACAATGCATGGAAAATCACATGTTGCAGAATTATTCCCCGCATTTTCTTTCAGGAAACTTACACATTTTTCAGTGAATTGGTGACTTCAGTTTCTTGAAGTCAGACTTGGGAAACAAACTAAATACACCTGTGAGAAAACACACACGTAATCAAAAGGCAGTTGTTATAACCTCTAGAGTGACATGAACAAAATGATCAACATCCTCCCAAGAAAGCATAAATATCAAAAGCACTAATAAGGGAGGCGGTCCCCCCCCCATGAAATAAGGTGTGGTATGTATACAATTTTCAGATAAGAACAAAATCATGGCATTTAAACAGTAGTAGCACTGTTAGTTACAAGTGATATTTGAAAAATATGACAACCACCTCAATCTGCTCAAATAGCACCCCTGGTAAGGGTGAAATTTTATCAGCATTTAGTTACCTTATGATGTATTAGAAAACTAGCAAGGAGATAAATTGATGGGTTAAAAGATAAACTACCCATAGGCAGGCAAACAGAACAGATAGAGTTACAATCAAACATGTACTTGACTGAGACAGAAAGATAATTTCTAGCCCCAAGAAGTGATATGTCTGCCAGAAAAGCCTTGGACATAGAATTTTCTGACTCTGTTTTTTAATTTAGTTCTTCCAGGGTAATTCTGCTTATATTTAGGAATTGCTCTCTAAAGTCTCTATGACATAGTTTCCATCTGTTAAATGAGTCCTTTAATATTTTCATATGATTTTTGAGGGTAAAACATATATGAAATATTTGGAAGATTCTGGAAGAAATGTCCTCTATTAATTGGAGCTATTTGACATGACATCATTTTCTTCAGTAAATGGAGTTCAGTCAACAGACAGTTATACAATGTATCTGTGAAGTTAGGAAGTATCTCAACGCATTACCCAGGGAACTTAAGGGGTTCTTTGCTTCAAAGGATAACTGGCTATCCTTCTGAGCATAATCTAAATGTAGGCTGAGGGAGGTGGTACCCTCTATATCCATTACAGTTCTTATTTTCTATGCAACCTAATTTCTGTTTTCTATTTAGAAAAATACTGACTCTGAGACCCCAGGGTAAAGAGGGAAAATAAGACTCTGTGCTCTCAAATTTTATTTTCAAAAATACCATAACACTTAGAGAAGATTACCTGGATTCCTGAGACAGCATAGGTTGAGACCTCCCTTGAAATGAACGCACCCACCATTTTTCTTTATATGAACCCACTCCTCATGTTACCTTATTCGACACACAGCACAAAAAAAATAAGAGATTTTTTGCCAGAAAACTGGAAACTGGATTGATTCATTTTTCCTTCTCTTATGCTTCATAAAAATGGGAAGCCATACATACACATACGAGTATTTATCCCTTCTATAAACAGGCCAAAATGGAACCAATTTTGGATCGTTTTCAACAATGAGACAAACTTGAATTCAGAATAACATTTGGGATCAGTAACTGACTTGCTATGATGAGGTAGGCCTTGTAGAAAGCTGGCTGGCGTTCTCTCCCGGCTAATATTCTCCCATCAACAAGTAGTATATGGTCCAGTGTGCTCCCCACAAATTGTGTCCTTGGGATCATCATCTTTCCCCTTCATTTGTCTCGTAACATCCCACTGCCCAAGATTTCTGATTCAGCACACAAGTCATCTCACTTACAATTTCAAATGACTTTACTATAGCAATAGAGATATTAGGGTGTAAACTAAACAGAGTTAAGTAATGATAGGTAAAAATCTCACTTATCTTTTGAACTTGGCATGGTTTAGCACAATAACCAGATTCCTAACAGGTTTTTCTAGATTTCACTCCCCACTCAACTTGCATGTTCCTGCAATATGGCTGTTCTTATTAGTCCTTACTTATATCTCTCTTTGATTCTAGGACAAAACTATTCAAACCACAATTTAGATATTTTATTCTCCCTTGGAAACTTTGGGAGAAAGTTCTTATAAACTAGATTCCTGAGATCTTATATTAGGGTCAGACTAACCTAACAATCCACATGTTAATTTTCCTACTGCTCAGAAATATCCCTGAATTTATCTTCCTCTTTCCTGGAATGACAGGCTCAGGGCAAATAGTAGAGATTGGTTCTTCTGCTCTCTTTAATTCAGTCATTTCTTTCTTTTCTCTAGCACTTAAAATATTTGCTTTTCTTGTCTTGGCATTTTCCTTTTATTTTTTGAAATGTTTCACATGGAGATTTGATATTTCTTTCTCTGAGAGGATTCTGACCCTGTGTTATGCTCACCACCAGTTCAGTGTACTACTTAACGTTTAGAACTTTGGAGTCACACAAACCTAGACTCAAATTCCTACTGTGCCACTTACTGCCTCTATGATCTGAAGTAACTTCCTACTCAACTTTGCACTCCAGTGGTTAGAGGCTTGTGCTCTTACCAGTTGGATGGCCTTGGGCCAGTAACATAATCACACCAAACCTCACTGTCCTCAGCTGTAAAATGACAGTAGCTCCCTAATAATGCTGGTATAAAGAATAAATAGATCAATACAAAAGTGTTTAGCACAATAGCTTAATAAACTAAGCACTCTCTAAATATCAGTTATTGCTATTATTACTAATTCAAATGACCGGATCCATTTTGTATATACCAGGTTTCCTGACTTCACTTTGTTCTCAATGCAAATGCTATTATTTCTTAAAGCCAGACTTCATTATACCTCATTAGCCAAAGGCTTTCTCTCATGGGCCACATGAAGTTTAGAGCAGAGAGCTGGGGGAGCCAGAAACAGAGCCAAACTTTTTACACAGTCAAAGCCATTTAAACATGTCTGAATTTGAGTTATGGTGAGTCCTCACTTGTCCCATCTCTTCTGTATGCTACAGCTTGCTAACAGGGCAGCTGTCACCTAAACGCATCCAAACCTAAATATTGAGATTATTTTAATAGTATTTTAAAAGAGCTACAACCACAGAACATCAATGAACCAGAGACCTTCTATAAAACCACATAGAGACTACCATGAGGGGGAATCAACATATACACCAAGTGCTTTGGGATCCCACGATGAGAAATCGGGCCTCCAATGAAGGAGGAAGCCAGAGTGGAAATCTGACCACTGCATCAGTAACTTCGCTGCACTCCAGCTTATTTCAGCTGAAGTAGCTGACAACCTCCAATGTCCTCTTCCTCTTTCATTGCCCCAAAGTCCATTCCTCCAGGCACTGAGAACCTATTCAACAGGTTATCGTCCCAGAGAGAAGTTGTTCCAGTTGCTAAAAATTTTTGCTAGAAATTCCAAGAACGTTTACAGGGTACATTTTTAAGATGACGTTGAGTAAGTCAGAAGCATTCCAAGTATCAATTTTTATACAAAAAGAACTTAGCTTTTACATTTTATTGTTTGTGGTGGTGGTGATGGTGGGACCCAACCCAGTTCCCAAAAAAATAAAAAGAATACATACAGTAATACAAGTTATTATTACTTGCAACAACTAAAATGGAAGTTCTGAAGGAAGTGAAAACTGGGAGCTTTGTATATCAAACTAAAACTTTTTTTTATTGGAAAACTGAGATTATGCTGGCAGACAGGCCATTTTAAAATCAGCATAGTGAGGGGTGTTCATGTCTAACTAGTGCATTATTTTGTACACCTGAAACTAATAAAAAATAAAAGAGAAAAAAAATCAGCATAGTACTCAAACTTGCCTGCAGTACCAATGTAGACTCAAACAGTGATGTCAGGTCTGGTAAGGATTTGCAAACCCTTGCAGATTGTCCAAAAACAAAAACAAAAAACAAAAAACCAATATTATATTCCTGAACTTATAGGAATGGTTAACTCAAGGGGTTTATCCAGTTCACAGTGTCTCTATAGCTGTGCTTTCTGAAGTTGCTATTAGAAGTTAAAAGAAATTTTGTATAGCTACTTTTAATGGAAACTCACATTGGTCAAAGTGTATAAAATATATAAAGTAGCTTGTGTCTTTTTATTCCCACTTTTTATGTCTTCATACTGTAAATGAAGTAAAACTACTAAAAGGTATAGACTTTGGGAGTCTTCCACTGATGAGCCCAAGGTATTGCTCCTCTCTAAAAATTTTGACATTTTTTTTCCTGTCTAATTATACATGTACTAAAATTAGGTGGTTATAAACAAAAGTCAGAAACATAATTTGCATTCTAGTGAAATTATCCTGAAATTATTGTGCTTTTTACTGTGCCTGTTTCTGAACCTGTTATCCCACGGTGCAAGTTTCTGTGTGCCTCCTGCTTGCAATGATTCTTTTGTATGATAGCCAGAGTTGATTGAGGAATCCTGAACTTGGGGATTCTGATTCCTGATGCAATCTCTATATCAGCTTTCTACCTTAGTTCCTATTTATTTGCAGCTTGGTAAAGAACGTAGGTGAAGACATTGTGGGCACATTTGCATACATATTCCAACTGCTTTGAAAAAGGAATGGGCAAGAGAAAGTTTTAACCAAATTAAAATCAGCAGGCATTTCAGATTTCAAGAGACAGCTGAAAAGGTAACATCTGTAAGAGCCCCTGGGTTTGAGGGCAGCATGTATAAGTCTTCACATCTCTGAGTGTGTGTAAGTAGTGGAGAGGTTGGGCCTTGCATCCTCAAATCTAAAAAGATTGAGAGATTTCGGAAGGCCCAGATGTGCCAAAGGTCAGAGAGATCAACATACAGACCCTACCATGGGAAAGGGAGAGAGGCGGAAGATTCCAACAGAAACGCGCTGCAAAAGGGAAGCCAATGAGATGTAAGGAAGTTTGTGAATAATTAAAAAGTTAAGAATAAGCAAACTCAGTTACCATGGGGGAAGGAGGTGGGGTGGGGGATAAAAAAAAAACAGTTGATGTGGTAATTAAGAATTTGGTGAGAGCCTGGGCAGGTCACCTCCTTCCTCAGATCAGAGCCCCATCAGAAATTCTTTCAAGTGTCCTTCTGCGTCGCCAAAGATGACAACAGCAAATCAATAAGTGCTTGAAATGAAAGGGGATGTTGGCGAGCCCCCAGGCTACAGATTTCCCGCTGCCAGCCTTTTCTGAACTCCTAGCGTGCCTTTGCACCGCCTCTCTTAAGAAGAGCTCCCTTTTTTTTCCTAGTCTCAGGACGAAGGTAAGTGCTCAGTTAGCATATCTATTAAATGTCGGCTCCAGTATCAGCTCTCGTTTCGCGGGGAAAGCGAACGGTTGCCGCTCGCCCAGCCAGCGCTCAACGCAACTGGAGAGGGGAAAGCTGGCCAGGCCGCCACCTCCACACACCTCTCGGCTGACCCAGCTGCTCCAGGATTTAGCGCTTCTGTTAAAGCTGGAAGGTCTCTGTCAGAGCAAAGGGCCTGAGCAACCGCGGCCGCTGGAGCGCTCCTTCCACTTCGTTTATTTACAAACAAGCACAAAATCATTAACAATAGAAAAAGACCAGTGCTCCAAAATCGAAGCTCAGAATCACTGAAACTCCGTTCTGAGGTCCAGACATTGGTCTGTTACCCTTCCAATATTTACACCTCCCTAAAATGTCTTGATTTAACAATCTTTCCAGAGCCCAACATCCCCGGCACGTTTTAATTAGGTAATTCATTAGTAAGTCAATACAGACATTTATATATTCTTTTAGCTCAAGTGGTTAAGTACTAATTTCGAAATGATTATAAGATACTGGAATAGCCAACGCATAGTAATTTTAATTTATATGCAAATCAATTGGTTCATCTTAAATGCCTTCAAAAAAAACAATTATTGTATTGTAGCATCGGAGATGCGGATCAAACCAACTGAAGAGACAATTTGGAAACAAGATCTGGACTGGGGAAAAAAATTTAGACTAGCCAACAAATCAATAATGTTTGAGGCAGTTAAACATCTCTAGCCATTGGTATTTACATACTCGCTTGTTTTCAGATAAGGAGCTCGGGAAATTGCCTGCCAGGGTTGAGATCATAATCCAGAGTGAAGAAAGTAAATGGTAGCACGCAGCCCGTGGCGCAGGCTCTAAAACAATACTGTACCTTTCTTTCCCAAATCCTGGCTCTTGGGTGAGAGAGTGAGCTGGCCGAGGTCACCCCACATTTGTCCTCGGTCTTACCCCGCTTTGATCAGAAAATGTCCTCCCCGAGTTTCACAATTTTATTCTTGTTCTAACAGTTCTGTCACTTGCTTCAAAATATTAGAGGGAGGGGCATAATTCAGAATCTCAACAAAAATTCTCAGACCCGATTCAGCCAGTACCACTCCTCCTGGGCTGATTTTTTTTTGGAGGGGGGGCTATGTTTAATTTCCTGTGTCCCCCACACAATAAATCAGATAGCTGAAAAGACAGAAGGAACGGTTAGAGGAAATGGTCCAGTGCACTGGTTTACTGAAAGGTTATTATATTTAGACATAGTTCAAAATTTTGAAAAAGTCAAAAGGATGTATACATCTGGGGAAAATTTTTAAAGATATTCTAGAACACTCAGTATCATCAAGGATTACCAGGAGATCCGACCGGAGATGTTTATGTCGAGTTGTAATATCCTTGAAATTCACAGATACATAAGGTCAGCATTTCCCAACCCAGGAAACCTGGCCCTTACGGAACTAGTTGGTACCTTAGATGCTGCAATCTTGTTTATATCAGCAAGGCAGGCAGTGCTTGCTTTGCTTGGACGCTCCTATCACCCCCTTCTAATTTGGAGTAATCGGAATCTAAATACAATAGCCACGGCCCACTTTTCCATTTCTGCTCTGACTGGGAAAAACCTGAAATCCACGTCTTCCATCAGCTCGGTGGTTTGTAGCCCCCCCAGCACCCTGCCTCTGCTGCATGCCTAATGTATTCCCCGGTGGTTCTGGGCATTAATTAGTTGTTTAATAGGAGTATGACTAAAAATGTAAAAGAAGGATTAGGAGCGTGAAACGTATGTCCAGCTCCTTCCACACACTCGAGGAGGGAATGAGAATCATTCTGTATCTTCTATTTCTCTAGGAGCCATTTGCATTTCCCACCAGCTGCTCACTTCAGCTGCACTGGCGCTGGGCGATGCGAGGACCCAAAAGCTCAGCGCTGTGTCTGAGACCGCCGGACTGGGGTTAACCAGCCCCTGGCGGGCAAAACTCCAGACAGAAGGGGGGCGAGGGGACGTGAGTTTCCCGGAGCCCCTTCATCCCAGCCCTGGTGTGCAAACCTCTGAATCCAAAGAGGGAGGAGGCTTCACGCACAGATTTGCGTGTCTCCCCAGCGCAGCCCTGTTCTCTCTCCCTTGTCTCTCCGGGTCTCTGAATCTTCCTGTCTCTGATTGTCTCACTTTTCCCACTTCTCCGTAAGATTTCCCATCCTCGCCACCAGATGAAGGAGAGTCAGTTCTGCTATGAGCGTATCTTAATCTCTATAAAATGAAAAGAAAAAAGAGGGGAGGACATTAGCTGGGGGGAGCAGGGGGAGAACTCCTTGATAGGCAGAGGTGAGAATGTCTCTCTCAGACTACATTTGAGGGTACGTTGTGACTTTAGATTTCACTTGTAAGACTTGTTGATTAAATTTGATTTTTCTTGCCTCTGCAAGGTTTCGGAAACAAGACATAAAAATTCCCAGAGACGGGGGGGAATAAAAATAAAAATAGCATGTGGGCATTTTCTTCTCTCTTCCCTTTAATAAAATTGCCTTGAATTTTCACCCAGCAAAGAGATAAAGTTTGAGTTTTCACTGATGTTATGTGGAGGTTAGAAGTGGCTTTAAAATGTGAATCTTTCCTCAGTTTTCTTCGTGGCTGAAGAGGCTAACCCTTTCCACAAAATGAGCCCATCTGTCGACTGTTAGCTATTTCAAAGTGAAGGGATTTAGCACTCAAAACAAATTGAGCAAGTTTGTTTGTCTGTTTTTACTGCTAACTCAAATGAATTCAAAACACGGAGTAATTCAAGAAAACGCATAACACGTTCCAGACAGCCCCCAAATGCAGAGAAAGCCCCGCACCTATGTGGTGACCTGGGTTATTTTAAAAGCCAGGCCTTTCTAATATACATATTTCACACACGTTCTCCCAACAAGTCATTATATTTTCCTGAAATTGAGAGAATTGGTATGTTGATTTAGGAAGAGCAATATAAATTGTAGACGGAACTTTAGAGGATCAAAAGGGAGGGCTCTTTAATAGCGAGCCTGGCTGAGTTTTCGCTCCTATGCAGGAATTAATATTGGTGGGAAAAGCCAGCCAAGAGCTATGGCTGTTTTCTGATACTTTCCAAAAGCATACATTAACAGGACGTCCTTGAGATTGAGAGAACTTTGTCCAATATGTCTGGCAGAAGCCTTCGCACCTGGTCTTCCAGGCAAATCGTATTTATAGTCCTTCCACCGAAAGGAAGGAAAGAGCACAAGCATCTTGCTCGCTACCAAAACACATGCCCTTGTTCTGGTCCAGAAGTCGGGGTTTAGAAGTAGAGCCCACTTTTCGGGTAAAATTGACTCCTGTAACTTCACATGTTCTTTGATTTTTAGGAGCAAATGTGGATTTGAGGGGGAGCTTCCCGTCCCACCCCCACCACCGTCCCGTGCAATTTAATACCATGTTCGCCAGGAACCTTAACCTCGTCATTTTAAAAAATGAGATATCCATGACCCGGGGTGAACTTGTTGAGTGTAGGTACAGCAGAGGAAATTCTAGACTTTCTGCGCACCCGAGCCTTGTCCAGCGCAATCCTTCTTGCACACTGGTCAGTGCCGGGCCTTGCCCACCTGCGCGCCGACACCGCGTGCCGCACGCTGGGTCCCCTCGCCTTGACCTCCGGCGCCTGTGTCCCGGCCCTCCGCGCTGGGCCAAGCTTCCCGGCCTTCCTCGGTTGACTAGACTCGCTCGCTCGCTCGCTCGCTCGCTGGCTCCCGGCTGTCCGTGTTCACCCACTTTTCCAGATTTCTCCTCGGTCATCCTATCTTACCCCCACACCACCTACCTTAACTCCAGCCTTCTGTCTGTCCCTTACTCCCTCCGCCCCCCGCAATCCCTGGTTTCTTTGACCTCTTCCCTCAACCGTGAGGCCTGAAAGAGGGTCATACACACGCACACTCAAACTCACACCCCACACGCCTCGTCCCAAACAACCCGAAGCACACGGTCCTTTGTTCCATGTCTTGGGCCACTTTCTCTGTCCCTTCCTCCCTATCCGACCCTGTTGGCTGCTCGGGAGCACCTTTCTGCCTCCCGGACGCCCTGACCCTCCCCTCTGATTTCTTGGAGCTCGGGGTCTGGCGCAGCTCGCGTTTTCTCCTCCCCCCTCCCATCTTCCCCTCTTGTCCTCCTTTCCACAGTGGGAGTGCGTGAGCCTGCTGCTCGTTGGCTCCTGTCTGAGCTCCCTGCCCGGCTCCCTCTTTGTCCTTCGCTCTCCGGGCTCTTTCTCCGGCTCCCGACTCGTCGGCCAGCCGCTATTTACCTCCCTCCCCTGCCTGGTTTCTCGGCGCCCCTGGTCTCTCCCCCCCGCGCTCGCCCAAGCGCTGTGCTGGCTCCTACTCGCCAGCCGTGCAGCCCGGCTCGGCCGCCCGCCACTGTGCAGTGGAGTTTGGTGGAATCTCTGCTGACGTCACGTCACTCCCTACACGGAGTCGGAACGGAGGGAAGAGAGAGGGATGAGAGCGAGGGAGGGGAGAGAGAGGGCGAGAGCGAACGAGAAAGCTGGAGAGACGCAGAAAGAAACTGCCAGGGACGGCTAGGTTGCGGAGGCCCCCCCCCCCCCGGCGCCCCGGTGGACTCCCTCGGAACTTGGCACCTTCGGGAGCCCTGCAGTCCTCTCAGCCCGGTTTTGGGGCGCTGGCGGTGCAGCCCGCGCCTGACTCGCTGGAAATCTCCCCGGGAAGCGGTAGGACGCGGAGACAGCAGCTCTCTCCCGGTAGCGGGTAAGTGGAGGCCGTCTGTCCCGCAGGGATGTGAGATAATGCGAGTTTGGAAATTTGTTCCACTTTGGAGAATCTTCCCTGTAGGTGATTTGTGGCTCTTGGGGCTGCCTTCCCACCTCCACCCCCACCCCCCAGGTAACGCAGTTGGCAAACAGACCTTGCAAAGCCCTGTTCCTTTCGTCTCCAGTCACAGACACTAACAATCTATGGGGCGCTGAAGTGGAGTGGGAAGCGAGACCATGGCTGGCATGTAAAACGAGGTATCTTCCCTTAAATCTCGTTGCCAACACGGCAGGGTTGGGGATTAGCATTCTCAAGATAAAGGGCCCGGTACAAAGTTTCAGCTACTGGAAGATTAGACCCTATCCCATTGTTACCAATTGGAAAAAAAAAAGATTCCTTCTTAACTGGCAGTTAGTGACCTCTCAGGCCCAAACGAATTACCTGGGAGCCAGGACTGGATACCAAGCTCACACAATTACCTCGGATTATAAATCCTTTAAATTGATCACCAGTCAACTCCAGTCTCGCACTTCAGGAGATACGTTTTAAATGGGTGCAGGGGAGAGGACTATTTTCCAACTGTCGGGTAAGAAAAAATTTGACTCTAAACCTGAAACATATTCCTCTTTTTATTCCAATTTAATGGCTTTTTTTCCCTAAGTAATTCAGAAATCAAACCATCATAAGGTAGTCTGATTTTTACCCTTCTTTGTGTATTATGTCTTACTAAACCAAACTAAATAGAAAAATCTTTTACTATTATGAATTAAATAACATAGGAATTCATACATTCTAAAATATTTTTATGAAAAATTAGCCTAATTTGAGAGGTTTCCTTGAATTCTTTTCAGGCCATTAACAAGAATTTAAGATGATTTTAATATCATTTTGGAGGAAATTCATCCAAATATTAAATACCAATTATGTCAAGAAAACAAAGCCGTTAAGCAAAATAGATGGAAAATTTTTGTTGTTGTAACATAAAGCAATCATTCAAGGTTTCAGTAATCAAGCTTTCCCTAAAAATTAAATAACTACCTCATTTATGGAATGTTTTACCTAAGCAAAGCTACACTTTAAATTATTCAAGTACATTGTTCCTCAAGTTGAGCATGTTTGTCTTCAAGTGTTCCTAAATAATCAATATTAATTGGTTTAAAAGAAGGCTTAAACTTGTAAAATACAGAAATGTGTTCTGCAGTATTTTAATTTCCTTAAATGATTACCCACTGCAAATTAATTTACTGGCTAATCTCACCAATTTAGTTCATTTAAAACATATGTTCTTGTGCTGTTTATTTTTAAATTTTCCATTGAAGATTTTGTTATAGGTTATCAAAGTGAAAGGAAAGGGGGGGGTGAAAGGATTTGGAATTATTAGTACTATATTTTTTCCTGCAACTTTTTCTTATGACAATCATCAGAAATTATTTTTCAGCAAATTGTTTTATTTCTTAGAACTTGCCTGCCTGCCTTGGCCACCGTGGTTCAGTGTGCTCCATTAGCTATGTAGTGCTTTTAGCATGCTCACAATAGAAAACTCAAGTTGGCTAGAGCAAGATTGCCTGGTATATACATCCCAAACTGGACATGAACTTTTGGAGCCAGAACTTGCTATCAGAAAAAGTTGTGAATCTTAATTTGTGAGATTAGCCATCGAAGCCAGTCCCTAAATCCCACCGCCAAATTTGTCATGTAAGACTTGTCTTGACAGGGCACGTTTAAGGATCAGCAGACAGGAATTGAATTTAATTTTAAATTATCTTCCCCAGTTATTTAGATTCGATTCATCTAGTAGGCCTAGTCATTATATGAAGAAAAAAAATGCATGTCTCAGGGCTCATTTTAACTGCAAAATAAATCCCCAAGTCACAAGGACACTAGGAGTGAGCTAAGGAACATGCTTTGACCTTCTTTTCAATCCTTTGGAGCAGAGTTTTTGAAGACTTGTTTTGTATTACTTCATTTGGTCTTCAGAACTGAAGCTTTCTTGGGACTGGGGGAGAATATGTAATAATTGACTGACTTTACACCGAATGACCCGATCTTTTTTGTGTGTGTTTCATTCTTTTAAAAAATAAAAACTATTTGCAGTACCATCTGTAATGCTCCGGCTACCGGCTAATAATGCAACCAATTCAGACGTTAAAAAAAAAAAAAAGATTATCAAAATGATGATGACATGCAAATTTCCCCTGAAATTATCATAAGTAAACATTTGAAGTCTGGACTAATAAAATCCCATCTGTGTTACTTCATATCGAGTTAGTAGAAAGCTGTGATAATGAATTTTGTAATATCTCACGAACAGACATCTCAATCAGGGACTAATCCTGTGATTTTACTGCAGAATCACTAAATCTGGAGTCGCCAAACTGCTACTTCTGGGCCCCCGGGCCCGCGAGGAACGCAGAGCCCCTGCCCATGTCTTCACTAGCGGGTGGGAGAACCGTTTGGCCGTCCCCACCCTTGGATCCCCACACTGCTGCTCGGGGCAGCCCCTCCTCTAGTCAGCGACCTCGGCCAGAGGCCCCGGGTCCAGCTCCTTCCAGGAGAGGCCGAGGAGAGGAATATGTAACTCAAGTCAGTGGCAGACTCGCAGCTACCTGCCCGCCTCTGCTCCTCCTCCAACTGGCAACGCCCGCGCCCACCCTCAGCCCTGGACCCAAGTGCAGTGAGCCCTCCCGCCGCCGGCATACCCTGGTTAGCGTGGAGTGAGGCAGGCGCCGAGATCGAATGGTCTTGGGGATCCCGGGGCCTTCTTTCATTTCTTCTGTCTTTCAAGCAGCCGCAGATCTTCTACCCACCGGGACAGAGCCCCTCACCACCCACCTCTCCTGGTTTGCCTGTGGCTGAGAAGGGGGTGCGCATTAAACGCTTGGCTCGTTGCGTTGTGGTTGGAAATTTGAAAAAGATTTGGTTTGCAGGGAAGGAGAAGGGGGAGAACTGGGGAGCCGGTTTCTCAGATCTATTTCTTCGTCCTTGGCTGGCAGCACACCCTCTGGGGACTTTCGCCCCGCTCTCTCCAGTCTCACTCAGGCCACACCGTTTCCCTCCCCTGAGATCTTAAATCATACTTTAGGGTAAATAAATGGCCGGGGTGAGTATCTCCAGGGAGAAGTATGGCTAAATATGGAAAAGTGGCTCCTGATGGACGAGAGGCCCAAAGCTGGCTAGTTTCTGGAGACCCCTCGGAGAGCTTTAGAGTTCTGTTCGTTTCCAAATTACAGAAAATCGAGGGCAACTGCTGTCTAGGACAGGAACAAGTAGACTCTAACATTCTAGAAATGTTTGCCGAGTTCCAACAAACCGACGAGCACTGTGCTGAATGGTGGCCTTCCCACACAACTCCCCAATAGAAAAGGGCTCTCCACTCGCTCCCTCTTCCCCAGGTTTGCATTTGTTAAGGTTGCCCTGCTGTTCTGATGGGCTCTTAACCCCTAACTGAGACCTTGTGAGTGGTTCCACAACCTAGATCCCCAGAACTCTGTAGCTTTATAGGCCAAAAGACTCTGGGCCCATTCGCTAAAATTCTAGAGGGAGATGTCCCCCTGGGGCTAGGGTGGGGATGAAACTGGGCAGCCAGTAGCTATCAGGTCCGAGAACCTAGCACCGAGTAGGCGTCTATAGCGAGTGTTGAAGTTGCCTTCCGTGTCTCACCTCCACCCCAGCCTCCTTTGAGCCCTGCGTGGCCGCAGATCGCCCCTTCTCACAGCCCTCCTTCTCTTCTGTTTTACAGATAACGGGGAATGGAGACCAACTGCCGCAAACTAGTGTCTGCGTGTGTGCAATTAGGTAAGACTCGCTTTTCCTGCCCCGTCCCCCGACGGGACACCGCACCACTCGAGGGCAACGAGAGGGCACCGGCCGCGCTGTGAGGCCGCAGCGTGGGTGCGCTTCCCGGAGAGGCCGGCCAGGGCAGGAAGGAACTCAGAACCGGGATGCTGGCGGCCTCCTCTTTAGGGGGCTGTGGATAGGGAGGGAGCCGCTGGCCGCATCCAGAAGCCCCAGGTCTACTCCCCTGGGCAGGAGCAGCTGACAGCTTGGGAGGAGCGGAGAAAGGATGCTCCCTGCGCCGGGTGGCCAGAGGGTAGGCGAGACGGGAATGCCCTCTGCTCTTCCTTCTAACTGGATCTCTGCCCTTTGTCCCTCTTTCTCCTCCGTCCTGCCTCGTCCCATGGCCCCCACCCCCGCGGCTTTCCGCGGCTACCGGGGGCTTCTCTCTCCCTGCACGTGGGGCTGGCGCGCGTGGCCCAGGCGTGCAGCCTGCGGCCGTTGAATGCCTCTTCTCCAAAGACTCCGAAATCAAAAAGGTCGAGTTCACGGACTCTCCCGAGAGCCGGAAAGAGGCGGCCAGCAGCAAGCTCTTCCCGCGGCAGCATCCCGGCGCCAATGGTAAGGCCGGGAGAAAAGCGCAGGCCGCACGCTGGGCGCCCGCCTTGGGGCCTCGGGGTGAGGCGCACGCGGGCGAGCCGGCCAGACTGGCGCTCTCGCTCTTTGAACTTAGGCACTTGGCCTCTGGGTGGGACGGAAAGCAGCCGTTCCGGGGAAGTTAATTCCTTCCCCAAATCATACTGCACTCCTGAGACCCAACACCTCTCCCTCTCTCTCGTTCTTTCGAAGTGGCCTAATCCGTACGAATCCCAACCCACCTCAGTGCCTCTAGCTGGCGTGGAAAAGTGGTCCAACAGCGACCTCTGTCGCTCACCACGTCCCACTGCGTGCAGCACCAAGGGCCCACCCCATCCCGGCGGCTCTCAGACGCGCCCCGCCCAGGCTTGTGGGTGCGGAGTTTACCGCACGGGAGGCTTGTGTTGGCGGAGATTCGCCTGACTGGGGAGGTGCAGGAGCTGACAACAGCCCGCAGAGCCAGAGGGCAGCGACTGTGCTCAGCAGCCAAGGGTGGAATGGAGTGTGTGTACCCCTGTCGACGCGAACCTACCTGTTGTGCTGGTTTCAGGGCTTCGGGTTTTGGTGGTGTCGTTGCTTGGTTGGCTGGTTTCACTCTGGACGAGTCAAGGGACATTGCTTTTCAAAGCCTACAGGCCTGTGTGAAAGTTAAAACGTCTCCAACCCATTGCACAAGCCTTTGCTGAATTGAAACTTGTCCTTTACTAGGTGTGTGTGTGTGTGTGTGTGTGTGTGTGTGTGTGTGTGTGTGTGTGTGGCTGAGGGGACAAGCTTTCCCTTGGAATACAAGAAAAACTCGAATTTATTATTCCTCTATTCTCCGGGTTTTCCAGTCTCCTTAATAAATAAGTGCCTAGCCTTAGGAGGTTGTTGACCTTTGATAGTGTAAGGAGATAAAGAGCCCTCCACCCCCGAACTCCTCGTCCCCCCCGCCCCCCATTCCTCCCCAGCTCTCGGCCGCTAACCCTCTCTTTCCGGATTAAAGAGTAAGGATACAAATATAATGGGTGCCGGAGGTCGTGGGGGGGGGGCTCAATTGGGACCCTCGCCAAATAAACAAACCATATTAGTAAGAAGAAAACAAAGGCCCAGCATTCAGGCTTCCCAGTGAATCTGAGAGAAAAACATCATTTGTTGAAATAAAACGTCTAAGTGGTCCGGAGCAGACCGGCCTCGACACTGCACAGTATCGCGACTCCTCCTGCTGGGCCAGTTAAATGCTCACTTGTCCGGATTAACCCCATGGGGTTAAATGGGGCCATGCAGAGATAACGTCGGGAGATTTCTGTCATTAAGATTGTGTTAAATTCTTCTTCTGTTTGATAATCGGTCGTAAAAATAAATTATTAGACCGGAGTATGTTTGGGATATGGTTAAAAATCAAGAGTAGCGATGACTCCCGGGGAAAATGCTTTGTGCGGGTTCAACCCTGGCTCCAGCCAGACTAGGGGAGCTCCCCAATCTGACTTCGCACGGGGCGGACCGGCCGCCGCCCAGGCAAGGCCATTTCTCGCTGCGCTAGGACCTGGAGAGACGCAAAATGTCTCCTCCTTCCCCCACCCCCACCCCCACCCAGGGTTCTTTGACCCCAGGAATGGTTTCTGAGGGCAGGTGGCCTCCAGGCGTGTTGGGAGGCTGGGTCCCTTCGAGGAGAAGCCTGGGGTGGAACGGGGGACTCCTAGGTGGGGAAAAAGCTGCCGAGCTGGGAAGTCCTATCACAGTCCTGGCAGGTGCCCCCTGGAAGTTCGATTTTGATAATTAGCAAGTAAACAAAGAACTAGAAATAACCATTACTTTCAGCCAGGATTATTTTAGTGCACGTGAAGGCTCTTTCCCTACACTGCCAGTACTCTCTTTTCTACCTTTTGGACCAAAGAAGAAAATTGCTGCCCAAACATGTTTAATGCCATTAATTAAGACGAGGCATGTGATAGGAAGAAATGCTGAATATCTTGACTTTATTGGCTTTTAGGGATCTGATAGACCAAAACTGTCACACAAAATGAATGGGCAACGCTATAATACCCCTGAAGGAAAGTTGCCAGCGTTCTCTTTACTGAATACAAGTAAATTTAACTTATGCAATAAGCAAACCCCTAGCCACACAGCCTGCTTTTAAAAGAAAGATTTTTGTCCCTTTTTCATAAGTTTTATTTCCTTTTAAAAAGAAAAAGAAATGTTCACAATGACATGCGATTTCCAAAAAGGGCCAGGATATTCTATTGTTGGTACCACCTTCTCCTCACCCAACAAAACCCCATAAACACATTGAAGATAGAAAATATTCTCTGACAAGGCAGGGTGGATTTCTGGGAGGAATGGGCCCGGAGTCCTTTCTCATCGAGTTCCCGTCCCCTTGATATCCATTGGGCTGACCCACAGCCTGGCTGGAACCCCGAAAAGGGAGGGGACATGAGGTCAGCTGGAGACCCTAAGAGCAGGGATTTCAGAGAGGGTGGCGAGAGGAATGGCGAGGCATAATAAGTGGAGCGAGGAAGAGTTGGCAAGTTAAGCAGTACCTCCCAGCAGTAAGGGGCGGAGGACCCTGAGAACGTCTCCCTGTAACAGCAGTCCTTGGCCTTTCCATGTTTGGGGTGTCCCTAAAGGAACCTCCTTGAGAAACTCAAAAAGTGGTCTTGACCTTCAGGAAGGCATGACCTGATCCTCCCCTGTCAGTAACCCTTACAGGTAGGGGGTGGCCCTGGATTCCGAGCTGAAATCAGTCCGAGCTGCAGCCGTTTGGTCCCGGAGCCTGGTTTCGCAACCAAACCTGGGGCGAGTACCTTTGCCCGGCCTCCCCCCCAGCGATGCCATGCATTTTTAAATAGCTTTGGCAAAGTGGCTGGGCTGAAAATGTTCCACCCGGGTCTCTAGTGCGCGAAGACCTTCTTCCCTTGGGAGAGGGACTCCAAGGCCCCGTGCGGCGCCCAAGCCACCACAGACGGCCTCTCCCTGGGCTGCCGCGCGGTGCCCGTCGTCTTCAAAGGACCCGGGATAACCCCGCCGCCCAGGCAGCCGCAGACCCCCCATTCATTCAGTCAGCAAATGTTTGCCAAGCGCATACTACGTGGGTCTCTAAGTACCCCCTGAAAACAAACAATCCTAGCTCCCTCCGCCGTTTGGAAGCGACTTCAGTGTTAACAAAGACACCGGTGACAGCAGCCCAGACCTGCCGCAGCAAAACGCAAAATGGTGCTGCGCGGGGCGGCGCTGCAGGCCTCAGCGCTGGCAGAAAGGGGCGCTTAGAAGGGTGGGGGGCTGGTCGTGCCAAGGCGCGCGGGAGCTGAGCAAGAAGCAAGGAGAGAGAGGAGCCGGGCAGGGAGAGATTTCCTTTTTCTTTTCGACTTCCCCGCCAAATCAGCTTATTGGCAGAAGCTGCCCCTCTGTGTTGTGTTTTGGTTCCCCATCAGGGGAAATGGGAACAGTTATTCCAAGGTCGCCAATCCCTGCGGATCCCCCGCCCGCAGAGGCAGGCTTTCCAGGTCGCTGTCCTGGCTACTGACTGGGTTTGCGCTCAAAGTTTGGTCAGGCTGTTGCGGCTGTTACTCCGCACCGCCCGCTGTTAATATATGCAGCAGTTGTGAGAACGGCTCCAGGGAAAAGGAAATGTATAACGAAAGCTTATTCGTGAGCAGGAATATACTAATGGAACAATCTGATGTCTTCTTAATCCTATGTAAAAAGCTTTGTGGTCTTCCTAATATTGACTGAATGGGTAATTAATGGCTCTTCATCTAGGCGAATACCCTGTAATCCAAAGATAGGCAAAAGACAACAAGCCCAAGGTAGAAGACAAAAGGCCCAACTGAGACCGCCCCCCGTCGCCCGCCCCCTCCACCCCCCCCCTCCCACCACAACCGGGGTCTCCAAACGGGATAGTTTCCTCTCTGGAGAAAAATGCAGGAGTGGGAGAATATACGTACCTTTCCTGGGCTAGATTTCACCACAGAACCTGGAGGCCCAGCTCAGTCCTCCACCACTCCGTCTATCCCCCACCAGTCCTGCTCTCTGCATTCCTTTCTTCTCAACTCCTCTAGGAAGTCGCCCTCATTATGGCCTTGAATAGCACTCCCCCCCCCTTTTTTTTCATTTGGAAAATGATTGATAACAAGGACCAACACACAAGGTCCTCAAAAGGCTCAGACAAGGGATCTAGCTCCTTTTTGATCCAGGTGGAGGCTCCTTTCTTTTACAACCCAAGTCAGAGAGTCCATGAGGACTGAGGTAGTTGCGAGCAGAGGGAATAAATTAATAGAAGCAAGAGCATGCGAAATTGTGTATATGTGTTAAAGAGTGATTAGGAGTGATGGAGTCAACTTCATTGTGAGGATATGACATGAAGAGTGCCCAAGATTCTCTCAGCGTGTTTTTAACAGGCTGACATTTTAATTTAAATCTTTAGGAGTAATATATTACTTGGGTTACTACAATGAGCTGGGTTCCTTTTTTTGTCAGCTGACAGCTTTTAAAATATTATTTCGCTAGGGAAATAAAAGCTTCATCTCAGATTATAGGTGGGTATTTTTGGATTTATGTGATTTATGGTCACCATGACAACTAATGCTGAATGTTAGCTACCAGCATGTCTGGGAGAGGGAAGACAGAAAGAAGGGAGAGCAAAAGAAATAGAAAAGGGAGACGGACATGAGATGGAGAGGGAGACATCGAGAAAAGAGAAAGAGAGAGGGACACTTTAATCCAATTGTTGTTTTGTTTATTAAGTGACTTTAGTTAGTCCCTTGCCACTCCTGTATCTCTGAACCTGGATATTGAGATATTAATGTTTATCATTCCCTTTCTGTCTCTCTCTCTCTCTCTCTCTCTCTCTCTCTCTCTCTCTCTCTCTCTCTCCTACCTCCCCCACACCCAAGCAAACATTTATACCAATCTCTTTATTTTAGTTTTCCATGACTAGTTGCGTCGTGAGATTACATGAGCGCCTAATAAACCTGTAGCGCTAACACGCTAACGTGGAAAAGCATTGTAGCACGTGGATTTAGTGATTTCAGCAGCCTCCTGCCCCCGCCACCCCTCTAATCCCTCATTCTTCTCTTCACCAGTCAGTGTGGGGGTACATAACCCCACCACCAGAACTCCCTCATCTAGTCACGCCATACCTCAAGTGGTTGAGTGTGTGGGGACAGAAATATGGGGACCATGTATGTTCACGGACCAGAGAGGGTGGGTGTTGCTCAGTACATTTACAGAGTTCTGATTCAGAAAGAATCCACCTTTTTTTTTTCCCCCCCACAAACTAGCACTTTTTTATTCCATTTAGGGAATGGGGGGTGGTGGTGGAAGATCAGCCACAGTAAAGTCTTTAATTTCTGGGTTATGGCGGAGGTGGGGGTAGAGAGGGGGCCCTTTCCAGCTTGATTTGTGTGGGGAGAAAAGCCAGGCAGAAGAAAGAGGAGAGAAAGCAGGCAGAAGAAAGAGGAAAGAAAGAGCCACTTCTTGGGTGGGGTGCAAGGTCTCCATCTGACCTCTGCACCTTACACCACTGAGTGCACACGCTCACGCTTGTCACCTGGCTCCGAGCATAAGGGGGGAAAGGAGAAGCTCATCCTTGAACTGGCTTGGGCCAGAACAAGACTCCTACCCCCTCTACGGCCTAAAAGCATAGGGAGACATCTTAATTGAGCCATCTTCCAGGTGAGTTTTGAGGAGCTATTTTTTTCTGAAAGTCGTGGGTCTCTTAACTGGATCCCAGTCCATACCCAGACCGCTGCACCTGAGAGTTTGGTGGCACAGCACAGCCCATCTCACCCCGGAGGCCAAAGGAACTTTGCATAACTAACCCTAGAGTGTGAAATTAAATAAGGCCTTAAGGCTGGTAATCGATGGCCAGTACCAGCTCGAAGCTCGCCTGACCCCAATTCACACATTTTTCTTTTCAAAGGATCTTTCTTTGAAAGAATAAGGCAGAAAACCGAATTGAGACGATAGCTGATGTCTTCAGACGGGAAAACCCAAACCATCACTGGGCTTCCTGTCCTTGCCCAGCCGAGGCCGGGCAGCATGTCCCGCTTCCCTGAACAGACCACGCTGAGCTTTTCTGGACTGAAAATGTCTAGACCCCGTCAAAGAAAGGGGGAGGAGGGGTGACAGTAGCTCTGAACCAAAAATATAAGATTTCTTTCCTTCCAACTTCTTCCTTATCTATGCTGCCTGTACCTGTGTGCCCAAAAGCACACAATTTTGTAAATTAAATCTCCGAAATTGCCCTCCCCCACTACCAATATTTTCATTGAAAAGTGTTTCCTGGTACCTCACTACTCATTTGTTTTCGCCCATGAACTGAATCTTGTTGGGCCTGGGAAATGTGTTACCCAAACTAAGAGTTTGCGAGGTTATTAGTTGATTAGGAGAGAGTTGCAACTCTGGCAGAAAAATGCAAAGAAACGACTCAGTTGTTTAGAGAGCTGTGGTTGGAAGAGGGCATTATAGATAGATAGATAGATAGATAGATAGATAGATAGATAGATAGATAGATAGATAATAGATAGATATGTGTTTTCACTCTAACCAGAGTGCTCCGGATAATTGTCTTTATTCTCCTCTACTTCACTTTGCAATAGATCGGCACAATTTAAGATTCCTTGTATTTTTAGGCTTTTAGGCCACCCGAAGTTCACCAGCACTTCCAGAATCTCCCACACTTTGGCACTATGAGAAGCTGTCACTTGCCCTTGGGTTTTTCACCCACTTTGGAGGCTGGTTTAGATCCTTCATAGTGTGTATTTGTCCTGATGAAAGTTCTGTGAGTCAAGCAGAGCCACCTTTGCTTACATCAAAATTCTGCGAGTTAAATGAGAGGTGCGCTTGGAATCTGTATGGCTCCATGAAGCTTCTCAGCTCTCCCAAGCAAGTAAGGGGTTTTGAAAAACACCATGAGCTTCCACCAAAAACTTGCATGCTCTGTGATGGAGAATTTTTCATTCTTTGATGTGATGGAGTTTCTTTGTGAAATGAGGCTTTAGGGGCATGGGGCTGTGGGGATTGGAGCTATGCTGAGGTTTAAAAAAAGAAACTAGAATATGATTAGTAAACACATTGGGCAGAAAAGAGCTGGATTCATATTGACTTATAGGTCATCGGTTGGCAGTACAATGGGAGGAAATATTTACTTTACCCATATACTTTATGATCTTGGGGGAATTAGAGGAAATTCAATAAGAAAATGGCTGGAAACATCTAAAACCCTTATTTAAAAGACTTAAGCAAATTAGAGTCTTATCAGATTAAAAACCACTACAAATGTAAGAGCATTGTCTTCGGTGAAACGCTGTGGGGTCTGAGGAGATTCTCCTCCAAATCTCAGGGATAAAATGCGTCATTTAAGCACCAGATAATGAACAGAATGTAAATTAATTTAACCTTCTTTACCAACAGACTGCTGGTGTAATACGTATAATTTAGTGATAAGATCGCAGGACCTAATATTGCTGAATGTATGAGCCTCGCTAATGCAGACCTGTCACGCGGGGATGTGTTCTCCTCTGAGCAGGTGTGTGTATACCTGGAATGGTGGTGAACTAGAATTAAAGGTTAAAATTAGAAATGTGTATTTAAAATTTACTGGGAAGAAAGTTCCCCCTTAAAGTGGGATGATACTTGTGAGGAGATACTGAAGAACAATTCTCATTTGGTTCCTTGGACTGCTCTCAAGAATGTTTAAAATGGGGGAGGAGTTGCAGATAGGGTTTGGGTGTGGGGAGCAGGGTAAAGGAGAGACATAGAATACAAGCATTTTTGGAGTCTGTTTCATCCACTCTGCCCCAGACTGAATAAGTTTCCCAATCTTGTGAACAAGGACAAGAAAGGAGTTTTCTGAAGATACTCATACTGGTGTTGCAAATCATTGACTGTAATGTCAAACAAATACACAGTGCAGGATGATAACACTAACTCCACAATAAAGCAATCGCCAATACAGAACCCAGGGAAGATTAGTTTGTGCTCTCCAGCTGACCTAAGCCAAAGGACAAAAGGACTTTGAAAAATTATTTTAAATGATATGTTTGGAGTTCTTTCTTTACTTTCTTTGGGAATTAAATTTCTTTGGAAATAGTGCTGTAAAGAGTTGGATGTCCCCAAACGTGTTTTCCCCTTTGTTTTATATAAATGAATAACGCTTTGCTTTTCCTAGCTGAGTGTTCTCCAAGCTTTTGCCTTTCGCTTACCCCTACCACCTCTGCGTGCTTGGACTTTAACAATTCAAGACAGCCCTGAGCTTCCTAGGAATAGAAAATGACTTAAAAATTATCCTTGAAATTGGTTATTTGGCAACATTCTTAATTGTATGGAAACTCATTAAAGCATATTTCATATATAATTAGCTCAAGGCTGTTGATTCTACAAGCTTTATGGATTTCAATCTGATTGATAATAAAGTAAACAAGAGAGTCGAATTTAAAGCTTGGCTCTCTCTCGGGTTAGGACGAGCTTAATACAGTGTACAAGGAATTTGAAAGATCTAGGATATGTGTCTTAATCAACGTTAAGTAGAATGGATAAGCTTTCAGCATTTTGAAAATGCTGGGTTAGGGTTTCTATTCTATTGTGTGTTTTCTGTCTGGGGACTAATAAGCATTACAGAGAACGTGATCCGAGGAGACTTTTTATTCTTGTATAAATCCAGAGTGAACCACCAAACAGTTGTTCGTTTAAAGTCAAGGTAATTTTCTTTTGACGGATCTATTTGCTTCTCGATTTCTAATTTATTAGCCTGACTTCTCATGGCTCCGTCCTTTTCTGTTTCTGCAACTAAAATAAAGCTTTTTCAGATTAGCGCAGCATTCACCTAACAGGCTGTTTGGAAAATTTAAGATCGGAGAGGTGATTTGTTGGTGTTTTTAAGTGTTTCTGGCTTTAAGTAGCATGTCTCCTTGCCATACAGGGGAAGAAAAACACCTCTGGATTGGAAATGGATATAGAGTAAGGCACAAAAATAAGGGGTGGAGGATGCCTTGTTGATCCATGTACCTTCTAACCCTGGACCTTTCAATCCTTTACTCCCGAGCTTTTTACTCCCAGTCTCATCCTTCCACTTCCACCGCCCCCCCCCAACCCCCCCACGAACAAAAAGCCGATCGTCTTTTGCCCGGCTGGAGCCGGCGGGTGTAGACTCGGTGGGCGCAACAAGGTATTTGCCCGGCCCCGCTCAGCTGATAGGTGCAGGCTGCACGGTCCCTCCACCGCGGCCCCAGGCCTCCTGATTGGTGCGGAGCCACGTCACTCCAGCCTGCTAAGCGACTGGGAGGAGGCGGAGGCGGGAGGGTTGGGGAGGGCAGTGGCCGAGTGACGTCTGGGCACCAGGAAGCCCGCCTCTGGTTTTAAGCTGTTAGGCCAACAGGGAAGCGCGGAGCCGCAGAGCTGGTCCGCCGCTGGCCCGGGTGCTGGGAGCTGAGCTGCGGCGAGGCCGGGCTCGAGCTCGACAAGCCGTGGCGGGTGTGCGTGTGCGCGCCGCGGAGGGTGCGACCCGGGGCCCTCGCCGCTGCCGCCACCGCCGCCGCCGCCGCCGCCGCCGCCGCCGCGGGGATCCAATATCAGCTACCTGTCCCTGTCACTCTTGACACTTCGCTGTCAGGGCTGGGCGCCGGGGGCGGGCAGAGCGCGCTCGGCGTTAGCTTTCCTTATTGGAGGGGGTCCTTGGGGGAGGGAGGAAGGGAAGAAAGGGGTCTTTGCCCACTCTGGTTTCGCTTTGGAGCTTGCAAGCCTGCTCCCCAAAGACGCTCCGAGCCGTGAGTGCCCTCCTGCCCACAGCCGAATGGCTCCGTTGGCCGGCTGACTTTCGGCCGCCGACACTTTTCGCTGTTGAGCCTTCCGAAGGAAACGGGGCGGGCTCGGCTGGAGGACTCCGCCAGGGTTGTGTGCCCTGGCTCTGCCCGCGGCGGCCACCGCGGAAAACCCTCCGCGCTTGGATCGCCACGCGGCGGCGGCCCGGGACACGTAGGACGGCGCGCTCCTCGTCCATGAACTGCTTGAAAGGCCCGCTGCGCTTAGAGCACGGAGCAGCAGGGACCAAGCTGTTGGCCGCCTCCTCGCCCTCCTCCTGTCACCATCCCCAGCCGCTGGCTATGGCTTCGGTCCTAGCTCCTGGTCAGACCCGCGCCCTGGACTCTTCCAAACACAGGCTGGAGGTGCACACCATCTCTGACACCTCCAGCCCCGAGGCCGCAGGTAAGGCGCCGCGCGGCCCCGCGGTACCCCCGCCCAGCCGCCCCGCGTCGCTCGACCCTTCTCGCCCGAAAGGAAGTCGGCCCCTGCTGGGGGAGGCGTGGTGGGAGTGGTCGTTCAGCTCGCTACCAGCCTAACTTCCGTCCCTTGGGCTCTCCCTCCTCTCCCGGCTGGGGTGGCGGGAACGGCGCGGGCCATTCGACCGCCCTCCCCAGTCCCACCCTGGCCTCCGTTCTGTTTCTTGAGTCGCAAACATCCAAGCATCGCCATCCGAGCACGTTCAGAGGCTCCTCCCCATCGCCCACCCAGGCCCTCAGCCCCGGAGAAGCTCCGCTGATTGGAAAAGTATTTCTGAAACCATGCCTCAGAAGAGGTGGTCATTCTTCAGGGGCGGAGGAGCTCGGGTGCCTGACCAAACCCCAGAGTCTACTTTCCTAGCCTTCCAAAACCCCATCGAAAACTGAGCTTTCTTAGAGGAGGGTCTATACAACGCGCGCGGGTGGGTGTCCCAGGAGATTTGGTGTGTCTGCGCAGAGGCGTACGAAGGTGCTCGAAAGCACGGGCTATAAAAATGAATGTGCCGTCGCAGGGAGATAAACATGTAAATAAAACGCGCTGCGCCAGAGGAGGGGAGGAGATGGGGCGCGCACACCACACTCACGTCTGCACCTCCCCAGACGCAGCGCTCCGCGCCGCGCGAGTGGCGGCTCACACACTCCTCCCCGCCGGCCACCTAGCTCTTCCCGGACCGTGTCGCCCGGTCCACGTTGGAATGCCCGGGTTGCCGGTGGGCATACTGACAGGAACCTTTGTGTGTTTCGTTTTCAGAAAAAGATAAGAGCCAGCAGGGAAAGAATGAGGACGTGGGCGCAGACGACCCGTCCAAGAAGAAGCGGCAACGGCGACAGCGGACTCACTTCACCAGCCAGCAGCTGCAGGAACTAGAGGCCACTTTCCAGAGGAACCGCTATCCGGACATGTCCACACGCGAAGAAATCGCCGTGTGGACCAACCTTACGGAAGCCAGAGTCCGGGTAGGAGCCCGCGCGGAGTCTGAGAGGGCGAGGCGGGAGGGGTTTGTAGAGATGCAGGCGGCGTAGACGGGGTGGGAATGTGGAAGGCAGCGCCGCCCGGGAGGGTACCGGTGGGGTGCCTTTGCAAAGGCAGAAGGCCTCATGGCGGCCCCAATTGCGAGGTTACAGCTCCCCCTTCCGAGACCGGCCGAGGCCCGGCGCAGGGACCCTGAGCGGCACCCGCTCGCTGCCCCGCCACCCAGCGCCCTCCCAAACTGGGCCGCGTGGCATTCCGCTGCACACGGCATTGTGTTCCCCGGTGTGCAGTACTCAGGGGAGCGCTAATAAAATTCCTCCCAGGCCAGGAGCCGAGAACAGGCTCCAACCTGTGCGCCTATAAAAAGGAAAACCGGCCAGAGACACTCAAGGAGTGGCCCTTGCTGGGAAACTTTCGCGTCCGGCCTGGCCTTTTCTCTACCCCTCTTGCCTACCTTACAAGGTCTTGGCGGATTTTTTTCGGCCATTCAGGTCTTTCCCACACCCTATCTCCTGGTTTTGTGATCTTCGGAAGTCATTGTAATACACCACTACTATCCTGCTAGTCCTCTTAGAAAAAGAAAAAGACTTTTCGGTTTGGTTTATTTATCTTTTCTCAGATTGTTAACACCCTTCCTCCCAGTTATAATAGTTTTATTAAAGAAAGAGCTTACCTTTGTAGCAAATCTGTACTTTATGGATTGGCAAAAATGAACTTAAATCAATTACCCAGTAGCAACATCCTGGTTTATTCTGGTCGGTGGAAAATTCCAAAATTGGTAGGATTCTGGAAGCAGAAAACACACATTGCAGGATCCAGAGACTTTGGTGTAGAAACAAAAATGTTCTGGATAGAAAAATAGAGTCCCCAGTCAGAGAAGAAAAGCAGAAAGAAGCAAACATTATATAACAATAATGATGAAAATAATAAGACCAAAATGCACTCCCAGAGCAGAGGGAACCAAGGCACTCTCTGGGTGGCATTTGTGTAAGGTATGAGGCAATACTGGTGCTAAAAGAGCCGGGATGAAGTTGGAAATGGTTTTAGTTTAACTGCGTAGGGCCGGTGCTTCAGGCCGGCCGGTGTGGTTTTGCGCCAAGGTCAGTCTTTCATTAGCTCTCCTGCGCAACAGGGGAACGGGCCTCGCACGTACTCTTCTCCCTGGGCAAAGTTTAGACGGTCTAGGGTAGAAATGGCAAGTAATTAAAATAAAAACACAATCTGTGGGTTCTGCAGAATCTTCGGAAAAGCCCTCCCCCGCCCCCTCCGGCTTCTCTGCAGTCCCTCCCTAGCCCCCTGCCGCCGCCAAGCAGGGCTCTCGCTCCCTCCCGCTACCTCCTTCTAGGCCCGTGGCAGGTCCAGCCAAGTGGGAGTGAGGCTTGCTTTTTATAGCAATCGGATGCAGAAAGGAAGGGGGCTAAAAAGGAAATCGAGAATGAAAGGGAAAAGGAAAAAAAATGCGGATTAGGCGGCTGGGCCTGGCTGAGCTGTGTAATGTGAAACATCACCGGTGTCAACTCCGAAATCTCGGGCCAGGCCTCGCTCCAATACACAAAAGCCGCCGTCTGGGGCGACGCGCGGACCCAATGTGGATTGAGAGCAGGGTTGCGGCGGGGCCACCGGACAGGGGTAGGAGCTGGCCGGGCTGGGTGGCCGCCAGCAAAGCCAAGCCACCAGACTGGGCCCAGCGGAAGCAGTGCGGGGGCCGGAGGATTGGCCTGGGGTGGGCGGAGGGTGAGAAGGAGGGGAGCGAAAGGAGGAGGAAGCTGCAGAGAAACCCTTTCTGGGTTCCAGGAGATTTACGCACGAAGCTCGTGGAGTTTAAAGAGCTGTCGGGGAGGTGGCCTTTTGCTTTTTATTTGGTTATTTTGCTAGGCGAGGAAGGGGGTCGCGCGCGGCCCGTCGCTTGTTGAGGGGAGGGCGCACATTCCCTGGAGTGGGAGGCGGCAGTGGAGATCCGGGAGGGGAGGGAGGAGCTGTGTGGGGGAGAAAGCCGGCTCTGGTGCCCTCTCAGACCCTGGCCCTCTACACTGAGTCTGTGGCTTTGGAATGGAAGCAAGTTTGCAAGGTGGCTGGGAAGGGTTGGGCGGAAAGCTCTATGACCTGCGTTTATTTTGCAGTAAGTGTTTTTAGAGCCCCAGGAGGGCCTGGTGAAGAAGCCACTGCAGGCTGCCAGGCCTTTGGCTGCGGGTTGTGGCGCAGCTCAGAACCCCGGCTTGCAGGCCTGGGCCGCCGGGCCTCCCTAGTTTGGTCTGGGCTTGGGGCTGGTGACCGCGTGCGGGCTCTGGCAGTTTGGGTCAAGGGCCGGGCGGGGGTGGAGAAAAGGGTGGCGGCCATCGTGTGTGCGCGCGCACGCGTGCGCCTGTGTGTGTGTGTGTGTGTGTGTGTGTGTGTGTGTGTGTGTGTGTGTCAGAGAGAAGGCGGCCTCGGGTGCTCTCCGGGATCCAGGTTTCACTTATCCGCTCTATGGCGTCTGTTTGCTCCTGCCTCCCTCTCCCCCTTCCCCCAGGTTTGGTTCAAGAATCGCCGGGCCAAGTGGAGAAAGCGGGAGCGCAACCAGCAGGCCGAGCTGTGCAAGAACGGCTTTGGGCCGCAGTTCAATGGGCTCATGCAGCCCTACGACGACATGTACCCGGGCTATTCGTACAACAACTGGGCCGCCAAGGGCCTCACGTCGGCCTCTCTGTCCACGAAGAGCTTCCCTTTCTTCAACTCTATGAACGTCAACCCCCTGTCGTCACAGAGCATGTTCTCCCCGCCCAACTCCATCTCGTCCATGAGCATGTCGTCCAGCATGGTGCCCTCAGCAGTGACCGGTGTCCCGGGCTCCAGCCTCAACAGCCTGAATAACTTGAACAACCTGAGCAGCCCGTCGCTGAATTCCGCGGTGCCGACGCCCGCCTGTCCTTACGCGCCGCCGACTCCTCCGTACGTTTATAGGGACACATGTAACTCGAGCCTGGCCAGCCTGAGACTGAAAGCAAAGCAGCACTCCAGCTTCGGCTACGCCAGCGTGCAGAATCCGGCGTCCAACCTGAGTGCTTGCCAGTACGCGGTGGACCGGCCGGTGTGAGCCGCGCCTAGAGCGCGGGGATCCTAAAACCGTGCGGGACCGGGCAACTCTACCCTTGAAAGACTGGGAATAACGATGGAAGGTCGTGGGCACTAAAGAAAGGGAGAGAAAGAAGCTAGAGAGAGAAAAGGAAACCACTGAATTAAAGAGGGAGCCCCCTTGATTTCAAAGGAATTTCCTCAATGTCTGACATCTTTCACTAAAAGTATTTCCAACAATTGCAAGGACACACACAGATGTTTGACGGAATATGACATTTTAACATTACTATAAGCTTGTTATTTTTTAAGTTTAGCATTGTTAACATTAAAATGACTGAAAGGATGTATATATATCGAAATGTCAAATTAATTTTATAAAAAGCAGTTGTTAGTAATATCACAACAGTGTTTTTAAAGGTTAGGCTTTAAAATAAAGCATGTTATACAGAAGCGATTAGGATTTTTTCGCTTGCAAGCAAAGGAATGTATATACTAAATACCACACTGTATGTTTCTAACATATTATTATTATTAAAAAAATGTGTGAATATCAGTTTTAGAATAGTTTTTTTCTGGTGGATGCAATGATGTTTCTGAAACTGCTATGTACAACCTACCCTGTGTATAACATTTCGTACAATATTATTGTTTTACTTTTCAGCAAATATGAAAAAATGTGTTTTATTTCATGGGAGTAAACTATACTGTATACAAATTGGTCTGGATTCTTTCTGCCCTCCTCAGTCGCCTGGATGGGGTTTCTCAGTCACTGCCTCCTAAACAAACCAGTCCCCCTGCCTGCCTCCTTACAGATACAAGGCAGCAGTACTTATTTAAATTTGGTAAAAATAAATTAGTCATGTATCAAAAACAAACAAATAAAGGCACTCCCAGAAAAAAAGGCTGCAAAATCTAATCTTGTCTCCCAGATTTTTCTTGGGCTTAAACCCAGAAGATTCCATTATTGTTAGCAAATAATATAAGAAAGAACTTTAGAAAGTATGCCAGCTTGGCACGAATCTCTTTTACTCCTGCGGGAGGGGGCAGAGGACCTGCATCTCCAGTAAATTGCTCTGGAGAAGCATGTGTGTATGCATACATGTACAGTTTATATACATTCCTCTCAAGAGGAATATATCTATAATAAGTTTACAAGGAAACACCTCCAGTTCAAAATATTTAGGCCTCCACGTTTATCTTTCAGGCTTAAGTAGAGAGATTCTTCATGTTATATTGCATTACTATTTCCAAATCCTTTTGAGACGTTAAGAGAAACAAAGACAGTTTCTAATAACTACAGCCCTTTAGTTTCTCAAAGAGCCCAGGGGTTGAGAGGTTAGAGTGGAGTTTCCTGAGTCTTGTCGAGCAATATGTAGTTGAGGCAAAGGTCACGCTCCCAGTGTTTTGTTTTAAATAATATTGACCCATTAATTCTAAACCTGCTTGTTCCTGAAATTATACAGGATTATAGTTTGCAAACTGCGGGACAATGAAGCAAATCAAGATGAATTACAACCCTGGCCCTCCCTCCCATCCTCTGACATCTAAACCCGGAATGAGGTTGGTGTGAGTGTTTAAAAGAACTTTAAACACCCGCTCATCCTTTGTCGATGGTTTTCAGCTTTTTTTTTTAAATGTGGAATTTGATTTCGTAACAAATAGCAAATACGACTTAGTCCCAAAGAACTCATCACCTTGGCGCTAGGGGGGGTCGGTGGGGGAGCCAAGGGTTCTGAAGTCTTGTGCTATTCTGGTTATTGCCTCTCTTCCACCCCCCGGGGAGCCAGGACAAACACCACCCTGCGGAACCCGAAGCGAAAAGTAGCCGCCGATTTTCTGGAGCCGAGAAAACCTGTGTTTTTGCGCTTAGGTTTCTTTTATCTGATTGAAACTTTACCTATAAGCTTTTGGAGCTCAGACACTGAGTCTTTGTTCTGCATAGCACTGCTGCTGCCATTTAAAGAGATCGCAAATAATGTCCCTGATTTAAAGATCAGTGTTCAATGCACATTAACTTTCTTCCTTTCTTTTTCAAGCTCTGCCTCCGACCTGCGGAGGGATCACGCGGCCGTGGGGGGCAGATAAAAGCCCTTTGGACGAGGGTCACCTCTATCCTTGTTGTTCACTTGAGAGCACTGGAGAGGAAAACGGTCCCCTCTGGCGGACTTTGGCTTCTGGAGCCGCGGGGCCCAGCTGTCCCGGCCGCCCCCAGCCTCTGCCTGGTATGGGGGGGGGGGAGGAGTAGGGGAGGGGTGAGGGAGAGGAGCGGCGGGGACTGGGAGGGGGGATTTGCGGCTGGGGGCTGGAAGTGCTAACCAGACCCGCTGGGAAGATTTGCGTCTCCTGGGAGCGCTGGGTACAGGAAATGGATCTCGGCCTAGTTCGCTTGCTGAAGTAGAACTCTGTTTCGAGGGAATCAATCTGCAGGAAACAAAAATGGAAATCGAGGTTTGGGAAGCGTTGTCACTTTCCCGACTTGAGTGGTGCGGGCTGGGGGCGGAGATTCGGGGTTGGTGAGAGGCCATTTCTCTCCTACCCCACGTCCTTTCCCTGGGCTTCCAGAAGGAAGAATTTCCTTTCTCACCCTGTTTCCTCCCCACACCATACCGGCTCGCTTGCCGCCCCCTTTCCGCACCTCCTTTTCCCTTCAAGTGTGCGAAGCCTTGTTCCCAAGCGAGTGGAGTCGGTGCCCTCGCCCCTCCCGCTCCCACGACTTCCCCCCTCCAGCCATCGCTACTGCCACCAACTCAGTTCCACTCAATCGATTTTTGCTGCATGTCAACACTTATTACCGGTGAGTGTGAGGGTAATTTTTCTCCTTCTCTAGGTCTCTTAATGATTTCTGAGCTAGTTGTGTATTAAAGTGCTTAAGGGAACCTTTAGGTAATCTATAGCATGAACACCAACCTCCTCCGCTTGGGATCGAAGATGGCGAGCGTGAGGTCGGCGGGGAGCCCAGGCCCCGCTGGCCTCCGCCCTCCGCCGCCCGCTCTGAGCGCCCAGAGGCAGGGGCTTGGGCAGGACCCCGCGGGACGAGTCGCGGTCTAGGGTCTTTCCTCCCCCCACCACCTGGGACTCACCCTTTCTCTAGCCTGTCCTCGGTTTCTAACCTTTTGAAAAATTTCTAAGGCCCAAACTCTTTCCCCTAATACCGAATTCAAATTAGTGGAGACCTGGGAAAAGGTGTTTAGATCCCATGTTTATCTCAATTTCCTCCCAGTTCCTAAATCTGAGTTTTACTGCGCATAACTCGGTTAGGAATTTAATTTTTTTTTTAAATGTAGGGCAGCCTGGACTGTGCCAGGGGCTTGATTAGGAGGCAAATCCTCCCCTTGGCCCTACTTTTGCCCCACCCCCACACTTTTCCTGCGAGGTGCTGAGACGCGGGAGTCCCTGTAGGAGGATACAACAACAAAAATCAATGGGAAAAAAAAATAAAGAGCGTCTTAAAAGTCCCAATATTCCTCGAAAGCCCCATAAATTAACCCTGTGAAGAGCGGCGAGCTCTTTTAAGGCGAGTCCATAAAAACCTGGCGCGATCTTGGAGGAGGACAACCCTCCCTCCGACTCCCCCAACCACCATCGCGAATGTGTCCAAACAAAGGTCTGTTCTGCAATCCACATCCTAATCCACGGGCGCTCTCCCCGCCGCCGTCGCCGGACTCGCCGCCCACAGTCAACGCGGACTATGCAGGGAGTCCCCGGCTCCCCTATTTTTTTTTTTTTTTTTTTTTTGAGAGAGAGAGAGAGAGAGAGAGAGAGAGAGAGAGAGAGAGAGAGAGAGAGAAGCGGGTGTAATCAGATCAGAGGCCTTTATATAAATATAGAGTCCCTATTGATTGACTTCTAAAACCTGGCAGGCTGCAGTTGATCTAAGCGCACCGGGAAGAAGAAACGTGGCAGACTGAGGGAGGACAAGTCTCCAAGTAAACAGAAAAAAATTTCATGTAGCAGATTTTCAGAAAGTTTTTTTTAAAAAACTACCCTTTCCCCCATCCTCCCTAATCTGACGATTGCATTTTAACTGAACTTGAGAAAAGGATAATTGAGGACGAAATTTAAAATAAAAAGTTAAGTAGAAACCCGATTGTAAACACACAATTTACCTTTTCAGGTTTTAGCAGAGGAAACCAGGGAAATTTTACTCTAATCTTAAAAAGTGTATTTATCACCCGTGCCCCCACCCCCAAGAAGAGAGGCCTTCTCATTGATGACTTTCTATCTGAAAAGATAGAAACCAGAATTGATTGTGTTTGGGATGCATAACTTCATTCACTGCTGTGCTGAGTATTTTATGTAAATGTTGCTTTTAGATTTTGTTTGCGGAGTAGGGAAGGCCTGCTAGAAATAAAATATCCCATTGAAGATACATTTAATTATATTTAGTTACCTTTTTAAAAAAAATCATTGCTACGCCTGTTCTAACAACAATGCGTTAACAATTCAATGGCAGTTTTGGAAAGCAGGGGATAATTTGAGGCTGAAGTTAGTCAGCCAAAGAATGGCTAAAAGAATCATCTAAATTCATTTTTAAAAACATTTAAACAATTTAAATGAATATATGGTAAAGGTGTTTACTTTGGGGGGGGTTGCATTTTTTTCTTCTCTCAGAAGGGCTAGGAGAAGTTCAGCCTCACTGGGCCCTCCCTGAGCAGGGTATGTGTCTACAGTCCCTGACTTTGATGGATCTTTCCAGACCTACTTCTCCTATTCTTCCTGCAAAAATGTTGGTGTCCTCCCCGTTGCTTTTCCTCTCCCCCTATCTTCTCCCAGCCCTGTTTTCTTTATCCGTACCAAAGTTGTCCATCCCACCCCACCCACACCATCGACTTAGAAAATGGCCCCCGGCTACTGGAACCTGATGTACCCGGACTATGGCTTGGGGCGGTTCCTTAGAGCCCCGAGACGCCCTCTACCAATGTTTCTTCCATCCACGCGTTGCAAAACCTTTCTGCCTCCGCTGACAGTTTGCAGCATCGCGGGACTCCCTTGAACGCAGTCCTGGGCACGACCTTTATCCTCCACGCTCTAGGAAGGTGAGACCTAGAACCATCTCTGCTGTTCCTGAGGAAACGGCGGGGCAGTACGTGGCATGTGGTTTGGAACCCACACTAGTGGCAATTCAGTTCTTGGGCGCTTTTCCCCGTTCTGCTGGTGTCAGCAGCCCCAACTCTGCTTCCCTGGGCGGGTATTTGGGTGGGGTTGCTGCACCCAGTTGAAGCTTGATGGCATCTTCTCGGTCCTCCCAGATGGACTGCCAGGGCCTTCTCCAGGGTCACTTCTCGCGTCTTCCTGCGTTTGGTGGACCGTGAGTTTCTCTGGCTGATTCACCTTGCTGTGTTACGGGCCCGGAGACATAGGGCTAATGGGCACAGAGGTGGAGACCGTGCAGGTATTCCCCAGTGCCAAGAAAGGGGGTCCCATGTGCCTGAGTCCAAGGTCACTGTGTTAGAAAATAATATCAAATAAAAAATTAAAGCCCTCCTGCGGGCGCTGGGACTAGGGCGATGTTCATTCACAGGGATCTACTGACCTCAGCGCTTCTAGCCCCGCTTAAAATCTGTGAAATCGTAGGAGCCCCTCTTATCTGATGAGGCAGGGTCTTGTTTGTCTGTTTCTCTGACCGAGAAAAAAAAAATCCCTCCTGTAAATGCTGGGCTACAGCTCCTGGCTAGAGGCTCCCCTTCCCAGCCAGGAGCCTCCTGTCCTGGTGCAGACCGCCAGCCTGTCAATAACCCAGCGCCGGGGGGATGGCAGTCTGGACGGCTGGCCAGGCCCTTTGGAACCCATGGATTCCGCGGGGCCACCTGGCCCAGCTCTTAGAAGGATCCAAGGTGTCGCTGCTCTCCACCTGAACGTGCCCCCAGGGCGCCTTCCCCTTGGGCTTCGCTGGCCGCCTGAACCGTGGCGAAGGCACAGAAATGTCCTGCCGCGGTCTGTTGACCAGAACAGCTGCTTTATCGTTAATGTTCGTCTTTTGGCCGGCGACGTGACATAAGGGTGATGGCAAGATCTGCTTCCTCGCACTATCCTGACCGTATTTTCCGAGGCACCTGGACCAGCGGCGGCCCAGAGGGCCACCCACGCACCTCCGGAGACCCCTCTCGGATCCAGGCACTGGTGTGGGCACGTCCCTCCGGACAACAAAACTGGAACCTAATCCGCAGCTGCCGCCACGCTCCCACCTCCCGTCAGCGCCCCAGTCTGAAGGTCCGGGCAAGCCAGGCAGCTCCGCCGCCGGGGCAGCCCGGGAGGCCCTGGGTCCGGCTAGGGCGAAGCACCGCCCCCGCGCGCCCTCCGGCCACCCCCGCACGCGCCGCTCCCAGCCTGGGCGGTGTCTTCGTGGGCGGTCGGGCCCAACGGGGCGCGGCCTGCTGGCTGAGCCTGCGGGGACGCGTGCTGGGCCCGGCCGCTGTCCCTCCCGCCAGGGAGGCGCGGACCGAGGAGTCTCCCGCGCGTCCTTCCTCGCGCTTTCTCAGCCTTCTGCGCCTTCACTCCCACGCGGCCCTATACCTTGAATGGGTTATCCCTGCCTGCTTCCCGCGAGCTGCCTCTCGAAGCCCTAAGGTTGAACATTAACCAGCTGGAGCTATAGAGTGGGGTAAAACGTTACATATAAAAATGAATCATCTATCTGCTCCTGGGAGAGAGGCCCTACGGCGAGCTCTGCACCCAGAGCTGTCCCGGCCATGTCCCTTGCCCAGTGCATCGACCCTTCTGGCGGCCACTTCCAGAGACCATTCGGCCGCCAGCGTCTGAAATCGGATGGGGGAGGGAGGGATGGGGTCATCGAACCAGGCTTTCTCCTTGAGTAGCCTGATGTTAAGGCCTCTAACACGAGCGAATGTCCCTTCCTTTCACTCTCAAGGTACACATAAAGGTCTGGAACAGCTTTCCTCTCTTACAAAGGTTAGTGGGAACAGCTGCGCACAGGGTCGAGAACCCAGGCTCAGCAGTCGACTCCGAGGATCAGCCGCCTGTCGCGGCGCTGGGGCTGGACCCTGGGAGGCAGGGCTGGGGGCGGGGGAGGTAGGGAGTGGAGCTGGAGGGGAGGCGGGCAGTGGGCGGTGCGACACGCGCACTAGCTGGGGGGGGGGGAGAGGGAGGAGGGGGAGGGGAGGGGAGGGGGAGGAGAGGGAAGGGGAGGAGGGGGAGGGGGGAAGAGGATGAGACCACGCGCAAGGCCTGGCTCGGGTCTCACCCCACCCCTACTGGCCTGGGCCCTGCTTCTTTCTGACCCTAACCTATTTGTTTCTTTAAACATAAGTAACAGAAAGTAACAGTGATAACTTCAGCCCTGACTTCTGTGCTAGACTCATGTGCTCAAACATACAGAACTTACAAAAAGATCGCTGGAGAAAGAATTCAGGATAGTGCACCCAGAGTTCTAATGCCCTACAGCAACTCGCGGTGCTCAGCAAATCCCTGAAAAGAAAGATACGTTTCTGTATCTCTCCCTGTCTTTCTCCCTCTATCTGCCCCCTCTCCTCTTCCCCACTCAAGAAAAGAGATAAAGTGGATGCAAGCCAGAGAAAGATGTGATGTTACATAAGGTATTTCCAACCAACGTGCAGAACAATTCTTGTATCTCATAAGAAGATTGGTTTATTTCTATGCAAAATAGCTGCTTTACTCAAAATGCAGTGCCTAGCCCATTATAACCTCTTAGTAAATAATTTTTTGAACACGGAACACCTCCACCTGACACCCCTTGGATCCTACCCATGACCTGTTCACTGAAGCAACATAATTTTTACTGAGAGCATTCACCCACATCTTTGAACTTGGGGGTATGAGTAAGTGGCTGTGACATGTGGTATCGACTCTGCGTCATTCAATTAACTCTCACCATCATGTCTTAGCTTCTTCAAAACCCCACTGCTCCTTCACCGCCTGTATAGTAATCATGAGAATTTCTAACAGGTTGGAGGGTGGTCTCAGAAACATGCTGGGAACCAGGTTTTTCAGAGACTCAGCAGGCATCAAGCATGTAGTGAGAACCGTCTATATTTTAGTTGCACATTAATCATTTCCAGGAGAAATGGCTTTGAGTTTAAGATGTGGTGTCATCATGTTCCTCTCTTCATGTAGTATCACTGCTCTAACTTCAGTGCACACAATATTCGATATCATTCCCACAGAGCAGTACACCCCAAGTTGGTCATCACCCAACTTTGTTACCCCACTTCAATGAGAAAAACAGAATTGACTTAAATGTTCTACCAGTTACCTCCTGAGAGAAATCAACACATCAAAGCAAATACATAAAAAGGTATGAAATCATACTCAGTTGCTGTGCAGTGACTTAGAGACACAAAGGAACATAGGTGGGGGAAGGACATTTACTTTTAAAGGTGTGGGTGGTTGGGGACAGGGGCATTATAAAGGATATTGCAGCCCTCACTCAAACTGTCTTCTCCCCTCCAAATTACCATGTTATCTGATACCCTCAATCTGTTGGTGTCCTGGGTAACAGACAGTTTGACCAAGAGGTCATCGACCAGAGGGCTTGGGTGACTACAAACAAGTTTGACAAGAAAGGAATCTGGGTGGGGTGCCATCATGGAGGTGGAGAGAGGATGAGACCACAGTGACTGGAGCATCCCGGCAACCCCAGGTCTGTGCTGGACCTCGCATTCACAAGCAAAGCCTTTTCAGAGAACGGGCGTAGGAAGAGCTGTCAACATAGCTTCATGGATGGGCAAATTACATCTCTCTCCACATCTTTTTTCCTTCCCAGTATTTCTTGCCTTCTTCATTTCCTCCTTTTCTTTTTGCCCGTCTGCCACCTCAGTGGGCTTTCTCCGGAATTCTGCTTGCCCCTGGGTTATCCCCTGCTTGTTTCATCTTTTGAATTAAGGCTTCAGATTATTTTTAGTGTTTACTCTTCGAGATATAAAAAGTTGTTTTATCCAGTCAAGGGTCTACCTGTACACTATTTGTATTCATAAGTATGGAGAGTGCTTGTATGAATAAAAAAGGTGTTAGGGCCGATATAAAGCATGCAATATTGGAACCTTTTTTTTTTTCATAGCAAGAGAGGGACTGTGCTCGTTCTTTAGTAAAGTCCCACTGCACACTGGACATCCTGTCGGTGAGCACTCGCCTTTCACCCCAGGCATCATGACCACCAAAGTGGTAAATCTCAGTTTAATTTACTACTCTCAACTTGGAAGTTCCTCCCTCACATGAAACTACCACCTTGGAGGGTCAATATTTTGTGTTCCAAGAGAAAACAGATACAGTGCTATGTAGAGATTAGGTGATAATATGAGTTCCTTTCCGCATCTTTCCATAATAAAGGTACTTTATTTTTCTTGTGCTTTATGTGATTGTTACTGGCTCAACAGAATTTTCTGGTGATTTTTTCCTTTTATGGGTTAGAAAGCACCTTCACTGCCATCCTGCAACTCTTTCATATTAGAACATGATAGAAGGTCACCTTCCCCCACAGAAGAGCTTTCACATTTCCACCCTTTCTTGATTCTTTTTCCTTTCTAATGTCTTTTGACATCTGTCTTTAGAGTTAATTTTTAATCTCACAACTCTCTCCTGTTTCACTTTTTACATTTCATTTCTGAGCACTCATTGTTCTCACATCTGAAAACTATCATTGTCCATATTATTCCTTTGTCAACCACCATGTGGAATGTTTTAATATGAGTTAAGATTTTGGGGTCATTTTCTCTTAAGCTTTTTGTGGGAGCCTGGCACAATACCTGGTAAATAGTTAATGTTCAATAAATGACTATCAATCAAACAATATAATTAAAATCTTTGCTCACAAAAATCAAAGTTCAAAGACATTAAAATTGATTGAATTGACATGGATTAAATATCAAATTAATTCTAATTAATTTCTATTCTTTTTCTCAACAAATCAGTCATGTAAAAGAATTCTGTAGCAGAAATTTTATCTTAATCTTTTTATCATCTCTACCATCATCTTTACTGCATCAGAGCATTTTTAGGGTAATGAATAATATTATCCATCAATTTTAGGAGGATGATCAGGGTTCATAAGATACTGGACAAATGTATATATAACTTGAAGAATGTGTGTGGTGAGGAAGACAGGAGATGTGTTTGTGTGTGTGTGTGTGTGTGTGTGTGTGTATTTAGGGGGGGACACATATATGTCAGAATTTTTCAGCTTACAGTTGTTAGAACCAAGGATCATTTTACTTGTTAAAGATTATGATCTCCATAGACTGGCTTGGTGGTACAGTTGGTTAGAGCATGAACTCTGAGCAACAGGGTTGCAGGTTCAATTCCCACATGGGCCAGTGAACTGAGCCAGAGCTGAGCTGCCAATGGGTGGCCAAATGGCTCAGCTTACAAGGTTGCCAGGCTGCAGTCCCTTCTCCCCACCAACTAGATTGAAGGCTGTGACTGGACTAAGAGCTGAGCTTGTGCCCTCCACAGATTGAAGGACAACAACTTGACCTGGAGCTGATGGAAAACACACTGTTCCCCTTCCCCAATTCCCCAACACTGTTCCCTTCCCCAATTCCCCAATAAAATCTAAAAAAAAGACAAAAAAGTCATGATCTCCAATCCTCACAATTATTTTACACTTAAAAAAAAATCTTACTATTCACAATACATGGTGAAATATAGTGCATCAAAATATGCTATGGACAAAGTTGTTTCATTTTTGTAGTTAGGGAAAAGAACACTTGAGGAGTTAAAAATGCTAGTCAAGGGCCGGCCAAGTGGCGCAGTGGTTAAGTGCTGGCCTTGGAAGCCAGCGACCCCAGTTCGGTCCCACATATGAGGGCCAGTGACACTGCCCTCAAAAAACAACAACAAAAAAAATGCTAGTCAACTCAGAAATAACAACAAAAAAGTATTAGCCTAATCAGACTTTGATTAAAGTCATAGACCAAAAAAATCAGTTATTTTTATTTCTGCTGATTGTTGACCAATAAGCATCAAATATTTTTTATTAATTTCTTGGTGGCAAAATATTCCTTAGGTCACTTAGCCCATCCACTCCCACTTTCCGTGTGCTACCACGAACAATAAGCATATATTATCACAAACAATGGAAAGAGTGGCTTACCTTTGATAAGACCACTATAAAGCATTTGATAATTCTTATATACCAGAAAAAAATTGTTTTGCCTTATTATGCTAAAAAAATGAACAAATACTTATGGGAACAAACAAGTAAATGTGGAGACTGGAGTGGTAGGGAATTACAATGAAGTAGGTTTTGCAATACTATAGGGGTTTCAAAAAACCTGGTCTCTGCTGGAGAATTGCTGGTCTTGGCCTTGCTGTTCTTACATGGAACTTTTAAGGAACCCAGGAAGGGTTAGATGAATTGGGATTCAAAAAATTAAGGGGAGGGGGCCGGCCGAATGGCTCAGTTGGTTAAGAGCTCGCTCAAGAGTGCGAGTTGAGGGCGGGCCCAGTGGCGCGGCAGTTGAGCGCTGGCCTGGGAAGCCAGCGGCCCCGGTTCAGGTCCCACTTATGAGGGCCAGGGACACTGTCCTCAGAAAAAATAAGAAAAAAAAAAAAAAAAGAGTACGAGCTGAGCTCTGAGCAATGGCGGTTCGATGCCAGCCCGAGCTGAGTTGCCGTTGAGCTGCCAACAGGTGGCAGGATGGCTCAGCTTAAAAAAAAAAATAAGGGGAGGATGATTGGGCACTTATGAAATGTAAAAGAGTAGACTAATTATCTTTGATTGGCTTAGAGACTATAACCATCATTTAAAAAATTATCTACACGCCCATAAAACTATGAGTCAATAGTATTTTCACTACACTCTTAATATCCTTTTGACATTATATTTTGACTTTATTTTATGTATATAACCTTTTAAAAATATAATTATAGAATGATAAGAAGACAATTTACTGAGTACTTACTATGAGTCAGGCACTGTGCTAAGTGCTTTTCACATATTATCTCAATCAGTTTTCACAACAACCCTATAAAGTAGATACTATTATTTTCTTATTTGACTGATAAGAAACCTGATGCTCAGAAGTAACTTCCCTTAGGCTCCCTGGTTAATGAGTAGCAGAGTCTGGCATAGACTAGAACTGAAAACATGTACAATCTGACAAGAGGTTTGTTCTCCCAACCACTAAACAACCTGCCACTGTGAAAGTATTGCTGGTCTTCTGTATCATTTTCTGTTGATACCATGATAATATGCCATTCATCAAATAAAAGACAAATATATTAAAGGTGCTATGAAAATAATATTGGCTAGTTAGTTTACAAGATGAATAGTCTTTGAAAAAAATGATGATTATAGTGATGGACCCAAAAGTAAAGTAGTCATTCATATGTGTTTCAAGGAATATTTTTTGTTGTTGTTGTTGTTTTGGGTTTTTTTTGAGGGCAGTGTCACTGGCCCTCATATGTGGGACCCGAACCTAACCAGGGCCACTGGCTTCCCAAGCCAGCGCTTAACCACCGTGCCACTCAGCCGGCTCAAGGCATATTTTTTAGACTAAAGCAGTAGACATAACTTCTTAGACTATTTTTAAATGTGACATTTTTAGAAATGATAGGAAAGGAGCAAACTCTTGTTGATAGTAAAGAAAAGATATTCACACACACAATTATCAGTTAGTATATGATCAAATGATTTTTCCTTGGTCTTGTGCATTATATGACCCGCTTCCTCTTTTATTGACTCCTCCCACCCCCCATTGTCTATTTTTGAGGCTTAGAAGTATTCTTAAAATTATCCTTTTAAAGTCAGAATTAGATTTATTAAATATGAAATAAAAATATCTTTTTTGGCTGCTTATTTTCTATAAATGTCTTTCTCTGCCTCTCTATGTTTATCTCATGTTTCTTCTATCTCAGATGTTTTTGTTTCTTTTTTACACAGCACCACTAAGTCCTCTCCTTTCCCTACTTCAAGGCTGTGCTTAAGATTCACTTCCTTGGACTTGGGATAAAACATGTTAATTGAACTCTAGATCTCAGCTTAGACATCCCACTCTGGAAAAGGTCTCCCTGACATCTTGCCATTGGGTTCGGTGAAAGTGCCGCTGCTGTGTGTTGCCCTAGCTATATCATAGCACATAACACATTTTCACAGACTTAACGCTTTTGAGGATTGTAGGCCAGTTATTTTGTAGAATGTCTCTCAATTTATTTGTGTATGACATTTTCAAGTGATTAGATTCAGACTACGTATCTTCTGTGATATTCAGGAATAGCACAGATGTGAAAGTGTTTTCTTAGGCACACAATGTTCAGTTATATAATATTTGGTGATGTTACATTAATTATTTGATTAAGGTGTTTTCTGCTAGCTTCTCTATTGAACTATTACACTTTTCCCTATTGTAGTTAATATGTCATAAGCAGCTTGATGGTGAGGAACTGAAGCCTCTTGCCAAAAGCCATGTGAGGGAGTTTGGAAGTGGATTCTTTAGTTCAAGTCATTGTAGCCCTGGCTGACAGCTTGACTGCAACCTAAACTGCTCCCAGATTCCTGACCCTTAAAACTGTATGAGAAAACAAATGTTTAGTGTTAGAAGTTGCTAAATTTTGGAGTAATTTGATACATTGTAATAGATAACTAATGCACTATATATCTATTTCCTACCTTTCACAAGGTTTTGTCACTTTTCATCTGCTATAGCCTCTTCCTTTCTTCTTTGCACTTTGGGGTTTAGTCTTTCTTTCCCCCTTTTTACTTCCATAGTAATAGTATCTTTTTGTTGTTGGTAAAATAGAGATAAACAAATGTATTTCATTGACACTTTTTCCCCCCACAAGTCCAAGGAAGTGAATATTATTTTTTCTCTCTCTCTTTCTTTTAAAGATTTTATTGGGGAATTGGGGGGAGGAAACAGCATTGAGGAATTAGGGAAGGGGAACAGACAAGTTGCTGTCCTTTTGTTCTTCAGTCTAGTTGCGGAGGATGTCACTTCACTGGCCCATGTTGGTATTGTGATCATTACGCTCTTCCTGGCTGAGGCAGATTGGTTGCCGGCCAGCCATGGTAGCCTATGGCAGCCCACTGCAGCAGGGGCTGCTGCCTACGTCGTCACTGGCAACTCACCACAGCCCAGCTCCAGATCGAGCTGTTGTTACCCATCTTAGCTGTAGAGGGCGCAGCATCACTGGCCTATGTGGGATCTGAACCAGTCGCCCTGCTGCTCAGAGCTCGCACCTCCAAGCCAACTCTTAACCAACAAGCCACTCAGCCTGCCTGAATCTATTCTTTTTTCATTAAAGTTTATTGGGGTGACAATTGTTAGTAAAGTTACATAGGTTTCAAGTGTATAATCATGTAATACATCATCTATATATCACATTACATGTTCACCACTCAGAGTCAGTTCTCTTTCCATCACCATATATTTGACCCCATTTATTCTCATCTACCACCCCTCCTCCCCCTTTACTTTCTAGTAACCAATAAACTATTCCACTCAACTATTGTCTGTGTTTATGAGTTTTTGTTTCTTCATTTGTTTGTCTTGTTCTTTTGTTGTTTCCAGTTTTATATACCACATATCAGTGAAATTATATGGTTCTCGATTTTTCTGACTTATTTCTCAGCATAATCATCTCAAGATCCATCCATGTTGTTGAAAATGGCACTATTTCATCTTTTCTTATGGCAGAATAGTATTCCATTGTGTATATATATACCACATGTTCTTTTTTTTTTTTAAAGATTTTATTGGGGAATTGGCGGAGGGGAACAGCGTTGGGGAATCGGGGAAGGGGAACAGACAAGTTGCTGTCTTTTTGTTCTTCAGTTTAGTTGCGGAGGATGTTACTTCACTGTTGGTATTGTCATTGCGCTCTTCCCGGATGAGGCAGATCGGTCGCTGGCCTCTGGATGGTTGCTCACCGCGGCTATTGGCAGCTCACGCTGGCTGCCAGCCGCTCACGCTGGCTGCGGGCCACTCACTGTAGCCTATGGCAGCCCACTGCAGCAGGGGCTACAGCCCACACCATCACCGGGGCTCGCACAGCCCAGCTCCAGGTGGAGCTGTTGTTAGCTGTAGAGGGCAGTGTCACTGGCCCTCATGTGGGATCCGAACCAGGGCCGCTGGCATCCCAAAACCAGCGCTTAACCAATGCGCCACTCGGCCGGCCCTACCACATGTTCTTTATCCAATCATCTATCAAAGGGCCTTTTGTTGTTTCCATGTCTTGGCCACTGTAAATAAAGCTGCAATGAACATCATAGCACATATCTCTTTATGGATAAATGTTTTCAGATTTTTTGCATAGATACCCAGGAGAGGGATTGCTTGGTCCTGTGGTAATTATATTCTTATTTTTTGGAGGAATCTCCACACTGCCTTCCATAGTGGCTGCACCAATTTGCATTCCTACCAACAGTGTATTAGGGTTCCTTTTTCTCCACAGCCTCTCCAACACTTATTATTATGTGTCTTATTGATGATAGCCATTCTAATTGGTGTGAGGTGATATCTCATTGTAGTTTTTATTTGAATTTCTCTGATGATTAGTGATGTTGAGCATTTTTTCATACGTCTATTGGTCATTTGTATGTCCTCTTTGGAGAAATGTCTAATCAAGTCTTCTGCCCATTTTTTAATTGGATTATTTGTTTTTTTGTTGTCAAGTGGTATGAGTTCCTTATATATTAGCCCCTTATCAGAAGATTATTGGAAGATTTGCAAAAATCTTCTCCCATTCAGTTGGTTGCCTCTTTATTTTGTCGATTTTTTTTTTTTTTTTGCTGTGCAGAAGCTTTTTAGTATGACATAGCCCCATTCATTTATTTTAGCTTTTACTTCCCTTGCCTTTGAAGTCAAATTCAGGAAGTGAATCTTAAGCACAGATTTGAAGTAGGGAAAGGCTAGAACTTAGTGGTGCTGTGTTTAAAAAAAACATTTGAGACAAAAGAAATATGAGATAAACACTGAGAGGCAGAGAAAGGCATTTATAGAAAATAAGCAACTGATAAATATATTTTTATTTCATATTTAATAAATCTAATTCTGATTTTAAAAGAATACTTTTAATTCTTTTTTTTTTTTTTGGTCTCCCCCAGCACCACTCTCATTCTGGAAACAGAACTATCCTCCTTTTAGAAGAACTGCTCTTCTCTTTATTCAAACTGTATTGTTCTGCTGGAGGCTGCCAAATATAGAACTGGTCTTTGTTTACAAGAGGAGGCATACGATCTCTGCTAGCTTTTCAGTCCCTTCCTGGGAATTTTCAAATGGGAATTACAGTAGTGCTTTTCATAGTGAAGAGATTAGATGTCAAAAGTTGGTTTTTCTGGGAAGAAGGTTGCAGTCTTTAGTAAGACAGAAAGCTGACTCAGAGAGAAGCACTGATGAGAATGGGTGGAAAGAAAATCCTGGAAGTGTCCCCATTCCTGTGATCTTTGAGGTTGAGTTAAACCCATGCTGTTCCTGATATTTTCCTACTCAGGTCAGTATAGTTCTTATTTGCTTCAGGGTAGTTTAGATTGGATTTCTGTTACTTGCTTCAAAAGTGCCCCTATGGCAGGTTCAAGATAGTGGCATGGGAGTTCACCCCCTCCTAAGAACATATCAAATGTACAGGTACATTTAGAGCAATTCCTCCTGAGAGACAACTGAGAACCAATTGAATAGCTTCTGCACAACAAACAAGAGAGATACCTCATTGAGAAGGTTGAGGAACCATGAGAACTCTCAGAACCAAGGGAACTACTCAGGACCAAAGGAACTGGTGAGCACCATTGTTTATGTCTTCCCTGAACTTGGATTATGGGCAGGAGCTCTATCGAGGTTTTCTGGCCAACCTGCAGGGCTGCTGTAGCATGTCCCCAGTCATCCCTCTCAGAACTAGATCCAGCAGGAGGAGGAGGGATCCATAGTGCCTGTACATGGGGTTCCTCCACCCAGAGATTGATCCAGTGGGTAGGCAGGGAACTGCTGCCTGCACCCACTGTGCTGCATGTGCATGTGGGGCTCCCCTGCCTGGAGAAAGTGTGGAACTAGCAAAATGCTATGGTACTACATGCAGGGCTGCCCGGTCAGGATAGAGTATGGAGCCAGTAGGTTGCTGCCATGTTCACACACCAGGCAGCCCTGCCTGGAAACCATTCCTGGCCAGGCAGCACACCAGGCACTGCAGGCGCCTGTCCCAACTACAAAACCATCAGCACACAGTCTCCACAGAAGCCACTTTTTCAAGATTGGGAGTGATAGCTGTTTCATCTAACTCATAGGAACAAACACAGAAAGTCAAAACAAAATGGGGAGACAGAAGAATATGCCCTAAATGAAGGAACACACATACACACACACAAGCACAGACACACACACACACACACACACACACACACCCATACACACACGCAACCATGGAGAAAAACCCTACTGAAACAGATAAGTAATTAGCTGATAAAGAATTTAAAGCAATGGTCTTAAGGATGCTGAACAAAGTAGAAAATAGAATAGAGGAAATCAGAGAGCACTTGAACGAAGAGTTATAAAATGTAATAAAGAGCCAATTAAAAATGAAGAATACAACGATTGAGATGAAGAATACATTAGAAGGAATTGACAGCAGGTTAGTTAATACAAAAGAATGGATTCATGATCTGGAAGACAAAATAGTGACGATCACCCAGTCAGAAAGTGGTTATAAAAAAACTCCCAGCAAGCAAAAGCACAGGACCAAAGAACTTCACAGGTGAATTCTATCAAACATTTAAAGGAGAATTAGTGCCTATCCTTCCAAAACTATTTCCAAAATATTGAAGAGGGGTGAACAGCTCCAAACTCATGCTACAAGGCCATCATTACCCTGATACCAAAATCAGAGAGAGAGAGAGAGAGAGAGAGCCAGAGAGCGAGAGAGAAGAGAGAGAATGAATTACAGGCCAATATCCCTGATGAACATAGATGCAATAATTCTCAATAAAATACTAGCAAATGGAATTCAACAATATAAGACATTGAAGAAAGAAACTAAAGAGGACACAAATAAATTGAAAGATATACTGGGATTTTGGGTTGGAAGGATTAATATCATTAAAGTGACCATAATACCCAAAGCAATCTATAGATTCAATGCAATCCCTATCAAAATGCCAATGGAATTCTCACAACTAGAACAAATAATCCTAAAATTTATATGAATCACAAAAGAACATGAATAGCCAAAGCAATTTTGAGAAAGAAGAACAAAGCTGGAAGTATGATGCTTTCTTTTTTTATTTGACATTTTTATTTTAGGCTGCAAAAACAAAAACAAGCAAACAAACAAACAACAACAAAAAAACTCGAAACAGGCTTGTCAAATGATGAAAAGTCATCCTTTCCAGGGAAGCAGAAAGTAGACCATCCTGCTTCACTGCTGCTTGCACTCTGCTGGGTCTTGATCCTTCTTTGAGTCATAGTCTGGATCATTTTCCTCATCTTCTTCTTCCCCTTCCTCATCCACTTCTTCACCTTCTTCATCATAATCATCATCATCATCATCTTCAATAGCTTCTCCAGTAAAGTATAACACTGATCTTGGGATTATACGTTCATGTAAAAAGTGACCAATTTCAAAGTCGGCAGCAAGGATAGCTTAAGCATCATCATCCAGATCTCCACTCTCAGGAACTTCAGAAGGAGCGAAAAAATTAAAGAAAGAATCATTTGAAACTATTTTGGTCACAGTATGAACTGTCCCTCTTCCCTTGTGTTTCTGCTTCTTTTTAATGGTTTTCAAAGTGACATTCTTCCCTTTTTTCCAATCTATCTGGCACCCTGTACAACCCATAATTTCTGGTCCATCAAAAGAAAAGGGATCAGAATCATCTGGTTCTGACCTTTGTCAACACTTCATTTGTGAAATATTCATGTCTTTGTCAACACTTCATTTGTGAAATATTCATTAGGCTCAAAGTGAAATTCTAAGACAAAACTCATAGGCTGGCCCGCATCTGAGAACTTCACTTTAATATCTTTCAAGTGCTTCAGAATAGGCTCATCATGTTCCTGAACCATATCACTGAGCAAGTCAACATTCTTAAAAACAGTCAACCAAAATTCAGGAATTCCCTTGGGGTCTTTTTTTTCTTCATCCTTTTTCTCATCTTCAATCTTGGCCTTTTCTTTCAGCTCCAAAATTTCATCTTCCTCATCTAGTTTCCATTGACATTCTTCTTCTGTAGGTTCATAAATTGCATTAATGATCTCAAATCGCTTATCAAATAAAGGCTGATAGAGAACAGCATACTTTCTTTCAAGATCGTGAACTTCCTCCTAGAACTTGGCTTCTATGTGTGCACATTTAACTTGAAAGTTTTTGCGAGCATTCACTTGTCTTTTAACTACCATAGGCAAGCTTTCAATGTATCCTGTTGGTGTTTCTACCAGACCATCAAGTCTTTCTTAGAGGGCTGCAAGAATCTGAGGATTTTGCACCATCTGAACAGTCAGCTGACATGCTTTGATTTTTGTTTCTTCACCAGTTTCTTCTTCTTCTTCTACTTCTTCAACATCATCCAAATCTTGATCAAGTTCAGGCTGTTCTTTGTTGTCAATGTCTACCATGTTTTAAGAACGCCAAATATCGGTGGCCAGCACGGGAACCAAGCAGCTGGAGCTGCGCAGACAGTGACTCCAGGAAGCAACAGGAGGAGCAGGAGGAAGCGCCGTGAGCAGATGGCGCTAAAAAAAAAAAGCAGTATCATGCTTTTTTATTTCAAACTATATTACAAAGCTATAATAATCAAAACATATTGGCATATTGGCATAAAAATAGACACATAGATCAATGGTGCAAAATAGAGTCCAGAAACAAACCCTCATATATCTGTAACAAAGTAGCCTAGAATATACAATGGAGAAATGACAGTCTATTCAACATTTGGTGTTGGGGAAAGTGAACAGATACGTGCAAAAAATGGAAAAAAAAAAATAACCCGGGCCACTCTCTTACATCATACGCAAAAATAAACTCAGAATGGATTAAAGACATAAATATAAGACTTGAAATTATAAAACTCCTAGAAGAAAACATAGGTAGTAAACTACTTGACATCAGTCTTAGTAATATCTTTTTGGATATGTCCCTTTGAACAAGGGAAACAAAAACAAAAATAAACTAACAGTACTTCATCAAACTAGAAAGCTTCTGTACAGCAAAGAAAACCACCAACAAAACAGAAAGACAACCTTGTGAATGGGAGAATATATTTGCAAATGATATATTTGATAAAAGGTTGATATCCAAAATGTGTAACAAACTCATATAACTCAATAACAACAGCAAAAATACAAAACCCAATAAAAAACATGGGCAAAAGACATTTCTTCGAAGAAGACAATTAGATGGCCAACAGACATATGAAAAGGTGCTCGAGAGCACTAATCATTAGAGAAATGCAAATCAAAATCACAATGTGATACCACCTTACACCAACCAGAATGGCTATTATCAAAAAGTCAACAACTAACATGTGTTGATGAGGATGTGGAGAAAAGGGAGCCCTCATGCACTGTTGGTGAGAATGCCAATTAGTGTAGCCACTATGGAGAAAAGTATGGAGATTCCTCATACTAAAAGTAGGTTTACCATCTGACCCAACAATTCCATTCTGGGTATTTATCTGATGAAAACAAAAAACACTAATTCGAAAAGATATATGCACCCCTATGTTCATTGCAGCATTATTTACAATAGCCAAAAAATGGAAGCCACTTAGGTGTCCATCCATGGATAAATGGATAAAGAACAGGTGATACATATATCCCATAGGATATTACTCAGCAATAAAAAAGGATGAAATCTTGCCATTTGCTGCAACATGGATGGACCTAGCAGGTATTATGCTAAGTGAAATAAGTCAAACAGAAAAAGACAAAAACTGCATGATTTCACTTATATCTTAAAAAAAAAAAGGAACAAACAAAAACAAAACAAAACAAAAAACAGACTCAGAAATACAGATCAAGCTAATGGTTGCCTGAGTGGAAGGGCTTGAGGGGATGGATGAAAAAGATAAAGGGGAATATAGTCAGTATTGTGATAAGTTTGCATGGTGACAGGTGATTACTAGAGTTAATATGGTGATCACATTTAAGGTATATAAATGTCTAATCACTATATTGTACACCTGAAACTCATGTAATATTGTGTACCAAGTATACTTAAATTTTAAAAAGTCCCGTACCACACCCCCATAAATAGTCTTCTCCCCTGAGGAGAACAGAAGAAAGTTTAATTGGAGCCATGACTTGAGATAAGCTTTTGGTATCCTGGAGTCTTCAGTATTAGTCAAACAATACCTTCTAGGGCTGGCCGAGTGGCGCATTGGTTAAGAGCTGGTTTTGGGATGCCAGCGGCCCCGGTTCGGATCCCACATATGAGGGCCAGTGACACTGCCCTCCACAGCTAACAACAGTTCCACCTGGAGCTGGGCTGTGCGAGCCCTGGTGACGGTGTAGGCTGCAGCCGCTGCTGCAGTGGGCTGCCATAGGCTACAGTGAGTGGCTGGCAGCCAGCGTCAGCTGCCAATAGCCATGGTGAGCGACCATCCAGAGGCCGTCGACTGATCTGCCTTATCCAGGAAGAGCGCAATGACGATACCAACATGGGCCAGTGAAGCAATGTCCTTCGCAACTAGACTGAAGAACAAAAAGACAGCAACTTGTCTGTTCCTCTTCCCCAATTCCCCAAAACTGTTCCCCTCACCCAATTCCCCAATAAAATCTTAAAAAAAAAAAAATACCTCCTAGTGGCCCTCTGCTAACACTTCCTGGGATGTATGGAGTGGGTAAAGGAGAGTTGTGTACACAAATACACACACACACACACACACACACACACACACACACATTAAGCTTTTTTCTTTTTGCCAACACAATAATATTTATTGAAGATCTATTATATTTCGGACACTTTCACAATCATCTGTCCTGCATTAGTCCAAGAAACTAGATTTCCAGGCTGTTCCTAATTATAGATGAGATAATACCTAAAAGATGTTAAATATTAGTCTTTACATAATAGGAAAGTTATGAGCAAAGACTCTCGTTCTGTGCACCTTTCTATAACTTCTGCAGGTTTCACCACCATTTGGATGTCTCTTTTGCTTTCATAATAAAAGTTTATCCCAAGAAACCTGGAATAAGATTTCAAATGCAAATGCTATTTTAGTATTACTACTTAAATGACCTGTTTCTAAAAATATTTTGAGAAAGATTATAAAACATGAACAAAAAATCCAAATAAAACTATAATTAAATAGTGTGACTTGCCTTGAAATCCTAGCCTTATTCATATAAGTTTGTGTCCCTCAAAGAAGCAGACTGAAACAAGTCAGCCCAAATCTACATAAACAGACTTAAGTTCGGGGGAGCTGCAGTGTTAAAGGCATTAATTCCACCTTTGATTGTTACTTTGAAACTTGGACAAGTAGTATTTGTCCAGTCATTTCTCATGTGTTTTTTCTCTCTTGGTCTTCCTTGGGGAAAATGGTTACAACAGCTTAGAGCTCCCTTCTGAAGAAATTTCCACACTGGCAAAGGCACCAACTTTTAACTTTCACAGTGGGTGGTCTGACACAGAAATTCCCCTGTGGCTGAGAATCTGGAGCCTGGCTGGGCCTCCCTTTAGCTGCAGTATTTAAACATTTTTATATGTAATTTAAGCTGGGAACTGTTAGAATTAAAAATAGGTAATTAGATTTTTTTCCATTAGAAAATTGTAAGGAATTTCCAGCATATTCTGTACAGTTGAAACTATAAGTCTATGTTAAAAAATTTCTTCTTGTTCACTTTTTAAAAAATGTAATATCTTGATTTCTTACTTTGCTCTTTCATTTTTATCCTCTCTTCTTATGCCTGTAAAATTTTTTCTTAAATGTTAACTATAAATACATATTTAAAATATAAGTCATAATATGTTTTTGTTTTTCAAATCATTTATTTAATAAAAAGTTATTGAATACTATTGCAAGACTCTGTTCTAGGAACAATAGAGACAATATAATAATTTACCAAAATAAGTTTTTTTTATCCTCAATACTTCATTTTAATTGTGACAACTAATCAATGAAATAGGCACTACTTTCCCATTTTACAGATGAGGAAACTGAGGTGCCAAGAGAGTAATTAATATGCCCAAGACCATCTAACTAGAAAATGGTAAACCTGAATTTCAATCTGGGATTGTTTGACATCCAAAGGTTTTTCTCTTAGACACATGATGCTGTGTTCCTACTCACCACCCCAAAACCAATGCACGATAATTACCCAACTCATTTCATGATGGTTTCAACTCAGAAACAACCACCTCTAAGTAAAGGAATTCTACTATTACTATTAGCCAGTAGCTAAATACTACACATGGAATGATATAACCGAAGTTCTCAGGAAGCTTAAAGTATACAATAAGAGATAAATCATGTAGGCATATAACTGAAACCTAAATTAAAATGCAATGATTACCTTAGGAGTACCTTGGACTTTCAGAAAAGAGAGAATACTTCTGGCTGGGAGGATCAAGGAGTCATGTTTGAGATTCTTTTTGATTTTGCCTTTAAAAGACGGACAGGGTTACAATAGAAGTGGAAGGAGAACATTTTAGGCAGAGGAAAAAGCACAATAAAGACTTAATGGTGTAAAAACAACAACAAAAAAAGACTTAAGGGTGGATGTGGAATGAGTTTGGTGAACTGAGAATAATCCAGTATGGAGAAGTAGTGGAAGATAAGACTAAAAAGCTAAATTATGGCTAGAATGTGACAGACATTCAAAACTAGACTAAGAAGTTTGGAGTTCATGGTATAGACACTGAATAAATAACACTAAAATTTTGAGCAGTATGATGAATGAATAGATACTGTGCTTTAGCAAGTTAATGTGGCAAGGATATGGAACCAAACTGCAACAAGAAGTAAAATAAAAGGTTTAAACCGGGTATAGTAGAGAAAAAAGAGGAGACAGAGGTGAGAATATATCCAAAAGACTATATTGGGTGAGAGGATTTAGGGAAAGAACATATTCAAATAAACTTCAAGTTTTTGAGTTTATGGAACTGACTGAGGGGCTATTAAGAGAAATAGGGAAATACTATTCATTTGAAGACTTTCTTAAGTTGGTGAACAAAAAAAGGAATCATGTCAAGGCAGATAGTAAGAAATATAGCTTTGGAATTCCAACATCAGGAAATCCAGATTTTTTCTGGTAGAGAATTCACCAATTGACATGTCCAACCAAGACTGATCTTACTAAGAAGTTAAGTTGATGGCAACTTATTACGGTTTGTAAGGCAGCTAAAAGTTTGCCCTCAATATTTCATTTATTTATCAAATGTATCTGATAACACACACCATTAGATGCCCTAATATGGATTCAGGCATTGACAACAAAAGGTCCCTAAATGTTATTAGATTGCTCAACTTCTTCCTAATTAAAAACAAATCAAATTTTTATTAGAGAGAGATTAAAAAAGATTCCCATCTTGGAACACTGAGGGAAGACTTCAGTAGGGTGCCAGTACAAGCAAGAGGAACTGGGTACCGAGAAACCTGGGGGAGGGGCATTAACATTTTGTCAATAAATTATTAACCTATTCACCAATTTAAAAATATTTGTTAACGATCTATTGAGCATAGGGCATCTTGCTAAGTCCAATTGGAGCAAACACCAATGAGAAAAACACTGTTTTTATTCTTAAGGCATTTAGTAGACAAAAGATAGGGAATTTATTCCACCTCATAATTTTGCCAAAGGCTGGTTGGTATTTTGTGTATAGCCCTAGCAATTAAGTTATATGTTTCAGGTTTCTAAATTAGAATATTTTAAACATTGTAATATTCAGTACTGCTTATTGAGGGTTTTGTCTGTCTAATCAATCAATCTTTCAAAAACACATTAGAGTTCCTGATGGAGTGAGAGCTGCCCATTGTTTAGCATACTATTTTATTATAGTATGTATGAGAGGAAGGGACTCCTGTTTATATTTGACAGAAAATGAGTTTAATGTATGTACCATTTCTATAATGGTGCAGGTGAGGATATATGTACTGTTTTTGTCAACTTTAAAAGTATAAATGGACCTACAGACACAAATGTTTAGCAACATTTGCCAATGAATTGAATTCTTAAAATCCATAACTTAGTATAGTTATCAATAATTCAAAGCTGGGGAGTGTTGTTAATATGAAAGAATTAAAATTGCAAAAGATCTGAATGGATTGAAATACAGATTTGAAACTACAATTGAAACTTAATGATAGAGATGGGGAATTTTTAGGTTTTAAAAAAAATCAATAAATACCAACAGGGATGAAGCTGGCTTAATAAACCTCCTAAAACGATATTACCAGGGATTTTAGTGGATGTGGTAGCCAGCCTTCATGATGTCCCCAATAATTCCAAGTTCCTATAATTCACACCTTCTTTCTGTCTCCTCCCACAGTAAATAAGGTTGACTTCTGTAGCTAATAGAAGATTGTGGAAATGGTCATGTGTGACTTCCAAGACTAGGGCATAAATGATATAGCAGCTTCTGTCTTGCTTTCTTTTTGGTGATTCTCTGTGGAGGACAATCAGACAGCCCTATGAAGAGGCCCATATGGTGAGGAACTGAAGCTGCCTGCCAAGAGCCAACAGGAACCTCCCAGCCATGTGAAGGAGCATCTCCAACTGACAGCTCCAGTCAAACTTTCAGATGTCTGCAACCACACCCACTGTCTTGAATCCAACCTCCTGAAAGACCCTGAACCAGACCACCTAGCTAAGCTGCTCCCAAATTCCTGACTCACAGAAACTGAAATAGTAAATGTTTATTGTTGTTTTGAGAAACTACCTTTTTACAGTAATTTGCTATACATTAAGAGATAATATATGTAGAAGTGGGTTGATGTCATAACAAATCCTAAAAATGTGGGAGAGGCACTGGAATTAGGCAGTGACAGAAACTAAAGGACATTGAAAAGAGTGTTAATGGAAGTTGAAAACACAGTTATTGTAAGCCTGATGGCATGTAAGGAGGCTGATGATAAAGAAAATGTTATTGGAAACTGGAGGAAAAGAGAATAGTTTGAATATAGTGGTAGAAAGTTGAGCAACACTTCACCTGCAATGAAGTGGAAACTAGAAAATGTATCTAATATAATGGAGGATCTAGTTAAGAGATTTTCAGCCAGAGTGTTGGAAGCGCTGCTTGGTTTCCTCTTGTTTATAGTAAAATGTGAGAGGGAGAAAGAAAATCTAAAAGATGAATTGTTAAACCAAAAGAAGCCAAGACTTGTGAATCTTGAAAATTGTCAGCCTCTCAAGATGGGAAATATTGCTAAAACAAAGAAATAGCTTCTGTGCAAAGATCAAATCCAGGCACTGCCAGGTAATCATAGTATAAAACTGAAATTCAGGGGCAGCTGGTTACCTCAAGTAGTTAGAGCACAGGCTCATAACACCAAGGTTGCTGGTTCGATTCCCACATGGGCCAAGGAGCTCCACCCTCCACAACTAGATTGAAGACAACTACTTGACCTTGAACTGACGGGTCCTGGAAAAACACGCTGTTCCCCAATAAAATTTCTAAAAAAAAGAAAAAATGTTCAGGGCATGGTTGTAACTCCTTTGCTAAAACCTTACAAAGATCTAATGCTATGACTCAGAGAGCCATTCAATCAGATGCTAGAGCTGCTAGGAATCTTAAGGGTACTATCTCTCAGTAATCTCAGCAGAAACCCTAAGTAGTGAAGGGCTTATCTCAAACAGATTTGTAGGTGTGGGTTTTTCCTAATATGTAAACTATAGTAAGATTCACAGGAGACCCACAACATTTTTAAGAGTATTTAATTATTAGAAACACCAGCAAGCTGGACTGAAAGAAACAGAGATAGAACAAAAAGAAAAGGGGTCTCTGGACCTGAAAACTTCTACCGGCAGGAACCATACTGAGAAAATTACACAGCTGCAAACCTAGGCTACCTTTCATGGAAAAATACGAGTTGATTCAGAAAGCAGAACCAAGAGCCTAAAGGTAATAGTCAAAAATCATGGAAAATCATTCCCAGGAAGCAATAGTAATAAGTTCTAGTGAAAGCACATCCAATATTTGTTATGTCATGTTATGAGGATACTCAAGCAGCCCTCAGGACAGGTCAATATGGTAAGGAACTGAGCCAGCATGAACCTGATGGCCATATAAGTGATCTATCTTAGATCTTTCTGCCCCAGCCAGGCTTTTAGAGGATTGTAGCCTTAGCTGATATTTTAACTGTAACTTCATGAAAGACACTGCACCAAAACCACCCAACTAAGCCTCTCCCAAATTCTAGAGCCACAGAAATTGTGTAAGACAATAAATGTTTGTTGTTTTCAGCTACTAAATTTGGGAAATTTTTTTTTTTTTATGCAGCAACAGATAGCTAATACAGTGAATTACAACCTCAATATGAGGCAATGGGATGAAATGACTACTTTAAAATGTTATGTGCTTTTTGACTTCATCATTTCAATAAAGGCCCTATATTAACTATGGTGTAACAGTCCATTTGTAGATTTATATAAATTTAAGATATTGCATATAGTTTGAGTCATATACTTTGAAAGATATTGACAAAGACATTGAAAGCACTAAAGGACTATCAAGATAGTGAAAATTTAACAAAATATAACATGAAGAGTGCATGGGAACTGGTGATATGTAACCTTGACTACTCAAGACTTAGGGGTGACATGGCATCTGTACGAGCGTTTAAAGAAAGAACAAGAAAGATGTAATAGAATATCCTGTATATCTTATGTTCTTTCAAAGGGGAGAAAAAGAAAAAGGCTAATAAAAGTTACTAGGATAGTTTATAAGATTTAATGTCAACTTGTATATCACAAAGCACAAAAAAGGTAAGCATGAATCATTTTCTCCACTGGGAATAATTTCATTATCTATTGTTTGAGGTTCATTGAGAGGGTCCATTATGTGCCATACATGTAAGTTTTAACCTTGCAAACAGCCAACTAAGCAAAGTCATATAATTGTTGAAGACAGAGTTGGAAAAAGAATTGACTATTAACTCTTAAATCTCAAAGTAATAAAATTTGGGGGATCTCTTAAAGATATTTTATTTTTTCTTAAATAAAAAAATAAAGCTAGAAGATGAGTTGATATCCTCAACTTTAAAAAAACTTAGGAATTATTATTAGGATATTTGCAATTATAAAAACAGTAATATACCTGCAACACCTTATTTATTAGATTTTTTTTTTTTTTTTATTTTTTTTTTTAGCTGAGCCATCCTGCCACCTGTTGGTGGCTCAACGGCAACTCAGCTCGGGCTGGCCTCGAACAGCTGTTGCTCAGAGCTCAGCTCGCACTTTGAGCGAGCTCTTAACCAACTGAGCCACTCGGCCGGCCCTCTAGATTATTTTGTCTAATGCAATATTTCTTTAAACAGAAATGTGCAAACAAACCCATAGTCTTTTACCAGTTGCCTCTGAAGTTATAAAAGAATCCTTTCTTCATTTTACCACCTATAAATTAATATTTAGGTAGAGGATATATAAATGTTATGCAAACATTGATTTCTTATTATTTTTGAAGATGAAGATCCTGATAAGCATGAAATATTTTTTAAAAGTATTTTCATTTTTCAAATTAAGACTAATCATATTTTTATTAGAATAATGTATATTAAAAATGCCAATTGTAAGTCTGAAGTAAACATTTTTTTGACATTACACAGGCTCAATGTTCCGAGCTCTTCCCCAAGAATGTAAAAGCCCATTCTTTCTTAAATTGCTTTCTTAGAAAACCTTACGTTCAAGAACTTTTCTTATCATTGCTCCTCTAGGCTTAGGCTCCCAAGTTATTTTTCACCATCATTATTTTTATTTAATATCACCAGTAGAGATTAAGTAGAAAAATATATAAGGCAAAGTATTTCTGAATACATCAACATTCAAACATGGACACTTGCCTTTCAAAATCTTCGTTAACATGCCAAGATTTTCAGACTGTAGTTTGAAGTTCTTAAATTCTTTGCTTTATAACTGAGGAAGAATGTCTGCTTTTTCATGTCTCACAAAATATGTTCCTAGCTTATGAGTCTCCACTAGTCCCTGGGATCCACTGGGACTAAAATTTATCAACTGCAAATACACAAAAAGCCAAGGGGCAAGGCTTTCCAAATAAATATAAATTGGTTTTCCTTTTGGAGTGAGATAATCTTAATTATCATTAAGGCGAATGGAGAACACTTGTTTTCAACATATATTGCAATTCAACTCAGTTTCTTTAAAAACTATTGTAAATTGGTCTGGGTTTAGAATCTGGATAATTTCTAAGACAAGTATATTTCTGGTCATAACAGGAATACCCACTTCTCATATTAGATAGCTATTTATTGTGAAAATGTCAAATATTGAAAATATTTTTAAAAATATTTAGTTTCCTTTTTAGAGAGGATGGAGGCTTTTTAATTCTAAAGCCACTGTTAGTTTCCTTCTTAGAGAGGATGAGGGCTTTTTAATTCTAAAGCCACTGTAAAACTATGTTTGAAGATTTAGTTTTCCTATTATATAGCATCAACTAAGCAAAATATTGCCAGAATGTCTTTTAATATGGAATTTAATTTTTTTATTGCTATGTATTTATGTTCTATAATGGGAGCTAACCTCCCATAATTTTAAAATAAAATAAAAATTTAAATGTAGAATGAATGAATTTCTATTTTCTCAACAGTCTCTATAAGTTATATACCAATATCAAAATATCTAATTGTTTTTGGTATGTGGAATATTTATGAAAGTTTAATATTCTTTTTCTTCAAGTTATAATTTAAAGTGAGTTTTCACAGTGTTTGACTTCAAAGAAAATTAGTCCATACTCAACTTGTGTAATCCTTAGCCCTAATATATTTCAATTATGGTTTTTCCTTTGTGGCTCTGATATTTACACTTTAATTCATAGAATAACATTTGAAATAGTACTAACAATGCAACAAAGGATTTGCAGCTTCATATTTTATAATACAATTTCATAGAACTTGGATATATTATATAAAAGCCTATGGTCACTTCAGTACACTATAACACTGTAGTAATGTATACTATTTTAGATGGTGTAATAATAGGAAAGAAGAGAGATTCAGTGTGGAATACACTGATCATTACCAGGGATTCAGAGGTCACCTATTCTCTTTCTTCATTCTTTTTTTTTTTTTTTTTTTTTTTAAGAGGGCAGTATCACTGTCACTAGCCCTCATATGTGGGATCCGAACCGGGGCGGCTGGCGTCCCAAGCCAGCTCTTAACCACCACACCACTCTGCCTGCCCTCTTTCTTCATTCTTAAGTGAAAACAAGATAAAAACTATCACTTCAATGGCACAAATACTCAGATTGCATTCATTTGAAAAGTGTTTTAGGGAAAAGAGTGTGGAGAATGCAGTTTGGAGAACACCTGGCCCATCAACATACAAATAAACAGTAGTAAATATTTAACTCACAGCTGCCAGAATTAATCATTTATGTTCTAAGCCTATCTCATATATTGGAAGACTCAAACTTTCCTTTAAACTCTGAGCTTCTATGATGGTTTCCTATTGATTAAAAAAAAAGTAGAAAAGTCCCTCTTTTCAGTATAGAATTTGAGAAAGCTTTCTAAATTATAGTATTAAAAAAATAAATGCAATTAAATTATTATGGAAAATTTTATTTTAAAAAGATCACTAAATTGTCAGCTAAAATGGATCTTATTTATCTTTACATCCTCAGATCCTAACAGTATTCAGCTACAAGTAGAAATCCACTAAATATGTATTGAATGAATTATATCATAAATAAAATTAAGTTATTTAAAATGCAGCATCTTTGTTATTATTAAATTTGGGATTAATTCAGTGATAATAATTCAAAGTTTATTTTGTTTTCAAGGGCCAAATATATATGATTAAACATTAATGTTTAACAAGTGATCAAAACTTAATACAATTAGGCACACTTATATAAGTAGTATTTATTAAGTTCATATTAATTTTTGCTTAAAAATATTTTTCTGGCTAAAATCCTTAGTATTAAATAAATCAAATAGGATGCAAATCTAAATGAATTGTTGAGGTTAAGTGACCAACAGACAAATCCTAGAAATGTATAGCAGAAATGTGAATAGGTTTGAACATCTATCACTATGTTACTAACTAGAATAAGTATCTTTATTCAATTGAATCTGGAGTTTATTTGCATTTATATCAACACTGGGAATCTAGTTATTGTTACCGTGATTGTTGTTGAACTTTTAATGGATAAGATGCTGTGTCAATTTTAGTAGGCAGTGATTTCTTGTCTAAAAGTACAAATGTGTGAAAATTAAAACAAAATAAAAATGATGGTAGATGTTCAGCTTAAGTATTACTACCTTGGACTTATTCTATCCTGTATTTTCAAGCTCTCTTTTCTCCTCAGATGCTTTAAAGAAAACCTCTAAACAAATCTTGAAATGACAATACATCTTCACTGAGATCTTCCCCATGAATTCTGCATAGTTTTACTCTCAACTTATGTTAATGTCCAGATCTATGGACTAAATATATAGAGCTAACTACAGCAATACTAATTTACTAAAAAGAATTGCTCCCTCTAGTGAATTCACAATATTACTTCACTTTGTAGCACTGCTGCACTAATTTGATAAATGATATAAATGATGATGACTATTAGGTTGATGATAATGGTCTGACTTACTGTTGTGATATTACATTTTAATATTTTCTGTGCTTGAATATAAGGATGTTTCATAATGATTAATTAGAGCTGCTAGTGTGCTATTTTAGGACACTATATTTAAAAGCCTCACCCTGAAAAAATAATTTATTTCTAAAACTCCTCAGATCACTTTTGAAACCCATTTGGTACCATGTTATTTTGAGGGCTATGGCTACGTTGACATTAGCAAAGTAAAGGGTGGGGGGGAATGAAACCAATTGTCCTGATAATTAAAAGTGTTATGGTGCGAACAAGTTCATCTGTAAATCTAATTTTAGGTATAATGGCTGTCTTTGCTCTGGTTACCATATATCTCAGAAGAATTAGACATTATCAACCTTACACTTCTTTCCTAGTCAGGAATACTGTGAAACTAACAGTAGATATAAAAATATTTCAAATTCTTCTCAAGTTTTATTTAAATTTCTATTATAATACCTGAATACTAGGGATGCCAAAAAAACGTACATACATGACTTGTATTCATCTTTTATTATCGGTATATATTGAGTATTACAATTTTAATACAGTTTTTCCTTGTCTTAAAATGTGTATACATTTTTTTTGGGGGGGCACCATCTTTATAGTATAAAATACTGGGGCTGCTGTGAAAAGAAGAGCATTATTTACTTCTCAACTTGTTAATGCAGACCTGGTCTTAAAATAATTCATTTCATTTTAAATCACAGGAAGGAGAAACTAAAATTGAGAAGTTGTAGAGGTGATTATATTCATACACCAGATTAATCTAAATATGGCAATAATAGCAGGGCACAAACAAAACGAAATCAATGAGGAAACTTACTCTTCCTTCAAAACAGCATTCCATTTTCTGTGAAATTTATATTATCTGAATAATTATTTCTGTACTCAATCACTTTGAACAGGCAAAGCCTTTCTGCAATGTAATCTTCGTTAACATAGCAGTGGCATGAGTTACCAATTCCATCAAGTTATTGTTTTTCTGTATCAATAATAATAGAGTAACTCCACCCTCCAAGTGCTCAGCAAATATTAATTCGTTCCTGTGGCACTCCTATGAGGAGGTAGGAAATTTTAATAAATAAAATACAATAAAATATAGCCTAGATTAATTTATTTGAAAATACCTGTGAAAGACAAGCAGAGAAACTAAAAAAAAAAAAAAATTAAATGACTATATTAATTATGTGAAAGAAGGTAATATTGTTTTATGATTCACTCTCCCTTGAAGTAATTTCAGGAGAAACTCATGGGACTAAGGGGCCTGTCTAGGTTTAAAATTTTTTCTTTCCACTTTCCTTTCTCAAGTGAAGGAACAATTAGTATTTCTATGGAGACGAGACTAAGTCCAGGCAAGGGACAAGGTTGCTGGCACGTCCCCCGCCCGCCAGCTTCCCCGGGTCCCTGTGCCCGCCCCACCCCGCCGTCCTCGGTCCACGTGTCGGGGATCCCAAGTCCGAGCCCAGGTAGGTCTTGTTCGGGGTTCCGGTCACCCCTGTCCTCAAGCTTCCTCCTTCCCCTCCAAGATGGAGCGCGCCATTAACTGAGAAGCCTGAAGCTCGGGGTCATGGTCCTCTGGGCCTCTCTGAGCGCATGGCCGGCTCCTGGCTCAGAGGGGGAGTGCGCGCTGACCAGGCGAGGACCAGCAGCAGGAACAGCTGTCCGCATCCTGCGTGGAGGCCAGCGGGAAGATGCTGGGCGGCGGGGGCGCGACCCCAGGGGACTGCCGAGGAAGAAGCGGAGAAAGCCACCTCTGAAGCTCCAGAGAACAGGGAAGGGTGTTCACACACCGGAAAGGTGCGCCAAGTTGGCAGCCCCACCATTCCACACCTTCCCAAATGGTGGCGCCAGATTAAAACTGGAGGGAGGAGAGGATAGGTGAAACTCCGTGCGTGGCTTCTCTGGTGCAATGACATATCTTATTCTCAGTCTCCCGATTGTGTCACAGCTCTCAGCGACTTTCCCCAACTCCCTTGCATTTCCCTTTGTGGAAACTTAAAAAAAAGTCTGTCCCTGGATGTTCATAGAACTTTCTGGTTGTTCCTGTAGACGGTCTGTAGTGTGAGCATCGTTTGCTCCAGAGCAGCACTGTAGACGAACCTTACACCCCAGCAGTACTCGTTGAGTTTTATCCACAGGTAACATCAGTGTTTTCGTAGAAATAATTGATGAGGAAGAACATTTTATGTATGTATTCATCTTTAATTTCACAAATGGTTAGAAAACAAGAGTTTGGGTGAATATACTAGAGTTCAGAGGAAAGAGAAACACAGCTACAGAAGATTCACTTGATATATTCCCAGCCTTTCTCTTGCACTGTTGGAAAAAAAGACCCCTTTTGGAAAGATGAAATGAGATTCAGATAAACTCACTTTCTCACGTAGAGGAGATATTTCTGTTTTTCTGAGAGTATTTCTACTTTTGGTTACTCCTTATTCAGAGAGATAGAAAAGCCTAAGTGAAAGCTGGATTTCCGTTCATCAAACCTATCAGTCTTCATTTAGGTTTTTGTCAGTAAGTTTATTCTTTACAATAAAATACTCACCTCCTCTCCACGATTCAGATAATAGCTCATTCAGTTGACAGCCTATCTGTCTACAAAAAAATTTGAGGTGGTTTTTAAAACTAACATAAAAAATACAAATAAAATAGTATTAAGAACACTCAAGGTGTGAACTTACGCTTAATTCCTAAAGTTGATTAGCAAATTTGGCTCTGAGCTTCCTCAGGTTCTTTGGATGAAGTATACTATCTTCTTAGAGCAAATACAGTCATGAGCTGCTCAATGACAGGGATATGTTCTGAAAAATGCATCGTTAGGCAATTTCATCCTTGTGCAAACATCAGAGTGCACTTATACAACCTAAATGATACAGCCTAATACACACCTGGGCAATGTGATATAGCCTATGGCTCCTAGGCTATAAACATGTACACCACGTTACTATACTGAATACTGTAAGCAATTGCAATTTAGATACACAAATGGTAAGTATTTGTGTATCTAAACATAAAAAAGATAGTCAAAATATGGCATAAAAGATAAAAAATGGTCCACCTGTATAGGGCACTGACAATGAATGGAGCTTGTAGGACTGGAAGTTGCTCTGGGTGGGTCATTGAATGAGTGGGGAGTGAATGTGAAAGCCTAGGGCATTACTGTACACTGCTGTAGAATTTACCCTTAGGCTACACTAAATTTATAAAACAACATGAGATTAACTCAAGCACAAGAGAAAAACGATACAATCAAGAGACATGGTAAACATGAGATGTATGGCTGCTGCTGGCATAACATTGCATTACTGTTTTACAGCAAGCTTTCTTTTTTATGAGAAGAAGGAGTACCCTTTAAAATAACAATTAAAAGTATAGTAAATGAATGGTGGTTACCAGAGGGGGAAAATGGTAGAGGGAGGGTAAAATGGGTAAAGCAGATCAAATATATGGTAATGGAAGGAAACTAACTTTGGGTGGGGAGCACAAAATAGAGTACACCGATGTCAAATTCTCATCTTGTATACCTGAAGATTATATAATGTTATTGACCACTGTTCCTCCAATAAACATAACTTTTTAAAAATTAAGGAAAAAATATAGTATAGTGAATACATAAACCAGTAACAGAGCCACTTATTATTATCAAGTATTACATACTATACATAATTGTACGTGCTATACATTTTTTTGTTTTAATTTTATTGGGGAATAGTGTGTTTTTCTAGGACCCTTCAGCTCGAAGTCAAGTTGTTTCAATCTAAGGGCGCAATTCAGTGGCCCATGTAGGAATCTAACCGGCAACCTTGGTGTTATGAGCACTGCACTCTAACCAACTGAACTAACCGGTGGCCCCTGTGCTATATTTTTATATGACTGACACAGTAGGTTTGTTTACACCAGCATCACCACAAACATGCAAGTATTGTGTTGCACTATGACTTTAAGACAGCTATGACATCATTAGGTGATAGGAAAATTTCAGCTCTATTACAATCTTATGGGACCACCATCATATATGCATGCGGTCCATCATCGACCAAAAGGTCATTATGGGGTGCACAACTGGAGTAAAAAAAATAAATAATAGAAGGCATTCTGAATTCTGTAAGAACACTTGGTAAAATCCTTACCTGCCACTACAAACTGCTCTTATTTTTAGTTTTTAGTTTTTGGCTGCTCTTAGGACTAATCTAGTAAAGAGAACTTTTTTTTCTACAGCCAGTAAGGAACTGGAAATTACTTTGGAAATTGCGTTGCTCTGCTAGTCACATTTTGAATCCCCCGCCCCCTCCCCGCTAACAGTCCTTTCTTTTATTTATTATTATTATTATTATTATTATTATTATTATTATTATTAGTTCATATCACTTCTGTTTGATGTTTTGGTGGTCTCCAAATAGAAGATGAAGGCATATGTACTTTTGGCTTATGCTTTTGTATTTCAACACTGTATGTAGTGCTGGGGTGTTTTGGGTTGCTGTTACTGAATTTCCTTTTTTGCAATTAAAAAGAAAAACTACTTTTGGGCCGGCCGAGTGGCGCGGTGGTTAAGCGCTGGCTTGGGAAGCCAGCGGCCCCGGTTCGGGTCCCACATATGAGGGCCAGGGACACTGCCCTCAAAAATTAAAAAAAAAAAAAAAAAAGAAAGAAAACCTACTTTTATTACTTATTATGGCACAATTCATGACCAAAATGCATTGTGTCTATCACTTTTTTTATTATTCATTATAGTGAATTAAATGGTTCTCTTTTACTTACTCTCTTTTTAATAAAATAAGGGATATTCAAAAAGGACTTTTCAAATAAGCAAGATATAATTAGATCTCAAATAAGTAAATACTGAATAAGTACAGGGTGAATACTTATGAAATCTTCTAACAGCCGATAGAGGCCTTATCCCTTATGAAAAGCATATTGCATTCAAAATATTTTAATTTCTGACAAGTGATACCCACCCCTTAAGTGTTGGATGGCAAAGTTTTAATCTGCAACATGAGACTTAAACATCCCGTTGTCTACGTAATATAAAAGACCTACCCTTTTTGATTTTCAGGTCTCATTTTAACTTACAAAGGGGACAAATTTTAACATTTATTGAGCTCCTGCTATGTGCCAATTATTGTGTTAGTTGTTTTATGTATAGTTATCTCATTTTATCTTTACAACAGTCTCATGAAGCAGATAGCACCTTTTTTAAATGAGGAAATAGGCATAGTGAGGTTAAAAGTAACTTATTCAGGATCCAACAGCTATCAGAGGGTGAAGCTGAGATCAGACCTGGTCTGGTTGATGCCCTCTTCTTTCTTTTTTTTTTTGATGGCAGTGTCACTGGCCCTCATATGTGGGACCCGAACCAGGGCCGCTGGCATCCCAAGCCAGCTCTTAACCACCGTGCCACTCTGCTGGCCCAATGCCCTCATCTTTCTAATGCATCACACTCGAAGAATTTAGCAAGAACAAGGAATCATTCATACATTTGATAAATAGTTATTGAATTTTATTTTCATCAGCTAAAAATTCCATACTTATTCACAGTTCCTTAATTTTTATCTAATGTCCTCTATCTGTTCCAGTATCCCATCCATGTTACTACATGACATTTAATCATCATGTGTCCTTAGGCTCCTCTTGATTGTAATAATTTCTCAGACTTTCATTGTTTTTGATAACTTTGACAGTTTTGAGCACTGGTCAGGTATTTTGTAAAATGTCCCTCAATTACAATTGGTCTGATGTTTTTCGTATGCTTAGATTGGGGTTATGGGTTTTGGGAGGATGGTTACAGAGGTGAAGTGTGATCTCATTATGTATGTACCTACGATATCAAAGGTACATACTATCAGTATGGTTTATCATTGATGTTGACCAGGAACACCTGGCTGAGGTAGTGTTTGTTAGGTTCTCCATTTTAGAGTTGCCTGTTTCTTTGTTCTTTTTTTTAAATCCCTTTCCATGTGTTATGCTCTGGAAGAAAATCATTGTGCGGCCTGCATTTGAGATGGGGGAGTTGTGTTCCACCTCCTTGAGGGTGGAGTATCTACATCAATTATGTGGACTTCTGCATAGGAGATTTGTGTACTCAACCCTGTTCATTAATTTACTTAACCGTTTCATTTAGATCAGTGTGACTCATGGATGTTTATTTTATGCTTTGGGCTATAATTCAATATTACCTCATTTATCAAATTAATCCAGCTTTGGCCACTGGGAGCTTTTTCAGTTGGCTCCTGTGGCCATCCTACATATCCCCATGATTGTGAGGTTCTTGTTTTGCTTTGTTTTTGAGCACTTCCTTATTTTTTTGGTGCTGTAAGATGTTTCAGGCTCATCTTATATATTTCCAAACCCAGTCCTAAGTAGCCATTTTCCCAAGGAGTCCTGATTTCTTCAATTGGAGAAGAATATTAGAAACTAAGAAATGGTACTAAATGTGCTCAATACTGCTGAGGTGTCATTGCTTCTAGTTTTTGTCAGCTGACAAAGCAAGGACATATATGTGTGTACACTGATCTCTCTATATACATGTATCTATAAATATCTCCGTATGTAACCATGTGTGACTATATTAAACTAGCCATAAACTCCTACTGATGCCTCAAACTCCAATCCATTACTATAGAGATTATTCTAGCCTCCTTCCCTTGCTTATCTCTAACCTCCCATTCCAATAGGGCAAAACCTGGCTCCCGTCATCTGCTACCCATTTGCTTAATTGTTCAATACTACCATATGTGTATTAGAATTGTTAACCAGAACTTCTTTGCAAAAAACTTTATCAATTGAAGTGCAGTGCTTTATGTATCATTTCTTCTTACTCTTATAGACCCCACTAGTTTTCACAGTTACAGAGGTCAGTACCTTTCCCTCCACCCCACTCAGTGAGGTGGTAAATAAATTTGTAAGAAGTTGTTTGGTCATACTCTATATTCTGAGTACCCTGACTCCTAAATGAATGTTTTTTCTAATTTTCACATTAATGTTTATTCTTTGTGCTGTAAAACTGAATGGTTTTGACAAATGCAAGAGACTGAACTTTAGATATAGAGTTTGGAGGTGTACTTATACACATGACAGTTAAAGCCAAGTAGGCATGGAGACTTAGGGATAACACGTGGAATGAAAAACAGGAGGAAGGAGCACAGAATACTGTGAAACAACAATTTTTAAGGGTGAAGTGGAGGAAGAGAAACCAGAAAAAGAAAATAAGGGTGGTCAGAGACAGCTCTAAAGAGGCCAGGGGAAGAAAACATCAAGAAGTAGAGTGTCAAAAGTTGTGTTACCCCCAAGTTCATACATTGAAGTCCTAGCCCTTTATAGCTCAGAATATGACTTTATTTGGAGATAGAGTCTTTACAGAGGTGATCAAGTTACAGGGAAATCATTAGGATAGGCCCTGATCTAATATGACTGGTGTCCTTATGAAGAGTGGAAATTTGGACATAGAGAGACACATACAGGGAGAATGCTTTGTGAACATGAGGATGGACATCTAAGCCATGGACAGACAATTGGAACAGATCCTTCTTCCACAGCCCTCTGAAGTAAACAACTCTGCAGACACTGTGATTTAGACGTTTAGCCTTCAGAATTGTGAGACAATATATTTCTGTTGTATAAGCCACCCAGTTTGTAATACTCTGTTATGGCAGTGTTAGCAAGCTGTTATAGAAGGAGTGGTCCGTTATCTTGGTTAATGATTGTTCAGTGAAGAGAAGAAATGAAAAATTGCCCACTTTCTTAGTGATTAGTAAGTCAGTGATATTTTAGAAAGAACCATTTTAGATGCAGAAATCATATTGTGCTGGATCGAGGAGTGAACAGTAGATAACCAGGTTGAGACTAATCATAGATTTTTGCTTTAAATAAACTTGATGATGCAGGGAAGAAAGGTGATTTGTTGAGGCTCTTATCATTTAAGACATCCTGCATAATTGTACTGGATTCTGTTTCTACTTCTATCCAGCTTGCACTAAAAAAATAAATTAGTACTTTAAGTCTTTATTTTCAGTATATTACGTATTTATTCAAAACATTTTAGTGGTTGTGTTAGGACTTTGTTAAATTTGATGAGTGAAGCACAGAGTGCTGGGTAGGGAGTTATAACTCAACAACAGACCATAAGAGAAATTGAAATAGAGAAGTTTGTTACTCAGAGATCCTGGCAGAGGATGTGGCACACTGGGAAGGGCAACAAAGGGAGATCAAGGTAGAATGAAGACAGAGAGAGAGGCAAGACATGGGGAACATGCTTTTGTTAGGTCCATGGTTCCCAGACTAAGGTGGAATTGGTTAATTCAAACTAAAATTGATAAGCTCCATAGGGGTCTTATCTAAAGAGTACCCAAGGAGAGAGTCCTGAGAGGGGGAGACTGTTGATCACAAGGGTTGTTGGGAAGTCATATTGGGAACTTACATTTACCTGTGACTGCAGGCTGTTTTCTAGGGCATGCACTTGCATGAGAGGGATAGTGTCAGATTAAGGCTCCCACAGGTAATTTGGCCCAACAAAATGGATGCCAAGGCAGCAATACCATGGAGTAGCTTGTCAGCTCCCTTAATTGTCTATAGGATAAAAGCCTTAAGTTAACTTTCAAGAATTCACATATTCTAGACCCTACTGGATAAGTTCAGGTTTGCTTTTCACCGTTGTGATACTACATTCTGATTCTAGTCCCTCACTCTTTCCTACATATAACCAATTTACTAAAAACTCTAGCCTTTTCCCTCCTTTGTTGTATCCCTATAGCTGTATGTTACTAATTCTTCAAGGTAAAGTTTAAGTGCTCATTCTGTTAGGACTTGGCCAGCCCTTCAAATTACTGTTTAAGGCCAACTTCTGTTATTAAGATATCAGTTGAAAACTAACAACTTATTTTTATTTACCATTATATATTTAAAGATGTATTTTCAGAGACAAATAGTAGAAAATTGGGAATATTTCCAAATAATGCTAGTCAAATCCTGCCTTTACCTAAAAACTCCATACGATACATTAGTTAACTGATGTGGTTCAGCAAATATAGCTTTGTGCAGCCCAGGGAAGGACCCCATATTGGTGCTGAGTTTCAGTACCTCAATAATCTGTATGCCTCCTTGCCACCAGCTGAATTCTCAGCCACCTGAGAGATAAAGAGTTATTACCAATAAAGACTAGGTTGGAGGACATAGTTTTGGTGCGCAATAATAATAATAATGAACCCAAAGAATTAGGTAGGTTCACCACCCTGTCACAGCCCCCTGGCAACTTCATGCCCAATTCCCTTCCTCATGGGAGACTCTATGGCTAAGTTTGTTTTATTGCTGAAAGCAAGAACATATACTTTCTGAACAGGTAGACTTCTGGAAGAGGAAAGAAAGGGCGGATTGACTCATGTATGCCAAGTTCCTGCTCCTAAATATGATTGGAGAAGAGAGTAAGTGGCAGTACTTTTACTCTGTTAGAAGGTACTTCCACACTCAAGGACACATTAAGAGTTGGAAATAAATTAACTCCTAACAGTTGGGGAGAAAAAAAAGGAAGGATTCCTGCCAGACAAGTTTCCTAGGGATTCATAACACATCAATATTCTGGAAAACTTCAGGGAGGAGTCTTTCTTTTGTACCATCTCTGAAATAACCTAAAGATCACCCTAATTCTCTTTTAGGGGTTTTAAAATTTTTTATTAAACTTATTGGGGTGACATTGGTTAATAAAATTATGTAGGTTTCAGGTTTACAATTCTGTAATACATCATTTGTATATTGCATTTTGTGTTCACCTTTCAAAGTATATTTTTTGTATAAGAAAACACTAAAGACTTTACAAAAAACTATTAGAAAAAATAAACAAATACAGTAAAGTTGCAGGATACAAAATCAATGTACTAAAGTCCATTCCTCCTATATACTAACAATGAAATTTCAGAAAAAGAAATGAAAAAAATACGTTCCATTTGCAATTGCAACAAAAAGAATGAAATACCTAGGAATAAATTTGACAAAGGATGTGAAGGACCTATGCACTGAAAACTACAAGACATTATTAAAAGAAACTGAAGAACACAAAGAAATGGAAAGATATTCCATGTTCATGAGTTGGAAGAATCAACACCTTAATTTTTGAGTTTACTTTGTAGATAAGCTACACCCTTGAGTTAATATTCATAATTTCCTGTTATTGACAGTGTATGATTTGAAAAAGATTGGGACCTGACAAAACAAGGCATGAATAAAACTATGACCATATTGTGTGAAGTTAGTGTTTATATCATATGTACTTAAATCTCTTTTCTTATTGTCTGAAAATAAAGAACTGTCTCCCCCGATACCATCATGAAATATGAAAATACAAATATGCATCTGAGAAAAATCTAAGCATGGCAATCAGAATCAGGATTTAGAGTAGATTCTGGGGGCACAGTTACATAAAACATGAATTTGGTGAATAAGATTAAAAGATCAGATCTTAGTTGACCACTGGAATTCTTCTTAGCTTTATAATTCAAGGCCAATCCCTCTAAATGTTGTAGATTCCATGTTGCTCTGTTCTCTTATTTTATGACTTCACATTTGACTTCAAAAGTTTAAGCTAAACTTTGAAACTTTATGTACAGTCATTGACTAATACTGTCTGGATCCAGGGTGTAGTCTATCACTTTATTTTTATTAAATTTATTGGGGTGACATTGGTTAGTAAACTTATATGATTTCAAGGGTACAATTCTATAGTACATCATCTATATATTGCACTGTGTGTTCACCACTCACAGTCAATTATCCTTCCATCACCATACATTTGACCAACTTCTACCACCCCCCTTACCCTCTGGTAACCACTGAACTATTGTCGGTGTCTATTATGAGTTTTTGTTTCTTTGTCTTTTTTGTTTGTTGCTTTCAGTTTCATATGCCACATAAGAATGAACTCATATGGTTCTTGATTTTTTCTGTCTGACTTACTTCGCTTAGTATGATAATCTCAAGATCCATCCATGTTGTCGCAAATGGCAGTATTTCATCTTATTTTATGGCTGAATAATATTCTATTGTATATATGTACCACATCTTCTTTATCCAATCATCTATTGAAGGACACTGGTTGTTTCCGTGTCTTGGCCACCATGAATAATGCTGCAATAAACATAGGGGTGCATATATCTTTACAGATAAATATTTTCAGATTTTTTTTGGAGATACACAGAAGAGGGATTGCTGGGTCATGTGGTAATTCTATTCTTAATTTTTTGAGGAATTTCCATACTGTTTTCCATAGTGGCTGTACCATGTACATTCCTACCAGCAGTGCATGAGAGTTCCTTTTTCTCCACAGCCTCTCCACCACATGTTATTACTTGTCTTGTTGATAATAGCCATTATAACAGATTTGAGGTGGTATCTCATTGCGGTTTTGATTTGCATTTCCTTAATAGCTAGTGAAGTTGAGCATCTTTTTATATATCTGTTGACCATTTGTATGTCTTCTTAGGAGAAGTGTCTGTTCAGGTCCTCTGCCCATTTTTTTAAATTGGATTGTTTGTTTTTTGTTGTTGAGTTGTATGAGTTCTTTATATATTTTGGATATTAACCCCTTAGCAGAGGATTGTGTGCAAATATCTTCTCCCATTTGGTTTGTTCCTTTTTTGTTTTGTTGATGGTTTCTTTTGCTGTGCAAAAACTTTTAAGTTTGATATAGTCTCATTCATTTATTTTTGCTTTGACTTCCCTTGCCTGTGAGGTCAAATTCATAAAATCCTCTTTGAGCCCAAGGTCCATAAGTTTAATACCTATGTTTTCTTCTATGCAGTTTATTATTTCAGGTCTTATATTTAGGTCTTTGATCCATGTTGAGTTAATTTTGGTGTATGGTACAGATAGCACTCCAGCTTCTTTCTTTTGCATGTGGCTTTCCAATTTTCCCAGCACCATTTATTGAAGAGGCTTTCCTTTCTCCATTGTATGTTTTTGTCTCCTTTGTTGAAAATTGTCTGCTGATATATGAGGGGGTTTATTTCTGGGTTCTCAATTCTTTTCCATTGGTCTGTGTGTCTGTTTTTTTCCCCCAATACTGTGCTGTTTTGATTATTGTCCTTTGTAGTATCACTTTATACAGAGGGTGCCAAAAAAATGTGTACACATTTTAAGAAAGGAAAATAAACGGTATTAAAATTGTAATACTCAATTTATACAAAAGGCAAATACATGGTACATTTGACTTCTGCAATTACAAGAGGTGCTCAAAGTGGTTACATCAGCATAATTTTTATTTTACTTTGTTTTTAATTAATTAATTTATTTTTAATTAGTTTCAGGTGTACAACACAGTGCAATAGTTATACTTTTTAATCCCTCAAAGTGACAACCCCCCTCCCCTAATTCACCATCCCAGTCCTTCCCCCATATTATATATATATATATATATATATATATATATATATATATATATATATATATTACACTTCCTCTGAGTCCCTTCCACAGTATAGTCCACATCCCGTGACTATCTATATATTCAATTATAGTTGGTATACAATATTATACAACCTCAGCTTCAGGTGTACAGTGCAGTGATCAAGCCTCCATTCCATCCATGAAGTGGTCTCCCTAACAAGACAAGTGACCATCTGACACCCCACAAAATATTTACAACATTATTAATTATATTCCCTGAACTGTCTTTCATATCCCTGTGGCAATATTGTAGTTACCTATTTATGACATCAGCATAATTTTAACACAGCTTTTTCCTTTCTTAAAAATGTGTATATGTTTTTTTGGCACCCTCTGTATTTAAAAGAAAAAAGAAAGCACAGCACTTTACTTACCCCAAATTATGTATCTGTTAGTTTACAAGGAATTTTGTCTAAATATTTTATAGCTTCCTTTTTGATGAACTTTAAGTTTGGAGTTCTCTGAAAAATCAGAGCATGGATTCTCCTTATTATCATGTTGTGGGTAAATTTTTTAGGAAGCTCGTACATTTATTTGAGCTCGTATTGATCCTTAGATCTAGACCTTTAATTCCTTGGATAGGAATCAGTTACACCCCTAAGGGGTAATTATTGTTATAATGTTGACATTGATCCTTCCAATTATAATACATCATCAATTTATTTTGAAGTGTTAATTACAAAGATATATTAATTAAAGTTATAGATTTTATGAAAATGTATTGTTTTATTTCTTTCCTCTAAGGGATGATGGCTGAGAAGGAACCTTGGTAATATTTGTAAAAAACCTTTTACAGGCTAAAACAAATGGAGCCATGCTCTACATCCTAATTTTGGGACCTCAATAATCAGCCTGTATGTTAGAATAGATGGATGCAAAGCTATTTATCTGGGAAAATCTTGCCTTTGCACAATTGTTCTGCTTTTTCATTTAGATAGTTGTTTCTCAACTTTCATAGGACTGTGTCAACATACCTTTCAGTTCATCTGGCTATTTAAGTAGCAAGGGAGAAAATCTGTATTCAAACTCGCTGCTATTTTGATAAAACTTATCAAAACTCAGTTAAAATAGTATTTTTTAAATATTATCTCAAGAATATAGTCCATTTCATTTGTCTAAATATTCTAAAACTAGTTAAGCCAGATATCAATTAGTTATATACTTGGGTGCTATTATCTTAGCTTTCTGTAGAATTGCCTTAACTGAGAATTGACTTTTGCATTTAGCAAGGTGACCTTAATAAACACAGTTTTAGTGGAATAGTGAGGATCAAATCCCAGTTAGAATGGGCTCAAGGAAAAAATGTTAGATAGGCATAGAGAACTCTTCTTTGTTTTGTTTTGTTTTATTTCTGTTTTTTAATTCTCTAATAAAATAAACTGTGCCAGATTCTAGCACAGACCTTGAACATAACAAATGCTCTATAATATTGGTTGAACAAATAAATGAATATCTCTAGGTACACACATATAAGTATTTATCATAAAGGGATCCCTAATAGTGGATCCCTGTTGGCAGACCCAATTAAAACATATTTTTATTAAAAATATAGCTATCATACAACGTGATGAAAAGGTATTAAAATATGTTATATTGATATAATGGAATATTACTAAAAAAGAATGAAATTCTGATATGTACCACAACATAGATGAATCTTCAAAATCATTTAATTTCAAGTTTAAATGGGAGAATTTTTGAATTTTATGGTATGTGAATCATATCTCAATAAAGATGTTTTTAAAAATCACTCAGAAATTGAAAAGAGAGAGAGGATGTCCCCAAAAAGACAAAATCAAAATAAGGAGTACCATTTTCACCCATCAGACAACCAAAATTAAAGACATTGGTAAAATTCACTAGCCCTTTTGCCACTGCTGTAGTGGTGTGGATTGAAATAGTCTTTTGGCTGAGAATTAGACAACACATTTTGCAATTTAAAATATGCTTTTCCTTTGACCCAGCAATACAATTTCTAGAGATTTATCCTGTAGATCTTGCACCAAGACATTCTCACAGTATACGAGGATTAAAGAATTTTCACTGCATAGCTCCTGAAAGTAAGAAGCTTAGTGACAGTCACTAAACTTTTTGAATAAATTATGATGTTCCCATACAGTGGAATAGGATACCAATATCCATACCCATATTTTCTACCTTCTCTGCTATTATAGGTAAGCTCCTAGCTAAGGCCAATGCACTAAGTCCAAACCTTACTCAACTTCACAAAGCAATGCACTAGTAAGCCTACATTCTCTTTCTTACATCTCAGTGCTGATTTGATCCTGTGCTTCATCTAATCTGATGGTGATTCCTTCCGGTGTATTCTTCATTTCACTTTTTGTATTCTTCACTTTGGCTGGTTCATTTTTATGTTTTCTATGTCTTTTATCATGCTTGCTATCTCTCTGTTGATGTTCTCATTAAGTTCCTTGAGCATCTTTATAACCATTGTTTTGAACTCTGTCTCTGGTAGGTTGCTTGCTTCCATTTTGTTTAGTTCTTTTTCTGGAGTTTTCTTCTATTCTTTTATTTGGGACGTATTTCTTTGTTTCCTCATTTTGGTTGCCTCCCTGTGTTTGTTTCTATGTAGGAGGTAGATTTGCTATGACTTCCAGTTTTGGCCAGGTGGCCATGTGTAGTAGGTGCCCTTTGGGGCCCTGGCACAGTCTCCCTGGTCAACTGAGCTGGGTGCTCCAGGAGTGTCCCTTGTGTAGGTTGTGTGTGCCCCCCTGTTATAGATGAACCTTGAATGCTATTGGCATGTCAGTGGATGGAATTGACCCTCTGGCTGACTGGATGTGGGGTTTGGCCATAACCACAGCTTAGGGCTGCTTTGTGTGGGTGCTTACCCCACTGAATGGGATTCACCTCAGTAAGCTCTGATACCTGTTGAGACTGTCCTTTGTGTGTGCCACTTGTGGGATTGATTGGGCAGTGCTCTACTCTGACCTGAAGCCAATCTTTATGTATTTTGGTTCTGGGGCCTCTTGGGCGGGGCTCTAGTCAGCCACTGCCTGTGACCAGCCAGGAACTACCTAGTAGGAGCTACAAAGTGATACATGGTTTTTCGTTGCCTGTGCTAAACCTGGAGGCACATGGGAGAGGCTACACTGTGAACTGAGAACGTCTACCACCAGTACTGGGCCTGGGGTAGTTCCACAAAAAGCCAGGACACCTTGAGGCCTGTAGCCACCTGCTGGCTCCCTTAAAGTTCAGCTGTTATAAAGCCTCATGCACTATGCAAGTTGGATGAGGCAGAGTCTCAGGGAGTCACTACAGTGAGAGGTGTTGTGGTTACCAGGTTAATGCAGACTCTAGTTTAGCACCAGTGCTGAGTCTGGAGCTACTCAACAAATGTCTTAGAGCACACAGAGGTTAGTGGTCACCTGCCCAGGGCCTGTGGACGCCCATAGTTTCCAAGAAAGATTGAAATGCGAGTGGGGTAGGCTGCTTGTGGAGAAAGTGCTTCTGGTGTTGGGGGAGTAGAGTGGATGGGGTCCCAGTGAGTCAGCAGAGCAAGCACCTGAGATCACCAGACCAATCAGATTCAGATTTGGCCATAAATGCTGGGGGAGGGCTCAACACAATAAAGATGGCTGCTACCTGCTGGCTGCATGGGAGAAAGATCTCTAACAGGGAAAATGGGACTGCATCCAGCCCTGACCTCAAATCCACATACTTCAGTTTGCTCCCCACATGCCTCTAATGGCCTCCAACCACTGAGTCACCTTCCCTCCTCCAGAGCCTAAGGTGAGTGCTTTGCAAGTGAGTGAGTCTGTGTGTGGGCCCTTTAAGAGGAAGTCTGTGTTTCCCAAAGCCTCCCTTCCCACCTGTATGGTTTTCACAGCCAGCTGTTGTGGGGGGGCCTCTTCCCGGCACCAGTACACTGGGCTTGGGAGCCTGGAGTGGAGCTGGGGTCATTCGCTTCTCTGGGGAAAACCTCCACAGCTGAGTATCCCTCCCAATTTTTGTTGGTCACACACAGGTGTGGGACCAGCCCATTTTGCATCTCTGTCCCTCCTTGCAGTTTTGAGGTGGCTTCTTCTGTATGCCCTTAGTTGTTGGGCTTTGGGTCAGCAAGGCTTCAGATGATTCTCAATAATGGTTGTTTTGTAGTTTAGCGTAATTTTGATGTGGTCCTGAGAGAAGGTAAGCTCAGCATTTACTTACTCCGCCATTCTGACCAGAATTCTTACTCGGTGTTTTATAGTTTTAGTTGAACAAGTCTTGCATTTATTTTTGTTAAATTTATTCCAAAGTATTTTATCATTTTAGGTGATTTTGGAATGGAATTAATTTTAATGTCATTTTTACAGTTTTCATTGCTAGTGTATAAAACAGCAATTGATTTTGCATATTGACATCATATCCTGCAATCTTGCTGAACTCATTAGTAGTTCTAATAGTGTGTTTGTGTATCCCTTATGATTTTCTATATTCAAGATCATGTCATCTGATAATGGAGATCATTTTACTTTTTCCTTTTCAATCTGGATGCCTTTAATTTATATTTTTTTCCTTACCTAAATGCCCTCATTAGAATGTCCAGTATTAAGTAAAGTGTCCTTTTCCTGATTTTAGGGGGAAAGCATTCAGTCATTTACCTATAATTGTGATGTTAGTTGGTGTTTCATAGATGCCCTTTATCAGGTTGAGGAATTTCTCAACATTTCTAGCTTGTTGAATGTTTTATCATGAAAGGCTGTTGGATTTTATCAAATGTTTCTTCTGCATCTATAAGGGTGATCATGTGATTTTTATTCTTATTTTGTTAACATGGTATATTACTTTGATTGATTTTCATGTCAAAACAACCTTGCATTCCTGGATAAATTCCACCTGGCACTTGGTCATGGTCTTTAATATTTTTTTGTTGTTGCTGCTGAATTTGATTTGCTAGTTTTTTAATGAAGATCTTTGTGTCTATTTTCAAAAGGAATATTGGTTTGTAGCTTTTGGGTGTTTTTATGATTTTTTTGCCTGGTATTGGTAGCAGAGTAATAATGAACTCATAGAATGAATTGGGAAGTATTCCCTCCTTTTCTATTTTTTTGCAAGAGTTTATGAGGGAATGTTGTTAATTTTTCTTTAAATGTTTGGTAGAATTCACTAAGAAAGCCATCTGGTCCTGGGCTTTTCTTTGTGGGGAAAAAAATTTTGTTTTATTACTAAGTCAATCTGTTTACTCACTATAGGTTTATTCAGATTGTCTATTTCTTCTTGAATCAGTTTGATCGTTTGTATTTTTCTAGGGATTTATTCATTTTGTCTAAGTTATCTATTTTTTTGGTATACAGTTGTGCATAGTGTGCTCTTATAATCCTTTTTATCTTTGTAAGGTTGGTAGTGATATTCTCCTCTTTCATTCCTGATGTTGGTAATTTAAGTCTTCTCACATTTTTTCTTGGTCAGTCTATCTAAAAGTTTGTCAATTTTGTTACTTCCAAAGAACCAAGTCTTGGTTTCATTGGTATCTCCTGTTACTTTTCTATTCTTTATTTTATTTATTTCTACTTTAACCATTACCATTTCTTTCTTCTAGTTGCTTTAGGCTTAATTTTCTCTTCTTTTTCTAGTTTCTCAAGTTGGAAACTTCACTTATTGATTTGATAGCTTGCTTTTTTTTAAATATAGGTGTTCACAGCCATGAATTTCCCTCTGGGAACTGCTGTTGCATCCCATAAATTTTGGTGTGTTGTGTTGTTTTCATTCATCTCAAGGTACTGTCTAATTTCTCTTGTGATTTCTCCTTTGATCCATTGGTTATTTACAAGTGTGTAGTTTAATTTGTGCATACTTATGACATTCCCTAAATTTTCTTTTGTTTTTTATTTCTAATATAATTCCATTAAAGTTGGAGAACACATTTTGCATGATTTCAATTGCTTTAAATTTGTTCAAGCTTGTTTTATGTCCTAACATATGGTCAATCCTAGAGAATATTGCCTGTGCACTTGAGAAGAATGTGTATTAGACAGTTGTTAGGTGCAGTGTTCTATCCATGTTGGGGGCAGTCTATTTTAATAATCATCAGTTTTGATGTAGGAAGGGAAGTATTTGACAGAGAAAAACAAAGACAGTGACTCTTTGGTTGAGAGGAATAATGACTATGTATGTTCTATGCATAGAAAATAAGAAAAGAGTTATGAATTTTACCTAAAAACTATGTTGCCCTCACCCTCACCCCTGGTTATAAGATCATATTTTTTAAATTAGACAAGTATGTATCATTACAGGAAAAGGACAAGGATTCAAGAATACAGAACAAAACTTTGCAGTTGACAATCGTTTTACTTCTCATAGAAAACGAACTCATTATAAATTTAAAAAATTAAATTGATACTCATCATAAAAATTTAAATTCTCCCTAGGCATTTTAAAATACATAATGTAATGTGACACATGGTTACATTAACAAACAAATATATTTTAGGCTGTATGCTTTATCCTATTTCATTAAAATTGTTTTTTTACTTCGTGTAGCTTAACTTCTCTAAGTATCTATTCTGTTTTGTTTTTTCTTTGAGGGCAAAGGATGGGGAGGTTTACTTGTTTTGTGCATGGCCCTGGAAGTTCAATGATTGATTGCCTTTGTTTTGATAATAATGACTATTATATTGGTCTCAAAATGGCTATTATTTGTTTTTAACTCTCAGTTTTAAAAAGGAGAAAAACATTGCCTGTTTGATTTTCCCTTGTGGGAATATTGGAAAACAAATTAGAAGATTCCTTCTGTTCACATGCTGATATGTGAAGATAATTATGACAATTTTCTTATCTTTCCTTCCTTTTCAACTAAAGTCCTCCCTTCCTCTCTTCTTCCCTCCTTCCTTCCTTCCCTTTTCCTTTTCCTTAAGTTGTTCCTTTCTTCTATCCAGTAACAATTGATGATGCTTTCAATTAGCTTTAGCGATTTATTTCCATAGCATTCTCCCCTACCTACATAATTTTTTCTTGGGAGAATGTGCAGGGGCATTGTAGTGGGGCTCTTTTCATTGAAAATGAGTGAAACTAATTTAAACTAGTTTAAATGTAGAGAAAATTTCTGGAATCATGTATTTCAAAGATCTGGGGAATGTCTTTATATAGACAGCTAGATTCAGGGGCTATAATAATGCAGTCAGGACTCAATCTTTCCTCTCTTAACTCTGCTTACTTATGTGTGGCTTCTTTCCATGTGCAGAGAACAGCCCCAGGAATATAGCTTAGCAACCCCATCAAAAAGAGAACTTATCTTCTTTACTACCCATGTATCATATAACCCTAAAATACATTGATTTTCTCTGCTTGTGTTGAGTGGTCACTCTTGAGCTTACAACTGTGAACATGGGTGGGGCACTATGCTGGGAGGGATGAGAGGTGGGGGAAATGATTTTTAGTCCAGTCAAGATCACATGATGATGTGATGATGTGGAGTTAAAACGATGAAATATTCAATTTACGAATTAGCTTCATCTTTGAATGAAAATGTAAGGATCTTTTGGAATTAATAATGAAAATTCATGAATACGGAAGTAGAAACAATTATAAGGAAACAAACTTCTGCATCTTGGTAGAAAGAAAATTGTCACTATTTATTGCAAGAAATGTAGGCGTCCTCATGAGCCAGCACTACTCTGTAATTTTGCTTAGGGAGGTTCCAAAGAAAAGAAGGAAGACAACTTTTTAAATAACAGCTTTATTGAGATGTAATTCATACACCATAAAATTCACCCTTTTAAACTATTAATTCAATAGTTTAAACTAATTCAGTAGTTTTTAGATGTATTTGTAGGGTTGTGCAACTATCACCACTATCTTAGAACATTTTCATTACCTCAGAAAGAAAGCATCAGTTGGGTTGGTCGAGTGGCGCATTGGTTAAGAGCTGGTTTTGGGATGCCAGCGGCCCCGGTTCAGATCCCACATATAAGGGCCAGTGACACTGCCCTCTACAGCTAACAACAGCTCCACCTGAAGCTGGGCTGTGTGAGCCCCGGTGACAGTGTAAGCTGCAGCCCCTGCTGCAGTGGGCTGCCATAGGCTACAGTGAGTGGCCGGCAGCCAGCGTGAGCTGCCAATAGCCGCAGTGAGCGACCATCCAGAGGCCAGCGACCGATCTGCCTCATCCGGGAAGAGCACAATGACGATACCAACATGGGCCAGTGAAGCAACGTCCTCCGAAACTAGACTGAAGAACAAACAAACCAAAAAAAAGACAGCAACTTGTCTGTTCTCCTCCCCCAATTCCCCAATAAAATCTTAAAAAATAAAAATAAAATAAATTAAAAAATACTCAAAAAAAAAAAAAAAGAAAGAAAAAGAAAGAAAGCATTAGCAGTCACTTCACATATCCCTTTCCCGAGCACCTGGCAACCACTTACCTACTCTCTGTCTCTATAGATCTGCCTATTTGGGATATTTCATATAAATAGAACTGTATGATATGTGGTGTTTTGTGATTGACTTCTCTCACTTAGCATAATGTTTTCAAGATTCATCCATGTTACAGTATCTATCACTACTTCATTCCTTTTTATGGCCAAATAATATGCCATTGCATAGCTATACCTCCTTTTTTTTACCCACTTATCAATTGATATGACATTTGGGGTATTTCCACTTTTCGGTTATTATGAATAATGAATGATTCTGTGAACACTGATGTAAGTTTTTATGTGGACACGTATTTTTGATTCTTTTGGGTATATTCTTAGAAATGGAATTACTGGGTCATTTGGTAATTCTATAATTAACATTTGAGGGAATGGAGAAATCAATGGTGCATTCTAATGTGCCTAGAATATCCCAACACTAAAGGGAAACACACTGCTCTAGCTCATTTCCTTTATTACAGGGAATAATGTGTTCCAAATGTTGCCTACTGTAACTTTTCCCATATTCTAAAAATGTTCAGGGCTGAAGTGGAGTCCATCTAGTCCATCCGTCTGTTCCAAATGAAGGACCCAGTTTAAAGCTTTTTATATGCTAAGGACAGTGGGCAGGAAAGGAGCACTGGATAAAATGAAAATATAAACCAAAACCAAATCTGTGTTTCCAATTTATATCATTCAAGGATCAGTCCAGGGAATGCTCTAGATATTACAAGCACAAAAGGATTTATTCAGAGAATTAGGCACTTATATATCATTGAAAGGGCTGGAGGAATACAAGTTAGAGGGTCAGTGCCAGGCTTCTGGTTCAAGGTTGCATATCATCACCTTTCTTACCCAGATATCAGAAACCACTCATATCACCCAGAAGTGAGGAAACTACTTCAAAGTGTCCCTGCACCACAGAGATGGTAAATACACGAGGACATAGAATTCAGATGCTTTCCCCTGCACTGTCCTAGAGAGGAATTGTTCTCTTATATTCCTTTTGTTTTCCCTCCATGTCTCATACAAGGGCATAACATTGACAGAATCGAAATCACATGGAAACCTGGGAAGTACAGTTCTTAGCATCCCAACCTGGTAATACAAGAGGACAGGGACATAGGAGGTGGTCAAAATGATGGTCCAGTGACACTAGACAATAACAAACACATCTTTAAATCAGATTATCTAAATTAGTATTAGATACTAACCAATCGTTTATGTATGTAGCAAATATAAATATTTAAGGACTCGCTAGTGGAATGTCAGGTCAAAATATTGTCAATTGCTGAAGTTAGCTACTGCCTTCCTGCATTCTCCTTGCCCCATTTGTCTCATCCTACTCCATTACTTCCCTGACTCAATTCCTCCAATTTTTCTTTCTATTGTGATCTAAAGCCACACCTAAATCTAGGATAACTAGTACCTAAAACAAGGCTTGTCATACGACAGATGCTTTATAAATCTTAGTTATTTGAATGAATCAGTGAGTATCTTATCCAGTATTCTCTTCATTATCATTATTTTTCCCAAGTTTCTTTTCCTCTTAATGGATCTTCAATTTCTGTAACTCCAAGCAAGATTGCTTTCAGTCAGCAGCATTCTCTTCACTTGTCATGTAGAATGTCTAAATAACACCTGCAGCATCTATTCACAAGTTTAAGGTAGGGCAATGATTTTCACCTGGGGTGATTTGGCCTCCTAGAGGACTGTAAGCAATGTCTGGAGACATTTTTGTTTGTGGGAGGTGCCACTGGCAACTAGAGGCCAGGGATGTTGCTAAACATTCCACCATGTGCAGGATGGCCCTCCACAACAAAGAATTAACAGGCCCCCAAAGTCAATAGTGCTGAGGGTGAGAAACTCTTAGTTAAGAGTGTGGAAGGGCTGGCCGAGTGGCTCAGTTGGTTAAGAGCTCGTTCAAGAGTGCAAGCTGAGCTCTGAGCAATGGCGGTTCGATGCCAGCCTGAGCTGAGTTGCCGCTGAGCTACCAACAGGTGGCAGGATGGCTCAGCTAAAAAAAAGAAAAAAGAAAAAAAAAAAGAGTGTGGAAGAAGAAGAGGTGGGGGTCGGGGGTTGGGGAAAGGAAAGAAACTAAATGCAAAAAGAGGGAAGGAGTAAAGATGAGATCCAGCAGAAGTCAGCAAACTTCTTCTATAAAGGACCGAGATGGTAAATATTTTAAGTTTTGTAGACCATAAGATCTCTATTGTGACCACTCCGCATTGCTGTTTGACTGGGCCCTGGCACGTTCAGGCACGCACGCAGGAGCACAAGCCCAGAACATGAGACCTGTGTATGTCCAAATATGTGCAGGCTGGGGTACGGGACACAACCCCAGAGCCTGCTGTGCAGGCGTGTGACCTCCGGTTACATAAACCCTTATGTAAGCTTGACTGGCACTTGCGGGAGGGAGCATGCGCATTCCATGCACTCTTCTCCCCCTAAACCACTATATAAGGTTGCTATTGCTGATTAAAGACGCTGTCAGCTCCGCGTGCCTTTTTTACGCTGGGCATCTCACCCCTGAAACCTCTCCTGCAGCCTCTCAGTGACTACATGTGGTATATTCGGCAGGATGAGGGGAGTGCCCCCTCTGCCCCGTTGGAGGAACCTCCCCAGGTAAAAGGGATGTGGCCCCCGACATCCCTCTGGTACCCAGTTGTGGAATATCTGCTCGCCTGGACTCCGCCGTTGGACTGGGACGCCATGTGCCCCCGACTGGAAGATGTCCGGAAAGCCCTGGAGGCGTTGGAGCCCATCGTCCTGCAGGCGCACGGGGAGACGGCAGGCCGTGTGGCCTGGATGTTCCTAGCAGTCTTATGACATGGTAGCCGTGACATTCAGGAGTACGCGGGCTGGGTACAGAAGTTACAGCGCCAGGGAGAAGACTTGGAGCAACACCTGGCGACGGCTGAACGCATGCTCCAAGGGTCCCCCATGTCTTGGGTACCCCCCTGGGCTAGCAGCCCAGTGGGGTCGGTGCAGCGCGCCCAACAGGTGGTGCGACAAAGGGTGGAAATCAAGGAGCCGCTGGCTCCTGAGGGTGGAGCCGCCGGACAACAACAGTCTGTGCACCATACTTCCTACATTACATACTCAGCCATGAAGCTGCGAAGGCTCGCTAAGCAATGCAAGCAGCATCTGGGTGAGTCGGTCACCTCTTGGTTGTTGTGCTAGTGGGATGACGGAGTGGACAATACAGAATTCAGCCCCACCAGAATGATGCAGCGGGCCAGTGTCAGCACAGTGCCCTCCTTGTGGCAGCATTTTCAAAATGTGCCCCAGACCAAACCCCAAGCTGGTAAACAGACCCTAATTAACTGGCTCATGGCTGCTGCTGGTACAGTCTGGGACAATGCAGGGGACTTGCCAGAGCGTGTGAGTGGACCACCTACTTGGACTTGGTGCAAGTCATACAGGAGATGGGCGTGCGGCAGGTGATATTTGCCTTCCAGCACAGCATCCTGATGAAGAGATGTTCGCAGCCCGCATGAAAGACCTTATTCTTGCTAATGGCCCACTGAGCACCTTTGGGACCATGGCTGCCCTACTGGCCCCTATACAGACCGGACCGTCCAGGAGGCCACAGGGACTTTGGCTAGACTGGGAGTTGTAGAAGTGTGTCTGCAAGGCCAGACTGTACAGGTGTGGACTGTGGCCAGAAAGGGCATGAATCACTCCTGTCCCTCGAATCGGGCTACAAAAACAACACCCAAGGGCCAAGGCCCATTAAGCTGAGCCGCTGGCAAATGTGGTTTGACCTGGTGGCCCCTGGGTTGGCCAAGGAGAAATTAGATGGCCAGCCTTTCGAGGTCCTCTCGGCCCTCTGGAGGAAGCTACAGCCTGAGCAAAAGTTCACCACATTACCCCCGAAGGAACAGAAGGAGACTTCCCAGCAGTTGTGCCTAACTGACTTCCTCCCAGACTAGGGAACGGGCCAGGGCACCTGGTGAATGGGGGAGCCAGATGACTGAGGCCGCACATTGAGCTCACCATATATTGCCCCCCCCCAAAACGTGCAGTGGGTGCTGGCCCTTGTGGACACCGGGACAGACAGCCCCCTCATATATGGCAGTCTGGACCGCTTTCAGGCCTGAAAGCCACTATTAAGGGGTATGGTGGCTGACATATCACAGTACATAAAGTCTCCATCACCCCGGGAGTCGGACGTCTCCTCCCCAGGACCTATGAAGTCTGTGTGTCTCCTATTGTTGAGTACATCCTTGGGGTGGATGTGCTCAGGGGACTGACCATCATGACAACTGTGGGGGAATTCCACATGTGGTGAAAACTGTGGTTAGAGGACATCCTCAGCACACACCCCTCCACCTGCCACAGGCCACCCGAGTGGTTAACATCAGACAATATCGATTGCCCCAGGGGGGCATGAGGAGATGGGGCATACTATTCTGAAGTGGAAGAGGCAGGTGTCATATGATCCACCCATAGCTCGCTCTTATTTATTATTTATTTATTTATTTATTTATTTATTTATTTATTTATTTATTATTTTTTTATTTTTTTCACCCATAGCCCTTTCAATTCCCCTGTCTGGCCAGTATGGAAACCAGATGGTTCCTGGAAAATGACAGTAGACTACCGGGAGCTGAACAAGGTGACCCCCCTTCCCCCCCACTGCACACTGCTGTGCCAAACATCACAGAGTTGATGGACCGCCTCTCGCAGGACCTGGGACGGTTCCATTATGGGACCATCCCATTTTCTCCATTGACATTGACACTGCCAGCCAAGAACAGTTCGCGTTCACCTGGGAAGGCCAACAATGGACCTTCCAGGTGTTGCCACAGGCTACCTACACAGCCCAATGCTATGCCATGGGCTGGTAGTGCAGGACTTAGCTACGTGGACCAAGCCCCTGACTGAGCACTTGATGATATAATGTTAACCTCTGATTCTCTTGCAGATCTGGAAACTGCTGCCTTCAGTCTCCGAGACGCCCTAGTGGGTTGGGGAAGGGCTGTCACCAAGGACAAGGGCCAGGGCCCTGGCTACTCTCTCAAGTTCTGGGGAGTTGTTTGGTCGGGTAAGACAAAAGTAATCCCCGAGGCGGTCATAGATAAGATTCAAGCATACCTCCACCTGAGACGGTTACAATCTTTCCTGGGGCTACTAGGGTTCTGGTGAGCCTTCATACCACATTTGGCCATGCTAATGCGACCCTTGCACTGGTTGGTTCGCAAAGGGGAGCCCTGGGATTGGTCCCCTGAAGTCGAGCAGGCGTTTGGGGTGACAAAATGCACTGTAGCACAGGCCCAGACCCTAAGGATCATTGACCTGACCCTACCATTCCTCCTGACTGTCCAAGTGGAGGACTCTGGGTTTGGCTGGGGTCTCGCAAAAACAGGACACACGGAAGACTCCTACTGGGTTCTGGTACCAGCTCTGGAAGGGAGCCAAGAAATGGTACTCCCTGGTGGAAAAGCAATTAGCAGCAGTGTACACCACCCTGTTGGCCTGTGAAAACATCACGGGTCCGCACCCGGTCACGGTGCAAATGAGCTATCCAGTGGAAGGCTGGCTCCAATCTTGGGCAACAAGGCGGTGAACCAGCAGGGCACAAACACCAACATTAATGAATTGGGGACCTTATTTAGAACAACTGGCTCAGTTCTCCACTAGTCCATTGACCCAGGAGCTACACGCTCTTTTGGGGCCCATCGCTTTCTGCTCTGAGGGAGCAGAGGACCCCATGAAAACGGGGGAGACTCCCAGGACCTTTGGGGAGGGCAAGCTCCAGTGCTGGCTGACGCCTGTTACACGGATGGGTCCTGACAAGGGCAGCCCCCCACTTGGGCAGCTATAGCCCTGCAACCCCTCATTGACACCTTTTAGTATGACACAGGTACCAGACGCTCTAGCCAATGGGAGGTCTGGATGGTTTTGACTAAGGAACCTGGCCTGGTACATGTTTACACTGACAGCCGCTGTCAGTGTATTGAGGCCTGACGCTGTGGCTGCCCCTGTGGGCAGTCAAGAGTGGCTGATCGGCCACCTCCTGCTATAGGGCAGGGACCTCTGGAAGGACCTTTGGAGACGGGGCCTAAGCACTGGCGCCACTGTGTAGCACGTCTCGGGCCATCGGCTATTGCAGGTGCCCAGCAATGATGTGACTGATGCCTTAGTGCCAGTGTGCTCGCTTGCGGCGCCCCCGGGTCTGCTGCCATGGCCGCTTGGCTCCACAAGAAGTTGGGCCATGTGGGTGCCTGGATTAATGAGGCTAGTGTCTACCCGCTGGGGCTTACAGCTAATGAGAGCCGAGGCAAAACAAGCTATCCAGCAGTGTCCTTGGTGTGCAGAGCACTGTCCCCAGAGACAGCACCTGCCCACCTCCATGGGGTCCATACCTCTCGGGGCACGGCCCCTACAAAAATGACAGGTGTACTATATTGGGCCGCTCCCTGCAAAGCAGGGAGCCCTTTACGCCCTGACGGCGGTAGACACTCCCACCAGACTGGACTTTGCTTACTCTGTGACCCAGGCAGACCAACGACACATACTCCTGGCCTTGGAGCACTTGTCGGCTGCCTATGGCCAGCCCTTGCTTATTGCCAGTGATCGAGGCACTCATTTTACAGGTTCACAGGTTCAAAACTGGGCAAAGGACAATGATGTCCAGTGACAACTACACTTTCCATACCTACCTCAAGCTGCCAGTATGGTTGAACACTTTAATGGGTTGTTGAAGGGCAACTTAAGGGTATTGGCCCCCGGGTAGAAACACTGGAAAAAACAGGTACTGATAGCTATTCGCCTATTGAACGAACAGCCACAAAAGACTGGTAAGGCCCCATTGGGTAAGGTAACTGAGGGGCTCCTGCGACTCCTATGGGTCATGAGGACCGGGGATCTGGAGGTACAGCCCAGGCTAAAGGGGGGAATGGTAATCCTACTTGCTCCATCCAGAGTAACCTCTGGTCGGTTGCAGGAATGGACCTGGCTTTGGCAGGCTCAAGTCACCCCCAAACCGTGGGTTACCCTGCTTGAGCCCTAGGAACAGGGTGTAGAGAATGGCCTGGAGGTTGCACTCTAGCGTGGGCACTGGCTCTTCACGGTACAAGTAACTTTACCAGCCAAGAAAAACGGGTCCTTCTTATGAGGGACCCATGCGCTGTGCCTTTGGCCTATACCCCTTTACATGGTGGACCTAACCCCTGGCCCTCTACCCACAACCCATGGAGCACAAGTGTGGTACCACTGACCAGGAGTTGCCCTCATACAGGCTATAGTGCTATCATAGGATGAGTATGTAGCCTGTATTTTGCGGGAAGGCTGTGACTTACCCATGATGGTCTCTTTATCTGCTCTGGCGTATAGCCCAGGTTAGCTACAGGAAACAGCATTCTATCCTGGGCGCATACCTTTGCCCCGGTGCACAACGCCTTGCACTGCTGGGTGTGCACAGAGCTACCAGCGGAGGCTGCTGAAAGACTGTGCTGGTGAGTCACCCCTGCCACTGGTACCAACTGGATAGATCTCCAGTGCTGGGATGTGAACAGTCTGGAGGGGAATGCTCGCCACCGCACTGTCGAAGCCCTCTTACGAAAATAACAACAACGCCCCTCTCCTCGGCAAGACTGTGGACAATGGCTGGGGGTGCTTGGTGGGGATTCATGTAACATTGTCTTACCACGCTCCTCTGTGTGTCAAACAACGACACCCCATGGTTCCAAACCATACGGTAGGTTGGTTACCCAAGGAGCTCTGCCTTAACATTACTGTAGTAATTGATCCTACCTGCTGGTGGATGGGCACCGTCTAGTGGGAATGATGCCCACTGACTTCCTACTAGGTGATGCTATCTGGGTTTGTGGCCACTATGGCTGGCCACATCTGCCAGCCCGATGGACAGCCCGCTGCACTTGGGGGTGCCCCTTTATTCACGGTCACCTCCTGCCCAAGTTGTCCCAGAGGCTGGCCAATTGGGACCTAGTTTACCATTGCTGGCACCTGGAAAAGTGGGTGGCATGGTGGTTTTACCCCTTAGCCATCTTGTCGCCAGGGTGTGGAATGATAGACATAGAGCTACAGGTGGAAGTCCTGCCCAACACGTCGTGAGCACTCTGACCATCATGCGAGCCTCCTTAGCCCTGCTCCTTGATGAAAAAACCCAAATGAGAAAGGTGGTCCTGCAGGACAGGATGGCCCTAGACCTGCTAACAGCCGCACAGGGGACATGTGCCCTCTTACACATTAAATGCTGTGTTTACATCCTGGACCACCAACAAAAGGTACAGGAAGCCTTGCAGGAAATAGACACAAGGTTTCGGTGATCCAGGCCCTGCAGGAGAGCACGCTTATGCTTTGGTGGAACTCCCTTGGCCCCTGGTAGTGGTGGGCAGGCCTGGTAGGTATCGCCGCCAGCCTCGTGATCCTCTGTTGCTCTATGTATTGCTGTTGCAGCCTTTGTGCACAGGGACACGCTCTTATGGTCAAGGCCCAAATCACCGCTCTGCAAGGGGTGGGCTGACAAGACCCGGGCACATTCAGGCATGCATGAGAGGAGGCCCAGAACAAGACCCAGGAATGTCCATATATGTGCAGGCTGGGGTATGGGACACGACCCCAGAGCCTGCTGCGCAGGCGCATCAGCTCCGGTTACATAGCTCTTTTGTAAGCATGCCTTGCACTTGCAGGCAGGAGCATGTGCACTCCATGCACTCTCCTCCCCCAGACCATTATATAAGGTTGCTTTTGCTCATTAAAGATGCTGGTTCCTCCTCATGTCAGCTCCACGTGCCTTTTTTATGCTGGGCATCTCACCGCCCCCTGGTGACAACATTGTTGTAGCAGGAAAGTAGCCAGAATCAATACATAAATCAATGTGTGTGGCTCTGTTCCAATAAAACTTTAAGGACACTACATTTGAATTTCATGTGATTCTTACATGCCATGAACTATTATTTTTCTTTTGTTTTCAACCATTTAAAAATTTAAAAACTACTTTTAGCTTGCAGGCCTTACAAAGATAGGCAGGCTGAAGTTTGCTAACCCCTGATAGTGGAATGAGGAAGAGTAAGAACTGGAAATAGACAACTATGGCAGAGCACCATGTTAATATGGTGTTTACATTAGACAGGTAAGGTTAGATTATGCTGAGACAACAGACAACCTCAAAATTTCAGGGATTTTCAATAACTGAGGATATTTCTCACTCACAATGCATGTGCACTGTGTTAGCAAAGCTCTGCTCCGTGTTGTTTTCATTCAGGAATTGCTAAATGAGCAGCCTCAGTCTGGAAGATATCTGGATCTAGAAGCAGAATGAAAATGGAGAACCTGGCAAATCATGTGCTGGCACTGGGCATTTCTGCCTGAAATCACATATGTCATTTTCACTCAAATTTCATTAGCCAAAGCAGGTCACATACTCATGGTTGACTTCAATCGGGTGACATAATGGAATCCTCTCCCAGGAAGAGGAGTGACTATTTTTGAACAATAACATAGTCTGACACATCGCCTCTCCTTAGTGGCTGCAGTTGCTTCAGTTTGGGTATTCCTGAACCAAGTTTATTATGTTCTCCAAACTAGTGTCTTAAGTGGGGACTGGGGGATACCATAATAGTGACAATAATGGCATCTGTCAGAAGTTCAGGGATAGATGAAGTAAAACCAATGAATCACTGAAGTAGTAATTAGTAAAATTATGTGCACACATAAAAAGGATAGTTCATGAACTGGGAAAACGCAAACCAAAACATGGAATGAAGTTCAGGGATATATAGTTATAAAAAAGCCCACATAGTGAGAAGGCAGTCCCTTTATTTTTCGCAGTGATTGCTTATACTATTAACATTTTCTTACATGATAGGGAATTGGTTAGTGGTTACCTCATATCAACCTTGGGAAATACTTTGTTTAATTCATGATTTCCAGAGGTATAAACAAGAAATGACTCAGGTCAAGTTAGTCTTGAAAAATAAGGCAAATTAAGCTTTGCTTATATGATTAAACTGGTTTTGTCTGCTCAGGGAGTTTTCAAGGCTGGTCTCCATTTGTTTTTTATTTTAACACATCTAATGTTTATTGAGTGGTTATTTCCCCTACATTACATGCATCCTTTGCATGCATTTTTGCATTTAATTTTCACAACATCCCATTGAGGTAGTTACTATTTTTATCCCCACTTTATTGCTGAAGAAATTGAACAATAGAGAGATTAAGGGCACTGGACTAGCAAGTAGCTGAAATTCAAACCCGGGTCACTCTAATTTCAAAGTGTGTGTTTCTACTCTAGCACAGTGGTTAAGAACATAGGTTCTGGTGATAAACTGCCAAGATTCAAATCCTTACTGGTGCCAGGTACTGCTTTTATGGACTTGGGCAAGTTCTGTAACTTTTCTGTCTCAGTCTCTCCATCCGTAAAATAGGGATGTTAATAGTACCACCTCATGGGGTTTTTGTAAAGATTAAATATAAAAATGAATGTATGTGGAGTCCTAGAGTTTAGACTAGTACTTGGTAAATAAAAAGAGTTTGCTATTATTATTATTATTGTTATTTAGCAATGTTTTGGAAAGTTCCATTGGTAATTCTACTCTTTTTCCTTCTGTTCCCTTCTTACCTCTAATCTTTGAGAATTTCTGTTGTAATTTTTGTTCCCGTCTTATATTTATGTGTTTTTGGACCAATATTTCACCACCATGGAGGGCAAACTATAGGAGTACCATAACCTTTGACCCAGCTGTTATCTCTCTGCTTCCCAGACCTTCCTCACCTGCCATTTTTGTATTCATGGCTTATTATTTAAACTTCTGGTTTATATGGGTGCAGAGCAATGATCTGAAATACAGGAGTAGGCTACCTAGAGGGAAGCTAGTAACACTTGCTCCACCTCTTGCTACACGACCTTGGTGATTCCTTCCAGTTATGTTTTCAAAGTTAATGATTTTACTGTGGTTTAATTTTGGAAACAACACATTAATTTTTTCACCTGTGTAAATTGTGATAAAACCTAGTCAGTATAGTACTGTACCATGCTTGTCAGAAGCCTATCTATTGGTCATTAGCCTTTTAAAAACCAGGCACTGTTTGAGAAGGGCCTGATGGGCTAATGGAATTGTATTATGACAAAGTGTGCACAGCTCTTCTTCATGTGGGGTAAAGAGAACTAACCTGTTCATTTTCAATTTTAGTGCTTAAAATAGAATGAAACAGAATGACCTGTAGACAACTTGGAATCTGTTTCACTTATCATCTCCCTCAAACTTGCATTTTTCTTTAAAAAATTCATTTTTACATAACACAGAAGGATAAACCATCCCATTTCCTTATTTGTACACTTGAAACAATATATAGACTTCAAGTGCCGGTTTTGATTGTGATCAATTTGAAGTTAGAGAGTAAATCCCCTTGAGCATGGTGGAGGTATCCTGATGATTTGTGGTGTTAACGTGTTTTTTTTCTTCTGAAGTAATTTTAAATAACATTTTTAAAATTTTGGTTTGGAAATTTCTTCTTTTTTATCATTTTATTTCTTCCCAGTCTACATTTGAATTTGCCAGTTTAGCTATGTGGATTGAGAAATGAAAATTAAGAGACAGCAATAAAGAAAGTTTGCAGTTTGTGAGAACTTGATTAGGGTACATTATTATGTAAATAAAGTTAAAGGTAAGATTTTTATTGTTTTTTATGTGCTTCAGTTATCATCAAGCCAATCTTAAATTACCTTATACTTCTGAAGGTTCCAAATAAATTTAGATTTTCTAGATATAGCAGATTAGAACATAGTAATTTATCATATTTTCTGCTTACTGGACTTAAATTGTGGTTCTACTAGTATCAAGTGCCATATTAAACATAACTAATGTCTTTAATCAAGTTACGAACATAAATTTGATCCATGCTATTCTGCATAGATTAAGGTAGGGGTTTATACATAAAAGTTACTATAAGAAGATATATCCTCAGATATGCAAAGTCATGCTGGAGACATCCAAGTGTTTCCTCATTTTCACATTTAGATTGCTAAGTTTGTCTGAAGCTAAATTCCAATTCCATTTAGTTTTATAGAATAATCAGCCTTCGCTTTTTCTTAACCAGTTTCCAATTATTTAACCTTTTCCCTCTAAATTCAATGGAGGAGAGTTAAGCATTATCTTCCCCTTAATTTCATAGACTATTTGAGGAGCTTTGTAGGGAATGGAACAAGTTGACAGAGTACCAAGCATGAAAAAAGTAGGGTTTGAATCATAATTGCATCGTGATAAATTATTTGGAGAACATTGCAGTCATTATTATTCAAGAGTAAAGTGACACTGAAAAACAATATATATTTTTTCAAGTAATCATTCATATTTATTTTAAAAAGGAGAGGAGTGTTCTATTGTTGATTTTATAAAAGCAATGGCAACAGTCAGCCATTTTGGGGGGCTAATTCATACAATCCTTGAGTAAAATTTAAGCCCAGTTACTTTGGTAGGATTTAAAGGAATAAGACATATGTGAATAAAATGATATTAGATCTGTGTAATTCTGAATAGTAAAATAAAGATTAAAATGGTAATATTGGTCCCTCAAATACTAGTATTTAAACGTTGAAAAATCAATCAAGAGAAAAGATTAGTGGTGTTTCTTTGGTACTAAAAATGTAAAGTTAAGACCAAACTGTTCTATTTTCACAGATTTAAGATACAAAGCATAATATTTAAAGACATAAAAATGGCTATTAAATTCTCTTCAGTTTGTGAAGAATCTCCTATGAAGTACACTTAGAAGAAATCCCTGAGTACATTAACTACTCTATTAGTATCTTCCTTCATAAACAAAGACAATTTTAGAGCTTTGTAAGACATAAAACATAATGCTTAGCAAAAGCAGTATCTATGCATAAGATTCCCTCCACAGTGCTTATACATTAGGCCACCAAATGACCAATAGTAGAAACAGTAGATTTACAAAATTGATATTTGAACACATTAACCATTCCTAGGTAAATTATCAAACCATTCTTTTATACTCTCTCTATTTTGCTTTAGCCACTCGATATTGTTTTTCACTGTTTCCAGCACCTGCTCCCTAGGTTTTTCTCCTGCTCCAGCTTCTGGGTATTTTTTGAAAAAGCTCTCTATCTATAAAAGAAAGGGAAATAAGAAAGTCATATTAAGTCCAATTATTCTTCAAGAATTTCATTTACAAAACTGGATTTGTTTCCTTCTTACCTGGGAATTCAGTATCAGTACTCAACAGTGAGATACATCTCTTGATGCATCATTTAGATTGAGCCTATTTCTCAGATTAGCCATTAGCACCCATGGCTTTTGGCAATGTGTCAAGCCAAAAGAGGCTCTGACACATTGGGGAAATAGGGCTGCAGAGTATAATAACGTCTGGCGTGCCCATTGCTGCTTTTGCTGGCTTCTCTATTTTCTGTGCATTCCTCAGAGTGGTCCCTGGAAAATCTAGTCTGTGGAATGATGGCTTTGTTTAGCCTTTCACTCCTAGGGTCTGAAGCATTTTAATATACTTTCAGTTTACTTATTAAGGACTCAAAAAAAAAAACCCACAAAAAACTTGGTTCTGTCCTCCCACTTGCCTCCAAATCTCTCCCCAAAACTTAAACCACAGTATTATTTGCTATTTACAAAAATAAGAATTATTTTGTTTCTTAACACAGAGAATGTTAGCATTCTAATTTCTAATCACACAGATATTGAAAATTCCTACAATGTGTCCAACATTAATATACATCCCCTACCCCCCGGGAATTGAGATATTTGAAACCTAAAAGATTTGAGTTTAGTTTTGAAATTCTGAAAGGAATGATATCTTGACCAACTTATTCCAGGGTAACATTTACCCGGAAAGGGGAGGTATACTGTTCACGCATTGGTGGTAGCCTGCATGGTCTCATGCAGACCTCTGAGCTCTAGAGGGTTTGCCTTCCTCAGATTTTAAACTTTGTTTCTTGCTTATTTGAGGTTTTTTTTCAGTTTAGGAAAAAAACAGTTGTACATTTAATTAGATGCCATAATTTCTTTCTCCTTGTCTTCTGTAATCAAAATAGAGAAAATACTGTTTCTCTTTTAGAAAAGCTAATGTTTTTTCCTTCTAAGACAAGTTTGGATGTTTTTATTTTCATACCTGCCAGAGCTGTAGTTCAGTGTTGAATGGCTCTGCTATCGTGACAATCCGGCCAAGGCTTCTATCATTGAGTGTGTATCTGAATAGAAATTTCAGGGAGTAAAAGGGAATATAAGTATACAGAACTTTAAATCTTTTCTCTAGATGCAGACATTTCCTTTTAATTTTGGTTTGTTTTTTTAAAAGTAATTTTCAAAGTAAACAAAACATTTTATTTTATTCAGGAGAAATTCTTAGTAAACTCTGCACTTCATTTTTTAGATAGATTCACACCACTTTCCCAGATGTGGGAGACTGCTTGTTGTATTCCCCAAATCAGTTCTCCTTTTATCTGTACACAATGAAAATCCAGCTAGAGACTCCATTCTCAGCCTCCTTCCTAGCTATGTCCAGACAGGTGACCCAATTCTTATCAATGCAACATGTGCAGAAGTGTTCAAGTTCTTCTATCTCCTTGCTTAAAGAAATTGCTTGCCTTAGATTTCTTGTTTTTTTTCTTCCTTTTCTCCAAGCTTCAACTGCACAGATAGGATAAGCCTCTAGGCTTCAAGCTACAACACCACCTAACAACTTGGAATGCTTACTTCAAGGAGATTAACCTGAGTGAGAAATAATTAATATCTTTCCAGCTACTGCATTTCTATGTTTCTGTTACAGCAGAAAAGCTCTATTGCCTTCATGATAATACTCTATGTAACTTCCTGCAGATATGGAAATTTGAATATAGGCTATTTATTTTGCTTTCAAAAAGCTTTATTAGCTACTTGGATATTTTGGTTATGATCTGTATCAGACTGGCTAAGCAAAGACAATTGCTAAGTGCAAAGATAGAATATCATCTCTATTTCTGTCCCTTTTCCATTTTCTCTCTTAAATAGCAAGAATCAGAACTTTCCTTGAAGACCATAATACCAGTGATAGCAAAAGCAGAAACCATAAAGGTAAAAACTGATAAATTCTGTTGTATAAAAATGTTTAAGTTTTAAACTAAAAAATATCATAAAATTAAAAGTCAAAATGTATTACTTTGTTGTAAAATAAACCAATATTTTCACTATAGAAAGAGCCCTTCAAATTAGCAAGAGGGAGAAATATGCAAATATGATATTAGCAAAATAATGAATCAGTAGTTTAAAGAGAAAATATACCAGTGGGAAGAAGACGAAAAGTTCTGATAAGTAACCATGATCTTCAGAGTACTAGGTCCAATGCTCACTCTTATCACAGACACCATTGAATTTAAATCCTCCATGCCTTTCACCCTTATGTTTTAGATGTCTAAGGCAAACAATTTCCCTTTACTGCATGTCATCAGTAATTATCCAAAATTTAAGACTCTGAGGCATCTACTCTCAACATTGTCCCTATAATGTGAGTACCTCCTTGCCTCTTTGACTTAGCCTCTTAGATCTCCCCAATCTCTTGAACCCTTCAACCTAGTTCTCTGGAACAAGCCCTTTACAGGGGGATGGAAATAATACTTTTCATTTGGCGAATGTTTATATTCCCACACCCTTTGTAGCACCCAGTCAGGAATGGAATAGGTGTGCCATGCTCCCCATTGCTGCTTCCAGACCATTATTCCTCCACTCTCTTTAAAAACCTATGTTCCTCACCTTATTTATGACTATTTTGGCACCTGACTCCTGGTTTTCCTCTCTTCATGGATGATCAATATAATATCTTAGCTCCTTCATTTTTTGACCTCATTTTCAGTGATATTTTCCTCACTCTACTCAGCCACCAATTCCAATGGTCATACCTTGTGATCATCCATAACTACTCTTCCTCTAAAATTATTTGTTTATGCACCCTCCATGACATAATTTACCTTTCAGTTTCTACTATGACCATTCTTTGTCGTTATTTGGATTTCTGTCCCATTGATCATCCCTACCCCTACTTTCTCCTGGATCATCAACTCTTCCTTTTCTTTCACTTATTTCCTTCTATAGTTTAGATTCCACAGTCCACTATTTTCAATAACATTTTTGCCTGAGCCCTAAACTTCCTTATATTTTAATAGTTTGTGTTTACCAAAACTCCAGCTTTGGATGAAATCAACAGCCATTTTCTCTTTGTTTGGCAAGTTCTGTCAAGGGAGGTCTCCCAACTTTCCCCATAATGTATGTATAAATTCACAGATAGCAATCTTAAATAAGCTCTCCACCTTGACAATCTTCCTACATTACCTTCGGAAACTCATTTTCTTCCTCTTCGAATTGCCTTTTTCAAATGTTTTCACTGTCTTCCAATCTCCAAACACTCCCCCTTTTGCCTTCCTCCCCACAAAGATGACCTTGCATTCTACTTGACAGAAAATGCATAATACTCCTGTATCTTTAGCATACAAATACAGCTATTTTCTTTCTATTACCTGTGTTATGGTTCCTATTTTTAACCCACTATCTAAAAACTTTATTTAAAAATATTTCTTTTGTCTTACACATTACATTTCTCATTCTTCACTGGATCTTTCTTATCAGCTTTTAAATATATTAAACATATTAAAATTATCTTCTATATTATAAAAAAACCATTCCTTTGATATAGCATTTGTCTTAATTTCTTTTCTCTCACCTCCCCATTCATAGTCATGTATTTCAAGATATTTCTCTGAAGTTCTTGTCTGCATCTCCACCACTGACTCATTTATTGACTTATTTTATTTTTCACTTCACTGAAAAACTCTTTTTGGAGTTACAATAATTTTTATGCCAATAAATCTAATGAGCATTTTTTAGTCTTCACTTTACTCAAAACTTAATTATCATTTGACAAGGGGCTGTAACCTCCTGGAAACAATCTTCGCTTAAAAATCTCAAGAGACTCAAGGGCATCATATATAGCAAACTGAAGTCATCATTATCCTTCTTCAAATCTTATGTTTTCTAGAAATCTTAGCATTGTCCCTGACGCCTCACTTTCATCTCCCATAAACTTTTAATTGTTTATTAAATTATTTTGTTTATGAGATAGTGTTTAAATGGTTTCAGTTGTGTCCCAGCAACTTAATTTTTTCAGCCATAGTCATACATTAAAACCAAACTTTGTCACACTACACTATTGATTTATTGGGTTCATTCAACTTCACAGTTTCATCTAAGAGTTTAGTGGAATAAATAAAAGCGAAGAATGATTTCTGAAGTATCTTTGGAAGTTTGTGGTTAAGTCTCAAACTGGAAAGTGCATTAGTGGTGTGGCCATTAGTTGTCATAAAATCACATGACAAAAGCTTTATAAAAAAGCAGTTTATTTATTTTAGGATGACAATAAATTGTTCAGAAGTGAAGGCAGTAAAACCACTCATTTTGAAGTCTGTCTGGAAAACGTTCAAGAGTTTGGAAATACTTGGATAAAGCTTAGCTCATTTGTGTTCAATTTGTCTCATCCAATTTTAATGGGAAAATTATATTTATTCAAACTAACCATAATTAATATGGGGCATTTGTGTGCGTGTGTGTGTGTCTGACATGTGGTTATTACACAACTTTATATTTAAGGTTATTTGAAATAATACCTCATGAGAATTAGATCACTAGACTATGTAGAAATATTAAAAGCCTTGGGTGAGGATTTTGGAACTAGCTTTGGAAATAGTTTATAAATTTATGTTTCTTGAAAAGATTTCAGTGTTTTGTCTAATAGATTTATTTTAAAGCCAGATGTTTATAACTTCTATGACAAGGTAATACTTGTTTTTCTCTACTTCTTAATTTTTAAAAGGGAATAACAATGAACTAATTTTTTAAAAATAAAAGTGCATTATTTGAAATAAATTACACCAGAACTATTCAAATAAATAGGCTTTGAGAAATACTCTATTTAAAAAAACAATAAATGAATGGCCATTTTATTGTGCAAAATGAGCATTATTACTTATCTTTTCTCAATAATACAAAAGTAAGCATTGTTCTTCATCTACATAGATTTCTTGCAGCATATACCAAAAAAAAGTTTTATAGTCTTTTCAATTAAAACAAAATGCACAGTATTTGTCATTAGGCATATATCTTTCAAAATGGAAGGCACCATCTTGCATAAAATGAGCTGTTACCCCCAGATAACAACATGTTCTGTATAGGTAGGTTTATTAATTCTAAACCATGCATTTTATCGAAACAACTATAAATAGATGGACAAAGCATCATATGCCAATGGAATTCACACATGCACCAATCAATCTTCATAGAGATGGATGAGCAGTTATACTCAATCGTTGCAAGAATAAAAAAGGCAAAACTTTATCACAAATAGGCAAAAGCAATGTAGGCTATTCTGGTTGAGAGCTAGAGATATAATCTGGATCTGAGAATGATGAGAAATCTGAATCAACATAAAATGGCACTCTGGTGAGTTGTAGAGTAGAAAAGAGAATAGAAATAAAAGTTATGGTCATTAGTATTTCTGATAAGGCACTCAATGAGGCAGTGCTGATGGGAAGACAGAAGAGATTAGGAGGGGATAACAGGGACTATTTCCTAGTGTGGAGATTACACATGGTAAAAGGTCTTTTAGTCAATGTTTTCACATTTATTTGGCATATATTGGGTTGTCGGAAAAGTCATGACATATTTTTTCTATGTTCATTGCAAAAATGCATCATGACTTTTCCGACAACTCAATATAATCTATATTATGTTTTATACTCTGTCAAAGGAATATCTCTTTAATGGAAATAAGCATTAAATTTAGAGGATCAGGACCAAGAATAGCAATATTTCTTCTGTATAGGGCTAAAGAAATAAGAAATTGGGAAAGCATCTCTTTAATTATTTTGCTATGTGTCATTTTAAAACTATTATTGACTGGGAAATATAGTTCCCTTTTAAGAAGATTTCAACACACCTGAAGTTTAATTATCTGGTCAAGGAAGATAAAAGTTATCATCCATATAAGCTCAGTAAAATATAGGGCTCTAATTTGAACTTAGGTCCAGGAATTCTCATTTAGTTTTCATTAGATATTAATTGAGAACTAAATATGTGCCTAGCATGATGCTAGATGCTAGCATAATATGAAAGATTATATTTACTTGTTTAAACCAAACTAAAAATAATGTGATTTAGATATCTCTCCAGATCTCAGATCAGGGGAAAACAATACTTTCCAAAAAAGAAATTATGTATTACAGAATTGTACACTTGAAACCTATATAACTTGACTAACAATTGTCACTCCAATAAACTTTAATTAAAAAAAAATAAATTATGCTGAAAATTAATTAGTATATTGCTTTCCTGGAATGAAAATAGCATGATCCTTCACCTCTGATAATACGCTATTTCAGATATTGTATTGATGTCAAAGAGAGGGCAGTAAAGAGAAAAAGAAAGAACGTGTAGATAGTATCTAACAAAGAGAACAACAAACCATTATCTAATCATCTCACCTGTTGACTAGATATTCCCAGTTGAGCTGTATCCAGTTCCAGGCCATGGTCTTCCCATAGCTGTTATATGAGATATATCGGATGACTGTAAACACATCCTGAGTTTTAATAAGGTTTGAGTCCTTGAGTAAATCCAAATACCTAAGAGAAGCCAAAAATTCAAAATGAACTTTTAATGTTCACCCTTAGCTAAATTCCAATAGAGCATAGCTTTCATTCCTGTAATTTAATTCTTGAGGCACCAACCAACAAAGATAATTAAATATGACAAATGATAAAATACAATTTAAAATTTTCTAAGATGTTTAACTGTTTTTAAAAAACAACCTATGATTTGAGGACTAGTGATATATAACCTATAGGAACACTGAAAATTAAATTACAGTAATACCTTGATTTGTGAGCATAATTCATTTGGGAAACAAACTACTCATATTGCAAAACATTGCTCGTTTACCACGTTAAAATGTATTAGAAATGTTTGCTCATCTTGTGGGACACTCGCAAACCAAGTTACTCACAATCCAAAGTTTTACTGTATTTTGAAAGTATTAAAAACAATAAAGATCACAATTTTAACTATTAACTAAAAGGTAACTGTATCTAATGAATAGAAGCACTTCACTCATTTACCTGTTATCTCACTGAACTATAAAAGAGGAGCCAGTAAGTTAAAAGAAAGTATTTATACTCTTAGTTTTTATGAGATAACAGTTAAATCTCATTTGTTTTTCCTCAAATTGTAAGAAACAATGTCCTAATGTTACCTAGATGGTTAGATTTGTTGGACATAGTTATTGTATAATGTAAATAAATCCAAATCAATAAATTGTGACAAAATCAATAGATTTTTGTTAAATTTATGCCATGGCTGTATCTAGAAGGAATATCTCAACATGCCCTAGACCACTGAACTTCTAGAAACTGCACTGGAGTTGTGGACACCTGAATTTTTGTGCAATTTTTCTTTAACCCTGTAGTTCACAAGAATCTTAGTAAGGCATCTAAGTACTTGCTAATTTTCTCATCAGATACAATCAGCACAATGACATCCAAGTAATGGATAAAAGTGAGGTTTTGTGGACTGTCAAGATGATCAAGTTCTTGGTAGACTATCTTTGGGCAGTGAGCAGGAGAATCGACATATAACCCTGAGTCATGGTGGTGAAAGTGTATTGTTGGCCCTGCCAGGTTAAAACAAACTGTTTCTGGTAGTCCTTACAAATTGGTTATCGCACTGTAGTTTATAATTTACATTCTGCCTCTCCCATGAACCTATAAGTTTCTCAAAGATAGATATCATGTCTTATTAATTTTTAATCCCACAATCTATATGCCTATACATAGAAAGGACATCATTATTGTTGTTTAAATGAATTGAGTAAATAACTCAGAAACCACAACTAAGCAAAATAATGAACTAAGGCAGGAGTTAGTTGATTTGGGGCATAGGTGTAGAGTGGAAGAAGATTCATTGATGAGCTTCAAGCAGTCTATACCTTCTGAGTGGAATCCAAATATACTTTACTTGTGTGTATGCACATTGTGGCAAACACTTCTTCTCTGCTCACGGAGACCAGTTTTGTTCTGGGCTTGGATCAAAGTATCCTTAATTCTAGGGAAGGCAGACTCCTACCTTAGCTCCAGAGAATCATGACTGACCCAAATCAATCAAAGGAATTTAAGTTTTTCCTAGTCTACAAATGATCAACTGGTAGACCCACAGTATCATCCAGAATGATCACATGACTCAGTTCTGGATGAGGGGAAGTGGAGATAACTGACCTCTTAATATAAAAGACAGAGAGAGCCTTGTGAGGAGGAATTCTTTTGCTCCTCTCCTTCTTCCATTGAAAATATATGTGTGAAGATAAAATGTTTGGAGTTCTGAAAGTCATGAGTTATCCAACATGTTGAGGATGGCAGAGCAGAAAAAGAAAGAGCCTAAGTCCTGGAAGAAAATGTTGAACCACTGCACACAATTGAAAACTGTCTACCTCCAGATTTTTTTCATATGAGATTGCATTTCTTTATTGTTTAAACCACTATTTTATTTCTTGCAGGGAAAATAATTGTAATAGATTTTCTTGGAAATATATCATACTTCAATTAGCATTTATAAGAGACTATGACACATAAACCATGAAATACCATTGATAGAAGTGGAAAAAAAAACAAATCCAACTTACCTTGACAAAAGAGTAATATCCTTCACTGATGCTAACCCATACAGCAATTTTTCTTTTTCTTGAGCTAACGATGTCTTTTGGTATTGATTTAGAGTGTAGTTCCATGAAGTCTCATTGCCAGAGTTCTGCATTCCATACCGATATACCAGAAGTCTGAGATTTACAGGAATCCTAGAAAAATAAACAGTGTTTCAGAAATTTCAATTTTTCATTTCACAGTTCAAAGTCTTCTAGAATTGAAAACATGGTGAACAGTCACCTTACAGTCCCACTTAGCCACTGCTGAAATAACCCGGAGGCATTGTCCAAGGCCTCTTTGTCTCCCATCTTACACGCGAGTCCCAACACAGAGGCACGGAGTAACCTTAGAAAATAAACACACACAAAGCTGGACCTTGAGCACTTTTCAACATATTTTGAAACACACTAACAGATATAAAATGAATATTAGTTTTAAAAATGTAAGCAATAACTTTGTGAGGTGGTTTCCAGTATCATTCCACGCCAGGGAATCTGCAATGGGCTTCACTTGATTTCTGAAGTATTCCTGAAATAAAAGTACCATGTACAATGAGTAATAATTAATTATTTATCAACATGTTCTCAGTTATTATAATCTACAGCTCCCACCCCCATTGTAATGTTTTTTTCCTACTAGTTCAGAGAAATTTGGGCCTGTCCTCAGGAAAGGGATGGATTCAGTTCTTATCACACTGCAATTTTGCTTCAATCCTGAAGATAAGACCATTCTGGTCATTCTCTAGTGTTTATAAAACTTTGGGTAAGTCCCTTTTAACTTCCACTCTTTATTTAGCATTTGTAAGGAATAGAATAACAATTGACATACTTACTGCACTAAGAATATTATTCTAGTATTGATGAAATAATAATAATGATAACTAATATTTGTATATTGCCTTTGGATTTACAAAGGATGTTTATATTATATGATCCTCAATATCTCATTACCATAGGCAGCCAAGCACTGACATTCCTATTGCACAAAGGAAATTAAGACAAATATTAAATCATTTGTCCAAATTCTTTCATTCACTAAGTAAAAGAGCTAGAGATTTGAGTCCAAAATTTGTTTAAAATTACAAGTGTCTTGCCAGAGTGCTACACAAATCACAAAGTAAAGTATTTAGAATGACAATCGTATAATAAAATCTCAATGTGGAAATAACAGCAGTAAGAATAAGGAAATATAATGTTATATTTTGGTAAGAATAAATTCATTTTGACTTAGATAAAGCCATTAAAAATAGGATCTAGTTAGTATGGTTTAAAATGTCTATTTTAAATAAAATATTAATCATTGTATTTCTTGTAACACTAAAATATACCTTTAAGTGGTATACTAAACCAGAAATACTGATATATTTCAAGTCAAAAAAATAAATAGTATCTCTTTGCTTTGACTAGTCAAGTCATTATACTCTCCTTTAATTTCACTTGGCAGGCAGATATGCTTTGTGTCTTCAAGGAGCTACTTGTCTCAGAGATTTTCCTGTTCTGCTAATGGCTAAACATTTACTTTCATAAAATATACCATTAACATCACCTCAATCAAAGGGTATAGCTCTTTATCATCTTCAAACATGCTAATGATGTAGGTTATAGCTGAAATGACTCTCTGCCATGGTAAAAAATCCTCTTCCGTGTTGAGATACTTGGTCAAGTTCAGGGCCACCTTATAATCTAGAAGACCAGCTCTAAGAAAGGGAAAAAAAAAACGTTGTTAATTAAAAAATATATATTAATTTCCATTTGACTGAAATAACTAATATGGGATTACAGAATTCAGTGTTAATGAAATTCTTTCTATTACATGATTAAGAAAAACACATGTATTGTTGAAGCCCAATCAAAGAGGTTTATTCTTTTTTTTTTTTTTAACTGAGCCATCCTGCCACCTGTTGGCAGCTCAGTGGCAGCTCAGCTCTGGCTGGGCATCGAACTGCCATTGCTCAGAGCTCAGCTCACACGCTTGAGCGAGCTTTATAACCAACTGAGCCACTCCGCTGGCTCCAAAAGAGGTTTATTCTTAATGATGTATTATACTTTCAAACATTCAATAGTAAAGAGGAAGACAAAACAAGACATACACCATTATAAATGTATCTTATTGAAATTATTTGCATTTGATATAGAGGAAACATGAATAACAGTACTCGAATCATGAATGCTTAAAACTTTCAATTCAACTTATATTTCCCATTAAAACATCTCCTTTTTTATACATTTCCCCATAATATGACTAAATATAAATGGATTTTGTTTCTCCAGAAAATTTGAAGTTATTATTGGCATTTCAAAGTTTAAATAATCTAATTTCTTCCTCCTTAGAAGGGATCCCTCCTCTAGAAGGGATTCTAGAACCTCTTGAAATCATGCTCTTAGAAATCTGTTATGCTTCAAATTTTAGCCTAGGTTTTGGAAATAATTTTAGATGGGAATCCTGTTTTTCCAAATTACACTTAGGACATTTAAAGAATACATTTTAAATTATAGAATTAGTAATACTGATGTATTGAGAGCTTTTATATTTGAAGTTATTTTATGAATGAAGAATATAATTATATCTTGACTTCTCCCCCAAGAGTTTGATTAACGGGTAAACTAATATTGAAGTAAATAAGGATTAAAATCTTTGGCATCATATGACATTTACTAATGAAAGGTGACACAGAGTTTTCATTTCAGAGGGCTAATTTCTGCTATTTTCCTCAGCTCCTGGTCTTATTTAGAAGGGTTTATATTTTGGAGCATTCAGCCTCCCTTAATAAAAGTGTAAATGAGGGCCAGCTGAGTGGCACATTGGTTAAGAGCTGGCTTGGGACGCCAGCGGCCCTGGTTCGGATCCCACATATGAGGCCAGTGACACTGCCCTCTACAGCTAACAGCATCTCCACCTGGAGCAGGGCTGTGCGAGCCCCAGCGACGGTGTAGGCTGCAGCCCCTGCTGCAGTGGGCTGCCATAAGCTACAGTGAGCGGCCGGCAGCAGCGTGAGCCGTCTGGCAGCCAGCGTGAGCTGCCAATAGCCACGGTGAGCAACCGTCCAGAGACCAGTGAGCGATCTGCCTCACAGGGAAGAGCGCAATGACAATACCAACATGGGCCAGTGAAGCAATGTCCTCCGCAACTAGACTGAAGAACAAAAACACAGCAACGTGTCTGTTTCCCTTCCCTGATTCCCCAATGCTGTTCCCCTCCCCCAATTCCCCAATAAAATCTTTTTAAAAAAAAGTGTAAACGATATTGGGAAATGGAATGTTTTATTGAGACTGTTTGTTAAGTGAAAAATGTAGAATTTTGTGTTGCTAGTTGAAACTTGATAATTTTCTAATTTTAATGATTCTCCATTTTCCTGGTGGGCAGAGCAACAACTATGTCCAGGTGGTATTTTCTTAGGATATTTATGAGGAAAGTTGTTGCTGTGAGGATCAAATTAGCAAAGAGACTAAGTTTAGGGAGAATGACAGATGATTTGGTCAGAATTCAAGTGGGCTGGACATTTCTGTCAAGTGAAAAGGTTAGAAGAGCCTTGTTTACAAGGACCAGAAGAATTGGCTAATTGGGTAGCATAAATAGAGGTAAGGAGGGCATCTGATGATACACAGTTTAGAGGCCCTGACTAAATACTATGTATTCAAATGCTGAAAAATCAATATCCATCCTAGTGTCTTATTTTTCCAGCACACTTAATAGCTATGCAATAGATTCACTTTGGTATCACTTGTTTTCTTTAAGTCTGAGTCATGTGGTCAGAACACTGGACTGGGAGTAAATTTTTTATGCTTGATTTATAGAGAAAAATATTTTGAAGATTAAGCTGATATCCTTTTTATTTCCCACAAATCATGTTACTCTGAAGCTCTTATTCATGGAATCAATGATATTTGTTACTTCAGGAAAAGCAGTATCATTTAGAATTACGAATCTCAAATGTTAGCATATATCAGCAACACTGGAAAGTTGGTTAAAGCATACACTCTTGGGTCTCATTCTCAGAATTTCTGATTCAGTAGGTCTGGAGTAGGGCCCAAGCATTTGCATTTCTCACAGGTTGCTAGGCAATGCCAATATTACTGGGACTACTTGTGAAGAACTGTTTTTTAGAACAAAGACATCTATAGTGCCCCTCCCAGATCTCTTTAGAGCACTATGTTGGTTCACAGCTGCCACCTTCTTCAGAGAACAGCCCTTCGTCAAATATATCTATCTTGCCTAAGAGGTTATGCAATTGCTACTCCTGACCATTAATTTTCTGACTCAGGAATGCAACAAGCCAGCCTGGGTCCCTCAAGTTGGACCCACTTTGTGGTACAATTCATAGCTTCCTAGTAGAATCGGGCAGAGCTAGACTCCGGAGGATACCATATTGTTGCTCAGCTTTTCCCTATCTCAAGAGACAACCACATGTTCTTCTCAATAACCACATGTATAAGAACCCCCATTTCACACTCCACTTCTAGGGAACTCAACCTAACAGAGTATTTTTATTTAACTTTGAGTGTCAAGTTCCATTTCTTTTTAAATGTATAGCAAATAGCAGTGCTGAAAGCCAGACTTGATTGAGAATTTTCTTTATTTGAAATCTCCCATTTATATAGTGAAAACCCAGGCTGACAGACTTAAATCTACAATTCGTAGTGTAGAGAGGATGGAGGCGATAACTTAAAGAACATTCTCCTCAAACTCAATGGAGAAGAAGAGGAAAAAGAGGTCCTACAAGGGAATTCTTGCTCTCCTATCTTGGGTGGAGGCAGGCTGGAACTTTGGGAAATCTTATATCAAGAGGTTTGTTTTGGCTTCCCTGGGTGTGACCTGGAAAGCCTGCCCAGTCCTAGAGAAGCCTGGGTTAAGGAGATTGTCTTGTTAAACATGGCTCTCGAATGGGACAGTAGAATGGCTGAGAGAGGTGCCTAGGTGGATGGAACTGAGCCCACATGCTCATGCTCAGCCAAGCTTTCAGGTGGTGTAGAGTTTTGGAAAGTTCTCGTATATCTGGTCTCTCACCGTTAACTTGCCTATTAAATTCAGATTTCTGGCTTAAAATGTCTCTTTGCAATCAACTGTCTCCCTTTTGATCTTTCTGCATTCCCCTACTTCTCTCTTCTTTTAAAGGGCTCACCAAGGAGGTTGGACAGTTGCTTATCCAGTTCTGTGTTGTCCGCTGCTCTCATCTGCAAACACCTATAAAATGGCAAAACTGGTGTACCTACAGGGCTGTAATCTTGGCATGGCTGATGTTCACCTGGCAGTTTTTATTTGCTAACCTGGTCCTCACCTTGGATATGATTGGAGCCCCTGCTCTTCGAAGCCTGGCTAGAATTCTATTTGTATCATTGGGTTAGGTGCTGTTTTAAGCTGTCTTCTCTGCCATTCTTCCCTCACCCACGGACTCCTGTTCCCACCCATGGGCTTGTTAGCCACCAGTCTCCATTTCCCCTTATGTTATTTTTCACCCCCTCTCCTGATTTGAGCACACAGTGGGCGGCACAGTACAATATAAGCTATTGAAAAGGATAAAACTTACTGTAACAGGTGTACAACAAAGGATTATTTCTGTCTCAGTGTGACAAGACCCCCAAACCAGGCCCCCAAGGCCTACACTCCAAAGTAAGATGCAGGCCCACCACACTGGGACTAACATGGTCAGAAACAGGTTTTGTGGCCCTTAGCTGATAACGTACCTGCATCCTAAAAAAGAGGTTGGAGAGGGTAAGGAGGAAATCGTGACATTTTAGAAGAGGAATTTTGGGAGTGCTGTCAGTGTGCTGCGAGGACATTTCCCCTCACATCGAGCCTTAGAAAGGGGCCTTGAATAGGACCACTTGAAGAATCTTACCTATGTGTCCTGGAATTTTGAGGCATAGTGGTCTGGTGTTTGATACCCCAAGAAATCTAAAGGCTGAGAGGCTGTGGTTGGCTAGTGCTCTGACCTCAGAGTGAAGAGATGCGACTGCATGGGGCAGCCTGTCTTTCAGACTTCGTTGGGGCAAAGGATACATGAATACTTGTTATGGACCACAAGTGGGTCAGAGATGTTCACTTGCTCTTCATGGGAACTGCAGGAAAAGTACCGTTGACCATGAAATGGGTGTGAGCAGCAAAAGCACCATGAAAATGCCACTTGAGGAAGAGTCAGTGTTAATCATTTACAAGGTTCAGAGAGGACCCAAAGTAGAAAGCAGATCAGGATCTTTCCTCTCTTCATCTGCTCTCCTTGCTTTAAGGCTGGAGGATTCCAATGGAAGCATAATGAGTGAGAAGCAGAAGTTCCACACAGGCAAATGGAGGGGAAATCAAGCACATGGGCAGCTGGCCTGAGTTGGGGGCTGGGAGAAACTTTAAATGAAGTTGAAAACCTTGATGATTTCACTGGGAGGGGCATATAATCAAATGGAGCCTGTTTGCAGGACTCAAAGTGACTGGGGAATTTTTTACTCCTTATCTCAACAATATCCAGCTGGATATTCCATCCAGGGCAGTAAGCGTGCTAGATCCTCAGATTTGGGGACAGGGAAGTTAAGCAAACATTCATTTTCAGATGCACCCTTTTAGTCCTGCTTGTGAAACATAATAGTTACATTTCTTTTTGAACACCTGAGTAGAACAGTGTAAATTCTAATCCTAACACAGGCACTTATCTATTTAACTACATATTTCTCCTCTTTTAAAGCTTCAGAGTGATCTGGACTAGTCTCTAATCAACACTGATGGAGTCTGTTCCTCTCTGATTCCTGTTTTTTTCATGTGTTGCAGAAGGAAATTCGATGGTAGCTCAATAGCTAAGGTCATATCTCAGGTATTTTCTGGACTGGTTGTTGTGTGGTTCTACATATTTTTTGGTTTTCAATTTTTTCCACCCTTTCTTTCTGCAACTCTTCAAATTTTCATTTCAAATATTCCTTGGCTATGGCCAAGGAATTGAGCAAATGTGAAAAAATCTTTCACTGTGTGAGTTATTTGCTTTACACAGTGTCTAGCAAAAAGCTGTTTGCATTGTGTTGTGATGAAAATTAATCTATAAAAATATTACAGTTTCGTGCAATTTTTAACAGCTAAGATACTAAACTGTGGAAAAGTCATTATGCATTTGCAGGAGAGTTTTCCTGAAAAAAATTCTAAATAGTTCTGTTAGTTTCAAAATATTGATCATCTTCTTTCACCACTTAGTTTCCCAGGTCTATACAGTGCCTTGTACAGAGTAGGTGCTTAATTAATATTTATTAATGATTGACTTACATACCATAATAAATGAAAATACAGTAATTCCCCCTTATCCATGGAGAATGTGTTCCAAGACCCCCAGTGGATGCTTGAAACCATGGAGAATACCAAACCCTGTAAAGACTGTTTTTTCCTATACTTACATACCTGTGATAAAGTTTAATTTACAAATTAGGCACAATAACAGATTAACAACAATAACTAATAATAAAATAGAACAATTATAACAATATACTGTAACAAAAGTTAAGTGAACATGGTGTTATTAAGTAAAATAAGGATGACTTGAGTACAATCACTGTACAATTGACTGCAACAGTCAATCTGATAACACAAATGACTACTAAGTGACTAATAGGCAGGTGGCACACACAGTGTGGACATGCTGGACAAAGGGATAACTCCCTTCCTGAGTGGGGTGGAGTGGGACAGTGCAAAATTTCATCACACTACTCGGAACGGCACACAATTTAAAACTTATGAATAATTGTTTATTTCTGTAATTTTCTATCTAATATTTTCAGACTGCGGTTCTGCAGGTAACTGAAACTGCAGGAAGCAAAACTGCAAATAAGTGGAAAATACTATAATTAATCTGCTATGTATACAGGAGATTAAACACAGAGAATTCACTAAAGAGAATCATACTGTCTATCCCCTACAAAGGGAATCTAAACAACAAATTCAGAAGAGCTTTTCTAAATGCTTCTTTGTTGCTCTAATCAATGGTGGATGCATTTTTGTCAAGTAATACAACTTATTGAGCACTTATTATAGGCCAATGTTTTGGGTGCTTTATGTGTGATTACTTCATATATTCCTCAAGAGTTGTATAAGATTATCTCCATTTTACTAATAAGGAAATTGAGCCAGAGAGAGAGTAAGAAACTTACTCAAGGTTATACAGAACCAGAATTTTAATCTGGTTTGAGAATCTGTTTTTTAACCCTATAAATTTCCTTCTTAAAAAATTTTAAGGTTTTCTGATGTCCAGTAGCCTACCTAGGAAGTCTGTGTAAAATAGTTCTTCCATGCCTTTAGTGGTGTTATGCAATCCACCCAGCCACATATTCAGCTCGTATTTAATGAGCATCTATAATGGGCCAGGCACAGTCAGAAGCTAGGGATAAAATGAATAGGACCATGATCTGGGTGTCTACCCTTATGCAACTTTGTTTGGTGGGTGAAATGGACAATTAATAGGCAATGGCAATATAATATTGTGGGGAAATATAGGGTTCCATTAAAAAGTATACCCAACCCAGACAAGGGGCCATTGGGGTTTCCTGAGGAAGTGGCGTTTCATTCTTAGTACATTGCTCATATCTAGGATGAGACCACTACACAACCAGCAAAACAAGTCAGTTGTGTCCCTAGTTTCTATAGATGTGCAAGAAATTCAACAAATAACTGTTGAGTTACTAGTGTTAGACTACCTGAAAAACAAACAAACAAACAAAACCCTATGGTTAATTAATCCTCCATTCCCCCAATATATGTTGATTATTATTTTTTTAAGTTTAGGTTATCTTCAGGCCATGAAAAAAATTGTCAAGTTTCCTAAATGGTATCTTAATTCAAACCAATCCTAGAGCATCGTGTGTCTCATTCTTCCTACCACCGTGGCCTGAATAAGATTTGATGACTCTAGCCATTAAAATCTTATAATAAGCTTTGGTCTATTGAAGTCATGAAACACGTTGTTTGTCTTTTTATTAAACCAAATTATGAAGGTATACTTTTAAACATTTGTAAATGTCACACCTAATTAGCTCAAGGACTTTGATATAGACAAGCCCTACTCAAAGTCAATAGGGTACGTGAGTTCGTATATGTATGGTAAGGGCTAAAATCAGTATTTTGATTATAAAATTCATCTGAGCTTTAAAAACAGTTAAAGAAAACAATAACGTTATAAATGGTGGCTTTAGATATTTTAAACTAAAATTAATTCTTAAATTTTGTTGTAATTAAAAAATTATATGACAAAATCCACACTATTTTAAATTATCTATTTTGTTCCAAAACCCACCTTGCCAAGGCAAAAGCATCATCAATAAAACTTGCACGATCAGCAGAAGAAAATATCTGGGAAGAGGAAGAAAAAGAAGTAAGATTCTTAAAGCAAAGTGTGTGGGAAAAATTAATATCATTGAGATGTTCTTCTTAGAACAAAAATAAAATAATTCACAGTCATAGCTGCTCTTACCGTGTTGTTGGACAAAAGATCAGTAGCTATCCTATACCAAGTTGGTTCTTCATAATTTACACGATAAAACCCAATATGATCTGGATTTATTTTGAGAAAAGCATTTCCACTAGAATTAGAAGAGTTCAAAGTGATTCCTGTGGTAGTAAATAAACACTAATGAGAAACATATTTGCATATATTGTAAACATAGAGAAATTAGACTCAGAGGGTAAAAAGAAAAGGAATATTAGCTCAAAAAGAGAAGTTTGATTTGGATCCAAAGCCCCAAAGTCTAATTCTTATTTAGTTACCCAACTTTAGAATGTCCCTGTAGTGCATTAGCTGAAAAAGAAATAAGTAATGTAAATAAGTGTCCTATAATTTGTGACTTATACTTCTTACTGGCAGAAGCTTGCAAAATGGGTAAAAGAATTTTGTGCTTATCATTCATTCAATAAAAGGAAACAATGCCTAAAAACAAAGAAGTCCATACTTTTTTGGGGTCATTCATATATTCATGATGGAATAATTACACAAAGAATATTTACTGGGGCATTCTGGGGAGGGGACGAAAATGTAAACATTTAAAAGAATACTTTATTTATTAAAGTCAACATTCAAATTGATGGAAATGGCTATTGCTAAGCAGAATAATGATTTGAGAATCAGTAAAACTTTTACAATGTCAAGAAGACTTGTGATAGAACTGAAATCCAAACACAACATTCTTGATTATATAATCCATTTCAGACTTGCTCTTCCAATTTTATTTATCTTTGTAGAGTCTTATACTTCCTTATTTCAATTGATTACATCAATGCTTTTTCATCAGTGGATTTACCAAATTACTTTCTTTCTAAAGTAGCATCCACTATTTACATAAGGATCTAGTAAATAAATTTTAGAAGCTCAACATTGAAGAAACAGACATGTTTTAGGTTAAAACATCCCTTAAAATAATAGCTATGCTCTGACATGACTGGATTTGTTAGGAATACTCCTATACTTTTTAATTTATATATTCTTTTGTTTGCATAGACAATTTAAATAAGGGTGTGGGGTTACTTAGTATATTTGAGGAATTGCAAATAGTTTAATGTAATGACAGTGTAGGATGTGATATTAGAAGACAGGAGATGAGGCTAGAAACAAAGACTGGGTTTCAATGTGAAGAACCACATGTCATGTTAAGGAATACATCTTCTGTTAACACTTTGTTTTTGTTTTTTTTTTGCTTTTTAAATTAAAATTTTAAATTAAATTTATTGGGGTGACATTGGTTAATAAAATTACACAGGTTTCCAGTGTACAATTCTATATTATCTGTATATTACATTGTGTTCACCACCCAAAGTTAAATCTCCTTTTGTCACCATATATTTGACCCTTTACTCTTTTCTACTTCCCCCACTCCCTCCTTTCTCTCTGGTAACCACTAAACTATTGTCTGTGTCTGAGTTTTTGTTTGTTTGTCTTCATTTGTTGCTTTCAGTTTTATATCCTACATATGAGTGACATCATATGGTTCTTGACTTTTTCTGTGTGACGTATTTCTCTTAGCATGATTGTCTCAAGATCCATCCATGTTGTCATAGATGGCAGTGTTTCATTTTTTTAAATGGCAGATTATTATTTTATTGTATACAGAGGATGACAAAAAATGTATATACATTTAAGAAAGGAAAAACTGTATTAAAATTGTAATACTCAGTGTATACAGATAACAAAAAAATAAATACAAATCACGTTTGACTTCTGCAATTATAAGAGGTGCTCAAACCAGTGCAATTTTAATACAGTTTTTTTTTCTTTCTTAAAATGTGTACACATTTTTTTGGCACCCTCTGTATATGTACCACATCTTCTTTATCCAATTATCTGTCAAAGGATACTTTGGTTGTTTCCATGATGGAGAAGATTTTTAAGCAGGGAAACAACATGTTCAAGTCTGTTTTCTAGAAAAATAATTTTGATAGTGGTATGGGAGACATATTAGAAGATTCTAGAGTCTACTGTAATAATGTAGGGCAAGAGAGAATGAAGGCTTACATTAAGGTATAGATGATGAAAATAGAAAGGAGATGATGTATTAAAGAGAAACATCACAGGTAAATATCAACATAATTCTTTTTCTGTCTTGATGTGGATAGAGAGGAAAATGTCTTGCATGATTGGATGAATAATGGCATTGCCAGTAGACAACAGAGGGAAATGAGTCAGTTTTGGAGGAAAAAATGATTTAAATTTTGGAAGTGTTTGCAAGGTTTGAAAGATATCCAAGACACAGTAGTTTTTCATAATATATTTGTACGCTCTTCAACAAGACAATACGTTTCTTTAGGACCTTTCAGAGTAGGTACTTGACAAATTATAAACCTTTACCTCACTTCACGTAGTATTTATCTTTCTTTGTCATTCTCCCATGGACAAGTTGTTAAAAGGAAGCTAATCTTTTGGCAACCGTATACCTCGAATGTTTGTATCAAGAGGAGAGCCTCTTGCTAAGCACTGAGCCATGTGTTACAGGAGAAAGCACAGGAACTTTAGAGTCTGACAGATCTAGGATAAAAATCCGTGCTCTATGAATTACTAGCTGTTTGATCTTGGCCAAATCACTTGACCTCTCTGTGTCCCAGTTCACCATGAGGGAAACAGGGATAAAAATCCCTCACAGGGCTTTTGTGAAGATTAAATAAAATAACCTAGGTAAAGTGTTGGTCATATAGTTATGTGTCCAACAGATGGTAGCTATCCTTATTATAATGAAAGACGATACACTGCCAGTTCTATAAATAGCAAAGCAAATATAAATAACATTGAGAAGTTCCTGGCAATCCATCTAAATACTGCAGTATTTTAGTGTGCTTTATATATACCTAGTTAAGCCTGTCTAGAGTTACTGTGATTTTTCTCACTTTATAAATGAGGAAGTTGAGATCCAGGAAATTAGTAGTTAGAGACTTTCCAAGTTCATGCTACTTTCAGAACAGTTGTCAATGGCAAAATACTGTTGGGTTGTTTAGTTACATAATGAAGTAAGTAGGACTAAAATATTGATGCCTATTCCAGATGGTGCATAGAAGTAACATTATGTTTTTATCTTCTGTGTGTGTGTCTCTCTCTTTTTCTCTGTGTGTGTGTGTCTTCCATATACACATACAAACAAACATACAATACACATAATGGAACCTTACTGTTTTTTTGATTAGTAATCCTTTTCATTTGAAATTATATTGTAAACACCCTGTAATTTTGTTTTATATATATGAAAATGGAAATTTAATGATCACATTGTATCTTATAAATTGCTTTGTTTTGCTTCTTGCTAATTTTCTGCACCTCTAAATGCAATAATTAGACTCCCCTGTTAATGCAATATATAAAGCTATCACAGCTTGGTGACATCTCTAAAATAATCAGTCTACCTGAACTCTCATTACCCTTATTAAGTAAACTTTCTTCCTGGGAAGAGAAAATCTAATTAGCTGACATGCGCATTCTGGTTCACTTTGGTCACTATATTTTTATTTGTGTAAATTAATAAATTAGCATTCTTATATGTTGGGTTTATGAGAATAAATACTCCAAGTCTTGGTTGACCAGGAATGACTTGATGAAACTGAGCTTCTGAACCTGCAAAATGGAATCAATAACGATCCAATCAAAATTCAACATGCCATCATATCTCAACATAATAAAGGCCATATATGATAAACCTACAGCTAACATCATACTCAATGGGGAAAAGCTAAAACCATTCCCCTTAAGATCAGGAACAAGACAAGGCTGTCCACTTTCTCCTCTTTTATTCAACATAGTTCTGGAAGTTCTAGCCACAGCAATCAGACAACAAAAAGAAATAAAAGGCATCCAAATTGGCAAGGAAGAAGTCAAATTGTCATTATATGCAGATGACATGATACTGTATATAGAGAACCCCAAAGACTCCATCAAAAAACTATCGGAACTGATAGACAAATTCAGTAAAGTAGCAGGATATAAAATCAATGTTCAGAAATCAGTGGCATTTGCATATACCATATGGAAAGAGCAATTAAGAAAACTGTCCCATTTACAATTGCTTCAAGAACTATAAAATGCCTAGGAATAAATTTAACCAAAGAAGTGAAAGATCTGTACTCAGAAAATTATAAGACACTGAAGAAAGAAATCAAAGAAAATACAAATAGATGGAAACACCTACCATGCTCATGGATAGGAAGAATTAATATAGTTAAAATGTCCATACTGCCTAAAGCAATATATAGATTCAATGCAATTCTTATAAAACTGCCAAGGGCATTTTTCACAGAAATAGAAAATATAATCCTAAAATTTATATGGAGCCAATAAAAGACCCCGAATAGCCTCGGCAATCCTGAGAAATAAGAACAAAGTCGGGGCAATCATGCTACCAGACATCAAAACATACTACAAGGCTACAGTAATCAAAACAGTATGGTATTGGCATAAAAACAGGCACATTGATCAGTGGAACAGAACAGAGAGCCCAGAAATAAATCCAGACATTTGTGGACAGTTAAGCTATGACAAGGGAAGCAAGAATTTACACTGGAGTAAAGATCGTCTATTCAATAAATGGTGCTGGGAAAATTGGACTGACACATGCAAAAAAATGAAACTGGACCACCTCCTTACACCATATACAAGAACAAATTCAAAATGGTTTAAAGACTTAAATGTAAGACCTGAAATCATAAAACTCCTAAAAGAAAATATAGGGAGTACATTTGCAGACATTACCTGGAGCAATATTTTTACTGATATATCCCTACGGGCAAGGGAAGTAAAAGAAAAAAATGAACATATGGGATTATATCAGACTTAAAATTTTTTCACAACAAAGGAAACCATAAATAAAACAAAAAGGAAGCCTACTGAATGGGAGAATATATTTGCCAACGATATATCTGATAAGGGGTTAATATCCAAAATTTATAAAACACTCATGAAACTCAATACCAAAAAAACAAACAACCCAATTAAAAAATGGGCAGAAGATATGAAGAGACATTTCTCTAAAGAGGACATACAGATGGCCAACAGGCATATGAAAAAATGTTCACCCTCACTGGTCATTAGGGAAATGCAAATAAAAACCACAATGAGATACCACTTCATTCCAGTCAGAATGGCTATCATCAATAAATCAACAAATAACAAGTGCTGGCGGGGCTGTGGGGAAATAGGGACCCTGCTGCACTGTTGGTGGGATTGTAGATTGGTGCAGCCACTATGGAAGTCAGTATGGAGGTATCTCAAAAAACTGGAAATGGAGCTACCTTTTGACCCAGCAATTCCATTCCTAGGTATTTATCCTGAAAAATCCAAGACACTAATTCAAAAAAATTTATGCACCCCTATGTTCATAGCAGCGCTATTTACAATAGCTAAGACTTGGAAACAACCGAAATGCCCATCGGTAGATGACTGGATTAAGAAACTGTGGTATATTTATACAATGGAGTATTACTCTGCTTTAAAGAAGAATGAAATCGTACCATTTGCAATGATATGGATGGACCTAGAGACTATTATGTTAAGTGAAATAAGTCAGTCAGAAAAAGACAAATACCATATGATCTCACTCATATGTGGAATCTGAAAAACTGAATGAATGAGCAAAGTAAACAGAAACTGTCTCATAGATATAGAGGAAAAGCAGGGTTGCTAGTTGGGAGGGAGGTGGGGATGAGGGAGAAGGGGAAGGGATTAGACAGCAAAAATAGGCAACTACAATATTGCCACAGGGATAAGAAAGACAGTTCGGGGAATATAATTAATAATGTTGTAAATATTTTGTGGGGTGTCAGATGGTCATATGTTTTGTTAGGGAGACCATTTCATGGATGGAATAGAGGCTTGATCACTGCACTGTACACCTGAAGTTGAGGTTGTATAATATTGTATACCAACTGTAATTGAATATATAGGTAGTCATGGGATGTGGATTATAATGTGGAAGGGAGTCAGAGGAAGTGTAATAGATATATATGATATGGGGGGGAGGAGTGGGGTGGCCAAATGGGGGGGAGCGTTGTCACTTTGAGGGGTAAAAAGTATCACTATTGCACTGTGTTGTACACCTGAAACTAATTAAAAATAAATAAATAAATAAATAAATAAGAAGAAAAAAAATTAAGCATGCCATGAGGCTCACCTTGAAAGAATGAAGAAAGTCTCTTACCCTCTCTTCGTTATTAAATTTAAAAATATATTCCCATCATTATTTTTATATAAAATATTTAAATATAACTACTATAAAATTTTAGCAATATCCTATTTATATGGCAGTGTGAATTTGGCTATGTAAATCATCCAGAATAGATCCTCTAATCTAACAGTTATAAAGACATCACAAAGTCTATAGCCTTTCCTATACCCTAGACCCTATGTGTTTAGGAATGCCTATTTTAAAATATTATGTTTTAGCAAGATTGGTTATATGATATTATATGTGAATCTTCAATTCTTCTAAATGTTAGAAAGCAGCAGATTAAAAACAAAAAGGTGGTATACTACTAATGGTAGATGCACTGACGATAGCCAAAATAGTAGCTGATACTAAAGATAGAGTCAAAATTAAAGTATGCACAGGTAACCTCTAAAAGCACAACAGCATGGTGCTTTTAACAACAACTTACTAAACTCTTAGTAAGTCTTGGGATGTGCAGAGCACCTTGCTGGGAATAGGATGGGCAGGAGACAAGGAGTATGTTGTGTAGATTGTAGCTTCAAGGAACTTAAAATTTACTTAAAAAAGAAAAGACAGAGCATATTAAGCTTAAACAACAATGATGGTGTTTAAAATATAAAGTAATAATACTAGGAATAAGGATAAATGAAACTGACAGCATAAAATATATTATAGATGGCAAGAGGACAGATTTTTCAAGGCAAGTGAGAATGGCCAGTAATAAAGTTCCTCTTCCTTTGCTGCAAATTACATGTTTAACTTTTTTTAACATTTAAAATATTATGTAATACAAATGTAAATAAAACACTTTGAAGGGGGCGGGGGGGGGGAGGGGGAAGTCCCACCATTGCCTGGGAAATTTTTAACTGATGAATCATCAAAGAAACCAAGAGAACAGAGGTAAGGCTGGTAACCTGAGCTCACTGCCCATTCTGTACACTCAGGACTTGATCATCCTCTGTGCTCTGAGCTCAGAGCTGAAGGTGGCCCCAAACAGGAAACAGGAACTTAGTGCATAGCCTAAGAATGGAGCGGGCACTTTGAAGTAGGAAGGGATGTCTAGTTTGCTTCTGGCTAAGTGACCAGTCATGATTCTGAAGTTTCAGATAAAAATAAGTCTGTCATCAAAGCTCTGTGGACATTAGAGCTCATTCATTCAATAGACAATTACTAGGTACTTGAAGGGGACATAGAACCACCACCACCACCACAAAAACTAAGCTCCATTTCCTCAAGGAATATTCTATGGGGAGGGGAGAGACAGATAAGTCAATAGTCATAGCAAAAAAAAGAAACAAAAAAACAGTTAACTGTAATGACAGAGAGATAAAGGAGTTGCTGTGAGAGCCCTCAGCTCTCTCACTTGCATACTGGCATACTCTGTCCAGGGCGTAATTCCTGTCTACGCTTGGTGAAGCCTATCGCCCACTTAAACTCTACCTTTAGCTCCCCAAACTCTAAGCTTAGATGTCTTTTTCTTTAGTAACTTTTCCTGAACCCCCAGTGCTTCTCTGATGAGCACCTTTGACTATTACCACATGAAGCACTTATGACACAGTATTATATTTGTCTGCTGACCATCAGCATCCTCCCTGGACAGTAAGTGCCACAGGATAAGGATTGAGCCTTTTTTCCTCTCAGTATTGTCTCCATGCCTATCCCTGTGTCTGGTGCATAAGTTCATTCTCAATAAAAACTTGCTTTGAAAGAACTAATTAACTAATTAATTAAGAATTAAATGTATTATTCAAATATGCTGTCTAATATATACATAATACATATAAGAAAAATGTTTATTGTTGCTAACTCTTAAAACTTATTTTATGAAGCACCTGAGTAAGCTTTAGTTATCTAGAAAATTCACTTGTTTGGAAAACTTATTCCATGAAAATGTTGGGTAAACTGTGTTAGTGTAAATGAAATATTCATGCTTCTGATTTTGTAAACAGCAAATCAAGCAGCTTCCAAGGCATTCCTCCAACCGTCAATTAACCAATGGTGACCAATGGGGAAAATCTGTAGTAATAGTTAAACCAAATCCACTGAAAACCTCCCAATGAAATCCTAGCCTTATCACATTTTTTATCAGTACTATTACACATTTTTAAAGGTGTCTTTTTTTCTGTCTTCTACATTTTCCTTTGGCAATGTGCTTATGAGTAAGAAAATGGTCAGAAGACTGATCAGAAAAAATAGAGCATGGTACTCAAACACAACATAATCATATAAAATACCAAGAGAAAATGGCATTGACTTGGGAATTCTGGGGAATAAGGGGAATTGTTGATCACAATTCTTGTAATTGTTAGTATAAGTGACCAAGAGAAAGTTTTGTTATGAAACCAATAGAAAGGTGTCTTACCTTGACAATAGCAAAACTGGTAGAGATTATAGCACAAGTAAAAAAAATCACAAAAGAATTTGCAATGAAAGTAAAATACTCCAAAGGCGAAAAAATTCCCTCCAGAATCCACACAAAAACTTGTACACAAATGTTTATAGCAGCATTATTCATAGTAGCCAAAACGTAGAAACAATCCAAAAGCCCATCAGCTGATGAACAGATAATCAAAAGGTAGCATATCAATGTGATGTGATATAATTTGGCAATAAAAAGGAATGAAATAATGATACATGCTACAGAATGGATGTACATGGAAGACATTATGCTAAGAGAAACCAGTCACAAAATACTACATATATTATTCCTTTTATATGAAATGTCCAGAATAGGCAAACTTATGCAGACAGAAAGAAGATTAGTGGTTGCTTAGGGTTAGGGTTATGAGAAGACAGAGAGGTTAACAGCTAAAGGTTATGGAGTTGAGGTGATTAAAATGCTCTTCAATTGACTGTGGTGATGGTTACATAAATCTGTGAATGTAATAAAAATCACTGGATTGTACACTTCAAGTGAGTGAATTGCATACCATGTGACTCATATCTCAATAAAGCTGTTTTAAAAAATGATTTACTGGAACTAGGGAAAAACTTCACTTGCTAAGGGAAATATTATCTAATTAATATTTTAGAATATTTTGCAGGAGCAAATAGGCATATGTAAATAGAGGGTAGGAGCCACAGGTGAAAATTAATGTCCAATGTTATTCTGAAACAAGTCCTCATGAGATGCGGTGAAGAAGAATCTCATTTATCTTAAATAAGAAATGTTTTTTTAACACAAAAGAAATACAATGGTAAAAGTATAACAAGCAGGATTCTTCTGGGGTAAGAGCTAAAACATGCCTTATTTATTCAATGATTTGGAGTAGAGAACATGTGATCAGTTCTCTTTGTTTTTTATATAACTAAAATTTTTCAAGAAAGAAAAAAGACAGATCAATAGAGATAGAAAACAAATATATTTCAAATCAACTTAAGTGAGCTGAATTTAACACAGGTGAGTGCCAAGTAATTCATTTAGGAAGATGGATGGACGGATGATGGATAGATGGACAGATGGATATAGATATAGATAATGCCTTGAGCTATTGGTGACAAATTACAACTTAGAAAAGATAATTTGGAGTAGTGAAAGATTCTAATATGCTGATTCGGGAAAATGATAGGTATAATTTAATGACAGTATTTAAAACGTCAGGCTTTTCACATAACATTTTAAGAAATTCAACAGCTTACTAATCTGATATAAAGAAAAAAAGGAAAGCAAGAAGGGAGGGAGGGAGGCGGGGAGGGAGAGAGGGAGGAAGGAAGGAAGGAAGGAAGGAAGGAAGGAAGGAAGGAAGGAAGGAAGGAAGGAAGGAAGGAAGGAAGAAAAGATAGGAGGGAAGGAGGAAGGAAGGGAAGGAGGGAAGGGGGAAGCAAAGGAAGAAAATTTATAGATTGATCCTCCAATGGTTGGGTATGTGACCCTTCTCCTTCGGATATGGGTATTTATTATGGTGTCACTCTTGGTAAATCATTAAAATATCTCAAGGTAGAAAAATTCTATTGTTGTAGATAAGGATTTGTAGTCATCAATAAAAGAGGCCTCTTTTAGCTGAAATTTGCATCATAGGTTCCAGCTTTGCTGTTATTTCTTTACATTTATATTTGTTTAATGTGGTATATTAATCCAAAGAAGAAATAAATCAATTGATAATATTTACCTCCTGTTTTTGACCTATTGTAGAATGTAACATTTGGTCCACTATCTTCCGTCCATTTAACTGGGATATTCCATGTGTAACTAAAGTTTTTTGAAAAGAAAAATTTAACTTTTATTATTGAAAAATAAAAACATATCCAAAGTAAAATTACTTTAAAAAGCAATAGACAATCATATTTTCCTCAGTAACTAATCATCCAGTGTATAGTATACAATTAATTAAAGAGTGTTACACAGTTAATGTAACACTCTTTAGTGATGAAGATAGGCCATGGAACTACTCTCAATTTCTATAAATCTTTAAAATTTGGAACTCTGTATCAAAAAGTTAGCTGAGGATGAAGAAGATTATTTCAATAAGATGCCTTGAGACTTTGGAACACTGATATTGCATAAATACAGAGGGTGCCAAAAAAATGTATACACAATTTTAGAAAGAAAAGCTGTATTAAAATTGTAATCCTCAATATATACCCAAAATAAAAGTTGAATACAAGACACGTTTGACTTCTGCGATTACAAGAGGTACTCAAAGTGGTTACCATCAGCATCCAGACACTTCTGATTACGGCGAACTACTGCTTGAGCAATGTTGACCAAAGTCTCCACTTGTATACATTTTTTGGCACCCCCAGTATAACACATTATATAATATAGTAATAGTGACCATTTACACACATACTTGCACATACTCTAATATGCTATACTTTCTGTCAATGAATACAAAGCATTTTTATAATTCAGAAGACAATCTTAAAATACTATAAAGGAAATAATTTTATAAACTGTATTAAAATTACACCATCATCATCATCTCTTAAAGTTTCTCATGCTCTTTAAATATCTCCTATTTAGAATCATATGAACTGATATACTGCAAAGGCAATAGCATCAGGCAAGCATCTTTCAGGGCATTTTAGTGTTTGCTTTAGCTACTCACTATTTTCTTATGGAGCCAGGGGAGGAGGTTAGCTTTGTATTTTGATAAAATATATATTTAACATTTTAGTCTTGAAATCTCATAAAAGAGGTCTTAAATGTCTTTTGATTGTCTCATACCATCTCCAAATGTCTCATACCATCTCCTATCAGTCAGAAAATAGAGGAGATCTAGAGAGAAGAAGAATCTGTTCTGGTGTTTGGGTTTCAACTCCCCTGTGATTGTTCAAGTCTCTCATAGAGAATAGGGGAATGATATTTCCCCTTTTAAAGGTATAACACAGTTTATGTAATTCAGAGAGAATATATTTTGCATGAAATAATTGTGATGTAATTTTTCAATATAGTTTATAAAATGTGTTATTTCCTTCTACATGAAAAGAGTAATCCTTTATTTTATAACTATTGAAATGTTTTATTATAGAATTGAGTTTTTACTAGCTCTCTTGGAGGATTTTATTGCAGTGGAATGTTTTTGGCTAGAAGTTTCATAGAACCAATACATAAATTGTCCTGGGTCCTATAGCAGACATTGTCAGTGCTCCACCCTATCCCCGTGAGTCTCTTGGCATTTTTGCACACCCCAGAATCCACTGTGCTTTCCCTGCCAATAGCCAGCACTTGGGTCTCTCTGTCAGAGCACTGCCTTCTGGCTGCCTGCAAGGAAAGGTAGAAGTTCCTGAGAATTTCCATTCTGGGAAGCAGTCTTTTGCCAGTGATGGATGGGCATGGTCATCTTCCTTGTTTCATCTGTCCGGACCACTCTGCAGCTCAGTTTCTAGACACTGTCTTCTGTAGGACTTGCTTGCTACTGCACCTTAGCTGCTTGATTTCCCCACTTTCCTTTCCCCTACCAGCTTTTCTGAGAAACACTTCTTAATGAGTTACTTTTCCTTTAAGGATCCCCTCAGGGTCTGCTTTTAGGGAAGAGAGCCTATGAGCAATCCCTTGTAGCTTCTCAACAGACAGACAAAGAAGCATTTTTTAAAGTCACATCCTATCTACACATTTCATTCTTTCACGGCTCTGCTGATTTAGTCCTGCACATAGGCTAACATTTCATTCTTTCTTGCCTTTCCCCAACGTCAACCTGACCTAATCAACAGAGCATACAGTGTCTGAATGCTCGATGTGCACAGTCAGGATTTCACATTTTGACTGTCCCTTCTAAAACATGGTCTCTGCACTTATACTGTGCCTAAAAGTGGGCATAAGTTATACCATTAAGGTCTTGTAAAAAAATATTGCTCTGAGGTATATAAGAGTATCATTAAGGTAAAAAGTATAGAGGAGTAAGGCTATAAAATTTTATAGTTTTAGAACCACTTACAGGATCTAATTTAATTGAAGCTGGGTAAAATAATAGATTTGAGAGTACAAAATGTCAAGAAATGGAAATAACCTAAATGAAATGATAGTCTCCTCTTTGTTATCTAAAATTTAGGATTATCAGATTTCATTTTTAAAAGGTATAATTCATTTTTTTCTTTATATCTAACAATATAACAGGCTCTGGCAGTATTAAATATGGCCAATCTAATTTTCACCAAGGAAACTGACTTTGATTAACCCCAGGTAACACACCTACTCCCATTCTTCCACCTGTTTACATTGAGTAGACTGTTGAAGACATGCAAGTTTGCCCAATAGAGAGCTCTCCCTGGTGGAAATATGAAACTGGCCCATTTCAAAGAGATGGTTGAGCCACTAGTGTTAAAACAGTAATTTACACACATGTGGGCCATTTGAATTATAAAAAGTTTCTGATCAGTAAGAATTCCCTAATCTGGACTCTTTAAGCAGTGAGAAAAGGGAGGAGGCCATTCAGTTTATGTACCACTTAACTGACCATATCGTCTACTAGATAGGAATAATATATCTTAATAGAGAGCAGGTAGACTCTAGAGTTGGAGAAAGGACTCATTACTTTCTGAGGGCATGAAGGCACATACTATGATCTAATTTCTCAATCAAGATAAAAATAAGGAAGGATGACTCTTGATATGTCTTTTTCTTGCTTATTTGCTCAGAAACTACTACTGACTTTTAGCAAATGTTTTCAACAGAGAAGCACATGTTTTCTTTTTTTTTTTTTTTTTTTTTTTTAAAGATTTTATTGGGGAATTGGTGGAGGGGAACAGCGTTGGGGAATCGGGGAAGGGGAACAGACAAGTTGCCATCTTCTTGTTCTTCAGTTTAGTTGCGGAGGATGTTGCTTCACTGTTGATATCGTCATTGCGCTCTTCCCGGATGAGGCAGATCAGTCGCTGGCCTCTGGATGTCGCTCATTGCGGCTATTGGCAGCTCACGCTTGGCTGCCAGCCGCTCACGCTGGCTGCGGGCCACTCACTGTAGCCTATGGCAGCCCACTGCAGCAGGGGCTGCAGCCCACACCATCACCGGGGCTCGCACAGCCCAGCTCCAGGTGGAGCTGTTGTTAGCTGTAGAGGGCAGTGTCACTGGCCCTCATGTGGGATCCGAACCGGGGCCGCTGGCATCCCAAAACCAGCGCTTAACCAATGCGCCACTCGGCCGGCCCAGAAGCACATGTTTTCTATGTTTATTTCCCTATACATACATAGCTTTATGTTTTTTTAAAAAAAAAATAGAACAAGTGGATTGACATTATGATAAATGATCACTAAAAATCGTGCCTCTATGAATTTAAATAAAGCAAAAACAGTATGTGAAGATAGGAACTAAAGAAAATAATAGAGAAAAGTATAAATGTTAATATAGTTCCATGTTGTAAATCTTGATGAACACAATGTAAAGATTTATTATGACTAACGATATATTTAGTTCACTTGGCAATAAAATTTTTTGTTTGTGTGGAGAGGAATCCATAACCTCTCCAAAACCATAGCAGTTTTAAAAATTCCCCTGGTCTAAAAGTAGTGTTGGCATATCTTTGGCTCAGTGAATCAGTGGGCACATATGACAAAAGGGAACAATTACTGTGACACTTTTGCAATGGAATTTTGTTTCTCAGGAGATCAATATTTTTTTTTAATTTTAATATCCAAAGGCTACTAAAAAGCAGTATTAAATATGGCGAATCTAATTTACTAGAACATAAAACAGTAATTAGAAAACAAACATTTCACAGTTAACAGGACAATCACAGAAATTAATATGTTGATTTTTATAATTGAATTATCACCTGCTAACAAGTCACCTCTATGTTTCAATTCATTTTTATATTATGAAGGAAAGAGTGAAAACAAAACTTTTCACCAATATAATATTTGCTTTCCACAATAAAGAAAAGATAAAGAAGTGTATACAGACACTCCCTGACTGATCTCCTTTTGTCTAGGAACTCAAATTTTCCTTTGTTTTGAATGAACTATTAATTTTCAGAACTTGGATTACAGCAAAACATCCAGTTTCTCTGAATGCCCTTTTTTCTCAGAGAGCTGTCTGAGAATTCCAGGAGGTGTGGATGGTAAACAGGCCTCCCCAGGTGAAGCACCACTGGCTTTCTTGGCAATTCTCCAGGTCAGGTGCCAGCCAATATCTTGGAAATAGCTAATTTAATAATTCTCAGTGGTCTGTATTCTCTGAGGCCTTGGACAGAAAGTATTTTGGCAATTTGAATTTTTGTAAACACCTGAGCATGCTGTTAATGTGACTTATTTCCCAAAGTTCTGAATTGGAAATCAGAAAACAGGTTCTGTTACCAAATGGAGTATGTATCACGAAGTGAGTCTATAGAGATCTTTCATTTCTCTAGAAATATGGCTATGAACACTAGAGGACAATATTCTAAAAGGAGATTGTTCTTTGTAAATTCATCCAATTCAATTCTCTGAACATTGTTTATTCTTTTTTTTTTTTTAATATTTTATTGGGGAATTGGCGGAGGGGAACAGACAAGTTGTCGTCTTGTTCTTCAGTTTAGTTGCGGAGGATGTTGCTTCACTGTTAGTATCGTCATTGCGCTCTTCCCAGATGAGGCAGATCGGTCGCTGGCCTCTGGATGTCGCTCACCGCGGCTATTGGCAGCTCATGCTTGGCTGCCAGCCGCTCACGCTGGCTGCGGGCCACTCACTGTAGCCTATGGCAGCCCACTGCAGCAGGGGCTGCAGCCCACACCATCACCGGGGCTGGCACAGCCCAGCTCCAGGTGGAGCTGTTGTTAGCTGTAGAGGGCAGTGTCACTGGCCCTCATGTGGGATCCGAACCGGGGCCGCTGGCATCCCAAAACCAGCGCTTAACCAATGCGCCACTCGGCCGGCCCTGAACATTGTTTATTCTTTAATTAGAAAGTTTAGTTCAGCCTAATCTTTGGAATATCAGCCACACACCCCCAGCCATGGCCACTTTCCTAGTGCAGCCTATTCACTCCATCATCTCTAACATGGTCACTTTCTACATACAGCATTGCCCTAACTGGTCACTGGTCTCCCTGTCCCATTTCTGCCCCTCTGATCTGTTCTTCATAGTGCAGCCAGAGGAAGACTTTGAAAAATGCTAGCATGGTCCTTCCAATTCTCTCCTTAAAGTCCTTGAATTTGTACATCATTGTTCAAAATCTTTACCACGGTCTGGATGCCAGGCCTCTGCCTTCCGCTCCAACTTCATCTCCCACCCCTTTTCCTAGTGCCCCTCTGCTGCCCAGTTTCTCGGAGCCAGGCTGCCTGTGTTCAAATCAAGGCACCACTGCACGCTTGATGTGTAACCTTGACTAAGTTACTTAATCATTTTCTGCCTCCATTTCCCCATCTGTTATAATAAAACACTCTAAACTGCTTTAAATAGTGCCAGTTACTTAGTAAATGCTCAGTGAGTGTTGCATATTATACGTAGACTGCTCTTTTTTTTTTAACCCTGGAGCCTTCATACATGCTGTAGTTTCTGTTTTGAACATCCCTGACGGTCAAACTTCTACACCAGTTAACTCACCTTAAATACCACTTCCTCAAAAAAGGCCTTTGTAACCCTCCCTACAGCACTGTACCTCCTGGCTAACCCATTAACTCAGGCTCAGCCTATTAGTAGACACATGATAGGGGAGAACAATTACTGTGATACTTCCAGATGGAAGCTTGTTTCGCAAGAGAGAAATACTTTTAAATTTTAATATCTAAAGGCTCCAGCAGTATTAAATTTGGCCAATCTAATTTGCTAGAACACAAAACAGTAACTATCTATAAAGAACGCAGATTATAGTTGTTAGATGAAACACTTTCTGAGACATCTTCTTCACACCCTATAATTCTCCTTCCTCATGTTATCTTAATTGCTACTGAATAATTGATCTGTGATGATTTATATATGTGACTATAAAATAAGGTCAATGAGACTATTAACAAATAGATAAAGAGAGTGAAGGGTCTTTTCAGTGGAAACCAGGCACTGGAGATTAGAGGCTGCCTAGAGTGGGGGTAGGTGCAAAATTCTCTCTATCTAAACTGTGTTAAGTTGAAAGAAGGGACAATAAAAATTAACATGGGTGAAATTGAAATGATGTCCAGGGGACCAGTGCCACATGATGTTGCTCCCATGTAGCCAGGAACCAGTCAGAAGGGGGCTCAGCTGGGCAATGCAGGGCTGGGGTGGTACACCCAGGGGCTGGAGATCCTGAGATCCTGATTTTGTTCTTTTCAGTTGGGAGCGGTTGGCACTCCAGAAATATAAAAATAGTCATTTAGTTATACAGAAATAGATGTAGTATTAAGACATTTGTATAAGTTGAACTTATACAACCGTGATAAGTTTTGAAATCATCGGCTATGTCAACGTATGTTTTGTCAGCTTTTGCAATATTTGAAATGTTTAAAAAATCTGGCAAATTAGAGGAAATGACATATTTGATTTGTCATTTTAAAGGAACTTCTTAGAATATCTTAATTCAGTAGTTGTGTTTGAATGTCTAGAATAGTCCAATTTTGTAGTTAAAAGTTTGATTCTTAATATGTTGAAAATGCCCAAGAATTTTGACATACTATATTTATGAATTTTAATTTGTTAAATTCATAAAAATGTATAGGAAGTTTTTATAAAAATTAGATTTATAAATCTGTGTCTTTAGGTGTTTGTATTTTGAAATTATAAATGGATTTTAATAAAATTTTAAGTAGTTATGTTCAAAAGTTTCTCAAATGACATATGCAGGAGAATCTGATTACTTTGAAATTGCTGTTGAAATGCTCAGGGGAGTTTCATTTGTGTAATTAGTGAATAAAGTCATCTGAATGAAAAACTAAAGAAACTGCTATTGGAAAGCCACAATCTTCTCCACCTTTTCCACAGGCCAGTACCTTTCAGAAACATCGCCTTTTAAATGCTGCTGGTTTTAGTTCTTCTGATGTCTAGCTCTCAATACTTCTATTTTTTTTAGATAGTATGTATTAACTCATCCATGAGAGAGGGTGATTTAGTTACCTGTACTGCTTTCTTCTCTATTCCTCATTTAACAGTCAAAATTTAATAAAGTAAAATTATTATTGCTTGGCTTCCTATAGGTTACAATTTTTCCTTTGAATAATATACTCATACTGCTATTTTTGTTTTATAAATGTTAGCACTGCTACTCTCTCCTAACTCTACAAGAAGGATGTCTGTGGAGTACTGGTCATTAACCGGCTTTGAGAGTGGGGCATAGTATTTGCTGATTTCCATTAATTCACATTATGACCAATTTCAAGACCGGCATGATGTCACTGGGTTAGGATTAGAGCCAGCTCCAGCACATGATGGATTAGTATCCCAACACTTTTTTTCACCATATCTCCCTCTTCCAGCTCCTTTCTTCTGACAGCTATTTTTTTTCTTGTCACAATGTTGACTGCTTATATGTACATTCTATTTGCCACAGAAACAATTTTTTTTTGTATTTGTTATCCACTGGTTGATTATAAAGGTTAAAAGTCAATAAATAACATTTCTGAAGTTATTCTACATACAGATTGTTGGCCAAGAAGTGTGTTGGAGATAAATTTCCTTCTCTATGGTCTGATTTCATGGTGCCTGAGTCACTTAAGATCCCCCCTTAACATACTAACAAAAGGATCAAATGGACTCCTTTTTCTTACTCTTTATCAATGGCATAAAATCATTCTACAATACCTGCTTCTTATTTTTGAATCACAATTTTTACAAATAGCCTTTTAGTTTTTAAATATGTTTTTAGAGTTGATCAAACTGTTGGGCCTTCACCAAGTCCTCAAGGTTTTCCATTCTCCCAATCACGCTTTTCTTGAGATCACCTAACTTAGCTCCAGTCTCCCCTTACTCTCAGCGCTGTGAGCCCACTGGATTGCTGTTGGCCTACATTTCCATTCATGGTTTCCCTAGGTTGAATACACTGGTTTCCTGGATTCCATCTCTTCCTCTCTTTTTTTGATTTATTCATATTTTCCTCTCCCTCTTGCAACACCCCTGGAATGCTGTATGGAAAGCATTTTCTGGGGCTGCATATCTAAAAATGTCTTTCTGTGAACTGTCTCATAGATATAGAGGAAAAATCAGGGTTGCTAATTTGGAGAGGAATGGGGATGAGGGAGAAGGGGAAGGGATTAGACAGCAAAAATAGGCAACTACAATATTGCTACTGGGATAGGAAAAACAGTTTGGGGAATATAATTAATAATGTTGTAAATATTCTGTGGAATGTCAGATGATCATAGGTCTTGTTAGGGAGACCATTTCATGGATGGAGTAGAGGTTTGATCACTGCACTGTATTACTAAAGTGGAGGTGGTATACCTACTGTAATTGAATATATATAGATAGTCACGGGATGTGGATTATACTGTGGAAGAGAGTCAGAGGAAGAGTAATAGATATGTATGATATGGGGGGGTGTGGGGGGGTGTATTGGGGGTGGGGGGTTTGTCACTTTGGGGGGTAAAATGTATAACTATTGCACTGTGTTGTACACCTGAAACTATTGGGGGTGGGGGGGTTGTCACTTTGAGGGGTAAAATGTATAACTATTGCACTGTGTTGTACACCTGAAACTAATTAAAAATAAAATAAAATTAAAAAAAAAAAAATAAAAAATAAAAATGTCTTTCTGTGCTTTTGCATTTGGTTTAGTTTTACTGGATAGCAAATGAGAGGTTGAAAATATTTTTTGCATCAACATTTTAGATGATTGCTCCATTTTTTTCTTGCATTCAAGGTTGCTGTGGAAGAGACTAATGCCACACTAACTCATGTATCCGTTTTCTGCAATTTCATGAGAACGTAGCTAGATATGTTTTTTTGTTTTTTCCATTTGTTCCCTGTACTCAATGGGGCCTTTTCTTTTTTTTTTTTTTTTTTTTTGAGGGCAGTATCACTGGCCCTCATATGTGGGACCCGAACCGGGGTCGCTGGCTTCCCAAACCAGCGTTCAACCACCGCGCCACTCGGCCGGCCCATCAATGGGGCCTTTTCATCAGAACCCTGGTGTCCCTTATTATTTCTTTGGTATCATTTTCCCCTTCAGTTTCTCTGTTTTCCATTTTTGCCAGACTTCTCTTAGTGCTAGACTCTCCATATTTATCTTCTTTCAGATTTGCCAGTTCTATGTGTGTTTGCCTCATGTTTTTAGAGAATTCCCCAAATTTATTTCTTGTTGGTCTATTAATGTTTTTTACAACCAAAAATTTAATCTTCCAGAGATCTTTTGTGTTCTCAGTTTGTCCTTTCAAAGACATTCTGCTCTTATTTAAGTCATAACAGCATTTTTGATCTCTGAATATATTTCATAAATTTATTTTCTATTTCCTCAATTATGTATTGTCTAGAGACAAGTGTTTTGTTTGTCCATATGGGATTTTACCTTTTATAAAAGCTTTTAGATTTTTCTCATCTGTTTTGTTATTCTTGATTGTCCATTCATATTTAAGAAAGAAAGATTAAATTGATTATTTTTGGTGTCTAGTATGTAATCCCTCTCCTATTGTGAAAGGAGGTATATTTTTGAATTAATCTATTCTTTTTTTTTTTTTTTTTTAGGGCAGTGTCACTGGCCCTCGTATGTGGGGCCTGAACCAGGGCCACTGGCTTCCCAAGCCAGCGCTCAACCACCGCACCACTCGGCCATCCCGAAAGGAGGTATATTTTTGAACAGGAAGTCGGACTGGAAGCAGTGTATGTATGAGGGGAGTTGGTAGCATTGAACATCCATCCAGCAAATGCCATACGAGTAAAGCTTTACTCTGGGCATCCTAACCAAAGGGAAATTCTTAGCTCTCCTCCACAGTTTGAATCAATTTCTTTAGTGAAAAAAAAAAAAAAAAAGCCCTCTGGATTTTTGCCTTGGGTCATTACCAGACTTCTGAGAGCTCTGCACAGAGGAAAAGGATGGCAGTAGATGAAGGCAAAGTAGAGAGGGAGGTCTGAATAGAACAATGCCCTGAGTCTAGACTTCAAATTAATTCTCTTATTTTCAGCCTCACTTCTCACTCTTGCCCTCCACTCCTCATGCTGACAGTGAGCCCAGAGCCTGTAAGATCAGCTTTCACTTCTACTGCAAGTCCCTTTTTATTGGCTGCATCTTCCTGAGTTTGTTTTTTTTTGTCAATATTTCTCCTTCTGCTTTTCTTCCAGAATTCTATGACACATATCGGCCCTTCCCTTAATTTTCTGTACTTTTATGAGTTTATTTCTTTTGGCACTTCTATTCTTTTACTCAATGACTTCTGGGAAGAATAGGACTTGGATGCATGTCCTCAGTCCACCATTTTGAACCTGGAGACCACTGAGCTAACTTTTCAATACCTTTGTTTCCCTACAGACACAGTGTTGTTATATTATCATCCATCAATCATGTACTAAAGAGCAAGATGTAAGCAAATGGCCAGTATTTCCATCAAATTTCTGCTTTTCTCTTGAAACGCATTACAGATCCTTACCCAAAAACTGAATGTGGTTGAGAAGCATTAGCTCTTGGATCCAATAGAAAGCGTTTCTGAGTAACATTCCTCCTATCTTTCACATTGAGTACAGGATACCCCATCTGTTTGGTCCATGTGTCCATTACTTCTGTCACTGGTAGATTACTTGCCTAAGATTTTAAAAACATGGAGAATAATTAACAAATAAGGGGAAATAAAAGCACAACTGATCAGAAAAAGAAATAATTAATAAATCACTTGTTAATCAGACAAAGAAATATTTGGGAATATATTCTTCCTTACCTCTTCAAGTGCTCTCCAAAAATCTGAAGTTTTTGCATTCATAAATTTGTATTTTTTCAAGTAAATCTGTATGTGAAAGATAAGAAGTATTTTAGGAGTCAATGTGTATTTTTCTCATACTTCCACCACATGAGCTGAACCTCTTGACATATTTCACTCTAATGTATAATATAGCAAGTGTACCTAGAATGAAAATCAAATGATATACTATATGAAAAACATCCTGTAACCAATAAAAACACTGTACAAATAATAATTTATTTATAAAGCATAAGGAATATTTTTTTCTTATTACTGAGGTTTTTTTTTTTTTTTTTTTAGTCTAGTGGAATTGGGAACAAGAGAGAGAAAGAATTTAGTATTTTCAGGACAAGCAATATAAGATACTTAAGGGGAGTCAAGTGTTCAGCAAACGGTCAACAGTCCATAATATTTCTGATCCACTGTGAAGAGGGATCCATAATTCTGTGATCTTTACCTGTCCACTGCTGACTGCATCCCTTACCTTTATTTATAGTGGTGTTTTCCCATCTCAGACATTAGATGACCTCACACACAAGTGATTGAGGTGATATGTAAAGACAAAACAAGTGAGTTTGGCTCTAAGCCAGGACTCTGCTAACTTTTTCTATAGAAAGCTATATAGTGAAGATTTTAAGCATTGTGGGCCATATAATTTCTGTCTCAACTATTCAACTCTGCCTCCATAGCAGAAAAGCCACCATAAATAATATGTAAATGAATGAGCATGGCTGTCTTCCAATAAATCCTTATTTATGCACACTGATATTTCAATGCCATATAGCTTTCATGTATCATGAAATATTCTTCTTCTTTAGATTTTTTCAGCCATGTAAAAGTTTAGAAATGATTTTGTTTGTGGACCTTACAAAACTGAGTACTGTGCCAGATTTAATAACCTGCTCTAAAGAACTTAATAATAATAATAATAATTAATCATAATAATAGGGGAAATTCACTTTAAAGAATGTCTTCACTCTTCAAATATTTTTAAAATACAAATTTTTAACTAGAAGTTTTTCCCTTTTTTCAATTGTATTCACAAAATCTCTTTACACATGAGTTTTCAGATATAATGTAATATATCCTTAGAGAAAAATCCCAGTTTCTCCTAATCTCATAATTGGGGGCCACTGGTGGTTCTCCAAGGAAACCGTCCAAATCTCCTGCTATATCACTACTCTGTTACCCTTTTGAGTTGTTCCATTTAAAATGTGGAAGGCTTTGACAGAAATAGAAGCTTCTTAAGTATTCTTTGAGCCTTCAAAGGAAATAACTAGTGAATGACTTTGTACATATCATTTTCACCCTAAGTTGCTATAATTTTCAGGAGGTGCTATACCTAAGTCACACTATCTTCTAAATTCCTCTTCTTTTCAGGCATAGAGAGATAAAACAATATTAGCAGGACTGCTCCAGGAAGCCTAAATGAGGGCTGAATCAGTTTGGAATGCTGGTTTCAAACCTGATCTTTTGATTAGCCACCACTCAGCACTGCCACTAGAGGGCAGGCGGAGGGAGGGAGAAGAAAGGAAAGGCATGTACGCTGTCAATTTCAGGTATTATTCTAGAGTTTGCACAAATCATTCATTGTTTCTTAATAAAATAATTGGTGACTTGGAATGATAATAATTATAACCATAGCTACCTGTTAATAATAACTTCTAGTAAATAGTAAATTTCTAGTAAAATTAATTTAGCGCAGTTTATTAATATTTCACAATGTCTTGAGCTTAGAAATGAGCAACCTTGAACTGGAAGGGACCTTAAATATTATTTACTACAACTCTAACGTTTTTGGGGAGTGAAGGAAGTTGGTGCCTAGAGAGGTGAAGAGATGTGTCCAAGATTATCTTCAAGAGAATTCTGAATCCTGGACCAGTTTGTGGGGTTGCCATTACTATTGTTATTATTGTTTTTTTTTTGTTTGTTTTTTAATTTCTTTTTTTCTTTTTTTGAGGGCAATGTCACTGGCCCTCATATGTGGGACCCGAACTGGGGCCGCTGGCATCCCAAGCCAGCGCTTAACCACCGCGCCACTCGGTCGGCCCTGTTGTTATTTTTTCTTAAATTGCATTTTTTTGCTTCTCCTGAGCTAGAAGCTACATGGACATTTATATACACTATATTAAAAGGTACTCATTTCATTTTGTATATATTAGTACTTCTGAATATTCTATGTTAAGAAACTTCCTTCTTCACCTTGAATAATCACAATTCCTTTCAACATTTCATGATGACCTAGGTCAACCAATAATAGTCCCTCATTAGTTGGTATCAGTGAGCACAAAAGGAAAGGAACAATGTTTCTATTACTAGTAGTGCAGGAAGGGGAAGAACCTTTCCCAGCTCAGCCATTCCTGTTTTATCAGGGATACTACTTATACTAGGAGAAAAATTAAGTTGAGATATATTTCTCATCTTCTATTTCAAGACCATATATTGTTATGAATGGCCTATTGTCTATTATGCTTTGTTATGTAAGAGCACAGCCTTAAAGATTTTTCTAGCTGATGAGTTTGCTCTTATTTCCCCTCACTCTGTACCTTTGCTGTCTGCAATTGGGTTTGGGGAAAGGTGAGGAGCATGAAGGAGAACAGATAGCTGGCCATCCTCTTAGCTAACCACATAACCACACTACTTTGGGCAGAAAATTAGTATTTGCAAGGGAAGAGCTTGAACAGTGTCACAGATTGTATTGGTCACAGATTGTATTGATAATTCAAGGACAGATTCTGAAAGAATGTTCTAACTGATTAGAGAGCTTATTGAGTATAGCCTATATTGATCATACACTATTTCCAGATATTAGCTAGTGTTTGAAGATTCAATGAAAATAGTTAATATTTTGGCAAGGTGGTTTTTTTTTGTTTGTTTGTTTGTTTTGTGTGTTTTTCTTTCTTTTTCTTTCCTTTCTTTCTTTTTTTTTTTTTTTTGGTACATCCATTCCATAGCATTATAATGGTATGAAACAGTACTATTTATTCTTTCGACTTCAGCTTTTAACTCATCTATATTCACAGTTAGGGTGAAGGAAGACAATTTTAACTTGAGAAATATTAGTTTTAGACAGGACTGGGTTTTTAATGAATTATGCCACAGATACTGGGCTGAAGGAAATGCAAGAATATTATTGAATTATTAGAATAGGTATTCACTTTTAAAGACTCTTTTGGTATTTCTCTAAAAAAGTTACCACATAAAATCATATAATTCAAAGTCTGGTTTGAAGATTCCAAGAATGTGTTATTCATTAGTGTAAAGAGTGAAAACTATGCAAATGGATTTTAACTCAATTTTTAAAAAGGGGTTATATATTTATTTCTCTATTCTCTATTATTTATTGTACAGCATTCACTCATTCATTCAAAAACGTTTTTTTTGGATCTCCTAACATGTGTAATGCATTTTACTAGGCACTGGAGTATATGCAAAGATAAGGAAGACAAATTTTCTCACTATAGCTACTTACAGTGCAAGAAGATATAATGAAATTTGAGTTTGAAGTTGATGAAAAACTTACAAGATATTCTAATGTACATATATGGACCAACACATAGGTTCTCCCTTTCCCCCTAATGTCCACACAGAATATTTCATTAATGGACAAAAAGAGGAAAAGGTACTGATGTACTCCCTGAATATTTCCTAAATCATGGTCTTATTTCTTACTTTAATAGTCACGTAGGAAATTTAGTATTGGGTAGAAGGGGACTGTTTCCTTTAAGAGTAGTACAGAAAGTACTAAATGCCACCTAAGACTTGGTGGTAGTGAGTCAGGAATGGTGGACAGGCACTGTCCAGGGAAATCCCTGTACGAATAGTCTTTGGGAAGGTTGGCAGGGGCACTGCTGTGATTTGTGTTCTACTTTATGGGTTGCACACCATCAACACTACTCAGCCTAATTACCTGGGATGTCAGAGTAGGAGGGATGGAGAAGGAAGGCAAAACATAGGAAGACAATTTCATCTCTAAGCTGCAACAGGGCTGACCTGCAGATAGGATAGTTAGGGACACGTTGTAGCTACTTTGATAATATAAGACCCTGAGAGAATTGGCTTAGGGCCTGCTAGAAGAACAAAAAATAAAACAGAAGCATCTACTGGGAGTAATGTAAGCTTAAGTGGGATTTGAGAAATGCTTTAAAAAGTTTATTGTCATTTTCTCTTTCCAAAGGAAGCAAGCCTTCTTTATTCATTGATTCCATCATAATAAGGAGGTTTATATTAACCATTTTCAAGTTCAGTAATAAAGAAAAAGTCTTGGGGCCGGCCGAGTGGCGCATTGGTTAAGCGCTGGTTTTGGGATGCCAGCGGCCCCGGTTCGGATCCCACATGAGGGCCAGTGACACTGCCCTCTACAGCTAACAACAGCTCCACCTGGAGCTGGGCTGTGCGAGCCCCGGTGATGGTGTGGGCTGCAGCCCCTGCTGCAGTGGGCTGCCATAGGCTGCAGTGAGTGGCCCACAACCAGCGTGAGCGGCTGGCAGCCAGCGTGAGCTGCCAATAGCCGCGATGAGCGACATCCAGAGGCCAGCGACCGATCTGCCTCATCCGGGAAGAGCAATGATGATACCAACAGTGAAGCAACATCCTCCGCAACTAAAACTGAAGAACAAGAAGACGGCAACTTGTCTGTTCCCCTTCCCCGATTCCCCAACGCTGTTCCCCTCCACCAATTCCCCAATAAAATCTTAAAAAAAAAAAAAAAGTCTTTTACAAACTGTAAGAGAAGACTTTAATAGATACATTAAAATTTTTATATAATGTTGCTATGGACTGAATTATTTACCCCAGAAATACATACATTGAAACCTTAGTCCTAGGGCCAGCCTAGTGGCTCAGTTGGTTAAGAACTCACTCAAGAGTGCAAGCTCTGAGCAACAGTGTTGCCGGTTTGATTCCCGACCTGAGCTGATCTGCAGCTGAGATGCCAATAGGTGGCAGGATGGCTCAGCTTAAAAAAAAAAAAAAGAAACCTTAGTCTTTACTCAAAGAGATGGTATTTGGAGAAGAAGCCTTTGGGAAGTATTTAGGTATACATGAGGCCATGAAGGTGAGATCAGTATAAGAAGAGATACAAGATTTTCTCTCTCTCTCTCTCTCTCTGCCCCCTACTCCCCATGTGAGGACATAGTGAGAAGGCAGCCATCTACAACAGCAATCTGTCGGCATCTTCATTTTCAACTCCTCAGCCTCCAGAACTGTAAAAAAATAAGTGTCTGTTGTCTAAGCCATCCAGTCTATGGTATTTTGTTATGGCAGCTCCAGCAGATTAGTACACATGTAAAGGATATAAACAATAATGAAGTAATCTGTTTAAAATTCTCTTTGAAATTTCTGCCAAATGGTAATTGCTGATAAAATGCAGGCACTTAACTGGATGTAAAATCACTTTTTAATGTTTTGCTATGTTATCTATCCCTGAATAAGGAAAGTAAAAGTAAAAAGGGAATTAGTTGTCTTTAACTACATATCTTAACATTTATAAGCTACATATCTGTGTGTTTACTTTTAATACCAGTAAAAGTAATAAATAATACCTGACATCCTTTTTGAAATTTCTCTGGTGTTATCCAGTCTTCAAGCATTCTCAGAATGGAAGCTCCCTATGATGGAAAAAAATGACAAATTAAACTAATAAAGGATAGGTAAGGGACAAATATCACTATCGTGACTAGTATTTCATGATCATATTTGTGAGATCTCTTACAGATGATTTTGCTAAATTACATAGTTATAGCTGTATGATTTTAGGATACAAATACCACTTGGCACACTCCCTGTAGCTATGCTTCTAAAATAAAGGTAAAGAGAAATGGATGAAATGGCCAGCATTTCAGTGACGTGAGGGTTAAATAATTATTGCACTTCACCAAATGAACCAGCAGATGGGGCTTTCCTAATGAAAGAGAAGCAAGAAAAGTTTTTGAAAAGTCATGTTCTTTTATGAATAAGGAAGGTAATTTTAGGATATAATTTTGTCTACTTGTTGTTATGTATATTTCAATACTTGAAAAAAATTATATTTAACAGAGGGAAGTAGATATTTGGGGAATTATCTTGTTAAATAGTTTAATATAGGTGTATAATTTAGGCATAAAATCCTCTTCAAAAATACTTTATCTCAATGTCAATTGTAATTGAAAAAAAATTTTTTAAAACAAAATAAAATATTGCTGTAAAAAGAAGTCGTTTATCTCATCTGGTTTTCTTTCATCTGAACAATCTGATCAATGACTCTGCTCTCTGTATTCTTTTCGCTTTGTAGGATTAGTACTACAGTTTCCTATTAGTTGAATTTTAAATCAATTTTCAAGTAACTGACCAGAAAAACATCTAAGTTAGTAATTTTTACTATAATTTATTAAGTACTATAAATTCTTTTTGTGACTAGTGGAAGGATTAGAAACATTAATGTATTTCAACCTTAATAACTTACATCCATGGAGTATCTAAGATTCAGGGGGAAAAAAATGATTCAATAAATATAAACTCTCTGTGAGTTACTAAAATATACTCTGGATTAGAAATTTTCATTTTAATAAAAATATTTTTAAAAAATCATTGACAATGTGAAAGAAAAATAAATAAAAGAAGCCTGGAAAAACTGCATGAGAATAATATGAGAGGAAAAGACAAAAAATATGCTATAAACTTCAAATATTAATATATAGAAGTCTTTTTTTCACTCAAGCCAATTTTATCTAGTATTCACTTTAACAGTTAATATCTTGTCTTATATAAAACTTCAGGTATCACCCAGAATAACAAAGGTATTAGTTTGCAGTGACTTTTGAACAGCTTAACATAGTGGATAAATTCTGAGAGGCTGAGGTAGAAAATGACAAAATTATGTCACTTACAGGTATGAATATGTTTAGAGGAGATGCTATAGGAGATGTAGGAGAAAATGGGTAACATAAAACTTGGGGCAATACACATTATCAGAACTTTTCATAAAATTATAATGGATATAATGCTTCATTTACAACATGCTAGCTAACAAAGTCATCTTTAAATCTTATCTAAAAATAGATAAAAGTAATTCCTTCAAACTGAGTTGGATTCAAATACTTATTAGAAATACTAAAGGATTCTACTAGACAAAGTGTCCTATACATATTATGGCATTTCTCATTGACCACATGGACACAAAAAGATTTACTGTCTTAAAAAAAAAATCAAATAAAACAATTAAAATTTGACACTTAACATTTAAATGTTCAATTATCAGAATGAGAGGTGTTGTAAACAAAACTAGAAAGAGAAAATTTTAAAAATCTGATTCAAAATCCTGAGACAATGATCAGTACTGGTCAGTTCCACTAAAAAGTATAAGCTATTGAACATCCAGCACTCAGAACAAGTTCTACACGGCTTCCCAAAGCCCATTAGCATAGTCTAACCATCTTACCATTTTTAGGCATTTACTAAAAAAAAAAAAAAAAAAAGCCACTAAACAGGAAGCCACTAAACAGGAAAACAATGCCCTATTTTCCCCACCTTGCTATAGGATATTCCATCAAAAGCAGATGTTATTTCATCAGGATTTGTCACAGTGACAACAATTGGGTGTGAAGACATCAAACTATCATCCGCTTGAACAGGAAGTACATCTTCAAGCAACATCTGGTCCCGCTGAAATAACAGAATGCACCAAAGAAATATAGCACTACCTTTATACTGGTTCATATTTCAAAATACTATATATAACAATACAAATTGGGGAAAATAAATATAAGTGACTCAAATAATTTAAAACAAGCACTAGGTGTTAAAATTAATCATATTTTACATTAACTGGTCTATACTGATTCTGTTCCCTTCTCCTCCTATTTATAACTCCGTTGATTTTATCTCTTTATTACAGGTCAAGAAAACACAAGTATCTGTGACTTCTGTTTCTGCTATTTCTGTGTGACTTTCAGACATATGCCAAATTTTTCAGGCCCTATTTCCATATCTGTACAATGGAAATGATGATACCACTTCACAGATTTGTTCTGAAAATTAGATGAGGAAGCATGTTCATTTGCCAGAAATTGATGTTCAGGGTTTTGTTTTGTTTTTTTATAATTTTTTTTGTCAATTAATCATTGGAATTTGGATGATTCCTAATTAATTGAAGAAAACAACTATTGCTCTAGTTCTAATTAATAATCATCTCCTTATTCCAGCCCTAGGCTTTCTCAGCAAAATAGAGTGGTTGAGTGGTCTAGCCCTACAATCAGATTTCCTTGGTTCAAAGCTCAGTTTTTCTGTTTTCTGGACAGGTAAGTTTAAACAAATTCCCTCACCTGTTAAAGAGGGGTAATGATGACATCTACTTTTTAGAATTGTGCAGACAATTCAATGAGTGAATGAATGGTAAGCAGTAGGCATAGTACCTGGCCTAGAGAAAACTAACACAGCTGCTATTATTATTTTGATTCTTAATCAATTAGATCCTGAAATCTAACTCTGTTAAATCTCTACTAATAAAAAGGTCTTTGTTGGTTTTAATTAAAATATTAGTTTACATTTACCAATTTTGTGATTTCTCTTTTTAATAAACAAGGCACTTTTGTCAAGTGATGACTGCCAATCAAGGTAATTTTGACTTGGACTTTAATTTCTGTCATTCTAAAATGTTTAGGTAAGTAGATAAAATCCTGTTTTTGGTGTCGGGAAATTTGACTCTAGTCTTACTTGTGCTACCAATTATCTGCGTGACAATGAAAATTTATATTACCTCCCTGGGCATCAGATTTTCACCCAAGAAATGGGGCTCCACTATTGTGATACTTACCAAACTCATTTAAAATGCATCTTTATTTATCTACTCCCTCCACCCACAAGACCCTAAATTTGTATTCAGTTTTGGATTCTTTATAGTGTTCACTGAATGAAACATGAATGAATGAATGAATGAATGAATTAAATAGTGATTAAATTTCATTTAAGAACTGCATACTAAATACTTCTGGAATTTAATGGTGTTTTTGAAACACTGAAATTGTAATGTTAAAATATTATATATTATAATATATAATATCACAATATTAAAATATTATAATTTCTTATATCGCGATATAAGAAGGGCATCAGGTTACTGTATAAAAAATAAAGGGCAAAATTTTTTTCATTAATAGAGCTTAATTTCAACAAATTGTGAAATCAGCAATTCTCAGTATAGATGAGTAGTTCAAATTTTGTCCCACGGAGAATATCTGGAAATATGGGGAGACATTTTTGACTTCACAACTGAAATGGTTATGGCCATCTAGTAGATATAGGCCCAGGATGCTGCTAAATATTCTACAATACACAGCACAACAGCCCACAACAAGGAATTATCTGGCCCAAAATGACAATAGTCCCATGGTTAAAACCCCTGATGTAGATTAAATTTGTAAAGAAAAATTGTTTCAAATTAACTTTTTGTTTTCTAAAGTATGTTGTAGAAAAAAAAATGAGAGATTTGAGCATTTAACATTGTCTTTTTCTTCTGTCCAGTAGAGGGCAATAGTTTATACAGTTCACAGTCATCTGTTAATTCTCTATTTTCACAAATCTACACATTTACATTTTTATGTTTAGAACCAGATAAGAATACTGACACTATATAAATAAATAAAAGCAGATCTAGTGTTTTGGAAAAAAATATCTGTGGAGTTCATAGACGTTCCTGTTCCAGGCTCCTCAGGGATACATGGTATAATAATAATAATTACACGTACATTCAGGAGAATTTAAGTTTACAAGATAGAGAACAATGTCCTTCTTTCATAGAAGAGAAAACTGACTTAGACAGGATATGAAACTTGTTCAAGGTCACATTCCCTGTAAAGCATCTCAGAAATGATTTGTCCAGAATTTGAACTTGAGTCTAACTACTAAGTTTATGCTCTTACCTCTTTACCACACTATTTCAGCAAACTGTGTAAGCTAAGTCATTTACAAAATTAAACTTAGGCATTTTTCAAAGGGTTATGGCTATAGATACTTTTTGAACATAGAGTTGAGATTATCTAAGCTATTTTTTTCCCTTCCTTGACAGATGTTCTTGTATGATTCTATCAAGGATATATCCTCAGAGCCTGGTGGCCAGTTATCCTCTAGGGCCTGGGCATAAGCTTGAAGCAAGGTATAGTTCAGTGGAACCAGCTAAATCCACCTCATTCTCACATTGCATCCCCAGTTCACCGCTTTACTTGACCTCAAATTCAAGATCATAGTCCAAAGGCTTTAATTTGCTTTGCATAAGATTTGGAGCTTATGTATTTAACACTCACCATTTGCCATTCTTGTTCTGCATGTTCTACTCCCAGGAACTCAAAGAAGGAAGCAAATCCTTCATTTAGCCACAAGTCTTCCCACCAGTCCATGGTCACAGTATTTCCAAACCACTGAAATTATAAATAACAAAATGATAGTTAAATTCTTATGCCTTTTTTAAAGGGGCCTAGAAAATTTCAGTACGTTAATTTGTTCATGCAAATCTTGTCACTTGATATAGAAGTGGCAGGCATTCTATTTAGCATTTATTTCCTGCTTTATTTTCCTGGTTTTCAAATGATCTTAAATTCTCCTTGTGTCTTGCCTTTATTTAGGTGTTACTGGGAATATTTAAAGGTATAGGAAGATCTCCTGTGTGTTTAGTAAAGGCAAAACAATGTAACATTTCATTGTGGCAAAAATGTTTATTAGCACTAAGAAAGCCTTTCAAGCAGGATTTTCTGAGTTGGCTATTTTTTATTTGCTAAATTATAATTTATTTCAGTTATTCCTGTGCCCTAAACCACTTTTTAAAATGAGCTAATCTGATGCTAAAATTCTATACCTGATGCACAAGTTCATGGGCAACCACACTGGCCACCCTCTGCTTGTTTGATGAGGCTGATTCCTGGGGGTCATATAGCAGGTTCACTTCTCTGTACGTGATGAGTCCCCAGTTCTCCATCGCCCCAGTGCCAAAGTCTGGAATAGCAATTTTATCTATGGAAAAAGAAAGAGTCCAGTGAGAAATACATTCTTTCCATTTGTTCATAACATTTCTTACTAAATTAAGTTCTTTGGATGAATGTTTTTTAAAAAGTCTAAAAATAATTCTTAGAGGGAAAAACAATAATCTATTTGTGCAAACTCTTTAGTCTTAATGCGCTCAAAATTTCCATGGATCTTTTCCGGTTAGCTCCAGATATCAATGTATCTTTTATTTTTTATGGCATTTTAACTAATTACACATTTTTACTAATGGCAATGTTCTTTTCGAGTCCTCTAGAAGTTTATGTTATGTCATTTGTTCCTCTCTGTACTTCATTTTTTAAAGATTTTTTAATTGGAGAATTGGGGGAAGGGAACAGACAAGTTGCTGCACTTTTGTTTTTCAGTCTCGTTGTGGAGGACGTCGCTTCATTGGCCCATGTTGGTATTATCATTGCGCTCTTCATGGGTGAGGCAGTCACTCGCCGGCCATTGGACGGCCACTCACAGTAGCTCACGGCAGCCCACTGCAGCCCTACTGCAGCCTATGTCATGGCTGGCGACTCACTGCAGCCCAGCTCCAGGTCGAGCTCTTGTTCACCATCTTAGCTGTAGAAGGCACAGAATCACTGGCCCTCACGTGGGTTCCAAACCAGGGCCCTGCTGCTCAGAGCCCGGCATCCCCAAGCCAACTCAACCAATGTGCCACTCAACTGGCCCCTTTAAAGGTTTTTTAAAAATAGTTTTCACTTAGGTAACGCAAAACATCTCTTTTGGGGATAAGCTATGAGGAATTAAGAGAATGAAGTTTTCAAATGAACACTTAGAAGTACAAAGCTTTCAGGAGCACAGAAATACATTTCTATCCAATGTTACAGAAAATTGGAGAGTATAAATTCTACTTTTTCTCTAATTCTATGCAATTTGAGGTCAACCTGATTCCCTGCTAATTGAGTAGCTTACCACCCGCTTATAAGTATTAAATTAGTTGGATCAATATGGAATTGACTGTATTTTCTCTAAATTTTCTTTCAGGTCTAAAATGTTGGATTGTATCATGACTTTTTATTCTTTATTTTTGCTGCGGCCTATAATTTTAGACATACTATCTGACAGGCAGTGCTGATCAGTTCTATGTTAAATTTTAAAACAGAAAATAGTCAGCTTGATTATTGGACAGAATACAGCTTCTCCAGTTAATGAACAATAATAAGAATATAATTTCTTTATTATTACATAGACTTTAAATGAGGCATATAAATAAAAATAAATTTTCATTTAACACACAAGAAAAGGCCCTTTCTTTCTGGTTAAAATGAAGATTCTTGTTTTTTATTATAAAATGAAGATTCTTAAAGTTCCTTTATAAAAGAATAAAAATGGATATATCTTAAATGGAGGTCAAGGTTATAACAGTAGTTTCCTTTTTGTGTTATCTTCATTCATATGTTTGATTATTTGTCACAAGAATACCACTTAAAGGGTGGAGAAGCGTTTCCCACAGGGCCCAACATTTTCCATAATGTTATAGAAGGTAATTTGCATCTACTCTTTGAAAAAAAAGGAATTTTTTGTAACCCAGTTTCTGTTTAGTACTGACATGATTAATTCCAGTGCATTTAATTTTGGGGGGTATAATAAATGCAGAAGTCATTTCTAAGGAAAGCTTAAGAGAGAGCCCATTTTTATTCTATTTTATTTTGAGGTCAGTGTCACTGGCCCTCATATGTGGGACCGAACCGGGGCCGCTGGCTTCCTAAGCCAGCGCTTAACCACCGCGCCACTCGGCCGGCCCTGAGAGAGTCCATTTTTAAAGGCTTGAAATCCATATAGAAATATGAAGAAGGGGAAGGAAGAGGACAACGGGGAAGAGAAGTGGTTGTAGCAGCAGCAGCAGTAGTTGTAGTAGTCATTATTGTAGTATTAGTTGGAGTAGTTTTAGCAGTAGAAGTTGGAGTAGTAGAAGTAGTAGTGGTGGTAGTCATAGTAGTTAATAGCAGTAGTAGTAGTTTCAGCAATAGTAGTTGTAGTAGTAGTAGAAGTAGAAGTTGTGGGGGTGATAATATGGTGGTGGTAATAATGGTAGTAGTAGTAGCAGTAGTAGTAGTAGTAGTAGTAGTAGTAGTAGTAGTAGTAGTAGTAGTAAGGGAGAGAGAGAAAAAAAGCGAGGAGAAAAGAGAAATCAATTTGTGAAATTTCCATTTCCCAAGTATAATGGGTGGTAAAAGTAAGATAGAGACAAAAGGCTTCTAGTTTGATGTGCATAACATTTTATTAAACATTATTCTGATTTTGATGAAAACTTTCTCTCCTGTCTCTTTCTCTAATAGTTGTTAAGAAAAAAAAATGGAGCTGCTGCCATTGAAGGGAAAATGGGGCATCTACAAACTTGCTCAGTTCACATGTAGAGCATTTGGCATTCCAGTTGCTTTGCATTGGGAATTTATCACAATAAGGACAGAAATAGAAATAGAGAAGTCAATTGTTAGTTGGTTGGTTTTCTGTTGCCTTCATTTCATCCCTACAGTTATCTGGGTGGATGTTCCATTTAAAGTCTTTGTTAATACCATTCAAGCATATAATAAAGCATTTCTGTTATTGATAGAAGTGTTATATCCATACCATTTTGATTATAGCCCGATTTTTTATTTTAAAGATAAAACTGCCCCACCCCCACCCCCCATATAAGGAAAAAAAATATGGAAGGAACACCAGTGTTTCATTTTAACTGCTGGAGAATCTGGAATTAGTCTGGTACAACAATGGAAAGACTGGAGGCACATGGGATTAATGGCATCATTTATTCATAGTATATCCCAACTCATTGATGGTAAAGAGGCAAGTAAGCTATTGAGATAGGTACTGATTTTGAAATCAACTGATCTAGGTTTCTATTTCTGGCTCCATCATTATCAACCTCTGCAATTTTGTATACATATAGTACTTCAAACTTTATTTGGAAATAAAATATTTATAAAATTAGAACAGAGTATAGACATCATTCTTGAAGGAATCCAGAATGGATCTTGCCACATCTAGTAAGTATTAGACACATATTGTAGATATACAATAAAAAGACTTAGGGATGAATATTAACTAAGGATGATAAAGCTGGAGACAGTGAGTTAACTTAGATGAAAGCACAGGCAATATTTAAAATAAGAAAAAAAAATGATTCTTACCTAATTTAGGAAGAGCATAATGCATATCAAAGTATTCTTCAAAATAATCAAATACACTTTTAGTTATGTTTGCAGCATATTCAGCTGTGTGCTTTTGTTCTGGCTGGACATATATAGTGAGCTATTAAACAAAAACAAAAATTCAGTGAAAGTTATTCTTCATTTGATAAAACACAAAAAGTATGATACGTGAAATAATGGAAAGAATGTGTGCTTTGGATCTCCGTTCTCCGTTCACAAATCACTTCACATCTCTGAGACTTATGTGTAAAGGAAAATAATGCCGCATAACTCGCTGAGTGATTTCAATAGCTAGAAATAATGTAAGACACAATGGTTGACATATTGTTCAATATGTTTTTTAAATGTTATTACTTTTTTCTATTTAGAATATATATTGTCTTTTTTAATATTTATCTATCTATCTATCTATCTATCTATCTATCTATCTATCGCTGTGTAATTTGTCTTTAAGGAAATCAATCGTGATTTTTCTCATCTAAATCCATTTGTGCTATCCATTGTGACCCAAATTACCCTTTTGATATTTTAACATTTTATTCCCAGAGTCTAAAATACAATGATTCAAAATTGTCCTGGGGGAGAGGGGAGAACATCTTGATAAATTCTATAAGTCTCTAAGCTAAGTCTTTAAGCTACATAAATTCTATAAGTCTCTAAGATATTATTTTGTGCCCTATGACATTATTTATAAATCAAACCAAGTACAGATTTTCCCCTACCAATTCTAAGCATGTATGACCCTAAATAGCAAAGACAATATTAAAAGAGGAAAAAAAAAACAAAGTTGGAGGACTGATACCACATGATTTCAAGACTTACTATAAATCTCCAGTAATAAAGACAGTGAGGTATAATATTATCAAAAGAATATATACGAGGTCTGACAATTAAGTTTGTGAGTTCACCCTAGAAAAAGTGCTACATACCTCATTATTGAATATCACTATGGGTCACCTTTGAAGTACTCTCCTTGGGAAGCTATGCACCAATACCAACCAGTGTGTAGTCCACCCTTCAAAGCAATTTTGGAATTCTTTTTTCTGGAATGGCCATCAGAGCTGTCATCGTATTACCCTTGATGTTCTGAACATCATCAAAATGTCTAGCTTTTAATATTTCCTTTATCTTTTGGTAAAGAAAGAAGTCATTGGGGGCCAGATCAGGTGAGTAGGGAGGGTGTTCCAATACAGTTATTTGTTTACTGGCTAAAAACTCCTTCACAGATAGTGCCATGTGAGCTGATGCATTGTTCTGAAGCAAGAGCCATGAATTGTTGGCGAAAAGTTCAGGTTGTGTAACTTTTTCACGCAACCTTTTCAGGACTTCCAAATAGTAAACTTGGTTAACTGTTTGTTCAGTTGGTACAAATTCATAATGAATAATCCCTCTGATATCAAAAATGTTAGCAACATCGTTGCAACAAGTTCACAAACTTAAGTATCAGACATCTACATAGATCAGTACAACACAATAGAGAGCCCAGAAACAGACCCACGTAAATATAGTCAATTGATCTTTGACAAAGGAGCAAAGGCAATATAACACAGTAAGACAGCCTTTTTAAAATGATGCTAAAGGGCCGGCCCAGTGGCGTGGTGGTTGAGCGCTGGCTTGAGAGGCCAGCGGCCCCGGTTCGGGTCCCACGTATGAGGGCCAGTGACACTGCCCTCAAACAAACAAACAAACAAAAAAACAAAAAAACAATCAAAAAGCAGAAACTGAAAAAAAAAGATGCTAAAAAAACTGAACATCCCCTTGCAAAACTAACTAACTAACTAACTAACTAAATAAATAAATGTGAACAGAGACCCTATACTTTTTTAAAAAATTAACTCAAAATGGATCATAGGCCTAAATGTAAAACATGTAACTATAAAATTCCTAGAAGATAACATAGGACAAAACCTAGATAACCCTGGATGTGAAGATGACTTCTTAGATACAACACCAAAGGCAGGATCTAGAAAGAAATAATTGATAACCTGGGCTTCATTAAAAATGTCTGCTCTGTGAAAGACAATGTCAGGAGAATGAGAAAAGAAAATATTTTCAAAAGACACATCTGATAAAGGTATATTATCCGAAATATACAAAGAACTCTTAAAATTCAATAAGCAGAAAACAACCTGATTAAAAAATGAACTAAAGACCTTAACAGATACCTCACCAAAATATACAGATGGCAAATCAGTATATGAAAAGATTCATTTTCCTGCTTAACTGATCAGCATGTAATATGGCCGAACCCAGTGATTGGGTCAGAAACCTCGGGACAAAGACCGAATACAGAAGTGTGACATCTATGGTCTAACAGCTCTCACTGCCAAGCAGAAAACAAAATCACAGAGCATGGTTGTCTTCCCCCACCCTCCCAGAGCTTACCTCTCTACACCCTCCCAGGGCTAACAGTGGCCCCAGAAGAAAGTCTAACAGTGAATGGGTTAAAGAGCAGAACTGGAGAGACAATCTCTGAGTGGCAGATGCACACTGCGGCTAATCCCAGTGACAAGGGTGGAAACATAGGGGTGAGGCATTCACCAGTAGTCAGAAGAGAACAAAGACACAAACATACCAGCAGCTTCTCCCAGCCCATCCCACCCCCACCTTTTGGGGTTGATCCCACTGCAGGCACTCAGGGCTGCTGAGGCACACAGCTCTGCAGGCTGTAGGAGCAGCACTGGTATTTTAGGGACTCAGAACCCCATCCCCACGACATTCTCCCATAGGGGGTGGTACCCTGAGACCAAGGTAATTTGGTCACACAGGAGATGCCCACCTTCCTAAGAACTGGAACAGAGCAAGAAAAATTAAAAAGCTCCAACACTACACTACCTACTGGAAAAGCAAAGAAAGACCTCTTCATATCAGCCTGCTGCAGAATTCATTTCTGCAGATGCCTAGGAAGAGAAATAATCCATCAATTATCATGGACAACCAAGGTAACAAGGCATCTCAGAAATGAAAAATCACCAGCAAATAAACTTAAAGACAGGGAAATATGTAACTTAAATGACAGAGAATTCAAGACTGCAATTGTGAAAAAAATCAACGCGTTGCAAGAAAGCTCAATAGGCAGTTTAATAAACTCAGAAATACAATCAACAAACAAAATAAATACTTTGCCAAAGAGATTGAAAAATTTAGAAAGAACAAAATAGAAATTCTGGAGCTGAAGAACTCAATAAAAGAAATGAAGACTGAAATGGTGAGCTTAGGAAATAGAGCTGACCAGAGGGAGGAAAGAAGTAGTGACATCGAGGATAGAAATATGGAAATCATACAGATGAAAAAAGAAAGAGATGTAAGAGTTAAAAGAAATGAAAGGACTCTATAAGAACTATCTGTCTCCATTAGAAAGAGCAACATAAGAATAATGGATTTACCAGAAGGAAAAGAAAGGGAAAAGGGCACAGAGAGCCTATTCAAAGAAATAGTCAACAAGAATTTCCCAAAACTATGGAAAGAACTGGGTCCTTAAATCCAAGAAGCAAACAGAACACCTAATTATCTCAATCTTAAAAGGCTTTCTCTAAAGCACATTATATTGAAACTGTCAAAAATTAATGACAAAGAAAGAATTCTCAAGGAAGCCAGGGAAAAGAAAAAAGTAACCTACAAAGGATCTCCCATTAGATTATCATCAGATTTTTCAGCAGAAATTCTACAAGCTAGGAGGAAGTAGAATCAAATATTGAAACTATTGAAAGAGAAATTATCAGCCAAAAATAATATATCCAGCAAAGTTATACATAGGACATGAAGGAGTAATAAAGACCTTTCCAGAAATACAGAAGCTGAGGGAATTTCCTACCACAATACCTGCATTACAGGAAATACTGAAGGGGGTTATTCTACCTGAAACAAAAAAACAAAAGGATATGAAAATATGAGTAAGACGACTGACAGTCAAAAGCAGGAAATAGCAATCCATACTCAGAATAAGGCACCATACACTTAAAAATAACATATAGGATAAAGGAGATAAAAACATAAAAAGAAAAGACAATTTGCTACTGCAATTCATAAATGAGCTCCCAGCATAAACAGGGATAGTTTGTAACAACAAAAACATAAAATGGGAGAGAGTAAAGGTTTGAATATGCAAAGGGGAATGAAGATAAAATAAGATGCATGCTGAAGAAAAAGGACTACTGTGTATATGAAACTTTCTTTTATATAAAGTTAATGATAACCACTCAAAAAAATCCAGAACTGAGACACATCACATAAAAAAGAGGAAACAGTGGAAAAAAATCATAGAATACCACAGAACTAAAATAACAGACAGAAACACAAAGGCAAAGGAAAAATGGAGACACTGACCTACTAGAAAACAAAAGATAAAATGGCTACAGGAAATCCTCATATATCAATAATCACCCAAAATGTTAATGGACTGAATTCACCAATAAAAAGTCACAGAGGAGCAGAGTGGATCAAAAAAACAAAACCCAACCATATCCTATCTTCAAGAGACACATCTCAAGAGCAAGGACAAATATAGACTCAAAGTGAAAGGGTGGAACATAATAATCCAAGCAAATGGCATCCAGGGAAAAGTGGGTGTAGCCATATTTATATCCAACAAAATACAATTTAAGATAAAATAGGTAACATTTCATAGGACATTTCATAATGATAAAGGGGACAATAAAACAAGAAGACATACCACTTTTCAACACATATATATGCTCAATCAGGGAGCACCAAAATATATAAAGCGACTACTAACAGAACTAAACGGAGAAACTGACAAAAAACATTATAGTAGGGAACCTAAATACCCCATTGGTAGCTATAGAGACATCACCCAAACAGAAAATCAATAAGAAATATCAGCATTAAATGACACATTAGACCAAATAAACATAATTGACATTTACAGAGCCTTTCATCCCAGAATACCAGACTATACATTCTTTTGTAGTGACATGGAACATTCTGAAGGGTAGGTCATATGTTGGGACACAAAACTAGCCTCACCAAATTTAAGAAGATTGAAATCATACCAAGCATATTCTCTGAATACAATGTTTTGAAATTGGAGATCAACTGCAAAAAGAAAAGTGGTAAAAACCACAAATATGTGGAGATTAAATAACATGCTACTAAAGAAGGATTGAATAAAAAAAGAAATAATAGGACAGATCAAAAGATACACAGAAACAAATGAGAATGGAAATGTAACATATCAACATATTATTGGAATTCTGCGGAAGCAGTAATAAAAGGGAAATTTATATCATTATAGGCCTATCTTAAGAAACAAAGATCTCAAATAAACAACCTAACATTACATCTTAAATAACTAGATAAAGAAGAATAAATAAAACCCAAAGTTAGCAGAAGAAAGGAAATAATAAAAATTAGAGCAGAATTAAATGAAATAGAGAACAAAAAGAAAATAGAAAATAATTAATGCAAAAAATAGCTGGTTCTTTGAAAAGATTACTAAAATTGACAACCTCCTGGATAGACTCATTAAGAAAAAAAGAGAAAAGACACAAATCACAAATAAACAAAATCAGAAATGAAAACGGAGAAGTTATGATGAATACCACAGAAATACAAAGGATCATACAAGAATATTATGAAGGATTACATGCCACAAAATTCAATAACCTAGAAGAAATGGACAAGTTCTTAGAAATATATAAACTTCCCTGACTGAATCATGAATAACTGGAAAATCTATATAGATGAACCAACAGTAAATAAATTGAAACGATCACCCAAAACCTCCCCAAAAGCAAAACTCTAGGACCGGCTGGCTTCACTAGCGAATTGCACCAAAATTCAAAGGTGATTTAATATCTTTCCTTCTCAAACTCTTCCAAGAAATTGAAGAAGAAGCAATACTTCCTAACACATTTAATGAGGCCAACATTACTGTGATACCAAAACCTCGTAAGAATAACACAAAAAAGAAAACTACAGACAATATCTCTGATGAATACAGATGTAAAAATCCTAAACAAAATACTAACGAATTGAATACAACAATACATTAAAAAGATTACACATCACAATCAAATGGGATTCATTCCAGGGGTACAAGGACGGTTCAACATATGTAAATCAATCAATGTGTTATACCACATAAACAAAATAAAGGAGAAAAATCATATGATCATATCAATAGATGCAGAAAAAGGATTTGACAAGATACGACATCCATTTATGATAAAAACACTTATAATAGGTATAGAAGGAAAGCATCTCAGTATAATAAAGGCCGTATACCACAAACCCTGAGCTAATATCATACTTTATGGTGAAAAACTGAAAGCTTTTCCTCTACAATCAGGAACAAAACAGGCGTGCCTCCTCTCATCACTGTTATTTAACATAGCATTGGAAGTCTTAGCCAGAGCAATTAGGCAAGAGAAAGAAATAAAAGGCACCCAAATTGGGAATGAAGAAGTCAAATTGTCACTTTTTGCAGATGACATGAATCTTTATATAGAAAAACCTAAAGACTCCTCCAAAAATGACTAGAAACAATAAACAAAGACAGTAAAGTTGCACAATACAAAATCAATGTACAAAAATCCATTTAATTCCTATAGACTAACAATGAAATTTCAGAAAAAGAAAGGAAAACAACAATTCCTTTTGTAACTACAACAAAAAGAATAGAATACCTAGGAATAAACTTAATGAAGGATATGAAGGACCTAACACTGAGAATGTAAGACATTATTAAAAGAAATTGAAGAAGACACAAAGAAATAAAAAGACATCCTGTGTTCATGGATTGGAAGAATCAAGGTAGTTAAAATAGCCATTATCACCCAACATAATACACAGATTTAATGCAAACCCTATCAAAATACCAATGACATTTTTTAAAGAAATAGAATAAAAAATCATCAGATTTGTATGGAACCACAAAAGAACCAGAATACCCAAAGCAACCCTGAGAAAAACAAAAAAGCCAGCAGTATCACACTCCCTGACTTCAATTTACAACACAAAGCAACAATAATCAAAATAGCTTGGTATTGACAGAAAAACAGGCACAAATACCAATGGAATAGAATTGAGAACCCAGAAATAAACCCACATATACAGAGGGTGCCAAAAAATGTATACACATTTTAAGAAAGAAAAAAAAGCTGTATTAAAATTGTAATAATATATACTGATAAGAAAAGATGAATACAAGTCACATTTGACTTCTGCAACTGCAAGAGGTACCCAAAGTTGTTACCATCAGCATAATTTTTTTTTTTTTGAGGGCAGTGTCACTGGTCCTCATATGTGGGACCCGAACCATGGCTGTTGGCTTCCCAAGTGAGCATTTCACCACCGTGCCACTCAGCCGGCCAGACCGTCAGCATAATTTTAATACAATTTTTTCCTTTCTTAAAATATGTATACATTTTTTTGGCACCCTCTGTATATGGGCAGATAATTTTCCATAAAGAAGCCAAAAACATACAATGTAGAAAAGAAAGCCTCTTCAATAAATGGTGCTTCAAAAAAGTCACATATAAAATAATGAAACTAGACTGACATCTGTCATCATATACCATTTTGAACTCAAAATGGATCAAAATCCTAAGTATAATACGCGAAACAACAACAAAATTGCATAGAAGAAAGCATAAGGACCTTGGGTTTGGAGGGGATTTTATGAATTTGACCTCAAAGGCAAGGAAAATAAAAGCAAAAATAAATGAATGGGACTATATCCAACTAAGAAGCTTCTGCACAGCAAAAGAAACCATCAACAACACAGAGGCAACCAACAGAATACAAACGGATATTTGCAAACCTCTGATAAGGGGCTAAAATCTAAAATATATAAAGAACTCATACAACTCAACAACAGAAAAAACAAGCAATCCAATTTAAAAATGAACAGAGGACCTGAACAAACACTTCTCTCCAGAAGACATACAAATGGTCAAAGATATATGAAAAGATGCTCAACTTCACCAGCTATTAGGAAAATGCAAATCAAAACCACAATGAGATATCACCTCACACCTGTTAGAATAGCTGTTACCAACAAGACAAGTAATAACAAGTGTTGGGGAGGTTGTGGAGAAAACGGAACCCTCACACACGCTGGTGTGAATGTAAATTGGTACAACAATGCAGTGTATAGATGATGTATTATAGCATTATACAGTTCAAACCCATATAATTTTACTAACCAATGTCACTCCAATAAATTTAATAAAATTTTAAAAAGAAAAAATTCTCTATATCATATGTCATCAATGAGATGCAAATTACAACAAGGGGATATTACTACACACCTATTAGAATGGCCAAAACCTGGAGCATTTGGACAACACCAAATGCTGGTGAGGATGTGGAGTAATAGAAACTGTCATGCATTACTGTTGGGAATGTAAAATTGCACAGCCACTTTGGAAGACAGTATGGATGTTTATTATAAAACAAAACATATTCTTACCATATGATCCAGCAATCATGCTCCTTGGTAATTACCCAAAGGATTTTAAAACATGTCCACACAAATACTTGCACACATGTTTATAGCAGGTTTATTCATAATTGCCAAAACTTGGAAGCAACAAAGATGTCCCCTAACAGGTGAATGGATAAACTATGGTACATGCAGACAATGGAATATTATTCATTTCTAAAGAGAAATGAGCTATGAAATGATGAAAAGACAGGGAAAAAACTTAAATGCATATTACTAAATGAAAGAAGCCAATCTGAAAAGGCTACATACTATATGATTCCAACTGTGTGACATTTGATATTTGGAAGAGGAAAAAGTATAGATAAAAAAAAAAAAGATCAGTACTTGCCTGGGGTGGGTGAAGTTGGGGGGAGGAGGGAGAGGTGAATAGGTGAAGCACAGAGGATTTTGGGGGCAGTGAAAATACTGTGTGATATAATGATGGATATATAGCATTGTACATTTGTTGAAATCCATAGAATATACAAAACCAAGAGTGAGCCCTAAGATAAACTATAGACTTTGGGTATTATGACATGTGAATATAGATTTATCCTTGGTTTAAAAAAAAAAAGTACTATTTGGGAAATTGCCATTGATAATGGAAGAGACTATGCATGTGTCGGAGTAGAGGGTATATGTAAAATCTTTGTAACTTCCCCTCAAATTAATTGTAAATTAAACAACTGCTCTAAAAAAGTTTTTAAGAAAAGTTTGTGAAGACTTCAAATAAATTTATACTTGCTGAATTTAAAACCTTATTCAAAAGCCTCAAGAAAATCGAAAGGTCCAGTCATCTTCAAAGTTCTAGCCCATATATCTGACCAGAACACATGACTCATCATATAAAAGATGGAAAAAAGAAAAATTATGCCTACTTTCTTCATTTATTATTCTAAAAGCATTGTTCATTTTGGTATTTATTGAGGGACACATCTTGAGCCATCTTTTCTTTGAAGTGAAGAACAATGGAGAGATCCAATAATTTAAAGGACTAGTTCTGAAAGGGTATTCCTTAAATTGCCAGCACTCACTCATTGTTCTCACATCCACTGGGTAACTGACATTCTTGTTTTATTTGCATAAGTAAAGATCTGATCATCGCTATCTCCAAAGACAACCCAACTCATTCAATTATCATCCCAACATTCTTTGAGGTTTTTTGTTTTTTTTGTTTTCATTTGCCATAAGTGGTGATACATTTCCTCACTGCCCTACTGTTGTCTGTATGAACAATAATATGCATTTTTCCAAGAAATTAACTGAAACTAAGGATCCAGCTGATGGTCACTGAACAGAGCAAAATGTCCCCTGCAAAATCAAAACCATCATGCCTATATAGGACAGCCATGTTGTAAACTGAATGTCTCAGAATTTTTCATCTGTGAACTAAATAATATGCCAAAACTCCCTCAGAATTTCTACCACATCTGTTCCCTACCATTAAAAACTTCACAAAGGGCAGTTCCTCTTGACTCACTCCACTGTTGTCTATATACTCTGTACTTCTGTGCAGCACATAATGTGTGGAGAGTGAAAGAGGACTGAGAAAGAGGAAGAAGAGATAACAGTGAGGCCTCTCACCCTTGATGGAGCAATGGGGAGGAGAAAAACTGCTTTTTCTACCAATATCTTTTCATTTCCCATGGCAGTAAATTGACTCCCTTTAAGCAGAATGCTTTTGAGACAATATAACCTGGTTTTACTTACTGCCTGTATTTCTGTTGGCAGCAACATGAATGCAATGTCCTCAAATAGGATTGATAGTAATGTAAACGCAATCAAAATAAAAGTAGGCCCTTCCTCTTTTGTTTCTGAGAAACAAAAGTATGTTCTGTCTTTACAGTCTGGCCAGTCTGCATATCATCTATGATCTATGACTCTTGTCATGAAGGATCATAGATCATATTTTATGAACACTTTTTGTATCAATTGAATTAAGCAATCACAGACTAGATAGTTTACAGCCCATTAACCTTGTAACGGAAATTAGCCAAAGCATATCTGTGAGTGTGTTATACCTGTCATACACTGCAAACATATTTTTACTTTAAATACTCTGTTAACATGTCAACATTGTCTGTTATTGGAAGCTTCAGAAGTTTATGTGTATATAGCATGTATTTAACAGCAGAACATCTGTGATGTTTAGATTTGGTGATTTAAAAAAACATCCTCCTGTGTACTGGTGCCTTCACTGGTCCTCAGCTCAGCCTTTCTGCTCCCCGACCTCACTTTCAGCCCGGGTTTCATCTGCAACCTTTCTGTGGTCTTTGTAGAGCGGCTAACTCTCTTCCATCATCTGCTAAGCCTCAGCACTTCTCTTCATAAAAAATTAATTACCCCTGAACTGTCATCAATTTTTAGTAATAATTGTCATTTTTCCAGTTTATATGCTTGCTTTACTGAGATGACTTTGTTTTTAAGAATATGACTAACTATATTAAAATAGCATAGAGGAGGCAGATATGCATGTATATTTTTTCTTCTTCTTACCTTCTAAGAGTTATATATACCTTTATTATTCTACTAAAGGTTAAATATAAAATTTATACATAATTATACCTTTATATATAAACATGAAAGTTTTAAGACTTCAAGAACCTAATTTGTATGCATATATTTAGCTTCTAATTTTTTTTACACTTCATTTTGACATTCGATATTATAGTAATTTTAGCTGTGCAGCATAGTGGTTAGACAGTTCTCCTTCCATCACCATATATTTGACCCCCTTTACCATCTTCTATCTCCACCCTCCCCCCTTTACCCTCTGGTAACCACCTGTGTCTATCAGTCTTTGTTAGTTCATCTTGTTTGTTTGTTGCTTTCAGTTTTATATCCTACACCGGAGTGAAATCATATGATTCTCAACTTTTTCCATCTGACTTATTTGGCTTAGCATGATACTCTCAAGAATCATCCATGCTGTCACAAATGGCAGTACTTCATCTTTGGTTATAACCAAGTAATATTCTATCTTGGCCACTGTAAATAATGCTGCAATGAACATATGGGTATATATATCTTCACAAATAAATGTTTTCAGACTTTTGGGGTAGAGACCCAGAAGAGGGATAACTGGGTCGTATGGTAATTCTATTCTTAATTTTTTGAGGAACCTCCATACTGTTTTCCATAGCAGCTGGACCAGTTCACATTCCCACCAGCAGTGTATGAGGGTTCCTTTTCCCCTACAACCTCTCCAACACTTGTTATTATTTGTCTTATTGGTAATAGCCATTTTAACAGGTGTGAGGTAGTATCTCAATTATGCTTTTGATTTGCATTTCCCTAATAGCTTGTGAAGTTGAGCATCTTTTCATATATCTGTTGGCCATTTGTATGTCTCTGGAGAGAAGTGTCTGTTCAGATCCTCTGCCATTTTTAAATTGGATTTTTTTTTTCTGTTGAGTTATATGAATTCTTTATGTATTTTGGATATTAGCCCCTTATGGAGGTTTGCAAATATCTTCTTGTTTGGTTGCCTTTTTGTTTTGTTAATGGTTTCTTTTGCTGTGCAGAAGCTTTTGAGTTTGATATAGTCCTTTCATCTATTTTTGCTTTTATTTCCCTTGCTTTTGAGACCAAATTCATAAAATCCTCTCTGAGCCCAAGGTCCACAAGTTTAGTACCTATGCTTCCTTCTATGCAATTTATTGTTTCAGGTCTTATATTTAGGATTTTGATCCATTTTGAGTTCATTTTGGTATATGGTGACACATATCAGTCGATTTCATTCCTTTGCATGTGGCTTTCCAATTTTCCCAGGACCATTTATTGAAGAGGGTTTCTTTTCTCCATTGTATGTTTTTATGGAAAATTATCTGCCCGTATGTGGATTTCTGGATTCTCAATTCTATTCCATTAGTCTTTGTGTCTGTTTTTCTGTCAATACCATGCTGTTTTGATTATTATTTCTTTGTAGTATAAACTGAAGTCAGGGAGTGTAATACCTCTAGGTTTTTTTTTGCCTTCAGAGTTTCTTTAGGTATTCAGATTTTTTTGTGGTTCCATACAAATATGAGGATGTTTTGTTCTATTTCTTTACAAAAATTCTATTCATATTTTGATAAGGTTTGAATTAAATCTGTATATTACTTTGGGTAATATAGCCATTTCGACTACAAGGTCTGACAATTACGCTCGTGAACTTGTTGCAATGATGTTGCTAACCTTTTTTCATATCAGAGGGATTATTCATTATGAATTTGTTCCAACTGGACAAACAGTTAACCAAGTTTACTATTTGGAAGAGAAGGAAAGGCTGTGTGAAAAAGTTACACGACTTGAACTTTTCACCAACAATTCATGGCTCTTGCATCACAACAATGCACCAGCTCACATGGCACTGTCTGTGAGGGAGTTTTTAGCTAGTAAACAAATAACTGTATTGGAACACCCTCCCTACTCACCTGATCTGGCCCCCAACGACTTCTTTCTTCAGCTCCAATGGCCATTCCAGAAAGAGTTCCAAAATTGTTTTGAAGAGTGGACAATGCATTGGCGTTGGTGCATAGTTTCCCAAGGGGAGTACTTCAAAGGTGACTGTAGTGATATTCAGCAATGAGGTATGTAGCACTTTTCTAGGATGAGTTCCTGAACTTAACTGTCCAACCTCATATTGTCTTTTTGAATCTAAAATAACATACCTTTGAAATCTCAGACCCCTCAGGGTACAACCTCCCACCACAGCAGGAGACCACAGAACCCCTCATTGTTATCTTGTTCCTTGAATACCATCTCTATGTGTTATAAATGTTAATCATTATTTTTCCTGTACTCTCTAATGTAAAAGAAGTATGTGTCTCTCAGTTTTACTTTCTATCCAATCCCAGAGATTTTTCCCACTTTGCTTTCTCCCTCCCCCTTAATCTACCATCAATACGATATCAAGTAACTCTCCTTACATCTCCTCCTTTGCTTCTAATGTATAAAATAAGCTGCCATTTGCCAGAGTATTTTCTTAATCTGTTGAGATTTTGCTTCCCAGCAATTGTCATCAGTTTGGCCCAAATAAATTTATAAACGTCTCTACAGGTTTGGACATTTCTTACCAACAAGTGTAATCATTATAATTATTAGCCTTGTTGAGTACTTAAAAATTTCCAGGTAACATGGTAAGTTTTTCCATCTAATGTCTTGCTCTACACATCAATTCAATGAATCTCACACTATTAACAATAATTGAATATAATATTTTACATCACTGATGATAACTTTACCCCAATCCTTTCACTAGTTCAGTCTGAAAATCAAAAAACTTTTCACATGTTCAAAACAAACTAATCTGGTAGTGTCATCTAACGTGAATTGGTAAGAGGTTTTTAATAATCTTTATTTTTCTTGCTATAAAAATATTGCTGCAGAAATATCACTGTTTGATTATAAGGGGCTGCCCTGGATACCACTATAGTTACTCAATAATACAGAGTTTTGTACCATATTACTTTTCAAAACTCTGAAAATTTCTGAACTCTAACATTCAACTAGCCACACGGGTTTTAAATAAGGTTGTGGACGCTATTTAAAATTTTAGTTTGAAGAGTTTTACAAATAAACTCCCTCACTGTATACATGAGATAAATGAAGTCTAAGGCAGAACTGACACTAGAATTTAGTACAAGATTTTTTTTTACTATATCATACTGCCTCATTTTCTCTGTTTCTAAGACTGCAATCTAACTTGCCCTAGCTGCAAAATAGAGATAACAACCATACCTATCTCACAGAATTCCCGTGAGCATTAACTACACTAATGCCTAAGCAGTGCTGACACGTAAGAGTTTCATGTGCCCATCAAGAGCATTGGTATCATTAGAGATAATACATTGAATTATTAACCTCCGTGATTTTCTGTCTGCACTTCCGCATATGTGAGTAATCTCCACATTGTGGTATCCACGTTACCATTAGAAACATTAAGAGAATGCAAGAGGAAAAGGAAAAGTTAATTTTTTGACTTCCAAAATAGGCTTTTCAGGCTCACACATAAATTTGAAAGCCAAAACCATTTGATTTTCAACAGCCTGTTTGGAAAGTCCTTTTAGCAATAAAAACAGAAAGAAGACCAGGAATAAAGCAAGCCACAGAGTTTATGCTACAAGGATAGACTGGAAAGAGTATAGAGGGAAGTTGAGAAGGCTCCGTCTCAAAAAACTAGATGAAAATCACCTGGGTCAGGAAAGGGGTAGTAAGGTTGACGGGGTAAGAATCTGGAAGGATGTGAGATCAAGGTGGCAATGAACTTGGAAAGACCACATGAACAGAAAGGGATCAACTGAAACAGACTGCCAGCTACCACTGCCACCATCACCCTGGTCAGAAGCTGGCCAGTGCCTGCAGGATTCCCTCTGTCACCTGGGAGCTCTGCAGGTCAGCTGTGCCCTGGCTCCATGTCCTTATTGTCCTTGTCTGCTGAGCATCTTCTGTTAATAAAAGTGACCATCCATCCAGGTTTGCCCAGGAATATCCCAAGTCTGCTGCTTATCTATCATACCTCTTGTTATAATTAATAATTAATAACACCTCATTATATTTTAGAGATGATAAAATGTATGGTCACTCTACCTACTGACAACAGCCTCCCTTTCCACCGCTAATCAACAGAATTAGCACCTGTTCATCTCTTGAGGTTTTTACAGAATCTCATCTGAACTGCTCCAAATAGGCACACCCCTTTAAAATAGCATAGGATAATGCAAAGGTGAGGTCAATGGCATTCAAAGGGATGGTATGACCAGCAAAGACCTGAAAACACAGTTGGGTGGCACTGGACAGTGGAGACCGCCTCCATTTCACATCTCAACTGAGGTACAGATATCTTAGCATATTTCAGTCCCGTCAAGGCTTAACATCTTCCTTGTACGTGTAATAGGTGATCAATAAAAACCAATAAAAGAATCTCATTGAAGGAACTATTTCTTTCATTTTCAATGCTCAGGCAGCATGATGAGAAAGAGAAAATAATTTTATATTGTCTTTAATTCTGTAAATGCATGCTTAAGGTACATAGTTGGTATTACTGAATATGATATCAATGTGTTTAGTTTTATAAGTTCATGTTCAAAATGTTTTTCCAGCAGTGGGCATAAAGTTGAGAGGAAGTAATACTTGGTAGAAAAGAACAATAGTACAATACTTACAATAGTTTTTTCAAGTTTTTTTTGTGAGTACTTTATCAGAGGACTGTGATGTATTTTTTCTAACTTTTAGTTTGCACCTTACCCACAGAAAAATTATAAATATGCAAAACCTCTGTTTGAACTATGGGTGGCTAAGAACAATTTTTCTGCTGTAACTTTGAATATTGCAAACACATTCAGAACTTTGAGGTCAGAACTCAGCTGCTATGAAGTGCTGTTTGAGAAAAAAACCAGCATTGTCATTTAGGCTATATAAAGGATTTCTCGGCAGCTTACTTTCCATTTGAGTCAAAATTTGATGCTTGGTGATTATTGTTACTGTAGTAGACATTTTTTAAAATGAAAAAATAAACATTTTAAAAATATAACTTACCTCATAAAACTATATTTTTTTATTAATATATTTTTTCTTTTTTGAAAATTTAAATAAAGAATAAGAATACTTAGCAATCTTCTGTGGCTTCCTGAATTAAACATGTTCCTTTGGAGAAGATAAGAGCTCTTAATCTAGAATAACCCTTCTAGTAAAAAAAACAAAAAGAATTAAAAAAACCTCATAAAATCTTATAATAAAAATTAAGCTGATTCTGAAAACTTAGCAAAACCACATCAAAAATATCTTTTTAAAATAACAAAATATGGGCCGGCCGAGTGGCGCGGTGGTTAAGTGCTGGCTTGGGAAGCGAGCAGCCCCCGTTCGGTCCCACATATGAGGGCCAGTGACACTGCCCTCAAAAATAAAAAAATAAAAAATAAAAAATAAATAAATAAATAAAAATAAAATAAAATAACAAAATAAGCATATGTCAAGGATAGCTCTGAAGGAAGTAAAAAATTGCCTTTTGAACATAGACAAGAATTGCTGCAGGCAAGATCTACTGATGAATGTAACAATGACTGGTCAAAACTTTAAGGAGAAGTAGAATATTTATATAGTCTTTAATTATCTCGCCCCATGTATTTATTAACTATTGAGGTGGTTATAACATATATCCCTAATCTCTTTGACAGTCCTCCTTTCAGGAAGTGGAGCTTATTTGCATTCTCCTTGGTTGTATGCTGTACTTAGTGACTGCTTCTAAGAAAGAGTATGGAAAAAAAAAAGTAATTTATAATGGAGAAAACTAGCAGACATCATCTCAACCAATAAATCAAAGTTAGCATCACCAGTATTAAGTCATCTTAATAGCATGCAGCCCCGATATGATGTGATGAGAAGAATACCTTACCTCTGCAATATTTTCCCCCAAATACAAAACCCCAGTTTTCTAATCATGAGAAAACATCAGACAAACCCAAATTGAGGGACATTCTACATAAAATCTGACCAGTACTCTTCAAGATCATAAAAAACAAGGAAAGACAGAAAATGTCACAGAATGGAGGAAATTAAACAGATATCATGACTAAATGCAGTATTATATCATCTATTGGCTCTTGCAACAGAAAAAACATATTAGTTGGAAAAACGACTGAAATCCAAATTAAAGGTGTAACCTAGTTAATAGTTTTACACAAATATTAATTTCTTAGTTTTGATGAATGTATGATAAATGGTTACATAAGATGTTAACTTTGGGGGAAATTGGGAGAACATTATAAAGGGACTCTCTGTTGTATCATTGCAACTCTTATGTAAATCTAAAATTACTTCAAAATAAGTTGAAAAATATATGAGTATTAACACAATGAAAATTTTTCTAATTAGACTATTTTCATGTAAGGTAATGCATCAATTAAAAAACCTAAAGAGCTCTAAAAAATAGTGTGTCCAAAAAAAAAAATCTGTTGACATCCGTATTTTCTGCCCTTGGTTAATCTTTCCTATCCAAACAAACAATGGCGAAAGATGGAAGCAAGTAAGAAGACATAGGCAAGTAGGAAGGATTCATTCACAGGTATAATTCGAAGTGCAACTATTCAAGAATCATCCTGTAAGACTTTTTGGAAGAAGGCACAATAGAATCTCTTTTACTGAGTTATTAGACTTAATATGGTTATACTATAAACCTAATTAAATGAGTACTTTGAACCAGCACTCTCTTAGTGGGTAATTCTTCCAATTTCCTCCTCTTATCATGAAAGCCAAGAGTTGATATAATCTCCAGCAAAGTAACTGCTCCTTTTAGCACATACTTCTTTACAGAAGACAGAGGTCAAATGCCCCCCCAAAATTCAAGGCTTCATAAGAACTTACTGTTTTTTGGAAACTGTAAGAAGGAAACCCTTGCTATTTAACTTGTCCTGAATTTGTTTCCTAGGAGACTAGCGCAAAGTTAAAAATTCTGGCAAGGATACTGAGGATGTAGTTCACACATACTTCAGATATTATCACAAAGCTAATAACTTAAAATTATTTTACATATGGTAATATGGGGAACTTTTCATTTTCCTCTTTGCTTTTTTTCTTCCAAATTTTCTATAGTGTGTGTATAAAGCCTATAATTTTATTTTTAAAAGATTTTTATTGAAAATATAGCTAACATACAATATCTTATGAGTTTCAGGGGCACATCATAGTTGTTCAACATCTATATACCTAAAAGAGTGGTCATCAGCAACCATATAAATCCAGCAACCATCTGATACTGTACTATGCTATCACAATATCATTGACTATATTCCCCATGCTGTACATTACATCCCCATGACTCATTTGTTTTATACATGGAAATCTGGACCACTTATTTCCCTCCACCTTCCCCTCCCCCCTTTTTAATTTTTCAATTACAGTTGACATTCAATATTATTTTATATTAATTTCAGGGTTACAACACAGTGATTAGACATTTATGTAATTTAAGAAGTGATCCCCTGACTAGTCTAGTACCCACCTAGCACTATACATAGTTATTAGCATATTATTGATTATATTCACTATGCTTTACTCTACAACCCCATGACTTTTGTAGCTACCAATTTGTACTTCTTAATCCCTTTGCCTTTTTCAGTCTGCCCCTACCCCCTCCCATCTATCACGCCAACAAATCTAGTACCAATCTGATACCATATATAGTTATTATAATATTATTAACTATATTCCTTATGCTATACCCTACATATCCATGACTACTTTATAGCAACCAATTTGTACTTATTAATCCCATCCCCTTTTTTCATCCAGACCCCCCAATCCCATCCCACCTGGTAACCTTCAAAATGTTTTCTCTATCTATGAGTTTGTTTCTGATTTGTTTGTTTGTTTGTTTGTTTTGCTCTCTAGATTCTGCATATAAACAAAAATCACATTGCATCTGTCTTTCTTTGTCTGACATACTCCACTCAACACAACACCCTCTAAGTCCATCCATGCCATCACAGAGGGCAAGAACCCATTCCCTTCCATGGCCAAGCCATATTCCATTGTATACGCTTATATGTACCACTTCCTTTTTATCAGTTCTTTCACTGACAGATACCCAGGCTGCCTCCACATCTTGGCCATTGTAAACAATGCTGCAATGAAAATATGGATGCATGTGTCCCCTCAAAGCAGCATTTTGGGTTTCTTCAGATAAATACCCAGAAGTGGGATTACTGGGTCCTTCTTTATCTCTTGTTACAGGCTTTTTAAAAAAATATATATTTTTATTCAAATTAATGATTCTAGATCACAAATTAAATTGCACATTCACCTAGATGACAACAGATCCAGATATAAATTTTGACTATGTCACCCATTTCTGCCTTTTTGAGCCTTGTTTCCTTTGTTAAATGGAGGCAACACATACCTGCCCAAGTAATATTAGTTTTTGAGTTTCAAATTTGACAATGTTCCAGAAGTATTTTGGAGGTGTCATCTATTTGTCATTAAAATTATATTCATGTGAAGATGCTAATTACCTCTCAATCAATTCATAAATTCAACCAAATCCCAACTAAAATTCCAATGAAATTATTTTTTTTACTAGTTTCAGGTGTTACAGCCTTTGTTTTATTTTTTTTTTTTTTTTTTTTTTTAAAGATTTTATTGGGGAATTGGTGGAGGGGAACAGCATTGGGGAATTGGGGAAGGGGAACAGACAAGTTGCCGTCTTCTTGTTCTTCAGTTTTAGTTGCAGAGGATGTTGCTTCACTGTTGGTATCGTCATTGCGCTCTTCCCGGATGAGGCAGATCGGTCGCTGGCCTCTGGATGTCGCTCATCGCGGCTATTGGTAGCTCACGCTTGGCTGCCAGCCGCTCACGCTGGCTGTGGGCCACTCACTGCAGCCTATGGCAGCACACTGCAGCAGGGGCTGCAGCCCACACCATCACCGGGGCTCGCACAGCCCAGCTCCAGGTGGAGCTGTTGTTAGCTGTAGAGGGCAGTGTCACTGGCCCTCATGTGGGATCCGAACCAGGGCCGCTGGCATCCCAAAACCAGCGCTTAACCAATGCGCCACTCGGCCGGCCCACAGCCTTTGTTTTAAAGTCTATTTTGTCTAGTATAAATATGGCTACACAGGTATTCTTGTTTGTTTCTTTCTTTCTTTTTTCATAAAGTATCTTTTCCCATCTCTTTACTTTCTGTCTGTGTGTGTGTCTTTCAATCTGAAGTGAGTCTCTTGTAGGCAGCATATGTTAAGGGTTTTGTTTTCTTATCCATTCAGCCCTCCTATGTCTTTTGATTGGTGGAGCATTTAATCCATTTACATTGAAAGTAATTGTTGATAGATATGTAGCTATTGCCATTTTATTATTCATAATTTTGATCTTTCCCGCCCTCCATCTTAAAGAAGCCCTTTTAACATTCCTTGTAATGCTGGTTTAATGGTGATGAACTCCTTTGCCTTTTTCTTGTCTGGGAAGCACTTTGTCTGTCCTTTGATTTCAAATGATAGCCTCGCTGGCTGGAATACCCTTGGTTGTAGTTCCTTGCTTTTCATCACATTGAATATTTTTGTGCCAATCCCTTCTGACCTGCAAAGTTTCTCTTGAGAAATCAGCTGACAATCTTTTGGGAGCTCCCTTATAAGTTACTAGTTGCCTTTCTCTTGCTGTTTTCAGGATTCTCTCTGTCTTTAACCTTTGCCATTTTAATTATAATGTGTCTCAGTGTGGGACTGTTTGGGTTCATCTTGTTTGGGACTTTCTGCACCTCCTGGGCTTGTATGGCCATTTCCTTTGCCAGGTTAGGAAAGTTTTCAGTCATTATTTCTTCACATAGGTTCTCAATTCCTTGCTTGCTCTCTTCTCCTTCTGGTACCCATATGATGTGACCACCTTTTGTTTGTGCCACTTGTGGGACTAATTGGGTGGTGCTTTGCTGTGGTCTGAAGCCAACCTCCATGTATGTTGTTTCTGGGCCTCTTGGGAGGGGCTCCAGTGCAGGTTCAGGTCAGCCACTGCCCGTGACCAGCTGGGGACTACCTGGGAGGAGCTACAAACTGATCTGTGGTCTTTTGCTGCCTGTGCTAAACTTGGAGGCACATGAGAGAGGCCATACTGCAAACTGAGGTTGGCTGCCACCAGTACCAGGTCTGGCATAGCTCTGCAAAAAGCCAGGACACTCTAAGTCCTCCTGCTACCTGCCAGCTCCATTAAAATTCAGTTGCTGATAAAGCCTTATGCGGTATGCAAGTTGGATAAGGGAGGGTCTCAGGGAAGTCACTAAAGTAGGAATCGTGTTGTGGTCACCAAGTTAACATAGACTCTGGTTTGGTGCTAGTGCTGAGCCTGATGTTACTCAGTAAAAATCTCAGAGCACACCAAGGCCAGTCGTCACTCACCTGGGGCCTGTATACTCAGATAGTTTTTCAAGAAAGAGTGCAACTGGGGTGGAGCTGGCTGCTTACAGTGAAAGTGCCTCTGGCGTTGAGGGAGTTGGGTAGTGTGGGTCCCAGTGAGTCAGCAGAGCAAGCCCCAGAGCTCACCAGACCAATCAGATTCAGATCTGGCTGTAAAGGTAGGGGGAGGGTTCAACATCTTAAAGATGGCTGCCGTCTGCCGACTGCCTGGGAGAAAGATCCCTCACAGGGAAAATGGGATTGTCCTCCAGTCCTGGCCTCCAAGCCACACACCTCAGTCTGCTCCTTGTATGCCTCCGGCCCTCCCTGAGTCACCATCCCTCCGCTGGAGTTCAAGGTGAGTGCCTGTGAGCGAGTCTGTGTGAAGGCTCTTTAAGATGATGTCTAGGTTTCTCGCGGCCTTCTGTCCCAGCCAGATGGTTGGAATCCCCACTGTTTTTCACAGCCAGATGTTGTGGGGGCTCCTCTTTCTGGCCAGACTGGGGAACCTGGAGTGGGGCTGGGGCCCTTTGCTCCTTTGGGGGAAACCTCCAAGGCCAAGGTATGCCTCCTAATTTTCATCCATCACATGGAGGTTTGGGACCAGTGGATTATGCATCTCTACCCCTACTATCAGTCTTGACTTGGCTTCTTTATATCATTAGTTACAAAACTTCTGTTCAGCCAGACTTCAGATGGTCCTCCAGGTTGATTGGTCTATACTTTAGGTGTAATTTTAATGTGTTCATGGAAACAAGCAGGCACAGTGTTTATCTACTCTGCTATCTTGGGTCTCCTTTAAACCTATAATTTTTAAAACTTAAACATATATTCATAACCTCTATTGTTCTCAATTTGAAAATGAATTGCAGTATATCCCATAGGGAGATTTTGAGCTGAACTCAGTTAATAACATGTCTGTTGGGGATGTTATTGTTTCCCATGATATGACTCCTGCAAGAGCAAAAGAAGCACATTTTATTAACTCAAGGGTTATTTCACTTAACTAGAAAATCCTGTGATCTCTACATTTTGTACAGTTCATGGTTTTTTGTTTTGTTTCTTTGGGGATAGAATTCAGTGATTATATTTACTTTAAAACCCAAAGGCCTCAGGCATAGATTTCTTGCCAACAGAGTTGTAAAAAATCTTTCCATGAATGGCTGGTCTCAATTGTTGCTGAATTACTGTAACTCTTCAAGTTACTTTACTTTTTTCAGGATTGAATAAAAATATAATATAACTAATATTCAAAACAGGAGATATGCAGAGTTAAAAGTCTTCTGAGTCACCTTTCAAACTTGGTTACCTTTTTTCTTAACAACTTTTTAGGAATGGGTAATTTTTTCTCATAAGCAACAAGGACATTTTAACATAATGACTGGTTCAACTACCAATACCAGCTATGTGCTCTCCAAGTAAACAATTAAGAAGAACATAAGCCTTGATTCTGTGTTTATGTATTTATTTTTTAACCCCTTTATTGATGTATGATTGACATAAAGAAAGCTATACATATTTGATGTATACAACATTGTAAGTTTAGGGATATGTATACACCTGTGAAACCATCACCACAATCTATGCCTTAAATATATCCATCATGTCTAAAAGTTTCCTTCTGCCCTCTTTATTTTTTATTTCTTTAAAGCAGGTTTCAATAGCTCTTAAAGTATTACTGTTTTGTTGTTGTTCTGTGGTTTTTTTCCATCACCTCAAAAAGTTTCCTTATGTTCCTTTTTAAAAAAATTAAATTTATTAGGGTAACATAGGTTAGTAAAATTATATAGATTTTAAGTGTACAATTCTATAATACATCACCTATATATTGCATTGTGTTCTTGTTAGAAGGGTGAACATACCCAAGAGAGTTTACTCAGGGCATTATAGATTCTTGGATTGCACAATATAATGAGATTATGAATAGCAGGTGATTCATGAACAGAATAATACTGTCAGAAAAAGTGGATAAGAACGGTCTTTTGATTTATGAAATTTCTACTAAAAATGTTGTATTAAACAACAGCTACCTACCTTCATTTTTTGTTTGTTTGTTTGTTTTGTTTGTTTTTTTTGAGGGCAGTGTTACTGGCCCTCATATGTGGGACAGAACCGGGGCGGCTGGCTTCCTAAGCCAGCGCTTAACCACCGCCACTCGGCCGGCCCTCATTTTTTTTTTTTTTTAACTGACAAAGTAATATAGGGACTTTGGATCACGATTGTGTTAATAAATTGAAGTTTAGTGGGTTAACTCCCACTATTCCTAACATACATAAATAGCAGATGCCATTTAAAAAATTGAAAACCCACAAGACATAGCAGGGCCTTAAACAATATAGGTATCTCCATGGAGCTGATAAAAATACAAAGCAGTGGCAGGAACTGAAGTATAGACTTATTAGTCTCTGGTTTTGGAAAAATTGGGAACAGGTTCCTGGGGATCAAAGCCAGGTCGTGTTTTGGAAATCATGTTTTTAAATTCTGACTACTATTTCTGATCATTCTCATAGCTTTCTGTTTTTATTTTATGGTGATCATATCTTCTTGAATCTCTGAGTGTAATAATTAAAGGTTGCAGGTGTAAATGTTTGATTTTTTTATAGCTTTTTTTGGAAATATCTTTTGTTTTCTCAGTTATCACCATTAACCCCCACTGTTTCTTGGTTTTTCTCTTTTATGTTGCTTGTTTTCTTCATATGCCTGCTTGTCTGTTCAGCTCTAAGAATATAGTACTGTGAGGCTGGTGTGGGTTCCCTCTGGTGTTAAGTAGATTTAAGTAGTTTTTGTTGGTAGTTCTCTCTGGAGCAGGAAATTGTACTAGGAACATTTGTGCTTGGGTTTTAGCTGTTAGATGTCAATTTAGAGTGAATGGATAGAGAGCCAGGCAGGGAGCATCCTGAATGCCAAAGAGGTGAAATATACTGTGAATTGTCATTCACACTAAATGCCTTAAAGTTCTCCTGTAAGGTTCTGTTCAAGTTTTGAGGAAAACAACCCTATAGGGTTTTGCAGAAAGGAAAACGCTAATTGTTTGTTTTCTATAGGAGGGGCACATACTTTGCTCAGCTGTACCTCACTTTCATTGAATTCTCCTGACAGTCTCTGGGAAGTGTCTGAAGGGAGCCTGGTTTTCTGTTACTCTCTTATCAAATAGACAATCAGAAAGTAATATATTATGACAGTATCATCGTCATTTCCCACCCAAATGAGGAAAACGTCATCGATTTAAGATAGAATGTTAGGCACTCAGCTTTGATAGACGAGCCATTTAAGAAATATTTACCACCTAAAGGATACTTCAGGATCTTTTGCCAAACTACATTTTCCATTATGTCATTCCAAATCCTCTATGCAGTAATATCCATCAGTAGAGCTCAGCTAACTGATACAGGCTTTAATTACTCACCCTGCCAGTGCAGCTACAGAGATATTCTCTCTGAGCCAGTGGTAGCAGTGCCCTTTACCCCATCTGAAGGTCACATCAAAGCAATATATATGATAAAGCGAAGACAAAAGTCATCATGATATACAACCCATTTGAAAAGGTCTTTCAAAGTCCCTTTAAAAAATGGACATTCCTTCCTTTGCTATAATTTGGATACAGTATAGGCTGCATATTAAAAATCCAGGTTTAGGATATCTCAGCATCAACCCATACTGTACCAACATTAAGGTAAATTTTCTGGGGAGCTAACTTCACAGGAAATAGAGGAATCCAACCCTTTCCTCCAGTGATTGGTAAAGATGTAAAGATATGTTCAGAATATCACATTTCAGAAGGCTTAGCAGGGTATAGCATTTGGAAAGAATTGGGAATTTGAGTCTCCAACACTTGCCAGCTGGGCGATCTTGAACAATTACTTAAAGACATTCAATTTTAATTCCCTCATCTTTAAAATGGGGGTGATGATTTCTCCATATATACATGTAAAATATGTAGCACAGAAGTAGAATAACAAACTAATCAAAATTGGGGCTTCCAAATGAGAAAAATGATTAGGTACAAGTATTTTGGCTTCTCCATAGAAAATTATTGAATTAGTCATCTTGATAAAAAATAAGCTTAGTATTTAGATTTTCTTAAGCTTTATAAAAAATGATTTTGAAACTTTGTTATTGCCTTAGTTTGAATTACAGATAAAAATGGCACCACAAATCTCTCAGTGCTCAGTCACTCAAAGGATACTGATCTCCCTTCTAGTTTCTTCCTTCCTCTCTGGACTGTCTGTGACTCCACCCAAACATATATACTCAACCATCTTACTAAATTGGGCATGCCCCAATATTTTAATATATTTGTGATGCTATACTTAGGAGCTAGCTTTTCATTTATAGTGAATTTTCACCTTACAATAACTTGAAGCTATGTATTTCTATACCTGTTGTGTTTGTTTACTTTTACCTGTGTCCTCTTAGCTTAGATTTTTCTATATTGTTCCATGTACCATCAAGCTCACAGACCCTGGTAACTAATGGGCTTTTCTAGTCTGCTGTAGGAAAAAAAAAATTATTCAAAAACAGTAGAAAATTAATCATAAATGCATAGGTGATAAATTTTAAAAAATATATAATGTGACTCACAGGTATTCCCCTCTTTGACTTTCTCTCTACAGGGTGAAACTGATGCACAGCAAAACACACCAGATAAGTGCTCATGGGGACAGACTTCTGGAAAGTTGTTCGAGTCCATTTATCATCAACTTGTTCTTCTTTCTGTTGAAAACCAAAAGATAATCTTTTATTTATTAAAAGATCAATCACATACAAGACAAATGATTGCTCCAAACCTGGCCTTTAGTCAGAAGTCCTTTGTCAAAGCTTAGGGGTAAAATTTCTTGTTAATCTCTACATGCTGATGTCGAAAAGACTAAAGGAAAATTCATTTTATTTTTAGTACTGTGAAAGAGTGATTGAGCTATACACTGTAAAAAGTTTCTCAGGGAGAAATGCAATTTTGAATGTGATATAAATTGGACAGGACTTTATTTATCTTTCTACGTGAAACACAATCCTGATCATAATACTTGAGATACTGTGATCCCTTAATGAAGATTAAGCTAGTGCTCAATGCCTTGCACTCAGGAAGAACTAAGTAGGTATTTCCTGATTTGATTACGTGTAGGAGAGCAACAGCTGTACCAGGCATAGCAGGATGTTGGGTTCTCTTTTCCATCTCTGGCTGTCTACATCGAAGACCCAAGGTATGGTCACTAAAGTCACTGCCTTGGTTGCCATGGAAAGACAGAAGGATTCCATTGCTTGATGCAAATATTGATCCCATCTGTCTGGTTTTCTGTCCATGCCAGCTTTGCTTTTCTTACTGCCAATCACCAGTCCTAATATTTCATCACCAAAAACTTGCCCAACTCTTGCTACCTATTGCTTAAATATTTCCACACACCCTGCAGCTGCACAGTAAGTCACACTACGATGAGAAGCTTTAAAAAGGGATTAAGTGAGGGAAGCTGAAATAGAATTGATGCATCATTGACAAGGAAAATATGCTTGTGCTTGTATGGGAGTGTTGGAGCTCTAGAAAAGTAAAATATTCTGCAATAAAAACCTGCAGGTATTAGTTTTGATGTCCTAATGAGCCAGAATATTCTCCCTTGTCCAAAACTTTCAGAAGTATACTGTGCAAAAGGAAAAGGTCATATGGGGAAGTATTAAGCAGAAGTTACTAGAGTTTGCATGCTTTCTCTTCCCACCTTTACTTTCCCCTTTCCATGCCAAAATATTCTAATAGCATTTTGCCCTGATCCAATCTTCTGGATTGGTGTGTCACACTTTAAGTTTATCCTTTCCTCTTTCTTCTCCAATCAAAACTCACTCAAACCCGATACCAGAAAAAAACAAGCTGATAAACTAATTCACAGTGAGGCATGGATGGTTGATAGCCCTCTTAAGATTTTGTTTGTTTTATTTTGTTCTTGTTTTTTGGAGGAATATTTATAATTAAAAAGGATGCACTTCAGTGATGATATTTCACATTGTAGATCAGGAAGATGGGAGATGTAATTTTGGTAGGGTACCCTTCTGATTCTAGGTAAATGAGAATTATATCTAATGATGAGCCTGACCCTTTTACATGTCAAATGTTTAAGGTATAATAAACCTCAGCTTTGAGGTAGTGACACTTTAGTTAACTGCATTACCCATTACCATTAAAGGGATGAGGAGCAGTAACAGAGGAAAGAGTCTTATGTTAATTGTACAGACAGAACCTATTGTAGCCTATTTTTTTAAAAAACATTTAATGAGCATGTTTCATTCACCAGAAATATCTATGGGTATGCTGTTTCCCAGAGTTGGCTTCTACACTCCGATATTTAAGTGATGATATTTTGCAGTATCTCTATCTTAAAAACTGGGTTTATAGTCAAATAAAAACCAAGAATAGTGATGAAACCCTCAAATATTTTTAAGTCTATAATTCCAATAGTTTGCCATTAATTTGTCATGATTGGAGACTCTTTGCGTTAAGTAGAGACCAGCTGATGTATGTCTACTGTATTCTCTCTTACTTAGAAAACCCAGCATTGCTTTCCGACTGGACTGTGGTCTCTTGGATTAAAGATTTCTAGGACTCAAAGAAAAGAGATTGCCAAAATTTGTTTTGAAATTTTGAAACTAAAATAAGTTATTAGAACAAGATCACTTTTAGAATTCAGCAGGATTCTCTGCAAGCACATTGGTTAATTTACCTGATATTTTAAACAGACTATTTGCATAAACAAAAAAAATTTTAAAATACTCACCTCCACTGGCATATTTGAAAGTGCCTTATAGTCTTTGGGGTGGATGATAGATATTGTGAAATTTGCCTTTTTGTTGGGCTCATCAAAACAAGGGAAGGATTTCCTGGCATCTGTTGGTTCATGATCAGTGGCTGCTATGCTCCTTAGAAACAAACACACAAACAAACAAAACAGATGTTGCCTCTTCTGACAGCCCCTATGTTTTTATTCCTATGGAAAAAATCAACTATGTAATTATAACCATTACATCTCTTAAAATGAGTTTCCATCCAGAAACTATCAAATAGTAGCCCAAGTCCTCTCTGGAATTTTTAGGTTAATAAATAAATGAAAATCCAGAGACCATTTCAAATATTTTCCTATGAATATTTAGATATTTTGGTGTCATCATTAAAAATATATGAACTAGGGCTGGCCCAGTGGTGCAGTGGTTAAGCGCTGGCTTGGGAAGCCAGGGGCCCTGGTTCGGTCCCATATATGAGGGCCAGTGACACTGCCCCCGAGAAAAAAATAAAAATATATGAACTATAGATGAGCAAAAATAAGCACAATTATGAGCTATCACTCTCTTTACCCCCAAAGCTATAGAACAAGTAGATAAACAAGGCAACTGGAAGGCTTGTCTCTAGCTGCCCTTGTCAGAGTGAGCAGCTGTGTTCTGTCACGGAGCAGGGGAGCATACCCCAGAGTCCCAGCTCCCATCCCTAATGGCACATTCTTTCTTATTTATGTTACACAGGAGAAAAAAAACCTCAGTTTCATTTCCATACAAAGGCAGTGTTCTGAGTAATCTCCCAGGTGAAGCAAACTTTGGCCATGTTTAAAGCCCATTTTTGAGAAGAGACAGCATTTTTTTATGGCTCTAACTAGGCATTGCGTATGGTGAAAATGTTAATGTTTAATGTTTCCGTCATTTCACAGTAGAAATATTTTTTTCTGAGTAATTGCTCAAAAAAACCCCAACAATGAATATATGCTTTGTATGTGCAGTCATATCACAGTAAGATAACGTTGTTGTATAGTTGTTCATTAGATGACTAAGCAAAGTAAAAAATATAAAAGAAAGGAAAAGTAAAAAATGTTGACTTATATTCATTAATAATTTGTGTAAGGAAAATATTTTGTCCTTCAAGACTCTCAGGGACTAAGAAAGGTTTATTGTAAAGATTACCAAGCTAAATTATTATATCATTCATTTATCTAACAAATATTTATTGAATCCCTTCCTTCCATTCACACACACACACACACACACACACACACACAATTTGTCAGGCATTATTCTAGGTGCTGAGGGAATAACAATGGCAAAATAGATAGCTAGATGATAGCTAGATGATAGATAGATAGATAGATAGATAGATAGATAGATAGATAGATAGATAGATAGGAGAGAATGATGAGAGCTCTATAGAAAATAAAACAGGGAGTAACAGAGAATGACTCAGGAAAAGTGGTGAGCAATAGTAGGTAGAGTACTCAGGGACAATCTCTTACAGTAGGGATGGTTTGCTGAGATTTGAATGATGAGAAAAGCCAGACAGGTGAAGTTTAGGAAAATGTGTTCTAGCAAAGGGAACAGCAAGTGCACAGTCTTTGAGGTGGAAAAGAACTTAAAGTGGCTGAGGACCTGAAAGGTATACAGTGTGATGGAAGGATAGTGAACCAAAGGGACTGGGCAAAAGAGAAGTTCAGTGAGGTCTGCAGAGGCCATGGTAAGAGTCTGAATTTCATTTTCGTTCAAGGATGTATTATATACATTAATTTACCTAAAAAAATAATATGCCATAGGTCAACATTCATCTATAGGAAATTAAAATATTTTTGAATTTCTTTTTAAAAAAATCTCTAGATATTAAAATTGCTTGTTAAAAACTCAGCCAAGAAAACTAATCTGTGTAAAAAATCCCAGAAAAGTGGCTGTCTTGGGAGATTGTTGACTGAGGGATGGCGCTTTCTGGGGTAACTGAAAAAAATCTATATCTTCATATGGTGTGGGTAACAAACATGTATGCATTTGTCAAAATTCATTGAGTTGTAGCCATTAGATTTGTGCATTTAATGCATATAAATGTTACCCCCAAATAATTGTAAATCAATATTGAGCTCTAGTAAGTAGTTTTGTGTTGTTGCAGTGGTATGGGGTAGCAATTCAGAAACCACCTTCTTTATATGCTAGGCGTGAGCAAATGTAAAACAGAAAACAAATACCGGAAAGCAGGTTTCTCACTGTTGGGGAGAGGATTATATATTTGTAAAGGGGGAAGATTAGAATGTACCCTTGGTATTGAATTGTAATTGCAGGTTTGGTGTTTATTGATTTTTCATATAGATATAGGTAGATGGACATAAAAATACACACAGAGATATATATTTCCTAGCTTTGTCTGCTGAACAAGACTAAATGCAATAACAAGTTTGTAGCAATGAGCACAACTAGTTCCCAGAGGATCATTTCTAAATACCATTCTCAACTAAAAGGAACCCATGATTCCTTAGAGAAATGGCTGATTCCGCTTCTGGGTCAGGAAAAGTCCAAGATGACCTTGACATATCTTGCTATGCCAAAAAGTAACAAAGGTCTCAAAGAACGATGGGAACACGTAAATAGCACAAAAGAGTCTGTTTGAGGTGACTACTACTAGCCAAGTCTGGGGAAACTGGAACATGAAAATAAATAGTGGGATTATAACCCAGTGAATAAAATAAAAATCCACGAATCTTTACATTGATAAAAAATATGCATAAATAAATAAGTGGGGGAGAAAGGAAAGCTCTTTTTCTTCACCCCACCCCACCCCCGCATAAATACATGACTTCTATTGCATCTTTAAAATATCACAAATAAGTCTGAGAATCACTTGACATCTTGGTGTTTCTGTATCTGGACAACTTAAATCCTATTCATCAGCCTGCTGAACTGCTCCTTTTTCAGAAGCATATATAGCATCCAAAAGTTTTCTGATATCCTTGTTTTTAACTGTTATGGCTTGTTGAATCAAAACCGCTGAATTAGATAACAAGTTCATTATCATTTCCCTCAAGAATTAACTCATCTTTCTGGGCTTGAGATACTGAACAAGCAACACCTGACCTCATCTGAACCCTGTGGATGTATTTTTCACCCAAGAAATTTCGGATTTCAACAAGAGAACCATTCTCCTGAATAACAACGTTGATGGGGAAGTGAGCGTACAGCGACCTCATCTTGTAATAAAGCCCAAAGTAACATCCTTGAGCATGTGCTGTATGTGACTACAGAGAGTGCGAACACTAGCCAGTTCCGTTCCATTTCCCCACCAGTTGTCAAACCAGAGCCTCTTCTTTTTCTTTCCATTGATGTGATTGAAGTCTGTCCGCAGGGTGCCCCCGGGGCCCTGCACAATAACTGCGCGTCCCTGCAGAGTGACGTCCACGTTTTCTGGAATGTCCACCACCTGATTTCTGAGAATGGTCTTCATCCACGCAGTAGATGCAGCAAAGAGCGGGAAAACTCTTCTTTACAATAAGTTGCTTACTAATAATTTTAGGATGAATGATAATTTAGAAAATCATCAGTAGATGCCAAAACAAATTGATGAAAGTTTGATGAGGAAAGGGATATTTGAAGAGTTTCAAAGAATCTCAGTGTAACTCTACAATGGAGAAACATGTTGCATACCACCTTAAGTAAGTGACTAAAGATAATAACATCATTAATAATAATACAGGGCAACGTTATGCGATTTCCTGAGAGGGACACAGCATCGCTTCTGTGAGATTCTTGCCAAAATGCTTAACTTGCATTCTTAAATCATGACAAAAGCCAGACAAACTAAAATCGAGGGACATTCTCAAAATAAGTCAATTGTACTCTTCAAAAGTATCAAGGTTGTGAAAGACAAAGAAAGACTAAGGGACTGTTCCAGTTTAATGGTGTCTAAAAAGGTATAACACTAAATGCAATACATGAATCCTGCACTGTGAAAAAAATTTCTTTTTTTTCTCTTTAAATCAAGAGTTTCAGGAAAATTTCATATTAATTAATTCATTTTATATTTAAGTTCATGAGTCACACCCACATTATGTCCCTGGTAAAAATTCTGAAAGGCCATAGAAAAGGGTCACCTCCAGAACAGGGTCTCTCTATGGACACACGTTTGCTTGCCAACCCCTAACAGAAATGCCTGAACCAGCACCCTCTGGGAAAATCCGCCTTTGATTCAAAGGGATGTTGTTCAGTGATGATCATTACAGTCCCGGCCACACAATTCGCCCACCAGGAGGGGAAGTAGGCAGCCAGAAGGGCAGAATCTTCTTCTCACCAGGAAACAACTCTACCTTCAAGCAAGAGATGGTGACTTGGTGCCACAGAAGGACATTTTGGGGTTAACTGATGAAATCTGCTTATGACTGGATTAGATAATTGTATTGTATCAATGTTAAATTTCCTGATTTTACTAACTGTTCTGTGGTTATGTCAGAGAATGTCCATGTACGTAAAAAATACACTGAATGTTATGAGGTAAAGGGAATCAGTATTTCAGTATACTTAAAGGAAGAGAGAGAAAGAGACAGAGAGAGAGAGAGAGAGAGAGAGAGAGAGAGAGAGAGAGAGAGAAAGAGAATGAGAATAGGATAAAATCTAAACAACTGGTGAATCTGGTAAAGTTTCTAGGTTTTCCTTGTACTATTCTTATAACTTTTTTATAAGTTTGAAATTATTTCAAAATATAATAAAAAATTATTCAAAAAAGCCTCAGCCAAGAATTTATCCTTTAAAAGAGTAATTACTGACGAGTTTTTGTGATGATCATTTAATTAGTGAATTATAATTCTAACACTATGCAGATTGCAGTGAATTATAAATATATCATAATACATCAGAATATAAAGAAACTTGTACACTTTTCCTGGGATACTAAAGTTTTATAATAAACTGCACAAGCTCCAATCCCATGTTTAGTTAGTTGCCTTTTTCTTCTGGCTTTTGATTTCTTCCAGAGACAGAGGAAAAGGAAAGGTCACTCTACAAGAATGCTGCAGCTTAGTCAGACCTCAGAAATATGCCAGCTAACTAACTTGAGAATATAAGTGTGTGTCTGTGTGCATGCACACACATGCGCGCACGATGAGGGTGAGGAAGGAAAGGACTTTTACCTTCCCAAGCAATAGTCATGGGATAGGTTTTCAAATGTTCCCTTCTAGTCTCTGCTCTATGCCTGAGCACCCAAAAGAGAGAAGAATTTTCAATCCTTTCCCCATCTTCTTTTAAAAGAGATTGTGCTTGATTGTAGACAAATATTGCCTTCCTAAATGAGAGTATCTCTGAAAGCTCAGAGATATTTTGGAAATGGAATATAACATCACTGGAGATCTCTATGTGGTGTGTTTGCTGGTCCTGTCAGTGAATGTTAATCATGGCAAACCCACTCAGTTACAGTGATATGGACATACATGGATATAAGTAAAATGACATTCATCAACCATGGCTACAAAATGTGCATTTTTTTTAAGTGTAGAGCCAATATGATACTCTTCTAAGAATAAAACTTTCTGAATTCTAATCCTACTTTAGTCCCTCAAGTGTGATCTTACACAAATTACAAAACCTATGATACTTAGTGCCCTTGTTTATAAAAGTTGGTTACCAAAGCACATTTGGCATCTTCACAGGGTTGTAGGGGAGCAAAAGGGCAGGTCACATGTAGTCATATATTTGAAACTCTTTTGAAATTTACATAATGGAACGAGGATATATCTCATCTTATTTTCTTAAACTTTAGAAGGCTAACTCTTTCTTTCTTTCTTTCTTTCTTTCTTTCTTTCTTTCTTTCTTTTCTTTATAAAAATATTTTATTTGGGAATTGAGGAAGGGGAACAGTGTCGGGGAATTGGGGAAGGGGAACAGCCAAGTTGTTGTCTTTCAATCTTAGTTGTGAAGGGCACAGCTAGCTCAGCTCCAAATCCAGTTGCCATAGGCAACTCAGCTCAAGGCACTATGTTCAATCTTAGTTGGACTCCCATGCGGGAGTCCAACCAGCAACTTTGTTCTTAGGAGCACATGCTCTCACCAGCTGAGTTGTCCTGCCACCTGTTGGCAGCTTAGCTCAGATGCAGCTCATTGGCCCATGTGGGAATCGAACTGTTGCTCAGAGCTTGTGCTCTTAACCAACTGAGCTGGCCCCTAACTATGCTTTCTGATGTAGCACTTTTCACAACCAACAGACTTCAAAATTCATTCATTAGACAGAAATATCTCTACTGGAACAAATATATATTTTAAAAATATGTGTATAAACACTATAGGCAATATAATGATTTTTAAAAATGGTAACTTGTTATTTTTCTCATGAACACCTGAATAACTCAAAAGCTCCTATTTATGTATGCTAAAGTTCATAAAAGTTACTAAAGTTTTGTAAATATGTGCAAATTTGAAAACAAGGCTTATGAGATAACAGTACAAACAATTTTAGACCACAGCTTCTTTGGGGAGGTTTTATTCAGTGTTCAAGCCTTTTTTCTTTTTAAAATCAAATGAATTGTGTTGCAAATTAATGGAAAAAACTGGGCTAATAGCACAATATGTTTAGGAATGACTCCTGGGCATGTCCTGAATAATTACAATGCCAGGCAACCATGCTGAGGTAAACACTTTTCCATAAGGGCCTCTCTAGGCCATGTTAATCAGTCGCTTTCGAGGCCCAGCACATTAAAAATATAATTCTGTGAAGCTTATTAATTTGTAAAAGGGAAGAACACTCTTCTGACTGCTCTGAGTGCATCACATCAAGGTGACTTTAGAGAAAGCTGAAGAGAAAGGAGGTCATGCAAGTCACAGGCCAGTGGTCAACTTAGAAAAACAAACCAAACAACTTGATTATCTCATAAATCATCTGGCATAGTGTGAAGACTCTCAGGCTATGTTCAGCAATTTAATAACTTAAAATAAATAGCAAGGTCTGAGTGAAAACCTTAAACAAAGGGCTTCTGATGCAAGTGAGGCAGCCACAATTGCTAAGTGTCTCTGCAGTCTAAAGAAAAGGCTCTGGAAATAAGTAGGGAAGCTGATCAGTGGAAGACAACCCATCTAGCTTATTCAGATTCCAAAATATTTTTGGTGGTATGAATGAACCAGTTAGTTATTTAACTTTATCTTCCAATTGCTTTTTTTCTATGTAGAACACAGTCAAGGTCAAGTAAAATTTCTGTCTTAAGGGTTTTCCAGAATTGTCTCTAGCTAGCCTCTTCATATAAAGCTGTACCACAAACTAATTTCTTCTTCCCACTCTACTTTTCTGACTTGATACCTTCCCTTTTTACCTTTTCACTTGCCTATTGAAATCCCACCATAATATAAAATTCAGCATCAATCCTACCAAAGCCACAAAGAATACCCAGAAAACCCAAACAGTCCCCCTTTTAAATTCTTGTTGTAACTCCTGTCAATTTCAATGATTTTTAGTCCATAAAGTATGAAGGCTGTGTTCCTAAATCAAAAACAGATTTACTAACTCCTCCTCCCTTCAACAAGATGGGCAGAAAAAGAACCCAGGGAAATTTTGCACCCTGACTGAGTGGGAAGGTAAAGATGTCATTGGTGGAAGTTGGACTCCTGTATGGGAAAGGGATGCCCGAAGCCATTAGTACTATAAAGGTCTATATGAAAATGTTTCTATATATATACATTCAATAATATTGGAGTGCTCACTGTGTGCTAGGCAGTTAATAAGAAAGACAGCCTACTCTCGATAACCACAGAAAAGTTCACAATCACATTAGGTTGGAAACCTGCAATTATGGTGGTCTCTGGAGATTCATAATGGACATTGTCATATAAAAGTCCTGAAAAGTCCTACCATTAAAAAAGACACACATACAAGGAAACATCATTTTTAATTTAGTATTATTTCCCAAACTAATTTGACCACAGAGCCCTCCCCTGCTTTTGTTCTGGCAAAATCTATTAATATCCCATGCAACTAGAGTGCTGTAGAGCATACTTGCAGAAATACTGTGTAAGAGCAATTCGAATGCTTAGAAAAATGCTTAACCTGGGAAAGAAGAAAACATTGTTATATACTTTGGAGATTTTAAGTAAAGGGACTCTGTCTGGGAAAAGAACAACTGAAAAGCATGTGGGGGAGTTTGGAGCAACATTCCAAAGCTTTCAATCCTTTTAAGTGGTTTTCCTCAGACTTTAAAAAACAGACCAGAGAGTCTGTTCACTTTTAAGTTTCAAAGTCACTCTTAAGTTTCTTAAACTTTTTCCTCCTAAGTCTCACTGCAACTCTGTCCACAGAAAGATAGTGTGGATACTATTCCTAGGGAACTCTTAAGCTGGCTCCACCTTCTTCTCCAACTCTCCTTTACCTCAGAATTTGAGGAAAAAAAGCTCAGATAGTTGTCTCCCTTCTGTGAAGTCCAAGTCCTGGTTGTATTTGCAGAAATCAAGTAATTTTGGTTACTACTGAGTGCAGTCATGTTTATTTTGCATTATGGTTGCCACAATCATATCCCAAACTGCTAATACTCAATCCTGGAGTTAAATTTTATATTAAGGCAAAAATATCAGGGAATATAATTTTGACTGCATACTTGAAATATATAACTATAATGGTATTTTAAATTGTATTAACATAAAATATTATAAAACCCACTTTATAATGTGGAAGGATGGTACTGCTCCAGTGAACTCACCCTTTTAGTCCTGATATGGACACTGGGGATGGGAACCCCTAGAGGCTGTACTGTCAAAATGTTATTCACAAGCTTGAAAAAAAACCATACACTTTTCTCATATGCTTGAAATATTTTGTAACAACAAGAAAAATAAAAAGCATTCCTGTTAGCCTAAATGAAGTTATTGAGTATGCGCCAGAACTGTTCCAAAGCGTGTATGCAGCGCAGAACTGGCAGCATCCTGTGTAATGTGAGAGTCTCTACTACTGCCAATGAAAACAGACAAACTCAGGGAGACCAATATTCGCCGAGATCCTAACTGAGCACCAGGCTTCTTTGCTAATCTTGCTTTCCTTTAGTATTTTCTGACCAACAACTAAGATAGTTGAGTTTCAGAATGTCAGCTCTCATGTTTGTGATTTTTGGTAAAATTAAGTGGTATAGTAAAATAATCCAAAGAGTCAGAGTGAATAATATACATTTTAGTATATAGTACTTTTAAAACTATATAAAGTATGTAACAGAAATTTATTAATGGAACTGTGTTCCATGTTTGTTGGGCCTTCCTGCGGTATATGGAATTTTCATAAAATATTTTGATGGCTTAACTTGGATGAAATTTCTATTGTTTCACAACCTAAGAAGCAGTTTCAAAGACTTAGCAATAATCATTTTAAAATTTTAACTCATTTTTACTTTACACTATTGAAGTTTTAGGATCACTTGAAGGTGGATATTCTTCAGAATAGCATGCCTTTTGTGGGGCTCAGAGAAGTAGGTACTTTCGTTCATTGTTGGTGGGAACATAATTTAGGACATACTTTTTGAAAGTCAGTTTAGAAGCACACACAAATACACATGTGCATGCACATGTTTTATATACACACACACACACACACACACACACATATATGTGCGCATGCATTGATACATAGATAGTTTGAATCATTTTCCTAAGAAATATTAGAAAATGTTATATGCACTCTTACATAGTTTTTCATAGGGATGTTCATTACATTTTTATAAGTGTTTATAGGTAAAAAAAAAAAAAAAGTAGGAGTAGCGTAATGCCAAGTTTAATGGAAAAGTTAAATAAATTTCATTACATCCATACAATGAACTATCATGTATCAATTAAATCATTTGTGCAAGAGTACCAAACAACATGTTAAAGTGTTGATATATCCTACAAGCATATTACACAATACTATGTACAGCATGATATCATGTTTATTTGTGTCCAGAAAAAAAATGCTAGAAGAGTATCTGCCTAAATATTAACAAGGACTATACTTGAGTGATAGACTTATAAACGGATTTTTATTTTTATTATAATTTTCCCTGTCTTTTAAGTTTTCTGCAGTGAATGTGTGTTGTTCATGAAATAAACAAAACAAATGTTACAAATTTCTGGATATATTCATACCCTTTATATCCTAACATAAGGAAATAAACAGATACATGCTTAAAAATGTACATACTTACAACTACGTTCTCTTCTGACTTGTTTATAGTAATAAAATACTGGAAGCAACTCAAACATCTGACATTAGGGAATTGGTTTTAAAAAATAACAGTGCATTCATGCAATGGAATATTGCACAATCTTTAAAATCATATTCTTGAAAATATTTAAGAATGAGGGAAAATGCTTATAATATGTTGTTTAAAAGGTATATAGATACATACATACATAGACATATTATAATTCCAATTTTGATTGCCTAGAAAAATATTAGAATTACATTAACATGTTAACCGGGGTTACCACTGGATGGTGAAAGTACTTATAGGTCCTTTTGATTTTCCATTTTTATAATTTTCCATGCTTTCAACATTTATAATTTTTATAAACAGAAAATTGTAAACAATAAAGAAGTTTGCTTTATTACCAAGATACACCATCTATATGAGCATAATCCCTCCAATTTTTTTTTTCAAATTAGCACTTCTGCTTAATGTATTAGTGTACCACACAGTAAGATAGGGATATTTACATATTTTATTTTAGTCCTTGGGTCTCTCTGACAAACAATAAGAAGAATTATGACCAAAAGGTTTGCTTTGCTCCGTAGATGCTTAAAACAGCATGGGAAAGGGATGCTCAGTAGGCTGGCCCCAGAATCACATTTCTGAACTATGATATTAAGGGTTTCTTAATCATTTAGCTGTTCAGAATCTGAGTAAGTAAAGATCAAAGAAGTTTCAAGTTCATTGACACCTCAGGTGTAGCCTTCCTCCCTGTTACAAGGACCACACCCCCAGTGTGAAGGTTTTTTGACATCAGTAAGAGAGTTTATGCCTTTAACATAGCTCTGGTAATAACCTCTGAATGATTGTCAAGGCAAGTAACCATCTATGCTAGACTCAGGAAATGAAATTGTGGATACACACACACATACACACACGCATGCACACACTTGGAAGACTGTGGGGAAGAACAATGTTATTATGTCGTTAATCATTTAATATATCTTTTTTGTTACAAAAGGCTTTACATTATCATTGCATGCTGCATTATGGGCAATAAGCCCAAAGATTTATCTATGTGCTATCACTGATTCCCCGCCCCGCCCCCCCCCACACACTTCATGCAGCTCATAAACTTTGAAAAATACAACAGGGAAGAATTTTTGCTTCCCAGATGAACAGGCATAACTGACACCAAGTTTAGATGAAGATCAGACCAACAAAGTAATTAAGAGGTGCAAAGTGCAAAGGAAAGGAAAAGGAATGGACAGTACATATATGAGCTTAGGGGAAATACAGCAAAAGTTCATACTTACTTGATTTGTCCTTTCTCCATGTACGTCGTTCTATAAAATCCCACGAGCGAGCCGTTCAGCCAGCCAGCAAACTCCATGGTCAGGAGGTAGGGATCCTCACCCCCGCTGGGTGCGAGCTCTTCCTCTGCCTCCAGCACCACATACTCCTGCTTTGTGTACTCAAAACAGCGCCGGACTCGCACCTGCGCCCCGGAGAGCCGCTTCAGCACCGGGAGCCGGCTGATCTTGGTCTCCCGGAGGTGCAGCCACAGGTGCCGGGTGGGAGCGCTCAGGTTGATGGTGATGGTCACTCTGCCCGTGTACGTGTCCTCTTCCAACAGGGGCTTCATTTCCAGGTCGTAGTGCGTCGGGTTGATGAAGTCCGGCAGCCTGAAATTCTTCCAGGCTCCACTTTCATCGTCACTGGCAGGGCAGACCCCCTGGTCCTGGGGAGGGCTCGCCGTGGGAGGACCCGCCGTGGGAGGACCCCGGGTAGGTCCGTCTTCCGTGGGGCCACACGATCTGGTCAAGCCCACAGAAAGTCCCACTATCAATCCTACGCCCACCACCACCGCGCAGATAATTGCCACATGTCTCGTTTTAATGCAGTATCTCTTCAAGACTTCTGCCTCCCCGTTCATTTTTGTTTCCAAAGTAAAATGTGACACATGAAAAAAATGTGAAGTTTAACGTCAGCGGACTTACTTTTAAAATTGGAAGGAATGCCCTGGTTTGGCAGCCTCTTTTCGTTTTTCCCACACCTCTCTGGCTTCTTGTGTCTTTCCCTCTCCCTCCACGTTCCCACCAGCCACTCAAGGATGAATGCGGAAACGGGGGGGGGGGGTGTTGGGGGGCGGATAGAAGAGGAGCTGAGCGGGAGGAAGAGGACTGACGAGAAAATTGTCACAGCTCCCTTATAAACCGTGCACCCCACCCCCCAACCCGGGGCGCTGGAAGGTAAATATAAAACAGGGCTTAGCTTATCAGCCAACAGGAGGGTGATCTTTTGCCAAAGCTCTGTCAGCAGCTTTCAGGGAGAGAACATTTGGGAAAGAGGTGTGGTTGCAATAGAAAAACTCAACCTTTGTCACTGGGTCTCTCGCATCTTCCTGTGGTGCTTACAACCTCTCTTCACCAGAGGGCATCTTGAATTTCAGCTATATTTTATAAGGTAGCTTGCCAAAGAAGTTAAGTGTTTTGTTTTCATTCTTTTTCTCATATTATGTAAACATTCAGATCCTGCCTTTTGTCAAAGTTATACCCTGGGATTGGATACTCAAAGTGATTCATAAATTCAAGGACCAGGTAGGTATTCAGTAAATATTTGTTGAATTGGTGGATAAGTAAAGGATGGCCACAAGGGACATTGACTTCTTGAGACTTCCACGTGGTAGATCACTTTTGGAGCAGATTCTGACGTGAAAGGAGTCCTGTTGCGAGATCCATTACTTATGCAAACCTATTGTTTCTGAATGAGAAGGCTTTTGGGCTTTCTAGGTGTTACCGGCCAACTGAGCAGCACCAACCCCCACCACTGAAAAACTTTAATGTTTTCTTTTCTATAGAAATGTTATGTATAAAAATGTTAAGTCTCCTCCCTAGTTCTTTAGTTTCTTAGCTCTTGGGCCTTGATTGCTTTTCTGACAGGAAGATCCCCCTTGCTTCTTAATTGCTTTGTAAATTAGTTCCTGAATCTGAAACAATAGAAGTCTCCTACCCCTGATTCAGATAACTATTTGAAAGCCTGAGACTTCCTAATATCCCCCAGGCAAGGAAGCTAAATGTCAAACCCATTCTGTGTTCAGACAACTGACTCCACCTGAGTGATGGACTGAATAGCCACAAGTTTCATAAGAACTAACATTTATATTTTTGTCCTCATTCAGGAGCCTTGAGGATGCAGGGGATACCCCCAACAAGCAAAGAAGCCAACGCGGTCTTCCAGGTGGAGCTTGAGACCCCTTCCTCTCATCTGAGATCAGCTAGGGCAAGAGTTCTGTGAACCCCAATAGGCAGGGACAGCTCTATGCCCCTGCCCAGCAGGAAGCAGATACAGAAGAAGAGACCTCCTGTCCCTCAGCTTCCCATAGAGATTTTACGGGGATCACGTCTCTCAAGGAAAACCTAGGCAGGCAGTTAGAGGTAGGCATTGGGTCTCTGCATTCCTGCATGTCCCACAGTGTGACCACCTGGGGGACATCCCCTCTCCACCCAAAACTCCCCTTTGTATTGTAATTACCTACCCCTGCGGGAAGAGCAAATGGGCGCAAAATATCCAACTAGATCAGACCAGTCACTCACACCTACACAGTACCTCTTGTTAATCATAGGGGCCAATCAAGTGGTCCTACGCCCAGGAAGAACAGCCCATCCTGGAGAAAAAGGATAAAAACCCCAAGTCCTGGGAGGGAAGCGCACGCGGCTGCTACTGCTACTTCTGTTGCTGCTTCTTCCCTTTAAGCCCCACCTTTGCATGTGCCCCCTCCACACTCTTTGGTAATGGGCCCTTGGGCCATCCTCTAGTACTCAGGTCTACTTTTCCTTCTGGATGTACTGTCTTTTCTAATAAACTACTTATTTTACTGCTTTACTCTGGTATCTCGTTCAATTCTTTGCTCGAGTTGCCAAGGACCTGGACTCTGCACCGAGAAAGGCCCGCTCTCCGACAACATAGGTACATGGGGTGCTGTTGGCTCATCTGAAAACTAGGGGCATTTCCAGAGATGTTGTCAGTAATTAACATTATATTGTGATTATTTGACTGGCTCCTTAAAACTACAGTTAATCAGAGTCAAAGACCATGATTCAGGAACATAACAAACAAAAATGGCTAGAGTCACAATGGAGGAAGCAGAATCTGTATTATATAGTATATAGGGACCAGAGAGAATGGAACCAGTTTCTCTCCATCTTGCCACACAGTCAATATTATAAGCATGTCAATTCTATAAACCCCCCAAGGTCAATCCAAGTATTTACAATCCAAGTATTAAAGGTTTTGTTGGAATTGAAAAAGGACAGTGTCATTGCGCATGACTTAACCAACCATGAACTCTAAATACATATTGGCAATGTTCTTTGTGATCCTGCTCAATTACATTTTATTTCCAACGCTTGTGCCCTATTCTCCATCTTTTATTTGGCCTCAGCAACTGTTTTAAAAGGATCAATCAGGTTTTTTTTTTCGTTTTTCTTTTTTTTTTTGAGGGCAGTGTTACTGGCCCTCATATGTGGGACCCGAAGTGGGGCCGCTGGCTTCCTAAACCAGCGCTTAACCACCGTGCCACTTGGCCGGCCCAGGATCAATCAGGTTTAAAACTACGTGATCTCAACAATTTCCAGGAGCTGAAAGTAGCTGCAGATGGCAGGACAGAAAATGTTCAGTGTGTCACGTCTAACTTTTATTGGTTGTAATGATGAATTTGTCCAATGACTTGCACAAAATGGGGCAGTGCACAGTAGGGAGTACGAGAAAGAGGAGAATGAGAAGGAGGGGCAAGAGGCAAAGGAAGAGGAGAGGAATAGAAGGAGAGGAAAGAGAATTTCCAAAGATGATGAGGAGAATAAATGTCCAAAACACATCCAGGCACAATTCAATAAAAAATACTAATCAATGAAAACAGTAGGTTTATTTCATTTCTATTCTTTGAGAATCTGTCTGCAGGGATTCCTGGGATACACAGACTGTGCTCATTGTCCCCACCTCCTTAACCTGTAGGCACCAGGGCTTCACAAGTCACAAGCAAGAATCAAGGACCTGTTAATCATTTGGATCTCTCTGGGGAGAATCAGCTCACTTCACCTACCCTACAAAAAATGTCTCCAGGTCACCATGCATTCATTCTTTTTTTCTTTCAATCCATCATCAAATATATATTGACTCAATAAATATTAACTTAAAAAAACATTTATTTATTTTTAATATTTTAATTTTTCAATTACAGTTGACATACATTATATTAGTTTTAAGTATACAACACGATGATTAGACATTTACATAACTTATAAAGTGATCATCCAGTTAAGTCTAGTACCCATCTGATGCCCTAAATAGTTATTACAATATTATTGACTATATTCCCTATGCTCTACTTTACATCCTCGTGACTGGTTTTTTTTTTTTTTCTTTTTTAAGATTTTATTGGGAAATTGGGGGAGGGGAACAGCATTGGGGAATCGGGGAAGGGTAACAGACAAGCTGCTTTCCTTTTGTTCTTCAGTCTAGTTGCGGAGGAAGTTGCTTCACTGGCCCATGTTGGTATCGTCATTACGCTCTTCCCGGATGAGGCAGATCGGTTGCCGGCCTCTGGACGGCCACTCACTGCGGCTACTGGCCGCTCATGCTGGCTGCTGGCCACTCACTGTAGCCTATGGCAGCCCACTGCAGCAGCAGCTGCAGCCTACACCATCGCTGGGGCTCACGCAGCCCAGCTCCAGGTGGAGCTGTTGTTAGCTGTAGAGGGCAGTGTCACTGGCCCTCATATGTGGGATCCGAACCGGGGCTGCTGGCGTCCCAAACCAGCTCTTAACCAATACGCCACTCGGCCTGCCCTCGTGACTATTTTTTTCTTAACTGGCAATTTGTGCTTCTTAATCCCTTCCCCTTTTCACCCATCCCACCAAACCCCTCATATCTGGCAACCATCATTTTATTCTCTGTTTATTAATTTTACTAGTTTGTTTATGTTTTGTTGGCTCATATAAATTTTGTTTTTTAGATTCCACATGTAAGTGAAATCGTATGGTATTTGTCTTTCTCTCTCTGACTTGTTTCACTTGGCATAACACCTTCTAGGTCCATCTATGTTGTTGCAAATGGCAAGATTTCATTCTTTTTTGTGGCTGAGTAATATTTCATTGTATATACATACCATTTCTTCTTTATTCATTCATCTATTGATTCACACTTCAGTTGCTTCCATATCTTGGCTATTGTAAATAATGCTGCAATGAACGTAGAACACTTATTGTTTTTTGATTTATTGGTGACAGCCATTCTGATATTTGTGAGGTGATACCTCATTGTGGTTTTAATCTGAATTTCCCTGATGATTAGTGATGTTTCTTGGCCATGTGTATGTCCTCTTTGGAGTAATGAGTATTCAGGTCCTCTGCCCATTTTAAAAATCAGATTGTGTTTTTGCTAAGTTGTGTGAGTTCCTTACATATTTTGATGTTAACCCCTTATCAGATGTACAATAGCTGAATATCTTCTCCCATTCAGATGGATGTCTTTTCATTGTGTAGATGATTTCCTTTGCTGTCCAAAAATTCTTCAGTTTGATGTAGTCCAATTTGTTTATTTTTTCTTTTGTTTCCCTTGCCCAAGGAGACATATCCAAAACATATTACTAAGAGCAAAGTTACAAAGTTTACTGCCCATGTTTTCTTCTAGTACTTTTATGGTTTTCTATCTTACATTTAAGTCTTTAATCCATTTTGAATTTATTCTTGTATGGTGTAAAAAAGTGATCTAGTTTCATTCTTTTGTATCTGTCTGTCCAACTTTCCTAGCACCATTTATTGAAGGGACTTTGTTTATCCCACTGTATTCTTGCATCCTTTGTCAAAGATTAATAGAGTATATGGGTATGGATTTATTTCTGGGCTCTCTATTCTATTCCATTGATCTATACGTCCATTTTTATGCCAGTTTATTATGATGATGATGATGATGATGATGATGATGATGATGATGATGATAGCCTTGTAGTATAGATTGATATCAGGTAGCATGTTACTTCCAACTGTGTTCTTCCTTTTCAGGATGCTTTGGCTATTAGGAGATTTGTGGTTCTATATAAATTTTAGGATTATCTGTTCTAGTTCTGTGAAAAATGCCATTGGTATTATGATAGAGAATGCACTGAATCTGTAGATTGCTTTGGGTCGTACGGATATATTAACTATGTTAATTCTTCCTATCCATGAGCATGATATATGCTTCCATTTATTTGTATATTCTTCAATTTCTTCAATGTCATACAGTTTTCCTAGTATAGGTCTTTTACCTCCTGGTCAGATTTGTTCCTAGGTATTTTTTTCTTTTGATGCAATTGTAAATGACATTGTTTTCTTAATTTCTCTTTCTAACAGTTGTTGACAGTGTATAAAAATGAAACTGATTTCTGAATATTAATTTTATATCCCGTTACTTTACTGAATTTATTTATTAGTTCTAATAGTTTTTTATGGAATCTTTGGGTTCTCCCTCTATAATATTATCATCTCCAAATAATGACAGTTTTACTTCTTCCTTTCCAATTTATATGATTTTCATATGTTTTTCTTGTCTGATTGCTTTAGCTAGGACTTCCAGTACTATGTTGAATAAAAGTGGTGAAAATGGACATTCTTGTCTTGATTCTGATCTTAAAGAAAAAGTTTTCAGGTTTCAACATTGAGGATGATAACAGCTGTAAGTTTGCCATGTTTGGCATTTATTATGTTGAGGTATGTTCCCTCTATACCCACTTTGCTGAAAGTTTTTATCATAAATTGATGTTGGATTATGTCAAATGATTTTTTTGCATCTGTTGATATGATCATATGAATTTTTTATTTTTTATTTTGTTTATGTAGTATATCCTGTCAATTGATCTGTGAATATTGAACCAGACTTGCATTCTGGGAATTAATCACCTTTGATAATGGTGTATGATCTTTTTAATATATTGCTGAATTTGTTTGCTAATATTTTATTGAGGATTTTTGCATCTATGTTCATCAGGGATATTGGCCTATAATTTTCTTGTAGTGTCCTTTTCTGGTTTTGGTATCTGGGTAATGCTGGCCTCATAAAATGAGTTTGGGAGCTTTCACTTTGCTTCAATTTTTTGGAACAGTTTGAGAAACATAGGTATTAATTCTTGGTACACTAGGTAAAATTCACCTGTGATGCCATCTGGTCCAGAACTTTTGTTTGTTGGAGCTTTTTTTTGATTACCATTTTAATTTCTTTAGTGTTTATTGGTCTGTTTTAATTTTCTGTTTCTTCCTGATTCAGCCTTGGAAGATTCTCTGTTTCTAAGAATTGATCCATTTTTATCTAGGTGATCCAGTTTGTAGGTGTATAATTGTTCATAGTATTTTCTTATAATTCTCTGTATTTCTGTGGTCTCAGTTGTCACTTCTCCTCCTTTCATTTCTGATTTTATTTATTTGCGCTCTCTCTCTTTTTTTCTTGTTTAGTCTGTTTAAAGGTTTACCAATTTTGTTTATTTTTTTCAAAGAACCAGCTCTTGGTTTCATTAATCTTCTATATTGTTGTTTTAGACTCTATTTTATTTATTTTTGCTCTACTCTTTATTATTTCCTTGCTTCTATTTGCTTTGACCTTTGTCTGTTCTTTATTTCCTAACTCCATTAGGTGTAGATTTAGATTGTTTACTTGAGGTTTTTCTTGTTTCTTCAGGTAGGCCTGTATTGTTATGAATTTCCCTCTCAGAACTGATTTGGCTGTGCCCCATAGATTTTTAGTCATTGTGATTTTATTTTCATTTGTCTCAGGGTGTCTTTTGATTTCTTCCTTGATATTGTTGTTAATCCATTTATTGCTTAGTAACATGTTATTTAAACTCCACGTGTTTGTGTGTTTTTCAGTTTTCTTCTTGTAATTGATTTCTAGTTGCACACTATGTGATCAGAGAAGGTGCTTGATATGATTTCAGTCTTCTTAACTTTATTGAGAATTGCTTTATGGCCTAAAACATGGTCTGTTCTGGAAAATGTTCACGTGCACTTGAAAAGTATGTATATTCTTCTGCTTTTGGGTTAAATGTCTTAAAGAAATCAGGGCTGGCCAAGTGGTGCATTGATTGGTTAAGAGCTGGCTTGGGACACCAGTGGCCCTGGTTCGTATCCCACATGTGAGGGCCAGTGACACTGCCCTCTGCAACTAATAACAGCTCCACCTGGAGCTGGGCTGTGCAAACCCCGGCGACGGTGTAAGCTGCAGCGCCTGCTGCAGTTGGCTGCCATTGGCTATAGTGAGTGGCCCACAGCCAGCGTGAGTGGCCGGCAGCCAGCGTGAGCTGCCAATAGCTGCGGTGAACGACCATCCAGAGGCCGGTGACTGATCTGCCTCATCCGGGAAGAGCACACTGATAATACCAACATGGGCCAACAAAGCAACGTCCTCCGCAACTAGACTGAAGAACAAAAGGACAGCAACTTGTCTGTTCCCCTTCCCTGATTCCCCAATAAAATCTTAAAAAAAAAAAAATGTCTTAAAGAAATCAATTAAGTCCCTGTGATCGAGTATGTCATTTAAGGCCTCTGTTTCTTTCTTATTTTTCTCTCTGGGTGACCTATCTATTGATGTCAATGGGCTGTTGAAGGCTGTGACTGTATTACTCTAGATCTCTCCCTTTATATCTATCATAATTTGCTTTATATATTTAGTTGCTCCTACATTGGTTGCACAGATGTTTATGAGAGTTAAGTCCTTTTGTTAGATTAATCCCTTTATCATTATGAAATACCCTTCTTTTTTTCTTATTACAGTTTTAAAGTCTATTTTGCCTGATACAAGCATTGCTACTCAAGTTTTTTAATTCTTTTCAATTTACATGAAATATCCATTTCCAACTCTCTACTTTCAATCTGTGCAAATCTTTTGATCTCATGTGTGTGTCTTGTAGGCAGCATATGTATGGATCTTGTTTTTTTATTCATTCAGTGACCCTATGTTTTTAGATTAGAGCATTTAATCCATTTACATTTAAAGTAATTATTGATAGATATGTAGTTATTGCCATTTTATTGATTGTTTTCTGATCATTTTTGTGGTTCTTCTCTGTTCCTTTCTTATTCTCTTGCTCTATTCTCTAGTATGTTGATGACTTTCTACAATGTTGTGTTTGAATCCTTTTTCTGCATTTCTTTTATATCACTAAGTTCACCTGTCTTCCTCTATGTTCATAGGGCATCCTATTACCAATGTTTTAAACTCATCACTGGTAGATTGTTTGGCTCCATTTCATCTACTTCTTTTTTTTAGAGTTTTGTCCTGTTTTTTCATTTGGGATATGTTTTTTTGTCTCCTCAAATTAGCTGACTCCCTGTGTTTATTTTTATGTATTATTTAGATTTATGTAGTAGGTAGATTAGTTTGTTGGTCTTGGCAGAGTGGCTTTATGTAGTAGTGTCCTATAAGGCCCAGAGGTGCAGTGTCCCTGGTCACCTGAGCTGGGTGCTCCTACGTGTCCCTTGCTACTTATACGGGTTGTGTGTGCCCTCCTGGTGTAGCTAAGCCTTGATTGGTGTTAGATGCGATTGACTCTCAGGCTGACTGGTTGTGAGGAATGGCTGTGACTCCAGTGGGTGATCTTTTGTATGGGACATGACTCCACAAAACAGGATTCACTTTAGCAGGTCTCTGGTGCCTGCTGAGTCCACTCTTTTGGTGTGTTGTTTATTAGTTGGTTGGGTGGTACTCTGGTGTGGTCTGAAGCTGGCTACTGGGTATGTTGGCTCTGGGGCCTCTTGGGCAGGTCTCTGGTGCAGGCCAAGGTCAGCTGCTGCCTGTATCCAGCCTGGGGCTACCTGGTAGTAGCTACAAAGTGATCTACTGTTGGTTTTCACTTGTGTTATGTTTGGAGGTATTTGGGAGAGGCTAGGCTGAGTACCAAAGCTGGCTGTCACTAGTGTCATGTTTGGGGCCACTTACCAAGTAATATGGGGCATACTGAGGCCAGCCATTGCTTGTTTGGGGTTTTTAGACCTTTGTATAATTTCAGGAAAGTCCTTAGCTTGAGTGGAAAAGCTGCTGGAAGAGGTTAGAGCAGGGCATGTGACTCAGGTAGGGCAGGTCTGAGGGAATCCCTAGGGTGGGGCAAGTGGTATTAACCAAGTTAATGGAGAGCTCAGATATTGTGCCCACCTGTGCCTGCTAGCTGGGTTGGGGGAGGGATGAACAAAGGAACAACAGCACTTCTGTTCCTGGAGTGAACTGCCCTTCCCTTACCCCTCCAACCCTCACTCTGAAGCTATTCAATTAATTTCTTCCTCATATGTCCCTGCTGCTTTTCTCATTATTGTTCCAGTGCTGCAGCTATGAGCAAGTGAGCTTGTGAGCAAGTGAGCTGTGCTTGGGCCCTTTAACACATTGTTTGTGGGAAACGAGTAAACTCGTCATATCGCTCAAATGCCCGCTTACAATGTGTTAATACCTGCAGCCCCTAGGTCCAGCCTTTGGGTTTTCACAACCAGATGTTATAGGGACTTCTCTTCCTGGCACAGGAGGAGCCATGACTAGGGGATTCCGGTGTGGAGCTGGAACCCCTCACTCCTGGGGGTGGGGGGGATCCTATTAGCCAAGAATCCCTCCTGTTTCTTAACTGCCACACCATAAGTGTGGGACCTATCCACTCCTGTCTCTGCCTCTCCTACCAGTTCAATGTGGCTTCTTTTTTATATTTGTAGCTATAGAAATTCTGTTCAGCTGGTTCTCTTTATATTCTTAGTTATAGGCATTCTGTTGTAGGTGGTTCTTAATGATTTTGTTCTGTAATGTAGTTGCAATTTTAATGTGGTCATGGAAGGAGGAGAGCACAGCATTTACTTACTCTACCATCTTGACTGGAAGCCTGATATTTACTTTTCAACAAATATATAATGCACAGGAAATGTTAGTAAATACTCTTACAGGCACTCTGCTTTGCCCTTAGTATGTGTAGGTTTTGAAAATATTCAGAAAAACAAAGACAATAAAATAAAAGGACTTATTACTCCTATCATTTTAAACTGGTTTTCTATTGGGTTCTCTAATGTGTGATAATACATTGGGAAACAGTGGCAGGATAGAGAAACAGCAGGAGAAAAAATAATAGTGGTAATATAGCCTAGGTTTCCATAGTTCTAAGAATTTCAAAATTATCTTCATAAATTTTCTCAGTGTACTAAATAATAGCTCTATATTTTGAGTTATAAAATTTCCTAAAAATGCTTAATTCACTTAACAATTCCTTTAAGCCTTTGTAGTGTCAAAATTCTTGGCAATATTTCCTTTTTTGTCTTCTCTCCTATCTGCAGAAGTCTGTAAAAATAATGTTGGTGTGGGGAAAGTATCTCTTCCAATGTTCTTTTATCCCATAAAGAGTCCAAGTGAATTATACTAGCAATGATGATTTTGGATTGTGCTCCCCACAATATCTCCAATCTTTCATTCTTCACTTTAAGTGATATTAATTATATTTTCCAGAGGAAAGGCCTGTAATTTATTAGCACTGGCTGTTTGGTCTTAAATTTTCTTTATTACCACATTAATTTTAACAAATAAAGTTGTCTAACTTTTGTTTTCTTTAGAAGTAAAAACGTTAACTGCATAAAGATAATCAAAGTCATCCATGTGAGTAATAAGAATGTTATTTGTTCTGTTGGTTCAGTCATTTCTCGGCCATCTCTTCTTTTTTTCATTTGTCACTTTTTAGTATGCTTTTGTCTTAAGGTGTAAAATGATTACTGCCTCCCTCCGCCAACCCCCCACCCCCTTACAAAGATATCTACATCCTATTGCCTAGAACCTGTAAATATTACCTTACATGGTAAAAGAAAAAAAGAAGTCTTAGCAGATGTGATTAAATTAAAAATCTCAAGATGGGGAGATTATCTTAGAATTATCAGGTATCGGAGTGGTTCCTAAACACAATCTCAAGTGTCATTATCAAAGGAAGGCAGAGAGAGATTTTTACACAGACACCCAGGCAATGTGAATACAGAGCAGAGAGAGATTTGAAGATGGCCATCTTAAAGATTGGAGTGATGCTGCCACAAACCAAGGAATGCTGGCAGCCATCAGAAGGTGGAAGAGACAAGGAACAATTCTTCTCTACAGCTTTTGAACAAAGTGTAGCTCTGCTGACACCTTGATTTTGGCCCAATGATACTGATTTTGGACTTATGGCCTTCAGAAAGTGAGAAAATACATTTCTGTTGTATTAAACCATGAAACTTGTGGTAATTTCTTATAGCAGCCACAGGAAACCAATACAGTAGTCTTTGGGTATTCATTCGGCAAACATTTATTAAGAAGCACATTGTGCCAGGTATTTTGACTGATGGAAAAGCAATAAATAAAAACACAAATGAAAACAGTCTCAGAATAGAAGAGTTTCTCAAGTAGAAAGAAGGTTGGAATAAGATAGAATGTTAGCTTTTTGCACAATAGTGTACCCTTTTCTTTCATTCACTTCTGATTTTCTAGAGATACACATCAGAACACTGTTTTTTGTTGTTCAGGACACGTATAGATTTTACGCAAAGCTTTAAAAGATTTTTATGCACTTATTTTCCAATTGCCTTCACCATGGGATATTTGTTAATAGGGCTGATAAATTATTTCTTTAGTGACCAGAATGTATATATTTCTATATAAATGTTATGACTCCCAACTGAATTTGAGTCATTTATTAAATATAAGCCTGGGGAAAATATATATTCACTTCAATACGGAAACTTTAATTTGAGATGCTTTTTTTGTCAATGATGTTGCAAATCTCAAGCAAAATAATACTGTTTCTTGTGGATATAGTAATTTCTTTCTATCTTCTGAATGCTTTGTCTCATTTATTGCTACTCTTGTCATTGATGGTAATCTGGTGAATTATTTGACTTCTTCATCTAGACACTGTTTTTTTTATGTTTTGATTTCCATTCACCTTTTTTTTTTTTGGTGAGGGCAGTATCACTGGCCCTCATATGTGGGACCGAACCGGGGCCGCTGGCTTCCCAAACCAGCGCTTAACCACCGCGCCACTCAGCCGGCCCCCATTCACTTTTATACGGTTTTCAGGTGACCTTTTCATTCTTGGTTTATCTGATTCTATTTTATTTGGAACTAAGATAGTCATATGAGTATTCATATATTGCAAAGGACTTAGTTTAATTGCTTAAAATCTCAGTACTCAGGATTCAAACATGTCTCCATGTGTGAAATCATCAGGTGCAGCCTACCATGGGTTGGAGCATATGAAAAATTTTAGAAGCCTTTTGAGAAATAATTAATTTTGGAGTTTATGTGTCAGAGATGTTTTTAGTTTCAAGTAAAGAAAACTTAGCTAACTCAGGCTTAATCTATAAAGATATCTAATTATCTCCCATAACAACAAATCTTGAGGTAGGGAGTATCCTCATGATTTGGTAGCTCAATAATGTCATCAAGAAATTAATATATGCCCATCTATCCATTCCACCATATTAATTATGTGGTTTCAAGCTGATTGTCACAGCTCCATCTATGACAATCACTTTCAAAAGAAAGAAATAAAGGGTGGGAGGAAGAGTAAAAATTTTTTCCTTACGATTTCTTTTATCAGTGAAAAAAAGAATTTCCAACATGCTATCAGCAGGCTTCCCTGACATTTCATTCAGCAGTCCTGACTCACATAGTCCTTCTGTAGCTTCACATGGTAGAGAGGAATGTGATAGAAATGACTGACTTGAAACAACTCTAGTTCATCTCCAGAACAGTACATATTACTCCCACTAACAAACTCAGGATATTTAGCAGCAAAAAAGAAGGGGGAAAAGGCTGTTGGGTAGACAACAGACAGCTGTATATACCAAGGAGCACAAACCTGGACTGAATGTATCCTATCTGTGGAGAGGAGAAGGACAGATCTGAGAACAGCAGAGAGTTTGTACTCCCTATTGTTCTCCACTTCGTGTTCCATCCTCCCCAGCACCTTACCTGTCTCCTCAATTCTATCTAAAATTACGTTTCATGTTGCCAAAGCACTATGTAAAAATCTTAGGTGAGCCCCATTCATCGATGGAATCAACTTCATGGCATGGTCTTCAAAGCCTCACTTTCATTCTTTCCAGAAAGTTCCTAACCTCTCAAAATCATTTCTCAAATTACCCCCAAGCCAAACTGGTCCACTGATAGTCTTGCAAACACATTACACAGTACTATCACAATGCATTTGCTTGTGCTGATGTCCCTGCCCAGGTCTGCCTTCCTCTTCTCTTTCTAATCATTTTCAGGACATAGCTTACTCTCTTCTCAAGTAAGCCTTCACTGTTCCAGACAAGCAACAACAATTAATTCTTCTCTATCCTCCTGTAAACATTTATATGTGATATCATTCGTCATTTATCTTCAGACCAGTCCCGATCTGGCCAATTGTGCTGTGTATCAGTAACAGCCCAAACAAGCTGTATCTAAATATCTGTTCTACATTATTTATTTGTCACTCAGGACACACCCAAAGTGAATAGTTGTGTTAAAAAACTCTCCTGGACAGCTCTCCTCCCAGCAGTGACTCAGGGATTTAAGCTCCTTCCAGCTTGTGGTGTTGCCTTCTTCAACATATGGTTACAAGTTTGCCACAGAAAGAGAAGGGAACATGAGGAACCCACATTGGGTTTTTAATCACCTTGTCCTGGACGTCTCACACATTATTTTAACTCAAACTCATTGGTCAGAACTAGTTGCATGACTCCTCTTAAAAGCAAAGGGCTTGGGACACACAAGTAGCAACAACTCTGCCGTGTCTTTGTTGATCAGTTAGCCTTGCCTGCCTAAGGCTGGCTACCCCTCGATTTAAGACTGATTTTGTTGGGCCGGCCGAGTGGCGCATTGGTTAAGCGCTGGTTTTGGGATGCCAGCGGCCCCGGTTCGGATCCCACATGAGGGCCAGTGACACTGCCCTCTACAGCTAACAACAGCTCCACCTGGAGCTGGGCTGTGCGAGCCCCGGTGATGGTGTGGGCTGCAGCCCCTGCTGCAGTGGGCTGCCATAGGCTGCAGTGAGTGGCCCGCAGCCAGCGTGAGCGGCTGGCAGCCAAGCGTGAGCTGCCAATAGCCGCGATGAGCGATATCAAGAGGCCAGCGACCGATCTGCCTGATCCGGGAAGAGCGCAATGACGATACCAACAGTGAAGCAACATCCTCCGCAACTAAACTGAAGAACAAGAAGACGGCAACTTGTCTGTTCCCCTTCCCCGATTCCCCAACGCTGTTCCCCTCCACCAATTCCCCAATAAAATCTTTAAAAACAAAAAAATAAAAAAAAAAAAGACTGATTTTGTTGGTATAGTGCAGTGACTCAGAGGAAGAAGGTCATAAATAGAAGAAAAATGCTATGCCAGTAGCTGCTAAAATTTTTGTAGGGGCCTAAGGATATATATCCAAGGCAAAGTGCCCTCTCTCTTCACACGTGTATAAAAACTATTCAGCTACATGATCTATATACTAATGCTTATTTCTCATCAAAGCTGCTTTGAATATTTAACTTGATTTTTCCTGAACAGATTTGTTGTACTGTGAGGGGAATACACATAAAATGATTTACCTCAAGTCCCACACTGCTTCTAGGAATGGCTTAGGTATAGCAACTCCCTATTTTGTTTTCCAAAAGGTTATTGTATTTGCACTCTAGCATACCATAGAAACAAATGTAAGTAAAGGTAATTACATTCATGTGGAAGGAGAAGGGAAGGAAATGGAATGAAACAGAACCAACTTTCATGGTCATACCTGGCACCAGATGTCTTTTATTTGCTGTCTCTTTAATGTATCCAGCAATGATACGAGTTAGTTATTATGAGCCCTAGTTGCTATTTAATCATATCTCACTGCCTCCAAATCTAATAGAAGGAATTTAGCACTATTTACAGGCTAGTCCAGACTTCTCCATGAATAATTTTATATTTTAGTTACCTTATGAACTACATAGGTCTTTACATCTAGCCTAGGCAACAAATCACATTTACAATATTGTTTTTAAGGCTGTCTGAGTGGCTCAGTTGGTTAAGAGCTCACTCAAGAGTGTGAGCTGAGCTCTGAGCAACAGCAGTTCGATGCCCAGCCCGAGCTGAGCTGCCGTTAAGCTGCCAACAGGTGGGAGGATGGCTCAGCTAAAAAATAAATAAATAAATAAATAAATAAATAAATAAATAAATAAAATATTGTTTTTAAGATCCAAATATAAGACCTACATGTTTATCTGGTCGTCAGTCCTCTCAGCACACTGGGAGGTCCCCCTCTCCAACATGCTCTGAATTTGGGTGGCTATTACATTATTTTCTGCCCTCCAGTGCTAGAGAGCGCTACTATTAGCTTGGGGTGTGCAGAAATTGGCCTTACAATCTAAGCAGTGTAAGTATTGCATTATTAAATGATGACAATTGTTTAAATAGTGAAAGGATAAAAAAATAAGATTGGGAAGTGTGATGCACTAATTATATTTAACAAGCTGATTATTATTCTATTTTTCAAATAAGTCGTAGACTTGAGAAGCTGAATGAGTTGTCATTTCAGATGATTTTAATGAAGGCTATTTCATTTTCTTGATGGTTGATGTTTCGTTTGTCTCAACTACAACATTATAGAGATAAAGTAACTGCACCCACATCAAAAGAGTCAGCCAAGTCACTTTGTTTTCTTTTCCTTTTAATTAAAGTTTATTGGGGTGACAATGGTTAGTAAAGTTACATAGGTTTCAGGTACAATTCTGTAATACATCATCAATATATCTCATTGTGTGTTCACCACCCAGAGTCAGTTCTCCTTCCATCACCATGTATTTGATCCCTTTACTCTCATCTCCCACTTACTCCCCTCCCCCAACCTCTGGTAACCACTAAACTATTGTCTGTGTTTATGAGTTTTTGTTTCTTTATTTGTTTGTCTTGTTTCTTTGTTGTTTTCAGTTTTATGTCCCACATATCAGTGAAATCACATGGTTCTCAACTATTTTTTCTGACTTATTTCACTTAGCATAATAATCTCAAGATCCATCCATGTTGTTGCAAATGGCACTATTTCATCTTTTCTTATGGCAGAATAGAATTCTATTGTGTATATATACCATATCTTCTTTATCCAATTATCTATTGAACAACACTTTCCTTGTTTCCATGTCTTGAACACTGTAAATAAAACTGCAATTAACATCGGAGTATATATATATCTGTACAGATAAGTGTTTTCAGATTTTGAGGGTAGATAGCCAGGAGAGGGATTGCTGGGTCATATGGTAATTCTGTTCTTAATTTTTTGAGGAACCTCCACACTGCAGCCTCTCCAACACTTGACGCAATCCCCATCAAAATCCCAATGGCATTTATTAAAGAAATAGAACAAAACTATCAGATTTGTTTGGAACCACAAAAGACCCCAAATAGCCAAAACAATCCTAAGAAAAAAGAATAATGCTGGAGATACCACACTCTCTGACTTCAGCGTGTACTACAGAGCTATAAATAATCAAAACAGTATGTTACAGGCAGAAAAGCAGACATGCAGACCAATGGAATAGAATTGAAAACCCAGAAATAAACCCACATAAATACGGACAGATAATTTTTGGCAAAGGGGCCAAAAACATACAATGGAGAAAAGACAACCTCTTCAATAAATGGTGCTGCGAGAATTGGAAAGCATGTGCAAAATAATGAAACTAGACTGCTATCTTCAAAATAAAGAAACTAGACTGCTATCTGTTTCTTCTGCACAGCAAAAGAAACCATCGACAAAATAAAGAGGAAACCAAACAAATGGGAGAAGATTTTTGTAAACAACGCCTCCAATAAGGGGCTAATATCCAAAATATATGAGGAATTCATACAGCTCAACAACAAAAAACCAAACAATCCAATTAATAAATGGGCTGAGGGCCTGAATAGACACTTCTCCAAAGAAGACACACAGACAGCCAATAGACATATGAAAAAATACTCAACATCACTAATCATCAGAGAAATGCAAATAAAACCACAATGAGATATCTCACCGCATACCAGTTAGAATGGTTATCATCAACAAGACAAATAATAACAAGTCACTTTCTGGAGATAACTTGGGCAACAAATTCTGGATCAATCTGTTTCAGTCACAACACTTAGCATTCTGTTCTGCATCTCTCTGAAGGCCAGTATTGTCAATTTCCCCCCAACTGCTTATAAAGTTGTTTGCATAATGAGTATGTGTCCTTCAGCACAGAATTTGTTATTCATTTTGTTGCTTTATTTTGCAACTGAAACGCAATACTGCTGTCTCTAAAGCAATAGTGTCTGCACATGGCAATAAGATATGTGGATATTCATCTAACAATTTTATCAATTTGACTCATGTAGACATATAAATCTGATAATTAAGGACAAAGTTATACTTGAGATTCAAAGTCGCTCTTGGCTTCCTGGCAGTGACTGGCTAATTGTTCATGAAGCATGTTTCCTTTTCCTCTTGGACTCACAGCAGGGCAACATTTTTCAGCCTACTTTGCATTGGAAATACAACTCCATTTTGGCTAATGGAATGTGAAAAGAAGTGATATATTCTTTTTAGACCTGGTGCATAAAAACCACCTATGTGATCCTATGCTCTGTTCCTTTGCCTGCTAGCTAGATGTTGACATCCAGGGAAATCTGGAAAGCCACATACTGAAGATGCAAGAGTCACATGATGGCACAAGCCTGATTCAAATGACTTATTTCTCCTAACTCCACACCACCAATGGATACTTATGTGAGCAAGAGAAATTCTATTCATTAAGTTAAAAGCATGACTTTAATATTATTTACCATATATATTAGTTTTATGTAATTGCTCAATGTTTACTTCAAGCCTAGTTGTCAATCAGGGACAATTTTACCCTCTCCTCAGGGTACATCCAGCAATGTTTGGCAACATCTTTGTCAAGACTCAGAAAGCAGAAGGGGAGGAGCTTGCTCTTGGCATCTAGTGGGTAGAGGTCTGGGATGCGCTAAACACCCTCCAGTGCACAGGACAGGTCCTTGTGCATTGTCTAGTCTAAATGTTGCAGGTGCTGAGATTGAAAAACCCTGCTTTAGGCTATATCTACGTGGCAAAAATAAATATTAAATATTTGGTTAGTTTCACTATATGCCTTATTTAGTAATCTCCTAATCCTGTCTTTGATTACTTTAAGTTCTTGGTTTGGTGCTATGATCCACTAATTGCCATTTGTGCAAAGCTCTATAATTTCTCCATTTTTCTTTCCACCTCCATAGCCCGTTCACCCAGTCCTTCTGTACACTACAACTCTCACCACCATAATGCTGTCTCTAGCAGTTTTCACAATACCTGGCAGAGAGTACAGAGAGTTTAGAGAACAAAGACTGGATGAATGTAAATAAAAACACAGAGAGAAAAAAAAGAATGAATCATTCCTTGCCCTTGACTCTCCTCTCCTTTAGCTTCACCACATTGCTTGGCTTCTTCTTGCCCCATTCTGTCTTTTCAACACCATCTCTTCGTGTTCTTTAAATGTAGGTCTGCTACAAGTCAGACATTTTTTCTTTCTCTTCCTCCATTGGATAACTAAACCATCACATCTATTCAGTAAATGCCCAAATTTCATCAGTAATCCAAGTTTTCTCCTGAGATTCATAGAAATTATACACTTAGAATGAGGGGATAAAATGATGATCAGATAACACTTAAGCTGAAAGAAAAACTCATTTCCTCTTTTACTTATAAATTTAAAAATGGAACTAATTTCACCAGATTTTCTCTCTAAAATACTAATCAATTTTGTTATGATAGTGTATTTAACTATTTTAACTACTAACCAATATAGGCATATTATAGAAAATGTACATAATGTAAGATATGTGTATGAATATTATGTGATAAAAGCAGACAACAAAATGATATGTACAATATAAAACTCATATAGTAAAAATGTACATAGAAAAAAGACTGTAAAACATAAATCAAAATGTTAAAAATGGTGATTTTTCTTTGTTACTATATAGGTAATACATAGGGTTATGGTAAAATACTTTTGTCCTTTTGTGTTCTTATTTTGTTTTGTGTAGTGTATTTACTGGAAGATATGTTACTTTAGAATTTAGTGAAAAATAAACACACACATACATAACGTTATACTGGGCCATGTTCTTCATGAAAAACCTAGATCTTTCTTAGCACCTGTTATTTCCATGTACTTTAATAACCATCCCTTTCCATATCTTGACCTAATAAGTTAAGTAAACCAAGAAAAGATGTTTATGCTGTCTCTAAAATATCCAAATCCATTTCTTGTCATCATTCCGTATTAGGATGTTTAATTACTTATCTGGGTTCCTCCTTATTTGTACTTTTTTCTTAGATCATGTTTTTGATTGCTGATCTTCCATGTGTTATCGACTCCCCTCCAACCTTCTTTCCCACTTCCCATCCACATCACCCATGCTAAGGCCCTCTTTCAGTAATTATTAAACATTATTCCTTTCCTTGGAGATTGTTTTTACAAAATGGATTATAGAACAGTCAAGAAACATATATACCTTGTTAAGCCTTTATTGAAGACACCTGACATTCAAATATATATGAAGATTAAGCAAATGTTTCACATTTTAAAATCTGATATTATTTTTTTATTAAAGAAAAGCTGTGTGAAATGGTTCAATATGAAGTTTATTTTTCTTTTCTCATTCCCAAACAATAAAAGATACACAGCAGCCATTGTAATTAAAAAAACAAATAAATAAATAGTATTACTTCCTTGCTTAAAACTCTCAATGGCTCCCCAATGTAATTGAAACATTTGAAACTTTCCTGTGGCCTGCATGTACCTACAAAATATCATTTCTTTTTATTTCTAGGCCCCATCCTCATGAGCTTTCTTTCTGTTCCTTGACCTGGGCTATTAAGACATATGTCCCCAACATCTTTGCAAGGCTGCCTCTTTACCACCATTCACACTTCATCTCAAGTGTCACTTCCTCAGAGAGAAACTTGGTGACTACCTTAGCTTCATCATTACTGCCATTCTTTCTCTTCCTTAGCACTCTCTACACCATTACACTTTTTCATAGTTTTCACAGCTTTCTCTCCACCTGAAGTTATTTCAGTTAGCTAATTAATGCATATTATCTGTCTCCCCAGCTAGAATGTAAGCTCCACTGAACACAAAGTTTTTCTTATGTTCTTATTGCCTAGAAGTGGACTGGGTACACAGTAGGCACAGAAGAAATATCTCTTTAGGGATCTGAACAAAACTTGGCTTTGAGTAGTATACAGTAGCTAGGCTTTGTTTGCTCCTAAAAATAGCTACAGGATCTGCTGCTCAGAAGGGAAGGAGCACCCTTTCCATCTATGAATAGAGAAGCTCCTGAGCTTCTATTTGTCACCATTCTCAAATGGGCAATGCCTCTTCAGGCTACCACCAAAAGGGCCTGATTCTACTTCTGTCTTCTGACTTTCACCAAGTTCCTGGAGCGACGTCTATTCATTTAGGTAATGGAAAATCCACCTCAATCAATGAATCTCTGTGTTGACCTTTGATCTGTAGTGGTAAAACTATGACACTATCATCAGTAGGGCTTGTGCTATTTGTTGAATTGTCACTTATCTATCATACCCCTGCCCTATCCTTGAATCAGCATTTTCTGCAAGGTTACTCAGTAGGACTTGGTATGAGTCTGTTTTAGAGCTTAGGCCAAAATGGGAATTCTGAGCATTGTTTCTTTAGCAACATAGCCTAACCAATTTTTCTAATTCATCCTAAAATTTTATTCAACCACAACTGCCTGATGTAAAAATAAAAATAAATGTATCTTTCATAAGAACATGGAAATTTAAAGCTTCAAAGCAATTTAGATATAATCTAGTTTACAGATAAGGAAACTAACACCCAGGGTGAGGCTTAGTACCTTCCAAAGGTCACTAAACCAGATGAAGGGAGAGCAACATTTAGACACCTAGTCCGAATCTCTTTCCACTCTGTTTAATGAAAATCAGTGTTTATTAACTATAAGATGAACTATTTTGTGATATTTAATCATTTTTTTCTCTGTCACAGTGTCTGGAATATAGAAGGCAATCAATAAAATTGGTAGTACACGCATGAACAGTGAACATGAAGTTTTTGTTTTTTTTTGTTTTTGTTTTTTATTTATATATATTTTTAATTATCTTCAGGTGTGGGGAATATAATGTTAAAATTTTGTGGGGCGTCAGATCGTCACATGTTTTATTAGGGAGACCACTTCATGGATGGAGTAGAGGCTTGATCACTGAACATGAAGTAAAAACATTTTTGAGTTTAGGGATTTGGCTTCACTTTGAAATAGTGATTATAATCTCGTGGTACTTTTCATTAATCTCTTTCTTTTGAGGATATAAAACTCAAGCATGACTATTATATGCAATGACTTACACAATATTAGTTACATGGTTACCTGACTCTCATGTGCTACTCTGTAGTCACCTTGCCTGATGAACAGACCCTGAGATGTGTGTCCATCTCAATATTCATAATGCAACATATATAATTCCACTTCTAATGTGAATAGTGCAGTAATGTTATTTCATTTATGTACTGGTAGTTATTTCTAAAAGGAAAGGAAAGTGAGATGGAAATCCTGGAGTTAATTATTAACACTTGTTCTTCATGTAGAGATAGTTTTAAAATTTTAATTGGTATTGGAATAATAAAAACCAATAATTTAGCATTAGAGTTAGAAAACTATTTTTGAATTCTCTGTTCATGCACTTATAGTATCTGATAATTTATATGATAACTTCATAGCATGATGAAAAAAAAGTTCAATGACATTAAAAGTCAGATGTTGTAAGAAGTGGGAAATGAAATAAAGAACTTCCTGAAATTTCACTGTGAAGATTAATTAAATTCTTCATTATAATTATATTATTATATAATTATAATATTAATTATAATGGTGACAATAATTTTATGAAATAAACTGTCAAATTTTATTTAAGATATTTTAAAATTATGCTTCATATTTTGAATGACACAATCTAGCCAAGTCAGGAAATAGTCTCATAATCCAAGGAACTGTTTTACTTTCACTTTTTAAAAAAAAATTTGTTGATGTGACAATGGTTAGTGAAATTACATAGGTTTCAAGTGTACAATTCTGTAATATATCATCTATATATCACATTGTGTACAATTATGTAATACATCTATATACATCACCATATATTTGGCCCCGTTTACCCTCATCTACTACCCCACTCCTCCTGTGTCTATGAGTTTTTGTTTCTTTGTCTTGTTCCTTGGTTGCTTTCAGTTTTATATCCAACATATCAGTGAAATCACATGGTTCTCAACTTTTTCTGTGTAACTTATTTCACTTAGCATAATAATCTCAAGACATCTATTTTATTGCAAATGGCACTGTATGTGCTCTGATGTTCATTGCAGATTTATTTACTGCCCCAAGTTGTGGAAACAACCAGATAGATGAGTGGATAAAGATGTGGCATATACACACAATGGAATACTACTCTGCCATAAGAAAAGATGAAATAGTGTCATTTACTTTCACTTTTAAGCCATGCAATGGAAGGCTCATCTACTATGTTCTAATTGTAGTGACCACCCTGTACTACTCACCCCTCACTGGCTGCATGTATCTTTCTTTAATTTATCCTTGCTCTGAAGGAGAGCCCACAGCATTGTACTTTCCTTCTTTGTAGGTTTGTCTTCAATTGCTGAATTCCATGAGTCTTCCTTTCACTAGCTGTATTTACTGTTTCTCTTCATATATGTAGCACACTATTGCTCTTCTCTATTCTGGGGGAAAGGGGAAAAAACAGCACACTCTTCTTCACTGCCAAGCAGTTTCACATTCAGCAGATTTCTTAGCATCCAATCTATAAGAATACTTCTACAGGCAGCAGAAAAATGATACTACCTATCTTACATGAACACACACAGCAGTATTGAAACAGCTTTGTCTCTTGTCCATTTGTCGTGCTCACTGAATCAGGTAATGATCAGAATAATGGGTGATTCCTCACACTATTAAGTACACAATGATCAGATACCTGCTTATGAACAATGTCACTTTCCACCTTGGTGAAATAAGAGTTTGGATGCAGTTTTATGGCACTACCACAGCTGGAAAGCCCAGGAACAGTTGAAATTCACCTGTGTTTAGAATGTAATGTTTTAGAGTTTTTATTGTGAGAGATGATGAATTTTATAATTTTACTACCTCCCCTTTCTTGAAACTTTTCTTGACCTCTGACGGTGATTCTGTGAAATGAAAGTTACATGGAAATGAGCCATAATGAATCTTGTAAGAGAAAAATTCAAAATCTATTCATAGAAATCCTATCAAGCACAGCACAATTCCCATTTCTTCCATGAGACCTGGTTAAGCCATCTCAGCTAGTGATTGTCTGTCCCTCTGAACTGAAAATTATTATTATTTTCTCTGCCACTTATTTGATTGGTACTTTATTTTGTTATGTACCTATTTACTTCTCCTTCCCTGTGTTACTTTTAATAAATACATGACTTATATCCCTACTAGATTATAACCTTGAAAGTTAGAAAATGAATTAGATTATAGTCACTTCCATGTCAGACACTTTTGTATTTCTTTCAGCATCTAAAACTGTCATTTTTGTGAAGTTATTTTTAAATTAAAAAGATGAATTTATTTCCATGTGGGTGAATGTAGGTTCTTGAAAAACATAATGTCTGCTTTAGAAGTACCAGAAACAGTAGTCTTTGTAAGAACTCATGTGGGGAGGGGAACTCCTACGCTACCCCACATAGTGTTTCCTTTTGTATTCCATCCTAAGTCACAAGGAAACAGCCAGACTATGCAAAGTTCCAGAGCAGAAGGACTTGCTGTGTTTTATATACTCTGCTAGACATTCTCCTTCCCATGGGTTATTGAGAGCGGGTAGGTAGAATTTTTTAATTCTCTTTGGTAAAAAATTTTCAGATATGGTGTTTGAACCTGCTGTGGAGATTTTGGACAGATTTGCATAAGAACCCCAAGAGCTTTCTTGGTTAAAAATCGATAGAGACCCTAATCCACCAAGAGCAGGGTTAGCCCCTTCCCCATAGTCTCCCACATTTTTTTTTATATAACATGGATTTTTTTCAATATTCTGTAAAGTATTATGCAAATACTGCTTGAAGTCCCTTCTTGCAATTAGATTGCCACCTCTAAATCTCTCTTATTTAAATATTCTCAAAGCACCACTTCTTCATATCCTTCCCCCAAGATGGGAAATTATTGAAGTCTGTCTGATATTCAAAATTTGGATGGATTTACACTTCCAGCCAAGATTGAGTAACAGGGATCAGATTTATCCTTCCATCTTAAACTACCAAAAAATTGGGGGGAAATGTATGAAATATATGGTTTCAGGGCACCAGCCATTAGGCAACATAGGACAGTTAGCCTTGTAAGTTAGAAATCAAATTAGGTAAGTCTTATGTTTGCCCTAGTTTTTGTTTGTTTGTTTGTTTGTTTGTTTTTAATTTTTATTGGGGAATTTACTGGAGAAGGGAATAGTGTTGGGGAATGGGGACTCAGGGAAGGGGAACAGACAAGTTGCTGTCCTTTTGTTCTTCAGTCTAGTTGTGGAGGACGTCACTTCACTGGCCCTTGTTGGTGTTATCATTGTGCTCTTCCTGGCTGAAGCAGTCACTTGCCAGCCATTGGACTGCTGCTCCCAGCAGCTCTTGGCAGCTTACGCTGCTTGCCAGCTGCTCACGCTGGCTGCCAGCCACTCACAGTAGCTCATGGTAGCCCAATGCAGCAGGGTCTGCAGCCTACACCGACCCGGTGACTCATGGCAGCCGAGTTCCAGGTGGAGCTGTTGTCACCATCTTAGCTGTAGAGGGCGCAGCATCACTGGCACTAATGTGGGATCCAAACTGAGGCTCTCCTGTTCAGAGCTGGCATCCCAAGCCAACTCTTAACCAACGCACCACTCGACCGACCCTGCCCTAGTTTATTGCTTTTAGAGGCTTTCCAGGCTGTGGTGCAAAGAAGGGGACACAGGAGGTGCCTAGGAGACTCCCTGACTTGGGTAGATGGAGTTGAGAATCCAGGGAGGCCAAGCTGGCTAGAGTTCACAGGACAGAGTACCACAAAAGAGAGGGAAACCCAGAGATCTATAGTGTCCCCCTGACTGTGTAGCAGAGTTTTCATCAGTGCATATATATGAGGAAACTATCAAAGGAAAGGGAAAACAATCACCAAAAATGATTAGAGGGAACAGTATGAGCACTCACACAAGGCTGGGTATAATTCCTGCTCCCACAACCAAATTGGAAAAACTTAACATGCTCAGGACATTGAATAGATTTTTCAGAAGGGTTTATTTAGCCTCAGCAGTGGGGAATAGTTAACCAAAGACTAAACATGGTTCTTGTCCCACCTAATAAATCTTAAAAGCAAGACTCAGAAGGATCAAACTATTTCCTTCTAGCTTAGACTGTAACCCAGAACAAAGCTCAAGAATATTGTTAGAAATACAAAAATATCCAACACTCAACATCATAAAATTTACAATGTCTAGCATACAATCACAGATAACCAGGCATACAAACAAGCAGGAAAACAAGATCCTTAAATAGCTGAAAAATCAATCAATTGAAACTAGAATAGATACACATGTTAGAATTAGCAGGCAAAACACTAAAACAATTATTATAACTGTATTCTGTATTTTTAAAAAGTTAAGTGGATATGGAAGGAATGAAAAGAGCCAAACTGAACTTTTAGAGATAAAAACTACAACGTCTGAGTTGAAAAATAGACTGGATAGGGTTAATGTTAGCTTAGACTTTGCAGAAAAAAAGATTGTGAATTTGAAGGCATGACAATAGAAACTATCCAAAAATTAATGGATCCAGGTACCCTGCCTAGATCAGGGAAGGGAATGAAAACTTCTGAGGAGAAAACTTTCCATGAAGGTAGACAGAGACAGAATTGGTGAGCTGATCCTTTTCTTGTGTAGTTGAGGGGAAACTATGGATTTGGGTTAAGGGGATGGCAGACACTAGAACCACTCCCAAATTAGTTACCCATCTAATTGGGCTTCATGTGAAGCCTTTGCACCTAGAAAGTGGTAGTCTGAGTGACATTAAGAACTGTCACGTTGGAAGCTCAGATCAATTTTGATGCAAACATTTGTCATTATGGTAATGACTGTTCTTTCTCACACCTTGAAGAATCACTGTGGTGACTACAGCCACCACCACCATGAGGCAGCAGTAACTGCTGCTTTGTTGGATGCAGAATTTCCTTGGATGACACAGATTTAAGCTGTGTTAGCAGGCAGAAGTAACATAGCATATTCTGGACATGTAGCTTCTCATAGCATTTGTGGAGTTCAGCATTCTCAGAGAAGGAAAAATCCGAGTTCTGGTTATAGCAGCAAGGCAAACGGAAACATGGCTGGTCTTTCATAACAAGTAAGAATTCTGAGGGATTCTGGGATATATAAAAGGAGGGAGAATCTAGTGGAGAAGAGAATATGATCTTCCTATTAACGTTGGCATGAATGTTATACTTTGGATTGCTCCTAAGGGATAGTTATTATGTGCCAAATTGGAACGTGGACACCAATTATGTAGGAGAAGTCAAAGGAATGTTTCTCATCTCTATGTGCTAAAACATTTCTAGAGATAAGCACCAAAATGAAAAAAGAATAATCCTAGAATAGAAATTTTTGGAAATTTTGTCCAGTTTAAACTTTGCTTTCAGATTCCAGTAAACTTCACTTATTATTTTCCTTTGTTGCAAGTGACAAAAGAGGAAGTCATTGAAATGGATATGTAACCAATTCTATAATCCTTTATCTACTACTGCTATTCTGAATTGTGATAGCTAATACATATATGGGTTTTGGGTTTTTTTAATGTGCTTAGTACTGTTCTACACATCAACTTAACTCATTAAATACAGGTCATTTTAAGAAGTCTCAAATCTATCCCTCTCTGTGCATGAAAATCATTTGAATGTGAAACATTTTCTATGGGAAAAATGTGAAGTGTAGTAAAACTAAATGTTGTCTGTACAAGACTTAACTTGATGTGTAATTAAAATTACTGAGTTGCAGATTTCACATGGTGAAACTTTATTTGGATTGTCTTTTGCAAAAACCATACTATTCAGACACATAGACATGCTTACGCTTGAATGTAATGATTTAGGGCCTGTTACATAAAGGTAGTTGTAAAGCCATGTAACACATTAAATCTATAAAAATGCTTTTCCCTGAAGTGTACATGAAAGAAATTAGACAAAGAGGAAGTGGTATGAATAGATTGCACTAATATGAACACAAGTGCCCATGCATGCAAATCTCAAGAATTTCAGTAGTGTATTTTCAAGTAAATCTTTCTTCTAAAATGTGGTCTCTTCTGCTTCTTTATTGTGGAAAATTTTTCCAACCATTTTGTAAATGAAAAATACCCCAAGCTCCCTAATTGTGATTTATACAAGTTTATATAGTCCAAAACAAAAATGTCAACTATACCTCCCTGTTACCTGTTTTTTAAAAAATACCATTCTCAATGTTTCTTTTCTATTTGAAGAATAGCTTTCTGTGTGAACAATTCCAAAATGCATGAGAAATAAAAACACAATAATTTAGCAAATATATTCATGTTTGAGAATTAATAGGTTTGGGTTCTTTTTGAGTTGCATTTTTAAAAGAAAAACCCTTTGGGTGGGTAGTCTTGAATTATTACACTTTCAGTACCGAATGCATTTTATTATCATAAAACACTGCAGGAGTGGAAGTAACTTTTAAAAATATTTAATTCAAAAAATATAATTCTTAGGTAATTGTATACTTTACCTATTGCTAGTCTTTCAACATATACAGATTATGTTTAAAAAATCAGGTAATACAGTATTTAAGATTTAAGGGAAAAGTAAGTATTCAATTCTGTATGCTTTTCTTATAGTCCTCAATAAGGCCAGAGCCTATTAGTTAGAAAGACTACTAAATGGGTTAAGAAAAAATCATGATATAATACATATATTCATTCCTTTAGCTCACTTACTAAGATTCAACATTAATGAACTAAGTGAAACTTTCTTTACCTGAAAAGTGTATGTTATATTAGGAAAAATGAAAAAGCTAGCTTTTCCTGAGAAATAGGTTACCCACTCATGGAAATATGACTGACAAAAGAAGATTAAAAACCATAATTATACTTGTCAATCATCTTCACTTTTAAAAATATGAATACAAGAGCTGGAAGGGACTCCAAGAGAACATCTTGTTCAACTCTCTCTCTTCACCTTCTACCAGGTAACTCTGGACTGGTCACAGGCAAGGCTGAATTTGGCCTGACAAGAGCCCCTCCCAAGAGGCACAAGAATCAACACACCCCTACGCCAGCTTCAGACCACAACAGGGCACTACCCGATTAGCTCCACAAGGAGCACACTCAGGGGTGGTATCAACAGGCACAAGAGCCCACTGGGGTGAATCTCCCCCTGAAGGGTCAGCCTCCACACAGCAGCTCATATACTGTAGGCATAGGAATAGTCAATACTCACAGCCAGTCAGCCTGAGAGTCAGTCCCACCCGCTGATGCACCAAAAGCAATTAAAGCTCAACTGCAACAGGAGAATATGCACAACACACACAAGGGACACTCCTGGAACACATGCACTGGTGATCAGGGAGATTACACCACTGGAATACACAGAACACATATCATAAAAGACACCCAGAAAAGACTGAGAGACATAGGAAATCTACCTAATATATGGAAGCAAACACAGAGAGGCAGCCAGAATGAGGAAACAAAGAAACCTGTTCCAAATAAACAAACGAGAGAAAGCCATAGAAAAAAAATTAAGTGAAATAGAGACAACCAACCACAGATTTAAAATACTAGTTACAAGAATGCTTAAGGGGGCCGGCCGAGTGGTGTGTTGGTTAAGAATTGGCTTGGGACACCAGCTCTGAGAAGCAGGGCCCTGGTTTGGATCCCACATGAGGGCCAGCAAGGCTGTGCCTTCTAAGATGGTGAACAACAGCTCAATCTGGAGCTGGACTGCTGTGAATTGCCAGTGATGGTGTAGGCTGCAGCCCCTGCTGCAGTGGGCTGCCGTGAGCTACCGTGAGTGTCTGGCAGCCAGCGTGAGTGGCTGTCCAAGGGCCAGTGAGCGACTGCCTCAGCCAGGGAGAGCACAATAATAATACCAACATGGGCCACTGAAGCAACGTCCTCCACAACTAGACTGAAGAACAAAAGGACAGCAACTTGTCTGTTCCCTTTTCCCAATTCCCAATAAAATCTTTAAAAAATAAAATAAAATAAAATGAGTGCTTAAGGAACTTACTAAGAACTTCAATAAAAAGATAATAAGCATAAAGAAGGACATAGAAACCAGAAATAAAGACTACAATAACTAAAATGAAGAATACATTAGACAGAATCAACAGTAGATTAGACAAAGCAAAGGACTGAATTAGCGATTTAGAAGACAAGGTAGCAGAAAACACACAATCAGGACAATAAAAAGAAAAAAGAATAAAACACAATGAAGATAGTTTAAGGGACCTGTGGGACATCATCAAGAGTAGCAACATTTGCATCATAGGAGTACCAGAAAGAAAAGAGAGGGAGCAAGGGATCAAGAAGATATTTGAAGAAATAATGACGGAAATCTTCCCTAACCTGGCAAAGGAAATAGACAGTCAGTCTCAGGAAGTGTAGAAAATCCCAAACAAGATGAACCAAACAGGCCCACACCAAGACAACTTGTAATCAAAATGGCAAAGGTTAAAAACAAAGAGAGAATCCTAAAAGCAGCAAGAGAAAGACAATTAGTTACTTAAAGGAAGCTCCCATAAGACTATCAGCTGATTCCTCAACAGAATAGCTGCAGGCCAGGAGGGAGTGGTAGGAAATATTCAAAGTGATGAAAAACAAGAGCCTATAATTAAAACTACTTTACCCATCAAGACTATCATTTAAAATTGAAGTAGAGATAAAGAGCTTCCCAGATAAGAAAAAGCTAAAGGAATTCAATACCAAGCCAGTATTACAAGAAATGTTAAAAGGGTTTCTTTAAGCAAAAGAAAAAAGAAAACAAACAAAAATCAAAGACATAAACAATAAAATGGAAATAACTATGTACTTATCAATAATCACTTTTAATATAAATGGATTAAATGCTCCAATCAAAAGACTGAATGGATAAGAGAATAAAACCCATGCATATGCTGTCTACAAGAGACTCATCTCAGGTTAAAAGACACATGTAGACTGAAAGTAAAGGGATGGAAAAAGATATTTTATGCAAATGGAAACAAGAAAAAAGTTGGGGGGTTGGCCAAGTGGCTTGGTGGTTAAGCGCTGGCTTGGGAAGCCCGTGGCCCAGGTTCAGGTCCCACATATGAGGGCCAGTGACACTGCCCTCAAAAAAAAAAAAAATTGGGGTAGTAATACATGCACATATATTGGACAAAGTAGACTTTAAAATGAATACTACAATGAGAGATAAAGAAGGGCCATACATAATAATAAAGGTATCAATCCAACAAGAGGGTATCACCCTAGTAAACATTTATGCACCCAACATAGCAGCACCTAAGTATATTAAATAAATATTGATTAACATAAAGGCAGAGATCAACAGTAACACATTAATAGTAGGGAATTTTAACACCCCACTGACACCAATGGACAGATCTTCCAGACAGAAAATCAACACAAAAACAGTAGCCTTAAATGACATACTAGAATAGATGGATTTAATTAATATTTTTAGAGCATTTCACCCTGAAGCAGCAGAATGTACATTCTTTTGAAGACCATATGGAACATTTTCCAATATAGACCATATGTTAGGCCACAAAACAAGTCTCAATAAATATAAGAAGCTCGAAATTATGTCAAGTGTCTTCTCTAACCACAATGGTATGACACCAGAAATCAATTATGCCAAAAAAAATCCCCCAAAAAACAAAAACCCTGAAAAACACACAAACACTTGAAGGCTAAATTATATGCCACTAAACAATGAATGGGTTAACAAGGAAGATATAAAAAGAGACCTTGAAACAAACAAAAATGAAAACACCCAAAATCTATGGGAGAGAGCCAAACCAGTTCTAAGAGGGAAATTCATAGTAATGCAGGCCTATCTCAAGAAACATGAAAAATCTCAAATAAAAAAATGTAACTGTATACCTAAGGGAACTGGAAAAAGAAACAGCAAACAAAGCCCACAGTGAGAACGAGGGAGGAAATAATAAGGATCAGGGCAGGAATAAATGAAATAGAGACTAAAAAAGCAATACAAAAGATCAATGAAATCAAGAGCTGATTCTTTGAAAATATAAACAAAATTCATAAAACTTTAACCACGCTCATCAAAAAGAGAGACGATGAAATAGGAAAAGTGACAACTGACACCATAGAAATACAAGAGATTATAAAAAAATACTACAAACAACTATAATTCAACAAATTGGACAACTTGGAAGAAATGGATAAATTCCTGGAAACACAATATTCCAAGGCTTAATCAAGAAGAAACAAAATTTGAACCCACCGATTACTACTAATAAAATCAAGTCAGTAATCAACAAATTCCTAACAAATAAAAGTTCTGGACCAGATGATTTCACAGGTAAATTTTACCTAACATTCAAAGAAGAATTAACACCTATTCTTCTCAAAGTATTCAAAAATATTTAAGAGGTGGGGAGGCTCTCAAGCTTATTCTATGAGGCCACCATTACCCTAATTCCAAAACTAGTCAAAGACATTACCAAAAAAAGAAAATTATAGGCCAATGACTTGATGAATATGGATGCAAAAATCCTCAACAAAATATTAGCAAACCGAATTCAGAAATACATTAAAATGTATTCTCACCATGATCAAGTGGGTTTCATTCCTGGTAAGCAAGGTTAGTTTAGTATCTGCAAATCAATTAACATGATACACCAATAAAAAAAAAAAAGAAAACTAAAAATCATATAATCATATTAATTGACACAGAAAAAGCACTTGACAAAATCCAGCATCTATTTATGATAAAAACTCTCAGCAAAGTGGGAACAGAGGAAACATATCTCAACATAATAAAGACTATATACGACAAACCCACAGCTAACATCATACTCAATGGGAAAAAGCTAAAAGCATTCTCCTTAAAATTAGAAAAGACAAGGTTGTGCACTTTTGCCATTTTTATTCAACATACAAGTATTGCTGGAAGTCCTAGTCACAACTTTCAGACAAGACAAAGAAATAAAACACATCCAAATTGGAAAGGAAGAGGTATAATGGTCATTATTTATAGATGACACAAGAAATGTATAGAGAGAGAACCCCAAAGAGTCCACCAAAACATTATTAGGGCAGATAAATGAATTTAATAAAGTAGCAGCGTACAAAATTAATATTCAGAAATCAGTTGCATTTTTATACACCAATAATGAACTATCAGAAAGAGAAATTGAGAAAACAATCCCATTTACAATTGCATCAAAAAAATAAAACCCTTAAGAATAAATTTAACCAAGGAAGTAAAAGATTTATACTCAGAAATATATAAGACACTGATGAGAGAAATTTAAAAGGATTCAAATAAATGGAAGCATATATGATGTTCATGGATAAGAAGAAGTAATATGGTTAAAATGTCCAGACTATCCGAAGCAATCTATAGGTTCAGTGCAATCCCTATCAAAATACTAATGGCATTTTTCACAGAACTAGGACAATTAATCCTTAAAGTTATATGGAACCATAAAAGACCCTGAGTAGCCATGGCAATCTTGAGAAAGAAGAACAAAGCTAGAGGTATATGCTACTTGATATCAAATTATATTACAAGGCCATAGTAATCAAAACAGCATGGTATTGTCATAAAAACAGACACATAGATCAATGGAACAGAATAGAGAGCCCAGAAATAAATCCAAGCACATATGGTCACTTAATCTATGACAAAGAAAGCAAAAATCTACATTGGGATAAAGACAGTCTATTCAATAAAAGGTGCTGGGAAAACTGGATAGATACATGCAATAGAAAGAAACTGGACTACTTTCTTACACCATATGCAAGAATAAACTCAAAATGGATTAAAGACTCAAATTTAAGACCAGAAACCATAAAACTGCTAGAAGAAAAACATAGGGAGTAAAGTCTCAAGCATTACCCTCAATAACATTTTTACTGATACATCGAATAACTTCTCAGGCAAGGGAAACAAAAGAAAAAACAAACAAATGGGACTACATCAAACTAAAAATTTTTTCACAGCAAAGGAAACCAACAAAACTAAAAAACATCCTACTGAATGGGAGAAGATATTCACCAATGATACATCTGATAAGGGGTTAATATCCCAAATCTATTTAAAAAAAAAACTCATACAGCTTAACACCAAAAAAGACACAATCCAATTTAAAAAATGGGCAGAGAACCTGGATAGACATTTCTCCAAAGGGGACATACGGATGACCAAGAGGCATATGAAAAAATGTTCAACATCACTAATCATCAGAGAAATGCAAGTTAAAACCACAATGAGATATCACCTCACACCTGTCAGAAAGCCCATCATCCAGAAATCAACAATCAACAAGTGTTGGCAAGGATATGGAAAAAAGGGTACCCTGTGCACTGTTGGTGGGATTGCAAATTGTTGCAGCCAATATGGAGAATAGTATGTAGGTTCCTCAAAAAAATTAAAAATAGAGCTGCTTTATGACCCTGCAATTCCACTCCTGGGTTTTTATCCAAAGAAATTCAAAAAACTAATTTGAAAAGATATATGTACCCCTATGTCCAGTGCAGTGCTATTTATAATAGCTAAGATATGGGAATAACCAAAATGCCCATCAACAGATGATGGGATAAAGAAATCATGGTAAATGTATACAATGGAACATTATTCTGCTGTGAAAAAGAATGAAACCTCACCATTTGTGACAACATGATGGATCTAGAACGTGTTACACTTGTTATATTTGTGAAATAAGTCAGACAGAGGAAGACAAATACCATATGTGGAATCCAAAGAACAAAATAAACAAACAAAACAGACACAGACCCATAGACACAGAGAGCAAACTGATATTTACTAAATAGAAGGGGTGGTTGGGGGGTTGGGTTTTAAAGGTGACAGGATTAAGAAGTACCAATTGATAGTTACAAAAGAGTCATAGGGATGTAAAATACCATATGTGTAATATAGTCAATAGTATTGTAGAAACTATGTATAGTGTTAGACAGGTAGTAGATTTATTGGGGGCATCACTACATAAATTATATAAATGTCTAACCACTACACTACACTACACCTGAAACTAATATAAAATAAGATTGAATGTCAACTATAATTTTTTTTAAATATCATGAGGATGTGTAGTGCAACATGGGGGATATAATCAATAATGTTTTAATAACTATGTACAGTGTGGGATAGGTAGTAGACTTGTTGGGATTATCACTTTATGAATTATGTAAATGTCTGACCATTATGTTGTTCTGTATGCCTAAAACTAATAAAAAAATAAAAACATGAATATAAACTATTTAAATAGATTATGCTTTGATCTCCAGGAAAAATAACATTGAAAATCACACTGAAGCAGCAAATTTTCATAAACAAGTAGTTCCCCAAAATGAAGTATTTCAAGTTTAATACACAAAGAAATCCTTTAGACTATCAAGATAAAAGTCAGCCTAATGTTTTTCATGACAGTAATTCTTTTCCATGTATATGAAAATATCATTTATCAGAATGAGAATCACCAGGCCAGCCAAGTGGTACATTGGTTAAGAGCTGGCTTGGGACGCCAGCTCTGAGCAGCAGAGCCCCAGTTCGGATCCCACATATGAGGGCCAGTGACAATGCCCTCTATAGCTAAGGTGGTGAACAACAGCTCCACCTGGAGCTGGGCTTCCTTGAGTATACAGTATAGCTGCAGCCCCTACTGCAGTGGGCTGCCATAGGCTACAGTGAGTAGCCGGCAGCCAATGTGAGCAGCCGGCAGCCAGTGTGAGCTGCAAAGAGCCACCCTGAATGGCCATCCAGAGGCCGGCGACTCATCTGCCTGACCCAGGAAGAGTGCAATGACAATACCAACATGGGCCAGTGAAGCAACGTCCTCCATAACTAGACAGAAGAACAAAAGGACAGCAACTTGTCTGTTCCCCTTCCCCGATTCCCCAAAGCTGTTCCGCTCCCCCAAATCCCCAATAAAATGATAAAAAAAAAAAGAATGAGAATCACCAGAAAAATACTATTTAAAACTGTTGCTATTGGTATAATATGAATAATAACATTAGTAACATGGCAGTTTGGTGCCAATATGTTGACCGAGTTTACGTAGACATATCTATGCCAAACAGTGCTAGGTTCTGAGGATATTATTGTGGGGATTTCGCTTAAATTTAGTGGAGCTTCATGCTTCTTGAACTTTGATCTCAGTGAGTTAAGACACTGAGCACTGGTGGTGCAGACCCACCAGGAGTCTATTTATACCTGACTGAATTACCTCTTTAAGAAAAATTCATCCTAAAGGAAGCCAGTAGGGACCTGAAGTATTTTCTAAGCCAGTGCTCAGCATCAGTAGGAGGAGAACTTCTGGACAGCATTGTCTGTCACTTGGCGCAGCTTGCCCACCTGGACTTTTGCCTAAGATGGAAGTAAGAGAAACCTGGTTCAGTTCAGCACTCCTGCTGGCCAGGAGTGACATCCGTTGACAATAGATGATTTTGCCAGTGCTGGCAGCACTGCCCCTACTGGATGTTAGTGAATACACCTGAGCTGGCGGCCACAGCACTGCAAGGAGGACCATGGAATATTACTCAACTATAAAAAAGAACGACAATTTACCATTTGTAACAACATGATGGACCTAGAGGTTATTATGCTAAGGAAAATAAGTCAGACAGAAAAAGACAAATACCATATAATCTCACTGATATGTGGAATCTAAAGAATAAATAAATGAAGAAACAAAACAGAAACAGACTCATAGATACAGAGAACAAATTGATAGGTGTCAGAGGGTAGGGGCATTGGGGAGCTGGGTGGAAAAGGTGAAGGGATTAAGAAATACAAATTGGGAGGAAACCTGAGGAGCCTCATGGCAGCGGGTTGCTCTGAGGCTCCCGGGCCAAAGGCGGCCTCCAAGGGGCTGGCGGTGGGACCGGCAGGTGTCCTGCCTTACCTGGAGCTGCCGACCTACGCTGCTACCTGTGCACTGGCAAATAGCCGCTACTCCTGCCTGCTGGTGGGGCCCCACCAAAGGCACATCGCACTGTCTGCCACGCTACTTTAACAGGAAACGCACCAGTATCCGAGAATAGCTCCATGCGGAGCTCCTGCGCAATTCTGAATAACATCAAAGTCGTAGGTGAACTGGGAGATATTTATGATGATCGCCAGGGACATATTCATCTTAACATTGAAGCAGATTTCGTTATTTTCTCCCCCGAACCAGGGCAAAAGGTTGTGGGTACAGTCAATAAAGTGTCTTGCAGCCACATTGGCTGTTTCGTACATGGGTGTTTCAATGCCTCCATCCCTAAACCTGAGCAGATGCCAACTGAACAGTGGCAGATCCTGGAGATAAACGTGCGTGATGAACTAGAAGTTGAAGTGTTTCGTTTAGACTCAGATGTGGGTGGAGCGTTCTGCATTCGGAGGAAACTAAATACCACTAGTTTACAAACCAAGTGCTCTGTGGTTTCTGAAGAAGTAACAGAATCCGGCACTGAAGAAGCTGTTGAAAAACCTCCAAAGAAGAAGAAAAAAGAATAAAGACTCGGAGCCATGTGAAGTGGAGCTGGCAGATTTTGCAGATGTCACCATGAGGGAAGAGACGGACCTGCTGACTAATAATGATGTGAATGGCCTTTGGGAGGAAGAGCCAAAGAAGAAAAAGAAGAAGAAGAACCAGGAAGCCCAGGACCAGGACCCTGTTTTCCCAAACAGTAATTCCAGTGGTTACCAATGTGACCACAAAAGAAAAAAAGAAGAAAAGAAAGCATAGTGCGGAGGCGGAATTTACCCCAGCCTTGGAACACTCACCTAAAAAGAAAAGGAAAGAGTAATTTTCTTTAGCGCAGGGTAAATATGATTCGGTTTTTAAAAGATTGATTTATACACAGTTGATGAATAAATGTTTGAATGATACGAAATGCTTGTGTATTCCAAAACAGGAAACATTTGTTTAGGAGTTGAGTTTTGGGTGCCAAATTGCAAAACTGATCATTGGTTTGGGAAATACCATTATTATGAAAGTCCCATTCTATTGTATACAGAATGAAAAGGTAAGAGCTGTTCTCACTTTCAATTCTTGCATTCTTTCAGTTTTTACCTTCTAAATAAAATTATTTCTATAACCTCAAGACTAGCAAAAAGACTTTATAATGCTATGTGATCATATCATTAAAGAATGAATTACAAAAAAAAAGAAATACAAATTGGTAATTGCAAAACGGTTACAAGGATGTAAAAGTACATCATAGGGAACATAGTCAATAATGTTGCAACAACTATGTATAGTTTCAGGGGTGTTCGAGAATAATTGGGGGGTTCACTGCATAAATTATATGTGTCTAACCACTATGCTATACATCTGAAACTAATATAAAATAATATTGAATGTTAACTATAACTGAAAAAATGAATAATTTTTAAAATTCATACTTATGCCCAAACCCTGACTGACTTGTTCAATTAATATTTGCAGGATGAAAAACAATTCTATTGCATTGACAAGTCAATAGATATTCCACTTATATTTATCACTCAAGGGGAAAGAAACACATTTTTTTGTGAATTGATTGCCTGACAGGCAATTTCCCGTGCATTATTTACCACCTTCATTAATCCGGACAGATCATTTTTATTCTCTCTATTCTACACATGAGGACATGGCAAGATGAGAGGCAAACAGATACCCTGACTCACAGAGCAGTACCTTTCCCACTCTACAATGTTGCTTTAGTGCATGTCAACTTGGTATATTCCTTTGTGGATAATCACAAACAATTTCAAGAACCATTTGGACACCAATAACAGCCAAATTTTTCAGGGTAATTTTTTCTGCCCAGAGCAACAAATTCTAAGTTTCCTCACAATTATACCACTGAATAGGCTACCTTTAACTAATGAATTTGATTAAAATATTTGAATTAATTTTTCTTCAATTATTTAGATACCACATGCTTACAAGCTGCTAAAAATGAGCATTTTTCATGGGGTGGAATTACAAAGTTAGAAATAATTTTTTTTTAATATGTAAAATTCAGGGTAATGTGGGTTTATTTATTCAAAATAAGGACACTGTACAATAAAACATGAAGCAATATACTTTATCTGTTTTACTACCCATCAATACCTGTAAAGATTGTTTGGAGCTTCTCCAATAACTACTTCTTCATGACTTTATGCAAATGCTGAAGACTTTGATCCCTGAAATGCTTTTCAAAGATTTATTGTTCATTGCAAAATACGCTGAGTGTTTCAGAGAATGCATTTAGATGTGTGCTTATAAACACTGTAGTCATATCATAAATGTTCTCCTGTTTAACAATAAAGTTGGCTTATGGGTTTGATTTAAAACACGAACAGATAACAATTATCCAAATTATAGTGGTAGAAATATTAGTAGTAATACAATGAATTTCAGAACAATATTATTCAAAAAGAGAATTAATATTCATAAATTATTATTTTACATTTTGCTAGAAAATTGGCAATCTCACAGGGATTTATTTTGTTACCTTAATTATTTGTTCTTTGTACTACTTTTCCATAAGTAAGGGAGCTTCTTGAAATAAAAAAGATAAGTTGGTTTTATTTTAAATGGTACAGTTTTTATATTTGCAAATAAGCAATTGTGGCTCAGATTCAATGTTACTTTTTAATTCCTAATTCTGTTAGAGTTGGATGTTTGCTGAGACACAAAAAATATCAATTTAAATACCCAGAGAAATAACAGATTTTTGTTCAAAAGTATATCTTGCTTTATTATGATGGCTCCAAATGTATTTTGAAAATCCACTTACTTCAATAATTTTTTTTTTTTTTTAAGATTTTATTGGGGAATTGGCGGAGAGGAACAGCGTTGGGGAATCGGGGAAGGGGAACAGACAAGTTGCTGTCTTTTTGTTCTTCAGTTTAGTTGCAGAGGATGTTGCTTCACTGTTGGTATCGTCATTGCGCTCTTCCTGGATGAGGCAGATCGGTCGCTGGCCTCTGGATGTCGCTCACCGCGGCTATTGGCACCTCACGCTTGGCTGCCAGCCGCTCACGCTGGCTGCGGGCCACTCACTGTAGCCTATGGCAGCCCACCATCACTGGGGCTCGCACAGCCCAGCTCCAGGTGGAGCTGTTGTTAGCTGTAGAGGGCAGTGTCACTGGCCCTCATGTGGGATCCGAACCGGGGCCGCTGGCATCCCAAAACCAGCGCTTAACCAATGCGCCACTCGGCCGACCCTCAATAATTTTTTAAAGATGATGTGACTTGGCAATAAATTTTGAGTGGATAAAATAGTTTCACATTTAAAAACAATATGGTCAATTAAAGTAACTTACCAGCAAACACTATAACAATTCAGAATTAAAATCTTCAGAAAACAAGCAGGTCACTTCACTGTCAGATTCTTATTAAAGAATAATGACATTTATAAAATATAGAGAAGGCCAATTATACCTGCTTGTACTAAAGTAAAATAAGTTCAAGGAATGCTCTAATTATAATGTTCAGTTAACCCAACATTAAGGTGGCCCAGAATTTGGCATGACATCCACCTTGAGATCCTTGTAAATTTAGTCATCTTGTATGAAGAGACATTTCTCTAAAGAGGACATACAGAAGGCCAACAGGCATATGAAAAAATGTTCAACCTCACTGATTATTAGGGAAATGCAAATAAAAACAACAATGAGATACCACCTCACTCCAGTCAGAATAGCTATCATCAATAAATCAACAAACAGCAAGTGCTGGCAGGGCTGTGGGGAAAAGGGAACCCTGCTGCATTGTTGGTGGGATTGTAGATTGGTGCAGCCACTATGGAAGTCAGTATGGAGGTATCTCAAAAAACTGGAAATGGAACTACCTTTTGACCCAGCAATTCCATTCCTAGGCATTTATCCTGAAAAACCCAAGACACTAATTCAAAAAAATATATGTACCCCTATGTTCATTGCAGCACTATTTACAATAGCCAAGACTTGGAAACAACCAAAATGCCCATCGGTAGATGACTGGATTAAGAAACTGTGGCACATTTATACAATGAAGTATTATGCAGCTATACAGAAGAATGAAATCGTACCATTTGCAATGATATGGATGGACCTAGAGACTATTATGTTAAGTGAAATAAGTCAGTCGAAGAAAGACAAATACCATATGATCTCACTTATATGTGGAATCTGAAAAACTGAATGAATGAGCAAAGTAAACAGAAACAGTCTCATAAATATAGAGGAAAAACAGGGTTGCTAGTTGGGAGGGGGGTGGGGATGAGAGAGAAGGGGAAGGGATTAGACAGCATAAATAGGCAACTACAATATTGCTACAGGGATATGAAAGACAGTTCGGGGAATATAATTAATAATGTTGTAGATATTTTGTGGGGTGTCAGATAGTCACATGTCTTGTTAGGGAGACCATTTCATGGATGGAGTAGAGGCTTGATCACTGCACTGTACACCTGAAGCTGGTGTTGTATAATATTGTATACCAACTGTAATTGAATATGTAGATAGTCACCGGATGTGGAGTATACTGTGGAAGGGAGTCAGAGGAAGTGTAATAAATATATATGATATGGGGGGGAGGAGTGGGGTGGCGAATTGGGGGAGGGGGGTTGTCACTTTGAGGGGTAAAAAGTATAACTATTGTACTGTGTTGTACACCTGAAACTAATTTAGTTTTAAAAAAATAATTTAAAAAGAAAATTTAAAAAAATTTTAAAAAAATTAAAAAAAATTTTTTTTTAAATTTAAAAAAATTTTTAAAAAAAAATATAGTCATCTTGGACTGAATCACAACTGATTAAAAAAAAATCATAGTCATCTTGGACTGAATCACAATTGACTGATTGGTTTATCAATACATAATTCAGATAGTCCTGAATAAAGCTGACTTTGTTTAAAAAAAATCCAAGATAACTTAATGAAATAAATATGTCACATTTGGGTTTATAGATGAGGCAAAGAGCATTATTTATTTGAAAAGGGAATCTTATCACTTCTCGTGGAGAAAAAGAAAGATTGCATAGAAAATAAAACTGTTAAAAAAGAAAAGAACCCACTTATACTAACTTGCTCATGAAAAAGAAGTCTAACAGAAAACAGACAGGCTAGACACATAGTAGATTTGTGTGTGGAGAAAGAAAGAATATTGGAATATGTGATTTTTCCCTCTTCTCTGGTTATAACTTAGTTTGTTCATACTTAAAGGCCACTCTTACAAAAGTGCAAACTTTACCATACATTTGCATGTTAGGCACGTTTGCGTATTGCTCTTATCCTTTTTGTAAGAACAGTATATGTGCATTACGAAAGGAAGGAAGGAAGGAAGGAAGGAAGGAAGGAAGGAAGGAAGGAAGGAAGGAAAAAAAGGGGTTGTAGATGAACAAAAGGAGAAATATCCATGATCCCAGTCTAACAGACCAGTATCTTCAATTTAGTGTACTAACTTCTAACACATATTCTGTTCTTTACCTTTTCATAAAAATCCTTTAATTTGAAAATTCAGATTTAAATATTCATTGTACATGAATATGATGATATCAACATAACTTTTTGTAAATTTTTTCCTATCATCTAATTATTATATGAAGACAGCAGATTGTCGACAGAGACAGGTATTTGGGGGAGACAACTATTAATACATGTGCTTTTTTTCTTTATGTGGCACAAAAAGTTAACCTTCTTATAGCTTTCTTAAAATTTCAACAGCTAAAGCAGATTTTGCTATTTTACCAATTTGTATATTTCCATTAGTGGCAAGTGGTTGGGTTATATTTTCAAATCTTCTCATACATAATTTTCCCAGTGTAGATTTCTTTGTTCCAAGCATAATTTATTCCATGAATATGTCAGACTTCTATGTAGCATGTGAAAGTACAAAACAAAGCAAAACAAAACCAATTTTCCAAGTGTGAGATTAAGTCTGAGGTTAGCAGTTTTGGATGGTTGGGCGGGCCCAAATGCTCAATTTCTGTGTATGTAAGCCCTTTTGGCATGAGTATGCACCACAATTTCTATTTTCTTAAGCTACTAGTCTAATTAGTTTGTTAGCTCCCCTTCTCATAAACATTGGATGCAAAAGGTTGGGAAGGGGTCACTGAGTGCCAACATCAGAGGCAACGGTTGAGCAAAACAAGGTTCCCTGGGGATTGTTATAACTAGATAAATTAAAAGGAAAATTGAGAGGGGAGGATCGTTTGTTCAAATTACCAAAATAATCTCACACCTTTTAACATCAACATGCTTATAAATTGTCTAGGTAGTGTATACATATATTTAAAATAATAAGAATGTATTCTAGAAATAGAGAGGTTGCTTTTTACAGTGTGCGTTTAAGCTAATCATTCTGCTCAATGAGTAAATATTTAAAGAATAATCACTGGTAAATTAACATTTAAAAGTTTCACTCCACTCGATTACATGGGTGCTATGTGATCTCACCGTAACCATTCCCTCAAAATGAGCCTTCTTACCTCTGCCTCCATATGTAGTATGTTTCTTTTCCCTTACCCTTTTTATTCTTTTTGACTATCATACCAAGTCTTTTCTTCTTTTCACTCTCAAACTCATATTTCTCGCTACTTCTTCATCAGTCACTTTCCCATCGGTTCCCAATCGTATGGGAACTTCTTACAAGTCCACTCCATGGAGCAACCAGCATGGTTGAAGGCCACAAACAATTTCTCAGAGTTAAATTCAATGGAGAGGACTTCCGGTAAGATGGCAGAATAGACAGACGCTGTGCTAACTACCTCCCAGGATCACACCAAAATTACAATTTATACAACATTCAACCCCGCAGGTCCCTGGAACACTAGATGAACAGAATCACTAAATGAAGAACTTAAAGAGGAAGTCGCATTGGGTCTGGTAGGACGGGCAGAGACGAGAGAGGGCAAACCCCGTGAGGGAAGTCCCAGCTGTGGAGAGGCTTCTCCGGTTGGGGGAGAGACCCTCCGGCCGCACACCAAGCTCACCAGCCCAGAGTTCCTTTGCCGGGAAGAGGAGTTCCAAGATAGCCGGCAGTAAATTAGTGAGGACTCTCTTTGCTCAGCTCGGTGAGGCTGAGGGCGGCTGGAGAATCAGTGGGGCTGGCGCCCGGGCTTGCTCCACGGTGAGCTCTTACCTGGTTCCTGGTGGAGGGAGTGGCTGTGTGAGCCGGGAGTCTGCGGGGACGGACTGAACTGAGCACCTTTGGTGCAAAGCCTGGAGGTTCTTGGACTGTTGTTCCCCTGGTGTGGAGACTGCATGCAAGTGGTGTAAGGAGGGTGCCATTTTGTCAGGCTTCGGCCCTCCCATGGAGGATCAGGTCCGAGACCTCATTGATCTGGTGGAATTGGTGCAGAGGTGCTGTGTGTGCGTGCGTGTGCATGCGGCCTTGGATCCTCACCCTCTGCCTGGCTTATACTGCGTTGCCAGGGAAACACTGGGTGGATGCCCTCCAGCTTCAACAGGCTGCTCACTGAGACCCAGGAGTGTGCCAGTCTCCTGGGATCCCCACCCTCCCCACGGCCTGTGCTGCATTGCCAGGGAAACACCTGGTGGGCATGCTCTGGCTCCAACAGGCTGCTCATTGAGACGCAGGAGTGTGTGAGCCGCCTGGGGTCCCTGCTCTCCACACTGCGCTTGCAGAGTTGCCAGGCTGGTGACTGGTTTTCGGACTGCTCTGCCTGATCTGCGAGCGGCTGACTGGGACAGGCTGAGACTGGGAGTTTTCCTGGGAGTGTTGGGCCATGAGCTGTGTGCTTGCGTGATCCAGCCAGGGCTCTCCTGGTGATCTATCTAACACATCAAAGCAATCCCAGAGTGACAGCAAGAATGGGGAAACAAAGAAACATGTCACAAGTAAAAGATCAGAAGAAACCTCTAGAAATGGAGCTAAATGAAACAGAGGGATCCAACCTTTCAGAGACAGAGTTTAGAACACTGATGATAAGAATGTTTAACAAAATTAGTGAGGACACAAGGAAGGATAGAGAAATCATAAAAAACAACCAGTTAGAACTAAAGAATACAATAACTGAAATGAAGAACACACTTGAAGGAATCACCAGTAGAATAGATGAAGCAGAGGAGCAGATCAGCAATTTGGAAGACAAAATAGCAGAAATCACCCCATTTGCACAACAAAAAGACCAAAGAATAAAAAACAATGAAAATAGTTTAAGAGCCCTATGGGACAAGATGAAGTGCTACCACCTTTGCATCATAGGAATACCAGAAGGAGAAGAGAAGAAGCAAGGGATCGAGAATGTATTTGAAAAAATAATGACCGAAAACTTCTCTACCCTGGTGAAGGAAATCAACATACATGCCCAGGAAGTACAGAGGGTTCCAAACAAGCTGAATCCAAACAGGTCCACACCAAGACACATCATAGTTAAAATGGCAAAGGTTAAAGACAGAGACAGAATCCTAAAAGCAGCAAGAGAAAGATAGCAGGTTACATACAAAGGAACTCCTTTTAGACTAACAGCTGACTTGTCTACAGAAACTCTGCAGGCCAGATGGGAGTGGCAGGAGATATTCAAAGTGACACAAAATAAAGGTCTGCATCCAAGATTGCTCTACCCAGCATGGCTATCACTTAAAATTGAAGGAAAAATAAAGAGCTTCTCAGAAAAGAATAAGCTTAAGGAGTTCATTACCACCAAGCTAGCATTGCAAGAAATGTTAAAGGGCTTTTTTAAACAAAAGAAAGGGGTAAACAAGCTAACCCAGGAAGACCGGGAATACAAATAACAAAATGGCAATACATATGCACCTATCAATAATCATTTTAAATGTGAATGGGCTAAATGCTCCAATCAAAAGACAGACAGTGGCTGAGTGGATAAGAAAATAGGACACATGTATATGCTGTTTACAGATGGAATAAGATATTTCATGCAAATGGAAATCAGAAAAAAAAGCTGGAGTAGCAGTACTTATTTTGGACAAAACAGACTTTAAAATGACTACAATAAAAGACAAAGAAGGGCACAATAACCCTAATAAACATTTTTGCGCCCAACATAGGAACTCCTAATTACATATAACAGATTTTGACAGACATAAAGACAGAGATCAACAGTAACACTATCATAGTAGGGGACTTCAACACCCCATTGTCACCAATGGACAGACCCTTTAGACAGAAAATCAACACAGAAAGAGTGGCCTTAAACGACACTTTAGACCAGCTGGACTTCGTCGATATTTTTAGAGCATTTCATCCTGAAAAAACAGAATATACATTCTTTTCAAGTGCACATGGGACATTTTCCAAGATAGACCATGTTAGGCCACAAAACAAGTCTCCGTAAATTTCAGAAAATTTAAATCATTTCAAGCAAATATAAAGGAAAAATTGATGGTTGCTGGCTGGGAGGGAGTGGGGATGAGGGAGAGGGGGAAGGTTTTGGACAGCGTAGGTGGGTGACTACAATGTTGCCGCAGGGATATGGGAGGCAGTTCTGGGAATGTAATTGATAATGTTGTGAAGAGACTATTATGTTAAGTGAAATAAGTCAGTTGGGGAAAGAAAAATACCATATGATCTCACTTATATGTGGAATGTGAAAAACTGAATAAATGATCGAAGTAAACAGACTCATAGATATAGAGGAAAAACTGAGGGTTGCTAGTTGGGAGAGGGGTGGGGATAAGGGAGAAGGGGAAGGGATTAGACAGCATAAATAGGCAACTACAATATTGCCACAGGGATATGAAACACAGTTCAGGGAATATAATAATGTTGTAAAAATTTTGTGGCGTGTCAGATAGTCACATGTCTTGTTAGGGAGACCACTTCATGGGTGGAGTAGAGGCTTGATCACTGCACTGTACACCTGAAGCTGATATTGTATAATATTGCATGCCAACTGTAACTGAATATATAGATAGTCATGGGATGTGGAGTATACTGTGGAAGGGAATCAAAGGAATTGTAATAGATATGTATGATATGTCGGGGGAGGAGTGGGATGGCGAACTGGGGGAGGGGGGTTGTCACTTTGAGGGGTAAAAAGTATAACTATTGCACTGTGTTGTACATCTGCAACTGATTTAAAAAAATGTTTATTTCACAATAAAAGGTTATTAAAAAAAAAGAAGAATGAAATCGTACCATTTGCAATGATATGGATGGACCTAGAGACTACTATGTTAAGTGAAATAAGTCAGTCAGAGAAAGACAAATACCATATGATCTCATTTATATGTGGAATCTGAAAAACTGAATGAATGAGCAAAGTAAACAGAAACAGTCTCATAGATATAGAGAGTTGCTAGTTGGGAGGGGCATGGGGATGAGGGAGAACGGGAAAGGATTAGACAGCATAAATAGGTAACTACAGTATTGTCACAGGGATGTGAAAGACAGTTCAGGGAATATAATGTTAAAATTCTGTGGGGTGTCAGCAGTTCAGGGAATATAATGTTAAAATTCTGTGGGGTGTCCGATGGTCACATGTTTTGTTAGGGAGACCACTTCATGGATGGAGTAGAGGCTTGATCACTGCATTGTATACCTGAAATTGATGTTGTATAATATTGTATGCCAACTGTAATTGAATATATAGATAGTCATGGGATGTGGATTATACGGTGGAAGGGAGTCAAAGGAATTGTAATAGATAGTATGATATGGGGGGAGAAGTGGGGGGGAAATTGGAGGAGGGGGGTTTTTACTTTGAGGGGTAAAACGTATAACTATTGCACTGTGTTGTACACCTGAAGCTAATTAAAATAAATTAATTAATTAATTTAAAAAAAGAGTTAATTAAACTGACAAAAATTTGAGCATTGAACTAAAAAGTGTTTTTTTTTTTTAAGATTTTATTGGGGAATTGGGGGAGGGGAACAGTGTTGGGGAATCAGGAAAGGGGAACATACAAGTTGCTGTCCTTTTTGTTCTTCAGTCTAGTTGTGGAAGACGTTGCTTCACTGGCCCATGTTGGGATTATCATTGCGCTCTTCGTGGTGAGGCAGTCAATCGCCGGTCATAGGACGGGCCCTCACGGGGCTCACAGCAGCTCACACCAGCTGCCAGGAGCTCACGCTGGCTGCCAGCCACTCACATTAGCTCATGGCAGCCCTCTGCAGCAGGGGCTGCAGCCTACAGAGTAACCAGCAGCTGTTGTTCATCATCTTAGCTGTAGAGGATGCAGCATCACTGGCCCTCATGTGGGATCCCAACCAGGGTCCTGCTGCTCAGAGCTGGTGTCCAAGCCAACTCCTAACCAATGCACCCCTCCACTGGCCCAGAACTAAAAAGTTTTATATTCATTCTCAGATTTATAAAGGAAAGATAGATTTTAGTTTTAAAAAAATTTTCTTCTGCAAAAGTTTGATTTGTGTCTGAAGAGACTCAAAGAATATAATGATGGTGAGGATAATGATTCCAGATAACACTTCTTGGTGGTGGGTGTCATTTAATCCTCATAGCAACCCCAAGAGGTGTGTCCGTACTATTATTATCCCCATTTTATTGATAGGGAAATGGAGGCTCATTGATATTAAATAACTTGTACAAGGTCGCATAGTTAAAAGAGCTGGAATCAGAGTTATAACCTAGGTCACTTGGCCTAATTCCAAACTCTGTTCTCAAATGAGTGTATACATCGACCGAACCAATTCCACATAATTCTGGCTCTCTCAGAAATTCTACATTTTGTAGCATTGTTTCTTAACATTTGTAATGCCAGCACATCTTTTTAATAGGCTCCATTCCTAAATTACAGTGCTAATGTTTTCCAGGAATTGGAAGAAGCAGGGAAGAACTGGCACCATTCCTTGGCATTCTGCAAGACACAGGAAAGAGCAAATCCCTCCAGGCAAACTGTTTTGTTCCCAAAGAGCTATTGAAAATGTCTTGTTATTCACGGTAGAGAGACCACTTCTTTATTGTGAATATTAATTCAGGAAATATGTTAGTGAAGGGATCATCCATGTGAGAAGGGCAGCTGTGGACACTCTTTTTCTGCCTGGTATTTTCTATATTCAGTTCAAATCCACATGTCAGCTCAGCTGACTCCTTGTTCTTGAGCAGTGATACCAGCTGTCAGTTTTGGCAGCTCATTTTTCTTCTCATTTCTTTTTCAATTTCAGAAGCTCATTTGATTTCTTCCCTAGGTTCCTGTCCCCATCTTACAACCACTAATCTATTGATAAAGAGACTATGCCTAAAGCACTTCTTATCTTCTAGTCCATTAAAGTATTACAGGATCTAGAATTTTCCCAAACACTATAAATTAATTATATATACATATATAATTAAACACTGTGAAAGTCAACACAGAAGATGGTGGGCGAAAGTAATGAATTTTCATACCTTGGTTCTGTTCCATCTGATAGTCACTTATCCACTCTGGGCCTGTTTCTGTATTTATAAAAAGAAGAGTTGATTAGATTTCTATAGTTCCTCCTATCTGAGGAAATTTCTAATATTTATAGTAATAATAACAACATCTATCATTTATTGAGCATTTCATTCATTCCAAACACTGTGTAAGTGCATCTTTCTCATTATCTCATTTAATCTTCACAAGAACCTTAGATGATAAGTGTTAATGTTAATATTATCTCACTTTTCAATTCAGGAAAATGAGGCCTAAGGGGATTAAATAACTTCATTAATAGTACTCAGTAATAGTAAGTGGTTTCCATTGATATTGTAGCTACACACAAATATTACAGTTTATGTCTCCTTCTGGGCACTGGTCAGACTTGATTTCCCTAGCCCCCTCCCCTTCCTTGAAGTTAGGCATGGTCATGAAAAATGCAATGCTCAGTGAAATGTGAACCTAAGTGATGCGCATCATTCTAAACAAAAGTTTGAGGAGTCAGTGTGAAATTTGCCACAATTCTTTTTCTACCTGCCATCGGTGTTTCAGATATTGATGTCAGCTCTATCAACTTGGGTTCTGGAGTGAACACAATACAGATAAAGGGCTCTAGCAATCCATACTATCATTTAGTGTGAGCAAAAAATAAATCTTTGTCTATCTTGGGGTTGTTTATCACTGCAGTGACTGATACTATAACCCATATGGCAAAAATAATTTTGCAGACATAATTAAGGTTACTAATTGCTATGTGTTGAATTATGTCCCCTAAAAAGATGTTGAAATCCTAATCCCTGGTACCTGTAGATGTGATTTTATTTGGGAATAGGATCTTTGAAGATGATTAAGTTAAGATGAGGTCATTAGGGTAAAACTTAATTCAATATGACTTGTGTCCTAATGAAAAGGGCAAAGACAGATACTCATGTAGGAAAGATGATGTGAAGAGACAGAGAGAATGCCTTTACTAGCCAAGGAATGCCTGAGGCTCCAACAGCTATGGGAGAGGCATGGAACAGATTCTCCCTCACAGTGCTCAGAAGGATTCAACCCCACCAGCACTTTGGTTTTGGACTTCTAGCCTTCAGAACTGTGAGGTGATACTTTTCTGTTGTACAACCACCTAGTTTCTGGTACTTGGCTACAGTACCCCTAACAGATTAATACACCATTCATTTGACTTTGCATTAAGTAAAAGGAAGATTATTAGGGTGGGCACAATCTAATCACATGAGCTCATTAAAAGCAGAGAGTTTTCTTCAGCAAAGAAAAAGTCTAAGTGATTCCAAGCATGAGAAGGATTTGATGCACCATTGCAGCCTCTGGAGGAGGCCAATGGTTGGTAACTGAGGCAGGCTGTAGGAGCTAAGAACAGTCAGGCTGACAGCAAGCCAAAAAAAAAAAAAAAAGAAATTCAGTCCAGCTACTTACAAGAAAAAAAATTCTGCCAACAACCTGAATGAGCCTGGAAGTAGGTTTTCCCCCAGAGCCTCCAGATATAAGAGCTGAGCCCAGACAGCACTTTGATTTTTGGACTTTGATTCCCAGAGCAAGAGAATCCAGATTTCTAACCTATGAGATAATAAATGGGCATTGTTTTAAGCCACAGTTTAGGGGTACGCAGCCATAAAAAGCAAACATTGAGTGCTTTCTTCACCAGAAGTTATTGTAGGTATTTTATATTAAAAAGAAAATAGTCGGGCCAGCCGAGTGGCGCATTGGTTAAGAGCTGGTTTTTGGATGCCAGCAGCCCCGGTTTAGATCCCACATATGAGGGCCAGTGACACTGCCCTCTACAGCTAATAACAGCTCTACCTGGAGCTGGGCTGCGCGAGCCCTGGCGACGGTGTAGGCTGCAGCCCCTGCTGCAATGGGCTGCCATAGGCTACAGTGAGTGGCCGGCAGCCAGCATGAGCTGCCAATAGCTGTGGTGAGCGACATCCAGAGGCTGGCGACCCATCTGCCTCATCCGGGAAGAGCGCAATGATGATACCAACATGGGCCAGTGAAGCAACGTCCTCCGCAACTAGACTGAAGAACAAAAAGACAGCAACTTGTCTGTTCCCCTCCCCCAATTCCCCAATGAAATCTTTAAAAAAAAATAGTCAAAATATTGCCATGGGGCTATTTGTTGTCCCAAGGCAATAAAGATAAATTCACAATGGGAAATTATATGACTTCTGAGGAAAAAGAGCCATGTAACAGACAATTAAGAGAACACCCTATTCAAAAGATAGTAGAACCAGTGGAACAGACAGAATGGGAATTTTCAATAAGTATAATAAATTTCTTTATAAAGCTAATTAATGTTGGGAACATGAAGAAGGAACAAGCAATTATGAAAAAGAACCATGTAGCAATATCAAATATGAAAACAATATGTAATTGTTAAAATAAAAATATATAATGGCAAAACAAATTATGCCTTCTGTCCCCAAAGAAACCTTGGCACCACTTTGCAGCCCCCTATAAGAGTGAATTGCCAGGTGCATGGAAATAACTTGTCAGAAGCTTTTGAAATATTATAGAAGAGGCCAGAAAAAAAATACCTTAGAGAAATATAAACTGAATTTCTTTTTACAAGATAATCTCTTAAGAATTCTTCAAATAGACATTAGGAAGTTTTATATCTAATTTATTCTCCCTCCTCAGATATTCCACTGAATTATTGAGACTAAATGAGCTATGTGGGGAAACTTCCAGCAAAACTTTATCATAGCTTTGTTCACAAACATGCCTGATTCAACCTAACTACTCTGTGAACTTGTGATTGCCACACCTCAGAAATGATAAATGGAGACAGGAAAGTCAGAGAAGGGCAAATAAAATAATTAATCAGCTTGAAGGGCTCATACAAGAGCATAGCCTGGTTGCTTTGGGGCTTTTTATTCTTGTGTGTCAAGCCTTGGCCCGTCTCTGGCCTCTGCTGTCCCTCTTTCCACTGAGGGCCAGCAGATGGGAATCTTGCATCCCTACAGCTGACTTAACTCCTCCTTGTCTGATTTTCCTCCAGTTGAAGAAGGACAGCCCATCCAGGCTCCAGGGCAGAGTATGCTTAGTGACCTGTCCAGGGCCACAGTGACCTGGGGGATGGAGAATGGAGAGCAGACATAAGATCAAAGTCAAAGTCAGGGGCTTGTTAAGGAGCAAGCCAGCTCAAGTGAAGGAGAACAAGGCACAGATTCTAAATGCAGGAATTCAGTGAACTAGGAAGGCTAAAATAAAGTGACTGGTGAATTAAGTAGGAGGTAGTCTAGAGGATTTCCATCAACAGAGTGCACATCTCTGTGGAACCTTTTGAATAGACTTCTATAGAGGCATTTAGAGGATGGATGAGTGACTTTAGTTCTACCCCTGAGCCACAGCTGAGTGGTTTCAACCTTACTACCTTTGATAAGCTTTTCTGATACCGACTCTCTGATATTGACCCTGCCTAAAAATGAAGAGTATCTCCTATTCTTAGATCTCGCATCATGATGCTCCACCAATTTCATTTGGAAGTTTAAGACCATGTGCTACACCCTTGGGATACCATGCTTCACCTGCTCCCACCTTGATGGTGGGGTGGAATGTTATCTTGCCTCGCTGTCACTAGGCCACCTCATCCTACTTCAGTTGACTGGGATGTGCTAAAGAACAGAAATATGACAGGAACATCCAAGGACAGGAGAAGACATGATCACAGTTTACAAATCACAGACTGTAAAAGGCATTGTTGGACACATTCTGAACACAGACACTCTTAGATCTTAAAAGTGGTTATTTGGTTTAAATAAAGTACTATTTTTTACATAAAGTGATTGTATAAAAACTACTGGTACAAATTTTAACAAAGTCAGTGGTAATGGCTCAATATAAAAAGAAATTTATGATGGATCTGCTAAAACCTATGTATGAAATCTGCATAATAGATTAGTAAGTGAAATTAGGATTATTCTTAGTATTATCTGAGGTTAATGTCCTAGAGAACAATGGTGTGTGGACTTTTGTTGACATTTTTTGGAGGGTGGGGCATCTAGCACTCATATTCCCTTTCTAAGAGAACCCTGTTTCCTCTGGGGGAATTATCTCTCCCAAGTATAAGCAGTCTTTGTGCTGCTATATTCAGGATCTCTGCCTTCCCTATCCAAGGGGAAATAGGAATCTCTCTCCTGGGACATTGAATTACAAGAAAATTGAATTAAGATGATGACAGCAACAACTTTTGAAGCTTGTAATTCTGAAATATAGTCCAGAATATGCTCTGCTGCCTGGCTCTGGGGACTATCTGAAGTCCTGTCTTGGTTCTATGTTTGGTCCTAACTACCTCTTGAACTGTCCATCACTCTGTGAGTTACCCCCTGTGAAAATCGTGCTGGTTCTTGTTAATTACAACACCAGAATCTCAATGGATATGCCCTCTGCACTCTGTTAAGGCATGGCTACATGAATCATTAAGTGTGGCATCCAAAAAACCTGAGGACTGATGTCTGTCCTTCCACTGACTTATTCTGTGATTCTGAAAAATTTGCTTAGCTTCACTGAGTCTTAGCATCCTTACCTGTAGAATGAGGAGCAACACCCTCATTGCAGGTTGTTGTTGAAATTAGATGTGCATTTTTGTGAAAGTTTTTAGTATACATAGAAAGCAAGCCTGTGAATTTCCATGTCAAAGTGGTCCATTAATAATGAAAAATTGGACGTTGGTGATTTGGCCAGTGATGACAAGATGGAGTGTCAGACATTCATCTAAAAATCAAAGATTCTGTAGAGAAAGTTACACTTAATAATTAAATTACATTCCCCCCGATTACTATGTTAGTCAGAGATCAGAATTAGTCTTTTGTAGGTATATTAATTCAGGCAACATTCTTTCTTTGTTGGCAATAAAGGTGATAGAAAATTTGCCATATGAATATTTACAAAGTACCTGGGTCTGGAGTTATGTTTGTATACTTATTACTCAGTTCCTGGCACATTTAAGCTGCATCTCTGTTTACAATAAAATGAAAATCATTTGCTTCTTTACACAAATGTTACTTTCAATCTGAAATAAAGAATAGATAGCATCAATTTACTGAAGATTGAAATTTTGTTCTCGGAAGTAACAGCAGACAGAGCAGGCCTTTTCCAGAAACAATTAGAACAGTGACTGACAGGTTCTACTTTCTCTGCATTTGCAATGCTTTGTGTTAGTTAATATGCTGTGGAGGATTCGTATCATACATGAATTCTTGGCAGAAACAGGGAAGCAAGAAAACAAGTTGGCTTACCCTCCTATAACTAAAGATTAAAAAACCTTGCATCGGTACAACAGTAAATTTTTAAAATAAAATAACAATAAAGAAAAAAATATCCTATAATGTGCTTTGCTCTGTGCTGGATGTTTTGGAGCAGTGGGTCTAAGGAACCCAGTTATCAAGAAGCACTGTGCAAAACAGTGCCTTCTTTACCTATGACCAACCTGCATTGGGTGAGCACATTCATTTATGGAAACCTTGGGGCAAATTGAATAGTTATGGGTCCTAGCCAGAGAAGAAAAATGATGGAACAGCCACTACTTTATGGCAACATTTTTCAAAGTGTCATATGGGATCATCCTTCAACCAAATTATCTTGAGATTGTAAAAAAAAAAAAAAAAAAAAAAAAGGTGTATTTTTGGGAGTCTCCCTTGATTCAAGGCATTAGGATCACTGTGCGTGAGACCTTAGGAGATTTTTTGCTGAGCTAATGTTTAAGAAACACTAACCTGGGGGCTTCAAAAGTCTAATTCTTTTTTTTTTTTAGAGTTTTTTTTTTTAATTGGGGAATTGGGGGAGGGGAACATCGTTGGGGATTCAGGGAAGGGGAACAGAGAAGTTGCTGTCTTTTTGTTCTTCAGTCTAGTTGCGGAGGACGTTGCTTCACTGGCCCATGTTGGTATCATCATTGCGCTCTTCCCGGATGAGGCAGATCGGTCGCTGGCCTCTGGATGTCGCTCACTGCAGCTATTGGCAGCTCACGCTGGCTGCCGGCCACTCACTGTAGCCTATGGCAGCCCATTGCAGCAGGGGCTGCAGTCTACACCGTCACCGGGGCTCCCGCAGCCCAGCTCCAGGTGGAGCTGTTGTTAGCTGTAGAGGGCAGTGTCACTGGCCCTCATATGTGGGATCCGAACCAGGGCCACTGGTATCCCAAAATCAGCTCTTAACGAATGCGCCACTCGGCCGGCCCCAGAAGTCTAATTCTTGCCTGATGCAATTTACCTTCTAGTTAAGAAGAGAAAACAAGAAAATGCACTTCATAAACAATTATAGATTCTGTTTTATGAGAGCTAAAACAAGAAAGAGAGAGAATTCTGAACAGATAGGAAATGTGAAAGAGATTCTTATTAATGGCAAAAATGTTATGTTTTGCCCTAATACCAGATCTCTCTAATCTAACAGTTATTAAATGACCACTGGAATCCAGCATAAGACATTTCCCCCCCACAAATATTTGGTCAGCACAGTGATTTTTGAAATTTGAGTTATTAGCCAGCATTTTAAAGCTGGGAAATATAACATAAAAATCAACATATCTAGACCTTCCTGAAAAGTTGAATTGGCATTAATCAGCTGTCATTGAGTAACAGCTGCCTCTGCTTTAGGCAAGCAGTTGGAGTTCATTTTATGACAAGGCCCACATTCTCTTTTCCTCAACCAACCAAAGTGCCAGTTGACATTTATCCTTGAGCTTATGTTGGTGGTTTTGTTGCTATTCAATTAAGAAGAAAGTTAAATATTTTCACTTTGGGGTTGTCGATCACCATCTGCCTAGCTCTGATAGTTGGAGGCATTGAGTTTGAAAACTCTCCAGCAGTGATGATGGAAACTCTAATCCCTGTAGACTTGACCCCACTGTTTGCAAAATCGAGGCATCAGAGGGTACTTTACCAGAAACATAGGCTTTGCATTTCGTAATAACTTTGCAAATAAGCAGCATTCCTTTTCAAAACTCTTGCAGGACAGTTCAAAAGAGACTTTTGAATTCATAAACTCAACTATATAGTTAACTAGTTAACAGGAGAGAGAGAAAGAGAGAGATGCTCCGAAATCTAGAATACTCAGTTCTGGGGCTATCGGACCAAACTGACATTGATTGCACAGACATCAGTGTACTTATCGTTCAAGTAAAATATAGATACTTAGGAAGATTTAAAAGCCGAATTTTTATAATCTACCAGTGAAACAATTCACAGAGTATATAGCACTTTATGTTTTATAAAGGGACATTGTATTATTCCTTTCATTTTTCACAGAAACTCTGAAAAAAATATATTCTTACCTCACTTTATATTGATAGATCAGGACTCCGCTGTTTGGCGGTTAACTGATTTTTATGAGGTCAAGTAGCTACTAACCAGCAAAGCTGGAGTTTAAACATAGTTCTTTTGATATAAATGTATTTTTCTCTCCATCACAACAACCACCTTCCATTATAATTTCAGAACTATATTCATAATTTTCAGAAGTGTATTCATATAAAGACAGTGGAATGTAGCACCACAAATCATACTAACCATCAGAAGAGATCTCAAGTTCCAGACACTCAGATTTTTATTTCCCCGCAAATAAAATAGACAAATGCAAGGGTAGCTAACGTAATTCTTCTCTCTGTTCAAGTTTAAAAGCAATGTTTTTTTGTTTTTCATGTCTGGACAATTATTTAAGATATGTACTAGAGGCAATGAAAGGCCATGGGAATGATCATGATACAGTCAAGTCTTCATTGAAGACTTGAACAGGGCAAGTTCTACAGACATGGCATATTAAAGCTGTCAGAGATCCTAAAATTGTTTAATCTGGTTCTCCTATTTATAGATGAGGATACAGAGCCCAGAAAAATGGCATCACTTCTAAAGATGACATGTGAACCCCAATTTCATGCACCCTAAGAGTACATATTTCTTGTTAAATTTATTTTTATGAGTTTATCTTTTTTGTTTATATTGTAACTTTGGTCTTTCCTCCCTTAAAGTTTTCTGTTTTAGAAGCTCTTTCATCTATAATTGGTCTGTTAGAGTTTATTTCTTTTTTGGTATCTATTTGTGTAAAAGACATATTATTAATACAATAATAAGTACCTGGGAAACCACCACTCACTCAAGCCAAAAGCTCGGGCCCTGTCCATAACCTGCTACAAATAAATGCACAGTCCTCTCCAATCCATTTCTCAGTCTTGCCTCAACCCGGTAACTACCATGCTGAATCTCAGGTTCATTCTTTCCTTCTTGCTTTCCTTGATATTTGGGTTTATTACATCTACATGTTTTCATAAAAAGTGTGTATGTGGTTGGAAATTAGCTATTTGTATTAAGAGTGATTGCTTTTCATTCTTCTACTTTTTTGCTCATTTCTTTTCCTTCTCTCACCCCTAACAATGATATCCTCAAGTAGTAATTGACTCGCTGCTTTTATCTCTAGAGACTCTTTTCCTGACAGATTTGATCCTCCGCAGGGTTCAAACCTCTCACCTCCATTCTGATGATGCCATGTATAGATCTCTAATATCTCGCCACCTCTAATCACATCATCTTAATTGCATACATAGATGGACATTGATTTTGTAGTCACAATTTTTGAACTTACTTAAAATATACAATGAAAAAATCAAGGTTTGGCTAAGTGAAGACAAATAGTAGAGAATTGGAATTAGAAATTCATAGAGAAGAGCCACCCTTCTGGTATGGATAACAAAACTGCACGTTTACATGGGAGAGAATTAAATTTTGATCTTGTCGAAGCTAATATTATTTGAGCACTCTCTGTTTCTTGTAGCTAAACCTAATTATAACTGAAACACTGGTTTCTGTGGACCATAAAATAATAAGGGCTAACATTAATGGGTCATTATCTTCCAAGTTCATTGCTAAATAAATACTGAACATCTACCACCTCCTTTAATCTTCACAGTGACTTTCTGAGTTGGTTGCTATCATCATTTTCACCTTTAGATAAGGGAACTGAAGGTTTCTTAAGTACCAAGTTTCCATGGTTAGTAGTGATTGAGCTGGATTTCCAAACCCACTCTTTTCTCTCTCTCTCTCTCTCTCTTTTTTTTTGTAGTTTCAGTTATACAAAACAAAACAGTGTAATAGTTAGACATTTACACCCCTCACAAAGTGATAACCCTCCAATCTACTACCCCTCTGAAAATGAATGATTTTTAAAATTCCATTGACTATATTCCCTATGTTGTACTCCACCTCTGTGACTGCATACATTTAATTATAATTGACATTCAATATTATTCAACTTCAGTTTCATGTGTACAGCATCGTGGTCAGGCATCTACACAGTCTATGAAGTGGTCCCCTTAATAATTCCACTGACCATCTAGCACCTTACATAATCTTTAGAACATTATTGATTATATTCCCCAAACTGTATTTCATATCCCTGTGGCTGTATTATGACTACTAATTTGTACTTTCTAATCCCTTTACCTTCTCTCTCTCCCATCTAGCAACCATCAGGTTTTTTTCCCCCAATGTCTGAGTGTATTTCTGTTTTCTTTTTTCATTTATTCTGTTCTTTAGATTCCACATATAAGTGAGATCATGTGGTATTTGTCTTTCTCAGTCTGACATATTCCACTTAGCATAACATTCTCTAGGTCCATCTATGTCATTGCAAATGGCAAGATTTTATTCTTCTTTATGGCCGAGTAATACTCCATCATATAAATGTACCACAGTTTCTTTATCCAATAGTCTATAGATGGACATTTCTTTGTTTCCATATCTTGGCTATTGTGAATAGTGCTGCAATCAACATAGGGGTGCATATATTTTTTTGAATCATTGTTTTGGATTTCTTTGGATAAATACTCAGGAGTGGAATTGCTGGGTTGTAAGGTAGTGCCAATTTCAATTTTTTTAGATACCTCCATACTGTTTTCCATAGTGGCTGCACGAGTCTGCAATCCCATCAGCAGTGCACGAGGGTTCCCTTTCCTCCACATCCTCGCCAGCACTTGTTATTTGTTTATTTATTGGTGATAGCCATCCTGACCGGCTGAGGTGGTATCACATTGTGGTTTTTGTTATATTAGCATTTCTCCAATGATTAGTGACATTGAGCATTTTTTTCATATGTCTGTTGGCCATCTGTATCTCCTCTTTAGAGAAATGTCTCTTCATGTCCTCTGCCTGTTTTTTAATTTGTTTGTTTGTTTGTTTGGTGTTGAGGTGCATGAGTTTTTTATAAATTTTGGATATTAACCGCTTTTCAGATGCATCATTGGAAAATATTTTCTCCCATTCAGTAGGACATCTTTTGTTTTATTGATGGTTTACTTTGCTGGGAAAAAACTTTTTAGTTTGATGTAGTCCCATATGTTTATTTTTCCTCTTACTTCCCTTGCGAGGGGATATATCGGTAAAAATATTACTAAGGATATTGTCTGCAAATTTACTTCCAATATTTTCTTCTAGGAGTGTAATGGTTTTGGGTCTTACATTTAAGTCTTTAATCCATTTTGAATTTTTTCTTGTATATGGCATAAGAAAGCTGTCCAGCTTCATTTTTTTTGCATGTGTCTGTCCAGTTTTCCCAGCACCATTTATTAAATACACTGTCTTTACCCCAATGTAAATTCTTGCTTCCATTGTCATAGATTAAATCACCATATAGGCATGGACTTATTTTGGGGCTCTCTATTCTGTTCCATTGATCTACGTGTCTATTTTTATGCCAATAACATGCTGTTTTGATTACTATAGACTTATAGTATGATTTGATGTCAGGTAGCATGATACTTCCCACTTTATTCTTATTTCTAAACATTGCTATGGCTATTTGGGGTCTTTTAAGGCTCCATATAAATTTTAGTTCTGTGAAAAATGTCATTGGTAATTTGATAGGTATTGCATTGAATCTATATATTGCCTTAGGTAGTATGGACATTTTAAGCTATATTAATTCTTCCTATCCATGAGCATGATATATGTTTCCATTTATTTGTATCTTCTTTAATTTCTTCAGTGTCATAATTTTCTGAGTAGAGGTCTGTTATTTCCTTGGTTAAATTTATTCCAAAGTATTTTATTGTTTTTGAAGCAATTGTAAATGGGATTGTTTTCTTAATTTGTCCTCTGATAGTTTGTGTTGATGTATATAAATGCTACTGATTTCTGAATATTAATTTTGTATCCTGCTACATTACTAAATTCATTTACCTTTCCTAATAGTTTTTGGTGGGGTCTTTGGGATTTTCTATATATACACTATCATGTCATCTGCTTAAAATGACAATTTTACTTCCTTCTTTTGGATGCCTTCTATTTCTTTTTCTTGTCTGATTGCTGTGGCTAGAACTTCCAGAACTGTGCAGGAAAAAAGTGGTGAAATTGAGCAACCTTGTCTTGTTCCTGATCTTAAGGGGAATGGTTTTAGCTTTTCCCCATTGAGTATGATGTTAGCCATGGGTTTAGCATATATGGCCTATATTATGTTGAGATATGATCTCGCTATTCCCACTTTGCTCAGAGTTTTTATCATAAATGGATGCTGAATTTTGTCAAATGCTTTTTTCTGAATCTATTGATAGGACCATATGATTTTTATTTTTCATTTTGTTCATGTGGAGTATCACATTAATTGATTTGTGGATATTGAACCAACCTTGGATACCACTTGGTCATGGTGTATGACCTTTATAATGTATTGCTGAATTTGGTTTACTAATATTTTGTTGAGGATTTTTATGTCTATGTTCATTAGGGATATTGGCCTATAGTTTTCTTGTTTTATAATGTCTTTGTCTGGTTTTTGGGTCAAGGTGATAGTGGCCTTGTAAAATGAGCTTAGGAGCCTTCCCTCCTTCTGGATTTTCTGGAATAGTTTTGAGGAGAATAGGTGATAATTCTTTTTTGAATGTTTGGCAATATTCACCTGTGAAGCTGTCTGGTCCAAGGCTTTTATTAGTTGGGAGCTTGTTGATTTCTGATTCAATTTTATTGGTAGTAACCAATCTGTTCAGATTTTCTGTTTTTTCTTAATTTGGCTTTGGAAGATTGTATGCTTCTAGAAATTTATCCATTTCTTCCAGATTGTGTGCTTTGTTGTCATATACTTTCTCATAGTATTTCTTAAATTTTTTGTATTTCTGTGGTGTCTATTGTCACTTCTCCTCTTTCATTTCTTTTTTTTGTTTGTTTGTTTGTTTGTTTGTTTTAAAGATTTTATTGGGGAATTGGCGGAGGGGAACAGCGTTGGGGAATCGGGGAAGGGGAACAGACAAGTTGCTGTCCTTTTGTTCTTCAGTCTAGTTACGGAGGACGTTGCTTCACTGGCCCATGTTGGTATCGTCATTGCACTCTTCCCGGATGAGGCAGATCGGTCGCTGGCCTCTGGATGTCGCTCACCGCGGCTACTGGCAGCTCACACTTGGCTGCCAGCCGCTCACGCTGGCTGCGGGCCACTCACTGTAGCCTATGGCAGCCCACTGCAGCAGGGGCTGCAGCCCACACCATCACCGGGGCTCGCACAGCCCAGCTCCAGGTGGAGCTGTTGTTAGCTGTAGAGGGCAGTGTCACTGGCCCTCATGTGGGATCCGAACCGGGGCCGCTGGCATCCCAAAACCAGCGCTTAACCAATGCGCCACTCAGCCGGCCCTCCTCTTTCATTTCTGATTCCATTAATTTGGGTCCTCTCTTTTTCTTGATGAGTCTGGCTAAAGGTTTGTCAATTTTGTTTATCTTTGGAAAGAACTAGCTCTTGGTTCCACTGATCATTTGTATTGTATTGTTTTTTTTTGTGTGTCTCTATTTCATTTATTCCTGCTCTGATCTTTACTATTTCCTCCCTTGTACTCTCTTTGGGCTTATTTTGTTGTTCTTTTTCCAGTTCCCGTAGGTGTAAAGATAGACTGTTGATTTGAGATTTTTCTTGTTCTTTAGGTAGGCCTGCATTGCTATGAATTTTCCTCTTAGTACTGCCGTTGCTGCATTCCATAGATTTTTGGGTCATTGTGTTTTCATTTTAATTTGTCTCAAGATATCTCTTGATTTCTTCCTTGATCTCATTGTTGACCCATTCATTATTTAGTAGCATGTTATTCAGTCTCCATGTGCTTGTGTGTTTTCCAGATTTCTTGTTGTAATTGATTTCTAATTTCATAGCTCTGTGGTCAGAGAAGATACTTGATATGATTTCAATCTTCTTAAATTTATTGAGACTTTTTTTTGTGGCCTAGCATGTGGTCTATCTTGGAAAATGGTCCATGTGTACTTGAGAGGAATTATATTCTGCTGTTTTGGAGTGCAATGCTCTAAAAATATCGATTAAATACAACTGGTCTAATGTGTCATTTAATGCCTCTGCTTCCATACTGATTTTCTCTCAAACCCACTTTTTTTTTTTTTTTTAAGATTTTATTGGGAATTGGTTGAGGAGAACAGCACTGGGGAATCGGGAAGGGGAACAGACAAGTTGCTATCCTTTTGTTCTTCAGTCTAGTTATGGAGAATGTCACTTCACTGGCCCATGTTGGTATTATCATGTGCTCTTCCTGGATGAGGCCATCGCTTGCTGGACATTGGAAGGCAGCTCAAGGCGGCTCACGGCAGCTCATGACAGTGCGTGCCAGCTTCCGGCCAGCCCCACTGCAGCCTATGCCATCACAGGTGACTCACGGCAGCCCAGCTCCAGGTCTAGCTGTTGTATCCTAGCTATAGAGGGCACAGCATCACTGGTCCTCATATGTGGGATCTGAACCGGGGCCCTGCTGCTCAGGGTTGGCATCCCAAGACAACTCCTAACCAATGCACCACTCGGCTGGCCCTCAAACCCACACTTGACTACTTCTCCATTCTGCCTTGTCTCACAGGTGCTGTGTAAAACACATGGATTGCTACATTAATTATAAACTACTAATCTATTAAATAAACTGGCTTGATGAAAATATTTTTTTTATTTATTATTTTGTTTCAGTTACCAAAAGATCTGGTGAAAGAACAAAAAGTTAGTACCTTGAGATCCAGGTTCCACCCTGGCAAAGATTTCTGTTTCTTATTCATGTAAACTTATAAAGGGTCCACAGCCTGGAACCCTTCTAACTCATCTTTCAGGTGTGAACAGCAGTGTTTACCTTATTGTATTGCACAAGCATGCTGTGAGAATTTGCTTCAGAGTTCAGAAAAGTATTGAAACACAATTTATTTATTTATTTATTTATTTATTTTTTAAAGATTTTATTGGGGAATTGGTGGAGGGGAACAGCGTTGGGGAATCGGGGAAGGGGAACAGACAAGTTGCCGTCTTCTTGTTCTTCAGTTTAGTTGCGGAGGATGTTGCTTCACTGTTGGTATCGTCATTGAGCTCTTCCCGGATGAGGCAGATCTGTCGCTGGCCTCTGGATGTCGCTCATCGCGGCTATTCGCAGCTCACGCTTGGCTGCCAGCCGCTCACGCTGGCTGCGGGCCACTCACTGTAGCCTATGGCAGCCCACTGCAGCAGGGGCTGCAGCCCACAGCATCACCGGGGCTCGCACAGCCCAGCTCCAGGTGGAGCTGTTGTTAGCTGTAGAGGGCAGTGTCACTGGCCCTCATGTGGGATCCGAACCGGGGCCGCTGGCATCCCAAAACCAGCGCTTAGCCAATGCGCCACTCGGCCAGCCCCTGAAACACAATTTAAACCACTGAATCCTGCCCTTTTACCAGTTAGGAATTGCTTCCAGCTGTTGGCAATGTGTCCTGACTATAGTGGCGTAGAAATTAGGAGACTGAAAGAAGCTTCAGGCAGTGACTTTGCTTGTACGTCATTGATTGCCCACCCATTACAAGGAAATGCAAGGGAAGTTTGGAAATGCTGTCATTTAGCTCGATACATGGCTGTCCAAGGATAGAGATGAGGTAGGCAGCCAGCAGTCTTGGCCAAAGGAATAATCCATATGGGTAGAGCACATAGACTCTTCACTCTTGACTCTGCTTATCCCCAAGTCAAGACTTTCACTGGCAGTGTGGAGGGTCTCAGCCAACATGAAATACAACAGACTCTTACCTATTGAAAATTAGCATATCAGGCCGAGAAAAATAAGAGAGTGAAGACCTTGGAAGATGCTGGGATGTCTGCTTCTAGCTTAGGAGAGGATGGGTTCCTCTAGTTGGAGTTCTTTATTAATTGAGATGATAGCTCTGTTACTGAAAGAGAAACTTTTATCAATAGGTTCTGATGCTGCACTGGGAATCTGACACATTTATTCATTTTAGATGGCCCTATTGAAATCATCACAAAGAAAATACTTAGGATGTAAATCTTTTTCTTTGTAAACTGAACTTTAATATCAAAATTCAATTTCAATATTAGTTATTGCAATCATCTGAAAAGAAATGATCTCTTAGAGTTAATAAATATCATTGCCTTTGAGTTTTCAGTTCCCATTAGTACAAAATTTGAAACTTCAACTCCAAATTATTAGTTAATAATTATCAGGCTTTCTTAATAACCCTCTGTAACATGCCATCTGGGGAAGTAACAACAAGAGGCAAATAATCCCTTCAAAGAAGACCTTTCCAGTGATTGCCAATTACTGGAATGATGAAATATATATTAAGAATTTTGAAAATTTAAACATCTATACAAATTTACATTATAAAACAATAGAACTGCATCAACAATGTAGGCTCATCACCAACTTTTGTAGGCCTTAGCCCTTTAGCCTAGATTGATTAAAAATTCCTCTACAAGTCCAGCCTAATTTACACTTGGCCATCAGTTAAGCACCCTTTCCTATGTTTTCCTTCATGGAATTAGGCATCACCATTTTCCCAGTTGTTCAAGTAAAAAGCATGAGAGCAACCTCTATGGTTCCCTTTTCCTCACACCCACCCCCATCCAGTTAGTCACTTTGTTCAGAAGATTGATCAAATCTGCTCTGTATTTTCCTTGTCCAGGCTACAGCTCCAGTTATAACCTTATATTGTATCTGGGAAATATTCCAGCAAGAATCTCTGAACTGATTTCCCTTCCCTATTTCAAACTGTTTAATCCATTCAAATCCTCTAGAGTCCCATAGATGTTTCTAAATTACAAATCTGGACATGGTCATTGTCTTATTGAAAATCCTATACAGCTCTACAGAGATTCCATGATAAAGGCTGAACCATTGGTTTAGCATTTGAAACCCTTTGAGGCCCTGCTCTTGCCTCTGTCTCCAATCATATTCCTGCCATGCCCTTATACACACCTTCAATCCAACCTTTCCAAACAACTGACTCTTCCCTGCACACGTCCTATAGTTTACTGCCTCCATTACATTTCAATGTGTTCACTCTGGAATTCCTCTGGGATGTCCTTCCTTTCTCCTCCTCCATGTGTCTTGCATCTTCATCTTGTTCTAAACTGCTAAAGTGTCACCCCTCAGAGAAGCCCCCCACTTTACTGTCTGTCTGATCTAGCTGCACACCCTCTGCTCCTGAATCGCTGCCCAAACTTTTACAAACAAGGCATTATGCTTGAAACTCCTTGATCTACTTGGGTTTTACCACTATGAAACAAAATGCTCCTTAAGGATAGGAGCTAGTTCCTTTTCTCTTTTGTAATTGTAGGGTGTAGCACAATGTCTATCATGGAGGGGTGCTGAACATGTTTCAAAACAACATAATGAAATAATTAATGAGCCTGGGATCTTGCACAGTTTAATTTTCTGAGAATTAGTCTTTGCAAATACAGTAGTATACTCAAAGTCACCTGTATATAGCCTCCATCATGCCCCTCCTTCTCTCATTTCTTACCATTTGCAGACTAACGTTGACAAGGTGAGAGAGGGGAAGAGGGCCCATTCTCAATAGAACACATTCTTATTGTCAACATCCCTACAGGGGGAAAAAAAAAGGTCCCCAGACACACACACTTGTTTTTAAACCTTCTAATTAGATTTACAATAAAGGGAGCTTGAGTGGGTACAGAAATTCTCAGAGGCAAATGTTGCTCCTTCCTTTCTCACATTTATGGCCGACAGAAGTAACTGATTCAAACACTCTCTTCCTCTGGGTCTCAGAAGTCTCAGAACCGTTCTCATCCTGGTCCACAAGATAGTCACTACAAACCAGCCAGCATTTGCTATCCCTGAACTATACTAACAGTTATATTTGACCTAGCAATATCTAGTAATGTGGGTGGGTGTCCCTTACTTCTGTTATCAGAAACTCTCTCCTGCTGGAATGGATGCTGCTGTGTTCTTATAGTCAAGAGGTGGACACCAGACAGACGCTGACTCCATTCCAACTCTTTTCTGGTATTTTAAAGAAGAAATGGTATAGATAGGCCCCTCTCCAGTAGTAGAAGTAAAGGAAGAGTGAGGCTCTGGAGCTGTTGGCTACCATTTGTACCTCTAGGATGAGGGACTGAGTTACAACAGAAGAGAATCCCAGCGAGAGAGGAAGAGCTGTTAGTGATCAAGACCCTGAGCTCCAATCGCATGCGAGCCCTTCCCACAGGTAGTGATATGCCCTGGAATCTGTCCGATTATTCCTCTGTTAACTCATTCAAGTTTGTTCTCTGTCACTTGTACCCAAAGAATTCTGGCTCATTCAAAAACTGCAATACTTAGGCCGTTGGAATTCAGAGAACTTTAGCAAGACTTAGCCAAGAATTTGTGGTTTTTAAGGACTTTATGAGAAACAGTCTAAAATATTGGCAAATAACATTATCTACTCTTTGTTCCAATAATACAGTAAAACAGTGACTTACTGGTTAATATTTTTATGTCTGATTTTTATGCACTGTGGGCAAAGTGGTAAAAATCTTGTGCTGGGAGTCAGGCCCCTTACATTCAATTGTTGTCCTATCACTAATTTGTTGCGCCATTGTTTAGCCCAGCCAGCCTTCAGCCATGCATGTTTTTAAAGTGGGCTCAACAAAACTTCAGTGGACAGAGTTTTGAAAATATTTGGCAAACACGCTAGTAACTTTAGACTATTTTAATAAGAAAAGGGTAAATGTTCAAATAGAAAACATGCTTAATAAATCTTTAAAATAGTCTCAACCATATTTTATCACGAAAAAAATTAGAACAACACATATAATTTTCTACTTACCATATTGCCAAAGACTTAGAGGATGCATGGTTTTTAATATTGTCAAGGGCATTTGGGTTAAGAATTCTCATGCCTTGGTCATACAAGTTTTGTGGAGGCAATGTGGAAATATGTAGTGACATTTTATTGCGACTTCCCTTCAGCCCAGTAATCCTACTGAGAGAAATTTATTGCAGGAATATAATTTTAAAAGTGCTTGTCCAAGTTCTAAACATGGGAACTCATCACAGCCACATGTATTATATGTAAAACTAGAACAACTTCAATTTTCATTAATCAGGTATTAAATATAAAACCAAAGTGAATCAAATCAATAAACACTGTACAATGTTATAAAAAGGAAGAGGTTGATCTACATGCTCAGAACAAATGGTACTGTTGCTGGGGACGTGCTCAATCAACATTTCTTTTTTTTTTAAAGATTTTATCTGGGAATTGGGGGAGGGCAATAGCACTGGAGAATCAGGAAAGGGGAACAGACAAGTTGCTGTCCTTTTGTTCTTCAGTCTAGCTGTGGAGAATGTCGCTTCACTGGCCCATGTTGATATTATCATGTGCTCTTCCAGGTGAGGCAGATTGGTCACTGGTCTCTGGACGTCCGCTCATGGTGGCTCTTGGCAGCTCACGCTGGCTGCCGGCTGCTCACGCTGGCTGCCGGCCATTCACTGTAGCCTATGGCAGCCCACTGCAGCAGGGGCTGCAGCCCACACTTTTATAATTTTAATTTTAAATTTCCCTCCTTATTCCTTCTGAAATGTATTTTTAAAGGATATAAACTATCATTTTTTAAATGGATAATTGGCCCAATAAAAATAAATTCAATAACAATTGAGTTGACTATCATGTTTTTATTGAGTTAAAATGCCACTTATGATAAACTAAAATTCCATGTATACCTGGGTAAATTTCTGTATGTGACTCTATTTTTACTTTGCCTATTTATTTATTCCTGCAAAAATACCATGCTATTTTGAATATTAGTAATTTTTGATATCTGATTAGGCAAGTCTTCTTAATTTTAAAATAATTTTGGCCATTTTTATCTATTTTGGTTTCCTAGATTAATTTTAGAGTCAGATGGCTAATTTCCATGAAAAATTATGTTAGAATGTTTTATTAATTGGGGTTGACAATTTTCAACATAGATTCTCCCCTTCCCAGAATATGGTGTATCTTTTTATTTCTTCAGATTTCCTTTCATATCCTTAAATAAATTTTAAAATGATGTTTCTTACACATTGTTAGTTTTGTTTGTATGTTTGTTTGTTTTTGTTTTTTTGAGGGCAGTGTCACTGGCCCTCATATGTAGGACCGAACCAGGGCTGCTGGCTTCCCAAGCCAGCGCTTAACCACCGCACCACTTGGCCAGCCCTACATTGTTAGTTTTTAAAATGCAGTTTGTGGTTTTGTTCCTATTCAATCAGATATTTTCCTATGACATTTTAATTTTTTATTTATTTTAGTAAGATTTTTAAAGTTTTATGTTATTTCAATTTATGTTATATTTAAATTAAAAACCAAAAGAGCTTGCATGTGTCTACCCTTTGTTTAGCTTCTTAGCAAAATGTCAAGTCTAGTTGTGATAAATGTATTAAAGACACATGCTATTTTTTAAACTAAATATATTGGGGTTACATGATTAATAACATTATATAAGTTTCAGGTGCATAATTTTATAATATATCATCTGTATATTGCATTGTATGCTCACCATTCAAACTCTATCTTCTTCATCACCATATATTTGACCCTCTTTACCCTATCCACCCTCCCCCCACCCCACTTCGCTTCTAGACACAACCATATGTTGGCTGTGTCTATGACTTTGTTTTGTTTGTTGCATTGTTTTATATACCACATATGAGTGATATTATATAGTTTTTGTCCTTTTCCATTGGAATTATTTTGCTTGGCATAATACTCTCAAAACCCATTGATGTCGCAAATGGCAATATTTCATCTTTTTATGGCTGGGTAGTAGTCACTCTATATATGCACCATATCTTCTTTATCCAGTCCTCGGTTAAAGGACACTTGGATTGTTTCCATGCTTTAGCCACAGTAAATAATGCTGCAATAAACATAGGGGTACATATGAGGTTGGACTACTAAGTTCGCAGACTTGTTGCAAAGATGTTACTAAACTTTTTTGATATCAGAGGGATTATTCATTATGAATTTGTACTAACTGGATAAACAGTTAACAGAGTTTACTATTTGGAAATGCTGAAAAGGGTGCATGAAAAAGTTAGATGAAAATGACCTGAGATTTTTGCCAACAATTCATGGCTCTTACATCACGACCATGCACCAGCTCACATGGCACTGTCTGTGAGGAAAATTTTAGCCAGTAAACAAATAACTGTATTGGAACACTCTCCCTACTTACCTGATCTGGCCCCCAATGACTTCTTTCTTTACCCAAAGAAAAAAGAAATATTGAAAGGGAGACATTTTGATGACATTCAGGACATCAAGGGTTATAATATGATGACAGCTCTGATGGCTATTCCAGAAAAAGAGTTCCAAAATTGCTTTGAAGGGTGGACTAGGCACTGGCATTGGTGCATAGCTTCCCAAGGGGGGTCCTTCAAAGGTGACCATAGTGATATTCAGCAATGGGGTATGTAATACTTTTTCTAGGATGAGTTAGCGATTGTCAGACCTCAAATTCTCTTCTAAAACCCCTCTGAAATCACTCCCATCTTTGATAGCAGTTCTTTGTTGTAAGTTCTTCCGATCTGCTTTCCATCTTTTAGGGATTTCTCACCTCTGGTCCACAGAAAACACCAACCACCTCTTCTCATTTTCTAGTACTGTTAGAGACAGTGTCTGTCATTGTGATGAATGGGAGACAGGAACCTAAGCTCAATCCATCATACTGAGCCAAATTCCAAATATTTCTTTGATCAATAGTGAAAAAAATTAACATGTTCCCATTTGAGAAAAAAAAAAATTCAGCCTTGCTTAGTAAGATCAGATGAGGAGGGGGGGAAAGTTAGACCCTTAGGCTTCAAAATCTAGGAAATGTGAATGAGGATATTGTCATGTCGTATCTGACATTGCAGTTTCTGCCCTTCCCAGTCCCCTCCTCCTGCCTTACTCATGTCCCACATCCACCATCCTTTCCAATTCCCATACCAGTCATAACTTGAAGCAGGAAACATGTCAATAGCACCTCTCTCTAAAGGTGTGAGAGTTGATGGATTAATCAATAAACAGGTCCATTAATTGGGACATATCATTCAACAAAATCTAAGGGATCTTTGCTCTCAATATTATGAGGAGAATGTGGTTTTGATTTTGAACTGAAGATTGTGCTTCCAGGATTCTAGGTGTGACCGAAGAAAGAACATGGCCTCTGAGGAAAACCGGACATGGGTCTGCATCCTAGTGCTGCCCTTACCTCTAGTTTACTTTGGGCCAGTTACCCAAACTCTCTGAGTCTTAGTTTCATAATCTGTAAAACTGGAATAAGAATATTTTCTTTGAAATTAGGCACTACCGCTACCCTCCACACAGCAGCCCAAGCCACTGTAATCTATCACTAGAATATTGTAAAAGTTCCTGAATTGTTTCCCTGCCTTCATTGCTGCTCCTCCTCCAATCTATGTCCAGCCCAAAAGCCCATCAGATCAGGTCATTCTCCACAACTCTAAAGGGTTCCTTCATTTCACTCAAAGTAAAAGCCCCAGTCCTCACGAGATCTGGTCCTTTGTTATCTCTCTGACCCCCTGTCCTGGTGCTATCCCCTCACTCAGTGCACCCCTGTGTATCCCCCTCAATCATCCCAGGAAGCTTCTGCCGTGGGCACCTTGATGCTGGCTCTGCTCTCTGCCCGGGATGCTCTTCTCCAGATATACACAAGGCATTTTTTTACTAGCATGTCATTCTATTCGTCAGGCCTCTCTTTGACACTGTCAAAAATTTCAGCTTTCCCTGATATTTCTTCTACATTGGTTTTTCCTTTTAGCAGTTATTACTAGCTAACATGCTATGTATTTTACTTGTTTATGCTTGCTATTGTCTGTTTCTACAACTAGAATGGAATTTCCATGAGGATGGAGATTTTTTTAAAATTCAGATTGCCACTATCCTAGTCCCAGGAATCATTTCTGGCCCACAGTAGGTGCTCAATGTGTATTATTAGTCTAAGGTAGCATTTGCAAAGCAAAAGTTAAGAGTGCAGCCTCCGAAACCAGACTCCACGGATTCCAATCTAGTTCTCATATTTACTAGGCATATAACCTTGGGAAAGTTACTTAACCTCCTGGGCCTCAGTTTTATTATCTTTAATATGGAACTGGTATTAGTACCTATCATAGAGCTTTGGGAAAGATTAAATGAAATAATGTATGTAGTGTTTAGATCAATGACTGTCACATAGTAAGTCATCGATAAGAGACAGCTATTGCAATTGAATGATAGTGTTTAGTTTAATGGCAGTTGTAATCATTATTAAACTCAATCTGTAAATCTGGTGGCCTCAGAGAATAAGCAGGTTTAAGAAGCGAAGGGTGAAGTTATCTAATTAGAACTAAAAAAGCCCAGCTTGTGAGCTAACAGAGGAATCTGTAACTAAGCTGACCATCTCTAATTCAACTATACATATGCAGCTTATGCTAATACTATTTAATTCCAAACAGCTGATTTAGCACAGTATAATTGAAGAAGAAATGACGCAACCACAGGTTGTGGTTACAAGGTCGGTGAACTTAGAAGGCTCGCTTCATCTCACAGGAAGAACAGAGTATAATTAACCACAGAGGAGCGCAGAGATCTTCTGTTTGCGTCGCCTGAGCTGTCTGGTCACAGCTGAAAGAGGGGGCAGGCAAAAGATTTCATTAACTGTCCTATAAGCAAAGACCCATAAAAGCAAAGTGTTTGTATCAGCAAATTCCATTGCAGGCGTATTATCCAATGACAGAGAATAATTTCTGGAAGCAAAGGAGCTATGAAACACTCATTTCTAAACAATGAGATGAGGACAGGGCCTCCCCTTCATCAGACTACTTCTCCTTCTAATGTTGAGTTTGTGGATTTGGGAGGGTTCTTATAGATAATTACTGTTCTTAAATTATGTAAACCTTTAGGTAATCTAAAGGAATTACAGGCCTTTTTATTATTCTATGATCATACTTATAAAATGATAGCTGAAGAATGGAAAAGTCCTTGAATGAGTTTGTTTTTCAAATAACCGGTTTCATTGACCTACTCGTCACTGATTCAACTGGCTATTGGGATATTATGAAGACACAATATATAGGTATTACACATAAATAGTTATGAGGAAGAAAAGGAAGAAAGGGCCATGGCCACATAGCACTTGAACCTCTGCACAAATGCTATCACATAGGTACCTTGCCTCGCCACCCAGGGCTCCCACCCCTTTCTGAGGTGGGAGTCTTTGAGATCAATCTTGCCCCTGGGAGGAAGTAAACTCTAACACCCAGCATCAGTAATCCTTAAATAGAGCCAGGATGACTTAGTACCTTCTTTCTCATTTTTGAGTTCTGCTTTGTTCCCTCATGGGATAATTTACTCTAGGTCTGCTTCCCTGCAGGCAGAGTTCCTACTTGGATGACAGCTCTTACCTGTTCTCCATGGAAATGATAGGCCTGTACTGTCTCTGCATAAGAATCTCTGAATTTCGAGATTCCGAGATGCCCCAAGACTGTGTTCCAGCCATAAGTGGGACACTACTTTCTTCTCTACCAAGCTTCTCTGATGCTGACAATTTGCTTGGACATCCACCGTCAGACCCTTGTCCTGTCTCTCTAGATCCTGCACCTCTTCCCTCCAGCTCCACTCCAGCGGATGGCCTGGGCCTGGATCTGGCACCTTCCACTTGCCTGACCAAGTAGCAGGCATTTTAATGTGTATTCCCTCATTTTATACACACAACTCTGATCAAATGTTCAAATTCTTATTACAACTCCCCATTTGAGAGTTCAGGAAATTGAGGCCCAGGGAGCTTTGTCTTGTCCACCTAAAGCCAAAAAGTAAGTAGAGTCTGTTCTCAAAACCAGGTCTTAGATCCATACAATAGAATATTATTCATCCGTTAAAAAGGATGAAGTGCTGATAAATGCTATAATGTGGATGAACCTGGAAAACATTATGGTAAGTGAAGGAAGCCAGAGGTCACATATTGTATAATTCCATTTACATGAAGTATCCAGAATAAGTAAATCCATAGAGACAGAACACAGATTATTGGCTGCCAGGGAAACTGCTTTCTTTTGCAGTGATGAAAACATTTTGAAACTGTACAGAGATGGTGATTGCAAAACATGGTGAATGTATTAAATACCATTGAACTATTCACTTAAAAATGGTTAATTTTATGTTATATGAATTTCACCTCAATTTAAAAAAAAAAATCCAGGTCTTTTGATTTCCAGAGCCTGGGCTTCTTTCACTGCTTACTTACCAATTGTGAAAATATAAGTAAATAAATGAATAAATAAATAAAATGAATAAATAAATAAAATGAATAAATGAATGAATGAATGAATAAACAAACAAACAGGTTTCCCCTGTTATCTAAAAGTAGAATGTTTTTATGAAACCACTCATAAACTGAAATGGTGTAAAATGAAGAGTACCCCTCACTTTCTAAAAGGTTGTGATACACCTTCAGTTTTATGAAAAACCCACATGAGCACCTGTTTTTGCTAACCAGAAAAAAAATCCAAAGAGGATTTTTGCTTTTACAAAAAATACCTGTTACTGAACTAATATAGATCTTTTGTAGAAGCAAAGTGATGTAAAGCAAACTTTGAGAAAGCAGGTGCTACCTATATTCTAATACATTTTAAAATTATATATAGAAAAAAATTTATTACTTTAATATGTGAATCACCAAAAAAGATTTTAAATCTTTTAAAACAGGTACATGAAAAAGCTCACATAGTATAGAAGAGTCCTGATCAAGATACAAGATTATAACTGCCCACTCAGTCACAAATTCTAGAGATTAGCTTTATTAATAGTTGTCTGTGTAAACTTCCAGAGGATTTTCTAATCATATGTGTAACCACATGACTTGGTCTTTTGCTTTAAAAAAAAAAAAGTTACCAGTAGCTCTTGGAGAATTTCATAAGAGAAAATATATCTAACTCCTGAATTCTAACAGCTGCATAATATTGTATTTTATGGACCTACCATAAATTTATTTACTTATTCTATACTTAGTACTTTTCTTCTTCGAGTGGTCCTCCATTCTCATGTGTCATGTTTATAAGCCTTTTGTGGGTCTAAACAGTAACAGTGATGTTCACACTTTAGAGTAAGAAGAGATCACCTATGAAACAGTGAAATGAGGAACCTTGAGCCTCATCCTTAGAGTCTGATTTGGTATGTCTGAATGGGTCCAATAATTTCCACATTTTAATAGGCACCCTAGGTTATTCTGATGCAAATGGCTCCTAACACTACTCTGAGTACTACTGAAATAAAACAGGGAACCTCATCAATTCCAGCAAATCATTGTAGAGCTGTTGCTGTGTTCCAAAATCGGTTCCCATGCCGGGAGTACAAACATCAATAAAGCAATGCCCCTGCCCTGACAATGGAAAAGACAAGTAAACTATCCAATGCCACACCCTGAGGGACACAGAGCAGAAGTACACGCAAGGTGTTGGCGCTGGGGAAGGAAAGACGTATGGGCAGAGGTCAAGGGAAGCTTCATAGAGGAGGCTATAACTGAGCACAACAGTGCCAGATTAACAAGGTTTTTCCAAGGAGATGGAACTTGAAGTGGTGCAGAGCTAAATCGAGCAGACAGAAAGAATATCATGTGAATAGTCATGGAACTGAGACAGAACAGAGTGATCACTGGAAGAGCCTAATGGGAAGAAAATAATGACTCTATCACTGAGTGTGCCATGGGAAGGAGCTTATCTTAACTGTGGTTATGGAAACCATGAAAACTTTTGAACAGGAAATCAACAAGTTTCAACTTACATTTTAAAAATCACTGTGGCTACAGTGTGAAAGATTCGAAGGTCCTGAAACTGGTGGCATGATGATTCATTTAAAGGCAATCACAAAATCATGCCAAAATAACAGTTTTTAAAAAATGTTGGTGATGGAAGGAGAACTGACTCTGGGTGGTGAACACACAATGTAATATATAGATGATGTGTTATAGAATTGCACACCTAAAACCTATATAACTTTACTAACAATTGTCACCCCAATAAAATTTAATTTAAAAAAATAATAGTAGAAAATTTGAAAGGATCTTCTTACAATTTTAAAGAAATTGTTTTTATGTAGATTATAAAACTCAGAAGTAAAAAAGAATAATAATAAATTGGACAACATAACAACAGAAAGTTCTGTGTGTATAAAAAAAAATAAAGAAAGATCAAAACACATATCACAAAGGCTAATTTCCTTGCAAGGAAATTCTTTCCTAAAGAACTTCTGTGAATTAATGAGAATAGGCCAATGATCCACTAGAAACATGGACAAAGCATGAGTAGACAGTTTTCAACCTACAAATGGATTTTAAATATTCAAAAAAATGCTTAATCTCATTCATAATTAGAACCAATGCAAAATAAAACTCTACTAAATTACTATTTTCACCTATCAAGTTATATTACCTTTCCAAAAATTTAAAAAATTTTAAGAAAAAAAATGCCCCAAACACAATAAATTATAAGGGCATGAATTGATCAGATCATTGTCACCCCTATAAATATAAAATCCAAATGCACCAAGTACAGGATGAAGACAACGCATCTACACAATTGCCTATATGGAAAAATATCCAAGGTATTAGTGACAAAAAATGCAATAAGGTTAAAGCTGAAAAACAATATTCTCAGTATGATCCCATTCACATAAAAATGTTTTTAAGTAACCACAAAATTTGTAAAGTTTTTCAATGTGATATGGTTACAAAACCAAAGTAAACAAAAATAAACAAAAGTATTTTTTAGGGTTTTAGGCTTCTGTATATAAATATGTGATCCAGTTTACAGGAGATAAAGCTTCCTCACATAGTAAATATAGAATAAGCTTTACATTCATACATAGCCTGAATTTCAGTTCTGCCCATTGAATGATTAGCTTCAAGTAATTTAACTTCTATGATCTTTCCTTTTCCTATGAGGGAATGAGGTAACAATAATACATTCTCAAAGTTTTAGAGGATTGAAGAGACAACATGTAAAGCACCTTTGCATGGTGCCCAGCACAGAATCTGTGTTTAATGAATGTCAATTGTCTTTCCTTTCCCCCTCCTCTCTCCTACCCATCCTACCTTCTCTCCTACCCCCTCACTTACCCATCACATCAGACCACTTCCCAACTAGACCATTATATTGGCCTGAAAAGTTGGTTGAGGGTAGTACTTAATTATCAAGAGAGATAATGGGAGAGTGCTTAGCAGAATTAAAGCTATTAAATTTAAAGCTGCTTGAGCCAGCCCCAGCAGAGCTTGGGATTGAGGCGAAATAGAAAGAGCTGGAATTCCAAATAGAGGGAAGGGAAGAGGGCCCATGGGTTTGTTATGGAAAAGGGCTCGGCAGGCAGTCCCAGTCAGTACTAGGCTGGGTCAGCTATATAAACTTCCATAAAATATTCACATCTGTAGCACATTTCCAAAAATATCTCATTGGATAATAAGAGGAGGTTAAGAGGCAGATTAGGAATTCTCCGCTCAGAGCCAAAGTAGAAGCTATGGCCAATGTAGGATCAAGTAAATCAGAGTCCCAAGAGAATCCATGCAAGTCAGAGGAGCGTGAGCTGGAGCCAGAGAGTAAATTTAGAGATGTCCTCTGACAATGGGCAGGGGAATTAATGATAATATTCACGAGCTTTGTTTCTCAGCTGTCAATGCTGCTCTGAGAAGCCAGGAAAACTGAAAGGGAGACACACAAGGGCCTCTCTGAGAGTTTCCTAGCTGTGGAGAGCCAGCAATTGATTTTATAGAAATCTCTTTACAAATGAAGTCAAAGCTGCTTAGGAACATGAGAGGAGAAGGTTAGCAATTCCTTGCTCCTGGGAACAAAGGTCAGTCCCATGCAATGATCTTCATAAGCAATATGTATTAATCAGCGTTCTCCAGAGGAACAGAATATATAAATATAGATTAGAGATAGAGATAGACAGAGATAGAGATAGAGATAGATACAATTTATTATAGCAATTGGCTTACACAATTATGGAAACTGCAAAGTCCCATGCAAGCCAGAGAACAAGGAAAGTCAGTGGTGAAATTCAGTCTGAGTCCAAAGGCCCCAGAATCAGGAAACCAGATGGTGTGAGTCCCAAGAATGGGATGGGGTGAGATTATGGTATAAATAAGGATACAAGTCCAAAGACTAGACTGGGAGAACTGATGTCAAAGGCCAAGAGAAGATGTATGTCCCAGCACAAGCATAGAGAAAATTTCTCCTTCCTCCACTTTTTTGTTCTACTAAGGTCCTCAATGGATTGAGGTGAAAGTGATCTTGACTTTACCAATTGAAATCTTTTCCAGAAACACCCTCAAAGCCACACCCAGATATAATGTTTTACCAACTATCTGGGCATTCCTTAGCCCAATCAAATTTAAATAAAAACCATCACACTATCAAATAGCTCCAAGCATTCTTAGCAGGTCATTTTCCACAAAATTAGGAGAGTCGGAGGTCTTCTCTGAGGATAAGAAAAAAATGGATATCTTAGTTTCAAAGAGGCTGTAGTCAGGTCAAATCTAGAGTAGACATAGTCTCTCTGGTTTCATCCTCAGAACTTTTCTCTCTTCTTTCATACATGACATTCTCATCCACCACTGTGGCTTTAAATACTACCCATAGTCAATTACTTCCCCAATAGGCTACAACACTATCTTCTCCCTCCACACCATACCAGTATGAATGCCCTCCTCACTTTGCTCAGGTTCTGAGGTTTAACATTTTTCATAAAATCTCAACTTCACGTATTATTATAGAAACAAAAATTAAAAAGCCATCATGAGCATAGATGCAAAAATTCTCAACATAATATTTGCAAACTGAGTCCAAAATATTCAGTTTTTGGATTCTGAATATCTGAAGTTTTATTTATCTCAGGTCTGTAAGTCTGGTTCAATATTTGAAAATTGATTCATGTAGTCCATTGCTTCACAGGCTAAAAAAGAATCACACAATCATATCAATAGGCACTTGATATGAAAAAGCATTTGATAAAGTCTAACATTCATTTATGATAAAAACTCTCCGTAAGCTAGAAATAAAGGTGGGCTTCCTCAACTTCATAAATAATTTCTACAAAAAACAACTACAGCTAACACCATACTTCATGGTAAGAAACTCAAAAGTTTTATCACTAGGATCAGGTACACAGCAAAAATGTCCCCTCTAACCACTACTTTTAAACATCTTACTGGAAGCCTTCACTAATGTAATAAGACAAGAAAAGGAACTAAATGGTGTACATATTTAGAAGAAAGACATAAAAAACTGTCTTTGTTAGCAGATGCCATGATTGTCTGTGTAGCCTAAAAGACAAAAACGCCTCCTGGAAATAATAAATGATTATAATGTTTGCAGGATACAAAGTTAATGTATAAAAATCAATTGCTTTCTTATGTACTAGCAATGAACAAATAGAATTTAAAATTAAAAATATCCCGGAAATGCAATATAATATGCCACATTAACAGAATGGAAAGAAAAAAACCCCACAATTACCTCAATTGGTGTAGAAAAAAAATTTGATAAAATCTAACACCAAATCATGATAAATACAGACAAGCTAGGAATAAAAGCAAAGTTCCTCAACATGATAAAAAGCAATTGTGAAAAACCTATGAGTAATATTATTTTCAATGATGAGAGATTAAACTTTCTTCCTAAAATCAGAACAAAACAAGAATGCCCCTTCTGCTACTTCTAGTCAATATTGCACCACAGAAAAATTTTAGCCAGATCAATTAAGGAAAAAAAAAAAAAAGAAGAGAAAAGAGAAACAAAATGCATCTAAATTGAAAAAGAAGAAGTAAAAGAATCTTTGTTCTCAAAGGACAAGATACTTATATACTATATAGAAAGTCTTTAAAAATCCCCCAAAATCTATTAGATATAATAATCAAATTCAACAAAGTTGGAGAATATAAGATTGACACTAAAAATCCAGTCATAGATCTATACACTAACAATGAACAATCTGAAAATGAAATTAAAACAATTTTAAACAATAGCATCAAAAAGAGTGATATACTTAGGAATAAATTTAAAAATGGAAATGAAAGACACATTGGAAACTCCAAAACATTGCTGAAAGAAATTAAAGAAGACTTAAATAAATGGAAACACAGCCCATGTTCATGGACCAGAAGAATAACATTGTTAAGATAGCAATACTATTCAATGTCATCTATAGATTTAATGTAATACCTATCAAATTCCTAATAGCCTTTTTTTTTTTTTACAGAAATGGTAAAGCTCATCCTAAATTTCATTAAGAATTGCAAAGGACCCCAACTAGCCAAAACAATCTTGATAAAGAAAAGCAGATGTTGATGATGGGGGAGTCTATGCATATGTGGGGCAGGAAGTATATGGAATATCTATGTATGTTCCTCTCAATTTTGCTGTGAACCTAAAGCTGATCTAAGAAACAAAATATCACCAAAAGAAAAGACAAGAAAAGAAAAGAATAGAAAAGAAAAGAAAAGAAAAGAAAAGGAAGGAAGAGAAAAGAAAAGAAAAATGTAAAGACTCACACTTCCTGATTTCAAAACTTATTAAAAGGTACAGTGATAACAACAGTGCGTACAACCATATGGGTAATGTGTATGAAGATACATGGAATAGAATTGAGAGTTCAGAAATAAACATCTGAATACATCAATGGTCACTAGAGTTTTGACAAGGGTAACAAGATCATCCACTAAAGAATGAAGAGTCTCTTCAACTGGATATCTACATTAAAAATAATAATAATAGGGCCGGCCAAGTGGCACATTGGTTAAGCGCTGGTTTTGGGATGCCAGCGGCCCCGGTTCGGATCCCACATGAGGGCCAGTGACACTGCCCTCTACAGCTAACAACAGCTCCACCTGGAGCTGGGCTGTGCGAGCCCCGGTGATGGTGTGGGCTGCAGCCCCTGCTGCAGTGGGCTGCCATAGGCTACAGTGAGTGGCCCGCAGCCAGCGTGAGCGGCTGGCAGCCAAGCGTGAGCTGCCAATAGCCGCGATGAGCGACATCCAGAGGCCGGTGACCGATCTGCCTCATCCGGGAAGAGCGCAATGACAATACCAACAGTGAAGCAACATCCTCCGCAACTAGACTGAAGAACAGGAAGACAGCAGCTTGTCTGTTCCCCTTCCCCGATTCCCCAACGCTGTTCCCCTCCACCAATTCCCCAATTAAAAAAAATAATAATAATAATAATAAAGTTGAGCCGCTATCTCACACGATATATAAAAATGAAGTTAAAGTGGATCAGAAACCTAAATGTAAAAGCAAAACTTAGAAAAAACACATAGTAAAAAATATTGGGTAAATGCTCATGATCTTGGATTTAGAAATGAATTTAACAAAAACACAAATAACAACAACAAAATTAGATACACTGAACTTTATCATAATTTAAAACTTTAGTATATCAAAGGACACTATCAAATAAGGGAAAAGACAACATACAGAATGGGAGAAAACACTTGCAAATTACATATCTGATAAGGGTTTAATGCCCAAAATAAATAAAGAATATAACACAACAAAAAACAACTCAATTTTTTAAAAGAGCAAAGGACTTAGACATTTCTCCAAAGACTGGTCAACAACCACATGAAAAGATAGTTAATATTATTAGTCACTAAGGAAATGCACATCAAAACCACATTTAATACCCACCTGGAAGTTTATAATTTTTCTTTAAAAAGGAAAATAAGTATTGGTAAATATATGTGGAAATTAGAACCTTCATACCTTGCTGGTGGGAATGTAAAAGGGTACAGCAACTATGGAAAAATGCTTGGCAGTTCTTTCAAATGTTAAGCACAGAATTGCTACATGACCTAGCAGTTTCACACCTCGGTGTATGCCCAAAAGGACTGAATACAGGTGTTCAAACAAAAACTTGTATGTGAATGTCCATAGCAGCACTATTTGTATTAGGCAAGAGATGGAAATAACCCAAATGTCCATCAACTGATGAATGGATAAATAAAATGTGATATATGCATACAAGAGAATACTATTCAGCCATAAAAAGGAATTGAGAACTGATAATTCCTAAAACATGGATAAACCTTGAAAACATTAGCATAGTGAAAGAAGCCAGACATAAAAGGTCATACGATTCCATTGATATGAAATAACTGGAATAGGTAAATCCATAGAGACAGAAAACAGATTAATTGTTTGCAGGGACTGGTGTAAGGGGGGTTGGGGAGTGACTTTAATGAGTATATGGTTTTCTTTTTTGGTGATGAAAATGTTTTAGAACTAGAATGGTGATGGTTGCAGAACTCTGTGAATGTACTAAATGTTACTGAATTGCACACTTTATTTATTTAAAAAATTTTTTTTAGCTGAGCCAACCTGCCACCTGTTGGCAGTTGTCGGCAGCTCAGCTCAGACATCAAACAGGCGACACTGTTGCTCAGAGCTCACACCCTTGAGCGAAATCTTAACCAACTGAGCCACTCAGCTGGCCCTGTATTGCACACTTTAAATGATAAATTTTGTCTTGTTAATTTTACCTTGATTTAAAATATTGGAGGAAGAAGATTACACAGTAACACAAGGAGAACAATATAACCTTGTTGAGTGGGAAAGTGAAAAAATCTGATTTTTTTAAGGAAAATAGTTTTGGCAGAGTGTAAAAGATTTATTTGAGAGGGAAGGTATTTTAACCATAGGCACTGAGCAGCCTTTTATGATATGGTTTATGATAATGAAAGTGGTCTGTATGTGTGGGGGCCACAACAGAATCAGGAGGGTAGAATTAAGGCTAAGGGTGAATCTTCCCAATATATGCCTTTTCACATAATTTTGATTAAAAAAAATAATTCATCTAAACAAATATCTCAATTTATACATGTCTCTGTGCCATATATTGTACTGAATAGGCCAATATTCTAGTTGAAGAATCAGAGTAGTGCATAAAGCATTACATAATAATAGAGGAGCAGAGAGAATAATCAGAAAGCTGTTAAGAGCTAATGAGAGAGCATTAATGCTTTATCTATTCATAAAATAAAATAAGTTGTATTGGATAAACAGCTTTATGAAAATATTCACTATATTGCCCTTCTTTTTCAATTGTGCCTCAGGTCTCTAAAAATTTTTCCATAGACTAGTGATGATAACCTTTAATTCTCTCTCACCTCTTTACCTCATCCTTCCACCTGTTACTTAGGTTGATTATAATATCTTGCTATTACAAACAATGTCACAATGAATAAACTTATTATTTCACAATGTACAGTCACAGCAGTAGAACAAATTTTCCAAAGTGAGCTTGCTGTAATTTTGATAGATATTGCCCAACTGCCCTTCATCTAACAATTGTAATATTTTTCCTTGGCCACAAGCAGTGTAAAAAATACTGCTTTATACTGTTAAAATTTGTGATGTTTTGTAATGATAGAAGTGTCATTGAAATTTAGTTTTGAATTGCATTTTTCTTGTTATGTTTAGATTGAGGCCTTTTGTTTTCATATTTTAAAAGCCTTTTGTTATGGTTGTCTTCCATATTATCTGTGAGTCACGTCTCTTGCCTGCTTTCTAATTGAGTTGATTATTGTTCTCTTTGCAATTTCTAGGAAATTTCTACATACTAAGATTGTTAGCCTTCTAGAGCTCAAGTCTTCTTTTATTCCTTTCAGATATATTTACAACTTTTCCTCTCATATGGATTTCCCATTTCAAATTAAGTAATTTCTCACATATTTTGTCTTTTTTGTAGCTACTATAAATGAGGGTTTCCCCATCTTCATAGAGTCTAATTGGTTGATGATAAGTATATGAAAACTACTGATTAACAACTTATCCTATTGTGTGTAATCACTTTTTAGTTTTTTTCCCATTTGTGTGGAATTTTTTCTTTTCTGACCATGGCATACACTTTCACATTACCATGGTTTTATTTAGTCTTTTTTTCATTGTTACCATTCCAGCCATCTAATAGTCAAACTCTAATTGTTGATATTTTCTCAATAAAGCTCAATCTTTTTGTCTAGAAATCATAATTCTTTCTGTTTTGCAGTAATATGTTGCGTAGATCTAGTCCCTACCTTGCAGAAGAGTTTGTGATTGTACATCTATGATCTCCCTAGCTTTTAAGTCCCTTAAGAGTCACCAATGGGTCTTTTAAATTTCTATATTCCTTTTATATCTTGACTGAATGCCTAGAATATAGTAAATATTGTTTGAAGTACCTATATAGAGTAGATAGGTACATAGGTAGATGGGTGGTAGTAATGAGAGAGAGAGAGAGAGAGAGAGAGAGAGAGAGAGAGAGAGAGAGAGAGATTGATTTCATATGAAGGAAAACCTATTAACCCCAAATTAGTAAGGACATAAATCTGACACTAAAGCTAGTCCTTTAGATTGCTACATTTGATGGGAAAATGGTAGCAGCATAGTTTTGAATCTTCTCACTTCTCCTCCTGTAAATCTGCAAAGCAATAAGGAGAACAACATCAAGCACAACATAAAGTACAAACTATATCCTCAACAAAATGAACATTAAAAAGTGCCACATTGCATTGAGGTGTGGTTAAAACATATGAGAGTGAAGGGCATACCTAAGAAGCGACATTGGTGCACTCCTAGAATTGGGAAGAATGGAACGGAGTGAGGCTGGCAGTGGACCATCTCAGACACTGACAGCTAACATTAACTCCTGGAATGTGAGGTCTTGACCTGATGGAGAATGGCACCATGAGCAGGTCTGAGATAGAATAGGGAGCATGAACTGGGGAAAGCAGAGGGGAAAAAAAGAATGGCAAGGGCCCAGGGAAGACTGGAGGTGACCAAACTCAGAGAACACCACTTTAAAAAAAAACCTGTATACTTTGATTAATAGATACACCCATGCAACTCATACTGTGATTCAGATATAGGACATTGCTGCCACCCCAAAAAGTTTCCCCATGTCCCTTCATAGTCAATCACTCCCCCAACCCTGAAGCAACAAATGTTCTAATTTTTTTTAATGTAAATGTGTTCTGCCTGTTCTACAATTTGCTATAAAAGGAATCATGTGGTATGTACTCTTCTGTGTACAGCTCAGCATAATATCTGTGAGATAGACAACACCACTTAGAAAAAAAAAAAGATGTACGTGGAAAACAGAAGCTGAGTTTCTCGTTTGTAATGGCTGTGGAAGCTCAAAGCTGGCAGTAGTCCCGCTCTTGTGAGAGCCAAAGGAGGTGGAGCTACACAGTAGGGCCTTGTTTTTCCAGCACTGAAGCATCAGAAGAAGGAGAACAGCACAGGCATCTGGAAAATTACCCTGGGTCTTCCCCTCACTCCACATGAATCTTTTGCTAATGGCCAGTCTGGAAAACAGCACATTCAAACACACATAAGCAGGGCCGGCCGAGTGGCGCGGTGGTTACGCGCTGGCCTGGGAAGCCAGCGGCCCGGGTTCGGTCCCACATATGAGGGCCAGTGACACTGCCCTCAAAAAAAACACACATAACCACAGCCTCCAAACAAACAAACAAAAACTCTAAGAAAGAATATTGAAGAAAGCTTGCCAGGAAAAAAAAGTCACAATGCAAATTAAAACCATAACTCAAAATTCTGACATGAATGGAAAAAAACCCCAAAAACCTGGACTTTGATGATTAAATTGATTGAGAATGGGAATAAGAAAAAAGACAAAAATTACAGAAAAAAGACAAAAATTACATGAATTGACATGAAAGTGCCTGACATAGTCAGAAAAAGTGATTGAACTAGTGAGGTTGGATTATAAAATGGAGGGAAAAAACCATACACAGTGCCAAGAAGTCTCCTGGAAGATAAATTGTGGGGAGTTTCAATGCTACTCTAAACAAACAAGTCTGAGCTTTACTCAATTAATAAGCAAAGATGAACCATTTATGGGTTTTGAGGAGAATGAGCTGATTCAATCCATGTCTTTGAAATATAACTTTAATTTTTTGAGTAAAAGATAAGTTGCAGAGGCAAGAGAGTGGATCAATTAGGAAGCCATTGTAAAATTTCTGTTGATTTATTCATTCATCATCTATTTATTGAGGGTCTGTGATGTGCCAGGCATTGTCTCAGATCTTCGGAAATAGCAGTGAACCACACAGAGTCCCTACTCTTAGGTAATTGACATTCTAACAAGATGAGACCACCTACACAAAAAATTCAGTCATACTGTCAGAAAATTGTATGTGCTGTGAGGAAAAATAAAGCCAGGTTAGGGCACCAAGAATGATGTTGAGGGGAGGAGGCAGTCCGAGAAGACCTCTCAGATGAGGAGCCATTGGAGCTGACCCAAAAGAAGTGAACAAGTGAGCAATGCGGTCTGTCTAACTGAAAATTGCTAGGACTTCGGCAGAAGTTGGGAGCTAGGAGTGGGTGCTAAACCAAACCAGCCGGGGACTCTCTGTTACTTGAGATAGCATTTAACATATCCTGGTACAGGTTCTGAGTGTGGAGAGGTTAACTGTAGGAAGACATAGACAGAGTAGAGGATAGGAGAGTGAAGGACTCGGAAGCCCTCAGTTACCCCTGGGCAGATTTTCTCAGGGCCATGTCTTTTTTTCTCATGACAGCCAATTCACCTTTGCCTGATAAACATAAATTTAAGAATTTTGCTGCCAACAGTGAACAGCCCATTTTTTTCACCATACATTAGTAATAACTCCAACTGCAGTAGAAAAAGAAAATAGGAAGGGGGATGATTTGGCAGCCAAGTGCCATAGGGGGAGAAAGAGCCAAGAAATTGTTGCAGGAATAGGCTGTTAAAGCCGTTCTCAGCTTAAAAGGGATGCTTCAGCATAGATGATCTTAAAAATTATCTTTCTTCATATGCTCCTCATAAAATGGTACAGCTACTCTGGAAAATAACTTGAGAATTTCTTTAAAAAACCTAAACATATACTTGTACAACCCGACAATTTTACTGTTGTGAATTTATTCCAGAGAAATAAAAATTTATGTCGACATAAAAACCTGCACATAATTGTTCCTAGCAGCTTTATCTGTAGCAGTTATGAAGTCAAAACAGCCAGAATGTCCCTCAATAGATGAATGATTACACAAATTATGGCACAACCACACCATGGATCACTCAGCAATAGAAAGATACAGACTGTTGATGCACCCAACTACTTGGATGAAGTTCAAAGGCTTATGCTGAGTGAAAAGCCAATTTCAAAACGTCATATACTGTGTGATTCCATTTATACAACATTCTATAAATACCAAAATTGTAGAGATGGAAAATAGATTAGTAATTGCCAAGTGTTAGGAATGCTGGGGAAGAATGGGTGAGTGTGAATATAAAGGCACAAGTGAGATCTCTGTGGTGATGGAATAGCAGCACATCTTAACTGCAATGGTACAGTTAATGGTAATCTGTACAAATCTACAGATTAAAACACATATAACTATGTAACACATTGGTATAGACGTCAAATTCCTGGTATTGATATTATACTATAATTCTGTAAGATGTAACCATTGGGGGAAGCTGGGGGAAGGGTGCATGAGACCTATCTGTACTGTTTTTGCAACTTTCTGTATTTGAAATCTATATTTCAAGGAACCTAAGGAAAAAATTATTTTCAGTTATTTCTGATTACAGGAACTTTAACAAAAGTTGATTTTAGTAAAACATATTTATATTTCACAGGATGGTTTAGGATTTTAAGCATACTCTAGAATAATATAGCTTTTAATCAGAAATAGTCTCTAAAGTATCCCTCTATAGCTTCTGAAAAAGAATCTGACCTCATAAGACATTGGTTCAGGACAACTGAGTTCAATTGGTTTTGTCTGGTAGCCTAAGCAACTAACTGCCTTTTCTCTTTATTCTTTTAGGTTGAAAGAGATCAGTAAGGTTTGCACTACCATTAAGTGAAGTTCAGGCTAGTCCACAGGTTGGCAGGAACAGTGTAACTGCCTATGCTGCTTCTTTTGAGTTGCTATATTTGTAGAATATTATTGGTATTTACTTCTCAATTCAAGAAAGTTGTCCCACTGTCATATACATAACCTGTGCTTTTGGGTCAACCAATATTTGATTTGATTAAAAAGATATTTGATTGGACTAATTGTCCATTCTTGGAAACCTTATTAATGATGCCCAACTCAAGTGCCATTGTCTCCAAGTGTCCTTTGTCTCCCGCCCCACCCATGCCCATTACAACTGATTATTTCTACTATGTGCCCACAACATGTGACTTGTACTCTCAGCCTACAGGTCATTCTGCTATGGGTATAAAATATAATAATGTCTCTGTTTCTACTAAATATTAAGTTTTTGATGACAACAGTCTATTCTCAAAGCATGTACCATAATTCTTATCATAAAATAAGCAATAAAGAGGACTTCCAATCAAGGTGGCAGAATAGGTAAACACTGTTCTTGACTGCTCCCATGACCACATCCAAATTACAACTATAGAACAATTAAATTATAGAAAAACTATTATTGAGAATCACTTGAAGTCTAGCTGAACAGAAATGTTATAACTAAGTATACAAAGAGGAATCCATGTAGAAACTAGTAGGAAGGGCACAGATGTGGAATGAACAGGTCTGACACTCAGTGTGGTAGTTAAGAATCAGGAGAGATATCTTGGCTGTGGAGGTCGGGCCTTGAGGATCGTGGGGTCCCAACCTCACACTAGGCTCCCCAGCCTGAAGCACCAGTGTCGGGAAGAAGTGCCCATACCATCTGGCTGAGAAAACCAACAGAATTGCATCTGAGTGAGACAGAGATCTGCTTAAGACCTAGGTACTCCTCTTGAGGGGCCTGTATTATGCTACCTGATATCAAACTATACTGCAAGCCTACAGCAATCAAAACAGCATGGTGCTGGCATTAAAACAGACATATAAATCAATAGAAGAGAATAGAAAACCCAGAAATAAACCCATGCCTATATGGTCCTTTAACCTATGACAAAAAAAGTCTAGAATATACAATGTGGTGAAGACAGTCTATTCAATAAATGGTTTTGGGGAAACTGGACAGATACATGTAGAAAATTAAAACTGGACTACCTTCTTATACCATATACAAGGATAACCTCAAAATGGATTAAAGATTTAAATGTAAGACCAGAAACCACAAAACTCCTAGAAAAAAACATAAGCAATAAACTCTTTCATATTGCTCTTAGTAATATTTTTTCTGATCTATCTCCTGGGGCAAGGGAAATAAAACAAAGTAAATAAATGAGACTACATCAAACTAAAAAGTTTTTGCATAGCAAAAGAAACCATCAATAAAACAAAAAGACAGTCTACTGAATGGGAGAATATAGTTACCAATAATATATCTGATAAGGGGTTAATATCCAAAATTTAAAAAAAACTCATACAACACAACACCAAAAAAACCCAAACAATCCAATTTTTAAGAAATGAGCAAAGGACCTGAATAGACATTTCTCTAAAGAAGACATACACATGGCCAATGGACATATGAATAGATGCTCAACATCACTAATCATCAGGAAAATTCAAATTAAAAGTACAATGAGATACCATCTCACACCTGTCAGAATGGCCATCATTAAAAACCCAACAAACAAGTGCTGGTGAAGATGTGGAGAAAAGGGATTGCAAATTGGAACAGCCACTATGGAAAACGGTTTGGAGGTTCCTCAAAAAATTAAAAATAAAACTTTCTTATGACCCAGCAATTCAACTTCCTATTTATTTGAAAAATCCAAAACACTAATTCAAAAAGATATATGCATGTCTATGTTCATTGCAGCATGATTTACAATAGCCAAGCTATGGAAACAACCCAAGTACCATCAACAATAGACTATTAGATAACAAAGATGTGATATATATTAAGCATAATGAAATGTTTTTTATACACATAATGGAATATTACTCTGCCATAAAAAAGAATAAAATCATACTATTGGCAACAACATGGATGATAAATTAGGAAAAAAAACAAACCTTGAATATCTAAGCTGCAACTAGGGAAAATGTATTTAATTAGGTGGTTGAGCAACAGATTTGTCAAGCTAGCATCTCCCATGTCCTTAGGGAAAACTGTGACTTGAACAAAATTTTAATTTGAATGCAAGCCATGATCAGTGCCTGGTAAGTGTTTAGCAGAGTTAGTACTCAATAAATGTTATGTACTATCTATTTCCTCAATTTTAAGATCCATTTTATTTCCCACATTTTAACCTGTAGAATCAGAATACACTCTACAATCTATGGTATCTTAAAATCTTTGTCAGCCAGAGGCAGTCATGATGTAGTCGTTTAAAATTTTTCCCTTGACACCATTTGAGAAGATTAAGAAAGCACCAGCTAGAAAGTATCTTAGGTTCAGTGAAATATGGGTATTTTAATTGTGCATAGTTGTATCCTAGACTAGTGCCTATCACATAGTAGGTGTGAATATATACTGCATAATAACTAATATGGTAATCTCTGGTTATAATTAAATTTTAAAGTATCTTGTGGGCCGGCCGAGTGGCGCGGTGGTTAAGCGCTGGCTTAGGAAGCCAGCGGCCCCGGTTCGGTCCCACATATGAGGGTCAGTGCCCTCAAAAAAAAAAAAAAAATATCTTGTAAATTGGAAGTGGGCCTATAAGACAAGAGCCCCCTTCATTTGGTAATATCTATAAATGTCAGGAGAATGTCACCTTGCTCTATCTTATATTCAGATATTAGCACTATCAATTATTGCAGAAAAGTTGAAAAATAGAAAGGCAGGTTGATTCCACAAATAAATGCATTAAAGAGGCACTACCTAAGGGTCACTGCAGTCTTATGCATGGTTCCCTTCCTTCTTACTAGAGCTAGTCTTAAGCTGTTTGCTTTTTTCTTGGTAGGAAATGCATTCCCTGTGTTATTCATTACCAAAAGCAATGTGGGCTGCTTCATCTTAAAAAGCAATGTGAGGCCTGCAGAGTGGCACATTGGTTAAGAGTTGGCTTGGGACGCCAGCGCTGAGCACCAGGGCCCTGGTTTGGATCCCACATAGAGGACCAGTAACACTGAGCCCTCTACAGCCAAGATGGTGAACAACAGCTCCACCTGGATCTGGGCTGCCATGAGTCGCCAATGTCAGCATAGGCTGCAGTGGGGCTGGGCCAGGGACTGGCATGTGCTTTCGTGAGCTGCCGTGAGCCGATGTCCACTGGCCAGGGAGCGATTGCCTCACCCGGGAAGAGCACAATGATAATACCAACATGGGCCAGTGAAGCGACGTCCTCCACAACTAGACTGAAGAGCTAAAGGACAGCAACTTGTCTGTTCCCCTTCCCCAATTCCCCAGTGCTGTTCCCCTCCCCAATCACCCAATAAAATCCTAAAAAAAACAAACAAAAAAAAACCAATGCGAATTTCTTGGTTACAATAATATGACTCAAGTGAGATTTTAAGAAGATCAGAGTGGAATAGGGGAAAGAAATGATCTGAGGTTCCCTCCCGCCACCCCTAACCCAGTAGAGTGTATTTCCTGGTTTCTTTGAGAATTTTTAGAAATAATACAAGAGAGCTTTTTATTTCATTTTCCAGAATGAAAGAGAATTAAGGAAATATACACACAGAGGAGAAAAATCTTCAATTCATCTCCTCTTTTACTGAGATAACTAACCACCATCCCATAACCTAGGCTTTTAATCTCTTTCTCACCCTTATAAAATCTAACCAGCCACTAAATTCTGGGCATTCTCCCTATGTAATATCATTGTCCTTCCCATTTCTACATCTACTGCCAAATCTAATACTAGCTCTCCTTATCTGGCCTGTTATAATTGCCTTTTAAACCATTTCTTTTATTTCAGTCTCTCCCATTCTGAAGCATTCCACGCTGATGCAAATATTGGGCTCTTGGAAAAGTCATGACGTATTTTTGCAATGGAAAACATAGAAAAAAATACGTCATGACTTTTCAGACAACCCAATAGATTATCAATTTCACACTCAGTCTTCAGAGTCTCCTTCTTACCACTATCATGGCTAATAGGCATCTCAAGGTAAATACACCTAAAACTGTGACCCTGATCTTCCCCTCCAAACTCCCATTTCCCATAATCTTTCCATCTTTGTTGATAGTGGATATTTCAACACCAGCCTGTTCAGTTTGCAGCTCCTGAGTTACCCTGCAAAACTCACTCCTCCCACAATCTTCCTTATCATTCCAGTTAATCAAGGCAAAACTTTGAAGTCTTTTATGACACCACTATTATTCCCACACTTAACATACAATCTATCAGGAAAAAAAGATACCTGTCAACTATAATATCAAAATAAATATCCAAAATCCATCTACTTCTCAGTGCTTCCATTGTTACCTGCCCTGGTAGCTGGCTTGAGCCACTATCAACCTTCGCCTACATTAGTGCAATAGCCCTCTAGCTAGTTTCCACTTCCTACCCTTGGCACTCTAAAGTCTTATTTTCATCACAGGACAGAACGATCCTTTAAACACATAAATCAGATCTGTTACTCCTTTGTTCAAAACCTGACAATGGCACTCAGTTTCCTATAATGATCTGCTCTCCACCTTACCTTTCTAACCTCATCTCCTACTATTATTCTTGCTCATACCACTTCAGTCATGCTGGCCTTTCTGCTGAGCTCTGAACAAGCCAGGCATGCTTCCAACCTAGTTCTTTGTATAGGCTATTCATTCTGTATGGACCACTCTGTCCCCAGACGTTTACCTGGCTGTTTCCCTCATATTTTTGTTTAAATTTCACCTGCTTTTGGTTCACAACCTTGGGAGCTCCCCAAATGAAATCTGAAAGTGACCCCTGTACCCATAGGATGAGGACAAAGGAAAAAAGAGGCAGGCCATTCCAGATTGGTTGGTATCAGGTTTCATAATCAAGGGGACTTACATATGAGGCTTGTCTTAGGTGCTCCAAGATGTGTAGATCTCCGCATCCACCTACCAGAATCTTCAAAGTTTATATAGAGGCCTTCATGTGGTTCAGCCACATACACAGTCCAGGTGGTGTCAACAACACCTTGCTCTCTCCAGGCCACATCCTTGAAATGGTTCCCACTGTGGGAATAGTGGGTGGAATGTACATTCCAAGGACAGGGAGGGCGTGAGGAGCCTCCAATTGCCAGGTTCCTGCTTGGGAATCAACCAACGGTCATGTCCTCTTGATGACCTTCTCCAACATCTTCTTAACAAATAAATACCATATATATATATATATATATATATATATATATATATATATATATATATGAAACCCTCCCCACTGCCCAGTACTCTTTAGCCTCCTTACCATACTCTATCTTTATTTTTTCATGGTGGTACTCATCACCTTCTGACATACCATACAATTTTCTTATTTATTATTTTTTATTGTCTTTCTCCTTCTACCACAATAGAGGCTTCATAGATACAAAAATCTTTGTCTACTTTGTTCATGGATGTACACTAAGTACCTATTACTTTGCTGTACATATTGTAAGTACTAAATATTTTTTATTAACTGAATTAAGTAAATGCCAACCAATTAAGAATAAACTTTGGGGCCGGCCGAGTGGCGCATTGGTTAAGCTCTGGTTTTGGGATGCCAGTGGCCCCGGTTCGGATCCCACATGAGGGCCAATGACACTGCCCTCTACAGCTAACAACAGCTCCACCTGGAGCTGGGCTGTGCGAGCCCTGGTGATGGTGTGGGCTGCAGCCCCTGCTGCAGTGGGCTACCATAGGCTACAGTGAGTGGCCCGCAGCCAGCGTGAGCGGCTAGCAGCCAAGCGTGAGCTGCCAATAGCCGCGATGAGCGACATCCAGAGGCCAGCGACCGATCTGCCTCATCCGGGAAGAGCGCAATGACGATACCAACAGTGAAGCAACATCCTCTGCAACTAAACTGAAGAACAAGAAGACGGCAACTTGTCTGTTCCCCTTCCCCGATTCCCCAACGCTGTTCCCCTCCACCAATTCCCCAATAAAATCTTTAAAAAAAAAAAAAATTCTTCCCAGGTGATTCTCATGTACAGCCATTAAAAAAAAAAAAAAAGAATACACTTTGCAGGCATGGTGAGAAAATGCCCATACAACAAGGTCAAACCTATTTTCCCATCTTTATCTCCTGTTTACTACTTTAATTTTCTACACTTCAGTCAATGAATAGAATACCCATGTTTAAATAGCTTTCACAAAAATAAAATACTAGGAGAAAATACTAGGCATGCTTCCATAAAAAGCGTTTTAACTGAAGGTCACTTCTCCAAATTTTTATGTTGAAAGGGGGAATTTCTGCTGTGTTTTCTCAGTCTTTTCCAAGGTGGTTGCTTACACAGTTCCTAAGAAGTGAAGATGGAATAGCACCATCTGCTGTCAGCCTTCTGATCTTAATGGAATGACATATTTGAGCTCTTCGGTAAGCAGTTTGGTCTCTAATCCATTTTAATAGTTAGCTATGTTGGGAAGACTGACAATGGTTGCTCTCCTAGGAGCTGATATTCAACTGGGAGAAAACAAACAATATGCATAATAAATAAAGTATATACTATGTTGGATGGTGTTATGGGTTTAATTGTGTTCCCACCCCCCAATATATATTGTAGTCCTAACCCCGAGTACCTCAGAATGTGACCATATTTATAAATAGCACCCATAAGCAAGTGGTTGCTACACTTAGACCTTTTTTGTCCTCAGTGCCAATAAAGCCACTTACAGGTTAGTCTTTGGAGATTCACTCACCTTACAAAGGTTGGAATACCTGACCAGGTTTTTGATCTTTTGATACCAGCCACTATCTTGAATGATGAAGATGGAGACTGCTTCCTCAGGGATCTCTTAAAGGAGTTTCAACCTTTGAGGTTTTTGCAGAGCACATCCGCCATGCCACTCCTAGATGGCAACATCCAGGACAATTTTGTGAGAGAAACATAAACTCTGTCCTGTTCAGTTTTTCTTTCTTTGTCAGATATACCCAAATCTACTTCTAACTAATACAATTTGGAATTGGAGCTGGAGATTATTTAATGCAGCCCCTTATAGACAAGAAAACAAAAAATCAGAGTAATCCAATGACATGGTCTACATAATTTTGTGGCCATAGCTGGACACAAATAAATATTTGTTGATCTCCTGAGTTTTAACTTTGTGTGCTAGCCACCACATAATACTCCTTATTTTTCTAGGATAGAAAGCACTAGAAGCAGGTAGTTACTTCTATTAGGTCTAAAGTCAGCCTCTCCATAAAGCTTCAGAAAGTAAGAGATATACCAGAAATAGTGCCACAGGATAGACAAAGTAAAGATTAAAAAATAAATTGACAATGCAAATTAATAATAATAATAATAATAATAGCTACCAATTATTAAACCTATCCTATTCCCAGGCTCTGTGCTAAGAGCTTTACTAAGATTTTCTTATTTAATCCTCACAACAACCCTATAAAGTACTATTATTAATATCCTCACTTTTCATAGGAGGAACCTAAAACTTCAAGAAATTGATTGACTTTCCCAAGCATTCACAATTAGTAAATGGAAAAGCCAGAACACGTTGGCCCAAAATTGATTGGCACCAAACTCCATGGTCCTAAGTACTATGTAAATATAAACGGAAGCACTTGCATGTGCCATCTGACAGATGCCTTTTTCTTTGTAACCATCTCTTTGGAACTTATTAATAGGAAGCTAGGCTTGAGCACATAGTGTTCTCCATAAAATTATTTTCCCTCTGCTACATAATGATTTTTCCTTCTGATATATATGTACTCTTATCGTACAGCATACAACGTACATTGTAGAAGGCAGTGAAATTCTCCTTTCATAATACAGGAACAGCTATAGCATCTAATTATAAGTATTTATTCAATTTGAGCATTTGCAGAAATGAGGAATGAATACCTTATATCTACATTCCTAAAGCTTTAACTTCTATTTGTGGAAGAAAAGAATTTCTTTTCTGAGGAAAACAAAGGTTTGTCACTATTGTAAAATTGTTGATGGGCCGGCCGAGTGGCTTGGTGGTTAAGCGCTGGCTTGGGAAGCCAGCGGCCCCGGTTCGGGTCCCACCTATGAGGGCCAGTGACACTGCCCTCAGAAAATAAATAAATAAATAAAATAAAATAGTTGATAACTCCTGAATTCATTATTGTGAAATACAAGGGCTAAACCCACCACTCTCTCATCACATCATGAACCCTTCACTCTATTCTTTATCTCCCCACAACACCTCTCATGTCTCTTTTCTTTGAACATACTCCTCTCCTGGCAAGAACAACCCTCTCCTCAAATCCCCACTCATCTCCTACCCATCCTTCAAGACCTGGTTCAAAAGTCGTCTCTTCCGTAAAGTCCCTTCCATCTGTCTATCAAGAAAGTTACTTGCTCCCCACTGTGCCCCATCACACTTGGTTAGTTCAGCTCCCTCTTACATACCTTCCCTCATTGTACTTCGCTTCTCTGCTCATATGGTTATTTCCTCCACTGTACCAACAGCAACATAACATGAATATGTCTTTTTGTTTTGTTTTGTTTTTGTTTTTGCTTTTTTAGCTGAGCCATCCTGCCACCTGTTGGCAGCTTAACAGCAACTCAGCTCGGGCTGGCATCGAACCGCCGTTGCTCAGAGCTCAGCTCACACTCTTGAGCGAGCTCTTAACCAACTGAGCCACTCGGCCGGCCCTATGAATATGTCTTTTACTGTTCTGAATCCTTAATATTTCAGTTAGTTCTTGGCACATAGTAGGTAGATAAATATTTACTGGATAAAATAATGAAAGAAAGAAAAATCCAATGCAAGCAAGTGGCATGTTAGTTTACTCTGCATAAACTAATGACAAGATTTAAATAAAGAATTTGGGATAGTTTTATTATTTTATAATACTGAGTTCAAAATTAATTTATATATAAGCAAGGATTTGCCAAAAAAAAAAAATTCCTCGGTCTTTTTTTTTTATAACTAGGCTAGACTTTTCAACTACATATTAAGTTTACAAAACATATTTGTACAAGAGACGCTATTTTTTTTTTCATTAGATTTTAAAGGGTTTGATGGCTGTGGCTTTTCTTTTCACGATTTTCAGATATTCTCTCACATCAAATCCAAATGAAAATTTCAGTGAGCTAATAAATTATTATCTTTGTTATTGCTGTAAACTGCAATCCTTTCTAGCATTGCAAAAATGTCAGTTGTTGAATGACTTTGATCAAAACTAAAAGCATTGGGCCAGCCGAGTGGCGTGGTGGTTAAGCGCTGGCTTGGGAAGCTGGCGGCCCTGGTTCGGGTCCCACATATGACAGCCAGTGACACTGCCCTAAAACAAACAAACAAACAAACAAAAAAACTAGAAGCATTAACTGTCTATGGTAGCTACTCTTCCAGATGGCATGTTTAACTTATGAACATATAATACAGACATGAGTATATATCTTTTCACCTATTTAACTGAATAATTAGTCATATAACTCCTTGTATATTTTCAGAATGCAAGTCTGAAAGTTATTTTTCCAGGAATGGAATCTCTAAAATTAAACAAAAAGGGTTTTCAAATTTTGAGTGTAATAATATGCTACTCAGAGCTTTAATACCACTGAGCTGATTAGCTGTATATATTTCATTGTCTCTAACAATGAAATATAGTTTCACAGGTAATCTTTTTTTCTCCGCAGTCTAGTTCTGAAATTTTTTTCCACCTGCCTACCTCTAGAATAGTATGTCCATAACCCTAGCAGTAGAAGAAAAAGTGAAATACAACGTGGCATTATTCTCGTACAGAATAACTTGAAAAACCGAAAATGACACTTTTTCCTTTTATGAGCACATTTCTCTCACATAAACATCTCTGAACTCATTTGCAAGATCATGAAACTTCTACATCTATTGCGATTACTTTTTATTTTATTTCCACCATATTTTCCTGATTTCTACTCAACTTGCTTTTTCTTTACATTTTTTTTTAAACCTCTTTCTTGTCTTTTGGAAGACAAATATCCTGATGTTTCTTCATCTTTCCTTCTGGAATACTCAATAGCTATGCTGTCCAATAGAAATATAATGTGAGCCACATATGTAAATCTAGAGTTAAAATGACAGTATATTTATATAATATTTAATACAATATATCCAAAATGTCCGCAATTCAACATGTAATTAATAACCACTTTACTTTTTTTTGCATTAAGACTTGAAATATGGTGTATTTTATACTTACAGAACCTCTCAATCTGAACTAGCCACATTTCAATGCTTATTAGTTACATGTGTCTAGTGGCCACCATATTGGACAGCATAAGTCTAAAATGTACTCTCCTTAGGAAAATTTCATGAAAGAAATAGCAACTTGTAAAGAGAACAAAAAAAAGAATAATAATTGTCAATAATAAACATTACAGTTTGCCTAAAATTTTATTGTCTATTCAGGAGTTACTCCAGAGACAGGATCAAGATCTTCATAATGTGCCATTATTACACATTAAATCAACAAATTCAGTTATGCCCTCCTAAAATAAGGAGCTTTAAGCCACTGCAGAAAACAGCAAATGTATTCTCTAGAAGATAAATTCTAAGAATCTTTTTTTGTTCTTCAGATTAACAATCCAGAGTCATTCAATTCAGTGTGGATAAAAGCATGACATTGGCATAAAGGAAGTGAACAGGATATCAATTAATAATTTTGACATCATCAGTTCTTCAGTGAACATGATAAATCTCCCCAGTGACAGGCTTATTCCTCACTCATGAATGCAGAGTGACTAAAAGACACAAACTAACTTATTATGCTCTGGATGACCTCCACTCTTTGTCAAAGGCATTCCAAATGCATGCCTTGACCACATGCAAACATCTCTAAAACACTCAACACACAGCTGAGGACATGGCCTAATTTCAAGGTAAATGTTGGACTTATTTTATCCTCTCATTTTGGCTAACTGAACAAAGGCAGAACATAAACTATTGAAATAATTCAGTTCAGTGTTGACGGAACCTATTTCAAACTGTCAGCACAGTAGTTCAAAATGTTCCTCAAATACATTGGTTTAAATAAGCCTATTTAAAATGACCACAATTGTGCCTCAACTGCCAGCAATTTGATTAGGAATACATAGAAGGATTTTTCTCCTCTCTTTTAAAAACTGTACTTCCAGTGGAGGAAAATTATTTATGTCATTTCCTATTGTGTAAGATAAATTTAGTTTAAATATAAATACTTCAAAATTTTAAATCTTTCACAATTCATTTTGATATTTTTCTACTTTTCCCTTTTTTTGTTAAGTTTTTGTTAAAGGTAAGTGTGCTCTTACCTTTATTAGAAAGAAGAGATAAATGAGTTACATATAGCACACACATTGCATCATAAATAAAGCCTTAAGATACATAATTTAGGGTGATTCAGAAAAGAAATGAGCACTTTCATAAATTTATTACTCAGTAATTAGGTTAAATATGAACATCTAGTCGAAACCAATGGATAAAGGAACTATCCATTATTTTACAAATGCTCAATATGTGCCCTTTGTATTGCATGGCACACATCAATCCTGGAGTTAATCCCAGACCCTTTATAGCCTATACTGAATGTTTGGAATGGCAGCCTCCATGATTCTATTGCTTCCTCAAGGCAATAAAGAAAAGGTGACTCTACAATTTGGTGGATATTACTTGATAGGATTATCAAAATGTATTTGGCTATTTCTGTAGTTGAATATTTTAGATATATTTCATGTGTATTTATAGCCATAATAGTCTATTACATGTTTCTTACTTTCAAATGCCAAATCCTTTTGATCCCCATTCTCTCTGTGTAAGATACCCTTTCATAGCACCTAATTCTTGGAACCATCAAAGTAACTTTCAAAGGTGACCACCTACCACAACATAATAGACACAGTTGATAAACGAAGAAATAGCAACCTATACGTATTATTTTAAGAATATGGAAATAGCTCTCAGAAGAACTCAAAATAGAAGAGATTGCTCTCATAGATCAGAACTGTGTGTGAAAAGACTGGAAACGGATTGAATGATTTCATAAAAATTGCTTAGAAAGCATTCAGTAAAAGTTAGACATTGTTATTATCACCATCATTATTGTTAGTGTTGTTTTATTATCATAAGCTCTTCTATACTATTTGATTTTTTTAAAGCCAGATATATTAATTGCATTGTTTTTTAAAATTTTATTTTAAATAAAACAAAAGGAAAAAAGGTCCTGACTTAATTTAAATTTTAGGATTTAGAAGTATAGGAAATTTCAGATTACTATTCTCATTTTTTTCTCATTATTATTCTCATTTCACAAATGAGAATTCTAAAGCATGGATCACCTCAACTTTTTGATCCGGTTCTGAAACCTACACCAACATCTGTATTTCCAATTGTGGTAGACATGAAATGTGCTTCTTGGTTTCCTAACTTTGGGTGATATAACTGACTGATAACCCCAACTGTTATGCTCCAAATCCACCATGGAGTTTGAGCTGTGGCCATGACCTCCACGTAGCAGCCAGTGACTGAGCTGGTAGAGATGTGAATGCAAACCCACTGCAGTGAGTCACTGGACCCCTCTAACTTTGACTCAAGGACTTCTCATGGCCTTGTCAAAACTTTCTTACAAATGAACTGCACCTAAAATACTCCCTACTCAACTTTTTCCCTTCCATACTTTTTGAACCAGAGTCATACCTGAATCAAATCATATCTGAACTAAAGTCTTCTCAGGTTTCTCCAGCATCATCCCCATTTTTCCTTACAGACATTTCCCCCGGTAAATCACTTGCACACTAAATTCCATCCTGGTGTCTGTTTCTCAGAGGAGCCAAACTAACACAACATCCATTCGGAAGTTGAGGATATATCCCTCCCTCTCTCTGCTCAAGCAAAGTCCATTCAACAGTATTCTTGGCCTCAAATGCTCCTAAATTCTCCAAGACCTTGTTGCCTCCTCATTCTTACTTCCAATACTTCCATTTTTCTTCTTGGTATTTGCAGTCTTTCTCAACTAAACAACAACTGCTAAAACGTCTGCCCTGAAAAATGGATCCCTTTCAGTCTGGATTTGGTTAAGAAAGCAGAGCCATTGTAAGAATTCCATTTAATTTTTTAATTAAATTAAAAAGGGTTTAATTTAAGAATTAGGATTTACTTGAAGGGTGGGGGAGCAAAGGTCAGGGAATTCAATGCCAAACGTCAGAAAAGGTAAAACAGACACTGATGAGCAACGCTGAATCACTAAGGTAATAGGTTATCTATCTAAAATTCATAGGGAAAATTGGAGTTTTCAAGTTTCTCTAGAAAAGTTTCCATCAACCAATTCATTTCAAAGCAGTGAAACAGGTGGTTCTCAAATACACATCAGGAAGCCTCTGGATCTCATTCAAGTTTGGCACTAGCAAAATCTAACTTAGACTCATAGGGGGAATGGGATTAAAGAACATGTAGTTCCCTGGAATATAATACAGAATAGGCTTTGGACAAGGGTTCTCGTGATGCTCCCTACTTTCACCCAGCCCCCACTCATGGGAGGGAGGCTGTACTACTTTGGGGCACTGCACTGAGAATACTGGGGTCCCTATTTCCCTTGCTCTGGCCCATTCATAAAGAGAAGTTCTTTGCCCACACTGAGAAGACCAGAGGCTGCCCCTGCCCTCTGCCAGGTGTTCAGCTCCTAATGCAGGGGTGTCACTCAGAGAGAAGCACATCACTGTGCCCACCTACAACTCCAGAAACTTGGCTCAGAGATTTTTGCCAAGGAGAACAGGCAGGCCATAAATCAGAGGACTTTGTATCTCTTCCCAAAGGAATTGACTCCATTTGCAACAGAATGTGAGGAAGTTCAAGCCTAAGGATTCTCTCAAAAACAATGGAAGTTGAGGTGAAAAGCAATTAATAGGAGACTGGTAAATTCATTAGAGGTATACACTAAACCATAAATGGGTTTGTTTGCCAGAAAGAAGCAAAGAAAGCGACAGCTAGGAAAATCTCTTGGGGTCAGAAGAAATCTCCTTCCAAGGAGCCCAAATTGAATTAGATCTGTCTGTGGAACAATTCAGGCCCAGGGCATTGTTGAAATAATAAAGCAATCACACAGCAATTAGTGAAGCTAATCAGCTAAGTGTGTTCAGGAAGAGACTGTCAAATACAGGCCTTGATTTTATGAGGCCAGCATTACCCTGATACCAAAACCAGACAAAGACATCACATAGAAAAGAAAATAATAGACCAAGATCTCTTATGAATATAGATGAAAAATCCTCGATAAAATATTGGCAAATCAAATAAAAAGTTGTATAAAAATAATTATATATCATGACAAAGTGAGATTTATTCCAGGTATACAGGCTAATTCAACATTTGAAAAATCAATTAATGTAATCCATCACATTAACAAGCTAAAGAAAAAAAGTCAATAGATGCAACAAAAAACCAACACCCATTTATTATAAAAACTCTCAGAAAACTAGGCAGAGAGGGGAACTTCCTCAACTTGATAAAGAATGTCTACAAAAAACCTATAGCTAACATCATACTTAATGGTGAAAGACTGCTGCTTTCCTCTGAAGATTAGGAACAAGACGAAGATATCTGCTATGGCCACTTGTATTCAGTATTGTACTAGAGAGTCTACCCAGGATAACTAGGCAAGACAATAAAATAAAAGATATCCAGATTGGTATAGATGAAATAAAACTATCTCCATTCACAGATGACATGGTCCTGTATATAGAAAAATTCTAAGAAATTCACTAAAAATCTATTAGAACTAATAAACAAGTTGAGCAAAATTGTACAAGATTAATATGCAAAAATCAATTGTATTCTATACACTTGCAATGAACAATCAGAAAACAATAATAAAAAAACAACTGCACTTATAATAGTTTTTAAAAGAAGGAAATATTTAGGATAAAATGTAACGAAAGTACAACACTTATATTCTGAAGATTATAAAATGCTGTTCAAAGAAATGAGATATCTTAATAAATGAACAGACATTGCATGTTCATGGATCAGAAGTCTTAATAAGATGGCAATACTCCCCAAATTGATCTACAGATTCAAATAAATCGTATTAAAATCCTAGTTGGCTTCTTTGCAGAAATTGACAAGATGATCCTAAATTGTATATGGAAACTCAAGGGACCCAAAATAATCTTGGAAAAGGAAGAAAAAAGTTGGAGGATTCATGTTCCCCAATTTGAAAACTTGCTAAGTAAGCAATAGTACTGGCACAAAAGTATAGACCGGTGGTACAGAATAGAGATCCCAGAAATAAACTTTTGCATGCATGGTCAAATGTGTTTTTTATAAGGGTGTCAAGACATTCAATAGGAAAAGAATAATTTTTTTTAACAAATTGTTCTAGAACAGCTGGATAGCCAAATGCCTTTCTCTCTCTCCTTTTTCCTTACCCTCTCCCTCTCTCTCTCCCTCTCCTTTTTTCCTAGTCTTTCCTTCTTCCATGCCCTGTAACTCCTTCCTTTCCTTGACCACAGTCAGGCCTCTTCCTGGAGTCTGAGGGGTTTACCCAATGGGAAACCTGTGACTGTAAGAACTGGAGAAGCCTGAGTCATTTCAGTGCCTCTTTTCCTCTGCACTCAGTGCATTGGCCCTCATGGACATGACTAAGTTAGACTAGAGCCTCCAAAACTAAAGAAAAAGACACAAAACTGTGTTTCTCTATACCTTACTCAGAAAAATGTGAGAAGAATGCTACCTTTCTCAGTACTGCCTTTATTGGGATCTCAAAAAATTGTGCAAAAATAGGATTTCTCATTGTATCCATAGCAATTAGAAAAAAAAATATTATTTCTGTTGTTTCCTTATTGAAGGACAAATGGTTAGACAGAACCTAAGGTATCCACTCCAAGCTTTTAAGAGAACCCAGGAGATCAGATTCTCTAGCAAGTGTCTAGCCATCCTACTTCTACTGAAATTTTTGTCATACACGAGTAAGCAAACTATCCATGAACAGTTTCTTCATCATTCACCTGTACATAGTTACCCAGAAATTTAGAAATATATGTCCACTTTTCTGTCCTCTATGTACAAAACATATGTAGAGAGCTACTCAGAGCTGTTAATAATTCAAAGTTGGCATAGCATGTCTGTTGGGTTTCGTGTGGAGATCTCAAGAACCAATTGCACTGACAACTACAAGAGCTGAGGAGAATGCAATGCATATGTACAACACGGCTGTGATATCAGCTCAAAGACTGCAGTTTAAAATAGCAGAAATCTAACTACAATGTTTAAGAAAGGAAACAGTCACCCCAAAAGCATATATCTAGAAACATAACTGATTCTAAATCTTCTAGTTATTAGGATCCTTTTTGAGTGAAAGTTGAAAAATCTTTGCAATATCGTAAAACCTGGCTTGTTCACATATTTTTGTAATGAACTGGGACAAAATAATCTCTTTAACACCTCAGATTCCACATTTCACTTTTAAAAAACATCTCCCTTAATTATCTCCAAGGGCTATTATGGAAATCAAAGGTTATTTTGTGTGTAAACTAAATACACACACTCACACACACACATTAAAATAAAGGTTAAATAATTATTATTTCCCAATAATAACTTAATTAAACCCTGATAAAGTCATGCTCATTCTTTTCCATATCATATCGCATAGAATACTGTGTTCCTTCTCTTTTTATTAATTTATGTTCCTTTTCTTCAAACTGTTCTCAAAACTACTAAGATATTGGTATTCTTAAGAAAGCATACAGAATTATTCAAAGGTGAAATGTCATATCTGCAACTTACTTATTTATTTATTTTTAAAAGATTTTTATTGAGGAATTGGGGGAGGGGAACAGCATTGGGGAATCCAGGAAGGAGAAGAGAGAAGTTGCTGTCCTTTTGTTCTTCAGTCTAGTTGCGGAGGACGTTGCTTCACTGGCCCATGTTGGTATTATGATTATTGCGCTCTTCCCAGGTGAGGCAGATCAGTCGCTGGCCTCTAGACAGCTGCTCACGGCAGCTCTTGGCAGCTCACACTGGCTGCCGGCCACTCACTGTAGCTTATGGCAGTCCACTGCAGCAGGAGATGCAGCCTATGCCAACACCGGCAACTCTCATGGCAGCCCAGCTCCAGGTGGAGCTATTGTTCACCATCTTAGATGTAGAGGGCAGCGTCACTGGTCCTCTTGTATGTAATCTGAACCAGGGCCCTGCTGCTCGGAGCTGGCATCCCAAGCCAGCTCTTAACCAATCCACCACTCAGCCGGCCCTGCAACTTATTTTTAAATGTGGCAAAATGTTAAACTTGTGACTCTAAGGGAAGGATACTCATTGAACTATTCATTTAACTTTTCTAAGATAGAACATTTAAAAATATAGTAATGAAGTTTAGAGAAGCAAATCCTGATTCTGCCACATTCAAGAGGTTGTGGGACCTCTGAAATGATAGTTCATCCTTCTAAACCTCAGTTTCCTCATTTGTAAAACAAGAATCCTAATACTATTCAGTTGACAGCATCTGACTCAACGATTTATTCACTTTGGAACTGTGCAGAGTAGCTCCAGTAACCTTTTCAGCCTCAACGTTCTCACTCATAAATGAGAAAAAGTGACACCTCATAGAATGTTATGAAGATGAAAAGAGATGATAATTGTGAAAGTATTTTGTAAATCACAAAGCTCTGTGATGATGATTTTGATGATGATGATGATGATGATGATGATGATGAATTTCCTTATTTAAATGTCTAATGTCATACAAGCCGCATGATATGGTCTTAGAAATAATCACAGATGAGTTTTTTACTTTTAAATAGTTTTTAACTTTTAAACACTTTTTCTACAGTAATCTGTTAGATGTGTTGTTCATCTACTGATTTCTCTAGTTGTTAATGGCACTAGTTGGGTGGGAATCCAATGTTGGTCACTTTGGGAGTCCTTATACCTTTAATATTGTAAATGACCCTTAATATTTATACAATTTGGGAAAATAGAGGAAGACTTCTCATGTCCAGTCCATTATGGTCACTGTTGAGAACCTCATTGTCCAAGTCTACATGGTCCAGGTGAAAATCAGTGAGTCAGTTAGCAGTATCCATACCTTCTGTGGTAAGTTTTACCCCTGAGATGTTTGCCATCCAACTAAAGCAATAGTGTGAGTGCCAGGTCCCCAGCCATTCACACAGTCAGCCAATCAGGCCAGTGCACTGGTCGCCACAAAACCTACCACCCTTTGGTCCTGCTAGTCTCAGTAAATTCAACCTTCTTCTCAAGGTGAGCCCACATCATCCCTTACTCTGTCAAGCAAATGTTTCTTTTCTTTCCCCATTTGCTATAATCTCAGTTAATCTCAGTAGACCTGACACACTCAGAACACAGAGTTGGCTGGACATCCCAAAGGCAATAGAGGAAATAACCTTTGATTCTTTTTGTGCATTCCTCCACACCAACAACAAAGACACCAAGTGAATCAATAACTCATCCATGACAGCACAAAAAACTGCATTGACTCTTGCTAGGTAATCAGGATAACTTTCTCTTCAGTGTATTGATAAATCCATGGCTTAAAATAGATTTTTCATGCTGAAGTCTGCAGATGTAGTTTCAGATATCCATAGTTCTCAGGTTTAAGAAATAGTGATTTCAGTCAAGCAGGTAATGATCTAAGCAAGCAGATGACATCAGAACGCTGACAGGGAATTTCTATTTTAAAAGTTCAAGATGTGACTTTAAAAATGGCTTTGTCTCTATCTTTTTAGTAATTTTCTTGAAAGATCTTTAAATGCCTGGGATTATTGAAACACTAAGTACATTGTCTTAATAGAAGAAATTGGCATAGCGCCTGTCACATTGTGTAATTAGATGTGAGCCTTTCCTTGGTTGTCACGTGTTCTTTTCTTGACACGTCACTTTCATAATCGCTGGTACCACTGCAGTTAATTGAAATCTGTTATGTAAGGACTTGGAATGGTAAAATCAAAAGTAAAAGAGAGGGGCTGGCCGAGTGGCTCAGTTGGTTAAGAGCTCACTCAAGAGTGCCAGTTGACGAGACAAACGAAAATGAAAACACCACGACCCAAAATCTCTGGGATGCTGCGAAAGCAGTCCTAAGAGGGAAGTTTATAGCAGTGCAGGCCTACCTAAAGAAGAAAGAAAAATCTCAAATCAACAGGTTATCCTTACACCTAAGGGAACTGGAAAAAGAACAGCAAAAGAGGTCCAAGGGGAGTACAAGAAAGGAGATAATAAAGACCAGAGCAGAAATAAACAATATAGAGAACAGAAAAACAATTCGAAAGATCAATGAAACCAAGAGCTGGTTTCTTGAGAAGATAAACAAAATTGACAAACCTCTAGCCAGGCTCATCAAAAAAAAAAAAAGAGAGAGGACTCAAATTAGCAAAATCAGGAATGAAAGAGGGGAAATGACTACAGACATCACAGAAATACAAAAAATTCTAAGAAATTAGTATGAGCAACTATATGCCAACAAATTTGACAATCTGAAAGAAATGGATAATTTTCTAGAAGCATGCAACCTTCCAAAGCTAATGCAAGAAGAAGCAGAAAATCTAAATACCCTGATTACTACCAAGGAAATTGAATCAGTAATTGACAAGCTCCCAAAGAACAAAAGCCCTGGACCAGACAGCTTCACAAGTGAATTTTATCAAACATTCAAAAAAGAACTATCACCTATTCTTCTCAAACTATTCCAAAAAATCCAGAAGGAGGGAAGGCTCCCAAACTCTTTTTATGAAGCTGCTATCACCCTGATTCCAAAACCAGATAAAGACATCACAAAAAAGGAAAACTACAGGCCAATCTCCCTGATGAATATAGATGCAAAAATTCTCAATAAAAATCTTAGCAAACAGAATTCAGCAATATATTAAGAAGATCATACATCATGATCAAGTGGGATTCATCCCTAGTGCGCAAGGCTGGTTCAACATCCGTAAATCAATTAATGTGATACACCACATCAACAAAATGAAGGATAAAGATCACATGGTCATTTCAATAGATGCAGAAAAAGCATTTGACAAAATCCAACAGCCATTTATGTTAAAAACCCTTAGCAAAGTGGGAATACAGGGATCATATCTCAACATAATAAAAGCCATATATGATAAACCTACAGCTAACATCATACTCAATGGGGAAAAGCTAAAACCATTCCCCTTAAGATCAGGAACAAGACAAGGCTGTCCACTTTCTCCTCTTTTATTCAACATAGTGCTGGAAGTTCTAGCCACAGCAAGCAGACAACAAAAAGAAATAAAAGGCATCTAAATTGGCAAGGAAGAAGTAAAATTGTCATTATATGCAGATGACATGATACTGTATATAGAGAACCCCAAAGACTCCATCAAAAAACTATTGGAATTGATAGACGAATTCAGTAAAGTAGCAGGATATAAAACCAATGTTCAGAAATCAGTGGCATTTGCATATACCAATAATAAACTAACGGAAAGAGAAATTAAGAAAACTGTCCCATTTACAATTGTGTCAAGAACTATAAAATACCTAGGAATAAACTTAACCAAAGAAGTGAAAGATCTGTACTCAGAAAATTATAAGACACTGAAGAAAGAAATCATAGAAGATACAAATAAATGGAAACACCTACCATGCTCATGGATAGGAAGAATTAATATAGTTAAAATGTCCATGCTGCCTAAAGCAATATATAGATTCAATGCAATTCCTATCAAACTACCAAGGGCATTTTTCACAGAAATAGAAAATATAATCCTAAAATTTATATGGAATCATAAAAGACCCAGAATAGCCTCAGCAATTCTGAGAAATAAGAACAAAGTCGGGGGAATCACGCTACCAGACATCAAAACCTACTGCAAGGCTACAGTAATCAAGACAGTTTGGTATTGGCATAAAAACAGGCACATCGATCAGTGGAACAGAACAGAGAGCCCAGAAATAAATCCAGGCATTTACGGACAGTTAATCTATGACAAGAGAAGCAAGAATTTACACTGGAGTAAAGATAGTCTATTCAATAAATGGTGCTGGGAAAATTGGACTGACACATGCAAAAAAATGAAACTGGACCACCTCCTTACGCCTTATACAAGAACAAATTCAAAATGGATTAAAGACTTAAATGTAATACCTGAAACCATAAAAATCCTAAAAGAAAATATAGGGAGTACATTTGCAGACATTACCTGGATCAATATTTTTACTGATACATCCCTACGGGCAAGGGAAGTAAAAGAAAAAAATGAACATATGGGATTATATCAGACTTAAAAGTTTTTTCACAACAAAGGAAACCATTAATAAAACAAAAAGGAAGCCTACTGAATGGGAGAATATATTTGCCAACGATATATCTGATAAGGGGTTAATATCCAAAATTTATAAAACACTCATGAAACTCAACACCAAAACCACAAACAACCCAATTAAAAAATGGGCAGAAGATATGAAGAGACATTTCTCTAAAGAGGACATACAGATGGCCAACAGGCATATGAAAAAAAGTTCAACCTCACTGGTCATTAGGGAAATGCAAATAAAAACCACCATGAGATACCACCTCACTCCAGTCAGAATGGCTACCATCAATAAATCAACAAACAACAAGTGCTGGCGGGACTGTGGGGAGAAGGGGACCCTGCTGCACTGTTGGTGGGATTGCAGATTGGTGCAGCCACTATGGAAGTCAGTATGGAGGTATCTCAAAGAACTGGAAATAGAGCTACCGTTTGACCCAGCAATTCCACTCCTAGGTATTTATCCTGAAAAAACCAAGACACTTATTCAAAAAAAGTTATGCACCCCTATGTTCATAGCAGCACAATTTACAATAGCTAAGACTTGGAAACAACCAAAATGCCCATAAGTAGATGACTGGATTAAGAAACTGTGGTATATGTATACATTGGAGTATTACTCCGCTATAAAGAAGAATGAAATCGTACCATTTGCAATGATATGGATGGACCTAGAGACTATTATGTTAAGTGAAATAAGTCAGTCAGAGAAAGACAAATGCCATATGATCTCACTCATATGTGGAATCTGAAAAACTGTATGAATGAGCAAAGTAAACAGAAACTGTCTCATAGATATAGAGGAAAAATCAGGGTTGCTAATTTGGAGGGGAATGGTGATGAGGGAGAAAGGGAAGGGATTAGACAGCAAAAATAGGCAACTACAATATTGCCACTGGGATATGAAAAACAGTTTGGGGAATATAATTAATAATGTTGTAAATATTCTGTGGAATGTCAGATGGTCATAGGTCTTGTTAGGGAGACCATTTCATGGATGGAGTAGAGGTTTGATCACTGCACTGTATGACTAAAGCGGAGGTTCTATACCTACTGTAATTGAATATATATAGATAGTCACGGGATGTGGATTATACTATGGAAGAGAGTCAGAGGAAGAGTAATAGATATATATGATATGGGGGGGAGTGCGGTGGCGAATTGGGGGTGGGGAGTTGTCAATTTGAGGGGTAAAATGTATAATTATTGCACTGTGTTGTACACCTGAAACTAGTTAAAAATAAATAAATGATTAAATAAATAAATAAATAAATAAATAAAGAGTGAGAGCTGAGCTCTGAGCAACAGCAGTTCGATGCCCAGCCCGAGATGAGCTGAAAAAAAAAAAAAAGTAAAGGAGAATCCTCAGTTTGCTAGGTTTGGACTATAAATACCTAAGATAACAGATTTTGGGAAAAAGTAGTCATTTTATAGACATCAACATTTAAAAACTAAAAGAGAGTATAATTCATATACAGAGGGTGCCAAAAACTGTATACACATTTTAAGAAAGGAAAAAACTATTAATATATACCAGTAACAAAAGATGAATATAAGTAATGTTTGACTTCTGCAATTACTAGAGGTGCTCAAAGCGGTTACCATCAGCATCCAGAAACTTCTGATTATGGCAAACTATTGCTTGAGTAACATTGACCAAAGTGTTAACATCTCTTAAAATGTGTATACATTTTTTTTGGCACCCCTGGTGTTACAAATGAACAAAATGACCCAAAGAAGTTATTTGTTTAAGGTCACACATTAAAGTAGCTATTATTAAATTATTTGGTTCAATACAAAAACATCTCCCATGAATACATCTATTATGAGCGAACTGGTTCACTATCAACTTAAACTTGATAAATGGCATTTCCTATTCTTTTCTTGTTACTTTAGAAAGAAAAAAAAAAAAGAGGAGAGTACCTAATCTTATAAGAGTCTATTAAATTGTTTTTTGACTGCTCTCTTTTTGCTAAGTCTTATCTTAGTTTTACCTACAAGTAAGCGAACTGTGATTGGCCCCTTGGATAGGCTGTCTTCAATCCTATACTCACTGAGATAAAGACACAGCACTTTATTACAACCCAACAAAGCACAAACCTAATCCAAAAAACATTGTCAACTAATGCAGATTTTCTTAAATATTTATTTTAAATTATCTGCTCTCCAGCTCTCAGTTTTTTCCTCTTAGAATCCAATCTTTAGATTTTTTTTCTCCTATTTTTTCATCCCCAAGTATCATCTCTGTGTCCATTATTAAGCTACTGTCTCAGCTTCAAACTTGCCCTCGTAACTATGATGCTAGGACTGGACTTCTACAAACATTTCTTTGTCATCTGGCTGCCTTTAAGCTCCACTAGAAGAAGAAACTAGAGGGAGGCTAGAAGGCAGGAGGAGGGAGTAAAAATTCAGCATTTCCCTTTTGTTTTCTGTTGTTACTTGGGTCACCCCAGTATGGCTCTTTAGCCAAGCAGCACAATTGGTTCCAGAAACAGATGATTCCAGTTTCCAGCTTTCTTCCACCTCTTAGATCCAGGCTCATAATGATGCCTCTCAGAGATGGCAGCACCAGCCATGCAGCTATAAGGGCCCATCCTCCACGCTTCTAGGGGCTTTTTGGAAAACTCCAATCTTTTCTCTTTGTCCCCCCAGTACTAAGAATGAAGCTATTTCCTGAAGTTATTATCTCTGTGGTAACTGTGTTGCTTCCAATACTCATTTCACCAGTCCCCCATATTAAATTTTCTTTATTAAAATAGTTATTGTGGTTTCTCTTTTCCTGACTGAACCCTCACTGACAAGACTCAACATCCCTTCTATTGATTCAGGTTTTTCATCACCTCTCTCGTGGCTTCCAAACCCCACTTAAATTATGGCAAGTACATTTATTCATAATTTGTCAAATGTATCCCAGTGGGCTTTACTTCACTCTTTTCCATTCCTTCTGTCTTTCCTTTTTAAATGATGAACAGAAAAATTGTGCTCAATGGGAATGAGTTCAGGATAGTTTTGGTTCCAAACAGAGTAGCTGCGTGCTCACTATCCTTTTATTGGCTGGCAGAAACTCTTCATCCAAGCAGATATCATAGACCAATTTTCCATGAATCTTCACCTTAAATTCAAGATCTTAAAAAAGACACAGAGGGGCCAGCCGGGTGGCTCAGTCAGGTAAGAGTTGGCTTAGAGCATGTGCTCTGAGAAACAGGGCCGCTGGTTTGATTTCCACATGGGCCAGTGAACGCTGCGCCCTAGCTGAGCTATCCTTGAGCTGCCAACAGGTGGCAGAATGGCTCAGCTGGTGTAACAACAAGATTGCCTGTTCAATGGTGGGCTATGCCCACCCACAACTAAGGCTGAACTTGGTAACTTGAGCTGAACTGCTGCCCGAATGGCTCAGTGGATAGGACGTGCGCTCTTAACAACAAGGCTGCTGGTTCGATTCCCACATGGGATGGTTGCTACGCCCACCCGCAACTAAGATTGAACACAGCACCTTGAGCTTAGAGGCCAGGAGCTGCCAACGGGAAGCCAGATGGCGACTGGCGCCCTCCAAAACAAAGATTGAAGAACAACAACTTGGCTGGTTCCCTCCCCCAAGTCCCCAACACTGTACCTCTCCCCCAATTCCCCAATAAAATCTTTAGAAAATGAAAAAAGACACAGATACTTGTAGGAAAGTCTTTCATTTGGGTAACTCAGAGGATCATAGATTGAACTTCTCCTATAGGGAAGAAAGAGATACGATCTCAAAAGGCAGCTCAGGCTATGACTATATAGACTAAGATATCTGTATAAATTAAAAGCTGTGACATGGAAATTATACAACCATCTTGTATAGGCCAAATCTTTTGTTCTGAGTCATCCAAGAAATGAAATGAAATGAAATGAAATGAAAGTAAGTGATCTAAGGCCCTTTAGGGGTAGGAAATTGCCCAATAGTTTTGAACTTCCTAAAAGAGAGGTGTTTTTTTTGTTGTTGTTTTTTTTGAGGGCAGTGTCACTGGTCCTTATACGTGGGACCCGAACCGGGGCCACTGGCTTCCCAAGCCAGCGCTTAACCACTGCGCCACTCGGCCGGCTAAAAGAGAGTTTTTGAGCGGACACACAATGAAAAATTTTTAAATACTTGGATATCATTTATTATTGACATGGAAAATAGTTATGCTTTGTTTAAATGCCCAACTTATATAAATTATCATGTTGACAGCTTCTAAATTATTTTTCTTAGACTCCATTTTTCACTCTACTACTTTTATGTTTGATAATTGACAACAAAGCCTCTCAGGTGAAGGGCAATGTTTCATGAATCTTGATAACTTGACCTCCTGAATATTTTAACAACAGTTGTTGCATTTAGTAAAATTAATAATAAAAAGCAACCAGCTAATCGACCGCAGTTTCTTCTACTTCACTTTGTAAAGTAATTAAAATATTCTGTATGTTTTTTTAAAAAGTACCAATTATATTGTGCATTTTTCACATTTGATAACTGGCATCTAGGGGAGAATTTTTCAGTCAGTAGAAGAAAAGATAGGAAAATCTTGGGTGTGGACAAACTGAAAAGTTACAATTAAAATGCCTGTTCTTCTTGAACAAATCTTATTTATTTATTTGTTGTTTATTTATTCAACTTATACTCACATTTACATTTATATCCAAAAAGGATTTGAAGCAACCGACAAATATACATACAATTAAATGGGATAAAGTAGATAAAAGGGTCAAAGTAAAGGGGAATCTGGGAGGAAGAATAAAATAAAGTCAAGGTTAAATTTACAAGAAGTTTCTGTACACCTTCCAAAAGAAAAGAGCAAATTTGACTCTCAGTTTCCTAGCAACCAAAGCAAAGAAAGAAACTAATAATTCAGAGTATACATTCAAAGCCTACCTCTTACACACGACAAGCATAGCTTTTCCTGGTATTATGGCCATTTCTGCTATCATATGTTATGAAGGATTGATACTTGGGTATGTGGTAGATGATATTCTCATGTCATCACTACAGTAAATACAGTAGTTCTTACTGTGTCTCTATTATTGAAACATTGTATGAAAGTATTGTATCAAAGCTTATTTTAGTAAAAGTAGCCAGGAGTGAGGAGGATATTCTAATGAATCTGACTGGATTCAGGACAAGTAAAATTGATAATACACAAGGGGACGAAGACACGACATATTTTGTAGGCATGGATATCATAGCTCATAAAGGAGTGTATACTGAGAGTTAGAACTTCTCAAGAATTAAAGTGTGTCAAGAGTGATCAGAGGGTTTGATTGACATTCCCTTGTTTGAAAAATTTGATTAACCAGAGGCCAGCCTGAATGGATATGGAGATGGGATGACGGAGTTCCTGTGGATAGGGCCAATATGTCCCTCAGAAAATGATACTAAGGTTGTGCAACCAAAGATAGATGGACTCATAAGAAACCCAAGTTCTGTGTGATTCTGTTAGCCAGAAACCTCACAGAGCATGTTTTTCCAGTAGCCTACAAAGTCATAAAAACAAAAACAAAAGTCTCAATAAAGGAACCATAAAAAGGCTTCCACATGTGCTCTTTGGCTTTCCTTACTGTGAGGAAAACTTATACAGGCTTATAGGATGTAAGTCAATTAAACATTTTAAGATATCTGCCCAAAATGCTAATTTTGGGTTTAAGTTATTCATGTTCACAGTAACTACATAGATAACATTTATTCATTCAACAGTAATAATTGCTGATCTACTCGGTACCCAGCAACTGCTCTAGACTGTAAGACAGAAATGCCAGCCTTTGTGGGACTGAAGTTGTTGTGGCGGAACTTCATAATAAGCACATAAATGAGTGAAAAAAGTGCTGTTGAGAATATAAAAGCAGCCAAAGGGGATTAAGGTGGGGTTGCAATCTTAAATAAAAATGTTCAAGGAAAACTTTCTTGATGCTGAATGCTGGTGCCCCCAAATATCACTAAGACGACCTGTTGGTAAGACAAGCTGAGCGTATACCCACCTTGGTAAAGGAGAGCACAGTCTTAGCTCAGAAGGGAGAGGGCAAAGTTGGGATATTTATTGAGGCACTGACTCAATTTAAGGCAAATCTTTCAATGGTACTGGTTGGTTAAGTTTGTGTAAGGATAAGTATTCAGTAGGATTGGTGGTCACAGCAATATATATTAAGGCAGATCTTCAAAGAGTCTTGAATTCAAGTAGTCATGAGGTATAAATTGAAATTTGATGCTTTCCATGAAGAGTTAATGACTTTTCAGGGAGTTCCTAAAATGAACAATAATGTTAAGACAGCTTCTATCTTCCTCAGAAAGCGTTTCCTAGAATAGTAAAGCTATATTCATGAAAACAATAGAAAAGTCCTGTTAATATACACAGTGAGCTCTGTGGGTATGGATAGAGTTCTCACAAGAAAGGGAAATTTGAATTCATACCCAAAAAAAGTGAGGGAATTGGCCATGCCAATATTTGAGGGAGGAAGGTTGGAAGCCAGACCTACACCCCACATTTGCAGGGCCTGAAGCAAGAGTATAAATGTGGGCCCACATATCATGTCTAAATATTTAGAAGTCATAAAATTAACAGACTCTTAAATAAAATGTTTTAGTTTTTTATCTGATAACTTCATAATGAAAAAAATTTAAACATATATAAAACTATGGTTTTTACATGCCTGAAAAATATCAAAGACAATTGATTTATTCACACTTGTACATGTTTGGGTATTCTGTTGATGTTTAGGTAAATAACGAAGTGATACACACATACTTTGTAAGTCATTATATATTTACTTCATTTCCCTGCTTCACTTCAGCAAAACCATGAATTAAGTTGCTATGATAAAGATTTCCACGTATTTTGTTTTTTATTGACCTCAGTGATCTAAAGGTACACTGTACTCTGTGGTACCAAGGCCATATGTAGCTACTAAGCACTTGAAATGTGGCCAGTCCAAACTGAGATGGGCTGTAGTGTAAAATACATACTGATTCCAAGACAATGTGAAAAAAATGTAAAATATCTCATTAACAATTGTATATTGATTATATTTTAAAATATTTTAATGTTTTAATAAAATAAAATAATTGGTAAATAAAATATATTGTTAGAAGTAATTTTACCTGTTTTTTTTCCCCTTTGTTAATGTGATTACTAGAAAATTTAAAATTGCTTATGTGGAAAACTTACTTATGTGGTTCACAATTGTGACTCATATTTCTATCAGATAGTGCTAATGTAAAGAATTATAAAATCAAATAAATTGTATTCAAAGTATACAAAATTTTAATAAAGCATCATTAAAATGTAAATTAGATTAAAATGTAAAAATTTAAATTATTTGTTATATGTTCCTGCAAACATACTTTTCTTCTGAAACATTAAAACTTATCTATTTAGGTTAAAAAGAAAGCAAGCTATAGTTAATAAACAATATCAAACTTTACATCAAAATAATTTAAATAAAGCTTAATTTCTAATTATTTGACAATTTAATTATATCTTATTAAAGTTTTAAAAAGTAAGTCAGTTCACAATTCTAGAATTCAATGTCTACTTCATTGTCAATGTAAGAAAGGTCCAAACCTGTGGAGAATTTTTATAAGAGTTTATTTCAGCCAAACTGATGACATATGCCAGACGGCAAGATCTCAAATGCTACAGAGAATAAGTTTTCAGCTTCTTTTATGTATTTGAAATTAAGGAGGGGACATGATGTAAGCAAGATTGGACAAAGCAGGGTGGAGACTGGATTACAGGATAGTTAACAAGATTATGTGCCTCTTCAGGGTAATACCCCTTCAGGATTATTAAATCTGGTATTGCAAAGGTGTATTAACCCAGATGCACAGGAACCATGGACAGGGCTGACTTAAAACCTTTCACTAAAGAAGTTATAGGCCGGAAGCATGACTACCCACCATGACTTGTCCAGCTGGGAATTTACCCAATCAGATCACCCTGTGAGGCTACTTTATATAGAACCCCTTTTTTTTTGTCCACACTGTCTACTTCTCCATCCATATCATCCTCACCAGCTCCACCCTTCCTGCCACCTTTAAATACTGGCACTGGTGAAGTTCCCTTTAGTCCTTTTAAAATCTCACTATTCTGTCGAAGGCTTCGGGTACTATTTACTTGTAGTAATTCACAAACTGTATCACACTAACAAGCTCCAAATACAAATTTCTAACCCAACATTCCAAACCCTTTCTTGCTTTGGAAGAACCATCACTCCTTCCTGCATCCCCAGTCTAAACTAATGGCCAAGGAATACTTCCAGGAACTCAAGCTCAAAGGTGAGAGTCCTGTGGAAACCCTCCCTTTCTCTTATTTCCTACATCTGATCAGTAGCCACACCCAGTCAACCTACCTCCCCAGTAATTCTGGAATCCTTTTCACTCCCAGTGCTTTTGTTCAGGTTCTCATTACAATAGCCTCCTAAGTGGGATTATCATTTTAAAATCTTGCCCAATTTGATAGGGAAAAAAATGGTTTCTCTTTATTGTTTTCATTTAAATTTCTTACCTTGGTGGGTATACCAGACCCCTCTTGTAACCTGTCTCATTTCATTTCCGCCCACATTTAAGTCTAGTTTTTGCTAAGCTATCCAGCTGGAGCAAGTGCAATTCCACAGCGCCTTACCTCACCTGCCATGTGTAGAGGGGTGGTATGATCAGAGTTGTATTTCAAATGATCACCCTGATTTCTGGTAGAGAATAGAAAAGGGAAGATGAAACTCAAAGCAAGGAGACAAGGTAGGAAATTATTCCAGGAGTCCAGGGGCTTGAAGATGGAGACTTGGATAAAGGTAATAGAGTTGGAGGGGGAAACAGATTGAAACATTTTGTAGGCATAAATGATTGGATTTTTGAATACTAACTTGCAAATAGGAAGGCTAAGCATTAAAATATAGGATACCTTTGGACACACTAGATGGCTAGTCATGACATGAAGGTATGCCTTGCCTAAATGCCTTTTGGTTAGGTTTTCCCATCTCCCTACTTTCTATACTCATGCTCAAAGGCAGAGGTTTAACAGTGATTTTAGAGAATGCTGACTCATCAACTAATTTGGGGAACTTATCTAAAGCTCATAAAACAAAGAAAAAGGAACTTTCAGTAGAGCAGAAAATGGATGAAATACCGAGAAAGAAAAAGAAATGGGATCTAATTAAATAAAGAGAAATATGTTAGCCTAGTACAGAGGGAGCAGTTGGGAAATAAACTACAAAGGATGAAGTAGCATTGCTGGAGAAGAAGCCAGGAGCAAGAGGGGGCCCAGGAGAAAGTTGAGACCAGGCACAAGGTCAGCAGGTTGATTTAAACTTCATGCAATCATTTCCCTTCCTGGTGAGACAGGAAATATCTGCAAGGAAATATCTAAAGGGTGAGAGAAAACTTGTGTAAATAGTTAGGGGGAAAAATTAAGTTTGATTCTGTTTTTCACTTGTTAACAACAACAAAAGTCATTTTATTAAACAAAATTATAAATTTATGAGAAAAAAATAACTTGTTTACACCTTTAGAAGACAACCTCTTCTTAAACAAGAAGCATTGGCAAAAAGCATTTAAAAAACAAATTTCAATACAAGAAAATTAAACCGTAGATAATGCCATAAATAAATAAGATGCCAAATTAAAATAACAGTAAGGAGGCCCGGCCGAATGGTGTGGTGGTTAAGTGCTGGCTTAGGAAGCCAGCGGCCCCGGTTCGGTCCCACATATGAGGGCCAGTGACACTGCCCTCAAAAAAAAATAAAAAAAATAAATAAATAAAATAAAAAATAACAGTGAGGAAAAGAAGTTTGCAGCATATACTCATATGACTATGTATTACCATCCAGAATACATAAAGGATTTCAAATCAACAGAAAAATGTGTGCTGGAGAAAGCATATAAATATGTAATTTATTAAAAGGAAATATAGATTGGCAATACACAAATTAAAGTATGCTCAATTTCACAAATAATAAGGAAGATACCACTTTTCACTCATCAGATTCAGACAGAAAAATTAAATTTAACAAGAAAGTATTAGCAAGAGTGTCAGAAATCAATTATCCTCATATCCTACTTGTAGAAATGCAAATTAAATAATAGCTTTAGAGAGAAGTGTGGTAAAATGTGCATTATTCTTATCTAACATTTCTACTTCTGTGTAACCACATAGATGGAACTCCACAGCGTATTTGTGAGTTAAAAGAAATAACATGTCCCTTATAAATTGCAATGTGATATCTTTTATATGAAATATGAAATAAACATGCACAATGATACCTTACATTTTCTACAGGAGATATATGTATGCAAGTGCATTAACAAGAGCTGGGAGGATATAAAGCAAATTAACTACAGTGGTTACCTCCGAGGAACGGGGAGATTAGCAGCCCTGGGGTCAAAGAGAACCTTAGTCTTGTGTCTGTGAAATAGTTTTCATTGTACAAGGCATGCACCCTCAAGTGGGCATAGATATATGTCAAATGTTGGTAGCAATGATCTCTGGAAGGGTAGGCATGGGTAATTTTAAAATCTGCTTTCTTTGCTTATCTATAGTTTCTACATATTTTCTAATATGTATTTCTTTTTAAAGATATATCTTTTCGGGCCGGCCAAGTGGCGCGTTGGTTAAGGCCTGGATTGGGAAGCCAGTGGCCCCGGTTCGGGTCCCACATATGAGGGCCAGTAACACTGCCCTCAAAAAAAAAAAAAAAAATATATATATATATATATATATATATATATATATATATATATATCTTTTAAATTTTTACATAAGTTTTATTGAGTTCCTAGTTCCCAGTAAGGGATTACAAAAAAAAAAAAAAAAAAAAACCTATCAGATGTGTTTGTTGTCCTAAAGAAATTACAGTCTAGCAACGACATTTGGACTCAAAGACCTGGACTAGTGAGGTGTGAAAAGACCTTGGTGAGGTCTTTGCTCAGTTATCTCTTTTTCTGAGAAAAGACCACCACCCTGTCCTTTTCCAAGTAAACCTGCTAACAGGTATACAGTTTTGCCCTATAAACATGTTAGTAAGCCTTAGAGGAGGCTACTGCAAAAGATTGGGAAACAATTCCCTGGGGAGATACCTTTTGGTAAGCTATTGCTGCCATAGCCACCACCTCTATACCCAGTGATCATTAAAAGCTCACCTGTCTGTGATGAAGATGTCCAGATGTTTGCTGGCTGACGTAGATCTCTTGATAATATGTATTTCATGGCTAGAAATGCCGATTGTTCTAAGTCACCCCAAATTCATCTCTTAAACACAGTGAAAGAATGGGTCTTGAGAAAAGTTTTAAAACTCATAGATTGTAAACATTTTTAACACTCATAGATTTTAAAACTTTGTAATACATTTATTTCTAAAATAATTTTGATTATACCTGCCAAATAAATGTTTTAATATTATTTCTAAACCTAATTGTATGTCCATGAAGTTCACAGAACATTTTAAATTTATCTTGGTATATGCTAAAGTTTTTCATGGAAAACACATGAATGCTTACTTATTTTTTATGTGGAAGAGAAAAAAAGCAATGGGAAAAGAGAGAGTTTGATGACATTGAATAGAGAGGGAATTGACTAATAGAACTAAGTGCCCAAAGGCCAAGAGATTAGGGCCAGGACACATGAGAAAGTGTTGAACAGATTTGGGGTGTTAGAATACAGGTGTTAAAGATGAGTGGGTGTCTGTAAGTTTGTAAGCAGATGAGAAGATTATTGAGAAAGAAAAAACAAACACCCAATTTTTCAATTTTCCTGAGCAAATAGGTGACCTCCTCAGAGTAAAAGCATTGTGTTAATGCTTGAGGAAGTTCAGAATAGTCATTGAGAAGTAGAGAAATTTGCCACACCTGACACCTGTGTTAAGAACAATTCACCTTTAACAGTAACCATTTCAAATGTACTCTAATACTCGCCACTTTTTCTCCTTCTCATTCTCAACTGACAATCTCATTTCCCATTTCCAGAGAAAATAAATACTCCAAGAAAACTTGCCTCTGCCACCGATGACTTGCACCTTCCTTTGGATGGCATCCACCCTTTCTTCCTGTCTTTCTATTAAAATCTGAGATATGGCTTTTCTCATTCTAATTCTCCTTTGTGTACTTAGACCCTGCCTCCTGCCTCCTCAGTCTTCCCTTGAGCTTCCCTTTTTTCTTGCTCATCTAAGACTACTCTGTCTTCCCCACTTTCTTTCTGACAAGTATTTAAACAGGATTAACCGCTTCAAATAAAACCCACCCACCCTCAGTTCTTCACCCCATCCAAGTATGGGTCTATCTTTCCCTTCAGAGACAAATCTTATAAATAGTTAATTCACTGATTCAGCAAATATTTGTTAAGTGTCAACTACAGACAGGTCTTACTTAAAGTACTAGGGAGTCAATAAAGAACACAGTAGACGAAACTCCCTGCCCACATCAAATATCTACTCTAGTACAGAGCTGGGACCATTTCCTCACATCCAATTCATACAACTATCCAACGTCATCTGGCTTCTACCTTTACCCCCTTTGAAAACTGCTCTCGCCCAAGTCACTGATGATCTCCTTCTTGTAAATCACAGAAATTTTTTTTTAGTTCTCATCTTATTGGATGAAGGTTTTGCAGCATTTGAGATAATTGACTACCCTGCCTTAAAGTCATAGGCCCTTCAGATGATGTTCAGCCCCTGATTACAAACCTGCAATAGTTGTACATCTCTTTGAAGATAAAGTTTTAAATGCCCAACAGTTGATAAGGCCCTTACTGATGCCTCAACTGCTTTCCTCTTCAACCTCGACTCTCACCTTCCTAGTCTTCCTTCATCTTGGTCTGCCATTCTTGGTTCCAACATCCTGATCTCTCCATCCTCCACTGGAAGCATCATGCCCATTTTCACTTGGCTCATCTCTACTCACCCTACAGGCCTCAGCCTTGGCATCCTTTTCTCTGGGAGCCCTGAGCTCTCAATTTTCAATTCAGAGGCTTTCTTACAAAATTCCAAAGGAGACTCTTCATCTGGCAGCGTTTGAGCTGATCAACAGGAACTGGACCAGCCAAAGATGGCGGTGAGTGTGGAGATGGTCCAGAGATCAAGGAGGAGATTCTTCCAAACCTTGAGCCCATTAAAAATACCAGAAGTAGATGAAGGACAGCCAGAGGTTTAAAAGAAGACAAGCTGGAACCACGCAGGCTGTTCTTTGCTGGAAATTTGTTTAAAACAAAACAAAAAAAACTCTCAATAAAGTTTTACAATTTCCTCCCCAAAATGGTCAAAAAGATAATAAGTGGTGAAGGAGGACGTGAACTCAGGTTTAACTCAGGTTTGTTCAACTTTATAACAAAAAGAACATTTCATATATCTCTAAGCTTCAGAATGAACTAAACAGAATTTATTAGTACAAAGGAGAGCTGCTGGAAGACCCCTCATCATGATGCCAAGTCAAAAAGGAAGAATTTACAGTTGTGTGTTTATTTATTTTTTTTAGAGGGCAGTGTCACTGGCCCTCACATGTGGGATCCGAACCAGGGCCGCTGGCGTCCCAGGCCAGCTCTTAACCAATGTGCCACTCGGCCGGCCCTACAGTTGTATATTTACTTCCTTTTCATATACAAAAAGGAAAAAAAGAATCTGATAATAGGGATGACCAAGGGCAGGCAGGTTCACCAAAGTCTCCTTTAAGGCTTTAAAGGCTACATCATCCTGTTCTTCCCATAAAATTGGGTTGGGATTTTTGTTCTTAAGCAAAACATGCAGAGGTTTGGTAATGAAAGAGATCTGAGACTCAATTTTAGCAATAAATAACTAGCCCAAGAAAACTTCACAGTTGACACTTAGTTTTGAGTTTGGGGAAACCTGGGAAGCTATGAAACCTATTCGGATCTTGGTGTAGCCCTTGTTTTGGTATCAGATGCTCTAAATATTGAATTTGAGTATGGCAAACTGCAGTTTTTCCTCCGTGACTTATGTCCCTTAAAGGCTAAAAGCTTCAGCAAATGGATGCTGTCTTTCTATGAGGAGATGTGGGAGGAAGAGCAAAGAAGCAAGACATCTACATAGCGCAACAAAGTAGACCTTTAGGGAACTTTACACCATCCACATCAGCCTTCAGGATTTGTGAGAAATGAGAAGGGCTCACAGTAAAACCCTGAGGCATCACTGCCTAGGTAAACTGTTTTCCTTCCCAAGTGAAGCAAAAAGGTATTGACTAGCTTCAGCAACCAGAATATGAAAGAAAGCACTAAATAAATCAATTACAGTAAGAATTCACTTCCCAATGGGATGGATATTAATAGTGTATGAGGGTTGGCAGGGTGTTGAGGGATAATGATGTTTTTTAATTGCTTGGATGTTCTGGACAAATCTCCACCCTTGGACCGTGGGTTTTACTCACAGGTAAAATAAGAGTATTACAGGAACTAGTGCAAGGGATAATGAGGCCCTGAGTCTTATTATCTATTATGGGCTACCTTGAAGAGCTTTATTTATGGGGTATTGATTGATAATGGGGAGGCGTTTTGGGGGAACTGTCTGAATCTTGATAGGATTCTGCCAATATCAGTAGAAGATTTTGTCCATAAAGAAGATGGTAACTGATCCAATAGGGAACAAATAGGGATCAGTGCTCCCAGGCTCAGCTATAGTGTCATCAGAAATGGAGAAAAAAAATGTTGAAGAGTCATTTAATTAATCTGATTGGCTATTTTGATGGCTACCATTAAATGCTAGAATTATTTCCCTTCTTTTGGCAGAAAGAAATTCTAGCATGATACTTTTTTAGAACTGACTCTGGGTAGTGAGCACACATAGTGATATATAGATGATGTATAATAGAATTGTACACTGAAATCTATGTAATTTTACTAACCATTCTTACCCCATAGATTTAATTTTTTAAAAGATTCCAAATAAATTCTTCAATGCATTCCAACCATTATTATTATTTTTTTATTTGATAAATAAAAAAGAATAGGGGAGGAGGAACTAAGGGAGAAACAATGAGTATCTCTCAATGGGCCCCCCAAAAATGGGATATGTTCAGAGACAGTAACCTGTTGAGATGTATTAGAGATCCCACTATTGGACTGTTTTACTGCACAGAGACAGACATGGATGTACAGCAGCGGGGGTTGAGTACTGAGAGTGTGGCTCTGGTGTTAACAAGGACACAAAGAGACTTATTCCCAATCTGGAGAAAAGTTTATCTGAGCTCATTAAGAGGGAGGACTGAGAAAATCACCTGTATTGCCTAAGAGCCCCACGCTTTGGGAATTAGGAAGACATTGGACGGGCTGGTTGGAGGACTGAAGACACCTTAAGCACTTAAGTTTGTGACAATCTCTTTTCCAATGTTCTGGTTCTTTTCAATAATTGCAGAAACTAGGGGTTTTGGGCTTCATATAGGGAATTTAATTTGTTGGAGTTGAAAATTAAGAATTTTAGTGGTTTTTCTTTCAGGTGAATCATCTAGGGAGTCACCTAGCTGATTTACCAAATTAATCAAATCTAAAGTGAACATGGTCTCCCATTCCATCCTGGTCCTTTTAACTAAAAGACAAAGTTCTAATTTCAGCCCATTAACAAACATACAGTTAAAACACTACTTGAATGGAATCAACCTCTTAAGGAAGACCAGAATTTTCTTTGAAAGCAATCTGAAGTTGATCATTATAGTCAACAGGTTCACCAGACTTTTGTGAGCAAGCCTGAATTTTGTTCCAATTAACAGGCTTTGGGAAAGCCCTAGAAATTTTCTGATGTAATCGCTTAGCAATTGCCCAATGCTGATCATATAATAAGTCAATGGGTTGCTTTCCTGGTTATAATCCTAGAGACCTTTCAGAATTTTCCAATTAGCAATTTTTTATCCAATGCTGAGCCTAGCCTTCATCTAAAAGTGTATTAACTAGCTGATATAAGTCAGAGAAATCAGATTGATAAATTTGAATGACTATATTAAATTCCTCAGCAAATCTGTGGGGCTCCTATTACTTTGGGAAAATCTTTGACTGGGATTACAGTTCAGCTTTAGTCCAGGAAACATAAGAAATTAAGGATTTACCTGAAACCATAAAACTCCTAAAAGAAAATATAGGTAGTAAATTCTCAGACATTACCCTTAGTAATATTTTAACTGATATATCTCCTTGGCAAGGGAAACAAACAAACAAAAATAAACAAATGGAACTACATCAAACTAAAAAGTTTTTTTCACAGCAAGGGAAACCATCAACAAAACAAAAAGACATCCTACTGAATGGGAGATGATATCTTCCAATAATACATCTGACAAGGTGTTAATATCCAAAATTTATAAGAAACTCATACAACTCAACACCAAAAAAACCCTCCAAATAATCCAAGTAAAAGATGGGCAGAGGACCTGAATAAACATTTCTCCAAGAGGACATACAGATGGGCAATAGACATGAAAAGATGTTCAGCATCACTAATCATCAGAGAAATGCAAATAAAAACCACAATGAGGTATCACCTCACACCTGTCAGAATAGTTATCATCAATAAATCAACAAACAACAAGTGTTGGCAAGGATTTGGAGAAAAGGGAACCCTGGTACACTGTTGGTAGAATTGCAAATTGGTGCAACCTCTATGCAAAATGGTATGGAGCTTCCTCAAAAAATTAAAAATAGAACTAGCTTATGACCTAGCAATCCCACTCCTGGTTATTTATCCAAAGAAATCCAAACCTTAATTCAAAACAATATATGCACCCCTATGTTTACTGATGCACTATTTACAATAGCCAAGTGTGGAAACAACCAAAATGCCCATCAATAGACAACTGGATAAAGAAATTGTGGTACATTTATATAATGGAATATTACTTTGGATAAAGAAATTGTGGTACATTTATATAATGGAATATTGCTCTGCATAAAAAAACTGGCAACAACATGGGGTGGACCTAGAGGGAACTGTGCTAAGTAAAATGAGTCAGACCGAGAAAGACAAATACCATATGATCTCACTTATATGTGGAATCTAAATAACAGAATAAACAAACAGAACAGAAATAGACTCATAGCTACAGAGAACAAACTGATAGTTGCTAGATGGGGAGGAAGGGATGGATGAGAACGGTGAAGGGGTTAGCAGTAGAAATTGGTAGTTAGTCACGAGAATGTGAAATGCAATATGGGGTATATAGTCAATAATGTTGTAAAGACTATGTAGGGTATCAGATGGGTACTGGACTTATTGGGGGAATCACTTCATAGATTATAACCACTGTAATGTACACCTGAAATTAATATAAAATAAAATAATCTTGAATGTCTACCATAAATATATACATAGTCACGGGATGTAAAGTACAGCATAGAGAATAGAGTCAATGGTATTATAATAGCTATGTACAATGTCAAAGGGGTAGAAGACTTGTTGGTGTTATCGCTTTGTGAGAGGTATAAATATCTAACTAGTATGTTGTGTTGTACACCTGAAACTAAAAAAATAAATAAATGCTGCTCTAAATTATTAAATGTAAAAAAAAAAATTAAGGGTTTGGCCTTTTGACCCTCAGAAGCCTTAATTTTAAAGGGACATGTTCTGATAGGTTCAGAGAAGGAGGAAGATGGAGATAAAGAAGCTGGGGAAGAGGAGAATGAGGCCTCAGGAGCCATTTTATCTTGCTTTGATTATTTGTTTGCCTCAGTTAATCTTAAAATTTTATTTTGCAAAGAAGTAATGTTAGATTCTTGGCAACATTTGGAAGCCTCAAAATACCAATTGAAATAGACATTTCATTCAGTTTTCGCAACTGTAAAGCTATGGTTTTCTAATTCAGTTTTAAGAAAAGTAAGTTTAGGAGTTCACAAGTTCTCCATAATGGCCATTGGTATTCTAAGTTACTTTTGGTCAAATTTGTCCTTTTAGTTAGAAATGTACATGAGGAGAAACCATGGTTCTAAACATAAAATTGGCTGAGTCCCCGAAGGGGGGGCACTTTCAAAGTATTTAGATAACTCGTATCTGATTTTCAAAGAGTTTTTCTTTAGAGCAGAAGCTTAAATACCATCACAGTTCTACTAGGATCAGTCCAATTTCAAAAAAATTGGACCTAAGGCTGAACAGCATAGTTCCAAAAGGAATAGTTCAGTTCCAAAAGGCATTAAACCAAAGGCTGAATAGCAGAGTTCCAGTGGAACAGGCTGCTTTCAAAGAAGTCAGGCGAAAGTGCCAACTAAGAACTTGCAGACAAAACATGGCCTTCACCAGAAAAGGATGAAGCCTGAAATTAGATCCTGAATCTAGAGCCTGGAGAGCTTCAAAATGCAAAGAGTGGAAGTTTGGATCCAGGAGAAAGATTTACCCTAAACTCTAGAGTCAACAAGAAAGCAGTGAGTCAATGGATTCTGTGAGTACCACACCTGTTTACTCACCAGCTTTGGAAGTGTCAGGGGTCTTCTCTGGATGTCTGTGTGGACCACCAAATAATGTTGACCTTAAATAAAAGAAAGATATTTTTTCCCAATAAAATGGGTTTATCCAGGGACAACAAAAACTTGCAATTCAGGACATGTGATCTAACGGTGAGCCATGCACAGCTGCATGGTTGGAGAACACTCTTTTATGGCTGGTGGAGGGGCTGTTGTAAATGAAGAATCCATTGGAGAAGACTGAAAGATAGAAGTACAGTGGCTTTTCATTAGTTGAGCTATGGCACTCTCCCATTGGCTAAACTGTTAATGAGTAGGGAGGAATCTTCTTCCTCTTGTGGAGACAGTAAAGTAGTAACACTTCCTGTCAGGGGTGCAAGGTATACCTCTTCCTGTTGGGATCAGTAGTATGTGTTGAGTGAAATGTACATGAGGGTTCTCTGTTCTAGCCTCATGACTCCATTTTAAATGAGACTTCTCTTTAATAATTTTTACAAGTGGGAAAATGTAGACTGTGGGAAACTGTAAATGCATTATTTTTATTGATGAGTTAGGATGACCTATGTAAAAATATTTTCTCAGGGCCGGCTGAGTGGCGCGGGGGTTAAGCGCTGGCTTGGGAAGCCAGCAGCCCTGATTCGGGTCCCATATATAGAGGGCCAGTGACACTGCCCTCCAAAAAAAAAAAAAAAAAAATTTCTCAGCCAAGGGCAGGCAAAGACCTAGAATGAAAGCAGGCCAAATAACCAATCCACTTTGCCCATTATTCCTTAAGCACCTGAACCTCAGCCTTTTTAAAAACCAGAGGGAAAAGCTTACCAACAAAAAGCAGCAGCAAAGCAATACTGAAAGACATAATAGGGAGCTAGCGTTTTCCTATTATGCCCAGAGACTTTCTGCCCCCTCAGGACAAGGGGACAATAAAGGCCAGCTTACTTCACCAACTATCAAAAGAGAATGCCAAAGAATCCACCAAAGAGATAAGAGAAATCAAATAATAACTTGAGAAAGTAAGTATTGAATGGGAGGTAGAGGTAGGAAATATCCAGAATCATGGAATTGATTTGGGTAGTGACTACATATGGATATACATAGGCAAAAATTCCTCAGAACTTTCACTTAAGATTTATGCATTTACTGCATATAAATTATACCTGAAGTAAAATAAAGAAAAAAAAAACTCACACAAAAAAAAGACACAACCAAACCTTTTCTAATAAATAACACTCCAAAGACTTTCTTTAATTCCCCAGATATCTGGAAGCAACAGAGTCCAAAGAAAGAATTAAGAAGCAGCCAAAAGAGGAAGACAATGATCACAGAGCAGAGTCGTTTCCACATATGTTCAACCTCTTGAAAAAGTAACCAAAGAAAAGATACAGAAATAACACCTCTAAAGTTATCACCCCTATGTGCACTTTACTTTAAATCCCTTCGTAGAAAACAGTGATGTCTCCACTCCAGGAAAATCCAGGCAAATAAAGCTGACAAGCCCAGAGGGCTGTTGTTGCCCTTGAGTAAGAGTAAACATCTCTAAATATGCAGTTGCACAATTGCAGTTCAATGCTCCTGATTTGCAGACTTATTCTCAGGAATGCGCCAAATGATTTTCTTTTTAAAAAGGTGTCTACAATTGTTCAAATTGAAGAAATGATGCCTTTGAGAGCAACAATTAAGGGGAAAAGAGCATAATGAGAAAACTTTATTTGATATTTTTAAATATTACATATGAATATTGCTGTACCTCCACTCCCCAATATTTTCTTCCCCAGCCCCCGCTTTAAACCACCACTACCATTCAGACAACTAGATTGTTCTGTCTCCTTGACTAAGGAAAAAGATGTGTCAGCAGATAAGATTTAGAGGAGCCTATTCCTAGAGTTGAGATTTTAAAGTTTAGATCAAAAAAGGAGCCATGACACATATAAACATAAATGGGAAAATACATGATAAGCAAAAGCAAACCATCCCAGCCTCACCCCACCTCCTGTCAATTTCCAACCCCTAGATTAGAAAGAAGTCGTCAGGCTAAGAGAAGACTCCATCTCACTACCATGGAAACAGAAAAGCGGTAACAGAATGTCTAGTGGGTTCCAAAAAAAAAGGAAGTTTGCCCCCAGCTCTTGGACTGAGTTCTGTGAAGAATTCAAAACCCCTGTATAAGGTCGTGGTCTCTGAGAGAAAAGCAAACCTAGCCCCAAGGCTCAGGCAGAGCCTGGGAAAATGGCTGCATGGTGTGCCTGGGCAGATGGCACTGGACACAATGTCATAGGCTTCTCTGTGCCCCAGCACAGCCCAAGAACAGAATTATTCCATATCTCCCCCCAGCCAAACAAAGAAAGCAGAGAGAGTGATTTAAATGAATAGTTTGTGAAGATAAGAGTGGGGAATATCTGGAGAGTACATGGACTGTCATTTAAGGACCAGATAGGTGGATGGCTATTCTGATAGATGCCAGTGTCAACAGGTGACATCAAGGACAACATTGACCATCTGCTTTCTCCTCAACAACCCAGCCATAGTCACTGCTAGCCCACAGGGCTATTTTTGTGCAATTTAGAAAAAGACACCCATGAAACGTGTACTGCTTAGTGAATGGAGCGCAGGGTAGAGTTCAGCTTCCTTGCCTGTCCACCCTACTCCCACCCCAAACCCATGAAACGTGAAAATTAAAACTCAGATGGTTTGACTCTTAAACCGGTGCCAAACTGCTTCCAAACCTGGCTGAATAGTTAAGATTAGTCCACCTAAAACAATTCATCTATAACCTCTAGTAAGTTTTTCAAGAAAGAGTGCAATGCAGGAGGGGCTGGCTGATCTCGGAGAAAATGTCTCTGGCTTTGGGGGATTTCAGGGTGGGGTCCAGCTGAGTCAGCCGGGCTGAAGTCCAGAGCTCAGGAGGCCAATCAGACAGCTTTGGCCTGTGGAGGCAGGCTCAGCACAGGAAAGATGGCAAGAGAACCTTTCCCCCAGAAAATGCTGACTGTCCTCCAGTCCTCCTCCTTGAAGCCACACTTCTCATTCTGCCCCCCATATGTCTCTGAGGCCCTCCAAGTCACCATCCCTCTGATGAAGACCAAGGTGAGTGCCTGCAAGCAAGTGAGTCTGTGTGGGCTGTTTAAGAGGATGTCCAGGTTTCCTGCAGCCTTCTGTCCCACCCAAATGTTCAGAATCCCCACTGTTTTTCACAGCTAGATGTTGCGGGGCTCCTCTTCCTGGCACTAGTACTCCAGGCTTGGGAGCCTGGTGTGGGCTCCCTTGCTCCTGTTGTGAAGGACCTCTGCAGCCGAGTTATCCCTCTAAATTCTCAACTGCCGCAGCGAGGTTTGGGACCTGTTCCATGCCTCCACCCCTCCTACCAGTCTTGACATGGCTTCTTCTTTATATTTTTAGTTAATAGGACTTCTGTTTGGCTAGACTTCAGATGGTTCCCCAGGTTTATTGTTCTATAATTTAGTTGTAATTTTTTTTTTTTTGAGGGCAGTGTCACTGGCCCTCATATGCGGGACCCGAACCGGGGCCGCTGGCTTCCCAAGCCAGTGCTAACCACCGCACCACTCGGCCAGCCAATTTAGTTGTAATTTTAATGTGTTCAGAGAAGGACACAGGCACAGTGTTTATCTATGCCACCATCTTTGATCTCCTCACTTTGCAGAAGCTTTTAGTCTGATGTAATCGTGCTTGTTTTTTATTGCTTTTGTTGCTTGTGTTTTTTTGTGTCATATCCAAAAAACGATTGCCAAGACCAAGACACAGGATTGTTCTTCCTATGTTTTCTTCTTGAAGTTTTTGGTTTCAAGTCTTATATTTAAATCTTTAGTACATGTGGAATTAATTTTTGTGAGTAGAATAAGATAGGGGTTCAATTTAATTCTGTTGCATATGAATATCCAGTTTTTCCAACAGTATAAATTAAAAGGGCAATCTGTTCCCCAATGAGTATTATTGGCTCCTTGTCAAGCATTAGTTGACCATATAAGCATGGGTTTAGTTCTGAGCTCTTGATTCTGTTCATTGCTCTATGTGTCAGTTTTTATGCCAGTACCTTACATTTTTATTCCTATAGCTTTGTAGTATAGTTTGAAATCAGGAAGTACGAGGGCACCAACTTTGCTCTTCTTTCTCAAGATTTCTTTATTTCTTTATATAGGATCTTCTGTATTTCCATAAGAATTTTAGGTGTTTTTTTTTTCCTATTTCTATGAAAAAAGCTCTTTACTAAGGAGAAATGGAAGAAGAATGGCTATTGGCTAGAAAACTAACAGCTCCTGTCATACTCTCTTATGTCTGTTTATTGGTAGTATCTGCTAAGAGTGCTATATATAAAAGAATTGAAGACTCTGATCAATATGCAATGTGTGCCATGAATATGAGAAGGAAGCATACTGGGGGTGTTTTTCATCCATTGGTCTAAAATGTGTCACATAATTCTAGAGCTATTGCCTCCAACACTATACTGTCAAGCCCTCAGTGCTTTATAAATCTACTGTCTGAATTTAAATTTTAGTTTTAGTACACACCATTATTTAAAATGCCTACCTGTCCCTAGAACTCTGGCTCTGCATTGATGGTCAGTTTTTGCATCCAATTTTTGGTTCAACTAAGCACAAATTCCACATTAGTTATTAGATGAGCCCAGTCTTACCTAAACTGAACAACTATTAGCATTTCAATATAAATCCACATAGAATTGCCCAATCTCTACCCTGCCCCATACTCAAGCACCATAACTAGAAAGTAAAACTTAGCATAAAGTAATTAATTATTAATGGCAATACTTCTGAAAATTTTAATGACGATCATTTGTGGTAGAGGAAACTTCCTTAGAGACCCCCAAATTACTCTGCATATTTCATAGCTAATGCTGATTAAGGCCAGATTTGAAATTCCTCTCCTGCTTATTGGGCTATAGAATAGTTATAATATTTAGCCCCCAGCTTGCTGTATCTTAGAACAACCAAAATTCTACAATATTTTTATCAGTAAATGCATGTAATTAAAGCCAACAATTACTATTCCAAGCACTGGCTGATAGTGCTTTAAACCAAGTTAATGAACAAGCCATCTCAGCTTTGAGAAACTTAATATTTGGCCTCACTTTAACTAACACATAATACCACTCATACTATATAATAAGCATAATACGTATTTTCTTCTCTATTAGTTTTCTTTTTTCTTGAGAGAATTTGTTTAATATGTTTTGGAGACAAGAAACCAAGGATTTTACTGTTGGGAAATTGGAAACAATATATATCACATATTTACATCTTGTATTTTAATTGAATCTTTGTAAATGAAAGAGAAAATGGGGGACTTACTATGGGAGGGAGTGAAATCATGTTTTCTAATAGAATCTATCTCTGTCCACTGCCACATCCTTTGACAACTATGTCTGTCAGTATTCAGTGAAACACACACTCAACACATTGTAGATATTTTAAGTAGAAAGGAACTGAACACAGGGAATTAGGTCCTGACAAAATTTTTGGGATATCTCATACAGAAGGCACTAGGCTGAGTCTTTAAGAATGAGTCCCAAGCCAACAGGCATATGAAAAAATGTTCAACCTCACTGATCATCAGAGAAATGCAAATAAAAACCACAATGAGATACCACCTCACTCCAGTCAGAATGGCTGTCATCAACAAATCAACAAACAACAAGTGCTGGCGGGGCTGTGGGGAAAAGGGGACCTTGCTGCACTGTTGGTGGGACTGCAAATTGGTGCAGCCACTATGGAAGTCAGTATGGAGGTATCTCAAAACACTGGAAATGGAACTACCGTATGACCCAGCATTTCCACTCTTGGGTATCTCCCCAGAAGAATCCAAGACGCTAATTCGAAAAAAACATATGCACCCCTATGTTTATTGCAGCGCTATTTACAATAGCCAAGACTTGGAAACAACCAAAATGCCCATCAGTAGATGACTGGATTAATAAACTGTGGTACATTTATACAATGGAGTATTACTCTGCTATAAACAAGAATGAAATTGTACCTTTGCAATGATATGGATGGACCTAGAGACTATTATGTTAAGTGAAATAAGTCAGTCAGAGAAAGACAAATACCATATGATCTCACTTATATGTGGAATTTGAAAAACTGAATGAATGAGCAAAGGAAACAGAAACAGTCTCATAAATATAGACAAAAAACAGGGTTGCTAGTTGGGAGGGGAGTGGGGATGAGGGAGAAGGTGGAGGGATTAGACAACATAAATAGGTAATTACAGCATTCTCACAGGGATATGAAAGCCAGTTTGGGGAATATAATAATGTAAAAATTTTGTGGGGTGTCAGATGGTCACATGTTTTGTTAGGGAGACCACTCCATGGATGGAGTAGAGGCTTAATCACTACACTGTATACCTGAAATTGATGTTGTATAATATTGTATGCCAACTGTAATTGAATATATAGATAGTCACGGGATGTGGATTATATGGTGGAAGGGAGTCAAAGGAATTGTAATAGATAGTATGATATGGGGGGGAGGAGTGGGGGGTGAATTGGGGGAGGGGGGTTGTCAGTTTGAGGGGTTAAAAAGTATAACTATTGCACTGTGTTGTACACCTGAAGCTAATTAAAATAAATAAATAAATAAATAAATAAATAAATAAATAGCTTAAAATAAAATCAAATTTTCAGATAAGCTTGAAAAAAAAAAAGAATGAGTCCCAGAACATGAGAGAATGGAGCTGCTGGAAGAGCTACTATCTCTGAGACTACCACTGGAAATATTGAGTCAAGAGCACACCACTACAGCTATGATCCAGGAATGGGGAGGCTGGGATCAAGTCAGTGTCACTACTGCTGATGCCTCTGCCACAAATGCATAGAAACTCAGGAAGCAGAAGAATAGACACTGGCAAACTTCTGCAGAAAAATCTGCTAACTATAGGAAAAGAGCCGAAAAGGACAAGAAGAAGGTCTCCTGTCATCTTTGTAATATTGTGATTTATAAGAAATTTTATAATTAGAAATATATGGTTTCTGTCCTCATTCCTGACACAGAGCCACTAAAACCATTGGAATTTCCTTAGTGATAAAGATATCCTTCATTATTCGTAATAAACCTCTTTCAATCACACCTGAGTTTATGTTAACGAGGTGACATTTTGTTAGCCTCACGATGAGGCTTGTTGCCAGAGGAACCAACCATGTGATTAGAGGGCTGAACTTTGAGTCTTACCCCTCATCCTCTCAGAAGCTCAGTGTCCTTCCCCCATACCTTGTCCTTTGCATCTCTTTCATCAGGCTGTTACTGAGTTGAATCCTTTATAATAAACCAGTAATGCAGTAAGTAAACTCTTTTCCTCAGTTCTGTGAGCCACTCTAGCATATTATTGAACTGAACTTAAGGAAGGAGTTGTAGAAACCTCCAATTTATAGCTGGTAGGTCAGAAGCATGGGTGATAAACTGGACATATGATTGGAGTCTGAACTGGGGGGAGAGGGCAAGTCTTGTGGTACTGAACCCTTAACCTATGAGATTTGACACTATCATCAGCTAGTTAGTGTCAAAATTGTGTTAAATTATAGGATATCCAGTTGGTATCCAGAGAGAACTGGGAAATTATTCAGTGTGGAAAATCCCATACATTGGTATCAGAAGTGAAGTATTGAGAGTAAAGTGCAGAATAAGAGAAAGAGGTTTTCTTCACAACCTCCCTCCTTCCAACTGTGTCATGACTGCATCTAATAGATCTAACCTAATTTACATCCAGATTGCAGATGCCATGGTGAGTGGTCAACATAGTTTTCAGCTTTTCAGCCTCAATCTTATGTAAAGACTATAAAAGAGAGTGGAATAAAACTGAGCAGGCCATTATTTACTATCTATCACAGACACTGTGCCACAGTCCTAATATATTGTATTTGTACATTTTGAAATTATACAGTGCCAAAAAAAAAAAGAAAACTCCAAAAAACATGATGCAAGTTACCAGCTTTGAGAAATAAACTATTTTTAGTAAGTATACTCTATTGAAAGCAGAGAAAATACAACTAGTGTTACCTGGCAACTTTGAATATCAATGAAATGATTAAGCATACAGTTTCCATTTATTCATGAGGTATGGCTACACAATGCCAAATTTCCAACTGTTTGATATTACAGGGAAGGGTAAAATAAGAATCTGATGTATAGGGCTCATTTCATCTTAAAGGAAAATATTTCAAAACCTGTGCTTTCCCCAAATTTATTTATTCTCTCTCATAAAAAAATCCAGGAAGAAATGCACTGTGGGTTGCATCACATAACATTTGAAAACTACAAATACCAAATCAAGTGCTGAGATAGACTGAATGATAGTTACCCCAAAATATCAGCTCCTAATCCTTGGAACCTATAAACAGTACCTTGTATGGCAAAAGAGTGTCTGCAGATGTGATTAAGTTAAGGATACCAAGATGGAGAGATTACCCTGGTTTACCCAGGTGGGCCCTAGATGCAATCACATGTATCATAAGAGGGATGTAGAGGGAGATTTAATGCAGATACACAGAGGAGAAGGTGATATGAAAACACAGAAGATAAAGATTTGGATATGTTGGCCTTAAAGATGTTGCCACAAGTCAAGAAATGCCAGCAGCCATCAAAAGCTGGAGGAATCAAGGAACAGGTTCTTCCCTATAGCCTCCAAAAGAAACATGGCCCTATGAACATCTTGACTTTAGCCCAGTGTTACTGATTTTGGACTTCTGGCCTCCAGACCTGTGAGAGAATAAATTTATGTTGTCTTAAGCCACTAAGGTAATGGTAATATGCTACAGCATCCACAGGACAAGTATTTCACAAGTATTGAAATACCAATTACCACTGGCTCTGTTGCTAAAGCATGTGTCAGAAAGACAGTACATTGCTTAAGATCACACAAGACAGACATGATGCAACAAGGATTTAAATCTAGTTCAGTCTTGTCCACAAAGTGTGCTTTTTCCACTCTACCACACTGCTACCTAAAAACTGGCACAAGTTCTCCCTTGTCTTACCCACTATAGACACTCTCCACTTCACTAGTAGAAACCCTAGTTTCTTCCTCAATTTCTCCCTTTTCCTCATAAGCACACCTATTCAATGATGAGATCCTTTCTATCTGAACTCAGTTACAGTTCTTGAATCTGTTTGCTGCATCAGTTGTCACTGTGTCAGTTCATGCCTTTATTATCTTTTCCCAGATTATGTCAATGGTTTCCAACTCTCTCTGCTTACTTTCAAAAGTTCCCTGTTACCTAAGGTACAAAGTTCAAGTGCTTAGCATGACACAAATAAACTTTCATTAGCTGACCCTGAACTAGCTCGACAGCTTTATTTCCCTTACACTTAGTATACTAGTTACACACTAAATTTTTTATTCTTCTCCCATATATCAGGCCTTCATAAATGCATGGTTTTGTACATGCTGTTCTTTCTGCATGAAATAAATGTCTTCTTTTCTACTTACCATCATAATAAATGGTGGGGATGCTCACTAATTATTTTTTACTAATAAGAATGCATGATAAAATGTTTAGCAACCACTGGAGGCTGCCTGTTTGAGAGGATTTAATAATAAATCACCCAAATGCTGCAGATGAAGACTTCATCTCTGAAAAATCTTCATCTAGAACAGTTTTCCATACCTGGAAGATACTCTGTGAATGTGAAATGAGTGAATAAGTAAATGAGGAATACATTCTTATCATACGTGTTGTCATACAGGAAATAAAACATAGTCTTTTGATCCTAATGGGTTTGAGTTACAATCTTGAATTTTATACTTTACTAGTTTGTATCTTTGGGAAAGTCACTCATCTTTTTGAACACCAATTTTCTTATCGGTAAAATCAAAATAATATAGTAAGGTAGTTGTGAAAATTAAAAGATAATGAACGCAAGATGTTTAACATAATGCCACTACACATTAAGAACTCAGAAGACTTCCAGTCAAGATGGTGGAGTAGGTAAAGGTTGTTCTCACCTCTTTCCCGAACCACATCAAAATTACAACTAGGGCCGGCCGAGTGGCGCGTTGGTTAAGAGCTGGCTTGGGATGCCAGCGGCTCCAGTTTGAATCCCACATATGAGGGCCAGTGACACTGCCCTCTACAGCTAAGATCGTGAACAACAGCTCCACCTGGAGCTGGGCTGTGTGAGTCCCGGTGATGGTGTAGGCTGCAGACCCTGCTGCAGGGGGCTGCCATAAGCTACAGTGAGTGGCTGGCAGCCAGCTTGAGCGGCTGGCAGCTGCGAGCTGCCAACAGCTGCGGTGAGCAGCCATCCAGAGGCCAGTGACTGATCTGCCTCATCCAGGAAGAGCGCAATGATGATACCAACATGGGCCAGTGAAGCAACGTCCTCTGCAACTAGGCTGAAGAACAAAAAAAGGACAGCAACTTGTCTGTTCCCCTCCCCCAATTCCCCAATAAAAATCGTAAAAAAAAAAAAAAAATTACAACTACATTACAGAACAATCATCATTGAGAACCACCCAAAGACTAACAGAATTCCTATTACTAAGGATATAAAGAAGAAGCCACATGGAGACTGGAAGGGGTAGAGAGATGGAATGGGTAGGTCCCACGACCACATGTGGCCGTTAAGAAACAGGAGGGAAAACTCAGATACAGAAATACCCCCTGAGAAGTGAGAGGTTCTGGCCCCACACCTGGCTTCCCCGCCCATGGTTCCAGTACTGTGAGGAGAAGTCTCCATTACTTCTGGCTGAGAAAACCAGCAAGGATTGCAGTGGAGTGAGATGGGAGGGCTACCAAAGACCTAGGCACTGTAGGCTTTAAAGGGACCATACACAGACTTCTCACTCACACACTCTCTCTCTGAGCTACAGTGCTGGGTAGCAGCTTGAAAAGTGCCAGGGACATACGAAGAGGACCTGAAATGACTAGCTTCAAGGTGAGGGCTGGAGGGCCAGGAGTCAGGACAACTGTCTTAAAGAACAGGAGAGCTAGCATGTGCCATTGCTCCTTTGTGGAGCTCTCCCCAAATCCAGCTAGAAGGTATAGGCAGGTGTCAGATCTGAGCTCCCCTTTAATCTGGCTAACACCATTAGCCCTGTCCTGGTGATCCTCTGAGACCCTGCCCCACCCAACTTGTATGTCTCACTCAAACTTCTGCCAGTGGCTTTTTCACACAGTGGCTTTCCTTAGTACATGCTACTGACTTTCCTAAATCTCTTAAATGTCCACAACCCCAAACAAGCAGCAGCAGGTTTTAGCATGCCCAATACCACTTGCTAAGCAACCCCAAGACTGGCACTATGCAGCCAGGCTCGGTTTATAGCTTAGTTTCTGCCAGGTGCCCTCCTAGCCCAGCAAAGGTGGCAACCAAATGCAGCTCACTTTGTAACTCCTAGCAGGTGACCTCAGGCCAGCACAGGAAGCAGCTGAACTTGGACTGCATCAGAGCCCCTCCCAACAGGCCCAAGAATCAACATACATAGTGGCCAGCTTCACACCATACTAGAGCATCACCCAACCACCGCCCAAATAACACCCAAAGGGAGGACTCAGCAGGCCCAGAACCCTGGTAAGTGAATTCTGATCTGTGGAGTCAGCTCCCACACAACAGCTTATCCACGGTAGTCATGGCCATTCCTCACAGCTGATCAGCCTGAGAGTCAATCTCATCCATTTACATGCCAACGGTAATCAAGGATCAGATACAAGAGGAAGGTACACATAACCCACACAAAAGACACCCCTGGAGCACCCAGCTCATGTAACAAGGGACACTACTCCACTGGGCCCCACAGGATACCTACTATATAAAGCCACTATGCCAAGAATGAGAGACTTAGCTGATCTACCTAGTACATAGAAACAAACACAAGGAGGCAGCCAAAATGTGAAGACAAAGAAACATACACTGAATGAAAGAACAGGACAAAACTCCAGAAAAAGAATTAAAAGCAATGGAGACAAGTAATCTACCAGATGCAGAGTCGAAAGCACGGGTTATAAGGATGCTCAATTAACTGAGGCCTAAAACAGATGAACTCAGTGAGTACTTCAACAGACAAGAAATATAAAAATGGAGATAGAAATCATAAAAAAAAAATCAGAAATAAAGAATACAATGATTGAAATGAAGAATATGCTATAGGATTGAATCAGCAATCTGGAAGACAAGGTAGCTGAAAACACCCAATGGTTACAGCAAAAAGAAAAATGTATTAAAAAACAAAAAGAGGACAGTGTAAGAAATGTCTGGGAAACAATATCAATCATACCAATATTCGCATCAAGGGACTGAAAACCTATTTGTAGAAACAATGATGGAAAACTTCCCTAACATGGCAAAGGAAATAGACATACATATTCAGGAAGTACAGAGAGTCCCAAACAAAATGAACTCAAAGAACCCCACACCATAATTAAAATGCCAAAAGTTAAAGACAAAGACTCTTTAAAATAGCAAGAAAAAGGCAGTTAGTTGTGTACAAGGGACTCTCATAAGACTGTCAGCTGATTTCTTAACAGACACTTTGCAGGCCAGAAAGGAATGGCACAAAATATTCAAAGTGATGAAAAGCAACAACCTACAACCAAGACTACTCTACCCAGCAAGGCTATCATTCAGAGTCAAAGAACAAATAAAGAACTTCCCAGACAAGAAAAAACTAAGGGAGATTATCACTGTTACCAGTTTTACAACAAACGTTAAAAAAGAAAAGAAAACTGTAAGAAGAAGGGTTCAAAACTATGAATAATAAAATATAGGAAAGGAAAACATTTGGACCAACACAGGCAAACAGTAAAAGCAGCAGTTAGTCAACAATAAATCTAGTACAAAGGTTAAAAAGCAAAAGTAGGAAGATCATGTGTAATGTATAGTACCAGGTGGGCACTAGACTAGTCAGGGGGATCACTTCTTAAATTACATAAATATATCACCACTATGTTGTACACCTGATATTAATATAAAATTTTGAATGTCAACGGTAATTGAAAAATTAAAAAGTGGGGAAAGGCGAATGGGAATAAGAGGTTCAAAGTTTTAGGTATAAAACAAATAAGTCATGGAAATGTAATGTACAGCATGGGGAATATAGGCAAAAATATTGTGATAGCATGGTATGGTGTCAGATGGTTGCTGGACTTACGGTGATCACTTCTTTAGGTATATAAATGTTGAATAACTGGTACACCTGAAACTAATATAATATTGTATGTTAGCTATGTTTCAATAAATATCATTTTAAAAGGCAAAAGTAGAAAGATCATGTATAATTCCAACAATAAATTAAGGAAACACAAAAACACACATACACAAAAAAGAAGTAAAAAATAATGACATAAATGTGGAGGGAGTGACTGAAAATTTTAGTAGTGATTTTAGAATGTGTTGAAACTTAAGGGACAATTGGCTTAAAGAAGACTGCTGTAAACATACCTTGGTATATAGGAAGCACAACGTAACCACAAACCAAAAATGTACAACAGATATACGAGAAATAAAGACATGGGAATCTAACCACAAGACTCTAGAAAGTCATCAACATTCAAGAGAAGAGAGCAAGAGAATAAGAAAGGAACACAGAAGAACTACAAAAAAAAATCAGAAAACAATTAATAAAACAGCAATAAATTACATACCTATCAATAGTTATTTTATACACACATATGGACTAAATGCTCCAATCAAAAAATATAGTGTGGCTGCATGGATTTAAAAAAAAAAAAAAAAGGGCTGGCCGAATGGCACGCATTGGTTAAGAGTTGGCTTGGGAAGCCAGCTCTGAGCAGCAGGGCCCCAGTTCAGATCCCACATGAGGTCCAGTGACACTGCACCCTCTACAGCTAAGATGGTGAACAATGGACCTGGAGTTGGGCTGCCCTGACTCGCCGGCAATGGCATAGGGCAGGAAGAGCGCAATGATAATACCAATATGGGCCAGTGAAGCAACATCCTCCACACCTAGACTGAAGAACAAAAGGACAGAAACTTGTCTGTTCCCCATCCCTGATTCCCCAACGTGGTTCCCCTCCCCTAGTTCCCCAATAAAATATTAAAAAAAAAAAAAGATAGCAAGATCTATACATTTCTGCCTACAAGAGACCCACTTAAGAGCAAAAGACACACACAGACTGAAAGTAAAGGCATAGAAAAAGATATTTCCCCCAAAGAGAAACGAAGAAAAAGCTGGAGTAGCAATATTTATATCAGACAAGATAGGCTTTAAAACAAAGCTTATAACAAACACATTTCATAATGATAAAGGGATCAATCCAAAAAGAGGACATAACTCTCATAAACATCTATATACCCAACTAGGAGCACCTAAATATATAAAGCAAATATTGATGGACATAAAAAAAGAGGTCGACAATAATATAGTCATGGTAGGGGATTTAACACCCCTTTGACATCAATGGATAGATCATCCAGACAGAAAATCATCAAGGAAACATTTGTTTTAAAGGACACATTAGAACAGTGAATTTAATTGATATTTTTAGTACTTTTCTCCCAAAGCAGCAGAATATACATTATTCTTAAGTGCACATGGAACATTTTTCAGAGGAGACCACAAGTTAGACCTCAACACAAGCCTCAATAAATTTAAAAAGATTGAAATCATATCAAGCACCTTCTCAGATAATAAATGGCATGAAACTAGAAATCAATTACAAAAAGATAACTGAAAAACACCTAAAGACACATAGGCTAAATAACATGCCTAATAAACAAATAATGGGTTAACAATGAGATCAAGAAAAAAATCAAAAGTTACCTTGAGAAAAATAAAAACAAAAACACAACAACCCCAAATCTCTTGGACACAGCCAAAGCAGTTGTAAGAGGGAAATTTATAATGATTCAAGCCTATCTCAAGAAACAAGATAAATCTCAAATAAACAATCTAACCTCACACCTAAAGGAACTGGAAAAGAAGGAACAAAGCTCAAGTGCACAGGAAGGAAATAATGAAGATTAGAGTGGAAGGCCGGCCAAGTGGCGCATTGGTTAAGAGCTGGTTTGGGGGCCGGCCAAGTGGCGCGGTGGTTAAGCGCTGGCTTGGGAAGCCAGCAGCCCCGGTTCGGGTCCCACATTATGAGGGCCAGTGACACTGCCCTCAAAAAAAAAAAAAAAAAAAAAAAAAAAAGAGCTGGTTTGGGATGCTGGCGGCGCGGTTCAGATATTACATATGAGGGCCACTCACTGACACTGCCCTCTACAGCTAACAACAGCTCCACCTGGAGCTGGGCTGCGCAAGCCTAGGCGACAGTGTGGGCTGCAGCCCCTGCTGCAGTGGGCTGCCATAGGCTACAGTGAGTGGCCGGCAGCCAGCGTGAGGCTGGCAGCCAGCCTGAGCTGCCAATAGCCACGGTGAGTGGTCATCCAGAGGCCGGCGACTGATTTGCCTCATCCAGGAAGAGCGCAATGATGATATCAACATGGGCCAGTGAAGCAACGTCCTCCGCAACTAGACTGAAGAACAAAAAGACAACAACTTGTCTGTTCCCCTTCCCAGATTCCTCAAAGCTGTTCCCCTCCCCCAATTCCCCAATAAATCTTAAAAAAAAGAGTAGAGTGGAAATAAATAAAATGGAGTCCAGAAAACCAATAGAAAAGATCAACGAAACCAAGAGGTGATTCTATGAAAAGATAAATAGCATCCATAAATATTTACCAGACACATCAAAAAAAAAAAGAGAAAGGGCCCAAATAAATAAAATCAGCAATGAAAGAGACAACTGACACCATAGAAATACAAAGGATTATAAGAAAATACTATGAATAATTCTGTGCCAACAAATTTGACAACCTGGAAGAAGTGGATAAATTCCTAGAAACATACAATATTTCAAGGCTGAATTGGAAAGAAACAGCAACCCTGAACAGACCAATAACTAATATAATATTGTATATCATCTATACTTTAACAAAATCAAATCAGTAATCAAAATACTTCCAACAACAAAAGTCCTGAACTAGATGGCTTCACAAATGAATATTACCAATCATTCCCAAAAATGAAGATGAAGAAAGGCTCCCAAACTCATTTTACAAGGTCAACATTATCCTAACACCAAAACCAGATAAAAACATCACAAAGAAAATTATAGAGTCTATACCTGATACACATAAATGCAAAAAATCCTCAGCAAAATATTACCATTCTGAATTCAGCAATATGTTAAAAAGATCATATATGGTTATCAACTGGGATTGATTCTCAAGATGCAAGTCTGGTTCAATATCCACAAATCAATTAGCATGATACACCACATAAACAGATGAAGGATAAAAATCATATGATCATATAAATAGATGCAGAAAAAGCATTTGACAAAAACCCACATCCATTTATGATAAAAACTATCAGCAAAGTGAGGATAGAAGGAACATACCTCAATATAATAAAGGCCATATATGACAAACTCACATTTAACATCATATTCAGTGGTGAAAAGATGAAAGCTTTTTTTTTAAATTAAATTTATTGGGGTGACATTAATTAATAAGATTATGTAAGTTTTCATTTAGTCTCCTTCCATAACCATATATTTGATCCCCTTTACCCTCTTTAACACCTCCCCACATCCCTTCTGCTCTGGTAACCACCATACTGCTATCTGTGTCTATGAATTCTTTTTGTATATTATTTGTTTGTTTGTTGCTCTCTGTTTTGTATTGCACATAATGAGGGAAATTATATAGTTCTTGTTCTTTTCCATCTAACTTTATTTTTAGCATGATACTCCCAAGATTCGTGCCACAAATGGCAGTATTTCTTCTTTTCTTATGGCTGAGTAGTATTCCATTGTATATATGCACCACATCTTCTTTATCCAATCATCCTTCTAAGGGCACTTGGGTTGTTTCTGTATTTTGGCTACTGTGAATAATGCTACAATGAACATAGAGGTACATGTATCTTCACAAATAAATGTTTTTCAAATTTTTCAGATAAATACTCAGTAGAGGGATTGCTGAGTCACATGGTAGCTCCATTCTTAATTTTTTAAGGAACCTCATTATTGTTTCCATAATGGTTGCATTCCCACCAACAGTGTATGAGCATTCCCTTTTCTTTAAATCTTCTCCAACCCTTGCTATTTCTTGTCCAATTGATAATAGTCATTGTAACAGGTGCAAGGTGGTATCTCATTGTAGTTCTGGTTTGCATTTCCCTTATAGCTAGAGAAGTTGAGCATTTTTTCATATATCTGTTGGCCATTTGTATGTCTTCTTGGGAAAGGTACCTATTCAGATCTTCTGCCTATTTTTTAAATTTAATTGTTTGTTTTTTTGTTGTTGAGTTGTATAAGTTCTTTATATAATTATAATATTAGTCCCTTCTTGGAAGTATTGCTACTTTGTTTTGTTGATAGTTTCCTTTGCTGTGCTGAAGCCTTTTAGTTGGATATAGTCCTACTCATTTATTTTTGCTTTTCCTTCCCTTGCCTTTGGGGTCAAATTCATAAAATTCTCTAAGAGACCAAGGGCCATAAGTTTAGTAGCTATGCTTTTTTCTATGTCTTTTATTGTTTCAAGTCTTATATTTAGGTCTTTGATCCATTTTGAGTTAATTTTTGTGTATAGTGTCAAATAGCAGTCTAGTTTTATTCTTTCCATGTGGCTTTCCGATTTTCCCAGCACCATTTATTGAAGAGGCTTTCTTTCTCCATTTTATGTTTTTGAATCCTTTGTCAAAAATTAGTTGCCCATGTGGGTTTACTTCCATGGTTTCTATTCTATTCCATTGGTCTGTGTGTCTGTTTTTCTGCCAGTACCATCCTGTTTTGATTATTGTAGTTTTGTACTATAATTTGAACTAAAGGCATGTGATGCCTCTGGATTTGTTTTTTGTTTTGTTTTGTTTTTGTTTTTTCTTTCTCAGGATTACTTTGGCTATTCAGTGTCTTTTGTAGTTTCATACAAATTTGATGATTCTTTTTTAGTTCAACAAATTTCTTTGACAAATGCTAATAGGTATTTTGATGGGGGTTGCACCGAACCTGTATGTTGCCCTGGGTAATATGGCTATTTTAACTATGTTGATTCTTTCAATCCATGGACATGGAATACCTTTCCACTTTCTTGTGTCTTCTTCAATTTCTTTCAATAATGTTTTGTAGTTTTCAGTGTATATAGGTCCATCATATCCTTTGTTAAGTTTCTCCCTAGGTATTTTATTCTTTTTGTTCTAATTGCAAATGAAATTTTTTTTTTATTTCTTTTTCTACATTGATTTTACCTTCTGTACTTTACTGCATTTGTTTATTGTTTCTAACAGTTTTTTGGTGGCAGCTTTAGGGATTTCTATATGAAGAATCATTGCATCTGCAAAGAGAGACAGTTTTATTTCTTCATTCCTGATTTAAATGCCTTTTATTTCTTTCTCTTGCCTGATTGCTCTGGCTAGGACTTCTAGTACAATGTTAAATAGCAGTGGTGTGAGGGGGCATCATTGTCTTGCTATTGATCTTAGAGTAAAAGCTTTCAGTTTTTCACAATTGAGAATGACATCATCTGAGGGTTTGTTATATATGACTTTATGATGTTAGGGTATTTCCCTTCTCTATCCATTTTATTGAGGGTTTTAATCATAAATGGATTTTTATCTTGTGAAATGCTTTTTCTGAATCAATTGATATGATTGTATGACTTGTTAATGTGATATATCACATTGACAGAGTTGCATATGTTGAACTGTCCTTATGCCCCTGTAATGAACCTTACTTGATCAAATTGTATTATCTTTTTAATGTATTGCTGTATTGAATTTGCTATTATTTTGTTTAGGACTTTTGTATGTATATTCATTAGAGATAGTGGTATGTAATTTTTCCTTTTTTGTGTTATCCTTGCTAGGTTTTGATATCAGAGTAATGGTAGTCTCATAAAATGAGTTAGGAAGTAAGGTCTCTTCTTCAATTTTTTGGAAGAGTTTAAGGAGGACAGGTATTAAATCTTCACTGAATGTTTGGCAGTATTCACTACTGAAGCTACCTGGTCCTGGACATTTACCTTTTGGAAGGTTTTTGATGACTGTTTCAATTTCCTTACTGTCAATCAGCCTATTTAGATTTTCCAGTTCTTCATGATTAAGTCTAGGAAGGTTATATATTTCTAAGAACTTTCCATTTCTTCTAGGTTATTGAATTTTGTGGCATTCATAATTTTCTTGCATAGTACTTATATTTCTGTGGTATCTATTGTAACTTTTCCTCTTTCATTTCTGATTTTGTTTATTTGAGTCATTTCAATTTTTTTCTTAGTGTGTCTAGACAGAGGTTCTTATAGAACCAACTCTGTTGCCTTGATTTTTTTCTATTATCTAATTGTTCTTTATTTCATGTAATTCAGCTCTAATTTTTATGATTTTTCTTCATTATGCTGAATTTGGGCTTCATTTGGTCTTATTTTTCTAGTTTTTTAAGTGGAATGTTAGGTTATTTATTTGATATTTTCCTTGTTTCTAAAGGTAGTTTTGTAATGATATAAACTTCCTTCTCATTACTGCTGTTGCTGTATCCCCCAAGTTTTAATGTCATATTGTCATTCTTAATTGTCCCTCTGTTCCTTTTTTATCTCTTCTTTTATTTCTTCTTTGACCCATCCATTGTTTAGTAGATTGTTCTTTAACCTCCACATATTTGTGGCTTTTGCCACTGAAAATGTTTTCAATGGATTTTATGCAAAATTCCTTGCATCTGCTTCTTTGATTCTAATGTGTAAAATAATCTGCAAAACTGCTATTCCCCAAAGCATTTTCTCAATTTTTTAAGATTTTGTTTCCAGGTCTGGCCCTTAACCCTTGGCTTAAATAAACTTCCTTCCTTTAGGTTTAAAACTTATTTTGTCAACAGATGTAAGTGGGATATTAAAGTACCCTACCATTATTGTATTGCTGTGAATTTCTCCCCTTATGTCTGTTAATATTTGATTTACAAATTTAGGTGTTTCTATGTATGGTATATAAATATTTACAAATGTTTTGTCCTCTTGTTAAATTGTCCCCTTTATTATTATGTTATGCCCATCTTTATTTTTATTATGGTTTTTGTTTTAAACTCTATTTTGTCTATGTAAATATAGCTACTCCAGCTTTCTTTCAGCTTCCATTTCCAAGAAGCACCTTTTTACATCCCTTCTTTTCAAACTTCATATTAGCTTTATAAGTGATTGATACACTTTCTTTTTTTTTTTTTTTAAAGATTTTTATTGGGGAAGGGGAGCAGACAAGTTGCTGTCCTTTTGTTCTTCAGTCTAGTTGTGGAGGACGTTGCTTCACTGGCCCATGTTGGTATTATCATTGTGCTCTTCCCGGATGAGGCAGATCGGTCTCTGGCCTCTGGATGTCGCTCACCGCGGCTATTGGCAGCTCACTCCGGCTGCGGGCCTCTCACACTGGCTGCCGGCTACTCACTGTAGCTTACGGCAGCCCACTGCAGCAAGGCCTGCAGCCTACACAGTCGCTAGGACTCATGCAGCCCAGCTCCAGGTGGAGCTGTTGTTAGCTGTAGGGCAGTGTCACTGGCCCTCATATGTGGAACCCGAACCAGGGCAGCTGGTGTCCCAAGCCAGCTCTTAACCAACGTGCCACTCTGCCCGTCCTGATCCACTTTCTCTACTATATATTTACCTTTACCAGAGAGATTTTTACTTTCATATGCTTTCTTATTACTAATTTGTGCCCTTTCTTTTCAGTTTAAAGAAGTCCCTTTAACATTCCTTGTAAGGCTGGATTAGCAGTGATAAACTCCTTTACTTTAGTTTTTGCTTGTCTGAAAAAAATGCCCCTTCAATTCTGAATGATATCTTTGCTGGGGAACTTATTCTAGATTGTAGGGTCTTTCCTTTCATTACTTTAAATATATTCTGCCACTCCCTTCTGACCTGAAAAGTTTCTGTTGGGAAATCTGCTGATAATCTTATGGAGCTTCCCTTGTGTGTAACCAGTTGTTTCTCTTTCTGCTTTTACGGTTCTCTCTTTATTTTCAATTTTGACATTTTAATTACAATGTGTCTTGTTGTAAATGTTTTTGGATTCATATTGTTTGGAATTCTCTGGATTTCCTGGATTTGAATGTCTGCTTCCTTCCCCAAGTTAGGAAAGTTTTCAGCCATTTTTCCTTTAAATAATTTTTCTGCCCCTTTCTCTCTCTCTTTTCCTTCTGGGACTCCTATAATGTGAATGTCATTCCATTTGATGTTGTCCCATAGGTCCTGTAAGCTATCTTCACTTTTTAAAATGCCCTTTTTTTCTTTTTGCTGCTCTGTTTGGGTGAGGTCTACTGTCTTGTCTTCCAGCTTACCGATTCTTTTTTCTGCTTCATGTAGTCTGCTAACCTCTCTAATGTATTTTTCAGTTCAGTTATTGTATTCCTCAGCTCTGTCACTTCTTTTTGTCATTTTCTTATATTTTCTATCTCTTTGTTAAAATTCACACTGTGTTCATTTATTCTTCTCTAGAGATCACTGAGCATCTTTATGACCATTACTTTGACTTTTTTATCAGGTAAATTACTCAATCCCCATTTTGTTAAAGTTTTTCTGGGGTTTTATTTTGTTCTTTCATTTGGAACATATTTCTCTACTTACTCATTTTGTTTGACTCTCTGTGTGTTTTGCAAAACAGCTATTTCTCCCAGTCTTAAAGGAGTGGCGCTATGCAGGAGATGAATATTACTGTTTAAGCTCGCTCTAGTTCTTCGTTTTCTCTCAAACTGTATCTCTGATTGTTTCGGACCCCTGGGGCCAAAAAACACCCCTTAACTAACAGAGCTTGGTGGACAAGTGGTGTCCCCAGCATGGGTTGTGCTCACCAGCTGACTCTTTCAGGAACACAGGAAGGAGGTGTTTATCTGCCTCCTCTGATAGGGGTGGGAAACAGTGAGGGGGAGAGGGGGGATAGGGAACTCATCCACTGCCTCTGGCAAGGCTGTAGGAAATGGTAAGAGTGTAAAAGTGGTGCCCACCTGTGCAGGCACCAGCAAGGTAGAGGGGAATTGTATAAATGAGCCCTGCCAGTGGCTCTGTCCTCAGAGAGAATCCCAATAGGCTTCTGCTCCTCTGGCAAATGCTTTAAGATTAACAAGTGAATCTCCTTCACATATGGTGTAGGCTCTATTAAAATTGCTGCTTCAGTCCATTGGTTAAGAGTTTGCTTGGGAGCAAGAGCTCTGAGCAGCAGGGCCCTGGTTCGGATCCCACATGGGCCAGTGATGCTGCGCCCTCTACAGCTAAGATGGTGAACAACAGCTCCACCTGGAGCTGGAGTGCTGTGAATCGCCTGCGAGTCGATTCAGTGGGGCTGCAGTGGGCTGCGGTAAGCTACTGTGAGTGGGCGGCAGCCGGTGTGAGCTGCCATGAGCTACTGTGAGTGGCTATCCGATGGCCGGTGATGGATCTGTGTCAGCCCAGAAGAGCGCAATGATCACAATACCAACGTGGGCCAGTGAAGCGACGTCCTCCACAACTAGACTAAAGAACTAAAGGACAGCAACTTCTCTGTTCCTTTCCCTGATTCGCCAATGGTGTTCCCTCCCCCAATTCCAAATAAAATCTTTAAAAAAAAAAATTGCTGTTTCTATGCTGAATCCCAAGGCTAGTGAATCTGTACATGAGCCCTTTAGGAGCAGAATCTCCATTCCAGCCATATGGTTCAGCTGGATATAAACCCTGTTGTTTTTCAAAGCCAAGCATTTTGGGGATTTGTCTCCCTGGTGCAGGTCCCAATGGTTGGGGGTGCCTGATGTGGGATTGAAACCCCCTGATCCTCAGACAGAAGGTCTTTTTTTTTATTTTATTTTTTTCTGACATCCCTCCTGATTGTGGGTCATCATGCCAGAGGTGGGATTTTGGGCAAGATTGTGTCTCTACCTCTCTTACCCATTTCAAGTGGCTCTTTTGTCCCTTGTTGTACAGCAGCTGTTGAGCTACTCCTCAGGTTTTTTTCAGAGGGAATTGTTCCACTTGTTGCTATATATTTGTTGTGTCCATGGGAGGAGGTGAGTTCAGGATCTTCCTATGCCACAATCTTGAATCACTCAGGTTTATATTTATTTATTGATTTATACATTACCAGTTTATTATATAAAAAATATAACTCAAGAACAGTCAAGTGAAAGAGAAGTATAGGGCAAAAAATGGGGAAACAGGTAGGAGCTTCAGTGCCCTCCCTGAGCATACCACTCTCCCCAAGTCTCCATGTGTTCACCCTTACTTCCCCTTTTTAAGACCAGTTCTAGCAGCACAAAAAGACAAGTTGTTTCAAATGGAGAACCATGCAGTTCTTAATCCTAGGAGCTACAGATATAGGTGGCAAATTAAGAAATGAGGTCATTGTTTTTCTTTTTCTTTTTTTTTTTTTTTTTGTCTTCCAGACTACACATTTTAAAAATAGAAATAATAGTGCAGAGGAAGTTTGTGTAATATAATTTAGGTTGTCTTTTCACAATATCAACTATTTTCATAGCACATTCCTCTATTTGTGATTAGATTAAGCTATGTTTTCCCCTTTTTCAAGCTATATTTTTGAGGGAAATATCTAGGAACTGATGATAGTGAAACTAAAGAAGTCAGACTGATAGAGAAAAGCAAACCAAAACTTTCCCTAGGAAAATGGGGCCATTTTCCTTGCCAGTAGCTCAGGCTTAGGCAAGTTCTGGCTGTTATGACACTGTTTCTGTTAGTCCCTCTTTCATTTTATCAAACATAGTGAGGATTTCTCCAACCACCTACAGATTTGTGACAATAACTTCATATTCAGATGCTCTGGAGACAGAATATTAGAAGCACTTGAGGCTATAACTCTTAACTGACAGTCCAGAATTTGATTATCAATATTTTAAAGAAGTTTCTTTTGCATTTGACAACCATATATCTCTTTCACTGTGTGTCACAGTGACCTTCACTTTTTCTCTAATGTCTATACCTTATCCCTCCTCCATACTCAAAGTTCTCCCAAATCTAAGAAACTCTGAATGATCCCTGAGAGCCATGTTGAAAGGCCTTTAACCTGACTTGAAACCATGGGATCATTTAACTCAGCTTGGGGACCTATCCTGGCTATTTAGAAATTAACACCTAGCGATTGGCTATATGTCTAACAGAAATGAACTCTTCATCATATACCAGTTAGCAGTATTAGATCACTCTCTATTTCTTTTTGAAGAGGAGGTATGAAGAAACTAAAGTTCATTGAACCTGGTTTACAATGTAATCCGAAGGAAGACTTTGCTTGATTCTGCTTGGTTTATATGCCCACCTCTAGAACAATAACTAGGCCCAGGAGTTGGGGTATTATGATTGCCCTCGCCTGGGTCAAATGCCCACTCTATCCCTGTGCTTGAGGAAAAGAGGGAGAGAGGAAAATGCTGAGCCATGATTGACAGGGTCCACATGGAATTAAGGGGTTTCCCAAAGTTCCCCAAAGTAGCAGTGACATGCAGCTACCAAAAGAGGAGAGGCCAAAACAGCAACTGTCCACGTTAACATAGAAAGAAAGAACAGTATAGGCTCCATTTGTTTGATATTTTTCCTACTGATGCTGCCAACTAAATCCCTATGTCACTGATTTCTTTATCTCCTCTGATGTTTCTCTGGATTTGGAAAGCTTTTCTTTCAGTGTCACTTAACTTTCAAATCTCTTTTCATACCAGTGTTGCATCTCTTGCTTAGTCTAATCTCCTGCCTATTATCATACCTCCAAGAATCACATTTTTCTTATACCACATCCTGATCAAAAGGTCAATTTTGTCTCTCTTTTTTTTTTTTTTTTGAGGGCAGTGTCACTGGCCCTCATATGTGGGACCCGAACCGGGGCCAATGGCTTCCCAAACCAGTGCTTAACCACTATGCCACTCACCCTGCCCTAAAAGGTCAATTTTGAAAACTCAAAATGATTAGAAAGTACACTCAAGTTTATGATACTCTATAAACCACTAGACTTTGTAAGAGATATGATGTGATATTAATTTAAAAAAGCATTGTTCACAGCTTCAATGATGAAGTGCAAGACTTCACACAAAGAGTATGACATTAATAAATCAGCATGATCATGGAAAACCTACATTTTGGGAAATATTTTATTCATTTGGCTCTTTGGGAACTCTTTTATTTTGTGGATGGCATTTTTTTCAAGGTCATCTTATTTTCCAACTTAAAACACTCTCCAATCTCTTCCAAAGAACTTTCTCAAAATACTTGAGTATTTTGGGTTTGAGTACAAGGGTTCCCCACATGGTCTAATCGAGAAAGAGTCCAGGCTCAAAGTTGAATTGGTTGAGAGGAATCCGCTCCTGTGAAGAACTGCCACATTCAGAGCACATACAGCACAGGTAGTCAGATGAGGGGTGGTATGGCAGTCTGCAGGGTGGCTAGATTGCCAAGGTAGTCTTCCCTCTTCCCCATTAGCCTACTAAGAACCATGTAACATTAGAACTAGAGGAGACCTTACTGATCATATTGTTCAATATCTCCATTTCACAGAGGAGGAAACTAAAAAAAAAAAACACTCTTCACCCAGAAAGGAAAACAGGTTTGCTCAGGATTAACCCTGTGAGTTAATGGCAGGACTAGCGAAGAACTCAGGCCTTCTCACAGCTCTTTCCACTGTGCCACACTTATCCCTTTCAAGATAGCTTTCCTCTAACAGGAAGTTGAAAAGACTTCTCCTGACAGGTCTTGCTCTGTATGCTTATGAGGGTGGAAGGTTTTCCTCCCCGCCCCACTCCCTTCATCCCTTGGTCCCTTCCTCCCTCCTTCCATTCTTCTCTTCCTCCTTCCATCCCTTTGTCCCTTGCTTCGTTCTTTCCCTACCTTGTTACATATAAAATACAGCAAAGAGATGCATAAAATTTAACAAGGTCATAAAAATGAGTAAAAGAAAAACATATAAGAGTAAGATTACAATAAGGAAAGGGGAATGAGGTTAAAAATGTATATTATAGGGCTGGCTGAGTGGCTTATAGGTTAAGCATTGGCTTGGGAGAGCGAGCTCTGAGCAGCAGGGCCACCAGTTCGGATCCCACATGGGCCAGTGATGCTGCGTGTTGTACAGCTAAGATGGTGAACAACAGCTCGACCTGGAGCTGGGCTGCCGTGAGTTGCTGGTGATGGTGTAGGCTGCAGTGGCGCTGCAGTGGGCTGCCGTGAGCCACCATGAGTGGCTGGCAGCCAGTGTGAGCGGCTGGCAGCTGGTGTGAGCTGCCTTGAGCCACAGTGAGCGGCTGTCCAATGGCCGGCGACCCATTTGCCTCAGCCCAGAAGAGTGCAATGATTACAATACCAACATGGGCCAGTGAAGTGAGATCCTCTACAACTAGACTGAAGAACAAAAGGACACCAACTTCTCTGTTCCCCTTCCCTGATTCCCCAACCTTGTTCCCTCCCCCAATTCCTCAATAAAAATCTTTTTTAAAAATGTATATTATATTAAGTAAACACTTGCTTCAAGGGCAAGCTCCAGATTTGCATTGAAGTGTTCTAATAGTGAAGACATGATTCAGTTATAATAGATCAATTATTTAAGATGAAATATTGGGTTGTTGGAAAAGTCATGATGCATTTTTGCAATGAAAGCATAGAAAAAAGTACATCATGACTTTTCCGACAACCCAATAGTTATTCTTAGTACTGAGACCAGATGGAAATATTCTTCAGAGGTTCCTTATAATAAAAACATTTGAAGCTTTCCACCCCCTCACCCCCACCCCCGCTTTAGGTTATCTGTCCTGGAACAGGCTGAAAAGATAGTCTTCAGGAGTTTAAATGCTATTCACTGCTATAAGTCTTAGCCCAAGTCACAAGGTCTGTAAAAGGCCCTCCTGAATCTCATATGAGAATCAACTCCGTAATGTCCCAAGGCCATGTACAGTCTACTGTCCTGCCATGTTGCTCCTGAGAGAGACATTAGACCTAGAGAACATTATGTTAAGTGAAATAAGTCAGTCAGAGAAAGACAAATACCATATGATCTCACTTATATGTGGAATCTAAAGAACTGAATAAATGAGCAATGTAAACAGAAATAGTCTTAGAGACACAAAGAAAAAACTGATGAGGGCTAGATAGGATGGGGATGGCAGAAGAGGAAGGGACGAGGCAACATAAACCGATAACTACAATACTACTGCAGAGACAGAAGAGACAGTTTGGGGAATATAATCAATAAGGTTGTAAATATATTTTTTTAGGGGAACAGATGGATGCATGTCTTTTTAGGGAGATCACTTCATGGACCGTGTAGTGGCCTTATCACTGCACCGTACATCTGAAGCTGCCGCTGAACAATATTATATGTCAACTATAATTTAACACAAATATAGTCATGGGATGTGGAATATAGTGTGGGGATGGAGTCAATGGAATTGTAATAGACATGTATGATATCAGATGTGGGAGGGCAGGGGAGAGGGGAGGGGAAGTCACTTTGTAAGGGATGAAAAAAATAACTATTGCATTGTTTTGTACATCTGTAACTAATAATAATAATAATAATAATAATATTAAATTAAAAAAAAATCTTCACTCAAAAACTCAGAGGGTTTCAGGAGAAACTATCTTCAACATGGAAGGCACATGCTCACAGGGTTGTGAAAACACCAGGGTAAAACTGGAGTTTTGAACACCTATCACTGCTATGCTCACTGCTTATTTAATTAAACTTTTGTAGGTACCTATTTTGGAGTGTAAGTCAATTTTTACATAATCATTTGCACTTACCTTATTTACATGAAACATTTGATGTCTTTTATATTTACCTCAATTTCCTTTAAGAACAATAAGCAATGTTTGTTAATATGATGAGCTCTTTTAGGAAAAGCCTATTTGGGATGGGATCTGAGGTGGTCCAGGCCCACCCCAAACTTTCGGTCAAGGAAAAGAGATACTCTGGCTGGGCACTGTCATAGGGAGCTCAAGGACTGCAAGCACCTTGGGGGGCAGTGGGTGGCAGGAGCAGAAAGTAGGTGTCTGGCTCAGCCTGTTCCTTCCAGGATCTGGGGGAGGGCTGTGCCCTGTCAGAATCTTTAAGGAGGCCCCAGACTCCAACTTCACTGTTTGTTCCAACCAAAAACCTTATGAGGAAGTTGAGAGCCACCATTGTTCTGTCAGTTTTTGCTCACGAAGCGGATGGGGGTGACTAAAGTCTCCATGTCTTTTTTGGTTTGTAAATAAATTGTATCTTTGATAAAATAAAAATTCATCCTAGAATTCACAATTTTCAGAGAGGTCTAAAATGAAAATGATAAAGAACTGAATATTGATTTTTGACTTCTGTTGCAATTAGTTTATGGATGAGTTTTTTATTTGCAATATTAAGAGCACAAAAGAAGCTTTTCTCTTTTACAAACCAAAATGCTGTCCAACTTTTTGAAAATATCTGCAAGTAGGTAGATAGTAAAGTTCACTGGGTTAAATAAAAATCAAATGTGGTCCCTGTATAGCCACCCTCTGTAGGTGAGGCCAGAATGCAAGTTCAACCTGCAGCTATTCAAAGAGTGGCATTCTTTTTCCACCTGTTCCATTTGCCCAGTTTGGTAGTATCAAAGAAAGTAGATGAGGAAATTATGACTTGGACCCCTGAATTTCTCAAAGGACATAAAATATCAGGTGAATCACAGCATAAGAAAAATGAGTTCACCTTCTTGAGGTTTGTTTTTTAGGTTAGAAACCTCTAGATATATTGAAACAGAGTTATGCAGCTCTGGGATGATGTAGTAGTTTTTAGTTATTTGTTACAGCAGCTGTAGGAAACGAATTCAATCAAGAACTCATTGTACCTTCTGTTAAGGAAATTTATAATCTCCTACATGGGAAGGCTAAGGGCCTTAAGATCTATACTAACAAAAGTTTCAAGAGTTTAGGAGGAAGGAGACAAAAAGAGATATTATCTCAGTGAACAGGAAAGGCCTCAAGTAGGGATACTTTGTGAGTATCCAAAAAGTGGATTGAATTTGACATATAAATATGGGGGGTGGGGTGGGAAGGAAAGGGAAGGATATTCCAAGCAGAGGGAACTATAGGAGTATAAGAGCCAAAACATAAGATGTTCAAAGGATGTCAAACGGTTTAGCTTGGCTAGACTCAGCCTATGGAATCGAGGTCTAGAAAAGCAATCTAGGATTTTTCCAGTCAAGATGGCAGAGTAGGTAAACACTGTGCTCTCCTCCTCTCACTACCATGTCAAAATTACAACTAAACTACAGAACAATCATCATTGAGGATCACCTGAAGTCTTGCCGAACTGAACCTCTACAACTAAGGACAAACAAAACAAGCCACCTTGAGACTGGTAGAAGGGGCAGAGACACAGAATAGGCTGACCCCAGATCCACGTGTGACCATGTGAAAAAGGGAGGGTTTTCTTGGCTAAGGAGTTCCAACCCCCACCTCCCAGAGGAATGAGGGGTCCCAGCCCCACATGAGGTTCCCCAGCCCAGGATTCCAGAGCCCAGGAGAGAAGTTCCCTAACCCCTGACTATGGCTGAGTGAGACGACAGCTGCTGCATTCCCAGGTGCTCCTCTTAGAGGGACTGCACATATACTTACTCACTGACAGACTCACTTGCTCTGAGCTCCAGTGCTGGGACAGCAGCTCAAAAGGTTCCAGGGAAGTACAGGGAGGAACTGAATTGTTTGGCCTCAGAGCGAGGGTTAGAGAGGAAGCTTCCCAGAGGGAAGAGCTGGCAGAAGCCATTGTTTCTTTGTTGAGCCCTCCTCCTTCCCTGTGTGCAGACCCAGGCAGTTGCCATATCTTTTGTCTTTTGAGTCTCCATCAAACTGGCCATCACTTTTTGTTCACCCTGCCCTGATGATTCCCTGAGACTACGTTCCATCCAACTTTTGGGCACACACAAGTCACTTCCAGTGGCTTTTCCTTATAAACGGTTTGTCTTGGCTTATGCTGGGGACTTTCCTAAAATCTCCCAAAGGTTCACAAAACACCAAGCAGCATCTGGCTTTGTCACATCCCATATATCTTGTTAAGCAACTCTAAGCCCAGCACTAGCAACGGCCAGCCTCAGTTCATGGCTTGGCTTCTCAAGGCACCTCCAAGCCCAGAGCAAGTGGCTGCCATCTTCAGGTTGCTATGTGTCTCATATCAGGTGGCAGGGCACAGGCTGCAGCTGAACTTGGCCTCCAGAAGGGCCCCTCCCAGGAGGCCCTGGGGCTGATGTGCCCAGTGGCCAGCTTTGAACCAAGCTGTAGGATCACACAGCCACTTCCAAGGACAACATGCCCAAAGGGCAAACACCAGAACCCTGCTAAAGCACAACAGCTCCTTCACTATAATCATGACCAGTCCTCACAGCCAAGCACACTGAGGGTCAATTCTTCCTGTTGACATGCAAACAACAACTGAGGTTCAACTACCAAAGGAGGGCACACAAAACCCACACAAGTGACACACCTGGAGCACTCAGCTCTGGTGAACAAGGAGGCTGTGCCACTGGGCCCCACAGGACACCTGCTATATAAGGCCATTCTACTAAGACCAGAAATCATAGTAGCTCTACCTAATACATAGAAAAAACACAGTGAAGCAGTCAAAATGGAGAGACAAAAAATTTGTTTGAGGGCTGGCCGAGTGGCGCAGTGGTCAAGAGCTGGCTTGGCACACCAGCAGCCTCAGTTCGGATCCCATATATGCAGGCCAGTGACACTGCCCTCTAAAATATAAAAAAAAATAAAAAAAATTTGTTTGAAACAAAAAATACAGTACAAAGCTCCAGAAAATGAACTAAACAAATTGGAGACAAGCAATCTATCAGATGCAGAGTTCCAAACACTGGTTATAAGGATGCTTAATGATTTCAGGGAGAATTTCAACAAGAGATAGGCAACATAAAAATGGAGATAGGGAACATAAAAAAGAACCAGTTAGAAATAAAAAATACAATAACCGAAATGAAGAATACATTACGGGGAGTCAATGGTAGGTTAGATGAAGGAAACGATCAAATCAGTGATTTAGAATATAAGGTAGAAGAAAACACCGAATCAGAGCACCTAAAAGAAAAAAGAATCCAAAAAATAAGGGTAGTTTAAGGGGCCTCTGGGACAACATCAAGGACCACAACATTTTCATCATATGGCTACCAGAAGGAGAAGAGAGAGAGAGCAAAGAATTGAAAATATATTTGAAGAAATAATGAAGGAAAACTGCTCTAACCTGGTGAAGGAAACAGATATACAAGCCCAGGAAGCTCACAGAATCCCAAACAAGATGAACCCAAAGAGGCCCATACCAAGAGACATCATAATTAAAATGCCAAAGTTTAAAGAAAAAGAGGGAATCTTTAAAGCAGCAAGAAAAAAGCAGTTAGTTACCAACAAGAGAGCTCTCATACAACTATCAGCTGATTTTTCAATAGAAACTTTGCAGGCCAGAAGGGATTGGCAGGAAATATTCAAAGTGATGAAAAGTAAGGACGTACAACCAAGATTATTACTCTATCCAGCAAAGCTATTTAGAATTGAAGGACAATAAAGAGCTACCCAGACCAGACAAAGCTAAAGGAGTTCATTACCACCAAACCAGTATTACAAGGAACCTGAAAGGGACTTCTTAATAAAATAAAATAAAATAAAATAAAATAAAATTAAATTAAATTAAATTAAATTAAAATATGAATAATAAAATGGTGATAACTACATATCTATCAACAATTACTTTAAATGTAAATGGATTAAATGCTCTAATCAAAAGATAAGGGGGTTGAATGGATAAGAAAACTAGACTCTTACATATGTTGCCTTACAAGAGACTCACTTCAGATTGAAAGACACACACAGACTAAAAGTATCTCATGAAAATGGAAATGAAAAAAAAAAAATGAGTTGGGGTAGCAATACTTATACCAGACAAATAGACTTTAAAACAAAGGCCATAAGAAGAGACAAAGAAGGACCCAGTAATCCCACTCAGGGTATTCTTCTAAAGAAACCAAAATGCTACTTCGAGGGGACATGAGCATCCATATGATCATTACAGCATTGTTTATAATGACCAAGATGTGGAGGCAGCCTGGGTGTCTGTCAATGGAAGAATAGAAAAAAAGGATGTGGTACATATATACAATGGAATATTGCTCAGCCATGGAAAGGAAAGAGTTTTTGCCATCTGTGGCAGCCTGGATGGACCTGGGGGGTATTTTGTTGCATGGAGGATGTCAGACAAAGACAGATGCAATGTGATTTCGCTTATATGTGGAATCTAAAGAACATAATAAACAAATAAAACAGAAACAAAATCATAGATACAGAGAACATTTGATGGTTGCCAGACGGGAGGGGGATTTGGGGTGAGTGAAAAAGGAGAAGGGATTAAGAAGGACAAATTGGTTCTTACACAGTAGTCATGGGGATGTAGGGTATAGGATAAGGAATATAGTCAATAATAGCTGTGTATGGTATCAGATGGGTACTAGATTTACTGGGGTGATAGATGGGAGGGAGTTTGGGGGACAGGGTGAAAAAGGTGAAGGCATTAAGAAGTACAAAGTAGTAGTTACAAAATAGTTGTGGGAATGTAAAGCAAAGCATAGAGGATCTAGTCAATATTATGGTAATAACTATGTATAGTGCCAGGTGTGTACTAGACTAGTCGGGGGCATTACTTCTTAAACTATATAAATGTCTAACCACTGTGCCGTATACCTGAAATTAATACAAAATAATATTGAATGTCAGGCTGACTGGTTAGCTCCATTGGTTAGAGTGTGGTGCTGATAAGACCAAGGTTGCCAGTTCCATCCCCACATGGGCCACTGTGAGCTGTGTGTCCTCCCTAAAAGAGTCAACTATGCCATTGTAACCTGAGAGCAATATGTCACCAATGACCATGGGTGTTCCCCAATAAAATTTAAAAAAAATAAAAATTAAATAAAAATTAAAATAATATTGAATGTCAGTTGTAATCAAAAAATTTCAAAAGGTGAAGGGGAATAAGAGGTCAAAATTTCCAGGTATAAAACAAGTCATGGGGATGTAAAGTACAGCATGGGAATATAGTCAATAATATTATGACAGCATTGTACGGTATCAGATGGTTGCTGGACTTATCATGTTAATCACTTCTTCAGGTATATAAATGTTGAAAAACTATCATGTACACCTGAAACTAATATAATATTGTATGTTACCTATATTTTAATAAAAAGTCTAAAAAAGAGAAAGAGAGAGAGAGAAAGAGGGAGAGAGAAAGAGAGAAAGAGAGCGAGAAAGAAAGAAAGAAAAAAAGAAAGAAAGAAAGAAAGAAAGAAAGAAAGAAAGAAAAAGAAAGAGAAAGAAAGACAGTCTAGTGTTAAAAGGGCCCAGAAACAATGTGTGTATTTGAACATATTTCCATGCAGAGAAATTTTTACCTGGTATCCAGGTCATCCATCCATTTTATATGTAGAAAAGGAAATTAAAGGATTGGTTTACTTTCTCCAAGATCAGATAGCAAGATCTGGAATAGAGTCATGACTAAAATCCAGATCTTTTGTTAGTAGTCAAGTCATCTTTGCTGTAAATTTATCTTTTAAATACTCCTTACTCTCTGGCCTAATTTTTAATATTTTACTACTAAATATCGATTGACTCTTACTTTTTGAGTCCCAGTTATTTATATGCAATATTAACTACCTATCTGGTTATGGGTTAGAAACACTCACAATAAATCTTTTCATAAAAATTCTTAGTGGTGTGGCTGGGCATCCTCCCAACATTCCCCTCCATCTTGCCTAAACTTCTATAAACCCTAGAAAGGAAAAAAACTAAGCGAATAGCCAGGACTCAGTGTATGTTTTGTAATTTAAAATAAATCTAGGAAAATCACCATTTTAAACGTGTTATTTCTAATGTTATGTTACACATAAAGTTTTTCAATATAGAAAATTAAAAAAAGAAAAGTGACCCATCATCTCACTACTCAGCTAACTTCTTTTGACTTGTTTTTAAATGAGTTACACATACATCATATGAAAATTCAAATACTTTAGAAAGAGAAACAATATAAATAGTAAGTAGGAATTCTCTTTAGTTTGCTCCAAGGTCTTTCCCCAAATGTATATACATCACCAACAAATTCTTGTCTATCTTTCCAGAAAAATAAAAATTGTGTATAATTGTAGATGATTTTCTTAATGTAACACTATACACAATGTCCTGTGCCTTACTTTTTACTTTTTCTTAAAAATGTATCTGAAAATTCTTTTGATATTGCAAACCGCAGAAGCATTTCTTTTTAAAAGGCTTCAAAATATTCCATTATAAGGGTGTGCTGCCATTTAGTTAACCAGCTCTCCTCTTATTTCCTGTGTTTTGTTATTACAAGCAGAGCTGAACAATATCATATATATATATGAACATTATGTATATGAACATATATATATGTATACCATATACGTGTGTGTGTGTGTGTGTGTGTGTGTGTGTGTGTGTGTGTGTGTTGGGTTGTCGGAAAAGCATTGAAGTTATTTTCTATGTTTTTCATTGCAAAAATGCATCGTGACTTTTCCAAAAGCAATATATGATGTTTTTTGTGATTATATCCATAGAGCAAATTCCCAATAGTGGAATTACTAGGAATTATCATACTATTCCCCAGCTACAAACCCTTTAATATTCCCCCCCGACCATTGCAAATCCAAATATATTGCCTTGATTTACCAGGCTGTGAAGACCTGGCCCTTGCCTGCCTCTCCAACCTGTCAGCTATGACCTGGAGACACACCAACCTTTTGCTCTCAGTCCTGCAATTGCATTCCTTACCTCAGGGCCTTTGGACTTGCTCTTGCTTCTTGTAACACTGTGCAACACACAGCTGCCTCTTTGTCATTATGGTTTCAACTGAAAGTCACTTTCTCAGTGAGGCCTTCAGGGTTTAAATGAGCACTCTTACTCCTTCATACTGTTTAATCTTAGCACGTCACTTTCTATTAAATCATTTTGTCTTCTCCTCTAGAATGTGAGCTCCAAAAGAACAGGAGCCCTGTCTCTCTTCTTCCACATGGAGTCCCAGAGCTCAGAAGAGCCCAGGGTCCAGGAATATCTGGTGAAGGAATGATCAAAGGGTAAGTTGATTTCAAATGACCAAATAGGCTGACAAATTGCTTTCCAGATAGTCACTGGTTTTCACTCCCACCAACAGTGCCTGTTCTACATACCCTCAACAGTGCTTAGTATTATCAAGCATTTACTCTTTTTTTTTGTAATTGTCCACTTTAAAGATCAAGAAATAGAGACATATCTCCCATTTTGGAGTAATTTTTCTTTAGACACTGCTAACAAGAAATCAGATATTTCTTTTTTAATATAATCCCAAATCCATCTTTGGAAAATAAACAGGCAATCACAGACATTATTTGAATAAGAAACATAGTAAGTTAATATGAATTTCTCCCTAGTTTGAAAATGATGTTATGACTGGTAAGAATACTGAATTTAAAAATTGAATCCTTTAAAGAGAAAACTAGGACTTATCCTCGCAACATACAGTAAACCATTTGGTGGGATTTTTTCTCTTCCCTCCTTTCTTTCATTTCTTTAATCAATTATTCATTCACTTTACAAATATTTATTGACTGCTTACAGGCCCAGGTACTGTGCTAAAATCCTTATCTCCTTGGGTCACACCCATCTTCCAGCCCAATGGGGTCAAGTCTTTTGGCCTGGGTTTTACCTTCACAGAGACTTGTGTTGCAGAAGCCTAGAATGACAAAGCTGAAAAAGTCTATATATGGAATTTTTGGAAGTGTCCCCTTACAAATTAATTTGCTAATTATCAACCAGTCCAGCCCTTTGATTCTATATAATCTTGTACTGGGTTTTTAAAACCCTTTCTTTAATTTCTTACTATACCTTCCTTCTTGACAGAGATGTTTCTCCCAGTTCCCACTTTGCAGTGGTTTCCAGGCACTTGACTTTGAATGAAAATACCCTATCTTTGGACTATCAGGGAGGTGGGGGAGAAAAGGAATTTTCTCCCTTCCCCTATGTCCACATAATTTTTAAAGCATAGGATCCTTATTATTAAATTTTAAGCTTCTAATTCATCCGTATATTATTAGATGACTCCATGTCTCATATTTCATTTTTCCTAACTTGTGAGGAATGAGTAGAGGGACAGGAAGAGTAGAAAATGCTTTTTCCTCAGGATAGGAAGAGGGGTGTGTTTATAGAAGCTGGAGTTAAAACATTGCTGTGAGACTGGGAGTTCAGTAGGAGTCAACGTTACATTTAGCCTTTTCAAACAATTCTGTTCCACCTACCCGTATAATAAATAAAACGAAATTTCTCGTGGATACAAATAAATTTTTTAACTGGACCAGTTAGTCCAGTTTTTCTATCTGCTAACTTCCTTTGTCTCAGTTCATTAACTCTACCCCTCCCCTTACTCAAACCCTCCACCTAACCTATCTCCCTCTTCTGGCTACTATTCAGTCTCGACTTTCCACCATCCTCATCCTCAGCATCCCCATCCCGAATGTGATTGAGGAGCTCTGCGGGCCACCGGGCCCCAGGTTTAAGTGAGTCAAAGCCATAGCTCTGGGTTGGAGGACTCGGAGGGTATAGCGGGGTCAAGGAGGTGGGAAGCGCGTTCCCTTCATGTGTGATCTCAGAGCAAATGTGCCTGGAGTTCTTGCAAGACTGCTGGCAGGTTTTACTATTTTCCCGTCGCCCACTCGCCAAGCTCGCGGGTCCGCGCGCCTCGGGGCTGTGCTCCGCACGCCCAACTATATTCAAAGGCAACGCTGGCGACTCACGAGGTCGGGATTGAGGGCTGTGGCTGACCTGGAGGCCACTTAGGCCCCCCTCCTCGTCCTTTCTCCACTCCCCTAGTCACCTTTGCTTAGGCAAAACTGGCCCCCAGGGGTGGTGAGGTCTCGCGCACTCTCGCTCTCCCTTGCAAAGGGTTAATTTTTCCGATCGCACGAGGGGGAGGAGATTTCCCTGTAGACAAGTAAAAAGGGTGATGGACAAACGTGCGGGCACTAAGACCACAAGGCATTCATTTCCTCCTACGGTGGCTACAGACGCCGGGAAGAGGAGAGCCCCAGAGCGCGGAGCTGGGAACAGAGCGCAGGCAATGCTCGACCCTGGATGTAGCTGAGAGGCTGGGAGAGAGCGACCGCCGCGACCCAGCGGCGAGGGGAAGACCTGGGGGGGGCGGGTAGGGGAAGCATAGCATTCGAAACCTAGCGCTTTACAGATTATTTTATTTTGTGTAGAGAACGCGTAGCGACTCCGAAGATCAGCCCCAATGAACATGTCAGTGTTGACTTTACAAGAATATGAGTTCGAAAAGCAGTTCAACGAGAATGAAGCCATCCAATGGATGCAGGAAAACTGGTAGGTGATGCTTTCGCGTGATCCTGTGTCCCGGAGCCTTGCGTGGCTTCCCGGTGTGCGTTCATGTCGGTGTTCCAGGTCTGGGCTTGAATGGAGCCGGGAATCGCGGGCCGCAGCGAGCCAGCCTCTGAGGCACGCGGGCTGTATGAAGCGCGTAGGTCTGGGTGCTCCTGTGCGACCCTAGGCTACACATGTATCTTTAACACAGATTATATAACATCGAACACATATTATATGTGTGTGTGTGTGTGTGTGTGTGTGTCTACATAGTGTAGCTGTTTGAGCGACAGGAAAGGCGGGAGAGATGCCATAGTCCAGGTTCCCTACCTGTGTTGCCTCTTGGCTTCCATCTAGAGTGAGGTTTTCTTGCTTGGCCTCCCGCGAGCGGGGTGTGCAAGGCTGTGGAGGAGGACCCAGCCTCAGGCTCCGTTTAACCCTCTCCCACCCGCCGTCCTCGGATCTCGGGTCCTTGCCCTCTCCCCATCCCTCGTGTCCTTCCTTTCTCCTTGCAGCTCCCTCGCTTCACTGTCCTCTCGGCGCTGCCCAGCCGGATTCCTGCTTCCCTTGACCCTGTTCCCCACGCGGACCCTTTCCGGTTTCAGAAAGAGGCGGGGGCGGGGGGAGGGGACCGTGAAAACAGACATAAAAATGAATGGACCCAAGCAAGTGGTGGAGCCACGCCATTATGAAGTTTCTGTTTTACGGAAACGCCTTTTGAACGCACTGAGTTCTAATTCAATGGGAGGCTGCTGATTGGAGTTGAGACACAGATTAAAATCCCCTGGGTCTGCTGAGCCCTGGGGGCGGGGGGGGGGGCGACGACTCTTCCCCAAACTTCTTAATCGGAAAAAGCATCTCTCTTGTTTACTGGGTTTCCCTCCGCCAGTCCTTTTGAAAAATCCCTGTGTGGGAGGCGATACTGTGTCACCTTGCAATATTTAACAGAGCAGGGCGTGCTCCTCTCGCTTTTCCTTGCAGACAGAGCTGCTGTGGCAGACATGCCCTCCCTCGCGTTAGCCCCGGGGTCTCGCCATCTGGAAAGGGCAAGCCCAACGCACCCCGAGACGGGCAGTGGCCCCCTCCTCCCCGGTGTCGGGGTGCGGCGTTAGGCCGAGGGGGCTCGCGAGCGCGGGGGGGGACCCCACCCGCCGCTGGCCGCGCTCCCTCCCCCATCTGGGCAGTGGGAAACCAGAGACGCCGGCGCGCCGGGGGCCGGGGCAGGTTGTTGCCCTGGGAGGGCTGCCGCGGGTGGGAGCCGGGGAGGGCTGTGGGCGGCGGAGGGGCGCTCAACTGCCTTTCTTCCGGCTCCCAGAGGCGCGACTAGCCTCGGGTGGCTCGGCCGCCGCTGTAACCTCCTCCCTTCCCGCCGCCCGCGCGGGCTGGAGGGCGCCCGGGGGCCCGAGGGCCGCGCCGGAAGCCGGGAGGGGCTGGCGATCCTTCGGCAGGCGCCGGGGGCGCGGGCCGCCGCGGCCGAGCGCGCCGGGGACGGGGTGGCGGTGCTGGTTGCACACCGAGGCTTGATCCCGTAGGGGTCCAGACGCGGCCAGGCCTCGGCGAAGCCTGGGGCTCGCCGCCCGGGGACCTCCCCCCGATGCACTTCCTCTTCCCGCGCTGGGGGGAGGCGCTGACGGCGGGGTGGGGGCGCCGGCCCGACCAGTGCGGCGCGGCCCGCGCAGGGCCCGGGGCTTTCCTGCAGTCGTTGGTCGTCTCTGCGTGTCACCCCGCTGGGGCCCATCTTCCTTCCCTGTGAGCCCCGTGTGTGCTCTGTGTTTTCTAAAGTCGGCGTGTTTCCAACTTGCACTGGTGTCGAACCTGCTTCTCTGGAGCCGGCTTCCTCTCGCCCAGGCCGTCCCCCTTCCCCCCCCCCCCCCCACTGACTGTCGGCCAGTCCTCCCTGGAACCGCCGCCGAGACTGCCTCTTATTTACTTTTGCCTCCTTTTCTCAGTGGTCACTTTCTGTGCCTCCTCCAGGTACCATTTCCCGCCTCTTTTCTCCATTCACTCAACAAGTATACACTGAGCCAGACAGGGCTTACCCTTCACCGGACTGAAACGGGCAAAATGCGCCAACTTAGATTTTTGCCTTAGGCTCTGACCGCTGTTTCCTGCTATCTCCTTACTCATCTGTAGCTTTCTCCTGACAGCCTCTTCCCGGGCTTTTATTTATATGCATACATGTTTACATGTATCTCTGTGCCTCCTACCGTACCGTCAGCTCTACTGCATAGGGCTTGTCCCATTCCACTCTAGACTACGCGGAGTGCCACAAATAATGCTTTGTATATGGCAGATGGGGAAAAGGCTTGTCCACTGAGTTACAACGATGCTTGGTGCCCATTTTATGGTCAGCACTACCTGTTAACCTCTGAAGCTTAACATATTTGGTCTCCCCTGCGTGTTGAATACTAGGCCTTTGCCCCATATTAGGATTTCCCCTTTCCTGCCTTTTTCTCTTTGTTGACTTTATGTTCTTGCTTTGCTTATTGCAGTAAGAAAAAAAAAGAAAAGAAAAATACCTTGCTAGCTGTTAACCCTCCTTTGCAAGTCTTCCTGATCCTAATTATCTTGTTTTCTTCTTTTACCCTGAGCATATTTCTCCCAATATCTATGGGGCCTGATTTTATGAACCTCCTCCTCATAACTCCCAACAGCCAAACTGTCTTGAACCAGGTGTATAAGAAAATGAAGGTATTCTTTTCATTTCCCTTGTTCACAGGAGAAGGGAACTCCATAACCAAGGCTTAGACACTCTTGGTGGCAGAAGTTTGGGAAACCACAAGATCTTAACTTTTCCAGACTCCTTAACTTAAAATGGTTTGAAATAGCTTCTGGAGGAAAACACAATGTCGTGAAGCGTCGACTATGTCTTGAGAAATCATTTGCAGTTGTCCTTAAAAATCTCCTAGACATAGCCTCAAACAAAATTTGTTAATTAAGAGAATTATAATTTATCTCAAAAGTGACCTAGACTGACTATTGAAGAATTGTGAGGGCTGCCAGGAGTGCTCTTTTGTCGGTATGCTGTCCGGACTACCAAATATCATTTAAGAGGAGCTTAAGTAAGTGTAGCTTCTTAAACTTATCCTATAATCCATATTCATTACCTTATTATATATTAATGTAATGGGGTCCCTATTTTGGAGTGGTGTTGTATAAACACTAAAGGGTTCAGCTGAGGCAACTTTATTGCTGTTTTAATGAATGATTAACCCTATATTCATTGTTCTAGACACAGGATAAATACAATGGGTGTTTTTACTTCTCTAGCAAATAGTTTCACATATGACACATTAGAAAAGCAATTGAAATGCAAGGTAATATATTCCTTTGGAGAATCATCCTGAGTCTCCTCTTGAAACTACATGTCAAGTTAAAAATATCTTGGGTAATATTATCTGGTAAAGGAGAGTTCATTACATGAGGTAGAGGAAAATTCCTGCTTTTAGCTCAATAGCATTTTTGAGTTCCAATTTTACACTGAAAGCTCCTTGTGATTTTTACAACATTGAAAAGAGGCATTTTGTTATTTTATGAGATGCCTGGGCTTTACCTGCTATTTTCATTAATAGCCAACTTAATTTATAAGGGCTGCTAGCAAGGGAACAAAATGCCTAATGATTGGTAAGGCGACATAAAATTCATTGAGTGAGAAGGGCAGCTGAGCTCTCTGCCTTCTCTTTCAGCAGCCTGCCAGGTCTGGGCTCACAGCAGTGGATGCTAGTTGCTCCAGTTGTAATTGTCTGGCCAATGATGATTATCTTCTGATGTCGGCTGACACCGGTATTCACCAATAGGAAAGCAGGAGGCCTGTGCTGACTGCTGTAACATTATGTATGTGAGGTGACGTCATCACAGGGCTTGCCTAGAACCTCGTGAAGCCCTCCCCCCCCTCCCCTCCGGCATCCTCCTCCACATCTAGTCTTCCAATGCTTTGTATGTTTTTCTGACTTTTTCACCCTCCCTCCTCCTGTGGTGATGGTTATAAGGGTTTTACTATTTTTATATTGAGTGTTCTGAGTTATAGGGCCTATAAGATAGTGTAGAAATTTTTAGGATTACATACTGTCTGGCTAAGAAAACATTTTTATCTACAAATTTGTTATTACTAAGGAAAAAAATGAAACACTATTTAAAAGAATTGTGCATCTGTATGTTCTTTCTTATATGTGAGGTTTAGAAAGTAACATGATGTACAATTTCAGTATTAAAGAACATAAAAGCATTATAAGCCTGTACTAATATTTTACTCAAAATACAGTATCATGATGTCTATTAAACTTTAAAATGCAGGCTGTTGCTTTTCCTGGAGTGACAATTGCTTTGCAGTGATCCCTAAAATCCTCCTTGTAACCTGCTGTATGCATTTGTAAGAAAAATGGCTGGAAAATAGTGCAGTCTGTGGTCAAGAAATGGAAAAGGCCACCAAGTCTCATTTAATCAATGACACGAGAGCAAATACAAATGTGGTCAGCTGTCTAGGAAAATACTGTGTCCACATTGTACTCATGTTGCTTGCCACTTATTTTGGAGAACCACAGTTCATATTAGCTTTAAGACTGAAAACTCCTGAGTGTGAGGAGCTTAACCAGTCATTCAATAAACTTTACAAAGCCCTGGGATACTGGCCTAATAAGCAGTAGGTTAAAAATGAGAAGACTGAGAAAATGTACACAAAAGAAAAATGTGAACCATGTTATAATCCTAAAAAAAAAAAAAAAAAAAAATAGGGCCGGCCGAGTAGCGCATTGGTTAAAGAGCCGGTTTTGGGATGCCAGCAGCCCCGGTTCGGACCGGTTCGGATTCCACATATGAGGACCAGTGACACTGCCCTCGACAGCTAACAACAGCTCCACCTGGAGCTGGGCTGCGAACCCTGGCAACAGTGTAGGCTGCAGCCCCTGTTGCAGTGGTCTGCCATAGGGTACAGTGAGTAGCCGGCAGCCAGTGCGAGCTGCCAATAGCTGTGGTGAGCTACCATCCAGAGGCTGGCGACAGATCTGCCTCATCTGGGAAGAGCAATGATGATACCAACATGGGCCAGTGAAACAACGTCCTCTGCAACTAGACTGAAGAACAAAAAGACAGCAACTTGTCTATTCCCCTTCCCCGATTCCCCAACGCTATTCCCCTCCCCCAATTCCCCAATAAAATCTTTAAAAAAATAAAATAAAATCTTGTGTGGGAATTTTGATCTCAAAACTTTCATGTATCTTTAAAATGATGTATATTTATGCAGTCCTTGGTTTTTTTTAGGGTTGCCAGGAATAATGCAAATTATATTATCCAACTCTATATTTACATTCGTTATAAATAGTGTGTGATGGTAAAATTTCTACATAAGGCCTTTTGTTAAATTGGGACTTAACTTTTGTGGTCTAGAGAAGGCTGCTTGTTGCTTTTAATGTTAGATGATAATTCTAATGGTGTCAGTATCACATTGGAGTTTAACTCCAAAGTCAACTCACTCCAGATCTAAGAGTTGCTTTGTGTAATTCCTTTAAAGAAGAATCTTTCAAGTTAAACAGTAGAAGAGCTGTGAGGGGGATGGAAACTTAAAGATACTTAGGAAGGCATAAAATCACCATCATAATTAGTCTTCAGCCAAGAAAGAAATGAAGGAGTGTAGTGCTATTAAGGCAATTCAAGAATTCATCTTTGCTTCAGTGATCTGGATATTTTAGGCCTAAGTATTTTCTGAGAAGAGTTATCTAAAAAGTGTCTCAATGACCGACTTAATATTTTTTGTATGGACACAAGGTGAACTGAGCCGCCCAGACAACAATCCACAAAATTTGCCTTAGCTTTTACCTTTACCTTTTCTGGTTCCTAGCTCAAATCCATCTGCTCCCATTTATCTCTATTAAGAAAGCACAAACATTTACCCAGAAAAGTTTATCTAGAATAATTACCTGTGCCACCGATATTATTTCTATTGATAATCCTAGGAAATCTGAATGAAAATATAACATGGCTTTATTGAAATGTTAAGACATAACTTTATTCCTTTATCTGTATTCTGATTGTGTGTGTATATAGGCAGATATAAATGTTCAGTGTTAGCATAGCTACTCAGAGAATTCTTAAAAAACAGCATTCTTTTTTTTTTTTTTTTTTTTTTATTGGGGAATTGGCGGAGGGGAACAGCGTTGGGGAATTGGGGAAGGGGAACAGATAAGTTGCTGTCTTTTTAAAACAGCATTCTTAATTAACTTACAATAATTTTATTTTAGAGATAGATTAATCCTTTTTTTAAAAGTTATTGCCCTAAAATAAAAAATGAATTTGTAATGTTAAGTTTATTGAGCAAAACCCATCCCAAAATACAGGTCCATGAAAGTTATCTAAGTTCTAGATTATGTATTTATCATGATTTATTTCTATATTGAGCACTCATGATTTTTAGTTTTAAGGGTCTTTATCCTACTATACTATATTGGAGTGATGAGTACTTTCAGAAAACTTGGTTTATTCAGTCACCTATTGTGAACTTTCTGAAATTTAACCTTGTTTGTCCCTCCCTACCCCAAAAAATGTACAAGTGAAAAAGATTTTAACTTATCTTTGCTGAGATAAATAAGACATGCTGATTAGAAGCAATTTTACTGGATACTCATGGTTTTCTAATACTTTTATTCTATTTCCTTTAGAATTTCATAGTTTAGTTTTTTTTTTTTCTTTCCAAAGCTCTTGTAGAAGATTTCCTAACTGTAATATAAGGAGAATTTTCATTGTTATAAGGTATTTTGGGGAGGGGGACCCCTATGTTTTTAATCTGGTTTATGATCTCATATTTTAAGTGAAATAAGTATAATTCCACTTTCTTTAAGATAAATTTTAGATGTTCTAGCTCAACCTTTAATTTTATAAACATTCATTCTTAGAGCTAGTTTTCATTTTCTAATGATCCTTTGAATCCTGAGGCTGAATTTTTGAATTGGCTATTTATTAACTCTTAATGGACAGTATACAAGATCTTTCTTTGAAGACTATGAAAAGATGAGTAGAATGCATGTTTATCATTTATCTTTGTTAGGAGAGTACAGGAATTTTACCTAGAAAGTATATTTATATACGTGTACCCACATACATATACATAGACATAAACATATGTTAAAGTGACTATTTTTAAAAAATGAAAACTGATACCCCATTAAAGGTCGTTTATTGTCTATTTCTTGCTATTAGAAGAATATCTTGCTGAGCCAAACATACTTTTCTAAAATTTGCTGCAAAATAGGTCCTAATTTAACTAACAATTTTGTCAAAGTTTTTTAACCTAGTTAATACAATTTCAATAAGTTTGATAACTGCAAAAATTGATCATTTACTACTTTGGATTTTCCCCAATTGTTAATAAATTTTTAAAAAAATCTTCAATATGATTAATGATAACTGAAATCGTCAAGTTTTTCTGTCTTTTAGGCCCAGTTGCTTAGCTCCTATTCACAGAGAAGGTGTTAAAAAGTAGATGTTTTTAAGATGCTAGGCCCACTCTGATAGGGATAATAGACTTTTTCAGGTGAGGCAAGTTCAGTGGAACTGAATGTTTTGAAGTTGGGAATTTCATGATCTTGTTTCAGGAGGCTCACTGGAAAAAAAAAAAAAAAGGCCTGATGAAAAAGTTTATTCCTGCCACTTTTCTTTTTCTTTTTTTTTTTTTTAAGATTTTTATTGGGGAATTGGGGGTGGGGAACATCGTTGGGGAATCAGGGGAGGGAACAGACAAGTTGCTGTCTTTTTGTTCTTCAGTCTAGTTGCGCAAGATGTTGCTTCACTGGCCCATGTTGGTATCGTCACTGCGCTATTCCAGGATGAGAAAGATTGGTCACTGGCCTCTGGATGGTCGCTGACCGCAACTATTGGCAGTTCACGCTGGCTGCCGGCCACTCACTGTAGCCTATGGCAGCCCACTGCAGCAGGGGCTGCAGCCTACACCATCGCCGGGTCTCGCACAGTCCAGCTCCAGGTGGAGCTGTTGTGAGTTGTGGAGGGCAGTATCACTGGCCCTCAAATGTGGGATCCGAACCGGGCCGCTGGCAACCCAAAACCAGCTCTCAACCAATGCGCCACTCAGCCGTCCCTTTTTTTTTTTTTTAATGTGTGAAATTTTTATTGAAGTCCATTGGTGCCTTAAGCATTTAAAAGATGTATTATCAGTGCTTATCATTACAATAAGAGGGTAGGACGCTCAATAAAAGGTACTCTAAATATCAAAATCTATAGTTCCTTCTCAATTTTATGACTTTGAAATAGACTTTATTAAAGATCTTAGTATGGTAGATTTTCTTCATCCTGGAGTAATGACAGTAATAGTTCATGTTTATGTAGTTTACTGATTGTTGGCATTTAAAAAAAATGTTTTACAAATGTTAGCTGCTAGATGCTTCCAACCACCCTTTGATGCATTATTTTTTTCAATTTCATACAACAGGAAATGAAGCTCAGTGTGGTTAAACAAATCGGGATTTATGAATGGGGATAAAAAGAAATGGGTGGACTCCAGGCCTGACTTAAGACTTGGCCACCCAGGCTCCAATGACCTCCTTATTTGAATAGGAATACATATTCAATCAGTAAAACAATGCTCTTGAAAACTCAACATCAAGTACCTTACATGTTTATACTTGCAGTAGTCTTGCAAGTATCTGTTGTCTTCTAATTTTTCACTAAGTGGATCCTGAACCCTTAAGGCCAGGATAAACATAGAAAAAAAATATGGCAGACAACCCAATACAAAAATCACCTATTGTTATAATTAACATTAAACTGTATAGATAAACACTTTAATCATTAAGAAATATTATTTTCTGAATACTATTTGTTCAGTATCTATCAACATTTTTATAATTGGAGAAAGCCATGCCACTTTTAATGATGGCGTCTATCATAATTGACTCCAGTTTCACCTCAGACTATGACACCCCGATTTGGACCATTTATTATAAAGTGTACTCCTATCTGCTTTTCCAAACTATTAGCCTCACACACTCAGGTTGGTTTTAGATTCCAGGTGTTTGTTTCCACCTGGTGCTGCCTTTAGCCAGGCTTTTTTTCCTCCAGGCAGGTGTTAGTAGCTACTGGTAAAGAGCCACTACCAGTTGACAGGAAAAACAAGGTGTGGGTTGAGGATGTCCCTAGTCTTAGAGGTCAGTTCCTACAATGTGAAAAATTAAAGAGTACCATTTTATTGTTTTATTAGTTTTAATTTGTTTTCCTCATTCTAAAGTAAGAAATATTATAGGAAAAATAAATGAAAACATTAAAAAATAATATAAAGCAGGAAAGAAAATGCCTTGAATTCTTTTTTTAATTATTAGTTTCAAGTGTACAAAACAGTGTAATAGTTAGACATTCACACCCCTCACAAAGTGATAACGCCCATCCCCCAATTACCTCCCCCTCTGGCCACCAGTTATTTTGCCACCTTTCTTTCAGTCTTGTTTCCATGTTTCTTATATACTTCAGATTATTCAGTCTGTGTCCCTAACAGTGAGTTCCCTTTGATGTACCAGGGACTGCACTGGGCACTTCACATTCTTTACAACTTTTGATGTTACTCTTTTTCCTCTTTACGTTAAAAACATGTTTTCATATCACTAAAACCTTTCCACAAGTATAATTTTTAGCGGTTGTTTAATATTTTATTGTTTGGGCTTAAAATGAGGTAACACAAATCCCTTAATGTTAAACATGCTGTTTCTAATATTTTGCTATTAGAAATAGTCCTCTGAACATCTTTGTATATTAATCTTTTCAGTTACTTGATGATTTTTGGTTTTGAATAAATATAATGTATAACATCCAGGGGAATGACTCTCTTTAAGGTTGGTGATATCTACACCCAGGTTGATGTCTGGAGAAGTTGGACCAATTTACATTTCACCAAGGAGGGAGTGTTTTCACACCCTTCTTAGCACTGAAGATGATCACATTTTTAAAAATGTTGATATTAATGTAAAAAGTGATATCCCATTACTTTAAGTTATTTATTTTATTTCTAGTAGGACTCAAAAAAGTTTACTTGTGTTTGTTTTCCATTTGCTTTTGTGAATTATCTGTACCTGGCTTTTCCTAATGAGATATTTGCTTTCCTTTGGGATAGCATAAGGATATTAGCCTGTTGTCTGGCATAACTTTTAGTTACAAATAATTTCTTCTCCAGAGTGCTTTCTGTGGCATCTAGTACGCTAAATTCCATAGTTGGGAGATCTAGCAACTAGTTTATTATATGAAGTATTCTATTTTCCGTCGCCATGGGAAATGAAGAGAAACACCTTTATGTCTTTACACTTATTGAGGTCAATAGCACCAAGGAGGAAGGGAAGGAGAAAAGAAAAAGGCTCCAGCTCAGTGAGAGGAGGGAGGTGTTAGTCTCTTTGACTTCCTGCTCATTTTTGAACTCTAATTTGCACTGATTTTTCTTTTTTCTTTTCTTTATTTTAAAGATGTGGTGATGAGCATTCACTGTGGTATTGTAGATAGTGGTTATTAAGCCTGTGGACTGTGGAGTCAATGTGGCTGTGTTCAAGCCCTGGTTCCACCACACAGTTGCTGAGTGACCTTGCTGACAGGTTAATTAGCTCCTCTGCTTCAGTTCCCTCACCTCTAATTTGGGAGAGAATGATAATATCATTGGGGATGGGGATGATGATGATGATGATGATGATGATGATGATGATGGAATCTACCTTACTAGGTTGTGAGAATTAAACAATTTATTATGTATGTAAGCCCTTCGAGCAGTGCCCAGCACGTACATTTTTATAATAGCTTTATTGTTGTCTGCACTGTAGACTATGGGATCAAGAGGGAAAAGGGAGACCGTATGGAATCATAATTAAATTCCTGAGGTAACTCCAAATGGCCTTGCAGCTTATCCTCCAAATATAACATAAACAGCCTCATTCCCTAGGAGCCACTACCAAAGTGGGGGAACAAAAGAAAATGTGTGACATCAACTCCACTTTCTAGAAACCTGTAACGTACTTTGAAAGACTCTGGCAAAAGAAGACATTGGTAATATAAATGTCGATTAATAAAAACTGGGGACAGCTATACCATGAATATTTGGAAACATTTTCAGAAATTCTGCTTTCTCTTCAATCGCAAGTAAAAAAGTGTAGAGTCAGTCCTGGTAATAGACACTTGATTACTATTTATTTCCTACAAAACACCTGCGATTATCTTATTTGATAATTTATTCAGCAAAAGCAGGATAGTATCTTTATATGCTACCCACACTAAAGGTAAAATTACTCTATGTTAATAAGTGAAAATGATAGTAGCTGAAAATTTTGGAAAAATGAACCTCCGTATTTATGCTTCAAGTAAGCCTTTGGTTGTTCAAAGATTTTTTATTTTTTTTTTTTCAGTGAAAGAGACATGGTTGTTTGATTTCTTAGTGAAGTAAAATAAGAGACCATCAGGGCCGGCCGAGTGGCACAGCCACTTCAGGGACGTAGCCTTGAGAGAGCAATGTGTTGTTGAGACCACCTGGACGGTATACATGGCTGAACCACTTTAAGGCCTTTATATAAACACTAAGATTCTGGTGGGCGTGAATGGAGATCTACTCATCCTGCAGTGCCCGAGATTGGCCTTGTATGTACATTCTCTTGCTTATGAACTTCCACCTACTAATCTGGAATGGCCTGTGTCTTTGGTCTCACCTTGTCATCCAAGTATGGGAGCCAGTTTCGAATTTCACCTGGGGAACTCTCGAGGTTATAAACCAACAGCCCCCCATCCAAGCCTGGAATTGACATTGCAGTTGAAAATTTGCACCCGTCTTTGTGACAGGGCACACGATTGGAGGTGTTTTATAACTAGCCTCCAAGCCATAGTACTGAACTTGTTAGTGGACTCTTCCACTTGCTGGTCCTCTAATCTGTGAGTCATTCCCTGTTCAGGCCTAGTATTGTTATGTACTAGGAATTTGTGATACTAACAGTAACATTGACTTGTAGCATGACCCAAAGGTCTAGGAAATTACAGTTTTTTTGTTTGTTTGTTTTTCCTGAGGTCCAATTTGAGAAGCATTCATTTGTCAGAGCCTTTATGTTATGCTTTTCTCTTGTCATCTGGTAGTTAGGAATTCTCATGAAGATATAGAAAATTTATGCCCTCTGAAAAATGGTCCCACAAAGGAGTGCAACATTTGGTACTGACTATGAAAGTGAGAGAAGATTAAGAAGAGGTCAAGGAACATTGTGAGGCTTAATAAAAAAAACCCAGATGATTTAAGGAGTTTTCTAGGTTTAAATAGGTAGTTTAAGGAGTGCTCTTCAACTTTTTGCTCACATCCTCCTAAAAGATGTTTGAAAAACTATGTTCTGCCTCACACATTAGAAAAACTTTTTTATCACAAGTTGAAATACATTAATTTTTAATAAAGATGGAATGGATCAGATGAGGATTGCCTGATTACAATAAATGTTTCATGACATGATAATATGATAGGTTTATCTACTTTATTGAATAATGCACAACAAACTGAAATAAATCACATAACATTTTTATCCATGGTTTTATTTAACTGGTAGCTCCAAAAACATTCTACATTCCCCAGTGACACACTTAACAGAGTCAATAGCACTAACCAACATTGTTTCTGGTTGTTCTGAATTCAGAATATCCCAACATTCAGAATATAGAGGGCCTAATCAGAACGGGAAAAAAATGAAGATTACCATTCTGCCTTAAATCATGGTTATTTTTTCTTTGTTTTGGGGCTAGAAGGAGAGATATGGCTAGACTATCAAATGCCTTAAACTATATTTTCTTGACTGCAAAGAAGGTTACAGGTGATAGCATCTCTGTTTGTTGTCATTAGGACTGGTATCCTACGTGGGTAAAGCAATTCCTTATTCTTGATTTGGTCATTTATTGGCAGAAACTGAGGACTTCCTTGAGAAGCCCCTTTCAGTCCATTCCACTTGGGGTAACTGATTGACCTGAGGTTGTATCCCCCGCATTAGTTCTTTATTAGCTCTAGTTCTGACTTGAGCTATAATTTTGGTTCCACTGCTGCATGACCATCTGGTATTATTACTGTGCAAAAGGTCCAGCTGCTTGCTGCACAAAAGCCAAAACTCAAGAGGCGAAGTTGGTGAAAAGAAAAGTAGGTTTTATTCCAAAATGGCACCATTAAGGGAATACAGTGTACTCCCTGTCACAAGACTGCCTTGCTCTCTTAATGTTGCCAAAAGGTTTTTATAAACACCTAAGGAGGGGCAAAACAAAGGAAGGAGAAGTTGGCTAGGCAACTTCAGGAAAAGGCACTTCTTAGAGGCTATTCTTCCCCAGAGTCAGAAGTGAACCCCATAGGGATGTAAAAAACCCTTTCCAAGTTACTGAAGTAAACAGAGCCATTGGAACTGATTTGCACAGTAAATGCACAGTAAAGAGACAGAGTCCTCAATGTTAAGCAGGAGGAGAGCTAAGCAAAGAAAGGAAAGAAAAAACATTTTTCAAAAAGTCCCAAGCAAATCACTGTCAAATCGAATTACATCAGAGGTTTAAATCTCAAAAGTAGAAAATATAGCGTCATTGTTAGAGTATGCATTTGAAAATTGATATTATATCCCCTCTAGGCTTTCTTTTCGAAGCCATTTCTTGAACATCGTTTGCATAGAGTCCACTAGTAATACACATGGATTTTTCTGAAAAAGAAAAAATTAGGATTCACACTTTTGCGTTGAACAATTAAATATTATCTACTAGGGAACTATTAAGAAATTTATTAAAGCTTACTAAAATTTGATATCTATACATTAAAATGAGCAAGTCAGTATTAGAGAACAGCTGGAGGAGGGGTATTAAATTAGTATTTTGCTAAAAAGTCTGCCACATGTTGCTTTGGGACATTACAAAGCTCCTATTGTATATGACATTCTGGGAATTTTTAAGGATTCTATCAGTGAACCACCAGGGTTGTCTTGATTTGTAGTTGGTTTTCAATGACTCTTCCTACATTCATATTTGCAGAAATACTGTTTTGAACCTGTATTTTGTGATTTCTGATATTTTGGGATTGTACCATTAAAAAAAATTTTTTTTACACTTTGTTGGGGAACAATGTTTTTTCCAGGACCCATCAGCTTCAAGTCAAGTTGTTGTCCTTTAATCGTAGTTGTGGAGGGTGCAGCTCAGCTCCAAGTCCAGCCGCTGTTTTCAATGTAGTTATGGGGGGGAGGGGTACAGCCCACTATTCCATGCAGGAATTGAACAAGCAGCCTTGTTAAGAGCACTTATTCCAACCAACTGAGGCTTCTGGCCACCCACTGGCAGCTCAACTCAAGTCTGTTTGCAGAGGGTGCAGCTCACTGGCCCATTTGTAAATCTAACCGGCAACCCTGTTGCTCAGAACACGTGCTCTAACAAACTGAGCCATCCAGCTGCCCCGGGATTGTGCCATTTTGATTGGTACTTGGTTCTACAGTTCTCTATAATTACTGATTTCTTTTGGGGTGAAAAAGTTAGAATCACACTCCATGTCCTGGATCCTTAACCAGATATTTGGGCCAGACTTACCTGGAGGGTTTGTTTCTCCCAGATTACACATGCACAGGCTTTAATCTCAGAAATTCAGAATTAGCAGATCTGTGGGGGAGCCCAGGTACTGTAAAAAAACAAAACCTTCCGGGGTGATTCTTATACTTGCTTCAGTTGATACTGATTCTGTCCCACATTCTTTGTTTGGGTCTGTCTTCTCAGAACATTGATTTTATAAACTGAACTCTTCCTCTGCCAATGTGCTCTGTCTTGTTTGTCATCTATGTGAGGTCAGGAAATCACCCTGGCCAGCACCCACCTCTCCGTCCTTACCTCTGATTCACAGCCAAGTCCTGTGTGATCTGGCTCTCAATTCCGTTTCTGTCCACTCATTCCCATTGCCACTGGCTTCCTTCAGGCTCCCATCACTGCTTTTTGTCTCTACTCCCTTCCCTACCTCCATTATCTTTCTAAGCTTTCAGCTTTATCTTAGTCACAGATCAAATCATGTCACTCAGGTGGTAAAAACCTTCAATGGTTTCTCATTTTCTACCCATTGTCTACAGGACAAATCCAAATTCTTTTGATTGGTTTGAAAGGCCAGTCAATGTCTGGCTCCAAAACACCATCCTAGTGTTGCCTATTGAAGCAGCCCTTATCCCATTGCCTACCTATTCAAATGCAGATTTAAAGTCTTTTCCCCTCCCCACCCATCCAAAATCCATTGTGTCTTCCTTGTGGTTTGCTGGCACTTGGCTCATAAATAGATTCGTATTTTCTCTTCTAGCTTTGAAGTCAGTGCCTATGGTCTTATAGTTGCACATTTTCTTGTTTGGATATTCAATGATGTTGAATGCACATATGCCTGGATACATAGGTTGTTCATCCACTTTTTCAAATGTTCCTGATTTATTATCCCGTATATCTTTATATAGACCTTAAGTGAATCAGGAGAAGGTCCAGTGCCTTGTTGAAACAATTATAAAAATACTTATTCTTTTCACCTAACTTTATTCTTAAGAATAAAAGGTATTGACTTAGCATGACTAATTCTTAGTCACAGACTTCCCTAAAGTGAGAGTTGCATGCACAAGAAAAACAAAAATCATGATGAAAATAATGCCGAAATGGAAAAAAATAATTGTATAAAGATGGTAAAATGATGGTTATTATTTCTCCCTTTGCTCTTGTGGTTTTCTATAATCTTTTCATATTACATTCTGGGTATGTGTGGGTAGTGTGATTATGCTTATGGTCTTACTTTTCTATTTTTTTGCATTATCTATAACATACTTACTATTTTTATAATAAAAGAAGTTTTCATTTTACAATGGTGTGTTATCTGGTGTCATGTAACACTTTTTTTTTTTTTAAAGGACGCATTTTTTAAACAAACATTAAAATAAGCAATACGGTTAAACATAAGGGTAATTTGTGACAACACTGAATTGTACATTCTTAGTCCAAATTAATATGCTTTTTTAGGTTAAAGTAGAGATGAGTCAATGTTGATGTCACAAAAAATTTGCTTCTCTTTCTCCAATAATAAATTATATAGTTTGATTATTTTTTCAGTAGGAAAGGGTCATAGTTCTTCAAGGGAGAGAGATAACAGACATTAATTTGACTTTAACATTACAACTTTTATGCATGGGCTTCCCGAATGTAGCTAAGAGGGCAAAGGTTCCCCAGAGACAATAGTCATCTAATCTAATACAGATAAAAGATTAAACATAAACCTGTCCCTAGAGAGAAAAAAATGAATAGGATAATTGGCTCAGGGACCTGGTGGCACCTGGAAACAGATGCTGCACTCATACCTGTAATACATACATGATTAACAAATATAATCCAGTTTTGCAGACTTCCTGGGAGAGGGAGTCTGAGTTAGAGGAGCTAGAAAGATTTTATTATTCTCTGAAATTTAGGTTATAGGGGGCCAGTCTAGTCCAGAGGCCAGGATGTGTAGATTCTCAGAACCTGGTGTGTCTGATCAGATAAGAGGTTCCAGGGATCTGGTTGGGAATGGTGTGACAGGGCTTTTTCACAGGACAGTTTTGTAGAGCCAATCTTGTCAGTCCTGGGCATTGCTTTGGACTCTTGCTTCTTCTGGATTAATTCTTATAGAGAAGAGAGGGACATGGGGATTGCCATTGTGTACACCAAAGTAATGTTTTGTTTTGTGTTTTGTTGTTTTTTTCACTATCTGTGTCTAAAAAGACTTGTCATTCCATAGTCTTCTTTTCCTCTCAGTTGTTTCAGCTATCAAACAAAGGGCACAGGAGAGAGAAAGGGAGGTTGGAGAAGAATGGTTCCAAATCATATGGATACCGTTTTTTAAAAGTCTCTGTAACTGATTCAATGAAATGATCTTTTGGTTCTAACCTTCCTATGAATTCAAAAAAAGTTGTGCTCTTAAGCCATAGACAACTTAAATAAATGTTCTTTCTGGATGCAAGAAAACAAATGATAGGTTAGAAATATCCTAGAGGAGCGAAAAGGAAAATATTAAATACTAAGAAAAATATTGAGTATTTAATATATTTTAAGTATATTAGACTTGCTTTTTCTAAGTCTTAAAATACTATTTCCTCAAATGACAATTTTTCTTAAAGTAGATTAAAAGTTTTAATCTGCTGGGCTGGCCGAGTGGCGCGGTGGTTGAGAGCTGACTTGGGAAGCCAGCGGCTCCGATTCGGATCCCACATGTGAGGGCCAGTGACACTGCCCTCAAAAAAAACAGAAAAGTTTAATCTGCTAACCATGTATGTCTTTGTTCTGTAACATCAGAAGTAAAGGTAGGGCTGGCCGAGTGGCTCAGTTGGTTAAGAGTTGGCTTGGAGTGCGATCTCTGAGCAACAGGGCTACCGGTTTGATTCCCACATGGGCCAGTGAACTCTACACCCTGTTAAAAGAGAAAAACAAACAAACAAAAAATAAACAAAAAAACGACCAAACAAAAAAAAAAAAAGAAGTAATAGTAGATCTAGCTCTTTTCAGGTCATTTTTGTTTAAGTGAAGCTTTTTCCAATTATAGAAATTATTTTTTTTTTAATTTTGAAAACTACCCTAATAATAAAGCATGAGAAATTATACATAATTTCATACTCTAGAGCAACATGTTCTATCAGTCTAATACCATAATTACAACTTGCTAAGCCATAACATGTGCTGACTAGCACAATCTCTGATATGTAGTGCAGTACCTTCCAGTAGAGAGTGAGGGCTACATGATTGTACTTGACTTCTTATAACATTAGAACAAGAATTCTCACATAAACTTTTGATAAACTTTTAAACATTGGAATTTTCGTATATGTTCTGTAAATGCTGAGTGACTATCTACATTTATTTATTTTGAAAATAGGTTTCAATTTTAATGCTATATAATATAAGTATTGTAATTTAAGAAATAAGCCTTTATTAGTTATTGGGCTTATTCTTTTTAAATTGAGCAAATATTGATTCTAACATCTTTTGTTCTGCTGTGACAGTAAGAAGTGGTGAACACACTATAACTCGTGTCTAGGCTTTGATTGTGTTATTTCATGTGGATAGTTCAGGCAAATCAGAGAGCTGGTTGGACTTGCATTAAATAGATGAAATAATACACTAACAATGGAAAACTGCATGAAAGAAACTAAAAAAAAAAGATGGACAATATGATATTTTTCAGAATTATATCATGGCTAAGGAGTAGACAGCTCAACCTCAGAGACCTGTGAGTTTCTTTAACTAAACATTCTTTGGAGAATATTTTTTCCCTACAAAGCATTTGGCATCCTGAGGTTCCTTTTTCTGGCCAGAGCTGGAGGGACAAAGTCTAGGGATTCTGAAGTTGGTGAATTATTCTTATCCTACCTTCTCACTATAGAGTACAGAAAATAACAAAAATTGGTACAACTAGATGCCCCCTTCAGGGTTTAATTTTAGTGGAAAGACTTTATATAGGCTCCTTTTTATGTTTATAGTTTATATATCGAGATGTGTTGTAATAGATTTAAACTGCTTTCTTCAGGTAGTTACAATATAACAGCTCCAAATGTCTTTTTTATATGCAAAATCCAGGACATTTGGAATGTAGTCATTTTCTGAAGTAGCACTATAAATTATGTTTTCATTGAGTTTTGGGCCAGACTATCAATGGTTTGCTAGTAGTTTTCAGTAGTTATCTTAAATTCTTTTTTCATGTGAAAATGAAAGGCAGTACTCCTGTTTTCTCAAGAGTTCAGCTGAGTTTTAAAGATTTAATGTTTTTCTACCCTATTTTTGAAATTTATGTATATATTGTTTTGCTTCATCAATTGTATACACCTGGAAGCTTAGAATTATGGAGATATACATATAATCTTTACTTTTTAAAAGATTTTACTTACTGTAGCAAAGTATAACTACTTATTTTGATAAAGACATGTTCTGTCACAGAAACATTTTTAGAAGGAATAAACCTATCAGTTGTAGTGTCTGCTTTTGATGGGTAGGCCTGGAGCAAGTGACTAAATAACAATTATGGAAGATTTAGGAAACATCAATAAATAGAAATAAAAAATAAATATCACCTTGAGATAAATGCTAACATTTTGGTGTAATGCTTTTAAAACTTCTCTCTTTCCATCTAATCATCTCTATGTTTTTCTTTGTAACAAAAATATTATCATAGAGTTCATACCATGTTTTTCCATAATCTGACTTTTTAAAAAATATGCAATGGACATTGTTCCATGTTGTTAAATACTTTTACCAAATTGTAAATGGGAGAATTGTTTGTTTAATGTAGTGTTCCAGCTGACATGTGAAAAGCTTGAGGAGATGTAGATCACTCTTTTGAATCAGCATATTAGTTTCTGTCATTCTTAGAAGGAAAAAGAAAACTAGTATCTTTAAAAGATCAAAAGAATACACTGAATAATGGTATTAAAATGATTTCAAGTTTGACCAGTGGAATAAAAAGGCAATAAATTTTAGGTTATTTTCTTCAAGGATTGTGTCCTCTTTGGCTAATACTCACCAGTTTGCTATGCAGAATATACCCACCAATCAAGGAACTGTGTTGAGATGATTTCAACTGCAAGTAGCAAATGTAATTAAGCATAAAACCTTTAATTATTTCATATAATAATAAGACTGGTTGGAACCTTCTGTAGTTGTTCAGTGGTTTAATAATGTCTTCAGTGATTCAGGTTCTCTCAGAGTTTTTGTCTGCCATTCTTAATGTTATCAGCAGTATTTTTCTTGGGTCACAAGATGGCTGCCATATCACTAAACATCTGTTCTCACTTCAATTTCCCAAGCAGAAGGGAAGGGGCAGCATCCAAGAATTCTTATTTTATTTCTCTTTTTTATCAAGGATAAGCTTCCAAGTCAACTTGCTCTTAGTAATTTATATAAGGATTTGCTTCAATTATTGCTATAACTTCATCTCATTGGCCAGGCCCTCATTTAATTGGGTCACATGTTTCACTGTTCACTGGCAAAGAGGTGGGGATTGCTTTGCCCCCTCCCTTCCCTAGACTACTGATAAAGAAATTGATTGATTGCTTTGCGATACTTATACCAGTCTTGATTTGGCTCTAAGGGCAAGCCACATTACCCTCAAACAATATCAGGTTAAGCTTTCTGTTAGGAAAGGAGGGGGATTGTGTTGGCTGTTAGGTTATCCTCAACTGTGCTAATATACAAACATACAGTCGGAGAAGATAAAAAAAAAAGATTTAAGGATGCTATAAAATTCATTTCAGGGGCCGGCCGAGTGGCACATTGGTTAAGAGCTGGTTTGGGGATGCCAGCGGCCTAGAATGTATCATTCATCTTTTGAACCTCAGTTTTCTCAGTCGTAAAATGAGGAAAATAATAATACTGACCCAATAGTGTTGTTGTGTTGAATAAATGAGGTAGTGTATGTATAGTATTCACTAATGCTGTATAAGTTCTGGTTACGTTATTTTGATTTTAGATGTGTCAGTATTTCACGTTTTACACAGTACATTTACATTATCTCATGGTTCATTCATTGTGACCCTGTGCAATAGGAATTTTCGTCCCCATTTTATAGGTGAGAACATTATACTTGTTTGCCCTGATCATTTATGAGCCCAATGATGATTCTGTTTGTCTTTTTAGTTTAATTATGAATGTTACTTATGCTGTAAGCAGAAATTATAATGTACATGGAATGTATAGATTCTGAAATTATATGGTCCCATTAGAAAGTACGAAGAAGGGAAAGGAATGTTTAGTTAGTAAGTAGCAAATATCCTAGGAGTTAACTGAACCCAATCAGAATAGTTATGTTGATTCACTGCTTTAAATTCTTGGCATTGATTTAGACACATAGATATGACCACTCTAGGGTGAGAGTAAAAATGTAGGTAAAGATTGTGGTCCAGAATATGACAGGTTTCTGTGCTTTAAATATATTCTGTACCTGTGGATTTTGTATCTGTGGTTGATAGATCTAATGGAAGGAAAGCAGATCTAGTCTCATGAATATGTGTTGACACTAGGAATATCAAGCTCAGTGCAAGAGGGAATATAAGGTCAATAGAAAGCCCTCAGGAAGTGTACCCTGATTTAGTATGGCACAGGCAAAAAGATGCCATCTGAATTTTTAATGTTTTCCTTTGATTCATGTTCAAAATAACAGCATTCATCATTATGAAAATTATATATTTAAAATGGATGAATGGCTTTATATCTGGATATTTAAAAAAAAATTTTTTTTAATTTGCATTGAAGGTAATGTCATTTCAACTTAGTTTTGGCTAAAGCCTCTGGTAGAAGGACCAACCAGTTAATCAAGGAATTTTTTACAGCTCAGGAAGTTGTTTTACAGCTAAGTCAATGACATAGACTATTTAATAATAATGGGGTAAATTACATGACGATCGTCTCCTGCAGATCTAGAAATCAGGTGAAAAATTCGTTCTTATCAGGTATAATAAAGTTTTAGCTGATGGTGAGGAGTCTTTAGAAATGCCTCAGACATGGACACTCTAGGATGAGAAAATGAATCGTTGTGGGTATTATTTGGGGCATTAAGAGAACCTGGAGCTGTAATTGCTGTCCTGGGACTTGCACTCAGAGAACAAATTAGCCTGCTGGGATCACATTGTGCTTCTATTATGGCTGCTCCTGGGCTTTGACAGCCTGAGTTCACGTTTCCCTGTTTGTGTTCATTTTCACACTTGGCTAAGTCACACTCAGCAATTTGTGTTATTGAGGCGGAGAGGCAGGTCAAAGGTGTTATGTGAATACACAGATAAGCAGATAAGATGAAATAGTATACGATTATGGTGATGCACGGTATGCTTTCTATACTTTCTTACACAGACCTAAGGTTCACTTGGCACAGTGCTGCTGATTGCAAGGTGTCACCTGAACATAGGCATTGTGAAAAGTCAGTGTGGCTCCAAATTCTGCTTTTCCTCTTGTGCTGAAGACCTGGTGAAAAACAGGTTTGGGAGATGGGGGAATATTGTTGGTTTTCATGTGTCCCTTTGCATTGTGTTGCATAAGGCTCAGATGAAAATTTCCCATATTGCAGGGGACTTATGTCTGCAATAAGAAGTCTGCGTAGTACACAGCAAAAAAATTAGCAAGAATTTTAAGTATTTCAGACTAACGCAAGTATTTATTTTTGCAAGCATTTATTTTAATCTAAGTAAAATCAGATCACATTTCTCAAGAAGAAAGGTGATCTCTCAACTAAGCAACCAGTATTAAATATGGATTATATTGTAGAAGGCTCTTCCCAGGTTCTACCCCATTACCTAGATGAATTTGTACTGTGTACCTCTAATCCATGTTCCTTGTAGGAGGTACAGTCAATTCTTATTACTTGCAGCAATGTTCTATAACGTTGCTGGGAACACAGGATTGGCAAATTCTGAACCTTTGCTCCCAAGGGAAATACTGGGTTAAGTTCCTAAGCAAACCTCTGGTCACAAACATTTTTGTCAATCAGTCAATACATAAGCTGGTTTTACGTGCGTTTCTTTTTAAAGACACCTTATTGAATATATATTGTTGATATATTATTAGCATCGAACCCACAGACAATGGCACGCTAACTCCTGCCTGAGCAAAGCTTACCTAACACACATATTTCTCTGTCAGGCACATTACACAGTCTTCCTGTGCTTGGAACACTAGCCAGCACTTCAGCACTCAGGGCCATTTTAAACATGGATCACCTACAAAAAGCACAAAAATGCAAAAAATGTGGCACTACATGGACTGAAAAAAAGATACTTGAATGAGATACAGAATGAGAGTTGAACCAGAAGGAAAAATATTGTCTTGCTTGATGTCACCTGGAAACATGGTCATTGGACAACTCAAATTATTCACTGCTCTATGCACAACCACAAATGACACGATGAAACACTGTGAATAGTGTAGATTTTGGAGGGAGAAATAAGTTTTAGTGAGTGGGTTAATTTGCAATAATGAGGATCAACTGTATTTAGTTGTAGGAAGTAACATCCAAGTACTGATATAGTCCTGGGTAATCCTGATTTCTAAGGCAGCACTCACCTATGCCTAGCAGGGAAAGTCCTTCTTCTTAGAATGCTGAAAAGGCAAGTCTCTCTTCATACAGACAATTGGTCTTTTCAAATTTACATCACAAAGCATGCTTTTAAAGCTTGACATTTAAAATTTTATTAAAAGAGATAAGAATTAAGTCCCAAAAATCGCGATTTCCTGGGGGAAAATCCAAACAGAATTGTGAGAAGGGTGGATAATTGCAAATACACACACACACACACACACACACACACACACACACACACACACACACTTAGTACAGTTTTAACTGTGTGTGTATCAAAATTCTAATCATGATTATCTTTTGAAGATGGAATTAAATTTTTACTCCAGGAAACCAACAGTGTGTCTCAATGTACCTAATATTTTTGCGAGTAGAGAGACTCTCAGACACTTTGGTCTTCAGCAGCGGTATGCGTACAGGCTGTTCCGTCAAGCTAGCAGTGATTACTAAATGATCAGAGTGTGCCTGACATGCAGAGGGTAGGTAAGAAGACAAAGAAGGCAATGCCCTACGACTGCTAGATGGGCCCTCTGTAAATATCTCAATCTGTTAGAATCACAAACCCTTCAGGAAGGCAAATGCCCATGCAAAATGCAGGTAGGGTCCATATGGCAGCAAATATTCAAGTGCTGGAGTACAGTAATTATAGTAATTCAGAAAAGAAAATCACATTGCTGTTGGGTTTTTAGAAAGACCCCATTAACAGGCAGGGACTTTGAGAACTTATAGTTGGATTGGCAGAAGTAGAGCTGGGAGCTTACTTTTCATTTTTCAGGTGGTAGAAATGGAATATTGCATGCTGTCCAATATGCCAACCATGATGGTTCACAGAATGCTAGGATTAAGACGCAGTGCGGTTCAGTAGCTTCCTGTCAACCAGGGCAAAAGTAAAAACACTAGAGCTTAGAAGGGTTCTTATGATCTGAAAAGAAAGCTGATGTCTAATTATCTCAAGGAAGCTAGATGATTTTTCCGGCAGTAAGTTGAGGACAAACCAAGGTCCTAGACCAAAGACTTATGGCATTCTTTGGTGGAAAGACAGTGATTGTAATGTCTAAGAACAGGACAGGGGCCAAATTCATGTGGCTCAAGCCATTTCCCAGTGATGCCACCTGATAGCAGGACCCGGGGGAGTGGATAATGTTGACAGTATCTTCCCTGAAGATCAGCTCTGAGCTGGTCTTTTGTTGATAAGCTGTCCCTGACAGAGGTGGCCAGGTGTATTGAAAACAGGATCACCAGTGGATCATTTATCAGAAATATAGAGGCGCCTAACTGATCTCCTTGCTTGGAAAACACCACCCCTCCTTCCCACTTTACCTGGTGAACCAAAGAGTACAGGTGGAAGATGTAGAATTGTCCTTAGGAGTTAGTATTGGATCCCCTCCAGTGCATGGGTTAATGTTTTGTTTTTCAAAGCAGGTTACCTGGCAACCTCCACATACCTCATTTCTTATAGCCTCCTGGTAATCCTGACAGGAATGCATATAATAATTTTATAGTTGAGGAAACTGAGTCTCAAAGAGGTATTAACTTACAACTGTGCTTCACAGCAAGTGTGCGACTGATGTGGGATTAGATCTCAAGCATACGCAGCTCCAGAGACCAAAAGCAAGTGCTCTTGCAGACCCACCATGGTTCCACAGGTTAAAGAGAATGCCTAACTTACATGTTTGTGAGCTGGATGAGCCAGCCCATTCCTACCCACACCGTTTCTTGTAGTGTTATTAAAGCGCAGGATTGGATAAACATTCGGTGTGAAGAGACTCAGCCAGGCCAGATTGAGATTTACGTGGATTGTGGGGAGTGAGATTGGATACATGAGGGTAGATGGGCAGCTTGGAAGCTAGACTGAGGAACTGGCATTTTTCTGGTAGGTAGGAAGGAACCATATAAATTAGGTAGGAACATAATGGTGGGAGTGCCCTCTTTTTTCACAAAATCAAACAAAATTTAGAATGAACTACATGAAATTGCCAATACTTACATATTTTGGTCAATAAAATGGCAATATCATATGTGTTGTGGCTGCTCGCTCACAGGTTGGGAAAAATTCACCGGCAGGTAGAAATACAGAAGGAAGATTTATTAAACTAAGAGGACTGGCTGGGCAGGGTCTGCTGCAAACTACTGCCTCAGAGTCTGTTTCATCTCAAGTTTTGTTTTCTAACCATGATATAAATTGCTTTTGGCCTGTAGTCGAATTTTCTGTTGAGTTCGGCTTTGTCCCTTGGGGTGGGAGAAGGTTGTTGGGATTGGGGAAGGTGCAGTTAAACTGGTTATCTTTAAACTGGTTATCCTTAAACTGGTTATGCAACCTTTGCATATGTTATGTAGGTTTAAGTTGGAGCCTGGAGTGAGCCCATACAGATGCAAAACCTTTCCCAAGTAACAGGGCCAGCTCTGGGCTGAAGTAAATAGAAACTTTGAAATTGGTATACATAGTAAATGCATAGGAAGCAGAATCATTAAGGTTTGGTGGAAAGACAGCAAAGAAAGAAAAGAAAGCTTTCCTAAAAGCCCCAAGCTAAATTACACTTGTGAAATCAAATTATACCAGAGATCCAAATTTCAAAATTGAAGAATTAAGTGTCATCATTACAATCCCCTGTCTCATCAATGTGGTTCAACTAAAATGGATTCCCCGGCATTATTTTAATGTCATTCTTACTTCACACATCTACTTTCACCTGAGAAGATACTGGAGACGGTTGCCATTTTGGGTTTATTGTTGTTTGCAGATATCAAACAATCTGTATTGCTTGTCCAACTAGTTAGAGTGCAGTTCCTTTTTTGCAGAATAAAGTTCAAACCTGCTGTACAAGTTTATGTGTTTGCCACAATTTGGATGGACATTATAAAGATTAGATGCACAGGTAGATCCCATACTGCATTATTTTTTGGAAATCCTTTCTTTCATCAGAAATGATCAGCTTACCTACCTGCCTTCCATCTTGTTTTCTTTCTTTCAACAAATTTTCATGGCATCTCTATGGCACACTTGTTGTGATGGTTGGATTATATGAAAGTGTTTATCTAGTGCCTGGGTCATATTATTCACGCTCTAAATGCAGTTTTTCTTTGAGCCATGGACTTAACTTTCCTTACCCCGAGCCTGTCCTCAGAGAAGCCGTGTAGGAAAGTGGGACACCTGTGGACTGAGACACCCTCAATTGCAGACCCATCTCTGCTACTTAGTCACTTAGTCGGTTGGTGAACTCTGACACTCACTAACCCTGCTGGGCCTTCATCTAAGTGTGAAATTGGGATAATCTAGTTGAGCTATGGTAAGAATTAAACTAGATAAGGTGTGTAAATTGCTTCCAAACTGTGCAGCACTTTAGAAGCCTTCCATTTTTGTTTTGCCTTGCTTTCAACATACCAGCAGAGCTTGTAATCAACAGTATTTTTTAACTTCTCATTAAACATTCAGAAACGTGTTCCAACTCTCACTAAAAACTTTGTTGCTCCCAAACTGCCTATCAAATTGGCTCAAATTTCCCAACCTGATATGCAAGATTCTTAACAGTATGATCTCAACTCACCATTCCAGTCACACAGTTACTTCTCCTTTTTTTCTGATGTATAGTTTATAATCTGGCAGATGGAACCACTTCCTGTTTCTCATGTATTTCCATCCCTTCTTTTTTTCCTTCTGTTTCTCTTACCTCCTTCTAAAACTTATCCAGAAAGTCAAACTCAATGCTACCACCTTCATAAAAGCTTTTAAAGTTTTTCTAAATGGTTTTGATATTTGTATTTCAAACTCCTAACTCTTGTTAAACTCTGGCAGATTTTCTCATAATAAAGTTAGTTGTGACTCTTCTAGCATTTTATATGTTAGATATTCATTGATGATAAGACTTGACTTTCAATCCAGCTTGCTATAATATTTGTGAGTTCATAACTATTGGCAGAATTTCACTTATTCAATTGAATTAATGATTATTAAGGGCTTGGTGTCTTCCAGACACTGTTTCAGGGCAAGGCCCCTGCTCTCATGGATCATACAAGCCACTGGGACAGGCAGGCATTAACCATGTAAACAAATACATAAACAAAATAATGTTTGATGTTGATAAGTGCTGCAATTAAAATTAAATAGAAATGTGATCATGTTACCATGCAAAAGGTCTGGCTGCTTGCTGCATGAAAGCCAAGACTCAAGAGGTGAAGTTGGTAGAAAGAAAAGTAGGTTTTATTCCAAAATGGCAGCATTAAGGGAAGACGGTGGACTCCCTGTCCCAAAGATTGCCTTCCCACTCTTAATACCACCAAGGGTTTTATAGGTGTGACAGGAGGGGCAAAACAAAGGAAGGAGAAGTTGGCTAGGCAACATCAAGAAAAGGCACTTCCTAGAGGCTATTCTTCCCCAGAGTCAGGAGTGAACCCCATGGGGATGTAAAAAAACCCTAACTCTTCCAAGTTACTGAAGTAAACAGAACCATTGGAACTGGTTTGCATAGTAAATACACAGTAAATGGAGTACTCAACCTCTCTGGGGAGTAGAGGGAAACAAAGAAAAGAAAAGAAAAAAACTTTCAAAAAGTCCCAAGCCAAACCACTTGTCAAATCAAATTACATCAGAGGTTTACATTTCAAAAAGAGAAGATACAGGGTCACCATTACAATAGGCGGTAACTTGGGGTCAGAGGGAACCATTTTAGCCAGGGGGTGAGGGAAGTTTTCTGTAAATCCATCATCTGAGATAGACCTTGCTAGCTCTGGGAACATCTGGGAGAAGAGGGTCCCCCATGGGACACAACAGATACAAAACCCTCATCAGATGAGGGGCTTTGCTCCAGAATAGCCTTCTGCTTTCTGTCGCATTTCTGAGCACCTGTCAGATATTGATTGCACATTTGAGTCAAATCTGATAGCTTAGAGTTCATTATAGTCTTATTGTGGTTCTGTATTATTTTTATCTGAGTAGTTATCTGGTTCCTACCCCTTCACAGGAAGACAGTTTTTCTCTGCATTTCCTTGGACCCAGAACATTTAGTTCAAATCCCAGCTCTGACATTTATTACATGGGTGACCTTACATGAGTTATTCACCACTTGAAGACTCAGCTTCCTCATCTTAAATGAGTATCACCATTTGTGAGGATCTGACTAGATAATGTACATCGTGCTTGACATGTAGTAGAAGTTCAGTAAAGAGTAAAATTTGTTATGCCATGCATCAAAAAATGCATGTATTTGGGGAACCTTAAAATATGTTATGAATATGGTATTATAAGTCGAGATTCCGAGCTTGCTTTTTTATATCATTGCAACTAATTCCAATGGTTAAGCATTCATTATTGTGGAGTTCATTTTGAGAAAGCAAATTCACCACTGCTAACAGCAGAAGCATGGCTAGTCTTCAGTGAAGTTGTTTGCACCTTCCTAACCCCCGCAGGAGAAGCTTTGATGAAGGAGCTAAGGTGATTAACAGTAGAAATTATAATATATTAAATGAGGAAGAGAAACTGCCAGTAGATGTTTCCTGAACCAAAATATAACTCAATTTGTCTTTAGTCCAGAGTCGAGATAGAGGGGTTTTAGGATGTTTGTTTTACACTTGAGGCAAGGAGATAGGAAGGAAAATGGCAAAAACAAATTCTGGGGGAAAAATTGCCCGAAATAGCTATATTCAACAAAATGGTTCATTATCGCTCCTTGAATTAGCCATACTAAAGCTTTACTGAGACTGACTAAAATTAGGAGAGAATTTTGATATTTGGTTGTCTATTATCTTTATAATTCTGCTGTGAAGTCTCTAAAAACATTTGTCCAAAATTCTGCTGTTAGCAGTCTTTCAGTTTACTTTCTTAATTTTAATTTTATTCATTTAAAAAAACTTTAATTTTATTCATTAAGTCATTCAAAAAATAATTAAAAATAGAAATGATATAAAATTAAAAATATGCACAAGGGTAGATACACTAGTATGCACTTAAAGGGTATTCAATGTAAAGGAATACATCTACTGCTTTCAAAACCACCATGCCCCTCCTGTCGATAATCAGTGTATCTTTACAGAGATGTTCTATGCACATAAACACAATTACAAATAAGTTGATTCTCATTATTTGTAGTAGGTATATTCTATAAAGTCACCACAAATTCTGAATTAGCTCATACTGAACCATTGAGCTTAGGGGAAATACAGGATTAGGCTCCTGAGAGCCTCTGGTCACATTTTTGACAACTCATCAATACATAGCCTTGTTTTATGTGTGTATCTGTTTAAAGACACCTTATATAATATACAGCTGCCTCATATATTATACAGGTTTGAACTATGTAAGTCCCCTTATATATGGATTTTTGTTAGTTCACCACATTTTCAATTGAACCGTGTAGCTGTTGAAGGGTCCACTCCCAAGCTGGGAATTGACCGATTCAGAGGACCAACTGTAGTTATACTGATTTTTGAGTCCAAAGGAGGGTGACACCCCAACCCCCCACATTGTTCAAAGGTGAACTGTATATTGTTCACTCATTAGCATTGAACTCACAGTCTACAGCACTCTTAACTCACGCGGGAATGAAGCTTATCTAACAAATGGATTTTCTACCTAAGACACCTCACAGCCTTTGCCTAGGAACACTAGAAAGCATGTCAACACTTGGGGTCATTTTATTTTATGTATGTATGTATGTATGTATGTATGTATTTATTTTTGAGGGCAGTGTCACTGGCCCTCATATGTAGGACCCAAACCAAGGCTGCTGGCTTCCCAAGCCAGCGCTTAACCACTGCGCCACTAGGCCGGCCCTTGAGGTCATTTTAAAAAGCAAAATTGCTAACAAACAAGCAAAAGACATGGCACAAAATAGGACCTTGAAAAGACACTTCTTTTTAGTATGAGAGTTTAAACAAGAAGCAGAGAGACTATTGCCTTGTTTGACCTCAGCTGGGCATGGAAATGCACGTGTCATGCAAACTCCAATTTTTTGTCACTTTGTGCATGTCCATAAATGACTGTGAAATTGCTTTGAGTATTGATTTTGGGGTTAGAAATAAAACATTTGCAAATACAGAATCTGAGAAATGGGGATCAGTTATATATATTATTCTTTTCCAATTTTAAAACAGAGATGGTCGTATACAGTGCATAGTGTTCTGTATCTTGAGTTGTTTTTTTTTGTCACTTAATACTACATATTAAATGTTTTATATACACATATGTATAAATTTTATTTCAGTAAAAAAGGAGCTTCTGCATCATGTCATCATTGTTGAGGCTACATATTCTTCCATTATTTGGACATTTGTGTTATTACTAGTTCTTTATTATTGGAGATACTGTATATGTGATGTATGTAAGATATATACATGGATCAAATTGCACAGGAAATGTTGATATTGTCCAGTTCCCCTTTATGATGCTTGTACACTGTATACTTCTACCACCATTGTAAGAGCAGTTGGCATTATCCAGTTGTACAGTGATTTGAATTCTACTTTACTACCAATATACTATGTCAGAGTAACCATCATACTAATAAGTTATAAGAATCCACTGCATAGAAAAGCAACAGTTACAATCTCAAAGGAGTCAGTATGTGAGATATTCACGTTTCTTCCCTCTGTTGGCCTGTTTCGTAACTTTCTAATTTTCTACATGACTATACTTAGTATTTCACATGAAACAATTTTTCAATTCCCTTTCTAGTTAAACTTTCTATAGAAAATCATGTTTCAAAAATTAGCGCACATTGTAGCAACATATAGGCAACATGCGTGTTCTCAGCATTTCATTGTTGCAACAGTGTAGAGAGGATAATTTCAATGAATTAAAACTAGCTGAAGCTTTACTACCATGCAATTTGTGTGGATAAAAGCTTGTAATATGGCACAGTTGTGCAAACTAATATTAGCTAATAAAATAACATCTTAATCCCTGCCTTCATTAAATTTACATTTTAGCAGCATGAGATAGACCATAAACAAATAAATTAATCATACAGTATAGATGTTATCAAAACATACAGTGAATGTTTAAATTTAAAAAAATTATCACAGGGCCGGCTGAGTGGCGCTGTGGTTAAGCGCTGGCTTGGGAAGCCAGCGTCCCCGGTTTCGGTCCCACATGTGAGGGTCAGTGACACTGCCCTCAAAAAAAAACCCAAAAAACAACAAAAAAAAAACACAAAAAAATTATTACAGTAAAAGATACATTGCTATTACTTTCCCTCAAAATACTCCCCCTCTTTTGGAACACACTTATGCCATGGTTCTTGGCACTTTCTACAGCAGTTCTGGAAGTCCTCTTTCATGAATGTCTTATGTTGCACTGTCGTGGCTGCCTCAATGTCCTGAATTGATTCAAAACATTTTCCTTTTATGGTCATTTTGACCTGGCAGGGTGCCAGGTCTGATAAATAAGTTGGATGAGTACACTCTGTAATGTTTTTGACAGAAATTGCTGTACCAGAAGCAATGTGTGTGTGACACAGAGCGTTGTTATGATAGAGGATGAAACTGTTTGCCCATTTCATGTTAATGCATTGTTCGTAATCCATGATTTATGGTACACTTTAAAACACACCTTTCAACCGTAGCTTACACCCAACTGACTGCAAGGAACAAGTTGAAACTTGTCACACACACTGTTACCAATGTTCAAATGCTGCTTTCTGTATGGAAGATCCCTGCCTTTCTGTTGGATGGCATTCGGCAGCAGCATTCACCATTTTTTTTTTTATCACAACTAGTAAATTTATCATTTATAAATATAAACAATATGATATTTATATTTACAAATTGTGATATGTGCATATATCTGTCGGTGATATGTGCTATGAAGAAAAGCAAAGCAGGAAGGCCTGCATGGGGTTGTGAGCAGTTGGAATGTATGGTTTTGCAGGGATGTTAGGAAAGATAACATTTGAACAAAGACTGTAAGATATGTAAGATAGTGAGTGTGAGCTATGCAGACTTTGAAATACTAGGCTGAGGAAAGTGCCTGTCAAGAAGCCTTGTCTGGCAGGAGCATATCTGATAAGGGGCCAGGGTGACAGGAGCTGATGAGTGAAGGGACTAATGGGAAAAGATGCTCAATAAAGAGTTGAAAAGGAGGTAGATTAAAATATTTAATCAATATCAGTATATTGAGGGTGTAGGAGAATAGGCAGTCATATGCATTATTGGTGGGACAATCAATGGCTACAATCTTGGAGAAATTTAGGCATCCTCTGTCAAAAATTTTTAATTTATATGGGTTCTGCCCATGCCTGGGACCCCCACCCTCACCCCCACCTCCCCTTGCATGTGTGTACTGAAAGGTGCAAGTGCAAGACTGCTCTTTGCAGCATTGTTTGTAATAGCAAATAATTAAAGGCAATCTAAATGCCTTCTAATAGAGAACTGGTGTATATAGAAATGGTACACTGCAGCCACTGAATACTATGTAACTGTGAAAAGACTAAATTTTACTTTTTTTTTTGTTAGGTGCCAATTTCCCCATTGTTAAAAGAGAGGTCTTACAAATGAATAAGAGAAAGATATATAACTCAATAATAAGATAGATAAAAGGCATAAACAGAAAGTTCATAACAAACATGTTTCTTAGCCATTTCTTTCGTGAAATATATGGGGAAAAAAATGCCTAAATGTACTCATACTGAAGAAATGAAAGAAAACAGCAATGAATACACCACTTTTATCTTTTCAATTAATGAGACATTAAAAATTTTGAGCCATCTCAATGCTAGAGAGTGCTAGAAAATAGTGTTGGTGGAAGTATAAATTCCTGTACTGTTTTGAAGTCATTTTGAGGGTAATTTTGCATTCTCTATTAACTTTTTAAAAGACTGAGGTAGAATCTTGTGCTTATGTGAAAAGATCTCAAAGAAAAATTGTCGTAAGTGAAAAACATCAAGAAGCACAATAAATATGTTTTTAACAAAGGTATAGATTCATATATTACCATACACAAATATGCATAAAAATCAGTGAAAGTGGAGTCAGTGGGAATGGGAAGGGAACTTGGCTTTCATTTTGCACTCTTCTATATTGCTTGACTTTTTTTTTTAGCATGGTATGTATTATTTTTATAGTAAAAACTTAAATCTCACTAATTTCAAATTGAAAACATTTATTTTACTTTATATGCTTAAGTAAATAGCTTAACAGTAAAGCATTTTGTCTGTCTTGTTCCCCTGGTGGTATGCCCTGGTGTCTTGGCACATGGTAGGCGCCCCATAGAGGTTTATTGACTAAATGAATAAGGGAACAGATTTTTTTTTTTAATAAAATGTCCGATATTCCAGTACTCTTATTATTATTCTGTCATGTACATTATTGTTTCAGTTTTACCAACAAAGGAGAGAAAAAACTGCAAATCATAAAGTTAAGTCTAGAAGTGATTAGAATGATAAAGCGGAAGTGCACAATGAGCTTAGTATTAGAGCTGAGGCTAAGATTTTGTAAGTCATGATTGTTTGTTTAACTTAATGTATTATTCAACGATCCTTGGTCACTAATTGGAGAATGGTTGTTATATTTTGTCTTGGATCTTGATGGATAGTGCCTTTGGGATACAGAAAAGTGTTAAGAGTGGAATTTCTTCCTCAGAGCTATGTTCCTGTTTTGGTAAACAGACAACGATTAGGAATTACATCATGTTAATCCCACAAGTGGCACAATATGAATTACAACACGTTTGGTGTAAAATTCTTGTGATATTCAAATGGGGTTAATGAAATTGTGGACCATCTATACATCTATTTCTGTGAAGATGGGGATATGTGTACTGACATCAAAAGGTGAACCCTTCTATAATATAAAGTAAAATAGGAATGTATATTATGATTGGATAATATATGTTAATAAACACATCAAATTGTAAATAAGTTCAAATATTCCAAAAAAAGCGATGTAATGATTTTTGTAAACTATATATTAAAGCATAATTAACTGACTTGGAAACTTAGTTTTCGGTGTACTACATCCATCAACTTTGGTTTACCTTTGTGTTTATAAATAGAGTAACTGAGTGTTTAATTACTCTTTAAATTTATTTGTTTAATCCTTCCAGTTCCTGGAAAAGGATTTGCAATTAGATGTCAAAATATTAAGCACTGACCTCTAGTCACTTACTACCTTCATGAATATATGTTTGCTACTTCCTTTCCTTTTAAAAATTTACTTAATATAATGAAACTAACAAATTGTCAGTTAGGCTAATTCAACACGTATAACTCCACCAGGTTGTTTTTATATTCTCCATAGCAGATATATAATTTCTTGAGGTAATTGGCATGCAGTAAATGTTTGTTGAATTGCTATTACTTTTCTTCTTAAAAAAGTAAAATATCTTTAAGAAATATTTTATAGATTATTCAGTCTCCCCTCCTCCTCCCATCCCCAAATACTGTGTAATATTATTTGTCATCTAACCTGCCATGGCCCTCTTTAGCCACAAAATATCCAGCCATGGGCTACCATAAGAAAGATTTTTTTGTTTTGTTTTGTTTTCAGTAATAAGTTTGTGCTTTCAGTATGGATGTGGTTTTTAGTTTCATGATACATTTTGTTCCAAGGCAGGCATTCATTGAGCAAATGTTTATTTAATTAACCAAAGAAGTACAAGACTAACTGCTTAAAGAAACTAATTTAGTCCTCCTGTCCCTTCTTTCCTGCAAAAGAAGCATGTCTTTCATCACACGTGGAACACTTTTATTTCCTATGAAGGTACATTAGTGAGATTTTAGAGGGAGCACAGTCAGGCATGGAAGTGTCTTGGAAAGCCCTTTTGTTATCCCTTCTACAGAAATCCTTTGGGGAGAATTACAACCTAATTCCAGGTCACTCATTACCTAATCCGCTTTTCTGACTCACTTCTCACTCCAGAAAACATTTTAACTTTCTAAATATTTAGATTTTACCAACTATGGCAAGTTCAGTAACAACTGCCAGTCACTTGCATTTTCAAAGTGGCTCTGATGGAATCTTACTTTTCCAGTAGGTTCTGGTTGTCTTTTGTCTTCCTTGTCTTTTTCTATCCTATTCTTTGTCTCTTAAGTAGGTATTTAAAGAAAGGAACACAGGCATATTTGGAGGTATGCTCACTGAGGCACTATTTCTAAGTGAATGATTGTTCAATGTCTTTTGTTTGTTTGTTTGTTTGTTTGTTTGTTTGTTTGTTTTTAAGACTTCTCTGTTACGTTATTCCCACACTGTGTTGTAACAATTTTCATTATTTAGGACAGTGCTTCTTAACATGACTTGCACTTCCCATGTTGTAATCACTCGGGAAGCTTTCACAATCACCCTAGTATCTTTGGAGGTAGGGATGGGAGGTGTAAAAACTTCTCCAGGAGATAAGGTAATGAGAACCTGTGGTTTAGGAAGATACTAGAAACAAGGAGGGGGTCTATTTGTCTACCTAAGTAATTCTGATTATTTTCAAATACCTGGAATAGCTAACCGTTCTGTCATGGCATATTGAGCTATCTCTGGGTCTAGATATGAATATATGAACCAGGTCAACTTGGATCACTGTCTGGAAAGAATAAAAATGTGTTAGAGTAAAAAGAAATATTCTAAAGCATGTCAATGGCATAGTTAAATCCTCATCTTTGTGGTACAAGATTTTAAATTTTGATTTTGTAAAATGTTACCCAATTTGTAATGGAACGTATGTAAATATTTTTGGTAAATTTTATGGTTATTTTTTTTCTATTATAAACACAATTTTGCTATAGATAGAAATGTTTCCTACACTTTCAGTCCCCATGGCTAAACAATTTTAGTGTCTATATTTTTATTTTATTTTATTTTTTTTGAGGGCAGTGTTACTGGCCCTCATATGTGGGACCCGAACTGGGGCTGCTGGCTTCCCAAGCCAGCGTTTAACCACCGCGCCACTCGGCCGGCCCGATGTCTATATTTTTAGAACATTTTAAATGATATGTCAATACTATTAACACGAATAAATACTGTGTGACCTAATGTAAGAGGATTTCTAAAACCACAAAGTCATTAATAAATACATTAGGATTATGATTTAATTCTAAACAAGCAATGATAATAATTTATCTGAAAAGTTGGAAGAAGTCTTTTTTTTTTTATTTTGTAAAATTGTATGTAAACATGGTCAAGCTGTACCTCCAAATTATATGTTCATGGACTTTAAAAAATATGTTATCAGTTATGCCCAAAATTTGCCCAAAACTTATTGGGGTTAATTAAGTATATTAAATGGCTACTATGTGCTTAAAATAAGTTACTCAATTACTTCTGAGAATAATGCTGCAAGGACAGTATTATCTTCAATGTATAGATGAGGAAACTGAGGTCATTCACAGAATTTGTAACTCTCAAAAGGATAGGGTTTGGGGTCAGAATCTCTGGAGAATTTTTGTCTTTTCTACTTCTCCCACAGTTTTGGCCTTACAGAAGCCAGAATAGCCTTTCTCCTCCCAGTTAATTACAAATAAGAGATGGATTTCATAGTTAGAGAGTGACTGGCATATGGATTTCTATCTTGGTTATCATTATACTGCTGCTTCACTTTTGTGCTCTACAAGCCACCTTCTCCACCCAGCAGTGACAGCATAGGCAGAAGTTGGCCTCTGATAAGAAATTCAGAGTTTGGGTTTGATGACCAAGATAGCTTAATAAATAACTGGAGGGGAGGCAAATCAGATATCAAACTTTACACTAACAAATTCATACTGATGACACAATGCCTGGTACATTTTACATTTCTTAACTTCTCTAAATAAAAGAGAAATTGGTATTTTTAATAGACAAAGTCTGTGCCTTGGTATAAAACTGTGGTTGGAGAAAAAACTTTCTGTTTCATTGCAAATGAGGTAAAGAATGCTGTTAGGTCAGTGGAGACAGCTAAGCCCTGTAAAGCTGCTTACTTTGCATTAAGAAACTACAAAATAAGAAACAGCCCATTATTCCATTTTGAGAGTTATTTCAGGAATGGCATTGGAAAGTTCTGCAGATCCCATTTAATACAAAGATCTGTTAGCTTTGTTCAAATCTGTAAAATCATCCTTAAAATTCTAAGATTATAGTACTTTTCACTTCCCTATTTACATGGGAACATAAGGGTTAAACGTTTTAATTTTTAAGACACCGAAAAGAAAACTACTTTAAAAATGAGATTTACATGGAGGATTCAACAGTTTATGAATCTTGAAGGATTCATTTATTATACTTTATTTTCTTTACATGGCACTTTTTACCTGACCACCCTTGTGGATTTAATATCAACGAACCAATTTTCTAAGAATTCCTGTTCCACTACCACTTAAAATTTATCCCACTGCCTGATAACTATTAAATTATCCCAGTATCTATTAAGGTTTAAAGCATTCAAGAGAGTCAAATAGGTAGTAAATGCTGTCATCCTATTTCAATGATAAATATTTTGCTTAGGAAATTAAGTAACATATAAGGTCTCAAAAATGACATGTCACCTACTTTCTACAGAATGGTATATTTTCCACAGTTTTACTATATTATTGTTTATTATTATTATTATTATTATTATTATATTTGAAAGGTCTTATCCATGACACCAGGAAATGTTCCTATTTATAAGTATTTCTCATATTTGCCAGTGTTCTGGCTACCTACTTACAAGCTAACACAGGCTGATCATGACATTAAAAAGTGACCAAGGGTCGGGCCGGCCGAGTGGCGCGGTGGTTAAGCGCTGGCCTGGGAAGCCAGCGGCCCTGGTTCAGTCCCACATATGAGGGCCAGTGACATTGCCCTCAAAAAAAAAAAGGGACCAAGGGTCTATCAGAGAAGTAACGTATCAACTACTGTGTCATTCCCTGCTCTTTAATAGACCAGGATCTTTATTCATGGGGTGGGGAGGTGTCATATAGGTTTGACATATCCATTTTGAGAGATAAAAAATTGTCTTTGCGAATTTAGAAAAAGAAGTTTTGAAAGAACCAAATGTTCATTTTGAAATAAGGTTTCTAGGACAGTGCAGTATGGTGCTTTCCCCTTCTTCATCTAAAATATTCTGAAATATTTTTAACCATCTAATACACACCCACTCTTGTGACCTAGTTGTCTCCATCTTCTCTACTTACAAGTGTGACCTGAGTGGACCAGCAGCAGCATTCTGGGGAGCTTGCTAGAAATATAGCATCTAAGGCCCCACCCCAGACCTTATAAATCAAAATCCACATTTTAACAAGATCTCCGGGTATTTCATATGTTCAAACATGCTCATAATTTGAGAAGCTGATATCAGGAATCACTCACTGCCTGGCAGAAAGGACAAGCATGGCACTATCTGCATTTTCACTGAACAAATCCTCTTTCTCTGCTTGAGAGAATCCTTTATTCTAAGGGGAGCTTCTGACCTTCTGTAGGAGAGAGATGAGGTTTGGGCAGGTAAATGTTTCAGAACCATAATAGTGCAACAATGGCAGCTGTACAAAAATGTCAAGGAAATAATTAATGGGAATCCATTATGACACTTTGTGTTTTTTGGTGGAGGGGAACAGCATTGGGGAATCGGGGAAGGGGAACAGACAAGTTGCTGTCTTTTTATTCTTCAGTTTAGTTGCGGAGGATGTTGCTTCACTGTTGATATGGTCATTGCGCTCTTCCCGGATGAGGCAGACCGGTCGCCGGCCTCTGGATGTCGCTCATCGCGGCTATTGGCAGCTCATGCTTGGCTGCCAGCCGCTCACGCTGGCTGCGGGCCACCCATGGCAGCCCACTGCAGCAGGGGCTGCAGCCCACACCATCACCGGGGCCCGCACAGCCCAGCTCCAGGTGGAGCCGCCGCTAGCCGCAGAGGGCAGTGTCACTGGCCCTCATGTGGGATCCGAACTGGGGCCGCTGGCATCCCAAAACCAACACTTAACCAATGTGCCACTCTGCCGGCCCATCATCAGTTTTCTCTTTGATGGTATCTTCAGTTCATGATCTACAAAGAGAAGTGTCCACAGTAAGGACTGGGATGAGATAGGTGTGACCTTTCAGCAGTCTCTAGAGAACACTGGTTTTTACTATATTGTGATCCAGCTGGTATTAAACTTTAAAAATGTTTTGGGTGGGTGTGAGAGTGCTAAGAACCAAATCAATAGGAGTCAACTGTTTAGAATTGAGTATTTCTCATATAAATGATTATTTTACTATTATCCTGTATTAGACAAACCCCCCTTTTATTCCAAAATCTTTTTCTGATTCTAATAATTGTCTTTTCCTATCTCATCATTGCCCTGATTTATGATTATCTAGAGATGGATAGACTGATCCTCCTTTTTTTCTAGAACCAAATCAGTAGCCTTTACTGTAATAAACTGCTCAGTTTGGGTCTGGCCTTGGTGACATATTCCCATCAGCATCCTGAGTAGGGAGCTGCTGCCCAGCATCCCTTGAGCCTGGATACCATGTGCATTTGGGTTTCTCACCTTGTGGAGTGGGAGTTGGGAATTAGTGGCTGGGAAACAGTCCTTTCTTGGTGCCAGGAGATTGGTTCAAGTTGTTTTCCCTTTATTTCTGCCAATCTTGTTGGCTAGGTACTGGGTTCTGTGTCCTTCCTCAAGAATTTGAACCACCTTGCAGCTTCTCTCTGTCTTTTCTGTCGACTTCTGTTTGCCTGGTCTGCTGCCCCAGTCAGACCATTTCCGCCTTGAATGCCTCCTTCAGCTGGCATAGACCCCCATGCATTGCAGCGTGCGGGACACCAGCCTTGTCAGATGAGAATTTTAACACTCTTCTGGGCCCTTACACTGAAAATGAGAGTGCAAGCCAGACCCAAAGGAGAGAGGGGACTGCCTGATGACAGGCAAGAAAGATGGATTCTGGTATCTAAAATTAGATATTTTGAAGTGCTGGAATTTCCATCTTTAATAATGTATTTCTTGGCAGACATTGTCTTTGTAGTGATTACAGTTGTTCCATTTGGAATTAGTTCAGTTCTTCAGAGCAAGGAGAATCTGTTGAAAGAGTTAGCTACGAGTAGTGTTTTTGTTTGTGATAGTCACTTGCATGCAACACCTAAGCAGGGAGACACTAACTGCATCCATCTTGGCTTATTATATTAGAATTAAGGGCCCTTTCTGTAGATTAGGTGCCAGTGTCAGGCTGAGAAGAGGAGTGCCACAGTTGATTACTGAGGAAGGACCTCATGAGTCAGCTGTGCTCTCATCGGCCCATCATCTCACTGGTGGTTGGTTATTTAGGTTCTAATAGAGTAAAGGGGGAATTTTATATAAATTGTTTATTTTCATCATCAAAAAATTTGGAAAGAACATAAGCAACTATGATTTTAATGCCATCGTAGTGTTATATGAATGTACTGTAAGCATTGTGTCAAGTTTATTAACTTACAATGAAAGATAACCTTTCTAGCATCTAAAATATTCATAACTACTCTCTATGGCTCTTCCTTTCTTGTAAAAGTACATACTATTTTGAATTCAGGTGGAATCAAAATGCAGGGAACTACCTAATTTTGTGGGTTATTTCATCTGTAATAGAAACGGACAGACTGTGTATTACTGTTATCTAGTGGATCATAGAGAATGCCCTTATCTGACAGATTCAGTGTGTTTGTTTTCCGTATGTCTGTTTTGAAATTGCTGTGAGTCCCTTGACTTAAATTTTTCTCAAGACCACTCTTCTTATGTTATGAAAGTGACTTACTTTATGTTCCTGTTGCTCCGGCTTTGATGGAAAGCAGCTTCCTAATACAGTGTTTCCTCAAACTTCCATGTGCATCCAAATTACCTGGGGAATCCTTATAAATACAGATTCCTTTTCAGCAAGTCAGTATGTAGTAACGTAGATTCTTAATCATAGGTGATGCTGATGATGCTAGTTGTGACTACTGTTTGAGTAGCAAAGCTCTCGTCATCCTAAGAGATGGCTGACATTCCTCCGGATGGTTTATTTCTACACTACTTAGCTCTTTTCTTCTGAACCTGGTTTGCATTTACTCTACCAATGCAAAACATGAAATCAGAGCGTGACATTTCTTTACCTTATCCACAAATTAGGAATGCCATTAAAGAATAATTCAACTAATGAAGTAATTGGAAGACTTGTATATATACATACAATATGCTACATTATATCACACACAGTATATGTATCATACATGTGTGTGATACAATGTAATACATTGTATTATATCTATAGGAAAAAAATTATTGTAAACTAGACTGGAGTCTAGTTTGTATTAAAATCTCACTTCTATATATTTGAGCTGACATTGATGAGATGTGCCAGTTCTAGCAATGTCAGATGAGGTTGTTTGTTTTGTTTTGTAATGATGTATCCTTGTCAAATTCTGCGATCAGGAGTTTGATATCCTTCACACAGTGTTATAGTCCAGCCTACAACAGCTGCCGACTTGATAGGCACTTGGTAGAAAGATAGGTTATTAGCTTTTAATTGGTAGTTTTAAGGGTCTATGGAACTTGACAAAGGGACAAGCCCTTCTGTGTATGCTGAGGGGTGGAGGAAAGGAACGTGTATAAAGGATACTTAACTAATCTTAGCAATATTTGTTAAGATGATTTAACTTTGGTGTAATTAATACCTTCTTTAAAGGGTAAAACCACAATTTACAGATGTTATAGTGAAGAATTGGTATGATGATAGCCAGAAAAAATGCCAACACAGACAACAAAGCTCCCAATCAAGTGATATTTGAAGGAATTCGGTAGAAGTCAGTAATAATATCTTTTACCTATTCAGTCTGAGAGAGGAAATGCCACGATTTACCCAAAGGAGGAAGGACCAATTTGATTATCAAGAGAGCAAGATTATCATTTTCACTGTTAGAGATCTGAACTTCCTGGTCATTCCATTAATTCATTGAACTCTTTGTCCCAAACTTCCTTAGATAGACTAAATGAGCAGACTGATTCCATCAAATGGCAATAATTCCGCAGTACAGACAAGCGTAGATGGAAACAAAAGCAATGTTCATAAATGCTAACCAGAATTAACCAGAGCATGATTAACCCTGTTAAGTCCCCTTAAACAGGTCAGGCATATTCCAGTAACCCAGAATGTTGCTAAAGTTAGTGAAAGGCAGGAACGGACGTCCAGGATGAAGTTCCTTGGACTGCAGAGATTCCAGAAAAAAAGGCCGAGCTGCAGCTGGAAGACGGGTGGCTGCCAGACATCAGACCACCTACCTTATGTCTCTGTCAAGTTCCATTTCTTGAGAGGAATGGAATGTCAATCATGTGCTGCCAAATTGGTGGGACAATTATTCTCATAGTAAGAGTCACCAGTAGAATTTACTAAGTAATCTACATAACAGAGGACTATATATAAAAAATAACAATACATGAAAAACAAAAAAATGCATAATTTTTTACCTTGAGTAAAAATTAAGAATGCGGTTAATAGTCTTAAAACATACACATAGGAATCAAACTCTTTTTGCTTTTTAAAGTCCAGTACCACGCTATTAAACACAGGCCTGGGAAATATTGGGTTGTCGGAAGAGTCAAACCCAATAGTAAGAGGTGGGTAATACAATGATAGATACATGCTGCAAGTTTCAGCACCACAATTTCTGTACCACACAGGTCACATAGCTGCAGGCCTGTTCCCTCATCTGTAGAACTGGTGTGATAACACCTGGGGGTTGTGTTTTTACAATGTGGTGGATTAAGTGAAAGCACCTTAACCAAGTGGTAAATTTTTGAAAAATAGAATACACATGTAAGAAATGTGCGGATCTTACACTCACAGTTTAAACTATTTTCATACAACAACTGATTGTTTCTCTGGGGGTAAAATTGTCAAGACTGAGTAAGTGACTTCCCAGGTAAGTGAGGGTAGCCTTTTTTGTAACACTGTCACAACCCATTGAGATGTGCATTCCCCACCTGTCACAGCAGAAACAGTAACTCTGGGAATGCGATAACTTATTTTGTGAGGAAAATTTAAAAAAGAAGAAGGAAAGAAAATCTGTTAGTATTGGAATGATAATACTGATTTGGGCAATTTAATCAGGAAATATCCCTTTGAATATCAAAAATTCTATTAAAGAGACTAAGAACTCTTTTTCAGAATCATTAATTTTATAATAACTGAATGACGAAGGAGGAATTGCTTCAATGAGGAAGAAATTGGACAAGAAGCAAAGTACTTCTGTTCTTATCAAGTTTCCTTTTTGGTTGTCAGACTGCCAGGGCTACTAGGCTGTGGAACTCAAAGGGCATTGGCACTTGATAAGAGCTGGAAAGAAACCATAGTACTACCGATCATAGCTGGACAGACAAGGACTGTGACAATAGTGGCTTACAGGGCACTTTCCATGGCCCCTGGCTGCTGCTGGTATTTGAGCCACTAAGACAAATATGGTCAGTCTGGAGGCATGTTGATGGTTCAGTAGTAGACAAAGGAAAAATGATCAGAAAGGCAGAATCAGCTTATGGAGGAGTTGAGAAGTGAAGATACTAAAGTAGGGCTACACTGTTTATGATAGTCATTTGGTTTAAGCTCACTGTTATCTCAGACAAGCTGACTTTTTTGTGTTTTTAACAGTTTTACAGAGTGGATGGTTAGCTCAGTTGGTTACAGTGCAGTGCTCATAACACCAACATTGCGTGTTCGACCCCCACATGGGCTACTGAGCTGCGCCCTCCACAACTAGATTGAAACCACTACTTGACTTGGAGCTGATGGGTCCTAGAGAAACACATTGTTCCCCAACAAAAATCTTTAAAAGAAAAACAAAAATAAAACTTAAAAATAAAATTTTGCCTAAAATTCCAAAGCACTCCAAAGTTCTTTTCTACTAATAAAATGCTAGTATTAGTAAACACTAGTATTTATACTAGGGAAACACTAATACTATTAAAGTTCAAATACATCTGCAAGGATCCCAGTGATTCTCAAGATAAGGACCACTCCCCGTAATGCTTCCTCAGGTCTTTCCTGCACCCTGAGGCATCCCCAGATCTTATGATATACCCTTTTCTGAGTATGTGGCCCCAGTGAAATGATGTTTCTTCAGGTGCATCTTGGACATCCTTGAGATGTGTTGGGGCTGAATATTAGAGTTACCTAGGTAGCTTGTAAAATTACAAATGTCCCAGACCTTACCCCAGACAAATCAGTTTCTCCAGGAGGTAGCTCTCAAATATTACATTTTTTAAAACTCTAATGTGATTCTAATGTGCTCCTAGGGCTCAGAACCATGCACCTTTAAAGAATAACAATGAGAACTGTCAGTTATTCATGCCTCAGGGTGAATCAATTCTTATGGACTGAGTTTTTCCAAAACTAAGAGGTATTGGGTTGTCAGAAGGGATGTGACGCATTTTTGCAACGAAAAACATAGAAAAAAATACGTCATGACTTTTCCAACAACCCAATACAAGACTGAATGAACATGAAATTTTAATACTGGTGGTGAGGCATAAAAAACAATATTTTAATAGTCTGTAAATTGGGATAATAGAACTTACTTTTGGTCAATATTTTGTTCAGACTGAATTGTAAGCTCTTCAACTAGGTTGCAAACCACCTGCGGAAAGAACCGAAGGCCTCACATTCTTTACAGGGCCAAGAACAGTATGCTACTGTTGCATACTCTAAACAAGTTGTTGTTAAATGTACCTTTACATGTTACCTGTTAAAATCATAATCAAAGAGGTTACCTAAGAAACATTAGAAAATGGGTCATCCTGAAAGAGTTTGCTGTGGTATTCTTATGGTGTCCAAGAAATGACCTTTGAGGGTAATAAAAGGATATGCACAGTGTTACTTATGTTTCATTAAACTTTGGGTACTTCTTGAAGACTTTAATATATTCATCAAAAAATGATTACCCTTGGTTGCGATTCACAAGTCGTCACTGAAGGTACTGGGGCGATAAGAATATGCTCAGTATCATTCAGACATTGCTGAAAACTTGGAGTATGTGTTGATAACTTTAAGAATTCATAAAAATATTATCTCTTGGTTGCAATTAATAAGTGCTCAGAATTGAAGTTAGAAGAATATCCAAAAAAATTAAAAAGAACTGGTGCCTCAGAGTCAGCATTTGTTCTTTTTACCATAATAAGTGCCTGTGTTTGGTCGGGATTTGATACTTGAGTACACAAAAGCTTGGAAGTGAGGAACAGGACGTAGCTGGTCCTTGCAATTGCAGACATAAAGACTGAGTACAGGCTTCCTCTGGCTTTATCTTCTTGTAGAAAGGAAAGAGAGGAGAAGAAAGACCCAGCTTTTCTACCATTCTGTGAAACTAAGTCAAGCTTGGGGCTTATAGAAAGACTCTAACTAGCCCTGTCCAGCCCCATAGCCCTGCACTCACCCAGTGAATGAGCAAGTGAGTCAACCCCAGCCAAGGCAGCCAGGATGAGGGAAGTCACAGATAATCACCACATGCTGGAGTGTAGGGCATGCAAATAAGTAGGTGACACAGCTGTCCCTGAAAGTGCTTAATGACTAGTTCAAGGGGCAGGTTAGGTCAGGTGTTCTGTCAGTGAAGGGAAGGGACAGAAGAAAGGCACATAAAACACTCAGGTATTACAAAATAGTTTATTACCAATTGGTAGGCTTTAAGATTCTTTCTATGAAAATTCAGCAATAGTAGAGATGGTTGCAATTATGTTGGTGATTGTTACTTGCTGAATGACAGGTTTGGCCACAATTGACCTGGGCAGTGGGTTGGGGATGGTGGGGGTGGACAGAATTAGTTTAAGAACTGAAAAATAACAGACAAACTAAACTCACTTCCACTTAAAACCTATAAACTAAAACACTCTGTTTATACGAAGAGTAGGATTGATTATGTAGCTGTTCCATTGCTTCCAAATCCCTTCTCAAAAAAGACAAAAGGGTAGACATGTGAGAGAAAAAGTCTAGGTCCAGCTGAGCAAGGGGAAATTTGTTTTGTGAGCATGGGTAGTCTCTAAAAATGTATCTGTAGGGCCGGCCAAGTGACGCATTGGTTAAGAGCTGGTTTTGGGATGCCAGTGGCCCTGGTTCGGATCCCACCTATGAGGGCCAGCGACACTGCCCTCTACAGCGAACAACAGCTCCACCTGGAGCTGGGCTGTGCGAGCCCCGGCGATGGTGTAGGCTGCAGCCCCTGCTGCAGTGGGCTCTCATAGGCTACAGTGAGTGGCCGGGAGCCAGCATGAACAGCTGGCAGCTAGCTGTGAGCTGCCAATGGCCACAGTGAGCAATATCCAGAGGCCGGCAACTGATCTGCCTCACCCGAGAAGAGTGCAATGACGATACCAACATGGGCCAGTGAAGCAACGTCCTCCGTAACTAGACTGAAGAACAAAAGGACAGCAACTTGTCTGTTCCCCTTCCCCGATCCCCCAATGCTGTTCCCCTCCCCCAATTCCCCAATAAAATCTTTAAAAAAAAAAAAGTATCTGTAAGCCAAAAAAAAAAAAAAAAAATCATCTTTAACAGGCAAAAATACTATGAAAGGAAAATAAATTTGAGTAAGGAAAGGAGTGTTACTGAGCTCACGTGACTATCTACATGTGTCTGCCTATTTCTGAAAAGTAAAATATTAACAGCTCAGAGCCCCACGGGGATAAAAATATATATCCAATTGTTACACAAATAAAAATGTATTGGGCTCAGTTCCAGGGGACATCCTTGGATTTGATTTTTTTTTTCTTTTTTTTTTTTAGCTCCCTAAATTTAACAAGCTGAAATTTTTTTAAAACCAGGCTTTCATAAAAACAAAAAAGATTTTCTTCATTTTGTTGTTTATTTTCTTAATTTAAAAAACACACACACACACACAAAAGTAAGCCCCTATTTTCTCACTTTTTTTCATTAAAATTTATAAGAAGTAAAAGTTTCACCACTCTCCTATCTGGAGAGATACTACTTTTTTCTTGAATATTAGAGATACTTGTATGTATCTAGTTATCTATCTATGGAATGTATCTTTATCAGTATCTATAATTATAATGATTTAACTTAATGTAAACCTTCATTTAAAAAGATTGAAAACTCTGCTTGGTTTAGTTAGTCTATTGGTATTATTATATTTTTAGTTTTATATTCTTAATCTGTAATAGTTTCTGGGTTACAATACAATTCAAGTCATGGCTGATTGGAGGCATGAAAATATGGAAACAGATGTCTTGTGGCACACACTTAAGAGCTGCTTAGGACTCCATTTTTATCTCATACCATCCTCCATCTTGCCTATATCTTACCCACACAGTGACCATTTTTCAGCTCCTCACATAAACCAAACTCTAGTTTTCAGGCTTTCCAGTATGTATTCCTTTTCCCTGGGATGTTCTTCCACTCAAGGCTGGCTCTTTCTCATTTTTGTAATCTCAATTTATGTGCCATTCTCATCCTCCATCTAAAAAAGCTCACTACCCACAAACAGTCTCTCTCCCAGTGCTCTGTTTAGTTTTCATTCAAAACACATCATAGTGGGTTATTTTTATTTGTTTATTGATTAGTGTCTGTCTCTCCTCTACTCAATAGAAAAAGGTCTGTGAGGCTCACAGTGGTACCATCTTTTTCAGTACTGTGTATCCAGTACCCAGCATAGGGTCTGGCAGATAATAGGTGCCCAGTAAGTATTTGTGAAATTAATGAGGTAGGCATGGCCAGTTAGCTCAGTTGGTTAGAGCATGGTGTTAATAACTCCAAGGTTCCTCGTTCCATCCCCACATGGGCAGCTGTGAGCACACTCTCCTTAAGAAAGAAAGAAATAAAAAGAGAGAGAGAGGAAGCAAAGGAAAGGAAAGGAAGGAAGGAAGGAAGGAAGGAAGGAAGGAAGGAAGGAAGGAAGGAAGAAAAAGAAAGAAAGAAAGAAAGAAAAAGAGAAAGAAAGAAAGGAAGGAAGGAAGGAAGGAAGGAAGGAAGGAAGGAAGGAAGGAAGGAAGGAAGGAAGGAAGGAAAGAAAAGAAAGAAAGAAAGAAAGAAAGAAAGAAGGAAGGAAGGAAGGAAGGAAGGAAGGAAGGAAGGAAGGAAGGAAGAAAGAAAGAAAGAAAGAAAGAAAGAAAGAAAGAAAGAAAGAAAGAAAGAAAGAAAGAAAGAAAGAAAGAAATGAGGTATATATTATTGGCCACAAACTTTATATTGCTAGCTTGCTTTACAACCAGGAAGCCATGAAGAAAGAGAAGGTTGTTGTTTGATTGTTTTTATTAGTCATATTTCACCAAATTAAAAGTTACTGGTAAATCCCTAGTGACGTAGTTATATCAGTAGTAAATTACAAAGTAAAGTACAAAGCATCTTGTATTGCTAAAGTAGGTTACTGCTCTTGAGAAATCTGAGCAACGGGGAGGAGGGAATTGCTCTATGCATTTCTATAACGATGTGAGCAGAAGTTGAGTGGGTGGAAAAAAGAATTGGACTCTATTTATCCTAGATCTGCTGTTTATCAGTCATTTATTAATTACATTCTTAAGAGCCTCAGTTTTCTTATCTGTAAAAGACAATAATTTCATCTCATGGAAATAATGGAGCAAACTCACCTTTCAGTACCTGGTGAAGGGGACATTTTCACTATGGACTTTGACCTCTGTTTTCCAACTTTGCTCTCAAAGAAAGTTAGTCACAATGGTCAACTTTTTTTTTTTTTTTTTAAGATTTTATTGGGGAATTGGGGGAGGGGAACAGCATTGGGGAATCGGGGAAGGGGAACAGACAAGTTGCTGTCCTTTTGTTCTTCAGTCTAGTTGCAGAGGATGTTGCTTCACTGGCCCATGTTGGTATCGTCATTGTGCTCTTCCTGGGTGAGGCAGATCGGTTGCCCGCCTCTGGATGTCGCTCACCGCGTGAGCCAGCCGCTCACACTGGCTGCCGGCCACTCACTGCAGCCTATAGCAGCCCACTGCAGCAGGGGCTGCAGCCTACACCGTCGCCAGGGCTTGCACAGCCCAGCTCCAGGTGGAGCTGTTGTTAGCTGTAGAGGGCAGTGTCAGTGGCCCTCATATGTGGTATCTGAACCGTGCTGCCGGCATCCCAAACCAGCTCTTTTTTTTTTTTTTTTTTTTGAGGGCAGTGTCACTGGCCCTCATATGTGGGATCCGAACCGGGGCCGCTGGCATCCCAAAACCAGCTCTTACCCAATGCGCCACTCTGCTGGCCCAATGGTCAACTTCTTAAGAGGAAGCAGCCAGAAAGTGGAAAATCACTAAGGCAAGCATCCAGTACTCCAGGTTTACACCCAACCATGGTAGATTTAATCCAGACTGAGTCAAAGAATCACTGATTTCTAGTGCTGGAGGGAACTAAAATTTACCCTTATTAACCCAAATGTCTAGTCTAAATTTCTTTTGATTTCCACTCTTATAAGGAAGCCAAAGAAATTAGTTTTATTATATTTTTTGATCTATATATAGTACCAAACCATAAAATTTTCACAGGTGCCATTTTCCCTGCCAGCTTTGATATATGTACTTAACATGGCACCCTTGGCCTTCCAAGGGAGTAAGTCTGCATTGATATGTAAGTTCCACAGCTCTTTAATTGACAATCCCTGAAAACATCTGGACATTTCTAGAATAAGATTTCCTTCTCAGGCTTCTATTTCTTCTCCATTTCAACCTTTATTACTCTTCCCTGGACTTCTCTCTGTGTTCTATATTAGGATACAGGTGAACATGGTGTGATTGTTACTTAGCTGCTAATTTTGTTAATTCAGCCTCAAACAGCAGCTTTTCAAATAAATTAAATTCGAGGACCGGGAACACACAGAGATGATATGAAGCTCAGAAAACCACAGCTGACCTTGAGCCAGCTATTCAGAGAGTAAAATAATGTTATTTAATGTGGATATTGGGTGCAGCTGGTGTAATTAGAGGTCAGTGGCAGATCCTACTGAATTAGTTATTCTGGGTAAATGAGAAAATATTCATAAACTGTTGTGAAGAGTACTTCTCCAGTCTTTAATTCAGTTTATGAGGAAGTGCTGGTTGCTTCAAATTTACATGATTGTACTTATCAGTCAATGAAACACCATCAGCCCTAGCTCTGTTTGTAGAAGGGCACACTTTTTTTTTTTTTGAGGGCAGTGTCACTGACCCTCACATGTGGGACCCGAACCGGGGCTGCTGGCTTCCGAAGCCAGCACTTAACCACTGCGCCACTCGGCCGGCCCTCACTGTCTTTATTACCATTTAACCATTTCTCATGTCTTCAATAAGACATTCAATAAAGAGTGAACATTTTATTAATGATAGACCTATTTGTGGGAGTTTTACCCAGAACTATCACACAGACTTGAACTTTACAATTGATTGAACTTAAGTATAAAACTTATTTAAAGCATTTCATTTATATGACTATTCCTAATGCAGGATTCCCAGTTTTGATATGTCAAAAGGTGAAATGGGAATTTGAGATACTGATCTAGAAAATTGAGACTAATATAACACTTAGAACTTCAAATATCTAGAATCCTACAAAATAACATTAATAGAGTAACAAGAATGTGTTGAGCTAAGTTTTCTGACAGGTGAATGTACAGTCTTCATGATCAATGCTTTAAGGAGCCCACTATAGATATCTTTCATATTAACCCAGACTTAACCATTTATATTATCATTAATCAATGTAGATTGATTAAATTAACATCCTAACCACATATCTAAGTTTAGAAGAAAAAATCATTTTCTACTTGACTCAGTTTTACATCTAATTGAAGTTCTTGTGATGTTAATGAAGGTAAAGATCAATTCTTTGAAGACCTCATACTAAATTATGGTCAGCCTTCTCTCTTCCTGGTTCCCTTTGATATTTCTTCACAGATCTAATATTCTGACTCTATGCAATCTTTGAATACTAAGCTCTCTCTGGTGTCTGGTGTGGATCAGACCCCTGTGGAGGATTACTTTGTTGTTCTTCTAGGCGGCCTTGGTGAGATTGACTACAAGAAGAGTGAGAGAAGGAAGGAAGGATGGTGGAAGGGAAGAGAGTGCTATATTGCAGTCCCTCCATTGGTTGGCTTCTTTCCAACCAAAGCCTTTACTTACCATTTTTAAATTTAAATTTTTTTGTGCCTTCTCTTCTTCCCTAGGCTACTTACCCTGCTACCCTAGTCTGCTCTCATTGAGGTTCATTACATGTGTTTCTGACTCTTCAGATTTGCTAATTCAATTACAATTTTTGTCCCCCACAGTGCTGACCATGGTTTTAGAGTCATACAGAGGCCAGTTTGAACCAAGAACACCACTAATTATTTGTGCAAACTTAGGGATGTTATTTAACCTTGCCAAGTTTCCGGTAAATGGGGGTGGTACACACACCTAGTGGAGTTGATGTGAATATCGAAGGAGAAATCCACATCAAGTTTTTAGCACAGCGCCTGAAAAGTCCCAAGGAACACTGGACCCTGGTACAAGTTAAAACATCTTCTGTGTTAGGCATCCTCAGATTATTTTCAGTGACTTCCTTGATACTGTGATTCCCTCATCTTCACCCAGTCATACATCCACATACTAAAGGAGTGCCTGAGCTTCTATTTTTCAGGTCTATTAGTGAATGTTAGTAAAAGTAAAGGCCTCACATTTTTAGCCTGGAATGCAAGGCCCCGAACAGTTCTGTCTCAAACTCCCTCTTCTACCTTATTTCCCACACCATCACTAAAATATCGAACACATTTATCAAACTGGAATAACCCTCAGTTTCTGGACAGACAGTCTCTAGCTCTTGTTTCATACTGTTCCTTCATTTTGGAATGTTATATTCCTGATCTCCACCATTCCCCATCCTGCTACGGTATAAGTCCTATCAGAAGCCTATTCTCTTATAGCCTGAAGTAATCCCTCATCAGCTGACTTAGCATAATTTAACATAATGACTTTATGATGACCAACCATGTTCTCCCATGTGTGATAACTGGTACCAGTTGGTAGACTAAGGGAAGGAAGTGGTTTGATGCCTCTCCGCTACACTGTGCTTAAAATGGTGCTTGGCAACTGGTAGATCTCAGTGATGGAGTTCTGAAGGAAGAAATGCAGTGTGGGGATCAGAACCCAATATCAATTGTGAAGTCAAATATATTCTCTCTAAGTATTTGGAACAATTTATTGCCATGTTTTTCTATTCAATGTATGATGGGCCACTTGCCATGCTTTTTTCATACACAACACGTATCACTGTGACATTGTTAGGCAGCCCGAGGTTGTTTGTTAGTTTCTGTCTTTCACTGGAATGTGGGCTTCATGAGCTCGAGGACTTCTTCTTTTTAACACTTGTAATCTTTAGCAAAAACTCAGTAAATATTTCCTGAACAGATGGATGGATGGACAAATGAAATAATCACAGGATTTACTCTGTCAAATTGTTATGGATATTATCAGTTCTATTTGTCTAAAGGCATATAGATAGGCTTTCTAATAATTGTCATTTGGGGGCTTTAGAGGTTAAGTTTTTAGAGCCATTTTAAGTAATGGATACTCTTTTGGGGACAGTCTCTAGAGGCATTCAGGATGGCGCAGAGTTTGACATATCATCAGAGGCTTTCCTACAATCCAGCCTCTAACAAAATGAGGCTGTCTGGAACCTCAGTAATAGAATTGTTTACCTTTATACCAAGAAGCTTGGAAAAGTAGCAAAATCTGCTTCTGGCATATGTCCAGGCTGACTTTGAGGGGTTTGTGTTATTAAACCCAAGGTTCTTATGTCTAAAACAAAGACACATGACAGCAGGGCCTATGGTGGGTCCCTGCTTACTGAATGGGTCTGTGGCTGGATCAAATGCGCTTTCCTTATTGAGGAGCAGGAAATGGCTGTGAAAATGAGTCAGAAAGCTTAATAATATGAAGCATTTGAGTACTAAAAAAAATCAATAGGCTTGTTCTATTAAAAAAAGAAGAAACGAAGAATTGGACATTTAGTCAATGCTAAGTAACTGGGAGATGAGGTTTCTCCCAAGTGTAGTCAGAGCCTAGAAACATTTTAGTTTACTTTGGTGAGTTTAAGTTTTTCTTTCCTATCTTAATTTTCTTCCTTTAATACCAAAAGAGTATATTGGGAAATAACTACTTCTCTTCAGCCTAGGACTTTGCTCCCTAAAGCCATATAGGAGTTAAGTAAACGGTTAAGCAGAACAAAAGGAGGGAGGATGAGAAGGTCATGCTGCCAGGCCTTTTCTCCCCTTCCCCACTTTCCTCTCAGGCTCCTGTTATCTCCTAAGCCTCATCCTCTCCCTTATTTCCCTCTTTCTCCAAGTGCAATATCAACAAGTGCTTTATATACAAATTCACTTCCTGTTCACACTTTACATAGTGTAATATTTGTAAGAAAATGGAAATGCTTTTGCTATGCTTTCAAGGTAGGAAGAGGCTGTGCCGAACGTTTGAGGTTTATCTGCACAGTATCAGGCACCCAGGTGACTTCAGTAAGTATTTGTTGAAGAAATAAATGACCCATTCACAGAGGAGGCACTGATAGGCCACCTCAGGTCACAATGCCACACTTACTTATCTGACTTCTCTGACACTTGGACCTCTCTTTAACCTTCTTTCTTTTTACATGCCTTGGTTTTCTTTTTAGAACTTTTGGTTGTCTCTTCGTATTCTTTCCTGCTTGTTTCTTTTCTACCTCCCCTTTAAGCGGCGATGCCCCCTCCCAGGTAGGCTCCATCTTAACCTTCAGACTCTATCCCTTGGGTGACTTCATCATGTTCCTGACTCCAGCTACTGCCATCCAGACATGGATGACTTCCAAATAGATATGTTCATTTAGCCCAGGCATTTCTAAGTCCTACACCTTATGTATCTCTTTCCATCTCTATCAGTAAGTTCTATAGTTCTAGTAATTATCTTTATTAGTAAAATACTAAAAAAGCCACTTCTTTGATTCCCCACTCCCCAAAGCAACACCAGCTACCCAATCAGACAAACCGGGAGATCCAGGAATCATCACTCACCCTCTCTGTTGCCTCTGTCCCCACATTCAATTGGCTTTTAAGACCTGTCTATTGTACCTCCTCTGTTGAATTCATTTTGGTAAACCTAGGCAATGATGACTCTGGTGGGATACCATCTTCCAGATGACATTCACTTTATCTGTCTTCTCCAGTGCAGGCCTCTTCTCACGATGCGCACTGCAGTTACCTGGCCCCCCTACCACCATCAGGCCACATTCCTCTCAGATACATGCATATGTATTAACTCTGTGTTAACTGCTGCCTGGTGGGCTTTCTAAAAATTGAATCTACTTCTGGCCCTCCTTGCTCCCTTAAAATCATCAGCGGCTTCCTGCACGTTCAGGATAAAAAATTCAAAGTAGCCCCATGTGGGCATAAAAGTCATTCAGGGTAGCACCTCATCTTAATTCTCCACCCTCGTTTCCTGCTCCTGTGCTGTGCCCTCACTGTTCCAAAGTCCTTGTTCAGGTCTCTGACACACCCCACCATGCTTGTCCCCGCCATGCTTCCCCCGAAAAGCACTTTTCTCCCATTTTTCTCTGCTTGTTCTAATCCTCCCTTAGAACTGGTTATTTCTGCAGGAGAACTTCTCTTCTGCCTTCCTTTTTATGCCTATCCTCTTCTATCCTCTTTATACCTCTTGGGATATTTAGAAAACAATGTAAAGCTGTTGTTACTTATCTATCTCACTAGATTGAGCAGTTTGAGATTTGTATCCCTGGCATCTAAAGCAGTATAGACCAATGTTTCTCAAAGTGGGGTCTACAGGCCCTCCTATGCGTATGTCAGAATCACTGGGCTGTTTCTACCACTCATATTTTTGGACCCTCTTCATCAGCATAGGACCTAGAGAATTAGAATTTATGTATTGTTTTTTTTCTTTTGTTTTGTATTTTTTTGAGGGCTGTGTCACTGGCCCTCACATATGGGAGACAACTAGGTCTTCCGGTGAGTCTCCTCTGTCTGGAACGTTTCTCTCTACAAACACGTGACCCATGGTGCATGGCACCGGGAGGTTTGCGGGACTTGAAAAGCATTGTGGCAGATATTTTATAAGTCTTTCTTTATTTTCTTTCTTTTTTTTAATTAACGTTTTTTGCAGTGATAGTGGTTAGTAAAATTACATAGGTTTCAAGTGTACAATTCTTAATACATCATCTATATATCATATTGTGTGTTCACCACCCAGAGTCACTTCTCCTTCCATCACCATATATATGACCCCCTTTACCCCTACCATCCCCCCTCCCCTTCTGGTAACCACTAAACTGTTGTCTGTGTCTATGAGTTTTTAGTTCATTATTTGTTTGTCTTGTTCCTTTGTTGCTTTCAGTTTTGTGTCCCACATATCAGTGAAATCATATGCTTCTCAACCTTTTCTATGTGATTTGTTTTGCTTAGCATTATAATCTCAAGATTCATCCATTTTGTCACAAATGGCACTATTTCATCTTTTCTTATGGCAGAGTAGTATTCCATTGTGGGTATATACCCCAAAAATCTGAAAACATTTATCCATAAAGATATATGTGCTCTGATGTTCCTTGCAGCTTTATTTACAGTGGCCAAGACATGGAAACAACAAAAGTGTCCTTCCGTAGATGATTGGATGAAGTGTTTCTTTATTTTCAATTCAATGTCCAAGGTGTAGCCCCTACACATATTAGAAGAATTAATGATTTAGGAGACTTACTTAACTATCAAATAATCTGTAACACAGAAAGAAAACTAAGAAAACAGCAGCTGGAGCTTCTATGTAGGAGTGGGAATGAGAAGTCTCTAATGATCTTTATAGTGTGTTGAACTCACATACTATCTCCTTGAACAGAAATAAGTCCTTATTGATGTTTATATGCATTTAAATGCTAATATAAATGGGCATTCATGCGCAAACATAAGTTTACTGTCTTGGATATATTAAAAAGATTTATAGTCATGTACATATAAACTAGTCTGAAAATCCAGGAGCCTGCCAGACAGGTTGCACCTTTGAATAAGGACAGCTGTTGAAATCTTTAGCCCACATGCTATGTTTGCTATCTAATCCCTGATGGCTGACTCTTTTGGCTGGTTCGTGCAGTGTTTATAATTGTGTAACTTTAATTTGCTTGCTTTTGTCCTGTTTTTGTCCTCTTTTTCTGGGAAGTTACTTTCCCTTGACCAGTGTGTCACTTTTGCTTTAGCATCCAGGACTCAGTCTTTTTTAATATATAACAATCAAGCTCAACTAAATGAGAATAAGTGTGGCCAAAATGCCCAGGAAGTGTGTGGAATTTTGTTTTCCTGCTGTTTTTTTTTTTGGTAGCAGCATTGCTCCCATAGATCAGGCAACTTATTATCTTTATGGAAGGAGGCTATACAAATGTCACTATACAAACATTTACATTTTGGAGTTATTGGCTTGCTTGTTCTTACCAGAGAATTCCACATAGTGTTAGTAGCAATAAAACTTTAGTACGTTATATTCAGAGAAGTTTTGACAGAATGTCAGGATATTAAGAGTATGTTGGGCTGGAAATAACAGAAAAATCAACAAATAGAACCATAATAAATATGGGGATTTTCTTGTTTCATTCAACAAAAGTCCAGAGCATACAATCTAAAGCAGCTCCTTGATGCCATCAGGAAACCAAGCTCATTTCATTTTTCTCTGCCACTGTCTTTCTTTCTTTTTGCTATAAGATGACTGTTACCCCAAGCATCAGGTCTGTGACTAGGCAGGAGAGAGAAGTACAAAGGAGTAAACATCCAAAGGGGCATGTCAACCAAATCAATCAAGCTTTCCTAGAGGTCCCACCTGGCCACCGCTAGTTGGGTATCATTGCCAGAATTCTAACACATGGTCTTCCTAGACTAATTGTTGGAAGGGAGCTAAGGAGGAAGCGTATTACAGATGGCAGGCAGTTCAGTCATACCACCATATTCAGACAGCCTCACTAATGATCCAGTCCATTGAAACTAGGGTTACAATCAAAGGAAATCTGTGAAGCATATCACTTCCTATAATGTCTGCCCTGTGGCATCTCTTGAGAGACTCAAGGACTTTCCAAGAGATGACACTGGGGGCATCCTATCCTCTCAGCTGGCTAGGAGAGAGAACAAGCCAGTACAGATGTACCTCACTTGAGAAAATATTGTAACAAGATTTGATCTTTACAAATAATCATTAAATTTCTCTTAAGTAGGGAAGCTTTCCCAAATGTTTTCAAAATACACTGTAGTTTAAAAAAAAATTATACACCATTTTCCTGGAGTAAGTCTGTTGCATAAAACAAGATAAACCTGTGTCTTATAAAAGTTTATTTCATCTTTGAAGTGTGGTATAAAACCTTATTAACTCAGTGACACACTTATTTACCCTCATCAGTGCAGCCTTTCTTGAGTCTTCAAAAACGTGTTCTACCTGAGCTAAGAACTTACCTTTACAAGTTCTGTCTTGTTGACTGAGAATGTGGAAGAATGTTTTCTTAGTCCTGAAACTGACATTGCATACCAGCGATTGACACATGATGGGAGGTAGCATAATATTATATCTAAGAACATGATAAACACCAAAACCAGTGAGGAAACATTACACATTGCTATGTGCTCTACACTCAAAGATAAGTGATTGAGAGCAATCATTTGCAGAAGGCATCTGACTAACCTCATACACCCATACGTAGAATGTTTGACCATATGATCAGCTACTATGAAATGACCCCACACTGGGAGTGTGCAGACTTGGGAACTACCTGTGACCACATTGGTCAGGCCTGTCTTATCTTCAGCTCCAGGCCTTGCCTGGCCTTATCTAAAACCTGTGCCACTCACTTACTCAAGCTCCCACTTTGATTTGATTAGTGACCAATCTTTGTAAATCACAAATAAAAGCATGTTGACTTCGTTCATTTAAACTCTTCAATGGCTTACCATTGCTTTTAGGATTAAAAGGAAACTTTTTAACATGGTCTGTAAGAGCCCTCATAATCTTGCTTCCACCTACTTCTTGGACATTCAGCTCAACGTTCTCCAACATACTCTTCAAATTTGAAGGTCAAATACACTCAATGTCTTACAATTGTTTGACTGTACCCTCTCTCTTTTCTCTGATTCTTGCTTGTTCTCACTCCCTTCCTCATCTTGTCTAAATCTGGGTTAGAGTGCATCCTTACTGTTTTTACTGGAGTTATTTCCTTATTATCTGTGCTGCCAGTTTTCCATTCACTTGTCTGTTAGCCCCAAAAGACTAATATTAAAGTCTCCAGGATGCAGGGGATGTGCTTGTTTTGTTACCTCTCCTCAATGCTTTGCACATAGTTAGCACTTAATGAATATTCATTGAATAGCAATATGAAAGAAAGAGTGAATCACAATTTTTCTTACACTCAGACCACAGAAACTCTTAGTTTTATACTATAAGCCAAAAGCCTTTGCAAAATTTTATCAATTAGGAGGTTAAGTCGATATCTTTGATCTCTGGTATTAGACTAAACTATCATCCTCAGAACAGTTCCTGAAAAATTATATCTTTCACCTGAAGTACCTTATGAAGAAAAGTAAATATGTTGTTATTCCTAGGTTTCAGTTTTTTGTTTAAAAAGGCAAGGAATCATAATTTTAAATTTTTGTTCAATTCTCAGATAAAGAAAAGCTTTAGAAACTTAGTGAGACACAGGCTTGCCTTCTGGTCATGATACTGGGGCAACTCACTGCATGTCTTGTCTGTTAACACTGACTACAAAAGATTTCTCTTTTCCTTTCCTTTAGTTTTCCTTTCTTGTCACAGTCTTCGCTAGTTGTAATGCACTGATGTGTGTGTGTGTGTGTGTGTGTGTGTGTGTGTAAATCTGATATTAGCCAGAAGTTTTTTTATTTGATTGTATAAGATATAATTGAATTTGATATGCATTACATTATTTTTGAGTTAGGAAATCAAAGAATCCAGAGGGAGAATGGTGGCTGAAGATATGAAACCAAATAATCATGATGATCTCGAAGTAGATCTAGCTCAAGTCTAAAAGTCTTCTAAGAATCATAATTAAGTACACTTTTATTTTCCACTCTTTTTTTTTTTTTTTTTTTTTTTTTTAGGGCAGTGTCACTGGCCCTCATATGTGGGACTGAACCGGGGCTGCTGGCTTCCCAAGCTAGCGCTTAACCACCGTGCCACTTGGCCGGCCCTAAAGTACACTTTTAGAGTTACTCTTTGTTTTTAGTCTGTCCAGGTTGCTATAACCAAATACCACCGACTGAGAAGCTTAAGTAACGGAAATTCTTTTCACAGTCTCAGAGGCTGGGAAGTTCGGTAGCAAGGTTCCCCGCAGGCCCTAGATGGCTGCCTTTTCTTGTTAACTTTTCATGGAGCTTTCTTGGGCCTCTTTTATAAAACAGTTCCATTCAGTAGGGCTCTATCTTCATGACCTAATCAATCACCCACAGACCCCACATCTTAATACTATCACAAAGGAGATTAGGATTTCAACATGAATTTTGAGGGGTACACAAACATTCATACCATAGTAATATCCTAGATTCAGAAAGTCTACGGGGGAATCTCCAATCTTAACAAGCACCCCAGGAGCTTCTCAAATGGACCATATTGAGAAACACCTAAGATTAGCTGGTGAAAGTCCTTAGTTAAAAAATGTAAACCGTGCATACATGTTACAGGACCAGTACCTCTGAGTCTTCTTAAACTCTTTCCACAGCACCAGTGAACAAGTTAGAAGACTGGATAACATTGGCATCTAATCTCCCACCACCACCCACACATAAATTTCTTCAAGAAGGCTTCCAGAAAGCCACTGAGGAGACAAAATTAAGTTACTGTCTTTGAGGTGTAAAGAAGCAGCTATACCTTATCTTTGAAGTACCTATGTTTCTGTTTTATGATGACTTCCCCAAATTCAGATCAGGTTATAGTGTATATAGTGTTATTACTTGGTTGGAAATTTAAAACTTCACCCAACCTCACTTAAGGCCTGAAGTAAAAGGCCTATTGTTTTTTCCACGGAAATAGATAGTTGCTACAGTATATATATTTTTTAAAAATTCACTTAGTTCTTCTTTTTAGTTTAAAAGACATTTTATTCATTTTATTTGCTTTCTTTTCTAAAATTTTGATTTTCACCATACCATTAGGCTTTGCTTCTTAATATGTACATTTAGAGAAATATACATTAAAAAGTCACTTGTGCCTACACCTCCTTGCTGACTCAGGAAGAAAACTGAAACCCTATTTCCTTTCCTGGTCAGGGATTATCTGTTTTGGTTTTTTTCCAGCTTGAACCTAAAACCAATTTGCCAGTGAAATAAAATGTATGTACTTGTAGAAAATCGAATTCTGTCTCTAATTTGGGAGTAATCTGACAGTTTCTTGAAGAACCAGCTTTTCCTTTGTATATTCAGGTTTGGGTTTGCAAGAGGAAATCCTGAAACAACACGCCTTCTTTATAAGGAAAGATAAAATAAATTTCTCTGTAGGGCCAAGCTACTTTAGATCGGTTTTAATGTAAAGTTCTACTGTGGTATGTCTTTGTCTTCTGTCTAAGGACTAAATTCACAAGAGGTGGTATCAAACACTCAGAAGTACTGGGATTTCTTAGTAACTCAGATGTATAATTATGATTATCCCCTAAATAAAACTGTGGTTACTTATACAAAGTAATAAGCTTTCTATACCATAGTCTAGGTTCTTTCATGCTCATTTTTCCTGAATAATATTTATGACTGCAAACTTAACTGTTTACCTGAAAAGTTCCTGAAAGGAGCAGAAGTATTACTCAGATACACACTTGTAGATATGTGCTCAAAGATATCCCAGTATACTGAATTTTCCAAAGTAAAATTTGGAAATTTTGGAATCTGGTAAATTTAAACATTGAAGATAGTTCTTGCCCTGGCTATTTTCCCACTGCCTTACACAGCTTTTTCCGGAGTACCTCACTCCCCCACTTTAAGTCTTTTACTCAAATTCACATTTTTGAAGGGCCTTTCCTGGGCACCCTATTTTCAGTTGTGACCTGTCCCTCATGTCTCAGCTTATTTTCCCTTTACACTGCTATACCTTTTCTTCTTCCGACAGTATTTATAATCTTCCAACATACCATACTAGCTATTTATTTTCTTATGTATTTTCTGTCTCCACACTTGTAACTTCCATGAAAGCTGCCTTTTTTGTTTTGTTCACTGATGTATTCCCAGAGCCTAGACCATGCTTGCCACACAGTAGGTGCTCAATTAATACTCTCTAATGAAGGAGTTGCAACTGGAGTTAGAAAATAATATATGAAGTTAATTTTTCTATGTGGCTATTTATGCTGTCAAAATGTCCAACTTTTCTTCTTTGGGGTGGCTGTAGAGACTAGATGTAAGGTAAGTTTTCAATGACTATAGGCCATATAAATTTCAGTGAATGTATGACATAAATTGCTGGATTCAGTTAGTTAATCCCCTAAAATTCATCAGTTTAACAAGAAAAAAAAGCTTCATTTCAGTGTTATTCAGTAAACCTCTGCTTGTGTTTATCGTACACAGTTGTGGGTAACAGGTTTTTATTTATTTGTGTTTTTTTTTATTTTTTTTTTTATTTTTTTTTCATTGGGGGTTAGTGTGTTTTTCCAGGACCCATCAGCTCCAAGTCAAGTAATTGTTTCAATCTAGTTGTAGAGGGCGCATGTCAGTGGCCCATGTGGGGATTGAATCTGCAACCTTGGTGTTATGATTCCTATGCTCTAACCAGTTAAGCTAACCAGCCACCCTGTGGGTAAGAGTTCTTGACTACAACACCCAGGATGGTCAGGCAAGGCTGCTTTTGCCCGTACTCATACCCATGCTGCATCTTCAATGAGAACCTTACAGACTGATGCACCTCAGGATGGACCTAGCTAAAGAGTTTATATAACTGGGAGAAAGATTAAACTCTAGAGATTAGATTTTTGGCATTACATGCCTGAAACTGTCCCTAGTTGGGGTACTTTGTACTGAGAATTGCCACACAGCTTTTGCCCTTTGACTGTTCAGACGAGTGCAGCTCTAGCTCAGCTGAAAGGCTGGGTTTAGCTCTTACTGCCCACTTCTCTGTCCAAGGCAGCCACTAGGAGACAAAGGAGGATGTTAATGAAAAGAAGAACCTCCCAAAGCCCTTTCATAAAATCAAGCCCTTTGATTTGTACATAGATTCCTTGGGAAGTCCCCATTTCAAGTAAAGATTTAGGGGAGTCATGGGCTCAAGGCTGGACTAGAAGTTGAAAACCAATTACCTTAAGATCATTAGCTCATGTTCGCCCAAAGTGGAAGGTGCACTTCAGGTCAAATAGCCGGTGAATATTTGCTCATGGTCAGTCAGGTTCACCCAATGGCAAGTGTTTGGAATGGAGGTCAGATTCTTGAACAGTGGCTGGTTAGAAATAATCGATTATGCCATTATCTGTCCTGCAGATTCCCTTGAATGTCTGCTGACATCAAAGAAATGATGCCAGTTTTATAAATCTGGGTTAGATCAGACCTTCGTCTTGTGGCCAGGTTTGCTTTTCACCTCACCTCCAAGGCAGAGCAGCAACCTCCCAATACAGTACTGTTATCTCCACCTATGTGACTGCATGGCCAACCTACTCTCAGCTCAGACTTGCTGCAATAACCATTTTTGATTGTAAAATTACTATAAGTTGCAAAAAGAATGAGCAGTGTACAGCATTAATGTCATGACATTCCATGGGTCTTTTAATAGCAGCATAAATCAGTCCAATAGTTAAATTTGATTCCTTTCTCTCTTTACTGCCACCCTAGTAATTAAATGACTAAAAAAGGGACCTTTTTTTCTTCCCACCATAAGTAAGTCAGAAAAAAAGAATATCTATCCATAACATTTCTGTTATCATTTTCTTTCAGAAATACCTAATTTGGAAGGCTTATTTATAGCATTATTATTATTATTATTATTTGCTATACCTAAACATGTTGTTTTTAGGTGGACCAGTATTTTTCAGCTTAGCTCAAGGTGACTGTGTGTGCTAAGAAACGAATGTACTGTGTCCTGTCTAAGAATTTTTATAAGAATAAAGTGTTCAGATTATTGTTTCACTATATCACTTTTGGCTGTATTCAAGCTAAGATATCAAATGACTTGATTTCTTAAAAGCTCTTATGACTTAGAAACATGGATCATGCTATTTTGCTTGTTTATTGCTTGTTAAAGTACTCACAAAAGTCTAGTATTAAATTCACAGGAGTTCTGATAACATATATACATTTAGAATGACTAAACAACTTGAAATGCTTTTGGCCATAAAGACCCAGCAAGACTGATTTTTGCACTTGATTCTTATCATTCTTTTTTTTTTTTTTTTTGATAATAAGCAATAGCACTAGGTATCATGTATCAAGCACATATGATGTGTCAGCTGTCAGTTTCGGTATTTTGATGATTTACAAGAAGGCTGAGAAGTAGATGTTATTTTCCCAGTTTTTTCGAGGAGAACACTAAGGCAGATAAAATATAAAATAATTTACTCAAGATCCCGGACTCTTAGACATTTAGTCTTTTTTTCCCCTCTTGTACTGCAGTGATTATCTTACCTATGCCATATTTGAGGTTGTTTGCTTTAGACAGATTCCATGAAGTCAAACTGCAAGATTAAAAGGTATAAATTGTTTTTTCAAGAGATATATCATTTTACCTTCTCACCAGCAAAATATGAGTCACTATATCCTCACCTGGGTTAGGTAATATCAGTTTCTTCTTTCCTATTGGTAAACATCAAATAGTATTTGAGAACTATCTTTGATTTAATATAATAATCCTGATCAAATAAATGTTTTATTTTTCATCAAAATATTAGTATATTATGACTGGCATTATACTGACTTCAGATTAAACTTGGCTCTTCACAGAATCTGTCTGGAAATGTATCAGTGAATTTCAGGGATTCCATTTATTGCAGATGAGGGTACAACTATTAAGTAGAAAGTGAAGCCATTGTATTGTCAGTCTCACTTTATACCTGTGTATTCTGTCTTTTGCTTACTGTATGCAGACAGTTACATTGAGAAAGCAATATGTTGGTCTCCAACCAGCAAGAACTAAAGAATTGGATGTTGCTTCTCAATATTCCTGAGTACTGCTTGATATGCTATGCTACTGCAGAAGCAGCATACGCTCGTAGAAACAGAATCTTATTTCCAAAGAGAGGTTTTTAAAAGGCCAATTTAGATTAATTTATAGGATCCTTTCAGCTCCTGAGGGGGAAGAAAAAAAAGCTAAAATAAAATATAATTCTTACTGATTAGACTTAATGTCAAGTGGGTTTGAAGCATAGATTCATAGATAACCATTGGTTATCCTACTTAGCCTCTCAGTAATATGTTTTTTCTTTTTCCTTAAAGGCATTTCCAAAACACAAGATTTTAGATATATCCAGTATATCATTTATACATTCCTATGTCAGGAGCCCATTTTGGTATGAGGCCTTGGGCACGCAAAGTTAAATAAGTCACAGTTCTTACCCTTCAGGATTACAGACCTGAAAACTGATGTGTGAAATATAAAGAGATAAGTGCTATAATGGGTATGCAAAGAGTTTATAGAAGGAAAAGGTAATCATCTTGACCTAGAAGCAAGCAGTCAGAGAGTCTCTTCACACACATCAACAAAATGACAAGAATAGGTAGGTGGAAAGGGCATTCAGGTGATGAGAATGACATATTTAAAGGCAAGGTGAGACAAAGAAGTGTGATATCTTTTGAAAATTACAATATGGCTATAGCATAGGATGTTCCAGGTCAAGTTATAAAACATGATTCCAGAATAGACATAGTAAAATCATTTGAATCATGTAAAAAGCATTTGGACATAGACTGAGAGACAATATCAAATCTGTTGAAATTCCTATAGAGCCTGTCACCCACCTATAACATTGACATTCCTATTTAAATAAGGTAGTTGGAAAATGTAATGTACTTGTCTTTGTGTGATTTAATGTTTATATTTAAATGGCGGATTTCAAATACAAGTGACTATTTATGTGTTTAAATGTCAGAAAGAGTGATGATGGAGTGTGAGAGGGAGCTGGTAAAGTGATGATTAAAATCACTACTGTTGAGGGCCGGCCGAGTGGCTCAGTTGTTTAAGAGGTTGCTCAATAGTGCGAGCTCAAAGCAAAAGCAGTTCAATGCCTGGCCCGAGCTGAGCTACCAACAGGTGGCAGGATGACTCAGCTGGGAAAAAAAAAAAAAATCACTACTGTTGAAAGGGCCAACTGAGAAGTAGTATAACATCCTAGATAAGAACAGAATGTAGTGGTTAAGCACACGGGGTCTGACATGACAGTTGGCTGTTGGGTTTTCATTCCAGCACTGTCACTTAAATCAGCCAGTTCTTATACAACTTACTTAACCTTGTTACTTCGTTTCTTTTCTGTAAGAGAGTGGGCTCTTGGAACTATAAATGAGACATTATGTATGTCAAGTACTTGGAACACTAAGAACAGTGTCTGGAATATTGTAGGGGCTCAGTTTAAAATGAAATTTGACCAAATTCAAACACACTTGGGCATTCCAAGCCAGCCCTCAGCCGGTGTCTTTTGTGGAGCAGTTAAGTTCCTGTACCAGACATTTATGGGGAGAGCTGCAACCTGTGGATGCTCAGTAAATACTTTGAAATGTGTTATAGCATGTAGGCATCACAGATTGGTTCACTGAAAGATGCATCTTGAATAAACCCTTGTCAAATCCCTTATTTTTTACTTTTTTTTTCTTTTGGTGGGAAACCTTTCTGTGTAAAGAATATTCTTACTCTTTAAGTCTTGTTGCTTAGTAAATCGCTCTTGACAAATAAGACAAGTAGAAAAGAGAATAGTAAACACAGAGGCTCAGGTTTGCTATACAGAGTGATTGCTATCTCTTGGCATAGTGTGTGCATGCTCTTATGAGTAATCGAAGGACAACAGTCCTTCTTAATGCACTTTTCCAAGGGGAATGCTCTTGGGAGTATGGGCAGACACATCAACCTTCTACCTTTCCAAGAAACCATGAGTCACATACACATTCATTTCTCCTTAAGTATATTTAATTCCTTCTGAAACTGTCTGATTGAAGAACAGGTTGCTATGACAGTGCTATTTTGAGAATGTCTTTTCTCAGAACCCATGCCTAATAAATCCCAGCCGTACTTAGTCCTGGCTCAGGATTCATCTGACGTGTAAGTGAAGAAGAAATTACTCTTGTCTCACAATCTAGTAGTAAAAGGAAACTTTTAAAAATGAAGCCAAGTCCCCTTTAACTCTCTGAAAAAAATGGGATCTATGTTCTTAAATTCCGTTTTTCTTATAGATCTCAAGATTTTTCTAGTAAACATTTTTGTCCCTAAAGGACTTTTTATCACGTTTCCTGGCTTTGAACCTGTGAATGAAGACAAAACCCAGCAAAGTGTAAGTTTCTGTGGAAAAGATATAAAGATGAAAGTAAACAAATATAACGATGAAAGTCAGTCTCCTAAACTGGCTTTGGACACTGCCTGGCAGGTTTCATGCTGCTTCTCCTGTAGACGCTGATGACGTGCACAGAGTAGACAGCGGCTTTCTGTTCAGCTCATTCAGCTTTGTATACAGTCCTCCCTGGACAATCAGTGCTTCCCAACATGGCAAAGGGTAGGGGAGCAAAGGCTGAAAGTAGCTAATAAAAATAATAATTTGTTCTAACATTTAGAAAACAGTGCAATTGCTTTGTTCAATGACAGTTGACATACTTTATCATATGATAGCACCAATTTTTCTCATATAATTCTGAGACTTACAAAATAGAGCCAGTCTTACTTTTAATTTTTAAAAAGTTTTGTCATAGAAGCCTTCACTGTTATCAAATTGTCATGCTTTGACTATTTAGAATAGAGGGGGTAAGGCCATATAAGATCAATATGAGTTGTAAGTCCTGATAGTCTAATGTATTTTTACAACATCGTCCCATCGTCCAGGGCCAAATTAGGATTGGCTTTCATGGAATTAGCATACACTATAGCATTGGTTAGTAGAGGGATGACTGGTAAAACTGGAATTCTACTTCAAGAAGAATTTGAACTCTGTGTGTGTGTGTGTGTGTGTGTGTGTGTGTGTGTGTGTGTGTAGGGGTTGGGGGTTGTCTTGACAGTGACTATTCTTCATTCCAGGTTATTTCTTTTTCATGCCTAGACAGAGTTTGTAAAATGCAGCCTGGATGACATTCATGGCAAGGGAAGCATTGCGACATATAGTTTGTAAGACCTGATTACTCTGAACTTCACAGGGCAGCTGGGCCATGGTTCCATTGCAGGCAGAAGCGAACCTAATTCTAGAATAGTGAAGGGAAAAATGGATCCAAATTGGTTGTTTTGTCTACTTTATAATTTTAAATAGAACTGCTGATTTGAAAGGATAGCCTTACTCGACTTACTCTGTGCTTGGAATCTGCTCAAAGCAATTCAGACTGAATATACGTATCTGAAGTGTAAGTGACGTCATCCCAACCAGTGACCCTGTTTTTTGAGGCTGTATCACATTTCTACACACTCTTTGGTTTTCCAGTTTCTCTTTTCTTAATCTTTTTTTTTTTTTTTTTTATATTTCTCTTGGTCAGGGTTTCTAAACCCTGGCACTGTTGACATTGGGGCCGGATAATGCTTTGTTGTGGAGAGCTGTCCTGTGTAGCATTCAGGGCCTCTACACACTCAATGCTAATAGTCAACCTTCCTCCAGTTGTGAAAATCAAAAATGTCTCCAGACATTGCCAAATAGCCTCTAATGGGCAAAATCATTGCCCCTTTAAGAACCACTGGTACTGATAAAAAGAGAAGAGGTCCACAGACTGAGCCCTGGGACTCTTTGTTGTAAAATGTACAAAATGGCAATTTAAAACTTGTGACAATCAAGAAAAAATGACTGCATATTAATAGTTTCTAATGAACTATATTTTACAAAATTCTAAGCTTTGGTGCCTAGTCCAAGATATGTAATAAGTAAGGTATATGATAACGTATGATATATGACATAATAAGCAAGGTATATGATAAGTGTGTTACTAATAAGAGTGCAGGTACTGATATTTGTGAGTTTGGACAATCTCTAGCAGTGTGAATCAGCCACTCGCATTCTAAAATGCTTTCTTGGGCCGGCCCAGTGGCGCGGTGGTTGGGCGCTGGCTTGGGAAGCCAGTGGCCCCGGTTCAGGTCCCACATGTGAGGGCCAGTGACACTGCCCTCAAGAAAAATAAATAAAAAATAAAAATAAAATAAATGCTTTCTTGAGTTGGAGGGAGGAGGCTGGCTTTGGATCCAGCAAAACGAAAATAGAGATAAAGTTTTGCCATCTGTAGGGAATTCCTCTGTGTGTTGCAGTAGAAAAATGGCTTTAGACCTTACTATTACTCAGGTTAATCCATGTGGTAAGATGAGTATCAGCGCCCCCAAAGATGTCCAAGTCTGAATCCCTGGAATTTGTGAGCAGTTACATTGCACATGTGACTAGGTTAAGGGATGTGTGCTGAGAGATTTTTTTGGAATATCTGGGTGGGCCCAATGTGAACACATGGGCTTTAAGACTGGAGAAACTTTCCAGGCTGAGGGTACTAGATTATTCATTGGGCCGAATGTCATTACAAGGGTCCTTAAGAGGGAGGAGGCAAGAGGATTGGAGTCAGAGAAGGTGGTGTGATGACGCAAGCAGAGTTAGAAAAGGCGATAGGATCATGGAACAATGCAAGAACAATGCAGTTTGAAGATGGAGAAAGAGGCCAAGAACCAAGGAATACAGGCAGCTTTTAGGTGCTGGAAAAGGCAAGGAAACTGATTTTCCCCTAGAACCTCCAGAAGAAATACAGTCCTGAGAACACCTTGATTTTAGCCCCGTAACACTCATTTTAGAATTTTGACCTCCAAAACTATAAGATGATAAATTCATGTTGTGTTAAGCTACTAAGTTTGTGGGAGTTTGTTACAGCAGCAATAGGAAAATGTCATAATCCAATTCATAAGGCAAATTTTCCTTATTACCAGAGTGCTCAACACCAGTGTCTGCAGCCTTACCTTCTTTTTTTTCTTGAGGGCAGTGTCACTGGCCCTCATATGTGGGACCGAACCGGGGCCGCTGGCTTCCCAGGCCAGTGCTTAACCACCACGCCACTTGGCCAGCCCAGCCTTACCTTCTTATACCACTGAATGAGCACTCAGATTTTGAAGGAGCAATGGGAATACCCAAAACAAAATGAAGCCTCATTATTATTTTCAAGAGCAAAATGAAATGGAAAGTCATTTCTTGGTCTCATGGGTGAAAAAAGGTCTGTCATTTTCACTACCTGGCTAACAATATATTTCTTCTTGTCATTGCTAGTTTTGATGCAGGCTTAATTTCTTATGCAGATTTGATTTTGGGGACACAAAAATTATCTGTGAGCTATACCATGAAATAATCTTCATCACTGCTGAGCTGATTTCTCCCTAATCCAGAAATAACATTTGGAACATATTTTCTCATTGCTTTCCCTACTCGGTTTTACATTTATATCCAGGGGAAAGTTAGTGTGGTATATTTAATCACCCAGTAGTTAAAATGAAAACGTGCAATTTTTTTCCTTGTAGTATTTTCTAGTTTCTTTACAATTGTCTGAAGCAATGAGTGTAAATTAACACTCTTTATAAATACAAGGAAATGGATCATCTTTCAGTTCAAAGCTTAAGCTCTTGAGTTGAGAGAAAGAGATCTCAGATTTTGATATGTTTATGCTTGTTTATATAGCTGTCGGTGCATTATTTAAACCTGAGAAAATTCTATTTCTGAATTAGACTTAAGCTTGTAAACCTGAAATCCTGTTTCCACTCCATTGTGAATATTCATACGCTCTTCATAGTGTTTTTTCACTTCTGGTTTCAGTCTCCAGTTCTCATCTAAATCTATTTTCAATATAGACCATTCAAGGCTTCTTCAGAGGATGAAGACAAGCAGGAAACAGACTGTTATATTTGACTATAATTTTTAGTTTTATATTTTAAAAATATTTTATATTTTATAAAATGTTTTATATTTCTATGGTAAGCAGGCCATTAGAGTGGGTGACAAGATTTTATTTTTTAAAGCTTCCAGCCTTGACACAAGCCCATAATTATATACTCTACAACTTCTGGTCCAAGGAAATTTCATATTCAGGGAAAGAAATTACTAATACCTCATTGACATTATATAATAGATTTTAATACTCTAAGAGGTAAAGGTTAACCTGGTGAGGGCGGGGACTGGGGGAAGAAGCTGTCACTCATCTGCTCTTACTTAATAGGAACCATTTCAGAATTATAGTAGTATGCTTTCTGTATTATCATATTTTAAAATAATCTTAGGTGAGCATGCCTTCATTGGAAAGTCAGATGAAAGCTTTCTTTTTAATCAAACAAAGGGCATTTCTTTAAGGGAATTAGCAAATTGCACATTGCTGATGGGAAATTGCTGATGAAACTACTTTCTGGACTCTATTTCTTCATGCTGCCTCGCCTATTGAGAACTTACTGTTTTTTAAGTGGCCACTAGAATTCACGTTTTACCACAACTAGTATTGGTAGCTGATGTATAGTATATAAGACAATTACTTGAAAATTCTAACTTGAAGTGACATTTAGTACCGGAGAATAAAGGTGAGGATAGTGAGAGTCATACTCTCAAACAAAACAAACTATAAATTATTTTGTCAATACAGAGCTCATTCATAGTTTGCTTTGAGATGAGAGGAGATTTTTCTAATAAGGCCATTGATACACTTTTGTTGACATTTTTATTTGGAGGTGGTGATAAGCTTTACTTTCTAAGGAGACACACTGTCACCATCAAAGAAAGAAATTAATTTTTTATTTGATTTAGTATCCACTAAAATCTTTGATTCTAGCTTTGAAACCAATTATTCCTGATGAGTTTTATAAAACCATGTCTTCTAAAACAAAGAACAAATACTCTTGTATCTTTCTAAGATTTAAAACCTTTGGGAAAAAAATGGACATTTTCTCTATATGACAAGTCAGGACATTGAATTCAGGATATATCAGCTTCACTGAAATAATGCTATGATTAACTTGGCAATTTGCTATACTTTTCTCAAAACAGGAGAATAGTCATTCTTTTTTTAAAAAAAAATATTTTTAATTACAGTTGACATGCAATACTACTAGTTTCAGGTGTATGACAAAGTGATTTGGCCTTTATCTACCTTACAAAGTGGTCACCATATTCATTCTTAAGGGAATGAAGCTTAAAGGTGGTCACATCTGATAATCCCTGTGAAGGGCAGCAGCAGTTCATTAAAGAAGCTTCTTAAATTCACACATGTATTTCAGTAACTCATGTAGCTGAAGATGCTGCCAATGTTGGCGGTGGGAATAAGCCAGAGTGTATTGACTTAGAGATGTACCATCAAACTTCAACCACATCTACCCGCTAAGATAGAAATAATTAATGCCAAGTTTTTTGTGGGCAGATCATTTTTTATTCTGCTCCCACCCCCAGCTCAAAGACTTCCAGTGCTCTCCAGCAGTTCTGACTTAAACCAGCTCTTCTCCATTTATTTTTCTGGGGGCCACTAGCAGAAACTCTTCCCCCCACTTCTCCTGTCACCCAGAGTACATAATGATATACACATGACTCAATCTATTATTTATTTAAAAAGAAGGAAAGAAAAGAAAATTAAGCCATGAATTTCAGTGGTAATACATTAGTGGGCACATGCCTCACAACTGACTGCAAGCTTGAAGCGAAGATGTAACTGAATGAAAAATCTCATACTGCTTACTGCAGGAAAGCCAAAAAGCTGAGTGACAAGAAGTTGGGGCAAGGAAAGTGACTTTATTCAGAGAGCCAGCAAGCTGAGAAGAGAGCAGACAAGAGAACCATGTTGAGAAAGTAGAGAATTCAGGCTTCTTTTATGTCAGGGTAAGAGGAAATGGGAGGGGTTTGAGGTCAGGAACTGATTGATGACCACAGACATCTGGACGCCAGCAAGGGTCCGAGGGGTATGGTGAAACTACTTTGCTTTTGGTCAGGGAACTCCAGTGGTCTTGGTCCCAGTCATGAAATTTTTATAAATCTTTTGATCAACAATCATTATTTGTGTACATACCTTCCTTATTTCCTTAGGGAGGTAGTTTTGAGCAGGGAGGTTGTTTCAGTAATTCCTAGGCTACAGGTTAGATTCTTTAATGATTAGTATATCTATGTGCAGGACTAAGCAGAAGTTGCTAACTGACATGTTATGGGAACTGGACAGGCTTGAGCAAGATGGAGTCAGAAAGACTGATTATTGTACTCTAAACAGAGTTAGATGCAGTCCCAACTCTGCTGCTGCACAGTTTTCAGAGGTCCACACAATCTGACTTTAACGTATGTTTCTTTTTTTTTTTTTAAGATTTTTTTTTTTAAATTGGGGAATTGGGGGAGGGGAACAGCGTTGGGGAATCAGGGAAGGGGAACAGACAAGTTGCTGTCTTTTTGTTCTTCAGTCTAGTTGCAGAGGACGTTGCTTCTAGTTGCAGAGGACGTTGCTTCACTGGCCCGTGTTGGTATCATCATTGTACTCTTCCTGGATGAGGCAGATTGGTCGCCGGCCTCTGCTCACGCTGGCTGCCTGTCACTCACTGTCGCCTATGGCAGCCCACTGCAGCAGGGGCTGTAGCCTACACCATCACCGGAGCTCTCAGCCCAGCTCCAGATGGAGCTGTTTTTAGCTGTAGAGGGCAGTGTCATTAGCCCTTGTATGTGGGATCCGAACCGGGGCCACTGGCCTCCCAAAACCAGCTCTTAACCAATGCGCCACTCGACAGGCCCTAACCTATGTTTCTGACCTGACTTTCTGCCATTCCCAAAACAAAGTGTATCTGATAACACTTTCAACTTAGCTCATGCCTAACACTGCTGCCTCTTCCCACCCCAGATTCTACTTGACTTTGTCCTTTCATCCAAAACCTGAATAGTCCACCTCAAAGCCCTCCTTCCACAGAGCATTTTCTCCTTCCTCAGAATTTTTTTCAAACATTATTAGCTATAATACACATTTTTTCTGCTTAACTAGATTAGCAGAGGCAGACTTTACTCTTACATAGGTACTGGCTTATTGTTATTATTCAATGGCATACTAACCACACTGCAAATGAAAATGATAAAGTTCATTAAATTTTGAATGAATGGATGGATAGATGTTGCATTTTTTATCAGCAATTGATAATATCTAAGGAAACAATGACATTAATTGGTACCCTGCCAATTTATTAAACAGATGGCATTTTTTTTTTTTTTTTTTTTTTTTTTTTTAAAGATTTTATTGGGGAATTGGTGGAGGGGAACAGCGTTGGGGAATCGGGGAAGGGGAACAGACAAGTTGCCGTCTTCTTGTTCTTCAGTTTAGTTGCGGAGGATGTTGCTTCACTGTTGGTATCGTCATTGCGCTCTTCCCGGATGAGGCAGATCTGTCGCTGGCCTCTGGATGTCGCTCATCGCGGCTATTGGCAGCTCACGCTTGGCTGCCAGCCGCTCACGCTGGCTGCGGGCCACTCACTGCAGCCTTTGGCAGCCCACTGCAGCAGGGGCTGCAGCCCACACCATCACCGGGGCTCACACAGCCCAGCTCCAGGTGGAGCTGTTGTTAGCTGTAGAGGGCAGTGTCACTGGCCCTCATGTGGGATCCGAACCGGGGCCGCTGGCATCCCAAAACCAGCGCTTAACCAATGCGCCACTCGGCCGGCCCAAACAGATGGCATTTTTATGAGTGTGTGTGGGGGGAGGGGGGGTTATGTGTGTGTGTGTGTGTTTAACATTTTGAAAGTATTTTCTCCCCAAAGATCCTATTTCCAGTTGTAATAAGAAAGTCAATAAGAAAACAGAATTTATCAAGATTTTTTAAAAGTGACAAGGGGAAATATTATATGACGACAGGTAAATACACACAACAGACCTGTTCAAAGAGAAGTATACTCTCCTAGAAAAGGATAGATATGTAGCCAATTTACTGAATGTACTAAATGTAACTCTACTTTGATCATGGCCTACTTCAATAGGAAAACTGAATTGTAAACTCATGGTTTTCACACCTTTTTAAAAAATAAATAAGGAGAACCTGTGATCTTTAAATTAGCATCTGAGGGGAAAGCAGAATGAGAGTTATTTGCAACTTAAAGAAGCTCATAAATCACACATTTTTTGGTTTTCTGGGTCAAACATAACAGATTAGAATAATACCATTTACTGTAGTCATGGCTTTGTCTTGCAATTATAAAGTGGTCATTCATTTTTATTAATTATGGATATATTCCATTATTATTCATGAAATTAGTCTTTGTCAGAATTTCTGGGCACAGAGTTTTCAGTTATAATTTACTTGTGAATAAAAACTGCTAGAAAATTCTCATTGTTTTTAAAAAAGAAAAATGCCTTTGTGAAGTGTTAGGGGTCTTGAAGTCTCAAGAATGACAGAATCCAGCCCCAACTAGAACTCCCAACAGCACAACTTCAAGATCCCTTTCACAAAAACCTTCCTTTATATTCTTATCAGATTGTAACCACCATTGACATCTACTGAATGTATTGTTGGCAAAAAGCAATGTATTATTTCCTTTAGTCTCTGAGTCTTCCATTTATTTGTGGCCTTCACAGAACGTTGAATTTTTTTCCTGCCTGGAATCAGCAACTGAACTAAAGGAGAAATCTTAAAAGAAATGTGGCCTCACCAATGAGCAGTTTTTCTCAGCTTCAGACTTTTCAGCTTGGAACATGAAAGCTTTCTATACACTGAGTAGATATCAGCCAAAGCAGCAGATGTTTTTTCTTTTCTCCCTCACAGCTTAATTTTCACTTTCACAACTTATTGTACCTTACACATGTATGGTTGCCATAAAACAAGGTCACTTAGACATAAAGGTGCTCACGCCATCTCCTCAAGGTATTCATTAGCAATTATCCTCTGTTGAAATGCTACCCATGTGAAAGTTTCACCATTCTCAAATAAACTCGTTTGATACTTGAAGGCATACAGGCCTGCTGGCAGAGATCTTGAATGAGTATTAAAGAAACTGAAGCTAAGTACTGGTTTCAGTGAAATTCCAGGAATTGAAAAACCAGAAAACAAAACACATTTGAATGTATGCAAACTAAGAGTGTTATTTGATTGGACAATAAATACAAATATTGACCAGCCACTCTGCAGGTAATAATAGAAAAAACAACTCTTAGGCATGGCATATTTTGGAACAAGGTATCATGATAAAGAACTCCAAATCTCAAAGGATAAAGCCATTATTTGTTTTTATTAACTATGGACTAATTTCTGTTATTCATATTGATGACAGAAATGGAAGGGGGGGAGAAAGGGTAAATACAAGCACAACAAGCTCAAACAAAGCACATCAGTATTTCATTTGGACAGTCTTTATTTGCTTGGTTACCTTGTAATTATAGCTATAGAATGACCACCCTGAGAAGTATTTATAAAGCAGCTAAAGTTAAGGGTTGTGCTCTATGATGTACATTTAAGATTTATTAAACAAGAAGAGTCCATACCATCTAGAAATTGCTAGTTATGAAGAAATGTAGTGTTAACATTATACCCAGGTATGGAAGCTTGCCAGAATAGGAAGTATTGCTGGATCACCATTGAGACATTAGGGAAGTCATTTATCTACATTAAATAGTAAGTAGGCTAGCAGCATGTCATTATTCATCCTGACTATAATTGAACCTTTACCAAACAGATGCCGGGACAGGAAGGCAGTTTTAATTCACTTAACCACCCAGTTTCCTAACGAAAATTTTATCTTCTAAGCACAATGGGGAAGTCATAATACATTCAACTATAAATAATACATTTTGATTACTCAATTGAGGATGTAAGAGTTAATATAATACTTCCGTAAGATGATTCTCTCTTATAGAAGAAGCTTAATTCTACGTTAACCCAAAGCATTATTTGAACTTTACCACAGTAGATTTATATAGTATACAATGAGCAACATTTTTATTTCAGCATTTTTACTTAAACAAATATCACTTCACATTTTTGACTGCCTGTGACCCAGATATAGCCTAGACAATTAATTTATGTTTACCTACCTCCTTGATCACAGCCATGACAATTTTTGGTAGTTTTGACCAATATGCAGTATGCAGCTATGTGACCGTGAGCCACCAGTGTAATCAGCACCTCCTGTCCCCAATTCTCTTTTCTGTAGAACAGGAAAATTGGGTCCCATCTCTAAGGTCCCTTGCAATTCTCAAATTCTGCATGTCTCTCTTGATTGACGGGTATATTAAGACTAATTCTCATTCTAGAACTGAAGAAATTAGAGAAGACAATACCGAAGGAAGATTTTTATCTTTTTCATGGTTCTTTGAGGCACATGATTTTTCCCTTAATGGCTACAGTGATAGAATCATGATCATATAAAGACATCCATTTAACTTGATTCATAATTGCAAATAACAATCTATCTAACCATAACCAAAACCTGAAGTAGATTGAACAAGCAAGAGAAAGAATGATGGGGCCAGCCAAGTGGTACAGTGGTTAAGTGCTGGCTTGGGAAGCCAGCGGCCCCGGTTCAAGTCCCACATATGAGGGCCAGTGACACTGCCCTCAAAAAAAAAAAAAAAGAGAGAGAAAGAATGATAAGTAACTATAAGGAAAAGTTTTCAGTGGTATATATAGTTACTTTGTTCTCCAGGAGATGAAGTGGGTTTGGATCAAAGTCTTCTATGCCCAGAAAATGTGATATTTGAAGCATGGAGGTGTGGAGATTCCTCTTGCTCTTTTCAGTTAAACAATGTGTACTACACAGTTACACAATGACCATGGAATTCAGTGGGAGGGCTGAAGGGATTTTTAGAAATAACACATCGGGTACACCCTTTCTCCCCTGTCCCCAAAAGCTTGTCACAAGACAGCAGAAAGATCTGAGGCTACTTAACCTCTAACCCTGGTTCCTTAGCCATAAAATGAAGATGTGCTTTACCTGCGTTAGAGATGATTGGAAGATTAAATGATGAAGCTTTTTTTTTTTTTTTTTTTTAAGATTTTATTGGGGAATTGGCGGAGGGGAACAGCGTTGGGGAATCGGGGAAGGGGAACAGTCAAGTTGCTGTCTTTTTGTTCTTCAGTCTAGTTGCGGAGGACGTTGCTTCACTGTTGGTATCGTCATTGCGCTCTTCCCGGATGAGGCAGATCAGTCGCTGGCCTCTGGATGTCACTCACCGCGGCTATTGGCAGCTCACGCTTGGCTGCCAGCCGCTCACACTGGCTGCGGGCCACTCACTGTAGCCTATGGCAGCCCACTGCAGCAGGGGCTGCAGCCCACACCATCACCGGGGCTCGCACAGCCCAGCTCCAGGTGGAGCTGTTGTTAGCTGTAGAGGGCAGTGTCACTGGCCCTCATGTGGGATCCGAACTGGGGCCGCTGGCATCCCAACACCAGCGCTTAACCAATGCGCCACTCGGCCGGCCCTGATGAAGCTTTTAAGCACTAATTTCTACCTATAGGAATCACTCCCTAAGTTATAATACTATGAATATTTTCACTTATCATTACCTTTATAATTTAGGAAGGAGTATATACTATTTAAAATTACTATTCCCTGCATTAAATTGATATAATTTTGGTTTTCTTTAGGGAGTCCTTACATATATGAGTTTAAATGCTGATAGTGATTCTGACTCTAAAAGTAATTTAATATTTTAAACTTGCAAAATTTGAAGAAGCAAAGCAATAAATGTTTATAACCAAAAGTATTTTCTTCCTGAAATGTTCAATAGTTAAGTTACCATATAATTGTCCCACTTTTTCTCTTCTCTTTGAAGTATAGAAATATTCTCTTTCTGAAAGAAGAAAATGGATTATATTTTTTGTGAATATTTTATTCCTTAGTTATTAATGTATTGCTGGGAATGTACAACTGTTTATCCACCCAGTGTTTGCTGAGCATCCATGTTCACAGATGCATAATTATTTTCCCCTGTCAGAATATTCGATATGACAGGACCGTGATCATTCAACAAATATTGAATAAGTGCTACTGTGTACCAGGTCTTGCGTTTCCAAGGGAAGAGTTTGCAAACCTCAGTGGAAGTGATTTATTCCATCCTTATTTATGGGTTGATTTCTGGAATCACTTGCTTTATTTGGTGGTGTTCACTTAAGTAGGTCACTTGCATTCATTGAAGTAGAAGTGTTGATTGTGTAAATAGTAAGATCTCTTATGAGTCAGCAATACGCGTCAGTGATTAGGGGAAAAATATGAAGCATTTTACACATAATGTTCTTCAGGTTAATGCATTTTGCTATTCATGCTGTGTGTTATAACTTACTTTTCAACCTTTTCAGTTTTAATCTATGGAGAATACCCGTTTTAAGTGAAACATTGCTTTTTCAGGAAATATACTCAGATGTTTAAATTATTTACAAGGCCTTTGTTACTTTTTTTATTGAATTGTAGTCTATAGAAGCTTTTTGTGCTTGTTCTTTTTGGCATTATCAATATTATTGTACACTTTTTGGCACAGTAATATGCCAACAGGACCTGGTGATTCTATTTGATATTTTAGCCATTTCCTACTAAGAGAAGGAAACTTGACTAAACTTGACTACCAAAAAGATAGACTAGTGAGCCTGGTGATTCATCATCCCTTTTGTTAATCTTGTTTTATCTCTCCACCCTTAACATTGTTTTGGTTCTGTTTGTTTCCTGGGGAATTTTAAAACAAATCCAAGACATATACTTTCACCCAAAAATATTAACTAAATACTTTGAAAATTATGACCAACAACTTTCTGATTTTATTTAAAATGTCTTTTTCCACTGATGATCCAAAAAAGCTCTGTATATTATATTTGATTGTTATGTCTCTCAAGTCCCTTTTACTCTAGAGCAGTCACAGATTTTGATTCCATGCTACTGATTTGTTGAAGAAATAAGTTTAGCTGTCCTACAGAATGTCCCACAGTTTTGATATAGCCCTTGTGTTTCCCATAAAAAGCTAGTAAAATCAGATATTTGATTAGATTCAAGTTCACAGTTTTAGGTAAGTGTATATACTTTAATTGGTTCTGTTCTTCCTTAAGGGAGAATTCAAGTGCCATGGTGCCAAGTGGTCTAAATTTTGTGAAGGGGGCACATTCCCAAGAAAATATTTTCAGTGCTTACAATTAAGGGTCTGTTATAAAAGTTGATGAATAATAAATAAATGTAAATTCCTAATGGATAAAAATAAATTACTTAAATTATCATTTCATAGGATTTTGGTTTTCTATTTGTTCATAGGAAGAAATCTTTCCTGTTTTCTGCTCTGTATGCTGCCTTTATCTTTGGTGGTCGGCACCTAATGAACAAACGGGCGAAGTTTGAACTGAGGAAGCCTTTAGTGCTGTGGTCTCTGACTCTTGCACTCTTCAGGTAGGTTTTTTTTTTCCACTTTCCTGATAAAAACCCATCTAATCAGACTTGGCTGAAAGAAGCAACAATCGAGCATTTTATCTTGCATGTAATATTTTTGGTTATTGAATAGATTGACAACATAAATAAATCCATGTCTAGAGAGAAAGCCTTCATTGCAACCACATTTGCCATACTATCCTCAATCTTTTATTTTTGAGAGCTCTCAGGCCATCTCCTTTCTTGTCCAAACTGCTCATGTAATAATCCAACTTATCTCTTAGGACTAGACACAGTGTGTCAATTCTCTTATTTTTGTTGCCTCAGTATACAAGTAGATGAAGGGCTAAATGAAAAGCCACACCAGTAAACTATTGAAGTCTATGATTCAGTGTAGGGTTTGAATGTGATGGGCATGCTGTTACTGACTAATCCTTAATCAAAAATGGCACTCAAACATATGACCAGATACTGGATACATGTCTATATCAATCTTATTAGACTAGAGAATGCTTTTGTTCTGCATCCCCCAAAAGCTCCCTCTACCCCATAATCTGAACTGACTCCCGAGGATGTGTTGATGCAGCCAGTTCTTACTTTGTATCTGGTAGAACTCATTATAGAGGCTGTCAGGACCAGGCCTGGTCTCTCCAGGGGCATCTACCAGCCAACATTCAGACTCACTCCTGGAAATTTGAAGGAGCATTGTGTAATATTTGGTGATCTAAGCAATTACAAGTTTATTGAGCACACAGTTGGTATCCAAATAAATACCAGAATTTACCTGTCCTATTGGTGCTTTGCTTGTCAAAACCAGCAAGTTTATAGTTAGGCTTGGGGGTAAGAGAAGCAGATGTAGATATACTACAAAATTTAAAAAAAAAATTCATTTTAATATTTATGAGTATTCATGTTTTTTTTACATTATATATTAACTGTTCTACCACTAAACAGAAATAGATGGTATCATTAAAAGACTCATTAGTCACTTCAGTCTTAATAACATTTATCAGGAAGAATGTTTTCACAAATTCTGATGATCTGTACATTTCCATTATGTTGGTTCCTGGCATCTAAATACCCATTTACTTGCTCCTACAGAATATTCTCTATTTTGGTGCATTTTGTAAGGCACTGTATTTGAAGTACTCATGATTGGGATCTATCACTAATCACTTCTTCCATTTCAGTCTGTGTCAGGGCATGATTCTCTAACATAAAGTAGTATTTTCATCTCTATTTACATTTAAGGTTCACAGAATATGCCTCGCTGAAAGGATTTTGATATTTGAGGAAAGAATTATCTTTATCCTAACAATACCTTTCAACATTTTACAGAGTTTTCAACGTCCCCTGAGCCTTTATCTTTTGTTTTGCTAAAACTCTAAAAGCAGAGAAAGGAGTACAAAGACCCCCATGCACTCCTAACCCTGCTTAAATAATGATCAACACTGGGTTAATCTTCTTTCATCTATATCCCTGCCAACTTTCCCCTTTCCCCCAAATTATTTGGAAATAATACAAACTGAAATATTTCTGAATGAAATGATACCATTTTTTTAAGTTAAGTATTAATTTTTAGAAACTCACCACAGTATCATCTCACCTAAATTAGTGATAATTCTTAATTTTTAAGTGCCCCAATTTCTCCAGTTGTCTCATAAATAAGGTTTTTGTTTTTGTTTGTTTGTTTGTTTGTTTTTTACAATTTATTTTTAAGAATCTGGATCAAAGTAAAATCCACACATTTCTATTGGTTTATTTCTTTTAATTTGGAGGCTTCTACCTTCCTCTCCCCACTCCCATTTCCCCAGACTGGATTTTGATGACTGCATTCTTCTGTCCCCTGTATGCCTTATTAGTGGGTAGTTAGATCTAAAAGTTTGATTATATTCATTCAGGTTTAACATTTCACAAGACTTTCTGTAAGTAGAAATTTGCCTTTATCAACTCTTCAGTTATCCTGAAGTATATACAGTTATTACAGCAAAGGCATGGTAAATGCTTGATTCTTTGGCTATATTTAGTCATTTCAAAAAACGATTTAATTACCTAGCATGTAAATAATAACCTTTTATTTGTATTATTATGAACTCATGGATATTATACTTTATGTTTCAATGATTTGGGGATGAATTTGATTTTGGTGTATTTCAGTACAATGCTATGATCCTTTTGAAAGCTAAATTATCCCATATTCAGCCAGTGGGAATTTCTTCAACTTGACTCCTGAATCCTTTTACATGTACTGAGTCGTGTTCATAGCTTGATTTAGGGGGGATGGGAGGGATGACAAGATGTTTTAGGCCAGCATATTGTATACTTCTCATCTAGAATTAAAATCAGCCATTTCTCTAAGGAACACTAGTTCCTTTGGGGAGAGGAGGTAGTATTTAGAAACCACTATGTGGGGCCGGCCGAGTGGCGCGGTGGTTAAGCGCTGGCTTGGGAAGCCAGCGGCCCCGGTTCGGCCCCCGTTCGGCTCCACATATGAGGGCCAGTGACACTGCCCTCAAAAAAAAAGGAAACCACTCTGTGAGTATTAGAGGTAGTTGCTGGTGCTAAGTTAGTTCTTATTTCTAGGACTTTTAGAGGTCAAAAATAGAAAAGTATTTTATTTTGTAAAGAAATGTGTTCAGGGATGGTACAGATATTTCCAAGTCATATTTATGACCAGAGAGTTTTTACTTAACTAACTTCTTTTTTTTTTTTTTTTTTTTTATCTTTTTTTTTTTATTTTTTATTTTTATTTTTATTTTTTTTAAGATTTTATTGGGGAATTGGTGGAGGGGAACAGCGTTGGGGAATCGGGGAAGGGGATCAGACAAGTTGCTGTCTTTTTGTTCTTCAGTTTAGTTGCGGAGGATGTTGCTTCACTGTTGGTATCGTCATTGCGCTCTTCCCGGATGAGGCAGATCGGTCGCCGGCCTCTGCATGTCGCTCACCGCGGCTATTGGCAGCTCACACTGGCTGCCAGCCGCTCACGCTGGCTGCCGGCCACTCACTGTAGCCTATGGCAGCCCACTGCAGCAGGGGCTGCAGCCCACACCATCACCGGGGCTCGCACAGCCCAGCTCCAGGTGGAGCTGTTGTTAGCTGTAGAGGGCAGTGTCACTGGCCCTCATGTGGGATCCGAACCGGGGCCGCTGGCATCCCAAAACCAGCGCTTAACCAATGCGCCACTCGGCCGGCCCTTAACTAACTTCTTATATCTCCTTCCTCCCAAGCCAAATCCAAGCTCTCAGTGTCATTTAGTAGAGATTTTTATCCTACAATGCATATGCAATGTTCATTAACAATACTTTATATTTTTTTAGATTCACAAGTTCTTCTTCTTTTCCATTTCCTTAATTCTGTTACTTTGCTTCCTTCAAAGCCATGTTTTGTATAAAATTTTAAAAACCAGAACTAGAAAGAGAAGTCTGAAAACTGACAGTCTAAGATCTTTTAAAAATTGACCATGATATTCTAATCAGGAATTTGGAAAATATCAATAATGGAATTCTATTGTTGTGTTAAATGAACATGGTTCCATGTTAGGAATAGTATATTGAGGTTCCTCTATGTTTACAGAATTCTGGTGGACAATGTGTTGAATGGAAAAGGCTAAATACAGAATGATACTTTTAATATAATGTTTATGTAAATTTTACTCCTAGACACAAAACATCTATATGTTGTTCATTAATATATTCAAGTATTTATACAAGTATCTAAAAAGATACTAGAAGACAATATACTCAATTCTTACATTTATGGAAAGGCAGAGGAGACATGCTTTAATCGAATGCCTACTATTTACTAGAAAATAAAACAAAAAAAGAATCAGTGCTTCTAGACTCTGGTTCTAGTGAACTGGCAATTTAGAAATAAAAAGGATTTAATTTTTTTTCTACGATGTGTTATCTTCTTATTCAAAACAAATGAAGCAAATGTAATAATGTTGACAAATCTCAATTCTGGGTATTGGATATTATTCTTTGTTTTGCTACATATAAAACATTTTGTAAAATATACACACTTACATACCTGATCTTATATGAAATTCTAGGGAATTTCAAGTGATGGTCACTATTTTTATTTTGAAATCCAAATACCTTTTGAATGAAGTTTATATAAAGAATCAAAAATAAGCTCTTACCACAAACAGATGTTTTGGTGAATATTAACAAGAATTTCCCTATTTTGGTCATATGGGAAATTTCATTATTACAAGACGGTATTTCTGTAGAAAATTTTGAATGGCTCTTAACCTTACTATAATTCACAAATTTTCAAATCCATCTGTAAATAGTGTCAACTGTAGAAGTTTAGAAATTCCTTGTTCAGGAGACATTTTTGTATTAGATAGTCTGCATCTAATTCCACTCTCTTTGCCACTACAAGGTATCATTTATTTGGAAAAAGAAGAAAGAGAAAGGGAACCAAACTTTTCAGTTAAAGAAATTAGAAATGAGAGGAAGGGAGGAACAGTAAGATTTTTTTTTTTTTTTGAAAAATCACTGAAAAGATGATTTTTCATGTATTTTGCTGCTTAAGGATAATTTCTTTTCCCCAACTTGTCAAGCTTGCCCAGAGAACTCACTACGACTAATTTCCAGATGTCATGCTGTGTTTACTCATGGTCTAAGACAACTGAGATGGGAATTAATTTGGATATCCAGAGTACTTAAGCAAAAATTAAAACTCTACCTTCACACCAGTCTACTTCAGAAAATGGTAGGATTTTTTTGTATAGTTTTGCAAGAATTACCTGTAGAATGTTTTTCTTCTTTCTCTTTACCTTTGGATGTCTACTGAATATGATAGCAGTCCTCATACAGGCCATGTACAATTTAATTTATTGAAAGCTGCTGTAAGTTTTGATGGAGTAAGTAGAATATGATCAACTGAGTTTTCACTAGGCCTGCAATGGATTCATTTCACTTGGGAATGATGTCTCTTGTGTTATTGTTTTGACAGTTTCTCCCCTTTGCCCCTACCTTTTCCCTGCTCTCAGATCCACACCATCAGCTTCTGGTGTCAATTAATCTTTACAAATATGACTAGGATGATGACATAATTCCCTACTTACAACTTACAGCATCCCACCCAACCAAAGAACCAGCATTTCTTTGTTCGATAAGATAATTCCATGAGGCATTTGGCCCTAGATGTTTGAACATTCTCTTAGGGTGAATACTGAAAAAATTCTAGTGTTTTGAATTTGTAAATCTTTTAAATGAGATTGTTTCTCATGACAAATAGCATCAAGCTCTTTGAAGTGCCTATTATCCCATTCTTCTCAGACATTGCTGAGTCATTAAATCATGTTTCTGTGACATCCTAGCTGTTACTACAATTTATTTGTAAAGACTTTCTATGTATTATATTGATAGAATTCCAAATCCTTCTAGATTGGATAGATAGGAGTTCCAAGGAGCCCTCTTCTAGATCTCTGACCCAGAGCAGGTCAAAGCAGGTTGTCTAGTCAGTGCACATTAGAATGAGATAATTACTTTGTGCTGCATATTTATAGATGCCAGTATTACACTTACTTCAAATTTGCTTACTCCCAATTCCTGGTGATTCACTCTGGCTTCAATTGTTTTATGTCTTATTTGCACAAAACCAGATGTTCTGTACATTGCAGCTTGACTTCTCGCCTTGTTACTAACCAGCAGTTTTCCCCATTGAAACTTCTATTTACTTCCTGGCCATATTTTTATCATTAATTTCATCATCAGCTAAGTATAAAATATATTCAAGAGTAATAGAAAATTACCCTTTTTCTTTCTGTCTTTGTTTGTTTGTTTGTTTGTTTTTGAGGGCAGTGTTACTGGCCTTCATATGTGGGACCCGAACCGGGGCCACTGGCTTCTCAAGCCAGCGCCCAACCACCGCGCCACTCGGCCGGCCCACCCTTTTTCTTTCTTTAGTGGGATTTCCATGAACAAAGTGTTTAAATATGGCACAGGAAATATTCAGAAAAGCATGTTTAACAGTTCAGAGCAGCAGATGAATGGTATTTAATCAAATACTTGTGATTTTACACACATGCACTTGCACACACACACACCACTATTTACTATTGGAAGAATTGTTGGCAATTGCCTTATTATTTTAAGGAAACAACTATATAATAAAACCAACTGAAACTGTTCAGAGGAGAAAGATCTGATATTTTAAAAAACCATATTGAAGGAGTAAGTACAGCATTGACCTGTAAAATGATGAAACATCGAAATTACAAATTTCAGAACAACTTAATTTATACTCGAACACCTCATGTCTAGTATTTTGTTCTGATTGCCAAAAGTTTTCCCTCTTACTCCACAGAGAACATAGATGATGATTCCAGTGATATTAATGATATAAACTCTAAATATCATAGGAGAAAAGCTCCTGTTTTATCAATAACAGGTTATAAGTTTCACGTTTTCAAATATATCACCAAAATGGCAAAAGTAACAAAGCAAAAGATACTGCTGGAAAGCATAATGCTAAGAAGTCAAAAAGCAAGCTACTGAATAATTCTGGGAGTATGATGCCGTGAATGAAAAGTTTAATAACCCATAAATAATACCACATTGTATTTATTAATATATATGTGGTAAAAGCATAAAAATAATGTTTGAAAAGTTCAGTCTAGTGATTATCTTGGTTTCTGGGGAGGGAGTTAGAATGACTGGATCAGAGAGGGTCCTAAGGAGGGTTTTACTCCTTTTGTAAGATTCTATGTCATTACAAAAAAATCAAACAAGAAAAAGATGACTGATACAAAGTAAGGATAGCAATTTTTTAAAAAGTTGAAAACAAATAATGATAAACTCAATTTTTCAGAAGAAAATCTAAGAGTTCTGCACTTCTGGTGAAATGCTGGTTTACATTAAATAGAGCAAGTTTATATCAAAACACAAACATTATGCTCTATCAGTCCTCAAACACACACACACTAATGGTGGATTTATAGTTAGAATTAAGAATGTTTTCTCTTTTGTGACAACGATCTTGAGTTAGGTGTATATGTATACCTGAAAGGATAATTTAGGGAAGTTTATTTCTCATCTATTTGTTCATCTCTTGAAGGGGATTGTTGTTAGTCTATTTATCTTTAACGCAGATATATGGACTGGTAGACATAGATAAATAAATGGAGGTCAGATATTGCTCATTTAAGCATTTGTTAATCATCTCATTTTATCAAAATGTTTTGTTTTTATGTTTAGTCTACTTAAAATCTAAAATATGATCTTATCTATATCAGTTCTTTGTGCTTTCCTTCCTCTCTGGCTTTTGTGTCATTTTATCAAAGAACCTTAGAACTCATTTAATGCTTGGATTCTGATGCCATGTTTATAAATTACAGATTCTGTCTCGTTTTTTAAACTGAAACTAATGGATATATAGAAAATTATTCCTTTCTGAAGGCAAGGTATACAAAAGTTTCCTTTGCAGAGTCAAATAGATTTTTCTAAAATTTAAATTGCTGGAACATTTGTTTATTGATACGTAAAACAATTGAGAGTAAGAATAACACAACAGCCAGGTGATAGGGTTGTTTCAAAGGTCAAGTCACAGAATGATAGCAAAACACATTTTGTTTCCCTTTCTTTGAACCAAGAGAAAAGTGCAGCATCCACGCTGAATAAAAAAACCAGTAAACTTTTAAGGCAAAAAGCCTAATAAAACAGTAAAGGCAAAAAAAGTCATTGCCATATGAAAAATAATCCTACAAATACTTAGTGCTTCCAGAGTAGGCTTACTTTGATGACGAACATCATGCTAACGTTTTCATAGATGGAGGTGACATAGCTAATCTGAAAGGCAATGGATTTGGTTAGTATTTTGAGTTGCATTGTAATTCCTTTCCACCTGAGAGCTGTCCAGATACCCTCCACAATTTGCTCAGTTTGAATACGAGTTCTGTTATTTTGTTCACCTAAATGTGCAGCAAAGAAATTACCCAGCAAGTCACAGCTACAGGGTAAGGAAAACTCTTTTGCTGCCTGCCCCTCCCCAACACTTGTGTACACTACACACACACATCCACCCTTTATGCACTTCTCCCAGCTCCCTGGAAATTTATTCCATCCCCTTGTTTTCAGATGGAACTCAAGTAAAATGCTACTTCAGCTGGGACCTTACATCAGAGTTTCCATTGCCAACCCAGAGTATGTCTGATTCTCCTTTCCACACTTCGTTACTATGCCAGGAGCATCAATAATAGGTAAAAGAGAAGAGTTATATAACAAGGGCTATTTCATTAGGATTGCCTTTGATTTTTAGATATGTAAAACTGGATTCTTTGCCAGAAGAAGCTCTAGTCTCAAATCACAGTAAAAGCGACATTAATTGAATCACTTGACTTCTTTTTAAAAACCAAGAGCAATAATAAAGATAAGAAATGGCAACTCTCCATCCTATAAAAGTAAGATAGAGCTTATAAACTGGATTCCATACATCCTGGTTTGCTTTGGACAGTCTTGATTTTATGCCCATTTTCTTGGTGTAGTTATCAATGGCTCCCCTTTCACTCTCAAAAATGCCCCAGTTTGAATGACAAAGAAATGGTTAGTCTATTTATAACCCACTGAGAAATTGTGTTGACTCAAAAACAAAGACTAAAAAAGGACAAATATCCAAATCATTTACCAACTTACCCCTAACAAATCTTTATTTTCAGTATTGACCTCTTGTCTGAAACTTACTGTCTATAACATTTCCAAACATTTGACATATCATCACTCAAATTTAAAATATTCAAACCCTTTTTGATAACCCTTTAAAATTTCTCCACACTTATCATTATTTTCCTAGTGAACATCTTTAAATCATTCAGAATAAACCAATAACTTTTTCAACACATAACCAAGATGGGTAATCTAGCTTAACTATCTCGAGTAGCTATCCATTTCTATGCTGCCTTCATCACTTCACATCTTAAGTATTACAATCACCAATTATTGTCTCTCAAATGTTTTCCTTATCCAGTCTACATCCGTATTATTTCCCTGTTTAAACCTTAATTGAAACTCTTTTGCCTATAAGTTAAAACTTCATTCTGTCCATACAAAATTACAATCTTGGGCCGGCCGAGTGGCGCGGTGGTTAAGCGCCAGCTTGGGAAGCCAGCGGCCCTGGTTCGAGTCCCACATCTGAGGGCCAGTGACACTGCCCTTAAAAAAAAAAAAATGCAAAATTACAATCTTTCCATGACTGACCTTTCAGATCCAGCCACCAGATATCTGATCATTGCCTGTAAAACAAACATACTTTACCCATCCTCATTTCATGTCTTTGAGCACACTATACCTTCTTCTGGTTCTCCTTTCTCCGTCTATTTTTTTTTTTTAGCCATTGCTTAAACTTAACTTAGAATGCCTTCTCTATAAAGGCTTCTCTGATCATTTCAGCCCACATCTCGATTTCTCCCAAACTTTTTGCTATCCTGCCATTGAACCAGGCTGTTTACTGCCTTATCCATGTACTTGCTGGTAGACTATATGAGTTCCTTGAAGCCAGGCTACTGTCTGGCTGTTCCTGAAACACCTGGATGCACACATTTCCTGAATTAATGAATAAAAATCTCACACCTGGCCACTTCTCCAGTCACAATTGGCATTTTTGGTCATTTCACTTGTTCACCCTTTGTATTTCTTGTATCAACTGCCTCAGACATATCCTCGTCCAGTCTTCATTTGGTATATGCAGGCTTCACCTGTGGCAGTACAGACCTGCTTCAAGAAATCTGGGGTTGATGTCATGTAATTGCAGGAACCTTTCAGAGACCTGCAAAGCCCTCCACAGTCTGGCCTCTGTTACTCTCTCAGGCCAGAGTGATGGCCTTGCTGTTCCTTAAACACCTAGTAAGGCTGCTCCCTCAGCTCGCACACTTGCTGCTCTCTCTGCCCAGAACATTCCTTGCCCAGATATTCAGAGGGCTTGCAGTTCCTCATCTCTTTAAGACCTTTGCTCACATTTCACCTTCTCAGTGAGGCCCTCCCCTGGCCCCTGTGTAAATCACAGTAATCTCCACCCACATTCCTTTCTGCCTGTGCCTGACTTGTTTTTTTCCTTGGCACTTAAACCACTCTGTGTATTACTGATCTCGCTCATCCTCTCCTACTTGACTGAGAGCCATGAGTGCAGGGACTTTTGTCTGATTTTCTGCCCTGTATATAGGTCCAGGTAGGTACTTAATCATAAATATTTATCCTTTAAAAATGAGAAAGGGAAATGAGGACAGGAGGCTTGTACACAGTTATTATTCGTAACTCTGTTTTTGGAAAGCCTTCCTTTCCAAAAGGGGGAATAGGAAAAATGTTTCTACTTTTCCCTTGAATCCAGGAAATACTTGGAGTTTTCAAGCATTCCCAAGAAAATAATAATCATTATTTAATTAAATGCATGTTTGTTTTTTAAATAAAAATATCCATTACAAGGGAGAACTCCAAGCTGCTGTAAAAGGGGCTTACTGAGGAGAAGCCAGGAAAAGAGGTATCACCCTGCTATGTAGGTGGCACTTTGGGCTCTGGCCAGCGGGGGGCCAGCTGGCCCCTCCCCCGCCCTCCTTGAATGGCCACTACCTGCAAGTCGCTCTGCTGCTCCAGACTTGCCTGATATATCTATTTCCTTCCAAATTCAGAGGAAAAAAAAATCCACTCACAGTGTAATGATCTAGAATAAACAGAACATGTTTAGAGTTTGTGGCAGTTTGTTGTCAAAGTGATAAGTGTAGAGAGAGCCCAGACCACCACCAATGCGATACATGAAAAGAGCTGTAGGTTAATGTAAGTGTGCAGACACAGAATGGCCTCTCTTCCTCCCAGAACCATAGGCCACTTGAAACCTTTGCTTATTTGCAATTGGAAATGCTATGTAGTAGGGTTTTTGTTTTGTTTTTTTATTAAATAACTTATTTTTCTAGTTTTTAAGGTGATAATTCTCTGAAAAACCACAGAAAAACACACACCAAACCTTTAATCTCATTGTCACAGATATTTATTGTTAATATTTTGGTGCATGCCCTTTCAATAATTTAATATTTAGCTTTCATCATAATTTCAATTCTCTGTAATCTAATGTATTTCAGTTTGGACGAAAATATGACTTCAGTAATAATATGTGTGTATTACACAGGTGCTATAACAACTTGAAACAGCTGACATGTAAGACATTTTAAATTATTTTACCAAAATAAATTAGTATTTAAATAGCTGGAATACTACAGCTTTTCTAAAACTTGTATGAGCAATAACATGAGCATTTTTTAAGAGATTACACAATAATCTGAAGTATAATAACCCTTGAAGCAGTTGTTAAAGATTATTTTGAGTAAAACTCAGTTAAGGATTACTATATTTATAAACTTCTGTGTTACCGCACAAAATCCTTAAATGATCCTTCTTGTTTAGCAGTGTTAAATAAATAAATAAACTACAAGATTTTGAACAACAAATTGAATCCTCAAAAAAAATCTTCAGACATAACTTTTTATGAAATTGCCTAATTGCACAATCTGGAATGCATCAGATGAGGCTGACATCCATTATTAACTTGAGGTAACCACAATTGTAGATGGGCTAAAGTAAACAAAAATGAGTAACATGGAAAAGTACTAGAAGTTTATTCAGGAGAGGCCTGTTAGTGAGCAGAGAAGAACTGACACGTTGTGAGATGAAGCTTCCTTTCCTTCATAGTCCATGTATGCTCAGTGCAGGGACATGAGTGGAGGACTGTAGAAAAGACAGGAGACCTGGGTTCGGTAAAGAAGCATTGGTCACACTGCTGTTAGAAAAATGAAAATCCCCCTAAATGTGATGCCTTTCCCACATGAAACAGTGATTACAGGCCTCCGCCGACCTCATTCTTGAAAGTGTTGGCAGTTCTTTCATGAAAGCTGTCATTTTTTATTCTCTATATTTCAACCAAGAACTCCAAATAGAAACTGCTCATCTGTTTTTGATGATGCTGTGGATTGACAGGTTGCCAAGATCCCACTTGATTTTGCTTCTGAAATAAGGGGCCCAGTTTTCTGCCTCATAACTAGCAATTCTTTTAGTTAGTGCTACCAGTAGATGGTTTTAATTGGTAGCTAGTAGCTCTCTTTGGAGCTCATTTCCTACCATTTGTTTAAAAGAATTTACAAATGAAAGTTGGTGGGGGCTGTTTGATCTTTTCTTATCATCACTTATGACTCAATTGCCATGCTTGCTGGAGGCAATCCTAACTGTATTCATTGTTATCCGTGATATTTCTTACAGTTTTCTGAGCCCTGGGATTTAGAATCAAACCTATATAATTAAAGTGATTGATTTGGGGCATAATACTTCCTTGCTCACACACTGCATTTTCTTAACTACATAATAAAGCAATCATTTTCTTTTATTCCTTTCATTTCATTACTAATAATACAGTGGCAGACAGAGAGGTGGCTTTTTGTATTTTTTTGTTCTGAGAAGTGAATGAGCATTATCAACTTAAAAGTGGATGTACAAAGGAATTAAAGTAACCAAGAGAGACTGTTCATTGATTCTAGGTATTTGTGTTAACCCAGAGCTGGAGCAGAAGTCATCAATATAGTTCTGTAGAATTGCCTATAATTTGAAGAAATTTATGAATCATTAGTTGATCAGAGTTATCTTATGCGGGAGGCAGGGATTTGGGTTTTCCAAAAGGGTTTAGCTTTAAATTGGTGTTTATACTATCTTGGTGGGAAAAAAAAAATTCAAAAAGGTCCAGGGTAAGGGTGCAGAGCTCAGGAGAAAAGAGCTGAAAAGAAAAATCTAATTTCTGCCTTTCCAAAGAATATAATTAAAGCTCTAGAACTTTTTCAATCTTGAACAGACAGCCCAGCACAGGAGATTTCATCTTAACTTATTGCACTGGTTTTTGCCAACTTTTTCATTTTTGCTGAGACCAAAACCATCTTTCCTCACACCTACTAGTAAAGGAATCACACTTGAGTGTTCTCTGATCTGCTGATTGACACTTCTAGGCTGTATGTGAGTTTTTCTGGGCTCCTAAGGACTTATCCTTAAATTCATAGAGTAGAACTCGGTTAAAGTCTAAAGTCATTGAAAGTAAAGCAAATACACATTTACCTACATTTTCTGTGTCCTTCAATCTTTGCCTGACCTATGAATATTTGGTTAATCTTCCTGCCCTCCCAATACATTCTATAGTTCTTCCTTTACATTTACACACATGAGCTAAGATGACAAATGGAATTGGGTCTGATGTTAGTTCTAAAAAACAAAAGTCAAATTTTCTTTGGCCTTTCAAGAAGGTCTGATGTTAGTTCTAAAGAACAAAAGTCAAATTTTCTTTGGCCTTTCAAGAAGGACCTCCTGCTGTGGCCCTTCGAGGGAGAAACTGTGTCACACATTTTCTCCTGCATCTCCTGTTGTAGCACAAAACATGATTCACAATTATATCTAAAACCAATGAATGATGGGTATGGATAATAACTAGACAGTTAATATATCTTACAAGCAATATACGGTATCCTTTTGTGCAGGATGCTATTGCTGGTGGGTACAAATCACACATTTTCTTACGAGGTATGGTTGGCAGAAATATGAATAGAGGGCACTTGTGTTCCAAGTGTGCAGAAGGTTCCCAGGTAGATAAATGATAAATCTTGTTACTCAGAAGGGGCCCACAGGGAAAAAGTCACCCTGCTCTACACACAGTCTAAATCCCCTACCCCAACACACAAGCTTTAAGCAATGTTATGGGGAATTAAGGGAATTTTGAGAGAATCTTGGACTTTGCCCTTACAATGCTATCATTAATAATAGATAATCATTCATTGGTTGTTTATTAGGTGCTTGGCACTGTACTAAACTCATGTTGTATTCTCCAACTTTCCCAACTGCTTTGTCATATATACAGTCTCATTTCACAAATGAGAAAACCAAGGCTCAGAGGGGTTTCAGTAATTTGCCCACAGCCAACTGTAGGTAATAAACCCTAAAACCTGTTCTGTTATACAAAGAAAATTACTCCGATGCAGGAACCCACTGCAGAACTATGTTTCCTCTGGATACTCAAGTTACTGTCCTCGTCATCATCATGTTGTCATCTTCCTCTTCATCGCCATCAGGATGGCCGTGCTCATCGTGCAGTCCTGAAGTCTTTGTGTGGGAGCACAACATTTCTAACATTGGTGACTTGCTGTCTTGATGCAACAATGACACTTTTAGAACAGCAAACAGCTTTGACAAGGAGAAAAGTTGGCCCATCTAATCAAAAGTTCTCATTGGGCAAGAACCTCATGTATTCCACAGATAATCTTAGCAGCTAATTTCCTGATTCTCTGCCTGCATCTCAAGGGGGGCGGGTGGGGGGGGGATGAGATATATTTGGAATGAATTTCAATTACTAGGAAATTTAGAAATGTGACAGTGATCCATTTCTGAGACTGCCAGTGGAAATGGATACCAGGTTTGAAAGTAGTCTTGGATAGTTATATTAATATAGCTAAATGCATGTTTTCATACACCACCATCTTTACATTTCTTCATGAAGACTGAACTTCTATTTTACTATCAATTTTGCCTGTTTAGGTATTTTATCCTAAATTAAATATATGGTTATCACTCAAATAGTTATCAAAGTAACATTTGTTAGAAGGGGGAACAATTGAATAACCCAAATAAAAAAGACCTTATTTTTTTTAGAGGAAAAAGAAATCTGTTGCAAAAATTCTGGCTAAGTTAAACTGTAGTCTCTACATTGAAACAATGCACCCAAGTAAATATACCCAAGTAATTCCTCATGGTTTCAGTTGCTCTTGTTGTACCCAGCGTTTTGATAGAAATTAATGTCCATTTTCATTTTGACTCCCATGCAACATACAAGCCACAACAGCCTGACATTGGTTACCTTTGGTGAAAGCAGGCTGCAAACAGTTCCACTGAAACCTTTCAGTGGGAATGACCGAAGGGCCTGGAAGCTTCTGAACCATTACCCTTCTATTTTAAAACACTTCTAGGCAAAACCCTGTGAGATCGATGTTCTATAAGTCCTAAATAGATTTGTAATTTAAAATACTCTTCCTAAAAAAATAAAACCATGTATTTGTAGCCTTTATTCAGAAAGTCTGGAATGTGATCAAAGAAAGGGAAGACAGAACCGAGTGATAAAAAAATTAACTCCTCCTTTATACCTCCATAAGTTTTAAATTGTTTCTTGATGCAGTTTAAGTAGCTATACAAACAACGGAAGGGTGAGTTCTCTGCTGTGACATTAATGACAGGTGCATACTACAAGACTCATTCAAGTATTTTTGCAGAATGAGGAGGAGTGTCAGAGACAGCTGGGCTTGCAAACCTTCTGGAAGTCTTTTATTGTTTCCTGCATTGGATCAAGTCCAAAGTGAGAATAATTACCCTTTAGAACTGCCAAGTTTTCAGTGTTCAGATAACCCTGGTCTTGTAGTAGGAAAGAAATGTGAGCCAAGGTGCAAAAAGAGTGACTGAATTTTATTAAAAATATTACTAAGGGAGCAGTTTTCTTAGAAGTGGTTTGTTTGCTTTGACCAATAGAAGGCAAAGTAGAGTATCATCTGGTCAAAACCAGAGAAAATGAAAAACATAAAATTTCCAAAATTGCTTACAGTGAACAGGTTCCCACTGGTGAAAGTAGAGAAGAAATTAATAGGTTTTGCTCTATGTTTTCAAAGCTAATAACCAGTTTAGATGGTATATTATTCTCATAACAGACTTGTGAGAGTCCCATATGAATAATTTTAAATACAACTAATAAATTCATACCTAATAGTAACTTTTCATCTTGTATAACTTTTGTTCCTTCCTTAGAAAATTTTTGGTTTCTGACACGTTTCTCTGTTCTACCACTAGCACTCCCACTTAATAAATACTTGAATGGCATGGTCACAATTTACCAACAGTGATTGTGAAAGTAACAGCCCAATAGTGACTAAAATCACCCTTAGGACTTCTGAGGCACCTAAACACCAGAGTGATTCAGAAAATCGTGACCAGGAGTGTAGGTATTTCCGTCCCCCACTAATGTGGCACTCTCCTGGGGCAGTATTATAAATGTTAAATCAGTTGGGCCACCAGCTTTGAAATTATATGATTCTAGAGTATATTTTAAATGTAGAGATTACATTAAAATTCCTTCAAATTTTACATTATTAGGTACATCCTTATTTATGTATCAATATTTCAAAATGTCATGATCCAAACCCATATAAAATGCAACTATGTCCCTATTTTGCAGATGAAGGAACTGATACTTAGAGTAATTAAGAAATTTATCCATGGACACACAGCTTACAGGTGACAGGATTGGGTTTATCCCATGCAATCTTTGCTCAAAGCCATGCTACATACATAACTGGGAAGGTCAAAATGAAAGGTGCTAATTCCAGAAAAACTTTGTGAGTGGGTTTCATAAGAGGGATCTTGTGAGCCACGCAGGGAGAAACTTTGCTGAGTTTCTCAAACTGTAACCTGTGGACCGTGTGTGCCAAAACATCTGGAATCTCTATGAAAAATTCCATTTCTGGATCTTCCCCTAATGCTACTAATTTTTCATTAGTGCCTCTGGTGGTGGAGCCTAGAAATCTCCATTTTTATCCAATCTCCATAGTTTACTGTAATTAAAATTCCTATAGTTTCAGGGCATTTGTATGCTCCTTAGACACTATCTTACCCCACATCCCTAACTCCAGGGACCCCCCTTCACTGACAATCCCTGTTGAACAACTGAAGACTTTCAGGATGTTTTCAGCTGCTGAGCTGCTCTGCAGAGGTGTCAGACTGTAACACTATGACCAACTATGGCATACTTGATCCTTACTCATGCATTTCTTATTGTGTCTCTGACCTTTCTACAGCCATTTTCTCCAGCACATGGACTATTAACTGGGTGTTTGCACCTGAGATAACATCAGTGTTCTGGTAACCTTTCACTCCAGGGCGTAGAGGGCCCTAATACTACCTATCTCAATCAGCTTCCTCATCAGTTGCCTTCTTGGTTGGCCTGATACCATTTCCACAGAGATGGGAGAGGAAAGTTAGTCCCCAAACAGCATCTCACACCTGTGCTATGACTTCCTATGAGGGAAGTGTCTCCACAATTCTCCCACCCCACATCCCTCAACTTGCACACACATATGATTTGCCAAATCTCTTTGAGTTCCTCTTCCATATCAGTCTGCATTTCCCTTCTTAGATATCCCGGCTGGTCTTGCCTCAAACCCAACGTGATTTCAAACAGTTTCATGAAAAATGTTCTTAGGCAGTTTTTTTAATTCAGAAATTCCACTGCTGGGAATCTATTCCCAGGAAATAACTCCAAACAAGGCAAGACTTCATGTATAATGATGTTTATGACAGCATTATTTACACCTAAAATAAATTAAAAGCAATCTAGAAAGAAGTATAAAAAGAGGGCAGTGGTAAATCGAATTACAGTTTAAGCATTCAATGAAACACTATGCAGATATTAAATAGGGGGGTTCATGAAGACTATGCAGGAACATGGACAAATTGCTAATGAAAAGTAAAAAATGTACCTATGTAGGCTGTACTAGTTAGTACTTAGGTACTCTAACCTCATGTATGAAAAGAAAATTAGGAAGACTGGAAGATAATAAAAATGATAATAGCTGTATTATGTTGATAGGATTATGACTGATTTTTCCTATTTCCTGAATTTTTCAAGTATATATGCTTTTATTAAACTGTGTTTTGTTTTTTTTTATAAAGCTCATCAAACTCCCCAGTCAGGATGGCCTGTTTACCTCCTATTCACAAGGCTCAATACATGGAGTAACATTTGACTTCACCTTCATCTACTCAGGTCGGCTCTTTAAGTCCTTTGTTAAAGGTTCTAGAATATCCATCATGAGCACTCTCCTTACCTCTCTTGTAGACCTTATAACAACCTCCTTATAACTCTTTCTGCAACAATGCCCAGTTCCACCTCCTCTTATCTAACCTCCCAAAGTTCAAGTTTCTTATGTCTTAGGGCTCAGTTGAATGGACCCTTCTCGATATTTACATTCTTTCCCTAAGTGATCTCATCTCATTAAGCCATGCTTACATATCAGAAGATTCCCAAATTGAAGTTTCCATCCCTGATCTCTTCCCTAAACTCCAAATATCTCCTTATCTTAAAGCTACTTCATCCGCGGATTTCTGATAAGTATCTCATAGCTAATGTATCTAAACAGAACTCTGGGTTTCCTCTCTATGCACTCCCCACTGTGATTTAATTAATTACCACACAAATAAATTAATAAGTCGGTTCCTCTCAATCTCAGTACTTGGTATCATTATCCACCCTGTTGATAAGGCCAAAAATATTGGTCTCCTTCCTTGCCATTTGGCACCACCACACAGAGTTTCAGAATGTCTCATCAGCTATACTTTTAAATGAGAGATATAAAATATCCTTCTAAATATTCTTCCTGGTGGATTTCTTTTTTTTTTTTTTTAAGATTTTATTGGGAAATTGGGGGAGGGGAACAGCATTGGGGAACCGGGGAAGGGGAACAGACAAGTTGCTGTCCTTTTGATCTTCAGTCTAGTTGTGGAGGACGTTGCTTCACTGGCCCATGTTGGTATCGTCATTGCGCTCTTTCCAGATGAGGCAGATCGGTCGCCAGCCTCTGAATGGCCGCTCACAGCAGCTGTTGGCAGCTCACACCGGCTGCCAGCTGCTCACGCTGGCTGCGGGCCACTCACTGTAGCCTATGGCAGCCCACTGCAGCCTGTGCTGCAGCTATGCTGTCCTGGGGACTCACAGCAGCCCAGCTCCAGGTGGAGCTGTTGTTCACCATCTTAGCTGTAGAGGGCAGTGTCACTGCTCCTCATATGTGGGATCCGAACTGGGTCCGCTGGCATCCCAAGCCAGCTCTTAACCAACGTGCCACTCGGCCAGCCCCCTGGTGGATTTCTTATGCAATATAATGATAAACTATCATCATTTAATATTACTAATAATTATACATTAACCATAATTATATATATAAACTGTTAATATTATTTATTGTACTGTATCTTGTTATATCATAGTGTATTCTTCACACAGCAGCCTGAGTTATCATTAAAACCAAAAATCCCATGTCATTCCTCTGCTCAAAATCCACCAATGCTTATGCAGTTCAGTTAAAATAGAATAAATTTCATGATTTATTATTATTAATAAATTACTAACATGACAGCTCATAAAATCCTCAAAGGCCATATAAGATCTAGTCTCTGTACACTGTTGAACTGCATTCCACTCCAGCCTCTGTCGCTGCCAACCCTCTGCCTTGGACCTCACACATGCCCAGCTATTCCTGCTGTGCAGTTGTCTATCCCTCTATCTGGTATGTTCTTCTCCAGGTCTCGGCTGGACTGGCTCTTTCTCATCAACTCATATGTCACCTCTTCTGAGAGGCCTTCTCTAACCTCAGCAGATCTTCCTATTCCACATCTCTCACTGAAATTTTTAAGCCATTTGTTATATATTTGTCCCCCTCCCCTACTAGAATATTGGCTCTATGACAATAGGTTCCTTGTCTTTTCCTCTTTGTTTTTAAATTCCTTGAGCCTAAAAAACAACAACAACAACAACAAAACCTTTTACCTAAAAAGAACATAGCACTTGGTGGACATATAATACAATTTTTCTTTTTAATACATTTTATTGGGGAACAACCATGGTCATTGGTTACACATTGCTTTCATGCTACAATGGTATAGTTGATTCTTTTAGGGAAGGCACAGCTTACAGTGGCCCATGTGGGGATTGAACCGCCAATCTTGGTGTTATCAGCACCACACTAACCAACTGAGAGCTAACTGGTCACCCCCGATAGAATATTTTTCTGTAAGCTTTTTTATTTGCAGTATATAATCTATACAGAAAAATCCACAAATTCTTATTGTAGAACTCAATGATTTTTTTTTAACAAAGTGAACTCAGTCATGTAATTCCCACCCAGATCAAGATATGGAACATCACCAACACTTCAGAAGCTCCTCTCTTTGTCCCCTCCCAATTATTATCTCCCAAAAGTAACTACTACTCTGACTTACATCATCAGATTAATTTTCCTTGTATTTGAACTTCATATGAACAATTCATACAATATATACTGTTGTGTGTGTCTGGATTCTTTCAATCGGCATTATATTTGTGAGAACCATCCATGTTTTTGTATGTACCAGTAGTTCTTTTGTTCTCATTACTGTGTAATACTTCATTTATCCACTTTATTCACTCTATTCTAGGTAGACATTTGGGTTGTTTCTATTTTGGAGATGTGAATAATGCTGAGGTGAATATTTTTATACCTGTCTTTTATAACACATTGTGTTGGTGTTTCTGTTGGGTATACACCTAGGAGGAGAGTTGCTCGGTCGTAGGGTTTAGCTTTACTAGATTCTGCCAAACACTTTTCCAAAGGGTTTGTGTCAGTTTGCGCTTCTACCAACAGCATGTGAAAATACTAGTTGCTCCCTATCCTCACCAACAATTGGTGTTGTCTGTTTTTCTTAACTGTCGCAGCTCTGGTGGGTAGCTTAGTAGTTTCTCGTTTAGAAGTAAACCAGCTGCCTGGATGGAGAACACCTTTTTTTCTTACTGCTGTTGTGTATTTGTCAACAGGTCAAAGGAACATCCACATTGTGAGGAAGAGAATGGTAGCCATAGCTAGAATAAATTTTTTAAATGAATAAACCCGAATAGAAACAACATGATAAAATCAAAATTTTCTAAAGGGATATACGGATGCTCTCTGATTTTGCCTTTATTGGGTACCGAATGCTTGTCTTAATATTCAAGTAAGGTTTACTTGTTCTGACATTTACATGTAATAGTACCTGAAGGTGTTTCTTAATTTGAGGTGTCTATGGAGCTGCTAAAGGGGTTTGTGGATAATGGTTGAGTTCATTATGATTCTATAATGAAAACTTGATACAGCTTATCATATATATATATATATATATATATACTCATGTACAATAAATTACAGAGTAGTGTTCTGATTTCATCCTCATTGGTGCTTCATATCATTCTTATCTCCAACATTTGTAGTAATGTTCATCTCTCTTTTCTTTAGTGTTCCTCACTAATTCTACCTCTTTACTTATAAATGGATTCAATTTATAGTTTCACATGCTGAGCTGTTATCAGGCAATTTCTTCAACTCTGTCCATTGTTGCTGCTGCCTCTGACTATGCAATACTGGTGCTGAGTTTTCTGCTTCGCTTGTTCTGTATTACCGTCTGTATGCTGCACTATTTCCAGGCAACACCTCTATGACTATAATAATTTTAATCAAGTTGTGTTTTATTCTATCATCTCTTCATTGTTGGAAACTGATTTATTTCAGGAACTCATTTTAGCACTTTTATCAAAAGCACATGTCATCTATGTTTAGACATTTTGATTTGTCTTTGGTTCCAATATTTTAAGTCATTAACTGGGAAAACCACCTATTTGGTGTTACTGACGTGATTGCCTAAGGTATAGGAGTTTAGACTGGGAGACATCAAAGGCCCTTCCAGTACTCTCTTGGTTTAAGTGACATAAGGGACTTACGATGACATAAGGGACTTAGTGGGTCAGTTGCAGTTCTAGCTCCAAGAAACAAAGGAATAGGGCACAACTTGATCTAGAAATCCAATGGAGGCCAGGGTCATGGGATGGAGGACAATCAAAGGATTTGGTTTGTTCCATCACTTCCTTCAGGTCTTTGCTCAGGTGACATATATAAAACAGCAATCCCCACCCAAACCCAGCACTCCCTGTCCTCCTTATCATCATCTGATATATTGCAAATTTCCTGACATACTTTCTCTCCCTCCTTTAAGACATAAGCTGCAAGAAATGCGAAACCTATTTGTTGAGTTTGCTGTTGTATCCCCCAGTACCTAATGTCTCATCCATATTCTTTCCAAACTTCTTCAGGCCCTAAAATTGTAAGCCACACCTTCACACAAAATAGTGCCTGGCGCATATAATACCCATATAAATCATAAATGAATGAAGGATTAAAAACTCCTGCCCCACCCCTGTCCAGAATTCTTTAGAGACCTGGACTACTGCAATTCTATCAGTTGAAAATTCACCAAATACCCCAGGAAGAGAAAAGGAGTTTCATTCATTCCCTCCTCCAATCACATTTATTTTCTAACATATAATTGAGAAATTATGGGAATTTCCTGAGGACATGGAGAATCAGAAATCTGTGTTTAGAAACCCAAAGTTTTGAGGCCTGTGGGTAATGGGAGAAAAGGAGCAAGGACAAGGGAGAAAGTCAGGAAGGCCAAACACAAACCAAATACCTTCCACTTGTGTTCTAGGCCGTATCTCTTCATTTCTTCTCAGTCATCAGATGGAAACTATAGTCTCCTCATCAGATGGAAACTATTCTCTTCCACAAGACAGAAAAGCCCTAAAAACCTCAAGGGCCCCATCCTCTGCTGGGATGGCTGGGAAGTCAAAGGAAGTGGGGCAAATACTCACCATGCTCATATTTGGATAATGAAGTGAAAAGACCTTTTCCCTTGAAGACATTTATAGAGGCCTGGAGGGTTCTGCTATGGATGACAAGGCCATTTGAAAAGTTCAGTAGCCTGGGAATCTGTGAAACAATAGAAAGCAAGCTCTCCTGACTTTTTGAAAATTTCATTTTTTATTATCCATTCCTACTCATTATCATAGCACACAAATGCCCATTGAGTTCCTATTATTCATAAGTGCCTAAGGGCCCAAGGTAATTCACAGCCTTACTCCCAAAGACCTTTAAGATGTTAAGGTTTTTCTACCTTGAGAATTACACAATATATACAGAGGGTGCCAAAAATATGTACACATGTTTTAAGAAAGGAAAAAAACAATTAAAATTGTAGTAGTCAATATATTCATATACCAATAAAATATGGATACAAGTCATGTTTGACTTCTGCAATTACAAGAGGTGCTCAAAGTGGTTACCATCAGCGTCCAGACTCTTCTGATTACAGTGAACTACTGCTTGAGCAACGTTGACCAGAGTCCACTTGTATACATTTTTTTGGCACCCCTGGTATATATACCCCTCTGTGGAAAGAGGAATACTGTACTCCTAAGATAGGACTGATAGAATGCCAGGCCAGTGAAGAGAGGTGCAAAGTGTACCAGCTCTGCTCCTATGAACTTGGTAGCACAGGTGGTGTGGAAATATGAGACCGAGGTACTTCCATGAACTGGACCCAGGCAAGTGACTGGGCTTTAATGCTTCTGTATTTTTGTGGTTGACATTGTTGTTTCCAATTGTTAATCTGTTGGTAGTCAGATATGATTTCTTACTAAGAGACAAATGTATACATAGATGTCTTTGCTTGAAAGTTACCATTAAAATCTAATAGATTGACCTTAAAAAAAATTTTTTGTGAGGAAGAAAGAAAAGCACAAAAATAAGCAGAACAGGTAAGAGAGTTTATGCATTTTCCTAGCTCTTAAAATTCACAGAACACAGTTACTATGAGTGTGTTTGCTTAAGCAGAAATTAGAGAGATTATGAATACCTGTCTGTCTATCCATCCCTCCAATTTCGTGATGGCAGTGGTGAATTGATCTCGGCTGAGAACTACTGAACTTCAGATGCTGAAGGACCTTGGTGATTAGGTAGGCTCACTCTCCCCTTATCAGACCGTAAAGTTCATCTGCCAAAGAGCTCACCAGATGTTTCAGGCCCTGTAATCCTTTGGAAAATCCCTCAGAAATTTCCTTGGAGATCTGTATATCCGTATTTTTAAAAACATATTAACAAAAGATGTGATTTACAGAAGAATATTTTTTCTTTTCCTCCCCTCTCTTTAGTGGTGATATTTGATCTCCTTAAAAGTAAACTCTCTTCAGGGCTGGCCAGTGGCTCAGTTGGTTAAGAGCTCGCTCAAGAGTGCGAGCTGAGCTCTGAGCAACAGCAGCAGTTCGATGCCCAGCCTGAGCTGAGCAGCTGCTGAGCTGCCAACAGGTAGCAGGATGGCTCAGCTAAAAAAATAAAATAAATTAAATAAATTAAAAAATAAATAAAAGTAAACTCTTTTCGATAGGAGTAAGATATGGCACTGTATCTATCACATAGTAAGCATTTATATTTAATATTTGTGAAGTGAATATTGTTCAAATGTACTTCCTTTGTTATGTTTTGTGATGATATTAATTCACTTACTGTGAACAACTGTGAAAATTTCAGAAAAGATAACAATGTGCTGCTTTAAAAGGTTATAAAATTTGATCTAATGGATTTTTAGATGAATAAGCCTAAAGGAAGAAATTAAGCATATAAAGAGCAGAAATTTACGACTTATGTTTCCTCTCTTTCTTATAGTTATAACATGAGTTCTCACAGAGATTTAGGGCTGGAATCCTAAAGTACATTCCTAGCTCCCTGTGTTTTTTTTTTGTTTTTTTTTTAGCTGAGCCATCCTGCCACCTGTTGACAGCTCAACGGCAACTCAGCTCGGGCTGGCATCGAACCGCCGTTGCTCAGAGCTCAGCTCGCACTCTTGAGCGAGCTCTTAACAAACTAAGCCACTCAGCCGGCCCCCAACCCCAGTTTTAAGGATGGGGAAAACTGAGGGTCATAATGATTTTTCCCCTTCCTTTCCTCCTCCTTCCCTTATTAGTTTTTCTCTGGTTTTTGTTTTTGGTGGTTTTTTTGTTTGTTGGTTTGTTTTTGCAGTTGTGTGGATTAGGGTAGAGACTGTGTATGCAGATAATGTATGTTATATAGCATGACTGAAGCACTCTCCTAAGCATTTTCATTAATCATTCTTCAGGGAAAAAAGTTTTTTCCTCACGCAGCAGCGAAACCTAGTTAAGATTGTACAATGGAGTTAAAAGGGCAGTGCTATTATATTAGTCTTGGCACTAGAATTGTCACTGTCATAATAATTTGGTAATATTCTAAAAGAGATTAAAAGGCTTCTCAAAGGAACAAAGTTTTCTATGGAAACAAGATGATTAACCACTTTTATAATCCTAGTGAGATTTTTGGCTTCAACATTAACCTTTACTACTGCCCAAGTTTATTTTAGATTTCTTTTCAATTCCTACAACTCCCCAATTTTAATTTTCTGCCACACTTAATTGGGGTCATTAATGATGGTACTTTATCTCTTTGTTCTCACTGTAGAAAACCAGAAGCCAGCACACTTCTTTCCATGGGTAGTTGAAAGCCAATATGCCTTAGTCATGGGCAAGTTTACACTTGCCCAGGAATGTACTGGCATCCCATCAGTGGTTGAATAAAGAAGATAAGGCAAAGGAAGAAAGCACACCCACCGGAAGAAATTAATTTTATGAAGTTTAGCAGAACTCTAAGGCTTAAAATTCAGGGACAAGGGTTCTTGTCTAGGACAGCAGTGATGCATAGATAGGCAATGTTCCTCATCAGTTACCTGAGCAACATCATCCAAAGGTCCTTGGAGTTGGGGGATGGGCAGCAGGAAGGCATTTTGGAGGGTGAAGTCTTCAGGGTGTCCCTAACCCAGAACTAGGACCGATAGGTTTCTTACATATCCAAGGTTCTGAGTCAGTTGCTATGAGATGCATCCTAGGCATTGGAATTATTTTAATGCTTCTTGGTGATTGTAATATCCAGTCAGGTTGAAAACCACTATCCTAAATGAAAGCCTGGTGGGGAGTTCCAGATCCTCCCCGGGTGAAAGGCAAAGCACTGAGCTTTAGTCAGAAGATTCTTAGGAACCATGTGACCTGGGACCAGCCCCCTTCCTTCCCTCTCCGTGCCTATTTTTTTTGTCTGTACAAACAGGACAATGGTACCCCATGAGGTTGTTGTGAGAATCAAATTTTATAATGTCAGAGCTCAATAAAGTTCTTTAAATGACATACCATGCCAGCATCTAGCACAATACTTACACAGAGTCAGGTACTTGTCAGCCAGAATAGAAGCTGGCACTGTGGGGCCTGAGAGTCAGGATGAAGTAGGCAGTGGCTGCCCTTCAGCCTTGGCCCTGATTGGGGTGAGGCTACTGGTCGTGCTAATACATCTCTGATTAAATAATAATAATAATCGGGCTGGCCGAGTGGCGCGATGGTTGAGCGCTGGCTTGGGAAGCCAGCGGCCCCGGTTCGGGTCCCACATAGGAGGGCCTGTGACACTGCCCTCAAAAAAAAAAAAAAAAAAAAAAAAGTTAAATAATAATAATAATAATAATAATAATAATAATAGCTCAAGTGAAAGAAGTGAAAGAAAATCTTGTCTGTTTTACAAAACAGCTTGCAATCTTAATCAAAATTTCAAATTAAAACTAAAATATTATAAGTTTTATAGCCAGGTGTTACATTTCATTTGGGAAATCCTAATTTAACTCACTGTGGTACCAATTGTCTTTATTATTATTTTAATCTCCCCTCCCCCACTTATTCCCCACTCCACCAGGCAGATTTTAATCAGGTTAGTTTGTTAAACTTGACCCAGCATTTCTTGGCCTTGGCAGATGCCTGGAACAAGTGTGTTATAGCCAGATGCAAACTCCAGATGCAAAGACTGCACTAGTAGTATTATATTATCTGAGCAACATTCTGATCCTTAAGGCTGCACTTTTTTTTTAATGTTTATCTCTACAAGTTAAAGTAATAAATAAACTGATTCGTCAGAAAGTGAATTGAAACCAACCCACCTTACCAAACATTCAATAAGAACATCTGTTTCAGACTGAAGCTTTCTGACTTACCAAGGGGATTTGTGGTGAGTGGAGAGAACAGTCATAGAGGACCTGCCCAACTTTTGTTTGTCTGTCAGGGAACTGTATTATCCACTACGATAGCTTCTCTGTGCTGCAACTTTCATCGCTTACAGCTTCTTCCGTGAGGCCTTCTGCTCTGATAAACTCCATTCTGCAACATGTAGCATTTAATTAGGATTTCATGAATATCATTACAAGTATGCTTTGTTTTATTGTGCCATGCTTTATTGAGCTTCAGAGATGTTGCATTTTTTTTTTTTTTTTGCAAATTGAAGACAAGACCCTCCACCAACAAAAAAGATTATGACTCATTTTATTGTGAAACTCACTTTATTGCAGTAGTCTGGAATGCAACCTGCCTTATCTCTAAGGTATGTCTGTAGTATATGCGATAGTATTTAACGGTTAGATGCCACCACAAGAAATGCAGTACAAGCTACTCCACACTTCAGGGCTTAAATGGTATTTCTCCAGAGAGGCCTTGTCTATCCTCCCCGTCCTATTCTAAACTAGATTCAGCTTTTTTCCTCACTCCATTTCTGTCTTTCCATGTATCTCAGTTTTTAATTATTCCTGTTATTTTTTCTGACTCCCCTCTAGACTAAAACCTCCATCAATGTGTCTGATCTCTGAAAAGCAAAGGAGTTATTGTCTACATAACATTCAGACCTTTAACATGTCATGTTTTATTATTTAAAAAAATCCCAAGGATTATTTGACATCAGATTATAAATCTTGGAAATGAAAATTTTTAAATTACGATTCTAATAGCGTCTAAAAAACAATAACACATAGATGTCGTAAAACAAAATTCTAACAGAAATCATTGTTAACAGTTTTCCTCCATAAGTATTTTTATAACTCTCAGTACATGTATGCATAACTTTTTAAAAATGTACACAAACTGGATCATACCATACAGAATGGTCTGCTCTTTGTATTTTTTACTTCATCATCATTTATCTTGGAACTCTTCCATGTCAGCACCCAAGGCAGATGTAACTGGAAAATTTTATAGCTGTATTGTGTTCATTGTAATTTACTTAACCATTCTCATGTCAACAGACATTTAGATTATGTCCTAACCATCTTTTTGATATTACAAAACATACAATTTAGTATACATTTACAAGTATATCTAAAGGGTATGTTACATTTCCAACAATGGGATTACCAGCTCAAAGGATGTATTCATTTTGATATATATATATATAATATGTAGTTTTATCCTCATGTGTCTTTTTTTTTTTTTTTTTAAAGATTTTATTGGGGAATTGGCGGAGGGGAACAGCGTTGGGGAATCTGGGAAGGGGAACAGACAAATTGCTGTCTTTTTGTTCTTCAGTTTAGTTGCGGAGGATGTTGCTTCACTGTTGGTATCGTCATTGCGCTCTTCCCGGATGAGGCAGATCGGTCGCTGGCCTCTGGATGTCGCTCACCGCGGCTATTGGCAGCTCGCGCTGGCTGCCAGCCGCTCACGCTGGCTGCGGGCCACTCACTGTAGCCTATGGCAGCCCACTGCAGCAGGGACTGCAGCCCACACCATCACAGGGGCTCGCACAGCCTAGCTCCAGGTGGAGCTGTTGTTAGCTGTAGAGGGCAGTGTCACTGGCCCTCATGTGGGATCCGAACCGGGGCTGCTGGCATCCAAAAACCAGCGCTTAACCAATGCGCCACTCGGCCGGCCCTATCCTCATGTGTCTTGATGCACAAGGTATTTGGGAGACTTTCAGACTTTCCAGTGGAGATCTCTGATTAAAGATTCCAATCAAGATAAATGAATCAGGGCCGGCTGAGTGGCGCGGTGGTTAAGCACTGGCTTGGGAAGCCAGCGGCCCAGGTTCTGGTCCCACATATGAGGGCCAGTGACACTGCCCTCAAAAAAAAAAAAAAAAAAAAAAAAGACAAATGAATCAAACCTAGAAATGATCACTCGGTAAAAAGTGAAATTGTACATCTGAATTGCTAGTGGAGAAACAGAGAAAGCAAATTATCAAAAGATTACAGTGTATAACACCATTTAACTGCTAAATTGTAGGACAAAAATAACCCACACTTTGATGGCTTGTCATGTTATTGAAGAATGTATTTTTAGCGAGGCTAAATACTAGACCAAACTAAAGTAGACATTGTCCATTGAAGGTTTCTGTCATCAGGTGTGGAAAGGTTTTAAAAGTAGAATCACACTCTGTCTATAGAGACTTCATGCTGACATGGAGATGCTATTGTTTGGTATCACAAACAGTGTAATCCTGTCTAGAAGCATTACAGTGAATTTTTTGGTTGTTGTTAATTTGCTTAACCTGTTCTGGGATCATTGAGTATTCTTCCTCCACTGTAAACTGTCAAAGACAAATGGTAGTTCAAGTTTTGCTATCAGGAAAATCAGTGACCTCTCCTATGTTTGTAAAGAATTGCTACTGTTGGATCAGGTGTTGCCATGTTTGACAACTAATAAAGTCTCACACCTTTTTTTTTCTTTTTCTGATTATAGGATATAAGTGTAATAAAACAATTTTTTTTGTCCAGTCCTGGAAGGAACTAATTGCACCTTTGTTTATTGACTCAGGGAGGTGGGGGGCTCAGTAGAGGGGTAGTTTGTACTTCAGATAAAAAGTCCTTCAGAAGCTGTTTTGATTCCAAAATACTTTGCATTTAAATTGAGGGCCTATAAGGGAACAATGTAAAAGTGGTTTCATCAACTATTGGTGTTCATATTGAGAGAATTGAAAGCATTATTGATGACTTATAATTACAGCTCTTTCTTCCCAGGGCAGAATTCTGAAATTCTTATAGTAATTACTGAGATGTTCCACTTTGACTTTCAGATGACAATAAAATTGTAAAGCTAGAATGCAGAGTCATTCAACCTTTTCTCAAATTCATAACTGGTCAGACCTCATGATAAGAGCCTGGGTTTGAAAGATTAGCCATAGCTCTCACATTTCTTTAAATAGTACCCCCCACACACCCATAGTTATACCTGTAAAAGAAAAAATGAATACAAGCTGAAAGTGAGAACTTGTTTTCCGAACGTTTACTCTAGACGTCCCAATGTTTATTTATCAGATGATGTGTTCAAAAGAGACTCCCAACCATGAGCACACATATCTCCTCCCAGTATTCTGTCAGCACCATAAATCTTTTGTGTCAGAATTTGAACTTTGTTTATATTATACATATGCATTTATATATTTACATGCTTATCAGCCATAGAGATTCTCTCCCTGCCCTGGTGAATACTATAGTATCTGACACTTGATGACATAGATGTTGATACGATAAATGACTCCAGTTTTCCACCAGTCTAAATGCCAATGTGGGAAAGCCTTACAAGCAGGTTATTTATTCAATGTATCAATTGAATATTAAATTTTAGATAGTCATCTATTTTAAAAGTATATTTTAAAGTTGTCAATCTAATATATGTTTTGTTTCTAATAGACAAACAATGCAGAAATGTATGTAGTACAAATTAGAAGTTTCCCCCTTTCCCGCCACAGAGTATCACAGCTAACAGGCCGATGTGCTTTCTTGGCACCTCCCTGAGAACATACATGCCATGGCACATAGATAATGATGAAGAAGCAGGCTTTTTCTGGACTAGGAATCCAGATTAGTTTGAGAAGAAGCAACTCAGCTCCTCAGGGCTGTGGTTTACTCCACATCTCCTTACTGCACAGTGCCTAACGTAACTGAAAGAGCAGAAACATCCACTGCTCCCTCTACTGAGCTCACTCCTAGTCCATCAACTGTTACCATCAAAACAGGGCTTTAACAAGAAAAATGATATATTTCTTCAAAAACAAAAAAGGATGCTGCTGTGACTGTACAGCTGGGATGTGATGTAGTGGTCATCTGCCCTCATTAAACAAAGTGGCCCAGATTCTCAACTTCTTTGAGGCCCCAGATTTAGAATAATCTTTATCATCTGGTCAAAAGATAAATTTCACATGAACCAGATGCTTTTCTATACCAACAGTCTCTCCTTCAAGACATTCTATGGAAAATGCTTATTTCACATACTACTGTGAACTTGGTAGTGATTTCACTTATTTTATGAAAAACTGGCTCATGAAATAAAAGTTAACAACATAATCATCAGTGAAATCATATTCTCTGTGTATCACTTTCCTAGCTTTTAACTAGGGTTAAGTAGCCTTCTCCTCTCCTACGTGACACAAGGAGATGAGAGAGATAAAGTGATTGACAACACTAAAGGACAGACCAAGTAAAGCCAATAGTAACAACAGTAAATAGTAATATTATAAAATAATAACAAATAAAACCTTATATTCAGCACCTATCTATCAGAGGCTCTATGCTAATTAAATACCTACCTATATTTTGTCTTACAAAATTTATAGAAGTAATTTACAAGCTAGATAAGGTTATCATTTCAGATGGAGAATGACTAAGAGAGATTAAGTAATTAGCACAGTCATGAAACTAGTAGGAGAGAGAGAGAGAGAGCTCTGGTTGGAATTTGCAACTCTAATCTAGTGGTAGTGGCTTAGAGTAGTTGAGAACTTTGATGCGCTATCCAGACATGGCCAGAAAGAGTGTCAAGATTGATTAGTCATGAGTATCTGACTTGAGTATAAGTATGGACCGGAGGTAGCACAGCATAAGCTGCATACTTGTCTCTTCCATCATAGCATCTCTCAAGATGATGTAACTTAGGGAGGAAAAAAATGTCACCTACTTAAGGTCTATTTTGGTAAAGTATCACAGTTGAAGGGCCTTGTGCCCAGTTATAATGAAAAGCCACATGGTTGCAAAGTTGTGCAGTGGCTGAGATGTGCCAGGGGCAGAGCTATTGGCTTCCCAGAAATAACAATCACCCCATTTGCCACGCAGCTCCCCTGATGGCTCCCCAGCAGAGCATTGTCACATCCCAACAAAGCGGCTTTGCCTACACACACACGGGCCTGATGGCTGGCACCGACAGTTTCCCTGAGAAATGCACTGTCCTCTGTTTTGAGTCAGCCTTATTGTTCAGAGTTCAGGGATTGAGGCTTATGTCCAGATATGGGACAATGATATGTGCTATATTCTTGTTGTCAGCAGTATTGTGGGTCACCATGCTATCTAAACGTTCAAGTCTGCAATGCTCTGAAATGACCTCCTCGCACCCTAACCCACACACTTGAATACCTATTTATCTCTTAGCTCAAATACCACTTCCTCTGAAGTCTTCCAAGACCGCCACTACCACAAGCAACAAAGTTGGCTTATTGATCCTTGTCACCCTAGCATTTAGGACAGTGCCAATAAATCTTTTAACAGTTGAAAGAATAAGTTAAACTGTGCCGATCCTTAAGAAATTGGGTGTAGTTAAACTACAATGATTTCTGTGACTCAAGAAGATGAAAGGATATGGAATAGTTAGTAACTATTCCAAAGGTATTTTTCTTGGACCTACACACAATCTATTGGCAAAATATAGTGGAGGAAGGGCTTTGTTTCCTGGGTGTGGTGGGCTGCAGTGCACAGGGTGAAACGTGCCCTGTAAAATGGGCTGATGATGATTCAGAAAAATCATAGGTCTGGGGCTAATGAGCAGAGGCTGAGACATATTGGAAGTGTGTCATTTGTGTGTTTCTTTGCTTTTGATATGTACAAAAGCCATTGAAATATCTCCCACTGGTCTACGAAAAGCAGATAATTGATGTAGTAAGTAGTATACCAGCAGTACCTATGACTACATGCATTTTATAGCCACAAAATGTTAACTAGTATTCAAAAGTCTATGAACATCAAATCTTGTATGTTGTGCTGGGATGCTTTGGGTTGCAAGTAATAGAAAGCAAAACTCCAAATGACTTATATAATAAGGAAGCTTTGTCTCAAAAACAGAAGTCTTGAGGTAGGGTCACTGAAAGATTGATTAATTCAGCAGCATAATCACATCTTAAAGGACCACTTTGCCATCCTCTCTGAGTTAGCCTTGTTCTGAAGGTAGCTCCCTCGGCTGTAAGATCGCCTTTGCATTTCCAGGCAACAAACGGTGAAGAGCAAGAAAACCTTTCTCAAAAAACCCAAGCTGCCCTCTCTCCTCACAGCATATTGGCTAGAATTGGGTCAGTGCCTTTCATAACAAATCAATTGATAAGGGAAATGGAATTGCTAAAACTTGCTTAGGCAATTAAGTTTTACCCCTAAACTGAAGATAAGGTCATCTTCTTTGGGAAGCTGTTGGGAAAACTGGAACTAAATCAGGATTCTTTTAATATAGACAAGGCGGATGAGACTTGTCTCAAGTATGCAGCCAATCGTGTGGGCTACGTATGCTCAGTGGAGATAAATCCCGCATTCATATTTCCATACTTCCTTCCATAGTAGTGAATCAAAGTGCCCAATATGCTAATAATCTTAAACTGATGATTTCATGTTAAAATTTAGCCATTACCTGATGAGGTAAAGGTAAAACATAAAAAATAAATTCAGATGAGACAGAATATTCTCCATTACCTGACTTCACCAATGAAATTCAAATTCCCCACTCCCAAATTAGGATAGTTTATTAAGACTTAGGTCATTCTTTTAGGAGGGGGCATTTCTTTGAGATAAGGAAGTGAGAAGGAGACAGCCTTGGGGTGAACACAGGAAGAGGAAATATATGCAAAGATCCTGAGACAAAACTTATGGGATCTGAAAGTGCTGGAATGATCGACACACAGCAAGCAGGAAGAGACTTGCAGGAGACAAGGGTGGAACTGCTGGAGAGAGGGGCCTTTAGAGCTTTGTAGGTTGTGGTAAGGAATAGAGAGTTTCATTCTAAGTACAGTGGGAAGCCACTGAAGGATTAAATAGGATCTACAAGTATAAAGTGACACCAATAATCCAACATATAAAAGGCAGGATCCTTTCTTATGTTGGAACGAGTAACTCCATTTAATGTATGGCGTATGTCATTAGAGAAGCCACTTAACAAAGTCCCAACTTCATTACCTTGGTTCTATGCAAAGTTGACCTTTAGTTCTAGTGGTGGATGCATGTTTATGGAGAGGGTAGCCTAGTGGAATAACTTATTCTGGAGCAACTGTAAGACATCTTAACTAAACAGCGGTGCCTCTGAAGAGACAAAAGTTCCTGTTTCCCAATTTGGTGAGGCTGCTACTCATTTCAATAATTGTTCATTAGTTTATCTCCTGACTTCTAGAACCTAGAAGGACATGCTACCAGAAGAAGGGTTGGCAAGCACATCTCCCCACATGGTCATGTAAGCCAGCTCTGTCACAGTCATGTATGTGGTTTGCACACACTGGGACATTAGGAAGGGGGTTACTTCCTAACGGAGTCCACTCGTTCCATTTGCTAAGTCCTTTCACGCTTGAGGTTACATCACTGAACTCAGCACATTCTAGAGCTTTCCTGGTTCCTTTGCAGTTCTTTGATAAAAATTTCATATGTCAGTTTATTTCTCAGCAATCTGTCACCTTCTCAACCATCTTTGAGCACCTGTGCCTATGTGGAGAAACACATGACCAGGCATTGAAGAATCGTGTTTGAACAGTATTAACACATGGTTATGGGAAGCTCAGAGGAGTGAGCTTGAGTGGGCTTCCTGGAGGAAATGACAGTGGAGCTAAGCCTCGAAGGAGGTTTCTTCTGGCTTCTGTGAGAAAGACGGATTAGAGAGTAGAAAGGCATAACCAAGGACAGTGGTTTGGAGGCTGCTGCAGGAGGCCAAGGAGACTTCAAGGAGGCCTGGGCCATCCAATGTATGAGAAGAGTTGGATGAAAGAAATAAACAGATATTCCAGGAATAGAGCCAGGGGGGCTTGGAGAATGATTAGACATAGGACAAGACTGAGATAATTCCAGGAGTTTTCAGTCAATCCTATCTCATCCCCAAGGCACAGTTCTCAAGCTAAAACAGGAGTCCCAGAGTTCTTCATGAGATCCTACCCTGGATCCATTCCCCTTTCCCATGACCTCTTTTTGGTACACTGATGAAGAATAAGTGGTATTAATGTATACTCCGCAGAATAAAGCCCTGAGAAGTTTCATTACTGTTATTCATGGAACATTTTAAGATGCTTCTGGGTAAATGTAAATTATTAGGATTCATCTGTGCCTATTTACTACCAATGGCAGACAGCCTTCTTAGTACGGTTACTGTCAGAAGTGAAATTATTTTCCTAAATGTTGTTTCTTTTCTCTTTTCATTATAAAGTATATTTGGTGCTCTTCGAACTGGTGCTTATATGGTGTACATTTTGATGACCAAAGGCCTGAAGCAGTCAGTTTGTGACCAGAGTTTTTACAATGGACCTGTCAGCAAATTCTGGGCTTACGCATTTGTGCTAAGCAAAGCACCCGAACTAGGTGAGTGTCTTGTCTCCTTCCATGTCCTCCTCCCCAACCCCCTTTGTAGCTACATAGCCACAATATTTATTTAAAACAAGTGAACAAACAAAACAATTTGAAGGTCCTGTTTTGTTGGTTGCAGGAAAATTAGAATGCATGAATTTGAGTTCTCGACTAATTTCACTTTTTCTCTCTTTCCTCCCTCCCTCCTTTTAAAAAACTGTACATTGTGTATATGAAGAGCAAATAGTTTACATAAAATGTGCAGATTTCCAAGCATTACTAAATATGCACTTCTAAAATCTACATAGCCCCTCCTCTTGGACCCATTAGCGCTCAGCTAATATTAGAATATGAGCAAAAATTATCAACATGACTATTTCCAAGTCCCATGTCAAAGCATACTTCCATTTCTGGAGTTAGGATTCAGACTAGGAAATTAAGCTTTTCATTTGGGTATCCTCTCATGTTCTCATTAACAAATGCTAAGGGTTGGTTTCTGGTGTTGCTTGATTTTAATCATCAAAGAGATAGGCCTTGTTCTTTGGAAATAAATACTGAAGTATGTAAGGATAAAGGACCTGATTCTGCAAATAAATAACTCTCAAATGGTTCAAGAAAAATATTTTGTAGTGTGTGTGTGTGTAAAGAGAGAAATTAGGGCAAAATGACAACAATTGGTGAATATGGTTGAAGTATATACAACAGTTCTTAGTTTTATTCTTCTAACTCCTGTAAGTTTGAAATTATTTCAACATTAAAAAGTTAAATAAAAAATACGAGTGATTATTTAAAGAGAGAGAAGAGAGAGAGGGAGGCAGGGCCGGGGGGAGGAGGCCTTGGAGAAGAGGAATGTAGTTCACCTTCTAAAACCTAAGTTTTAAAATAACTGGCTGTATTTGTAGATTCCTAAGATTTTTCCTTCAATTTTTTGATGGACTTGAATATAACTGTGGCACAGGTTAGAGCAGAAACAGTAAAAAATTAAGTGGCAGTGAATTGATATGCCACAGTTCTCCAGGAAAATATTTTTATTGCCAAAGAAAGGGATCTGCTGATGATAATAAGCTCTGAGTTCATCCATGAGCAGAGCTGACAACTGTCTCACAACTGGTACATATCCTTCGGGAAAATCTATCTATCCTCTGGGTTTCTTAATTGTTTTAAACCTGGCATTAAGAATTGTGAGGGGCCGGCCGAGTGGCTCAGTTGGTTAATAGCTCACTCAAGAGTGTGAGCTGAGCTCTGAGCAAAAGGCAGTTCGATACCAGCCCGAGCTGAGTTGCCGTTGAGCTGCCAACAGGTGGCAGGATGCTCAGCTAAAAAAAAAAAAAATTGTATGTATTAAGTATGTATTTATTTATTTATAGATTGTGTTCTCTCCCCTGTTTTCCCTAAAACAGGGGCAGAGGTGGTAATTTCATTATAAGCTACCGACAGTATAAGATACCAACAGTCTTTCTGTAAGGCATCTGTAGTTCATGTTCTGTGTTTATTCACAAAGGCTACGAAGTGTCTGATATGTGTTAGCAGCCTACCTACTTTCCAGTAAGTGCTGTACACCTGCTGCCTACAGATGCTTGGCAACTGGTTTGAATTATTGGTTTGACCAGTGTCTTTCCAGGTCAAAGCAAGAGAAGAGCAGCAGGAGAAAACTTTTTCTGAAAACCTTTCTTATGAAAGGGGCATGGGTATGAAGATGATTCCTCCACTCTGTCCACAATAACTAGATCCCTGTCATGTGTGTCCCCATTGAGAGCCTCTGTCATCTTAGAGTGAAATGCATTAGTATCAATTTATCCCTTCATTCTTTGAATAAATTTATATTGAGCACCTATCATGAGCTTATCTTCTTCATAGAGTTTCAGATCCCTTATACAGATATTTTCATGGTCTGAGTACCCTTTTTCCATTTTAAAATATGTATTTTATAGTAGCCTTCCCAAAGTAAGTGCTGAATCAAAACAGATCCAAAAATCAGTGCCAGTACAGTGTCTCAGAAACAACCAGCCCTAGACCTCCTTTTGTGAATGTATTTGTTTGAATGCCTTTCCTTTTTGTTTGTTTGGGGAGTTAAATTCCTACCCAGGTTTTGCTTTAGAAAACCTTGTCACTACCATTTAATTGAAAAACATTTATCCATTTGAATTATTTAGAACGTTTTTTATCCCAAGTTCTGTTTTTCAATATAGATTCTGGACTCCCTTCTCTGCACCAGGACAAAAAATTCTTTGAAGAAAAAAGAACAGTTCTTCTCTGTTTAATATCGAAACTCTATATTCCCCCCCAAACCCACATGCTTGTAGTTTTCACTAAACTTTCTGTTTTATTGTGGCAAAATATACCTAAAATTTACCATTTCTAAGTGTACAGGGCAACGGTATTAAAAACATTTGCAATCATCACCACCATCCATCTCCAATATTTTTTCACCTTCCCCAACTGAAACTCTCTACCCATTAAATAATATCTCACCATTCCGCCTTCACTAAAATCTTATTAGCAGGAAAGGCATTCTGTTTCAGCAGAAATCAATGAGCTCATTTTAGTGAATTATAGGGTTGCAATCTACTAGAACAAATGGAGGGAAGAGAGCCACCAACTTGCCTGTGTGCCAAAATCCTGGGACGCCTGCTGTTTGAATTATATTAAAACCTGCTGAGATTGGGTTTTGTTAAAACTTGGAAACATCTGCTCTGAGTCTAAGTCTTTGCTCGGTTGAACTTATCTTTATTTTTGAAACTGACTCAGCAGACAGAGCTCCAGCTAACTCTGCTAAGAGGAACGCAGCAGCCTGTGACAAACCACACACAGAGTAGGTTCTCTGTGACTCTTGGTGGCCCTGCACACACCCTGGGGATTTCTTAAGTGCTGAAGGGACACCTAGGTATGAAAACTCCATGCCCTGCCTGCAGCCTGGCTCTTTCCTGAAAACAGTTGAACCAAAAGTTAGAGAGACTGAGTGGTCAAGAGAAAACAAAGCAAGGGTAGCTAAAATATGTGACATTTCTGAAACGTTCAAGAGTCAAAAGTCCCAAGTACTTAATATTTAGCCAAAACCTTTTCTATAGTGTCAGCTGGACCTTTGGCTGGGAAACATCACAGTGCCTGTCTTTAGTTTGCATTTCTAGGATACTGTAGCTTTTAGCGAGCCTGTAAGTACCATGGCTTGGCATGACTGGCTCGTAAGAAATCAAATGTGCTAATATGTGGTTTTCCAGAAGAAAAAAAATGTAACTGCCAGAGTGGTGAGACTCTTTAATCTCAGCTACAATATTAAAAGAACCATGAGAAGCCTTGGGGAGCCCTTCTGGAACCCCATCAGCTTTCCCTCGCACAAGGGAAACTACCCTTCTCTGGGTCAGTGGCCTTTTTGAGGACAGTAACCTTGATTGGAGTGGTATTCTTGAGAGGCTCCAGGGCCATTACTGGAAGATCCTCATCTTCAGTCTCCATCTAACATGCTGTGTATATCTGTTCTTAAAAAAAAAAAAATTCTTAAGTAAATTCAAATTAATTTCATTTTGAAGATCTCATGACATGTCCTTCATTCCCATCTCCCTATATTAAATGGAAACACCTAGTGTGTCACCGATCAAGCCTGAGACTCCCACTCAGACAGGAAAAACAAAGCAATTCTCAATTCCAGAACTGTTGGTTCCACTTTCCATTCACAATAGCACATCCCAATACGGTCTTTTCTTTTGTCTCCTACTACTTTCCTCACAATGAAATTGTTCTTTAGACAATAAAGTTTTAATATAAAAGTGATGGTAGAGTTCAAATTAAATCTATACGAATGTAAAAGGATGAAATGCGTATTACTTTATGGCAAATAACTTTTATTACAATGTCTTTGGATATTTTGTGGGATTTATGTCTTAGTTATTGCTTAGAGGTTCATAAAAGATATCTTCTCAATTATAAATGACTAGATTTGTTTTTAACACACAGTTCCTTGGACTTCTTTCTACCTTCTTTCCATTGTGAACAAAGGTGGACTGGAATTATTGTGCCTACATGATCACCTACAGAGGGAAGGGAGGTACAGAGTAATAATTACATAGAAATAGTGGATCTTTGACAGGCAAACAAAAATAGCACAGTTTAACACTAAGAAGTAGACCCAGGTCTCCTAATACCAGTTTTGTCCCTTAGGTAGACAAATGAGTGTTACCATCACCATCGATCATTATCAGCCCATCTGACAGTTATAGGCAAAATATGTCAGGTATCTCACAAGAGAAAAGAGGACTTCAAAGAAAATCTTATAATAGGTTCAGAAATGCAGCAACCGGCAACTTTTCTGTTCAAAGCAAATATGAAGTAGTGATAATTCAGTAGGAAAATAAACTAATATCTCCTGCTGAATTAAATAGAGCACTGCCTATATTATTTCAGCTATGGCCATCAGAACCTTAAAAGTCTTTCCAAGGTCCAGCATTCGTTGACCTTCTCTTATGCCAAATGTTTTAGGGTACCATTGAAGTATAAGGCATAAGACAAGAACAAGTCTAAATCCCTTTGTGCTTAATTAAATTTCAGAATAGAAGAAAGGCCACCTAGTTCTATTTGATCTACAAAAGAAAGTCAAACTTCAGTTCACCAAAGGCCATGGAAGATGTTGGTTTTTCCTATATCTGAGAATTATAAAGATAGGAAAGAGAATGAAGCATTTGCCTGCATGAACCCTGTTTCTGTTCCATATCCAGTGTCTCTTCCTCTTTTTTTTGTACTTGTTAATGGAATTGGGTATATTTGTTCTTCATCCATTTTTATGTAAGTGTTCTACAGTATATTTTTCATAATCCGTAAACTTCTTAGAAAATCATTGCAGATATATAGATACCTGAGTATGTAAATACTCTATAATATAAATTCCCTACCTTAGAAAAGGGATAGTGTTAATAAAATTTTGATAACTCTGGAGAACTTTTTCAAAGTTAATTCCATAAAAATGTATGTCAGTCTCAGTTTTTTATTACTTGATTCATTGGAATAAAATATTCCTATTACCCTTTTCAGCAAATATGGTAGAAGATGACTTGTGTTCTCTTTTTCTGTTTTTGCCTTTTGTTTATATTTTACTTTTCTAGGTGCCACATGTCAAGCGATCACGTTTTACAGGGAGCTTACAAAGATATATTTTTAAGGGGTCCCTTTGTCATGTACCAAAGAAAAATAGTTTACTGCTCCAGAGAGGCTTAAGAACATCATTCTGGGCACTTGATTTCTAATCTGTTTTCTTGATTGATAAGGTCACTTGACTCTTCCAGGAGATATTTTCTAAAATATATGATGGAGTTGGAAATTAGGCAACATGGTTACTTAAAATGTCCCTTCCAGATCAAAAATTAATGAAATTTTGTGCAAAAAACCTTTTTGAAAGTAACACTTATTTAAGTTCTTACCATGTGCCTATTGATTATCCTACTTCATCCGTCAACAATTCTAAGCTACTATTATTAGCCCCATTTTACAGATGAGGAAACGGGAACATAGTGAGAATAAGTAACTTGCTCAAGGTCACAGAGCTAGTAAATATCAATCCAGGATTCTAACCCAGCCTGTCTTACTCTCAAGAACTAGTTCAAGAGATCTGCTTTTCTTGCTAAACTTGAAAATATCGCTATGTCATGGTGCAAGGGCTCACTGGCATTTTGTTCCTCATTTGTCTTTCAGGAGATACAATATTCATTATTCTGAGGAAGCAGAAGCTGATCTTCCTGCACTGGTACCACCACATCACTGTGCTCCTGTACTCCTGGTACTCCTACAAGGACATGGTTGCCGGGGGTGGTTGGTTCATGACTATGAACTACGGCGTGCACGCCGTGATGTACTCTTACTATGCCTTGCGAGCAGCGGGTTTCCGAGTCTCCCGGAAGTTTGCCATGTTCATCACCTTGTCCCAGATCACCCAGATGTTGATGGGCTGTGTCGTTAACTACCTGGTGTTCTCCTGGATGCAGCATGACCAGTGTCACTCTCACTTTCAGAACATCTTCTGGTCCTCACTCATGTACCTCAGCTACCTTGTGCTCTTCTGCCACTTCTTCTTTGAGGCCTACATCTGCAAGATGAAGAAAACCGCGAAGGCTGAATAGTGTTGGAACTGAGGAGGAAGCCAAAGCTCAGGGTCATCCAGAAAAATAATAGACAAAAGAAAATGGCACAAGGAATCACATATGGTGCAGCTAAAACAAAACAAAACACAAGAGCAAACAAAACCCAAGGCAGCTTAGGGATAATTAGGTTGACCTAACCCAGTAAGTTTATGATCCTTTTTGGGTGAGGACTCACTGAGTGCCCCTCCATCTCAAAGGACCGCTGCTAGAAGACCCTATTCCCTCTTTATCTGTCAACTTTAGGACAAAAAATGAGAGCAAAAGTGAGCCAGAGGCAGAGAGAGAGAGAAATAGAACGGCAACAAAGGCTGTTAACACTGTATGAAAAGTATTTACGAAGTGTTATATTTCTCTACGGATGAAAGAAGTTTACTTAAACTGTGCGAGCGCATGCACACACAATCCTTTCTAATCTTTTTGACACTAAACTGGAGCCAGTAGACTAGATGAAAATTGAAGAGACACAGGGTGTGTATCTAGAACATGAATGCTTTTTGCAAAAATTAAAGCCTTTTAAGAAAGGTTAGTTGTAGACCCCACGAGAAACGATGTCTTAATCACCTCTTATGAAAATGGATATAAACAACTATATTTCACCTAAGAAAGACTGGTGTGTTTCCCTTCCCAATATAGCTTCAGGCTAACGAGTTTGCCAAAATTAAATGGGGTACAATATTTTTTCAAGGCTCTTCTGAGAGGACGGAAACAGTGCAACTCAGTGCTGGAAGGGGCAGCTGCATCTCGGAGCATTTGGTAGTTTAACAGTAATTTCTACTCTTAAATGAGATATGAAGCGTTATCCTTGGTTCGGGTGCCCCGGGCTTTTGAACAGAAGAGTAAAGACAGAATAGAAAAAGATAAAACTCAACCAAATGGTTTGAAAATGGATTCTGTACTACATGTGAAAAGGTTCAACCCAATACCATTCTTGAACTGGGAAAGGGAAAAGACCGAAAGACGTGAGCTGAAGATCAATAGTGTATATCCCTCCCTGTTTGACTCCACACGTACTCATAACTTTCCACATGAAACCCTGTGGTACAGTCCATATTTTCTATATTTTTGTGAATTTCAAAAAGAAATCTGCAGAGCTCTTTCTGATATTGGGTGAACACTGTGTTTCTGCATCTTCTGCATTTGCTCCCTAAGCAATGTAGAGGTGCGTAAAGTGCCCTCTGCTGGTCAAGTGGAGATACTTCAACAAACACTTCATGGGAAGTTTGGCTGGAACCGTTAACAACAAAGGGCCCTCTAAGGACTTCTCCTTCAAATTTTAGATGATATAAAATACATGTCATATTTTTGGCCAAATCAGAAGACATTCTTCCTGCTTCAAGTCAGCTTCAGAAATTTTTTTAAAGGGACTTTCGCTCTGGAACTCAGAAAATCAATTAAGAGCCATATTCTTTAAAAAAAAAAAGCTAGATAATATAATATCGGTAATATTTCAGTCCTTTACAAGCCAAATAAATGTGTAAACATTCCTAGTATTTCAAAGAAGCAATTATGTAACGTTGTTCAATGTGATATAATAGTATTCTAATTGGTTAAATAGCTTATTGATTAGACAAACTAGTTGAAAAGATTAGGGGCTACTACACTGCATAGATTATACACGTATAACCACACATGTATGCACACAAATGTGGGGTACACCGAATTTCAAAGCCCAGATGAATAGAAACATATTTTCTGGCTAGCAGAAAAAGAAGCTATTGTTTATCTTTCTTGCTTTATTTGAAAGTGTGCAGTAAAAGGGATTTTTTCAAATTATTTTTATATTATTTTAGCTTTAATTGTGTTGTCTTCGTGAAACAGCTGCTCTGCTTCTCTGTCAGAGATGACAAGGGCTTTCTCAGCATCTCATTTATGTGTGGAATTTATTAGAATAAAGTTTTATTCCATTCTGTGTGAATGGTTTGAACAATGAACAAAGAATCCATGCAAACCAAGTCATGACTGACAGACTGGGGTGGGGGCCAGGGGTATGCAGAAAGGGAAGCTGGTACATCTGTGTTAAATTATTATGAACAGTTTATGATGTCTTGACATTGGTTCGTAGATAAGAAACAATTAATGGAGAAATGTATTAGGACAAAAGCTGACATGAGCTGAAAAGAGAGGTCTGGCTATAACAACTAATAGATTCTTAGGATGCAAAAAAACATTATTTTGAGCTTTGAAAGTACATGATACTGTGCAATAAGCTTTTTTTTTTCTTATAACAGAAAATAAGCAGAATAATTAAAATGAAGAAAAGACCAAATAACAGCTGACTTGAGTTTAATTGTAGGACCAGTTAGAACTCCTCTGGTTGATTTGGCTTAATTATTTAGTCCATTGATTTATCATTGATCATTTAATACAGGTTAGAATAAGGAAATGAGCATAGACCTTAAATAGATTCTAAGTGATTCCCAAGCACTTTCATTTTGATGCAGTTTCATACTTGTGTTCTCTTGTGAAATAATTTAGAATTTTTGTTTACAGGTTGAATGTCTAATAAATCGTTTTTAAATTAGCTAAATATATCTAAAGGCATTTCCAATGTTTATCATGGGAGGAGAAAAAACACATTAAAAAAACAATTCTGGTATTACAGGTTCAGTACAATGTTTTTAACATCTCAGCTTAACTGCTTACTTATATCAAGATAGGAGGCTGGATCACTGCTCTATGGCCAATCTGAAACCTACCAGAGAATTGACTGCCACATAGTTAATCCTGCTGTCAGTTAACATTCCAGAAAAACTTGGGCAAACAAGTTTTTATAGCTGCCCCACTATGCTGCAATCAATTATCTTTCTATTGAAGATTTTCCACTGCATTCCAATTACAGTATGGTGAAAACATTCCTGCATTGAAGAAAGAATCTTTCATTTCATATAAGTATATGCAATTTGATTTATCAGGTCTGAGCATCAACCCACGTCTATGAGTTTGCATTGAAAAGCATTCTAGTGAGAAATGCTCTATTTATAGCGCAGGAGGTTTTATCTGGACCTCTAGTTTTACTAATGAGAGAAGAGCAAGTGCTATATTCATATCCAGTGCCAGACAAAAGTACCAAATAAATCATGTATTGAGATGATTATTCCAGGCAATTGACTCATCCTTCTAATCACAGGCCACTACAAAAATTAGGGGAGGGACGATACATAGATATATATTGTTTAAGGGGAAAGAGGATTGATTACATCTCCAATACTTCACCTGTCTATTAATATAGCTCTGGACTGAGTCAGAAACTCAGTCCATTTGAGTGGGATTTTTGTAGGATTGAATGGAAGAACACTTCTAGGACAGAGACCCACAAAATTTTTTTTTTAATCGGATGTTGTATCCTCATGATGAGATCAAATAAAACCTGTTGCATTGGAGTAACAAATTACCTAAAGTCAATTACACTGGAGTAGAATATTCCAGAAGTCTGGCCTCATTCCCAGACTGCTGAATTCCCTGGGAGAGACAACATGCTCTTTTCTTTATCCTGGTAGAATAGCCTCTCAGTGACTGTGTGTCACACGTCTGATGTCAGCTCTCCCACACATCCTGAGGGCTTTTCCAATTTAATTAATGATTCTTTAACACCGTTATTAGATTTGGCCACCTGCTGGTTCAAGAGAGTTGTTAGGAGGGTGGAGAAGATCACAAACTTTGCCTCCCAGAGTTCAGTGCTTTGAGTTGTATGTGCGTGGCCCATGTCTGTCTTATTTAGACACTTCCCTGAAAGCTTCCACCCTGGAAAGTATTGGGTTGTCGGAAAAGTCATGACGTATTTTTTCTAGGTTTTTTGTTGTTGTTGCAAAAATGCGTTCTGACTTGCCCGACAACCCAATACAATTGTTCAAGAATTCCATGACGAAAGCCCAGAGCTTGACAGTAGTCCATTCTTTTTGTTTTTGATAATACATATTTTGTTATCAGTTTGGGTTGCAGAAGAGCCTATGTTCATGCTGTGAGCCATTGTCTCTTGTCACTTTTTCAAGGTTGTTCTTCTGCCCCTTTTATATTTACATACAAGACCAGATTCTTTGTGCCTCAAACCTATTACCATCAAGAGATTTTGCTAAGACTGCACTGCAGTAAAATGAGAGCTGATAAAGCAATGATACTCTTATTTTGTGCTGACAATCAGTAGGAAGTATTAGGTCCCAGTTTTCCAATGAACCAACAGCCTCTGTGTGCTGGTACCCGGAGACTTGAGCAAAACAAGTTTCGTGCAGGTAATAGCATTTTCTTGAATGTCAGTTGTGACAGACCGATGTAAACATCCTTGAGCCATATGGCAGAACCCATAGCTAACGAGGCCAGGGAGGCACACCTGCAGATCATTGAAGAATTCTCACAGGCCTGTTGAATCATCAAGTTACTTTCCTCATTCTCAGACGCTGAAAATTCAGGGCTCACAGAAAGGTTTTAAACAATAATCTGCAGGCTTCCCTTCATTCTGAATCACACTTTAAAAAATAAAAAATGACACAAGTTCTGGCACTAAAGAGACAGACAATGTGAGCATACCATGTGTGGGCTCTGGGTAGGCAAAATTCTTGGCGATCAGATACCCTTCACTGGAAACCCAAAACTACATTATAAACTTCTGAAGCATCTGGTTAAATTAAAGAAATGTCTCATCAATCAAGGTCAAGCCATATTTGCAACTCATTGCAAATGAAGGCCAGGACTGAGGGGTCCTGACTCATGCTGGTTTGTAAACGCTGTTGTTTTCCTAATGCTTGACAGCACTGGAGATTTTTTCTCCCAGTGGACAGAAATCAAGACCGCTTCAGAAGTAGCCTAGTAGCACTGCCGAGGTCTGCCTGTCTGGGCATGTTCAGGCAGGAGGTTGCTTGCGGCCACGTTGAAAAACACTGGAAGATTCAGCATCTTAGGGGCCCCAGGGCCTATGTTCAGACAGAATTCCATCCATACAAGCCTCAGAGCAAACCACAGCAATGTTAGAATTGTTATTTTCAAGTGCTTCATGACATTCAAAGAAATATTTTTTTTCTGGTATAGTAAAATTAAAAATAAAACCATAACTTTTGACTTAAAACCAAACGATGTTTCTGCTTTCTTTTATCGCTTGTGCTGGGTAGTTCAAAGCGGGGTATCCAGGGCACTGAGGGCCCCTCAGAAAGGCTGTTCCACACGACACCAATGTGCTCAAGGAACTTAGGTGTCCTTAAAAGTCCTCGGTTTTCTGGCAGAGCCCAGCAATGCTGTCGTCTCCCCATACTGCTGCTCATCCCACAGGTGTCTAGCCCTTTGATGGTGTCTCATGGTGTGACATGGTACAATTTTGTTTTCCAGATCTACAAGCTCACCACAGCAGTCAGGGCAGACGGTCTTAAGTTGGATCTCCCTTTTCCAGATAAGGAAATTTTGGTCATCTAATCAAATGTCACAGAAGTAGAAGGAATGAGATTTGATATAATCTCGGTCACCAATTTCATTGTAGCTATTCAAATCTTTTGAAACGAAGTAGGGTATCAATGAATAGAATCCCAGCATTGGGCACTGAAGTAGGAAGCACTTTGTCACGTCATTAAACAAAGTGTTTCAGGCTAAATATATGTGGGGGGAGATATTTAGGAAGCACAGCAGTTTCCTCCGAAGAAGCACAGGAAGTTACTCAGATGCCTGACAGCTGTTAGCAAGTGTCCCTGTCCTCTAGTCCCTGCTCAGAAAAGTTGGTCTTCAGTTTCTGGAGTATGTTCTATTGGATACTATGTAGGTGGAATGGGTGATGGCATTCTTTGTGGCTTTGGGCCATCTCTACACTGTATACCACAGCGAAGTTGTATTCATATTTCAGTTTAAATATGTTATACATTTAGGGCCGGCTGAGTGGCGTGGCGGTTAAGCACTGGCTTGGGAAGCCAGCGGCCCCGGTTCGGGTCCCACTTAGGAGGGCCAGGGACACTGCCCTCAAAAAAATAAATAAATAAATAAATAAATAAATATGTTATACATTTATATTTAAAACCAACAACCTGTTATTTGTAGAGGTTTTCCACAGCCAACCATGATGAACATGCCTCTTCACATCATCTCAGACTAAATTAAGATGTAACTTCCTATTCCTTTCTAATCTATTTCATGTATATTCTTAACTCAGGCAAAATGGGGGAGGTGGGGTGGAATACCCCATACTGCACACAAAGTATTTTAACTTGAATAAATAAATAAATACTAGCAGAAGAAAACCTTAAGGGATATTTGTGGTTCTGGTAGTGGTCCCAGAAACCCAATGGAAATGACTATGTCATCATGCAGCTTCTGATAGAAACATGGTCTCCTACAATGCAAGCTTCGGAAATGAATAAAGGAGGCATTAAGACACAAGTATTTTATATCACTGTCCAGCTAACAAAAATGCTGTACTCATGTAACTCCCAAGACGAAGAACTATATTATAACAATCTTCTTAGGAGTGAAAAAATAAGAATGGAATCAGAATATCAATATTTCAGCAACATGATCACTCTTGACTGTTTTTTGTTTTTTTAAAAAATGAGTGAGATTAATTGAAGCCACAGTGAGGGTCCTACATCAATGATCCGGACAGTTCAAATAACTGAGAGGGCTCCACACTGGTTGGTCTGTAGCTGTTAGGTCTGAGATTTGGCAATCTCAGTTATTGCCAAACACTTTTGAGAGGCAATGTTGATCACAAGGATTTCCATGGGTGTCCCTCCTTCACCCCACAAAATTGGATAGGATTGCGCATGGGCTCTCTGCCTTGGTCTGTGATGTCCCCCAACATCATATCCCTAAAAAAGAACTCCAGGCAAGAAGAGAAGCCCTGGTTCAGGAGAAGATTGGATTCTACTGATCTAAAAGAGACTATTACCTAATTCACTAACCCATTTTACACTGTAACCCCATACATTTTCTTCTGCTTTTCATTGTTCTTTGCATGCATCATAGTTGAAGGAAGTAATCATTGGTATTTCACATTATTTATATATGCATTATGGAATATGCATTTATACAGAAAACACATACACACTATGAAAATCACATTGCCGCCTAAGGGTTAAACATGTGTGACAGCCCCCTCTTGACACACTCCTCTGCTATCTCACCACTGGGCTGTAAACTTTGGTATTTTCAGACCCCCAGGGAGAAAACCATGTGCTACACTCTGGAGGGTTTTATACACAGCTTCCTTTTCTATCCACTACACTAATTCTTTTCATACCAGAGGGGAAAACTGCCCCCTGGGTGTTTCTCTATGTTTTATTTATGAAAACTCTGGTGGATGTTTCTTAAGGCAGCCAATACTCTTCCAAAGAGAAGGCAAACAGTGTTTGCTATTCCTGCATCCTCCATGGCTCATAGTTCTATGGGAGTTACTACAAAATACCAGAACACTTTTGCAAATGAGTACTTTGTCTCCAAACTAGAAGCATTTCTCATTTCAACTTAGTTTTAGAAAAATCAAATCATTATAACGTAAATAAACCTGAGTGTCCAAATTGACTTAGGCTGCCATGCCAACTCGTTTGTTCATTTACATGTAACCCGAATTTCCCTTGGACCCACCAGCGGCAGAGGCAAATTGTGGTTGGTGTGCAGCCTCCGCTGATGCAGGACCTCATTCTTGCTGCGCCTTTACCTCTAAGTTTGGACATTACCAAGGGGAGTCTCACAGCCTCTATCAGGCATTTCTGCTAAGTAGTCACTGCCACCCCACCTCCTGCCCTCCTCACTCCCCACCATCCCCACTAGGCCCAGCTGCTACTGCCTTTCTCCACTGGGTCCTGAAATCTCTATGCACTGCTAGGGTCTCAGCCGTTGTTCACCACGCCTCAGGAAGGCAGAACACCCTCAGCTCTGCGGTGGGGCAGGACAGCTCTTTTCCCTTGGTTAAGATGTTTTGTGTGAGAAAGCTGGTCCCCTTCTCTTTTCAGGAGCCAGACACGCATTTATGGGGGGGAGGGGGCCCGCAGAGGCTGCTTGGGGAGCAGTCATCATACTGCATGAGAGCGTCATTTTCCTCCCTGGCTGAGGACCAAGCTTGTTCCTGGGTGGAGCTCAATGGACCTAGTTTCTTTTAATTAGGGCAAATATAAAGTTCTTTCTGATATTTTTGCTGTGATTTGTTTTCTTGTTTGCTGTTTTGGGTATTCAAACATGATTGGCCAAGATCCTTGAGAGGAAGGAAAAAGTCTTTCATCTAAGCTCTCAGTACTTGGGCCCAGATATTATTCTAACTTGTCCTAAGAGATCATTTTTCACCACAGGTCCACTTTTAGCTTGAATATTGTAATAAAAAGAATTCTTAAGGATATAGATGGAAGTGAATTCATGCTCCTTATAGTTTAAATATCAGTTTTGTGGCATAATGCAATTTGAAATTGTCAGGGCTATTAATCCAACACAAACATTAGAATTTAAAATAAAAATGCCTTTCTTTACCATGGTTTTAGTGGGCGAGTCTGTCAAGAACATGTGTGTCTTATTATGGGGCTTTCAAGTAAAAGAAGCTGGACTTCAGAAATATAGACAACTCCCAATTGATTATATTATATTTTATTCAAAATGCCCTAAAATACTGGAATTTACATAGAAAATTCTAAAACTAGTTAAATATGGAATTGTCAGTCAAAAATAGTAAATGAAATATCAGTCATTAGAATCATCATTAAACATAGATCTGTTCCCTTACCTTTAAACTCACAAATAAAGCTTTAGTTTGACAATACCTGTAATGAGGTTATGTGAAGAAAACCATAGGTTGTGCCTGTGCTGAGGAAGCACAGATGCTTGTCTGTCCATTGGAACTAGAGTAACTACATTTTGAGGTTGTAGGTTATGGATTTTTGCTTTAACTGTGGGAATTATATAAACTTTATTTAATTTAGGTATGATGCCACTACAAAGCTCTCCTTATCTAAAATTTTGGTGCACCTTACACTTCTGTATTAATCTGCAATTATGTTACAGCAACTGCATTTTAATTATAACCACATGTTTCTTTCAAAACTGCAGTTCCAGCCATGGATGTATCTAGTACCCAGCTCCGAGACTAGAATAAAGCCAGCATCCCCAACAAACAGAATGTTAGAGCCTGTTTACCTCTCCTTTCTCCTTTTATTATATAGAAGCTGTTTATAAAGGAAAATTCATATTACATCCGAAAAGCTATTTCAGTTTTTATCAAAATGTCCTTCCTTTATATATATATGTGTATTTCAAAAATCAATTTGAAGTTTCTCCATATTTTGAACAGATCCTCAGAACTTAATTCATAAGTAATTTTATTGTGTTTACCCACTGATTCAACTCTTTATTATGAGGATTTTTAAGCATACATAAAAGTAGAAAGAATAGTGTAATGAGTTCCTGGATTCCGGCATCTAAATTTTTAACATTTATTAACATTTTGCCAGTTATCATATTTGTTTTAAAGCAAATTCCAGGTATTATGACATTTAATTGTTAAATATTTCAAGAAGCATTACTAAAAAAATGGCATTTTCTTACACAACTACAGTATTGATATTATGACACTTAGCAAAATTAATAATCATTTCTTATTATCATCTGATATCCTGATGATTTTTCACATTCCCCTGGTTATCTCCAAAATGTCTCATTACAGAGAGCTCTTCCTGCTTTTTTTCCATGCTGAGGGATTTAATGAAGAAACAAAGTCAATGGTCCTATGATATGTCTCCTGTTCTGGATTTTTCTGATTCTTAGTTTGTGGTATCATTTAACTTATTTCTCTTTCCTTGGTATTGCCTATAAATGAGGAGTCAGATCTTAAAATTTGACTAGATTCAAGCTTAAGATTTTTTTTTTAAACAATTTTTTTTTAAATTGGGAAACAGTGTGTTTTCCCAGGACCCGTCAGCTCCAAGTCAAGTAGTTGTTTCAATCCAGTTGTGGAGGGCGCAGCTCAGTGGCCCATGTGGGAACCCAACCAGCAACCTTGGTGTTACACTGTTCTCTAACCAACTGATCTAACCGGCTGCCCCATCAAATTTAAGATTTTTTTTTTTTAAAGATTTTATTGGGGAACTGGGGGAGGGAACGGCATTGGGGAATCAGAGAAGGGGAACACACAAGTTGCTGTCCTTTCGTTCTTTAGTTGTGGAGTCAAGCTTACTATTTTTGACAAGAACATTTTAGGTGGTATTGTGTATTTGTATTGCTTCTCAGAGGAAGCACACAATACCTGGATGTCCCACTTTTAGGGAGGCTAATATTGACCAGGTGTCTCAAATGGTAATCTGCCCCACACCCCCAGTATAATGTGGGATTTCCTTCTTATACTGCAGGCTACTACTTTGAGATCTTTCAGATATCCAAGTCCCTATAAATCTTTCACCTAATCCTTTTGCCATCCATTTGATAATAGTTGCCTGAATCATTTATTTCACTGGGGGATGAAAAATTGAGATTTATAATTCTGTTATTTTTGGCACATTAACTAAAATTCATAATTAAAAACCATTCTTAATCAACTGAGACAATTCAGGCATCCTAAAATACAATTATGTATTTTGTATGTACAATACATAGGTAAGGCAGGACAGATCCCTAATTCTTTCCTTCAGTGGCAATATTCAGTGTATCAATTTGGTGTACTGCCCACCTCCAATAGTGACAAATGAGTTTTAAGATTTTTTTCTTTTCACTCTCTTCTTTTTCTTATTATCTTTATGATCTCATGGACTTTTACATACTCAATATGTTTCAACCAATGGTAATCACTATGTTTTTGTTTGTTTGTTTGCTTGCTTGCTTGTGTTAGCTGTTCAAGTTGTCCCATTTTGGGGCAGTGGGAGCCCTTTATAATGGCTGCCGTGTTCTCTTGGCATGTCTTCAGAAAGTCTTTGATAGCTTCCTTTCCTTTTGGCACAACAGGATATTCCAAGCTTACTTTGTGCTTTTCTAACCTGCCAAGAATCAACCATCCAAAGAGTCAAAGTTTCTTTTAGTGGGGGAAATTACCAATTGTTTTTTTTGTTGTTATTTTTTTTTTTTGAGGGCAGTGTCACTGGCCCTCACATGTGGGACCCGAACCAGGGCCGCTGGCCTACCAAGCCAGCGCCCAATCACAGCGCCACTCAGCCGGCCCAGCTCGCACTCTTTTTTTTGAGGGCAGTGTCACTGATCTTCATATGTGGGACCCGAGCCGGGGCCGCTGGCTTCCCAAGCCAGCACTTAACCTCCGCGCCACTCGGCCGGCCCACCAGTTTTTTTTTACTCTAATATACTTATATTTCAAAATTAATCTGAATTTAACTACATTGTCAGGTTGAAAATCAACTTATTTCAAAGATTAAACACACCCACTTATGTGCCGCTCATAAAAGACATTTTAATTATAATCACCAGGCACACACAAGTAAGGCTATCAAAGCACTTTGGGCATTTTCTCGCTGGTTCTGCAATATCCCCATTAAATTGGTCCAAGAGAGTTTCATCCCCGTTCAACAAGGTGAGCTGAATAGAAATGTGGAAATTTAATTGTATAGAACATTAGATGCATGTAAACCTTAAGACATCAGCCGTGTTCTCTCATTATTAACAAAAAGCTCTTCAAAAGCTTTAAAGAAATTGTACAAAACAGTCTAAAACGTATTATGCAAATAATACTAACTGGCAGTTACTCAATTAAAGCTTAGTTGAGTAATTTAAAAGAATTGTTTCGATTATCATTTAAAAATTTATTCCGCATAAATATAGATAAGGATTGACCATGGATGTAATATCCTGGTGAGAGCAAACATTCATTTATTTATTCAGGCAATCAGTATTTATGTGCCTAGAAATATGAGACACTAACATTTAGTCCTTATAGCTGTGATGTTTTAAATTAATTTCTACAGATAGGACACTTTTTCTGTGGCTTTATCAATCACAATTGAACTATTCTACAACTGTCAAAGGTAGGATTACAGTATCATGATATATTCAAAAGACTTGGAAATATGAAGAAGAAATTGGCCTAATTTCCCAAGATATCAAGTCCCCTGAGGTCCTCGGCACTTGGCAATCGATAGTCCCTTGTTTTTCACTGTGGTTTGGTTTAGGTTTTCAAGCAATAAATCTGTTTTATTCTCATTTTGGTTGCCAACTTGTCATTATCACCATCCCAGACAGCCCAGCCACCTCATTGTCAGGCATCTTTTGTACCAAAGAGTAAATCTGAGCCAAACGTATTCTTCCCCAGAGGATTCTCTATGACTAAATGGTCCAGGAGACTTTCAATAGGGGAATTTTTTTCATTGGATTTTGCCTCTTTGTCAACAAACACCTTGTCACTAGAACTGTTACTTTCACTGTTGCTTTTCAAGTGTTGCCTGACAGCTTGCTTCTTCAATTTACAGGGCACTATTGTGGAAAGAGCCCTGTTCTAGGAAGTGAACATTCCAGCTCCCTCTAACCCCCTTTTTGAACTATTGCATTTGTGATCTTGTATGAGTCACTGATCTTCAGTGACCCTCAAATTGCTCATCTCCGGGTGACCTCTGAGGTCATAATAACTCCAACTTTTTCTCAACTAAAGTCACGTACATCTCTCCAAAATCTTTCTGTAAACCCACGCTGGCAAAAGAAAACACACTCGAGGTCAGATCCAGGCTACTTTCTTCATTTGCATCACTGTGCTTTGGTTCTTTTCAGTTGGTACAAACTGAATCAATAAAATTAAGTGGAGAATTCAGGAAAACTGACTGACTAAGAAAAACAGTACTTGAGGAGTTAGAAACCACCATCAACAACCTGACTTTTTCAAAATAGATAGGCTGCCAAATAAAATTGACTGAATTCATCAGAAAAATAATCCAATTCCTTAACTTTTTTGCAGGGATATTGCCTTGCTTCAAAGTAACTTGAATGGATTAAGCCTCTAGATTCTGTGTTCTGATTATGGTTATTACCTTGGAAGTTCTGTAGCAAAATAACAAAGAGCATATGCTCTAGAGTCAGACTATTCAGGTTTAAACCTTACTCTATCACTTACTAGATGTGAAAGTATGAGCAAGTTGCTTAACCTCTCTTTGCCTCGTTTTCCTTATCTATGAAATGTGGGTAGCAGTAGTACCTCCCTCGTAAATAAATACATTAAAGTTCTTAGATAGTGCATGGTACATCCTTAGACCTCAATAAATGTTAGCTAGTATGCATCAAACCAAGTCACCATTCCTGACCAAAAAAGAAATTTTTATTTCCTTCAACATATCACCACCACCCTTCATCACCTACCTCCAAAAGCTCACGGGTCACTACATTTTTTTATAGATCACACAGCACCCATGGGGACAGTTAAATTTTCAAGGCAGTCCAATAGAGAAACCATGACTTCCAAATATTTCTAGAACACTTTCTTCAGGTTAGTACCTATCCAGCTGCAAATCAATCAAACCCATGTTGCACCATTATTGTTCTCCTGAGAGCTGCTCAAAAATTCTGTCTCCTGGCAAGGGAAGCAATCCACCTCTTCAGCATTTTTTTTCCCCTTGAAAGGTCATATCTATTGTGGTCTTAAAAATGTATATGAATACTTTAATGTGTAAGTCTTTCCCTTTTAACAAAATACTTCAGCCCACAACTCCAGCACCACAGACCTTAGCAGCTTTCACTTCCACTATTCATAACCAATGACTTGAACCAAGATGAAGCACTTCCTGCCCCATGATTGCTGCAATAGTTATATTTTCATAAGAAAAATTTATAAGTGGGTTTTACTAAATGCAAAATTTCCCCAGATTCCTTCACGTATGCTGAGTGTGGGAAGAAAACTAGAGTCACCTTCAGAAAAGTACTTTTTTTTTTTTTTTTTTTTTTTTTTTTTGCTGTGAGGACCAGCCAGAGTAGCTTGAAACTATAAGAATATGCCTGAGGCTTATTTGCTGGTAAATTATAAATAGATTCATATTTATAGTTCAATAAATCACTCTGGTAGTTTTCCAGCAGCTTTTCCCAACAATTTTCTCAGGTGCTTACATGAAATGATTGAGGCAAAATAAATTTTTCTACACAAAATATTAATTCTGGTTCACATAGTAAAGCATGCATTTTTGTGAATACATAATGTGATACTGTATCCCTCTTAACTGTAAGCAGGACACAGTGGATTAATTCACCAATTTGGAAAACTTTGCCTGGATTACAGCCGACCAAAAAAAGGGTGGGGGTTGTTCTTACCTCAGAAGCCAACAGACATTCTTAGGAAAGTAGTGTGTGTAGGAAAGTGTTAGGAGGCCTTGTGGTGAATGAGAAGAGAAAATTATGACAATAAACATTTTCATTAGCACTCTATTGAATAAATTCACTTGTTTTCCCCTTCAAATTAAAAGGCTTTTCCACTTAGACACAGTTTAACATTTAGAAAAACACAACCTTTCGTAGAAGGAATAAAATAGCATCAGTTTAACAACAACCATTAAAGGGAAACTTGCTAGTTGTAAAACTACAGACTGTTCCTCAACAATGTTATCCATTGTGACAACGATAATGATAGCTACAGTAGAGGTTGTTGGTGCCCCACTCTGCTTATCACTTGGAAGCACAGCAGCTGCACAGAAGCACAGTGGATGTTGGCTGTGTTAAAAGATGATTAAAGAAGGTCATTTAGGTGATACAAGCACACTTCATTTAACACACCGTGAAGTGGACAGTCTCCATTCAGAGAACTGCAAAGTGGGTTAGAAGGCAGGAAGCTTTCATAGGATAGAAAATAAAAAACAAGAAAGAGAAAAAGAGAAAATATCTGATTGGCTAGGGCCACATTGTCAAGCTTGTTTGGGTTGAGAAGGAACAAGGAGAAAGTAAGTATAAAGCCCACAGTTGGCTTGGTGCTTGCGGATTGGCTGACTGGATAGGCTGTGTTTCTGGTCAAAAGGGGTATTTAAAAGGACATGAAAGTTACCTAAATTTCGGTTTGCTGAAGTGGCCCCCCAGACAGGAGCAGCTCCATCTTGGGCCTAGAAGTTTATTTCAATAGCTGAAAACAACTCAGTGGAGAATTGCCTAGTCTTTATGTGGGTATGTGTGGGGAGGTGGAGGAGGGGGCAGATAATGCAGCCTCTGATCAATAACTGACTGATGTTGATACAGAAAACTGGCCCCCCTTCCCTTAAGTGGTGCCAATTCTGCAGTGCATTTCCTGGCCCCAATCTCCCACAAGGGAAAGCTAATCTCTGGCTTACACTATACACTTTTTTAGTTTTTCCTCCCTCCCTTATTCCTGTTTCTCTTCACTCCTCTTCTCCAGAGAGCACCCTCCCAATAAATAACCCGAACAAGGCTTCTTCCAGAAAATCCAACCTAAGAGAGTTGGTATTGCATGTGGTCCCAGAAGCAATTCTGAAGGTGGGCCTAGCCTGGTTGCATTTAGTTAGTCACATCACTGGTGGGAGGAGGACCACTACTAGTTCCTGGTGTGGTGATTGCTAAGCCCTTCACCTGTGGAGAACTGGGATGGGAAACAAATGGAAAGAGGTGCATTACCTGGTGCAATGAGATAGGCATTTAGACAGTCTCTGGGAAATAGTAAACAGGATTTAATAAAAGGAGAAAGTGACTGGCAGACCTATTAATCAATAATTGAAAGCAAAGCATGAAAGTAAAGCAAGAAAACTCTTTGGTAGTTTTTACGGCGATCATCTCCTGAAGGCTTAATTGTAAAAATGACCCAAGCTAAGAATGAAGGTTGGCTTCCCAGCAAGGTCAAAGTCAAGGCCTTGACTGGGAAGAAGTGGGACCCTAGGAATTGGGATACAGATATCTGTGTAGATGCACTTGAGAACCTTGAACTCCTGAGGTTCTGCAATGGAGGCCCACTCCCTGTCATTGCAAGGTAGAGTCCCTTCCACCTCCCCACCCTTACTTAAAGAGGGTTTACCTCACTCAGGAGCCTCACCAGGCAATGCTCGCTCTTCTCATAATCTGCCACCCACACCCTCTCCTGGCCATTGCACCCATAATTGCACCCACATCTCAGCATAACTCAATTGAGGAACTGCTGGGTGTGCTGAAGATAGAGGGATTGTCTTCCCAAGCAGACATAGGATCAGGCTAATATGGATCAGCAGGAGCTGGGGAAGATGCTGGGGTAGCGAATCAGGAAAGAGAGATGGGGTGCAGAACATGGTAGAAAGGATTCCTTCTGGGTTTCTATTGCTATTTCCTGTTTATCTGGGGGAATTATCATTTATTCCTGGGATTGCAAACTACTTTGTCAGCATAATTTTTCTTATGTATATTATTTTTAATTTGGGTGCTTTTCTGCAAATCCCACAACTCCCTCATTTTTATTATATGTAGTGGCTTTAGTTACTTCCCTAGCCTTTGAAGATACTTGTTAACTGTCCTGCTAACTTAAATTCTTTGTATTGCTTTTTGAACCCTCTGAAATGACTTCTTGACTTTTCTTCTAATCCCTGTTTATGTACCCATTTAAATTTGTGTCTGTATTTTTATATTTAAATTCTATCATAGCTTAACTTATTCATTCTTACCCAAACTTCTGATCCTCCAGATTGCCTTCCATAACTTTTATATATTATCTACTGTTTGTGTGTGAACTTAATTTATTTGTCACATACATATTTACAAAATGATATATATAACAAGAAACATGGAATTTTTCAGATAACTTCCCACTAAAATCTTTATATATTATTAATGATTGATTGAGCAATCACATGCTATTTATTTATCAGTCACCTTGCATTATTTCATAATTCTTACAACAACCCTATAAAGTAGTTAATATTATAATCTTCATTTTACAGATAAAAGAAAATGAGAGGAAGAGGTTAAACAACATATTCAGGTCATACATCTAGTGATTGAAAAAGCTGGACATAAACTTGATTAGTGATTCCATAGCTTATACTCTTAATTACCACATTGTTCTAAAATTTCAGTTACTACCTTATAAGTATTAGCGTATTCTAGAATAAACTCTTAAATCTCAGTCAGTTACAGTCCTAAAAATTTAATGAAGCTTGGAAAGGCAATTATTTCACAAAATGGTTTAACGGCTTTTGTTTGCTGTTTACCAAAACATACAAATAGGAGAGGAGAAACAAAAAGACTTCTAAAATGGTATAATGGAACACAGAAAATCCCTGTCTTTTAAGATCTCTGTCCTTGCTGACCTACTGTCTAATTCTTTTGTCTCTTATAAATTCCTCTTCATCACTTTTATTTATAGTGATTGAAAACTACAAAATGGAATGAAAAGAATCTTGGGCTGGCCGAGTGGCTCAGTTGGTTAAGAGCTCGCTCAAGAGTGCGAGCTGAGCTCTGAGCAACGGTGGTTCGATGCCAGCCCAACCTGAGTTGCCGTTGAGCTGCCAACAGGTGGCAGGATGGCTCAGCTAAAAAAACAAACAAACAAACAAAAACTTCTGGGCCTGCCAAGTGGCGCGGTGGTTAAGCACTGGCTTGGGAACCCAGGAGCCCCGGTTCAGGTCCCACATATGAGAGCCAGTGACACTGCCCCCCCCACCCCACCCCCCAAAAAAGAATCTCACGTATATCTAAAATGAGGAATTGCAATCATAAGAATGTTTGCAATTTTCCGTTAAACCTGTTAGTGTCGTGGCAACGCCATCCTTTAGCCAACCTCCAATCCATGACCTAGAAAGTCTCACCTGATCCAGCTCCAGCCTACATTTCCCGTCACAATGATACGGGAAAGCCCCCACACTGTAGGAATTGTAAGTCTCCATTTCCCTAGTTCTTAGCGCCCTAGTCCCTAGTCTTAATCACTTTTCTTTTCTTTTTTTTTTTTTCTTTTTAGAGGGCAGTGTCACTGGCCCTCACATGTGGGACCCAAACCAGGGTCACTGGCTTCCCAAGCCAGCGCTTAACCACCACGCCACTCCGCGGGCCCTTCTTAATCACTTTTTAAATCAGTTTCTTGATCTTAAACTGGGGATTGCTCCTAGCCAAGATCATGGAGTGTCTCTCACCCCCTGCTTCAGATAACTACTCAGAAGTCTGTGACTTAAGCTTGTTGATTATAATCATTGTAGCCCAGCATTCTCTCTAGGCCATTCCAGGCCCAATTCCTGGGTAAACAACACCACTTAAGATGAAGCTAAATGGACTTTGAGACCTGCTCCTTTGGCCAGCCCCATTAATCTATTAACCAAAATCTATCCCTCCTCACCTAGGGGCCATAAGGACACAAATGATGCCCAGCAAGGCTTCCAGTACATCCCGACCAAGGAGGTCTTCCAGGCGAATCTTGAGACCCCTTCCTCTCATTTAAGATTAGATAGGGTGAGAGTTTCATGGATCCCCAATACACAGGGACAACGGCCACATTCAGCACGAATCAGATACAGAAGAGACCTCCTGTCCCTGAACTTCCCATAGAGATTTATGGGGATCACGCCTCTCAGGGGAAAATGAGGCAGGCAGTCAGAGATGGGAGTGTGGTCTCCAAACATTCCTGCATGTTCAACGTGGCCCATGGAGAGCGACCGCCCAGAGACCCCCACCAAACCTCCCCTCTATGCCCAAATTTTTCCCTTATCCACCATAACCATTAACCATTATGAAGACACTGGAAGACACAAACTATCTAACTAGATTAGACCAGTCACTTACACCTGTACAGTAAAGGTACAACGACCTTCATCTCACCTTAGCCTCATTATACCATCATTATAATATCATGCATATGCCCGGAAGTTCATTAATATCATTATAAAAACAGACTGAACTCTGGGAAGGAATGTGCACAGTCTAAAAAGATGAGGTAAGGGCTGGCCGAGTGGCGCACTGGTTAAGAGCTGGTTTTGGGATGCCAGCGGCCCCAGTTGGGATCCCAAATATGAGGGCCAGTGACACTGCCCTCCACAGCTAACAACAGCTCCACCTGGAGCTGGGCTGCGAGTCCCGGCAATGGTGTAGGCTGCAGCCCCTGCTGCAGTGGGCTGCCATAGGCTACAGTGAGTGGCCAGCAGCCAGCGTGAGCTGCCAATAGCCGCGGTGAGTGACCATCCAGAGGCCGGCGACTGATCTGCCTCATCCGGGAAGAACGCAAGGACGATACCAACATGAGCCAGTGAAGCAACATCTTCAGCAACTAGACTGAAGAACAAAAAGACAGCAACTTGTCTGTTCCCCTTCCCTGATTCTCCAACGCTGTTCCCCTCCCCCAATTCTCCAATAAAAATCTTTTAAAAAATAAATAAATAAATAAATAAATAAATAAAATAAAAAGATGAGGTAATAGCCCCTTGACAATCACAGGTTCCAATCAAGAGGCTCCATACTTGGAGAGGAGTAGCCCATCCTAGAGAAAAGAAAATAAAGCCACCATGGCCCCGTTAGTCAGGGCTCTTGAGCCGCTTCTTTATGTTTCAGCTTGCTCCTATCTCTTTGGAATGTACTTCCACTTCTAATAAACTGCTCTTTCACCACTGTATTTCTGTGTCTTGTTCAATTCTTTGCTCAAGATGCCAAAAACCTGGACACCGCACAGAGAAGAACCTGTTCTCTTATAACAACACCTGCCTTGTTTACCTTCCTCCAACCATTTTAATGTTTTTGGGTTTTTTTTAATTCTCCCAAGGAACCGGTTGTTCTCCATCTCAGGGCCTTCATATTCACTTGTTTTGGTGGTCAGAAGTCATCTCTCAATTGCTTGCTTCCTTCTGATATAACTTTGTTCTTCTCTTATCTCAGCTTCAATTCAGGTCCTCGGGGAAGTCTGTCTTGAGCCTTGCAGACTAAGCTAGATTCCAACATTTCACACTACAATTAGCCTACTATAACATCTGTCTCCCCAGATGGACTGTATCCTTTGTGAGAGCGGCCCCCATCTTATACCCAGCACTTGGTGCACTCTCTGCATCACAAGTCTTAATATTTTTTTCTAATGAATGAATATAAAAATAAATTAATAAATGAAGAGAGAATGGGCCATAGCCAGAAAATTCTGATTAATTATCACAGGTTAGGTGGGTAGCCGGTTGGCTCTCTTAGTTAAAGTATGGTGCTCGTAATTATGACAGGTTAATTTTACTGGCTTCTGTCTTCCCCCACCTTGAACCCACTTATTCCTTAGCACCACTTCTCTTCATTTTCCTGAGTGGTTAGGGTTCCATGATTTAGGCCTGGGTAGAGTTGCAAATGGCTGCATACCATGGAAGAGCTCATGCAGCTTCTCATTCAGCTGTGCCTGAGTACGCAGTTTTAGCCTTCAGTGATTAACCCTGTGACACCTATCAAGCACCCTCCATTCATTATTCAATAATATGCACAATCCTTTGAACCTAAACTTTCTCATTATCTGTAATTACTCTTTGAGGCACATGAGATGTTAAAAAGAATAAATGCAATTATCCAGCTTTGCAATGAGAAGCCATGTTTATTGATACTGTGATTGGGAAGTCACTAAATATAGATGTGGTAATCTTAGGCTTAGTTCCAGCACACCAGATGATTGAAAGGCCCCTTTTCCAGTTGACTGGGCCAATTGAAATCAGATAATTATGTCATGTTTTTATGAGTCTTAGTCTGGGATATAAGGCAGGATTATTACCAGAGAGGCTATCAAAAAGTATTGAAAACTGGAGGCAGAGGTCTGGTAATTGCAGTAGCAATAGTTGAGAGAGGCAGACTGAGAAAACAAAAAGGAAAGAAAAGCAGCAGATCTCTTCTTCCCTTATCCCATTTGCAGCATGAAGGGAATAACTACAGGGCAGAAATAATTACCCTGCCCCACTCTGCTATCCCACTCCATTCCATCTCACAAAAACCATGGAATCAGATGGCCCTGAGAACCAGTGTCTTTTTCCACTTCCCTCAGCTACTCCACAATAAACTGGTTGACATCAATTCTCCCCAAACCTGCCCCTGAGCTGTTGGGGGACTTCTAAATCTGGCTGTGTCAGTGTCTCCATATAATCTATACAAGCTACCTACTGAAGTTTCAGGGAGAAAGACATTGACATTAGCACAGCAAAGTCCCCCTAACTCAAGATAATTATCTTGCAAAAATGTGCCCTTGTATGTAAAAGACATATTCATCAGGATTTTCACAAATGACAGAAACCAAATTCACACTGCCTTAGGCAAAATAGGTACCGTGTTAGTCCACAGCTACTGGCAAGTTCAGATCATTACAGCAGGAGCCAGTTGCTCAAATGACATAATATCTCTCTCTGTCTCTCCCTCTCCCTATCTCTCTCTCCTCTCCCTTCTTCTCCCCTTTCCTCTCTCCTTGTCTCCCTTTCCTTCTCTCTTTCCCTCTCCCTGTCTCCAGTTCTACATTTCTCTCTGTGGGATTCAGTCTCAGGCAGGCATTTCCCAGGGAGTGGCAAAATGACTCACAGCTGCATCATTACTATGTCTTATTAGCATAATAACTCTGACAGAGAAAGGGTGTTACTCTTTCTCAATCACACCAGCAGAAATCTCATGATGGAGTATTATTATTCTGATGAGATCAATTGTCCATCTCTGGACCAATTAATGTAAACCGAGGGATGAGATTGGCCAGGCCTGGGTCACATGACTGAGAATGGGGTCAGCCTCACCCAGGCGAAGAACTGGGAAAGGCTGTTGCCCTAAGGAAGAGCAAGTTGCAGTACCAGAGAAGGGAAAATAAGTACCAGGATGACAACAAGATGTGTTCATTCCAGGAGGCACAGGTCCTTCTGCTCTGGAGATATTTATTTCCCTGCTGCATCCCTCAGTTGGATATTTTGGCCCTGTTGACAAAAATAGGGCCATATACTAAACCCGACAAGCTCAGGGGAGGCCTACATGGCAGGCCTTACAAATTCAGAGACCAAAAGCAACCACATAGGATGCACTGAACATAAAAATTCCTAACTGAAAATGGCATATGACAGGTAGTCACATCTTAGGCCTGTAGCTTCCTTGATAAATGTCAGTCTTTACCTTAAGTGAGACTGTCTATTGTCTTTTTGCATCTAAGATAACATACTTTTGAAATGTCAGAGTAATATTTTCCAGACCCCTGTGGATGCACCAACCACACCAGAGCATGGGGCCAGAGAACCCCTCATTGTCATCTTGTTACCCCAATATCATCTGTATGTGCTGTAAATGTTAAAGATTATTTAACCTGTATCCAACAATGTGAAAGAAGTATTTGTCTCTCCACTTTACTTTTTATCCAATCCCAGAGATTTTCCCATTTTGCTTTCTCCCTCCCCTATTAATCTACTACCAAAGGATTCTATGTAACTCTCCTTATATCCTCTCCTTTGATTCTAATGTATAAAATAAGCTGTAAAACTGCCATTCTCTGGATCACTTTCTCAACTTTTTGAGATTTTGCTTTGACATTTGTTGTCAGTTTGTCTCAAATAAACAAAATTCTCTATAGGATTGGACATTTCTTATATTGACAGCCCACAGTCTTTCCCTCATTGGTTCTCCTACAACAATAGCAATAATAACTCACCCCTTCTATGGTACTTAGTATGTGCTCATCACATGTTTTTACTCATATGTTCATCACAACTCCATACTATCATTACCCACATTTTATAGATGTGGAAACTGAAGCACAGAGAAGTAAAGTAATTTGCCATGGTCACACAGCTATTGAGTGGCAGAACCAGCGGGGCAAACCCAGCAGGCTGGCTCTAATAGGTTCTAATACCCATCTTGCCATTTTGCCTTTGCAATACAGCTTTCTTTTGTTTCCGTTTTATACAATTAGATTGTTTAAAGCATGGATTCAAAAGCAAGGGTTATGCCTGAAAATCTTTTTTACCTCAGACTTATGTTGACTTCTAATCTCAGAACTCAGTGACTCTGCAGTGGATGATGGTAATTGAAATTTCTTAAAGATTTTTACATGTTGAATTTTTTAACATGATCAAAAAAAGGCATTGAAATAGAGGAAGTCTAAAAAATGATCTCCTCTGTAACAGTATTTCTCAAGCTTCACTTATTCACAAACAACTTCACAAATTTTACTATATCCGTATACCACCCTATTATTTATTTAAATAATAAATAAATATTTATTTAAATATAAAATTGTGGTATTTTTATTCAACTTGGTCTTAAATTTATGCACTTTATATTTAGCCCTGACTCAAGCCTGATATACCTGAAACCATGGACTTGATGTAATTGTCTTTTTCCTAAACCATATTAAAAATACACACCTGGGCCGGCTGAGTGGCGTGGTGGTTAAGTGCTGGTTTGGGACACCAGTGGCCCCAGTTTGGATCCCACATATGAGGGCCAGTGACACTGCCCTCAAAAAAATAAAATAAAATACACACCTGGGAGATCAAATAAAAATCACAGTGAAATAACACTCATGTTGCCAGAAAGGAAAATTAAAAAGATTGACTTCAGGGCTGCCCGAGTGGCGCATTGGTTGAGAGCTGGTTTTGGGATGCCAGCAGCCCCAGTTCAGATCCCACATGTGAGGGCCAGTGACACTGCCCTCCACAGCTAACAACAGCTCCACCTGGAGCTGGGCTGTGCGAGCCCCAGCGACGGTGTAGGCTGCAGCTCCTGCTGCAGTGGGCTACCATAGGCTACAATGAGTGGCCAGCAGCCAGCGTGAGCTGCCAATAGCCGCAGTGAGCGACCATCCAGAGGCCAGTGACCAATCTACCTCATCCGGGAAGAGCGCAATGACGATACCAACATGGGCCAGTGAAGCAACATCCTCCACAACTAGACTGAAGAACAAAAAGACAGCAACTTCTCTGTTCCCCTTCCCCCAATTCCCCAATTAAAAAAAAAAAGATTGGCTCCAGGACAACCAAATCACTCATGAGTTATTGGTGGGAATGTAAAATAATACCACCACTTTAGAAAAAATTCTACTCTTCTTTTTTTTTTTTTGAGGGCAGTGTCACTGGCCCTCATATGTGGGACCCAAACCGGGGCCAGTGGCTTCCCAAACCAGTGCTTAACCACCGCGCCACTCGGCCGGCCCCTGTGCTTCTTATAAAATAAAAAATTATACCTATCTTATGACATGACATACACAATCCTACCCAAGAGAAATGAAAATATTGATATACAAAATGACTTGTATGAGAATGTTCATAGCAGCTTTAATCATAATGGCTACAAACTGGAAATAGACAAGAGAATAGAATAAACTGTGATATATTTGTTGGGAGCCGTCAGCACCCCCATATGTGACAAGGTCTAATGGTCGGTCATAGTCTCCACTCCTGTGAACCCATGTGCCTTTCCTCTACATCGGATCCTATAGGAGACAGTACTCTCACTGCATTTATGGCAAGTTCCTGATACCCCAATGAGCTAACTACGCAGCCAAAGATGGGTAAGATCTAGAAAAGAGGGGAGACAACCTAAACCAGGTGGTATTTCTGTGGGGATCCCTGAACTGAGATATTGGAGACTCAAGCCTCTTGGAAACTGAAACACAGACCTTTGGCCACATAAGCCAAAAAAGCCTGGCTGTGAGAAACTGATGATAAGAGCCCCTGAGCTAACTTGCCTAAGATAATCAGTGAAAAGTCTCTTCAGAGGCCAAAGGTCTCCAGGCCATGCAAGTTCCAATAAGAGACACTTACTGACCATGAGCTATGTTAATCAATAACCTTGTTTGAATTCTTTGCCTAGTGCCTTGTTGCAGCAAAGGATACTGAAGCTTTGACTGAGAAACAGATGCTACCTCCATAGGATAAGAGAGATGTGAGACCCCTTTGATTACTAGGTATTTACTAAGGAATAGACTTTAAACTCAGCCACTCCTAGTCTCTTGGTAGTAACTCAAGTATATGCCCTGTGAGTCTTACGATTGTGTATTAGCTGCTGGAATTTGGGATAGTTACTAGATAGTCAAGGTAGTCATGGTAACCATTCTTTAGGTGATAAGTAAAAATTGAGTCTGGGTCACAAAGGGAACATCATATTAAAAGATAAGGTAATCCTTAAACGTAGAATAGGTCACAGTTTACCCTGGAGAGAACAATTACAAGGAAGTAAAGACTGTGAAAGCCCTGAGAAAGAAAAAACATCAAACTCATGTGAAACATAACTTGTAAGTGAGGTAATGGTCAAGAGTCCCTATAAAAGGGTGACATGCTGTAACAATAAATTGAGATGCTCCTGCGAAACTCTTTCCGGTGTCTCCACTCTCTTTTCTTTTTTGTCCTCGCCGACTCTGTCCCACCCGAGGGAATCCCTGGACTCCACGGGGGCAGGACCCCCGCAATATATTCACACAATAGAATATTATTCAGCATTATAAAGGAATGAACTGTTGATGTGTAGAACATTGGGGATGAAGAAAAAAATAGGCTGAGTAAAAGAAGCCTTACACAAAAGAGTGCATACCATGTGATTCCATTATTTGAGGTTCTAGATTAGGGAAACTTATCTATGGTGAAAAAATCAGAACAGTGGTTGCCTGAGGATGGAGGTAAAGACAGGGATTAAGGAGGAACAAGTAGGTATAAGAGAGTTTTCTGGGGTGTTAGTAATGTTTTCTATTTTTATAAGAGTTTGGGTTACGCAGGTGTATGAAAGCATTTTGTCATACTCAGTAAATTTTACTCACGCAGAAAAATAAACTGTAAACAAATAGAACTCTCATTAGTGACCTGCATGCTGAAGGGATTTAAGAAAAATGTACTGATATCTGCAATGCATTAAAAACAAATGAATTGATGGCTGTATAAAGGGATGGATAGAAAGTTACATATTCGATAAAGCAAGGTAGTACAATGTTAATGGAAGAACCTAGGTAGTAGGTTTTTGGGTGTTCCGTGTAGAATTCTTTCTACTTGGCTGTATTTTGAAATTTTCTATGTAAAATGTTGGATGAAAAATAAATACCTAACCATTAAAATAAACTGTTGACATGGGTATTCCTTGAAAGCACTTCACTTCCCTCCACAAGTTCACAGCCTGCAAACACTGCTAGAGCAGGCCCTTGCTTTTCCTGCCTTCTAGAGTTGCAAAAGAACATTATTCCAGCTCTGTTTAAGCCTATAAAGCTGAGTGAAAAATTTATGATTTAGGTTCATATCCATCTTTCCACTATTCATGTCAAAAATTACACATTTCCTTCCATTTGTCTCAATTCCAAGCTTTTCTGAAACAAAGGAACAACTGACTAAAATTTGTAAGTGAGCCCTATTCTCGTTCAGGAAAGTCATTCTTTAGGAAAAGAGAGGGAGTTAACATATGGAAGTCTTGGTCACTGCACAAATATGTCTCCAATTTAAGGGCATGATGGAAAAAATTAAAGCTGACAATTATGGAATTTCGTATGTTTCATAAGTGCCACCACTTAATCCATTGCCTGAGATACTGCTAAAGTTCAGCAAGGAAAGGTTCAGTTGTATGCAGTTATCCAATATTTGAATCCAGTGACAACCCATATCAATAGTGATTTGGATTAAAATATATTTTTCTGACAAATTAATGACAGCCATTCACAAGATTTAAACAATAGTTCTTAATTAGAAATAAATGAGAACACTTAGAACAGCAGAGCAATCAATATAAAACAAATTAGCATAGGATATTTGGAGTATAGTCAGAATAAACAAAATGAATTGTTTTTAGTAATGTCAATTACTATCTTGATCAAGGGGAAGAAAACCCTCAGACAAACATTCAGCAGTCTGAAAGAGTTTGCACTGCTATTAGCATAGGTTAAATCTGTGGAAAAAAAGAAAATGGCACATGTGCTTTCTACTTGCTATGGTATCCAAATTTCAATGGCTTTAAAACTATCAGAAATCATTCAATTAAGCAATCAAAATGACTCAGTTTATTGGAATTGGAATTCAAACGCAAGCTTCCATTTTACATACTTTAGCATTAACATGAATAAATTAATTGCTGTTAGGAAAGAAACCTCACAATACTGTTTGCTCTATATCTGTGTACATGTGTGTAAGCTAACAGGGTAGGAATTAAATCTATGTTTTTCTTTCTTATAATATATACATGAATGTCACATTTATTAACTACCTAAATGAGATCTACTTTTAGACAGACTAATGAATGATAAGTTTATTTGAATGTAAAAAGTGACAGTGATGCAAAAAGAAAAATTCTTGATCAAATATTAAGACAGGGAAATATCTATAAACCTTCAAATTGCCCCTAAGGGAAGAGGCCAAACCTCCATGGCTATACCAAACATAAATTGCAGGTAGCTTAAAAAGGTCAAGAGAAGCTCCTGCCAAGAAAGCCAGAGTAAGGAATCTATGGATTTGGCCTTGATATTTACCATTTGGCAAAAATGGAAAACTTGTTTTGAAAACTTATGATGAATAGATGCACCACAAACATGGCCAGGATCATGAATAATGCAGTGGTACAGATGCTAACCAGACTCACACAAGGATATGTCCATTTATTTTTCATGGGTTTGGAAAACTGATCTTTAAAGTGGCCCCCAGTGAAAGTCTCCTTGGCCCAACAAATCTCTGAGAGTACTTTGATTTGTTTTGCATCCAAAATGAATCTACCCATTGTGGCTATGCCTCTTAATTGACAAAATGAAAAGATGGGAAGTAAGTCAAGTTTCTAATCAAATTAATGTGCCAGCTCTCTGAATTATGGAAGACCTCTCACAAATCCCAAATGGATCATATAATTTTTCTAGGACTAGTTTTAAAAAAGTGAATGAACAATGGGACCAACTCTGACAATCCAGGGCTGAAATGAATTGCTATAGGATTTCTTCTTAAGCTCCCCAAGCTAGAATAATATTTTTACCCTCCCCGGTATCATGCCAGAGAACTTTCTCATGATCCTGTCTCATCCATTCCTGTCCTCCCCTCTCCTCTGCACACTCCTTCAAGTACTTCACTCTCTAGAAATTACCTATGGATGGAATATAAAAAATATTGGAGCCAGTTGGAATAGGAAAGCGTTATACGAGCATACGAAAAGGTGCTCAATGTCACGAATCATCAGAGAAATGGCAATGAAAACCACAGTGAGCTATCACCTCACACCTGTCAGAATGGCTATCATCAATACATCAACAAACAAGTGTTGGCGAGGATGTGGAGAAAAGGGAACCCCCATGCACTGTTGGTGAGATTGCAAATTGGTGCAGCCACTATGGAAAACAGTATGGAGGTTCCTCAAAAAATTATAAAAAGAACTACTTTATGACACAGCAATTCTACTTTTGTGTATTTATCTTAAGAAATTCAAAACACTAATTCAAAAAGATACATGCACACCCTATGTTCATTGCAGCATTATTTACAATAGGCAAGATATGGAAACAATCAAAGTGTTCTTTAGTAGACAATTGGATAAAGAAGTGGTGGTACATATATACAATGAAATATTACTTGGTCATAAAAAAGAATGAAATCTCATTTTGAATAAACACGCTTTTCTTTCCACTGCAGGGGGTGGGGAAGAATGAAAACTTACCACTTGCAACAACATGGATGAACCTGGAAGGTATTGTGCTAAGTGAAATAAGTCAGACAGAGAAAAACAAATACCATTTGATTTTACTTATATGTGGAATCTAAAAAAAACAAAATAAAGGAACAGACAAAACAGAAACAGGCTCATAGATGCAGGGAACAGCTGATGGTTGCCAGATGGGAAGGAGTTTGGGGGTGGGGTGAAAAAGGGGAAGGGATTAAAAAGTACAAATTGGTAATTACAAAGTAGTCATGGGGATGTAAAGTGAAGCATAGGGGATATAGTGAATAATATGGTAATAACTATGTATAGTGCTAGGTGGGTACTAGACTAGTCAGGGGGATCATTGTGTAAATTATATAAATGTCTAACCACTCTGCTGTACACCTGAAACTAATAAAAATAATATTAAATATCAACTGTAATTGAAAAATTTTCAAAAGGAGGGAAAAAGGTGAAGGGGAATAAATGTTTCCAGGTATAAAACAAATAAGTCATGCTGATGTAATGTACAGCATGGGAATATAGTCAATAATATTGTGATAGAGTGATATGGTGTAGGGTGGTTGTTGGGCTTATCATGGTGATCACTTCTTTAGGTATATAAATATTGAGTAACTATGGTGTACCCCTGAAACTAATATAATATTGTATGTTAGCTATATTTTAATAAAAATCTTAAAATAGAACAATCATAACAATATACTGTAATAAAGTTATGTGAATATGGTCTCTCTCTCTCTCTCAAAATATCTTATTGTAGTATACTTAGCTTTTCACTTAAAAGGAGCACTTCATGGCTTCTATTTGGCCTATCCAAATTGCCAGCATCACTACTCTTGTGCTTTGGGATCATTATTAAGTTACTTGAACACAAGCAGTGTGATACCACAGCAATCAATCTGATAACCGAGGTGGCTACTAAGTGACTAACGGTGGGAAGTGCCTACAGAACCAAGATACTGGACAAAAGGATAATTCGCATCCCAGGTGAAACAGAGTGAGACAGCGAAAAATTTCATCACACTACTCAGAACACCATGCAATTTAAAACCTGTAAATTGTTTATTTCTGGAATTTTTTGTTTAATGTTTTCAGATCATTGTTGACTGTGGGTAACTGAAACCAAGGAAAAAGAAACTGTCGATAAGGGGGGACTACTGTAGTGGGGAATTCAGTATCCTGGGTGTGTTTGTGTGTGTGGGGGGGGGTTAAGTGCAAATTTTAATTCTGAACTACAACATTCCCCTCTGGACATCATTCACACAGTTTGGAAATTATAGTCACAGACCCAGAAAGGGCCACACAGACTCACCAGAAGAAGCTATTGAAAAGGGACATTTGACCATTATATTGGGTTGTTGGAAAAGGTATGACGTATTTTTTCTATGTTTTTTGTTGCACAACCCAATAATTGCAAATTTGCACTGAGCTCAGGGCTGGACAAAGATAAAGAATGCAAGGTAATGGGATCCTTCTGTAGGAAGGCTGGCTAAAATAAGTGTTTCCTTTCTTCCAAAATCTCACTGACATGACAGAAGAATATAATCTAAAACATGAGAACTTATTTTAAGAGGATAATTCATAATTGTTTCTGGAATATTTTAATTTGACCATCCTCTCACAAATATCAGAAACAAGTTTAACTTAAATGTATGAACGGGGTTTAAAGGAAATCAGAACCATGCCAAATATGTTGAAAAAATGACAGTATTTCTCACCAGAAAAATTGCACAAGTTTAAGATATGCAAAATCTGGTTTAGTAAGTCATTTATATAATAATGATCTGAGGGTTTTAGTTGACCCCTGCTGTATTTTAGAATTTTGAAGTACCCCGTCTACCCATAGCTCCTGCTGATAGGGCCAACCAAAGCAGCCATGTTTGTGTTATCTCCATCTAGTCTCCTGCCAATGGCTGATTGGAGCAGTGTGACCCAGGGTGAGCAAATCAAAAAACTGGACCAAGATAATCATATTTCCTCTCCCAGGAATTTGGGATTGGGAAACTGGATCAGCTGCATTCTAATTCATTTGCTACTCAGGGTGACCTGTGGACTGGCAGCGTCTAGGTCAGCTGGGAATTTATTAAAAATACATACTCCCTACCCTAGTCTTACTGAACCATTATTTGCATTTTGACAAGCTCTTCAAGTGATTTTTTGGACATTAACTTTTGTGAGACACTGAGCTATATGATGGGATAGGGAGCACTTGAAATGAAAGATTGTATAAAATTTGGGCTAGGATAGTTTCGTGGACCACTGGAGCACAGGCAAGCCAGTTACAAGAACATGTAAAGACCATGTTGTCAAGAAAAGAGGAAAGCAGAGCAGATAGACAGAAAGAAGCACAGACAGGAGGCCCTGGGGCCAGGGACTGAGGGAGTGATCCCATCTCCTTATGTTCCTATCCAATCCTAGGACCCAGAGAGCTCTCCCTTCACATCTTGGATGGATGCCTTTTGACCTGTGACAACATTAGATTTAACACTGCTTTAGGGCCAGTAGCTTCAGTGGGAGCCTGCTGATGACCCCTGATTGTTTTTCTATGAGCTTCCTGGGTGATGGAGTTTCTATCAAAACAAAAAATTGGGGAAGTTTTGTGTAAAAGGGAAATAAATCACTTAGTGCTCCACAGGATCTGGGCCACATCCAGGGCATGGTGCTCAGTTTGGACATCTCTCTTTAAAAAGGACTCTGACACTCTAAAGTCAGAGCTCCACAGAGAGGCGCCTGTATAATCTGAAACTGTCTGAAAGGCCCGAAAATGTAATCCATAGAGGAATGAGCAACAAAAGCAGGGATATTTGGTTTATGAGAGGGAGGATTCTCAGGAAGTGTGTACTGAAACAAAGTGATATTATTTTCTAATAATTTAAGGATTAAACAAAGAATTGGTCCTCTAATGACAGAGCCTGCCCAATTGATGGCTTTTACAGGTCATTGTAAGGAAGCATTTTCTCACAACTCCAATGGCATAACAGCTGTCTTGTGAAGTACCAAGCTCCCTGGGACTACAAGTGTTAAGTCAAAAGCTGAAGGCAAAGGGACCTCTTCAGGGACTTAGAAGAGGACATGCTACTTTGAGCATGGAATTGGATGACCTTTAGGACATGTGTACCTCTAAGACTGTCCAGTTGCAGGGCTGGGATTTATATAAAGGCTATTTTCTCTCTTCTGATCATAAGCTGATGAAGTGATTGCTTCAGGTGGTCACTGAAATCCAGATTTTTCCATTTGCCTTATTCTTGGAGAACTCTGCTGAATTTATGACAGTTGGTAAGAAGAGTAAGAAGAAGGTAACAATTGTGAGGGAGTAAACAGTTGTTTGACGTCTGAGACAAAGTTGAAAGAAATCTATGAGTTTGGAATGAGAAAGGAACAAAGCTGGTTCCTCGAGTTTTAACATGGCAGAGGGTTCATAAGCTATTAGAGACAGAGTACCATGAAGTTTCTGCTTTCTCTCATTCGTGATCTTAATCTCCTCTCTATTTTAATTGCTTAAAAAGTTATCCCCATCTGTTAGCTCATGAATGCAGGAAGTACATACAGTTTTGTTATAATTTCCACATGACAAACATATGTGTTACTGTATGAATCGGCCGAATAATTTAGCAAACACAGGAGGTTGCACAAGGATTTAAAAAGCAGCACTTCATGTGGAAAGCTGAGGGGAAAACTTGAACAATGGATTGATAAAGGTCAGGCTTGTTAATAGAAGATTGAAGTAAATCCAGGCACCAGAATTTGAATGCCCCTTCTCACCATAATTACGAACATCGTTTTTTACCATCCCCAAACCAGGTCGTTTCTTCTGAGACGCCAATTTTAAATTTTTTTATATATTGCCTCCTAGGTTGTACACAGCCTTTCTTTCCTTATAACCTCCATTATCTCATTTCTCTTTTTCATCCCTCTTTTTGCCAAAATGTTCAAAGTGTGCAGTAAACAGCATTTTCTGCCTCTCTTCAGGCTGTTCCAACTGTGGAGGAAAATCCCCAGCTCAGAAACATGTTAATCCAGTATGCATGCTCCATGGTTTCAGGGATTCAGTGCTCAGCAAAAGCAGCCCAGACCCATGCAAGGAATGTGAATAATTCTGCTTTGGAATCCATGGAGTGCTCAGTAAAATTTAGGGGCAATTTCTTTTGTGTTCTTTTCCTTTTTTTTTTTTTTAACAGAATAACAGAGTAAGTTTTTTTTTTTTAACTTTTTGTATGACATGTGGGCAGTTTACAGGAAAAACAACAAACAATACAACAACAACTTATGTGCCCACCACAGAGACTTAGAGGCAGAACATTACCAGGGTATCAGAAGTCCTGGATACCATCACTGAAGACATCTTCTCCTCGTGTCCAAGACAACTGCTGTCCAGAATTTTTGTTAATGATTCCCACCATAGTTATATCACTTAAGCCTGCATCTATATATAGTATATTGCTTAGTTTTACCTATTTATAAATTGTATATCATGAAATTGTTAGCATGTAAAATTTTCTTTCCTGTTTTACAGCTTAATCTAGATTAAACACTGTTTTTCAGAGGAATCTACTTTTATGTATAATTCACTTATTTTAACTGTTCTACAGTATTCCATCATAAAATTATACAATAATTTCTTACTCATGTTACTGTTGATGGATATTTATGTGGTCTCCAGGTGTTTGCTGTTATTAACTCTTCTCTGTGCCCTGAGATATACAGGTGTAAGGGTTTCTCTAGGATTTATGCCTCGGACCAGAATTGCTACAGGGTATTTCTATTTGGGCTTAATAACTACCAACCAATGTTAGAGAACTATCTCATTAGGATATATAGACAAAGGGGCTATTTTGGTAACACATGGGATATTTAATTACTATTTGAATTACACAAGTGAACTGAGATTTTCAGAAGAAACCTTATGATGGTTTCTCAAGGACCTCTTCTGCTTGTAAGCTCCAAGCCTTACAAAAAAGAAAAAAAAGATAAAAACAAAAACCACTTTTCCTGGCTCCATGTAAGCATGGATAGTTACACAGTGTTGTCTCATAGACATTAATTAGTAGTCATTAATTAATGTTTCATTAATTTTCATTATTCAATGTATAAAAGTTGTTGGATAAATGACATATCCCAAATATATATATCTAAAATTGTCATTTTAATGTAAAAATGAAATCGAACGTTTACTCTCTCTTGATGTTTATGCAGAGCACCTCTTAAAATTCCGACCCAGGGAATTAGGGCTCTGCTCTTTGCCCATTTTCATGTACCACTTGTCTGAATTAGAAGCGGTACAAACAAACTCATTATAGTTCAAGCCAGTACTATTCAAACAGTGATCTCAAGAAGGGGCAAAATAATAACAATAATAATACCATTTGATTTTATGGTAAGCATTATGCTAAGCATTCTGCATGCATTATTTCATTTAAAAATAATGCTATGGGGTCGGCCGAGTGGCGCATTGGTTAAGCGCTGGTTTTGGGATGCCAGCGGCCCCGGTTCGGATCCCACATGAGAGGGCCAGTGACACTGCCCTCTGCAGCTAACAACAGCTCCACCTGGAGCTGGGCTGTGCAAGCCCCGGTGATGGTGTGGGCTGCAGCCCCTGCTGCAGTGGGCTGCCGTAGGCTGCAGTGAGTGGCCCGCAGCCAGCGTGAGCGGCTGGCAGCCAAGCGTGAGCTGCCAATAGCCGCGATGAGCGACATCCAGAGTCCAGCGACCGATCTGCCTCATCCGGGAAGAGCGCAATGACGATACCAACAGTGAAGCAACATCCTCCGCAACTAAACTGAAGAACAAGAAGACGGCAACTTGTCTGTTCCCCTTCCCCGATTCCCCAACGCTGTTCCCCTCCACCAATTCCCCAATAAAATCATTAAAAAAAAAAAAAGTGCAAAATCAACTTAAAAAAAAAAAAAAGAAAAAATAATGCTATGATAACAGTCGTGCTATCTCTCCATTTTAGAGATGAGAAAACTGAGGCCTACACAGATAAAGCAGTTTGAAGAGGGAACAAAACTAGTACGTGATACAATGGAATTCAAATCCAGTTCTGTTGACTTCAGAGACCATCTTTTTAACCACTACATTGTGCTGGAATCCCTGCAGGATGCAGCTGAGAACCATAAGAAAAAATAAAAAGATGCAATGCTAAAAGTTTAAGGGCTAAAACTTCCATAGCTTATTCAGGAAATGTTCTATGGCTGATGTGTAATGAAGCTCTTATGTCATCAAAAAATGTACAATTATGCTCAATATGTCTTATACAATGGTAGAGAAAGCGGGAGATCCAACGTGATCAAAGAATATTTGGTGTTGAAAGCAATAAGGCCTTGAGAATCTCATGCCTTAGTGGTGGAAATAGAACCTTAGTTCGTATTGGTGCTTGCTGGACTTTAAGTGGCTTCCCACAAAGGAAAACCTCATTTTAGAGCTAACAAGACCAAGGTGCAACCACTCGACTCAATGTCCAAAATGACTCCCTAAAATTCTGAATAACAGTTTTTCTATACTTTCATTATTTTGGAAGACAAATGGTATAAATGAGAAAATCAGAATCCAAATAATTTAGGCATTAACCTGGGATTTAGTTTAAAAAGCCTCCTGAAGGCTTGTTGAGTGGGGCACATCTTAAGGTTTCTAGTCCACCAGAAATGGACATTGGACCATGTCAGAAGCACCAAATATTCACTGTATAGGGGTGGGGTGGGTGTGGGGGAGTTGTAGGGGTGGAGGAAGGAAATGACCACCAACTAGGAAATTTTCCTGTTTAGGAACTTATATGCTTCTTAACATCCCTGTTTCTACAGAAACCCTGTCAAGTTTCAAATGGGAAAGTGTTCTGCTTCAGGTGTGCCGGGAGCTAAAGAGCTCAGGATGAAACAAAGCAGGACTTCAAAGAAGAAAAAAATGTGGGGCTGGCCTTCAAAAAAGACTTCAAAAATGAAAAAAAAAGTGGGGCTGGTCAAGTGGCTCAGTTGGTTAAGTGTTGGCTTAGAGCACGTGCTCTGAACCACAGGGCAGCCAGTTCGATTCCCACATGGGCCAGTGAACGCTGCGCCTTGGCTGAGCTGTCACTGAGCTACCAACAGGTGGCAGGATGGCTCAGCTGGTGTAACAACAAGATTGCCTGTTCAATGGTGGGCTATGCCCACCCACAACTAAAAAGATTGAACTCGGCACCTTGAGATGAACTGCCCCCTGATGGCTCAGTGGATAGGGCGTGCGCTCTTAACAACAAGGCTGCTGGTTTGACCCCCGCATGGGACGGTGGCTATGCCCACCCACAACTAAGACCCGCAACTAAGATTGAACACAGTGCCTTGAGCTTAGAGGCCACAAGCTGCTGACAGGAAGCCAGATGGCATCTGGTGCCCTCCACAAGGAACACTGAAGGACAACAACTTGGCTGGTCCCCTCCCCCAATTCCCCAACACTGTTCCTCTCCCCCAATTTCCCAATAAAATCTTGGAAGGAAGGAAGGAAGGAAGGAAGGAAGGAAGGAAGGAAGGAAGGAAGGAAGGAAGGAAGGAAGGAGAAAGAGAGAGAGAGAGAGAGAAAGAAAGAAAGAAAGAAAGAAAGAAAGAAAGAAAGAAAGAAAGAAAGAAAGAAAGAAAGAAAGAAAGAAAGAAAGAAAGAAAGAAAGGAAAAAATGTAAAACAAAACAATACAATCTTGGCTGTTACAGGTGCTTAAATTGACTACCTATTTTCCCTTTCTCCCAGTCTCTTTGTTTTGTTTGGGTTTATTATTATTATTTTTTAAGGATTTATGACTTAGTGTTTCTAACACATTTTCACTAATCACACAGTAATTATTTATTCACACAAAAAGGATATCAGTTGGAAATCAAGGCTACAAGGTGAAATTAGATCCATAGGGTTTCAAAAGAATACAGTGTATCAAGCTTTCATTAGATGCCAGAAAAGAGGGCAAAACACTCATTTTATCTGTACTAGGTGACATTTAGTCAAATAGAATCACAATCAGGCATTGTGCACAATGAGATTCTGAGAGTTAGGGAATAAGAATACTTCAGTTTGGAAAACATGCAAATCAAATATCTGATATGGAAATGTTCTTTCTAAAACTACATTTTTAAAAGAGGGTATTTCTGGTCAAGTCTTGGAGCCACAAGAAAGTAAGCTACCTCTTCAGAGTGACTTGTTGACTAAAGAACACAAAGCAGTTTTTTTCTTTCCTCTGACCAGGGAGGGAGCTGGTGTAGAGCCTGGTCAAGGACTGGACATGGTCCCAGTTTATGAAGTATCAGATTCATTGACAAGCTCAAAGTAAATGGAGATTTTTCTGGTTCAAAGACAATGCTATGTTATGGGGCTATTGTGATCTCATGTCATCTCTTTGGTTATCATTGAAATCCTAAAAGAAGGAGGCACTAAAATACAAAAATACAATCTAAACCCTTAAAGCTTCAAAAATGCTCACTTTTGAAAGAAGAAAAAATATTCACACTTGGGAATATAATTTTTCCATCACTGCGAAAATGATGACTATTTTTCTTTTCTGAGATCAGTTCTCTCATCAGAAATAAAAGACGGGTCTTCTGATCTTCCAGGGTATCAACTGTCAAAGTAAAACTGAATACAGAAAAATCGAAATTAAGTGAGGAAAAGGGTCATACTGAATATTTAACTAATGTAAGTTATCTTCCCTACCACCAAACCGTCACCAAAATTTCTAAAGAGTATCCACTTGAAGAGATATACTTCAATTCCTTTTCATGCTGACTTCTGGTACAACCAAAGTCCAAGGAGTTGAGAAATGAAAAAAAAAAAAAAAAAAAAAGGATGAACAAAGGGAACTTAACAATCCAAAACCCTGAACCATCCCCAGTTTCTGTGGTAGACACAATGTCTGGGTGCAACAATGATATTTATTTAGAATTCCTTGTGAAATTTATAAAACTAAAGAGATTTTTTTTTTTTAAAGAAGTAACAAAGCAGGCTTGGTGATTCACTTTTGTTCAACTCTAACATCCCATAGACTATAACTTATTACTTAACCAGGTATACAACAAAATGATCGTTTTATGGTGATTTTATTTCAATTAGAAGAAATTTATTGCTGTTCATAATGAAAATAAATCTGCAATTTGCTTATAATCTCATATTTGAAAATAAGTAAAAATTCTGTGCAAACACATAAAAGGGGAATTTACCGTTTTCATTAGAAAAAATCTTCTGTCGGGGGAAGGATAGAAGGACTAAGAAATCCTGAAGTCTCTTGGGTAACGTTTTAAAATTATCATTTAAAGATTTTAAAATAGAAAAAATAAACCATCTAATTCTGAAGAAATGAGGTTCTAAGTTAGCACAACTTTCATTCATTTATTATAATTCATTCTGTAAAATTACCAGCATGGACCACACCAATGATAAGTTAAATGCCTACAATGTATCATACAGTAATTTTAATATTCTAACCATTTCATGAGATTGAGCTAAATGTTCTGTCTAGATAAGAGAAATTATTTTATAACTGATCAAATCAGTATAACTCCCTGCTTTAATCTCAGATTTCTTTTGGGGATGTGGGGGCATTGGGTAGCAAGGGGAGATCTAGTGCTTATTCAAGACAACACAGTTTATAAAGCACAACCGTCCCCATTTGATTTCTAGGGAGTTACCTGGTGGCTCTCCCCATTACTCTGACTTGAAAATCTGCAGTGGGACTTCTTGAAGGAAAAAGCAAAAGCACAGTACATATTTGTTTTCAGGATGCTGATCAGGTGATTAGTTGTAGAAATTGGTGAAGCTAAAATTTGTACTTTCCTTCTACTTTTTGAAACAAAGCATTACTGTCTACACATACAATTTGCTCTTCTTTAACTTCCTTTTTAATTCTAATTTTCATTGAGTCTGTTCCATTTGGTATGGTGAATCCTGAGCCCTTTGTTGCCATAATGGGTTAGCTGACAGGAGAGAATGGGGCTTCTTAGCCCCCACAACAATGGGCCTGGCCACATAGGAGGGGAGAGAAAAGCTATACTTCATTCCCTGGGGACCAGAGCCATTATCACTGGGTGGTGAATTGCAGCAGCCTTGTTCTGTGCCCAGACACACCTGGGGCTCCTTCCTCCATGATGTCTGTTGTACTGACCCTACACAAAAGAAAAAAGAATTTCAGTATTCACATCATTCACAATGTCTACCAAGAGAGAACTTAATTGTAGAGGTTGGAGAATAGGCCTGAAATAAGAGACACAAAATGAACCCATTCCCAAACCATTCTGGTCTCAATTTATAAAAAAAATTAAAATAGTCTTGGCTGGTTAGGATGTTTCAGAGGACTCTGCTACCTGACATTGCTCTTTAGCTTTCTCTGTGTATTTCCTCTCTTCCCATCTGGACCATAAATGACTTGAGAACAGAGCTTAGGCTTTAAATAAACTTGCATTCCTATCCCCTAGCATGGTCCTCCACTCCTCATGTGGTGCTCTACGCTTAACCTGCACCGATTGATGTTGGTTGAGGTCAATGAGTATGGTTCTATGGGTCTACCGCTAGTACAGCCTGAATTTTAATGGGTTTTCCAGGAGCAGAGATGGAATTGGCTAAGAGCCAATCTTGATGTTTTATCTCATTCTCTACTTTAGCTCCCCACCTCCAATCTCTATGTGCACTTTTACCACAGGCATTTATGAGACAGGTGGACATGATCGGGATGTGATCAGTCCTTTGGGAGACAGTTATACGAGTGGCCCACAGAGAATGGGTCAAACTGTTTGCAGCAGAGCGAGCAAAATGAGAGATATTCTAATCTATTCCTGACTACTCAGCTGAGTCCTTAGCTCTTTTCTGAGTTTAACCATACTATGGTCAAATAATTGTGCTATTGATTAACTTGCAAAGTTATATTATATGTGCTTCTAAAGTGGATTACCTTTATAATAAAGAATTATGTATTTTTAGATCTTCAAGAAAAAGTAGTATGTAACTACAAGACATTCTATTACGAGGTCTGTCAAGTTTGCGAACTCATCCTACACAAAGTGCTACATATCTCATTGATAAATATCACTTCGAAGTACTCCCCTTGGGAAGCTATGCACTGAAGCCAGTGCCTAGTCCACACTTCAAAGCAATTTTGGAACTCTTTTTCTGGAATGGCCATCAGAGTTCTCATCATATTACCCTTGATGTCCTGAATGTCATCAAACTGTCTTCCTTTCAATATTTCCTTTATCTTCAGGTAAAGAATGAAGTCATTTGGGGCCAGATCAGGTGATTAGGGAGGGTGTTCCAATACAGTTATTTGTTTACTGGCTAAAAACTCCTTCACAGACAATGCCGTGTGAGCTGGTGCATTGTCATGATGTAAGAGCCATGAATTGTTGGCAAAAAGTTCAGGTCATCTAACGTTTTCATGCAGCCTTTTCAGCACTTCCAAATAGTAAACTTGGTTAACTGTTTGTCCAGTTGGTACAAATTCATAATGAATAATCCCTCTGACATCAAAAAAGGTTAGCAACATCATTGCAATAAGTTTGGAAACTTAATTGTCCGACCTTGTGCTTCCTAATAATTCTACTAATAACCACCCAAACAACTTTTGAAAATGCTAAATGTTTTCATTATCCAGGTAATAAAACTGGTAACAGCATATATAACACTATAATATTTATTGTACTTTTAATATTCAATTTTTAAGTATACCTTAATATCCAGGGCCTTCCTCAAATTAGAAAATAGAGTTCTACTGACTTTGGGTTACATGACAACATATGTATGAGAGGTGAATTTAGAGTGAGGTTTTCAAGATAAAGAGTCTCTGTTCTCTCTACAAGGAAATCTGAAGGAGAGAGTATGGTAATAAGCATATCTCTGAAGGGCAAATATCAGAAAATATTATCTAAGTGCACTAAAACCCCTCTCACTAGCAGAGGAACTGTTTTTGTTGGCTCAGAGTTTCTCTGAACCTTTTTCAAGCCTTAAGATACAAATCATATTCAACCTTGTTCCCCAGGTTATGAAACAGAACTGTGACATCTGAGACTGAAGGCCAAGAGGTTTATCGTACTACAGCTCTTGTAGAAAGTACTATGTCAAAGTGTATCTAACTCCATTTCTACCTGAGACAGACTGAGTTCCAGAGGACCTGGATTGATTTTGTGGCCCTTCTTCCAGTGGCTTGGCTGGATTTCATAGATGGCCAGGCATCAAGCTGAACGCTAGCCCCTGATAAGACTTGAATACTCTCCAATCCCTAGGAGAACTCCCAGATCAATTTAAATTCACAGAAACCTTTCCTACTAGAACATGGAACACATTTTCTTGGAGCCATTGACAATTTCACTGAAACTACACCTACTGATTTTAATCCAAACCCCCAAAATGACCTCAAAACCCAACCTACTCCAAAAGAAGGAGTCACTCATTGTGTGCTTGCTCAGAGTGATCTGGAGACTGCTACGTGACCGAAGTTTTGAGTGAACATGGTAATCTCAGAGAAGACAGGACTGCGGTCCAAATACCTTTCCGTAAAGCTCAGTGGCATTCCAATACAGCCCCGCTGCTCACATAGCTTATACAATTAAACTACTTCTTCTGTGCCTAGGGGAGACTTTTCAAATTCAGGAAAACGTTCAGGATCCAGTAAAGATAACCATTTACCGGGATCTGGGGAGAGAAACTGGTCCCCACCTGATGCCTGGCTGTCCTGGAGGGTAACAGGTTGGTTCCCATTCCTGAGGTCCTGGTGTTCTTTTATAACCACAAACTACAGGGAATAAAAGGGAGAGAAAGGATGTTGTTGTGATTCATAAATGATCTTCACATACATGAAATCAAAGTCTATGGCTTCGTGTTCATCCTATGGAAGGTGAAACCTGAGAGAAAGGCCTGGCAAATGTATCTCTCTGGCTAATGAAAAATTCAGCTTTCAATTAGCAACCTGATGTTAGTCTCTATTAAAGCGACCAGGCCCCATCTATTGATCCTAAAATCCCAACTTTTGGGTCATGGATCTCCGGGGTCTACTGTTTTACTTTAAGCAATCCAAGAGTCCCTAAGTGTTGCAAGCATTGCCAATAAGGCAGAAAAACAATATCTCATACATGTACATGCTTCAGCTTTTCAAATGTGTTTCAGTTAATAAAATTCATTTAAACATGCTGCCGACTTCTGAGCAAATTGGAGTTATTCACGGGTAATAGTAACTAAGTACAACTACTGTTTGTAGGGATCCCCCAAATGCCTTTTATTCATTGAACAGCTTGGAAATTGGAATTCTAAAGGCAGGCCCAGAAAACAACATTTCTGGTTAGTTAACAAAATGGTTATTTTTGTCATTATTTGTCATTATCCACAATTGATCAGGCACTTGTTATGCCGGCTGACCAGAGTTCACTGGCTCACATTCACACCAGATGAATTAGATATTAAAATAGATCAATGATAAAAGGAAAGAAAAGAATTTACTCCACGCCCCAGGATAAAGGACGGAGTTTGATGAAGTCCTTCCATGCTGATCAGTGGCTCAGATAAGGGGCTGCCCAAGGTTTTGGCTGATCATGCTCCATTGGTTTAGAGAGCCCCCCAACCATGCCCCCAACCTCAGGTAGGAAGGAGCCCATAACTCAGAAATACAATGAGGAAAAGGGAATGGGAAAAAATTGCTCATATTTCTCTTTGAGGAAAGTGTAGAAAAGGATGATGAGTGGAGTCGATTGGGGAGAGGAACGTTGGTCCTGGAAGGGTGGATCCCCTGAACACGTGTTCTCATTTCTTTTTTTTCACAGCACGAATCACCTTTCTCCTCATTAATGGTGTCCCTACAACAACATTTTGTAAAATCAATACATGGCCCACTGTTTAAGGGCACGTGCCTGTTATTTTTGGCTCAAGTCAAAACCCAGCCTTCTGCACTGCAAATTTTCCAATCACATGTCTCTCTGCCAGAAGAACATAGGTCCTTGGATTCTGGGCTGAATGTTGATGGCAGCTGAAGAAACCAGATTTGTTTCTGCTTCTTCTCCTCCTAGTTTGGGTACTCAGCTCTCACTCATATCTGCAGTAGCAGTTGGTGTCAGCATCAGTTGTGACAGTGAGAGGGGTTGAGCTCGGCAGGCCCAGTCCGCCGAACACAGTTCTGAGCCAACAAGCTGCTCACGACAGGAATGAATGTTTTTTTTTATTTTTTTTAAATACTTAGATACACAGAGACTGTGTGTATTCTTCTCTCCCAAGAATTAAGTAAGATGAATTAAACTTGCTACCCAAAACCTGAATGAAATGCCATATAGACTGGCAAGTGCAATCTGGACAATTTAGAAGTCCACAAAGTCATGAGGCCTCAAAGAACTGAGGACATCCTATAGCTAAGCCTACCCAGAATCACAAACGTATGGAATCTCTAGAGACAGAAGTCATCTTAGAATTCGTCTAATCTAAACCCCTTGGTGTCCTGTGAGGAAGCAGGGGTTAAGTGATTTGCTGAAAATTATTAGACAGCCAATTGGTGGGAGGGTTGAGGCCAGAATTCACGTTTCTTATTGTATTTCCATACTCAAGTTCAACCAAAGAAAAAAAAGTATATGCTGAATACCTATAACAGGCAGGGACAGGTGATTCCCTGTTAGTCAAAAGCATAGCTACAGGAAAGCTGTTCTCTGGGGATGCACGTAAAGCAGAGGCTGGGGAATGAATGAAATGATGAAATGATGGTGCCTTTGCCCGCCTCAATCACCTTTTCCCTGTTTGCCCACAGGTTTCAATTCCCCACAGACCTACCACATATTCTAGCCTGTCCCAGAATATATTCCACAAATAATGCCAACAGCACACAGGGAACCAGTCACATTATCTCTGACAGGTTTTTGGAAACAAAAATTCCAAGTTTCAAGAGAGCTTTGCCTATCCTAACTCTGCCCTCTAGTGTTCCAGCGCCAGTTGCTGAAGGGGTGATCTTGAAGCATTTTGAACTCAAGTATACAGGGTTGCCAGATAAATTTGAATTTAAATTTGAACTTTCAGTGTTAGTATGAATTTCACTAGGTGTCCTGTATTTTTATTTGCTAATCTGGCAACTATTTTGCTGCTGGAGTTTAGGGACTTAAAATGTTTGTGAGAAAAGAAATATGAGGATTAGGAGCATAATCTTGGGTTTTTAAGACATCCATCTGAAGGGGAATCACCTAAACATTGGGAGGCTGTTCACATTCACATTAAAACCTAAGTTATAGGAAGAAACTACATCATAGAAAAAAAGATTCCATACATTTCTTGTGCCATTAAATGATGACGCTATTTATGACTAACATGATGTTATGATTAACATTAACACCAGCTGGAAGCTATCAGATTTCAGTGTCTCTGAATTCAGTGAAGAATGAGAAAAAAATGAATTGGGATTAGTATAAAGCCAATTTCTTGCTTCATGTACTTTGGTCATATTACCCAAGGCTGGGGGCAGGAGGACATCTCAGCCTCTCTGTCTGCAGGCCTGCTAACATTCATATCTCTGCTCGACTCTTCATAAGGGTTCTTTGGATTTTTTGATAGCAGCTTCTTAGTCCTGCAGTGAAACCAACATGTGAGACAATCGCAAAACAAAACAGTAGCTCACTCAATGATGGTCAGTGACTCACCCAAGACACACACCTAGCAAGGGCAGCCCAGGAGCTGGGTTATAGTGATGCAATGCCTAGGCCCCTTCCACTGTCCCACTGCAATCCTGTTCACAGGCATTACAGGCAGAAACACAAGGAGTGGAAGACCCAAGAGCATACTGTCAGGAAATAGACTAGGTCTCCTGACTCCAAATCCAGTTTTATAAATACTTATTTGACAAACATTAAGCACTAAATCTATGTAATGCATGGTGTCATGCACTAGAGGGCAGAAGAGAAAGGCAGGAAGACCTAGCATTATGGTGGTATCCCTGTGCTCAAAGCATTGGCCTCTAGAGGGAGAAAGGTATGTAATGTGCTGAGCAGCCATATAGGGAAAGGCAACAAAGGAAACATGGTGGTGAAAATCACCAGCCAGATTCCAAAACAGCACTGCTGTCTTGGGCCCAGAGCAGCCTAATTCCCTCTAGGAGGGCAAACCTGTGTCTAATAGGCCTTCCTGATGATCTGAAGAAGGGCAATAGGAAGGCAGGGGCTGCTGTGAAAGGCCCATCCCAGGAGTTGTGATTTCAATGTAATGGAGAATACCAAGAAATGGTGTGGGTTATTATTATTTTCAATCAAAGGCATCAAGGAAAAATTGAAGCAAAAGGCTAATATAATCAGTTCCAAAGTTGTAAAGTTATAGTTTGTAACAGAATACTCTTGATTTTCCAACAAGTGGGTCCTTCCAAGAAATCTAGATTTATAAAGTAATAATATTCTGATATCTTAACAATCATTTAATTCCACAAAGAGTAATCTTCTAAGAGATATACAAGACAAATAGTATCAAACACTCAACAAGACAAGACAGGCCAAGAACTGATACAAAGGAAGGAATAACTGATTCTATGTCATTAAAGAAAGTCACTTAACACGCCTAACTTAAAAATTCAATGCTAGAGCTGTATTTAGTGGCATACTTTAGTGACATGGCACTAATTAGGCTGGCAGCTTTAATTTTACCTTATCAGAATTGATACATTTACAGCACAAATACAATCAAATCATATAGCTCAAAATTTGTAGTGGAGTAAGCAGCTCCATTGACAAGAACTGCTCAGTAAATAACGATAGATCTGTTCAGAAAGAACTTCATAACTCTATGCATTTCAGCAAAAAAGGTAAAAAGGATTGTGGATGAGTTTTCTTTTTGAAGAAGTAGTCCTTATCAATTTTGATGTTAGGTATACGGGGATGAGAGGCTAAAGACATACTTATTTGTATATAAAGTCTACAGTCATCTTACAGCTGAGCTGGTCTTCGAATTCTAAGTTAATAAGCCAGCAATTGGTCATTGGCATTCAATCCAGAGTTCTGAAGAACATCAATAGAACATAAAACATACTATTCCACAGCATATACAATAAGAAAAAAATGCTTAATAATTATGGTACACATAAACTTAAGTTTCTTGTTTGCATTTTTTCTACACTGTTTGCCATCTACTTTTCTTTTGGCCTTCCGTCTAATGGGATGAAGTAATAATTATGTGACATTTTTCTACAGACATCCAAGATATTGATTGAATATCAGGCTACAAAGCACAACAGTTACTGATTGACCACTGAATTAAAATTTCAAGTTGTACCTGAGAATCTTGTGTCGCCAGGTGGAGAAGGGTTTGGAACAAGTGACTCTTTGCGGAAAGATTACAGTTCATGGAAAATCATAATAATAACAGATAGCATTTATAAAGTCCTATATGCCAAACATACACTAAACTCTATTTAGGTTAACTCAATTAATCTCACAATAGCTCTTAAGTACTATTCTTGTCCCTATTTTATAGCAAAGGAAATTAATGAATATAATAGACAACATGCCTGATTATGTAAACACGAACTGGAATTTGAACCTGTGCAGTATGACTATAGAGTCTATGCTCTTAACCACTAAATTAGGATATAGCAGGGTTTTAGATGCTGGATGATATATTGAATTCTCCATAACACAAGACAGTCGCCACCTGAGTAGCTATGTAGAACCAGTAAGTTTGGTTGGATTTTTACCAGCAGTTGGTGGTAGGTATTCCATATATTCCCAGAGAATTGGGATCTATTAGTCAAGTGGGTCTTAGGTTCTTTGGCCATAAAAGGATGAGATCAAATTAGATAACTCAGTAAAGTTCCTTTCACTGATTTTGTGAAACAGCACAAACTATAGCACAAACATTTTATGTTTTTCCAATATTAAGGATGGTGGAGGAAGCTGTCTTACTTTTTAAGAAAATGGAAAATGAACAGTGTGATGCCTATTCCTTCATCCAAATGTAGTGTTAATTTTTTTAAAATTAAATGTAAAAATATTGTTCCACAGTTTTTAACTTTTAACTTGAAATTGTTGAAAACACAAAATCCAAGGACCAGAAACTTCCTTCCAAGTTGGGGAAGGTACTGATTTTTCTTGATCAAAACTTAATACTTTGTGGGCAATCAACCCAATGGAGGGCAACCATGAAAAATGAGTTATGCAAGCTATGGGAGAAGAGCAGGTGATGGTAAGCAGATGAAGAAAAAAAGTGGAGTACAAAAAGGCACTGTTAAATAACCCCACAAACTACACGGGAGTGTGCACAAAGACTGGAGTGGAAGAAGAACAGGAAAACTATCGATGTTTTAGAACACAAGAGTCCTGCACCATTTGTTGTTTTCTTTTACTGTTATTCCACTTCTTAAAAGTAGTAAGGGTGTGGAAGAAATGCCTCTGAAGGAGGCAGGGTTCTCCTAGTGAGGAGCTGGAAAGAGGCTGAAAGTGCTGATGCAAAGAAAGTGTCACCTGTAGTGGTGAGCTCCCCACAGCCCCAGGAGCAACAGCAGGACGAGTGCCACCATGCAGACGGACACCACTGTGATGTTCCACTGCCGCCCGTGGCCAGCATGGCGCAGTTCCCACCATTTCAAGTCTCTGTGCTGACATCGCTCTCCAATGTAGCCAACGACACAGCTGTTGACAACACACAAACAGAGGTCAGCTGTAAGCCCTGGCCAAAGTCGCTTATATTTTTCAAACTCAATATTCACCCACTTCTCAACCTCTGCATTTCCAGACTCAGCTTTTTGGAAGCACATGGAAAATCCATCAGGGGTCCGCTGAAAGCACTCTGCTTTACAAGTTAATGCTGCATGGACTTCCCCTTTTGTCTGTTTGCCCTGGGAGATTATTTGCATGCTACCTCTATAAGGCACTGCAGAACATTGATTAAAGATCAATTACTCTTAGGCTAAAATCCTGAGGAACTACGTTTAAGACCAACACAAAGCAACTCTGACCTAAGAGCCAAGAGCGTTTTTGAACAAATGTTTGGTCAGATTGCAATGAAATCTAAGTTCAAAGAAAGGAAGAATTTGAAAGCAGAGTCCTTCACTTGAGACCAGGCTGTAAAATAATGTGGAAAAGGAAGCATAGCCTAGTCTATGGAGGAAACACTTCTTCTTTTGTTTTTTTTTAAAACACCACAGGCCCAAGAGAAAAGCTCTCAGCATTTGCCTACTTTCTTCAAGGGAGAAAAACTAAATGGAGGGGGGAAAAAAGGCATTCAACAGCAAATATCTTGCTGCTTCATTAGTGAAATTGTTTTACTAGAATTACCATGACCAACATTGTGAATCTTTAGATGAAAGTAAATGAAACAATGCTGCCATCTACTGGGAATGTATGCATCTAGAAACTATCAGGATCTTGGGTAGTTTATTATTCTTCATAAGAGCGTAAATCTTTAAAAAAATCCTATTAAACATTTTGTAATGCTCACTTGTTAGAAATCTCTCCCATTTGGCCCTAGATTATATATATATATATATATATATATATATATATATATATATATATATATATATATATACACACACACACACACACACACACACACACACAATCATACCCGGGGTGCCAAAAAATGTATACACATTTTAAGAGATGTTACCTATGTATTACTTTTTTTTTTTTAAGGATTTTATTGGGGAAATGAGGAAGAGGAACAGCCAAGTTGTTGTCCTTCAGTCTTAGTTGTGGAGGGCACAGCTAGCTCAGCTCCAAGTCCAGTTGCCATCCAGCTGCCCGACGGCAGCTCACAGACACGCAGCTCAAGGTTCTGCGTTCAATCTCAGTTGCAGGTAGGTGTAGCCCACCATCCCATGCGGGAGTCCAACCGGCAATCTTATTGTTAGAAGCATGTGCTCCGACCAGCTGAACCATCCTGCCACCTGTTGGCAGCTCAGTGGCAGCTCAGCTCAGGTGCAGCTCACTGGCTCATGTGGGAATCGAACCAGCAACCCTGTTGCTCAGAGCTCACACTCTTAACCAATATGCCACTTGGCTGGCCCACTATGTATTACTTTTTGAAGTCGAATTGAATTACGGTAGCAATGTGTAGTATGATGTTTGCTCAAAAAATGGCATTAATCAAATGAATGTTAGCATCACTATGTGACGGGCAAGACAGTCAAAGAAAATGGCAGAAGCACAGTTGTGGTTTGAGGAGCGCAAGAGCATTTTGAAGTGATATTTGAAATTTGAGAACGTTCTCCTGACTTAACACCACTTGACTTTTACTTATGGGGTACCTTAAAGGATGTGGTGTACTGTAGAAAACTGGTTACATTGGCAGTACTTCCAGAAGAAATCAAAACGGCATGCCCAGCAATACAAGTGGACACTTTGGTCAACATTTCTCACGCAGTAGTTCACGATAATCAGAAGTGTCTGGACACTGATGGTAACCACTTTGAGCACCTCTTATAATTGCAGATGTCAAACGTGACTTGTATTCATCTTTTGTTATCATATATATTGAGTATTACAATTTTAATACAGTTTTTTCCTTTCTTAAAATGTGTCTACATTTTTTCGGCACCCTCTGTATATATTAGTTTTGAGAATTGAAGGCAAGAAGTCCAGTGTGACTATACACAACACTTTTGTAAATTCAGAAACATATCATGGATGTTCTCCATATATTTGGCAGAAAATAAATCAAAGTTTTAAGGAATTCTTCACAAACCTAAGCTTTTCAACCAGAATGAGAAATTTAATCCCCAGACTGTACCAGTGGTAACATCAAGTTATTTAAGTAAAAGGGAAAAATCACCAATTCCTTAAATTTATATTTACCATTGGCAGCAGCTGCGGGGGCGGGGGAAGGGGTGAAGGTGGGAGATGATATGCAGAGAGGGTGCAATACACACACACAATTTATGTATGTATAATTATATTTTTCCCTAAGGGAAAAGCTAATTATAGAAAAATGTCCTTAACATAAATTTTGCAAATTAGTTGAAAGTTATGGGCTGCAATGTCTCATCACTATGCTGTCAGAAAGATCGCTGAACTTACTTGCATGCGTAGTTGTCCACGGCTTCAATGTACATACACACTCCGTCGTGGAGGCAGTAGCCGGCGTGGGATGGGGGGCATTCTGGGTAACTGTTTCTCACAGAATAGCGGCCATCCTCCCTGAGATGAGAGGGTGCAGTTGAGTCTAGAAGAATCAAAGATGTTACTTGTGCTTTCTGAAGCCGTCAGGTTTTTCGGGTACCCCTGCTTTTCGAAAGTTTGCTTTACCCCTCTTGGATTTATGAAAGATCTACATTAGTGCCTATTTTTGCTAACCCAAAGAAATCCAAACAGGATTTTCACTCTTACAAAAATAGGCAAAAAGTGAAAACAGTGTTCAGCATCTGCAGCGGCAGCCCAGCAGTGAGAGTGGCCCCACCAAGCTCCTTCCCGGGAACCACACTCAGCCTCTCAGCATCAAGCTGCCATAGCTTTGAACTGTGAGCCTCTGTGCTTCAGCTCAGTTTATTTTGTGCATCTGTTAGCAAGATGTGTCCTAAGGTATCAGAAAAGCCTAAGAGAGCTTGTAAGGGTGTTGCACTTGGTGTAAAACTGGGAGTAATTAAGCATATTCGGTATGTTATGTTTGGGAGTCTGGGAACGCTCAACAAAATTTTCCATATAAATTAATAGTAGCAATTGCTCCTTCACTTTACACCATTTCAGCTTATGAAAGGTTTTGTAGGAATGCTCTATTTTTGGATAGCCGGGGAAACCTGTATCAATATCAGGAACTACTATCTGTGAACAATTTGTGATATCATGTCTTTTACTGATAGTAGAGCTATCAAAGCAACAGTAGTTCACTTTCCTAACCAAACTATGTTTTTCACCATGAAGCATGTCATTCTTTCTTTAGGTTCAGTATTATTTGACATAAAGCATATTGGAGGCAAATAAGAGAATGGTCAATCCTAAGACACTGAATGAATGCCAAGTCACTGATCTCATTATAAAAGCACATCTGTCATCCACAAACACACACTAACTGCGTGAAATGACAGCTAGCTTTAAGAGGGTCTCACTGAACCACAGTATATGATTATGGATTATAAACCACCCACCAATACTCAGTTTATTACCTCCAGTATCCTGGGAGTCTCAAAAATTTCTCCCACACGGTGATTTCTTCTAAAAACTATTTAACTTTCAGGGGAACCCTCAAAGACAAGACTAGTCACGTTGACAGCAAAGAAATGTTACCATACATAGGAAATGCCTAAGTGGTAAAGTCCCTTTTATTAAATGGTTCGCTGCTCTTTAAAAGGAAAACATTAGGGGGTGTAGCTGACTATATAAATATTAGCAGGTTTCCAATATTTTTCAGAAGAGTAAATCATTTGAGAAAATAATGTGTTTAAAAAACAGAGACATTTCCTAGGATATTTTCTGCTTGCAGGGGCAGGTAAATAGCCTGTAGTAATGGAAAAGAGGCTCCGATTCTTGGGTCTCGAGTCTGTGAAGCCAGCGCCCTTCTGGGGTGCTGATGGCGAGAAGATAGTGCATTATGGAGAGAGGGTTCAGGAAGCAGGAATCAACTATATGAACATTTAAAGAAGAAGAAAAAAGAGCTGGAGTTCTAAATCAGATCAAGAAATACTAACTTTTTAAATGGATTCAAAATGCCAGAAGTCCAGACATCCTCCCCGACCTGTCTAGTTCTGCAGAGTTTTTCCAGCAGCCCAAGAAATCAACATTACAAATCAAGACATTAGCTGCATAGTAAAGAGAACCACCTGTGTTCCCACCATTATTGAATTGTGAGTAATAAAATAGGATTTATTCCAGGTGTCATTAAATTTTTAAAAACTTGGATCATTTCACATTCTCAAACCCGGCATCAACCTAATCAGGAAAACAAACTCTCCAGCCTGATTGAATCAAAGGATTTGTAGAATCGCTACTGCAAATACACTGGGGTACAGAATTTTCTGGAAACAAGTTCCTCCCCATGGTTCTAGATCACCCAACAACCTACCAGGGCACATCCGTCCGGGTTCAAACGGGCTGTTGGCACACATGCAGGTGTAGTTTCCCTCTGTATTTGTACAGGTGGCATTTTCCCCACAGGTGTGCATGCCCAGTTGGCACTCATCAATATCTGCCAGAAAAAAAGGGGGTAGGGAAGATAAAAATGGGGGTGTAGAGGAGGAAACGGGGTCATACAATTGGAAAACCCAACATCCTAGAAAGGGAACCCCTTCATCTTCTGTCATGCTGTATGTTCTCAGAGCTCTACACATTTTTAGATCCAAAAGTTTTATCATGAGTGTTGGTGAGAGAGATGAAGTGGGTCCCATGGCTGCATGCCCAGTAAGGTAAACTCCTGACAGAAGGCTAGGAATTTTCTTATGGCTTAGAAGGAAAGGAAACTTCCCAACACAAGTAGCTCATTGGGAAAGTTGGAGATTGGTAAACTATCTCTAGGCAAACATTTAGAAGTTCCGTTCATAAATGAAACATTTTCGCCTTTTTAACATAAACATAAACGAAGTCATCCCTTTCTTTCCTAACTACCCACCTTTTTCTTCCTCAGTTAGCACCACACTAAGAAGTCCCTCCTCTTCAATTTTGCATTACGATAAGATTAATTCTTCTACATTCCCTGTATCCCACTCTCATCCACTGCACTCCTAAACACCAGTGCCACACGAATCTTCCTGAACCACGTTGCCCATTGCTGCCCCGCTTGACTCCAGTGCTGCCACTGGCACTGTTGCCTCCAGCTGTGCTGCCCAGTATGGGAGCCACTGCCCTATGTGAGTACTGGGCACCTGCACCACAGCTAGCCACACTGAGACGTGCTCTAAGTGTAAAGTCCACACCAGATTTTGATATATTAAAATGTTAATATTTTGGGTATATTGGAATAAATAAAATATTATTAAAATTAATCTCCTTGTTTCTTTTGACTTTTTCAAATGTGGCTACTAGAAAATTTAAAATTCCATATAGACTGATATATATTTCTATTTGACAGTGATGGTCTAGAGAAGTAAAACCCCAATGACTGACCCTCAGATTCCAGTCTTCCACAAATATAATCCAACCCACCTGTTATGGACTGAATTGTAAATTCATATTTTGAATCCCTAACCCCCAATATGGCTATATTTGAAGAAAGGGCCTATAAGGAGGTAATTAAAGTTAAATGAAGTCAGAAGAGTGAAGCCCTGATCCAATAGGATTGGTGTCATCATAAGAGAGAAACAGATACCTGGTGTCTGCTCTCTCTCTCTCTGAGAGAGAAAGAGATATCTGCGCTCTCTCTCTCTCTCTCTCTCTCTCTCTCTCTCTCTCTCTCTCTCTCTCTCTCTCTCCCCCCCCCCCCACCTCCGTGAGCCACAGAGGAAAGGCTATGTCTGTAGGCAGCAAGAAGGCAGCCGTCTGTAAGCCAGGAAGAGTCCTTGCTGGGAACTGAATAAGCCAGCACCTTAATCTGGGACATACAGCCTCCAGAACTGTGAGAAAAATCATGTCTGTTGTTTAGGCCACCAGTCTATACAACAGACTAAGCTACCATCTTACCAACTCCAGTTCCTGTTTTCCCTCACACACAACCTAACACTTACTAGTAATGCTCAATTGGACTCTTCTCTCCCCTTTTATATTTCCACCTAATAAAAATTTACTCATGCCCCAAGGACCATCCAAAAGGATACTTCTTCCTCCATTAAGTCTTTCCCACTACCTCAAACAGATATTTCTTCCAGTTCTGAACTTCCACTGTAGGTTTTACTTCTCTTATGATGCATACTCTTCTTCACCACTTATCATAGATGTGTGTCTTTTAGATCATATTCTCCTTGCAAGCAAGGGCTGCCTTCACCATCTGGGTATTCCTTATGGTTCATAATAATGTGCCTTTGTACTAATAGAGACCAATTAAATATTTGTCACATTGAATTGCTATCCTGAATGGCTCAAATTGAGTTTTTTTTTAAAACTGATTTCCTATTTTAATCTCTATGAGCTATCACCTTGAGAAAGAGAGCTTTTGCAAGAAACAAAAACAAAGATATATTCTTGGCCAAAGAACACAACTACTCTTAACAATAAAAATAACAGCAACACTTTAGTATATGTGGAGAGGGAGGGAGGGAGAGAGAGGAGGAGGGAAATGGGGAGGGAGGGAAGGAGAGAGAGGACAGTAACAAGCTCAGTGCTTCCATGGGGCAGGCTGGGTCATGATACCCCATGGTATGTTTGCTACTGGGAGGAGGTGGGTTAGTAACAGGGTGAAAATCCAGAGTCTAATGAGTTTAAACATTGAAGAAAGTATGCCTTTCTTTCTCCTCAAAGTAAATTAAATATGGAGCCTGTTTGTCTAAATTATCTATGAGCCTGCTTAATTAGAGCAGTGACATTTTCCTGACTGACAGCCAAATATGTGCTTAAAAAGAGCATTTACAGATGTCTGTGGACTTCACAAAACTAAGCTTATAAAGGTCTGATTTAAACCAACGAGATCCAGAAAATTGGTAGTTATGACTGATATTTCATCTTTAACCTCGACGTGTAGGAGAAAGCAGCCCAATTTTAGTTTCTTATCAGGGCATCTGCCTCTCACCGTGAAAAGAATTTTATGTTTTCAGAAGGAAAAGAAAATACTGGCAGAGACATTTTAAAACCCTGTAAAACTTCAGATAACCACTTCGCTGGGCTACAATAGCTTCAGGCAGGTCTTCACTTGTGAGGTGATGCTATGCCACTGACACCTGGAATGGGACAAGACATCCTCTAAGTGAGCTCCCACCCAACAAGCCACACCCAGACCTTGGCAGAGGATAGGGATTATGAAAGAGGTCTTAATCATTCTTTCTCTGTATCTAACTTGTCAGTAGCTTGAGTCTTTCATCTATTGAACTTATCAAGAGCCACCCGAGGAGAACTTTCACAGAGCCACACCTCCTCTCCTTTAAACACACATAGTAAAACCTACATCAGCTCTGCAGGTTGCCACGGCTCAATTGCCAAACTCAGTGCCAAGGAAAATGTGGTTCAATTCCCCCCATGATGGCTCAAGGTATGGTATATTGATGAGGCATTTGGTGCCACTCAACCACAGAGAGAGGATTAGAAAGGTAGAGAGGTAAATAACTTCTGCAGGGTCTTGACGCTGACTAGTGCAAGAATAGCACAAGGGCACAAACTTGACTAAGTACCAAGAACTGAAATATATCAGTTTAAACAAGTCGCACAACTCTTCTTTTAGTCTTAACATGTACATCATCCCATGCTACTATACATGTCTTTTCTTGGCCCACTACACCCGGAGCATTTTGTGATTCTCCAAGGCCTGCCTCCACCCACCCACCTTGGCACACGTGCTCTTACCAAGACAGTGAGTCCCGTCTCCTCGGTAGCCTTCAGAGCACTGGCAGACATAGCTGCCTTCAGTATTGATGCACTTGGAGGTGTGTGGACAAACTGTGATACCCATCTCACATTCATCTATATCTGTGGGTAAATGATGAAATAGTGAAATATATAAAGCAATCCTGGTATAAATGGGGAAAAAATAAGTATAATCATATATACGATCATTCAGCGACGTACAGAGACTATTGCAAATGCAATGCAAACCCTCCATCTTGGACATAAAGTTCACGTCTGAATCAATTTTTACAGATTTCTCACATGTCTGATTAGCTAAGTATGTGTAAATATTCACTTTTTGTCAGGGTTTAAGACCATAAGAATTGAGATTTTTACAGTAATCACTAACTTAAAATTTTGAGGCTATCAATATAAAATAGAAAGTTATCAATCACAACCTATTTATCAAACTAAAACTCATGACCTAACCTTTTTTGGGGGGAAAAAGGTTGTTTTTTGATTGGAATTGTTGAATTTATAAATTTGACTTAAACTCAAATTCAAACTTCTGAAATTAATTATAAATTCTTCTCCTTAATATCAACTGTTTATGTCACAGAATTTTAATATAAACTCAAGATAATGTAACAACATATTCTATGTTGCGTATTTATTATATATGCCATCCATAATCTTTTTGGCTAATATCAAATAATTCATTCAATCCTGCTGATTACATAAATCCTGGAGGTTTTGAACCCACGTGATGTGAGAGAATGTTTCTTGTTCACTATTTTCCACAGTCATGAGTATTGGCCTTTGCTCTTACCAGAACATACTTTTCCATCCCCAGCAAATCCTCTCAAACACTGACACATGGCAACTTCTCCTTTTGAAACACATTGAGAGTGGATACCACATCCCACGGGACCACAGTCGTCGTCATCTGCAAATAGTGAGAACCCTATCAGATTATTTCCAGACCTCAGTGGAGAAAATGGGTGTTAATGTTCTGGGTCTTATGGAGCATTCCAGCACTTCCTTTCCCAAGTTTTGGAACAGGTTAACCTCCAAATAGAAACACTATTGACATATAAGCTATATCTGTATTAAAGGATCCACAAGCCATATGTTTTAGTTTACAAGTACTCAACAAATCTTTAGTTTTAAAGAACTATTTGGAGTTTGAACAGCCCTGTGTGAACTTATGTATAATTTTTAAAAGCATTTACTATTTGAATTATAAAATTGCTAAATGTAAATGGACTCAAATTTCAAAGCGTTTATTGCTTATTTGAGAATTTCCAAGTATTATGACATACAAAACGAGTCAATATATTTTTATCCCTCACAGACACACAGTATAATATATAGCAAGTAGCTCTATGTACCAACATGGAAAACAGATTCAATCGTAAAGATTTATTGTCAATTAACTAAAATTATGTTTCATATAATAGAATATGTATGTCACAATGCATGTTTATTATCAAGATTTATGCAGTGACTTGCAAACCTCAAGGCACTTTTACAAAGTCATGAACCATACAAACTAAATGCTGTAAATGGATCATTTCATTTCATACTCCACTGAAATGCAAGTGCCCCAGGGGGCAGACTTGTATGCTCAGCCATAAACATGAGCAAGTTCGTTTCTTTCTTTCTTTCTTTCTTTAACTCCTTATATATATAATCATTCTCCAAATGCCTCCTCTCTTTTAGAGTTGGGGGAATCTGGCATACCACAGTAGGATATAAACTATCATCTGTCTATTCACTAGTAAGTTTGCTCATATGAGTATAGAAGAGGTCAAAGAAGCCCTTCAAACTTTTCCATAAATTAAAGAAAGTTAAATGATCTAAGTAGGACTCAATGCCATGTGAATGCAGACATTGGCAAACTGCGTTTGATTTGTTTAGCTATTTGAGTGAGATTTCTCTTATGGAAATGCATGCCTTGCAGCTCTGCTTGTTCATCTGTCATTCATGATTCTTGGAGATGGATAAGTTCAGACTAATCGATGACCCATTTGATTTGGCATTTATTGGAGGGCTAGCTCCCGAATCACAAGGTTGTTCGGAGTGTGTGGTGGACAGTATCCAATTACTCAAGATATTTTAAATCACTTGCAGAATTATCCTAAGTTAGAATATGTTTTAGGATTTACCTGGTGACTTACAAAACCCAAGGCAGTTTTGCATCATGAAAAGCATGGCTATGCAGTTGTTGGAAGGATAGGTTATAGCTAATCTTTCTGCCACAAACCAGCTCTGGAAAGAAGGAATGCTGGGCTTCACAGTCCTTGTGTCTAAAATACAGGTGACAATTTCTGTCCAGCTTACATCACATGATTGTTGAAGAAAAAAGGAATTAAAAAATAAAATCCCTTGAGAATTATAAAATATTATTCATATCGAAATAAGGATGATAAAGAAGAATGCTGTGACATCCTGAATCAGAATTAGCCTTATCACACCAGAAAAAATTCTGGGGCCTGTTAGTAAAATTAATTTCATTCAAAAGTACCTCCTACATGCCAGATCCTAATGAGGGCCAAAAATACCATGGTACACAACATAGACAAGGGCTCTGCTTTCTTGCATAATTAATTATTGGAGTACAGGTGTGATAAGCACTATCATGAAACAATACCTAGTTCTAAGAGAACTGAAGTAGCTCTCACTTTACCTGGTCAGGAGACTAAGAAAGGCTTTCTGAGCAAAAGCATATAAAGCTGAGATCTGAAGAATCTGCCAAACTTGGAGGGGTTAGAAAGAGCACCAGGCCAAAAACACAACACCTGCATGTTACAGGTAAGGCCAGGATAATTGAAGCAGGCCATAGAAAGTGGAGGACAGAAGGGCACAAATTTAGGTTGGTGAGATGTATAAGGGCTAATTTATCTAGGCCCAACAGGCCACATTAAGAATTTTTAATTTTCTTCATGAATTTGACAATGAAACTTTCCATGATTGAATCTCTTTGTCATATTGTACACACACTTACTCACTACATATTTGTCTGTGTGTTTTTAAGGAATGAGAATATATTGACCTAAAATCCAATAGAGAGTTTTAAAACTCTTTTTGGTATAGACATTTTTTGAAATAAAATCTCACTACAAAATATAAATAAGACCCCTTAGCCTAACACAGGTAGTACTGCTACTTTATAGGCAAAGATAAAATAGAACACAACCCAGGTATGAAAAGATGAGGTGATTGTCACCAAGACAATCAATTCTATCTATTCTGTATATAGCCGAGTATAGTCTCCAGGTATGAAGTCAAACACAGCCTATTACATATGTATTCCAAATCTTTAGCCATTTCATCACTCCCCCATCCCCCACCCCACCCATGTGCCTAATTTACTATCTGTCATTCATGTTGGTCTTTGAGTCTCCCAAACATTAGCCTTTCAAAATATGCTTTATGAACATCCTGGGATCTCTAGTGACTGTGAAAGCTTCTTTATACTATTAATATTTATTTATATTGTTTTATTCCATAATATTGTTTGTCTCTACATCAGAGGGTGACCTTGGAGACGGGTTTTATTTAACTCATCATGGTATCCCCAGCACTTAGCATGGTGTGGGGCAAATAAATAGTCATTAAATGAATAAAATTCTTAATGTGACAATGTTTTCCAGTACTTCTTTTCTTGACATGAATTAATTATTTGGTCATAATTTTCAAAAATCTTTGGTCAAGTCATTAACTATGTATCTCAGTTTCAGTTTTCAAATCTGTAAAGTGATGCTTTGTGATAGTATCAACCTGGTGAATTCTAAAACCTCGTACAAATTATCATTACTAAAAATAGTCGCCTCTTTTTTATTTTATTGAAAATCACACTGATAAGTTCTTATAAGGAGGGGTAAGAGATCCAAGGAGTCGTACATTGTCAAAGTGGTGTGTAGACCACAAAAGTTGAACGAGCACATTGTTAAGTGTATGTAAGGTACTACTGTGGAGTTTTCAAATTTATTTTTAGTTACAGACACTTCGTTGAAAATCTTACTCAAAAATATAAATAAATAAAATGTTTCAAAGTATAGCTGCACTAACTGAAGGGAAGAGACTTAGAGTCAAAGAAAGGGTAGAGTTTGCAGAAGACCTAGGGCTGAACTAAACCCAGTTTGAAAACCACTGGCCTCATGAGTGAATATAGAACATAACAGGATTAGGTTTCCTAAAGCTGTTGAATACTGAACAAATAACTTAGCATTTTGGTGATAAATGAGCCATATAGAAGAAAAAAAACCCTAACATTTGCTGGTTTTGGACTTTCTGGAACAGCTGAAGCAAACAACCTATATTTGCTTATCAATTACTGTCTACTTTCACACTAATGGAAGTACAGCCAGAAAGGCCAAATGCCAAAAATACTAGGTGCAGGGGGGATACACTCCAATCTGTTCTGTCCTATTTTTCACCTTTGTTTCCAAGTTAGATTTCTTCCAAGAAGATTCAGTCCAAAGAATCTCAGTGAGTAAAGTTCATGTCCAGTCTAACATGAAGCAATCTTCCTCAGTACACAGTTCAGAAGAGAAGAAGGACCAAAGTTGGAGTCCAAAGATTGGCTTCAATAGCTTTGTGTAGATTTAGCCAACATTAATTTAGAGAAAGAACTCAGAATCTCTAAGTGGTAGCATAGAAATTGTTGGAAACAGAGCTGTACTGGAGAACTCATTTTTCATACCTGACACCATGATTTCGGCCACTAGCATATGTTGAGATTCTGTAATGTTATCTTCAAACGCTTGACTGCTGGATAAGATGTCTGATGGCATTACTTGACTTAGATCTGTTTCACTACCTATAGAAGGTCAACAGATATAGTTAATTTATCTTTTATGATTCAAGAAAAGTTTGGTTTAATTTATATTTGTGGCTCTTTGTTGGTTGTGAGCTCAGACTCATTCCTACAGTAAGAGGATTCAGGAGAAACGATCAGAGTGACTGAGAAAACCTCACCTGCTATCCATACCCTCCCAGTTTCATTCTGTGTAACTTGGTGGTTGAGGATGGGGGAGCCAGTGCAAAAGGAAGACAGGACTTTTTAGGCACTGGCAGTAAGAATAAAATACCAAAATCCTTATGAATATAATCAGCTCATAATCACAGCCTGCCCGTTACAAGGAAAAATTACTGAGAAGATCTCTCCAACCTGCCTTTCATACACACTCCTTCTCTTTTAGGCTACTTTCAACACTTATTTTAGCCTTATTTTACATTTAGAAATGTGGAGGGACATAAACAAGCTATAATTCAACATAGGCCTTGGACCTATGCAATTCCCCAGACATGGGAGAAATGGATCCCCTGAAACACCAAGTATGTTCTCTAAGTGCAGTCCATGGATCCCTGGGGTCTCATTGCATGGAGTCCATCAGATCACAACTATTTTCATAAAAGGAAAATATATCTACATTGATACTGATAGCCAAAAGCAATGAAAAATGCAGTGCCTTAGCATGAATCAAGGCCATGGCACCAAACTCCATTAGTGGTCATGTTCTTTACACATACACACACACACACATTCCACTTTCACTTAATAAGATCCATGATTAAGAGTAAGAGTTACTAATTTTTTAAAATCTCAACCATGGAATATTTGGCTCTTTAATAATAGTATAACGAAATGGGAAGTACACATAAAACGCCGATATCAATTATGATGGTTGTCTGAAGGAAAAGAACTTGTATGCTCTTTGAGTTGTGAACTGAAGCTAGTCTCTTTTTTCACATGATTTTTACTTAAAAGAGTGACTGATAGACTATGTTATTGACACTTAGGGATTTGGCAAGCATTTAAAAAAAAAATGAATGAGGTGAACCTGTTACTTCAAGGAAAACAACTCACAGTACTTGTTGCCAATGATAAAGTTTGAGCTTTCAAGTGAAAATTAGAATTCCGGAAAATTGTTTCCACTACCATGAGCCTAACAAAACCCCAGTACTCAAAGACTTTTCTGGTGAGCTTGATAATAATTAATTAATGTGATTTTTTTTGCATATTAATGTGACATTTGAAAGATCAGTATGATTCAATCAATAGTTTCAAATGACCAAAACATGATGCTACAAAATCATGCAAAGTAAAAGATCCACTCAAAGTACAAAATAGACTCCTGAATTTTAATGTGTCAGAGGACAAACAGTACATTGATATGGCTTCAGATTCTACATTGCAACTAAGCTCTAAGAAACTACCAATTGTCTAGTTCTGATACGGTATCTAAAGAAGAAATACAAAAACGGGCAACTGAAAAGGCTATTAACTATTCCTCCTTTTTCCAACTCGATGTCCATGTGAGGCCAGGTTTTCTTCATAGGTTTCAACCAAAACAACACAGCAACAGACATACAAGCAGATATGAGAATCCAGCTACCCTATATCAAACCAGACATTAAAAATATAAAGGTAAACCAATGCAATTCTTCTTACTACATATTTTTTGTTTTGGAAAACATAATTATTTCATTTATTTCCATAAAAATATGTTAATATATAATGGAGCATTATTAATTTTAATAGAAATAATTTTAGAAGTTTTTAACTTTAATTTTTAATATTGTAAATATTGATAGCTATAGACTATATGAACAAAAATTCTTTGGGGCTCTCAATCATTTTTAAGAGTGTAAAGGGGACCTGAAACCAGGAAGACTGAGAATTGTTGTCCTAAGGCAACAAGTAATAGAAAGCTCTGAAAATCCAAAATACCCAATTTCAGTCCATGGATATAGATTAATCCATTTATTTGCTGTCAGTTTGTCATCTAACTTACACCACACTTATAAGATGCATATGAATTTTTAAAAGACATTCTTAATAAAATTTAAATTGCCCTTGGTACAAAGGTATCAAGAGATGAATCCAAATATGCCGTAATTGTTTAGATACACTTTCAAGGGGAGTAAGTAAGGGCTACTGACTTTGCATTACACTTGATCCACTCATCCTCAAAGTCATAGTTAGTTTTTAAAAACATGATCACAGACTTCTCAGGTTGAATTTCCCACATTTGTTTGATATTCTCACATTATTTATTAGAAAGGACCTTGCCTTCCATATTAAAACCAGGCATGTAGTAGGGGGTTTGTGCACAATTACCTCTAACATTAAGGCCATAAAACTTGTAAACAAAATGTTTCTGGACATTATCTGAGGTGGTAAAATATTGGCATTTATTTCTAAGTTTGGGCTACTCCACTGTAAATAGGGGGCTTTGGAAACTATCTTTTGTGCACAAATTTTACAACTAGAGGAAGTCAATTGAATTTAGTCTTTAATAAGGAACCCAAACTCATCAAAGGAAGAAGAAAAAAAAAACCAAAACACTTGGCATCCCTAAAAACAGGAGAGCTTTTATTTACACAAAATATTAAAAATCAGCAAAAGCATAGGGTTCAGTGCAGAATAGAACTGTATTCCTGAGCCAAGGTAACATAATTTAACCACATAATTTCATATCTTACCTGCCGATATCTGATGGCTATTTAGAGCCAGACACATTTTCCCATCTGGGGCTTTCACAAAACCTTCACGACATGAACACTGAGCAGTTCCAAACTTCTCTTTGCAAATATGTTCACAGCCTCCATTTTGATATAAGCAGGGATCTGCTCCTAGGAGGGAAAAGAGGTGGATTCACAGATGGGCTTGGAGATCAAAAGGATGCCACTGAGGCAAATCAGTGTACAGCTTTGGGGGAGAGAAACTCTGTGTATCTAAATGGAGCCTATATCAAGAGCTGTTTCAGATGAGTCCCTATAACGAGCCACTAAGATAAGCTCAGGATGTTATTACCTCATGAGTTTGTATTGAGTATAGCCAGTACTTTAGGCAGATAAGATTCCTACTTTCTAACTCATAATCCAGTCACACTGACAAAAGGGCAATTCAAGAACAAGAGTTATTACAGGACATTAGATGCCTTTTCTATTTGCTTACTCCCTGGTACTCTCTGGGGGTGGAGAAAGCCCCCAGTGTAGATAGAAGCTTCCACTGTCTAAATTGTCCTTCCCTCACACACACCCTTCGTGCTTTTAACGCAGTGTTTTAAATGGAGCAGATAAGTAGAAGGTGTTTAGAAGAGGGGAAAAAAATGAGATTGGAGAAATAAAGCCCAAATTCACTACCAGATTGTCTTAGTTTAAATGAAATCCAAATCTCCGGAAATCTTAATGTCTACCCAGATCAGTGAGAACTGCAACATCCCCCATCCTCCCTCCTCCCCTGCCATCACACAATTAAAATAGTTGCAGATTCCAGCCAAAGAAAGACTGTGTAACATGTCCAGTGTACCTGGTTTTGCCAATGGATGAACTACAACCAGTGATGAGGGCTTCAGCATGCTGCCTCGGAGACATACCCTATTTTGGCCAGTCCTCTTGTTCACCCTTATTACCGATGGCACAGTCCAGTCAGAGAACCACACGTCATCCCCAAACACAGCCACAGCAAATGGTTGACCTGGAAGCAGTTCCAATCCATTACATACATCTTGTCTTTGCCATGATTATTTTTTAAAAGACAAGGCTTGAAACATACACACAATCCCGATACTAAATCAATTCTTTACTATAACTGCTAAGCAAGTTATGAGCCATGACCTACATCTGCATCAAGGAGAATCCACAAGATGGGATAACCTCATCTTAGAAAAGGAGGCTGGAGGTTTGAAACCCTAGGGAATCCCAGGATTTGGAAAACGACAATGCGAGCTGATGGACCTGACAGCACCAATTGGAAGGAGGCCAGGCGGGAATGTTTCTGTGTTCAGTGATTCTGTCCCTATTTATAGACTAAACCTGAGTAAGTTATCTTCCCCTCTTCGCCTTTAGTTCCTTGTCTTTTGAACGGCAGTATTAGTACACTAAATAAGTAGTACACTAAATTCATAGGATGTTGTAAGGATCTTTAAAATTTTAAGGTAACTGAATAACAGTTGCTCAAATTCCCATGTCCATCAACACATTTCCCTGCATTGGACACCCACCTCCTTTCCTATCTCACCTCTTATCTAACATTAATCCATTGGTCCGTGCTCCTGGTGTTGTCTTTCCTGCCTTCTCTAGGCCCTTGTTCGATCAATTACCCCTTCCGTTCACATCTTCATTTTCTTCATTCTACTAACTTCTTTCCCCTAACCAATGAATAAGTATCCTTAGGTCTCACCCATCTTCATTTCCTCATTTCCTTGACCCCCTCTAGCTTCTTTTTGTCTCCCTTCCATTTTTAGCCAAGGTTTTTGAAAGTCCTCTATGATCTGCTGCCTCCATTTTCATGGCTACAGCCCCCTAGGTGGGCTCTTCTGATCCCACCTCCACTAAACCCACCTCTCCAGGCCACCGAAACTGCTCTGAGAAGATATTCCAGTATTTAGCAAGCTGGGAAATGTTGTAACAGATCATCTCAAGTGGTTAGAAGCTAAAGCTAAAGAGGCTCAAGTTTAGAAGTTTTAATCATGTCCAGTCACATTTCCCATGCCAGTCTTTTTGCAAATGAGCAATGGATTTGGTGGATTAGAAGAAATGTCTCCCTCTCCTGGCAGCAAACTCAAATGACTTGTCCTGGTGACAGTGAGTCTCCACCCATCATAGCTGACAAAGGCCATTAAGATTTATTTTAGTCTCTAGCCGTTTGTCCCAAATTAAATCCTTAAATGCAGCAAGGGGAGTTTTTATAAAGCTGTCAGTTTCTCTTTTATTTTGGTAAAAAACACAATATTGACCATCTTACCTTGTGTACAATTCAATAGTGTTAAGTACATTCACACTGTTGTGCAACCAAATTCCAGAACTTTTTATCTTGCAAAACTAAAACTCATCATCTATTAAAACAACTTTTCATTTCATCCTCTCCTAAGTCTCTGACAAATCCCATTCTATCTTTTGTTTCTGTGAATTTGACTATTTTAGTTATCTCCTCAAATAAGTGGAATCATACAATATTTATCCGGTGTCTGGCTTATTTCACTTAGCATTATATCCTCTGGATTCATCCATGTGCTAGCTAGCGTATGTCCAAATTAGCTACAGTTTTTCAACAAACCCCCCACACCAGACATAATCATTCTTATTTTTTGGTCATAGAACCACACTTGCATTTAAAATGAAAAATAGGGCCGGCCGAGTGGCGCATTGGTTAAGCGCTGGTTTTGGGATGCCAGCAGCCCCGGTTCGGATCCCACATGAGGGCCAGTGACACTGCCCTCTACAGCTAACAACAGCTCCACCTGGAGCTGGGCTGTGCGAGCCCCGGTGATGGTGTGGGCTGCAGCCCCTGCTGCAGTGGGCTGCCATAGGCTACAGTGAGTGGCCCGCAGCTGCAGCCAGCGTGAGCGGCTGGCAGCCAAGCGTGAGCTGCCAATAGCCGCGGTGAGCGACATCCAGAGGCCAGCGACCAATCTGCCTCATCCGGGAAGAGCGCAATGACGATACCAACAGTGAAGCAACATCCTCCGCAACTGGACTGAAGAACAAAAAGACAGCAACTTGTCTGTTCCCCTTCCCCGATTCCCCAATGCTGTTCCCCTCCACCAATTCCCCAATAAAATCTTTAAAAAAAAAAAAAAAAAATGAACAAAAAACTAAACCCAGAGGTTAGCTGAGGTGATGCTTTAAAAAAAAAAATAAATAAAATAAAATAAAATAAAATGAAAAATAAATTCCTTCAATTTTTACATTCAAAATCCTGAACTGGAAGTTGAGAAGCCACCACTTATATGCCTGTAGATGGCACTGTAGTGATGGAAATGGTTATTTAGATATTTTAATTTCCAATTATTTGATAATGGCCTTTAATAGGAAGTTGCATTAGTCACAGATTAGAATAGCAGTACAAACTGTTAAAAATATATATCTGCTGTGATTTGGGGTTTAGAATATTGTTTGCTTACATTCTGGTTAGAAATTCTCAAGCCCCTTTATACCCTCATATAGTGCAGCTATAATTTTACATTTATTTGGGAGACATATTTTTTAGTAATGTATGTCTCCCCCACTAGACCCCATGACTTCACAATCTCTACTGTTTCTCCACTTCCTATAATGATTCAATAAATATCTGTTAAGTGCATGGATGGATAAAGTTTATGATTGTACACAAGCTTATCATTTCTTATGAGGTATCTAATTTTTAAAGAAACTAGGCAGTATGTAAATTATTCAGTTATAACTAACTTGATCTAGTTAATGTATAATACAAACCTAGAAATTCATTACCTCTAAAATCAAGGAGAATGGGCAAAATAAATACCTTATATAGGTTCTTAGTTTGTTAGCTTCTTCCAAAAAGAAAGAAACCATGCATGTTTCATCTTCCCAACCAATCAGTTTGTAAATCTCTGAAGCACCTTCAACATCTCCTGCCCTCATTTCTATATCCAATCTGTTACAGTATCCTCTGAATTTTTTTTATTCAAAATCATTTTTTTAATATTCTAATCCTCCTGTTAAATGACAATGTTCTAACTCTGGCTTTCATTAGCTGGACAATCTTTGTAGTTTCCTAACTGATTTCCTTCTCTCCAAATTCCAGTCCAACCCTTATACTGTTACCTAAATTGTTACCCTGAAATACCCATCTTACATGCATTTCCTGTTCAAGAACATGCAGTGGCTCCCAGTATGTTCAGAATCAAGTCGATGAACATATCTTGGCACTACTAACATACAAAGACCAATTTTTGCAGCCTTATTTCCAATGACAAAGTTTTATCACCATCTATTTACCACTGGGCCATCTATTTATGGCCCAGTTCAAATGCTGTCTTTGCAGATTCCCTGAGTCAAAATGAATCTCCCCATGAATCTCATTGCCATTTGTACTTCTACTTTAAGAGTTAGCCTAGACTACCATATTTTAAAGATTTTTAAGAAAATACATGATATGCCAATGTAAAATCTGAAAATATAATAGGGGAAAAAACTATATTAATCTTTGCACATGTTATCAATAGATAGTCATTAATGCTTAAAGGTGATCTTATTACTGTTGTGAAAGTGACATTTTCTAAAACAAGAAATCATAACAGCTGAACCAAGTTCTTGGTCTTAAAGAAGTTTTTAAATTTTTAATATTTTCATCCTAGCTTTGGGAAATCTTGGCAAAGAGAAATGATTGTGCATCACTATTTTTTACCCAATATTCCAATGTTAAGGTAATCCTCATAGCTCATACATTCTTAGAGAAATCTGCCAGTCTGTTTGTCTTTATTCCTTTTTCACCACATGGTTAAGTGTGTGGGGGGGTGGGGTGTGTGTGTGTGTGTGTGTGTACATGTGTGTGTGCACATGTGCAAACACATTTTATATTTAACACTCATCAATTCTCAGTCAAGAGGAAGAAATCACCCATCCCAAAGCCTCACCTACATCGTTCTGGGCAAGTCTTTGGCGTTTCGAACCATCCAGATTGGCCATTTCAATCACAGACTGCTTGGCATCGCACCAATACAACTTATCAGTTAAGAAATCAATTGTTATTCCACTGGGCCACACCAGCTCGGAGCTAGCGATAACCAATCGGCCAATGCCTTGAAGGGAAGAACTTTCAATTCGTGGATTAGTCCCCATATCAGTCCAGAATAATTTCCTTTAATCAAGAAAGCATACAACAAATAAAATTTGCACAAAAAAATTCTTCCATTCTCTCACCATTGGAAACATCAATGTAAATCACTTTAGGATAAACTATAGTGGTACACTAAGAAATATAGAAGGAGAAAGTATAGCACTGTATTGTGCATGAATAATTTTTCAAAAGCAAAAACTTTTCTATGTAGAGCATCTTGGACAGGAAATGCTGAATTAAGGCTCAGATTACTAGATAAAAAAGGAATTATTGTTGTGAGCACACACTGTGATATATAGATGATGTATTAGAATTGTACACTTGAAACCTATGTAGTTCTACCAACCATTGTCACCCCAATAAATTTAATTTAAAAAAGGAATTATTAATTTAAAGAATTGCAGTATATTATTATACTAATGGAAAGTGTGTTCAAATGCATATTCTGCAAACAGCAATGAAATCTTGCTAGCTTGTCTGTCTGCTATACATATGTAAAACTCACTGTAAATGTAAAATTACAACATAAAGAGAAGAGCATATTTATTACCCAGTTTTATACAATGTACTTGGGTAACTTGGTTAATATTAAGTTCTTTAAATCACATTTCATAAATGTGCTGAGAAACATTTTTTGAGGTCAATATGGCTCAATATCTTTTCTCTGGTCTGCTCAGAGATGGTTATATTCTCATTGTTTTAATCGTGTGGTTGGGTTCAAATCAATCATCAATTATTACCACTATATTATTTCCCATAGACCATAGTAAATAAAATAGGGTTGGTTTTTATCCTTGCTTTTTTTGTTTTTGTTTTTGTTTTTGTTTTTTTGAGAGCAGTGTCACTGGCCCTCCTATGTGGGACCCAAACCGGGGAAGCCAGCGCTTAACCACCACGCCACTCAGCCAGCCCTATCCTTGTTTTTTAAAAAACTAGGAAGGAATCAGTGATTCACCTTAATTCTCTGAATCTAAACCAACAGTTATCACTAATTCATAATTAACAACATAGAATCTTCTAATCTTCCATGAATACGATCTCCTCTTGTTTAAATCTAGAAATGACCTATGATTTGAACTCATCTTATGATTTTTCTAAATAGAATTCATAAGTCATATAATTCAAATATCATCTTCTGCTCAGGAAAGCAATAATATAGATTTTTTAAAGAAAGAAAGTAGTTTAATGGACTTACGTCTAATTGATTAATGAATTACAGCCCATTTATTTTCAGAAAGAAATTGAATTTGCTTAAAATGAAAGGATATCTAAACAGTAAATTTTTTTATACAAGAATAGAAAATCAAAAGACATTTAAAAATGAGGAAGTCATGCTAGCTTCATCAGTTCTGAAGATGTGGACAAACCTAGTGGATTTTCTTGGTTTCTGATTCCACTGATAACTGAGGTCTTAAGGCAAACTTTGGACATTAGCATTTCAAACATGAACTATCACATGGCCTCTGCAGAAAGGCACCTAAATTTTGCAAGTACCTACTTGGCCATTGGATGAACAGCAATTCCTTGTGGCTGAGAGATGTCCTCCTTAATGATTATTTCACGATGTTTTCCACTTAAATCACTGCTTTCAATGACAGATTTCCTAAAATGTATGTAATACAAAGGGGCTGTTAAATCAACTATACTTTTTAAACAAAAATGCTCCTTTTCCTTGTTTCTAACAATGCAAATATAGTGACCCTACTTCCATTGTGTGTGTGTGTATGCGTGTAAGCGCACACACACACACACACACACACACACACACACACACACAAACTAGGAGCATATAGCCATGAATTCTAATTTTTTATACATAGTCTTTTCATTAGCATTCCAATATTTATCCCAGGCAATTAAAATACACAGTGAAAGGATATGGTAAGAAGGAATTGTGTCAGAGGCCTGCCAGGGACTAAACCAGCGGGGTAAATACTACCATCCTTTTCTCTTCACAGCCTCCTGTCTCCTGTTGAAAGCCAATGGATGTGTCAGCCTGGTGGTCACAGATCCCAGGAGAAGGGAGAATAGACCTCAAAGGGCCACAGAGACAACCAGCAAGAGGACAGTAGGGGAGATTAATGTTGACTTTAATTTTCTTCCATATGATTGTAAGACAAGTGAGAGTACTGCACTATTATTTGCTAAACTTTACATTAAAACAAAATAACCCTTTGGAATCTGTCAGAGGAGAAAATTCTTGCTTCCTAATGTTTCCATTAATTTGTCCAAAAAATCTTTATCCTCAAACAAATACTAGTGAGCAAACACCTACTGTATGCCAGGGATTGGTCTAAGTACTGGAGACACAAGACCCTGTGCCTGTCCTTACTGAGCTTATAGTTCAGCAGGAAAGCCAGGGGGAGGGGAGGCAGAGGGAGGGTGGATGGAGAGGAAATGAACACTCTAAGCAAAGGAATCAGCAAGTGCTAAGTCCAGGAGACCTAAAAGAGCACAGAACAATCATAATCTCACGTCAGAAATCTTGCTGTAGCTTTGGTCTAAAGAAGACAAGGTGGGCAAGAAATGGTGGTGACTGAGCTAAGGCAGTGGCTGTAGGAAGGAGAAACGTGGATGGAGTCAGATGCTAATATCTGTTCTGTCATGCCCCCACCCCATCACTGGCCTGGGAGGTAACCTTGGCTTCTGAGCAGCTTCTGAAGCATGCAGGACCACAGACAGAAGCAGCAAGAGGAGAGCACCTCTCCCCCGGGGGCTGCCTGTTCTCCCTGTTTTCCTGCCCACACCAGAGAGTGTAACTATCTTTAACGCATTCAACAAACATCTGGTGAGGGCCTACCACATTGTTCTCATGTGCTGCCTCCTGGCCCTGGTTCCCTGCTGCACATTAGAAAATACAACTATCTTTAATTCATTCAGCAAACATCTGGTAAAGATTTACCTCTTTGTTCTTGCGGGCCATGTCTGCGTGAGACAGGCCTGCCCAGGAACATGGAGCAGGACCATTCTCTCTCTCCAGAAGGAAACCTGCAGCTGGCTTAATAGAGTGCACTTTCTAGCCAGTGGGTGGGGAAGGGACTTTACAATTCCCTCCTCAGAGCCAAATGCAGGAGGGAGGTAAAGGCAAAATTGCGTCTGGGCCTGTGCTGGGTCGAATATGCTTTACAAACTACCAGCTCAGGATGGTGAATAATTTGAAACCATTTATACGTCAGTGCCACTTTCAAAAGATAATTTTATTTCCATATGAAATGGTCGTCAGAAGGGTACTGGTGGAAGGCACTTTTGAACTCAATGTCAAATTCACTCAGACACAGCTATCACTGTGCCTGTACTCTTGGTGAGAGTCTGTCAATTCTGTTCTTATTGTCACATCATCTCTAAACTCTTACTGTTTTGAGCAGGAGTAAGATGATAAGAATGGAGACCAACATAAATTCCCTACTCTGGAACTGTCTCAGGCAGGATTGCTGGAATTGACTCTCAAAGCTCCCCAAGGGGTTCACCCATTAATACACTTCTATTTGATTTAGCCAGAAAGCAAATGTCAAACTCCAGCATTGGTAGCAAGAAATCAAAGATGAGCACAGACATTTGGGCTCACATGTGTTCAAGCATAACCCCTAATCTGGTGGAACTTCTTTCTCTTTATATCTACTACCTTAACTGGTGCCAATGTCACTGGGGTCCTCTAAGAGCCACCAACCTTCCAACATGAGAGTTGTCCACCCAGAATCCTAGAAGAGTGATTTTTACCTCGTTGTCATTTTTGTTATCTTAAAAGAATGAACAGGTATTTTATGTATTTTTCACCCTCCCGATTCTTTTTTACTGAACAATTGACTTTAGGAATCAGGACTCCTTAGTACTAAATAATAGCATTGCCAGTAGAATTATCAATTAGCTTCTTTCCTACTGCTGGATGTTAATTTAAATCTGTCTTTTCCTCAGCCAATATAAACTAAAAGCACCCATTCTGGTTCTTTCATTGGTTAAGAGTTACCATATAATCTAATATCACAAGCTTGGAATCTCAGTTATTTAAATCCAATTTCTAGCTAATATCAAGGTTTTCAAATCAGAAACCTTTCATTTCCAGACAAATTAAAGGTTTTTCTTTTAGCAGCTGCCTTTAGAGGAAAGAGGACTTAAGAAGGGCTTATTATTACTGAAGCCAGTGAACTGGGAAATCTGAGGTCTGCTTCTCCAGGATACGGTGCCTGTCTATCTCCTGAAGGCATCACTTTGGCAGTAGGTCCCATGGTGCTATTAATCAAACACTGTTCAAATTAGAGGTGCCAGGCAAACGTGGGAAATATGAGGAGACCCAGCATCTTTAAAGGGGTTGGCAGCGGCTGACATCTGCTGTTGTGATCAAGGTTTACTCTTCTGAGAAAAGCCATGTATAAGCTCTGTTATTATGCACAGCTGACATTTTAAATGTCCTTTTAAGTAGGTTTAACACAGAAGAGGCCATTATTATGATTTTTGTCATTATTGCAACCGAAGTTGATTTTCATTTGCTATATGATTCTGGGTCGAGTACATTTTAACCAATTCTGGTTGGAGCAGATGGTACATATCTATGATTACTAAAAGCGTAAACTAAAAATAGTCATTGTTGGGCCGGCTGAGTGGTGCGGTGGTCAAGCGCTGGCTTGGGAAGCCAGCGACCCCGGTTCGGTCCCACATAAGAGGGCCAGTGACACTGCCCTCAAAAAAAAACAAAAAATAAACCTAGTCATTGTTCAGTTCAAATTCCAGGTCCACTACTTGCTGGCTATTTGACTTTGATAAAGTTATTTTACCTCTTTGAGTCTGAATTTTTTCATTTTTAAGTTGGAGATAAGAAAGCTTACTTTTGGGGGATTCAATGGTATCATGGATATAAAGCTCTTTGTACAGTATCTGGAGCATTTCAGTTACTCAATAAATAAATACCCAAAGAACAAAAGAATGAAGGTATGCTCAAATGAACAAATGAATGAATGAAAATAAACTCACTCTGGATATAAACGTACCATATTTTTCATAACTTACATCACATTATACATCTGACTAAGTTTTAAAAACGCATTTGTTTCCCATGGGTTATCCAGACCAAAAGAGATTTTCTGGGGCATAGAAAGTCTACCCCCAAGCATACGAGTATAAGCCCGTTCCCTGATGGGGCTGCTAATTTCATGGAGGTGAAATCCTAATTAATTCTCCTTTCTTTTAATTCAACAGGGTTGAATTGGTACCAGATGTTCAAATTGGCCACTATTTTACTTTATGGCTTTAAGTAACTGGGAAAATATCCTTCTAACACAGAGCATCCCTGATGCTTTCCTGTGAGTTGCTCCGTGGTTAGCTTCTCTCTCAGAAGCAGGGAAGTGAGCTCTCACACCATGCATGAGGGATGCAGGCGTTTCCTTCCCCCTCCTCCCACCCCCACCATTCCTAGGGATCACACAGGACACACACACACACACACACACACACACACACACACACACACACACACACACCCTAGTGCAGCAGCCCTTCCTGCAGCCCTAAGAGCAGTGTGTCAGAGGACAGAAACAGCACAGCTTCTCTCTGGCTCTGTTGTTTCTCACCAAAGGGAAAGCAGACCATTTCTCTGATCTCAGGAAGATTTTCCTCACAACTCCAGCATGAAGCTCTCGCTGCCTCCTTCATGTCACTTATCAGAGAGCCAGCATGTGGATTCTAGTCTACGATTTGTCGTTGTGTTGTGTAATCTTGAATAAATGACTTAGCCTTTCTGAGCCTTAGTTTCTTCATCTGTAAAACAAGGGGTGTGGGCCCCTTGATCCCTGAGGCTTCTTCCTACACTCCCAGAGGGAGTGAACACTCTTCATTTGGCAATTATTTAAGACATTTCTTGTAGTGAAATTTAGACCAAGAATTTGTGTTAGTTTTTCCTCTGTATGTGTACCTATCTCCTAGCTAAACTGAGCCACCTGAAAAGGTAGAACACTCCTCATGCCTCTTTGTATCTCCCATGTCTCCTGGGAGAGTGCCCTTTCCATAGCAAATGCTCAAAGAATGCTGCTTGACTGCACTCAGATTTTTGCGTTTCTCTGACTACAATAGCCTGAAGTACGAAAACACATGCTACATTTTTGGTTCTCAAAATTCTCTTATGGATAAAGATCCAATCTTGAGGAAAAGAGGAACATCCTGCTTGGTGGTGGGGAGAGGTGGTGGGGAATGTGGACAGTGTTGGGGGCATCTTTCCTCCAATCCCAGCGGGGTCCCCAGCAATATTTTCCTGTGTTTGGAGTGGAGGATGAAGCCAGCTGAATTACGTATCCCATCACTCCCATCCCATGAGGCTAAAAACTGAAGGAGGAAACCTACCCTCTGTCTGTCCAATAGAGTTTACGGTTAATCCAATCTACAGCAAGACCTTCTGGCCAATCTACAGCTTCCTCGATAAGCCTTTCTCGCTGAGAGCCATCCATATTGGCCCTCTCTATCCACTTCAGGGCTGTATGGGCAAAGTATACCTGCAAAAGAACATAGACATTTCTGTTTGCTTTGTTTTAAAAAATGAATATGTAATATATACAAATGGGTTGAGTATCAAACAGCAGAATCATTAAGAGCTTGGCTTTGGACATAGATACACCTGCAACTGAACACCAGCCATGCAGCTTCCCAGACACACGTAAACTTAAGCAAGTTTATCAATGTCACAGAATCTCAGTTTCCTTGTTGGTAAAGTGGGTATAATAATACCAAGCACATTAGTTTTGTATATAAAACTCCTTAGTCTTGCACCTGGCACTTAGTTCCATTGGTACTTGTAATTTATTAATCTTTGATCATTGGTCAATAACAAAGCCATTGTACTTGAACAGCCTAAAAGGAAGCAATGATTTGCAGTTTAATGGGAACTCCATGTTGGGCGGTCTTCTACTGTTCTGTCCACAGCACTCCACTTTACTGCAATGGTCAAAAGACACTGACTCCTCCCAGTTTTGCCACTCTCCTTGTTTGATTGCTAAATCAAACCTCAGTTTTCTCAACTGTAAAAATGATGAGGTTAAACTAGATGCTTGCTAAAGTTTTTGTTCCGTCTCTACCTTATGTAATTTCATTTTAATAATCCATATTTGGATATTGTCCAACAGAATATACCTTGCAATGTAAAGTTCTTTTCCAGTCTAGTGTGCAGACTATCAAACAGCTACAAGTATTTCATGAGAGTGTTAAAAACTGCTATGGGTCAGCTGGCAATTTAATGACAACATTTGTGGAATTTTAACTGTAAATACATATATGCACATAAACTTATAATCAATGATAAGAGTATTCACAAACTGGCCAGACTGCTGCAAATCAGGAAGAAAAAAAGCACAAAGTTTGAAATTCTAGGAATTAATCTAGTAATAACCAAATAATTATGGAAGGAGATTAATAACTATGTAAATTTATAAATATTGGGTGATTCATCTCCAGAAGACACTGTAACATTATTTCAAGCACGTTTTAACTTAACACAAATACAACTAAGAAATTAAATACCAAGTGGCCAGCTGATTAGATTGATAGTATAGAAATTCTAAGTTATATACAAAAACTTCATGTAAAAATTGATTATTATGTAAATAATATCATGCATTAGACTGCCATTTCCGCATGAGCCATAAACTTACATTTCCTGATTTTCATGGTCAAGAGGTCATTGAATCCCTCTCAATGGTATATATTAAATGTAAATTACTCATCTGTACTTCCTATGCCCCACCCCAACCTCCCAATTCTCCCACTTCCAGCAAATCACCAAAAACCTAATTATGGGACTCTCCTATATGTATAGCACTGTGCTAGGTAACCATCCTCATCTCCAGAAAGGAAACTAAACTTAACATCCTGCTCAATCATCTCCAATAAAATAGCTGAATTATATCAAGTACCAGGGTTATGATAAGAGAAAATTCTTAACACTTATCAAATAATGGTTCAAAGTCTATACTTAAATTTTTCTGTGGTTAATGGATCTGGGCTTAGCAGAGGATTTTCAAGCACCCCAGGTCATCTTTTTGGATAAAATCCTCTACTCTGTCCTTAAAGCACAGCCACATCTGTTCAAGCAACAAAAATCATACCTTATTTTCCACAGGGTCATGATCTAGGGCAAAAACTGTTCCCATTTGCTGGCTGAGCAGAGTTTCATAATCTGTTCCGTCAAAACGCATGTGTCGAATATCTTGAGAATTGGCAAACAGCAAAAACGGTTGTGGTCCTGATAACCAAATTCAAATATGGCTTCATTTAAAATATGTTTTGGAACTCAAGAGGCTCTTCAGACTCTTCCCTTTCATTGCTCCCTCTTCCTTAATTTCTGCAGTACTTGTTTTCATAATTTCTCACCACTATAGATTAAGACAGGCAAGAAGAGTTTCTCTTTCAGGAGGTTACATATTGCCACAATTTTGTCACTGGATTCCTCTCTACTTAGGTGCCAGCTTTTAAAAAGCAAATTACTTATAGAAAGAGCCAGCACTAAATAACCAAAACCATCACTAAATGATGCAAGTTTTAGTGTTGTAATCTCCTTGATTCACATATATTGAAACATATTAATATTAACAGGTTGTATTAATTCATGTCCAAATAAATACCCTTCTCTGGCCTGGGCATTTCTGAAAGGGAAGCATGACTAGTTGAGTAAATAACAAGACCCTTGTGAATTTTCAGAGCTCAGATTTTGCTATATTAACTAAGACCCTGAGGAGATAAGAATACTGGGCTCTGACTAAGGCAAGCTCTGCAGGCTCATCATTATGTTTTCCCAGATTACAAGCATGATAAAACTTAAAAGAGATTAAATCAATTTGGTATAAATCTAGAATTTCCAAGGCAGTTGAAGGACACAAGAGATATAATATCAGAAGATAAAAAATAGTTGAAGCATACAACTTTATATTAACTTTTGACATGAAAAGGATAGAATTTGTCAAAGTATTATTATTATTACATTCACTGGAGAGTTGAAAATCAAATCAATCAACAAATATTTATTAAATTCCTTTCGTTTAAATATATCATGGCCATGACTTCTACATATACTAGAATACCTATTTGACATTATAGCAAACCTTTGTTAAATACTAATTAACTTCTAAATATTCCTCAAAAACATGATTATTTATATTATTATTATTTATATTATTTATATTTATAATATGATTTGTTTTCCATTTCCAAAAATAAAAAATTAGACTTTCTACCCAGAAGCCAAAAGCAATTTAATGCTCTATCTTTTAAGTGGAATGTTGTTTTCATACAAACTTTTTGCAGAGACACACTTTTAAACACCCATAACACTAACCTGAAGCTACACAGCTTTTTTTGTCCACTTGTAGATCGTACCCAGGAAGACAATCACATTGCCAGGACAGTGGGCTGAGAGGAAGGCAGAGCTGGCTGCATCCACCATTATCAGGTGATGAACAGCCTATAAAAAAACAATCACTTGGTCATGACGCTATGTCATTAAAAAATATAACAACTTTTCATCAAAATATTGAGGTGAGCCAAATATATGTTGATTTTAAAAATTATTTCCACAATCATTCACACTGCTGCAATCAAGTCTATTTTTCAGAGATTAGAAGCAAAATGTCACTCTACTCTACTTCCCTATAATCTTATATCTTGAATGGTAACCCTTCATGTCCCAATGGCCCTTGTTCTCTTGTTCTACCACTGAGTTCAAGAACAAGTGCACTGGTAGCTGGCTGGAATCTGAAATACATTTCGATGAGTTTGACAGCTGGTCTAACACTTCCTATTGAGTAATATTATATTTGTTTCCTTTTGCACATTTTTGGTTTCTTGACTTCTTTTGCTTTCTTTATTAAAAATAAAAGCCATACATAACTCTTCTGCCAATTTTGAATTACATCCAGCACTCTATATGCTTAAGTCTATGAAGATATAAGTAGAGAGATGTTTATAGGTGCAAGCAATAGGCTAAACTCTTTGCATCCGCTACCTGTATAATCCTGGCCACAAATCCAGGAGGCAGGTATGGTTAACCTCTACAGATGAGGAAACAGACCAAGTAACTAGGGCAAGTAATTAGTCCAAAATAACACTGCTAGTAACTGGTTGTCAGGCTGACTAATTTCAAAGCCCTTACTCATAACCACTACACTATGCTTTCTAAAAACAAACAAACAAACAAACAAACAAGACACCAAAATCTTATTTAAATTATGTTAATCTACTGCATAAATATCTTTCATTATGTAACGTTGGAAAATCTATTCTCCTTTGTCAGTAAGATGCAAGTTTTAGGTATCACTTAGAAAATGACTTTTTTCAAACAAACAAAAGGTAAATAAACTTACCACTACATGTTTTTCCATCTGCCTCAAGCACTGAGCCTTCAGGACAGAAACATATGGGACCATCTGAAGTCAAAACACAGTCATGGCTGCATTCAGATGCATTGCTTGGACAGGAAATTAATTCTAATTAATGAAGAATAAGTTTAAGATTAGTGATAAATCAGATTTGTGGAAATTTAGTAAAATCAGTTGCTAATAAAAAAATGCTACCCTGAAAAGAGTAACTTAAATAAAGATCAAACGAATTGCTGTGGTAATGGAGGTGTTAAAAAAAAGAAAAAAAATTTTGAATCTAAAAAAATTAAAGCAAAACTCTGATTTTGGAAACTGACTCTAGTTTCCACTAAGTTTCTTTTATATCAACTAATATTTTTAAAGTTATTAGTCTTCAAAATATTTAAAATGGAACTTGGGCAAATGATTCTGAAGTTCATCTGGAAAATTGATTGTATGTGTAGGGAAAACTAAAAACATTGCATTACTGTGGGTAGGTGTAGGAAAAGAATGAGAGACTCTTAACCAATATCAAAATATATCATAAAGGTACAATAATCAAAACAGTGGGTAATGGGGCCGGCCGAGTGGCGCGGTGGTTGAGAGCTGTGTGTGATTAAATATTTTAATCATTGAGCATGTGAAAGATGATTTAATAAATGGTTGAGAAATAACTGAGTAAGGATTGGGGCAAAAATTAAACTCCTAACCTGCGTCATATGCCAAAATAAATCCCAAGTAAATCAAAGGTTAAGATGTGTACCATAGAAGTTCTAGAAGTTTTGGCAATCAAATAAGATTGTATCTGTTGTGCTTAGCACATGGTGGACTCCATAACACATTAACACTGTGCACTTGAATATATTTGCCAACAGTAAACCACATGGTTTTAGAAAAAGGTCAAGTCCCATAAACAGGCACAAAGGTAATAGACAATTTCCAAAAACTTTATTACCATCCATCCATTTTTTATGTGATTGATTTCATAAGCACATATGACTTCCAGACTGACTTATTCTTCATCACCTCTGAGGCCAGACTACACAATATACATTTCTGCTTAGCTTTTGCCTTTCTACTTAGCTATACTAATAGTAGATTCGATAAGAATTCTATAAAAAGGGGCCGGCAGAGTGGAGCATTGGTTAGGAGCTGGCTTGGGATGCCAGCTCTGAGCAGCAGGGCCCCAGTTCGGATCCCACATATGAGGGCCAGTGACACTGCCCTCTATAGCTAAGATGGTGAACAACAGCTCCACCTGGAGCTGGGCTGCCATGAGTTGCCAGCGACGGTGTGGGCTGCAGCCCCTGCTGCAGTGGGCTGCCATAAGCTACAGTGAGCGGCCGGCAGCTGTTGTGAGCTGCCAAGAGCCACCGTGAGTGGCCGTCCAGAGGCCTGCAACTGGTCTGCCTAACCAGGAAGAGCATGTGATAATACTAACATGGGCCAGTGAAGCAATATCTTCCACAAATAGACTGAAGAACAAAAAGACAGCAACTTGTCTGTTCCCCTTCTCCGATTCCCCAATGCTGTTCCCCTCACCAATAAAATCTTTAAAAAAAAGAATTCTATAAGAAGGTTTCTGGGTATGTAATCCTAAATTTGAGTTGAGAATATCCATATAAGCTCATAATGTATCAATACTTCTTTTTAAACAGTGTATTCCTAGGTTTGATGCCCCAGAAGGCCTAGACACAATGACTACTTAGTAACAGATTATATTCTGTAATATAATTTCTCATCAAAAGGAAGAAGTGTTCCTTGACAGGTTGCTAATTCCAGGTTAGGACATGGAATGTGCAAGATAAGCCTGGCAAATATGTGCTACAGGTAACAAGAAAACTACAAAGACTCCTGGGGTCAGGAACCCATTTGCAGAGGCTCCCACTGGCCAAAGAGGAGACGGTGTGAGCTCATCAGTCAGGATAGCAACTGCAGTAGGTGGAAACATATCAAAAATATTAAAAATCCCAGCGGCCGGATTGCTCAGTTGGTTAGAGTGCGTGCTCTGAACAGCAAGGTTGCCAGCTCAACTCCTGCATGAGGTGGTGGGCTGCCCTCCCCTCAAATAGATTGAAAATGATGACTGGACTTGGAGCTGAGCTGCAGCCTCACAACTCAGATTGAAGGACAACAACTTGACTTGGAGCTAATGGGTATTGGGGAAAACAATCCAACGTTGTGCTTCCTTAACTATAAGAACTGTATCTTGAAATAACCAGATAGTTAATGAGAGAAACTTTTCTTTATAAAGGTATTCCAATCAATAATTAAAAGAAAATACCAGAACTACATATCACCATTTGAAACTCTTGATGAAATAATAAATCTAGGAAATGATTGTTAATGGCTGCTACAACCATTCCTGAGAGATTACCGGGCTATCTTGCCCCTAGCCATTTTGGCAGCTTCCAGGTATGTTTAATTGGTATAGTCTTGCACCTAAGGAAGGAAGATTGTGGCCAAAAAGAAGACAAAAATATTGCTAGAGTCAACTCTAGGCTCCAACTCATTACAAAAAGTGGAAAGTAAGTGTACAAGCTTACTTGAGGGTACAAGCAGATTCTGAAAATGATCAAACATGGTAAACGGAAGCTGGTCATTCTTGCCAACATAAGACAGTTGCCCAGCCTTATGGCAATCTGAAATAGAGTACTACACCATGGTGGCCCAAATGGCACAGTGTCCACAGTGACAATGGCAATAGTAGTAAATTGGGCACAGTGTGTGGAAAATACTACAAAACATGCACACTGGCTATCATTGATCCAGGTGATTCTATATCATCAGAAGCATGATGGTGAAAAGTTAATCATGCAAATTTATTTTTAATTTTTTAGTAAAATATGCCAAAGTTTGTTTCTTAAAAAGAAAGACTACTGGGAAAGTTTATAACGTGTCTCCTGACGGAAATATAACCACACCTATGAAGTATTCTTGCCAAAAATGTTAAAGCTGAGACTGATCAAGCCTTTAGATCTAACAACAAGTTTGGAGAAGAACAGAGACATCCCAGAAGCACCATCAGTAAAATCTAAAATGTGAGAAACTATGCAGGAAAAAAATGGTTTCTTCAACAAATACTTGCAAGGGGGAAAAAAAAGAGAATAGATAATCTGAAGAATAAAAGACAGGTGTGTCAACTTAACAACACGTGGAGCTTGTCTAGATACTTATTCAAACAAAGAAATTAAAAAACTGTTAAAAATAATTTGAAAACTGACTAAATATTTGATGTTATTAAGGAATTATTATTTTTTAGATGTGATAATGGTATTGTGATTATACCTGAAAACTGACCGGATATTAGATGATATTGGGAAATTACAAGTAGTTTTTTAGACATAATAATATATCATGATTATGCTCTTAACATGTTTATCTTTCAGTGATATATAATGAAATATAATAAAATATGGATAAAGAAACAGGAGGTTCCCAACCTTGGAGGCTTTGATTTAATAGGTTTGGGGTAGAATCTAGTTATTCATGTTTTCAAAAGCAAAACAAAATAAAACTCCGAAGTAATTCTGATGCATACTGCTGATTGAGGACCACCAACCCAGACCATAGACACTTTAGAAACATTAGTAAAAATGAAGGAAATAACGCAATAAATACTTGTGACTTACGGTGACACCGTTTCCCATCAGGTAGCAGAACAAATCCTACAGGGCATGTGCAATAATAGGATCCAGGGATGTTTTCACACCCAAGAGTACAGCCATGATTCCAAAAGGCACATTCGTTGACATCTACACAATGACGACAGCAAAACACAGTCAGACGGTTATTTTTTTATTTTTTATCTTTTATTTTATTTTATTTTATTTTTTAGCTGAGCCATCCTGCCACCTGTTGGCAGCTCAACGGCAACTCAGCTCGGGCTGGCATCGAACCGCCGTTGCTCAGAGCTCAGCTCACACTCTTGAGCGAGCTCTTAACCAACTGAGCCACTCAGCTGGCCCCGGTTATTTTTTTAAATAAATTGTAGTTATCACTAATAAATTTGCCCAAAGTAGGGTATCTCACACTTGTATCTGCTGTACCTAACCATGAAAAAACTGTTTTTGCTACTTGAGTAAAGGATAAAAGAAGTCAGCTCAATGATCACAAAAGCCATTTTTATTCTGTCATAGTTTATACTTTCATATATAGATTTTCATACTAGAATTACCCTTGGGGAAAAAGTAGTATTATTTCCTTTGAAAAGACATAATCACATAAGGCAGGACTGTTGGAAGTTCTTGACAAGGACAGGACATCCCTGCTCTGCTCTCCTGCCTCCCAATGCTGACAGGAGCCCTCACGTGAACGTGGGCACACTCCTCAGCAGCGTCTGACCTGCCGACATCCAGCCTTCCACGTCAGTTTTGTGAGATGGCTCCCTCCAACTAGGCCCAGGCAAGCAGGGGACTATACCTAACAGGTAGGTGTCAGGTTTACCAGAAGTTTCACCCCAACTACTTCCACTGGGGATGACTGTAACTCACTGGAGCTCCCAGGAGAAAGGACCGGAATATCTCCTGGGTTCATTAAATTTGTCCTGAAGTCTCAAATAGGAGGAGCCCTAGATGATCAGCCTGCTTCACAGTTCCTCCAGACTCCCACTAGACCTTCATGGGATAAGATGTGGAGTCACACACTCTTTGAAAATCTACTTCCCTAAAACATTTGCAAATACTGACATTTTGCACACAATCAAAACCATGGAGGTCCATGGAGTCCACTCAGAGAAGCCCTGCGTTATGTCAACCCTGAGTAGCCTCTGAAAGCATTTGATCTTGGAACACAAGTTATAAAGAAGACCTGAAAGTATTACAAAGGCTTTAAAAACAGGGGGAAAATAAAATTGTTTTTCTGGGGAAAGAAGTGGAGGGGAGTGAAACTGGTTTCACATTGAGGCTCAGATAGCCCACTGAAGACTAGTGGCTGGCTCAGGTGCTATCTTTGCTTCAGATAGGGACTGCACGTTACCTTCACAGTGCTTTCCGTCCTGGCTTAAAGCATATCCTTCCGCACACTTGCACAGGTGGGACTTAGGATCTTGCCCACACACGCTGCCTCTGCAGTTGCCTTTCCTCAGTTTGCAGAGTTTCTGATCTAAAAGACAAGATGGTTTATTTGAAGTAGAGGTGTGTTTTGACAGGGGACAATGCTTGATCCCTTCATGGTTCTTAAGAAGTTTAATCTCCCTGTGACATCAACAGGGGTGTTGTCTTTCACGGTGGTGCCACTGCTCTAGGGTCAGACAGCTACAGCCAGATTTTGTGAGAAGCCCATTTATTTCTCTAATTGTAATACTCCTACGAAAGCTCTCAGGATAGGGCATTCTAATTAGCCGAAGATGTCACTCCTTGGGTTACAAACACTCAGCACAACTTAACTTTGCATCCTGATTAACTTTTACAAAATAAAAAATAAAAAAATAAAGTACATTAACAAAAATTCTGAAAACGAATTATCTCTTTAAGAAACAAAAAAGCTTCCAACCTTAGAACATTTTTTTCTTAAGTTACCATAGTTATAGGTCAGGTCTATATATATTTAGCTGTTTTTAGGATCATTATTTAAAGAACATCTTTCAGACTTAATATATATCATTGCAATATGTCTTACCCCCAAATTTTTTAGTTTATTGCTGCCAGTGTTCCATTTTTTACAGAAGAGCTCAGGGGAAATAGTAAAAACTGCTCAATGGTGCAGGTGCTTGGGTTGAATTAGCTAAATGTAATGAATAACAAATGGCCAATGTGATAACTTTGATTTCCATACAGAGCCAGAGTCAATAGCTAAACTAGTAACATGTATATCTCTGTTCAAATTTTGCTCCTTTTTTTTTTTTTTGCCCATTGATACAATGATAGGACCTTTGTAAAGTATACTGGAAAATACAAAGTTAAGCTTGAGTCTGAGGGCAGATCCCAGGGTGCAGGTAGATATGGAGGCCAGAGTTCGGGCAAGAGGTGACCTCTAGGGGAAAAGGGAGGGGTTATGGACTCTGAGTCATGACATGGCTGAGGTCAGTGAGAGCCTGTGAATAATAATGAGAGGAGCCTGAGGACCCAAGGCAGGGCTACTGAAAACAACCTTGCTGTGAAGGGCACAAGAAACAAACCAGCAAGGAGCGGAGCACAGCAGTGTTAGGGGCTGAGCCCTTTCTCCAGGTAGGTCTCTGTTTATCTACGTGTAATTTGTCCCCACTCTGACTCTACCTGTTCCCTTCTATTTTAAGTCACTAAACACTTCCGTGACCAATAACAGTATGACACATTAGAAACATATTCTTGCCTTTTAAAAATGTCCCCAATGTGCATCAAGACCACCTGGAGGGCATGTCACACTCTAGAGATTCTGATTTGGTAAATCAAGGGAATGGCTCAGGAATCTGCATGTTTCACAGGATTGGAGTGATTCTGAAGCTGGGAATTTTCACACCACATTCTGAGAAACAACAGCCTTGTGTCCTAAGGAAGCATCCTTCATCTCAGTTATGGATACCTCCTTTTACCTAGTCTGTGTTCTTTCCTTACTTATTTTAAATGTGATTATTCAGCTCTCTTGACAGAATTAAATGCACAATCTTGCCAATTATTCAATACTGTTACAATATTACTTACTAAATCAGTTAAGATTTACTGAATAGTTTTTGGATATTGATTCCAAATATTTTGTTTCTTGTCCATGTTTTTTTAATGCCAATTACACATGTACTGTAAGTTACATTGTTTTTCATGTTCCCACATGCTTCATATAATCAGTTTTAATTAAGCAAAATTAAAAATAAAATGACCAAAAATTTTAAAGTAAGTGACTAAAATTAGAAACGTGTAAATTTATTGGATACAAAAATACACCCACTGAAAATTTCTAAAAAAAAAAAAAAAAAAAAAAAAAGAGCGTGTAATTTTCTTTTGTTTTTAAAAGATTTTCTTGGGTAATTGGGGGAGGGGAACAGCGTTGGGGAATCGGGGAAGGGAAACAGACAAGTTGCTGTCTTTTTGTTCTTCGGTCTAGTTGCGGAGGACGTTGCTTCACTGGCCCATGTTGGTATCATTATTGCACTCTTCCCGGATGAGGCAGATAGGTTGCCGGCCTCTGGATGGTCGCTCATCGCAGCTATTGGCAGCTCACGCTGGCTGCTGACCTCTTACTGTAGCCTATGGCAGCCCATTGCAGCAGGGGCTGCAGCCTACACCGTTGCCGGGGCTCGCAGCCCAGCTCCAGGTGGAGCTGTTGTTAGCTGTAGAGGGCAGTGTCACTGGCCCTCATATTTGGGATCCGAACCAGGGCCGCTGGCATCCCAAAACCAGCTCTTAACCAATGTACCACTTGGCCGGCCCAAGCATGTATTTTTAACTTTAATTTTTATAAAGTTTTCAAGTGAACAACAAAAATCCAGAAACGTCTGACTCAGCCTTTTAATATAATGGCATCAAAGTGCTACCACTTTCTTGAGGTAACAAATCATTGAATAATTACTAAAAATCCTGTAAATATTCCTTATAAAAATCTTTCCAAACCCAATGTGATAGATGACCTCTGAGTTAAGAATTAGGAAAACTGAGTTCTGTCCAGGCTCTGCCTTTTACATCCAATCATTTTTCTCTTTGATCTCAGTTTCCTAATCCATGAAATTAAAGGGTTGAAGTAGATATTTTCTGAGACCCCTCACTTGAAAAACAAAAAAAATTATGGTTCTATACACAATCAGATGTTTGTGGTACATTCCTCTAAGTTTTTACTCTAAAGATTCTCTAACCTTAATTACTGCTTATAATGTTAATGGAGATTCAAGCTGAATAATGAAGAAAATAATTAGTGTCTTGAGTACAGGAAATGTTCTGTCCATCTAGATCCAATATTATTTATCTTTTTTTTTTTGGTGGGGGCTACTTTTCTACTACCTCTGTTTTGCTTTTATGTGTGTTCATATCATCATCATCACCATTATCACCATCATCGTGATTCTGTATACAAGTATGCGTCTTCTTTTCATTAATCAATAAGCTTCTGAGGATAAGGTACATATGTGTATATATATTCCATTCACATTTATAGTCCCACTTAGCATGGTACCTTTTACAACATAGGTGTACTATAGACACCTGGAGCACATGCACAAAAACCTGTGATTTTGGCACTTGCAACTTAACTCCTTTATTTGGTTTCTCCTTCAATTTCCAGCCAACCTTAGAATTAGAACTCAAACAGATGGTCAGACTATGCTAGCCCAGCACCCTTTCCACTGTACCATGCTGCTGATGGTTTTAATGAAACTTATTAATAATGTACACTTTTCAAAGATGAGCATAGGCAGGAAAGCAATCAATATTCTCCTCTGAATGGTTGTACAGATTATGTAACCTGAATTCAGACATTAAACACTTTAAAAGGTCATTTTAGGAAGTGGCAAAACATAGAGGATTAAGGGCTATTTTTTGTTTGTTTGTTTATCCTCTTTAATCTTCTACTGTTCTTTAGCTTTAAATTAGGCTGAAGCTAGCACTCAGAATGCTTTGCTGACCTCAGATAATACCCCCTCTGAGAGCCCAGCAGTGGGGCTTAATTACTTTTGAGATCATATTAAAACTCCTAATCACAGAGTTTAATGTCCACCACCAACTGTGCCTTCAATAACTGCCTGACTAACACACAGGCTCTCAGAGGCCTTACTACAGCCAAGTAAATCTATGGACTTCACTTGGCCCAGTTCTGAAACAATGCACGTGGGAGTCCCTATCCCGCTGTTTTTCCCACTGATCACAACTTTTTTTTCTACCTCAAATTTACTGTAAGACTTGCTTCATTGAAAAAGCCTTACTATTCCCTTCCATTTGAACCCGTTCACTTTAATTATTCTTGTAACTAAATATGTAGCACCCTCATTCAATAAAAAATTTGAACATTTAAAAAACATTTACATCATCACATTTCATTTTTATAATGAGGCTTTGAGCTATGCAGAACAGGTATTAACTTCCATTTTACAGGTTAGGAAATAGTGCCTTCAGGATCGTGTATACTCGTAGGTAATATGAAGTAGGACTTGGACTCAAGCTCAAGCTTTTCAATTGTAGAGCCCATCTCTTTAATATATACATACATACATACACACACACACACACACACACACACACACACACACAGTGCCAAAAAAAATGTATACACATTTTAAGAAATGAAAAAACTATTAAAATTGTATTACTCAATATATACTGATAACAAAAGATGAATATAACGTCATGTGTATACATTTTTTGGCACCCCCAGTATATATATTTATGTGTGTGTGTGTATATATATATATATATATATATATATATATATGTATATATGTATACTTAGATGTGTATCTATATATAAAATATAACTACGAGTTTTTATAGAAAAATATATATTACAGGCATTCTTCATTTTATTGCACTTCACTTTACTGTGCTTTGGAAACATTACATTTTTTATGAATTGAAGGTTTGTGGCAACACTTGCATTGAGCAAGTCTGTCAGTGCCATTTTTCCAACAGCATTTGCTCCCTTCAAGTCTCTGTGTCACATTTTGATAATTCAAACAATTATTTCAAACTTTTAAATTATTATACTTGTTATGGTGATTTGTGATTAGTGATCTTTGATAATACTATTGTAGTTGTTTACAATAAGACGGTGAACTTAGTTGTTAAATGTTGTGTATGTTATGACTACTTGGCTGACAGGCCATTCCCCATCTCCCTCCCTCTGCTTGGGCCTTCCTATCTTATGAGACACAACAATACTGAATTTAGGCAAATTAGTAACCCTACAATAGCCTCTAAGTGTTCAAGCGAGAGGAAGAGTCCGCATCTCTGACTTTAAATCAAAAGTTACAAATGATTAAGTTTGTGAGGAAGGCATGTCAAAGCCAAGAAAGACCAAACTTGACCTCTGGCACCAAACAGTTAGCTAAGTTATGAATGCAAAGGAAAAGTTCTTGAAGGAAATTAAAATTGCTACTCCAGTGAACACATGAATGAGAAGAAAGTAAAACAATCTTTGTTGTTGATATGGAGAAAATTTAAGTAGTCTGTATAGAATATCAAACCAGTGTATAGAATATCAAACCAGCCACAACATTTCCTTAAGCCCTAATTCAGAGGAAGGCCCTAACTCTCTGCAATTCTAGAAAGGCTGAGAGAGGTGAGAAAGCTGCAGAAGGAAAGTCTGAAGCTAGCAAAGGGTTGGTTCATGAGGTTTAAGGAAAGAAGCCATCTCCATAACATAAAAGTGCAAGATGAAACAAATACTGATGTAGAAGGTGCAGCAAGTTATCCAGAAGACCTAGCTAAGATAACTGAGAAAGGTGGCTACACTACATAACAGGTTTTCAATGTAGACCAAACAGACTTATATTAAAAGAAGAAGCCATCTAGAACTTTTACAGCTAGAGAGAAGTCAATGTCTGGCTTTAGAGCTTCAAAGGATAGGCTAACTCTCTTATTAGGGGCTAATACAGCTGGTGACTTTAAGTTGAAAACAATGCTCATTCACCATTCCCCAAATCCTAGAGCCTTATGTTACATCTACTCTGCCTGTGATCCATAAATGAAAATGCAAAGCCTGGATGACAGCACATCTGTTTACAACATGGTTTACTAAATATTTTAAGTCCATTATTGAGACATACTATTAAAAAAACAAAGGATTCCTTTCAAAATATTACTGCTCACTGACAGTGCACCTGGTCACCCAAGAGCTCTGATGGAGATGTGCAATGAGATAAATGTTGTTTTCATACCTACTAATACAACATCCATTCTGCAGGCCATGGATCAAGGGGTAATTTTGACTTTCAAGTCTTATTATTTAAGAAATACATTTTGTAAGGTATAGCTTCCATAGATAGTGATTCCTCTGATACAGCTGGGAAAAGTGAATTGAAAACCTTTTGTAAAAAGTTCACCATTCTATATGTCATTAAGAACATTTGTGATTCATGGCAAGAGTTAAAACATCAATACTAACAGGAGTTTGGAAGAAGTTGATTTGGACCCTCATGGATGACTTTGGGAGGTTCAAGCCTTCAGTGGTGTAAGTAACTGCAGATGTGGTAGAATTAGCAAGAGAGCCAGAAGTAAGATTGGAGCCTGAACATGTGACTGAATTGCTCCAATCTCATGATAAAACTTGAACAGAAGAGTTATTTCTTATGGATGAGCAAAGAAATGGTTTCTTGACATGGAATCTACTCCTGGTGAAGATGCTATGAAGATTGTTGAAATGACAACAAAGGATTTAGAATATTACATAAACTTAGTTAATGATGCAGAAGCAAGATTTGAAAGGACTGACTTGAATTTTGAAAGAAGCTCTACTGTAGTAAAATGCCATCAAACAGCATTGCATGTTACAGAGAAATCATTTGTGAAAGAAAGAGTCAATCAATGTGGCAGACTTCACTGTTACCTTATTTTAAGAAATTTCCACAGCCACCCCAACCTTCAGCAACCATTATCCTGATCAGTCAATAGCCATCATCATAGAGCAAGGTTCCCTTTCAGGATAAAGATTACAACTCATTGAAGACTCAGATGATGGTTAGCATTACTTAGCAATAAAGTATTTTAATTAAAAATTAAAGGAATATACATTATTTTTTCAGACATAATGCTATTGTACACTTGATAGACACAGTATAACGTAAACATAACTTTTATATATACTGGGAAACTAAAAAATTGTGTGTAACTCACTTTATCTCAATATTTGTGTTATTATGGTGGTTTAGAACTGAACCTGCAGTATCTCTGAGGTATGCCTACATACATTTTTATAATACATATAATAGTACATATTATGTGTAATATATACAATATAATATATTAATATAAAATATATAAAATTTCATATAAATAATCCATATTTTCTATAATAACCTATAGTTATATTTTTATTTCATTTATTTATTGTCTTTCATATTAGTGAGTTCCCTAATAAATGACTCCATCAACTTCCTCAAAAACTTCCCAAACTGTATAATATGGAAGTCTGTTCTTCTTTGTTAATAAAAAAATAACAAGGAAGAAAATACAAGAATGACCATTTTGTGCTATTGGAATTCCTAATCACAGTTTAAAAAAATCACTTAGCCAGAATTTATCTACTTTGTTTTCTGAATCATCTAAACTCCTCTAAGAATCAGCAAGTTAACAAATCAACAGCCTCCTAGCAATTAAAAATAAATGCTTTTTTTTACTCTCAGTGGAACCCCTCATGCTCACTCAGTCTTTCCTACTTTATACCCATTTCTGACAAGTTTGGCCAGCCCACAGCTTGACCATGAAAATGCAATGTGTGTATCCTTCTCTCTAATTGTTCCCACTCCCTACGCCCCACTGCATTCCCTGATAGCAGAAGTGGCTACCTGATTCCAGTGGTCTTTCTTGCTGAGCCCACACATAGCCTCAGCCCACCTTTCATACCTCCCAGGGCATTTACTGGGAGAGAGCAGGTAAGGTGACCCTACTGGTCATCTCTCCCATGAAGACTAAAAGCCTCAAATCTGGGCTCCTCCTAGAAAAAAAGTTGGTACAATATGAGTGTCAAAATGATAACTGCAATGAATAAAAACATATGAAATACTTTTTTAAATCCATGAGTCTATAAAGATACTTTAAAAAAAAAAAAAGATCACCTTTGGAGGCTATACCAACCCTTATTCTGAAGACATAAACTGGCGAAAGAATCAGGCATTTGATTTGCCTTTCCTATAAAAGATCTTCCTAAGGGAAATCATATAAATATAGCTGATGTGTAAAAGTTCTTCAGCTAATAAATTCATAAACGATGATAGACCTGGAATATCATTTTGAACCTCTAACCAAAAAATGTCTCTAGGCAATGATAAACAATAGTTTCTAAAGCCGTTTTGCAAAATGTTGATGAGAAACTTTATAATGGATGGACTAGGCTGGCAATGCCGAACTGCTGATAAATCTCGGACATCACAAAAAGTACAAGGACCAGCCACTATATGCCCCCTGGTGTGGTCAGTGGGAAACGCACAGCACTACCTGCAGTACCACCTACTAAGTATTCTTATAAAAAATATGAATCTGGTCAGGCTTCTAGGCCTAAACTACCCATTTAAGGAAATGCTGAATCATGTTAAATGACACTGTGTGGATATAATCTGCAAAATCCAGAATGTGGGCAATTCTACAAGACAGGTGATCTGGTTTCCTCAGTAAACAAATGGCAAGAAAAAGCCCCAGATTAGAAGATAAATGGAGGTCACAGCCAGGCATGCAGAAGCCAGCAAGCAGTGAGAGTCAACAGCAAAAAAGATGACAGAAAAATGATGAGGAGCCATTCCAACCATTGAAAAGGCATTTCAAGTGGCAGCCATGTGGTGTCAGGGCAAACCTGTATTAAAAATCCAGCTTTGCCTCAAACCAGTCCCATGCTTGCCCCAGTGGCACGTATCTTTGTCAATGGGATGCTAGTCATTAAGAGAATATCAATAACTATCTATAAATAAGTTAGGAAGATATAGCAATCCATTCTTTGCTAAGATTTCTATGAAAAATGACAGAATTTGGATGTTTGAATTGATAATTTTAAATTATATAAAATAGAAGGAATTGGAATCCTTGTGCACTGCTGATGGGAATATAAACTCGCACAGCCACTGTGGGAAACAGTATGGAGGTTCCTCAAAGAATGCAAAACAGAATTACCATAGGATCCAGCAATTCACTTCAAGGTGTATACTCAAAAGAATTGAAAGCGGGATCACAAATGGATGGACCAGGCTGCCTTCACCTGAACTGCTGATAATTCTTGAACATCACAAAAAGAACAAGAACCAGCCATGATGTCCCTATTCAAAACAACATTATTCACAGTAACCCACATATTCAGTAATGGATAAACGAATAAGCAAAAGGGGTGTATGCATAAAATAGGGTATTATTCAGCCCTGAAGAGGAAGGAAATTCTGATATATACAACAACAATGGATGAACCTTGAGGACATTAGGCTAAATGAAATAAGCCAGTTACAGAAGACAAATACTATATGATTGTACTATTTGAGGTACTTAGAGTAGTCAAAATCATAGAGACAGAAAGTAGAATGGTGGTTGCCAGGGGCTGGGAGGGGTTATAGTTTAATGGGTATATCAGGTTTACAAGATGACAAGAGTTACAAAGATGGACAGTGGTGATGGTTGCATAACAATGTGAATGTACTTAATGCCACTGAACTATGCACTTAAAAAATAGCTAAGATAGTAAATTTAATGTTATATGTATTTTACCACAATTAAAAAATTTAGAAAAGAAATTATGTGGAAAAAAATACTCATATATCTAGGATGATTCTTGTCTAGAGGTTTCCAAATAACCAAGGGTTTACAGTAGACACTCCAGCAATACCATAATCAAAATGAAATCAGTGTCCCACCTGGACAGTTGTAGCTACATCAATCACTTTCATAAACAGGTACATTTCCAGGTGAAGGCAATTCTCTTTTGTGGACTCTCAGAATTAAGAAAATTCAGCAGTACTTTTGTGCATGAAATGGATGCAGAGTATTTTACACTGTGTTGATGATACATACCCTTTATTTTCCAAAGGATATGCTTTTGAAACGTTTTTATGAGCTTAAAACTGGAATCTACATTTAGAGGACTCCAGAAGAAACCCAAACTGTGTGCACTTTTAAAAAAATAATGTCTGTAAGCTGTAAAATCCCTAGAAGTTGAACTTGAAATAACGTCATTCAGACTGTGTACAAAAATGTTCCCACACTGGTTCTGAGATTCAAATAATAATATGGCAGGCAGCCAGGAGAGCACTGTTGCCTAATCAATTTAATCATGCCAACAAAAATGTGAGATCAATTCTGTGTCTGTTTTAAGACAGCCAGGGGAAAACTCTGTGTGTGTGTGTGTGTGTGTGTGTGTGTGTGTGTGTGTGTGTGTGTGAAAGAGAGAGAGAGAGAGAGAGAGAGAGAGAGAGAGAGAGAGAGAGAGAGAGAGAGAGCGCTTTTCTGTGTTCCTGAAATGGAAAACACAAAATTAAAGAGAGAGAAAACAGATCTGCCCCATGATCTGCGCAAACTGAAACATTTAGCCATCAGAAGAAGGCCACTGATAGACAATAATATGCCAAATTACAGGTTTTTACACCCAAAATAAGGCAAAATCTAAGATATGAAATGATAGATAATAGGGAGAGTGAGTTGGGAAGGCAGCATGGTGTCCCTCTGCCTGGGTTCAAATCCCAATTGAACAAGCTACTGTGACATCTCTGAACCACAGCTATTTAATCTATAAAATGGTACTAATAATCATGCCCAATTCATACAGTTTTGTGAAGATTAAATGAGATAATATAGGTAAAGCCCAGAGTGGATAATTCTGTACACACTCAATAATTATGGCTATTTCTTTTATTTCTAAGGGCAATACAACCTGTAGCACTTTTCTGTTTTATTTTCTATGAAGAAGCCCATGTGACTAAAAAAGCACTCACACTATTAGTTACCTCCTTGAGGAAATAATAAGTAATAATGTCAGTTCCTCCTAGATTCTAGCCTTCCTTCAGAAACCCCATGCCTGTCCTGTGCAGTCTTCATGGCTCTCTTCAGGAGCTATGTATGGGGTGGGTATGGACACATTTACATACTAATTGTGGCAGAGGCTCCTAGTCCCTATTATTTCCCACACTATTACCAAACCTCAGTGGCATCCAACAGAGAGGGAGAAAAGAAACAATTCCATCTCTGTTTTCAAACCTCACAAGGCTACTTGTTATAAAACTAAATATATTTTAAAACCTTCTTAAAATAAAACTTTTACATAAAGCAAATGTTAGTATAATATCATTTATATGGTATAACCAAGCTGTATTAAGAAGCCTATATTAAATTTTTAAAAAGTACGTGCTAAAGAATTCAAATGGAGAAATTTTACAGCTGGCCGAGTGGCTCAGTTGGTTAAGAGCTGGCTGAAGAGTGCGAGCTGAGCTCTGAGCAACAGCTGTTCGATGCCCAGCCTGAGCTGAGCTGCAGCTAAGCTGCCAACAGGTGGCAGGATGGCTCAGCTTATAAAAAAGAATGAAAAAAATAAAAAAATAGAAATTTTGGACTGTGACTAGATTCAGTCAATCCATTCATTGTACTAACATTATCTACAATTCTATCTTTATAAATAAATAAATAAATAAATAAATACTGAATACACAGTGGTTTAAGCAAATAAATAAGCAAAAACCATGGTCCCTGCCCACATGGCATTTATAATCAAGTGGGAGGAAAATCAAAAAGAAAGCAAAGTAATATATAATTACACCCTTTGATGACTTCAGTGAGGAGTGTACTGAGAGAAAAATAGAAAATGAGGCCTACTTCGATTGGATGCCCAGTGAAGGTCTATCTGCGGACATGACATTTAAGCTCAGAACTGAAGAGAAGTCTAGGCCGAGAGAAGAGTGACTGCCAAAGCCTGAAGGCATGAAGGAGCTAGGCATGCCTGAGGAATTATGGAAAGACCTGTGTTAGATTCCAGCTGGGAGGAGGAGAGAGAGTGTGCTAGATCACAGGGGTTAAATACTGACAGGCGTGGTAAAATGTTACATTTCCATCTAAATACAAAGGGAAGCTTTTAAAGGATTTTAAGCAGGGGAGCTGATGGATCAGATTAACTATTAAAAGGCAGGAGGGGAAAATAGAAAGATTAGTTGAGTGGCTACTACAATAGGCCAGCAAGAAATGCTGGTTGTCTGGACTACGGGGGATGGCAGCAGAGAGAAGTAGACACTGAAGATGGACTTAAGAGGCAGAATGGAAAGGACTTGGCAGTAAATGGGAAATTGGAGGTGAGGGAGTGAGAGAAATCAAGGATAACCCTAAGTGGCTTGAGCAGTGGACGGGTGGGGACTAAGTACCAGACCCTGTTCAAGGTCAAAGATGACTCACCAGAAGCCCAAGCAATACCCTCTGCCTTGTGCTGTACCATTGGGTGCACTACTTTCATTCCACCAGGTGGTACAATTGATGGGTTGAGGTTAATTTTAACCATATCCTTCCCAGTGTGTTTGTTAGCTATCCAAATTGTCTTCTTTCTCCATGTTGAATAGAAGATACGGTCACCAAAAAGGGAAATTGCAAACAAATTGGGCCTAAAAAACAACAGGAAAAAGACATAAAGGATGGCAGAACATTTCTTCCCGGGCTTATCAAAGTTTTATTTCATTTTAATTTATTGTCTGAATTTTCATCACCTACTTTTTCATTTGTTTTTCATTTAGATGTAGAAACAGGTATTAAGTTTAAAATTTTATTTATGTAGTCATAATCACAAGGAGTAGGATGTAATTTCTAGCTTCAGATTCATTGTCTCAGTCTTTTGCTAGTTAGTATATAAGTGTAAGGAAACGAAAATAGGGAAGAAAATAGGAACAGGATGAGTGGACTTCCGGCTTCGCCCATTTCATACTTGACTAATTCCTTGCTGGAGAGCAGGTTACTGGCAAGATAGCAAGTCAAGTGAAAGACGGGGGGCTTCAGAAGAATATGACATCATAATTCCAAAAACCAACATGTGAAAACTTATTATATGCCAAATACTCTGTCAATTATTTTTATTTGTGTTTCTTTACTTAACTTTCACAATAACTCCAAGAAATAGGTACTATTGTTATCATCCCTGTGTTAAAGAAAAATGAGGATAAGTGAAGTCGTGTAACATGCCCAAAATCACTTGTCTAATAGTAAATCTGAAACTTTGAGCTCAAGTCTTTTGGACTCCCGCATCTGTACTAAACCATTATATCTGTTTAACTGGCAAATGTGAAATTAATTTATCACACAAACTTCAAATGACAATTGTTTTATTTTACACTAAAAGCAAAACTTACTGTGTAAGATGTTGGCTGCAATGGACAGAACCTCCATCATAATCACAGGAACAAATATGAGAATTGCTTCCTTCTCTGTTGTACTGAATCCAAAAGAGCCGTTTATCAAAAACATCCAATGACACAGCTGTTATTTTTTCTGATGTCGCCAACAGAATCTTCACTTCCACACCACTGAGATGTGCTCTGTGAAGGCTGCCAGCCACGTCTGAAGACCAAAATATAAACCTGAGGGCAAACACATTACATAGACACAAATTGAATGTAAGGTCACTTAGATGGCCAGTTCTCTCAGGACTTCAGCAGTCCGCAGATGTCTGCACAGGACAAGTTTGACTATTTGAAATGACAATTTGATTCAACAAATATTTATTGCCCTATTATGGATTTTTCCATGTGATTTCAAGTTAGAGGAGAATTATGCTTCTATAGCAGGAAACCATGTAGTAGGGAATGCTGTTTTTAGAGGGAGCCTACCATGGTTCAAATTCAGGCAAACCTCCTTTTGGAAATGGTGTTTCTGTACAAGAGAGTCTTAGTCTTACTGAGAAGGTCCCTTTGAGTGAAAATATTGTGATTCTATGAATTTTCATCATATTTTGAAATATATCTCAATGTCTCAAAACAGCAGAATTTACCTTTCTTCTGGATCAACTGCTACATTCGCGGGATATTTTAAGGTACTTAAGAGAACACGGGAATTGTTTCCTTTCATATCTGTTACTGTAATGATTCCTTCCTGTTGATTTGACCAAATAAGTTCTTCATTTATCCAATCTATTGCCATTCCTGAAACATTTTTCTCTATATTGCACACTCTCTGTAAAATCAAATTTCAAAATTGTTATTAATATTTCCTCATTCACAACAAAATTGTTTTTAATTTTATGTATACAAGTCTATTCTTTTAAGTGCTTGTCATTTTTGTGCTTTGCCAAAATTATTTTAATGATAAAATAATCACAGCTACAGTGCCATTGTTTTGATACAGCAATGTCAACCTTCCCATGTGAATATTTGTGGGCATAGTATTTATAACATAATTTCAAATTGGAAAGTTATCCTACATTTATTAGGCAGTCAGCTATGATGTATTAATAATTTCAACTATAGAAATAATGCAGTTTCGATGCTACTTTAAAGACAGTTTATTCCATTCCACTTGGTAATGGAATTTTTCAGATTCTCACCTGAACCCAGTTCCAAGCTTTGCCAAATTCTAGCAAGATTCCCTTGGAGTGTGTGCACAGTTCTGAAGCTGACGCCTTTCTCCTGAGGGCTTCCACTTTTCTTCTGGCCCCTTCTCCTCCATGAGGCCCCATCCTTTCTACAGTCTTCAGTGCCCCTGCTCTATGACTATCACCTGAAGAGCAGGGCTTCTCTTTATGCCTCTTGGACACTGTTTCCTGCTCTCTCCTTAAAAGTAACCCGACAAAGACCTCTGTTATCTCCTAATTCCAGCATATGCAGGTTAACTGGTTCTCTTGTGGGGTGAAGGGTGAGAGGTGGGGAGAAGTCTTGACTTGTAGGGTTGCAGATTCCCGTGGTGTAAATATTCCCCCATCACTGATTTCCAGCTACTGATCTGATGTCACTGAACGCGATTGAACAGAGATGGGACATTCTCATGAGCCTGTACTATCCCTACATCTCAGAGTACTCTTGCCAACCTATTTAACCAATTGCTAATATATTAGAATACAGCTCACCAGGTAAATTGTTTACATCTGAATGGTTGTCCTTTATAAACAATGCTTTAACCCAAAGTAAGGACTATAATGGTGAATTTTAAGCATCAGGCCAATTCTTTCCTAATAACTTCACACATATTCACAACTGTTTAACTTTCCTATTTTGTGACAGGAAACCCTCCAGATTCTCAGACTTAAGATTTTGAAACTCTTCTACAATTGGCTGGAGAATAATGAGTAGCTGTCCTTGTTAAAAGTGAGATTAGCAAGTATTAAAGATGTGATAAAAGAGATTAACACCTCACTGAAGCTTTTAAGAATAATTGGAGGGAGAAGGTTTGGTTTAAAAAAAAAACCAACAGTGGGCACTTTGTACTGGGAATAATGCTTAAGGTTTCTCTAGTTACGTGCTCTCTGTAATCTGTCTCCTAGGAATAGAGGACATTCCCTCTAGGACTCATTTAAAGGTTCTACCATTCAAAAGAAAGATTAAAGATCTTTTGTATATGCTTGAAGCAAAATGCTTTATATCTGCCATTTCCTTTTTTTTTTTTTTTTGAGTGCGAACACTAAAGGAAAAAGTTTTTCTTCCTAAAAGTACCTATGACAGTGACTTTAGACAGATGAAACAGGGTTTCTCAGCCTCAGCACCAATGACATTTGGGGTCGGATAACTCTTTGTTGTAGGGACCGTGGGCATCATAGGAGTTCATTAGTATCTCTGATCTCTACCACTAGGTAGCACATCCAGTAGCACATCCTCCCTCTTCCCCAATCCAATTATGACATCCAAAAATGTTTCCAGACATAGCCAAATATCCCCTAAGGGGCAAAACTGTCCCCAGCTGAGAACCACTGGAGTAGAAAATAACCATGTAAAGAATTTGTTTTGACCATAATGGGGATGATCTGACTTAATAAACTTACATATGTTCAAAATTACATTGACATCCTCACTTTCTACTCTTGGGAGCTTCTGAATGTCAATGCCACTTTCATGGGCTTGTTAAATAATATGCCACAGATGCAGATTAAATAAATACCTACAAATGCCAGACACACATTTAAATTGTAATGTAATGTTTATTTATCTATATGTTATGAATTAACTGTATCATGTTTGTCAGCCTATACAGAAGTTCCTCAAATACCTTGGAAAATGGTACTTTACCTCTTGCCTTGTCCCATTCAGAAAAACTCTTTGCAAAAGTTGTCTTTCTAGATCTACCCAATAGATTCTTTCCTTATGATAATGAAAATCCATGATCACTGATATGCCAGCATCTGACACCAATTTCTCATGGTTAGTTCCTTCTAGGTCAATCCTAAAGATGCTGTTTCCATGAGAGAAAATTAAGAAGGGTGCAGGACCTGAAAGGGAAGAAAGAAATCAAACTTGTGTGTTTTCAATGACACTTTACCTGATTTAGACAAAATACAACCAGTGCTATAGAATTCATTTTTAATTCCTGGTTTTATATTTTAAATGAAGACTTTTATGTAGAGAATAAAGAATTCCTGTAGATGTTCACAATTAATTTTGTAAATTATCTCCTCCACAAATTGACTGTATGAAATGTACATTGCCAAACTATATATATATTTTAAAAAAATAAAAATAAACTATTTGGGGCCAATCGAGTGGCACATTGGTTAAGAGTTGGCTTGGGAGCACGAGCTCTGAGCAGCAGGGCCACCCAGTTCAGAACCCACATGGGCCAGTGAAGCTGCACCCTCTACAGCTAAGATGGTGAACAACAGCTGGACCTGGAGCTGGGCTGCCAGGAGTTGCTGGTGACAGCATAGGCTGAAGTGGGACTGCATTGGGCTGCCGTAAGCTACCATGAGCTGCCATGAGCCGCCGTGAGTGGCCATCCAATGGCGAGCGACTGATCTGCCTCAGCCAGGAAGAGCACAGTGATCATAATGGCAACGTGGGCCAGTGAAGCAATGTCCTTCACAACTAGATTGAAGAACAAAAGGACAGCAACTTGCCTGTTCCCCTTCCCTGATTCCCCAGCACTCTTCCCTCCCCCAATTCCCCAATAAAAAATCTAAAAACAAAAACTATTTGAAAACACTTTCTTCTTTTATTTATACAATGACATTTTATGTTAAAAAAAAAAAAACACCTACTGCATTCTACTGTGGAAAGGGTCTGTATGAATGTAAATTTTAATTATGTAAGTTGGAAATAATATTACAGGTGTTATCATTTTCAAAATGGACCCCCCCTTCTTTAGTCTTACTTATAAAGAGACTTCAGGATAATGACATGGAAGAAGATGGTGAAAACTACAGGCTTTACGTGAAAGCAAGAAAAATTGAAATGTCATCCTGTGAAAGCTCTGAAATATTTCATCCCTGTTAGCACTGCCACATAAAATACAGAATGCTCAGTTAAATTTGAATTGCATAGTATATATTGCGTGGGACATATTTACACTAAAAAAAAAAATTCACTATTTACCTAGGTGCACTATCTTTTTCTTTGCTAAATCTGGGTGGTGAACCTCACTGAATGTCTTCATTCCTGCAGGGCCTTGCCCTGTACCCTAACCTGGGGTTCTGTCCTATTTCAGGTGATAACCACCTACCTACTCTGACTCCCAAGCACTCAACACCTGTTTGAGAACCTGATACCTCTCTTTGGAAGCCTCAGCATAAATTACTGGCTGACTCCACACAGAGCTTGCCTTTGATGCTCCAGGATGCTGCCAGGGAATTGTTTCAACCCCTGCAGCCAGGTTAGACTCCTTGCTTTCTTCTGGCTAAGGGTGAGGAGGCTCCTGCTAAGGAGGGATGAGTGGGGGATTGGAGGCAATTCTAACATTCTCGTTGTCTAGCTGGGCATACTCCGTTCTGTTTTCACATTAGACTTTCATACCTTTTGTGATGTATGTGTTCATTGCTGTAAGGATTAAACAAGATGATAGATTAACAACCTTTTAGTGTGAGATTATGTTCCACAGTCAGAAAACATTAACTCCATTTTAGAGGCTGTATCAGAATAGAGACACAGGAGGGAAGAAAGTATAAGATCATGATCATTTGAAATAGGTGCCAGTGTAAATGTCTAAGACAATTAACTCAAATCACTTGTTCTGTATCTTTTCCACAACACAGCACCCCCCTGCACAGATGTGTAGGAGAGCCCATTGTCACTCCACTTATAGAATAGGAAGAATCATAGAAGAAATGAAAAGGGTGTTAGACTGAAGGCCAGCAGGCCCTTTTTCCAGTCCTGACTCCATTAGGTTCTCTGGATACCTCACAGGACCTCCCTGCCTGTGAGGTTTATTGGGAAAATAAATGAAAGGATATATGTCAAATAATTTCATTAATTGTGGAGCACTACATAAATGTAATTCCTCATTGCTTATTCCATAGCCAACGCCTCACTACTATAGGTTTGTGCCATGGTTCAGATTTGAACCCATGGACTAGAATATTGGCATAGCTCAGCTCTCCTACAGCAGCATATCATGGAGAAAAGGAGGGCACAGGGAAAGGCACCCTAAGCCAATAGTTACTAATTTGTGGGCCACAGATTGCTGTGGAGTCCTCTCTTTGAAGTGTGAGCTGTGCATTTTCTATAAAATAAATAAATGTTCCCAACACAAATTATTGATTTCTTAATGCATTGATACATTGATGAGATCAAAAAACAATTTTATTCATTTAAAACTATACCTAAATGGGAGGTTTCTAGGTTTTGAAAAAAGGAGAAAGGAAAGGTACTCTAAAAATTTTAGACAGAACATAGCATAATGCTTTGTAAATAATAGGCATTCAAACTTTTAAAATAAATAAATTGATCAATGAAATAATCGTTGAATAAACTTTTCAAAATCGGTGAATAAACTTTTACCAATAGGAAGACAGTCAAAGAGGTTAGTAGATCTATCAAATTCATAAAAGCAGAGTCTATCCTATGGTCATTATTTTACTAACAGCAACAACAACAACAATAATAATAACAACAAAATCAACAACAGACTTTCACATCCTGATCTCATTTATCTTTAATAAAACACTGTGAGCTTGATAAGCTAGACTTGACAGTCAATAAATCAAAAACAAAAGAGAAATCTGAAGATTACTGAGATCTACAAAACACAAGCCATAGCATTAACTTTAGTAACTTTTCAAAAAACAAATATAAATATTTATAAACTACTAAGTATGAATTAACAAATTTTATCCTCAGATTTTTCCTATTTGCTGGTAACTCATAAAGCATCCAGGCTTTATCATAACCTCTTAGAACTGGAAGACACTAGACATTACTTAATCCAGTGTTTCCCAAAATTATTTGTTCAAAAGAGTCCCACAGGGTACTGTGTGTGTGTGTGTGTGTGTGTGTGTGTGTGTGTGTGTGTGTGCATGGGCGCGCACGCACGCGCGCGCCCACAAGCGTGTGTCTTTTGTAGATCCCTTCCCTTGAGATTCCAATTCAGTGTGGCTTTGAATAGAGACACTCCAGGTGATTCCTACATCTTGGTGAATTTGAAAATCATAGATCTAGTTCAAATGAAATTCAATGATGTCTCCCAAAGTCCCACCACTAGTTAGTGGTAGAGCTGGAATTAGAACCCAAATACCACCCTCCCAATCCAATACTCTTTCCTCACTTGGTCTGGGTTGTCATATGTCAAGATGTTACAATCTTCATTTTATTTATGTAACTGATTTTAATTCTACTTCCCTCAAAATACTGTTCATTTTTCCTACACTGTCAGCATCATTTTATGTAAACCAGGGCCTGGGCTGAGTATTTGTAGACATGAAATGTAAGATGATCTAAAAGAAAATTAAACAGTCAGAATTATGCATGGTGGGATAGTCACTATTCTGTACTACCACTGGAAATGATAAATAAGTTAGTGTTTTTTCAAACCTGTCAAAGACTATAAACATTGGTGCATGGTACAGTGTGGGGATTTAAATATCAGCAGGGTGTGCATGTTTGAACAGCTAAACTTTCCCACGTCAAAACCTACAGCATTTATTTTGGGTACAGTTCAGTAAGACGTAACTACATAGAAAATCAAACATCATTTCTAAGGAATATAACCCCAAAGACAGCAAACGGGTCACAGGATACCAAATGGAGCCTCTGACTTCTCAACCTGGAAATTAGGAGAGGACCTTCAGGAATTAGAAAGGGGTCCAGAATATTTGGAGCATATTGAAAATTTTTATTATTCATATGAATATTTTATTAGGGACTATTAAGAACCAGGGCTTCCATGGTTCAGAGGTCAGTTACAAGAAGCAGGTTGCGATTTGAAGCGAGTGGCAGACACAGAATATTTTAGGACAGTCACCTCTTCATCTGCTCTGAGTCTATGGGTGTGGCCTCACACAGGTAAGTGAGAAAAGAAATGGACTAGCTTCTGTAGGCCTTGAGGCAAAGTCTCATGGGACCCAGTTCATATATAAACGATACTAGGAACCAGATTAACAGGAAATCCTGGTGTCTCTAGGCCAACATTGCCACCTACCCTCACCAGCACAAACTTCCTGCTCTCAATCTGGGGACATACTGAAGGCTCTGGGGTCCATCAGTTTAAATCTACATTCTTTTCTCATGGGGCCATTGACTCCTGAAGGTCCAGAGCTCCGTTTTCACTGTCTTTGTCCCGAGGTCCTCAAGATAGTCATTGAGACTAGCAGGTTCTACACAATTGTTTTTTGTTTTTTAACAGGACCTCTCAGACACTTTAATGTGCTATTACACATTTTGATTTGCCAAGAAGGTGGGTGGTGAATATCATCAGAAGAGTAATAGCCAATATCTTGTGTGTTACCTACCTCTGAAATCATACATTGAATGTATTATTTCATTTAATTGGGGAACAGTATAGGAAGTAGGGGCTCTCAGCATCTTCATGTTACAGAAGAAGAAACTGAAGTTTAGATCAGTTAACTTGCCACAGTCACAGGGCCAATAAATAACAAAGTGGGGATTTAAAGCCATGTCTTTCTGATTACAGTCTAACCTTTAAACACTATTCTGCTTGTCCCAAACTGAATTCACTAAGCGCTCTTACTGTTTAGCATCTTCTGGTTTAACTGTGTCAAGAAACCCACTTCAGGAAACCTTGTTCTAGGGATGTTCCCAAGTCCAGATTCTTTGCACCCATGTTCCAGGAACTGATTAGCATGTCCCTTTAAGTGGATTCTGATAACTACATCATCTGGATAATTTTATATCTAATTTTACGGGATATTGCATCCCATATATAATGTATTCCACGCATTCCTTCACTCGTGGCCCCATTCTGTATCTCCAAAGCCAGCAGTGGGTCATCTTCAGAGCTCTCTCTCTGCTTCCATCATCTTCTTCCTCCTTTGATATTGTTGCCTCCCTCTTATAAGGAGGATCCACCTAGATAATCCAGGATAATCTTCCCATCTCAGATCACATTTGAGAAGTTCCTTTTGCCATACAAGACAACATTGACAGGACCAGGAATTAAGATGTAAACATATTTGGAGTCATCTTCAACCTACAGCAGCTAATGATGCTGAACATCTTTTCATGGACTTTTGTACCATCCTTATATCCTCACTGGTGAAGTTAAGTCCTTTGCCTATGTTTAACTAGATTGTTTTCTTATTGTTGCATTCGAAATGTTTTTAAAATATACGAGTATTTTGGATACAAGTAGTTTGTCAGATATATATAATGTGTGAATGTTTTCTTCCAGTAGGTGTTTTCATACTCTTGGCATTGCCTTTGGCAGAGCAAAACTGTTAGTTTTGATGAGGCACAATTTATCGATTTTTTTTAATATAATGCTTTTTGTGTCATTCCTAAGAATTCTTTACTTAACCCCAGGACACAAAGATCTCTCCTATGTTTTCTTCTAAAAGTTTTATAGTTGTACTTAAACTTAGATCTATGATCCATTTTGAGTTAATCATTGTATAAGGTGTACAGTTTAGGTTGAGGTTCACTATTTTGCTCATGGATACCTAATTGATCCAACATCATTTGTTGAAAAGACTAACCTTTCTCCATTGAATTACTTTTGCACCTTCATCAAAGATCAAATGCCCATATTTGTGTAAGTCCATTTCTGGGCTTTTCAGTCTATTCCATTAATTTATGTTTTTATCTCTTGGCTAATACCACAGTTCAGTATAACTTTAAAAAAATGCATAATAATGCAGTTTTGCAGAACAGTGAACTATTTTTTTAAGGTTCCTGTGCTGTAGGTAATTTTTCATTTTATGAAAACATGTTTAAATGTCCTTCAGCTTGTCATCATAAATTATGCTCAATTTTATTTAAAGATTACTGCTACCAGACTAAAATTCATTTGCCAACATAAAGCATTAGAAAAGTTTTTCCAGATGTTTTATACACACACACACACACACACACACACACACCAAGATTCAGAATTCTGTCTTCTGAGTTTTGTCACTGTATTTTCAACTCTTTGCTGGTTGTGTCCAGTTGGGCATGTCCCATGGCCCCAAAAGTCCCTCTGCATGTTAAAAATTGAGATTATGCAATAACTTCTAATGAGTTTGCATTTGTTGAAAAGATTGATTTTGATATAGAAATTGAAATATCTGATTGGAAGTTTAATATGTTCTGATACTTAGTCTTTCATAGCTGTCATAGACAAAAAAAATATTTCACAATTCTATCTGCATCAAATGAAATAAATGCTTCGCTGGCTATATGTACAAAATCACAAAATATTCTTTTTAATTACATCCATCAATTATTCACAAATTTTGTTGAATTAGACTAATAAAATTCTATCTTTCTAGATTTTAATTAGTAAATGCAAACTAACCAGATGGTGTTGTATTTTCTATTTTTAACAAATATATTAAAAGGGACAAAAATTCTTTATTTGGAAATTTTTAAAAAATAGTTTGGAAAATTTTATTTCGAGGGTTGTTATTTTTTAACTGTAGATGTGGGAGTTTTTAATAGGTGACATATTGACAATGTTCAACAACCTAATCACATAACAGTGGAAACATTTCCAGCATCTGTTTTCAAACTGCTCTCTTCACACACAAATTTCTTCAATCACTGGTCACTTTCTCACTCATTGTTAGAATGTCACCTTTCACTTGGAGAGAATAATTTCTGTTGCTTTAGTTATTTTTTCAGTAGCATTCTAGTGACACCTGTTTGTTATCACAGAAAAGGTCAAAAACTTGAAGCAGTTCTCCTTTTATAAAAAGAAAAAGATGTAACATCTGCCTGCTCTCTTAAGTGCTTTGATTCAAGATACTTTATGGGAAACATATGGGACACGTATTTCCATGGTTACTCCCCATCCAATATAAAGTATTATAAAGAATCTAGTCTGTTCTTGTTTTTATATGAGTGATGACATCCATGACGTCCCATTGCACTTTGTTCAATTCTCGTTTCAACTCCTTTGCCGCACTGCTTCCCTGCGAGACTGGTGAACTACATGGAGGGGCCCCTGTGATCTCACAAGAACCCTTTGGGTTGATGTTCCAGTAAATGCAATGGCTCCATCACCACTGGGTACACTTATACTATTTTTCCTTCATAATACATTTGTTAATATACATAGAAGTCATGGACTGCCATGAAAGTTTCTTCTCTGATGCATTTTTCTTTTACTGGCGAATGAAGAAATATTACAGTTCTTTGCCCAGTTCATGTTGAAATAGGCAAATACAAGAGTGACTAAACTCACTGGTACTGGACACAGAATACCTATGTTGACTTTTTACTGGTTTCACTACTTACCAGCTGAGTGACTGAGGGGTTCAGAACAAGTCACCCCAAGATATGTCTTTGTGGCAGGCAGATTATGTTTAAGCTAAAGGCGATCGAAACCCTGCAGGCTCAAGAGAAACTCTGCCTCCTCTTAACCGCCTAGAAGAATTTGAATTAGGGGCCTTCCCCATAATAAGAGATTATCAGAGATAACCTTTTTGACCCATCTATATGGCAGGGCAAACTACTAATTACTGAACATCTGCTCTTCTTATCATCCTGCAATGACCCTCTGAAGCCGAAAGTGCCTTACCTCATCCTTAGCTCAGAATGTCATATCTACCTCGTTTTAACTTTCTGTCTCTGAATCTCTCATGTATGCAGGGTCTCTGGCTCATGTAAGTGGGGTTCCCGTGTGCACAAAATTAAATTTGATTTTCCCTTGTCAATCCACCTCATGTCAATTTAGTTATTCAACCAGCCAAAACCACCAGAGGAAGAGGGGAATTCTTCCCTTTTCCTACAGACCTTCAGCTCATTACTGAACCTCTCTGTGTATCAATATCTTCATCTTTAAAGTGGAGATGATAATAATACTTGCCTCATAGGATTATTATGAAGAATAAATAAATAAATTCGTGCCAAGTGCTTAGAATTTTTCCTCACATATAGTGCCCTCTCAGTAAATGTTGACTATTAGTTTCTAGAACATACCATATGCTACGATATATTAAAAACACCTTTACTTTCACTCAGCTGTGCAATTTTTGTAATACTTATTTCTTCAAAATTTCAGTAATACTTTCTGTGAAGTTTTCAATAGCATTAGCTGACCAAGTCACACATTTTAATCTGTTGTCATGTGGTTTTCCATGTATTCTTTTAGCAATGTTTTACCACAGCAGGAAGCAGGAGGGAAACATACTTTGCTAATAGTAAGACTTTTCCATTTTTGCTATAATGTCAGAAAAGTCAAGGAATGCTTCCAACTTTTTATCATTAAGCTTAGTAAACACAGTCTTAAATATCATAACTTTGAACACAACTGTAAAAATCATAAAAAATTGCTTTCACATTCTGGATATTCATTTTTAAATAGCTTGCCTGTCCCGATGGCTTTATATTACCATTAGCTAACATTTTGAGGCACATTTTACACTTGTTGCAATATTCATTTCTAATAATTTTTTTCAGGCTATCTTCTTGTTAATTTCTCTTTTTACCCTATTTTCTGTCAAATCCAAAGAGATTTACATTGTTTTTACATCTTATGCAGTCAACAAAAAGCTTCTTCTAGGAAAAAGAGAAGGGTCAATGTTGTCTGCCCCTCATTCTCTTGAGCTTGAGCTTGCATTATTAGCATTATTTGCAATCTTTAGTTCTTTTGAAGGAAGGTTTTAAGCCACTTGTTGGATTTTTTTAAGAGTTTTGATAAACCCAACTAATACAGTTCATAAGTCATAATGTAAACTATAGCACACCCCACACCTGGCCCTCTGAGCTGGCAATCTCCCTGTCCTCTCAGGAGACCGTGGCATCTGGATCAGTGATGTCACCATTGTCAGGCCAAACACATAATTAGTGTTGAATAAATATCTGTTGAATTGATTTGAATTAATTTATTGGCATAATTTATATAAAAGGAAATCTCAGTCTTACTCTCAAGGTACTTTCAACATAAAGAACTAGATACATTAAGAGACTTTATACTAAACCAAGCTAACATTATTAATATGTTTGTAGAAAGGACTAATCAGTACATTGGTGGGCTTTCAACAATCATTCATGGGAGGTGGAATGTGTGTGGTAGATTTTGTAAAATAAGAGTCCAGGATGCTGAGTTCTAGGTCACATAGGAGCTTGTTGACTTCCTTCATCTCCCTGGAGATGGGTTAGATGACCTTGAAAATCTTTTCTAATCTAACATTTATCAATTTAATTCCTATCCTGCTTGCCTTATAGAATTCAATAGTTTCCTTGTTTGTGGCATTTTGTAAAGAGCTAGTGGTAAATTCATAAATCGATGTCATTCATCCTAACTCCTATTTTCTGTGAAGTGTTTCCTTCTCTCTGCTTTTCTGAACTTCAAATACCAAATAATGTGTCATTCTGAGCCCTGCTAAAGAAAACAAAACAATAACCGAAAACAAACAACCCTCCTCCAACTGACTCTAAAAGCTCAACTCTCTGAAGGAAGTCTAAAAAAATTAGTCAAGGGATTAAATCTGTTAAAATTTATTAGAGGTACAAAACTTGATACAGGTCTCATTTGTAACTAATACAACTATTTTCTCCTTTTCTTACCTTTACAATAATGTTTTTCAAATAGAAAGGCTAAACAAATAAATATTTTCCTGTGGATGCTACATTCTAAGTGTTCCTAGATAAACAGACAAAAACAAAAGAAATTAAGAATCGTTGGAGTCTAGATGTTTCTTAAATCCAATTTCATTGTTCTCATCAATCCCACCGTAATCAGTGCTAAGTTCAGCATGCCAGCTGTAAGTAGAACTATATAAATATTGAGAGAAAAATACTTCACATAATTTTTTTTGGAACATTGAGGGAAAATGTGACAAATAGTAAGAATAATTACTTAGAAAAATATATTAATTGGAGATTCTGTGCCATAATTTATTGTCAAGGATAATAAATCACAGAGAACCCCCTGGTAAGTTCAGACTTGGCTCATTCCAAGAAACCAACTTGAGATTTCTCGAAGCATCACTGAACTTTTGAAAAATAGGGTTAGAAAAATTATGCAAAGCAAAGGTATCCCTAACATCTCAGCTTATGGTATTTGGTAGAGAGTCACATCTAATATTTACTAGAAGCCCACTATGTCAGGCAAGATTCTAAGCACCTGATGTGAATTAATTGATTTAGTCTTCATAACAATCCTATGAGGTAAGTGCTAGCAGCTCATATCAGCTTTATAATTGGACCTTATTAATTTGTGTTTTTTTTTAAGATTTTTTTTTTTTAATTGGGGAATTCGGGGAGGGGAACAGCTTTGGGGAACTGGGGAAGGGGAACAGACAAGTTGTTGTCCTTTGTTGTTCTTCGGTCTAGTTGTGAGGACATTGCTTCACTGGCCCATGTTGGGGTCATCATTGCACTCTTCTTGGGTGAGGCAGATCAGTCGCTGGCCTCTGGACAGCCACTCACAGCGGCTCTTGGCAGCTCACACTGGTTGCTGACTGCTCACGCGGGCTGCCGGCCACTCACTGTAGCCTATGGCAGCCCACTGCAGCAGGGGCTGCAGCTGTGCCGTCCCTGCTCCAGCAGCCATTCACTATCTTAGCTGTAGAGGGCAGTGTCATGGGCCCTCATATGTGGGATCGAACCGGGGCCACTGGCATCCCAAGCCAGCTCTTAACCAATGCGTCACTCGGCCAGCCCGTGGACCTTATTAATTTCAAAAGCTGAGGACTCACATGACCTGCTAGGCAATAGCACATCAGCTGAGGGTAAGAGAACTCTTTCCTGCAAAGGGAAGACAACAAGCAGGTGTGACACTAGAATCACCTGTCCGAAACTGCTCCACTTTTTCCTGTGACAAGATCAATCCCTTTATATCAAGCACCAACCACAATTCACATGGTTTAAAGTGTATCTTTTGTTTCAAAAATAGCATTTCATCCTGTCCACTGGAAGTAATAAAACCAGTTCATTTCATATGCATCAACATAGCTTATGTTAAGGAGGGACATCTATGTATAGCGTGTTTCTGTTTAGCTTTCTCTCCCAGAATATGTCAACACTGAAAAACAGTCACCTATCATCCTCTCTTGAACATTGTTGGGTGCTTTTTAAATGCATTGAGATTCTAGACCGACATTTTTCTCATATACCTTTCCCCCTCTTACATGAAATCTTTACCATGATTCATTAGAATAACCAAGAAATATAAAAGTTGCAGCCAATTTCTCAGATTTGTTTTCAAAACATAAGCCTTTTGATCCACTTAGAGTTTTGAAAATTCTCAACAATGAATATAAAAGATATAGATTTCCACATACTAGGTAAATTAACATTTATGACAGCAACCCTTGCAATTTCCCTGTATACCAAGGGGAGATTAAATTCCTTTGTATTGAAAATTCTATAGTAAAAAATAATTGTATATTTCAGAGAAAAGCAGAAAAACCCCAGAAGATCCTTGGTAGCTTCTACCTCTGGGAATGTTTTTAAACCTGATAAGGGAAGGGCCCAGAATATATGGGGTTGGTATCAACAACCATATATTATGACAGTGTTGAGCTTGATTGATCTTCCATCTTTGATCTGTTTATGGAAGAAGAAATATCCTGCTTCAAGCTTTTGAAATTTTAACCAGAAGAGTATTGAAGTGAATGAAATAAAATACTGTTTCTCAACTGACACACCGTGTGCTGAAGAACAAGGCAGCTGCCATGATGTTAGGGCTATCTGTATCCTAGCAACTCTCTACCCACAAAAAGAACCACCTCATGATGAAATCCACTTACTACACATGAAACTAATCTGTAGCACCCTGACAGGCTGTTCTGAATGAAAGAAGAAGGTAGCCCTTTTCTCTGACAGACCTTTTCTGTGTTGTCACTGAGAGGGGGTTTTCCAAATAAATCAGTGCATACCATGAATCACTGTCACCGGAGTCTGCTGGTTCTTAAATGCTTTCACACTCACAAAAATTCCAGTGTACTAAGTTTCCTGGGAAATACTTGGGAAACCCAGACATGGAGAGACATTAGCATGGTTGGCCAAGCTTGGGAGAATCAGAAAATCAAGGTCATAAGTGAAAACAGACACACACACCAGTTCAAACTCCAGGCTTAGAAATAAGGTCAAAAGGTGATGAGAGCAGAAGTTCCTGTCTTGTATTTGGCCAGAATGACTGAAGATTCTATATGTTAACTAATTTCCAGCATCAAAGGCAAGCTTTGAATGATGATGTTAAGTAAAAGAGCTAAAGAAAGACATTTTTACATGCATTATTCCACAATTGCCCTCAAGGGCTAGTAACGTTGGCCATATAAAATAAAATAAAAATTTATTTTCAGCTCTAGTGAGGTCTTTCAAGAAGTATAAAGTTCCCTTCTGCTTAAAGTAATTTTTTTCTTCTTCTACACCCGACAAAAACATTACTTATCCTTCAAAGCATGAATCTCAGTCATCTTCTTGCTGTGGGCTCCAGCAAATGGGACAACTGAGGATGGGATTGGAACGGTTGTGTACAAAGCCATTATTTATTAGCATTATTGTTAATAAAGAATCTCTACAAAATGAATCTGCATTCTTGGTTCACCTAATATCCAGGTAATACTTCCTTCATGGTGAGTAGTATTACCATTCTGGATGAAATTACTGACCTGAACGCAAGAAGTAAATAGGCAATGTGGACAATTACATTCCAATGATCAAGGTTTTTGTTGTTGATGTCACTGGTCACTTTGAGGGGTGAAATGTATAACTATTGCACTGTGTTGTACACCTGAAACTAATTAAAATAAAATAATAAAAATATATATATATATAAAAATAAAAATGTAAACATCAAAAAAAAAAAAAAACCTAACCGTAGGATTGTTCCCTAGCTGTAGGATTGCTTAAATGTAGAGTGATAACTAAAACTAAACTAAACATTAAACCACTTCACAAAATTTGAAAATTTTTTGGAAAATATTTAAATATTTAGGAATTCTTTGAAAGAAAGTACATTCTTTAAAACTGATCTGGGCATTCTAAAAAAGCTCTCCAATGCAGTAGCTTACATCTGTTAAAGTTAGTAACTGAGTCTTTAATTTTTATTTTCATAACAAGTTTACAAAAACTACCTCATTAAAATAGTTGCTGAAATATCTTAGATCAGGCAATTTACACATATTAGAAAGTTACTGTTTTCTTCTAGCTTTCTCCACTATAACCAAAATGACCAAAGAGCTAAGAATGTTGAACAGATTTTAAAAGGCTTGTTTTCCACATAAAGACTTTTCACCTTTCACCTGAGGTTTAATGTTTGATTTTTTAACTATCTGGATTAAGAGACAACATATAAATTAATCTAAATAAATTACTACAATGAAATCTATAAGTCAATGACAAAAATAAGAGAGGAGATGCAGTAATTGATTCATAATCCAAACTGTGTGATACCCCTAATAGTTGACCACTGACTGGGGAATATTCTGCCTCCCCCATCCTCACCCATTGGTGCCCCTCATCTTACTTCTTCCATCACTGGTAATACCACTGTGGGTCTGTGGGTCCACAGTGCTTCTAGAAGATGGTCCCTCCCACCTGCCACTGATTGTACCATTTCACCTGAAACATGGGACTGGCCTTCTTCTCATTTTCTCAGCACAAGTAAGATCAATCTCTAATTTTTAATAAGATTCTCTTGAAGGATAAAGGATAATAAGAAAGAATACTTGCAGAATTTATCATTGCTGGCCAAGACCAGACCTATGCAGTCTCTTTTGATGCCAAGTGTCCTGCCTCACTTCTGACTTGTGTCCACGAGGCCAATGAAAGCCCCTCCCCAGCCCTGGAATTCCATCCTAGCCTGAGAGTACAGGAAAACGTCTTCCCTCCAGGTAGTATTCCCACCACTGAGACCTGCCTCCAAGAAGTTTCACTTCTATCTCAAAATTAAATATCTCCTGTTTTGGAGAGAAAAGAGAAAAAAAAAATGTTTTAAACCTGTGCCTAGAATTTTTCTTCTGAGAAGCAACTGCTTTGTTTATTAAAACACGTCAGTATGCTATTGCAGTTTTTAGGTTGTTTTTTTTTAACTTAAAAAAGGAACAATAAATAAATAAACAAACAAACAAATAAATAAATAAGGAGGCCCAGGAAATCATCAGGAAAGCAGAATTGCAGGAGGAGGAAATCTGACATGTTCTGCACGAAGATGTGGGTCTTCTGAAACAGATCAGATTGGTCCAGAAAAGCAGGTTAGGTTTAAGGTCATCCTAAGTGAGGACAGCCAAGATGGCAGAAGGCTAGCCCCCAAGAGAGAGCTAGCTGGTAAGTCTTTCCACTGAGAACAATCACTTAATTTTTAAGAAGAAGAATGAAAAATATTTTTGGTTGTTTGATGTGCTGGATCAGGATGTGGCGAGGGCTTCGTTTTTGCCCCATGCTTTAGTTAAAGGCTGTCCCCTCACAGTTCATAGCACTGGCTCTTTCAAGAAGTGAAGGAGGGTGGTGTCTGGTATGAGGTGATGGAGTGTGGGACAACTAGAGACACAGAGCCTTCCCTTCAACATAACCGTTCTCATGCCCAGGAATTCTCTATCTTAGGAGAGACACACTGGGTTTCCTCAGAATATAGAATGGAAGTAAGGCCACATTTATTTAAAATTCTAAGTTATAGTGACCCAGCAGCCCATAAAGCTTTGGAATTTCTGAAACTCCAGCCTATCCTTAGGATGTGGTCTGACTTTCTGATCTTTAGGGAAGAATCTCAGCACAGTCCTACTGCCTTTTTATTTCTTCCATTATATACTCTGAGAAAAGTCATTCATTATGAATAACCTCCCTTTACTTGAAAACACACAAAAAAGAAAGCAATCCTTTTGCTTATCTTTTCATGCCTAAGTGAAAGGAGCTGAGCAAATAGCCAAAAAAGATAAAGAATTTATTCCATCATTATATTACCTCTCCAGAACAGTCTCTTCCAAGTATGATGTGTATCACTTGTAGCCTGTAAGAAGGTTCACTATTGTGTGGAAAGAAAATATTAGAAATATTATGTGTTGTGTAATGTTCATAATAGTATATGTAATATGTGAGTAACTGATAAATAAATACACATATTGAGAGCATATGCCCACATTTTATTTTTGTTTTATACATGAAATGGAATTTGGCGAGTACTGATTTTAAAAAGAAAAAAAACCTTTATGCTAAACAAGAAATTCTTTCAAATGGGTTTTCATTAAGACAAGTTTTGAGCCAAATTACGAGTTCATTTACTTTTGATGGTAAACAATCAATTATTTGCTGTACTCTGAACACAAGCAAAGAATTCTCACCTTCCAAGTACTACATTTAATGTCATATATTTGAACAACCACCAACTAGCTCAAAAATGTAAATATATTTAAATAATTATTTTATAATTCCTTTATATGCCTTCAACTTGATTTAAAAGCTTTAAAAGTCTTAGAGAAATTGGTTCCAAACATAAGGAAAAATACACATGAAATTTAAATAATCACTATAACTTTCAAGTGCCTTGCTTTTTTCTGTTGTTGCTAAAATAAAATTATTACTGGTAAGAAATCTAATGAGCAGATTTAATTTGTAGTCAGTGGAATTTTTTTATCAGTTGGTATCACAAAAAGACAAACACTGGAACTACAGCTTCACATGGGCACTTACTCAAATCAGTTTGATATGTTTTTGTATTTTTAACAAACATTTCTCCTGATTACAAGAATACAAGCTATGAATGTTGAAATTATCTTGACTACAAATTTTAATGTTGTAAAACTCATCAGGTTTTTCATGTGGCATTTTCTATGTGTAAAAACGAAAAATAAATCAATAATTATAGAAGAAACCAAGCCACATTTAGAAAATACTCATACTATTAACACCAATAAAACTAATTTTAACAATGATAAAAATATTAATAGCAGCTAAGACTTACTGAGTGCTTATTACATGCCAGGCTCTGTTTTATGCACTTGACATGCATTAATTGAGTGATCTTAAACCCAGACTTCCCATTATGCCCATTACAATCACCAAGGGAAAGTAATAAAGAAAGTACTGCCTGAATTCCACCCCTAAAAGAGACTCTGACTCAGATGGACTGGGTGGTAACCTGGACGTTGGTGATTCTAACGTGCAGCCAACATTGAAAACAAACACATTAACACAGTCCTGACAACAATCCTAGGGAGAGGGGGTAATTATTTTTACTATACAGTGAGGAAAACTAGCACATTCACAGGCAGCAAAACTGGGATTTGAACCCAGGTCTGTCTCCAAAATTTAAGCTTTTTACCACTCAACACTACTACTACCCCTCAAAGGCCACAAACTCCTGGGTACTTGGGGGATGGTTTCATTTACATGGTATGCATAAAAGATTATTTCAATAATTTCCTTGAGATTAGAAAAATAAAACAAAAAAATTTGCATAACCCTGCCTGAAAAAACAAACAAGATTTTGATCATGAAATTACTCTGGTTTGCACACTACTGGGAAGCTGAGCAAGCCTTAGCCAGTGCTGAAATCAGTGAGCTCCCAGTTGGCTAACTTAATGCCACAGGTCTGCTCCTGCAGCCAGCTCTCTAAGGCTGGGTCCATACTTGTTCCTCACCCTTTATCTACCAAGAAAGTTCATATAAATAATGCAGGTACAGACAGCAAACAGGAACAGCTCCTTTTTTCAATTGATATTTCTCCTCCAGGGCAAACAGGCTTGAAAGTTCAGAAGACACTTACAGCAGTTTTCTTTCTCACTCTCCTCACCAATATAGCTCAAATAGAAGCTAATAGAATACTCAGTTGATGAAAAGAAAGACAAAAAAAAGAAGAAGGGGTGTAGGAGGGGGAAATAAAAAGAAACCCAAGTTCTTTGTTGGTATCACTTGGTTTATCTGGGTAGCAGTCATATGAGTGACAACCCTGCATAAAGTTACCTGAAATCTTGTTAGACCACAAAGCATTCTTTCTGCTGGGTCAGGCTGGCCAGAGGTGGTCTGTCTCATTGCCAAAGGGAAGAAATAAGGCAAGTAGAATTTAATTGGGGGGAGAAGGGGGAGAGAGAGAATAGATCACAGCTATTTAGAGAGGAGAAATACTATCCTTTGAAATGCGGAGGGCACAGGGTGTGACCCAGGCAATTATCAGCTAATATGAGACATGGAGTGTAAAGTAGAGAATTTAAACCAGTGACTTGCAAGAATGGGGGAGCAAAGAAGCAGAGTCACAAAGTGGCATCCAGACATTCCACACCACGTGGGGTCTATGCCATGTTACTGCACCCTAAGAAAACTCAGGGTGTGATGTGATCAAAAAAGATTTGACCAAAACATGGAGCCAAGAAGGCATTCGTTGAGCACAGTCTGCTAGCTTCTGTGCTATAGGTGCATTTCACATAGTAGCTCATGTAATCCACACATGGTATCTCATGTAATCCCAACAACCCTCAAAGTGGGGTGTTATTAGTTTCCTGCAATACTCCAATGTAACTCAAGTGTTAAGTAGATAGCATGGGTTTGAAATGAGGTGGCTTTGCTTCTAGGACCTGTGTTCCTCCCACTCTGTGACACAGTCCCCTTAACTCATTGTCTCTGTGCTGGGCTTGAAGTTTATTTGGTGCAAGCGGTCTCATGAGAGCACTTCTGACCCACTGGCAGGGGCGACGAGGAGCAGAAGGCACAGATTGGCTTGCTAGCAGGAATTGGGTTGTTCTCTGAGACTCTAAAGCTGCGTATAAATTCATTTCTGTGGGGTTCCTTTTCCCTCTCCTGGGTCTTGCTTCTTGACTGGCTCCCACCATGTCCCGCTCACGTCCCATGTAAATGTCAGTGCCTGACTCTGGTCTCTTGCCACCTGCTCTGGGGACAATTCTCCCACCCCAGAGAGGCTCCAGTCCATTTGACAGAATTGTGTCCAAAAGCTTTTACTTCTGCCTCCAACAGCTGAGCAACAGGTTCGTGAGGTCATTCTACAGACTTGCGTCACCCCTTTTTGTTGTTATTCTCTAGGATTATGTGATTAGCCCGTCAAGGAAAGGCTCCTCATTCATTCAGCAAGACTTTACTGAGTACATAATATGAAAGCGGAAATGTTCCGGGTGCTGGCGTCATAGAGCTCATTAGAATTTAGTCCTTGCTTCCAACACCCGAGGGTTCTGCTCACCTGTTACAAGGAGTACAGCCTGGAGCCAGGTTCCTGAGGTTCTGTGCAAGAGCACCTGACTTCCTCAATCATGACTTCCTCCATGAGCGAGCCAGGGTGGGAGCCCAACTCAGCAGTTTGGCTCTCAACAGTTCTCTTTACTCCCACTACTTTGTGTCGTCTTCCAGAGGTTTCTCTGTGTTTCCCTCAGTTTACCTCTTTGGGGGAGCCAGCTTTCTTCTCAAAAGGCCCAAATGACAAGAACAGAATTTTAGGGCAGCTCATGCTGTGTAATGACGTGAAATGGCTGCCTTGTTTGAGCTGTAGGTTGGAGACCCAAGGAAGGACTAAATAAAATGAATGAATCAACAACAGTGAGAGAGAGGGGTAGATATGTTTTTCAGGCAAAGTCCTTAAGCAGGATTGTTATTTTGAATTCAGTAAAATTCTCACTTCTTGATTAAAACCCCATTTAATACAGGAGAGGCGTGTGACACAGTGTCATTTCTTAGCAGCTCTCAAAGTTACAATGCACCTGTTACTGAAAAACTGGAGCTGTGTCAGAGCTTCAGAAACGGCAGGAGTGGGGAGGAAGGGGAGGAGGTTTAACACGAAATTTAGCTGGGCTTTCACTATAGAATTACGTTTGTTCCCAAGTTCCATCCCATTTTTCACTGATTTTGTAGCAACTTCTGAGTTCTTTCATGAAGTTATCAGAGGAGGGATTTTTTTTTCTTTTTTCTGTTTTTCTTTTTTTTTTTTTTTGCATTATGCCTTAAATAGAGAGAGTTCCAAAATAAAAAAAGCACCATCTGTTATCCCAGGTTCCAATAAAAGGCTGATCAACTAGGTGTTACTCCTCGTGAAAGAATAAAGACAGAGGTTTACATGAAATGTTCAGCTAGTTTAAAATGAAACACATTCACTCACACGTGGAAGAACAGTCTGAGAACTGAAAATTTTTATAGTCGGGAGCAGATCAGCTCTAACAGCCAGTAAGGAACCTTACAAACGTTAGAAAGCAAAAATCAAGCAAATATACACACCCAAAGACAAATCAGAAAAAAAAAAAAGCCCAGCTTTACAAGGTGGACTGAATAGGTATCTGAGGGCACTTTCCTGAAAGACGTGAATTCCTTTTAACGGGATTACTTACCCACACAAGTAGAATCCCCATTTCCAGCAGGAGAGCCTTCGGGACAGTTCCAGCGAGGCAGTGCTGACAAACTACTAACAAAACCAAATGTAAAGACTCCTGGCAACAGGATGACAAGAAACAGCAGCATGATCTTGATGGACTTGAGCTTTCAACAGAAAGTAAGTTGGCTTTGCTTGAGCATCGCCCGGACAAGGTGGGTATGTCTGATCCCAGGCGTGCTCACCCAGCTTGGCCTGCAGCCCTGGGGCATCTTTTCCTCTGCTCTTTTGCTCTTGCCCTCCAACTCCTCCTGCTTCAACTTGAGACGGTGTCCAAATGCAGACTTTCTGAAAGGGACACTCTGGGAAAGATTTCTTTATCTACGTTTTTTGAAGCTGGTAAGAAATACCTGACACCCTTCTGACAAATTTCGCCACTGTTTAACAGACACTCTGGAGGCTTGCAGCTGACTTCACTGTGCCAGGCAGAGCAACGGGGCAAAGGGTAGGGAGGAAGAGAGAGGAAAAGAGAGAGAGAGAGAGAGAGAGAGAGAGAGAGAGAGAGAGAGAGAGAAGAATTGATGGAAAGTTCCAACCACAACCGTTGATGAAGCTGAAAGAATAAATATGGAGATACAATTCCTCCCCAAACACAGTTTCTCTTTTTGAAAAGTAGAATTACTCCCCTTTTTAAAGCCCTTTAGGCTCCACCTCCTCTTTCTTTAGTGACACTTGAGTGAGCCGCTGCAAATGGGAATGAAGGCAATTGCTCACTACAGGAAAGCGGGGCTGTCTGCCAAAGAAGAGATAACTGGCCACTCACCATAAATATTCCAGGCAGAGGCAGAACTAGAGAGAGAGCGATGAGGGGGGCTGTGGAGTTGCTCCTGGTGTTTTGGAGGTACCTGCTGAATATTAGCTATGTTTTAATATCGCGAAGGATAGAGACAAAAATTAAACCATGCTGTATAAATCAATGTTGAACCACACTGCTGATAATTCACACTGATGGTAATTGATCATTCACTTGAGCAATACTAAAGAAAATTTACCTTCAGGTCAGTATGTGAATGAAATGTCAACACCAGTGCACATTCCTGGAACTTAATCTATTTTTTTCTCTCTCTCCTGTATATTTTATAGCGGAATTTGAAAAATTATTCTTTCCAAATCAAAGGGAAATCCCTGGAGCCAAATAAGGAGATACAGTATGCACAGACACCTTTTCTTTCAGCATGAGCATAATAAAACATCATGAGGGGCCAGGAGTGCAGGGAAAGGAGTGGGCTGTTATTATAGAGCAGTGTTGGAAAAAATACGGTAATAGGGCAAAATCTGGGAAGTATTAAAAATCTAGCAGAGCTGACAGCTGGTCCTTCCCAAACAATGTAGGCTATCTTTTCACACAGTGACAGAAAATAAAAACTTAACGTATCAATTAGCTCTCTCCTTGACCATTTTCTACTTGGAGAAGCAGCAGTTATTTCTTCAGAAGCACACCCAGGGCCCAAAAATATCTAGCTCAAGCAAATCATTTACACCAGATTTGATGAACAATGGAAATTTCTGCAAGTTTACTTCATCCTGGAAAACAAGCTTTCATTTCAGTTGCCCAGAGGTAGTGTTCCAAGTGCTAGTCAAAATGTAGATTAAAGTGATAGTCACAAAAACAACAGTCACACCAGTGAACACCCATTATGGAGGAGCATGGGAACAGCTCCAAGCCTTTTACTCATATTTAATTCTGTCCTCATCTTTCCTCAAATACTGGGTCACTTTTCTGAAACAGCTAACGTCAAGATTTCTCTGATTTCAGCCGGCCTCTGCCAGGCAGCTCTCAATCCCTTATAGGAGAAACAGACCCTGGGGGAGCAACAGAAGTCACGTGGAGGGGAACACATGGAATATTCCATTGCTTTCTGGACTCACTCAGACTCAAGGCTCACAAGTGTCCTACAAATAATCTACACTAAGTTACTAATCTTGTTAATAAGCTTCTCCTTCAGCAAAATGCATTGCCAGTGTCACAGGTGACAGCAATAGGAGGGGCTTAGAAGACAGTCAAGCATGAAGCTGTATTAGTGGAGAGGAGTGAGGAGAATGACAGGAACACAAACATGCAATAATCCATCACTATATTCTATTTGGGTCTGGAATCTCTCACATTCTTTTCCATTGCAAAAAGGCACACTTTCCTAATAACTTGTCAGCTGGGCTAATGTCATTAATGTTGAGCATTAGAGATGATGGACTCATTGTGGCTGTGGTAGGTGCCAAGACTGGTGACTGATATAAAAGACCAATCCCAGCTAATCCACAGACATTCCAGCTTGTCTGGATAGCAAAATCATAGGTCAGAGCCACCCACCAAGAAAGGCCTTGCAGAGATAACTAATAAGTCCATATTCTTACTTCCAGATAAAACTGAACCTGTCCTGGGCAAATGAACATCCTTATTTAAAGTTGCTCAGACATCTATTATAGCTTTATGGGTTTGAGATGCCAGATACCTTTTAGTTTCTGTGATTGAGTCAAATTTACAATTTCAATGATATATTAAACAGCTATATGTGATAGGACACTGAATGTAGTACAAGAAATAGAAGTCAGAGTCCCCTAAATTCAAGAGCTTGCTTAAGTTGACTAACAACAAGCTTTATGAGCCAATGAATGGCCTCCACTAAGCATTCTTGGGGGGCTGGGGGGAGTCAGAAAAGAAATAACTACAACAAACTCTGTGGACTGGAGCATGCAGCAAAACTTTGTGTTGTAATTAGGAAGCCTCACATAGGCATGGAGAAGGAGGAAGTCCATGCTGACAATAGGATGTGGAACAGGAATGAACAAAGGAAAGAAATGTTTATCTATTAGATCCTTAGATCCTGAGAGGACACAGCTGGATGGGAGGAGACCCTACTGGCAAGTTGGTAAGAGAGCTAGACATTAATGGCAAGGAGACAGCTGTGAATGCTTTTAGGTGTGAGTGGACATCAATAGAAGGGAGGCTACTAGGAGACATGTTTATGGGTGCTGGTCATCATTCTTACTTTTCAGATAAAATTTCCTCTTAAAACACAAAGCATCTAGGGCCGGCCGAGTGGCTCAGTTCGTAAGAACTCGCTTAAGAGCAACAGGGTCGCTGGTTCCATTCCCGGCCCAAACTGAGCTGCCACTGAGGGCAGGATAGCTCAAAAAAAAAACAACAAACAAACCACAAGGCACCTAATTCTCTTGGGTTATAGGTTTGCTGCCCACACAGCTGTTATTAATCATCACCACCACCACCACACCATTAACAGATTGCCCCCAGTGTGTTAGGCTTTATTCACAACACCTCCAGTCCTCAACACCGCCTTGCAAGGTGGATGTTATTGCCCATTGCACAGGACACTGAGGATCAGAAAGACTGAGAAATGTTCCCACTATCTCACATAGTTATGGAGAATATGAACTCTGAAGTCATTATTCTCTCCTCAACAGTATTTTTTGATCAGAATAAACAGATTGGGCATCATCAAAAAACAAAACAAAACAAAACTTATACTACACATATGATATGGCTGCAGGAACCAGAAGTAACAAAACAATTCATTGTTGTAGGAATAACTATTAGCACTTAACATCCATCTGAAGAAACATTACAACAGGTTATTTCATTGGCCACTTCTATCAATGAATATCAAGTGTATCATGGCAGTTCCGACAAGATTTTAAAACATTTTCTTGTTTTTCAGAGAGAACGTTGTTGACATGTGTCTGGCATGCCTATGATTCATATGTGGAAGAAACTGCAATGGTGCTAAGGGAAAGACACTGGGAGGGGCACAGACACAGGAGTTAGCTATAAAGGGCAAGTTATAATTTATCAAGATATAAATGCCAGATGTAAAGGTTTTATAGAAAAAGACGGACAGTTATTCCCCCTTGATATTTACCCAATTAAGTAATGCCCAGGTTAAGTAATACCATACTTCTAACAAATGAAATCAGGTTTTTAAAAGTACTTGGTAAATAAGACATAAAAGAGGGATCCTACCATTGCTTCATTTTCTGGCTAAGTCCACCCCCAGTACAAAAAAATTTTCTCTGACCAAGAGGAAGAAACAGCCTTCAGAAACTAGATATATAAAAAAGAACACATAATTTATAATATATAACTTATAATTCTATGAAGCATCAACAAAATCTAAATCTTAAAAAACAGCTAATTTTAGAATACATTGCATTTATTTTCATAATCTCAGCAGGTCTGTTGGTTTGCAACCTTGGGATTTCCCCAGGTGAAACCTGAAACTTTCCCTCTCCCCCTTCTCCTCCCCCAGTGGCCAAGGACAGATAAAGGAGGCAAACCAGCCCAGATTGGTAGGTGGCAGTTTTGTTTTTTATTTTTCACTCTTGAAATACAGAACTTTATTTAGAAACTATTGCAAGTAGAAAGAAAGAAAACAAGAAACAAACAACCAAACCCTGTCAACAAAGATCAAGTAGAAAATGGCTTCCCAATAAAATGGAATTTTAGGGCAATAACAGGCTAAGAGGCCACAAAACAGAAACAGCACCACTCTTATTTAAACAATATCTAGTTACTTGCATTTCTTTTGGCATTGTTAATCTCTAAATCTGAGTTTTCCTCTGCATTCCACACAAAGCATCCACTACACAACAATTTTGTCATAAAATATGTGCTTTCTACACACATATTTTAGGACCAGCTAGATAGGTGGCAGGTTTAATAATCAAGGGAACTCACATACAAGGCTTGTCTTGGGTGGCTGCAAAAAGAGTTGATCTCTGCACCCATCCACCAGAATCTTAAAAGTTTATACAGAGGCCTTGACAGCTTTCCAGTCAAGATAGCAGAGTAGGTAAATGCTGTGCTCACCTCATCTCAGGACCACATCAATTACAACTAAACTACAGAACAATCATTACTGAGAATCTCCTAAAGTGGAACAGCCTGGCCCTACACCCATGTGTGACCATTAAAAATCAGGAGGGATATCTCAGCTGCTGTGCAGGTCCCTTCCTGAGGAGCGAGGGGTCCCAACACATCCCCTGCCCAGGGTTTCAGAGCTGGGGAGGGAAGTCCCCATAATGTCTGGCTGTGAAAATCAGCAGAGATTGTGGCTGACTGAGACAGAGGGTGGCCGGAGTCTAAGCACTCCTCATAAAGGGACTGCCCAGGGACTTACTTGCTGACATTTTCACTCACTCTGAGCTCCAGCGCTGGGGCAGTAGCTTGAAAGGCCACAAGGACATACAGGGAGCAGCTGAGGTGTCTGGCATCAGGATGAGGGCTGGAGGGGAAGCTTTCTCCCAGACAGAGGAACTGGAGGAAGCCATTGTTTCTTTGTTAAGCCCTCCCCCTTCTCTGTGTGCAGATGCAAGAAGCCACCATATCTGAGTCTCCATTAAATTGGTATCACCTTTTGTATGCCCTGCCCTAGAGAGTCCCTGAGACCACGCCTCTCCCAACTTTTGGGCACACCCAAGTCACTTCCAGTGGCTTCTCCATATAAATGGCCTGCTTTGTCTCATGCTGCAGACTTTCCTAAAACCTCTCAAAGGTTCGCAAAAACCAAACAAGCAGTATCTGGCTTCAGCATGTCCTGTACCTCTGGCTGAGAAGCCCTAAGTCCAGCACTAGCAACAGCTGGCCTCGGTTTGTGGCTTGGCCTTTCAAGGCACCTCTGAGCACAACATGGGTGGCAGCCATCTTTGGATTACTTTGTGGCTCATGCCAGGTGGCTCCAGGCAGAGCACAGGTTGTGGCTGAACTTGGCTGGCAGTCGGTCCCCTCCGGAGGCCTCAGGGCTGGCATGCCAAGTAGTCAGCTTCAGACTGGGCTGGAGCATCAATTGGCCACCTTCAAGGATGACATACCCAAAGGGTAGAGAGGGCAGGCACCAGAGCCCTGCTAAAGTGAACCCTACTCTGTAGGGTCAGCCCCTGCACAACAGTTCCTCTACTGTAGTCACAGCCAGTCCTCACAACCAATCAGCCTGAAGGTCAATCCCTCCCACTAACATGCAAATAGCAATCAAGTCTTCACTGCAACAGGAGGGCACACACAACTCACACAAGGTACACACCTGGAGCACCTGTTTCTGGTGATCAGGGAGATTTCACCACTGGGTCCCACAAGACACCTACTACGTAAGGCCATTCTACTAAGACTGGAAAGCATAGCAGCCCTACATAGAAACAAACACTGTGAGACAAGCAAAATAGGGAGACAAATAAAAATTTCCCAAATAAAAGAACAGAACAAGGCTCCAGAAAAAACTAAACAAAATGGTAACAAGCAATCTACCAGAAGCAGAGTTCCAAACACTGGATATAAGGATACTGAATGATCTCAGGGAGGCCTACAATAAAGATATAGGAAACATAAAAATGGAGATAGAAAATATAAAAAAGAATCAGTCATAAATAAAGAATACAATAACTGAAATGAGGAATGCATTACAGGAAATCAATAGTACATTAGATGAAGCAGAGAATCTAATCAGCAATTTAGAAGATAAGGTGGCAGAAAACACCCAATCAGAATAGCAGAAAAGAAAAAGAATCCCCCAAAATGAGGAAAGTTTAAGGGACCTCTGGGACAATATCAAGCATACCAACATTCACATCATAGGGGTACCAGAAGGAAAAGAGAGAGAGAAAGGAATTGAAAACTTATTTGAAGAAATAATGACAGAAAACTTCCCTAACCTGGCAAAGGAAATAAATATACAAACCTAAGAAGCACAGAGAGTCTCAAACAAGATGAACCCAAAGAGGCCCACACCAAGACACATCATAATTAAAATGCCAAAGTTTAAAGACGAAGGGATTATCTTAAAAGCAGCAAGAGAAAAGCAGTTAATTACCTACAAGTGTGCTCCCATAAGACTATCAGCTGATTTCTCAACAGAAACTTTGCAGGCCAGAAGGGATAGGAAAGACATATTCAAAGTGATGAAAACATGGACCTACAATCAAGATTACCCTGTCTAGCAAAGCTATCATTTAGAATCTGAGGACACATAAAGAGCTTCACAGACAAGAAAAGGCTAAAGGGGGCCAGCTGAGTGGTGCGGTGGTTGAGCGCTGGCTTGGAAAGCCAGCGGCCTCGGTTTGGGTCCCACATGTGAAGGCCACTGACACTGCCCTCAAAAAAAAAAGAAAAGAAAAGAAAAGAAAAGGCTAACGGAGTTCATCACCACTAAACTTGTATTATGAGGAATGGTTGGAGGAACTTCTTTAAGACAAAATAAATTAATAAGTTAATTAAAATAAAAAAGAATAATAAAATGCCAATAACTACATATCTATCAACAATTAATTTAAATGTAAGTAGAGTAAATGCTCCACTGAATATCTATTCATTGGGTGGCTGAATGGATAAGAAAATGAGACCCTTACAAATGTTGCCTACAAGAAACTCGCTACAGAATAAAAGACACACAAACTGAAAATAAAAGGACGAGAAAGAGATATTTCATGAAAATAGAAACAGACAAACAAAAAGGATGTGGTAGCAATAGTTATACCAGACAAAACAGACTTTAAAACAAAGGCTATAACAAATGACAAAGAAGGGCCCAGTAATCCCACTTCTGGGTAATTATCCAAAGAACCCCAAATCACTACTTCAAGGGGACATGTATATCCATACGTTCACTGGAGCATTGTTAACAATGGTCAAGATTGTTGGGTGTCTGGCGATGGACGAACGGATAAAAAGGAGGTGATATGTATATACAATGGAACATTGATTGGCCAGGGAAGGGAATGGGTTCTTTCCATCTGCAGTGTCATGGATGGACCTGGAGGGTGTTGTGCTGAGTGAAGTATGTCAGACAGCAACAGACAGATGCAATGAAATCTAAAGAACAAAATAAACAAACAAACAAAACAGAAACAAACTCATAGATACAGAGAACATTTGGATAATTGGTAGATGGGAGGGGGTTAGGAATGGGTGGAAAAGGGGAAGGAATTAAAAGCAAATTGCTTGTTACAAAGTACTCATGGTGATGTAGGGTATAGCATAAGGAATATAGTCAATAATATTATAATAACTATGTATGGTATCATATGGGTACTAGATTTATTAGGGTCATAGATGGGAGAGGGTTTGGGGATAGGGTGAAAAAGTGAAGGAATTAAGAAGTATAAATTGGTAGTTACAAAGTAGTTATGGGAAGGACAAGTAAAGCATAGAAATATAGTCAATTATATGGTCATAACTATGTATAGTGCCAGGTCAGTACTAGAGTACTTAGGGGATCACTTCTTAAATTATATAAATGTCTAACTGCTGTGCGGTACACCTGAATTAATATAATATTGAATGTCAGTTGTCACTGAAAAATTTTTAAAGGGGGAGATGTGAGGGAGAATAAGAGATTCAAATTTTCAGGTATAAAACAAACAAGTCATGGGGATGTAATGTACATGGGGAATATAGTCAATAATATTGTGATAGCATAGTACAGTGTGAGATGGTTGCTGGATTTATGGTGATCACCTCTTTTGGTTTATAAATGTTGAATAACTGTGGTGTACACCTGAAACTAATATAATATTGTATGTTAGCTATATTTTAATAAAAATATATTTGTAAAAAGTTTATACAGAGGACTTGATGGGATTTAGTCACTTTTAACATCAGATAGTCTCAATGACACATTATTCTCACAAGACTGTGCTCAGCTCTTAGTGTGGAAGTGGTGGAGAATGTACAGTTCACGGACAGAGGAGGGGGTGAAGAGCCTTTAATTGCAGGGAACCAGCTCACAGTTCAACTGGTGGTCCCTCAACAGTGCCTCCTTCATGGTTCTCTCAGGTATTTGAACTTCTAACATGTCAAGTTCAGGGAAAGATCTGGCTTCTCTATCATCCACAACACAATCTTTCCACTGACCTTTAGTTCTGCTGAGTCTATAGGAAGCATTGTACTGTTACGTATAGAGCATGACAAGAGTACTAGAGATGCTATAAACTTCATGTAATTAAAACTACTTTCTGGAAATTAATGAAAATGCAAACCATAGTTTGCTGCTCTTCTTTTGCTCTTACAGTATTTTAGAACTGTGAAATAGTATCTTCTTTCCCTTTTCTACCTTCAAGGACAGAAAATATTTGGGTACAAATAATCACGGTTTACCACTTGCAAAGATGTACAAAATAGGTGGTGGAGAGAAAAAATTTGAGTCAATGATATATTTTTTAAATTTCAAATATGAGAAAAACAAAATAAATTAAGTGGCTTTTATTTGGTTTCCCAGCCTGACCTTGAACCGAGATGCATTACTTTATTTTTATTAAAGTAAAATTTATATAAAGTGAACAAGTCTTACATGTAAAATCTGAATAGTTTTGGTAAACGTTATATACACATTAGACCAATGACTGAATCAAGATATAAAACTTTTCCATTACCACCCAAATTCCCACTGTGGTCCCTCCAGTCCATCCCTACCCATATCCACAGGCAATCGTTGTTCTGATTTGTATCATTTTATGTTAGTTTTGTCTGCGATCATACAGTATGTTCACTTTTGTGTCTGACTTTTTTTCAACATAATGCTTTTGATAGTTATCCATATTGGTGTCTATACCATACTTCATTTTTTTATTGTTGGGAATATTCTTCTATATGAATGTATCACAATTTGGTTATCCATGCTCCTGTTGATGGACATTTGGATTATTTCCAGGTTTGGTTCAATGTTTTCATTTCTCTTCAGTTAATGCCTAATTGATGGTTCATAGCATAGGTATATGTTTTACCTTGTAAAAAGCTGCAAAATATTTTACTCAGAGTGGCTGTTTTATTTTATACTCACCAGCAATACATGTGAGTTCTAATTGTTCTGCATCCTCACCCACATTTGGTATTGTCGATCTTTTTAATTTTAACCATTTTAGTGGGTGTGACTTAATACTGCACTGCAATTTTAATTTGCCTTTCCCTGATAAATAATGGTGTTTGACCATCTTTTCATGTGTTAATTGATCATTCATGTATCTCTTTTGTGAGATGTTTATTCAAATCTTTTGCTCATTTCTTTTTTTCTTTTTTAAAGATTTTATTGGGGAATTGGGGAAGAGGAAAGGGAACAGAAAAGTTGCTGTCCTTTTGTTCTTCAGTCTAGTTCTGGAGGACGTTGCTTCACTGGCCCATGTTGGTATTATCATTGCGCTCTTCCCAGGTGAGGCAGATAGGTTGCCGGCCACTGGATAGTCACTCACAGCTGCTCTTGGCAGCTCATGCAGGCTGCCGGCCACTCACAGTAGCTTACGGCAGCCCACTGCAGCTCCACTGCAGCCTACGTCATCACCAGCAATTCATGGCAGCCCCGCTCCAGGTTGAGCTGTTATTCACCATCTTAGCTGTAGAGGGCGCAGTGTCACTGGTCCATCCATGTGGGATCCAAACGGGCGGCCCTGCTACTCAGAGCTCGCGCTCCCAAGCCAACTCTTAACCAACGCACTAAATGGCTTTTGCCCATTTCTTTATTGGTTCTTTTAATTTTTTTTATTGCTGTAATTAATTAATGTAGAAGTTATACATATATATATATATATATATATATATATATATATATATATATATTGGATACAAATCTAGATCTATGTATTAGAAATATGTAAATATGTATGTCAGATCTAAAATATTTATTCCCAGTCCATGGCTTGTCTATTTATTTTCTTAAGAGTATCTTTTGAAGAACAGGTTTTAATTCTGATGAAGTCCAGCCTACCAATTTTTTTCGATGGTTACATTGTGTGTGTGTATCTCTCTAATAAATTGTTGCCTATTCGAAGCTCTCAATATATTCTCCTATTTTTTTCTGGGCACTTTTAGAGTTTTAGCTTTTATGTTGGGGTTTGTGATTCACCTTTATTAATGTTTGCATACTATATGAGATTACAGCGGAAGTTTATTTTTTTCCACATATATATTCACATGTATAATTCAATTTGGGAAGAACTGATAGTTTAACAATAATAAGTCTTTCAATCTATGAACATTATATATTTCTCCATTTATTTAGGTCTTCTTTAATTTCTCTCATCAATGTTTTTAGCTTTTCAGTGTATAGCTTTGCACATCTTTTGTTAAATTTATTTGTATTTTATGTTTTTGTTTGCTCTTTTTTTGTTTTGTTTTTTGAGGGCAGTGTAACTGGCCCTCATATGTGGGACCAAACCGGGGCCGCTGGCTTCCCAAGCCAGCACTTAACCACCACGCCACTCAGCCGGCCCTTGTATTTTATGTTTTTAAATGCTCTAATAAATGAATAGTTCTTCAATTTTATTTTCTAATTGTCACTCTTTTGTAGAAATAAAATTGAGTTTTATATGTGGACTTTGTATCCTGCAAACTTACTAAATATTTCATTATATAAGGAGTTTTTTCACCAAGTCCACAATACCAAAGGTAAAATTAAAAGATGATACAAAGTAATGTGTTGTTGTTTTTTCTCAAACATCAGTTACCTTTGCTTGCCATCAGTCAGGAGCCACCATAAAGAGGAAGATTGGAAAGGAAAGCTTTCATCTAATCCTTACGAAAAGTAAACATTAACTCCATTTTATGGAAGGTAAATCTGAGGTTGGAGAAGCTAAAGATCTCGACCAAAGTCTCAGAGCTATTAAGTGATGGAAACAGACACCAACTCCAGGTCTTTCTGACTCTAGAGAAAGTACCTAAACCACTGTTCGTTAGGGCTTCTTTTATTTTACTAATAATGCTGAGATGAGTGCCCATCTGCCATGCTGGCTCCTGAGACCAGGACACCAACAGGAAAATATGGGTTGTCACATCCATTCTACTGTTCTCTTTTGCCAACTTCTTTGGTGTCATCCCAACATTAAAAATTCCACCTGATAAGATTTCTCTGGCTGCCATAATTTGTGCCATTTGAGAACTGATATTGTCTTTTTCAGTGATCCATAAAGATGTGCCTGGAGATGTTAAGAAAAAGAGGCAGCCATGACATTAGACAAGTAGATGTCCTGATCTTCATGGAAGTTTAAATCAGTACTCAAGACGGGGAAGTCAAATGTGAATGTAATAAAACAAATCCAAGAATAAATGCAATTGAGTGTCTTGTTTGTGGAATAACTAATAAATGGTCTTAATTCAAATTCTACACAAAGACTAAGTATATTGGAGAAAGGAGAGGAAGGGATTTAGTCACTTTTGCTGAGACTAAGACATCCTGGAGCAATTTTTAAAACACGTAATCTCAGATCCTGTGATAGCTTAGCTAAACTAAATCTATGTCAAGGTAAGGATCCATTCTTTCATAGGTCACCTGTGGCTCCAATTTCCTGGGGTACATTCATGTATTGATTTTAGCCCTTTCATGAAATGTATCTGCTAAACCAAGAAATCAAAATTATGCAACTGATATTTTGCAGAAGAAATCACTTGTGTGCAATATTTTTAAACAATACATCAGAATCTGACTGCCTTATTAAAAGGAAAACTACATTGTTTCCAGGGAATTTGAGAACTGTGATAATCTTCATTCTTAATCCCGTCAAACAAAAGAGATTACAAAGTAAAATCGAGCTCATCATGTGTATATACAAAAAAATTACAGCCTCAATCCTCCCATGAGTGCTGGGACAAAAAATGAATTGAGATTTTCATACCTGGATCTTAGCCACAGCTTGTCCAAAAGGTAACTTCCAGAAGAAGGGGTCTACTGTATTTTTTTTTTAATTATTATTATTATTATTATTTTTATTTTTTTTGAGGGCAGTGTCACTGGCCCTCATACGTGGGACCGAACCGGGGCCACTGGCTTCCCAGGCCAGTGCTTAACCACCGTGCCACTCAGCTGGCCCAAGGGGTCTACTTTATAATTATGACCCAAATGAACAGAAATGAGGTTGGTGATTGCCTCAATGCCAGCATGGTGATTGCCATGCTGCCATTCACAGCATGGCAGGTTTGGGCATGATTCCTGGATTATATTCATATTTTATATGTTAAGAAATGATAGGTTTTGTTTCTCACTAGTTGTAAGTGGTTAGTTTAGTGTAACACATATGTTGATCTTGTATCAAAATAAATCTGACCTTTAATTAAGAGCCAACTTCATTTGGTACAACCTTTTTAGCAAGCAATTTGGCAACACGTTTAAGAGCTATAAAAATATTCATAGGCGTTGATCATGTAACCTCACTCCTGGCAATTTCTCCCTACAGGAAAAATCTCTTCACTAAAAAAAGAAGTTGTAATCATAGAAATAGGTATCGTAATGTTACTCATGGTCGCAAAAATTAGAATCAGTTGTTATTTACAATTACAGAAATAGTTAAGAAATTATGAGAACATGATATAATCATTAAAGGGGAAGCATTTACTATATTAATAGAAAAAAAATACAAACTCTTATCTATCCTATGATTATATTTATTATTTTGTGTAACAGATAAACTCAGAAAATTGAAATTAGTTTATTTGAATAGGCAGTGAGACTATGGGTGTTTCTTTCTTTTTAAGATTTTGTTGTTCAAAATGGAAATTTTAAAGACTTAGTAAGGTATCCACTGATCTTCAAATGAAGAGCATTTATAACCTGCCCTCTGGTCTGCTACCTGTGATAGCACCCCCCTTCTGATTGCCTCACTTATTTAAAGGAAAATTACTTTTATTTTTATTATTTTTTTTTTTTTAATTTTTTTGTTTTTTTGTTTTTTGAGGGCAGTGTCACTGGCCCTCATATGTGGGACCTGAACCGGGGCCACTGGCGTCCTAAGCCAGCGCTTAACCACCGCGCGCCACTCGGCCCAGGAAAATTACTTTTATTTTTTATTTATTTTTTTTTAAAAGATTTTATTGGGGAATTGGCGGAGGGGAACATCGTTGGGGAATCGGGGAAGGGGAACAGACAAGTTGCTGTCTTTTTGTTCTTCAGTTTAGTTGCAGAGGATGTTGCTTCACTGTTGGTATCGTCATTGCGCTCTTCCCGGATGAGGCAGATCGGTCGCTGGCCTCTGGATGTCGCTCACCGCGGCTATTGGCAGCTCACGCTTGGCTGTCAGCTGCTCACGCTGGCTGCGGGCCACTCACTGCAGCCTATGGCAGCCCACTGCAGCAGGGGCTGCAGCCCACACCATCACAGGGGCTCGCACAGTCCAGCTCCAGGTGGAGCTGTTGTTAGCTGTAGAGGGCAGTGTCACTGGCCCTCATGTGGGATCCGAACCGGGACCGCTGGCATCCCCAAACCAGCGCTTAACCAATATGCCACTCGGCCGGCCCAGGAAAATTACTTTTAGAATGTTAAGTCCTTTAGAATGTTTCTCTGCCTCCAGCAGAGCTGCACTTAAACCACTCAAAATTCCTTTTGGGATTCAAGTCCTCATGGGTAAGGCGCTACATCCCAGTCTCAGTAGTTCATGTCAAGAACACTGGGAAGTCCAAAATATACACTTTTTTTAAAAACCGAGGTAAAATGATTCTCCAAAGGAAACTCAGTTTAAAATTGTTAGCAATTTAAATTCCATCCAACATATTATATATTTTAGCATAGGAACAGAAACACAAAGCCCCAACAGGAGAGTTTTTTTCCCTGACAATTACTAAGAAAGTAGAAATTTACTTGATGTAATTATTAAAATGAGCCATGTGTGGGTGGAAACGTGCTTAATCGGTAGCGTTTTATGTGATAATTTTATATTTATACTTTACTTAACTAGTTTCCCTTCAGTCTACTTTTTTGATGTATATGTACAGATTTACTGAAGCATTTCCTTCAAAATTCCTTTTGAGAATATTTGGAGTTAGCCCACCACTGTGTCTCTTCAAGATGAGACTTTCCATCACTTCCTGTCAAGCTTGTCTGTTTAATAGTGTTAAATGTTTCTCCTGTCTTCAAATAAGCGTTAAAGTAATAATGTAATGTGATTACGAATGGTTAAAACAAATTTTCATGTGGAATGTTTCATGTGTAGCAAGTATTAAATATGCAATATTCTTTATTCACATCTGAGCCTTCGGCAAGTCTCATGAATCATCGTTCTTTGAGGAAAAAGTAAGTACCTAGAATAGAAAACAGCCCCCAAGAGGGTAGTCAAATCTGGATTATATTGGCATAGGGGTTAAAAGGCAAAGGCAGGGCTTTGGGCTGTAAATGGAAGATATTTGCATTTATAAGGAAAAACATAATTTACTGAGAGGACTACCAAAAGCATAGAATCAAATTAATATTTTTATTTATCAGTGATAATTCGTGCATAAAAGTTATAGGATCTTCTGGATTTGAAAAATATTCATAACAGGCTTAGCATTTATCTGAAGGGGTTGGTGTAGTTTGAATCATCCTTATAGCACCACAGGAATCAGATTCTACTTCCTGAGCAGAAGAACTGTCCTTTGAGGAAAAAATCAACTACATTAATTAAGTCATGATGGCATAGCTAAGAAAGTTTGTGCTGGGGATAGTACCTGGCTATTAAAAATTTCTCAGTTTCTTTTATGACTCTAAAATTATTACTGCTTGACTACTTGCTTATTTTTATTTAATTTTCTTAGAGGGAGCTACTCCAAAGTGCTATCAGATCCTTAAGTCACACGACCAACCACCCATCTTGTCAGTACTGAGATAATGCCTGACACAGAGCAGACACTCAGCATATATTTGTCAAGTGAAGAAATGAGTGAGTAGCAGGTTAAAAGTATACAGAAGCAGGGGAAAACATCTTGCAGTGTGTGTGTGTGTGTGTGTGTGTGTGTGTGTGTGTGTGTGTGTGTAGACACATGCACACAAATATAGAGACTCAAAAATCTACCCACAGGCAAATAGTTTCCAACTACCCAATAATAGAAAAACCCTCCATGAAGCTGATGATGGACTTTCCCCCATAGAAGCTATCCCCAAAATACAGCACCAATCCAAGGGAAAACCCCACCTGGTCATTTGGAAAAGCCTGAGGAATCCCCAGGGGAAAAGGAGATGCATCATTTCTACCCTAGAAGGAAATGAGGCCACTGGAAAGGGCACCCATTCGAGAAGCCCTGTGACCCCACACAACCTCCCAGCTGCCCAGGAGCAAAGCCAACGTGTGCATCTCAACTTCAAATGTCACAATGAGAGAGAGAATCTAGTGTGTGGCATCCAAGCCCCACAGCCAGAGTCACACCCTGTTTACCCCCACAGCTGTCCATGCTGTCCTTGGATGGGGATGAGGAGGGGGCCCACTGAAAGCAAAGACAGAGGCGCAGCAGTGAATTTGGTGCCTGGACTCACTTAATATTGAACAAATTGGTCTTTCTAGAATTAATCTGTTTTAAACTAGCACTGTATTTGATGTCTATGTTCCTTTCTTTCTTTCTCATCTTTCCAGCATGCTACACTGCTGGGAGCAATTCACACTAGTAGACCCTGTGCTTAACTTTCACCTGGAAGTTACTGATAAAAATCAAGAAACAAGTGTTAGAGAACACCGAGTTCAAATAAGAATTATAGCATGCTGTAAACACACTACTTATTCTGAAATAAATAAGGGAAACTTTTCAGCACTAGCAGCCTATTTCACATGCTTTTATATGTTTCTGAACACCCAGTTAATCACATTCCTGAGAAAGGTGACATTTCTGAGGCACAGAAAGACTGGTATTCACAGCTATTTCCCCAATCACATTTATGCCCTGGTGCCAAGAATGTCCAGTTGATTGCTCAGGGGAATGTATCTCACCTGAGATCCCCTTGGATTTGTTTTATACTGATTATGTTGAGTCAAATTCTATTGGACGTTTAATCCAGCAAGTCAACCAAATTCTGTCCTCTTAGTGTAATACCTGGCTTCAAGTAATTCACCTGCCCAGTAATGAGGAAGCCTGGATGCCAATAATGGGTCTGACCTTGGATAAAACATTTATCCTTCTGGGTGCTGGTTTCCTTCTATGTAAATTAAGAAAGAGGGTTGTACCAGATGACTTCTAAGGTGTCCTTTGGCTCAAAAATAGTATGTGCTGTGATTGGTAACACAAGGGACTGCCAGTTACTGTTCATTGTTCATCTACCAAAGGGAAGCAATCACTGCATTTCATATGAAACCGTGGCGAGCCAATTCCATCCTACTGTTACCAGAAAAAGGAAAATGAGGTCCATAGAAAAAGGGTGTCCCAGCTGGTTGTGGCAGAACAGGCTGAGACCCAAATCTCTTGACGTGTTGTCAGGTGCTTCTTCAACAACATGCTGCCAACACAGTTGTCAATCTCCTACTGAAAATGGAAGTCTGACCTCCCCCGAGGAGTGGAGGACTCGTGTTCCCTTTTCTCAGCTCTCCTTGCTCTTTGCTAATATCTCCTATAGCACCTACCACAATGCCTTGTGATTAGTTGGGTTGCAGGTTTAAAAGGCACACATGTGCATGCGCACACACCCATATGCTCACCCCGCAGGCACCTATGCATACTTTAGATTGTGAACTCTTTGGGCACTTCACCTCCCAAGTGTTTGACACATAGTAGATACCTCATAATTGTTTGCAGGATGTCGCCGCATGCAGTGCTTCTAGGAAAATGTATGAGGTGGACATAGACCAATAACTGACCCTTCCTCTGCTCCATGTTCTATTCCCCTTCCAGATTTTGCTCCAATAGCCCATAAACACAAACCGCTGATGTCTACACAGATATCACAGGGACCACCTCATTCCTGAAGGTGGAGTAAATCTCACCATACAGGACACCCTGGTGAAGGCAGATTAACAAAGATGGTTTGGGATAAGGCCAGAATGAGGCTTCAGCCTTGGGAGCCACTAGACAAAGAATGGGTGAACAAAGAGACTAAGCACACAGAGGACTATAGGCTGTAAAACTTCTCTATGCACAACACCATAAATAAAGCTAAAAGACATAAGCAAGGAAAGAATATTTGTAATATATATGGTAGGTGTACAGTTAATATACTTAATATTTAAATATTCTTAAACACTCTTACAAATTAAAAAGGCAAAGACTACCAACAGAATAGTAAAATATGAAAAGTGCAAAAATAAGCTAGTCACAAAAGAAGCATAAACAACCAAAATATATAATCAGATGTTCAATCTCAGTAAGAAAACAATTCCAGTTGAAATAGTAAAGAAAGTTTTGGCCATGTAGACCATAAGCCTTGATTCTCTTGGTGGGAAAATAACACCAAAATACCCTTTGTCCAAATTTACCAGTTGCTAATATTTTGCCACATTTGCATCATCGATCCCTTGCTATCTCCAAATAGATATTGAAGAATAGATTGCATACATCATAATACATCATGTCAATATTATATTGTATCTTTAAATTTTAGTTCTAAAGCCCTCAGATCTCTGGGCTATGATCAGTTAAGGTTATAAGCCAGACACACCACTAGGACCTTGGCATTGGGTTGGATATGCTCTTCACCTCCTTCCTTCTAGGGGCATTGCCATCATGATAACACTTATTAAATAACCATATGTGACACCTGGAAAATTGGCAGACATAATCCCTTTCTTCTGAGAGTTTGGTCTCTAATATGACCACAGTCAATAAACTTGTAGCTATATATCAAGAATTACTTTTGCATTCCAAGAGAGTACTGAAGGGCCAGTTTGTCAAGGAGCAGACTGCTGTCCATGCACATAAGCACGCACACACAGATGACATACTTATTTGAAGAAGCCAAGAAGCTGGGACACACCCCCTAAAGCAATGCTTTGAAAATTAAAACCCTAGGTGTCCAATTTTACAAATGTGCAAATTGCTAAAGTGAAATAAGATTCTGCTAAGGATAAAATGATATCGGGATTAGCAGGGGTGGGGTGGCGATAGGGAGGGAGCCTTCAGGAAAGAGAATTCAATGAATTTTGGGTTGGTAAGTATTTTCCTGGGCTAAGGAAACTACTCCATTTATCCAGAAGAAAGAATCAGCTGCTGTGTTTGGGCATTGGCTATGGATATGGTGTGTTTGGACATATGGCATGTTTAAACAAATACCCAAAATATCTGCCTACAGCAGCCATATTCTAATAATACATATGCATCATTGAATTTTATCTGAAGACTCACCTTAATTGCATTAATATCAAAGTCGATTTTCAATTTTTTATCACTACTTCTCCTTAAATGTTAGTCTTTCCCTAACAAGCTAAGGAACCTGATCTAATTGTATATGTTCATTGAAGTTCTGGTGTTTTCTCCAATGCATGTTGAAAAATTATTATAATCATAAGCTCTGTGAGTTCCAAAATATCCTTTATCCAGATTTACCAATGGTTAATATTTTGCCACATTTGCATTATCAATTTCTTGCTCTCTTCAAGTATATGTTGAAGTATAGGTTTTATACATCACAATATATCACGTCCCCTTACTCCTCAGTATTACATGTGCATCTCCTATAAACACAAATAGTGACTTTATTCTCTTACATACAATCTTAGTACAATTATTAAATTCAAGAAATTTAACAATTATATAATACTTTTACCTAAACAATCATCCTTATCACAATTTTATCAATTATCTCAATAATGTCCTTTATGCTTTTTCTCTCGTCAAAGAGTCCAGGATCTAGTCAAAGATAACAGTGCATGTAGTTATTATGTAGTCTTCAGTCTCCTTTAATCTGAACAGTTCCTCAGTCTTTCTTTATCCTTAATGACATAAATACTTTTAAAGAATACAGGCCAGTTATTTTCAAGAGTGTTCCTCAATTTGAGTTTGTTTGTTGTTTTCTCATGACTAGATCCAGTTTTATGCACCCCCAGCCAGAATATGGCATAAGTGATACTGTGCCCTTCTCAGGAAATCACATATAGTGGCAGGTGTTGTCTGTTGCCCCTTTATGTGAATTTTGTGATGGTAATTTTGTTTTCCCAGTCAAAGCGTTGTTCTGCTCATCCGCTGTACATTTACTATTTTTTTCCTATTGCAATACTGAGCAATCTGTGGGGAGACATTTGGAGAACTTGCAAGTATCTCGATCTTACTCAAACTTTGCCCCTAGATTTGCCATCCATTGGTGCAAGTTACCCAAACCAATCTTTACTATGATGATTAGAAAATGGTGATTTTCCACCTCTCTCTCTTATCCCTCCTGATTTATCATCAGCTTTTTGCTACAAGGAAGAGGCCTCATTTTATTATCTATCATCTATCTATCATCTATCTATCTATCTATCTATCTATCTATCTATCTATCTATCTATCTATCTATCTATTTCTACCTACCTACTTAACCTATCTTTCTACTATATATTATCAGTTATGACTCATGGATTTCTATTTTATTCAGTAGGTTATGATTCTTTACTGTCTTTACTTGTTTTTGTGCTCCAGTTGTCCCAGATATAGCCAGGAGGAGAACCTCCAAACTGATTTCAAGGGGGCTTTGACATTATCCCATCACTCTTTGGGGCACTTCCTTATACAAGTTCTGTCACAACAAGATGTTTCAGGTTCAACTCTTACCATCCCTATCACAGTCTTGAAATCAGCTATTTCTCCAAGGAATCCTGGTTCCTTTTAGTGGGGAATGGTATATAGAAAGCAAGATTTGGGTGCTAGGTGTGTGCAGTGCTATTGCAGTATAATTTCTTATAGCTTATTCAAAAGGTAGACCTAAGAGGGGGAAAACATGTGAATAGAAGAGAGAGAGAGAGAGAGAGAGAGAGAGAGAGAGAGAGAGAGAGAGAGAGAGAGAATGAAATAACCAGTTCATACCTTCAATTTCAAATTCAATCAACCCACAGGGTTTTTCCTTGTCTTTTCTTATCTCATATTTGTATCTTTCTGCAAAGTAAAAATCCTGGTTTCCAAGATTATCAACCCATTCATTCATTTACTTATTCCTACAATGCACAGGAAGTAGTTTTAGAATTGTTACCTATAACACTCCTAAACATAAATCTATGAAAAAAAAAAAAGAAGAAGAGTTCAAGATTTGTTTGTGGTTCCTTTTTCCCCCTAGACTGAGATATATAGTAAAAGGGCTATATTTAAAAATTATTTGGGAGAAACTTCCACTTCTAGTAAGATGGAATAGAAATACTTTTCTTCATTCCTTCTGTTCAACCCAACTAAAAACCCTGGATTTTTTATGTAAAACAAACCAAAGAAGACACCGAAAGGTGGAGAGAAGATAGACCAGCCAGAGACCTCGAGATCCAAGGGACAACATGATGGTGAGTTCCCTGGCTTTTCTTTTTGTCTTCTGCATTCCACACTTGGAGCTGAAGAGGCTGGCAATCCAGAAATGCCAACAGGCGTAGACAAAACAATTCATTCTGCTCCCTCTAGCCAAAGGACTAGGAGAGGGCAGCCTAGCAAGACAGAACATTTTTGGGCAATAATCACCACTCAGGTCAACTCTCACAAAAAAAAAAACCTGGGGTCCCCACCCCAACCATGCCGGCAAAGGCCAGGGAGGAGCCCAGACTTTTACCCTTGACAAGGCTGTCATTAGGCATCCTGGCCCCTCCCTAACTACAACCACATGTAAATCTACAGAGATTATGAAATAAAAATTTTAATTAAAAACAAACAAAAAATCATCTGGATTATTTCTTCCTTCCTCCCTTCAATATGGAAAGGTTACGAAGTGGAAATACAGTTGGAGTTCATTTGTTTTTGTTTGCATGTAGTTTAAGTTTTTCCCTCAAACTTGAAGTTTCAATTATAATTTTTGAGTATGTAGAACAATGATATGCTTCCAAAAGGAAAAAAACTATACAAAAAGATATACTCAGAGAAGTGTGCACCCTCCCCTAGTCCTTCTGCCCAAATTACCTCTACCCCTCTCACCCCCAACTCACCCCTTCACACACACTCACCCCTTATCAGCAATCTATTTCATTACTTTCTGGTTTAACCTTCCTGTGTTTCCTTTGAAAGAATAAGAGGATATATGTGTTGATGTTTTACTATGTTCCTTTCTAAGTAGAAGGTGTCTAGCTCCAGAAAAAGAAAAAAAAAGAGTGTGTTGGTATTTTTATGGGGATAATATTAAATTTATAAATTAACTGGGAGAGAACTTATATCTTGATGATGTTTTAACATTCTTCTCATGAATAAGGAATGTCATTCTCTTTGTTCAAAATTAGTTTTATATCTTTCAGGAGTGATTTTTCCTCAGATTTTAAATATTTCACATTTCATTTATTCCTAACTATTTTAGATCTTTTGCTATTGTAAACAGGGCTTTCTTTTTCATAATATCTTCTACTGGTTATTACTTGTGTATATAAAAGTTATTAATTTTGGTGTGTTGATTTTATATGACGCCAGCCTGCTGGTTTCTTTTATTATTTGAGTTGCTTTTAACCACAAATTCTTTAGGTTTTCTGACATTGCTATCATGTCATCTGCAAATAGAGGCAGTATTACTTTTTCTCCCTAATTTTTATACCTTTGTTTTCTCTTGTCTAGTTGAGTAGGTTAATTAGAGTCAGTTAGGTATATCTCCAGTACAATGTTAATAATAGTGGAGATAGTAGGCATTCTTGCCTTGTTCCTGACTTTGATGGGTACATCTGTGTTTTCACATTAGGTAAAGTGTTGATTTTATATATGCATGTGTGTGTGTATATATACATTTGTATACCAGGGATGCCAAAAAATGTATACACATGACTTGCATTCATCTTTTGGTACTGGTATATATTGAATATTACAATTTTAATACAGTGTTTTCCTTTCTGAAAATGTGTATATATGGTTTTGGCACCTCTGTATATCACACACATCAATATATATGTTACACACATAAATGATATGTAACACTTCCTAATCAATGATTTATAATATATGAATATCATACACAAATAAGGTATTCACCCATTTTTATTTTCTTGAGAGTTTTTATTAGGAATGAGTGTTGAGCTTTTTCAAAGGCTTTTTCAGAACTATTAATGTATTAATATAGAATTGACCCTTGAACAACATGGATTTGAAGTACAAAAGTTCTCTTATATGTGGACTTTTTTCAATAGGCAATTTGAAAAAAACTCAGATTACAATGTAGCCTAAAATAAATGACTTATGGTATCAGTAAATACAGTACAGTATGTTTTTTTTATGATTTTCTTAATTTTCATTTCTCTAGGTTGCTTTTTGTAAAAGTACAGTATATAATACATATAACATACAAAATATGTGTTATCAACAGTTGAGGTTATCAGTAAGGCTTCTAGTCAACAGTGATATTAGTAAAGTTTTGGGAAAGTCAAAAGTTACATGTAGATTTTTGACTGCTAGGGGGTTCAGCACCTCTCACCCTCATGTTGTTCAAGGGTCAACGGTAGCAGTTTATATTAATAGATTTTCTAATACTGAACTATCCAGAATTCCTTGGTCATGATGTTTTCTTAATGTAATGTTGAAGTCTGTTCCCTTAAATTTTATTTTAAAATTTTTTGCATCAATATTCATAAATGATATTGATCTGAAATATTCTCCTTTTTAACTGTCTTTAGCATATTTAGATATTAGTGTTATACTTGCTTTGTAAGAAGAATTTGGAAATTTCTTTCATTTTCATTGATGTCCTTCATTTTCTCTGAAGGAATTTAAGTAGCTCTAAGACTATCTCGTCTCTTTTGTAGAATTCCTCTATGACGTCATCTGGGCCTAGTGTCTTTTGCGGGCTAGTTCCTTGATAACTTCCTTTAATTCTATTATAACTGTTCTGCTTATGCTTTCTATCAACATTTGGGTTCATTTTGGTAAGTTGTAGTTTCCTATGAAATGATGCATTTCATCTAGGTTTTAAAATTTATTTACATAAAGTCATGGAAAGTAGTCTTTTATGCTTTAAAAAAATTTTCTGTATATCAATAGTTATTTCTCTTGCCATTTTATGTTGTATATCTGTGTTTTTTCCCTTTTTAAAATTAAATTTGTTTTTCCCTTTTTTAAATTAAATTTGTGGTCCATTTCTCTTGTTGATTTTAAAAAGAACAAGATTTTGATTCATTTGATCTGTTTTTATATTTTCTACCTCATTAATGTCTACTTCTAACTTCTGTTTTTTTTCTTTTTGAGGGCAGTGTCACTGGCCCTCATAAGTGGGATCCGAACCAGGGCCGCTGGCGTCCCAAGCCAGCTTGCAACCACCATGCCACTGGGCCAGCCCTACTTCTAACTTTTTATTTGCTTCCTTGATCTTTCTTTTTGCTTACTTTCTTGTTCTTTCTCTAGGTTTTTTGTTGTTGTTTTTTTTTAAATTTAATTCACTAATTTTTATTCACTTTTATTTTTATTGACATGTATTTGCCAATATGAATTTCTCATGATCACTTTTAAAGTATCTCATTAATTTTTATACATAGAATTTTAAATTATCACAACTTTTCAAAAATTCTGAAATTTCTGCTTATATTTTAGCTTTCATTCAAGAATTGTATAATGGATTTTTTTTTTTTTTAAATTTCTTGGTGGGAGGTTCTCCTTGGTGGATTGAAGATGGCCATACATTTTTCATTCACCTCCATTGACAGGTGGGGCCTATTTACCTTACCCCTTGATTCTGGAATGGCCAACAGAATATGTTGTTCTGAGTGTATCTTTTAAGAGGACTGTGAGTCTCTGCTTCGGTCTCTTGAATCCCTGAACCACCACATAGGAGTCTGACAACTCAGCTAGAGACCATGAGCAGAGGCCTGAATGACACAGAGAGGGGAAGGGACCCAACCATACCCACACTTCCACTGTCCCCACCAGGGTATCAGATATGAGAGTAGAGAGGCCACCTTGAAAGTCCATCCTCCAGCTCAAGCCATCCCAGCTGACACCTTAGGATCAGAAATGAACTCACTTGAGCTCTTTCCAAATTCCTCTGCACAACATCAAGCAGGAAACAATGTTTTAAAACACTAAGTTTCAAGCCACTAAATTTAAACCTCTTAGCAAAAAGGGAAAAAAGTGTTTTATCTTCTATAGCCTTAAAGGGCAGCTTAACTATAGAGAAAATTCTTGGCTTGCATTTTCTTTCCCTGAGTTTCCTGAAAATGTAACTCTGCTGTACCTGTTTTATGGGGTTTTTTTTTTTTTTTTTTTGAGGGCAGTGTCACTGGCTCTCATAAGTGGGACCCGAACCGGGGCCGCTGGCTTCCCAAGTCAGCACTTAACCACCGTGCCACTCGGCGGCCCTTATGTTATTTTTTAAGAAGCTTAATGGCAGGGTAATTTTCTTAACCTTTGAACTAATTTGATCTTTTTGCCTGGAGCCCTGAAGATGGTTGTCTTTAAAGACCAATAGTTGTAATCTTTCTCTATTTGGTGACTTGCTTGGTTTTTGTTTTGTTTTGTTTGTTTGTTTTTAATTTCTCTTGGTTTTTAGAAATGTATGGATTTTGTTCTTGTTGACTTTAAGGGTCTTTCATAGTGCCTTTAATTCTTTTTTCCCACTTAACATTTTACTATCTGGTCTATAGTTTTTAAATAGTATCCTTTGACTCCCACATATTACTTACATATTGGGTTGTTGGAAAGTAATGATACATTTTTGCAACGAAAAACATAGAAAAAATACATCATGACTTTTCCGACAACCCAATAGCAGGTAATTATCTTTTCTACCCTCCTAATTCTCTTTTCTTTCTCCTCTCATTTTTTAGTTGCATTCCTTGTACTCTGTATGTATTATGTATTATGTTCACATCTTATTCTTCTACTTATACCCACTTTTGTTTTAGTCTTTATTCTAAAATTAAATGTACTAAATGATCAATGTCAGTGCATGGCATTAATTTCCCTGCTTCTTGCTTCTTTCTTTTCTCTTATGGCCATGTCTTTGAAGGATGCCACTCTTCTCTAGCTCCTTCTCTCTTAGAAGCGATGTTTTTCTGAGGCTTCCAATTTTGGTCCCACTCACTTTCACTCCCTTTCCCTGTAGCTCACGCTATGAACTAGCAAGTCTCAGACATGAGGTCAGTATATTTGGACTTGCCATTTGCCTTTCATTTTTCTGGGTGAGATTTCGTCTTTCCTTCATATAGTCGTATGCTCTTAGCTCCCCTTTTTCTTACAGTGTCTTAAGCCTTCCTCTCTTGCCTTCTATACCCACAGGCTTGCAACAGTGGCAGGACATTTGTTGAAATTTGATGTTTATTTTTCTTATAAACAATTTGTAGTTCATGATATTCTCTGTCTCCTGCTAATGTTAAAAATACGGGTCATGTATGGTTTTATCTGCATTTTTTGTTAAACTGATAGTTTTTTTGATGGGGGATGAAATGCATGCAGATATTGATTCAGGTGGCTACCCTTTACCTGAAAACCTGCTATCTTGCTTTTTCAGATGTTTTCTCTGTAAATACTTCTGCACTCCTATCCCTCTTTCTTTGCTCTGGATATCATAGAAAGTATGATATTTCTAAGCATCAATGGAGATCCATGCAATTACTTCAACTCCAAGAATTTAACTCCTTACTACTGTCACAATATTAAACACTTGGGAAATTCCATAAAACAAAAACAACTAGCACCCTTAATAAATTATGTATTCAAATAATGCAATGATAGGAAAATTGCTCTTTTTCTGTAAGGACTTCATTGTGCTTACAAATGTACCAAGAAAATATGAGGTCAGACAATTAAGTTTGCAAACTTATTCTAGAAAAAGTGGTACATACCTCATTGCTCAATATCACTATGGTCACCTTCAAAATATTCTCCTTGGGAAGCTGTGCACCGACACCAGCTTCTAGCCCACCCTTCAAAGCAATTTTGAAACTCTTTTTCTGGACTGGCCATCAGAGCTGTCGTCGTATTACTCTTGATGTCCCGAATGTCATCAAAATGTCCTCCTTTCAATATTTCCCTTATCTTTGGGTAAAGAAAGAAGTCATTGGGGGCCAGATCAGGTGAATAGGGAGGGTGTTCCAATTCAGTTATTTGTTTACTGGTTCAAAACTCCCTCACAGACAGTGCCATGTGAGCTGTGCATTGTTGTGATGCAATAGCCATGAATTGTTGGCAAAAAGTTCGGTTGTCTAACTTTTTCAGGCAGCCTTTTCAGCACTTCCAGGTAGTAAACTTGGTTAACTGTTTGTTCAGTTGGTACAAATTCATAATGAATAATCCCTCTGATATCAAAAAAGGTTAGCAATTGTGTTGCAACAAGTTTGCAAACTTAATTGTCAGACCTCGTATGTGCCAAGATAGTCAAAGGCATAGAAATATCAATTTTACTAAAGAAACAAGATTAATTAGAGGATTATTTTATATTTTTAAAAATTATGGCATAAATTGGAAATTTGCACAGTTTTTAATTAAGACAACATACTTCAGAGAAATATCTCTCTTCTGGGAGACACTTAGGACAGTTGCCCTGTTTTCTCCAGATGTACTTGCTTACTTTCACCTTCCATTAGGAATATTCTGGGGGAAAGTTTGACAAGCACTTATATAAGATACCCTGTCTGTTTTCATGTTATCTGCTGAGTTGGGATATCTATGTTCATCTAGTAATTTATAAAAATGTGAAATAGAATAGGGTAAAGGCACCCTACTAACACTTCCTCATGTTATTTAAAGCCATTACAAGACATTTTTGAGAGGAGGCAACTGATATTACTCCATCAAGTCAAGACAAATAACAATAGTTAGCTGCTATTTGATTTTCATGCAGTCCTTTAATCTGCCTAATAACCTCATAAAAAAAATAAACCATATTTATTTATCAGTGTATCCTTAGTTGACATTTGTTGACTTGCTAATGACCATAACATTCATTTCTGCATGTTCAAATACAAACCTTTTAACAATGTGTTGTCAAATCCACAAACAAGTTGTCTATAATTTCCAGAATCTATCTTATTCCTCTCTTCAAAACTAAAGCTAAAAGTTACCTATCTGAGGTCTTGTAGTCTCTCTCCTGTTTGCCATGACTTTTCAAAAGCTACTAAACAGTAGCTCTGAGATTGTGGCTGAAAATCCTGTTACCACCCTGGTACCTAATTCACCTGGCCTCATTTAAAACATCTTGGTGTTGTAGTTGCCTATTTTTGCTGTCTAATCCCCTCCCCTTCTCCCTCATCCCCACCCCCATCCCAACTAGCAACCTGCGGGGGACCAGCCTCCGCTGACCAGGGTTTCCCTCAGGTGGAGACGGCCTCGGCGGGGTAGGAAAATAAAGAAGGGAGACTGTGGAGACACGGGGGGAGTTAAAGAGAAAAAGTGTCACTCTTTATTGCCAGAGCATGTTCTTTTTATAAGGATTCTTGATCATTACCTCAATCACATGAGTTTGGTGGTTTCTAGTTCCCAGGATTTACTCAGCCTTTACTTCCCTGTAATTGTTCTCTCTAGGATACACTGGCCTCTTCTATGTTAAGGATTCACCTATCTCTACTTATCGCCTAAAGAGTGGTTGCCATGACTGTCTAGCCATTATCCCAAATTCCAGCAGCTCGAATCACAGGGCATATACTAGGAGTGGCTGTGTTTAGGGTAAAAGCATCTAAAATCTATTTCTATGTAAATACAATACTTAACATCTTTTGTCCTAGGAGGGCTACATATTTACAATAAAGGGTAGCATCTGTTTCTCAGTCAAAGCTTCAGTATCTGTTAAAGAATTTAAACAAAGTTGTTAATTAACACACCCTATGGTCAGCAAGTGCCCTCCTACCAGAACTCTCATAGCCTGAAGACCTTTAATCTTCAAGGAGACCATTCACAGCAGGGCCCTTAGGCCACAGGCAGGCTTCTTGGCCTATGCTGTCAGAGGTCTGTGCTTCAGTTTCCAAGGGGTTTGAGTCCCCAATATCTCAGTTCAGGGGTCCCCAAGGAACTACCACCTGGCTTAGGTTGTCTCCCCTCTTTTCTAGGAGATCTTACCTGTCTTTGGCTGCATAGTTAGCTCATTGGGGTATCACAGGAACTTGTCACAAATGCCATGAATGTATTGTCTCCTATAGGAGGAAAGGCACATGGGTTCATAGAGGCAGGAGATATTACATGACCAACCATAAGGCAGCACCCCTAATATCCAGTGTTGAGCAGGGCAATGTGACCTTGTCAGATGTCGGCCCCCGGCAGCAACCCTCAGTTTTTTCTCTATATCTATGAGACTGTTTCTGTTTACTTTGCTCATTCATTCAGTTTTTCAGATTCCACATATAAGTGAGATCATATGGTATTTATCTTTCTCCAACTGACTTATTTCACTTAACATAATAGTCTCTAGGTCCATCCATATCATTTCAAATGGTACGATTTCATTCTTCTTTAAAGCAGAGTAATACTCCATTGTATAAATATACCACAGTTTCTTAATCCAGTCATCTACCAATATGTATGATATGTGGGGGAGGAGTGGGGTGGCTAAATGGGGGAGGGGAGGTTGTCACTTTGAGGGGTAAAAAGTATACCTAGTGCACTGTGTTGTACACCTGAAACTAATTAAAAATTAATTAATTTTGAAAAAACAAAAAACAAAACAAAACATCTTGGTGTTAGTTTACTAATCCCTCAACTATTTAGGGCTGAAAATTCCCACTTTTCGTATTTCTTCTCTATATTCAATTTAAAAAACCCATCTAGAAAAAACAGGAGTTGAATGATTCTGCTACTTCTCTAATATGCTTTCTGTTATCATGTCTAAGCAGTAGACTTACTATTTCCTTGTTCTTTTTGACTGAAAAAAAAAAAGCCTTATAGTTCCTTCTGGTCTTCACCATTTTTTTAATCCTCAATTTATGGGAAGTCTTAATTCATGACACTTTTAAAACAGAGTTGCTACATTTCTACATTCACCCTTGATTACTCCCTTCTTTACATCTTTTATACACACATTTGAAATTTCACACTGCTAGACAGCCATTCAACTTTCCTGAGCTGTCTCCTATTTTATTTGAATTATGTCACAATTATTCAACTAGAAGTTTGTTTGTTGTTGTTTTTAATCTCCCTTTGTAAGCCATAATCCCTCTTGAGACTCAAGTCCATGAGTCAAAAAATTTTTTTTCTTTGAACTTTTTGTAAAAGTTTCTCAATGTCCAGGGTACTGTTGACTCTCAAGCCTAAGGTTTGCTTTTCTGGACATCATAAATTATTAGCTTGGAGTTCTCAACATTGTTTGTGTCAAAGCATATGACTGATGATAGTCTCCCATGAGACACACCCTCACGTGTACCCCAAGTTTTACAAACCTCAAGTATATTTTGTCTGGAAGTAAAACATTGTAATCATATTAATTTATGCCCATATTGGCTATATATCAGTTATGATTGCTCTCCGCAATGCTATGGTAACATTGATAAACAGGCTGCTGATGGTGTAGAATTCATGCTACTTCTTCATCAAGGATAACCTTGACCACACTCAAATGTATGTATTTTTAACAAAGTAGATAATTTACAATTTTACTTCTTTCACTATTAGTAACAAATTACTTGCAATTCACCTCATGTGCCATGACCAAGTTGAAGATGACAAAGGTGCCTTCTCCCCTCCATACCACCAACTAGCTTTTCCTCAGTGGTCAGAACTAAATCCAGGCCTTGATTTTAATTATGAGGGCAGTTGGTAATCATCTCATCAGGATGGTCCAAATGCCCTTTTATCTGAGTGCCATTTGGCTCAGTAGTCGGTAATATTCTCCCACAGTCATATATATTATTTCTAATGTGGTAGTATTTTGGCAGTCTCTTTATATGAGCCTTTTAAATATGACAGTGAAATTTCATGATGACTTTAGAGTAAAGAACTGTTAAGTTTTTGCAATCTTTAATTTAAAATAAGTTGATCAAATATAACTTGAAATACAAAATTGTCTGCAAAAGGTATTTTTCTAACAAATCCTAACAATGAAGACTAAATTTAAAACTGTGAAATCATTAGACAATGTACTCAGTAATGAAAGCACCAAGGACAAACAGGCAGTAAAGGGAAAGGGAGGGAAAGGGGAAGGGAAGGGGAGGGAAGGGGAGGGGAAGGGGAGGGGAGGGGAGGGGAGGGGAGGGGAGGGGAGGGGACGGGGAGGGGAGGGGAGGGGAAGGAAGCTATACAAATAGGGGAAATTTGGGAGTTCCAAACAGGCCATCCATCCATGCTGTTCTTCTAATATGCAGATTATGACTAAAGTAGAATTCTTGTTTTTTCTTTTTTATTAAGAGCCATTTGTAATGAACAATTTTTTCATTCTCCAGTTGCTTGTGTTACAATTTCCACAATGTGTTACATTAAAGTCAATCTATTTCTTACATAAAATACAGTGTTTGCTTAGAACTTGCTTCTCAGAATATTTAAGGATTCCTGACACATCTTTATAAACCTGTTCTATACTCCAAAATCTTCAATATAATCTTTAGTAAAGGTGGTGAAAACTTCTTTAAAAAAATTTTTTTTCTTATGAAGGCCCTATCCTATCTATTCATGGGCCCATTCCAATTCAATTTCCCTGATGTTTTTAACCTAGAAAGTTTGATCAAATGAATTCCCTGAAGCTGCTCTTTCAAAAGCCTAACGCATCCTTTATCGGATCTTAAAAAGACTTTTGAAGTTCTTCACTTTATCTAGGAAGTCAAAACATAAAATGGCAAAAGACAAACAGCTTAGATGTAGTTCTTTGACCACCAGTATATCTTCTGACAAAGCAGAAGGGGAAAACAGGAGGACAGAAGAGGGAGAGAAGAAGAGAGACAGAGAAGAAAGAGGAGTAAATATCAAAATATTAAAGAAATTGTTTTAAAATGAGCACTGAGGGCCGGCCGAGTGGCGCATTGGTTAAGCGCTGGTTTTGGGATGCCAGCGGCCCCGGTTCGGATCCCACATGAGGGCCAGTGACACTGCCCTCTACAGCTAACAACAGCTCCACCTGGAGCTGGGCTGTGCGAGCCCCGGTGATGGTGTGGGCTGCAGCCCCTGCTGCAGTGGGCTGCCATAGGCTACAGTGAGTGGCCCGCAGCCAGCGTGAGCGGCTGGCAGCCAAGCATGAGCTGCCAATAGCCGCGGTGAGCGACATCCAGAGGCCAGCGACCGATCTGCCTCATCCGGGAAGAGCGCAATGACGATACCAACAGTGAACATCCTCCGCAACTAAACTGAAGAACAAAAAGACAGCAACTTGTCTGTTCCCCTTCCCCGATTCCCCAACGCTGTTCCCCTCCGCCAATTCCCCAATAAAATCTTTAAAAAAATAAAAAATAAAAAAAAATAAAATAAATAAAATGAGCACTGAAAAAGAAAACCCATACAGCCTGTTAGCAAATGTATTAGAATGCAACAGGTACTATTGTTCAAAATGGCCTTACTATTTATCATGGTCCTCTTTTTAAACTTATTTTTGCTAATACCTATATTACTAAGCATAGGGGAAATTTTTTTTTTTTTTTTACCTCCAGTATGGATGCAACTGCACAGTGCTGTAATACATAACAAGAGCCAAGAGCTGGAGCCCTTCTCTATTCAAAGTTCACTCAGGTAAACTCCAACTCTGCATTATTCCACTCTCACCCATGAGGCAATGGCAGCAAATGTCCACAGTAAATTCCATAAAGCACTTCGAACATGAAGGAACATCAAGGCTTAGCTGGTTATACTAATCTTTCTTCACTGCCCAAAAAGCTACCTTTTAAAAATTCAGACTTCATATTTTTTATGACCATTTTCACATAAAGTTATTTTTAAGAACAAAACATTACCAGAAAACATATTTCTAACTTATTCAGCACTATTTTAAAAATTACTTCTATATACATCTTCCACCCAACATAAATCAAGGTTATTTGTTTTTTTTTCAGTTCAGAAATCTGATGGTAGTTTTTAAAATCCAGTCAAAAGCACTCCATTTGTGATTTTCACAGAGGATGTGACAGTCTGATCAAAAGTCATCCAGAGAGTCAACTATACCCTCAGATTCCTAAGTTTATGGAAGGAATTTTGTGGGTTCACATAAGCTTGAGCTAAAATACCTTCCTTAACAATACTCTGGTCTAGAACCCTCACTTTTAAAAGTCACCTGAGATTCCACACTTGACCTAGAACAAAGCAGCAACTTTTCTGAATCATCTCTGTGCCTTCGCGTCCAAAGTTCCCCTACACTTTGAGATCTGGGGGACAGCGTCTCAAATTGAATATAAGTCTCTTTTGCCAAATCATCTTCCCAGAAGGATTCTGACTTACACTGAAGTTTGCAAACTTTGTACAACAGGAAAAAAATCAATGGCAAGAAAACAACGCAGGCAGTACCGCTCACCACGAGGAGGAACGACTCTTGAGAATCACCTTTTTCATCTCTGTCTGTAGAAAAGATGATACATTGGTCTTCCTGGAGAGGGGCTCCTTTTGGACACACACATGCTATGTATTGCCTACCTGGCTCCAAGCCACTTATGTCCACTTGGGTCTTGCTGGAGTTTGCATTCAGCAGCAGCAGGTCCTTCTCACCATACTTGGAATACAGCACGGTCACCTCAGGGCTATGCATGGTGTTGACGATGTTCCACATCAAAGTCACACTCTCTTTGGTCTCACTGATGACCCTGAGATTTTCTATTGTGGCATTTGTCTCCATAGTCATTGCTCTGTCCAACAATGCTGGCTCTTCTTTTTGACTTGCACTAGCTGGGGCAAGCTTATGTCCGCCCATCTCCACCTTCAAATTTCTTTTCCCATCTGGGTGGAACTGGAGTGACGGCTGGCTGGCCATGGTGCTGCTTGTTGAAATTCTATTGCTTAGTGTTGTAGCTGAAGAAACGATGGAGGAGGAGAAAGGAGATAAGGATAAGGAAGCAGCGGAGGGGCGAGACAAAGTAGGAGTGGAAAGAAAAGTAGAGGAAGTGGGGAAGAGAACAGAGGAGGAAGAAAGCCAGGGAGAAAGTGATGAACCAGTTACAGATGTAGATCTAGATCCTGGCGGGACCTTGCGTTCAGGGTGATCTCCAGTTCTTCTTTCAGAAGTGTCTGATGATATGGTGGTCGTGACAACACCAACCACTGTCACAGTAACCACAGCTTCTGACATCCCAGCCAGATTTTTGGCCTTACATTTGTAATCCCCAGCGTCCTTGTAAGAAATGCCTGTCAAGCTTATTATGGACCACCTGACTCCTTCTCCTGGCGATTCCTGAATTACTAGAAGGAAAAAAAAAACAAAGCAAAACAAATATATACAACTCTGTGGGGAAAACAAAAAGGAAAAAAGCAGCATGCCAACAATTTGGTTTTACATGCATCCTTCTCACATAAGCCAATAGGGAAATGGCACAACACACGCAAATCCCTGATAGTGGGTGATGGGTCTGTAAATTGCCTACATGAAGGTCTAGGACATGGCAAATGGGGAATGTTATTTTTTAAAGACATGGGGTTGAGAATTAGGAGATTTTGTTTTACTAAATTTTTGTCCACTAAATAGTATATGATTTCAGACAAGTCAATTTAGTATTTTTAGGCCTCTGTTTCTATACTTTTCAAATAAGAGGATAAGACAAAGTGGTGTGTCTCAATGATCCCTTCCAATTTTAATGTACTGTGGTTCTTTAAAACATTTATGACAAGACCTTAAATAAATATTTCCCCAATTAGTTTTGTAATAAAATGCCATCTATCTGCAGGGGGCATTGCAGATCATTTTCTGGCATGAAGAGGTTATAATTTGTATTCTCAACCTTTCATTTTATATTTAGTTAAACTGGTAAGCCATGGATTCTTTTATTTGCAGAATAATAGATAGTTTTTGAAGAATTGGAATTTTACTTTCCTAAACACTAAAATCTAAAATATTTACATTCTGTCTTGATTTCTGAAGCTTTCTGAAGTATAATAATGCATTGAGAAATATTCCTAATAGCCCCAAATTTAACTCATTACCTCAAGGTATGGACCATTTATGATCAATTTGTAGGAATATTAGGCCTTGAAGTTTTTCTTTTATTCTATCAGGTGTCATTATTTCAACCTCGATTTAATTTTAAAACTTTTTCAAAATATATTGCTTTAATCATCAGAACATCACTATTGAAACTTAGGCCAAAGTATTGACTTGGTCCAAGTAGGATCTGAAAAATCTGTGTAACCAATATTTCCAAAAATTATACTTTTTGCTTCATAATAAGGTTTGTATGTAATTTGTTATTTAATCATTAAAAAATGAGAAACCTGCATGAAAATCCCTTTTGAGAAAACTGTAATGGTTATACAGTTCAAAGTGAGCCATATCCAAGGTGACGCAGCAAGACAAAGGCCTTATCTGCAATCACCCATGCACTGGGTCATGTTGTTTTCTATCTAAGAAAAAAACCAGATTCTCTATGTTCATTTATGTAGTCAGATAAAATGAGAAAAACATTAGCCAATAAAATGAACCTTTCAAATTCCTTTCACCCAACCATCTTGGCATAATTTATTAGAATTAACCAACCAATTGCAAATCTCGCAAAAACATGAGATTCCATTCAGACCTCTGAAAACTCTTGGTTTCCAGATAGGCCTGAATTAAGAAGATACCTGTATAATCAACTGCTGCGCTGTTAGATCTGGTCCACGTAAGCTGTGGGGTGGGGTAGCCAGTGGCATCACACCGCAGCAGGACATTACTGCCCAGAGCAGACGTGATCTGTGTGGCTGACGTCATCACCGATGGCTTCAGACACTGATCCAGCTCAGCCCGTTGAAACGAAATCCCCGTCAGGCGCTCCGGCTCACTGCAGACCATCCGCAGATCAAGAAGCACTATGGCCGGGTCCGCTACTTTGGATATCTCGATCACTTTGGAAATGTGACAGTCACAGAACCAAGGGTTGTCCTGCAGACCTAAGGCAGGAGCACAGGGTCGATAAAGGTGATTCTGATGGCTTCAGTTTACATCACAGCCTCTTGGGGAAGCAGGAGTCTGCACTGTCTCCCTCAAAACAGGAATGCACTGAGCGATGAAATGGAGTCAACTCTCTGTCAGTGTGGCCCTATAACCCTGACACTGGAGCAAACATATCCTGTCATTAATGATCATAGCTAACAGCCACTGAGCATTTACCCTGGGCTAAGCTTTGTTCTAAGCACTTGTCTGTATATTATCTCATTTAATCCCGACAGTCTTATGAGGAGGAGAGTGTTATTGTCCCCATTTTAAAGATGAAAAAGCTGAGATACAGAGAACCCAAATGATTTGAACACATAGTTAGTGTCAGAGCCAAGATTTGAAACCAGTACCACAGAATGCCATAAATAGAGCAATAGAGATGTTTCTAGGGTTCTTTGAAATACTTATATTTTTTTAAGTATTATAGGGTGCTGAGAGGCACCTAACTCAGCCTGCACTATGGTTGTGTGATCTGAAGACATATGGAGGTTGTACACGTTCTGTGTCGCAAAACATAGAAGAGGCAAGCAATGTCAGGAGGTAGATTGGAAAGGTTGGTAGAGGTCAGAACATGGCTTGGTGTAAATATCGTAAGTGGTAAACCTGGAGGTGTACTGTCTAAATCTCCCTTCGAGAGAGAACTGGCAGCCAGGAGAACAATTGGCTGATGGTTCCAAGTGCCTGCAGGATTGCCTCAACTTTCAGAGTTGTGAGCCGAAGTGTTTGTCCTTCAAGGAAGCTGTCAGAGAGAGTTTAAAGGAAGGTGAGGAAAAGCTTCCTAGAAACTAGAAGAAAGGGGACCCTTGTTATGGAGTGGCAGAAAGTTTAGCAACACTGTCACCTGTGCTTAAAATGGAAAGTAGAAAACATACTCAATGAAATAAATATTTTAGCTGAGGATATTTCCACACAAGAGTGTTGAGCTGCTGCCTGGTGTCTTCTTGCTGCTCATAGTAAAATGGAAAGGAGAGACAACAGCTAAAGGAAGAATTACTAAATATAAAAGAGCCCAAACTTGCTGGGTTCAATAATAAAACTGTTTCTGGGCCTGCCGAGTGGCTCGTTAGTTAAGAATTGGCTTGGGAGCATGAGCTCTGAGCAGCAGGGCTGCCAGTTCAGATTCCACATGAGGGCCAGTGACGCAATGCCCTCTACATCTAAGATGATGAACAACAACTCAACCTTGAGCTGGGCTGCCATGAGTTGCCAGCGATGGTGTAGGCTGCAGTGGGGCTATACTGGGGCTGCAGTGGGCTGCCGTGAGCTGCTGTGAGCCGCTGTGAGTGGCTGTCCAATGGCCGGCGACTGATATGCCTCAGCCTGAAAGGGCGCAATGATTACAATACCAACATGAGCCAGCGATGCGACATCCTTCACAACTAGACTGAAGAACAAAAAGGACAGCAACTTGTCTGTTCCCCTTCCCTGATTCCCCCAAAGCTGTTCCCTCCCCCAACTCCCCAATAAAATCATATAATAATAATAATAATAATAATAATAATAATAATAATAAAAAAAAACCTGTTTCTTAGTCCCAGCCTCTCCAAAATTCTCAAATTAAGAAAGGGCTTCAGAGTGAAAACCAAATCCAGGGTGTGTGGGGCTATAAAAGCTTTTGCTAAGATCTCAGAAAGCACTAAGATGGGGCTTCATAACCTTCAGGCAGAAAGAAGTCTCGTTAAGGATCTTAAGGGTGATGTTCCATAGCAGCCTCCCAAAAAGCCCAAGGTTGAAAGGATTTATCTCAGAAAAATTTGTGGTTGTGGCTCTTTACTGATGGGATGGATTATACAATGATTCCTAAGGAGAAAAGACAGAATGGTAATTTTAAAAAATTCTAAATATGGTAGAAGATTTAACTGTTCATCATAAATTCTAGATTTCTATTTATATCTATTTTCATTATAATAGCACTTCATGACTGATTCATACTTTTCTGCCAGTATTGGTAAAAGTCTTTTTTTAAATCTTCTATTTTAAAATTTTCTTTTATTCCATGGATGAATTACTTGAACTTCTTCCTCTTACATTTACTCCTGTGACTTTATGACAAGTTCTCTAATATTGATTTGAATTCTACACAACCTACCAACAAACATCAAATTCATTCTGTCATGTAATAATTAATATGTGTGGAATACTTTATACTTTCAAAACACTTGTTATGCCAGGTTATTTCTTTATAAAATAATAATACAAATTGATGGTTACTGATTGCTTCCTATGTTGCAAATACTGCACTTGTCAAGACTTGTAAAGGGTCTGAGTTTTATCCTGCCTTAGGGTGAGCAACTCAACCCAGTTTGCCATTTTTATAGATGTTGACAGAAGACACAAGATTTCTGGTCAGAGATGAAGGACAGTTTATTACTCACAGCTCTGGAGGGAGACATGATCTTTATTATACCGGGCAGTAAGCATGCCTACCCTTTGCATGCTGGAAGGAGACATACCTCTACCTTCCAAAGCAGCTCTCTACACAAACATCCTTGAAAAGACAGTTCAGAACAAAAAGCAGTCAATGCCTGGGCTGGCCGAGTGGCGTGGTGGTTAAGCGCTGGCTTGGGAAGCCAGCGGCCCTGGTTGGGTCCCACATATAAGGGCCAGTGCTCGCAAGACCTGCAGAGATGCGAGAGACCATGGAAAATTGTCCCCAACCATGCTAAACATGTTAGAGGATTTGTCTGCCTCCATCTTAACAATAGCTTGAGGTGGATAATATTAGTATCATCCTCACTTTAAAGAGGAGAAAAACCAATGCTCAGGGAGGTTAACGGATCTATTCAAGGTCACACAGCGGGATGCAGTCAGGGTTGAAATCTCAATATCTTGATTTTAAAGCTCTCATTCTCCACCACCATGGGTAGGTCTTATATTTACCTCAGAAACCCAGTATGATTCTTCCAATTTCACACCAAAGGACACTAAAGCACAAAGAGATTACTGTCTTCACTTTGTAGGTAGTCCTGACTAAGTCCTAGATGTTTTAGCCTCCTAATCTAATACTCCTTCCATCATAACTCATTTCTTCACCACCTGAAAATATTAGAGCCCTGGGTGACAGTTATAAGTGCTGTTATGTACAAATAACAAATGTCAAAGCAGCGATGTCTGGAGAGCAAGTATCTATATAGGGAAAGATCCAAGTACTATAACATTAACAATTTCATGCTTTGGAACTCTTATAAAACTGTGTTAACAATGAAACTAAATTCTTTTAAAAATTAATCCAACCAGTTATATCTAAAAGGTATGTAAACCAGAAATCCCTGAAAAATAACATATGTATTTGTTCCAGCTTTGAAATATCTAAGGTCAAAGGTACAACTTTTTTTTTTTTTTTTTTTGAGGGCAGTGTCACTGGCCCTCATGTGTGGGACCCGAACCGGGGCCGCTGGCTTCCCAAGCCAGCGCCCAACCACCGCGCCACTCGGCCAGCCCCAACTTTTTTTTTTTCGGGGGGGGGCAGTATCACTGACCCTTGTATGTGGGACTGAACCGGGGCCGCTGGCTTCCCAAGCCAGCGCTTAACCACCGTGCTACTCAGCTGGCCAAAGGTACAACTTTTAAAACCTGAATAACAGTGATCTAAGTGCTGAACATATTTATCAAGAGTTTTTTCTTCTGAGGACAAAGGTACAAAGAACTCTCTGAAGTTAAATTGTTACTTGTACTGCATTCCTTCAAGGCAACATACCAACCACAATCACAGTAACTTGCATTAATTAATTTATTTTATACAACTATTCTTGGAGACAGGCAGATGAACTCTACCTTATTTCCCTTCTAAAAGGGTCATGTTTACGTGACTGGTTAGCTCAGTTGGTTAGAGCATCATGCTGATAAACCACGGTTGCGGGTTCGATCCCAGCATGGGCCACTGTGAGCCGTGCCCTCCTTAACCCTCCGTCAGGCACAACTGATCTCACAGATTCGTTGCACACAAATGTTCAAATATCTAACAGTTAACTTAAGTATTGTGACTCATCGCTTCCGTATCTTCCCCCTCTATTGTAACCTATCACGGGTCGTATTTGTGACTTAGTACAGTAAAGACGTATTTACTAGCATCATCTTTGTTTGCAATGAATCTGTGAGATCAGTTGCACCTGAAGGAGGGTTAAAAAAGTCAACTATGCCATTGTAGCATGAAAGTAACGTGTAACCAATGACCATAGCTGTTCCCCAATAAAATTTTTTAAAATAAAAAATAAAAGGGTCATGTTTTCCAGGCATTACAGTAGTTGGATTAAATGCGCTAATTTTTTTGTGTGAAAAGTCAGCAATAAATTCCTGTACAAAAATTTATTCTGCAAACTATAAGCTATTGAAAGCAAAGACCATGCTCTAGTCAGCTTTGTGGAGGCAGTGGTGTTTAACGATTCAAGAGGGGAAGGAAAGTTTTTCAACAAACGGTGCTGGAACACCAGGCATCTGCTTGGAAAAATATAAACCTCATCCCCTACTTTACACTATACTAAAAACTATTTTGAGATGGATCACAGTCATAAGCATAAAAGCTAAGAGTGTAAAACTTAAAAGTTAATATGATAAAGAAAGTAGAATATCTCTGTGATCTGTAGGTAGGCAAATATTTCTTAGATAGGACACAGAAGCACTAAGCAAAAAAAAAACCCAGATAAATCAGACATCAAAATTTAAAACTGTCTTACCAAAGAGACCATGAAGAAAATGAATAGACAAGCCACAGATTCAGAAAAAATATTCATAATGCTGACAAAAGAACTGTATTCAATAATAAAAAAGAAAAGCAACCTTAAAAATTATTTTAAAAATACCAGTGGCCAATAGCAAATGAAAACTTGGTCAACACCATTACAGATGTTCATCGACTTAACAATGGGGTTACATTCCAATAAATCCATAGTAAGGTGAAAATACTGTAAGCCAAAAATTCATTTACTATACCTAACCTACCGAATGTCACAGCTTAGCCTAGCCTACCATAAATATAGTCAGAACACTTACATTAACATACAGTTGGGCAATTATCTTGAGTTTCATCTCAAGATTGATTAATTGCCTTCCTCTTCTTCCCACCAGAAGCAGGAGGCACAGATGGGTGTTTTGCAGACATGATGGGATGAGAAAACACAAAACACAATAGTACCCCAAAACGCTAACAACACAGTACACTGTAAAGCACTGGTTGTTTACCCTCGTGATCGCATGGCTGACAGAGCTGTGGTTCACTGCCATTGCCCAGAATCATGAGAGAGTATATCACTAGCCTAGGAAAAGATCAAAATTTGAAGTACGATTTCTACTAGATTTGTATTGCTTTTGCACCATGATAAAGTCAAAAAAATCATAATTTGAACCATCGTAAGTTGGACCACCATAAATTGGGACAATCTGTAGCTATCAGGGAAATGAAAATTAAAATCACGATGAATTACTACTTCCTGAATACCACCCCACCCCCACCTCCTGCCCAAGAATGGCTGAAACGAAAAAGACACTTGTATTGGTGAAGATATGGAGCAAGGAGACTGTTTGGCAGTATCAGTGAGCACGTAAAATGGTACAACCTCTTTTAAAACTATCAGTTTCTTAAAAAGTTATATATGTAGTTATCCTATGACCTAGCAATTTCAAACCTAACAATTTAGTCAAGAGAAATGAAAATATATGTTACAAAAAGCTTTGCACAAGCATGTTAATAGCAGCTTAATTCATAAAAGCTAAAAACTGGAAATAGCCCATGTGTCCAACAAGAGAAAGGATGGACAACTGGTACGTTCATAAAATTGAATATGACAACTCAGAAATGAAGACCTACCAATACATGCGACACCATGGGTGAATCTCAAAAATATGATGCTGAGTAAAAGAACCCAGGCACAAGAGTGCCTCTTATATGATTCCATTTATATGAAAATTATAGTGCAGACAAAACTAACTTATGGGGATAGAAATAAAAATCGTGGTTGTCTGGAATGGGAGGCGATTGGCTGAGAAGGGGCACAGGGGAACGTTCCTGGGTGGTGAAACTATTCTGTATCTTGATGTGGGTGTGCGTTTTGTGTGGATACACATTTCTCATCATTTAGCAAATTATACACTTAAGATCCACTCTATGAAAATTATACCTCAACTCCTCAATTTAAAAAAAGAAGTTTAAAGAATAAAAGAATGATATCTCTGGAGATAGAGTGAATCTGAAGTTTGACTCGGCCTCTTTCCCAGCTGTAAAAAGAGGGTAGTGGGCCAGGCGAGTGGCACGGTGGTTAAGAGCTGGTTTGGGAAGCCAGCAGCCCCAGTTCGGATCCCACACGTGAGGGCCAGTGACATTGCCCTCTAAAAAAAAAGAGGGTAGTGATGATTACAGATCCACCCCACAGGGTTTTCCACAAGGCTGAGATACCGCTGGGAGACTTCAGCAGGGCACCTGGCAAGGAGTGAGCCTTAGCTACGTGGAACTTGTCTCCTCCATTCCTGGCCAAGGACAAGCATACTCACCAGGACTGAGAAGTGTTTTTGTTGAATTAAATTAATGCCATTTTCGAAAATTCTGGGGGGAGTGCTCAGACAGCCACACTTTAGGTGAACTCCATTCTGAATAGGAGACGAGCCCATGTTTACGACTGAGTAATTTGGGTAGGAAGAAAAAGCACCCACGAAGGCATTTTATGACCTCTCCTACTGCAGACGTTTTCTTCCAAGATAAACAGTGTTAGGCCTATGGAGTCTGCCTGTGTAAATATTTGCTTTTTCCTGAGAAAGAGGCCATGGAAATTTACCTGTATTACAAATCAAAAATCTAATCCAGTTTCATAGTTAATTTAAATGTTTACTTGCAGGACATTAGATTATGTTTTAATGGATATATTAAGGACAATTTTATGAAGTTGAAATTTTTGTTCATGTAGAAGACAGGGAGTAACAGAAAAGCCTGTCCCTAAATTTTTGTTAAATAAATACATGATTTAAATGGTCCAGTAAAGTAATGCACATGTGAGGAAAATAAGTCTGGTATTATTTTATTTTTATTTACTTTTTTCTAGCAAGTTACAGAAAGCGTGTTTTATAAGAAAGGACACTCCGAGCGTGAAGCGGGCTGACCTGAGGGGTGGGTAGCAGCCCAAGTCTGGTATTATTACATACCATACCTGGAATTACAAAGGAGTATGGAAGAGCATAGGTTTAGGGGCCAAATAGCCCATATTTATACCTCAGCTCCATCACCGTATGGCAAGTGAATATGGGCAAGCAGCTTAACTTGTGCCTCATTTCCTCACCTAAAAATGGGGGATGAAATGGTACTTACCACAAGGTGAATGTCAGACTGAAAGAAGATATATTTGTAAAGTATAAGAACTGTGCTTGGCCCTGAGTAAGCCTCCATCAATATTAGCCATTACTATTATGACTACAAACAGAGCCTCCAATCGTTAACAACCATAAACACAGGACAATAAAAATTTTTTAAAAAACCAGAATGTATCCCACTTATAATAGTACAAGAGTACATTTCACAAAACATTGGAAAGATATAATTACTACAGTTACACACTGAGTTCTGGAAAATCTAGAACTGGTTCTCGTTACCATATTTTAATGATGAAATCTGAAGACTCAAATACAATTAAAATAGCAAAAATGGCAAAGTAGAAAAGTCTTCCTTTATAAGACATTCCTACCTCAGTCACAGCTGCTGTGGGTTATTGTTGATCTAAAATCATAACCTCAGAGGCTTTTCACCTCATCTTCTACAGAACTGTCCCATAAAATGTCTCATTATATTCTCATTACAGTCTTACCAGCAAGGAGTCAGTCCTCCCATCTCCATTTTCCAGATGAGGATACTGAGTTTTTGGTGTGTAACTCACTCACATGAAAAGTCCTCTGCGAGAGGGTAGCCCTTCTTCCTGCTTTCATTACATAGCAGGCATGGTTTCGTTAAGGCCAACTGCCACCCATGGCTGGACATGTTTCAATATATCTTTTGTTATTCGTTATCATGACATTATCATTATTTTCAAAGTAATGCATGATCATTGTGAAACATTTTAAAGTATAAAAAAGTAAAAAGCCCCACCACTCAAAGAGAACAATAGTTAACCAACTAGTGTATTTTTTTGCCTTTTTCTTTGCGCATTCTAAAATAATTACGATTGTGCTTTATATACAATTAAATCCTGTTTTTTAAATTTAATGTTATACCACAAGTATTTTCATGTTACTGCCTTTAAAGAATCTGTTTTTAAAGAATTTAAACACCAGGCTGGCTGAGTGGCTCGTTGGTTAAGAGATGGCTTTGGGAGTGCCAGCTCTGAGCAGCAGGGCCGTCAGTTCGGATCCCACATGAACCAGTGAAGCTACACCCTCTGCAGCTAAGATGGTGAACAACAGCTCAACCTGGAGCTGGGCTGCTGTGAGGCAATGGTGTAGGCTGCAGTGAGGCTGGCCGGTAGCGCACATGCACTTTCATGAGCTGCAGTGAGCCAATGTGAGCGGCCGTCTAGAGGCCGACGACCGATCTGCCTCACCTGGGAAGAACGCAATGATCACAATGCCAACATGGGCCAGTGAAGCAACGTCCTCCACAACTAGACTGAAGAACAAAAGGACAGCAACTTGTGTGTTCCCCTTCCCCAATTCCCCAATAAAATCTTTAAAAAAAAAAGAATCTAAACACCATAACACAGATAAAGCTGCTTATCTCCATGGACAATAAAATTTCATAATCCTTTCTCATTTGATCCCTAAGTTCTCACTCAACTCACAAGTGAAAAATATTGATGTCCTGTTATTACTCTTCATGGTAATATCAGTGACTAATTATTAGAGAGCTATTAATAGTAATTTATTAATTTGGTTTTATTTTCTGCTTCATATCTTCACTGGCTAATGCTATTAGAAACAAGAATTACTTCCAAAGAAACTTGGAAAAATAAGTAGTGAAATAGACCTCAATGTTTAAATTAAGACAATTTCTAGCTATCAGACTTACTCATAAGGAGTAAAAATTGGTGACTAAAATAAATAAATAGTACACATAGGTTTACATGGTGCCTATTACAATATTCCACAAATATTGCTAAATTAAACTAAAGTGTTTTTCTCTAACCCATCCTATAATACTTCTTTTATTCTCCAATACAAATGTTTGAAGGACTAGATAAATATGGGCAAAATGTGAAGCAGAGATATAAGAAAAGCTTACATGATTTTTACTCTCTCTGTCTTATTCTTATTACTCATACTTTTAGTCCCATAAGCACCAAAATGCATTTACTTTTAAACAAAAACAATGCTAAAACCATTTAAGTGCTATCACAGCATTTTCTTCTTTATTAAAAAAATCTCAAATTTATCTTTGCTTTATACTTTACTTCAGCAAATATTTGAGCATGTGATATGGTCAGTGGGGATTCCTGGCACAAATTTAGCATCAAGTTGCTTCTCACTCCAAAAGGCTTATAAGTCATTTCACTGGCCAAACACTCAGCTCTTTCTTTCATCCTTCTTAGAAGGACAACCTCTTCTGCAGCCCTGATGGGCATAACTTATGAACTAGCAACAGGGCCTTACTGGGTGAACAGGATTTTAGGAAATCACTGACTGACCAAAGGCTCAGGCTTGTGTCTCACACGTAAGTATAAAAGGCCTCCCTGTCCCCATATGCCACTTGGAAGAGTCTCAGTTTACTGATTTCAATCGGGACAACACATCTCCTGGGTATTCACCATGTGCAGAGCACTGTGCAAAGCACTGTGGGATGATATGAAAAAAGCAGAGAGAGACCTACTGTAAGTAGTTTACATTTTAATAACCCAAAACAAATATCCATAAAATACGAAGTCAACATCAAAACATGCAAAACTAATCACAGCTAACTAAGAGGCCAAATCAATCAGGAGGCCTATTTGGGGGCCAATAAAATAAAGTGTCTTCATCATTTCTTTTTAATTTAAGAAAATTTGGCGGCTAGTCTCCATAACTAATTAAACCACAGCCCCTGATAAAGATGGTGATGTCCCTGTCCTGCTCCTGAAGAAACTGATGGGGATCGAAAAGACACCAGAGCAGGAGGTTGACTGTGCAGAGTGTGGAGCATTGGTGTGCTCAGAAGCAGCAGTGCAGGTCGGTACATTCTGTCACCGCGCTCCAGGCTCTCTGAGAGCCACATTAGCCTCTCAGTTTATGAAGCCAACTCCCCTCCCTCCCATTACGCATGTTCTCGCATGCGCGTGCACACACACGTGCATACACACAAACTCACAGGCAGTACGCCTTACACAGGGTAAGTTGACAGAGGGCAATTGATAAAGTACTATTCTATCAAATGTACCAACTCTAAATATGAAAAGACTTGACAATGAAGGTAAGCTGAGCAAACAAAGGGGACTTGAGAAGCACAGAGGCTTAAGAGCTTACCAAGAATAATTCTTCGTGGTGAAAGGTCCAGGCTTCTGGATGATGTTGAAAGTATGTGGGACCAGCTCTCCAGGAATGCTGGAGGCAATGTGGTGAGTCTGTTGCTTGATAAATCCAAGTAGGCGAGGTTCTTCAGGTACCTGACTGCCGCGTTTGGCACACTGGTTATTCTGTTATTGTGCAAATCCAGGGTTCTTAGACGAGGCATGTCCAGCAGAGATGCCCAAGGGAAAGCAGCCAGAGAATTCCCATCCAAGCGTAACTCATGCAGCTGCCTTAGGTTGTAAAAGCTGCTGGCCTCAAGGCTGGCCACGGAATTGTAGGTCACCCAGAGGTACTGGAGCTCCACCAGATAGTAGAAGGCCTCGGCGGGGATGCTGCGGATGACGGTCTTCTCTATGCGCAGCCTCACAGTGTCCACGGGGAGGTTCAGAGGGACCTCGTTCATATCCGGGTCATTACATAGCACAGACCTAGTGTCACAACAAGAGCAGTGCAAGGAAATCCGCTTTCCCAGACCCATTTGAAAAAACAATACTTATTTGAAACACACACTGATTTTTCACTCCTTACTGGTTTTCACAAAATATCTGTTCAGCCTAATCTCTTTATTAATAATTTGTCATCATCATGTTCTTCTAGGTTGAACCATATGAAATGGCCATTTTTGTAGGTTAAAATGATCAAATATAAGCAGTTTCATTTGGTTCAACCTACTGTCAATGGAGCTCTTTGTTTCAGGCCTGTGCACCACACATCACATCCGTTTCCTTATTTAACTGTCACAGCAGCCCTATGAGATAGATATTGGGTAACAGGTAAAGGCACCAGTCCTGGAGTCAGGCTGATCTCAGCTCAAATCTAAGCTCTGCCGCCTCCTTTGTGACTATGGAAAGCAACTTCACCAATCCTTCAATTGGATTTTCCTGTATAGAACTGTTAGGATGGTTACTTGAAATGGATGTAAAATTTTATAACTTCCTGACACATAACAGGTACTCAGTGGGCACTTGCTGTTTTTATCATCAATCTCATTTTTACAGGTAAAATAACTGAGGCCAACCAACATTAGGTAACTTCCCAAGGTCTCATAGCTGGTGAGTTTCACAGCCACCTTTCAAACCCACATCTGTCTAACTCTAAAGTACACATTTAACTTCTTTAGGAAGTGACCCACTTTAAAAGAATCCCCTGTTGAAGTTATAAATTGATCCTTTTAAAGGGGATAACAATTTAAAAAGGAAGGAAAGAAGGGAGGGAGGGAAGAAAGATGGAAGGGAGGAAGAAAGGAAGGAAAGAGCAAATGTTCACACTAGATGCTTAAACTTGAGCTCTATTTTAACAGTGTGACTTGGGCATTGCTTCCAGCAAATGGAATAAACCAGAAATTACGAGTTTATTCCTTTGGCCACTCACAAACTTAAGTGACCTTGAGCCAGTCACGTTGTGATCTTTCTTAGTGGCATGTGTAAAACAGGCATAAACAAGCCTGTTCGATGTGTGAGTATAAAGTATGAAGAATCAGAGAATTTAGATTCATTTTAACCTGAAAAAGGTCTATTTATCTCCCATTATATAGTCATTCTCATTGGGTTGCTGAAAGTGAACAATCAAATGTTTTGCAAAGCATGATCTAAATTACAATACATTATAGGTGTAATAAATAATAAGAATAAAATGGCCATTCAGTAAAACATATCATATTAAATCAGTGAACTCTAAAAGCCAGCCTATAATGTAAAGAGAGGTAAAAAGCATAAAGCCGCAATGCGTGGCTAGCGTCATCATCATCTCCTGTCTGTAACTTTAGGAGAAGACCATAGGAAAGCATGAGAATTCTCTACGGACACTTCTTACTCCTCATCTCTATTCCCTATCAAAAATTTCTGCTTTTAGACCAGAATGATCCAGTTTCTACTCATTAACTCAGCACTCCAGTAGGCTGCAATGGGAAAAAGCCTGGATTGGAAGCTGAAAGACCCAATGTCTTTATCAACCAGTAAGTCACTGCATCAGCTCAGTGCTTTGACCTTGGACAAGTCATTTAGTCTCTGTATGGTTTAGTTTCTTCATTTATAAAATGACAGCAGTCAAACTAGATCATCTCTAGCATCCTTGCCAAGAATAATACACTATCATTTTTATAAAAATCAATAATGAGGCCGCCACAGAGAAGGAAACAGTTCTGTGATTGTTTCTCAAAAGTACCTTGGCCTGAGTCATTAACTACTACATACCTTTTGTCAAGTAGGTCTTTAATTTGTTACATTCTTCTCATTGTCTTAAGCCACCTAGTGAATCTCCCAAACAGATACCAAGAGTTGGTTAAGCAAATGTTATATAATAACAAGACAAACTACTCAGTAATATGTTTTAATTATTATTATCTGTTTAAAACTGTAAGACATAAATTGGGTGATTCTTTTAACACACTGTTCACTGTTCACATGAACCAAGTCACACACAAAAATCTGATTTTATTATTAAATATCCTCTCCAAAAAAATCAGGGTCTACCATGTTTAGCTAACAAGAGTTACATTTTTTGCATTTAATTTCTATCTCAAACGACTCATGCAAATTATGAGTATGTAATTATTCTCACTACATAGGTGGACGTTACAGCAACCAGAGGTTAAATAGCTTCTGTGAGGCCCTAGTGTTTGCAACAGACAGGGTTGATCCGTATCTTTCAAACCCCTTTTCTTTGTAAATTCCATTACCTAAAAATGAAAAATTCTAATTATGAAACTTCCTAACTTCACTCTTGTGATCTTCCTTCCTGCTCTCTAACGTCTAACCAGTTGGCATGAATAACCTTCAAAATGAAATGGAAAACCTAAGATGCAAATACCTGAGCATGTCTCCCATCTCCTGACCAGCCCTGACCTCTTGTGCTTTCTATAGTCAGACCGAGCCAGCCACACACATTTCATCTTGACCTCCTGAAACAGACATTTTGTGAATACCAGTGCAAACAATATTTCCGTGACACATAATGTGTATGAGAGTCTCCAATAATTTGAGAGGCTTTTTTTTTTTTTTTTGAGGGCAGTGTCACTGGCCCTCATATGTGGGACCCGAACCAGGGCCGCTGGCTTCCCAAGCCACCGCTTAACCACTGCGCCACTCAGCTGGCCCCTCGAGGGGCTTTTAAGAGCTGAACTGCTCAAAATGAAAACAACAAAGTGGGCAACCAGTATGAACACAATTAAGTTAAAGCTTATGGAAGTTAAACCTTCTCCCCTCTGATTTCTGATCAACAATTTGCTTTCAAAAGAAGGCTGTCTGGTTGGAGTTCTTTTTCTTGGAATCATTGGAAACTCAGTAGCAAGGAGAGGAGCATACCTTGATCCCGTGCCATCGTTTCTGCCGTGATAACCGCAGGTGCACTGCGAAGGACAGGTATAGCTCACTCCTTCCACGAAGCCAAGCACAATGCCCAGATATGTTAAGAGATGCATTGCTCCTCTGAGAGGTTATTTAACAAAAGGTAAAAACCAAACCCTAAATATTCAGAAACTGGTGTGCTTGGAATGCAAACAGCCATTTAGTAGGAGCGGATTACACGGGATTAGCTGAGATCTGTAGTTACTTAACCTTCAAGTGTATCTTGCAAGGGGATCAATCTTCCTGGGCTTTGAATATGGTTTCTGCAAAGTAACACATGCTAAGGAAAATGAAAATCAAACACATGTCAAGAAAATTTCAATAGTTGCCGATAGCTAAATTTGCAAAGAAATGACTACTAAATTCTTTTCCTATGGATGTAATTGCTACTACATCTTGAAAATACACTTAATGTTAAATATAATTCAATGCCTTAGGCAGATACTAGGAAATCTGCAAATTGTTTACATTGTAAATTTTATTTTGTGCATTTGCTTACTACCAGCATGTGTATCAATGTTTTATAAAATTTAGCTTTAAAGATACAAGCACATGTCATAAAATTGATTCAGAATAGAGTTATCAGTATTGTCATGCATTAGCTAGCTCTAAAACCAAAGCACACAAAGTTCAGTACCTAGATTTTTTAAGTCCAATGCTTCAATCCACCACTGAGGTGCAGGACTAAGGGTCCGGTGAGTGTGTCCTGTGGTTGTCCCAGGTCATCTCAGTATAGTGTAAGGCTCCTGCCAGCACGATTATTTCTAACACGGGCTATTATCTCTGTTCAACAATATATTTTATTCCAAGCCAGTTTCCCAAGTTAGGGGCATCAAACCATAGCTAAAGATCAACTGTCATGTCTTTTAGCAAAGTTACGCTGTATCAGAAAATAAAAATTAAATTAAATGGCTAAAAAACTACCTCTACAAACATAAGATGGGGGAATCCACAGGCACAATCAAGGCTTTAGGTAATATCTATAATATATATACTCGTGTTTAATCTTCTTAATGGGTGATTCTACCATTATCTTTAAACCAAAACCTTTTTTAAAAGAATCAATTTTATAAAAATAAGACTATTATGGGACATTATTTAAAAATAATAGGATGTATATAGAAACAATAGAATCAGAAAAATTGGCTTAATTAAAATAATACAGATTTTAAATGTCCACTATTTAAACAATAATGTATTATCATGCTATGCCTAATGGTTATTTAAAATGACATATATATGATTTAACAAATTTATTCAACATTCAACAAATATTTACTGAGTCCCTACCATGTGCCAGGCAAAATGGATCTATGTGCTAAGGATACATCACAGAACAAACATACGACTAATCAATGGGCATAAAGGTTCAGTTAAGCAAAATAAATAAGTTCTAGAGAGCTGCTGTACAATATTGTACTTGTAGTTACCAATACTATATTGTACACTAAAAAATTTGTTAAGGGAGTAGATCTTATGTTACGTTCCCTTTTTTTTTTTTTTTTTTTAAGCTGAGCCATCCTGCCACCTGTTGGCAGCTTAGCGGCAGCTCACCTCGGGCTGGGCATCGAACTGCTGTTGCTCAGAGCTCAGCTCACACCCTTGAGCGAGCTCTTAACCAACTGAGCCACTCGGCCAGCCCTTAGGTTATGTTCTTAGCACAGTAAAATAAATTTCAAACAAACAAAAATGATAGGAAATAAAAGAACAAACATATAAAAAACCCCATTCTGATTAAATCTAATTCTAGGGGCAAATAATGGAAATACATATACAGAAAAATGGTAATTAAAATTAAATTTGAATAATATAATTATTTATTAAAGACTATTAACTGTTATTATTATTATAAATTTATTCTAACATTAACATAGCAGCTGCTTCTGATCTAATGGAGGACCCAGGCAAGATACCAGGTCATTGACCCAGTGTAATGTGTAATGCCTGCCATGATAGGGAGAAAGAGAAGAGGCCTTAACCTCATATGCCTGGATTCATCAAAGGAGATGAGCAATAAGTTTACACATAAGGAAATAAAGAAACATCCCCTACAGTAGCCAATGCAGAAACAGAAGAGCTAAAAACTACACTTGAGGAATTAAGCCTAATAGGACAATAATTTATGTCTGCATTTGATCTAACTGGGCTCATATTTTAAATAAAATTAAAACATTGCCAAAGAAAAGTAAGTGAAATGTTTTGATAACTTGTGATTTCCTCTTATTTCAGAGTCTCCCAGAAGTCAATGAGTTTTGAGGTATATCCATTGGTAAAATATTCGTCACGGGCATTGCTTGGTGAGTCTGACATTTGAACATGGCAAATATTGCCCTCCGAAACCTACAATAAAAAAGGGAAAATCTGGCATTATCCAAAATGACTTGGAACTTTAAAGCACTTTCAAATATGGCTAATTGGCCACTGCTGCCATTTGACATCTCCAGATAAATTTTTGTCTCCAACTTTAACATCTCCTGTTGAGAACCTTATAAATGTACAAAGGGTAGTTAAAGGCCAATTTTGTGCCGTTGATTATAAACATTGAAGATATTTAATAAAAATCAATAATTATATGTGTTTAAAATGACATGTCTTATGTCAATTGCAACAGTTTATTTATTTGAACTAAGGATATGTATTTCATGCATCTGTTCTTCTGAGCAAAGGCCAGTTAAAATTATGGAGAATCTGAGAATGAATGGCCTTCCCAAAAGAACCACTATTAAGACTCTGAATTTGAGATCTGTTCTTTATTTTTCTTATGTGTTTTTTTTTTTTTTTAGGGTAGTGTCACCGGTCCTCACATGTGGGATCCAAACCGGAGCCGCTGGTGTCCCAAGCGTGCTCCCAACCAACGTGCCACTTGGCCGGCCTTTCTTACATCTTTTTTATGTTTCAAATTTCATTTACCTATAGCTAAAGCTGCTCTCCCAAACATGAGCATAAATACATAAGTTTAAAAGGAGCAGCATTAGTATTCAAGGATCCAATTACTTGCCCTCTACTGAGATATTTTTGGCAAATATTTAAAATATTTAAGCACAGTAGATTGGTTCATTCCATCTTTCAGCAGCAACAGGAAATAATCTAAGCTCCACTGAGGAGGCAAGAAAGAAATCCTTACCGAGAATCCCCATAAGTGGGGAAAGGGGCTCTTTCTCTTTTATCCTGAATGACTACCCACTCTTGAAGCCCTTCATGCTAGCACTGGATTTTTCTCTTGCATTCAAATGACATGTCTTCTTTGTAGTAAATATACAACTGTGCTACCCACTTAGGGAGTCCCGCATTGCCTTGCCTTGTCCATTTTTCAGTAATGGAACCACTCTTTTCTTTGGAATACTGATTCCATGTATTCTGGGTGGAGTAACCATGAGAACCATATAGAGTATTACTCGGCCATAAAGAACAATGAAATCTTACCATTTGCAATGACGTGGATGGACCTAGAGAACATTATGCTAAGTGAAATAAGTCAGACGGAGAAAGACAAATACCATCTTATTTATATGTGGAATCTAAAGAATAGAATAAATGTGCAAACTAATCTGTTGCCTTTTTAACATTCTTTCTGTATCTGTTATTTTATTCAGAAGAATTTTTTCGGTTTTTTTTTTTTTTTTTTTTTTTTTAGCCGAGCCATCCTGCCACCTGTTGGCAGCTCAGCGGTAGCTCAGCTCAGGCTGGGCATCGAACTGCCGTTGCTCAGAGCTCAGCTTGAACTCTTGAGTGAGCTCTTAACCAACTGAGCCACTCGGCTGGCCCCCAGAAGCATTTTAGACGTTACTTACTTTTTATTAGCAACCACATAAATACAGGGATTGTAGAAGGTAGAAGATTTGGCAAACAGTGGAGCAATGATGGCCATTGAGGGAGGAACCTTCTTTGGGTCACCAAAGGCAGCCCATAAGCACACAATGGAATAAGGGGACCACGCCACCAGAAACATGAGTATCATTATCACAGACATCTGTAAAAGAAATCAGTATTTGCCAAAATCTAAAATAACTGAATAGCTAATATATTTTAAATAGCATGAAAAAGTATCCAGACTGGAATTTGAATAAGTCTATGTTGGTGATGACATAGAGGAAAAACTGATTTTTCCCCCTCATTGTATTTTGCTCATGTGCAAAAAAGAAGTCATCTATGATAGCAAGAGCTTGTAAAATGGATAGAATGTGACACAAGTGTAGAGAATACCTGCTTTTTGTTGGTGTGCTAGGGAAGAATACAAAAGCTGATAAAAGGCAGGTATAAACCCATTCCTAACCCATTTCTAGTCATTGTGCTATGGACTGCAGGCATTGTGCTTTCTTTCCTCACTGTCATTATCTGCTAACCTAACAATAACTTCCTAACTAATTAAACTTAATATGAAAACAAAAATCCTATACTGAACTCAATGAATTCAAATACAGATGATTTAAGCTCAACATATAATGTGTCCAGTGCAGACAGTTTTGTAAAGGAGCTCCCTTGGCATCTCGTTTAAACAAAGAATTATAATTTTTACATTGCTCCCTCCTATCGCCCACTAAAATGATGGAAAAGAGGTTTAAAAAGATATCAAACCATAAGAAATAAAAATCACAAATTAGATAATAACTTTGTAAAAATTAAAACTGAATAAATAACTTTTGGACAAGTGGCAAATTACTTAATCAGACACAAGAATGATTAATAAGCAAGTCAAAATTTTCTTAAAGAGCTAGCAGTGAGAGAAAACCAGATACAAACTAATCCATTGCAGAGAACTACAGAAAGTCTCTGGAACTGGAGGTGACAGGTAGCTCTGAATGTAGGGCTGCCCCTGGAACTTAAAACAGGGAAACTCACTGAAATCTGCAAAAAGAATCAGACTTCTGAATCCTGTCTGCACTCTGCCAGGCAGAGGCCCCATCCTCTCCCAGAAGCATCCCAGAAGGTCAGTGTAAGAGACAGGAAAGCAAGGAAACTCAGAACTGGGGGACACTGGGCTCAGCTGAGAGCTGGAGTGCTGTCCTGAAGAGGGGTGCTGCACACTGTCACCAGCCACCCACTCTGAGCTCTAAGCATACAGGTAGACAGACTTATACCTCCCACCCAGGAACGTTAAAGAATCTTCTTGGAAACTGACCAGCCCGGAAGAAAATCCCTATAGATACAGATTGTCAGAAACCTCTCCAAAGAAACATCCCAGCAAAGAGCCCATCCAGAGCTTACAGTCAGTTTTTTAGTGCATTACTCGCAATTTGCAGGAATAGTCACCACAGACATTGGGGAAACACGCAAACTGACAGACAGAGACCAAAATGGTGCAGAAACTCAGGGCAAACAAAAAATATATGATGAACAGAAGGGAAATGTAAATATATATATAATAACATCGCAGAAGTGAGAGAAGATATAAAACAAGTAGAGAAGACTATTAAAAAGAAGTATGGAATATAAAATAATTTTTTTATCTATAACAATGTTTTTTACCCTATATATATAAAAAAAGAGAGCAACAGAAATGCAATAGAAAGGTTGAACAAGATGATTAGCCAGATACAGGGTAAGGTAAACAAGATGAGTTCTGCGGTGCAGGTAAGATCTTATCTTTATTTAAAATTTTTTTTTTTTTTTTTTTTTTTTTAAAGATTTTATTGGGGAATTGGCGGAGGGGAACAGCGTTGGGGAATTGGGGAAGGGGAACAGACAAGTTGCTGTCTTTTTGTTCTTCAGTTTAGTTGCGGAGGATGTTGCTTCACTGTTGGTATCGTCATTGCGCTCTTCCCGGATGAGGCAGATCGGTCGCTGGCCTCTGGATGTCGCTCACCGTGGCTATTGGCAGCCCACGCTTGGCTGCCAGCCGCTCACGCTGGCTGCGGGCCACTCACTGTAGCCTATGGCAGCCCACACCATCACCGGGGCTCGCACAGCCCAGCTCCAGGTGGAGCTGTTGTTAGCTGTAGAGGGCAGTGTCACTGGCCCTCATGTGGGATCCGAACCGGGGCCGCTGGCATCCCAAAACCAGCGCTTAACCAATGCGCCACTCGGCCGGCCCTTTATTTAAAATTTTATATTGTGTTTAGTATAGGTGTTGGCATTAATTTGGGTATTTTAAAATCCTGCATTGACTACTCTTTTTTTTTACTGAGTGTTTGGTGCCTGCTTAAATTTTGCATCCAAGGCTTGAGCCTCATTGTCCTTGCCCAATCCCAGACCTGGACAAGGTTGAGAAAACCTCTCAGAAAGTAGAAACAAAAACAGACAAACGAACAAAAACTCAGACAGGAACAACGCAGAGAAGAATTTTTTTTTTAATTAGAAAATAAATCCAGGAGATGAAATAAAATAAAAGAAGTTCCAGGAGGGCCAGCAGAATGGCTCAGTTGGTTACGAGCTCGTTCAAGAGTGCGAGCTGAGCTCTGAGCAACGGCAGTTCGATGCCAGCCTGAGCTGAGTTGCCATTGAGCTGCCAACAGGTGGCAGGATGGCTCAGCTAAAAAAATAAAAAAAATAAAAATAAATAAAAATAAAAGAAGTTCCAGGAAAAGAGATCAGAGACAACAAAACAAAGAGGGGGATCACCAGAAAAATAATATGAGAACTCTTGCTAAGGGAAGGACCTGGGTCTTTGCATTGCAGCACTTACGAAACACCAGCACATGGGTGAATAAAGAGCCACATCAAGGCACTTCACTATAAAAGCCCAGGAAACTGAAGACACAGAGATGATCCTACCCGCTTGCAGAGAGAACACACAGATGGCTACACAGGGTCAGTGACCACAATGCTGTCAGCCTTCTCAATAGCAACACCGGAAGCCAGGAGACTACAGAGCATGCCTTCAAAATTCTCTGAAAATCATTATTCTACTTAGAATTCTATACCAGGCAAAGAATCAGTCAAATACGATAACAGAGTTTTAAGACAAAACCTTTAAACATTTGCCTCCCTGTAGCCTTCTTAGGAATCTTCTCGAGAAAGTGCTCCACCAAATGAGAGGGAGGAACCAAGAAAAAGACATGCAACCCAGAAAGCAGGTGATCCGACCGAGGACAGAGGCCAAAGGCACTCCCCAATGGTGACAAAGGCGATCCAAAGGTGCCAGCTTTCTGGGCAGTGATTTTAGAGAATGGTCAATGTAGAGCAGAGCAGGAGGCCCGGGAATGCAAGGAAGAAAAGTTCCAAGAAAAAGAGAAAGTCGATCTAGTCTCTCATGCATTTGAAAATACTGAGAAGAAATTGATGCTGCTGGTGGAGAGATTAGAGATGAATTAGTGACAGGTACACAGAACAGTAAGCAAACAAAATTCCAAAGGGGGAGGGAAGAAGAGGTAGGAGAGAGAAGAAAGGAGGAATAGGAAGAAAGAAAAATAAATATTAACTCCATGGGGGGGAAAGTTTTATATAAAACAAAACAAATCATAGACCCCTACAGAGAAGTGGAATAAACAGAATTTAGATAATCACAATAATGTAAAATTGACTCTAGCTAACCAAAGAGTAACACTATACTGACAAAATGAGGAGAGAGAAAGGTTGACGGAGAGAAATGGGAAAGATTGATGGTATAAGAGAAATAAATGCTCATTGTCAATAGTAGGAAATCAAGAGGTAATAGCAAACAAAAATATCCAAAACAGCAGAAAAGCACATCATTGAGACATATAGACACAAACACCAGAAAAAAGAGTCAGAGAATAATAAGGTTGGGGGGAGTGGGGAGGAGAGGTGACTGCTGGGGCCAGGGGACCATGTATGTGTAAGAGCTTGATTACAAAAATATTTTAAGGGTTTTAATGTCTTACCTTTGTTACATCTACCTGATCTGACCAATCTCTGTTGAGGTACTCAGTGCAGTTACTAGTAGTATGACATTTAATGGATCGAGTGACATGGTAATAGCAGTAAAACATCACTGTCAAGGGCACAATAAAATTTATCACAACAACTGTCATCGTGAAAGAAACAAAAGATCTGAAAATAAGAAAATAGAATCATTAAATCACTACTTGTTTAACATGCTAAATAGAAGAGAAACAGGATAATTATTAGAAATAATACTGGCACTATCCAGCAGTCATTATATTATTATATAGCTTAGGAAGTATATTTAACATTTAGACTAGGAGTTGGCAAACTATGGTCCATGGGTCAAATACAATCTGTCATCTAGCTGTGTAAATAAAGTTTTATTGGAACCACATTCATTTACATACTGTCTATGGCTGCTTTCACAGGCAGAATTGAATAGTTGCAACAGACAGTCTTGCCTGTAAAGTCTTAAAATGTTTACTTGTCAGCCCTTTACAGAAAAAGTTTTAGATTTAGATTTAGTTTGAGAGTTAGAAATTTTCTATTTGTTTTTCTGAGTAATCTTTCATTTTTCCTTTACAAACTAAATTATCCTCTTTTCCCTGGTAAATATAGAGGAGCATCACTAACCAGCAAGTAAATCTTCACAGTGACAATGCTTTTGCTATGTAATTCTCAGGAGACGCCTTCTCACCAGATCATCTTGAACAGATAGGAAAAGGAGTCTGCCTGCCCTTTCACAGGAGCTGCATGCTGTTCAGCAATCCTATCACTCCCTTATCCCTCTTACATTCTCCCTCTGAGATGCAAATATCAGAAGGGTACTCTGTACCCCCTTCTCTGCCAGAGGAGAGAGAAGAAGGGACAGGATAAGGGGCACAAGGGGAACTGGATGGCCTTTACTTGCAAACAAGCATAATTCAATGCTGGAGTCACATCACCACTACCAAGTAAGCCCTTTGCCACACAACGTATGGAAAACATTTGATCCGAGCTTAAATTTGAAATGGTGGGAAGATGTCTACATTAGAAGCATTTGATTATAAAGTGTAAAAGTATATCTTACGCATCGTTTTCCCGCCAGTTTATGGTGCAGGTGGCCCCAGTAGGATCTGGGGCATAACTAGCCCACCCCAGGATAGGCATCACAGCCCAAAAGAGGCCGTTGGCCCAGGCCCCCACGATCATGCTGATGTAAGTGTTGGTGGTCATTCTTCTTCCTATTAAGACATATGAAATATTAGCATCATTTGCCTATAATGGAATTCATATTTTCACTTTGTTTCCACTGATTATTTAAAGTTGTTATCAAGTAGATTCTTTACAGAGCACTTTAGTTCATTCAAAGCCTATCTACATGGATTCACATTCTGAAAAAACAATGACATTTAACCTGAAACCTAAATGATAACAAAGGATCAGCCAGAGGGTAAGCAGAGAAAAAGAGCTTTTCAGACCTAAGGAAGAAACATCCACAATGTGGGAAAGGCTGTGGCCAGGACCCCAAAGCGAGAAGGCCCTAGCCAAGGCGAGAAGGCAGCAAGGCCTTGGAGGCTGTGATGAAACGTGGATTTTATCCTAAGTAAAATAGGAAATCATTGAAAGTTTTGAGCAAGGATTGCCAGAGAAATAAGGCTGACTATGATTGTAATCCATTTGTTATATTTTAAAGTGAACGTGTATCAAGTGATACTTTGGCAAGAAATGGATTCATTAAAAAAGCAGAAAAAAGTGCTGTACCTGTGTCAAGACAGCAGATGGTCAGGTATCGATCCATGGCCACGACTGTGAGTAATCCAATACTTGCCATTCCAAAAAAGATATTCAATACAGCATAAATCTGAAAATCAAAATTGGAAAGAATTCACCCTTCTACCCAGCCTCCAAGAGACATTTATATTTTTATCCCCTGGCTAGAATATATTTTAAACACATTAAATGTTTTTTTTATTTTACTAATTTTAAAATATATCTTCCAATGTCAAATTGTAACTGGTTTAATAAAGGCATTTATGGAAAGTGTTTTAGGCCTTCATTAAGTAAAATAAACTTTTTAAAAAATTTTAAGATGTAAAATAAAACTTCTACACAACATATTGTATAGACAGCATGCAAAAAGAAACCAGATTTTAGGTGTAATGCATATAACCAACAAAAGATTAGTATTCAGAAGGTAGATAATTCAATAAGAGGAAAAAACAAACAGAAAAATAAGTTATGCACACAAGAGGTAACCTGAATGTTATGACATAAGAAAAGATATAAATCACATTATGTATTCAAAGAAATGTAAATTATAAGACACTATTTTACACCCATCAAAATGATAAAAATGTAGAAGTGTGACAATCCCAAGCATTTGGGAAAATGTGGAGAAATAGAAGTTCTTGTAAATGGCATAACTATTTTGGAGAGCAATTTGGCCATATCTGATAAATTTGAAGATGAACATTTTGTACAACCCAGCCATGTTTGCCTAACCAACATATTTAGATAAACTCTCACAGATTGTAGGAGACAAGTAGAAGAACACTCATTGAAGCCTTTTTTAGAACAGAAAACTATTGGGAATAAATGCTCAGTAACAGAAAAATGAGTAAGTATGTTGAGGTATGTTCATAAAATGAGCGACTTATAGCTACATCCATCAATATGGCTAAACCTCAAAACATATTATCAAATAATGAAAGGAAATTGCATAATGCAAACAATATATTATTTATACAAAATTTGAAATATTCAGACAGCATCTAGTTTATGCATATGTTAATATGTAGTGAGATAGAAAGACATTCATAGGAAAGAAAGGAATAAGTCTGGGGCTAGTATGCAATGAACTTCAACAGTATCTGTCAAGTTTTATATTTTTAAAAAGAAAACCTGAAGCACATATTGAAAAACATTAAGATTTGACAAAATCAGTTGGTACATTCATGGGTATTCATTATTCGCTATTACTCTCATTTTACTCTCTATGATTTTATAGCTTAAAATAAACTATCAAAAAAATCAGGCCAAAAAATCTTATTTCTCTACTATCCTAATGCAAAATAATATTAATGTATTTCCTTGTCAGTAAAAATAATAGCAAATATATTTAACAGAAATTCTCGTGGAGGACTTTGCATACAGAAAACGATGACAAAGTGGTAGCTTACCTACATTATTTAGCTATTATATCATTAATAGTTCATTGTTTCAAATGAAAGCAGGGTATTTCTTTTTGAATTTGCAATATGCAAGTTTTCATTTGAATATGAACGTTTTCACTTTTCTTCTCTAGTTGAATGCTCATTTGTTTCTTTTCCTTTGGGTTGGGGAAATTTTGAAAATATAATAAAGGCTAGCAATTTCATTTCTCTTATTAAAGAATCCATTTCCCAATCACTCCTAAAGCTGCTTTCCATAAGAGCACCGTATCTGTCACCTTACAGGATCTTATTTGATTGAAGACCTTGAGGATTTTTTTAGACATTTAAATGCACATCTCTTTAATCTACATTATTTAGCTTTCATTGCAAAGATCTCCAATACCTGACATCCTGCATATCCAAATTTCCAACTTCCATACAGACCTGAGGCAGCAGACATGGGATAGCCGATACTACTGACCCCAATGTCAGTGACAGCCAGGTTAATGATAATTGCATTTGTGGGTGTCCGAAGTTCCTTGTACTTAATGAAGATGCCCAGAACTGTTATGTTGCTGAGAATACTTATCACACCTGAGAACATACACAAAAACAGCATACACTTTCATTTAAATGTTTAAAAGTAATATCAAGGGCCGGCCAAGTGGCGCATTGGTTAAGCGCTGGTTTTGGGATGCCAGCGGCCCCGGTTCGGATCCCACATGAGGGACAGTGACACTGCCCTCTACAGCTAACAACAGCTCCACCTGGAGCTGGGCTGTGCGAGCCCCGGTAATGGTGTGGGCTGCAGCCCCTGCTGCAGTGGGCTGCCATAGGCTACAGTGAGTGGCCCGCAGCCAGCGTGAGCGGCTGGCAGCCAAGCGTGAGCTGCCAATAGCCGCGGTGAGCGACATCCAGAGGCCAGCGACCGATCTGCCTCATCCGGGAAGAGCGCAATGACGATACCAACAGTGAAGCAACATTCTCCGCAACTAAACTGAAGAACAAAAAGACAGCAACTTGTCTGTTCCCCTTCCCCGATTCCCCAACACTGTTCCCCTCCACCAATTCCCCAATAAAATCTTTAAAAAATAATAAAATAAAATAAAAGTAATATCAAAATTAAATAGTTAAACCCCTTCAAAACATAGCCAATCTCTTTCAGTTCATTTATTTGAAGAGTTTCAGCTCTTCTTACAACTAGATTAATATCTTCACAGCCCTCCTGTGAAACAGCAATAGGAAAATTAAAGCAATCTGCCAATTGCATAAACCAGCACTGAAGGCTAGTTTTTAATGTCATGGCTATTAATGACTGTCTTTGAAATGGCCCCCTTGTCTTTCATGATACCAGTGGGACCCTCATCTTTTTGGCAGCTGAGCTTCCTCCTCCTCCTCCTGCCTGAGGCCCAAGACTTCTTTCCCTGTTGTCTCCCTTCTCAAGCCTCAACTATCATTACTATCCCACAACCTCTTCTGTCACTTTCCAGCCCTGACCCATGCTCCAGTTCCATACCTCTTTTCATTCAATTAATTGCCATTAAACATTTATTAAGTATCTATGTGTGTAAGATCAAATGACTGTTCCAATATTACTTGAAGCTTAACATGCCCAAATTGGAGTTTTTCATCCAAAACTCTCTCTCTCTCTCTCTCTCTCTCTCTCTCTCTCTCTCTCTCTCTCTCTCTCTCTCTCCAAGGTTTGGCTACCCAGAGAGGAAGTTAGGCTGGCTTTCAGGTATATTGAGAAGTCTCAGAGGTCATCACCCTCGTCAAATTCCCAGTCTGGGATCTGACTCTTAAACTTGCCCATGCAGAAACTCAATGTTGTTGGTTCCCCAGAATTGGGTGAACTTGGGTAGAGAGATGACTGAACTTCTTAATCAGAATGCCAATGTATTAATTTACATTGAGGAAGACTGCTGAGTGGACAAGATGTGCGTGTTTGCTTAACACCCCCCACATGCTGCAAAGGATACGCAACTTTCCTATAGCCCTGATGTGAGCCATACTAGGTCCTAACAGTGAGGGAGGGGGACGGATAGACCAATGCTAGAGCCATTACTGGATCCCTAGGGGCTAAAGGAGCATGAGCAACACAAGAAATAGAGTTGCGTTCACTGTGGTGAAGAGAAACTGGTGAGCAGCAGCAACGCCCCCCCCCCCCCATTGTCTGACAGAGGGAAGGTTTCCAGGCACCAGCACGAGAAAGGATCAGCTAAGGGAAAACCTCTGAGATTGGCAACTCAGTTAAAACGGTTTATCATCCTGTTACACTAATCTTCCAGGTTCCTGCTCTTTCCCCCTCCTGCTGCTGGCAGAAGGAGCTTGCTACAACATCGAATTAACCACAGCTCTTTTCCCCAAACTTCAGTACTCTCTACTCTGTGAGACAAAAGTCCCAGCCTGATATTTCAGGCTCTTGGCCTCAATCTGTTTTCACCCTTTCCAAGCAAATTTCCACACTTGTCAAATAAACCCTCCATTCTAGTTATTTATCAAACATACCAGACTTGTTGTAAATTTTGACTCATATTTCTCCCACTTGAAACATCCTACTTTCCTCCATCTATCCAAATATTACCCATCCTTCAAAATTCTGTTCAAGCCCAGTTCTGCCCCAAAGCCTTCTCTTCACAGAACACTCTCTTCTCTAAATTCCCAAAGAACTTGCTTATATTACATGTAACCTTATGTGATGATATATTATTTAACTCTTTTATGTATTTCTAATTTCCCCATGTATACAGAGTGTCAAAAAAAATGTATACACATTTTAATACAGATAACAAGAGATGAATACAAGTCATGTGTATACATTTTTTGGCACCCCCGGTATTTCAGGCTCCTAATGATTTCTGAGTTTTTTGACTAAGTGACATATAGCAGATTTAATAAACAGACCACAACTAAAACTCATATTGCTTAATTTCTATTAGTCGTGCAAAGCATAATTAAGGCACAAGGACAGCAAATTTAATGTTTCTTTGGCTCTATTTTTAGCATCTAGTTTTGTAGCATGTATACAGAACCTATTCCAAAAAGCTTAATGAACTGAAGAAATTTTTGGGCTTGCTTCAAATCTGATGATTTAAAAAGTCAGATAAAACCCAGGGCAGTAAGTTGCTGCCTACCAAGTGTACAACCAGGACAAAGTAACTGTAGTGAGAGGTCTTAGGTATACTGGGTGGGGTGAGGTAAACAATTTAGCACTTTTCTCTGTTCTCTGCCGCTGTCTCAAGCATTCACTACCCTCGCTGTAGGTGTTTTCTAATGAATAGACAATGATCATCTAATAGTTAGGTCTAAATTCATTTAATTTCCCCTTGGTTTCTGTAACTTTTCTCCAATTTCTTTGGCAGACCCTTCTTCCTGGCCTCTCATCCCTACCTTGTTAACTGTGCACTGTCCGAGTTTCTATCCTAGACCACCTTTTTTTTTCTCACATTCAAAACATACTCCGAGTGATTTCCTACATATCCAGGGCTTTATGCTGATACTTTCCAGATCAATCTCATATAATTCAAATCTATGTGTCCCAGCTTTTTACTGGACATCTTTCAAACTAAACCCGGGAAATTTTCCTGCCTCAAACCTGTTCTTGACCAGGTGTGTTCCTATCTTGGGGAATAGCTTTGCCATTTATCCAGAACCCCAAAAAGGAAACCTAGCGGTCATCTTTGATGCTCCCTCTTCTCCTCCATTCTGCACATCCAACTGTTGATTCTAACTTCTAGCTCTTGAACGTGTCTACAGCCTTCTGTCCCCACTGCCACTACTCCTTCCTTAGGCTTCCCTAATCTAACCATGGTCCCCTAGCTACCACTACACATTTTCCCAAAATGCAAAATGAATCATATCACTCAGTGATTCCTATTGTCTTTACAACTTAGGTGGCTCTTCATGACCTGGTACACAGCCATTCTCTCCACTCTAATAGCTCTCACCCTTCATTTTATAATTAATTCATAATGAGTTTATTTCAGACTTAATCCACAACACCGGCTTGCCTCCCAGCCTTAATTACAGAAAAGGAAACTGCTCAAGTTGGTAAAAGTTTGGAAGAGCTAAAATCTCAGAGAAATAGTAACTTTAAAATTAAATTCAAAATGAAAACTCTAGGCTCTTGGTAAAAGTGACAAAATAAATGCTTTGATTGAGCTTTTTTTCCTCATAGTTTTGGATTTGATTTGAAAGTTTAAGTGGTTTTGTTAAAGGGAAAAAATTAGGGGAACTAAAGAATAAATGTTTCAACAAAAGCACAAAGAGGTAGATATGCTCCCTTCAGCTCAACTACCAAAAACACAAACAACACATACTCATAGCATTCCTTGATAAAACAGACCCCTGTGGTTATAATGTGGGGGCTCTAGAACCAAAATGCCCAAGTTCAAATTCTGGAATAAATACTGAGTAGATGTGTGTGTTGGGCAAGTTCCCTACACTCTTCATCTGTGTAAATGGGGGAAACAAAATGAATTTGCTTACTGAATTAGTATAAGAATTATTCTGTTCATGTAAGTGTTTAGAACGGTTGATATGCCAACTATTCAAATAATGAAAGTAGTAACAGCAGTAATGGGGGTGGTGGTAGCAATTATCTGAGTCATGGTAATATAATAAGATCATTATTATTAATGCTGCAGAGGTAAGAACCAGAGAGAACATTTTCTTAACAGAAAATTTTCTTTGCAGGCTATTTTTGTAACCATATCAAAAATGATAGCTTTTCTTGGTCATCTACAAAAAACTAAATCAAAAGTTAGTATACAAAATATTTCTACGTAATTGTAGTACAGAGGTTTGCTCTTTAAGTAGCATAGAGTTGCAACAACAACGAAAAATCAAAACTAGAACTTGTCCGGTACTTATCATACAGAGGTATTCAAATGAACAAGTTAGCATATCACTAAAATTTACAAAAATTAACTGAGGAACCACAATTTCTGGCACACAATACTCTAATTGTAAATTACTGGGAAACTAATAAATTATAAATAAACTGGGTACAGTAAAATTTGTTATGCTTTTCACTCTGCTTGGGAATATATTTGAAAATTTTCATACATCAATCCAAAAATAATAACCCAATAGTTACTTCTAAAATGCATTATTGAGCATAGTTGAAAATTAAATGACTAAGTATAAAACATATACCACAATTCAACCTATACATAAAGAAGATAATCAGAGAACTTCTATTGTCATTTTCCCCGTCTTTTTTTCTTAATCCAACATATGCATCAATGACTGTGTATGTGGGGAGGAAGAAACAAGTATTCGTCCAACACCTACTGTGTTACTTAGATGCATTTATGTGTCATTTAATTTCACTCTTCACAATAACTGTGACAAGTAGCTTATTCTTATCTCTGTTTTACAGATAAAAAAAATAGCACAAAAAGGTGAAGGAATTTGTATACTGTTGCAAAGATACTAAATGATGAAATACGAAGCTCAAGGGTTTTTCAATATAGCATTCTGAAAGAGCTGAATTTTCACCCTCTGTCCTCAATAACAACACACTTTGCTCTCTCTCTTTATGACTTTTTCTTTCGAGGACCTTTCAATCTTAACTAGATTCCAACACCAAGGACAAAACTACGAAAAGCATCTATAATAGTGAATGACATAAAAATACACTTTTGACATGGTACACAGTCTTCCCCAATAAAAACTTAACAATGTAATAACCAAATATATGATTATAAAAGAATTATTCATTTTATAGAAAACCTTTCGCAGCCCCACTTAACTGCTCTCACAATCTGTGACATTAACCATTACCAACGCTTTCATTTATCCTCTCACCTACATTCTCTTACTTGATTTTTATAGCCAGGAAATAGAGCAAGTGTCATCATCCTTCTTTACATGAGCACCCCAACTCTGAAAGGATAAGTGACTTCTGGATGTTGGCTAACAATATGGAACTTGAAACACTATCTCTAAACCCATGCTTTTCCTAATACCTTATGTTGAAAACTTTTGCTTTTCTTCACCCATTTGAAAGCAAAATTGTTTAGTGGAGTAAACATACATACCTGCCATAATCAAGTAAGCTGCAACAATATTGTGTTCAGTCTGTGAAAAGACGGAGCCATCTTCACTTTTAAAGTTTGAACTATTGCCTAAATTATTCCTTAGCATTTTGGAGGGAAGATATTGAGACAGCCTTCCTTATAAGAGCCTTCAATAATTATGAAATGTTATTAATGCCAGTGAGGGAAGAATTTTCAGGACCAATCATTTCCACTTAAGAGACCTCAAAGAATGGCCTTTTCATAGAGGCCCTCCCTTAACAATTGTGATTGGGCTAAAGAGGAAAGGATTTTAATTCCCAGAACAAGGGAAAAGCTTATTAGCAAAATAAAAATACCAAGCCACACATTTTAACCAATTTAGGCATCAGCCTTATATCTAAGGAGATTAATAAGTGCAAACATCCCATCTAAACAATAAACCAACTTAGAAATTTCAGTGCAGGAGCTGAGTTAACTGCTCTCTGCTGGAAATCAGTTCTGAAGTTAAGAGCCAGACTTGGTCCTCTAAAACCATTCAGATTAAAGTCCCTGTTTTCGGTGGTTGACCCTTTCAAGTTTTTTTCCATTTCGGTTCCTTTTGTTTTTTCCACAATAGAGATAATAAAGAAGTAATCTCCACCCATGCTTCCAAATCTCACACCCACAAAGGTAATAATATTACTTGGTATATATTCCTTATGCCTTTCTTTGCTTATACAAACATATATTCACATAGGGTTTGAGGTTTCTCTCACTTTAAGTAAAAATGGGGAGATATTCATATATAAAATCATTCTGCAACTTGTTTTCCCCTATAGCCTTATCATAAGTCCCAGGTCTATAAACCTAAGTCTAAGTTATTAATAGCTATATATTTCATAGCATTGATATAGCATGATCTACTTCAAAATCCACGTCAGTTAATTTACCCTACACTGATATGTACAAGTAATTACCTGATAATAATCGTAGCATGTCTCAGTCAAGTATCTGGATTTAATCATTCATTTGTAAAGTACAGGGAAATTCTAATATTCTGGACCATCTTGTCATAACTCAAAAACTGGGTTACATAAGTGGGTTACAATCTAACATTCGTTAGAATAAGATATCCCCAACACCTCTTTTTATCCATATTTTTTATGCCATGTAATATTAAAATCTGATTATCAATAGCGAATTTCTTAAAATGAGTAACTTTAGAGAAATGCTAGATGCATCAGTTAACAGTGTAAGCATATAACAGAACCACTAGAGGGCTATATTTGCCCATTTAATTCTATAAATTTTAGAAAGGTATAACAGGAAGGGAATCTGGGGAATCCTTTTGCCTCAATTCTCTCAGCGATATATAAACTGATGAAGTTGAACCAACTTGGCTAACCTGTTCCAGATCTAACAACTACCAGAACTCAAATTTTTCTAAAGTAATACTCCAGAGTAGCTAAAGTGAATTGCATCAGTATTCTAATGCCAAAATATTTTCAAATAACCCCAAAGCAATGAACATAATACCTAAGTAGAACTCTCCCTTTTAAAAATCTGTGGGTTGTTGGGTTTTAAATTTTTTTTTTTTGCATTCCGTATTGACTGAAACAAAAAATTTATGACTAGGGCCAGCCGAGTGGCGCAGTGGTTGAGCGCTGGCTTGGGAAGCCAGTGGCCCCGGTTCGGGTCCCACATATGAGGGTCAGTGACACTGCCCTCAAAAAAAAAAAAAAAATTTATGACTATGCTTTGGAGCATAGTCCCTTCCTCTTCTATAATGAATTATACCTAGTTGTAGCATCCACTTAAACTTTCCAGAAATAACTATTTCTAAAAAACGAAGAATGATTCCAAAGATGGCCAACTATCTGCTGTAGATAAGTTTTACAGATATGAGGGTGGTAGGTGCATTCAAAGTACTTATTCATGCTTCCTTCATGAGTGATACAGAAAAGCTACATTGGGATGAGGCTTAGAATACTAAGAAACATAACTATTTCAAATCAAAATGTTTTCATAGCTCACAATTCTTTAATTTCATAAAACTTCAACTGCCTAAAGTCAATCAATCCTCTTTTCATAAATCTTCCCAAATTTTCAGGAATACCAGGAAACATTTGCTTATATTCCAATAAATTACTTAATTGCTAAGGCAATAAGTGCATTTTAACATGATGCAATCAGAATGTTATTCAGTTAAAATTCAAAAGATTTAATATATGCATAATCATCTAAATATCTTTTACAATGGAACCCAGTGATACCACAGTACCAAATTCATTAACATTAGGCTCCCTAAACATGTGAACCTGATTCAAAACTAAATGTACCAAAGGAAACCCAGAAAGAACTACTATAAGGAAGAAAAGGGAAAAATAAGATGTGGAAATAAAAGTTTAAGGGCCGGCCCAGGGACGCGTTGGTTAAGAGCTGGCTTGGGACACCAGCTCTGAGCAGCTGGGCCCAGGTTTGGATCCCACAATATGAGGGCCAGTGACACTGTCTTCTACAGCTAAGATGGTGAACAACAGCTCCACCTGGAGCTGAGTTGCCATGAGTCGCTGACAACGGTGTAGGCTGCAGCCCCTGCTGCAGTGGGCTGCCATAAGCTACAGTGAGCTGCTGGTAGTCAGCGTGAGCTACCAATAACCGCTGTGAATGGCCATCCAGAGGCCGGCGACCTATCTGCCTCACCAGGAAGAGCACAATGATAATACCAACATGGGCCAGTGAAGCAACGTCCTCCACAACTAGACTGAAGAACACAAGGACAGCAACTTGTCTGTTCCCCTTCCCTGATTCTCCAATGCTGTTACCCTCCCCCAATTCCCGAATAAAATCTTAAAAAAAAAAAAAGAAATTCAAAGATGGCCAATGACCAAAAAATATACGTAAGTAAAAGGTGAAATCTCCAAGTGGTTTATCTACCAACCTATACACTATTTCCATCATAGCTATTTTAGACTTTTGTTAATGTTAAAAAGTGTTGGAATGTTACACTATTATCTGTCCTTGGGACAATGCCATGGCATCTCTAGTGGTTGTCATGTAATATTTTACAAACCAAGAGTAGAAACCCTGCCTCTAACTCTTACTGAAAATTTCAACGCGAGGATTCTAAATCAAATAGCCTCCTTTCTCATGTTGTAAAAGGACAGCTCCTTCTACCTATGAAACAGTAATTTTCAATGTATTTGTTCATCATATATATTTACAGCCCACATATTTTCTAATCCTGCTGCAATCCCATTCATCAAAAACAGTAAGAAAAAACACAATATTGACATAAGCAACACTATATGCTACTCAAACGAACATTCAAGAGCTAACTAAGTATTATGTTAGAAAATTCAGGGGAAAAAAATGGCAACATCATTCCTTCTGAGAAAACACATGTAATGGTCCCACAGAGGAAATGGTCCCATCTCACAGTATTCTAACTTGGTATCACAGTTACTTCTCATTGATACTCCACTAGCAACAGACACCCAAACCAATTTCATTTCTGATGTCCCAGGAACCTGAACATGAACAGGCAATCAAATATTTATGTACAGTGAATAACATCTTAAATATTTAGAGTCCCTTTAAAAAAGTAAAATAACATTCAATAAAACTCAACATTCTATCTATATTGAATAAGAATTAAACACTTCAGAAATACCTTGAACTTTAGTTCTCACTTTGAACAGAGTTCTCCCAACTTTACTAGATTCATAACCAATACTAAAATTTTCTAACCATTTATTAATTGCAATTAGAGAGGCTGCTTTGCTAACACACAGAAGGAAAATACAATAAAAGGTGATAATGTTCTTGTATACAAAAGGCAAACATTTTGAAAGGGGTGTTTCTATAAATAATTGCTCCATTAGTCAATTTTTAAAGATCAGTTATATATGGAACTAAATCATTTTTTCTATGTGAAGGCAACTGGGTTTAAGCTTTAGTTGTTCATTTTAACTTCAAAAATAGCTCTGGTTTAATAAACACAGCTCTAAATAACTTAAAGGAATAAAACATTTTATTTTAAAAATTCATATATGCTGCAAATGAAAATTGTCCATTTACTAAGCAACCACAATTCCATGCATTATACAAAACATTGAAACACTTGTTCATACTCTTTTAGAGCAAAACTGCCTATTCTGTTGCATTGTTTGACGATGTGGACATGTACGTGCCACTGTTACAGTTCACGACTTGCTCAAGAAACAAGTTTCTGATTCATAGAAGTAGATCACACAGGATATCGCAGAAATCAGCTGAAGTTTCTGGCAATTGTTATACTTAATGTCCTCTCCCTGATTAAGAGAAAATGAAAGTATTAAGGTTATAGAAAAATGAATCTTTAATAGTATTATTACCCAAATCTCAAGTTTAAAAACAGCATTGGTTCTTGTTATGTTTAGCAACCCTACTTTACCAAATTTAACTATCATTCATTCATATTACACCGTTTTAATTTTCAAATTAAAAATACAGCAAAGTAAATTAGAAGTAGGTGAAACAAATTCAAAGTGAAAAGCAAGGAAGAGTGACATAAAATGAAGCTATAAATTAGGGTGGAACAAAGAACACATGGTGTTCTATATATACTTTCTGGCAAATCAAAATACAATTTAAAATGTTAGACAATACCACGTCTGGAAATTCAGTATTTAAAAGTTTTTCTGCACACTCACCTCTGAAACCACCACTGCCGCCTCTCCCTCCTCTGAAGCCCCCACCTCTACCTCCTCCTCCTCTCGCTCCTCTAAAACCACCTGAAGATCAAGGAGACATTTATTAAATAACGGCAGTTTATCATATTCTGATAAGCCTACAAATATCAACACCATTCCTACAATTATAAAGAATAAACACATACATTATTTTATCTTGCAGAATTTTTTGTAAGATAAAAATGGAGAAACTGTAGTATTTTCCCAATTGAGTACCAGGCTAAAACCCAAATTACACCTTTTTAAACACGGATTCTGTTTTATAATGAATTAGAGAGGCTTGTTACGTTAAAGCTGGATTTAGCCCTAATGTTAATATATGAGTGCCTTAGCTTTTGGTTATGGTCAATTCTCTTTTGATGGAACAAAGGCTTTTATCCTAAGAACAAGGGTGGGCGACATGGTGGTTTTGCCCTGGGGCTGCTAAAATAAACACAATGTTTGGGGCTGCACATGGATGGTGACTGATGCACATGTTCACAGACCCTGAAATTTTAAAATTTTATTAAAGTATTTTTTTCTATTACTCAACACATATCGGCTTCCTATTTCAGTCTTCATTTTTATGTTATTTTGGGGGCTAACTTTGTATAGAATGATGAATTATAAAAGAGGAAATTGTAAAATGAAACAAACATACACTTCCAAAATACTGGTATAAAAATATAAAGGTTTTTAAAACAATAGACTACAGTTGTGCATTTTTAAAGATTATATATGAAACTAAATATATAATAGGAATAAGGGAATCTCCCTTCATCAAATTTTTGGGGTACTCCCAAAAATATTTAAGAAAGAAATACGTTCAGATCTGTTAAAAGAGTATCTCCTAGCTATCTAGACCCAAAAAAAGTATATTTATGGAATGAAATGATAATTAAATTGAGAGGCAAAGGTGAAAACAGTTCTCTCTTTTCTGACCCAGTAACAGAAGCTTTCCAACCCCAATTCTCAACTCCTCTTCCTTACCACTTGGCTCTGCCCATCATCTGGTCACCTACCCACACCATTCACTGATCTAAGCATGCCCACCGCAGCACCCAACCTCATCCCCAACCCTGCTCATCACCTACCGCCCAAATGAGGAACACACCAAAGCTCTGGGGAAATACTTATGTCAAAAAACTGAACTCAAAGCAATTAATTTATTGCCAATGGTCTTTGACATGACATTAGAAAATACAGATTTTATTTCTGGGCCGCCAATTGTTTGATTAGGGCAAATTAACTTTTGTAAACCTCTACTTCCTCATCTATAAAAGAAGGATAGCACCTACCTTGCAAAGTTTTGATGACTATTAAAAGAATATACTTAGATATTAAGAGAATATTTGACCAGCTCTCAGCACAGTCAACACAATGATACTAAATTCGTTATGATCTTATACTTTATAAAATGCCCAATAAAATATGAATAACCCAAAGAAATGAAATCCCTCAAAATTATACTTTATTAGATTTTCAATTAGATTCAATAAAGTTATTGAAACTAAGCATTACTACTATGGCAATCTGCCAAGATCTGAAAATAGCTTTACTAAATAAATAAACATACATAAAGGTTTGCCTATACACACAATTTAACTGCACTATATGAATGAGCTGCAATTTTAAAATCTCAATAGAAAACTTCTCCCACAAGTAACTTACCGCCTCTACCACCTCTGCCAACTCCTCCTCTGCCTCCTCCTCGACCGCCCCTGCCACCACCTCTTGGAGGTCCCTTCTCTCCTGGAGGTCGAGGTAAAAACCTCTGCAGTGGCAGCAGCTTATATGGGTCTATATAGAACTGGAAGTAGAACAGAAAACATGAGTGTGATGACTTGGGGATAATATAGTGGAAGCACGAGAACCTACACACTAAACTCAAAACAGCCTGGGCAAGGACTTAAGTTTCTTTGTGCCTTAGTTTTCTGATCTGCAAAATCAAAGTAATATAGTACCTACCTCACATAGTCCTTGTGAGGCTCAAAAAAGTAATGTAGATAAAGCACTTAAACTTTGGCACACAATAAGCATTACATGCATATAAACAGAAACCAAGACCAATTCAATCTAATTTCTCCTTAGAAATAGATAATGCCTTCCAAAAATTAACTGTATTTTCACTCAACAGAACTGCCATAAGAAAAAAGAAAAGTATTAAAATTTAGAGTTAAAATCCAAAATAAAGCATTGACATACTCGCTATTTCAAGACTTTAATAAAGGATCAAATCAGTAACTTCTTACTGAACAAAGTAAGTAATGAAGGATTTGTAGAGACTACACCCACCCTATATTTAGGGTTAAAGAGGACATTTTTCACAATAATGAAATATAATGGGGTATATTTCATAATTTTACACAAAACACGAGGGTTTCAAAACTATAATGTATTACTTATAACAAGATGGCTGAATCTTTAGCTATCACCTTATCACTTTTGTGCCCTTCCAAGCCCATCCTCAAAAATATCGGTTAGCTCTGCACTCACTGTCCAATATGGCAACCACTAGCCACATGTGGCTATTTAAACAATTAACAATTAAAAATTCAGTTCCTGAGTCACACTAGCCACATTTCAGATGCACAAAAGCTACAAATGGCTAATGACTACCATATTGGGGAGAAATTTCCATCATCACAGAAAATTCAACTGGACAGCATTGGTCTAGAGACTATTATAATAATCTAGTCTGCAGAGAGAGTCAGAATCTGAAGGATGTAGAAACAAGAGGTACAATGTATCAATTTAGAATCTGTGATTTAAACACGCACATGCACGCACGAGTGCACACCCACACACATATTCCCAAATACATAATGCTGTGAGCAAAGGCAGGCATCCAGATCAAACATAAGTGGTTACTACAGGCAAATTCTTTTTGCCGGATCACCAAATGAGAAGCCTGGCTCTTTGGCCCACGGGAAGCGGTGTGAGTTCCCAGTGGGTACTTGTCAGGGTTTCTCCAGCCAGACACCATCTGCTAGCAACGAGGCAGTGCTCCCATCTTACCTCCTATCCCACCTGACTTCTGGGCCCACCATGCCACTGGCACCAGGACCTGTTGACCTCCATGTTGCTAAATCCAATCAACACTTTACAACAGCATTTTGCAGAAGTTGAGCACTTGTGATACCATTTTTATGACACTCTCCTGGTTGCCTTCTCCTTTATTGGCAGTTACTTCTCAGTCTCCACTAACAGATATATAAATTTAAGAGGTGCCCAAAGCTCTTATCCTCTCATTCTTTCTTCCTAGACTGTATCATATACTGTCTGTACAATGTCAACTTCCCAATTCTATCTCTAGCCCATCTTCCTTTGGGCTCCTATGTGAATATCTCACAGGTTCTTCAAACTTACTATGTCCAAAACTGAGCTCATTCTCTTGCCCCAATTCTTTTCTTCTCCAGTGTTGCCCATTTCAGAGGTGGTGACACCATCCATAAAGAGGCTGAAATCTAGACATCTGAAAGATGGTGCTAATTTTACTTCAACAACTCATCAATTACCAAGACCTATAAGACCTATCCTACTTCCTATCTCTCTCATAAATAATCCATTGTTATCCATTTCCATTGTCGCAGTCCTAGTCCAAAACATCTCTTCCAGGACTAATGCAGCAGCCTCCAACCTGGCCACTTCACATACATTCCTATTTCCCAGGGTGCTCTTATATTTTCCCAGTGCTCTTTTGAAGTATAAATTGAACTGTATTTTCCTAATATTTAAAAACAAAACTAAAACTAAAATCTAAACTCTTTCCCATGACCTAAAAAAACCTTAAGCAATCTAGCCCCTGCCTGCCCCTCTAGTCTTAATTCACAACTTTCCCTCTCCATCTAAATGTTCAGTGTCCAAACTATACTTCCACCTTTTTCAGATCCTTCAGGAGGCCAGTCTCAGAGACTTGCAGTTTTCTCCACTTGTAATGCACTTCCTGCTCCTCTCTGACTAGCGCAGGGGTCCCCAAGTACTAGCCTAACTAAATATTGGGTTGTCAGAAAAGTCATGACGTATTTTTTCTATGTTTTTCAAAGGTCATTTATTTATATAAAGAACAAAGATCAATGACATATTGCCAGTTTTGTTCAGTAACCTTTTGCCATCTTTCAGTGAGCTTCATAATCCTCATTCATAGAAGGACCTGTCTTTATTTGCAAAAAACTGATTTACAGCCTCATCTGAATTGAACATTATATCATACAAGGAGTTTTGAAGAGAGCGAAACAAGTGGAAGTCTGACAGCACTAGGTCAGGCGAGTATGGTGGGTGTGGCAACACATCCCATCCAAGCTCCACTAATTTCTGACAGGCGATCGAACTTGTGTGTGGTCTCGCGTTGTTGCGATGGAACACAACTCCTTTACACTTAACGAGCTCTGGACGTTTCTGGATGATGGATTCATTCCAACTGTCCAATTGCCAACAATACACATTCAAATTGATTTTGTTCCTTGGTAGGAGCTTGAAACACACGACACCTTTAAAATGCCACCACACTGAGAGCATAACCTTCCTCTGATGAATGTCTGCTTTTGATGTCATTTGAAGTGAATCATCACGTCAGGACCAAGATTGTTTATGCACCACATTGTTGTCAGCAATCCACTTCTCATCACGTTATCAGTCGCTTCAAAACAGGATCGTTTTCCTCACGATTAATGAGCATATTGCACATGTTTATAGGCACCATCAAATGAACTTCTTTGAGTTCATGCGGAACCCAAATATCAAGCTTGCTTACGTATCCCAGCTTCTTCAGGTGGTTGTGAACGCATGAATGATGGATGTTCATTGTTTCTGCAATCTCTCTCTTGTGTCGTGTAATGTGGGTTTGACTCGATCAATGCTTTTGTCATCACCAACCTCGGTGGGCCTCCCTGACCGAGGAGTGTCATTGAGATCAAAATGACTAGCACAGAATTCTGTGAATTTGTTGGCACTGATGTTCTTGTAGAGCACTGTCACTGTAAACTTTATGCAACTTTTCACAAGCTTGACGCATTCTTCCCTTTATGGAAGTAAAACAGTAAAATATGGCAAAAATGCAGTTTGATCTTCCATCTTCAACTTGTAAAATTTCCAAAACTCAACCAAATCGCTCAATTTTTTTAAAGAATGAAGCTAGAACTGTCAGCTGTCAAATGACATAGCAGTAACATAGATGGGAATGACTCTAGTACTTTCAAATATGAATTAGTGCCTTCTGTTGCAAACATGCGTCATGACTTATCCTACAACCCAATATATCAAAGTTATCCAGGAGCTTTCCTTTTCAAAACTGAATCCTGGGCCCTACCTATGACCTACTCAGTCAAATTTCTAGGTGTGGAACCCAGAAATACATCTTAAAAGCTACCCCAGATCATTCTGATGGGCAGCCAGGTTTGGGAATAACTGCTAGTCAACTTGCAGGTCTCAGCTCCAAGCTCAATTCCTCAGAAAGCCAATACACTAAATTTGGTCTCACTACTAACATTCTCATAGCAACCTGTATTTCTTTCATAGCATGAATCATGTTACTCAAATATTTGTGAAATCATTTAATATCTGACTTCTCCCAAATAATGTAAGTCTTATAATTTAATGTTTTTACTTAGAATGTTTGATCATGCAAGGCTTTTCAATATGAGTTTTACATCAACTATAAAACATACTTCGCAGTTACAGAATTTGCTAATATGAGTAAAGGATGCTTTATGAAAGTCTATTAAATAAATACTCTTAAAGACAAGTTCAATGTCTGAAGTATAGGCTATCTCAATTTAAGAGGTTCACTGGTCATATATTGAGGGAGTTTCAAGTGCCCTAACCAGGACTGCCGTGAGTAGGGCATTCACTTAAACCAATGATCCTAGGTATCATAAGCTTGACTCACCTTCTGCAGTTTTTTAAAGGACGATGCCTTCATGTTTTCTGACAATTTAACTGAAAAATACTATTCATTTTATTAAGGAAAAAGCAATTAAGATCAAAGAAGTTAACCTTCTGAATTCATGTGTAACTTTAAGAACAAGGTTACAATAGATGGAAATGTTTAGGAAAATAAGAAATGAGTTTCTAAGAGGATCTTCCAATTCCACCAGTTGCTCCACCATATCCAAAGCGAAGTACCTCAATCCTGCAGCACTTATCCAAATGACAATCATTTTTAAAACCTTCCCCAAAGGGCCTTTCTTTTCAAAATATCATTCTCCTCTCTTGATTCTCCTTTTTGGTCCAATTTTAGCCTTACTCTGTCCAATTTAATGAAACAAGTTTAATTCAATCAAAACTTAGCTCCAGAAAAAGCAAAGAGTAACTTTTCAATGAGATCACTAGGCCTTCCAATTACAAAGGATACAAAATCTCTAAGTTGTCCAAATATTTCATCCACTTTTCCAATTTGTTCTTTGTTTTCTAAATAAACTGGAGCATTGAAATAAGGCACCTTATTTTCATCTGTGGTACATTTACAAACTATGTCATCTTCACAGGGATGCAGGAACTCTCCTAATACTGAAATAGGACAAGAAAACATTAAAATATAAAACAATTTCAAATGATAATGACCAACCTCTTCTGGAAGCTTTCTTCTTGGTTACCTGGGGTTTCACCAATTCTGTTCTCTTTAAGGCAGAAAAGACCTAGTGGGTTCCTATACCAACTCCACAACATACTAGCTATGTGACCTGGGGTTAAGGGTCTCATCTTCTCCTTGCTTCACTGTCCTCATCCTTAACATAGGACTAATAACTGTTCCAACACCTAACACACAGGATGGTGAGGACTGAGTACAATAACAAATGTCAAATGCTTAGAAAAGTGCCTGGCACATTGAGACCACTGAATAACAACTATTATTATTTGATCAAACACTATGTTGCATTTTACTGTCTATTTCTCCTTTTCCCCAATCGCTAACTATAAAATGAGTCTTTACTGTTTTCTCTTTTTCTTTCTTTTTATACCTTCCCATTACCACCTCTTCCCCAATGACTCTTCAATATTTTTCAGGGAGGTCTGGAATCTCAAAATAATTACCTGTATTTCTAATTGACTGTCACCTCAAACTAAAATACTTACCACATTCCTACAAAACCACTCTCCATCCCTATTACCTAGGCTCAAAACCTGGAATCTTTTAATAATTCCCAGTATTAGCCAAGTTCTTCTGAGTTTGTTTCCACTGAAATCTCTTTCCCATCTAACCGTTCCTTTTTCTTCTCATTTTCACCATGCTCTCAATGCTTCCCTCATGCATGGACTGCTGCAATGACTCTATCATTACCCTCTTCAAACCATGTTGCATCCAATCTATTGTTTATATTAGACTGGGCTAATTCTTTCGCCTTTTTGATATAGGCTTCTACTGTCAAATCTGTCTCGCTTTCCATGGCTTGATAATTACTCCCAGACTACTCAAATTAGGTCTTTTTATTGACTTCCCCTCTGTAGTTTTCCTTCCAAGCAAAATTTTTTTCTCGCTTCTCTTATGAGTAATGGAAGGCCTGGGCTTTGAGGTCAGAAAACTTGTTTTGTATCTCCAATTTACTGTTCACTGATGGAACTTATTCCTAACTATGACCCTAGGAAAGAAACAACTCTGATCAGTGTTCTTACCTGTAAAATAGGGGATAAAGGGAAACACACAATATGACCTAGTTACTATCTTCCTTTCAGCCCAAACTCAAGTTCAACCTCCATGATGCACGCTAAGGGTCCTTCAGCTCCCTGAATCTCTCCCTTAACTTGCCATTGCATGATTATAAGTCAGTTTACAGCATCTCCGCAGACCTGACTCCCAACCAGGCAGCAACTGCCTTAGCTGAGTTGCTGGAACTTACAGCACCCGACTCCCGGTCAAACTTACTAGTGACACAACCCCACGACCTCCGCACCCCACGCCTGCCCCCACTCCGCTCCCCGCCCCCAAGCAGGCTAAGCGTGGACGCCGACATACACACTACATGTTCCGGAGGTCCTAGGTCTTGGCCTTTGTTAAAGCCTCCGCGACCACCGCCTCGTCCAAATCCTCCTCTGCCGCCGCCGCCTCTGAAATTGCCGCCGCCTCGGAAGTTGCCGCCGCCGCCACCTCGGAAGTGATTGTTGCTGCTGCCGCCGCCGCCGCCGCCGCGATTAAAGCCGCCGCCACCTCCACCACCTCGATGAAAGCCTCCACGGCCTCCGCCTCGAAACGACATGCTCGCTCCTACCTGGTGAGAAACACAGTGAGTGTGCCTTTTGGTCACTGTGGCCTCCGGGTGCACCACCTAACCCCTCTGGGGCTCGGTCAGGACACCCTAAGAAGGTACAGTAATAATAATAGCAACCCTGACACCTAACCCATGGCCAAGCCGCCAGCGACGAACCCGAAGGGAGAGGGAGGAGAGTCGCCGCCCTCCGCATAGTCCTCTGGGCGCCGACCGACCCTCAGCAGCCTCGTCGCCATCGGTTAGTGGTGCCTCCTCCCCTAGCAGGCAGCAAAGTCTTCACGCCGCCGTCCCTTCCTTCCCTCCCCTCTCCCTCCCGCAGCTGCGCTCCGCATCCAGCACGCCCGGGTCCACATGCTCCCGACGGCCACTCACCGGCGCCACGTGCACCTCTGGCCCGGGCGCGCACACCCACCCGCCCGGCACTTCCGGCGCACACGATACGCCTCGGCCACCGTACAGGCACAAAGCGCGGGGGGAGAGCAGAGGAGAGACCCAACACTCGAATCACTTCTTTACAAAAAAAAATAAAAAATAAAAGCAGTTACCGACGGAACCTTTGCAAAACACCCTCCACGCTGGGAGAGTAGCAACAGTATCTAACTTCAACCACTACTTTACCACTTAAGTCAACTTGCCTACTGACGAGCGGAGGAAGTGACGTAAACTAGCGGCGTCCGTTGCGTCGCGGTGTTGCCGGAAGTGCCGCCGCGGCGTTGCCCTTGGAGACCTCCCGGGTGAGAGGTCCGGCCCCTCGCTTAGTGGTCCCGCAGGTGCCTCGTGGATGCCACCTGGCCTGCCTCTTTGCTTTTCGGGCTGTGAGATGATTCCCCTCGCCCATCAGTTCGTTGCCACCTCCAGCCCACGCCTGAGGAGTTTTAAGCCGTGCTGTGCCCAGAGGCGGATGTGGTCGCGTCCACACTCAGTAGGCGGGCTTGTCTGCATTCTTGCGAGTCGCTTTTTCCGTGTGTTTTGTACTACGCGTGGTTACGGGCTGAGCGTGCTATGGTTTCACTAGTTCAAGGGAGGAAGGAATACATGCGCGCGCGCGTGTGCTTTTAAAGAAGTTGTGGTATTGGATAGAAAGCCAAGCCATAGTTTTATGGTTTGCGCCTGATAGTTGATTAATTTGTCAAGTACGTTTTGTGCTCCGCCAGCCTGTACACCGTCTATACTACAAGCCTTTCGCCCCTTCTTTCTTCAAGCCCTTGATGTCTGACTTCAGCTTCTGCTAAGACGTTTCTTCCAAAGAAAGCCAGTGACCTCCTATTTATTAAATTTGGTCGGTCTCTTTTACACCCGAAGCTTCTGAAACCTTGATATTGGACAGTCGACCTCCTCTGAAGAGTGTGAGGGTTGGTACTGAAGAGGGTTCTTTTGATTTTGAAAGAACTTTTTAAAACTTCACTATGGAAATAGTAGGAATCACAGTCTGTTTCCTACACTAAAGTATAAGCTGCTTGAGAAAATACCTAGCAGTTCTACATATGAAAGGAATTTGATACATGAATTTTCATTCAGATTTGATACATTTACTTTATATTCTATGCCTTATACAGAGGTAGAATTATTCATAACTATCCTGCTCTGTTTTGCTTTGCGTCATTGAACATGAACATTTACATTCAGTGTTCCTCTCCATTTGGAGTTCCACTGATATCTGCAACTCAAGGGTGATGACACCATTGAACTTTTATGGGACCTTCAAGATGACCTGGTGCTCCTTTATTTTTTTACATGAAAGGAGCTGACTTTCAAAGAAAATGAAGTAACTTCCCTAGCTAAATAGAGGGACAACCTAGAACTTTGTATTCTCGCAGTCTTCAGTCCTTTTCTGCCCCCTTCCCCTCCTCTTCCCAGATTGTTGATCATTGCAGTTCTCTGCCCTCATACGATTCTTGGTTTCTGAACCTTTGGGCTCAGACTTTTTAGCACTCTCCTTCTCTATCATCGTTATCACCATCCCACCCCAGCCTTGGTTGCAGTCTCTTTTATTCAAAGCCATCAATTTCTGTTAATTCCTTCTAATGTAGCTTTGTACTGTCATTACAGGCCCACTGTTGCCACTACCAACTTTCTTCTGTTATTCTTACCCTAAATCACCTAATACGTAATCTACAAGAATTAAAAGTACAGAAATAATAGCAGTGAACTACAACATCCTCTCACATTCTGAGCATCTTTGTTGCCTCCAAAGAAATACTTCCAGGCTTAACTTTTCTTCCTCCCATCTGTACTGCTTGTGATGACATTCCTGACCTTACTAAAACAGTTTCCTTCTACCATAGCATCACAGGACCCCATATAGCTCCCCATTTCCTTTAGAAACAAATCTAAAGTAAAATGCCTGCACTGAGGGGCCTTCTATATAATTAATAGTATTTCCTTCCTGTGCTGGACACCTTCCCTTTGCCGCATCAGGCCAGCACCATTGCCTTGTGTCTCTTTCTCTTCCATAGCTGAACACTTCCTGTTTGGGAAAGCTCCATTTCCCATCCACTAGACCAGCCTTTTTCTGTCTTTTTACACTGGAGGAACCCTTGAAATAATTTTCATGACTCAGAAACCCCTGCATAAAAATTTATATATTATATGTAAAAAAATTAATTTATATATAAACATTATATATTTTATATAAAAATGTTATATACTATATATGACATATATATATATGTATTAACATATACATGTTAACATGATCAGCAAGTTTTAGACATAATGACCCAATAATTATCAATGCTGTCTTTTAACTGGTAAAATACATGTAACATAAATGTTACTCTATTAATCATTTTTAAGTGTATAGTTTATTGGGTCCCATTGTTGTGCAACTCAGTGCTCTTTTGAGTAGAGAATGATGTTTCTCTGTGAATATGTTTATTTTTGTTCAACTTATTATCCTAATTCTGTAGTTTTCCCTTCCTCACAAAGGATATCAGTTCTGATGCAAAATGAGCGAGGAAACTTCGGTTTTTCCTTTAATTTAGTAAAGGTTGCAAATTGATTTTAGTGAGCGTTAATCTCTTTATAGACCTATATATGAATAAACGTGTTATTTTTGATAATAAAATAATGAAATGTACCTATTTGGTGTGAAATCTTTGCATGTCTTTTGCTGTGTATATTCTCAATTCTGAGTCGATCTTGAGACTGGCATACGCAGATTTCATTTTAAATCAAATGCAATAATTTCTGTTTTTGTTCTTAATGCCCATTAGACAAGAAAAGGCTTACTCACAAGTAGTTGAAAAGTACAGTAAAATATTTCATTACTTTCCTTTGAATGGCAGAATGCTCTTTCATAGAAATTCAGAACTTGTACAAAGGCAGATCAGTAAATTTCATCTTATGTTTATAACCAACTCACAAAGTTCTTCCTCCTCTCTCAAAAGTCAGGTGTTCAGGCTGAAAAGAAAATTCAGAAAAAGGAGCCCTCATTCAATCATGTGCTTGTGTTGAAAGAGAGGGAAAATACTGTTCAGTGTTCTGCAGTTTCCCCAGGTGCTTTGACCTAAACTTGAGACTTCCTCACGCTCAAGTGCAAGCAGCAGGGGAAATATTTCAAGATTTCTTTCTGCTATTTGATTTTTCCAAAGATTCAATTTTTATTTAAAACCAAGAATCTTGTCATTTGAAATTAAAATATTTTCTCGAGGCCCTTGAAGATATTTGTTCAGCTAGCTCATGTGACGAAAAATGTCTACTCAGTAGGCAAGTTTCTGTTGCCATTCTTGATCATCAAAACATCTGGCAAAATGTAGCCTACTGTTTTCTTTTTTTTTTTTTTTTAAAGATTTTTATTGGGGAATTGGCGGAGGGGAACAGCGTTGGGGAATCGGGGAAGGGGAACAGACAAGTTGCTGTCTTTTTGTTCTTCAGTTTAGTTGCGGAGGATGTTGCTTCACTGTTGGTATCGTCATTGCGCTCTTCCCGGATGAGGCACATCGGTCGCTGGCCTCTGGATGTCGCTCACTGCGGCTATTGGCAGCTCACTCTTGGCTGCCAGCCGCTCACGCTGGCTGCGGGCCACTCACTGTAGCCTATGGCAGCCCACTGCAGCAGGGGCTGCAGCCCACACCATCACCGGGGCTTGCACAGCCCAGCTCCAGGGGGAGCTGTTGTTAGCTGTAGAGGGCAGTGTCGCTGGCCCTCATGTGGGATCCGAACCGGGGCCGCTGGCATCCCAAAACCAGCGCTTAACCAATGCGCCACTCGGCCGGCCCATAGCCTACTGTTTTCTTGAAAGTATTCCCACAGATCACTTTTTAGCTCAAACGTTCTGTTAAAAACCAAAGTCTGTATTAGTTTCTCTTAATGTGTAACAAATTATCCCAACACTTAATGGCTTAAAACAAACATTCTCTTGCATAGTCTCTGTAGGTCAGAAACTCAGGAGCAGTTTAGCTAGGTGGTTTTGATTTAGGGTCTCATGTGGCTGCAGTCAACTGAAGGCAAAACTGCAGATGGACGATCAGTTTCTGAGGTGGCTCACTCATGTACCTAGCAAGCTGATGCTGTCTCTTGCCAGGGGCACCCTGTTCCTTGCCACATGGGCCTATTTACAGAGTGCTTAAGCATTCTCATGACATGGCAGCAGGCCTGCCCCAGAACAAATGATCTCCTAAGCCATAAGATTTTCTGCATGTGGCAGGAGATTTATGTGGTCTTTGTCCAGGTTTCCACATAGTTTTTAAAAATATTATTGAGTGTACTGGCCTTTGATAAGTTTAGCTATCTTTGTAGCATCATCCAGAATTTTTTTATTTCAGCTCCCAGCACCACTTCTGGGAGGAGAGCAGTATGTTGTAAATACATCAGGATTTTCTTTTTTGTGAGAGTGAACCTTCTCAGGGAGCAATGCTCAAATCATTGATCGGGTACCATCAGTGCAGATGCCAACACACTTCCTCTAAGACATACCTTTTGTTTTTAATATGAAGTCAAAACAGTAAATGTATCTTGGCCTTTGTTTGGGGCAGCATTTTATTATTGCAGAAAATTTTTCTTGAATTTCATTAGAGTATACATATCTCACAAATGCTACCATATGACATTTGTTTTTGCATAGTTCTTTTTTTCTTTCTTTTTTAGCTGAGCCATCCTGCCACCTGTTGGCAGCTCAACGGCAACTCAGCTTGGGCTGGCCTTGAACAGCTGTTGCTCAGAGCTCAGCTCGCACTCTTGAGCGAGCTCTTAACCAACTGAGCCATTCGGCCGGCCCTTATTTTTTTTTTTTTTTTTTTTGAGGGCAGTGTCACTGGCCCTCCAATGTGGGACCCGAACCCGGGCCACTGGCTTCCCAAGCCAGCGCTTAACCAATGCACCACTCGGCCGGCCCTATTTTATATATTTTTTACTAGAGTATTTTGAAGTATGCTCCAGATAGCATTCCATCCATAAATCCCGGCAGAGGACTTTTTAAACATAATCACAAACCATTATCACACCTAACAAATGTAATCATTCCTTAGTATCTGCTAATAACAATCCATGTAGAATTTTCCCAAATTATTTCAAAGTGTCTTAATAATTGTTTTTATCAAGTGAAGATCCAGACTATGCTCATGTATTGCATGTGATTGATATGTCTCTTAACTGTCTTTTATTCTTTATCAGTTTCCCTGTTTTTTGTTTTTTTCAAGGCATTTACTTGTTAAAAAAACTGAGTCTTTTGTCTTGTAGAATTTCCCATCCTCTTGCCTCTTGGTGGTATAAACCATGTTTCTCTACCCTCTGTATTTCCTGTAAACTGTTAGCTAACTGCTAGTGAAATCTGGAAAATTGATTATGCTCAAGTTTAATTTTTTTTTCCCCAAAAATATTTCCTATAGCATCACATAAGGAGGCACATGACACCTGGTTGTTTCTCTTTAGTCAATGTTAAGATTGATCAGTGAGATCAGTGCATCAGCCTGATCCATCTACTAGGAAATTCCCTGCCAAATTCACCTGATGGTTTTAGCAGCTATTGATTATCATCACTTAGACCCATTGGTTCATAGGGGTCTGCAAAATGGCGGTATGCTAATTTTATCATTTATTCAGCAATTATTAGCAGAAATAGCTTTCCATCATTTTTAAAATATTTATTGTTATTTCAAGCCTTTATTATTATTGTCCTTTTTTTTAAATTATATGGGACATAAATTCATTTTTTTTAAAATAATTTTTTAAAGATTTTATTGGAGAATTTGGGGAGGGGAGCAGTATTGGGAATTGGGGGAGGGGACCAGCCAAGTTGTTCTTCCATCTTCGTCGTGGCTTCCTGTCCACAGCTCGTGGCCTCTAAGCTCAAGATGCTGTGTTCAATCTTAGCTGCAGGTGGGCATAGCCACCATCCCATGTGGAAGTCAAACCAGCAGCCTTGCTGTTAAGAGCATACGCTCTGAGCCATCCTCTGAGCATATCCTCTGAGCCATCCGGGCAGCAGCTCAGCTCAAGGTGCAGAGTTCAATCTTTAGTTGCAGTTGGGTGTAGCTCACCATTGAACAGGCAATCTTGTTGTTACACCAGCTGAGCCATCCTGTCTCCTGTTGGCAGCTCAGCAACAGCTCAGCTAGGGCACAGCATTCATTGGCCCATGTGGGAATCTAACCGGCAGCCCTGTTGCTCAGAGCTCGCGCTCTAGGCCAACTCTTAACCAGCTGAGCCACTCGGCCGGCCCTATTGTCCTTTTTAATGCTTGTTTCATCTTTGGTTTATGAGAATCCCTTTAGGTTGAGTCCTATGTCTTTTAATACCACTCACTGGCCTCTGATAGCTTTCTTGCTTTCTGACAAAGGATGTCTCTATTTGACTAATACATTTCCTGCCTCAGCCCTTTCTCCAAGGCCTAGCACCCTGAATGCCTTGACAAGACACATATGCTCCAGACGGCAGGAGATAAGGCCTGGCACATCAGTAAAATATTTAGGAAAGCAGTGCCCAGGAACCTGACAGGACATACTTTCTGAAGTAAAAGACAAATTATTTCATCTTGCACTTCCTTACGTAAAGAAGGAAGCATAAAACCTAGTGAGCCTTTTTGAGAATATTTCCTCTAGAGAATATTTGCTTCTGGGTGAACTATTTCACACTGAGGAACACTGCTCTGGCTCTGCCCAAGCAGGAAGGAGTTGTGCAGTTATCCAGCAGACCCTATGGTGTTGGAGGTGTCAGTGGTGGAAAAAACATTGCATAGTGTTTGAGAAATGTCCAATGGGAGAATTGCAACACAGGAACCTAGGGTTGTGGAGCAAGGCCGTGCCATCTGCAGAAGAGAATTGTACCCTTTTTGACGAACAACTTGTTCACCTCTGTACCCTGGTAAATGTGGAATAAGTGAACATGGACACTATGTCACTTTGTGGCCCAAAATGCACATTATGAGCTGGGTCCTATCAGACCCACAAAGCATAAGGTTGAAATGCAAGATGGAAGTGTTACATCCAGAAACAAACACAAACAGGATCAAAGGGCACAAGCAAAGTGTATGAGTAGGTAGCCCAGATTTCCCTTCCCCGCCCCAAGTCCAAACTACTGCACCCGTGCCCCTCTCTCAGCTTACACCCGCGGCTCTATGGGGAATCTGGTATGAGCAGCTGAAGGAGGAGAGAAAAACTCGTGTTTGATTTACAGATGGGTTGACTCCATATGTTGGCACAAGCTGAAAATAAATAGCTGCTCATTATAGCAACACTTAGGAGTGCTTTGGAAAAACAGTGGTGAGGAAAGGTCTCCCAATGGGAAGAGCCATCCATTTGTGTGCAAAAATAAGTGGCTGAATGTTAGACTATAGATGGAATCACAGTGCCTGACCATCTTTCTTCCTAGAATGAAAAATATTCAATGAAAAATATTGAATGAAAAATATTCAAAGGTTGAAAATGATCAAGAAGGTCGGGGTAGAAACATGTAGATGTACATAATAGGAGTGGGAATGAAGTGTGAAAATCTTTATATCACATGTTCACACCCACCAGAGAATATCCACCAAAGAAAAGGCACTAAATAACCAACAAAATGACTCATCCAATTGATACCAGCCAGCCTCAGTCACCAGCCACCCCAGTGCTAGCATGCTGGGCAAAAGAATAAAGTGGCCATGGTAACAGAGATGGAGGCTACCCATGAGACCAATAGCATGGACCCCCTAAGGTTTATTTAGTTATTGTCATCAACAAATGTTCAATCTGACAGCAACAAAGACCAGTGCAGAGTCCCCACGATGGCACAATTCATCAAAGATACCAATTAGCCACTTGGTGGTAAATTGACACAGTCTGCCCTTTGAATCTTAAAAGAGCCAGTGGTATGTTCTTACAAGAACAGACATACATCCCAGGTTAGGATGTGCCTTTTCTGTCTGCAAGGCCTCAGCTAAGATGATCCAAAGGATTACAGAGTATGTCATCTTCCAACAAGGAATCTCATATAACATCCTGTCAGACAAGGGGAACCACTTTACCGCAAAGGAGATGTGAGGGTGTGCCTATGACCCTGTGGTTCACAGGTCGTCACACACTGTACCACTCAGAACCTGCAGCCTTGTGGAGCCTTGGAGCTCCTGCTGAAGGCAGAGCTGAGGTGCTACTTAAAGGCAATGCTCTGTGAAGACTGGGTGCTACCATCCAGGAAGCAGTATATGCCTCGAATCAAAGACCTTCATGTAGCATTGTATCCCCAAGAGAGGGAAGACAGAAGTCTGAGAGTCAAGGAATAGAATCAGGAATGACCAAATTTATCATCACACCCAATGACTAATTGGGGGCTTTTTGATTCCTGTCACCACAACTGTGAGCTCTGCAGGGTTAGAGGTCTCGCTCCCCATAAGAAGCATGCTTTTGCCAAGGGGCACAGCAAGACACACTGAATTATAAGCTAAGCTTCCTGCCTATTGCATATTGGGCTCCTTGTGTCTAGAGACCAGCAGGGACCATGAGGAGTCGCCATCTTGACAGAGGTAACTGACCATGATTCAGAAGAGGTAGGGCTGCTGTTATACACTATTCATGCAACCATGTGAGCTAGTTGGGTGCCTCTTGTGACAGCAACTAGAAAAGAATGATAACCAGGGGCTCAGACCAGTCTTGGAAGAGGTTATAGGTGATGCTATCAGGTAAACCACTGAGGCTAGCAGAGGTGGAAGGGAATCTAGTATGGATAGGAGGATGGCAGAGGATGAGTATCAACTGTGGCCCCAAGATCAATGACAAGGGCAGGGGCTGTAGTTTTTCCTATCACTTCCCTCTTCTAAATTTTCCCCCAGGAAGAAAGGCCCGCTGCAATTTTGAAGGAGCCACTCTTAGAGCATATGTACATCTAAAAGTTGCAAATAGTGGGCTCTGGAAGACAGAGTGATGAATTTCCCAGATTCATCCCTTCAAGGAAGGTTTTGTTGCCCAGCTGTGAAGAGTGTGGTCAGTAGACACTCCCTTCTGACAGAAACGAATTGTCAGTTCCTTCATGATCTGCCTTAGCTACAGAAAATGGCCCTGACCTAAGGATGTGTCCTTTTTGGCAGCCCACACCAAGTGACTGAGCAAGTCAGGGTTTAGTGGTCCAGCTATTCCTGCTGACCCAGGGACGCTGTGACAGGCCACACTCACTCCAGAGCTCCCCATGAGCTGGCCACGGCTTGGGAGAACCTGCATTGCTGTTCAACTTCTCACTTCCTTTCACAGGAGTTGAATCTTAATTAGTATCTTGCCCCCAAAACTGCCTCACATCTGCGACAGGAGAACCCAAACTGTGACAGCATTTTTGCTGTCACAAATTTATTTTATAAATAAAAATGAACCCTGCACTATAGTTGGTGCAAAGGCAAGAATATGTATTTTGAAAAGCTTTTTTTTTTTTTTTAAAGATTTTATTGGGGAATTAGGGGAGGGGAACAGACAAGTTGCTGTCTTTTTGTTCTTCAGTCTAGTTGCGGAGGACGTTGCTTCACTGGCCCATGTTGGTATCGTCATTGCGCTCTTCCCGGATGAGGCAGATAGGTCGCCGGCGTCTGGAAGGCTGCTCACCGCAGCTACTGGCTGCCAGCCACTCACTGTAGCCTACGGCAGCCCACTGCAGCAGGGGCTGCAGCCTACACCATCGCTGGGGCTCCCACAGCCCAGCTTCAGGTGGAGCTGTTGTTAGCTGTAGAGGGCAGTATCACTGGCCCTCACATGTGGGATCCGAACCTGGGCTGCTGGCGTCCCAAGTCAGCTCTTAACCAATGCGTCACTTGGCTGGTCCTGAAAAGCTTTTTTTTTTTTTGCGCTCAGAGAATGTAATTTGATCCCAGGACAGCCAATGCATGGCAAAGGAACTGTTCTCTAGAGGATAGTTAATGTATTCAGCATAGCCTTCAATCTGATGTACTTCTTGCCACCGCCTAGTCTTCAACCATAAGACAAAATGTTATAATTTTATTTGACCAAAAACATAAAAAATGTTCTCCCAGTATAGTTTCTGTCTTTCCTGGAAAACAGAATGGAGATATTAATCAGTAACAAGGTGGGGAAAGTCAGTTTCTTCTGGAGGAAGTACAGTCCCTGTTGGTTGCTTCCCTCAGCCATTTACTAGGAAGGCTTTTTTTGGTTTCAGTTACGGTAAACTCTTTGGTTTGAAGCCAAATTCTCTACAAGTTCAAAAGTACAAAGCTCTTTAGGAGGCTCGCTCTTTCTAAATATTTTTTCAGAGGTTAAAAATTAAATTTCAAAAGAAAATCTTGGGTGGAGAAGTGTCCAGTAGAGACACAGACCCTGAATGTCCCCAACATGAAGTTTGCTCATGTTATTCTGTTCCTTTTGTGCTTCTACTTAAGTTTTTGCCAGGTAAGTAATTCAATATTTATGCAAACAACTTTAAGTATATATTTTAAAGATTATAAAAATATATTTTAAATCTTGAGATACTATTTTGATTTAAAGATTACTTAGTTCAGTTACCAACAGTGACAGTATATCGTTAGTAACGGAGATGTTTTTGTTAATATCTTGATCAAAGAGCTTTAAGAAATTGCTTTTTCATATGCTCTTATCTATGCATAGAAATTAAACTGATGAGAATTTCAGTAATATAGATCTGCAGTTTACAGTAATCATGTTAAATCAATAAATATTTACCAAGCTCCTTCTATGTGCAAAGTATAGTGCTGAGCAAATGGCAAGACTAATCACTTCTTTCAGTAATCTTTTATACAGTTGTAGCAAAATGATATAAATATCCCAATGAGGAAAGAATAAGCAAGGTTTAAATAACAGTTGAAAACATAGGAGAAGGAATTGTTAAAAGACAGAAGACAGCATATATTTAATTGCCAAAAAAAGGTGCAAATATCGTGTGCCAAGGGACTTGAATGAGAGGAAAAAACTCCCTTCCTGCTAGGTGGTCATGAAGTTTGCAGACCAAATGGGATTTGAGCTAGACCTATAATTCTGGATTAGATTTGGTCAGTGGAGAAAAAGAGGATGTGATGACCAGCCTTTCTAGCCTGGAGAAGCAGCAAGTGCTATGGCAGCAAGGTAGCAAATTAGGCTCCAAAAGAATAAATCCATTTGCTCAGAGTGGAGACTTTGTGGGCAACTCAGGGAGTTAAATCTGAAGTGACAGCTTGTAGCCAGGTTGGAATGTCGTCTATTAAAATTAGAAAAGTTTAATGAAGAGCAAGAAGACGGCAACTTGTCTGTTCCCCTTCCCCGATTCCCCAACACTGTTCCCCTCCACCAATTCCCCAATAAAATCTTTAAAAAAAAAAAAAATTAGAAAAGTTTAAGACATTTCAGATATTTATTAATGATTGCCTGCTTTCATGATCAAAGCATTTTTAAACAGGGTTCCAAAAAATGTTTTGTCTTAATGCCAGTTTGTAGAAACAAATATTTAAAGAAAGCTATTTAGGAATTCAGAATTCTGCACTTTAAGTTTCTTGTATCTTCTAAAATATATACGCAATGTTTATAATAGAGAACAAATGGAAATAATAAACTAAGTTCTCATTGATAAGAAATTGATTAAATTATTGTACATCCATAAATGAACTATCATGTACCCATTAAAATGATATATTCTATATTTAGTGAAAAGAGACATTGCTAAAATCTTGTTTTTGTTAAAGAAAAAATACACACGTATGTGTCTGTGTGTATGCATGTACACACACACACACAAATGCACACAAAGAACTGCTTTATAAATGGCAATTTTAAAGTTCTTGGAGGGTATATAACAAATAGTTAACAGTTGGTATCTCTGGGTGATGGTATTACTGGTAAAAGAACTGCTTTATAAATGGCAATTTAAAAGTTCTTGGAGGGCCAGCCGAGTGGCATGGTGGTTAAGCACTGGCTTGGGAAGCCAGCGGCCCCGGTTCGGGTCCCACATATGAGGGCCAGTGACACTGCCCTCAAAAAAAAAAAAAAAAAGTTCTTGGAGGGTATATAACAAATAGTTAACAGTTGGTATCTTTGGGTGATGGGATTACTGGTGATTTCTGTTTTCTGTTTTATAGATTTATGAATTTTCAGAATTCAAAATTCATTTTATTTATTCTTTATTTTTCTTTTTTTAAATACCCAATAAATGTGTGTTACTTTATAATAAGAAGAAATTGTGTTTTTTGAAAAAAAGACATTTCTGCCACATTTTCAATTGCTGCAACAAAAACAGAATAAAAAACAAAATTGAAAATAGTGGTTTTCATTTACGGAAAGAAAAAGAACCTCTTTCTTTTACTGAACAATCATCCAACACTAAAGTTGTCTTCATTCCTTTAACAAACAGCATTTTGAGAGGAGTTAGTATCATATTTGTAAAAATTTCAGAACTTCTTAAAATATTAGTTTATAAAAGAAAATGGAATCTGAGGAATAACCATTTTTAAATGGAGGTTACCATAGAGACAATATAAATGTGTTTAGAGAAATTTAAAATGTATCTACAATTTCAAAATGAAATAAAATATATACACCTGAGAGAAATTTTTGTTAATTTGAAAGCTGGGAGCATGTTTCTTTCTAGGGAATAAAGAGCCCCACTCCAGTTGCCATCCAGCCACCTGCTTAGGACCACTCAGCTCAAGGTGCTATGTTCAATCCTACTTGTGAGTGGGTATAGTCCACCATCCCATGTGGGAGTCGAACCAGCAACCTTGTTGTTAGGAGCCTGTGCTCTCACCAGCTGAGCCATCCTACCACCTATTGGCAGCTCAGTGGCAGTTCAGCTCTGGTACAGTTCACTGGCCCATGTGGGAACCAAACCAGTGACCCTGTTGCTCAGAGCCCACGCTTTTAACAAACTGAGATACTTGGCTGCCCCCTGTCCCACTCCTTTTTTATATCAAAATATTTTGATGGGCTGATTTGGAAATGAATAATGTCAATGACAGGGGTGACTGGCAGTCGGATAGATTTAAGTTGTTCTGAATAATGAAATGAGAATTCCAATTTTACTGGATTGCCCAAGAAAATAGGTAAGGGGATTCAGGAAAGGATGGGAGAAAACTCCAGAGCCAGAGGGAGTGGCTGCTGTATTAATAACCAAGGGATATTAAAGAACAGGGAAGCCAAAGCTTTCAGTCTATATGGTTGTCTACCTTGATGGTATTGTGCTATGACATAATCCTTCACCAAAAGTTAAATTTTTGTTTTACCCTGGAAGTTTATTACAAACCTAGGTTCATATGGGTAGTATTCGGGAGAGAAAGAACTAAGGTGAAACTCAGTAGAGTGACAAAATCCTGGGAAGAGACTATTCACAGGAGACAACATGCAATTCAGAAAATTAGGTCACACAAAATGGTACAGAAGGCAAATGCAACCAATTTGTCCTTCCACAAAAAGACAGAAAAATCAGGCAGACTCTCAGAACTAACTTAGTCTGAACTCCAGTTATCACTCAAAGGCCTACAGCACCCAGGTGAACTCTGAATGAAAGAAAATGCAACTTTGAAATGGTAGGAAAGCTTTTCGGCATTTCTACTTGGCCTTGCCCCACCCTGTTCTCAGCTCAATGGCAGTCCTGAAGATAGCAGCCCTTATTCCCAGTATGGAATTCTAGTCCCTAGCTCTAGAAGGAGCAGGACAGACTTTAAAAATAATGGTCTATTCAAACTTGCTTGGGGGCTGCTTGAAAGCCTGACACAATGTACTTGTCTTTGTTTTACCAACTCAGAGGGGCAAAGCAGCAGGCATTCCTCAAAAGCACTGTAAAGTAAACAAACAAACTATAGCCATCTGAGACAAAAGATTACAGTTGAGGCACACAATAGAGTGCCAAAGTTTGCGAGGAAAAGTTAGGGAGAGAGTGCTATGGGAAATCAGGGCATTCACAAAACTTTGTGTTGGGCGCGGTGGTTGAGAGCTGGCTTGGGATGCCAGCGGCCCTGGTTCGGATCCCACATATGAGGGCCAGTGACACTGCCCCTCCTCAAAAAAAAAACAAAAACTTTGTGTATACTCAGGAATTTAGAAAGCAACTAGTTGGAGACTTCAATACCCCACTTTCCATAATAATAGAAAATCTAGACAGAAGATCAATAAGAAAATAAAAGACTTTGGCAGCACTGTCAGCTAACCTGACCTAACAACTGGACATATATAGAGCACTCCACCCAAAAACAGAAGACTACAGTTTTCACAAGTTCACATGGAACATTCTCCAGGATATATCATAATTTAGGTCACAAAACATGTCTAAATAAATTTTAAAAATATTGAAATCATATGAGGTAGTTTTTCTAAAGACAATGGAATAAAGCTAGAAATTAGTAATGGAGAAAAAACTGGAAAGTTTACAAATATGTGGAAATGAAACAACATACTCTTAAACAACCAATGTGATAGGAATCACAAGGGATTTATAAAATACTTAGAAATCAGTGAAAACAAAAATCAACATTCCAAAACATATGGGATTTGGCAAAAGCAGTGCTCAGAGGGAAATCCATAGCAGTAAATGGCTTTACAATTAAAAAAATAACAAAGATTCAAATCAATAGTCTACCTTTACACCTCAAATAACTAGAAAAAGAAGAAAAATCAAACTAACTCCAAAACTGGAAGAAGGAAGAAAATAAAGATTAGGTTGGAGATTGAAAAAATAAAGAATAGTAAGATAAGAGAATCAATTAAATAAAAAATTGGTTCTTTGATAAGATCAAGTAAATTGGCAAACTTAACTAGACAAAGAAAAAAAGAGAGAAGATGCAAATAAATAAATATCAGAAGTGAAGGCATTACTACTGACCTTACAGAAATCAAAAGAATGATAAGAGAATCTATGAACAATTACATGCCAACAAATTAGATAACCTAGACAAATGGACAAATTCCTAGAAACATACAAATTACCAAAACTCACTCATGAAGAAGTAGGAAATCTGAACAGATATATAAGAAGAGTTTGAATCAGTAATAAAAAAAAATACATTTCACCAAAGAAATGTACAGAACCAGATGTCTTCACTGGTGAATTCTACCAAACATTTAAAGAATTTATACCAATTCTTCTCAAACTCTTCCAAAAAACAGCAAGAGGGAATACTTCCTAACTGATGACATGAAGCCAATAATATTCCTCTGGTACCAAAGTCAGAGAGAGGTACCACAAGAAAGGGTACAAAGCAGAGATAAGGGCTACCTTCCAACCTTATCAAAAATGCCTAGAGAGGTCCGGCCGAGTGGCATTATAACATTATACTGTAATAAAAGTCATGTGAATGGCTTTGGGCAATTATTAAGTAAAAAAGTGTTCCTTGAACACTAGCACTTCAATATCATTGACAGTCAAGTAACTAATGAGCAGGTAGCATATACAGTGTGGATATACTGGACAAAGAGTGATCCACATCCTAAGACTGCGTGAGACAACACAAGATTTTATTGCACTACTCAGAACAGCATGCAATTTAGAATTTATGAAGTGCTCATTTCTGGAATTTTCCATTTAATATTTTGGGACCTCAGTTGACTACGGGTAACTGAAACCATGGAAGGCAAAACCGCAGATGAGGGGGGAGTACTGTATATGAGTTCCAATAAAAGGGAATGTTTTCTGTTACATTTTTCTGCATAACTTATTATTCATTTCTTTCAAGATTTTTACTGAAAATAATTTTGTTGTGTAAGGGAGTATTTAAAAAGTATCTGCTCTATGGGACAAATATAGTAGGCTTGCCCTTTGTCAATAGACAACAGTTTTGCAACTTATATTTCACACAACGTGCTGTTTTTTTTAACATGGAATTTCTAAAAAAACAAAACAAACAAACAAACAAAAAAACCCTGGGAAAAAATCCAGCGTACATCCACAAAAGATAAGGTTACTATGAAGTGAAAGAAATAAAAATTTCTCTTAAGTTTATGCATATTGAAAAGTGTTCAACCTCGCTCATTAGGGAAAAATTCAAATAAATCTATGCTCTGATAACACTTTTATACATCAAATTGGCAAAGATGAAAAAGTTTAATAAGGTATATGTTCTATGGTCAAGAGTACGGAAAATAGGCACTGTCATATATTGATGTTGGAATGAAAATTAAAACAACCTTGACAGAGAGAAATTAGGCAATGTCTTTCAAAATTAAAACTGTTCATTCCTTTGATTCAGCAATCTCACTCCTAGGCGAGTACTGACAGATATATTTAGCATATGCGGGAAATGATGCCTGTTATATAAAGAGGTGAATTTGGGCCGGCCAAGTGGCGCGGTGGTTAAGCGCTGGCTTGGGAAGCCAGCATTCCTGGTTCGGGTCCCACATAGGAGGGCCAGTGACACTGCCCTCAAAAAATAAATAAATAAATAAATAAATAGGTGAATTTGAACATTGTTTATAATAACAAAACATTGGAAACAATCTAAATGCCCTTTCAGATGCTAGTTACAGGGCCACTGGCTGCAAATTGCACTGGTGTTGGGGGGCAGAGAGTAATATAAGAGTTTACATATACAATGATGGAAACCCAAAGAACTATTAAGGGTTGGCTCTGAGGTGGGGTCTGGGTGGGTTGAATGGATAAGGGAATGAAGTATAGATAATTTTTACAGATACCCTTTTGAACCTGTTTATAACAATTCTGTTTTCTATATTTAAAAAATCAATTAAAAATGAAAACAGCAACAACATTTCAGCCTTGTTACATTCATTATAACAAAAATAAGACTAAGAAGCTAGACCAATGAGTTTTTTTCATCTCTGAGGCAAAAAGAATGGAATTGACCCTAAAAGAATATTTCCAATTTTTAAAAGCGAGCAGGGTAGAAGAGCCCATGCTAGCTGCACACCATGCAATCATTCCTCCACCGTTTCCAACAACAACATGCTGCTCCTAGGAAAAAATGAGATATTTATTTTTAAAACGCCTTTATATCAGAAGTAGGTATGATACAAGATGGGTAGATCAAAGGAGAGGGAAAAAATTGGAGAAAAAAAAATATTGCTAGGGAAGACCATGATGAGAAGGAACTGAGACCATAGGGGGTCTAAAACTGTTTCATTGGACGGGCTTCTGATATGATTGTTAATTTTCGGGATATAAGTTTTTAATTTATTTCTGAAAGAAAGACAGAATTTTATATTGTTTAGTATTTTTGAGACTTTTCCATTTTTTTCTCAAAGTTTTCCAGGTAAATCATGATTATACCAGTTGGTTAATGCCATAATGATAAAATCACCACAAAACCTCAGTGGCATAGAACTTAATTAGTACTATACTAGTCTTCAGATTGACTAGGGATCAGCTGATCGAAGCGGGGCTCAGCTGGAATGAGTCTTCTTTGCTAGACTGGCCATGCTCTCCTCAGCTGTACTGCAGGGAGGCACAAGGACATGCCCAGTCACACAAGTACTTTCCAAGGATCTCTTGTGTCACATCTTCTGACTTCCTGTTGACCAAAGCAAGTCACATTGCCAGGCCTAGACTCTATTTTTCATATTAGAAAAATACACCGTACCCTGAGCCATCGTTTAGGACTGGGATGAAGGGAGGGTAGAAGAATTGGGGCCATATGTAATCTACCACAATCATCATCATATTACCATTTGTATAGGATATTAAATATTAACTTGTGATTTCCAGGGTATTTTTCATTTCATTTAATCCTCACAACAGCTTTGTGGGGATAGTCTTTTTATTTTCCATATTTTATAGAAGAGGAAACAGAATCCGAAAGGTAAAGTCACTTACCTAAGATCACTCAGTTAGCAGTATAAGGGGACTTTCTACTTTTTTACAAAAAGTATTAGAAGGGGAAAATGGTAGACTTTTCCTAGCTTTGGTCATAGTTGATCACTTTTTCCTTTGTTTACAGGTGGAAAAAGATGGAGGACAAGAAAAATTGGCGCACTTCAGGAAACAAGAGGTAAAGCATACTGGGTTAAATAGGAGATTGTTTTTGTTTGTTTTCTAATGACCAACGATCTATCTAAAATGGTTTCATTGTAGTCCTGCCTAGAATAAGAAGATAAAGTTCACCTCAAAATAATTGCTACATCATTACAAAAACCAAGGAAAGGACAAAAAAAAAAAGTCCCTATACAGAAAAATAAAGCCTCAGCTAAAGAAGTTAAATCATGTTTTATAGATGAGTAGGCCATAACAGTAATTACAAAAAACTTTTGAACATGTACTCCAATATATGTGAATATATTCACTTATAAATAATACACTGCTGTACAAAGAAATGCACCTTACAAACAAAATTTGGGGCCGGCCAAGTGACTCAGTTGGTTAAGGGTGCAAGCTCTGAGCAACAGGGTCCCCGGTTCCATTCCCACAGGGGCCAGTGAGCTGCGCCCGAGCTGAGCTGTCGCTGAGCTGGTGAGAGCACTTAGCAGTAAAGTTGTCAGTTCAACACCCATATGGGATGGTGGGCTGCGACCCATTCCCCCCCACAACTAAGATTGAACATGGCACCCTGAGCTGAGCAGCAGGTGGACTATACCAACAGATTGAAAGCGGTGACTGGACTTGTAGCTGAGCTGCGCCCTCCACACCTAAGATTGAAGGACAACAACTTGACTTAGAGCTGACAGGTCCTGGAGAAACACCGTGTTCCCCTTCCCCAATTTCCCAACACTGGTTCCCCTCCCCAATTCTCCAATTAAAAAAAAATCTTTAAAAAAATTTTTTTTACACAAATAATATTTTTAATCATTTTCACCATTAATTTTTAATGGAATAATGTCACTAAATACACTTCATTATTTTTGAAAATTTTCATTTGATTTTAATGGCATATTAACTGGAAAAGATACCTCACAAAGAGCAGCATACACAGTTAAACACATATGGAGAAGTTCATCATTAATGATATTGTATTTCTGTATTTAAATCTGTATTTAAAATAGTCTTTTTTTAAAATTAAAGTTTATTGGGGTGACAATGGTTAGTAAAGTTACATAGGTTTCAAGTATACAATTCTATAATACATCATCTATATATCACATTGTGTGTTCAGCACCCAGAGTCACTTTTTCTTCCATCACCATATATTTGATCCCTTTTACCGTCTTCTACCATCCCACCCCCCTTACCCTCTCGTAACCACTAAACTACTGTCTATGATAGATGATTGGATAAAGAAGTTGTGGTATATATGCATAATGGAATACTATTCTGCCATAGAAAAGATGAATAGTGCCATTTGCAACAATATAGGTGGATGTTGAGATTATGATGCTAAGCAAAATAGTCAGAAAAAGTCAGGAACCATATGATTTCACTGATGTGGGATATAAAACTGAAAGCAACAAAGGAAGAAGGCAAAAGAACAAAAAAACAAAAACCGATAGTCAAATAGAACAAAACAAAAATCGATAGTCAAATAGTCCTTTTAATACTACTGATTGGGGGAAGGGCTGGCTTCCTGTCATATCTGATCAAGTTTTCATTGTTTCTAAGCCCATGATGTGGCTGCTGAACAGCTCCTACTGGGGTTAGAAGTGTAGGCTGCCGTTTTCTTATTCATTGGCATTGCATTTTGGCATTGTTTCCTATCCAGCATTCACTTCACTATACAAATCCCTAAACCACTTGTCCACTTGTGAAGATTACGTTAGCTAAAACTAGATCATATAATCCATAATGTTCCTTTATCAGGCACATGTATATGATCCTCTGTCTTAAAACAAAACTCTCTCTTGACTCCACAACCCCCTCTAATTATCACCCCATTTCTTTGTGCCCCTTTACATCTAAACTCTCAAAAATTCCCTATGCTCAATTTCTTTTTTTCCATTCTTTCTTGAACCCAGCCAGGCTTGAGTGTCCACCATTCCACCAAAATTAACATTTGTCAAAGTCAGCACCTTACTGGAGAAGCATTAGACACAGCTGCTGATCACTCTTTCCTTCTTTTTGCCTGTGCCACCATTTTCGGTGTTTTTTTTTTTTCTTGTCTTGCACTTCACTGGCCACATCTTCTCATCTCTTTTATTAATTCTTCAACATCAGTGGCTTTATATTTCATTCAGAGAAGAAGCCAAAGTCTTTACAGTAGTTTAAAAAGTCCTACATGATCGATCACCTGTCCCTCCAACAATCAAACCTCATCTTCTCCTATTCTCCCTCCAGCCACTTATTCCCCTCCAACCACATCAGTCCCCCAGACAAAAGGCACACCACACATATGCGTCTACCCCCCAACTTTTTCCCTGGCTATTTCCTCTGATCATGACACTTCACCTCTAGATACCTGTATGGCTTGCTCACTCATCTTCAGGTTACTGCTCCAAAGCAAACTTCTTCCCGATGCCTTCCTTCCCTGACAAAATAGCAATCCTCCCCTCTCGCTCCACAACCTCTATCTCTCTCACCCTGCACGTTATGTCATACTATGTATTTATTTTTTTATTCATTTTTTTGGGTGTCTTCTATTACAAATGTAAGCTCTATGACTTTGTGCTATTCGCAGTTGTATCCCCAGGAGATAGAACAGTGTCTTGTGCATAGTAGGCTCTCAATAAATATTGAACAAATATGCTGTGAACGCAGGCACAAGTGCCAATCCATGTTTAAATATTAGTAAAGATTACTTTCTTTCTACCTTTTCAATAAAACATATAAATTAATATAATTTCTATTATTTTACCCACTGGATTATCTGTACACTCCCAGGGTATATGTAACCCACTTTGAAAATTATTGGCCAACAAGAATGGTTTTCAGTCTTTGAGGAGAATAAGAATTATTACAGAGCTTGTTTAAAGTATAGAGTCCAAGGTCTCCAAGAGATTCGAATTCAGAGGTCCACTGTTTGGGTCCAAGGATCTGCATGTAGAAGATGATGCACCTCAGGTGGTTTTGATGCAGATGGTCTACAGTCATAACTGGGAATCCCTAATTCATATCTTGTTCATCTTCTTTTTCAGCTTCTAACTCCAGGCTCAAGAAAAAGGGAAAAAAACCTCTACAGTATGCTTCAGTTAGCTCACACACAGAATGATTTAGTTCCCGTGCTCGCTAGCCAAGTGGTTCTCGAGGCTTTGGATTATGAAAACTATATCTAGAAATCTAGCTTGTATCAGTCAGTATTGGCTAGGTTATGCAGCAATAAAACCCAATCCCAAAATCTCAAAACCACAACAAAAGTTAATTTTTGCTCATGCAAAGTTTACTGTGGGTCTGGGCGACTCTTCAGGGACATTGTCCTCCATGTGTTGGTGCAGCATTCTATGCTGCTTTGCTTCTGTGTTATCTTTCCAGTATATGTTTCCATGATGACCTGGCAAGAGAAAGTTGGGTCGTTGAGCAATTAAATGCTTCTACCTGAAACCAATACATGTTACTTCAGTTTACATTTTATTGACTTTGGCAAGTCACTACCACATCCAACCTCAAGAAGGAAATGCAAATGTTCTCATTTGCCTGGAAGTGGAGTAAAATAAGATTTTCATATATAGTATTAATGTTTACAGCAAAAATAAACATTAAAAAATACTTAGATCTACTGCCCCATCTTATACCATCAACTACACACATAACAGTCGTGGTAATTTTAGTATATGTTATTGTGAGAGGAAAGGAAGTAACAAAGTGAAATCAGTGACAACTTAAGTAATTTTGCTTCTTATTGATCTTAATAACACCTGCAAACATTGGAAAGATAGGTGTACATAAATGCATGAGGCATAATTTATTTCTGTCATCAGGCAAAGACTGGTATACAAATGCATTTGCAAACCCCTTTAATAACAGTCTCGAAGATCATCAGCCTGTTGCTGTAGACATTGAGGACCCATAGACACATGTGACATACCCAGTCCCAGTAGAGTTAAAGCCTGTTATCATCATGTTTCACACAGTGTTGCTCCCTTAACCCCTACCCCATCTCACTCTATTTTCCAGGCTCAGGCACACCATTCTCTTTCTCACAGTCCTTTCTGGAGTGCCTACCCACCGTGCCTCTGCCAGCTGCCTCCTCCTCGGTGCCCTCAGAACTCAGCAAGACATTAGCTGTTCCTGGAAATGTTCCTAAGTGTCCTAGTCAGTGAGGGGCCCGGGACACTGTCCTAATGGCACCCTGGCCCATATGTGTCAGAGAACTGTCAGTCAGGCTTGCCTGTGTCCTTTCAGGTCAGCGTGCTCCTCAGGACTGGGACTTTTACACCTCTGGTCCTGGCCTGAGGCCACTACCTGGGGCAGAGTGGTGCTTCCTAACTCATGTGTTGAATTAATTGATAAATGAGCTAAGGATCTGTCTTCCAAGCTTCAGACACACATTTCCCTTTCCTATATAGCATCTCCAGATGCAGGTCCTTCAGGTACCTCAGACTCAGCAGGTCCCAAGTCAAATTCGTAATGCCCCGCCCCATTCTAACTTAATGTCTATTTTCACCTAATGGCATTATACATCCTTACTATCACTCAACCTCAAAACCTAGGACCCACCCTCAACTCCTACAGGGACTAAATTGTCCAATCCCATTGTTTTGGCTTGCTCGAGTGTCTTTCCAAACCATTCTCACGCTCCATTCCTGCTGCTCTTCCTCCCCAGCTGCCTGCCCAGTGGCCACCCCATTTGAAGCACACACACCCCTGCATGCCCATCAGTTGGGATGGCTCACGAGTCCCTAAACACATCTGCACCATCCCTCCTGGGTTTTGTTAGCAGTAGCCCTGTGCTAGCACTTGTCCTTCCTCCCCTTGCCAGATGCTTCCACCTCCATGAAGCCTTTTAAATCCCTTCAAAAGATTTATCCTCTCCTACTCTGGACCTCCAAGAGCCCCATGTCATATTTGTACCACTGTTGTGTCACTTAGCACAGCTTGCCTTGTATCCCAATGATTGTTTGCATTTCCACCTTATCGCCTAGATACCAAGCCCTTAGAAGACGGAGCCCATGTCATGTTCACCTTAGCAGGATTTTGCACACAGTAGGAGTTTAACAAATAGTTTTACATTTATTAATAGAATTAATCAATTTCAATCATGAAGTCACTCCACGAGGCTCTATTTAGCACCAAATTTGTTACTTGTTAACATTACTAATGAGACTCACTGATTTCTTTAAAGGCTGAATTTTATGCTGGCTTCAAATAATAATAGCTCCCACTGATTTCGTGCCTAGTACCTGCCAAGCATACTATGACTCATCTTTGCAATAACCTTGCAAAAGAGAATATGTTATCCATATTTTAAAAATGAGGAAACAAACATTCATGAAGGTAAGTAACTTGCCCAAGACCATACATGTATAAGTGTAAGTGTCTAAACTGAGACTAGGTGCAAGGTTTATCTAATTCGAAAAACAAGACCACATCCCTCTCACCTGTACCATGGGGTAGGTGAGCCTGGTTTGTTCCTTTTCATCACTTATTTATCTTCAAAAAATATTTAGCTTGTTGCTAAGGTAATGTTCATTTTGTGTTTTATAGGTCACTTTGTCATCAGACATGCCTCAAAATGATCTGGTGGACAAAAAGTGCTTAACTGAAAAATACACACACCTCTCCTGCCATAAAGTCTTCTGCCAACCATGGCAGAGATGCATTGATGGGACTTGCATTTGTAAACTCCCTTATCAGTGCCCAAAGAATGGTACCACAGTGTGTTCAACTAATGGGAAAAGCTACTTGACTTACTGTCAGCAAAAGAGTTTCGAATGTCTTCGTCCAGAGGCAAAGTTTTTAAATAAAGGAACATGTACAGCTGGAGGTAGGAAAAGGCTTGTTTACTCTATGACATAAAAAGGAAATTGTCTGCCATACTTTCTATTCGGAAATACTTTTCCCATAAAATGTTATGATGACAACTCAAAATTCTTCTCTAGATTCTCAATAGTAACTGGGATGATAACTAAAGAAATCAGGAGTCATCAGAATGTAGTCAGACCGTGGGTCAGAGCCCAAGGACGTGAGGCCAGTCCCCCCCCTCCCCATGGCCAGAGCCCAGGCCATGCTTTGCCACCCAGCTCTTCAAAATTGTCCCCACACTAACTTCTACTTAGCTAAAGCATCATTGCATTGGTTCAGAACCCAGTGAAAAAGTCTTTCCATGAAATTGGTACTGATATGAAGCCCTTCTCTAGACTTCTAGCCTCAATAATTTCTTCCAGAATTCACCCCTGGAGCCTCTGTCTCTGCCTCTAGCCCCGACTCCACTGGCCTCAATCCAAGGGGAGCTCAGGCCACTGCTGACCTAGGACACATCAGATCTGAGAGCTTGTCTACACTCCATCCATGTGCCTCATGTAGTGAGGAGGCTGGGATGATACTATGTGGATCAGTGGAATGGTTAAGACCCGCGATCTGTCAGTCAGATATCTCTGCAAGCCCCTCTGAGCCCCACCTTGGTTATTGACCTCTCTGGGCCCCTGTTTCCACATCTGTAAGATGCGAGTCACAGTCATTCCTAACTCATAAGGCCCTTGTGGAAATTCAATAAAATGATGTATGTAGAGCCCTTCACGCAGCTGTGGCCAGACCGTGCTTGTGAAATTTTAGCTAGGACAGCCAGCCTCCAGTTTGCTGTCCTCCGATATCAATTAGCACAGGCACTCAATGAGTTTACAGAAGAACGCTTAAAATAGTCTTTTTAAAGACCCCATGATATACACCAGCTCGTAGTAGCCTACATATGTTTGTGATGCTGAGTTAAGATGTTGAGGTGCTGTGGAAAAGGAGAAAGAAAGCTCCCTATTTGAGTTTGTCTCTATTACCTGCTACAGAGAAGGAAAGCAGTAGTGGAGATTATTTTGTCAGTGTCAGACTTTTGTTCTCTTGAGACATTCAATGCCTTAAATGATATGGGATTACACAAACCCTTCTTTTACATTTTCATTATTTGCTTGGCTTACTTTGAAGAGTATGGACTTTGGAGTGAGATTGATATAGCAGGCTCCGATTCCCGGTTTCACCACTTGAGCGAGTAACTTAACCTCATGTATAAACATGGAGGAATTTAGGTTCCACACATGTAAAAATGGGGATAAATATCTGCCTAATCTTCACAGGGTCGGTGTGAAGATTTTATGATAGTTTGTATACCTGGGTAGCACAGCCACTGACACATAATAAGCCCTCATAAAATAATTGCCTACCATCACTTGTTAAAATCTTCATGGCGTTCAAAGTTACTTTGAAATAATGTATTTCAAATGATGAAATGATTTTAAAGGCTTTTAATCAGGGAGAGGAAAGTGAATGCCTAAATATTGCTCATTCTTTTGATTTTATTTTAGGACAATTTAGTGTTTCCTTGAAATATGGAAATAGAGATTCAGAGGGAATTGTTGAAGTAAAACTTGTAGACCAAGATAAAAAGATACCCATATGTAGTAGCAGCTGGAGCATAACCCAGGCCAATGTGGCCTGCCTTGACCTTGGATTTCCACAGTGAGTGCCTGTATCCGGGGATTTTTCCAGGGTTGATTTTACTGTGGCAACTACGTATTTGCTTTTTGATTACCTAATCTTCCTGTGCCTCAATTTCCTTATAGGTAACCTGAGCATATTAATGCCTGCCTCAGAGCATTGTTATGAGGAATAAATGTGCTCAGGTTTAACTAGCGCTTAGAACACTGCTGAGCACAGAGCAACTACGTCTGTTAAAGTACTGGGATACAAATTCTTTGCTGATTAGAACTGCAAATATGTTCATGACTGTTTCTATTCATCTATAATTATGTCCAATTCTTCATACCTAATACTATTTATATATGCCTTTTCTTTTTTTCTTGATCAACCTTGCATAGATTTGCCTATTTGAGTAGTGTTCTTTTTATTTTTCTTTTCTTCTTTTTTTTTTTTTTTTTTTGAGGGTAGTGTCACTGGCCCTCTTATGTGGGACCGAACCGGGGTTGCTGGCTTCCCAAGCCAGCGCTTAACCACAGTGCCACTCGGCCGGCCCAAAATATTTTTTTTTTTTTTTGAGGGCAGTGTCACTGGCCCTCATATGTGGGATCCGAACCGTGGCCGCTGGCGTTCCAAGCCGGCTCTTAACCACCGTGCCTCTCAGCCGGCCCTTGAGTAGTGTTCTTGACTTTTATATTTGTAAGTTATCTCTTGTTTATTTATTGTCAATTTCATTAACCTTTGATGTTACCTTTGGCTCTCTCCCTGTTTTTCTCTATTGTATTTTTTATGATTCCTTGAGTTAAATTTTTCTAATATAAGCATTTATGGTACAAATTTCCCCCAGCTAGTGCTTTATCTGCATACCATAAGCCTCCATGAGTGATATTTTATCATTGTTGAGTTGAAAATATTTTCTAATTTTCAATATAACTTCTTCTTTGACCCACATGTAATTTGAAGTTGTTTTTTGTTTTGTTTTTTGCTATTCTAATGAATATGTTAGTTTTATTTTGGTTAATTTTTTGTTATTGATTTTCTATTTAATTGTATTATGGTCAAATACTCTATATGATGACAATTTTTAAAATATTTGTTGAGACTTGTATTGTGCTGAGTATATTTTTAAATGCATCATGTGTAGAGTTCTATGTTGTTTATTAGAATAAGCAAGCTTGCGAACTGCCTTGTTCAAATTTTTTCCCATTTATTTACTTACAAGCTTTCTGGGTCTTTATTTTTTAGGTATTTACCTTATAAACAGCATACATCTAGATAAAAAAAAAAACAAACAATATAGGGCTGGCCGAGTGGCACGGTGGTTAGGAGCTGGCTTGGGAAGCCAGCGGCCCTGGTTCGGACCCCACATGTGAGGGCCAGTGACACTGCCCTCAAAAAAAAACACAAAAAAACCCCACAATATAACAATCACTGTCTGAAGAGCATAGTACATTTACATTACTGTGATTATTAACATTGTTGAGCTTATTTTTCCTGTCTTATTTTGTGCTTATTATTTACCCTGGTTTTTCTATGCTCTTGTTTCTTCTGTTTCTAACTTCTATTAGATTAATAAAGTTGTGGTTTTTTTTTTAAATCTCCTTCCCCGCCTTTCTCTTTTCTATGTGATTTGGAAATTATACATTCTATTTCTATTCCTTCTTTGGCTATCCTTACATTATACCATGAATCGTTGATTTGGCAAGTCCTCACCTTCTGCAAGAATAATACAAAGCATGTCATTACCCTATCAAGTTTCCAATACTTAGTTCCAACTTATTTTAATATATGCTTGAAATTAATTACTATCATCATATAATAAGTAGTTATTATTACTGTTGTTTAGTCTACTTGATGTTTACCAACTTCTTGGGTTTAATTACTTCTTGCATCTCACTCCATAATTCTGGATTTAATTTTCTTCTTCCTAAACCATATCTGCTAGTAGATCATTAGTGAGAGTCTGTTATCATCAAATTGAGCCACAGGGTAATTATGATTTTCAACAATTTGTGACCTACAACCTAATGGTAAGGTCTCTTGGTCTTTGGCCTTCCAGTATTTTGTCCTTATCATATTTTGCATAACCTCATGGACAGACTTCTCTGATTTGAGCCAGTGAGTATTCTCCTTACTACCTTAAGAGCTCATTGTGGGTACTTATTATATCTTATTTAGTAGTTTTAGGTTGCGAGGTTTTTCAGATTATTCACCTGTCAGATTTCCCCAAATGGTTCTCATTTGTTCTTATATTTTTATGCTGTTTGGCACAGTTTCATGACTACTATGTCCTCATTATGGATCTGAAATAATTAAAAATACCTTTCTTGTTATTTTTAGTTGTTCTCTTTTTGCCTTTCATTCTAATTTAGCTGATAGTTATATTGCCATTACTGCTTTATGTTTGTTTACATTTGCCTACTGTATGCATATCTTTGCTCAACTTTACATTTTTAACCCATTTTTCTCATTTGCTTCTAAAGAGAAGCAGGGAACAATTGGATATCCCAGCAGAATAGTTCATGGTAACTCATCATTTCTAGGATATTGGGTCATTGAGGTAGCCTCCTGACCACCCAAATTTTGAACAAATTAAAAAATCCAAGCAATGGTGTGTAGATGCCAAATTATCACCTTAACACTGTCAAGGATGAATTGAGGATGTAGCTTAGTGTAAAAGTAAAACAGACCTGCTAGAATTTAACCAACTTAACCTCCCAAATCCTAGGCAACAATGGGGGCCAACCTGGTAAGCCTTACAACATGGGGAAGGTGGAGAGATTCCCCACCCCCATCTCCCACCTCCCAAAAATGGAAAAGCCAGGTTGACCTCACCTCGTTTATATTTTCAATATTCCCTGATCAAATTCATCCACTCCTTTTCCTGGAGAGAAGAGGAATTAAAAGATGGAGAGAGGTCAAGAATGACACATCTCACGTTGGAAGGAAACATCAGAAGAGGAAGAAGCAATACTTCCTAACAAGAAACAGAGGCGAGAAAACCAATATTTGCTAAATGCTTGCCACATTTAGAACTTTGGCTAGTCCACTTAAATTGGCTGTTAGAGTTAATCTTTACAAAAACTTGGTGGGATAGTTATATTCCTGTTTACAGGTGAAGATATTAAGGCTCAGAGACTAAACATCTTGCTCTATCTAATAAGAGGAAATTAACTCTATTCCCTTAGTTCTATAATAAGGTTATAAATGCAAAGTACTAATTACTCTACCCTAATGCTTCATTTATTCTGTTTGCAGAGGTGCTCTTGGTGCTGAAGGAAGGCTTCGTTTACCTGATGATGTCCATATAAATTCCACTGATGTCCATATAAATTCCACTGATTTCCATATAAATTCCACTGAATGTCTGCATGTGCAGTGTCGAGGCTCAGAGACCACTTTGGCTGAATGTACTTTTACTAAGAGAATACATGAACATTACCAGGGTTTAGCTACTGTGGCATGTTACACACAGGATGCAGGTGGGTAGAGTACTTGCCTGATGTTTTCCCTTCCTTCAAGTTTACTTCACACCAAGTCTGTAGTAAACAAACAAATAATGGATTCCTAGTTGCCAGTCACAGAGGCAAAATCATGTTTTTGGTTTTAGATCCTACATTGGTGTTTTCTCCTATTGTACCTCTTTGCCATTCAAAAATTAACCCTATACAGCTTCCTATGTGGGAAGCAAAGTTGCTTGACTACCCTTTGCTTCCTTGAATACCTGGATTAAAGTTAATATAGCAAACACAAGTCAGTCAAACAGCAGAAGAAACCTCAGCATCTCCTTGGAGAGGTCCAGTCTATCTATACACATTGCTTTAAAATATTTAAGAGACCACATCCATGCCTCCACTATAATTGGAACATATAGCTATATATATGGTGTTAAAGGCCAAAGCCTTTCATGGTGCTAAAAAATGTACCATCAAAATGTAACTGGCACTGCCCAAGTAAGTCTTGGGGTGGGGTGGGGATTAACATGTTAGCATGTAAGGAATGGGCAAACACAGTGTTTGCCAGTGTCAGCAAGGACTCCTGATTCCTGAACCCTCTCCCCCAATCTCAGCAAGTACATACATTTTCAGAAATAAAGAAAGGGCCTCCATAAGCCAGTTTGGGCATTTCCCCCCCACCCCCTTATGAACCATATACACTATGTGGATGCTACCAATACATTTTATATCAATTTTTATTTTATGCCCAACTTTATCTTAATGTCCCCATCGTGCCAAAAATGTGATTAAGATGTCACCCACAACTCCATAAATTTCACAAAGATAATTCCTACTTTGCAGCTTCTTCAACAAAAGATTCCTTTCAGTGTGTCAATGGGAAACACATTCCACAGAGGAGGGCCTGTGATGGAGTCAATGATTGTGGAGACCAAAGTGATGAGCTGTGCTGTAAAGGTAGAGATAAATCTAGCCTTGAAATCCCCCATGTATCTGCTGACTAAAAATGTAGGAACAACTTTACCATTGACTTTAAGATTCCATCTCATTCAATTTTTAAGAACGAAAAAACAAAAAAACAAACAAACAAAAAAGCCCTCTTGTCTTTATGTTTGCACAGAGTGCCAACCCGGAAGTTTCCTTTGTAAATCTGGTGTTTGTATTCCCAATGAGTACACGTGCAATGGCGAGGTGGATTGCATTACAGGAGACGATGAAGTTCGTTGTGAAGGTAATTTAGTTTCGTGATGACTTTTTCTCATTATTCGATCCAGGGACTCTGAAACTTTTTTTAGGCAAATTGTGAGCGTAAGTGACCATAGGAGGGTATAGCAGTAAGGGTATTATTGAGTGGGCATTTGAAGAACTATAAAATGTTCTTCTCTTATATTTTTATTTATTATATATTTCTTTGTTATTTCAGAAGTGTTTATTAGAGAAGCTTCCACATAACAGAAATAGGCAGACTATTAGAATGAACTCCTATGTACTCATCTCCCAGCGTCAACAATTATTAATATTTTGCCAGTCTTGTTCAGTGTGTTTATTGTTTGAGTATTTTAAAGCAAATTTCAGATATTGCATAACTTTACCTATATACATCTTTAATGATGACGCTTTATATATACAACCATCATGTCATTAGTACATTTAAAAATAATAATTCCCTAATAATAGTCCATGTTCAAATTTTCCCAACTGTCTCAAAAATGTCTTTTTAGAATTAATGTGTTCAAATCAGGATCCAAAAGAATCTAACATTGTGTTCGGTTATTAAGTTTTTAAAGTCTCTTTTATTCTTTAAGAGTTACCCACCCATCCACCCCCAATTTTATTTTATTTTATTTTTTTATGCTATTGATTTTCTAGAGAAACTAGATCATTTGCCTACAGGATGTTCCTTATTCTGGATTTAGAGAGAGTTGACTAGATGCAAAGTTCAATGTTTCAGGCAAGAATTCTCGATGGGTGGTGCTGTGTTATTCCTATTACATATGATGTCTTGTTGTCTGATTATCCCACTTCTAGTGATGCTAAGATTGATCACTGGATCAGCTTGATCATTCCTTTAAAACAGTTCTTCCCATGCCCCCCACCAACCTTTCACCTTAATGTTTTTTAGCAGATATAGTGATTGTGTTGCTTAGATCCAATTTATCAATAAGGACTATAAAATGGCAATTTCTAATTCAACAGTCTGTCTACATTTGTTAAATTTTATAGATAATTTCCCTTCATCAACTATTTTGTTTCCATGAAATGCAGTTCATAACAGAAAGGCAGAATCATGTTTAATTCTTTCCCTTTACATACCAAGTTTCAAAACAATAACTTGGTAGTCTTTGCTTGGGTGATAATTGAAAAACCTCTAACTTGCAAAATATTTACTAGGTACCTACTCAGTGCCACACAAACTGACTTCATGCTCCCATTGATGTTTCTGGAGGAAAAAACATCTCTAAGTTGTTATATTCATTCATTTACTCAATAAATATTGATTAAATTCTTACCATGTGATATATGCCAGGCCCTGTTCTAGGCACTGGAGTTACAATAGTGAATAACATTTCAAAAGTGTCTGTCCCTTCATAGATCTTACATTCTAGGGGGGGAGAGAAACAATAAACAAGAGAAATAAATAAAATATCTAGTAAAAGAATCAGCATGAAGAAGAAAAATAAAGCAAAGAAGGCAGATCTAAAATGTCAAGGGTGAGAGAGTTCCAGTAAGACGGTGAAATAGATGGACGCTTTCTGAACTGCCTCCCAGGATCACATCAAAATTACAAATAATTTATACAACATTTAACCTCGGAAGTCCCCTGAACACTAGATGAACAGAACCTCTAAATGAAGGACCTAAAGAGGAGGCCATATCAAGTCTGATAGGAGGGGCACAGATGAGAGAAGGCAAGCCTGTGAGGGATGCCCCAGCTGTGGGGAGGCTTCTCCGGTTGGGGGAGAGACCCTCTGGCCCCACACCAAGCTCACTAGCCCAGAGTTGCTTTGCCAGGAAGAGGAGTTCTACAATAGTGGGCAGTAGAAATTAGTGAGGGCTAACTTTGCTCAGCTCTGTGAGGCTGAGGGCGGCTGGGGAACCAGTGGGGCCGGCGCACAGGTTCCCTCGCTGGTGAGCACTCACACGGTTCCTGTTGGAGGGAGTAGCTGTGTGAGCCAGGCCCAGGAGCCTTTGGGGAAGGACTGAACTGAGCACCTTTGGAGGTTTTGGGACCATTGTTCCCCTGGTGTGGAGCTTGCACATGAGCAGTGTATAGGAGGGCGCCATTTTTTCAGGGTTGGGCCCTCCCACAGAGGGTCAGATCGGGGATCCCACTGATCTGGTGAAATTGGCACAGGAGTGCTTGCGTGCGTGCATGCATGTGCGCGCATGCGGCCTTGGATTCCCACCCTCTGCCCTGCTTGTGCTGCATTGCCAGGGAAACGCTGGGCGGGTGCCCTCCAGCTCCATCAGGCTGCTCACTGAGACTCATGAGTGCACAAGCTGCCTTGGGTCCCCGCTCTCTGCACTGTTTGTGCAGAGTTGCAAGGCTGGGGATTGGCTGTTGGGCTGCTTAGCCTGATCTGCAGGCAGTTCATTGGGACAGGATAAGACGGGATATTTTCCTGAGAGTGTTGGGCAGGGAGCGGTGCACCTGTGTGATCTGATCGAGGCTTTCCTGGCGAGTTTGTGTGGACTGATTGCTGGTGCAGAGTGCATGCTGCTCTTACTTGGTGGGGGCCACTGACTACATCAAGTGGAGCCTTGGGGGCCTGCCCCACCCAACTAGAGCTGTGTTACCAGAGGCACACTGAGCCCACAGTGCCTGGCCCACATCTCCGCAGGCCACAGAGGGTTTTTCTGCAGTAGCGGACAACCTGCAACAACCTGTGAAGAGATTTTTTTTTTTTTGGTAGTGAGCATGGTTCCAGAGCACACAGCAGCTAATTGTGGAAAGCTCACTGCAAGCCTGAGAGGGAGGCCGGCGCATAACACGTTAAGCTCTTCCCCCGAATAGCTGGTGCTGAGTCACCCAGAGACTCTCTATTGCTGAGCAAGTGGTCTGCAGATTAAAGAGGACAGAGAGCCCCCACACCTCTTTTTTTTTTCTTCTCTCTTCTTTCTAGGTCATCTATCTAATACATCGAATCATTCACAGAATGACAGCCAGAATGAAGAAACAAAGAAACATGTCCCAAGTAAAAGATCAGAAGAAAACTCTAGAAATGGAACTAAATGAAACAGAGGTATCCAAACTTTCAGAGACAGAGTTTAGAATACTGATGATAAAAATGTTTAAGGAACTTAGCGAGGACCTAAAGAAGGATAGGAAAACCATAAAAAACAACCAGTTAGAACTAAAGAATACAATAACTGAAATGAAGAACACACTCGAAGGAATCACCAGTAGAATAGATGAAGCAGAGGAGCGGATCAGTGAAATAGAAGACAAAAATAGCAGAAATCACCCAGCTGGAACAACAAAAAGAAAAAAGAATGAAAATAGTTTAAGAGACCTCTGGGACAACATGAAACGCAACCACCTTAGACTCATAGGAATACCAGAAGGAGAAGAGAAGAAGCAAGGGATTGAGAATGTATTTAAAGAAATAATGACTGAAATCTTCCCTACCCTGGTGAAGGAAATTGACATACAAGCCCAGGATGTTCAGAGAGTTCCAAGCAGGCTGAATCCAAACAGGCCCACACCAAGACACATCATAGTTAAAAAGGCAAAGCTTAAAGACAAAGACAGAATCCTAAAAGCAGCAAGAGAAAGCCAGCAGGTTACATACAAAGGAACTCCTATAAGACTAACAGCTGACTTGTCTACAGAAACTCTGCAGGCCAGAAGGCAATGGCAGGAGATATTCAAAGTGACACAAAATAAAGGTCTACAACCAGGATTGCTCTACCCAGCACGGCTATCAGTTAAAATTGAAGGAGAGATAAAGAGCTTCTCAGAAAAGAATAAGCTTAAGGAGTTCATTACCACCAAGCCAGCATTGCAGGAAATGTTAAAAGAGCTTTTTTAAACAGAAGAAAGGGGAAAACAAGCTAATCCAGGAAGACAAGAAATACAAATAACAAAATGGTAATAAATGTGCACCTATCAATCAGTAATCACTTTAAATGTGAATGGGCTAAATGCTCCAATCAAAAGACACAGAGTGGCTGAGTGGATAAGAAAACAGGACCCATGCATATGCTGTCTACAAGAGATTCATCTCAGATCAAAAGACACACACAGACTGAAAGTAAAGGGATGCAATAAGATATTTCATGCAAATGGAAATGAGAAAAAAGCTGGAGTAGCAATACTTATTTTGGACAAAATAGACTTTAAAATTAAGACTACAATAAAAGACAAAGAAAGGCACTACATAATAATAAAGGGATTGATTCAACAAGAGGACATAACCCTAGTAAACATCTATGCACCCAATATAGGAGCTCCTAAATATTTTCTGAGGTTTTTTTTTTTTTTTTTTTTTTTTGAGGGCAGTGTCACTGGCCCTCTTATGTGGGACCGAACCGGGGCCGCTGGCTTCCCAAGCCAGCGCTTAACCATCACGCCACTCGGCCGGCCCGGAGCTCCTAAATATATAAAACAGATCTTGACAGACATAAAGACAGATCAACAGTAACACTATCATAGTAGGGGACTTCAACACCCCATTGTCACCAATGGACAGATCCTCCAAACAGAAAATCAACACGGATATAGTGGCCTTAAATAACACTTTAGACCAGCTGGATTTAATTGATGTTTTTAGAGCATTTCACCCCAAAGCTACAGAATATACATTCTTCTCAAGTGCACATGGAACATTCTCCAAGATAGACCGCATGTTAGGCCACAAAACAAGTCTCAACAAATTTAAGAAGATTGAAATCATATCAAGCGTCTTCTCTGACCACAATGCTATGAAATTAGCAATCAATTATAAGAAGAAATCTAGAAAGCTTACAAATACATGGAGGCTAAATAACATGCTAAACAGTGAGTGGGTCAAAAATGAGATCAAGGGGGAAATCAAAAGATACCTCAAGACAAATGAAAATAAAAACACCACGACCCAAAATCTCTGGGATGCAGTGAAAGCAGTCGTAAGAGGGAAGTTTATAGCAGTGCAGGCCTACCTAAAGAAGGAAAAACAATCTCAAATCAACAGACTATCTTTACACCTAAGGGAACTCGAAAAAAAAACCGGCAAAACAAGCCTAAAGGGAATATAAGGAAGGAAATAATAAAGACCAGAGCAGAAATAAATGAAACAGAGAACAAAAAAACAATACAAAAGATCAATGAAGCCAAGAGTTGGTTTTTTGAAAAGAGAAACAAAATCGACAAACTGTTAGCCAGACTAACCAAGAAAAAGAGAGAGAGGACCGAAATTAATAAAATCAGAAATGAAAGAGGAGAAGTGACAACAGATACCACAGAAATACAGAAAATTTTAAGAAAATACTATGAGCAACTATATGCTAACAAATTCAACAATCTGGAAGAAATGGATAAATTTCTAGAAGCATATAATCTATTAAGTCTAAATCAAAAAGAAACAGAAACTCTAAAAAGACTGATTACTGCCAAAGAAATTGAATCAGTAATCAACAATCTTCCAACAAACAAAAGCCCTGGACCAGATGGCTTCACAGGTGAATTTTACAAAACATTCAAAAAAGAATTAATACCTATTCTCCTCAAACTATTCCAAAAAATACAAAAGGAGGAAAGGCTCCCAAACTCTTTCTATGAAGCCACTATCATCCTGATGCCTAAGTCAGACAAAGATATTACAAAAAAGGAAAACTACAGGCCAATATCACCAATGAACATAGATGCAAAAATTCTCAACAAAATACTAGCAAACCGAATTCAGCATCTCATTAAAAAGATTATACACCACAATCAAGTGTGGATGATTCATTCCTGGTATGCAAGGTTGGTTCAATCTCCGCAAATCAATTAACCTAATACATCACATTAACAAAATGAAAAATAAAAATCATATGATCATATCAATAGATGCATAAAAGGCATTTGACAAAATCCAGCAGCCATTTATGATAAAAACTCTTAGTAAAGTGGGAATAGTGGGATCATATCTCAACATAATAAAGGCCATATATGATAAGCTCACAGCAAACATCGTACTCAATGGGGAAAGGCTAAAAGCTTTCCCCTTAAGATCAGGAACAAGACAAAGCTGCCCACTTTTACCCCTTCTATTTAACATAGTTCTGGAAGTAGTAGCCACAGCAATCAGACAAGAAAATGAAATAAAAGGCATCCAAATTGGAAAAGAGGAAGTAAAATTGTCATTATATGCAGATGACATGATACTATATAGAGAGAGAATCCCAAAGACTCCACCAAAAACTGCTAGAACTGATCAACAAATTTGGTAAGGTAGCAGGATACAAAATTAATATTCAGAAATCAGTGCCATTTCTATACACCAATAATACACTATCAGAAGAAGAAATCAGGAAATCAATCCCTTTTACAATTGCTTCAAAAACAATAAAATATCTAGGAATCAATTTCACTAAAGAAGTAAAAGACCTGTACTCAGAAAATTATGAGACACTGAAGAGAGAAATCAAAGAAGATACAAACAACTGGAAATACATACTATGCTCATGGATAGGAAGAATTAATATACTTAAAATGTCAATACTACCTAAGGCAATGTATAGATTCAATGCAATTCCAATCAAACTACCAAAGACATTTTTCTCAGAAATAGAACACAGAATCCTAAAATTTATATGGAACTGCAAAAGACCCCGAATAACCATGGCAATCCTGAGAAATAAGAACAAAGTGGGAGGCATCACACTACCTGACATCAAAACATACTACAAGCCTACAGTAATCAAAACAGTATGGTACTGGCATACAAACAGACACATAGACCAATGGAACAGAATTGAGAGCCCAGGAATAAACCCATCCATATACGGTCATTTAATCTATGACAATGGAAGCAAGAATTTACACTGGAGTAAAGATAGTCTATTTAATAAATGGTGCTGGGAAAATTGGACTGACACGTGCAAAAAAATGAAAATGGACCACCTACTTACACCATATATGAGAACAAACTCAAAATGGACTAAAGACTTAAATGTAAGACCTGAAACCATAAAACTCCTAGATGAAAACATAGGGAGTAAGTTTGCAGATATTACCCTGAGTAATATTTTACTGATATATCCCCTCAGGCTAGGGAAATAAAAGAAAAAATGAACATATGGGAGTACATCAAACTTAAAAGTTTTTTAACAGCAAAGAAAATCATCAATAAAACAAAAAGGCAGCCTACTGAATGGGAGAAGATATTTGCCGATGATATATCTGATAAGGAGTTAATATCCAAAATTTATAAAACACTCATGAAACTCAACACCAAAAAAACAAACAACCCAATTTAAAAATGGGTAGAGCATATGAAGAGGCATTTCTCTAAAGAGGACATACAGATGGCCAACAGGCATATGAAAAAATGTTCATCCTCACTAATCATCAGAGAAATGCAAACAAAAACCACAATGAGATACCACTTCACTCCGGTCAGTATGGCTATCGTCAACAAATCAACAAACAACAAGTGCTGGCAAGGGTGTGGAGAAAAGGGAACCCTGGTGCACTGTTGGTGGGACTGCAAATTGGTGCCAGCCATTATGGAAATCAGTATGGAAGTATCTCAAAAAACTGGAAATGGAACTGCTGTATGACCCAGCAATTCCACTCTTGGGTATCTACCCAGAAGAATCCAAGACACTAATTCGAAAAAATATATGTACCCCTATGTTTATTACAGCGCTATTTACAATAGCCAAGGCTTGGAAACAACCAAAATGGCCATCGGTAGATGACTGGATTGAGAAACTGTGGTACATTTATACAATGGAGTATTACTCCGCTATAAAGAAGAATGAAATCGTACCATTTGCAGCGATATGGGTGGACCTAGAGACTATTGTTAAGTGAAATAAGTCAGTCAGAGAAAGACAAATACCATATGATCTCACTTATATGTGGAATCTGAAAATCTGAATGAATGAGCAAAATAAACAGAAACAATCTCATAGATATAGAGGAAAAACAGGGTTGTTAGTTGGAAGGGAGGTGGGGATGAGGGAGAAGGGGAAGGGATTAGACAGAATAATAGGTTACTACAATATTGCCACAGGGATATGAAAGACAGTTTGGGGAATATAATAATGTTGTAAATATTTTGTGGGGTGTCAGATGGTCACATGTCTTGTTAGGGAGACAACTTCATGGATGGAGTAGAGGCTTGATCACTGCACTGTATACCTGAAACTGATGTTGTATAATATTGTATGTCAACTGTAATTGAATATATAGATAGTCACAGGATGTGGATTATATGGTGGAAGGGAGTCAAAGGAATTGTAATAGATATGGGGGGGGAGGAGTTGGAGGGGAGAATTGCGGGTGGGTGTTGTCACTTTGAGGGGTAAAAAGTATAACTATTGCACTGTATTGTACACCTGAAGCTAATTTTTTTTTTAAAAAGTTTATTTCACAATAAATAAAAAATTAAAATAAAATAAAATGTCAAGGTGAATTCTAAAATTTGTAGTTAAGGTGGCCTGGGAAGACTCACTGAGGTTACTTTTAGGTAAAGAGCTGAAGAAAATGATAGAGCCAGCCATGGAGCTATCTGTGAAGAATGTTTTGGGCAGAGGCAATAACCAGTGCAATATTCTTAAAACAGGAACATTCTAGGAGGCTAGTGTGGCAGGGGCTGCAGGAGGTGTAGTGAGAAATTATACAAACAGTAGGAGAGGTGGGAGAGGTGGTGGTGGTGGGGAGATCAGGCCTATTAGTGAATGAAATGGGAATTTGAGGAGCGACATGATCTTACCTACATTTTAAATCAAGATTACCCTGGCAACTGGGTGGGAAATAGTCTGTAGAAGGGTAAAGGGAGATGCAGGGAGACGGGTGAGGAAGCCACTGCAATAACCCAGAGAAGAGACAATAACGACTAGGATCAGTGGGTAGGAATGGAAGAGATGAGAAGCAGTCAGATTCTGGGTCTACTTTGAAGCTAGAGCCAAAAAGATTTGCTGATAGATCAGATGGGGGTATGAGAACAAATGAGCAGTCAGGGATGAGTCCAGGTGTGTTGGCCTGAGAATTGAAAGGATGGAGCTGCTTTCAACCAAGATTGGGAAGTCTGGGAGAGGAGTATGTAGATCCACCTCACGCCTGGGGCTTATTCAGTGGTGTGCTGGTAAATGTTTAACAACTGGCTTTGAGTGGAGAGGGAAGCTCTGATTTGTAGGCTTTGCTAATTTCTGTGGTGTAAATACTTGCACTCTGGGGGATTTCAAACCATTGACATGATGTCACAGAACACAAGCTGGGAAGTGACACAATAGCCCCTCCTATAATGGTGGAGTCCATGTCAGGACACCACTGAATTACTGTAAACTGTTTATTGCAGTTTTTTGTACTTATCTTACCTTCCCTTCTCAACAGTAAACACCTTGAAATCAGAATCTATCTCATTCTTTTTATATTCTAAATGTCCTAGGTAAAGTACCTTACACATAAGCATTAAATAAATGTTGAAGATATGTATGGATAAATGAATTGCTATTAAACCTATTTTGTCATTACTTGGTATGACAAATATTTGACTTTACTAAATTTTGTTTAATTTTCTATTGATATCACTTCTCAAAGTAAAAACCACACTTTTCAAGATTTCAAATCATATCATTTCTTTTGAAGGGTATATAAGCAACTGAGCAAAATGCTTTTATGTTCATTAAATGCAGTTAAATCCTTTGTAAAAAGAGGGGGAAAAGAAATTTCAGAAAATGTTTCAGGAAGGAGGACAGTCAACCATGGCTTTTACCATGAAGTTTGACAATCCGCCTCCCCCCTGCAGTTTTACTGTGATATAATTGGCATACAGGACTGTGTAAGTTTAAGGTATACAGCAAAATGACTTGACATCTATATTGTGAAATGATTACATGAAGTTCAATGAACATCTATCACCTCATATAGTTACACAAAGTTCCTTTTTCCTTGTAATGAGAGCTTTTATGATTTACCCTCTTAGCAACTTTCAAATATGCTCTACAGCAGTGTAACTGTAATCGCCATGCCTTACAGTACATCTCCAGGGCCTCGTACCTTCATCTCGCTCTTGTACCTTTTGACCACTTTCACCTAATTCCCCCTCCCCCATCCCCTGTCTCCGGTAGCCACAAACTGGATCTCTATGTCTATGAGTTTGGATCTTTCAGATTCTACATATGAGATCACACAGTATTTGTTTTTTTCTGAAGCTCTATAATTTGATTTCACTTCTTCATTATAATAATATTTGGGTTTCTTCTCCTTTTTCTTCCCTGATCCCTCCCTCTCCTCCTTCTTCTCCAATTCAAAATGCTAAAAATTAAGAGCAAAGAGTACAATTTGTTAGATCATTAAAAAAAAAATCCTACTGCAAGGGTGTAACACTATAATGTAAAACTTACTTTTCTTATCAATTTATCAAATCTCTATCAAAAATTCATTTAGCCAACTGTCATTGTTACTTCAGTTTACCCTTCTATTTCATAATGGGTTTAATTTTTCCACTTCTAAGAAAGAGCAAGTGAGATCAGAGATATAAAATATGTATAGTAATATATTCATTGATCTCTCCTTTCCATGGACAGGTCAGAATCATTAAACCATGGGAGGTTTGGAGTATATCTTGATGTCATTTATCCTTCATAAGCCCACCTTTTATTAATATAAGTTAAAGAGTTATAAATGTTGTATAACTGTATAGTAAGTTTGCTGTTGGGCATGTGTTCAAATATATTTAAAACACAAATCTTTTTAAAACGCAAGGTAAAGTGATTTCTTTGCTGTGGTGAAATTGGTGTGTGTTCGAATGAAAGATGAAACATTTGTTATGCAGTATTAAAACTCAAAGGAAGATGGCATACTATGGTTCCCTTTTCATCTTTTTGTAAATATTAATTTAAGTTGTTATGCTATGTCTGGAATATTAATGATTTGTGTATATTTTATTCAAGTGAAAATTATCTCTTTGCTACAGTAAGGTTTTTGTTTTGTTTTTAGGAGCTGGACATCCTAAAATTAAAGGTAAGTGTATTTTTATAATAGAAAATTTATATTACAGAATTGAAAACAAGAATGAGGTATTATAACTTTCATGATACATGTACAGTGCATATATAGTGTACATTTTTCTCAAATAAAAATTATCCCTTTCTGTGGTAAATTTTTGTTTTTTACTTTTTCAGGCCTTTTACGCGTGGCTCAAGGTAAAAATTTTATTCAATTCTTGGGATATTGCAGATTTGAAACAAAACAAAGGTACTGCTGTCTTCTTATATTTTAACATAACTATTAACTGACGGGCATATGATCATGTGTCTCCAATAACCCGGCTTTATCATTAGTTTAGGCATAGAGGCCTTTTTTCAGTGTGATAAACTTCGATTCTCATTCTCACATTCCCATGCACTGCCTGCTTACCAAAACCACCCAACATGCAGCACCTCTGTTCATTCCACCTTTGCCGAATACCCTTTGTTTTTCCCTCAAAACCAAGGCAGCTCCTGACCAAACTACCACCAGAGGGAAGATACCTCTTTGTATGATAGGTATTTTCTCATTTAATTTTGTAAGCCATATGCCCCAAATCTGGCTTTCAAGGATCACCCTTTTATTATTTATATAAAATGACTCCCAGGGCCGGCCAGTTAGCTCAGGTGGTTAGAGCACAGTGCTCATAACATCAAGGTTGCTGGTTCGATTCCCTATGTTGGGCACTGAGCTGCACCCTCCACAACTATATTGACACAACTACTTGATTTGGAACTGATGGGCCCTGGAAAAACACATTGTTCGCCAATAAATAAATAAAAATGACTACCAGAAGTTCAGGATCCCCCTAAAAATTTCTTAGGATTCCTGGAGGACTTTTAGATTCTCAAGATCACCCCGTTTAACTGCCTAATCTCAACTCTTTCTTTGTAAGCCCCTGTCTTGCCCTCTTGTCCTCCAAGGCTGCTGTTCCCACCACCACCACCCTTCATTACTCCTTTGCACCTTCCCTCTTTCTTTCCTTTCCTTCCTAGTTTCAGAACTCAGAGGCAAACAGATGAGTTTATGATACTTCTCAGCTCATTGCACATGGTCACCACTGGTCCAGGCAAGGCCCCTCTCTTGTTTTATTTATTCTCTTTCATCCCTATACCTTACTCCCATTCCCCACAGCAACCATTGTAATGTGATTTAACGTGTATGTCTTTTAGTTTGTATGCATTCTTATCCAATGTGTATTTGTCATCTTGTGAGCATGCCTTTTTAATGTACATAATATTTTGTTGTAGCGCTCATATTTCTTTTTTTTTTCTTTTCACAAAGTATTACATTTTAAAGATCTGTCCATGTTACTATGTGCCCATTGAATCTGTTGCATAAAATTCTCTGTGGTGTTCCTCTTTCATGATTTATTGGATTTCTCAGTAATGGACCCTCAGCCCATAATCACATTGTGATGAATATCCTCTCCTTAGGGATGTGTGGAAGGATTTCTTTGAGACATCCACCCAGGCAAGGAATTGTTGGGTCTTGGGGTACACATCTATTTCAACTAGCACCTTTGTGTTCTTTGGCAGAGCTGTACAGTCTTCACCTCCACCAAGCACACCTGAGGGTTCTCCTCAACCGCACCAACATTTCGTATTATCCAGCTTCCTAATTTTGTTTGTCTTATACTATCAAGGGACATGACATTGTTTATTAACTTGAATTTTTATAATAACCAATAATTTTGAGTCTTGCTGCATACTCATACTAGGTTTCTGAGTTGCCTTTTTCTTTTCTTTCCTCTGCTTTCACCAGTTCACATCTTTGCCCTCCTTTCATGTTGGGATTGCAGTCTACTTTTTCGTTGGTTTGCATTCTAGATAGTAATCCCTTTTCAGTTTTAGACATTGAATATATCATCTTCCATTCTATCACCCATCTATTACCTTTATCCATAGTGGGTTGAATATAAATCTTAAGTCTTTATATAATCAAAGTCATTGATTGCTTTTCTATGGGCTTTGCTTTCAGAGCTTTGTGCTGCTCTTCTATCATAATATCTAGTACACCTCACCTACAGTGGGCTTGCCCCATCTTCCTTTGTTGAGCATTCAGTATGAATGAGTTTTCTCTTTGATCATGAGGGTGCTGAGCAGAGCTTCCCTCTGCCTCAGAAAATAGCCTACATGTGTCACATGACATATACTTGTATGTCTCTCCCAAAAAGAACTCGGGAAATCCAGGGCTGAGACACAGGATGGCTGCAGCAAAGTAACACTGCTCTCTGGGCCGCAACCTCATCCAAGGCAGAGCCACATGGTGGTGGGAGACCACCTTCGGGTCCACAGGTCAAAGAAATCAGGATCCTGTATGCGACTGAACTGCTGTAGGACAGCAGAGTGATGATGGAATCACGCCAAATAACTTCAAATGAAATCAAAGGAAGAAGAGAGAATCTTTTTTGTTTGGTTGGTTTTTGCTTTTTGCTTTTGACTTCTGCATCCCAGATGTCTAATGCTAACCACACCTAATACTGAAACCAATGAAATGTCTCTGTTTGCATGACCCTTGAAAGAAGCAGTGCCTTGTTATGTACAGAAGGAGAGAAGCCTTTTTAATATCAGCTCAGGACTCTTTTGGTCAGTGTCGGTGACTACTTCCTCCCTTACGTAAGGACCTTGTGAATGTAGAGTTGAAAGAGAAGTTTCTGATCTCTGATCTGGGCATTTCCCCTGCTCTAAATGCAGAGAACTGCAGCACCATGAGCCCCACCATTTACTTGTACCGACAGACACCTCTAGTTTGTGCCTGCAAAATTTCTACATAATTCATCTTGTGCCTTCACAATTACCTAGCCAAAAAGAAATCAGATGATGTGCTTTGGAGATTTTGTGTTGTCCTTTATAAAGCATGGACAAGTTTCAAACAGAAAATGATCAATGTTTAAATTATTTTAATGATTTAATATTTACTATAAACACAACTTTAAACATTGGAACTTTTGTTTTATTATAGAAGAAACAAAAATTTTGACTGCTAATATGGATGCAGGTAAGTTAACTCTATTCTTTTTTACTAATCGTTCACTGCTTTAAATTTGCATTTTAATGTTGTGTGTGTATGTATATGTGTATGTAACATACACAAAATTAATTTTAGTAACAATGACCTTTGCTATCAATTTAAATAGAAAAAATAACATTACTCTTTTCCTTTCCTTATCACTTTTAAGAAAAACAAGCATAAGTGTTTAAGACCTGCTTTAAAAATGGATTAATGCATATGACTAATTTTGAATTGAAAACAATACTCTCATCTTATATAAAGTTTTTCTATTTGTTATGAGTTTTGTCAGGTAAGTTTTGTCAAATTTCAAGCATGACTCAGGACATACATTTTGAAATAGAAAAAGAATAGATTTTAATTGAATTAACCTGTTTTTTTTGTTTTTTGGTTTTTATTTGCAATGTTTTAACCATGATAACAGAGGGTCTGTGAAGATCTGTACCCTGGCCAGTTATGTACAAAAAGCCAAATTAAATTAAAGTATTAAATTCCTGGGAAGATAGTAATTGATAAGACCTTTCAGGTCAGACTGACTTGTGTTAAATCTTGACTCAGTTCCTTATCTTAAATGAGTAACTTAACCTCAACTATAAATTGGGAATAAAATAGCTCCCTATATTAGGGGCATTTTAAAGTTCATGTAAGGCTCCCTTTTAATTGCCACTCCCCAAAGTTAATTAACATTGTTTTTAAATCAGGCAATGAGTGAAAGATTTCTATCTCAAAGCTATAGCTACTCAGAAGGAATTTTCAACAAAGGCCCTTTATTCTTTACTTAAGATAACAATAATTTTCAGATACTACCCAACCTAGTTTCACCGCTGTCAATAAATGAGGTCTCTCTTCTTTCGAAGGTTGAAGCAGAAATTTAAAATTTACCATCACACTCTTCCCCCAGCTTTAGGAGGGATGGGAGCCCTCCAAAAAAAAATCTATCTACATTCATTTGCAACATCTTTCCCTTGAGGACCTACCTCCTTCTAATATGCTCAAAGTAACTGATAGTGATATTAACTTTCCTTTTTCATTTGGAGCAAAAGAGCAAGCCTGAAAAAGTTTTCACGACATGGTAAAATATAGAGAGAGAATAAGGAGAGCATCTTACACTTTTACAGTTGTCCTTTGTCAGGCATTCTCTTGGAAACTCATGTCTTAAGCCTAACTCTACCATGTTTTTCTCCTAGTAACAAAGGTGCCACATCTGAATGCTCAGAGAGGAAAGAAATGTCATCACATGTCAACTGGCTTAAAACATAGCCCCTCTCCTAGCCAACTGACCCTGGATTGTCAAGGGGTTCACGGCATATTATCTCCCAGGGTTAATATGATTAAATGAGATAACTATATACAAAGTACTCAGCATGGGGTCTGGCACGTAGAATGTACTTAACATTAACATCATTAGTGTTAATATTAATATTATTGAAAAGATTTCCATATAAACAGCCTCTAAAAAGTAAAACCTATGAAAGTGAGAAGACAAGCTCTCCACGAGACCCCCACCCTGAGCTGTCCCAGTGGTAATACCTGGGCACATGGCATCTTTCATCAGCCAGAGGATGGTAAATGTTTAACCCCTCAGCCACCCTCTTTCTGCCATTAGTCCACCTTCAGAAAGATTTTGAGAGAACCAAGCCAATTTTAATATTAAGCCAGAATTTATAAACAAGGCGCATAGTACAGTTTAGCATCCAAAATAATTGACTAATGGATGTAGCCTCTTTCACATTAGCTGTACTTCTGTTGTTTTTGTGGCAGAGATAATCAAGAAGTGTTTGCCCACAAGGTAATGGGTTCAAACTTATGATACAATCTCTTCTTTTCTTGAAGAAAGAAAACGGATAAAGTTATTTATCCCTAAGCTATCTTGTGGCGTTAAAAACAGCTCTTCTCCCAAAGCTCGAAGGAAACGAGTCATAGGAGGAACGCCAGCGCAAGAGGTAAACCTGCACTTTGAAAAGTCCTACTGTTACTTCCCAGAACAGCCCGAGTTTGGGGGACAAAAGGGATGGGATATGTAATTGTAAGACACTGGGAGACCTGCAATGGAAATATCTTAGAGCCACCTGCTTGTAGAATGGCAGTGGCCATACAAATGTCTTTACAGGGAGACTTCCCATGGCAAGTGGCAATTAAAGAGGACAAGAAAATCACGTGTGGAGGAGTTTATATTGGTGGCTGTTGGATCCTGACTGCTGCACATTGTGTCAGGTAAAAAATGTCTCCAACAGATTTTGGATTTCCTGAAACAATGAAAGTGGGTGATAGAGCTTGTGGCAGATAATAAGTAAAAACATATCTGAGAAAAAGTCATTGACAAGTTCCACTCTATTAACTGTTACATACCCTCTGATATTCATGATAGGGACCCCAGAGGCCAATCACCCAGAATCTACTGTGTTCCCTCATAGACGCAACTGTTGATCCCACCTAGCAAGGCCAGATCAAACCCATTAGTACCAACTTACTTCACTTGGCTCACTTGTTTGCATGGTGGGAAAAAAAATAGGTACTGTCTACATTTATCTTCTCCTTTGACAGGGTTTTGAGGTTCTCAAGTCAAAGAAGTTGGGTAGGCAGAGTGTTTCTGGATTCAGCATTAGCATTTAATGTCTCATAATTACCTGTAGATGGGATATATAAATTTGATGCAGTGCCAATATGGCAAGTTATAAGTGTCTGTGTTCGTTTGCAAGGGCTGCCATACTACACACCACAGAGTAGGGGGCTTAAACAACAAAAATTTATTTTCTCAGTCTGGAGGCTCGAAGGTCAAAATCAAGATATCAGTAGGGCTAATTTCTCTTTGGCTTATAAGTAGCTGCCTTCTTGCTGTGTCCTTATATGGCCTTTTCTCAGCATGCCTACATCTCTGATGTCTCTTTCTCTTCTTATGAGTAGACCAGTCAGATCGCATTAGGGCTTCACTCATATGACCTTGTTTAACGTTAGTTAAACCTCTTTAATGGCTCTATCTCCAAATACATCCAGTCACAATGAGGTTTAGGGCTTCAACTTGTGAACTTTAGGGGGACACAATTCAGTCCATAATAGTGGCTGCCAGGCAATACCTAAAAGGTATTAATAACGAATAAAGGTCAGCTTGGAGGAGGAGAGAGTTCCAGCCTCAGTTCTGATCATTAGAATGAATGAAATGTCATTTATCGAGCACCTCTTACAGACCAAATACCATGCTCGGCACTTTCACATGTTATTTTGTTTTAATATTCTCAACAGTTATAAGAGGTAAATATTACTCTCCCATTATTTAGATAAGCTGACTGAAACTGAGAAGTATATGATTTGTCTAAAGGTACACTACTGTCGCTAGCAGAGCCAGGATAAAGTCAAGTTCAACATATCTGACAGTAACTTAGATGAAGGCCTACTTAACAAATCTGCAGGTGATCCAAAGTAGAAGGGGATGTGAAACATGTTGAATGATTACATATGTTGGAGCAATGAGCCAAATTCAATTTTTCCTTCTGAATGACTCTTTTCTCTTGGCTTCTGTGATACACATTCGCTTGGTTTTCTATTGTCCTCTGGGCTACACTTTCTCTGCCTCGTTTGCAGCTTCCCCCTCTTGTGACTGAGCATTATTTTTCAAGCGAAATACTTAAGTTCCTCAGTATTTTGCCTGGCCTGGCCTCCCCTTCTCTTTATACTCCTCCTTCTTAAAGCTATCTGTACTTTAAAATGTTATATGTTGACACAATCAATAATATCACCAACCTGGACCTCTCCCCCAACCATTGACCCTACAGTCAACTGCCTGTCATCTTGGCTCATGAATTCAAAATCTCCAAGACTGAACTCATCATATGCCCATTGCCCCAGATATGGTCCTGTCCCAGTGTTTCCTATCTCAGCAAATGACATTATTTATCTAGTTACACAAAGCAGAAATCTAAGCATCATCACATTTCACTCCCTCAGTGCTACCATAGTCCAGGCAATACAACACCAACTCTAAGTGGCATTTTAAATTTCTAATTATTTAATTCTCAAACTTTCCATTCCCTGTTTTTGCCTCTTATCTGGATTACACCAACTGCCTCCTAATTGCCCTTCCCACATTTACTCTACCCACCTCCACCCCTGTTTATCCATTCTCTACTGCAGCAAGAGTAATATTTCCATACTTGGTTTTGATCACTTATTACGTAAAATTCAATGGCTTTGTATTCCTCTTTGGATAAAAAACTAAGCAAAAATATAACATGGCCCATTAAGCCCCATACGAGCTGAGCCCTACTTACCTGGGTCCATCTCATCTTCCCTGAAGCTTCACCTCCTGCTCTCTGCTCCACCCACACTGGACTTCTTCCACCTACTTATGTGCACCTCTCTGCCTGCTGCAGAGACCTTTGTATACTGATTCCCCTGCTTGAAATGATTCTTCCAACCCCATTTTCCTGGTTAGTGTTACTCACTATTCAGATCTCAGCTCAACCTTCAGTTCCTCAGAGAAATTTCCCTGACTCCCTTAAGACAAAGCCCATGTGCTGCTCATTCCTCTCACTTTTCACAGTAGAATACATATCTTCATTAATGTGATTATCTATTTAATGCTACATCTTTCCCTAGACCCTGAGATCCATGAATGCTGGAACTATTTCTATGTTTTGCTCATTTCTGTATCCCAGTGGCTACCACAGTACCTGGAATATAGTAGGTGCACACTTAGTATTTGTTTAGTAAATTGAATGCATAACCAGGGTTAACCTTTAAACAATATCCAGGACCTCTGATCCTGAAAAATAACCAAAGTTAGTATGAAATACAGTATTCTTGGAACATTAAGCATTAACTAAAAGCATCGTGAACACCGCAATAACTCCTAGGGCATCACTATTTAACTGTAAGGTGATTACCTAAGAAAATGATGGTAGATGCCCAACTTGCTGGAAAGCATGAGGTAAAAATTGGTATGAAATTTAGTAAGGCATAAGCACAGGCAATATTTAGCTTATTCACCATTTCAACCAGATTTTAAAACAGCTACTATGTTCCAGGTACAATACTAGGCACAGACATCTATCCATAGATTAATTAGGCCCCCATCTTTGACTTCAAGTAGTGCAGTCAAACAGGAAGAAAGGCTTGTGGGCAAATAAATACAGTGTGATGTTCGGATGTCAGTGTTAAAGGTCGGGACAATGACTGCTGTGGTCTTGGCTCTGAGAACCTCTGGGGTTAGCAGAGTAATGAGAGTATGTGCTCTGATTCTTCATTTCCTCAACCATATTGCTGGCTGGATACTGCTTGGTCTCTGCTTAAGCGACACTCCAGCGACAGCCAACTCATTGCACTTCTAGGCATTTCTAGTTGTTAGCAAATTCTTTATGTCACTGATATGACGCATATAGATGGATTATTCCTCTCTCATTTACCCATTGACTTTAACTCTGTCCTAAGTAAACTTAATTGCACTGCCTCATGACAGCAAGGGTTAAAAAAAATCTGGGAAAATTAAAAATGTCCTTTAGAAGGAAGAATATAAAGATGAAGTATCCATGTTTATAGTCATTTTTTTCTCAACATATTTCCCTTTTCTTTTTTCTGTTATAGAGTCAGTAAAGTTCACCGTTACGAAATATGGACATCATTACTAGACTGGATAAAGCCTAAACTTGGAACAGTAGTAGTTCAGAAGGCCAATAGAATTATTATCCACGAAAACTACAATGGATCCACCTACCAAAATGACATAGCTTTGATTGAATTGAAAAAGCGCCAACACCAAAAAGAATGTGTGTTGTCTAATTCCATCCCTGCCTGTGTCCCCTGGTCTCCACATTTATTCCGACCTAATGACAAATGCATCGTTTCTGGCTGGGGTCGAGAAAAAGGTACATGTTTTAAACTTTGTTCATCAGAATCAAGGGGTTGAAAATGAACGGGAATAGAAATGTTTAGGAGCTAATCTAATGCTCAGAGAGAACACAGCATCCAATCCAGAAATGTGAACATCCAGCGAGGCTGGCTTCCTGGGATGGGACCTGTGCAGCTGCCCAGCACCCGAGGGGCCCATACTTAGTTTATTGCTCTACTCTCACCATCATGAAATTCTTAGTAATTTTTGCAGGGGACCCACCTCACATTTTCATTTTTCACTGGGCTCTGCAGATTATGTAGCTTATCATGATCCAGAGTTTCAAAGGATTCTTATGCTCTGTAATCAAGAAGCATCCATTGATGGGTAAACATTTACCAAGAAAGAAAGAGTGATAGGGGGACATACAGCATGGGCTTTGGGATTTGTTGAAGAGATATAGGTGGAAGATAAACAAGTTTTCAAAGGGATAGTCACAGTATATGCTGTGACAACCCCTGCTCTCTCCCCTCCCCCATTCTCCATGTCCCAAACCCCCACATCCCACAAAGACAAAGACAACATAAAGCATTTGTTCTTTGAGCTTCTAAGAAGATTTGAGGTGAACATTCATATGAATAAGAGATGTTGAGCACTTAGGAACAAATTATTAGAAAGACCTGTTAAATTAGAGGTTAGATTAGAATTAAATTAGCCAATGCTTTTCCTTCATCTTGAAGAGTTAGCCTTGAAATTTCACTTCCTTTTGACCTCTTAAGCTCTCTTTGTAAATAACTTCATTGAATTGGTCTTATAGAATATAAGGTCATATTCCAACACATTCTTTATAATTGCCACATAGAAAAATATAAAATATGTGTATAAATTAACCTGAATTTACGGTATGTTTGAATACCTAAGACTTACAAAATACTAAATTTTATTAGTAATTAATTTTTCCAGGAGGCATTATGTCTTTATATTTGTTGTTTTTTCCAGAAAAAGAAAGAAAACAAAAACCTTTTTATGTACAAGTATACACAAAAGTAGAGATAAAGTATAATAAACCTACTTATTCACCACCCAGCTTCCACTGTGATCAACATTCTACTACTTTTGTTTTATCTCCCTGAATCAATCACTATCTCAGTAGGATAATTAGGAAAGTTTATTTATAAAGGGGTTAATTACAAAGATGTGGGTGGGGGTTTTGGTGGGCCACAAGGGCCCTGCAGAAACCCAGGACTGACAGTACCAGAACTGAGACCTGTCCTGGATCTGCAGGTGTAAAGGGAAGGAGAAGTTACCAGAAGGAGAAAGAGCCTTAAGTAGAGTAGGCTGCCTGGAGAGAAGCAATAACCTGAGATGAAGGTTATAGCCAACCCCATTCTTGGAATCCTCTCCCCTTCCCTCTCTCCATTCTGCTGGGGTTGTCTGTTGGAAACCGAAGGCCAAGGGATTCCTTCTGAGGCAGTCCCTCAGGCCAGGCTCTTAGGGCAGGGAGCAGGGCACTGAAGGGAAGCAAATGGACCTGAAGGACAGTCAGGAGTTATTCCACGTATTCCCCACACACACTTTTTTTTTTCCTGGAATATATTAAATCCCAGCTACCATGTAATTTCACCTGTGAATACACCAGTAAATATCTTTACTAGGTGGGGACTTTAAAAAACAAAGTGAAAACACACGATCTTTCATACTCAGCAAAAAGTGATTTGGTAATATCATTGACTATCCAGCCTGTTTAATATTCCTCAATTATTTACAAAACATTATTACAATCAGATTATTTCCATTGGGATTCTAACAAAGTCCAGATATTGCACTTGGTGGCTAGTTTCCTTAAATCTCTTTTAATCTAGAACAGTAATTCCTTCTTTTTATTTAAATGTATTTATTAAATAAAGTGGGTCATTATTATTTTAGAATTTCCACACCTTGAATTTGGCTGATTGTATCCTTGATGTGGAACTTAACGTGTTCTTCTATTCCATGTATTTTCTATAAATGTTAGATATATTCTTATCCATTGGTTTATTAATCAAATATGGTTTAATGCATTTATTGAGCCCTTTTCTATGAGTGTAAGACAGTAGTAATGCTAATGGGCTAGGATTCCACTGTTGCAAAATATGGACCAAGTCAAAAAACAGGGGCTGCAGAGGCTACAGGTTGAAGGACAAAGGCCAGCTCTCAAGGGACTTATAGCTCCCAAGGGACTTCTCTCTTCTGTAGGAGCCATCAGTCATGAATTCCACCATCAGACAGCAGAATGTGACAAGTATATCCTCAAGAAGTATATAAAACAACAGTTCAGGGGAGGGAGCAATCTCCTGAGTCATTAAAAGGTTTTCATATGGTATGGGAGCTCCCAGTGTCTAAAGCCTTCTCCTGAGTTTGGGGAAACAATAAATCACTAATTTTTAAAAAGCTTCTATCCTGAGGAAGGTAGCCATCTTGAGATTAACTTGAAGTAGGACTTGAAGGAGAGAAAAAGAAACACTTTTGCCTGGCCCCTGCTCACCTAGAGCATAAAAGTTGCTGCAAACTGAGAAAAAGGTGAATGGGAAGTGGCCAAAGACTGACTCCTTATATCTGAGACACCTCACCCTATTATCAGGTTTTTCTCATCTTCCCTGGACTGTCAATCAGTAACAGTATCTGACCCTTCTGTTTCTTTGGGCCAAAAATGTTCAAGTCCCAAATCTCTAACTTAAATGGAAAGGAGATCCTGGCCGGCCGAGTGGCGCATTGGTTAAGAGCTGGTTTTGGGATGCCAGCGGCCCCGGTTCGGATCCCACATATGAGGGCCAGTGACACTGCCCTCCATAGCTAACAACAGCACCATCTGGAGCTGGGCTGTGCGAGCCCCGGCGATGATGTAGGCTGCAGCCCTGCTGCAGTGGGCTGCCATAGGCTACAGTGAGTGGCCGGCAGCCAGAGTGAGCTGCCAATAGCCGCGGTGAGCGACCATCCGGAGGCCCGGCGACTGATCTGCCTCATCCAGGAAGAGCGCAATGATGATACCAACATGGGCCAGTGAAGCAACGTCCTCCGCAACTAGACTGAAGAACAACAACAAAAAAAGATAGCAACTTGTCTGTTCCCCTCCCCCAATTCCCCAATAAAATCTTAAAAAAAAAAAAAATAAAGGAGATCCTAAATTCTCTTTCGGTCACTTTCAAATCACTTAGGAGAGAGTTCCAACCAGACACACGAAAACAGACAAACGGATAACTTCGCATGTTTTTTCTTCATTTTAACTTCTTACATTAAAAAGTTGTTTTCACTCTAACAAGCACTTTCAAGGAAATAAAGGACTGTAAGAAAATAGGAGCTATTTATGTGAGAAGTCTCTGATTCCTACCCAACTTCCCTATTGAACTCACCAACAAGAAGGGAAGGAGTGTATCTCATTCATATCAAAGTACCCAGTGCTGTATGAAACAAGTAGGATGTCAAAATGACCCTTGAGTATTTTTATTTATTTATTTATTTTTTTAAGCTGAGCCATCCTGCTACCTGTTGGCAGCTCAACGGCAACTCAGCTTGGGCTGACATCGAACCGCCATTGCTCAGAGCTCAGCTCGCACTCTTGAGCGAGCTCTTAACCAACTGAGCCACTCGGCCGGCCTTAGAAAGACAGATATAGAAACTGGGGATATGAGCAATGTATGATTAAATGTGCTAATGAATTGTCCTCAAAAGTTTATATATGTATTAAAGAATGCATATATATAATATGTAAGAATATATATATGCATATATGTATTATATGTAAGAATATATACACACACACACACACACACACACACACACACACACACACACACACATTCTTACATATTCCTAATGGTTTACTAAACTATGAGACTAAATATTTATTTAGGTTTCTCATTTGTGACTTCTAAATACCTATTTATTTTCTCACTTTGTTTAGGTAACCAAAAAGTCTATTCACTTATGTGGGGTGAAGTTCACCTAAAAAGCAACTGCTCCAGGTTTTACCCAGATCGCTACTTTGAAAAAGAAATGGAATGTGCAGGTAAGCGCTGATTTCTATGACACACACACTCTCCCTAACAAACATGTCTCCTGCTCCCCACCAAATGAGGCCCAAATCAGCACTGGGCCCTGACTCTTTCATTTGGCCTTCTGACTGCTGCATTATCAAACTCTTTCAGTCCCTTCCCCTTAGCTCAAGTTTCCTCACTCCAATACTAAGGGGGACCAGATTAAGCAGTATAGTGGTATATATAGCAGTATAGCAAAATGCCTAAGAGCACAGACTCTGGAACCAGACTGCCTGGGTTTATATCCCTGTTTTAATCCAATTACTAATCATGTGAGCTTCAGCAAGCTTACCTGCAAAATAGGGGATCTTAATAGATAAGGACAGAGCAGTTACATAATTTGCCCAAAGTCCTAACAGACAAGAAGTGGTATATCCAGGATCAAAACCCAAACTTTCAGGGCTGGCCAAGTGACTCAGTTGGTTGAGAGCTCACTCAAGAGTGTGAGCTGACATAGATATAGAGGAAAAACTGGGTTGCTAGTTGGGAGGGGTTGGGGATGCAGGAGAAGGGGAAGGGATTAGACAGCATAAATAGGTTACTACAATATTGCCACAGGGATACGAAAGACACTTTGGGGAATATAATAATGTTATAAATATTTTGTGGGGTGTCAGATGGTCACATGTCTTGTTAGGGAGACCACTTCATGGATGGAGTAGAGGCTTGATCACTGCACTGTATACCTGAAACTGATGTTGTATAATATTGCATACCAACTGTAATTGAATATATAGATAGTCATGGGATGTGGATTATACTGTGAAAGGGAGTCAGAGGAAGTGTAATAGATATATATGAGATGCGGGGGAGGAGTGGGGTGGAGAATTGGGGGTGGGGGGTTGTCACTTTGAGGGGTAAAAAGTATAACTATTGCACTGTGTTGTACACCTGAAGCTAATAAATTAATTAATTAATTTAAAAAAAAAGATTTACAGCTAACAAGTGGCTGAGCCAGAAAAAAAAAAAAAAAAGGAGTGTGAGCTGAGCTCTGAGCAACAGCAATTCGATGCCCAGCCGGAGCTGAGCTGCCTACAGATGGCAGGATGGCTCAGTTAAAAAAAAAATTTTTTTAAATTAAAAACCCAAACTTCTCATACATAAAAATCCAAATGATCTCATTTCAAATACATCCAGTTGGAATTCAATTGTTCTTCCTCAGAAATCCCATTGAACTTCTTACCAAACCTGTCTGTCTCCTTTAATATCATAGGCGCCAGGGCCCCTACCCACCACAACTACTACAGCAGTTCCTACTTTTGGTGGTGGCCCAAAGGCAGGTGACCAGCCAGCGGAGTACATTTAGGATGCTTTATTTAAACCACTTCTAAATAGTGTATTACAGAAAAAGGTGGAGTTATTGACATCCCATAACTTGTTGGATACAGTGATTTTAAAATCTTAGAAAGTCATAAGAGTGAGAAAAATGTAAATAGGCCATTTTCTATGGCTGCCAACTTAAAATGAAGTTCAGGATTATATAGGACAAAAAAGGAGGGGCCGGCCGAGTGGCGCATTGGTTAAGATCAGGTTTTGGGATGCCAGCGGCCCTGATTCGGATCCCACATAGGAGGGCCAGTGACACTGCCCTCTACAACTAACAACAGCTCCACCTGGAGCTGGGCTGTGAGAACCCCGGCAATGGTGTTGGCTGCAGCCCCTGCTGCAGTGGGCTGCCATAGGCTACAGTGAGTGGCCGGCAGCCAGCGTGAGCAGCTGGCAGCCAAGCATGAGCTGCCAATAGCCGCGGTGAGCGACCATCCAGAAGCCGGCAACTGATCTGCCTCATCCGGGAAGAGCGCAATGACGATACCAACATGGGCCAGTGAAGCAACATCCTCCACAACTAGACTGAAGAACAAAAGGACAGCAACTTGTCTGTTCCCCTCCCCTGATTCCCCAACGCTGTTCCCCTCCCCAAATTCCCCAATAAAATCTTTTTTAAAAAAAGGAGAACAGCACGAAATCTACCAGGTGGCAATATCCCAGTTCACAGGCTAAGCTCTGAGGTATGGTTGCCTAAATCCAGGCTCTGCCACTACTAGCTGTATGGCGTTGGACAAGAGGTTAATATTTATAACCTCTCTCTCTATGGCTGATTTGTCTCACTTTAAAATAAAGATAATGATGATACTTACCAGATAGTGTTGTGGTGAGGATTAAAGCAATGAGTGATTAATACATATTATGAACTCAATAAACACTAGGTATTCATATTATTTTCCCACTCAGCATCTGATGCTACTTTCAGAATGTAATCTCATCATGGTATATATGTACTTGTATAAAGTAGAGAAAGCAGGGAGAACTTGCTAAATTTGGAGAATGAGTAGAAGACAGTATTTCTCCACCTGCATCGCTATAACTGTGGGCCCAGCAGAGGCCTGCAAATGAGAGCAGGCATTATTTCCTGTTAGGAAATGGTTAGAAAGCCAAAGTCCTTAGATGCATTGGTGGGAGAGGCAGGAAGGTGGCATGGTGGCCTTGACAAATGTAAGTACACGTGTGATTTTCTTTTTCTTGTGTCTTTCTCAGGTACAGATGATGGTTCCATTGATGCCTGTAAAGGGGACTCTGGGGGCCCCTTAATCTGTACAGATGGCAACAATGTGACTTATGTTTGGGGTGTAGTAAGTTGGGGTGAAAACTGTGGACAACCAGAGTTTCCAGGCGTTTACACCAAAGTGGCCAATTATTTTGACTGGATTAGCCATCATGTGGGAAGGTCTCTTATTTCTCAGTACAATGTATAAAATTGTGATCTCTCTCTTCTTTCTACTCTTTTTCTCTCAAGAGTTCCATTTTAATTGAAATGATACTGCATAATTTGTACTTCTCTAGGAAAAAAATAAAGCAAATTTTACTGGATATTTTTAAATGTCTCTATAAAGTTTATGCCATATTGAAATTTTGCTGTATAATTCTCAAATAAATATTTTAGTCAAGTATACATATTTTATTTTAGAAAGGTGATTGAATTATCTCCTTCATGTAGGAGTGATATATTGACTACACTAAAAGTTTGGCTAGTTGAATGACATTGGAGTTCTGTAAACCTAGACTCAAACCCCAAATCAACACCTACTAATTGCTTGACCTTGGGCAATTTATTATCTTCTTTGGTCTTATTTTCCACCTTTAAAATGAAACTGGAATTTTGAGAAAATGAAACTACCTACTGAAAATGAAATATTTGGCTTAGTACCTGTCATAGAAAAGAAACTGACCTCACAGCTCTTGTCCCATTTCTCTGCTTCCTTAAGTATTAAAAGTTTTTGAAAAATTTGTCTTTAGTTCCTCATTTCACAAGTTCTCCTTGATCCTTTCTTTAAATCTCTCCACAGACACTACAACACAACCATTGACTTTCTCAGTGCCCAACCTCGCAGTCATTTAACAATTCTCACTTTGCCCCGCCCCCAGGATAGTAGACACAGCCAACCCCTCAGGGCATCACTCTCTTCTGCCTGGCCTGCCACCTCCTGGGCTGCTGGTCTCAGCCTCCTTCCCAGCCTCTTCCTTCTAGTCACTTCTTTTATCTTGTACTTCCCTCATCTTTAAATCCTACCCACAGTCCAATGACTCACAAATCTGTATCGCCAGCCATAACCTTTCCTAGACCTCTGGAGTAGTATATCTCATTGAGCGCTTAATATCTCCACCTGGAGAGCTTGTAGCATTTCAAAAGAAACACAGCCACCCCAAAACTCTGCCCCTTCTTAAATCTGTTCCTCCCTCCTTAGGAAACGGCACCAACGTTCACTCAGGGCTCCCCTGTGGACTCCGTGTACAGTAGGCATCCAGCCTCGACCACATGACCCTGCTTTAATCTCAGCATAGCACTTGCCTTTACCCAAGATACTCCGTTTTTATTGGTTTGTCTACCTCTTCCCATCACACTGTAAGACACATGAGAAGAGAGGCTGTGTTCCTTCTGTCTGCATCCCTAGCACTTGGTTAATAAGAGATGCTCAGTGAATAAACATTAGCTGCTTTTATTATTATTATTTTAAAGCACAGCTATCATCCTGAAGGCAGAGGTATATTTTTCCCATAAATACAACCTTCAGTTCCTGGGGTCCAGCCCTGGATAGAGCAAAATTATTTTGATAATAGAAGTGCTCATTTCCACATATATTCCAAAATCAGTTACTGACCCAATATTTTTCTTCTTAAAAATTTTGGTAAAATATACGTAAAATTTTTACCATTTTGAAGTATATAGTTCAGTGGAATTAAGTATATTCACATTGTTGTGCAACCTTCTCCATCTCCAGAAATTTTTCATCTTCCCCAAAATGAAACTCTGTGCCCATTAAACATTAACTCCTCTTCCCCTCCCATGCTGCCCAGATGTTTAATTCCTTTTGTCATCGAATACGGGCGAGTGTTTGGTTATCTAAGACTGTATAAGAACCCTGAAATAGCCATTTAAATGATAATGGTTTATAATTTTGCTCATGCATCTGGGGATTGGCTGGACTGAGCTGAGCAGTTCTTCCATCCTGTCACGCACTTGCTGTCAGTCAGGGCTGCAATAAAGAGTCATCTTGAAGGCTTCTCCACCCACATGTCTGGTGCCTGGGCTGGGAGGACTCAGAGAGCTGGGGCTTCTCAGACATCTCTCCCTACATGGTCTCTCCACATGGGCTCTGCATGCTGACTCGAAGTTGCAGACTTTTTACATAGCACTTGACAAATGTCCCAGAAGAACCTGCAGAACCTGCATAGCCTTTGTAACCTTATCCTTGGAAGTCGTTTAGCCCTCCATGACAATGACCTGACCAGGCTTAAGGGGAGGAAATGGAATTCATCGCTCAGTGAGTGAGGTACCAAAGAATTTGTGACATGTTTTAAAACCACCACCTTGTCTTGACCCAGCAAACCTGGAGCATGTGGCACCTTAGAAGGTATCTGTGCATGAGACCAAAAGAGGAAAGTACTTAAGGGCTACACGCTGGGAAACCCAGTGTACGGGGCACCCTCAGCTGATTTAGAAAGGAGTGGCATCGTGGCCTCTCAAAGGACCAAGCCAGTCTACACAGTGACCTGGGACCTGGAGGCTTGGCAGCAGAGTGAACCAGGCTGGAGGTCCACTCTGTAGACCAGTGAAGAGCCAGCTGCTCCGTAGTGATTCCAGGTGGCAGAGTCTGGGAAGCGCAGGAGTGGGATGACCTGGCTCCAGGGTTATTCCAGTTTAGAGGTCTCTGTGAGGGCTTCTAGTTGCAGACAACAGAAGCCAATCTCATTGGTTGAATAAAAAATGTAGAAGTTTTCAAAGATGTTTTGCAATTCACAGAATCTCCAGGAAAGCCAGGGAGTTGGAGGCTATGCATCTGGGAATAAGACCACTGTAGGGCTATTCATCAGTGACTCTCACTGCCACTAGCTCTTGTCTCAGGCTTCGTGTTCAGCTTGTACTGCAGAGGCTAGGCACTGGATACTTCTGCTTGACCCCTCTGCCATTGCTGCTTCTGTGAGTTGGCATGGTCTTTTCTGAACACGATCAACGAACAGAGCTCACTAGATGCGGTACTCTGCTGTCATCTTATACTTGATCGTGGCCTCAGAGTTCACCATCTTATCAGGGAGACAGAAAAATTAATACAGCTGCACTTTGACATAATCTGAATCATGGAAGAACTTTCTCAGCAGATGGAAACACAAAGGCCCCGTTACTTGAGGAGCCAACCAAACAAGGGGACGGAGAGCAGTTTAGGGAGGCTGGAGCCCAGGGCGTAGCTGGAGAGGAAGAGCCAAGTCAGGGAGGGCCTCGTGCCAAACAGCTGGCACTACTGAAGGACTCTGGACAGTGCACGCTGGAGGCATGGAGGAAGATGGATTGGAGGAGGGAGAAATGGGGTAGGGAAGATAGTCAAGAGAAATCCAAATGAAAAATGATGAAGGTAGAAACTAAAGCAGAGTATTTTTTAAGAGGATGGCACTGATTTTGGATATACTGAGGGAAACAGATGACACTGGAGACAGAAGAGGTGACAGGGCACTCGGGAGAGTGAGATGAGTCTAGGATAATTCCCAGGTTTTCTCTTGGATAATGATGTGATTGGTGTTGCCATTGCCAACATAAAGGGGAGAGAGGAATAGAAACAGGTTTAAGTCAGAGGTATTTTGAAGCTGTGCTCTCTATGGAAACCTAGGGAAGATGTAACATATGAAGTAGGAAATATGAAGCAGTTTGGAAGTAGCCAGAAACTCCATCTAAAGAAACCACACACCTGAATTTATCTGGTCTAAAACGCTGCAATTTCACCTAAGCGGGTTCCTTTCCATGTTTTCTAGTGCGTCCTCTCTGTGTGAGAAGTAATCTTAAATTCTACTCACGAAGATCACTTGAAAATCTCTCTGAGTGCTATGGTCTGACTGTTCGTGTTCCTCCCAAGTTCATATGTTGAAATCCTAAAGCCCGATGAGATGGTATAGGAAGTGCGGTCTCTGGAAAGTGCTTAGGTCATGAGGGTGAATCCCTCATGAATGGAATTCGTGTCTTTATAAAAGAGACCCCAGAGATCCCACACCTTTTACACCACATGATGACAAAGCAAGAAGTCAGTAAGTAGTCTGCAACCCTGAAGAGGGCCCTCCCCCAGAAGCCCACCATGCTGGTGCTCTGACATTGAACTTCCAGCCTCCAGAACTGTGAGAAATCAACTTCTGTTGTTTACAAGCCACCCAGTCTACAGTATTTTGTTACAGAAGAGCAAATGGACTGAGACGCTGATGAAATGCGCCTGATGGTAGACTTCCTCAAGCAGAGAGCCATTATCTTCAACACATCATGAAAACAAACCATGTTCATGGACCTGGGTCAGCCATCTCTTGTCCTTCACTTCAACCACAGCTTGGAAGCTTTTCATGCCACCGGTTTTTTTTTTTAGGCAGAGGCTGGAACCTAGCCCTTATGACCCTTAATTTGAACCCCTTTTGGAAACTAACTTTTCTAGTTTAGAAACTAGCCTTAGCACTGGGCAAAGATGGATTTTTATGGTTGGAACTGTTTCACCACGTGGCATTCATTTTCACCACAACAACACTGCTGACGCCATTTAATGAAATGGTGGAAAAGACCAAAAAATTGAACCTGCCCTTGATGATTTGTATTTTGTTGATTTTGTGTCATTTCAAATAACACAAAGGATTGCATAATATTCTAGTTTCCAAGCATTCTGAGTTAATATGTTACATTAAACCCAATAAATTTTGAATTCTTACCTCATTAATATAATCATGCTCTGCGATGTCCACATACAATGATCATTAGGACTTCTAGAAGGAATACCTGACTGATTGTGCTTACAATTGTACCGGAAGCTCTGTAAAGAAAACAACGCCTACTCTCAGCCACCCAGAAGATCTCATTCCAAGGCACTCATATCATTCAGACAAGAATCAGCACAAATACAGCATATTTTAGATCTTCATAATTTTGTTTTGATAATATTGACTGTAATTGCTTTTCCCAATTCCTCTTCCTTTTCTTTGCTTCCTCTAACTACAGCTGTGTTTTGTCCTTAGTACTCCACTGAAACTTCCCTTGTGAAGCTCACCAATAACCTCCATGTTACTACATTCAGTGATCAATATCCAGTCCTCGACGTCAGCCGAAGCCATGGCTCTATCTATCTTAGACACAGTGAAACGTGGCACCCGCCTGCTGCTCTGGGCTGTTCCTTCTCAGTCTCCTTCAGGGGACATGGATTCTTAGTCCCCCCACCTCCTATGACTTAGACCTTGTTCTGCTTCTCTTTACGCTCTTTCTGGAGGACAGTATCTAGGCCTGTGTCTTTAAAAGCCACTTCTATGCTGAGAACTCCAAATTTATTTCTATCCCTTATCCCACCTCTGAACTACAGATATAGAATAAGCTTCTCAAACATGCCTAAAATTCATTTCCTAAATTTTCCTTGTAATCTGCTCCCTCTGGAATCCTCATTTTACTGAGAATTCTCTATCCTTCTAATTGCTTCAGCCAAAACTTCCATTGTCATCCTTGATCCCTCTCTTTCCCTCGTACACCATATTCAGTCCATCAATAAATCTTGTTGGCTCTACTGTCACGTTATATCTAGGATGTGATCATCTTTCATACTTCCACTCATGCCTAGCCGAACTCAGAAGGCCTCCATGCTTGATCTCCTGTCATCATCTTGACATTCTTCATGATTTTTGAACAAGGGGCCCTGAATATTCATTTTGCACTGGGCTCTACAAATAATGTAGCTGGTTCTGTGGTCAATTCCAAATCCTGGCATGTGACAGCAGGAATTAAGAGGAAAAAGCAAATCTTGGAATTACTGCAGAACAACAAATATCTAATGACTGAATATGAAGAAAATGTGAAAATAAACTTTGAATCTTGTTTTCTGGAGAGATGATGGTTTCCCATGGGGAACACAGTGGAAAAAAAGATTTGCTTGAAAGAAAAGAGAACAGGTCTATCAACCTGAGGACCTGGACTTTGAGAATTTAATCCCTAAGGAGAGAGATGAGACAGAGAAGACAGAGCAGAGGCTGTCATTAAGGTATAAGAAATTCTTATAGACGAGGCCACCAAGGAGCAAATGCATAGAAAAAAGGAAAAAAGGAGAGGCCTTCTGCACCTGAGGGCAGGAAGCAGGTTCCCTTACTACAATACATTCTGTCTTTCCTTATTCCCTACCAGGCAGTTTCTTGGAAGACTGGAAAGAACCAAGCCTGGTTTATGGGTTGAGGTAGTACAGCTAGGTGGACCTTCATAGGTAATGTAGTCCAAAATCCACACTGTTGGAGACAAGAAAAACCAATGCACCAGAAGACCAAAAAGGATAATTCTATGTTCCCTTTCCCAAATGAGTTGAAAGGTGCTGTCCAAAATTAAGGAAAAAAATCTTTGGCATCTTGTGAAGGCAGAAAGAGGTCTTGGTTTGACTGGATACTGTCATGTGACTTCTCTGCACCACGATACCGGGTACATTTTCTCCTCTTCCTCCAGTATGGCACGAATTGATCACAGTCCAAAGGCACTTAACTGAAGGTCTGGGTTCCAACAAAAGCTGGGGCCTGGGGTTGGGCTACATACATCTGCTGGGAATAGTGCCTTTTTCTAACTGGCCCAAAGGCTGCATCCCTGTAAAGCCATGTTCTGTATGTGACAGATCGTGAATGTGAAGTGCATGGCACAGAGTCAGCTCTCAAACTGAGGGATACAATTCTTAAGAATTCTGCACTGTACATTTATTATAAATTCATGAAGCTTGTAACAAAACACAAACGCCAAACTGGAATTTATCCATAATTCTTACAGAAAGGACACACCTATTCCCAAGACTTGCAATATTGCCCTGGACTTTACCATAAAATTCATGGAAACTGCCAGGCTACTAAGATAACCAGAGATTTATAGCTCTGGTAAAAATTACTGCAATTGTTATTTAAGGATTCTGCACAGCGCTGGGGAAAAAATAGAGAAACATCACTGGAGCTATCAAGTTACAAAATATCTTGAGTAGGAAAAGTGATTTCCATAAGAGTTTTCAAATAACTGCATTCAAGTGTAGAGTAACTGCTTCTTCCTTACCAGGGAAGAAAACACGGTTTTAATTGTAACATCATTTTCTTCTTCCAGGATTTGTACATCAACATCTAGCTCACTCTCGAGGCAGGCACCTCCTTGGCCTGGGGCTGGCATGGTTGGGCACTCCGCTCCCGGGACCGCGGTCACCAGGGTCAGGTGGGCCCGATGAGGACATGCAAGAGCACAGAATCAGGTTTTCAAACCGAAAACTGCTGGACCCCTCGCAGCGATCTCTGCAAGGGGCGATCGGGGCCCATTTCTCCCAGATTGTCCACACGCAGGTAAACTTGTCCCTCGGGGTGGCTGGATTAAATCCACTCGGTGGCACCTTACAACTACCCCGGAGCTTTTAAAAACTACCAATGGCCACTGCCTCCTGGGACTCACTTAATCCGCCTCCCGGAGGAAAGGGGATCCGCATGAATATTCAGTCAGTTAGGACAACGCACTCAGGCAGTCCCCACCGGGACCTCGTGGGCCTGGAGAGCCAGGCGCCTCACACGCCCCCTGGCTCCGGCGCAGGCGCAAAGGGGAGCCCCTCCCCCCAGGAACATGGGGACTGTGGCGAGGGCCCGCCTCCTGTCCCGGAAGGGGGCGTGAGCGTGGGGCCTGCCGCCACTGTCATGCACAGGGCCCGTGTGGCTGCCTAGGGCGCCCCGGGGGTCCCTGGCAGCGCCCCGTCCGCGGCTCCGGGGACGCGTGGGGCCAGGCTGTGCGCGGATGGCCCTGCTCCCGCGGCGGGTGATCGCTCTCTTCCTCCTCCTCCTCCTCCTCGTCCTGACCGGCGAGCTCCGGTGCCAGGAGCAGGCCCAGCCCACCGACTGGAGGGCCACCCTGAAGACGATCCGGAATGGCGTGCACAAGATCGACACGTACCTGAACGCCGCCTTGGACCTCCTGGGAGGCGAAGACGGGCTCTGCCAGTACAAGTGCAGTGACGGTGAGAGAGAACCTGGCCCTACGAGGCCTGCGCTTGCAGGCTGCTGGGGGAACACACGGTGTTGGGTGCGAGATGCAAGGCAGACCTTGACGTTGTCCTCTGGCCGTGGAAACTTTGAGCCACTGCTAGAATCTTGCCATTCTTGTGATTGAGTAACCTGGGTACAAGTCGCACCTCTATTGTTAGATTGTGAGCGGTCGTCTGAGTGTGTACTGTCCAGTCTGTTTTCATTGCTTCAGAATTAACTTTTTTCTTGTTTGCAGTGACACGAAATTTCCTAAGAACTTAGTGACATACCCGTCATGTGAATGGAGCGGAACATTCTGATTTTAGCTCTATATTTTAGCACCTTAAATAAGTCAGCTGCACATGCAAAACATGCTGAGAATTTCAAAGTCATATGGTTTAAACTTTCTCAAGAATTGGTTTTAATTTTTTTTCTGCAAAGCTACAGAAAATAAGCTGTGACCTTTGTCCAGACTTTTGGTGTACTCTATTGAGAAAGAGTTCGGGTAATTCGTCTAGAAATTAGTCTAACAAGACTTAGTAGTAATTTTCTTTCCTTGGATATCAGTGATGCCTCCTTATTCTTGATTAATGATTTAATTGTTTTGATTTACTTTTTCATATTTTTAAACTTTAATTCTGTTTGGATCTGGAACTTGGTTAGTGGCATTGTTGAGCATAATAGACTCAATATTTTGGGCAGATCTTTTGAAGCATTTGACTTTTTTGACTAAATATTGTAATAATTCTGATAAAGTAGTTGGTCTTCTCTTTGGAAATTCAAAATAAGATAATAGTTGGGAGATCATGTTTCCAGTAAGAGTATACAAGGTCTGGGCCTAGGTAATTTAATGCTTGGCAGCTCAAAATAATAGGGGCCTCAGTCACTTTAATGGTGAAACCAGATTGTATATAGGTGAATGGTAAAAGGAGCCTATATCATGTATAACTGATGCTACCTGCTGCCCATAATTCTCACAATAATTTCTTATTTTATGTTAATGGAATTACAGAATAAGCTATTATCTTATATGTTATGAAGTTCTAAATGTTTCATTCCTTCCTAAATTTATGCCTAAATGTCACCACCAGTATGCAATCAAGAAGGATGTTTTTGTCTTGTAGAGTTTGTTAGGAGGAATAAGTGAATAATTTGAAGATTAAATGGTTGCCTTTCCTGAGGCAGATGTCACAGTTTTACTTAGTCATTCCCATTAAGTGTACAAATATTTGAGTGTTGTGTGTTAGATGTTCTACCAGTTGGAGATTCAGCAATGAACAAAACAAACAAAATTCCTACCCATGGAGCTTACATTCTGGGGGGCGAGACGGTCAGTAAACTAATGAACAATTAAAATAAGCCAAATATGGTAGGTCTGAGGTACGCCAGTGCTTCGAGAACAATAAAGCAGAGAAACAGCAGTATACTGCTGTGAGGCATCTACTCTTTCAAATAGGTTGTTCGGGGAAGGGCTCACTGATAATATTTGAGAAGAAACTGGAAAATGGAGGAGGTGACACTGTCATGATCTGGGGAAAGAACACTGCAGGCAGAGGAACAAGTGTAAAGGACCTAAGGAGAAAGGCCAGTCAAGGACGACTCCATGGGTTTGGGCCTGAATCAGAGGAAGGATGTAGCTGCCATTTACGGAAATAGGAAAACTTGGAAGAAGCAGTCTTCATAAATGTATTATGAGTCAAGGGTTCTAGAATTTATGTTTAAAAATAGCTCTTAAGTTGAATGGATACTATTCCTATTAAAAAGGTTATTTTAATCTTTCCTTTTACTTAATCCTCTTTATCTTTCACAAGCCTAATCAAATTCACCGTTTGGCATTTAGAGCAAGGCATAAAAACACAAATAAATGTGAGAACTGAGGAAATGGTGTGCTTCAGTGAAAATCCTTTTGTATTTTAGGAAATACAGTCTTAGTAAGTATGACTGTGGCTCCAAGTCACCATGTTGGTAATTTCAACAAAATGAAAATTATTCCTTAATTGCTGTTACTTGTGACGTCTCCCTGGAACAGTTTCAACCTTTCCTATATTTTGAAATGCAAGTAACCACATCAGAACAAAAAAGAAACAGACAAATCCCAAAGCTGGAGAAGGTGTTAAGGGGTGTTTAATAGCTGTAATAAAGAGGTCAAGGAAGCTTTAACAAAAAGACTTCATGGTAGGGAGAAGTTGATCACAGGGCACAGACTTGTTGCATTCAGTTATCTCTGCTTTACAGGAAGGACTGGCATTATGGAGACTTGCTCCCTTCTGGGCATCCTCCCTAGGATGGGGACAAGGCTTTATTGAGAGTGAAGTAATGTTATTCAGGGCAACAAATATGATGGTCACTACTTTTTTCTTTTTCCTCTCTGACAGCAGACAAAATTTGAAAAATAGAAAAAAAAATGGAGTGTAAGATGTTTTTAAAATTATGAATGTCATTAATTTATTCAGCGATTTATGTTTTAACAGGATCCCTTTGGCTGTTGTGCTGAGGCTAAAAAGAGTCAAGGGAGGTAGGGGAGGAAGAATGGAGGCAGAGAGATAGGTGCAGGAATTCAGACAAAAAATGTTGGTGGTTTTGTCCAGGTATTAACAATAAAGGTGGTGAGAAGTGGTTGAATTTTGGACATATTTTGAAGGATTTGCTGATGGCTTGGAAGGAGGGTGTGAGTAGATTCCAAAATGATTCCAAAGTTTTTGGCCTGAATAATTGGAAGGATGGAGTTGCCATTAACTGAAATGGGGGAGACCATGGAAAAACTGTTTTCAGGTCATTAGGAAAAATAATAGTGTATTTGTATGCTTTTAGGAGTGATTCAGTCGAGAGTAAAAACACCGAAGAGAGAGGAAGGAGAATTATTGGAGTCTTTAGGTAAGTGAGAGGAGTGGATTTTAGTTCATAAATAGAGAGATTGGCCAAGAGCACAGATGGCATATTCCTCTTAATAGAAACAGAGGTAGAGGATATGGGCACAGATGTCCATTAGGTGGACAGATGTCCAAGTTCTCTTCCGATTGCCTCAGTTTTCTCAGTGAAGTAGGAATCAAAGTCATCAGCTGAGAGAGAAGATTGGCATGGAAGTGTTGAAGATCTGAGGAAAATCGGAAAGTGAATGGACTAGAAAAATAAAGTAGCATAAGGGCCCTATGGAGATTAATAATCGTGAATTTAAAATCTCAAGTGTTTGGGAAAGCAGGTTGAAATTCTACTCTGTTTTCTACAAAACACAATGGTAAGATCTTTGTATGACCCAACAGCCTTCCCCTTATGCTTCTCATCTGCTTCAGTGTCTTTCAGGTGAAAGAAATTGGTATGCTTAGAAGTATTTACATCAAATTAAGAAAAATATGTAGAAAAGAACTGTTGTCTCAGTCCAGGCAAATCTTTAGATTTCAGCTGTCCATACAAGTGATAAAACATAAAGCATTGAGAGAGGAGCAGTTGCTTAAGTCAAAAAGTGAAATCAGTGACTAGTATTTCCATGTAGTTGTGCATAGTGGATTTGTTTTGTTTTATAAATTGTTCTTCCCATCTCATTTTTTCCAGCTTTCTGTACCTGCCTACAAATTTTAGGGGGCAGTGGCCCCAATACATCATGGCATTGGTTTGACACTGATGTTGTTTCTTCTATTATTGAGTTTTTGCTTCCTTTGTGTATTTGTCTGTTCAGGCTGCCTTAACAAAATACAATAGACGGGGTGACTTAAACAACAGGAATTTATTTCTTACAGTTCTGAAGGCTGGAAAATCTAAGATCAAGGTTTAGCCAGTACTTCTAAATTCCTGACTTGCAGATAGCTGCCTTCTTGCTATCTGGGGGGTCAGGAAGGGGGAGCAAGTTCTCTGGTATCTCTTCTGAAGGCTACTAATCCCATCATGAAGGCTGTACTCTCATGACCTCATCTAAACCTAATTACCTACCAAAGCCCCATCACCAAATACACTGGGGGTTACTCCTTCAACATATGAATTTTGGGGCACACAGTTCAATTCATGGCACTTTGTAAAAACTGCCACCAGTAGAAATGCTAATTTAAAAAATTTTTTCAGCAGCTTATAATACCATTTATAACAACATTTGAAATGATAGGAATACATTTGTAATTTTGGTATCTGTATCAACTTAACCTTCAATAAACAACTTTCTGTATAATTTGTCTGGTTCAGAAATAATTATTTCATTTTAAAAGTGAATTTAGAACATCAAAACAGTTTAAAACGTTTCAGGAAACTAGTTACTTCCTAGTTTTCTGGGGTTTTTTTTTGTTTGTTAGTTTTTTATGTTGTTTGTTTGCTTGTGTGCTTTTGCTGTGGATAAAGAATATTTTAATTTCAGCAAGAAATGCTTCCTATTTTTTTCATCCAGTAATTTCTTAGGTGTCCACTATGTGCATCTTCTAGTTGAGCAAGACTAAGTTCCTGTCCTCATAGAAACTGACTAATTATGTTAATTTGGTCAATAAATGTTAGAAAGAAGAATAAAACCAACCAAGGGTGTATGGAATGGATATGGAAGGGAAGGGGTACTATTTTTAGATGGAGTGAGAAGGGAAAGCTTCCTTGAGGAAGTGACAGTAGCATGTTTCTTCAAAAGAAACAAATATGAAACACATGCCCCTTTTACTACTTATACTGGGGAGCCAATTTACCAGTATGTATTTCATGGTGTTATTATCCAATATTTCACATGTAGAACTTGTTTCTTTATTATTCCATTTTATCAACCTCTCTCCTTAGGGCAATTTTAAGCCCTATCCCTGCTTGAGACAACCACCTTCTCTGTCCTCATGCCTCCATTCTCACTTTTGCCAGCTAATTTCCTCTGCTGTCTCTATTCTTTGTTATTCTCCTACAGTACGCATGTTTGTTTGCTTGTTTTCCTTGACTTCATTTACTTCTAACTATTCTCCTATTCAAAGGTAATTATCTTTTACAAGATGAGAAAATATCTATACATATTAATACATACACATGCACACATATACATATATCACTACCATTATATCAAAATGTTATTAAGTGTTTTTATAGACGCAAAATTGAAAAAACAGTCCATGGACTTACATAAAATACAAAAGGAAGGAAGAATAGCAGTGCTACTGTTGTATGAATATACGACATTGAGACACACAGAGAAGAGAACCAAGATGGCTGAGTAGATAAACACTGTTCCTGCTTCCTTCCGTGAACTTATTAAAATTACGACTAAATTATAGAACAGTCAACATGGAGAATCATCTGAAGTCGGGCTGAACATAAGTTTTATAACTAAGGATATAAAGAAGCCATGTCAAGACTGGTAAGAGGGGGGCCGGCCCAGTGGCCTATTGGTTAAGAGCTGGTTTTAGGATGCCAGCGGCCCCGGTTCGGATCCCACGTATGAGGGCCAGTGACACTACCCTCTACAGCTAACAACAGCTCCACCTGGAGCTGGGCTGTGCGAGCCCCGATGATGGTGTAGGCTGCAGCCCCTGCTGCAGTGGGCTACCATAGGCTACAGTGAGTGGCCCGCAGCCAGCATGAGCTGCCAATAGCCGTGGAGAGCGACATCCAGAGGCCGGCGACCGATCTGCCTCATCTGGGAAGAGCGCAATGACGATACCAACATGGGCCAGGGAAGCAACATCCTCTGCAACTAGACTGAAGAACAAAAAGACAGCAACTTGTCTGTTCCCCTTCCCCGATTCACCAATGCTGTTCCCCTCCCCCAATTCCCAAATAAAATCTTAAAAAAAAAAAAAAAGACTGTTAAGAGGGGCAGAGATGTAAACAGCCTGGTCCCAAACCTCTGTGTGGCTGTTGAGAACCGGGAGGGATACCTTGGCCATGGAAGTTCCCCCCAGAGGAGCGAAGGACCCCAGCCCACTTTCGGCTCCCCACCCCAGAGTACTGGTGCTGGGAAGACGAGCTCCATAACATGTGGCTGTGAAAAACAGTGGGGATTCCAATCATCCGGGTGGGACAGAAGGCTGTGGGAAACCCAGATGTCCTCTTAAAGGGGCCGCTCAGAGACTTGCTCACCTTGGGCTCCAGCGGATGGACATCTGAGGCATATGGGGAGCAGACTGAGGTGTTTAGCTTCAAGGCCAGGGCTGGAGGGCAGTCCCATTTTCCTTGAGAGGAGTCTTCCTGCTGTGCAGTGGGCAAGCGGCTGCCATCTATAATGTGTTGAGCCCTCCCCCTACATTTACGGCCAAATCTGAATCTGATTGGTCTGGTGAGCTCTGGGGCTTTGCTCTGATGACTCACTGGGATCTTACCCCACCCAATGCTGGAGGCACTTTCTCTGTGAGCAGCCAGCCTGCCCGAATTACACGCTTTGTTGGAAAACTATAGGAGTCCACAGGCTCCAGGCAGGTGACCACTGGCTTCAGTGTGCTCTGAGACTTTTCCTGAGTAGCTCCAGGCTCAGCACTGGCACCAAACCAGAATTTACATTAACCTGGTGACCACATTAACCTGGTCACCACATTAACTTGGTGACCACAACTCTTCCCACTCTAGTGACTCCCTGAGATCTTGACTCAACCAATTTGCATACCACATGAGGCTGTATTAGCGGCTGAAGTTTAAGGGAGTCAGGAGGTTGCAGCAGGACTTCAGTCCTGGCTTTTTGCGGAACTACCCCAGGTATCCTTGGTTTGCAGCATGGCCTCTCCCACATGCCTCTAGGTTTAGCAAGGCAGCAAAAAAAAAAAACCATGAATTGCTTTGTAACTCTTACCAGGTAGTTCCCGGCTGGTCACAGGCAGTAGTTGACCTGGGCCTGCACCAGATCCCCTCCAACAGGCCCCAGAACCAAAGTACTTGGAGATTGGCTTCAGACCATAGCAGAGCACCTCCCCTCCCAATTACCCCCACAAGTGGCACACACAATGGATAGTCTCAACAGGCACCAGAGCCTGCTGGGGCAAATCCCACTCAGTGAGGTAAGCTCCCATACAGTAGCCTGTAAATTATGGATATGGCCAAACCCCCTGTCGGTCAGCCTTTGGGTCAATCCCACCTATAGATGTGACAATAACAATCAAGGCTCAAGTATAACAGGAGGGCACACACAACCCACATAAGGGACACTCCTGGAGCACCTGGAGCAGGTGACCATGGAGACTGTGCCAGGGCCCCACAGAGCACTTACTACATAAGGCCAAGACTGGGAGACATAGCAGATCTACCTCACACAGAGAAACAAATACAGGGAAGCAGGAAAAATGAGGAAACAAAGATAAGAGCAGGAGAAAACTCCAGAAAAAGAACTAAATCAAATGGAGGCAAGTAATCTACCAGATGCAGAGTTCAAAACAATGGTTACAAGGATGCTCTAGGAACTTAGTGAGAACTTCAGCAAAGAGACAGCAAGCATAAAAAAGGACATAGAAACATAAAAAAAGAACCAGTCGTAAGTGAAGAATACAATAACTGAAATGAGGAATGCACTAAAAGGAATCACCAGCAGACTAGATGAAGCAGAGGATCAAATCAACAATTTGGAAACAAGGTAGCAGAAAACACCCAATCAGAACAGCAAAAAGAAAAAATAATCCAAAAAACTGAGGATAGTTTAAGAGACCTTTGGGACAACATTAAGCATAACAACATTCGTGTCATAGGAGTGTCAGAAAGCGAAGAGAGAAAGGAAGCAATTGAGAACCTATTTGAAGAAATAATGACTCAAAACTTAACTAACCTGGTGAAGGAAATAGATATACAAGCCCAGAAAGCACGTAGTTCCAAACAAGATGAACCCAAACAGACCCACACCAAGACACATTATAATTAGAATAGCAAAGGTTAAAGACAAAGAGAGAACCCTGAAAGCAGCAACAGAAAGCAACTAGTAACTTGTAAGGGAGCTCCCAAAAGATTGTCAGCTGATTTCTCAAGAGAAACTTTGTAGGCCAGAAGGGATTGACACAAAATATTCATTATGATGAAAAGCAAGGACCTACAACCAAGATTACTTCCCTCAGCAAAGCTATCATTTAGAATCGAAGGACAGATAAAGAGCTTTCCCAGATAAGAAAAAGCTAAAGGAGTTCATCACCACCAAACCAGTATTACAAGGAATTCTAGAGGGATTTCTTTAAGATGGAAAAAAGATCAAAATTATGAATAATAAAATCGCAATAACCATGTATTTGTCAACAATTACATTAAATGTAAATCGATTAAAAGGCTCCAGTCAGGGCCGGCCGAGTGGCGTGGTGGTTAAGTGCTGGCTTGGGAAGCCAGTGGCCCCGGTTCGGGTCCCACATATGAGGGCCAGTGACACTGCCCTCAAAAAAAAAAGCTCCAATCAAAAGACATAGGAGGACATTGTTTTGTACACTTGAAACTAAAAAAAAAAAAAAAAAAAAGACATAGGAGGGCTGAGTGGATTAAAAAACAAGACCCTTACCTACATATGCTGCCTATAAGAAACTCACTTCAGATGGAAAGACACACGCAGATAGAAGTAAAGGGGCAGAAAAAGAGTATTTCATGGGGGCCGGCCGAGTGGCGCATTGGTTAAGCGCTGGTTTTGGGATGCCAGCGGCCCCGGTTCGGATCCCGCATGAGGGCCAGTGACACTGCCCTCTACAGCTAACAACGGCTCTACCTGGAGCTGGGCTGTGCGAGCCCCGGTGATGGTGTGGGCTGCAGCCCCTGCTGCAGTGGGCTGCCATGGGCTGCATGAGTGGCCCGCAGCCAGCGTGAGCGGCTGGCAGCCAAGCGTGAGCTGCCAATAGCCGCGGTGAGCGACATCCAGGGGCCAGCGACCGATCTGCCTCATCCGGGAAGAGCGCAATGACGATACCAACAGTGAAGCGACATCCTCCGCAACTAGAGTGAAGAACGAAGGGACAGCAACTTGTCTGTTCCCCTTCCCCGGTTCCCCAACGCTGTTCCCCTCCGCCAATTCCCCAATAAAATCTTTAAAAAAAAAAAAAAAAAAAAAAAGAGTATTTCATGAAAATGAGAAAAACAACAAAAGAAGCTGGGGTAGCAATACTTATACTAGACAAAATAGACTTTAAAACAAAGGCTATAACAAGAGACAAAGGAGGACCCAGTGATCCCTCTTCTGGGTATTTATCTGAAGAAACCCAAAAGCTACTTCAATGGGAATATGTGCATCCATATGTCCATTGGCAGCATTGTTTACAATGGCCAGGATGTGGAGGCAGCCTGGGTGTTTGTTAATGTAAGAATAAAGAGTAGGTGATATATATATATATATATATATATATATATATATATATATATATATATATATATATAATGGAACATTGATTGGCCAGGCAAGGGAATGGGTTCTCACCATCTGTAGCGGCATGGATTGACCTGGAGAGAATTGTGCTAGGGGAGTGTCAAACAGAGAAAGACAGATGCAATGAGATTTTGTTTATATGTGGAATCTAAAGAACAAAATAAACAAAACAGAAAGAGACTCATAGATACAGAGAACATTTTGATGGTTGCCAGATGGGAGGGGTTCTCAGGATGAATGAAAAAGGGGAAGGGATTAAGAAGTACAAGTTGGTTGTTACACAGTAGTCATGGGGATGTAGCATATAGCATAAGGAATGTAGTTAATAATATTGTAATAAGGATGTATGGTGTCAGATGGGTACTAGATTTGTTGGGGTGATAAATGGGAGGAGCTTGGGGACAGGGTGTAAAAAGTGAAAGAAGTAAGAAGTACAACAAAATAGTCATGGGGGTGTAAAGTAAAGCATAGGGAATATAGTCAATAATATGGTAATAACTATGTATAATGCCAGGTAGGTACTAGACTAGTCAGGGGGATTATTTCTTAAATTATACAAATGTCTAACCACTATGCTGTACACCTGAAATCAATATAAAATAATATTGAATGTGAAGTATAATTAAAACATGTAAAAAGGCGGGGAAAGTTGAAGGGTAATCAGAGGTCCAAATTTCCTGGTAATAAACAAATAAGTCATGGGGATATAATGCACAGCATGGGGGATATAGTCAATAATATTGTGATAGCGTGGTATGGTATAGTGTCAGATGGTTGCTGGTCTTATCATGGGCACTTCTTTAGGCATATAAATATTGAATACATATGGTGTACACCTGAAACTAATATAAGGTATATTAGCTATATTTTAATAAAAATCTTTTTAAAAAACCATCAGAAATAAACTATTCATAAGTTTCAAATTGCATGCCACTCTGAGTATCTCACTTCATCTCATAACATATATCATCTTACATCATCACAAAAGGGTGAGTACAGTACAGTAAGATATTTGAGAGACAGAGACCACATTCACATAATTTTTATTATAGCATATTGTTATAATTGTTTATAGTGAGTTAATCGCTTACTATGTATTTTATGGCTCAGTACTATCTGTGGTTTCTGGCATCCACTGGGGGTCTTGGAACATATCCCCATGGATAAGGGGGGACCACTATAATTAAATGCTCATTGGATGATCTTGTCTTCCTTAGCTTCAGGCTCTAGCTTAGTCAACTGGTTAGTTAATGGTTATGGAGATTTGTATGCAGTGGAGCACTGGCTGAAGGTTAGGAAGATACAGTTTTTGCCCTGTAGGTTTTGACCTAAAAATATAAGAATTAGAATGTACAGGAAAACAGGGTGGATTTCTTTCATACGTATGGACCCAATCTGGCATATCATCTCTGAAATCTCCAGAAGTCCAGAATAAGCTGTTATATGTTTTGTATGACATAGGCTTACAAATATAATTACATTTTATGAACCATCATACATTTTATGGACCACCATATTTGTATACATGCATATGTTTGTACATATTTCACTGCAGGAGAAATAAAAATAACTAGGTGGACAAATCAGTATTTTTTTTTTTTTTGAGGGCAGTGTCACTGGCCCTCATATGTGGGACTGGAACTGGGGCCGCAGGCTTCCCAAGCCAGCTCTTAACCACCGCACCACTCGGCCTGCCCAAAATTAATGTTCATGAGAATAAAACCATACTCACTAACGTCATCCTCCCACTATTAAGTATTTTCCAGGCTAGTCTAGCACATTGAAGACCGTTTGGCATATGTATTTTCTATCTTATTTGAAAATTAATTATGATATCATTTATGTTTTATAGGATCTAAACCTTTCCCACGTTATGGTTTTAAGCCCTCCCCGCCGAATGGATGTGGCTCTCCACTATTTGGTGTTCATGTAAATATTATTTTTTTTAATTTGATAAGTTATATGATTGGTAGGCTATATAATACTCTTGATAATGCAAACTATCAATGTGTTCTCAGGTTCCCAAATAATTTTGCTTGTTGTAATAGTGATCCAGTTTATTATATTATTATATAGCTAAAAAAAACACTTTTAGTAGGTTCTAACAAAACTAAACGTAGTAAAATTCATTTATTATTTTTTAATTTTGTAGATGTTAATACCATTTAAATACCTACTCATGTTACAAATACGGTTTAAAATTTTGGATTATAGAAGTAATACTATTTAGGGTGAAAAAGTATAGATAAGGAATAGTATTTTCTATATTAAAAGTAGTCCAAGTGGGATAGCTGTGTGTTTGTGGTAGGGAAGGCTAGATCTGAGCCAAGTATTACAGGGAAAAAAATGTTTATAAGAGTAATTCCTAGACACAAGAGTTTTGCATAGAAGTTATTTAATATAATTAAAGATAAACTATAGAATCAAAGGAATAGTATCTTTAGGGAATGGATGAAGCTGTAAAGATTAAACCACAAAAACAACGAACAAAATTAGAGTTGTAGGAGCGTAAAGATTTTCAGTGACATTTCATATGAAGTAGATTTTATTGGGGAGTAGGTACAAAATGCTTTGGAATATCCAAAAATCATATTTGCCTAGCTCTTGGAGAAATCTTTTACTGCTCTTTGCTGTACCTTTCTGTTTTTAAAACTATGTTTTTTGTTTGGACAGTTGTGTTTGTTACCAGCAGGTAACTGTGAATATTCTAACGTTACCACATGAGGAGCTTTAAGGCATGGCTGAGAGGGAGATTACAGACTAGTGTAGGCGGGTGCCATGAGAGTCATGGAAAGATGTGTAACGGAAAACATTTATAGGCAGAAACGGATTTTAGATATGATCTCCACAGCAGTCATTGTCACTGATATTTCAGTCTATTTGAATGCAGAAAATCAGCAGAGGAGTTTTGAATTTCATTAACAATAACCCACTCAAACGTCTCTTTCAGCTTAACATTGGCATCCCTTCCCTGACCAAGTGCTGCAACCACCATGACAGGTGCTATGAGACCTGTGGCAAAAGCAAGAACGACTGTGACGAGGACTTCCAGTATTGCCTGTCCAAGATCTGCCGAGAGGTGCAGAAAACGCTGGGACTCGCTCAGCACGTTCAGGGTGAGGATGGCCCGGCGGGATGGGGATGAGCGCAGTTTGTCAAGTTTTATTGGATGCCTTATGTTTTAGTTCAGGATTTACCAATAGAAATCTTCTGCTCTGTATTACCTTATATACTGTGACACAGCCCCTTCAATCTGATATAAGCAGCTGATGATTTTGTAATCTAAAACGATTTATAGACATGGAAGCAAAAATTGTTAGGAAACCATGGGAGGGAGGGTATGTGAGGCAGAGAAGAATTCACCCAGGATCTTGTGTCCTGAAGTATACAGTAAAACCTTGGATTGCAAGTAACTTGGTTTGCGAGTGTTCCTCAAGACGAGCCAACATTTCTAATACATTTTAACATGGTAAATGAGCAGTCTTGCAATATGAGTAGTTTGTTTCTGGAATGAATTATGCTTGCAAACCAAGGTATTACTGTATTTCTAATTATCCTGAGCCTAAAGTGTGAAACCCCGGATCCAGTGAATTTAGAGTAAAGCACATTGGTTTTAAAGTAGGAAGTTCTTAGAGGATTTGAATCTTAACTCTGTCTCTTTATATGTATCTGTGTCAGGAGGATCTCCCAAACCACCCCAGGCTGAGTGGTTTGCTAGGAGGTCTTACAGGACTCAGCATATAGTTGTACTCACAGTAATGATTATTACAGTGAAGGGATAGGATACAAGGCAGAATCAGCAAAGGGAAAAGGTGCTTCACTGTCCTCATCTACAAATGAGAATGATTTCTCCTAACTCAGAGAGTTGTCATAAGGGTATAGTGAGATATTTGTGGGCATGCACATCACTATACAAATACTATCAGTTACAAGATTTCTTTACTGTTAAGCCAAGGAATGTACCATACACTGAAATGAGATGAGCAGGGGCAATGAGAAGGGCACGAAAGGAATCTAACATTTTTAAGCACTTTCCATAACAGACTGTTCTAGATACTTTAGACATGTTTTCATTGATGTTTATTAAAACCCAAACAGGTGGTTTTTATATCCATTTTTCAAGGCAGGAAACTGAGGTTTAGAAAGAATTTGCCCCCAGATTCATACTTCTAACTCTAAAACTTGTGTTCTATCTGCGACAGCATTCCCCAAATAGTGTCTCAGGTCTGAGTCTGAGACCCTAGTTAATAGCTATCAAGGAAGAAATCTCTGCTGCAGGTGAAGTTTGAACTCACAACCTCTGAGCCCCTTTGCAAGCTTTCATCATCAGTAAACTTGTGCAGCTGAAGCATAGGTGGCTGTATTTCCTGTTTTCTGACCTGAGGTCATACTAATGCAGCTAAATGATGAAAGCAATTCCCTTGCAATCTTTTATTTAATAATCATAACCTTTATACTTCTGTGGTTGGTTGTGTTCCTTAATGGCACAGTCCTTTGGAGAACTTTGATAATGTCAAGATTTTGTGATGAAAAGTTTCTTAATATGACTATTTGAAACGAGGAGTATTTGGACAACTAAAAAGCACTCTGTGCTACGTCTCTGTAACTGTAATGTATTAAGATAATCTCACCTGGGTTTCTTATAGTCTTAAAGACAATTTTTTAACCCTACCAGAAGAAAAGCACCTTTGATTCCTATGTCTACCCTCCCAAGCAAAATTTGAATATTGGTCAAAGAAAGAGACTTGGGTCCATTTACTTTAAGCATCTTAAATGATGTGTCATCAGTTCTTAGAAGCCATTGATCAGAATTAAATGTTTTGAGGCTTCTCTGTTTTTAACCTTTATTTTTCCTACACCTAAAAATCTTTCCTTGAAATGCAAACTTAAGAGTGTTATCAGGCATATGTAATAGTGACTTTTTTCAGGTAAAAGGAAAATTAACAGTGATGAACTGATTGATCAGTGCTATTGAGAGAGACTCATTTATCTAGTACAGAAAATGACATTGAACAATTGCATGCAAACAAAAAGTGGATACATGGTAAAGAGGCTGAAACTGAAAGCCAGTGTGTGTGTGTGAATGAGGGTTTGGGAGGAATTTCACCTAACATGTTTAAGTGCCCGTGAAGGATGTGCTTGTGCTGTAACATGTAATATGTGTGAGGAGAGCAATGCTTTGCAGCTGCCCCACAGTAATGACACTTTCTTACTTTGCAGCATGTGAAACAACAGTGGAGCTCCTGTTTGACAGTGTTATACATTTAGGCTGCAAACCATACCTGGATAGCCAACGAGCCGCCTGTAGGTGTCGTTACGAAGAAAAAACGGATCTTTAAAGAAGACCATGGACAGGCGGTGGCAGCAGATGAGGATAACCTTTGGCAAAGAACTAATGTTTTTACAACATAAAGCTGCCTGATTTCTGTGAAAGGATTATTCTAAGACCTTATTTTGACATTAAAACTTCAAAGTAAAGAACAAGTGGGGAAGTTTATGTTCCTGGGCGTTGCTGCCTTAGTGTGCCAGATTGTCTTGACCAATGTCAGAGAAAGGTCCATTTTGTTAAGGGGACAATTTTTTTAAAGAAAGACTCTGTACCTTCATTTTCTCAAACATTATTTATAAAAGAAATGAGGTCAAATGTAAAATTTGTTATAAGGTATATTCAATATATCTTACTTGGAAATCTGGGGAGATCTTCACTCAGAAGTATATTTGTTTACTATAAAATTTTAAATACACATTTAAAATTTGTATTTTTACAATTTATGCGAGCCCCAGCAATAAAGCCTGGGAGAATCTGACTTTATTTTTTCTCTATTATAATTAACATATAATAAGCTGTTTTTCTGTAGCCCACTGAGCATATGAATAAGTCACACTTCTCGTAATGACGGAACTAGTTACAAGGACAAGGTTTCCACATCTGTTCTGTTGTAAAATTGGAACCATCAGCTGGTAACCTCTTAGGGAACAAAATCAGGACATCTAGGTATCATGTAATATGCCTAGAATGTGACATGAACAAAATTCAAAGCACAGCCACACCCATTTTATGAACTACTCTTATGACAAATATCATAGTTTGCTATTACCTTTGCCTAAACTGGAGAAAAGATGGGATTAACGAGACAAATGCAAAGTTGTTTAATATACACATCAGAGCATTGTATGCTGTGATGCTTTGGTGTTTATTCCTAGCACTTGCTTCTCATAGTAGATTCTGGGATATTTAAAAAAAACAACTCTAACCCTTTACTAATAGCCTTAATAAAAATTGTTCTTGATACTGTTTTTTTTTTTTTATGTCTTTATCTGTGGGGTCAAAAGGGATGGATAAGCAAGATACAAAGAACTATTACTTATAAATCTCTCATTTACATGAACAATTATTAACAGGTTTAAGAGCAAATTCCAGAAACTTGGCTGCCTCTGCAAATGTCTGTGAATGTTAAAAGCATTTCAGCTCCTTGGAAAGCTCAGCTGTGTTCCTCTACTTCTCCTTGCTTACCACTGGCTTTAGACTTTCCCAAGCCCAGAATCCCAAACTACATGTATCTTTTGGGTAACCTGTGGCCAAAGTGATTTAGATCAACCGCTTGGAAAGTCAGAGAAAGACAACACCAGGAGAAATGGTTCTTAAGTCATTACAGGCAAAATTGGGCAGAAAGAGAAATATGTTCTGGAAAAAGGGCCACATTCCTAACTGAATACAACAAGTCCTCAAATAATATCATTTCATTCAACATCATTGATGAGATGCCATAGGAATTAACTCATTTCTATCAATTAGCCTGTGATAAAATCAGTTTCGTTATAGGCTAATTCACTTAAAGTCGCAGAACCTACTGACGATGTTAAGTGACGACTTACTATATATGTAACGGCTGAGAACCTAATAGGTTCCCAAACTGAGATGGTGGCAGCTGTTCTAAGAGATGTGTCCTCTATTAGGCAAGGCAAGTGTATCCCACATGGCTAAGTGAGTAAATTGGGCTCCAAAATGTTTGGAACTCTTAATTGATACTTTTCAGACTTTTTTTAAAGGTACATTTTTGTAAGCCATTATCAATATTTAATATTTATCAATATTTACTACTGACCAGGTAACTTGAAACTTATAATAAATTCATGGATTCTCTTAATAGCATTAAGATCACAGATTTGCAATTAGAAGCACAGATTCAGGCAGAAACCCAAATTTTGACCCAATTTCAGGGTGAAGGCAATGGATTTTTATGAGAAAAGGAAAATAATTATATGAATAGAAGAAAGGAATTTCTATTAGTTACTCTACCTATACAGGCATACCTCAGTTTATCACACTTTGCTTTACTGTGCTTCACAGATATTGTGTTTTCATCAATATTGAGGCAAGGTCCTCCACCAGCAAAAAGATTATGACTCGCTGAAGGCTCAGATGATGGTTAGCGTTTTTTAGCAATAAAGTATTTTTTGGTGGGCAGGGGGAATTAGGGGAGGGGAACAGTGTTGGGGAATTGGGGAAAGGGACCAGCCAAGTTGTTGTTCTTCAGTCTTCGTTGTGGAGGGCACCAGTCACCATCTGGCTTCCTGGCGGCAGCTCGAGGCCTCTAAGCTCAAGGTGCTGTGTTCAATCTTAGTTGCAGGTGGGAGTGGCCACCATCCCATGCGGAGTTGAACCAGCAGTCTTGTTAAGAGCACACACCCTATCCACTGAGCCATCCAGACGGCAGCTCAGCTCAAGGTGTTGAATTCAGTCTGAGTTGTGCGTGGGCATAGCCCACCATCAAACAGGTAATCTTGTTATACCAGCTGAGCCATCCTGCCTCCTGTTTGCAGCTCAGAGACAGCTCAGCTCGGGCGCAGTGTTCACTGGCCCATGTGGGAATCAAACTGGCGGCCCTGTTGCTCAGAGCTCATGCTCTAAGCCAACTCAACCAACTGAGCCACTCGGCCAGTCCAGCAATAAAGTATTTTTTAAGTAAGGTATGCACATTGTTTTTTAAATGTCAATAATGTTACTGATACTTAGTAGACTACAATATAGCAGAAACATGGCTTATTTGCTCTAGGAAATAAAAAAATTCCTGTAACTTCTTTTATGATGCTACTCGTTTTATTGTGGTGGTCTGCAACTGAATCCACAATATCTCTGAGGTACGTCTGTCTGTACATGGCTGGGTACAGATTTTAAAGAACGTCCATAATCATTGTCCTCATGGTCAGGGTGTCTGCTTTCCTGATAGCTTTTGTCAACTGAAAAATAATAAGTACAATAGGTGTTTCGTCACCAATCACCAAAAAGGATTTGTTTCGGAAATAGAAGGGGTTGCAACGCCGCAGTGCATGCAGACACTGCAAACCAAGTGCCCACTCTGGCGTGCCAAGAAGGAGAGGTAATTATAGAAGGGAAAAGGAAGTTAGAACCATAGAGCTTTATTGTAAACAGAGTTCTTCCCGTAGTTCTGGGGATTATGTAGAGTACAAGAACTTCCCTAAGCCCTAGTGCCTCCCATAAGCCCTCTTAACTGATTGTTTTGCTTCAAGTTCCAGTTGGTCTTTATCACTTTACAAACAGTTATTAGTAAAGCAACACTGTCCACTCCAAAGGTGAATTACCAAGTTCAAACACTGGGAAGGTTTAGGAGCAAAGAGCAAGACGTGCAAGCAATTCCTCTGGAATGGCTGCTCTTGGCTCAATTTTTAAAAATAATTCCATTTCTGTCAACGTTTCACAGGTTCTACCTATAAAAAGCCAGACTTGAAAATCCTGCCGTTGCCTCTAGTGTACTTTAGCTTGAATCCACTGGGGGATTCTATAGGCTATATACAAACAGAGCACACTGAGCGTTTAAAATACATTGTACAAGCCCTCCAAAGTAACTCGCCCTGCGAAAAAGGCTACCCGTGAAACTGGCACACAGCACACCCATGCTGAACCTCGGAGCGAGTGGGGAACAGCACACGCCTGGGGCGGGATTGAGCGAGCCTCAGCTCACCCAAGACGACCGTCGGCCGCCTGCGGGACCCCACCCCTGCCGCCCTCGTCCTCGGGTTGGCAGCCAGCGTGTCCCGGGGGCGTGTCCGTCTCCGCAGGTGCCAGGCCACGGAGAGCCCGCACCTCGGAGGGCGCTCTGGGACCCGCCAGCTTTTAAGGAAGGAAGGAAGGAGCCTTCGCCCTGCGGAGGAAGGGGCGGGCGTTGCGGCTCCGGCTGCAGGAAGCCGAGGCGCCCCTGGCCCTGGCGTGGCGCTGGGTGGCGATGAGCTCGGCGCCGGAGTCCCGCGGGGCTGGCCCTGCAGGTAGGGGGGGGGGGTGCGGAGGGCGCGGGGCGGCCCCAGGGCGTTGCGGGGCCTGGGAGGGAGCGCGCAGCGGCGGCCGCAGCGCGGCGTCGCTTTTAGTCCAGGTACAAAACGCGGAGACCTCGCCGCCGCCTTTGTCCTCCGGAGGGGGGCCGTTTCCAGGCGTCGGGCCACTTCAACGTGACTCGTCTGGCCCGGCTGGTCCTGCTTTCCCACCACACATGGTCATGAACAGTTGATGTTTACAGGTTGGCTCTGGTTTTGTTTTCCCACTTCTAAATAAAAAGTTAAAGAAGTAGTTGCCTGCGGTCATAATACTAGAAGCATGACCGGCCGGCCCCTGGGGTGCCCAGACTTAACTGGGAGACAAAGCCAGGCCTCCGCGGTGATGCGGCCCGGGGTCGCTCTCCTGCCTTCAGGACACCTGCAACTGGGTGTGGCTTTGGGTTGAAGCCGTAGCACCTTTTTCTCTACAAAATAATCAACTTGCTAAACGTGTACTTTAGAACGCTCTTTCCTGTCCCTTAATTATCTTATTGACAAAGTTGAGAAACTCCCGAGCCTGATTTTTGTAGTTTCTTATTAAAGGCTGAAGTACTAGCAGCCAATGCAGAACGCGTTTATTTCAGAGCTTTTTATTCCTGGCCGCACAGAGCAAGCCTTGTCCTGGGTCCAGAGGCCATTTCCGTTTTGGAACTAGTGGGGGGGATGGGAAGCCGCGACCAGGAGGCAGGGGCGGCACCGCCCCTTCTTTTCTTTTGGTCATGTTCCTTTTCCTTTCTGGATCATATTTTTTTTTCCTCCACCCTATCCCCTTTCTAGGCTGGCAGTGGGTTACTCGGATAAGATTATTGAATAGATTGTTGATACGGAGTATGGGTCAGTTTTCTTGAGATACTGCAGTGAATAAAGACGGTGACAATAGATGCTCACGAAGTTTGAAGACAAGAACACTTAGTTTAGAAAGGTAGCTGGTCTCTCTGGAGGAGAGGGTGTAGCATGGCGACAGTGCAGAGACTGGAATCCACAGGTGGTTCTGGCTTTCAATCCCAACACCACTGCCCTGACCTTAGACAAACCTGGTGTTTATCTAACCCATGGGGCTGTGGAGCTGACAGAAAGTATCTAAAGTGCCAGGCCATCAACAAATGGGAGCTGGTAGGATTATCTGGAGAGATCTCAAATTAAGGTGAGGAGGAAAAAAGGAATGATTTGTTTTGTAAAAATTAAACTAATTTAAGGAGCAAAGAAGTGGTGGGTACAGTGGAGAAATGTGAAGAGGCCATGGTCTATTCGAATTTATTAGGTGTGCTTGAGCAGCGGGAGATCAAGCTAGAGAAGGCCATAACCTCCCTGAGCAAAAAGATGTATGGAGTTTATAGGAGGGGGTAAACAGGCTGGTCTCCTTCAATGCTTCAGGGGCTTTTGGTTGCATTGTCTCTCACAACAAAGGGTTGGGGGCATGACCATGCCCCCCTCCACATCCTGGCTCCATGCTCCCCCCCGCCCCCCCAGGCCCACTGATCATCAGCGCCTAGGAGACAAAACACTAGTCAGTGGGTACAAGGTACAAAGCAAGACAAAATGGCCTTTAGGATAAGATGGTTACTACATTCCAGGTGGTTTCTCCAGGCCTAAGGCAAATACAAGCCTGCAGGTACAATGTATAAGATGACTTTTAAGATAAGATGGTTTCGGTTCCTGGCCTAATAGTGGCCTAATACCAAAAGTCAGGTTTAACAGCAGACTCATTTTTGATAAATAGGTTGCAGATCAATAAGGATCTATAAATCTGTTACGCAGTGTAGCTCCTTCATTAAAATTTATTTTCTCCATGTCATCAAAACCATTTACCCTCTTGGCCAATTTATTTGTATTCATGCAGTATAACACTTGTTAAAATTCACCCTTCCTGAAAGCTTGTCTGCTTGGTACGTACAGCTTAGTGACGGACAGTCATGTATTATTTTTTCTGGAACCTGAGTAAAATTTATCAACTCCAGGACAGTATTGGAACTTAGGATTCCCCTCTTCACCCGACTCCCAAGGTGGATTTTGTGAGTGAGGAGACAGAGAGGTTAGAACAATCAGGTGTCAGGGAGACACTCAGGAGAGGAAGGGACACGACCCTCTTGGCTAGGAGATCATGGGTAGGAAGGAGTCTATACTTTAGAGTCCGTTGTGCTTCCTCAAAGACTCAACTGAGAGGTGCATCTTGCTGTACTGTTAGTATTTCTATTTATTCATTACCTTTTCCCCTTTAAGCTGATAAGTTTATCAGGTAAAAACTGTGTCACCCGTACAGGTGACACTTGTAAAAGATGCTGGATTCCTTGTGCTCTACCATACAGAAGCCATTGGCTTCATGTGGTTATTTAAATTAGTTGAAATTAAATAAAATTAAAAGTTGAGTTCAGTTACACTGTCCATATTTCTGGTGCTTAAGAGCTACATGTAGCCAGTGACTACTGTATGGGACAGGACAAAAGCGCAGGTATAGGACAATTCCTTCATCACAGAAAGTCCGATTGCACAGCACTGTTCTAGGGAGTAGGGAGGAATTCAATGAAACGTTGTCCAGAGGATGGGGGAGTCTGGTCGCTGGGAGCAGAGGGTCTCCATTATAGAGTTACAAATAACAAATGTGCCAATCAGGAGACCCAAAAATCTATGCCTTTGCGCTGCCCCATCCCTTCTTCCACCCAAACTTTAATCTCTTCAGGATTGTAGGGTAATCCACTATTAATCACACAGTTTCAGTTCTCCTGTTCAGTTCTCTTTTCAGAGAATATTTACAAAACATATTCTGGAAAATGAAGCAATTTCATATTTCATTTGAGTCCCATAATCACAGAACTCTTACTCTTCCGTGATTTGCTTTTGCGTCATATTTTCTCCACTTCTGTTTATACTATTCTTTGCTATTTTGCAGGTAAGAGTTAGGGATGACAAAGAATTGAGTTATTAATTTATATTTCATTTGTTTATTATTAAGCGGTTTCCCTTCCGTTTCCCTTACCCTTCTTTTCATATACTTAGACTTTTAAACTAACCAAAACAGAAGAATCTTCTGGTGTGGAAGTCACAGTTGTACAGGAGTTCGGGTTGTGTTCCACTACCATAAGTCATAAAGTAAATTAACAACAATCAACTTTTGTGTTTATACAGGTGAGGAACAAAACATGTCAGAAACAGATGCCTTCTACAGGAGGTAAAAATGTGCTCTTTTCTAATAAAGGTCTCTTCCTTTGGTAAAAGGTCTCTTCCTTTGGTAGTCATAATAGACTATAGAAATCAAAGCAAGAAAGGGACTTTGGAGTTGGAAAGTAGAACCGAGTATGTCAGGTTTTAACATTTATAGATATGCAGGTTAGTTTCTGCTCCTGGTCGTGAAAGGACCTAGAGTGATGTTCAAAATATTTAAGAGCTAATATGGCATGGGTCCTAGAGCTAGAGCTTGGCGTGGGCCAGACCACTGTCCTTGGTTGCTGGATCTTGGAACCCTGGGGGAAAGACACCCATGCAGATGGATTGGGGTGGGTACTCACAATGGGCGCTGTTTACCAATTGGTACAGAAATATTCAGGACTCACTACGCTTACTAGTATGGTCATGAGGCTTTCCCACTGCACACCAGTGGCATGTTAGCCTGGCAGAGGAGGAAGCAGCAAGCTCAAGGTCAATGGGGGGGGGTAGTCAGAAGTCCGGAGGAGCTCATTAGTTAATATAACTTAAAATGATTTTTTTTTTAAACTTTTTGCATTAATAGTGACATGATTGATCCGGAAGAAAAGTACAAAATGGACCACAAGAGGAGAGGAATTGCTTTAATCTTCAATCACGAGAGGTTCTTCTGGCACTTAACCCTGCCAGAGAGGCGGGGCACCAGTGCAGACAGAGACAATCTTAAGCGCAGGTAGTAAGTTTTATCTACATGTCAAGGTGATGAGATATTTAAGTGACAACTACTTACTGAAACTTGTCCAAACTGATGAAATAACAGAGCAAGAGTATTTGAGAACGAGCCTCAGTTGGGCACAGCCTCCCGTTCGAATTTGCCTGAGTTTTCTTCCTAACCCTGTACTATTAAATGTTAGCAGGGTTTGCAGTATTACAAATATACAGTTAACACTTGAACAACTCAGGGATTAGGGGTGCTGACTCTGTGCACAATCAGAAATCCACATGTAACTTTTGATACCCCCAAAACTTAAGTTGTCCCTCAGTACCCACAGGGGATTGGTTCCTGGATCCCCCAGATACCAAATCCATGGATGCTTAAGTCCCTTGTATAAAATGGCATAGATCGATGCATATAGTCAACCCTCTGCATCCATGGACTCCCAACTGGTAAACGAAAACAGTGAAGGTATTTATTGAAAATAACTCACATACAGGTGGACCCTTACAAGGGCACATGTATTGCAAAGTAGACAGCAGTATTTTAACTAGAATCATTTATCATTATGAGTGAATCCTTTCCTACAGTGGGTGATTGGGGAAAACCATAATTGTCATATTTTTCTTTCCCCCTTAAGAAAAGTCAATTTACATCTTAGAAAATATGTATAGATTCCTCAAATAAGTAGGGTATGTGACAACTTTGAATAGCTCATAAGCTAATATTCAATTAATTTATCACCAGGTTTTTAGATCTAGGATTTGAAGTGAAATGCTTTAATGATCTTAAAGCAGAAGAATTACTGCTCAAAATTCATGAGGGTAAGGAGTTTTTTTATTCTTCTTCTGATGGGACTGAGTACTTTTATTATCCTACCTGTAAGGACGGGTCCAAATAATTAACTGTGTTGTAAAAAGTCTTTATCAGTTAACTTGGCTTGGGTTACAGGTTGTGGTTGTGCTTCTCTGCTTACTATGTTACCCACGACGTTTAAGAACCCTTGCAAAGAATTATACCTCAAGTTTGTATTTAGCATACCACTAGGTAAAGTCTGTTACTCTGGAAATGGATGAAATGACCGTTTACATTTTAAAGTCTAAAATGCAAACACTACAGATACTGGAGAGTCTTTTTTTTTTTTTTTTTTTTTTTAGCTGAGCTATCCTGCCACCTGTTGGCAGCTTAGCTCGGGCTGGGCATCAAACTGCTGTTGCTCAGAGCTCAGCTCACACTCTTGAGCGATCTCTTAACCAACTGAGCCACTCGGCCAGCCCTTGAAGAGTCATTTTGTAATTGACCCCTTCCATACCCAAGTTTCTTACTGGCTTCAAGGTACTGTTGATTTACATACATTATCTCTTAATTTCTACGTCATTATGCAGTAGTTATTTTAACAACTTGTATTTATCACAAGAATCACTGCATGCCATCCATGGATTCTCAAGCCATTTGCCAATGGACTATTATAATATGTATATAACTTAAATTTTCTTCAGAGCTCTTTTTTGTTTAGGTATGATTGACATATAACATTAGTTTCAGATGTACATGATTTGATATTTGTGTACATTGCAAAATGATCACAATAAGTCTAGTTACCATCCTTCACCATACATAGTTACAAAAAGTTTTTTTCTTGTGACAAGGATTTTTTCCTTAAAAAATGAATCCTAAGAGAGGATTTACTCTCTCAGCAACTTTCAAATATGCAGTATAGTCTTATTAACTATTGTTCCCATGCTGTACACATATCCCTATGACTTACTTATTTTACAACTGGAAGTTTGTGCCTTTAACCCCCTTCACCCATTTTGCCCACCCTCCTCTCCTCTCTGGCAACCATCAATCTGTTCTGTGTCTATGAGCTTGGGTTTTTTGTTTGGTTGGTTGGTTGGTTTTTTAGATTCCACATTTAAATGAGATCATACAGTATTCGTCTTTCTCTGACTTATTTCACTTAGCATAATTCCCTCAATGAGATCCATCCATGTTGTCGCAAATGGCACAGTTTCATTCTTTTTTTATGGCTGAATACTACTCTGTGTGTGCCATCTTGTGTGTGTGTGTGTGTATCACAATTTTTATAGCCATTCAACCATTGATGGGCACTTAGGTTGTTTACATATCTAGGCTGTTGTAAATAATGTTGTATGAACATAGGGGTATATAAATCTTTTCAAGTTTGTGTTTTTGTGTTTTTTTGGATAAATCCTCAGACATAGAATTGCTGGATCATATGGTAGTTTTTTTTTTGTTTTGTGTTGTTTTTGAATTTTTGAGGAACCTCCGTACTAGAGCTCTTGTTTAATCTGTACATCATTTTAATTTTCACTGGCTGCTTACCAGGTTTTCTACTTTGCTTGCTCATAAGCTTTGGAGACATCCGTCTCATATCTTAATACTCCTGGAAGCTCCAAGTGCTATAAATACATTGAAGGTGCTGTCCACATTGGGGGAGCAGCCACACGTGGGGATTGTTAAGTAGTAGGTTCTGGGCCTCTCCAGTCTGCTAATGCAGAGAACCCTTCCTGCCAAAATGACTGGGATCTTGAAGGCGGTTTCCCATAAAAATCCCTTTGTGTTTTACATGTCATTGTTCTGTGTTTTAGAAAAATTAATGAAACCTGTTCAAATTCTGTTATTTTGAATTTCAATAATTTTGATACAATATGGGATAAATGGTTTGATTAAAGACTTAAGTAAGTTGTGTTTTATTACAGGCATTTTACATGTACTATAAGAATAACAAATTTTCTCCCTCCCTCAATCATATGTATATAACTTTATTCTAGTATTAGTAAATTGAATTGTTATATGTAGATAATAAGCATCTTATTTTCATTTCTGTATGAACTTTTGGGGGCCTTTATAGCATCAACCTCTAGCCATGTCGATGCAGATTGCTTTTTGTGTGTCTTCCTGAGTCATGGTGAAGGCAATCACATTTACGCATACGACGCCAAAATTGAAATTCAGGCATTGACTCGCTTGTTCAAAGGAGACACGTGTCAGAGCCTGGTTGGAAAACCCAAGATATTTATCATTCAGGTAAGACTGATGATGTTATAATCTCAACTGTAATGCCCAGGGTCTGCATGTGATTATTAAAGAACCAAAGGCAACTCTGAAAGTAACTATCTCCAGTAACAGGAAAGGCCATTTTTGAATTCTAGCCAATCAGTTGCAGTCTGAATTATTAATAGTAATTCTTGCTTAACATAAAGAATAAATACTAAAGATTCTCAGTATCTTTATTACTTGGATTGACATTTGAGATGACTCAATATAACCAATGTGCTACTCCGTGGCCCAGGCTGGTTGGGTTCCCTGGGAGCTGGAGAGCCTGTGAGGTAGTGGGAAAGGTGGAGGCATAACGAGTCCTAGCTTGCTTCATCCTTCCAGTCTCCCTTAAACCAAGATGCTGTCCCCCAGCCCCTGCCGCCAAATTGGGATTAGGGGTAAAAATATTTTTTGGCCTGAATGACATCATCTAGTACATCAATAAGGATTTTGAACAGAAAAGAGAATTCCTGTATTTCCATGAATGGCCTGGAGGAAGAGAACACATACTACTTTCTGACCTAGAGCCTTAAGGGGAAGGAGTCGGGTCTATACGAAGTTAAGGATGATTCCCTGGTTTCTTGTTGGGACAACTGCATTGAGGTGTCTGGGAAGTGCAGTTGGAAGTACAGGGCTAGAACCGCAGAGAGACAGCCTGGGCTGGAGACATAAATTTGGGAGTCATGAGGCGATGCGTGGTCATGGGAGCCATGGGTTTACCCGGGTCAAGGATAGCCTGAAAAATGAGCATGAAACGGAACTGAGGGACACCAATGAGAAATAAGCAGAGGAAAGATGCTGAGGAGAGTGGCCCAGAGAAGTAGAAAGATGACAAGATGATTGCTTCATGAAAAAGGGAGGGGCCAGCACTGTCAGAGACAGAAGAGAATTGGAAATAACGAATGAGCTATGGGATGAGAGCCACAAAAGAGGGACATATTTTTACGAAGTTATTTTATTTCTCCATGCCTCAGATATTTCATTTGCCTCATGGGGTGATTGTGAGCATAAAACGACTGGTACTGACAAATTGAAAACACTTAGAACAGTGCCTAGCACATGGCAAGCCCTCAGTGAAAGGCTGTCTCCTGTTCTTATTGCAATTGATGACATCAAGTTCTAAGTGTTCTACGTTATATTTAGGTGGAAAGTAAAGTCTGAATAAGACTGATGCTTCAAAATACGATTAAAATCTCCCTGTAAAAAATAGGACATTAGGGGTCTTCCTATTTATCTGATAACTTCGAAATCACTCAAGACTCTTTAAAGTTTATAATTCTTTAACTATTTCATAACTGATGAACTCATTTATAATACTAAAACAGAGTTTGTTAGGTCACTATTAAGTTTACTAGGGCTGCCAGAACAAATTCACAGACTGGATGGCTCAAACACCAGAAATTTTTTTACAGTTCTGGAGAAGTCTGCTTAGGCCTTTCTCTTTGGCTTGTTGATGAATGGCTGTCTTATCCCTCTTTCCGTAGTCTTTCCTTTGTGTTTGTGTCCTAATCTCTTCTTATAAGGACACCAGTCATAGTGGATTAGGGCCCACTCATATGACCTCATTTTACCATAATTACTTTTTTAAAGACCAAACCTCCAAATACAGTCACATTTGAGGTATTGGGGGTTAGGACTTCAACATATAAATTTTGGGAGAGGAAGAACAAAATGGAGCCCATCATAGTCATTTAAGAGTAGAAATTAATGTTAGCCTTTGTGTGAGTCAGAGTAATTGGTTAAGAATGTGAGACCTCACTTTCAAATAGGAGCAAAAGGAAGAAGGCATATGAATAGATGTCTTCTCATGTCAGGGGATGTCTTTTGGAACCTTAACAGTTTATGGCAGCAGGTAGGCAAAACAAAACCCAGTCTGGGAACGCAGTATCTGATTACATAGAAACATTTAAGCAAATCCTAGAGCTTTTAAACGAAAGGGTGACTCTTGGCACTATGGTGTGGTTAATCAAGGAATTTTTAAACCACAGAAGCTTTCTTCTCTATAGCATACCTTTCAGTCAACATAATTTAGTGTATAGTTGATGCCAATTTTGTAAAAACATTATGTAAAAGAAAACGTAAGTAGGGTAAAAACTGTCAGCTTTAGTCTGCTCTAAACCTGAGTGTTTTGTTTTGGAAGGGCCTGTATACTGGCTTCTGTTGATGTTGACATGAAGGTGTACTGAATTATGCATCCGCTGTAAACATAAGCATTGAGAAGAAAAGAGTAGGTAAGTAAAGGAGGTGGTTTTCCTCGTTGTCTCATAGGCATGTCGGGGAAACCAGCACGATGTGCCAGTCATTCCTTTGGATGTAGTGGATCATAAGACAGCCAGGCCAAATGACAATGTCACCGAGGTGGATGCGGCCTCAGTTTACACGCTGCCTGCTGGAGCAGACTTCCTCATGTGTTACTCTGTTGCAGAAGGTGTGTCTGTGTTTAATACAAATAAAGAATTGTCTTCCCTGGCTAAGCTCCTGTAAGTTTCACCTTGGCTTGATCTGGATCATATCTTTCTATTGGGACCTGGTGATTTAGTTAGTCCAGAAGCTCACAGGCCTAGAATGGATTTCTTTGATCACATTGCACAAAGTGATACATGAAAGTGTAAAATACCTTATAGAAAAATCATCCCTGAGAACTAAAAGTCTAAAGCTTCCAAGTCTATTTTATATAGACTTTTTGCAGCCTGCCATCAATTACTGATGGTGTCATTGTCATATTCATGGGAAGATTTGTTGACAAGTATTTGATGAAATTTGTTCTCTTTTGCAGTAAATATATGTTTTTCTTCTTTCTAATCTCGTCTCTCAAAATCATCACCTGGCTACTACCATCTTGGGAACTTTTAGATAATAGAGGAAATTACATATACGAGGTGTGATTAAAAAAAAATACAGTGAATGTTTAAATTTAAAAAATTTATTATATTGAGGGGCCGGCTGAGTGGCACTGTGGTTAAGCACGGGCTTGGGAAGCCAGCGGCCCCGGTTCGGTCCCACACGTGAGGGCCAGTGACACTGCCCTCAAAAAAAAAAAAAAAAATTTATTATAGTGAAAGACATATTGCCATTAATCTTCCTCAAAATACCCCCCCTTAAATGAACTTAGAGGGAAAAAAAAAAATACCCCCCCTTGCTTTGAACACACTTATCCCATCGTTCTTGCCACTTTCTGAAGCAGTTCTGGAAGTCCTCTTTCGTGAGTGTCTTTAGTTGCACTGTTATGGCTGCCTTGATGTCCTGAATCAATTCAAAACATTTACCTTTCACCGTCACTTTGACTTTGGGGAAGAGCCAGAAGTCACACAGTGCCAGATCCAGTGAATAAGGTGGATGAGGACACACCGTTTTGACAGAAATTACCATACTAGAAGTGATATGTGACACCGAACCTTGTCACAATGGAGGATGAAGTAAAGACACTCACAAAAGAGGACGTTCAGAACTGCTCAGAACGTGGCAAGAACGTTGGGATAAGTATGTTCAAAGTGAGGGGGAGTGTTTTGAGGGGGATTAATGGCAATGTGTCTTTTACTGTAATTTTTTTATTTAAACATACACTGTAGTGTTTGATCACACCTCATAATTAGCCCCATTTTTTTTTTTTTTTTTTTTTGAGGGAAGTGTCACTGGCCGTCATATGTGGGACCCGAACTGGGGCCGCTGGCTTCCCAAGCCGGCGCTTAACCACCGTGCCACTCGGCCGGCCCGAGCCCCATTTTTATAGAATCCTTATAGAATTAATTCCTTTTCCCACATGAGAATAGTCAACAGAGAAACATATAGTAAAAACTATATCATGGACACATCTCACTAAGTCTTCCCGAACGATTTTTGAGAATACTTTTGTAACAGTGAATTATAAAGGTGTTTTTCAGTCCCAGTAACTGAAAGCCAGAAAACCTTAGTGTCCTTTTTCCTATCTTTTTTAGGTTATTACTCTCATCGCGAAACTGTGAATGGCTCATGGTACATTCAAGATTTGTGTGAGCTGCTCAGAAAATTTGGCTCCTCCTTAGAGTTCACAGAGCTCCTCACATTGGTGAACAGGAAAGTTTCTCAGCGCCGAGTGGACTTTTGCCAAGACCGAAGTGCAATTGGAAAGAAGCAGGTCCCTTGCTTTGCCTCCATGCTAACTAAAAAGCTGTACTTCTCTCCAAAATATAAATGATAGGGCTGTTTTATGTATTTGTGTGCAAAATGGATTTCCCTTCTTTTTATATGATTATCACTAGATTGAAGCTTATGGTACAGTAATTTAAAATGTTTTAAGGTTTAACGAGAGCCTTTAAATAGTTCATATTGGACACTGTGAAGGGGTTTGATATATGTAGACATTAAATCCTCAGAATTACTATAAATAAAAATCTGTAAGCATTTGTAGTACTTGGTTTTTATAAGTTGTAAGGTTACCCAAAATATCTGGCTGATTTAACTTGTATTTGATGAATATTTTTAATAAAAGCTTATGTTTTTAAAACTCAAGAATTAGTTGTTTTCCCTTCAAGTATTTGAAATTCATGTTTTACCAAATTTTTCTAATTTGCATTTTTATTCATTTATGTAATTTTAGACTTGTTTTTAGTTGTTCATATAAATTCATCTACATATGAATTCCCTTTTTGTATAGAACTTTAACTCTCACTTAAGTGACCCTTTAAGAACTATTATATGGCATTCTGAGGAAGAAATATAGAACAGTCAATTTTTAGATAGGCTAAACATTTGCAAAATTAGATTCTTTAATATCTTCCAAGTTAAGTTACTATACATCGTCCAGCAGTCATCATTCCCACTCATAGACCATTGTGTTAATGGGACAGATGTTACTTTTAAGGTTCCGTTCTTACTAACGTGGTATACAAAATTTCAGTTATACTGTTTTGTTAACAACCTGCCAGAGCCTGAAGATGGTTACATGTTTGGGCTTTTGGCAACTGAACGTGTGAGTTACTATTTCAAAAGCAATAGTTTGCATATATTATTTCAGCCGCAGTTCAAAAAGCATGCCAACGATGTGCTGTGGTGGATGGGACAGCCATAACCTTGTTTTGAGGTCAGCTGAACTTTTTACTTCCTTTGACTCCTTACACAGGTGTTGCCATTCCCGTGCCTCTCCTTTTAAGAGCTAATGACTATAAAACGCTTCTCAGCTCACCTCATGAACATTGGCTGGCCTTCTAGGCAAAGACTATACAATTCTAGTTGCCTAAGAGAAATAAGCTGGTGTTATTAAAAAGCTCTAAAACAAAACAAACAAAACCCATGTTTTTTGTTTTCCTTGAATGTGACCAAAGGTTTTATTTGAATACATCTTTTTGTTCAGATACAGTGATATTGATACCTACATACCTGGACATCAAATTGCCATCAAATCTGAGGCTGTGGAAGCAATGGGGACACAAGTGAATCCTGGATGAAATAGTTGTCTTAGAATAAAACAATCCTTTTGTAATAAAATTAACATGTAATGTGTTTGGATTCCTTTAATTTTGGTTCCAATCCCTGTAGACTTAAAACTTGGAATATGAATAGAAAGATCATATGCTGTTTTAAATAACTAATGTTTTAACAGAAATGATGTGCAATTTGGAGAAACTACATTTTAAATATTAAAAAGGTTAGAGCGTCCTGCCTATTATCACCGAGCTCTTGTCCCATCAGTACTCAAAAGTCAGTTTCACCTGTCATAAAGTACAATGTGACTTAACACACAGCTCCTCTGATCAATAAGAATTAAACTTTATTTTCCTTTGTAAAAAAGATACAAATCAAAGGAAGCTGTCTGTACTAAAAATTCATTTTTCACATGACTAATTTTTTTAAGTCCTAAAAATACAGACTTATTCTTTGATAATTGTTTTTTTTATTCTTGTTCAGGGTCAGCAAAAGTTTTCTGTAAAGAGCCAAAGAGTAAATATGTTAGGCTTTGCAGGCCACACTGTCTATTCCAACCAGTCAACACTGCTGCTACAGCCAGTCAATATATAAATGAGAAGAGTTGTTTTGTTTTGTTTTTTTGAGGGTAATGTCACTGGCCCTCATATGTGGGACCGAACCGGGGCCGCTGGCTTCCCAGGACAGCGCTTAACCACCGTGCCACTTGGCCAGTCCAAGAGTTGTGTTTCAATAAAATTTTATTTATAGAGACAGGTACAGGTATTAGTTTGCCAACTCCTGCTCTAGTCTACCCCATCTTCCCGAATTTCCTTTAGACTCTTTGCAAGAACTCAGAAGCCATCCTTTGCTTCTAGTCTAGACTCCCCCCAGCACTACACCTGAAGATACCACGGGCCTTTCCCCAGTCTTCCTTGGGTACCCAGCATGGACCAGGCATTATTCTTGGCACTGGGAGGGACGCATCAGTGAAAAAAACCAAACAGCTGGGCCGGCCGAGTGGCGCATTGGTTAAGCGCTGGTTTTGGGATGCCAGCGGCCCTGGTTCGGATCCCACATGAGGGCCAGTGACACTGCCCTCTACAGCTAACAACAGCTCCACCTGGAGCTGGGCTGTGCGAGCCCCGGTGATGGTGTGGGCTGCAGCCCCTGCTGCAGTGGGCTGCCATAGGCTACAGTGAGTGGCCCGCAGCCAGCGTGAGCGGCTGGCAGCCAAGCGTGAGCTGCCAATAGCCGCGGTGAGCGACATCCAGAGGCCAGCGACCGATCTGCCTCATCCGGGAAGAGCGCAATGACGATACCAACAGTGAAGCAACATCCTCCGCAACTAAACTGAAGAACAAAAAGACAGCAACTTGTCTGTTCCCCTTCCCCGATTCCCCAACGCTGTTCCCCTCCGCCAATTCCCCAATAAAATCTTTAAAAAAAAAAAAAAAAAAAAAGAAAAAACCAAACAGCAATCCCTGTTCTCCTGGACTTAATATTCAGGTGTGACATCTGTAGGGTATCTGCCTTGAGTTAGGCAAGTTCAAAATACTTCATCTTACTTTATTCTCATTAAGGTCAATGGTGTCAACTTAAAAAAAACAAACATCCAAACCTGTAGAGAATTTTAATGAGTTTATTTGAGTCAAACTGACAATAATTGCTAGGAAGCAAAATCTCAGATTAAGAAAATGCTCTGCAGAATGGCAGTTTTGCAGCTTATTTTATACGTTAGAATCAAAGGAGGAGACATAAAGATGGTTACATGAAACCCACTGTTGATAGATTAAGGAAGTGGGAGAAAGCAAAGGGTGGTGGGGAGGAATCTCATATTGGACAGAAAGTAAAATTGAGAGGCTTTTACATTGGTGAGCACATGATAATAATACACATAGCACATAGAGATGGTATTCCGGGAACAAGATAACAATGGGGTTCTGTGGTCTTAGGCAGTGTGTTGTGCCCTGAATGGTGGGATGGGCATAACATCCAAGGGTATGTTATCTTAGATGCAAAAACACAATAAACAGACTTAAGGTAAAGACTGACCTTTGTCAAGAAGGCTACAGGCTCAGGATGTGACTGCCTGCCATGATCCACTTTTAGTTAGAAATTTTTATGTTTAGACCATCCTCTGTGTGTAATTTCAGTCTCTGAGTTTGTAGGGCCTGCCATGCCGGCCTCCCCTGAGCTTGTCAGTTAATTGCCTAGTATCTCCAATTAGTAAGTGGCAGAATCTGCCCAACTCCAAAGCCTACATTTTTCTACCCCCAAATCCAGAATGCTGCTGCCATTACCTGACCTCAGCCTCCCAGTTCCACTTTGTTTCAAGAAATCCACTTTTTATTGTACGCCCTCTGCTCTAGTTAGAGAAATATCCCACCAATACGCAGCCAAAACCTGCTTCGGAACTCTGTCCACCCTGTTATATTCTCCGACTGAAAAGCCCTCTTTGCAAATTCTGCCCAAAAGGCAAGGCCCTCCCTTCCTAACTGGTTTCTCTTCATTTTTATTGGATTGATGGTCTTGTCTCTTCTTGGGAATAGAGTTAAAGGCAGAACATGTCCTAAGGGCTTATTATTGCAATACTGCAAGTTATACTTATTTGGTCTTCATCCTCACAGCTCCCAGAACGCTTGGAATTTCCTAAGTGTAGAAATAGATAAAGGCATCTTTTGTTGTGTCAATGGATGAGTTCTGGATCCCACCCAAGAGTGGCAGCTGGCTGCCAGGAAAACCAACCATGTGATTAGAGATTTGAAGCTTTCAGTCTCATCTCTGACCTCCCGGGAGGGGAGAAGGGCTGGAGGTTGAGTTCAATTGCCAATGGCCAGTGACTTAATCAATTATGACTATGTAATGGAGCCTCCATACAAACCCAGGAGGACAGCTAATTGGCTTTTTGGGAGAGCTTCCATGTTGTGGAAGCAGAACTCCCCTGTGCCACTATGCTGGGCTTCAAATTCCACAAGGACAGAGCTCCTCTGTTGGAACCTCGCCCTCTGTATCTCTTCATCTGGCTGTTAATCTGTCTTCTTTAGTATTGTTTGTAATGAATCATCAGTAATTTAGTGGATAATCAGGTTTTCCTGAGTTCTGTGAGCAGCTCTAGCAAATTAACGTAACCTGCAGAGCGGTTTGCAGGAACCTCTGATTTATAGCTGGCTGGTCAGAAGCACAGGTGACAACCTGGGCTGGCTGCTGGCGTCTGAAGTGGGGGCAGTCTTGTAGGAGTCAGTCTTTTACCTGCGGAATCTCATTCTATCTCCAGGTAGAGAGTGTCCGAACTGAGTTGAATTCTCAGACACCCTGCTAGCTTCAGAGAATTGCTTTTTGGAGTAGGGAAGACCACACACACACACACTGAAATTGGGTCTGGAACCCATTTCAGTTGTCATAATACTTAATGTGGTGATATTCATTATAAAAATACATTAGCGAATATTCATAGCTTAGTAATAAAACACTAATATATTGCTAATTCAGAATCTCTGTGTTTCAGAGATACTGATACAAATGCAAGTGATCACTGGGTGTTTTTCTAGTTAAGGTTACAAGAAATCTGAATCTGATTTGATTGAAAGATATACCCTGAAAACATTGAGGGCTGTTTGTTTTAAGCAAATCTCTGATATCAGGGTGTCATCATTAACCATGTCGAAGAGTGAAACAGTGAAATTCTGGATAAATTAAATACCATTAGTCATAAATTTACAAAGATTTATGACCTACTATGAGTAGATGCTTAAATCTTCTAGCAATGTACACTGGGGCAAATTAACCTCTCTAAGCCTCAGTTTCCTTACTATTAAATTGGGATTAAAAAATAGCTACCTCATAAGATTATAGGATTACAGATAATATACATGTAAAGTGCCTAGAATAGTATTTGACAGCATATGATAATATATATCTCCATTAATATTAGTTAAAAATTAAACATTTAAAATGATATTTTGTAATAATTTTAGTTATATTTAATGATAAAAATCTTCCAACTATTATGTATTTGAAAAGAAATTAATGTACAGTGACAGATGGTTACTAGACTTATAGTAGTGATCACTTTGTAAGGTATATATTGAATTACTATGTTGTACACCTGCAACTAATATAATATTGTGTTAACTATAATCAAAAAATTGGTTATGACAAGATGATTCTAAATGAAGCCTAAGAATGAAAGTGAATGCCAAGCACACTGACCATTTCACCTCCACATAGGGAACGAACACAGGACAGCTGAGGAAGATCCTCAGCCTAAGTGCCAAACTGCAGCAACAGACACTTTGATTTTGATGGACACATCCACGCTCCTTTCAGCCTTGAATCTCAACAAGTCGTGAAAATCCAGAAACCAAAAAATCTTAAGTGAGAACTTCCAAGAATACCTGTGTTTTACAAGCATTTTTTTTTTTTATTAGTGAGAGACTGAAACAGTAAAATTCAAATGAACTATGGGACTCAAAAAGTTCCAGTTTCCAAGTTGCAAAATCAACACATAATGGAAAAATTCAGTTACATTTAAAAATGTAAGATTAATTCTTTTCACTGAGTTTCTCTACTTGGGTTGGCAAATAGAGAGCGACGCACCTGGTTCAGGGATTCCTTAGCCTGTAAGCAGGGAAAAAGAAAAAGTCCCTGATCAGAGAGCACTAGAACATATCAGCATGGCTGTTGGAGAAGAATGTCTCCTTAGGTCAACACAATACTAAACTACTAGTGATAAATGTCTACAATATTTCAATTTATGTGGATCCTTTCTTAAAAGGTGAGTTTAAGGTTTCTAATGCATCCTTATAGTTCTTGTTATGTTAGTTTTCCCCGTTATCATGGTTTTTCCAGTTCATATTAAAAAACAAAAACAAAACACTCTGACCTGTCAGCTTCCCTTATTTTCTCAACTTTATTACCTTAAAAAAATACTTCACTGAGTGCTACTTTAAGTCGTAAAGCCCAGTGCTATAAACTATTGGGGCTTTCAGAAAAGTCATGACGTATTTTTTCTATTTTTTGTTGCAAAAATAGCGTCATGACTTTTCTGACAACCCAATAATTGGGTTGGATTGGATCATTCAAATTTAAGAGTATACACAATTTTTTCTTTTTTTTAAAGATTTCACAAAATTTTTTTTAAAGCATCACTATATATTTCCTAATTATATCTTTCCTAAGTAGTGACTATATGTAATTTAAAAAAAAAATAAGGCTCTTTAACTCCCATTTTTGGCTTACAAATTTAATTTTAGTTAATATTTTTCATTTTTTTAATTTGAGGAATGGGTAGTTTAGAAGGTACAGGTAACAAAAGATATGATTACTGGCTATTAAGTGAGTATGCATTAAGTAATGGAAGGTATTTTTACCAAAACTTTTTAATAAAATTACTAAGAAGAATTAAAAAAATCTAGTTGCATTTTGAGAAGTCACCATAAGAACAAGCTAATGAGTCCAATGGGAGGCCAGAGGTAATAGCTGCCTAAGAAATAGATTGTGAGAAAGTGCTTAACAGCACAGCTTCTGGAGACAAACTTTTGGGTTCATACCCTGGTTTCCCCATTTTCTAAGAGTGTAAGTGACACTAAGCACCTCTATTTTCTCATCTGACAGATGGAAAACATTAAGTGAGGAATACCATATTGGTTCTTCTGTTTCCAAGAAGAAACTTGCGATGCCTTAAGAGAGCTTAAAATTCTTTATCAGAGTAGTCACCTTCCTGAAATTCTTTATGTTCTTAATAGTTACAAATCTGCAAGTAAGCTTGATATTGGACTGTTTTCTTTAAAAACACACTCGCTTAGAAATAGATTTCTATTGACAACTATTATTTTACTATCTCAAAGTCATTTAAGACGTTTTCACATACACATTTCGAATATAGAAGACAATGAAACAAAAAAAGGATATGAAATTAGTTTCAGACAAGTCAACGGTTTTACTGAACAAACCCCAATACAGGGAAGATTTAACCTGTGAGGACAAGCCCCCAACTGTATTTCCCTGACACTGAATTCTGGCTTCCGAACAAGACCAACTATAATATGTTGTGTTTGTAATAAAATACCTTAGCAAGATCTTCTTTTAACTTGTTGTATCGCACCACATCAAAATGCTGTTGCTTTGATTTCTTGTGAAAGAAGTGAAGAAATTGCCTACTCTTAATAGCTGAGTAAGTATAATCCTTAAAAAAGAAAAAGAATACACTTTAAATGAACATAATGCCCCCACAAGAAAGCCTTAGCAACACCAAAGCAAAGGAAGGCAGGTGAGTAAAATATTTGTAGTGGCCATCAGAGCCACAGAGTATAAGGCGACACACGTAAAACATTTACTCTTGTTTTCAGATTAGGTGTTCCTTTTGAAAAACAGCGAGCTGGGAAAAGAAATCACATATACTGGGATAGAAGGGAGAAAGGGGGAAATGGAGATTTTTGGCAAAATAATCATCAGACAAAGCTAAAGTTACTAGGTGTTTTGTAATACAAATTCAATTTTGTTCATAAATGAGGGCAGAGAACATAAACTTGATGTGCTTATCTCAGTGGAAGGATTCGTGCTTTGTACTATTTATGTCTCTACAGAGGTTTTATATAGTTTCTCTGTACTGTATATAATCTCCATCCTATTGAACAACAACAACAACAACAAAACTTATCAGCATATAAAAACCCAGAGGGCAGTAATTCAGTAAATAAAAAGGCTTACTGCTCATTACTTGACTTGAATAAGGAATTCTTTGCAAAAGATGTTCTAACTTACCATTTTCCTAACAAATTACTCACCTGTCGAGTGACTAGAAAGTATGCAAAAAAGACCATAGAGTTTGCAAATGTGATGAAGTATGTAACGGGTTCCATGATATCCCAGGAGTACACCCACCAGGTGAGCCAAGCCAGCGCCCCGCCCTGAACTGACAGCAGCGCTAATCCAGCCCACAGGAGTCCACTGGTTTTAGCTTCTGAGTGAGCTTCGAGTCTATCTTTCATCTGAGAAAAAAAAAAAAATGACTGTTAGTTCAGTTTACAAGAAGGAACAAAATTAATGTACATCAGCATTATTTTAAAGAGGTATGATTTATGAAAAAACAGCATTTATAAAACATGTGCATTAATAAATGATCACCTATTTCCAAATCAGTTCATTAATAAATCTTTTTTTTTAACTATAGAGGTAATACCTGCTTGTGGAAAATTTTTTTTAAATAGTATAGAAGGGTATACAATGAAAAACTCAAAAGTCATCCTCTGAAACCTACCTAAAAATGCCAATTTTCTTCAACCCAGCAATTTCACATCTGGAAATTCATCCTACAGGTGCTCTTGCACACACGATTCATGATAGACTCATTTTTAAGAGCAAAAGACCAAAAATATCCTTATATTCATCAAGCTACTACACAGCTATAATGAAGAAGCTCTCTATAAGTCAATATGGAAATCTTTCCAGGGTACAGGCACACTTAGAGATGCTACAGGTTTTGTTCCAGACCACCACAATAAAGTAAATATTGCAATAAAGTAAGTCGTGAATTTTTTGGTTTTCCCAGTGCACATGAAAGTTATGTTTACACTATACTGTAGTATATTGTGTGCAATAGCACTGTGTCTAAAAAAATCAATGGCCATACCTTAATTTAAAAAAACTTTATTGCTAAGAAATGCTAACTATCATCTAAGCCTTCAGCAAAGTCATAATCTTTTGCTGGTGGAGAGTCTTATCCTCAATTTGCAAAAAAAAAGCAATATCTGTGAAGTACAATAAAGTGAAGAGAAATTAAATGAAGTATGCCTGTACACTGTTAGTGAAAATAGGTGACAATAATGTATAATATCCCATGCCTTTTCTGAAAAAGGGGACAATAACAACATATTTATATTTGTACATAAAGAGAATCTGAAATGGTTCACAGCTGTGGGGATATGGTACTGGGGGGGCAATGTGAGGAAAAATTTCCATTAGCTACCTGTCTCACTTTTTAAATCTTAATACAAATAAATATATCAGCAAGTTTTTAAAAAGTAAAGAAAAAGTATAGGTACACAACCCAATAAATAATATAAAAAGTCTCTCTCTCAGCCATCCCCTAAGTATCCTAAGAGGTAATCAATATTAAAAGTTTATTTTATCTCCAGAAACTTTCTATTCATATACAAAGATACACATATACCCACTCATATTTAAAAATCACAAATGGGATCACAGGTTTAAAAGATGCATTTTTTTTCTCTTAAATTAAAACAGACTCCTGCCTGAGTTCTCCCCCGAAGTTATTTTCTTCTCCACCACTGATTAACTTCAGATGTTAGGAAGCCATCGCTAACTTTCCAATTGCAGCTCTGTTAGGCAGAGCTGGGGCCATGGGCCTCGTCTCCAAAAATGAAACTGTGGTGGTATTACAGGTAGTGCATCCCAGCTCATATTATACTCACTTACAGAGACATTACAGCCCATCCATGGAAAGGCAGCAGAACAGAGTTTCAGGTGGCAGCTCTAGAGTCAGACCAGAGTTCAATTCCTGGCTCTACCACATATTAGCTATGTACCTTTACTGTCTCAGTTTCCCCATCTGAAGAATGAGAAAGATAACAGTACCAAACTCATGGCTCATTGTGAGGACTAAAGAAAAAATTAGAACATGTAAAGCATTCACAAAATGCTCACATGGAGAACGCTCAATAAATATTGCGTTTTATTAACAGACTCCACTGCGATGCTTCCTAACCTCTTCGAGGGGCTGCAGCTGTCCTTTCAGGTGGTCAATTTTCTCGAGTAAATGGTGCTCTCTCTTTTTCTGAAGCTCTTCTACATGCAAGGCTGTAAACAGTCTGAGAACCAAGGATTTCATGTTTTCCATCTCAGTCGTATGCTCACTGCTCAGCTTTTCTGAGAAAAGACACAAGGGAAACAGAAGGCAGTCACCACATTTTTTCCTCCAGAGTCTAATTCCAGGGAACCAAATCTGAGTCCTGGGGGCCAGCCACTGTGCCTGGTCCTGAGCCCTCCCAACTCCTAGGCAGGCATTTTGTATTGGCTGTTCTTCCAGTGTCAGGTGATTCCATTAGTCCCTCTTGTATAAAGACAATCTGGAATAATAAATTACTAGGTAGCACATTTAAAATTCATTATGTTTTTGTTTGTCTTTTTTCTTTTTCTTTGTAATATGACTTTCGCTGTTTCTTTAAAAATTTTCATACAGGAAGAATAAGGGGGAGGGAGTATCCATCAATCAGAATCCAGTTTGTGACACATTAGTTTATGGGCTCACTTTTATACCTGAGTGCAACCCAAAATTCCTCCCTCCACCCTCCAACCATCTACCTAAAAATTATTTTAGGATCCACCAGGGATGGAAGCTGGTGTACAAACATGTGAACAAAAGTATAATATACATTTGAAAAGCAATTCAAGTGTAAGTTCTTTACAACAAGGTACAGATCTGAAAGGTGGTTCATATTGATAAGAAAGGGAGTCACCATTTCTGAGTCTTTCACATAGAGTTCTATTGATTATGGATTTCTCTCATCCTTTTGCCTCTGTGGATCTATGAACTCACATAAAATTGGGCCATCATACTTTTCTGAGGGTTATAACTGTTCCCAACCCCTGTGTAGGAGCTTCAGGGAAGCGGACAAAGTGAAAAGAAGGGGAGATGGACCCTCCCATCAGGCAGCGGCAAACAACTGTAGAGAAATTTATGTTCCTGGAGTCAGTATCAGCCCAGTGATTTTCCAGGTTTTGCCAGCAGCCCACCTAGTCCTCCAAGACTTTGATGGTCTTTAATCCCTTCACATTCTAGGTCAAAACTGCAGAAAATCATGACATACAAAATTAGGAACAAAAAACAAGGGCCACAAATAGAAAACAGTAACAAAAATGCTCAACAAAAATGAATCCAACAAAGTATAACAGGAATCATACACCATGGCCAAGTGGGATTTATTGCAGGTATGAAAGGCTGACTCAACATTTGAAAATCAATTAATGCAATCCATCACATCAACAGGCTAAAGAAAAATCACATGATCATATCAATAGATGCAGAAAAGCATTTGACAAAATCCTATTCTCATTCATGATGAAAACCCTTGGCAAACCAGGAATAGAAGAGAACTTCTTTAACTTGATAGAAATATTTAACATCCTATTTAAAGGTGAGAAAATTGAATTTTTCCTACTAAGACTAGGGGAAGAGCAAGGTGTCTCCTCTCACTGTTACTTTTAAAATCATACTGCTAGGCCTAACTAATACAATAACATAAGAAAAGGAAACAAAAGAGGAACAAGTTAAGAAAGAAATAGGCCAGAGATTGCCAGTACAGCAGAAGCTGATAGCAACTGAAACTTCTGGTGAAGATGGCAGAGTTGGAAAATGCTGTGTTCACTTCCTCCCACAACGACATCAAAATTAAAACTAAATTAGAGAACAACTACCCTAGAGACCCACATGAAGACTAGCTGAACAGAACTCCTATAATTAAGATTATAAAGAAGAAGCCATGTGGAGACTGGTAGCAGGAGTGGAGACGCAAATGGGCTGGCCCCACACCTACGTGTGGCAGTTAAGAACTGAGAGGGGTATCTCAGCTGCGGAGGTCTCCCATGAGGAGTGAGGGGCCCCATCCCCACACAGAGCTCCCTATCCCTTAGCAACAGTGCCAGGAAGAGGAGTCCCTGCAACATCTGGCTGTGAAAATCACTGGGGTTCCTTCTGGGTGAGATGGAGGGCTGCTTTAGACCCAGGCATCCTCTTAAAGGGCCTGTGCACAGACTCATTTGCCCACAAACATTTACCCTAAGCTCCAGCAAAGGAATAGCAGCTCGGAAAATGCCAGGGACATAAGGGGAAGAACTGAATTGACTGTCTTCAGGGCAAGGGCTGGAGGGGCAGCTCCCTCCTGGACTGAAGTGCTGTCAGGTGCCATTGTTCCTTTGTTGAGCCCTCCCCCAATCCAGCCTGCAGGCACAGGCAAGTGCCAAACCTGTGTCTACAGCAACCTGGCTAACACCATCTGCCCCACTCTAATAACTGCCTCAGATGACTCGTGTACCTACCCAGACCTCTTTCAGTGGCTAGTTCTCACAAGTTGATGGCCTCAGCCTGTGCTGAAAACTTTCCTAACATCTCTCAAAGGTCAAAAATATCAAACAAATAGCAACTGGCCTCAGCATGCCCTGTACCTATTGTTAAGTAGCTTCAAGCCTGGCATGAGCAGCAGCTAGCCTCGGTTTGGAGCACAGCCTCTCCCAGGTGCCTCCAAGCCTAGCACAGGCAGATACCAAGCACAGGTCACTATGCAGCTCCTACCAGGTAGCTCCCGGCCAGGCACAGGCAGTAGCTAACCTGAGCGGGCCAACACCAGAGCGCACCGCCCCCACCCCAAGAGGCCCTAAAACTGACATACCTGGTAGCCAGCTTAAGACCATAACAGAGTACTATCCAATTAGCTCTACAGACAACATCCAGAGGGTGGACTCTGCAGACATCAAAGCCACACTAAAGCAAATCCTGCTCCATGGGGTCAGCCCTGCACAACAGTTCATCCACTGTGGTTATGGCCAGTCCTCACAGCCAGTCAGACTGAGGGTCAATCCGCTCAGCCATTGACGTGCCAACAGCAATCAAGGCTCAACAGGAGAGTACACACAGCCCACACAAGGGACATCCCTGAAGGCCCTAGCTTAAGTGAACAGGGAGACTGTGTCACTGGGCCCCATAGGACACCTGTTACATGAGGTCACCCTACCAAGACTGGGAGACATAGGAGATCTACCCAACACATAGAAACAAACACAGGGAGGCAGCCAAAATAAAGACACAAAGAAACATGTCCCATATGAAAGGACAAAACTCTGGAAAAAGAACTAAACAAAATGGAGACTAGTAATCTACCAAACACAGAGTTCAAAACACTGGTTATAAGGAAGCTCAATGAACTTAAGGGAAGAACAAGTAAAGTCAGTGATAACTTACATACAGAGATAAAAACCATAAAAAAGAACCACTCAGAAATGAAGAATATAATAACTGAAATGAGGAATACATTAGCATCAACAGCAGATTGGTTGAAGCAGGACTGAATCAGTGATTTTATAGACAATGTAGCGGAAAACACCCAAACAGAACTGCAAAAAGAAAAAAAAAAGCTTCCCAGACACGAAAAAGCTAAAGCAGTTCATCACCATCAAAGCACTATTACGAGAAATGTTAAAGGGAAAGGAAAGAAGGAGGAGAAGAAAAAAAGATAAAAAAATGAACAGTAAAATATGAAGATGGTTTCTTCAATAAATGGTGTTGTGAAAACTGGACAGACATGCCAAAGAATGAAATTGGATCATTTTTTTATACTATATACAAGAAGAAACTCAAAATAGATTAAAGACTTAAATGTAAGACCTGAAACCATAAAACTACTAGAAAAAAACATAGGCAGGAAACTCTGACCTCACTCTTAGTAATTTTTGAATATGTCTTTTCAGGCAAGGGAAACAAAATAAAAAATAAAAAAATGGGAACAAACAATCCAATTAAAAAGAATGGGAAGAGGAACTGAATAGACATTTCTCCAAAGAGGACAGACAGATGGCCGACATATGAAAAGATGCTTAATGTCACTAATCATCAGAGAAACGCAACTTAAAACCATGATGAGAAATGCAACTTAAAATCACACCTGTAAGAATGGCTAGCATCAATAAATCAATAAACAACAAATGTTGGTGAGGATGTGACGAAAAGGGAACCCTCATGCACTTTTGGTGGGATTGTAAATTGGTGCAGCCACTATGGAAAACAGTGTGGATGTACCTCAAAAAAAACAAAAAAAAACCCCACCAATCATATAATCAATCCAGCAATCCCACTTCTGAGTATTTATCTGAAGAAATCCAAAACACCAATTCTAAAAGATATATGCACCCCTGTTTACTACATTACTTACAATAGCTAAGATATGGATGAACCTGGGTGTCTATCTACAGACAATTAGATAAAGAAGAAGTGGTACATTTATACAATGGAAAATTACCTGGCCATAAAAATGAATGAAATCTTACCATTTCCATCAACATGGATGGACCTAGAGGATATTATACTAAGTGAAATAAGTTAGACAGAGAAAGATAAATACCATATGATTTCACTTATGTATGGTATCTAAAAACAAACAAAATAGAAACAAATTCTTAGATAAAACAAACTGATGGTTGCCAGATGGGAGGGAGATTGGGGGGAATAGGTGAAAAGGTGAGGGATTAAGAAGTACAAATTGGAGTTACAAAATAGCCACGTGGATTATAAAAATACAACACAGGAAATACAGTCAATAATATTGTAATAACTATAATGCTAGGTGGGTATTAGACTTACCAGGGTAACCACTTCGTAATTTATATGTATGTCTAGGGCCAGCTGAGTGGCATGGTGGTTAAGAGCTGGCTTGGGATGCCAGCGGCCCCAGTTCGGGTCCCACATATGAGGGCCAGTGACACTGCCCTCTAAAAACAAAAACAAAAACAAAAAACAAAACTAAAATACTATATGTATGTCTAACCACTATGCTATATATCTGAAACTAATATAAATTGAATGTCAATTGTAATTTAAAAAATTTTTTACATGTGGAAACCTGCAGCATTATGCAGTAGGAATAGCTTCATGGAGACACAAAAATAAAATATTTATATTTCAAAATAAATAAATAAATAAATTTTAAAATATTTTGTTTACAAAAAAGGGAAGAAGTAAAATTGTCTTTGTTTGCAGATGATCATCTACGTAGTACATTTGAAAGAATAATAAAAAAAACCCTCTGGGAACTAATAAGCAATTATAAGAAGGTTGTAGGATATAAGTTAATATATAAGAGTCAATCATTTTATTATATACCAGCAATGAATAAGTGGAATTTGAAATTAAACACATATTACCATTTACATTTTCACCTAAAAAACTGAAATACTCAGGTATAAATCTAGCAAAATATTTACAAGATATATATGAGGAAAACTACAAAAATCTGATGAAAGATACCAAAGAAGAACTACATAAATGAGGAGATATTCCATATTCATGGATAGAAAGACTCAATATTGTCAAGATATTGGTTCTTCCCAAAATTGTCTATAGATTCAACATAACCTTAATCAAGAGCCCATGCAAGTTATTTTGTGGATATCAACAAACTGATTCTAAAGTTTAAATGAACAAGCCAAAGATCTAGAATAGCCAGCTCAGTACTGAAGAAGAATAAAGTCAAAGGATTGACACTACCTAACTCCAAAGCTTCCTATAAAGCTACAGTAGTCAAGACAGTGTTGTATTGGTAAAAAAAAAAAAAAAATACAAATAGATCAGTGGGACACAATAGTGAACCCAGAAACAGACCCACTGAACTACAATCAACTGATCTTTGACAAAGGAGCAAAGGCAATACAATGGAGCAAAGACAGTCTTTTCAACAAATGGTGCTGGAAGAACTGGACATCCACATGCAAAATAATGAATCTAGATTCAGACCTTATACCCATCATGAAAATTAACTCAAAATTGGTCATAGATTTAAATGTAAAACGCAAAACTATAAAACTCTTAGAAGATAACATAGGAGAACACCTAGGTGACCTTAGGTATGGTGATGACTTTGGATGCAATGCCCAAGGCACCAGCCATGAAAGAAATCATTGATAAGTTGGACTTCATTAAAATTACAAACCTGTGGTCTGAAAGACAAAGCTAAGAGAATGAGAAAACAAGCAACACATTGGGAGAAAATTGTGCAAAAGAGAGATCTGATAATGAATTGTTCTCCAAAATACACGAAGAAGTCTTAAACCAACAATAAGAAAATGGGTAACCTGCTTAAAAGTGGGCTAGAAACTTGAACAGATACCTCGCGAAGACATACAAATGGTAAGTAAATATTTGAAATCATACGCTGATAGGCTATTGCAAATTAAAACAGCAATGAGATATGACTACTCTATGTACTAGAATGGTCAAAATCCAAAACATTAACAACACTAAACGCCGAAGAGAACATGGAGCAATAAGAACTCTCAATCACTGCTGGTGGGACAGCTAAATGGCACAGACACTTTGGAAGAAAGTTTGTCAGTTTCGTAAAAACTAAACATATTCTTACCATACAATCCAGCAATCATGCTCCTTGGTATTTACCCCAAACAACTGAAAAATTATGTCCATACAGAAACCTACACACAGATGTTTATAGAGACTTTATTCATAATTGTCAAAACTTGGAAACATCTAAGAAGTCCTTCAGTAGGTGCATGGATAAATAAGCTGTAATACATCCAGACAATGGAATATTATTTAGTGCTAAAAAGAAATGCACCACTAAGCCATGAAAGGACATGGAGGAAACTTAAATGCATACTACTGAGTTGGGGAGACCAATCTGAAAAGGCTACATTACTACATGGTTGCCAAGTGCGTAACATTCTGGAAAAGACAAAACTATGGAGACAATAAAAGGATCAGTGGTTGCCATGGGTTGGGGGTGGAGAGAAGGATGAAAGGTAGAGCACTGAGGATTTTGGGCAGTGAAACTCTTCTGCATGATACTACAATGATGGACATATGTCATTATATAATACATTTGTCAAAATCCATTCAATGTGCAACATCAAGTGGGAGCCCTAATGTCAACTACGGACTTTGAGTGATGATGATGTGTCAATGTATGTTCATGGATTGTAACAAACGTACCCTCTAGTGCTTGATAGTGGGGGAGCCTCTGAGGAGATGGGAAAAGAACTCTGTGCTATATGCTAAATCTTGCAATGAACCTAAAACTGTTCTAAAAAATAAAGTCTATTTTTAAAAAGAGTTAAGAGCTGTACAATACACACTTGAGTTTATGATTTTCAGGCCCACTACTTAACTGAATAATGTCAGATTAAGCATTCAAGTTATTAAAGTGAAGTCTTAAAAGTCTAAAAAGAGTATATGACACTAAAAGCCCTGTTAAGCAACTTCTACTGATCATCTATACCCCTGATCAAAAAGCTTAAATATGGTTCTCCAAAGCCTTCTTGGTCATTTTGTTATTTAAAAAGATTAAGATAAGTTTGCTCCCCGTAAAAGTCCCATAGCTAAAGGGAAATGTAAAGATAGTTGCATAGCTGAGTTTCTTACCTTTCTTGGGGCACTGTACATCATACGTTATTTCATTCATGACAAGTTTAAAATCATTCATTAGCAAAATTTCCATCAAGGTTGAACCTGCAATCTCACTGCCATCTGAAAGAGAAAACATTAACGCAAAAATATGCCCTTGTTTTAGAACAGTTAAGACCCATTTTCCAACCCACAGAGAAATACTAACCCAGGTCTTTATGACACAGTGGTGGGCATCTGCCCTTTGGGGGGCTCCCCATACCCAATACTGTTCCCATTGGGAAAAATCCTCCCTTGCTGCTTTGCCGTCCGTTCCACTGGACCAAGCAGAGCAGGCAGGTGCTTCCTCTGGCCCTCTGTCAGCTGGGCTGGGATCCAGACTGATATCCCTGGGGAGACTGTATCTGCAGTCATTCAAACATTCAGCCGAAGTGGGAGTTCTTCACAGCGAGGCCAGAGCAGTTGAGGACGCAGTTGTGGGGTGGGGGGTGTCACAGCAGAGCTCATCAGGCTGTTCTGGGGCTAACCTGGTCTCTGCTGTGTCCTACCCCAGTTCCTGCCCTCTTCTAAGCCTGGCTTTCTGTCCACTGCACTCTCAGAGTCTGCTGATGCACTCCTCGCGTAAGTCCATCTCTGCTGCTTACAGCCAAGCCTGACTGCTATGTGCAGGCACACAGGTGGTAACACTTTTGAAAGCCTCTCTTTCTCTTATTTTTAATTACTAGAGGTGATAAAAGGTTTGTGTCAGTTAAAACTTGGTGGCTAAACAGCACCACCAGCCATCGCACACACAGGGCTCCTCCCTCCCTTTCTACCTTGGGAAAGATGAAAAGAGGCAGAGCTGTGAAAGGCGGGGGTGGTGCGGATAGTCCTGAACATAATTAAACCTAAGGAGGAAATCTGCATTTCTGTGGTTTATTTTATGGAGGGGAGAGAGGAAGGAGAGATTCCAACAGTAATTACCAATATCATAGGAACATTTCAGGTAAAAAACATCTCCTGGAAAATGTTAACCTCGGGGTGCTTTGCACAGTTACTCACATAGCCTAGTTTGTGTTATTACATTTTTGAACTAAACTTTAATGTAACCCAGGTGTTAAGAAAGCAAACTCATTGAACGATAAGCAAAACACTGGAGCTAGGTAGGAGTTTCTCTGCCATTGCTCCTTCAGAACAGCGTACTTATAATCACATGATATAAAGACCAGGCATTCACTGGAGCTATATGAAGATGTGTGATGGCAGGAACACTGCTTGTAAAATCAGGAAGAGCCTGGCTGCCTGCCTCCTGTCTGGCTCTCTGCAGTTCTTTTGTTCCAGAGGCAGCAAGTCAAAGCTGCACCTGATCTGTTCCTGGAATTTGGCTGTTTGGGTTCCTGTTCATCAGCTGGGGTGAGATCATTTTCCTAGGAACTGCCAAATAATTCAACCCACACTATTGGCAAAACTGTGACAAGTTTAAAACACTTTTTTCACACCCAAATTACACGCAGGCAAATACCACCTACAGAGCCACGTTTTAATAAGATTAGCAAACCGCCAATAGTGTTTTCTGACTTTACAAGAGTCAGCTAAAAATCTATATTGAAATGACTTCAAACCAGGTCCTTAAAATATTACTATAAAAAGAAACCAACTGCATATGATTTCTCGGTTGAAGTACTACATTACCCTTTACATAATGTAGGAACAACAAAAGATCCACGTGGCACACTTTGAAGGAGCTAATGACAGAGTGTTGAATTTTTCACCTGTTCTTGGGCAAATATTGATTTTAAACCCCAATAAAGTGTTTTCACTCAGTCTAAAAGCCCCTTTCTCTAAGATTTCTAATACTATTTCTAGTCTTTTTCTTTGTGGTTCATGTTTCATAGCTCCTCAAATTATTTTTAGAAATAAGCAGAGTACACACCCCTTGTTGCTTCAACCTCTCTTATTTCACTCACTTCACAAGCACTTAGTGAGTATATACTACCTACACCAGGCAAGCACCGTGCTGCTTTCGCATCTGCCTGCTCTTAGAGGCTTACGAAGGCAGGCCCCAGCCTGCAGGGAAGGTCCATCTGTTAAGCGCCCCTGTGACTGAGGGGGATGTCTGTCAAGTTCAGGGATGGAGTATTAGGCCATCGTGCCCATAGGACTAAAACCCGATTCTCTGATTCTGGTTTCACCAGGATGAACGCACCCCTTCCAGTCAAGTCCAAAGTCCTTACAATAACCTAAAGCGAGGCTTTCCCACTCTACCCTTGCCTCCTACCTCCACGCAACTCCCTCTGCAGCCACAGAGGATTTGGCTCCCACTTCAGTGCCTGTGCCTGCAGCACCCTTCTCCCACCTGCGTAGCTCTCTCATCTCTTCCAGGTTCTCACTCAAATGTGACCTTAGGGGGCACCTCCCCCCAGCAACACATATACTCCCTTCAGCCCACTCTGCCTCCATGACATTTATTAGCTAATATTTTATATATTTTATTTCTTTACCTTGTCTCTCCTTTTAAACGGTAAGCTCCATTGGTGTAGAGGCCTGACCACTGCACTGTACATCTGAAGCTGCCGTCGAATAATACTGTATGTCAACTATAATTTAATATATGTATAGTCATGGGATGTGGAGTACAGTGCGGGGAGTGGAGTCAATGGAATAGAAATAAATATGTATGCTACTGGGGGTGGGGGCGGTGGATTGGGGGAGAGGAGTTGTCACTTTGTGAGCGGTGAAAAGTATAACTAGTGCATTGTTTTGTACACCTGAAACTAAAAAAAGAAAAACAACAAAAAAACACATCCCTAAAAAAATTTAAAAAAAAAAAAAAAATAAAAAACACAAGGTAAGCTCCATGACAGCACAAGTTTTTATCTCTATTGTTCTTTGCTCTACCTCTAGCATTGAGCACAGTGCCTAGCATATGTTAGGTGCTCAATAAATATTTGTTAAGTAAATAAATTCTTTAATCTCCATTTTCTAACTTCTATATCTATCCTTTATTAGTTCTGAACTTGGATAGGGAAGAATGTTTATTTCCTTTTCAAAACTGCAACATATTCAACTTTTAAATAAGTATTCTAATCATGTAATACTACCATAAAAATAACAATGCAAATTTATTCATTTATCTATCATTGTAGTCCTTGTATATTGGCTGGGGTAAACAATTATTTATTTTCTTTTAGGCATAGTCCGTATAAGACCATTTCAGATGACAAGGACATAAAAGCTATCTTGTAAATGTAAAACGTCTAAATGATTAACCACCTCTGCTGGTCTTAAAGACATATATATTCTTCCTGAGAACCAGTTCTGTCAAACAACATACTAGGCTGTAATTGCTTTGTAACAAAGATAAATTCACTGTTTGTGTATTTTAATTATTAATTGGCTATTTTAATCACTGAAACTGCATTTTGGTTTTTCATTATTCAAATTTTGCTGAAAATTACATGCTAATGACTATGTCATTAAAATTTTCTCAGAGAAAAAACTTTCTGCCTAAGTTTATGACATAAAAACTGAAACTTGCATTAAACTCATTCTATTAATTTAATTCAGTAGTTTTTTTGTTGTATTACTGATTATAAAAATGAATTGCTCTGTAAAGTCCAACCATATATTATATAAAGAATTAAAGAATCAACTTCTTTCTAAAAAAGTAAAGAGCCAAAAAAAAGGTTCAGAAAAAGATGAAGTTGAAAAAAAATATAACTATATATAACTATATATACCTGAGGTGAAGACAGCTGCAGTTTTGATACCTTTATCTTCATTTTGTAGGTCCCGAAGGAATGAACCAACTGTTGACAACATTGGTTTGACTACAAATTGACAGCGTTCTTTTCTGGATGGCAAAGTAAGTGTTATCAAGGGAAGGCCATGTCTATAATTAACTGTTATTTCTGTTAAAAAAAAAACGATAAATAGAAATAGGTAAAATTTACTTTTTTATAAAAATAACTTTAAAATACAACATTTCTAAAAGAAACGCTTAAACATGGAATTCCTGTAATCATTTGCATGGCGTCCATAGTGCCTTCGTTATACTGCAGTTTACGTATTTCCCTACCATTCTATGGCATTTTACTTTAACATATACGACACTTTATTATAATCATCTTAGAGTCTTCCTAGGTAAAGAGTTAAGTTCTTGAGGGCAGAAGCTGCTTTTAATTCCTTTATAATTGCTCTGACTGCTGGGGTGGGAATTTGCCAAAAGACATCAGAGATATTATGGGAACAGAAAAGGGAAGAACTGAACAGAGCCAGGTACAGGGTGATATGGGGTTCAGGGATACAAAAAAAGTCTGTTTTGCTCAAAAGTCACACTTCTCACTATTTGGAAAGCTGGAAATACATTAGAATAGGAATCAAAAGTGCTAAGAAAGCTTACCATCAGGTGGCACCACTGTACTATAAAGATATGATTGATAGTATTCCAGATTTCCACACAGCTTCATAAAGAAAACCTGTAAGAAAGATTATTTTTTCTTTTAGAAAAAGTGGAAAAGTTGAAATAAGTGTCTTTACCAGAAGATTACTTTTAACTTTATGTAGCTTCCCACGGGTACCTGGGCTCCCTAAACCTGTCTGGCCGCACGCCTCCAGCTACCATATGTAGTAGTGTACTCTGGCAGTGACACCAGGACAGGGCTCTCAAGTTCTGGTGTGAGACCTGAAAATCCAAGTTGCAAGAATTTTCAAATTTGGTTCTTCCTTTTAGGTGATCACCTAAAATAAATGGATACAGCGTATTCTAGATATTTACTTCTCAAAGTATGTTCCCTGGACCAGGTGCATCAGCATGCCCAGGAACTGCTGAGAAATGCAGAATCACTGACCCTGCCCAGCCTGACTGAATTAGAATCTGCATGTTATCAAAATCCCCAGGTGATTCTCATGTGCTTTAGACTTTGATAAACACTGTTCTAGGTAGGTCTGCATCGTCCATTTAAATTTAAATTAATTAAAATTAAATAAGACTAAAAAGTCGGTTTCTCATAGTCACCTTTGCCACCTTTCCAGTGCGCCATAGCTCTCTGTGCTGAGTGGCTAGAAAGTCAGCCAGTTTTTGGTTCCTATAGGGCATTTAGCTTCTTTTTTTCTACTTTACATGAAAAAGTTTGTTCTATTTTTTCTTTTTTTTCTAGAAACGCGGACTGAGTGGTTTCCTTTACGTGTTTAACATAGACAATATTTATTGATAACTTTTCTAACAAAGTCTGAAGGTTTTCATTATCTTTGCCCTCCTCCTGAACATGACAGGATCTTGATGTGTTCAAGGAACACACTGCTGGGTCCAGAACATCTGAATGGCCAGCTTACTATGGAACAGTGGTTAGAGTTTGCATTGGTGTTTGTGTCTACAGATGTATTGGTGCTTAATAATAAAGGCCAAATGACATCATGGTGCAATGTGTGAACAAAGATAGTACTGTGGTGGTAGAAGGGGCACTGCAGAACTGGTTCAGAGGCATTTGGAATTCAAATGAACTTATGCCAGAGGGATTAGCACCATAGTCACAACATGGTAGCTGTTTCATATTGAACCAGTTTTTTTAATGCATCACCTTGCAGTAGTTTGTTAACAATAACTTTGCCAGTAATTACACAATGAAGAATTCTTTTATAAATTGTATTTTTTAAGTTTCATTCATGTGAGGGCACACTATTTAATTAAATAGCTAAAAATGTGTTCACTGCTATAAAAAAGGAATGACACTGGGCTGGCCGAGTGGCGCATTGGTTAAGAGCTGGTTTTGGGATGCCAGCAGCCCCGGTTTGGATCCCACATATGAGGGCCAGTGACACTGCCCTCCACGGAGCTAACAACAGCTCCACCTGGAGCTGGGCTGTGCGAGCCCCGGCGACAGTGTGGGCTGCAGCCCCTGCTGCAGTGGGCTGCCATAGGCTACAGTGAGTGGCCGGCAGTCAGCGTGAGCTGCCAATAGCCGCCGTGAGTGACCATCCAGAGGAGGGAGACCGATCTGCCTCATCCGGGAAGAGTGCAATGATGATACCAACATGGGCCAGTGAAGCAACGTCCTCCGCAACTAGACTGAAGAACAAAAAGATAGCAACTTGTCTGTTCCCCTTCCCTGATTCCCCAACGCTGTCCCCCTCCCCCAATTCCCCAATAAAATCTTTAAAAAAAAAGAATGACACTGACTTAAATAATGTTCCATTATGCTCAGAATCAAAATAATCTGATCAATAAGTAAAACAAAACACCCAAATACATATTCCTAGTGTTAAATGTAACATAGGCAATTAATTTCAAGAAAACATGAAGGCTGTTCATCTGAATTTTATTTCTAGAAAATATAAGTCACTATTAAGATGAAAAAAAAAAGCTGATTATTTCTTAAAATAGATGCAACTCTCAGGGACGGCCGAGTGGCACGGTTGTTAAGCGCTGGCTTGGGAAGCCAGTGGCCCCAGTTCGGATGAGGGCCAGTGACACTGCCCTCAAAAAAAAAAAAAAAAATAGATGCAACTCTCAATAAATAAATACATGTAGTATAAGTTCTCCAAGTTTTATAATAGATATTACAATACTATCTATTACATTTTGTAAAACTACATGAAACTGAGAAAAATATAACCATTCAAAAACACATCAGAATTAATTCTCTACCAAAATATATCTTTAAAAATATTTTAATATAAATGATTCTCCATGTGTAAAGGCCAAATATAACAACATAGGGGTTAAAGTTAAAGCCCCTCCTTTCACTTCTCCACAAACCCACAACTTTCCCCAGAGGTAATCACTGTCAGTGACCACAAAGGCTCTCTCCTTGAGCAACCTTAATCAGGCTCCTGTGAGCCTCACTAAGTCTCACCCTTGGGGATGTCCTTCAAGAGCCCACTTTTTTTTTTAAATTGGGGAAATGGGGAAGGAAACAGTATTGGGGAATTGGGGAAGGGGACATTGTGTTTTTCCAGGACCCATCAGTTCCAAGTCAAGTTGTTGTCCTTCAATCTTAGTTGTGGAGGGTGCAGCTCAGCTCCAAGTCCAGTTGCCACTTTCAATCTAGTTGCGGGGACATTGGTCTTAGAGAAGATTTTATGAATTTGATCTCAAAGAATTAAAAGCAAAAATAAATGATAGGGACTACATCAAACTAAAAACTTCTGAACAGCAAAAGAAACCATCAACAAAACAAAAAGGCAACCAATAGGAGAAGATATTTGCAAACAATACCTCTGATAAGGGGATAATATCCAAAATGTATAAAGAACTTATACAACTAAACAACAAAAACCAAACAATTCAATTAAAAAATGGACAGAGGACCTGAACACTTTCCCCAAGAAGACTTACAAATGGCCAACAGATATATGAAAAGATGCTCAGCTTCATTAGCTATGCAGGAAATGCAAACCAAAACCACAATGAGGTACCATCTTTTACCTGTTAGAATGGCTATTATCAACATGACAACAAATAACCAGTGTTGGAGAGGATGTGGAGAAAAAGGAATACTCAGACACTGCTGGTGGGATTTCAATTGGTAAAGTCACTATGGAAAACAGTATGGAGGTTCCTCAAAAAATTAAGAATAAAATTACCATACAACTCAAGAGTCTCCTTTCTGGGTACCTACACCCAAAATTTGATAACATTTATTCGTAAAGATATATGCACCCTTATGTTCACTATAGCATTATTCACGATGGCCAAGACACGGAAACAACCAAAGTGTCCTTCGATAGATGATTGGATAAAGAAGATGTGGTATATATACACAATGAAATACTACCCTGCCGTAAGATGAAATACTGCCATTTGCAACAACTTGGATGTATCTTGAGAGTATCAACCTAAGTGAAATAAGTCAGAAGGAAAAGGCCAAGAACCATATGATTTCACTCATATGTGGGATATAAAACAGAAAGCAACAAATGATCGAACAAAAAACTCATTGACACAGACTTGTGGGCAAAAACTCAGGGGTACAAGCTCGCTCCAAGTCCAGTTACCACTTTCAATCTAGTTGCAGGAGGGGAGTTGGCGGGGGCGGGGAGGCCACAGCCTACCATCCCATGCAGGAGTCCAACCGGCAACCTTGTTGTTAGGAGCACGTGCTCTCACCAGCTGAGCCATCTGGCTGCCGGTTGGCAGCTCAGCGGCAGCTCAGCTCAGGGGCAACTCACTGGCTCATGTGGGAATCAAACCGGTGACGGTGTTGCTCAGAGCTCATGCCCTAACCAACAGTGCCACCCTGCCGGCCCCCTAACATAAATTCTTTTTTTTAAAGATTTTATTGGGGAATTGGGGGAGGGGAACAGCATCAGGGAATCCAGGAAGGGGAACAGACAGGTTGCTGTCCTTTTGTTCTTCAGTCTAGTTGTGGAGGACGTGGCTTCACTGCCCCATGTTGGTATCATCATTGAGCTCTTCCCGGGTGAGGCAGTCACTGGCCAGCCGTTGGACGGCTGCTCACGCTGGCTCAGGCAGCTCATGAAAGCGCACGCCTGCTGCCGGCCAGCCCCACTACAGCCCACGCTGTTGTGGGTGACTCCGGGCAGCCCAGCTCCAGGTCCAGCAGTTGTTCACCATCTTAGTTGTAGAGGGTGCAGTGTCACTGGCCCTCATGTGGGATCTGAACTGGGGCCCTGTTGCTCAGAGCTGGTGTTCCAAGCCAGCTCCTAATCAATATGCGACTCGGCAGGCCCCATAAATTCTTTTAACATGTGTTCATCCTTGTAACTGTATGAAAGTCATGATTTTACCTGTTCCTGAAAATTATCTTTTAACAATCTAAAACAGAAGAAGTAACTGAGAGTTTGGCTCTTTTGAGGTAGGAAAGACTAAAAGCAGCCAAGGGCAAGATCAAGCCAAGCCTTCCTGTGATTTGATGACTTGTCCTAAGATGTTTCCAGTATCTCTGCAACTTCCCAGGACAGGGTCCTTAATGTTGAGCAATTTAAGAACTGATTCTGGCTTGGGCCACAGGAGCTCAGTTGGAGGCAATATAAAAGCACCGAGGCAAGGACCAGGTGGGACTCCCATAGTAGAGGCCTGGCCACGTCCCAGGCGTCACCTTTCCTAGACCTATCTACAACTGTACAATAAATCATCCCCCTGTGGCTTGAGCTCAGAATGTCCCATGTCCCACCCAGTTCCCTGATTTTACAAAATTACCCTGAAACTTCTGATTAATAACTTTAGGCTTATTGATCGCAATCTCAATGGTCTAGCATCCTTTCCAGGCTACCGACACCAGCGGAGAATCACGTTGCCAGAGGGAAGGCTCCATGGAATCCCTTGGAATCCTCATGTAGCCTCTGGAGAAATGCCCAGATTTTCACTTAAATACCCTAAGCAGTCTGAGAACGTGAAGGTAGTGTTTGAAGGTGTTAACCTGCTGCTTTCTTAGACCACCAGTGCTCGGACAATTAACACTTATTCTATGACCCAACTCCTGTGTGGGTCTATTGACCGAGTGGCGCAGGCAGCACGAACCCGGACTCAGTTGCCCTCCGCTTTCAGTACTAGCTATAAAACGGGTAAGTACAGAATGAAAGATAAACTCCTACTTACAATCTGCAATCCAAACTTCTAATATAAGAGAAATGAAGTGCTTCAAGAGGGAACCAACAAATGTATTTTGAAGATTAATTCCATTTAGAGAAGATGAAAGTAAGAGTCATCCAAAACTGAATTTAACATAAATTATATGTAGCGTCTTCAAAGAGATAAAAGGGAGAATTTGCTCCTAGGAAATGAACAAGAAATTATAATACTAAAACTGCTAGAAATGAAACAAAAATTAGTTATTATGATCAACTATTTAGGATTCCTGGAAATGAAAAAAAACACACAAAACCTACATACACAGTTAAAAAACCCAGCTTAATGGACTATAAATTCTAGACTGGATGAACTAAAAAAAACAAAAACCTAAAACTAATTAATTCAACAATATTTCACTCAGGTACAGCACAGAAAGTTACAGAAACTTTCTGAGTACAAAAAGCAATTAATTCTCCTACACTGCTGGCAAGAATGTAAAATATATAACCATCTGAACGTTTGACAGTTTCTTATAGAGTTAAACATACACTTCCATGTCACCCAGCAATCCTTGTGATTGTTTGCCCTAAAAAAATGAAAACATGTTCACACAACTTGTACAAATGTTCTTTCATATCCTCCCACTACAGTCATACTCCCTGGGAGAAGGGAGGAATTTGTTCTGGTTCACTGCTACATCGGCAGCACTTGGAATTGTACCTGACACAGAATACAGGGGCTCAAAAATAAATATATTAAATGAATGGGGAAAGCAACTATCAACCTAGAACTCTATACTCAGGAAAATTAAGTTGAAGGACATGAAGCGATTTTCAGATAGAGATCACAGCTTCTTTCCTACAGATCTTTCTTATGGAACTTTTTCAGGAAGGAGGGAACTAAACCCAGATGGAAGCAAGAGAACACTGTTAAGGGCTGAATTGTGTCCCCCAAATTCATATGTTAAAGTCTTAACTCGCAGCACCTCAGAACTTGATTGTATTTTAAAGAGATAATTCAGTTAAAATGAGGTAATGGGTGTGGGCTCTAATCAATCCAATATGGCTGGTAGCCTTAGAAGAAGCGGAGATTTGGACACAGACATGTGCACACACAGAAAAAGACCATGTGAGGACACAATGAGCAGATGACAATCTATAAGCCAAGGAGAGAAACCAACACTGTGGACACCTTTACCTCAGACTTCTAGTTTCCAGAATTGTGACAAAATAAATCTGTTTAAGCCACCCAGTATGAGGCACTTTTATAGAAGCCCTAGTAAACTAATACAAACACCAAAGCTATATAATATGTTGGTAAATAAACTGCTTATTTTAATATTAAACCTAATTTAGTTTGTTAAAATGAGTGAAAAAATACTGCACAATATTTGGCAAGTTACATTCGGTGGATTCCTAGAACATGTGAATATCCTTGTCGTGTTTAGTAGGGAGTCAAAGATAATGAAAATCTTTAGACTCTGTAAGAAAAATTATAATTAAATATGTGTCTATGTTAAACACTTAAAGGAAACCAACCACTCAATCACAGCTTCTAAAGTGTAGAAAAAAAGAAAGAAAAAAACAAACTTTCATGGAAAGTAGAAAAAAGCAAGAAGCCCTACAGAAAACTTAAAAAAAAAAAAAATGAGGAAAAGAAATATATTGTGTTGTCAGAAAAGTCATGACGTATTTTTTTCTATGTTTTTTGTTGCAAAAATGCATCATGACTTTTCCAACAACCCAATAGTAAAAGTCATTGTGGAAACTTGAAGAATAGAGAAAATAAGCATCCAGAATCACATAAACCCAATTTTTTTTATGTAAACCTTTCTATAAACACATATGTTCATATAATCATATAATCCATTGAGAGCTCATCATTAATATTTTATAGATTTACCCACCTCATTAAAAACTTAATGAATTTAAATAGTTCCATAACCACATATCCTACAGGTGTACCAGACTTACCATTTACTTACTGTTGGATATTCCACTTTATATATTACTTCTACACTGTTTTTCTTGTCAAAAAGGAATGCATGATCATTTTAGAAAATCCATAAACCACAGACTCCCAAAACAGAACATAAAAGTCATCAATAATGCCATCAACTAAAATTATTATGGTTACCAATGATATATACCTTCCAGTTTATTTTCTATACATTGTATTCAATTTTTTATCATTATAACTAAACTGATTCTAAACATCTATAAATCTTTGTGCTTTTTTCTTTACAATAGGTTGCAGAATGATTGGATCATAAACTGGTAAAGTTTTAGAATCCTGAAAATGTATTTTCAAACTTCTTTGGGGAATATTTTCTTTGCTTCATGTTGTTTTACTCAATACAGCCCAAGAATTGGTAGTAGTCTGAACCCAAACAAGCAAATCTCCATAAGGTTCAGAATCAAACAGTCAGACACATTTGGGCATCGCTGGAGCAACGAGCTTCCCGGGGAGAGGATCACCCCAAGACAGCTACAGGTATCTCAGCTCAACACCTCTTGAACTGAGCTCTTTCTTGTTCCACCATAGATCTGAGCTTCTCCTCTATTCCGTATGTTGATGAACTCACCCCACTGATTACCAGCCATTAGAATTAGAGGCCCGAGAGTTATCCTGAACAACTAGTATTCCGTAAAATCAACTGGTAGACCAGTAGTTCAACAGAACCGTCACTGAGGGATTCTACATCACACAGAGCTCTCAAATCCAACCTCTATCTTCTAGCTCCACCTTCACTGCCATAGCTCAGATCTTCACCCTGTTGTCTAATCGCTGTGCCAGCTTCCTAACTGGCTTCTCCCACCAATCCACTCCAGATTAAGATCTATTTCAATCTTCTACAATAAAATCACATAAAGTCAAACTATTTTTAGATTGAAAGATCTCTTGCAAAGAGAATAAAATTCCAAATAAAACTTTCCATGAGTTGATTCCTTTCTACTTCTCTCCAGTTTCACCTTATCAACCCTAGCACCACCTGCCTGCAACCCTGTACTCCAGAGATGTGCAACATATAGCAGTTTCTTGACTATAGCACACTGTTGTATGCTTCCATGTCCCTGAACTTATGCCCACCCTTGCCCTGCCCAGTGTACCTACACGGCATGGCCAGCTCTGACTCTTAACTCTCATCTCCCACCATAAAACCTATAGAGCATTATGTACTAGCTTTCTTTTGATGAACTCTTCTAATTTCAAAGTTTATATTTTAAATCTGCCTAACAAAAATTGCAATTTTTAGCACAGTAGGCAGTTATTTTATTTATTTATTTATTTATTTATTTATTTATTTATTTATTTATTTTCAGATTTTTTTTTGGCACTTGGGGAAGGGGAACAGTCAAGTTGTTGTCCTTCAATCTTAGTTATGGAGGGTGCAACTAGCTCAGCTTCAAGTCCAGTTGCCACCCGGCCGCCACTTGCAGCGGCTCAGCTCAAGGTACCCCATTCAATCTTAGTTGCGAGTGAGCGTAGCCCACCACCCCAGGCGGGAGTCGAACAGGCAACCTTGTTGTTAGGCGTACGTGCTCTCACCAGCTGAGCCATCCTGCCACCTGTTGGCAGTTCAGCAGCGACCCTGTTGCTCAGAGCTTGTGCTCTTAACTAACTGAGCCACTCGGCTGGCCCAGTAGACAGTTACCTTAATTAATACTTTAGTCTCTCTCAGATACTGCATGAATCATCACTGTTAAAATAAATTTTTCTTTTTGATCTGGACAGTCCAAAGAGAGAACAGAAACAGAAGTAATGCATACGGCAGCTGGCTAGTAACCAACAATAACTTCTACATATTGAGTGTAGTGTCTCAGTCATCTTCCTCTCAGCCCGGCTACATTTATACCTCTTCCAAAAATACTCAGCATTTACGCCAGTCATTCCCTCATTCTCTGCACTGACTTCAACAGGACCCCTGAAATTATCTTGTAAACATTATTTCTTTCATTTTTTCTTCCTTCCCTCCTACTTTCCTTTCTTCATTTCAACAAGGAAATGGTTTTGAGAGCAAATAATGAAGGATCACAATCCAGAGAGAAGCTGTTAGACTAATTTGCTTACTCCACTCTAGTCTGTTACAAAATGTATTGAAATATTAGAGTATATTGTCTTAAAAATACGTTATTTATAATTAATGAATGGGAAGTCAGAAGAGTTCATCAAAAGAGAGCTACTATCTAGCACTTTGATTTTTTTTTTAAACAGAGAAGCAAAAAGAAATCATGAAAGCTTGGAGCTCAGTATGAGATTCTACAAAAAATCATGACACGCCACAGGGTGGAAAACTAATGAACCCAAGAATAGGCTTCAAAGAAAAACAATTATCTAACAAAGGCATTTGCTTGCTTGGTTCACACATTCCACAGAAGAACTCCACATTAGGCGGTACATAAAACACGGTTTAAAATGATGATGCGTTTTTACTCATTTTTTATGCTTGTATTTTACCCATTTCATTCTTCAGTATTTCTTCTGCATTCTCATTCCTTCCACGTTAAATTTTGCTTGCTATAGCTTTGAATAGTGCTTTCCGTGAAAGCCTATGTATGGGCAGTGAACCCTTGGTCTATGTTATATGTTAATAAATTCAACAATTTCTGTCTTTTTCATTGTTGAGCTTAATCTGTTTACATTTGCTATTTCAGATAAATTTGGATATCTGCTATCTTATTTTGTGCTTTCTATCCCGATTTTCCTTTGTTTCTTTTCTATTTTTTGTCTTCTGGTAATTTAACTGTTTTTTATTACTCCTTTCCCCTCTCTGTTGGTTTGAAAGTGTATGTTTATTTGTTTCTCTATCCTTTTAATGTTTGCCTTGTACATTCTGAGACATTTTTACTTGGCTTAGAGTATAAAATTAATTTACTGATGAACAATAAGGATCTTAGACTGTATCAATTACAATTAATAAGGAGTTATTTTGACCATATTCTTTAGAACCTCCAAATTGTCATCATGTTTTATACAGTAATTGTTTATTAGACTCATCTGTAAGATTTATAACTATTTTGCTCTCCATTTCTTCTTACATTCTATTTTTTATATGTATTCAATTTTATTCTTCCAGAGAAGAACTTTCAATAAGATTTTTAGTGTCTCAGACTTTATTTTGTTGAAATGATAGTTTACTGGATATAGAATTCCAGGTTGTCATTTTCACTCAGAATCTTGCAGACATTCCTTTGCATTCTATCCTCTATTAATACATATTCTATAAACTTAAGATGTTCTGTAAATTTAAAGATTTTTTTTTCCATCTTTCTGCTTCTGGGGGTTCTGCAGTTTCACCAGTGTGTCAGGTACAGATTTAATTTTATTTTTCCTGCTTAGAACTCATAAAATTTCTTCACTCTAAGAATTCATTCTGAGAAAGGCACAGATGGGGAAAAGGGGTGGCCTGATGTGGGGAGCCTGATCTTAGTGTGACTGCAGGGCATCCACGCAGAGGGGCAGCCAGCATGGGGTCTCAGGCACATGACAAGGGAGTGTGTCCGCAGAGCAGAGGGCATTAGTGTGGATGGCAGAGCCTGAAAGGGGTGAAGAGGGCTTCTGCGTGAAAGGTAGGCTCAGAACAAGGTGTTGGAGCCCAAATCAGGTGAGAAACACATCTAATCAGGGAAAGCAGTGGGGCGGAGATGACAGACTGTCACATACAGGCAAACTGATCAAATGAGCAAATACATCAATAATAATGGAAGCCAGATATATCCTGTTAAAGAAGGAGCTACAATATGGAAAGAGAAAACAGGAATGAACCCTGTAGTGTTGCAATGGAAATACGGGTATGAATTCATGGCATTTAATATGTAAAAATATAAGCAATTATAAATAAATAAAACAAAAATAAATATAATAAATATAAAACTTTTCAAAAATGCAAATGTTTAATGAATATGTGTACATTTTTAATTTTATATTTTTATACTTATGTACACATATATGCATACCCTCTTTCTGAGGGGACGGTGGGCAGTAACACTCCCAACAATGGGCATATCCAGCATCCAGACCTTTGCTTCTAAATGCCATTCTTATCCGAAAGGAACCAGAGCTCTTAAGAGAAATGGCTAATTCCAGGGCTGGGGCAGGAAAGGACAAGACGAGGCTGGAGCATCTTGCTGAACCAGAGAGCAAGGAAGTGCTCAGTGAAGGATAGAGACATATCAAAAGGATGCAGAAGTAAGCCTGATAAGCAGTCTTGATGCTCAAAACTGGAACAACTTGAGCATTAAAATAAGTAATGATGAAAACAGACTACAACCCACTGGGAATAAAAAAGAAACCATGAGTTCATCCTGATATAATTAAGTAAATAATCTTAAAGTTTAATAAGGAATAAGATCTTTACATAGTTTTAATATACCTCTACACAAAAGCATTGCTACCAAAGGAAAAATAGAAACTTCACAGGGAAGAAGTCTGGCAGACACCACCTTAATTAAATGATTAAGGTGAACATTATTAGCAATGGGGCAAGGCGAAATTATGCAGTGAGAGGGAATACATGCAACGTTTATGTGATATTCCTGATAACGATGTATAATCTGAATCATACTTTGCATAATGAATAAATCAGAAAGTAGTTTATATTTAAATCTCTTGGCTGAAAGGCAATAATGATACATTGATACAGAAAAATAAATAAAAACGGAGTGCTTTTAAATACAAGCCTTTTTAGGGCAACTTGAACTGTTCTGCTACAAAAGTACTCTGTTGAGGGCCATGGTCCCCAATATTGAGGGGCTTGCAAGCTGGCTTTAGTGGGCTTGGTGAAATGCTTGGTGAGGCATAAACTTGTGTTTCTGCTTTCATTGTTTCTGCCTGCACCTGGAGGGTGCTTACTGCTTGTCGAGGCATGTGGTGAGGACAGCCAGTTTCTAGGGACACAAAAGAAAGATGATTGCCAAGATTAATGGAAAAAGAACTGTCCTGAGAAGCTGACTCCCCTGGATTTCACTGGCCTGTAGGTTTCTGGTAAAAGGTTAATGATCAACTTGTTACTGAGGTAATGCACATTGTTTCCTGCTATGCTGCATGTATCCCCTACCTACAAACTGTATATAAAGCCTGCAACAAATAAACTGGAGAGCTATCTCTCTCCATTTTCTGTCTTTTACTGCAACAAACAGTTTCTGTCTTTTATCGACCGCCGACGCCGTGTACACCTTCTCGCACCCTGGTCAGCGGAGGCAGGTCCCCCGCAGTACTCCATGTGACACTTGCCATAGCATGGGGCTTTCAACAATAATATGGTGCTACAATTTGCCCTTTCCACATCCATAAGTAAGAACTCCTTTATCGCTCTGTTCAAGGATCGCTCAATTATACTCCACAGATATCACTGGATCATATAATTTACTTTAAGAAGATTTAAGACACAAGCTAGAAATCAGGTAAGGAAAAGAAACAGCCTTGGCTCCTCACAACATTTGGCTGTTCAAAACAATCAAATTCCCCTTGAAAGGATGAATTTAAAGATTCAAAATAATGCGGTTCAAGGTCTGAAAACAATTCTAAAAATGCGGCCATAATATTTTGCAAGTCATTATTTATTTTTCCAAACTAAAGACAGTATTTATTTAGATACATACAATCTAATGTGTACATAAATATAAGCACATTAGAATATATATACACACACATTTATTTAAATCTGTGCATATATTTATAGTCACATCTTTTCTATATTGCAAAGTACCTGAAGATCTTTGCATGACAAAGGTGATAGCTCCACACTGGAAAACCAATGGGCACTGTATAAAGGGAACACATGTGGATTTCTTTTGCAAGCACACAGTTCCATGCCATGACACACACTGTTGTGGGAGATGAGGAAGCAACTGCTCTCCCGAGTAACGGAAGCTCTGCAGCTGTCCATAGGAAGAACCACGGTAGGAACAGATTGCTGTTGGGCCCTCAAGAAGTCAGCCCCCTGGCTGTGAAGACACACAACCTCAGAAGAAGAAAAAGTGTGTAACTGGTTGCTAAAGGGCATGGGGCAGGTTAGATATGCAACTAGTCTTTGGGGGAGAAAAACATTCATTGACTATGTTGGAGGCCATTGTGCTGGGTCCTGAAGATAGGCAGAAGTGTAAAGGGAAAAAAAAAGGCATGGGGAAGGTGTCTGGGTGGAGGATCAGCACAGCCAAAGGATGGGGCATAGGCATTCCCAAAGAGGGACAGTAGAACAGAACTGATGGTTCTGATGCAGGAAAAGATGAAATAAAGTAGTTAAGAAAATGGGCCAATCAAGTGGCTCGGTTGGTTGAGAGAGCGAGCTCTGAGCAACAGGGCCACCGGTTCGATTCTCAAATGGGCCAGTAAGCTGCACCCGAGCTGAGCTGCCGCTGAGCTGCCAACAGGTTGCAGGATGGCTCAGCTGAGAGCACGTGCTCCTAACAACAAGGTTGCCAGTTTGACTCCCGCATGGGATGGTGGGCTACGCCTGTCCACAACTAATATTGAACATGGCACCTTGAGCTGAGCAGCTGAGAGCTGTCAACGGGTGGACGGATGGTGACTGGACTTAGAGCTGAGCTAGCTACGTCCTCCACAACTAAGACTGAAGGACAACAACTTGGCTGTTCCCCTTCCCCAATTCCCAAATGTTGTTCCCCTTCCCCAATAAAATCTTAAAAAAAAAAAAAGAAACCCAGCTGAGTGGCCCATATGAAAAGGAATGGAGGCCTCCAGGCAGCAGCCAGCGATGTGCCTCTTCTGAGGACTACAGCTCTAGCAGCATCTGCAGCCTCATGGGAGACATGGGGCTAGAACTGCCCCACCACGCTGCTTCCCACTTCCCACTGCACAGAAACTATGAAAGTTAATAAATTATCATTGTTTTAAACCACTAAGTTTTATGATGATTTGTTATGCAACAATTCAGACTTCTCACTGTGTTAGGTCTGTTTTAGGTTAGCCTTCTCCATTTTAAAAAAGCAAGAATTTGTTCATACTCTAAATCTAGGGGGTCACCAAACTACAACCTACGAGCTAAGAATGTTTTCAACACTTTCAAAAGATTGTTAAAAGTGTGCTGATGTCTTCTCTAAACATACTCCAATAATGGAGGGAGGTGTTTCCTGTTTCATGTTTGTCCTTTGATAACATTTCTCTAGGCTGAGAAAGAATAGAGGACTTAGGTTTCTCTCCCCAAAGGCTGAGACTCAGATTCCTTTGCAGGGGCTGCAACTATTGGTTACACAAGAAACGCAGCTGCGGGTGGCACAGAAACTGGCAGGGGAGCCCCAGCCAGGGCTGGGCTATAGAAGGAACTGCTGTTTGTCAAGGGTGTGAGCAAGTCTAGCAGACCAGCTCTCGGTGGGAAGAATGCAGGCTAGGATACAGCGGGGCTACCCCAGAAGCAGCCAGCTCCTGGGGAAGAGAAGGGCCTGAGAGTGTTGCTGAGGTTGTGAGGGGCTCTTGCGTTCCAGGTCAAGAGAACCAGAGGAAGTGCTTCCCGCTGCTATCACCTTGCAGTGTCTCCCCGGTTCCTCTATGGACAAAACCTAACATTGCACCAGCTGGCAAAAGAGAAATGTTTACAGGGGCCAATTCCAATTCCAGAGAGTGAATAAGGGTAGATTCGGAGTTGGGATGCAATAAATTAATAACTGACACTCTTACTTCCTCTTTCTCATCCATTTTGTCCTGCATGTTTTAAGGAAAAGCATGTGTTGTGTCCAAAGTATAGGGTGAGATTCAATATTTGTCACTATATTTAGCAAACATGCCAGACACTCCATTTCATCTATTATGTAACTTATTTTCTGAGTAGAAAAGACCTATAGGGAGTTGAAGGAGTTTCACATTCCTATCTGGTTATCCAATGTTGGGGAAAAAACAAAAAAGGAAGTGTGATAGATGAAAACCAAATTCCTAAGTCCCAAAATATAAGAGATTGAGTAATACTCACAAACTAGAAATGTGCTATTTATCATCCAAAACCACAACCCAAGTGCCTGTGTGTAGTGTGGTGGCAAACACTGTGCCAAACAAACTTTACAGGCTGGGCGTGCACTCAGCTACTTGCTTAGCAGAAATTATTTATACAACATGCTTCCTCTGAAGGAATATCCACTATAGAAAACTGTATCAGCTTGGTCCCATCCGTGATGCCACTGACCTCTACCTGGATCGAATATTAGGCAGAAAAGATAAAGAGAACGAACTATTATGGAAAGAATGAAAAGAAACTCTATATGTCCTGAAATCTGTGAAACGGTGAAGCTTAGTAAGTCTTCAAATAACAAGCTTGCTCATCAAATAGGAGAGTGCAGGGAAGGCAATTCATATAATGCAGAGAAAAAGGGACAGCTTTTGCAGCTGAAAATTGTGTATCTTCTGACTGAAAATAACATTTAAGAAGAAAGTTTTTAGAAGATTCTTTTTTAATCTGATGAAAGAAAAAAAGAAGCCATGTTCCCCGAATCAAATTTCTAGTAAACAGTCTCAGCTGGAAAAAAAAACACAAAAAAACTCTCTCTTACGTCTCCCTAAGCTCTTAAAAGTTCTCAAGAAGACAGGTTGAAATTGAACTTAGGGAGAACAAGAAGGAAACTGGATCTAAGTCTCTCTGAGACCCCACCAAGCAGGACCCACAGATAATTCTGCAGAACAAGTCTCAGGCCGCGCTCCATGTGTTTCCCCTTTTGTTGGCTCTACGACTTTGCGCTCGGTTTTCTTTACCTCAAATGCCCTCTTCCTAGGTTCTGTCCTATTACAATTCTAGCCACGAAAACCAAACAAGGGTGCAAAGGTCAGAGCCAGTCAGCCTGAATTTGAGTCCTGCTTCTATCTGCAGGATCCTGGCCCAGAATCTTCGGCCTTCTGAATCTCACCTTCCTCTCCTTCTCCCTCAAGAAAACCCCAATTTAGCAGGACAGAAATTATTTTCCCTCCCACATCATCCCCTCCCAACTCTTCCCCTTCTCAATAAATGGTCCCACCATCCACTCAGGTACTCAAATCAAAATCAAGAAGTCAGTCATTCTTCATTCCTCTTTTCACACAATCCCTCAGCAAGTGCTATCAGCTCTACTTCAAATGGATCAAACTCTATTTCCACTGTTGCCAGCCTTCTCCAAGCCACCAGCTCTCCCTGGCTGCTGTACCTCCTAGCTTGTTTCCTGGCTTCTACTCGTGCCCTCTACAATCTATTCTCCATATAAGAGCCAAAGTGATCTTCTAAAAGCATGAAGCAGATCTTATTAATCCCTTGCTAAAATTTGGTAGACAACCACTGCACTTATAATACATTTAATGTAAGGTATTAAGATCAAAGTTTATATTAGTTTTTTAAAAATGAGGTGACAGGGCCGGCTGAGTGGCGCATTGGTTAAGCGCTGGTTTTGGGATGCCAGCGGCCCCGGTTCGGATCCCACATGAGGGCCAGTGACACTGCCCTCTACAGCTAACAACAGCTCCACCTGGAGCTGGGCTGTGCGAGCCCCGGTGATGGTGTGGGCTGCAGCCCCTGCTGCAGTGGGCTGCCATAGGCTACAGTGAGTGGCTGGCAGCCAGTGTGAGCGGCTGGCAGCCAAGCGTGAGCTGCCAATAGCCGCGGTGAGCGACATCCAGAGGCCAGCGACCGATCTGCCTCATCCGGGAAGAGTGCAATGACGATACCAACAGTGAAGCAACATCCTCCGCAACTAAACTGAAGAACAAAAAAAAAGACAGCAACTTGTCTGTTCCCCTTCCCCGATTCCCCAACGCTGTTCCCCTCCGCCAATTCCCCAATAAAATCTTTAAAAAAATAAATAAATAAATAAAAATAATAAAAATGAGGTGACAGTTTAATGATTGTCGCTAGGAATGGTATAAGCATTTTCCCAGAAAAATGTAATATCTGCCATACCTACCTACTTCAGAGGTCTTTCATTCATGCCTCACATATCTTTCTCCCAAACTATTTAAAAATTTTCATATATGAAGGAGAAAAGGTGGAATTTCTGAGAGACTGGACTGAAATAAATAACAGCTTGAGCACCTCTCCTGACTCTGAGGCAAAATAACCTCACCTAACCACCTAACCACTTCGGGACTCAGTTTATTTATCTGAAAAAGATGAAATGGGACAAAGTTATTTCTAACATTACTATAATCTTTGAAATTCTGTCCTTGTGAAAAATCCCAAATAATCACAATACTATAAATAGATACAGAAAACACAAGTGTATATAAATAAAACCATCATTTACTAAAAAGAGAGATGGAGTGTTCTTGCAAGAAAATTGGGATCGTGGGGGGGAGTAAAGAACAAATTATGTTGGGGAACTATTTGCAATCAAATTTACTTCAAATATTATATAGAAGAGCCACAAATTGGGCAGCTGTGCTGTTTAGAGTGATTTCCCAATGGTCAGACTCTCTCTGGTCCTTTTAGCTGGCCAGTGCTGACAGACTCAAGCTGGGCCAATCAACTTCTGGGAATTTGAAAACCTGAACAAGTAGGAAGTGACTAAGGTTGCTGAATCATTATGGGGTGCCATAGAGAGACAGATGAACCCCTGCTGCTGAGTTCACAAGAAGTAGCTCAGGTTCCTATCCCTCCAGAAGACAGGCATTCATCTATTCCTTCTAGAAGCTACGAAAATGTTCTTCCAATAGACTTGTTCTTCCAACTAAAATCCCTCTATAACTCTGAATAAAAAGGTTAGAAAAGAAAGATAATTCTGACACAATAACTTATCACAATTAGTGCTGTCCAACAATGAGCTGCTTCCTGCCCCCAATGTACAAAATGAAAGAAATCAGTAGGAGATATGGGAGGCCATAATTTTTAAATATTTTTAAAAAAAAATTTCAATTACAGTTGACATACAATATATTAGTTTCAGATGTACAACATAGTGATTACGCATTAATATAACTTCTGAAGTCACCACTCCAATAAGTCTAGTCCCATCTGACACCATATATACCAAGAGTGCCAAAAAAATGTATACACACTTTAAGCGTTGCTCAAGCAGTAGTTCGCCATAATCAGAAGGGTCTGGACGCTGATGGTAACCACTTTGAGCATCTCTTGTAATTGCAGAAGTCAAACGTGACTTGTATTCATCTTTTGTTATCAGTATATATTAATATATTTTTTTCCTTTCTTAAAATGTGTATACATTTCTTTGGCACCCTCTGTAATTATATATTATTGGGGGGGATATTATTGACTATTCCCTATGCTGTACTTTACATCCCCACAACTGCTTTTTATAACTGGCAATTTGTACATCTTAATCCCGTCCTCCTTTTCACCCATCCCCCAGACCATCCCATCGGGCAATCATCAAAATGTTTTCTGTATCTATGAATTTGTTTGTTTTGTTTAATTTGTTTTTTAGATTTCACATATAAGTGAAATCATATAATATTTGTCTTTCACTGTCTCACTTTTACCATAATTCCCTCCAGGTCTATCCATGTTGTTGCAAAAGGCAGGATTTCATTGGTTTTATTTATTTATTTTTTAATGACTGAGATATATTCCATTTATATATGTACCACTTCTCTATCCATTTGTCTAACAATGGACACTTAGATTGCTTCCATATCTTGGCTATTGTAAATAATGCTACAATAAACATAGGGGTGCATATGTCTTTTTGAATTAGTGATTTGGGTTTCTTCAGATAAATACCCATTCTTGGGTCATATGGTAGTTCTCTTTAATTTTTTGAGGAAACTCCATACCACTGTCCATAGTAGTTGCACCAATTTATAACCAACAGGCCACGAGGGTTCCCTCACCAACACTTATTTATTGATTTATTGATGACAGCCATTCCGACAGGTGTGAAGTTATATCTCATTGTTGTTTTAATTTGTATTTCCCCGGTGACTAGTGATATTGAGCATCTTTTCACATGTATGTCCTCTTTGGAGAAATGTCTATTCAGGTCCTCTGCTCATTTTTTAATTGGATTGTTTGTTTTTTTGGTGTCAAGTTGTATGTATTTTTGGATATTAACCCCCTATTTTAGATGTACCATTGGCAAGTATCTCCTCCCACTTGGTAGGTTATCTTTTTGTTTTGTTGATGGAGTTTCCTTCATTGTGCAAAACCTCTTTAGCTTGATGTAGTCCCATTTCTTTATTTTTTATTTTGTTTCCCTTGCCCAAAGAGACATATCCAAAACAATATTAATACGAGCCACGTCAGAGAGTTTACTGCCTATGTTTTGTTCTAGGAGTTTTACAGTTTTAGGTATTATACTATTCAGGGTCTTTTGTGGTTCCATATAAATTTTAAGATTATTTGCTCTAGTTCTGTGAAAAATGCCATTGGTGTTTTGATAGGGATTGCATTTAATCTGTAGATTGCTTTGGGTAGTACAGACATTTTAACGCTATTAATTCTTCCTATTCATGAGCATGGTATATCCTTTCATTTATTTAAATCTTCTTCAATGTCATAATTTTCCACAGGTCTTTGACCTTGATTAAATTTATTCCTAGGTTTTTTGGGGGTTTTTTTTGATGCAATTGTAAATAGGATTCTTAATTTCTCTTTCTGATAGTTCATTATTGGTGTATAAAAATGAAATCTATTTCTGGATGTTAATTTTATATTATTTTATATCCTGCTACTTTACTGAGTTCATTTACCAGTTCTAATAGTTTTTTGGTGGGGTCTTTAGGGTTCTCTCTATACAGTAACATGTCATCTATAAATAATGACAGCTTTACTTCTTCCTTTCCAATTTGGATACCTTATATTTCTTATCTGAGTGCATCTACTGATATAATCATTTATCCTTCATTTTATTTATGTGGCTTTTCATGTTAACTGATTTGTGGATATTGAACCAGCCTTACATCCCAGGAATAAATCCCACTTGATCATGGTGTATGATCTTTGCAATGTTTGCTGTATTCAATTTGTTAGTATTTATTGAAGATTTTTGAATATACAGTAATCAGGGGTATTGGCCTCGGCAAGCCTCACTCTTGATCTGTTACTGAGGTTGGGGAGCCAGAAGGAGTCACTGTATAAAACTCTGCTGTGAGGGGCCGGCCGAGTGGCGCGGTGGTTAAGCACTGGCTTGGGAAGCCAGCGGCCCTGGTTCGGGTCCCACTTATGACAGCCAGTGACACCACCCTCAAAAAAAATAAATAAATAAAATAAAACTCTGCTGTGGGGTTCCAGAATTTAAATTTATGTGGGTGTTAGAGGTTACATTGGTGTTAGAGGTTATCAAGGCATCTGTCTGGCATTTTCCAGACATCTGTTCACAAAAAGTAAAGGAACAGAATGCTTGGTAGTTGACCATGAATTTACCCAGCAGTAACTCTAACGTTGACCTCAGGGACGGCATGTCAATCTCTAAAGGCCTCAGAAACTATCTGATGAGAAATAAAGTATGAAGCATTTAAAGACAGAGCTAACTTAGGTAAACAGGGATGGACATCCAAACTTTACTCAGTAGTTATGTGATCTAGGCATAGCAACTTTTCACAGCGTTAAGTGTCCTCATCTATACAATGGGGATAGCCTCACAAGGGAGTACCTACCTCACAGGCTGACATAAGCATTAGAGAGTGGGTGTTATTTTTGGTTGTAATATGAACAGGTGGGTGCTACAAACATATGGTGAAGAAGGCCAAAGATGCTAAACATTCTGTGATGCATCAAACAGAACAAAAAATTTCCCTACCGAAATGCCAACAGTAAAAATGATGAGCTAAGGAATATACACTTAGAATGATCTAAGGCCAGACAACAACTCAGTTTCTAAAACATCTGTGCTAGAAAGTTGAGGCAAATTTGAACTATTAATTTGCATACATCACTATTTTATAAAACTTCATTGAGATGGGTGCATCAAAATGCTAATAACTAGTGCTACAAACCAGAGAGATTACAGCAATATGGTTGGGAGAAAGAAGGAAATCAACAAATCAGCAGATGTGCAAAGAGTGGTGAAATTTTAATAGAAAATTGTATTTGTAAAATTGAATATGTATGTATTTGCCAACTGAATAGTATATATTCAGTTATAAATCAAAAGAACAAAATTAAAGACCATGTTCTAAATACTGGAAATCACACACTCTGTGTCTAAAAAAATGAGGTATCATTTGCAATTTTATAACATGTTTTTGCTTTCTTGGAAGAGAACAAATTTACATAAAGCATATTGTACATGGTTATAATTTGACTTTGGACAATTATGTGCAAACATGATTGTGCACAGAGAAAAGACTGAAAGGAAAAAAATATCAAAATATTAATATGGTTATTTTTTAGTGGTGGAATTACCAGAGGTTTTCATTTTCTTCTTTACTGAAATTTTAGTGCGTTAAATGAAAGATGTAAGTCTGAAACTCCCTCAAGAAAATCTAAAAGTCAGAAAAAGAGGCTAAATCACACATGTTTAAGATGAGTGTCAGGTTCAAATGAAAGCAAAATAAAGCTGGGCCTGATGAAAAGAAGGATAATAAAATTTAGGGCTATTATTTCCTTACAGTTTCTTATTCTGTTGGGTAATAAATGGCTCAGCAGCGGACAACATAGACCCATCGTGTACACTCTACTAGAGGTAAGGTATTCCACAAAACTTACCTTTACGACTTTAAAGATCCATAGAAGCAAAAGGTACATTAGTTAGGACAGTATACATAATAAAGACCTACAAGTTTGTTTCACTACTAATAGAAGCAGTAAAAATAACATAAAAATTTTCTAGCACAAGGTAGTTATAATTTAAGCAAAGCTGATTACTGGGAAAGGAAATAAGTTAATTAGAAAGGCAATTTAGAAATATGCACTAAAGGGGGAAAACAGGTATCAAAATATTAATTCCTTTATTAATTCCACAAATGTTTGCTGATTGAGAACCACATGGCACTATGGATCTATCATTCAGCATTTTACATGTAAAACACAAATGGGTGCAAGAGAAATTAGGAAATAGGAATAGGCTGATGTAGTATATCAGTGTTAATATCAATATCCTGGTTGTGCTATTATACTAGTTTTGTAAAATATTACCTTTGGGGAGAAATGTGTAAGGTGTACACCAGATCTGTCTGTGTTATTTCTTACAAACTACCTGTGACTCTGCAATTATCTCAGTATTCCCATTAAAAAAAAGAAGATCGCCCTGTGTGATCCTGTTCCTGGGATTTCCGCCCTTTAATAACCCTTTTTCTTGAATGTGAGCAGGACCTAGGGACTTGCTTTTAACAAATGGAATATGGCAAAAGTGATGGGATGTCACTTCTGTGATTGGGTTTCAAAAGACTGTGACTTCTGTCTGCTGGACTGGCCCTGCAGCCTCTCGGCTTGCATGCTCTGGTGAAGCAAGCTACCATGTTGGAGAGGCCCAAGTGCAAGGGATCAAGCGTAACCTCTGGCTAATAGTCAGTGAGAAGCAAAGCCCAAAGCCCATTCCCCTTGAGCTTGGAAACCGTGAGACATGATTGCAGCTCCAGCCAACACGATGCTTTTGGCCTAGAAAGACTCTAAGGCATGCCTGGAATCCTGACCCATTAAACTGCGTGATTTTACAATAAGATTGTAAATATTTTTTTTTTTTTTAGGGGAACAGACGGATGCATGTATGTCCTTTTAGGGAGACCACTTCATGGACGGTGTAGTGGCCTTACCACTGCACTGTACATCTGAAGCTGCCGCTGAATAATATTATATGTCAACTATAATTTAACACATATATAGTCATGGGAAGTGGAATATAGTGTGGGGATGGAGTCGATGGAATTGTAATAGTTATGTATGATATCAGGGGTGGGGGCAGGGGAGGGGGGATGGGGGAGTCACTTTGTGATAAAAGTTTAAAAAATAAAAAAAAAAACTGCATGATTTTAAGCCACTAAGTTTTGGTGTAGCTTGTAATGCAACAATAGAAAACTGATACAGGCTTATTACTTATCCTTCTGTTTTCTAGCTTCAATGTTTTATTCCTGGTGTCTCTTTTCCCAATGGCTTTATCCTTATAGGCTTATATCTCTTCTTTATTCCTGTATTCTTGTTACGGCTTTGTTACGGTTTCAGAAAGGAAAGCATATGCATTTGTTGAACCTTTCATCTTTTACTGGAAGTCACCCTCAAATCTTCTGTTATAGGCTGAATGGGTGTGTCCCTCCCACCAAATTCATGTATTGAAGCCCTAACTCCCACCTTGGTGTTAACAGGAGGTGGGGCCTTTGGGAGGTAATTAGCTGTAAACGAGATCATGAGAGTGGAGACCCAATGGTGGGATTAGTACCCTAATAAGAAAAGGAAGAGATAACAGAGCTTCCTCCCCACCACCAGAGGATGTGGTGACAAGGTGGCTGTCTGAAGGCCAGGAAGCAGGCTCTCACCAGGAATTAAATCTGCCAGCTTCTTGATCTTGTACTTCTCAGCTTCCAGAACTGTGAGAAATAAATTTCTACTGTTTAAGTTACTCAGTCTATTGTATTTTGTTACAGCAGCCAGAAAAGACTAACTTAGCACAAGACCAATAAAATTAATGAGGAAAAAAAATTAATGAGCAGTCTCTTTTAAATTATAGTAATTTCATTTTTAAACTTTCACGTCACAAGTCTAGTCAAGGAGATCAAGAGAAAATCTGTTACAAAATGCACCCTTTTCATTTGAATCATTTGATCAATGCAGCATAACCACAGGGTTTTATCTTCTTCTTATAGTTTTAGCTAGCAGTGGAATTTAAAATGCTCCAGTTTGCCATCTGCTTCATTTTTACCAGCATGAGCAATACCAATAAAAAGAAATAGTCTTCAAATCATCAGCCCTTTTTTAACACAGAAAAAAAGAAATACATGCCTGGACTATATTATATTTGAGTCATAGTGTGGTTTGGCCCTAATTTCCAGAAATCCTCACTCATATATCTATAAGCAACTACATTACCCCCTTTGCTTCCCTATTAAGTTGCTACTTTAAAAAAAAAAAAAAGTGGTAATGTCAGAATTATATAAGCATCTTTGGTGGATATGGGGAAATAAAACTTCCCTGGATTTTCTCAGTGCTCCAGTAAAAAGCCCTAGGCCTCCTGAGACACAGAAATATATATAAGATAGGTATAAAGAATATTTACTTTCACTTCCCCTAGATGCCTTTTACTCTTCACATACCCTGAGGATTAGATCTACAGCCATTTGTCTAGTTTATTGCTCTGATTAAAATGGGATAATAAAACTTCTCTTATCTCCACAAGAGGGCCAGTGGTTACAGCCCAGACTGGGCCCCGAGGCTAAGTTCCCAAAGTTCCAGGAAGGCTGGAGAGCTATGTGCACATAACAATAGCTGTGTCCCTACATAGTTACAGAGTCCAGAGCTTGTAGGTATCTTCTAGTCATGAAAACCCCCAAAATACGGATGTTTATTTGGCCTTCAAAAAGTTGCATTTGTATTCCAAAAGGTTGGCATAAGAGCTCAGGAGCCTTTCCATCTGTCTCAAAGGAGCAAAGGTTTTCCTCCCACCTTTTCTTATATAAATAGATAAAATACATTGTTCTCTATTTCATGTCTGTGGGGCAAAACCTGATACCTGCACAGAGAAATTCCATGAGTCCTTCTCAGGTTGCCTATGGATCCAGGTATAGGGGACCAATGCTGGATCCAGGTATAGGGGACCAATGCTGCACTGGTACTCGAGTTGTTTATCTGATGTATCAATAAAGACCTCTTTTCCCTGACCAAGATGCCTCATCTTTCTATAGTATTCATATACATACACACACACACACGTATATATATATATGTATACGTATATCTATATACAGGCATACCTCATTTTACCACACTTTACTGCATTTCAAAGATGTTGCGGGTTTTTGTTTTCACAAAATAGCAGGCAAAACCCTCCACCACCAAGATCACAACTCGTTTTACTGTGGAACCAAACCCACAATTATCGGCAACATATGCCAGTATGGTATATCAATCACACGACTATACAAGTAGGCTAACATCTTAAACCCATCACAGTTTTAGACAAAACAGTAGGGAACAGTTACATAAGAGCAAACACGCAAGCCAGAAAGGGAATATCCACTAGGAAGCAAACAAGACTCCTCAATACATTTTAGATTAGTCTTAGAGAAAAAGCCTCCTTAGAGGTTAAGAGACGCACATGGGGTGAGATTAAAAGATATAATAAAAACGTGTCTCAAAACTCCTCAGGTTGCCCTATGGAGGGACCATGGGCCTCTCAATTCTAGCCCATCCTAACTAATCTTATTCTCTAAGCTAAGTTCAGGAATCAGGGTTTGTCTCTGTCCCGGCTCAGACCTACTCCTAGCACTAGCTGATGGGGACCCAGGGGTGTCCAAGGGCCTATGTTTCAGCCCCATGGAGCTGATCACTTATAAGTCAGTGTGGGCTCCCCTAAGCATCAGATAAATGCTTGTGCTGGACTTACCTCTAAGACAGCTTTTAATCTGAACCTACCATTTCAATACAATAGCAAAGAAAAGTATTGATAGAAAGTGAAAAATGTAGGATATTCATGGCATCTGGATGAGGGTTAGGATTTATCACGGAGCACCACTAGTTAGGAAAATGCTGCATGAGGTACAAGCGCTCACAGATTCTAGGTCACCCTTCTTATTTGGTTGACGGCACCAGGGTCCCAAAAGGTAAAAGAACTGCTAAGGTGGTAATGGCAAAACTAGATCTAGAATCTAGAGCTCTTGAATCACAATGAAGTACCTTTGCTATTTAATCACTAAAAATTTGCACTTGCTATAGTGGAAATGGGTTGGTCAGCACAACCAAGGTAAGATAACACATTCCCAAGTCCTTGGCCAATGATCATCTCCAAGATGCTGCCATACCAGGAAAATACTGCCTTACATATGACATACGTTTCCAACTGCAAATTAATATTAACATGGTTTGGGGGACGGGCAAGTGGCTCAGTTGGTTAGAGTGCGAGCTCTGAGCAACAGGGTCGCCAATTCGATTCCCACATGGGCCAGTGAGCTGCGCCCGAGCTGAGTTGCCATTGAGTGGTGAGAGCGCGTGCTCTTAACAACAAGGTTGCCGGTTCAACTCCTGCATAGGATGGTGGACTACGTACCCCCACAACTAGTTTGAAAGCTGCGACTGGACTTGGAGCTGAGCCTGAGCTCACCACAACTAAGACTGAAGGACAACAACTTGACTTGGAGCTGATGGGTCCTAGAAAAACACAATGTTCCCCTTCTCCAATTCCCCAATAAAATCTTAACACACAAAACAAAACATGGTTTTAATAGGAGGTATAACTTTGGCCAGCACAGCTCAGGTCTCCCTGTGAACTGACAAGTCAGGAATTTGAATCCTCGAGACGACTCCCAGGATGCAGCACAGAAAACCGTGCCAAGGCAGAGCCACCTCTGAGGGCCTTCTAGACAGTACCCCCTCAACACCACCACAGTACCAGACCTTAGATCCTCTAAAACCACATGCTTGCGGAAAATACTTCAATTCAGAGAAAAAGAGTAAAGTCCACAAAGTCGTTTCCTGTAGTTCAGCTGTTTTCCATAACTCCCAAGATTTTCCTATCAGGTAAGACATAGAATCAAAGAAGTGGAAGAGGATCACACAAACCTGGGAGGGATGAGAGAGTTTTGAAAGAAACTATATAAAACAAGTTTCACCAAACTTGACATTCAATGCCAAGCAAAGCTCAGCACTTAAGTAAGGCTTCAAATTTCACTGTAAGCCGTGATATCCCATTCTGTTCTTGGACCACAGGACTTAATTAAATATCCATCATTAAAAGTACTTCTACCTTCTCTACTTTCACATTTTTCCCCAAATGAAATGATAGCTGGTCTTTCAGTGTTTTTTGAAAAACATATTAAATGTCAAGGGCATTCAATGCTTTTTCATCCAAAAGTTAAAATTTAAGCATTGTTCAGAGATGATAAATGCCTAGACTATTTATTCTGACAAGGCTTTTGGCTGAAATAGGAAAGCTGACTGACTATATTCTGAACAGCTGAACATATATTCATCTATTAAAATACTTGCACAATTATTTCTTTTGATGCCAATTCAGAGAACAAAATAACCATTTGGCTATACAAATAAAACTGCATATATGTATTTTATTTATTTTTTATTTTATTTTACTTTTTTAAAGGATTTTATTGGGAAATTGGGGGAGGAGGACGGTGTTGGGGAATTGGGAATGAGGACCAGCCAAGTTGTTGTTCAATGAGGATCAGTCTTCGTTGTGGAGGGCGCCAGTCACCATCTGGCTTCCCGTCGGCAGCTCATGGCTTCTAAGCTCAAGGTGCCGAGTTCAGTCTTAGTTGCGGGTGGGCATAGCCACCATCCCATGCGGGAGTCCAACCCGACAACCTTGTTGTTAAGAGCGTGTACTCTATCCACTGAGCCATCTGGGCAGCAGCTCAGCTCAAGGTGCCGAGTTCAATTTTTAGTTGCGGGTGGGCGTAGCCCACCAGTGAACAGGCAATCTTGTTGTTATACCAGCTGAGCCATCCTGCCACCTGTTGGCAGCTCAGCGACAGCTCAGCTCGGGCACAGTGTCACTGGCCCATGTGGGAATCGAACCAGCGGCCCTGTTGCTCAGAGCTCACGCTCTTAAGCCAACTCTTAACCAACTGAGCCACTCAGCTGGCCCTGCATATATGTATTTTAAAAGTAAAAGGAATTCGGGCCGGCTGAGTGGCACATTGGGATGCCAGCTCTGAGCAGCGGGGCCCAGGTTCGGATCCCACATATGAGGGCCAGTGACACTGCCCTCTACAGCTAAGGTGGTGAACAACAGCTCCACCTGGTTGCCTCTATAGCTAAGATGGTGAATGTTGCCTCTATAGCTAAGATGGCCGGTGACGGTGTGGGCTGCAGCCTCTGCTGCAGTGGCTGCCATAGTCTGCCACAATGAGTGGCTGGCAGCCGGTATGAGCTGCCAAGAGCTGCTGTGAGCGGCCATCCAGAGGCCGGCAAGATATACGATACCAACATGGGCCAGTGAAGCAACGTCCTCCACAATTAGACTGAAGCACAAAAAAAAAGGACCACAATCTGCCTGCTCCCCTCCCCCAATTCCCTAATAAAATCTTAAAAAAAAAAAAAAAGGAAAAGGAATTCAATGACAGAAGTGTCAGTTTGAGTTCTTTTTTTTTCTTTTTTTTGCTTTTTAATTTTATTGGGGGATTGAGGGAGGGGAACAGCGTTGGGGAATCGGGGAAGGGGAACAGACAAGTTGCTGTCTTTTTGTTCTTCAGTCTAGTTGCAGAGGAAGTTGCTTCACTGGCCCGTGTTGGTATCATCATTGCGCTCTTCCCAGAGGAGGCAGATGGGTCGCCGGCCTCTGGATGTCGCTCACCGTGGCTATTGGCAGCTCACGCTGGCTGCCAGCCAGTCACTGTAGCCTATGGCAGCCCACTGCAGCAGGGGCTGCAGCCAACACTGTCACTGGGGCTCGCACAGCCCAGCTCCAGGTGGAGCTGTTGTTAGCTGTAGAGGGCAGTGTCACTGGCCCCCATATGTGGGATCCGAACCGGGGCCACTGGCATCCGAAAACCAACTCTTAAACCAGTGCGCCACTCGGCCGGCCCTCAGTTTGAGTTCTGAAACAAATCTCCTTTTTAATCAAGCCTCACTGACAATATGGGAAACCAAGAAAGGGCCCAGGCCATAATTAAAAGGGAATTTACCCAATTTTCCTGAGATTTAAACTCACCCCAGAAGACTCTCTTTCATATTTACTGCCGTAGCAGTCTTCCTCCATCACCCCTGTCTTTGTCCCCCTCTGGGACACCTCTCCATCTGGTCCCCCCTACCATTTTCACTTCAGGCTGAGCTGCTCTGTCATCGTGAGGCATTCTCTTCCGGTGCTGGTTAGGGACTGCCTTTCCATCTCTTTAAGGCCAGTGTCTAGTAACCTGACAGGAAGCCCCACAGTGCCTCTCACGGTTCTGAGAAGCTTAGGAATCTCCTGCAAATAGGACACCATGTAGACTGTGACATTCCTGAAGACCACATGGAAGCAGCACTCCATTGTAACCCTCACAATAGAACCACAGTTTCAAACAACCTGCACAGAATCTATGGAACCATTTTTAGGCAGGTATTTACTGAGTGCTCAAAATCCACACAGATTGTATCCTGTGGTCAGTACACTGTTCTAGAAATTTTCAGGGATCTACTAGATATAGAAGTGGCAGCCCACTAAGCAGCAGATGCCATTAAATATAAATGCAAGAAGTCAGGCTACACCTCTTTCCTCAGGCTTTCCTCATCTAGTGACTGAGCCACACCTGGCCAGTAACTGTGTCTGGGAGTAAGTCTTGCTGGCAAGTCTTCTGGAGGGCTGGCATTACCCTCCGGCTGGGAAGTTTACAGAGACTCACATTCTGCCTCCCTGATTTCATATCTCTGCTGGAGTGCCAGGGAGTAACTGAGGTATATGATCTATTAGAAAAAACATTTACTGTATTTTATTAATGAAGATGACAAATTAAGGAAAAATTCAAAACAACTAAAACTGCTAATGTGGCATTATTAGTGTACTGTATGCCTAGATCCAAAATAGGAAATATAAGTGTATATTGCATTGACAATTTTAAGATAATCAAGTTTTTGCCAAAGTAGAGCGAGTTTTCTTTTTTTTATATACAATTTTTTTTTTTTTTTGAGGGCAGTGTCACTGGCCCTCATATGTGGGACCGAACTGGGGCCGCTGGCTTCCTAAGCCAGCGCTTAACCACCGCGCCATTCGGCCGGTCCAAGCCAGTTTTCAAATAAGTCTTTTCCATCTTTCTGAATAGAAATACTCACTTTGGCATTCCAAATAAATTCTATTAAAAATAATTTCATACTTTGGGCACTTTACCTGCTGATCATTATACATGAAGACATAGAAAGGAATGGGACACACTTGCTTCTCAGAATGCCCATATGTGACCTCAAATAATCATTCAGTCTCTCGGTCTTAAATGTGCTTGAAAAGCGAAGAGGGCTGCACCAAGTGGGACTTAAAGTTCCAATAGTTGCTTTACCCAACTCACTGAAAATTGGAAATAAAGGATATGGGGTATCTTTCTCCAAGTTTGCTTTTCAACAAAAGACTGACAATAGGTCTCGGGAGACAATCAAGATATCACAGTAGGTAAACGCTGTTTACCTTCTCTCACAACCACATCAAAATTACGACTGATCTACAAAACAACCATTATTGAGAATCACCTATAATCAAGCTGAACTGAAGCCTTTCAACTAAGGACATGCAGAAGAAGCCACCTCCAGATTGTAAGAGGGGCAGAGATGCTAAACAGGCTGGTCCCATACCCGCCTGTGACCATTAAAGACAGGGAGGGCTATTTCGGCTGTGAGGGTCCCCCCTCATTCCCCAGAGGAGCGAGAGATCCAAGCCCCACCCCAGCCCAGGATTCCAGTGCTGGGGGAGAGAAGTCCCCTTAATTTTTGGTTGTGAAAACCAGCAGAGATTGTGACTAAGTGAGACAGTGAGGCTGCACTCCCAGGTGCTCCTCTTAAAGCGACCATGCATGCAGACTTACCCACCAACAGAATCACTGGCTCTGAGCACCAGCACTGGGGCAGCAGCTGGAGAGGCAGCAGGGGCAAATGGTGGGGAATTGAGCTGTCTGGCTTGGGACGGGGGCTAGAGAGGCGGCTCTTTCCTGGACTGGGGAGCTGGTGGAGGCCATTGTGTTTTTGTTGAACCCTCCCCCTTACCCACGTGCAGACCCCATATCTGAGTCTCCACCTTTCGTTTGCCACACCCTGTTTATTTGAGACCTGGCCCCGCCCAACTTTCGGGCACATCCAGGTTGCTTTTAGTGGCTTTTTCGTGCAGACTGCCTGCCTTGGCTCAAGCTGCAAGCTTTCCTAGTGTCTCTCAAAGATTCGCAGAACTCAGATGAGCAGTATTTAGCTTGGGCATGTCCTGTACCTCTGGCTGAGCAGCCCTAAGCTCAGCACTAGCAGTAGCCAGCCTTGGTTCGCGTCTTGGCCACTCAAGGTGCTTCCGAGTACTGCATGGGTGGCAGCCATCTGTGGATTTCTTTCCAGCTCCAGCTGGGTGGCCCTGCATGGGGTATGGGCTGTGGCTGAATTAGACTTACAGCAGATCCCCTCTAAGGCGGTCCTGAGGCTGGCGCCCCCAGTGGCCAGCTTCAAAACGAGCTGGTGTATCACTCAGCCCCCTCCAAGTATGACACACCCAAGGGGAAGATTGGGCAGGCACCAGAGTCCTGCTGAAGCAGATTCTGCTCCATAAGCTCATCCCCTGAACCACAACTCCTCCACTGTAGCCAAGACCAGTCCTCACAACCAGAGAGCCTGAGGGTCAGTTCCTCTCACTGATGTGCAATTACCAACCAAGGCTCAACTACAGGAGGAGGGCACACACAACCCACACAAGGGACACACCTGTAGCACGTGACTCAGGTGACCAGGGTGACTGTGCCACTGTACCCCACAGCACATCTACTACATAAGGCCACTCTACTAAGACCGGAAGACATAGCAGCCCTACCTAATACATAGAAACAAACACAGGGAGGCAGCCAAAATAGGAAAACAAAGAAACATGCCCCAAATAAATAAAAGAACAGAACAAAGCTCCAGAAAAAGAACTAAGCGAAACAGAGATAAGCAATCTATCAGACGCAGAGTTCCAACCACTGGTTATAAGAATGCTCAATGACCTCAGGGAGAACTTCAGGAGAGAGACAGAAAGCATATAAATGGATGGAACCATGAAAAAGAATGAGTCAGAAATAAAGGATACAATAACAGAAATGAAGAATATATTACAGGGAATCAACAGTCCATTAGATGAAGCAGGGGATCCAACTAGCGATGTAGACAATACGGTAGCAGAAAACACCCAACCAGAACAGCAAAAAGAAAACAGAATCCAAAAAATTGAAGAGAGTTTAAGGGACCTCCAGGACAATATGAACATTTTCATTATTTCGCATTATAGGGGTACCAGAAGAAGAGGGACAGCAAGGAATTGAAAACCTATATGAAGAAATAATAGCAGAAAACTTTCCTAACCTGGTGAAGGAAATAGACATACATGCCCAGAAAACAATGTCCCAAACAAGATAAACCCAAAGAGGCCAACACCAAGACACATCATAATTAGAATGCCAAAGGTTAAAGACAAAGAGAGAATCTTAAAAGCAGCCAGAGAAATGATAAAAAGCAAGGACCTACAACCAAGATTATTACTCTACTCAGCAAATCTATCAAATCTGAAAGTCTTTTAATTCTAAGTTGTTTATATAATATTTTGTTAGATTCCTGATGGCTTACCACAATAGTCACAAGTAAAATACATGAGCAAATAAATTGGTAATAATTCTAAAAACTAACTTTAAAAGAGCAGTGTTAAATGCAACTTTAACAAGTCACTTTTTAAATAGAACAAGTGTAAAAGGGCATTTAAGTTAAACAGAATACCAATATGAAATTCCAGGGAAGAAAAGTGTCTGAATCAAGAGGATATAATTTATATTTTTCCTGGATTACATGAATCAGTACAGAGTTTCATCTATTAGAAAATGTAAATCACTCAAGGATTTAAGGAATTGTATGTGAGAACCTGAAATGTAACTGAGAACTGTTATATAAACAATGGTAGAGCTGCATTATGGAGCATTATGCATCCATTATAAATTGTTTCTTAAGAGTTTTACTAATATACCGGTAACTGCACAAATCTTTAAAAAACATCATGATTGGGCCGGCCGAGTGGCGCATTGGTTAAGAGCTGGTTTGGGGATGCCAGTAGCCCTGGTTCGGATCCCACATATGAGGGCCAGTGACACTGCCTCTACAGCTAACAACAGCTCCACCTGGAGCTGGGCTGCGCGAGCCCCGGCGATGGTGTTGGCAGCAGCCCCTGCTGCAGTGGGCTGCCATAGGCTCCAGTGAGTGGCCGGCAGCCAGCGTGAGCGGCCGGCAGCCAGCGTGAGCTGCCAATAGCTGCGGTGAGTGACATCCAGAGGCCGGCGACCGATCTGCCTCATCCGGAAAGAGCGCAATGACGATACCAACATGGGCCAATGAAGCAACGTCCTCCGCAACTAGAAGAACAAAAGGACAGCAACTTGTCTGGTCCCCTTCCCTGGTTCCCCAATGCTGTTCCTCTCCCCCAATTCCCCAATAAAAATCTTTAAAAAACAAAAAAAAACAAAAAAAACTTCATGATTATTTTGGTGTAACCAGTTTAATATGAAACATCAATATTTTCATTGATATCTCATATTCAAGATTATCAATATTCTCCTATATTTTATTCTAGTACTTCCATAGTTTTTTCATATTGAGTTCTTTAAATAATATGAAATTAATTTTTGTGACTATATGAAGTACAAACTTACACTTCCTTATTTTTCCAAATGGATAACAATTATCCCTAAATTACTGACCAAATAATCTACCATTTTCTTACTGGTGTGAAATGCTGCTTTTATAATATTCCAAATTCCCATTAATATATAGTCTGTTTCTCCATTCATTACATTTTATCTATTCATATCTATTTAGATATTCCCGAATCAATACCACACAGTCTTAATTAGGACAAGTCCCTTGTCATTGTGCTTTTTCAGAATTTTGACTATTCTATCCTTTTCTAAATGACTTTCAAAATTAATTACCAAGTTCCATAAAAAATCTTATTGCACTGGCTTTATACATTTATTTATCAAGCATTCTTATATATCTCATTCCAATTTCCACAAACATACGGAGTTACCAAAAAGAGCACAACTTAAAACAGATGTTAGGAAAAAAAGTCAAGAATGCTGGCTACGGAAAGCTCTCATAATGAAGCATAAAACATGGCCCTTGTCTTCTCTGATAGGCACGACAGGAAAAAGGTCAGGATGACTTACTTTGCAATCATTACCTAGCAGAAAGGCGTCAGTCTGACAGGAGAGAATTTTTGCTAGTATTGAAATAAGAAATGTAACCTTCCAAAAAGGATAAAAATAGCAGATGGAATCTTCAATTTGAGGAGGTGGGGGGAAAACAAGATTTTCTTTCACTTGGCCATTTCCAGTATCAAACTTTGCTAAAAGCTGATGATTTTAGCATCAGAATGCAAATATTAGAAGATCAACAGAAAACAGAAATGTCAGGTTAGCTAACATAGAGTAAAACACATCTGAGTTCAGCAACTGAAACCCCAAGTTCACGTTCATTGCAGTCACACAGCAATTTCTTGGCTGCTACCCAAGGAAGCAGAATGAGTTACCTTACGATTTGCATCACCATAGCAAAAAGGAGCAACACATCTATTGGCTGCAAAATTTCACCCTCACTTTGACTTGTCATCCTTTAGCATGAATATATTTAAAGGTGAGAATTAAATGATACATTTTAAAGATGTATTCTTGCCAGTTCAGCCACAATTCCACCTTGCCCCACAGTTAAGATATTAAGGTGAAGAAGCCAACACAAAATTATAATTTGGTTTCTACTACTGTAAAGGTAAAGGTTACTACTGCTAAACTAAGCAGTTTTTAAAAAACAACTCCTCAAATGACAAACAAATGAGCTTTTTAGATCTGTCCCTTAAGGAATGTTGGAGGCAGAACACCAACTGGAGAGGAGTTAGTTAGATAAGCAAGTGGGAAACTAGAACACAAAAATCCAGGTACTTTCAAATATCAAGCTGCAAATATCTTTGATACTTGTCTTGTTCACTTTTACCACCCAGAAATTGAAAATTTCCTTTTCAGGATTAATCTTGGGTTTGCCCAAGTCTAGTTTATTATTTCTGTGCTCCAAAAGAGAGAGAAAAAACTGGGGCAATGTAGTTTACTATAAGTATGGGATTCATCAGCAGAGGACCTGAAATCTAAGTTCTGGCTCTACCACTAACAGTGTGAATAATTTATTTAACCTTTTTGGGCCTCAGTGTTCCGATCTATAGGAGTAATACCTATATTACAAGGCTGTATAGAAATTACATGAGATTGTGTATATACAATGTACTTTTAAACTTTTAGGTAATAAGTTATTCTTATTGAATTATCAAATTTTCATACATCAACCATCTTGAAATTAAGATTTCAGAAACTATTTTTGCTTTTCTTTTTTTTTTGTTTTTAGCTGAGCCATCCTGCCACCTTGTTGGCAGCTCAACGGCAGCTCAGCTCGGGCTGGGCAAACTGCTGTTGCTGAGCTCAGTTTGCACTTTTGAGCGAGCTCTTAACCAACTGAGCCACTCGGCCGGCCCTCAAGAACTATTTTATGAGCATTTAAGAGAATAACTAAAATTTAAGACGCTGTACTATTTTCTTTGGGGAGAGGGAGACAGAAATTGATTGAACTGATTTTAAGTGACAGGAGATAGTTACGCACTACAATTTAACTATAATTTTGATATAATCTTGCTCCAAAATATGATGCTGACCCAAATTGTCTTCCGGAGTTCCCAGCCCAGTATTCTTGGATTATCTGAAATCACTAACGGACTTTGCAAAGAATTACTCTCCTTAATTAACTTAATTTCCTCTTTTGAAAGCCAACTGCTTTTTTTGGAGGCAAAAAAAAAGCAGTTTATTTGGAACTTTATTTAGTAGTTTATTTGGAAATTAAAAAAAGTTTTGGGAAACTTTATGCGTTAATATCACAAACAAGTTTCCATCTGAAACAGTATGGCTAGGTTATCTCTGTGGTACACTTTAAAATTTAATCTCATAGATCTTAGGGAATTCAAATATCCATTTCAGACTATGAAACAATCAAGTGTGTTCAAACCTCTATTTCTTCCTTTTTTTTATTTATTATTAGTTTCAGGTGTACAAAACAATGCAATAGTTATCCTTTTTACGCCTCACAAAGTGACAACCCCCCATCTACTGCCCCCCGCCCCCGATATCATACATATCTATTACAATTCCATTGACTCCATTCCCACACATGGGATACTCTATATCCCATGACTATACATGTATTATAGTTGACATATAATATTACTCAGCGGCAGCTTCAGATGTACAGTGCAGTGGTCTCCCTAACAAGACGTGAGTCCATCTGGCCCCCTAAAAAATATTTACATTATTGATTATATTCCTCTGTCTTTCCTATCCCTGTGACAATATTGTAGTTACCAATTTATGTTGTTTTGTCCCTTCACCTTCTCCTCATGCCCACCCCCGTCCCATCTAGCAATCATCAGTTTTTGCTCTGTGTCTCTAAGACTACTTCTGTTTACAGTACTTGTTTATTCAGTTCTTTAGATTCCACACACCGATGGGCATTTCAATTGTTTCCAAGTCTTGGCTATTGTAAATAGCGCTGCAATGAACACAGGGGTGCATATATTTTTTCGAATTAGTGTCTTGGGTTTTTCGGGATAAATGCCTAGGAGCGGAATTGCTGGGTCATACGGTAGTTCCATTTCCAGTTGTTTGAGATACCTCCATACTGATTTTCATAGTGGTTGCACCGATTTGCAATCCCACCAGCAGTGCAGCAGGGTCCCCTTTTCCCCACAGCCCTGCCAGCACTGGTTGTTTGTTGATTTATTGATGATAGCCATTCTGACCGGGGTAAAGTGGGATCTCATTGTGGTTTATATTTCCATTTCCCTAATGATCAATGAGGTTGAACATTTTTTCATATGCCTGTTGGCCATCTGTATGTCCTCTTTAGAGAAATGTCTCTTCATATCCTCTGCTCATTTTTTAATTGGGTTGTTTGTTTTTTTGGTGTTGAGTTGCATGACTGTTTTATAAATTTTGGATATTGGCCCCTTATCAGATATATCGTTCACAAATATCTTCTCCCATTCAGTAGTCTGCCTTTTTGTTTTATCGATGGTTTCCTTTGTTGTGAAAAAACTTTTAGGTTTGATGTAACCCCTTTTGCTCATTTTTTCTTTTACTTCCCTTGCCTGCGGGGATGTATCAATAAAAATATTGCTCAGGGTAATGTCTGTAAATTTGCTCCCTATATTTTCTTCTAGGAGTTTTATGGTTTCAGGTCTTACATTTAAGTCTTTAATCCATTTTGAATTTGTTCTTGTATATGGCGTAAGGAGGTGGTCCAGTTTCATTTTTTTGCATATGTCAGTCCAATTTTCCCAGCACCATTTATTAAATAGACTATCTTTACCCCAATGTAAATTCTTGTCAAAGCTCTTTTTCAACTGAATCAGCATAATCAAAGCCTAAAAAGATACTGTTTTATAATTTTTTTTCAAAGTAAGAGAGAAGTTACATTAACAATAAAGCAGCTGAGCTGTTTGGATCACGGGCCTTAGAGGCAGCAGGCCTGGTATGAGCCTCTGTTGCTTTTACCCATCAGTAAATGGGTAACATGGGCACCAATCTCCCAGGGCTTCAGTGAGGGGGCTGAGGGATAATAAGAAGTACATATATTGGTCTCTGTCACTGGTTTCTGGCACAGAGCTCCGACAACCCTTGTAAATGTCTAAATGATAAGAGCACTCGGAGCAGCTCTTGTTCTAATGAGGTGACTCTGGGTGGGCTTCTGGATGCGGTCTGGTTCCCAGAAAGACCAAGCCATGATTAGAAGCTTGGAATTTTCAGCCAACAAACCTGCCATATACTTCAGATAGGGGAGAGGAGATGGAAATGGAGTTGATAACTGATCATAGTACGTGAGGAAGCCTCCACAAACTCCCAAAAGTACAGGATTTGGTGAGGTGAACACATCCACACAGGGAGGATAACACGCCCCAACTCTATGGGGGCGGAAGCTCTGATGCTGGGGACCCTCTCAGACTTTGCTCTATGTCTCTCTTCATCTTATTATTACATCTGTATCTTTTATCATGTCCTTTAATAAGCTGGTAAATGTAAGTTAATGTTACCCTGAGTACTGTGAGTTGCTCTAACAAATTAATCAAACTTGAGGTGGGGGGCCTTGAAACCTCTGATCTATAGCCTGGTGGTCAGAAGCTCAGGTGATAACCTAGGTTTGTGACTGGCGGTTGAAGTGTGTGTATAGGGGAATGGGAGGCAGTCTTGGGGGACTTAGCCTTTAATCTGTGAGATCTGACACTATCTCTGGGTAGAGCGTGTCAGAATTGAGTTAAACTAGACACTTGGCCAGTGTTGGAGACTTGTTTGTTGTTGTGGGGTACAAACCCCACACATTTGGCAACCATAAGTGTCAGAAATGAAGTTGTGTGTGTGTGGTAGTAACTCAATACTGACACTTTTCCCCTCGTATCTCACAGGGGAAAAACACACAGTTGGGGAGAACTGGGTATTTCCTTACATAGGAAGGTGGAAAACAGTTTTTTCCTTACTACAGAGACTGAGTGAGATAACTCCTGGAAAGAGCTGATGGCAATGTCCAGCACATGCTATGTATTAGCTGTCATTTGGTATATTAATCAAACAAAAGGAGAACTGACTTTAATAGCTGCTGGTATAAAAAACAAAAAGGGAAAACAATCTTAGAAGTTTGACTTTGAAAAAAATTAGCTTTAAATCATTAAAAATGATTTAATAATGTGCCTAAAGTCTTAACCTGGACCAGTAAGACTGAGAATTTTGCAATTTCAGTTTTAATGAATGTTAATGTTTAAAGAAACAATAAGGAAATAATTTCTGAGTGACTATCTGGCTGGGTCCTTCAACTCAGAGTCTCTATGTCCCTTGAGGTAGCCTTGGATCCATTACCCCTCACCCCACTTAGCCCAAGGTTCCTGAACCATTCCTCTGTGGGTTCCTGGAAATACTCCTTTGTATATAAACTCTCCTCTAATTATGCTTATCTGGCTGAGCCATCTGTCACCTGTTAGGATTACAAATTATACAATCACTTTACACTCTCACTAGCAATCCAGAAGAGTCCCTACATCATGATAGGCTTTATGCTTTCAGTACTAACTTTGTTTTTCTTTGCCCATTTGATAGGTTAAAAAAAAAAAAAAAAGAAAAATGGAATCTATTACACTGTTGTTTTTGCATTTCTTTGACTATCAGTGATACTTACTATTTTTCATGTCTTTATTAGGTATTTTTAACTTCCTTTTCTGAGGCCCACTTATGCCCTTTGTCTATTTCTCTACAGAGATCTTAGTGTTTTTCTTATAAGTTTGAATGATGTTTATACATGTTATTTGGATGAAAGGAACAAACATCGACTTAGCTTAAGCAAGAATGGAAATTTACTTGAAGGACATAGGGGGGTCTTTCATGGAACCTAAACGCAAGGATGAACTAAGCCTCAGGAATGGGCTGGAACTAGGTAATGGAGTGTCATGTTGAGGTTGGGAAGTCCTCTTGATCCATATTTCATTTCTCCTTTCTCTGCATGATAGCATCATTCTGTTGGATCAATACAAAATGATTTGCATTGCTTCCCAGTCCACAAGGTGAAAAATAATCATTACCAAACAGCTCCAAGTGTACAACTCCACTATTCAAATGAGCAACCAGCAGAGATGGCAATCCTAGACCCAATTCTAAATTTTAGGTCAGGTGGCCATTGCATGAAAGTCATGTCCTACCAAAACAGCCAACTCTGCTGTAACCATGTATCTAAGAGTGGTCAAGGTCCTAGAAAGAGCAAGATGGCTAGTGGAGGCCACAAAGGTGTTTTCTACAGTTTCAAAACCAAGAACATTATTATGCTAAAATATAATACTTGTAATGGTCACTGTTGTACCTCTGAAAGACCTTTTCTAATTCCTAATAGCTTATATAAGCAGAATAATTACAAATACTAAGATATTTAATCCTAATTCAGTTCCAAAGATCCATTCAAGTAATATAATTTCTGTCAAAGAGAGTTAGACTTGATATTTCCACATTAACTGCAAGCATAACAACTGCTGATTACAAAGCTTAGTTACTGGCACAAATTCAGACTTCACTAATTAAATCCCACTAAGAAGAATCAACAAATTAAATGAAACTGCTTGAGTTCATTATAAAGTGAATTCTATATGCAGAGCATTGTGCTTAAACTCAAATGGACAGCAGTTATGAGTAGCACGCCTGTTGGTCACTTCCAGACAAAATCTCACAGCAAACACTCTAAACCCAAACTTTTACAGCAAGAATAATATCATATAAATAAAAGGCCATAACACAAACCACCCCATCTAAATAGTTATTATGCTATAAACAATCCAAAGCTTTTTATTAGTGGGGGAAACAGACAGTAAGGGGTGGGCAGAAAGAGGCGTATAGACTTTGACTCATTTTTAGCTAGCTCATCAGAGTTTATCAATTTCCAGCCCCTCAGCAGTGTCTGACTTTGTGATGGATATCAATGGCTGTGTACCTAAAGGGACCTCACAGAACATTAAGAGATGAAAGGAACCTTAGGTCACCCCAGCTAACCTCCCATTTTTGACCTGGAGCTGACCCAGGTTCCCACTACCCCTACATAAGCCTACATCTTGGCTTCTCAGTAATCTACCCCTCATCTTCCTATCCACTCAGTCTAACTTCCTCATGCACTTATAAGTATCATATTTTTTCTGTTGTTGTTGTTTTTTTTTAGTGTATTTTATCTCCGCACCTTTGGATTAGATTCTCTGTTCCTGGGATAGTCAAGTGTGGCTTCCCTAATTTCCGACCTAGGCTACAGCACTGTATTCGAAATTACCGCTTCTCCGCGTGCCCAGCCACAGTCTGGCCTCTGTCTCCAGCCCACTGTGGCCAGCCTGGGTTGGCCATGCTTACGAGCTCAGTTGCCGCTTCCAATCACTGCACAGGTGCTGCTTCAGCCCTCCTGTGATGGTTGTCAATTTACTACCTGTAAGCTCCAAATCAACCCTTCTTGACTTCACTGTGAAAAAGGCTCTGGGCCCTTTCACTGTGAAAAAGGCTCTGGGCCCTTTAAATATTTTTCCTTTTCTGGTTGGCACCAAAATTTTGTCAGAGGGGGTACTGAAAAGAAACTGAAGGAGGAAAGAGTTTTGCTCTCTGGTTCTGGTGCATTCACTGAGCGAGCTCTTGCAGGACTGGAGGTTTCTCCAGTGCTTCTCTAGCTTCTGCCTGAGTTCTTCCAGTAACTTAAAGAATCCTGTATTTTACGTAGTCTATCGATTGGTGAAAGGCCAGACTACATACAAATAGTTTCTTAAACTGAGCTGAATTCTGCCTATCCATTCTGCCCAATCTTAGGAGTGGTATCTTTGCTCTAAAGCAACACCGAATGACAACTTTCTTTCACATGATACCTTCTCAGATATTTGCAAACAAATATTTTGCTTCTTCTTTGCCTTTTTTTCATCAGATTAAAAAAATATCCTGCCACTTTTAATCTTCTCCTACATAAATCCTTAACATCTTAATTGCCTTCTGGATGTACCTCCTTCCCCACCAACTTGTCAGAGTCCCTTCTAAACTGCTGCCCCAGTCACATAACATAATGACGCTGATGTATGTGACAATCCAGAGACCATGTAATGGGACGATCACGTGATCAGGATGCTGCATCTCCCTTCAATCAGGAGCCACACTGGTATTCTGGAAATCTAATGTTCATAGGTGGCTTGTGGGTCAACTGAAACGTCTAGATCCTTTGCACACAACTAACTTCCACGCTAGGAGTTACTCATCCTGTATTTTTTTTTTCATTAAGAGAAACTTTGCCTTCTTCCAAATTGCTCACTTCATTTTCTTCTACCAAGGCCAGATTATGTTTTAACATTGCCAGGCACAGTCATAGTTCATAATATAATAATACATTCATATCAGTGAAAATACTATATGTTTACAATTATGTATGTTTCCTATTATATATTTTATATATTACTGAATACACACACACAAACACGAGGTCCGGCAATTAAGTTTGTGAACTTGCCACTGTGTGCTTACAGTGGCAGCACTGTACAAATAGCTTGGTAAGGTTTCATAAATGGTATATCAGTGTCTGACAGCCATGTTCGTGTCAATGTGTGGTGGCGTCTTGCTGAGTGGCATTTATTATTGTTGTTGCGTGTTTTTGTGTGCCATCACGAGACTGTCTGAGCTTGAATTAGAGTAACAAACAAACATTAAACTCCTTGTTAAACTTCGCAAGAGTGGAAGTAAAATCAGGGACATATTAGCCCAAGTTTATGGGGATAATGCCATGAAGAAAAGGGAAGCATACAAATGGATTAAACATTTTTCTGAGGGAAGAGAACGCGTCACTGATGAAGAGAGGTCAGGGTGGCCAGTAACAAGCAGAACTGACGAAAACATCAAAAATTTGTTGTATTGTGCGTCAAAATAGCCAGCTGACTGTGAGAAGCATAGCAGACCAAGTAAACATCGATAGAGAAACAGAAAAATCTTAACTGAAAATCTTGGCATGAGAAAGGTGTGTGCAAAAATGGTCCCAAAGGAGCTCACTGAAGAGCAAAAGCAAAGGGAATTTTTATCCAGTAAACAAATAACTGTTTGTGGTTTCAAATTCTAATTTGAGGGTGTAAAAACACCCTCGCTACTCATCTGATCTGGCCCCAATGACTTCTTTCTTTACCTGAAGACAAAGGAAATATTGAAAGGAAAACATTTTGATGACATTCAGGACATCAAGGGTAATCCTACAATAGCTCTGATGCTCATTCCAGAAAAAGAGTTCCAAAATTGTTTGAAGGGTGGACTAGGAGCTGGCATTGGTGCATAGGTTCCCAAGGGGAGTACTTCAAAGGTGACCATAGTGATATTCAACAATGAGGTATGTAGCACTTTTTCTAGGTTGAGTTTGAGAACTTAATTGTCAGCCCCTGTGTGTGTGTGTGTGTGTGTGTGTGTGTGTGTGTGTGAGAGAGAGAGAGAGACAGAGAGAGAGAGAGAGAGAGAGAGAGAGAGAGAGAATGAGAGAATGAGAATAAACTGCCCTTTGGACAACCCTTTTAGTAAAGTCTTATAAATGTTTCATGGAAAATTACATTTAGTATCCAAGTTCACAGAATGTATTTATGGCAATCTGGCCATTTCATTATATAATAAATAATGATACTGCAGTACATGGAAAGCAATGGAAAGGAAAGCATTTCTAGTATCTCGAAGTCAATCAAAGTTAAGCATTTAAGCCAGATCAATAGTGATACCTAAGTCTGGCAAATTAAAATTAAAAAGCCTGTGTATAAGTCAAAAGGATATGATTAAGTAAATAATGTGATGAGGAGACACTATACAAGATCATATTAATAAATCTTTCTGAATATGCCCTTAACTACAGTGGATTAGTCTCAGTATTATGTTGTATAGTAAGCCACCTTTTTTCCTAAGACACAGTTAGCATCTTTCAAGCATCCTAAGTTTTCCTTTTGGTAAACCATATCTACAATGGGCTAGCCTACAAGATGCCACTAAATTCATATACTAGATATGCATGATACAGCTTTGACTTTTACTTTGCTCTTTTATTTATTAATCACCACAATTCCTCTAAAGTAAGTCCTTCCCTAAAACCATATAGTCAGCATCTTATCTCAATTATATTTCTTTTCCTAGTTATCAGGTATCATTACATAAATTCAAATTGTGGCTTCAGATTCTAATTGAAGCATTAGAATTGATTTCTCTCTCTTCCTTAGCTTAAAGTGTACAAGTGAGACTACACCCTGTCCAATTAAGTTACAGCATGGAGGGCAGCTTATAATGAACCCAACATGGTTTCAAATGTTCTATTCCAGCCCAAATTAAAAATGCTGCATTTCCACCATTTCCTTTTTAAGTTTCCGAGGGAGAAATAGAGTTACCCTGTTTCCCAATCTCTATTGTTGATGAAAATATATATACTAAGCTCCATGGAGCCTTAGAAATTCAATGCCCACAAAAGGCAAAACTGTCGTGTTTCTGGCCAAAGAGACTGCAGGAGAAACAGCTAAATTCCACTAAAATCCATTCCCTTTCTTCTACAGTAATCAAATTTTAGCTGGAATGTGGCTCCCAGCCAGGGCTACATTTCTGCAGCTGTGGCCATCTGACATAGTCAATGAAATATAAAATGGAGGGCCGGCTGAGTGGCGCAGTGGTTAAGCGCTGGCTTGGGATGGATGCCAGCGGCCCCGGTTCGGATCCCACATATGAGGGCCAGCGACACTGCCCTCGGGGAAAAAAAATAAAATAAAAAGTAATTTAAAAAAAAAAAGAAATATAAAATGGAACATGAGCACATCTCCAGGCCTCGCCCATAACACCTTGCAAGCCTAAAAAAAAAAATATTCTATGCTCTTTTGACTTTGGAAGGCATGTACTGAAGATGACAAAGCTACTAGTTAGTTCAGGTCCCTGAATGAGTGTGTGGAGCAGAGCTCCTGCTGACCTGGGGCTCTTCCTGAGAGAGAAAAAAAACTGGCTTTAAAGACTATGGAAGTTTAGTTATCGTTGTGTCTTTGGTTTCAGCGACACAGCTTACTCTAACCAATAGAAATAGAAAATTCTTTTTTTTTTTTTAAATTTCAATATGAGTTTATTTGAACCAAACTGGTAACATGCTGGGGAGCAAGATGTCAAATGCTCCAGAAAATTCATTTTTTTTTTTTTTTGAGGTTACTATCACTGGCCCTCATATGTGGGATCCGAACCAGGGCCCCTGGCTTCCCAAGCCAGCGCTTAACCACTGCACCACTCGCCGGCCCAGAAAATTCATTTTTTATAAAAAGGTTTGGGAAAGGAAAAAGAAGAAAAACATATACACTAAGTTCTAATGCTGGGTTCAGATGAAAGACAAATGGTATCAGATTAGTGACAATTCCAAAGAGAAATAAACCTATTGGAATAAATGTCCATACCAGTGTACTGCCTCTTAACATTCTCTACCCAAATCTTCACATTTATATCCATCATCATGTCACTTCTCCCACAGTAATTAGAACTCACCGTAGGATTCTGATTCTTCATCTGACTTTGGGCAGCAACTTATTTTTTTAGTCCCAGCCTTCCCATTCTCTTCCTTCTTTGATACCTGCCAGGCACTGTGGCCCCATGATCAGGTATAACCCTGAACTGCTGAAATCCCTATACATCTTCAGATTCTTCCTCTAGATTTTCAATTTTACGAATTTCTGTTATTCCAGCTCCATGTACAGTAGCCATGATTTCGTGACTGGTCTTTATTAATGTACTCACTTCTGATCCCACTAGATGTACACAGGATTGCCCAATCCAGATTCACCTTCTAGAACAGAATCTGTTGCTACTGCCAAAACTTTGGTCCAGTCTATAGAGTAGGGACTGGCAAACTACCACCTATGGGCTAAATCTGGCCTACAACCATCAAGTTTCTTGGGACAGTCATGCCCATGCCTTTATGTATTGTCTACAACTGCTTTAGCACCACAATGGCAGTTGAGTAGTTGTTACAGAGACCTTAGGCAGTAAAAGCTAACGTGTACTATCTGGACCTTTACCAGAGATGTTTTTTAAGTACCTGGTCTAGACCAAGATCATCTCTCCTAAAGACAATGGCAGCTATCTTCTTATACCTCATTTAGCACCACTACAAGCAACTGTACTGGCAGAACAAGAAACAAAAAGACATAACATGCCCCAAATATAAATGACATAAAAGTCCTGCTCTTTGGGAGTTAAACAATGTACGGAGAAAGAGAATATTCATGGGGGAGGCAGGCGTGCCAGTAAGAGAGAAACACAGAAAGCCCTAATACAAGTGAGTAGACAGGCACCAAATGAGGAGTGAACTATAAATGAGTGAACTATAGGCAGATACCAGAAGGAAAGGTGATTTCTATCTAGTAATCAGGAAAGAGTTTATTTGTGGGAGTGGTACAAGCAAAGCTAGGCTTTAACTGGGAATAGAATGGGTGGATGACAGGTGGAAACGCACAAGGTAAACTGTTATGCTCCATACAACACATTCCATCCATGTACTGGTTGTTCTATTTCAGGTTCATGCCTGTGGCTTCTGTAGTACTGCTTTCTGAGAAAGCAAAAGATCTATCTCACAACATCTCTGCTCTTCTGCTTTAATCTCTCTATTCAGACACTTCTGGTTGGGCTGGTCCTCCCTGGACAAAATATGGAACAGGTCAAGCTGCTTTAACAAAAAGACCTAAAAGTTGAAGGTAAATAAGATGACACTAAGGTCATCCAGGGATCCAGGGCCCTTTGTCTAGTTGTTTCACCATCATCCAGAGGGTTGTATGCCTGCGCAGGGACCAGGCTGGCTCACCCCTTCCACATATGTGTTCCAGCCCAAGGGAGCAAGGACAGGGTAGAAGAGAGAAATCAGTTTCCTAATTAAGGGTATGAAGTAGAAGTTGTGCTTCCATATCATGTAGGATATCCAAAACTTGGTCACATGCTGGCTCCAAAGAAGGCTGAAGAATGCATCATTTCAGAATGGTCCGATACACCAGAGCCAGAGTGGCAATATTCGTAATGCCTGAGAAAATACTCCAGAATATAATAGGAATTCATGTATTTTTCAACATCATCCATCCCCAATTTAATTTGTGAATGTAGTATTTCCCAAGTTATTTTCTGTGGACCATTATTCTAAGCTAAGTTATTGGGAATGCTGCAGAATAAGAGGTCTGTGATCAACCTCTTTCCCACTCTCAGATTGTCCCACTGTGCATTAGCAAAGTAAAGTTCCAAAAGTTTGTAGGAAAGGAATCCATTTAACTTGCCATGGCCTAGCCCAGAATTCTTCAAACTTATAAGAACAGAGAATTTGTTTTTTCTGGAAACAATGCTTTGCAGGATAGCAGTTTGTGACAGAGTTTAATTCAATAAACATAACTCCTGTAAGATTTTAATATGATGTCTAAACTCTAACCCAACTCAGGTCAAGGACCACACTTCACAGGGAATACTTCCTGTAGCCTGATCAGGGTTCTTATCAGACCCCTTGCAGACTCCCCTCTCTGAGCTTATGCACACTCTACCCACTCAAATGTGTCTGCTAAATCCTTAGCCTGCTCTGAGCTTAGATGAAATCTCACTTTTCATCTTTTCAATTTCTAATGTTCTTTCTCTGAATTTTTTTAGTGTTCACTGTACGATATTTTTTTAACTCTCATGAGCCAACTGAAACTGAGGTCTCAGGGCTTAGATGAAAGGCAAAACACATTCTAGGGGAAGGGAAATATGAGCAATTAAAACGTCACAGACTAGGACTTAGCTGTGAAAGACCAAAAGCATGAGAAGTGGCATCTAAATGTCAGAATAGACCAGCCTAACCAGGATGAGGGAAAGAGAAGCCAAACTTTCAGTTAAAACATTTTTAGGAATCAAGCCAGAACCAGCTCTTGGAGTTGGTGAGGGTGATAGCAGCACAAGCAGTAGCAAAGGCACAGGTAGCAGCTTATCCACTCTGCCCCCAAAGTCCAGAAATAATGACTATGGTCCCTATATGAACCTTCTAAATTGATATAAAGTCCCTCTTCACACTCAAAGACCTCAGATTTTAGGCTGTATTAAGTGAAATGGATGAATGGCAACCTCTGTACGAGGTTACATATCCAATAGTGGACACTCAACAGTATTCAACTATTTTTGTGGTGCACACTTAAGGGCCTCCCTTAATGGTTCCCAAGCACTGGAGGACCAATGGATGATGATCCCACTCATGGCCACTCGATGTACCCCAGGAGAGTATGCCCTACTTCTGGATGGTAATGGAGGTGTTATTCCAGGGAAAGATCTGCATGTTTCCTAATGGTAAAATTTATATTCCATTTTTGGTATTTATTTTCCAAAAGGTTAATTTTATATTTTGCCCAGAAGTTGTACCTTACAAATAAACATTTTTATAATTGATTTTAAAATTAATTTTCTAAATTATTTAAGTTTTAATGATTAAACTTTTAGTAGTAACACAAATAATTTTTGGCAATCACAAAACAGCATTTCAAAGATCTAAAACCAATATGATCCAATACTCTGAGAACCCCATTTAGAGAAGTCCTTATCTATGGAGACAAGTGCTGCCTTTCCTACAAGTGAGCAACCATCCTAACTCAACACCACACCTTAAAATGGCCAAGAAAATACTCACCTGACAGGCTGTTCTTACAGAATTTGTTTCATTAAATTATGGTAATGTCTTCCAAAAATCCTGATGTGAAAATAAAGGAATTAACCAAAATATGATTTATGACTACTGCTTTCTCTTAATAGAAAACACAATAGATGTAAAGATTATTTTGGCTAACTTTCTTTAAATCTTCAATTATTCAAGGCTCATATCACAAAAACCAGATAAGGATTCTTCAGGTGATCCCCATGGCTAGAGTAAGTGGAGAAGAGGAAATTGAGATGGTAAGACCTGAAGAAAACACACTATTAAGGAAGTCTATATAATATTTGGTTCTTTCTCATCCATTCATTCATTCCTCTACCCAACAACCATTTATTATGCACCTACTGTGGCAGGGCAGAGGCTGTTGGAGATGAGGAAGACATAGTTCTGACTACAGAGTGCTTAGAGAATCCAAGAGGGAAAATCATACCAGCACAAGTAACTATAATGCATGGTGGAATGAGGTAAGCGCTGTAAGTGCTGTGGCTGTGAATAAGAAAGTGCATAATTAATTCTGCTGGCAGAGACCTCATCAAAACTGGGGTGAGGCGAGGGTGGGTGGGTGGGTATTGACTCAGCTTGGGAGCAAGAACAGAATTTAAGAGGGTGAAGGGAGGGAGACAAGCTGCCTGGGAACAGTATAAACAAGAGGAAGGGGTGAAAATACATGATCAGCCACAAGGAGAGGTATTATAGCTGAGTGGGACCCATAAGGCCTGAAACAAAGTGGGGCTGGAGGGATGAGGCCAGAATATGATTTCTGGATCAACTGTAGCTTGTTTCAAAGCTTTCTTACTTTGGTTTCACTAATAACAAACCCATAACAGGATATTTATAAGGTCAAAAGAAACCATACTTTCTCCTGAACTGCTTTATTATACCTTACCTGAAACATTTCCAAAGCAGAGTTGCAGAAATATGTTATCAGGCTATAAAATGTTACAACAAATATCGTCTAGCAAGGACTTAGAAAGCCAATGCTGTTTGATCTGTTTGTGAAACATTTTCTAAAACAATTTTTTTTCCAGGTTTATGGTCAAATACTATCAGTTGCTCTAGTAAAAATGTATTCCAGATGCACTACCAGCAAAAAGAGCAATTACTTATCAACACCTTTTAAATTCCCCTCTTTAAATATCCTCCTCGGCCTATTAGGGAAATGCCAAAAACAAACAAAATATTTAGCAAAAAAAGACAGCCACACATGAGTACGCATGTGTGTGTGCACAGGAGTCAGAAAAACAGGGAATTGTCAAGAGGAATGATATCTTCTTCCTTCCTCCAATCAGGCTCAGGGCATTTACTATTTAATGTTATTCCTAAGAGGTTGAAAATAAGCTAATTCACCTTTAGGTCCTAGAGATGCGATTTGAGCAATATATTCATTATAAAAACACTCCTATCACAACCAAGAAATTAGAGTTCCCAGTAGAATTGAATATAATAGGATTACCACCTGTATCCATAGCAGTTGTATAAACCAGACCATCTACTCATTCTAGTAAACATCATAAGACCCTCAGATAGAACTCACACTGTGGGTGACCCTTGCCAATCTTAAAGATTTTCCTCCCTGAAGTTGGACACAATAAAGCTTGGCACACCTTTCAGTTTCTTGATATGAGGTCTAATGTTTTTTGTCACCTTTTGTTTCTGCTCATAGACTACAAAAATTTCAACTCTAGCTCCATCTCTCTCAATAAACCCCACATCTGCTCAGGAGAAACCCAACAATTCTAATACTAGACAGCAATTTCTCCCATTATTCCCTTCAAAGGTAAAGGGCACCTTTTAATTGCCTACCATGTTTCATGGGGCTGTTTCTTAGAAGGTATGCCAATGTGGAAAATTCAGTGACAACATTTGGGTGGGGGATCCCATACTACACAGTCTAAATGCACAGCTCAGAGAACAGAGAGCTGGTTTTTGTTTTAAAACCCAGGAGCATTAATACTGTAGTAAATTCAACAGGACCAAAAACAAAGATACTTCTAGCATATGTCTGAGATAATGCTGTTTTATTATCCATTTGTTTACAGCCTGTAGGATAGCTCAAGATATCTATTATATAATAGTTTTAAGGTTCTAATGCTAGATACTCTTTTTTTTTAAGATTTTATTGGGGAATTGGGGCAGGGAACAGCATTGGGGAATCGGGGAAGGGGAACAGACAAGTTGCTGTCTTTTTGTTCCTCAGTCTAGTTGTGGAGGACACTGCTTTGCTGGCCCATGTTGGTATTATCATTGCACTCTTCCAGGGTGAGGCAGATCGGTCGTTGGCCCCTGGACCGCTCACGGTGGCTCATGGCAGCTCGCACCCGCTGCTGGCAGCTCACACTGTCGCCAGTGACACACAGCAGCCCAGCTCCAGGTTGAGCTGTTGTTCACCATCTTAGCTGTAGAGGGCGCAGCATCACTGGCCCTCACGTGGAATCCCAACCGGGCCCTGCTGCTCCGAGTTGGCGCTCCCAAGCCAACTCTTAACCAATGCGCCACTCGACTGGCCCTGATGATAGATACTCTTGAATAAGCAACATTCACAGATGAAAACACTGGTAATGACAGAATGAAGTATTAGAACGAGACTTAATCTATTCGATTATGACATGCTCACCCCATCAAATAAATTTCAATTTCTATTGTAAGGGAAAAGTTCTTACAACTACTAGGTAAAACTGCCACTCTACTGACTGCGTAAGATCATAAAAAAGGGTTTTTCAACTATTCAGGCAACCATTCTGACAATACTTTATTTAATGGTATACTTATCTCCCCCAGTAAAACAACAAAATGGCAATTTTAAAGATAGAAAGTGCTTTTGAGACCAATTAGATAAGTCCCGTTGTTTTGTAAAGGAGATAAAACATGCCCAGACAGACTGAAGACTTGGCTAAGTTCATAGAGGTAAATGGTGGCAAGGCCAGTTCAGCAGTCAGGTGTCCCAATTACTTAATGCCACCCGCTAACTTACTTGCTTGTTTCTATTGACACAAACACATTTAGTTTACATAGCTATCAAATCAGCCAATATTAGCCTCAGGTTTTCTATTTACATTTTATAGGTACCTCATTCAACAAACATTTATCTGCCAAGATACAAAATTATTTTGTAGCTTAAGAGTTTGCTGTAAAACAGCACTAATACTGTTAAATTGCAATAAACAGTAAAACCTAAAACAAAACACCCAGCACTAATACCTAAGTGCTGGGAGGATGGTAATGTTTAATATTTAATAGACAAACTTGTCTAGAATTACTTTGAAACCACAGCCTCAATGTCTTTTCTGTAGTGTAAGTACAATCGCCAACATACAACCAATCGCTCTCCTCAGACGGGAATACAATGTGCCCATTACAAATGCAAGGTAGAATGGCAGGAAAGTGTCAAACACCAATGACATGTCTATGAAATTCAAAAACTGAAAACAATTTTTTAAAATTTTTTATTTGAGGGCCATGTCACTGGCCCTCGAATGTGGGACCCGAACCGGGGCCGCTGGCTTCCCAAGCCAGCACTTAACCACCACGCCCCTAGGCCGACCCTGAAAACAATTTTTAAATTAACATTTACTGGTGGGATTAAAACAGGTACATGTTGTTTTGTAAACCTTAATAAAAAGCATACTCTACGCTTAAGACTTCTCTGCAAAGTAAACGCGATTTTTTTAAGCTTTAAACATGGTTTATGTAGGGACTCAAATGCTATACTGGGGGCATGAAATCATATCAGAGAATTTCTCAAACTAAGCAGCAAAAAACCTGAAAATAAGTAAGGCAGGGCTTTCTGCCTGGAGGCACTATAATCACACAAAGCTGAGTCCTCGATGGAGTACAGAAAAGACCAGCAGGAGTCACAGACTGCCCTGAGTACCGCTCAAGCCAGAGTGCTGACATGCAGAGATGCTGCCACCAGAATGAGACCATAGACACCGGGCCAGCTTTGGCCAAAGGTAACAAAACATGCTCCTGCCCTCTTAAGTCCTTTAAAATGCAATTCTGCTACACTAAACATATCTGTTTTGACACATTTTTTCCCCACAAAACATTGGCAGACAATCACTCAACTACCATATGAAGGATGAGAATTGTATATTTTTCAAAGTTAGTAAGTTCCTATAAGGCACACTCACAATTTCAGAAAAGACCCAATATAATTTGGAATACTCAGTTGCTCACTTGAGATTATTAATGACAAGTCCTTGCAAGCTAGGATTTTATGAGCCGTCAGGTTGCAAACATCACTGGTCATTCTGCTGTTTTCATGGGCTCTAGGGGCTCTGAATGTTTGTGGCAAAAGTATATAGAAATAATACTTGCCTTTAGCAGGACTTTTCACATCAAATGAGGCAACCACAAACCAGTGAGACTTCAAAAAGAAAAATGTCTCTACAGCCAGTTAATTTGATTCCAAGATATGGTTTAGCAGTCCTAGCTAAAACTCCTAGGCAGACAGGATATTTCTGTCAGTTTCTTTATACGATTTCAAATAGGCTTTATATAAAAGAGCAAATGCACAGGCTTGTCTTTAATCCTTTGGTCTTTTATCAGACAAAATGATGGAAGCATTTTCACTTTGGAAGTCCAGAAAACTGACTTAATTGTATGAACAGTCAAGACTTAAAAATCTGCAAATTAGAAACAGTCAAATGTAAGGCTTTTTTTTTTTTTTTTAAAGATTTTTTATTGGGGAATTTGCAGAGGGGAACAGCGTTGGGGAATCGGGGAAGGGGAACAGACAAGTTGCTGTCTTTTTGTTCTTCAGTCTAGTTGCGGAGGATGTTGCTTCACTGTTGGTATCGTCATTGCGCTCTTCCCGGATGAGGCAGATCAGTCGCTGGCCTCTGGATGGTCGCTCACCCGCGGCTATTGGCAGCTCGTGCTGGCTGCCAGCCCCTCACGCTGGCTGCGGGCCACTCACTGTAGCCTATGGCAGCCCACTGCAGCAGGGGCTGCAGCCCACACCATCACCGGGGCTTGCATAGCCCAGCTCCAGGTGGAGCTGTTGTTAGCTGTAGAGAGCAGTGTCACTGGCCCTCATGTGGGATCCGAACCGGGGCCGCTGGCATCCCAAAACCAGCGCTCAACCAATGCGCCACTCGGCCAGCCCAAATGTAAGGCTTTTTAAAATGATTAGCTAGGGGGCAAAGTACTAACCAATGTTCCCTCATGATTAGGCCTAATAAGCCCCACTGTATAATTTTCTATTTCTCTTAAAAGAGCATCCATATTCCCGAGGGCATGCAATGGCACAACCCTAGATAGCATCTGGTGGGAAATCTGGAGAAAAGGGCTTAAAGTTGATCATTTGAGAAAGGGCAGCCAGTCTTGGGATCCATAAACATTCTAAACAAAATGTTAAATGCATTTGATCAAAAACAAAACAAAACTGAATCATTCATGTATTGTTTAAATGGAGTATGGTGAAGGGGTGTTTTGTATTGGTTTATTTTACTGTTTGGTATATCTTTGAGTGTAAAGTGTTACATCTATAATAAAAGTACAATTTGCAAAGTGGAAAGAGCCTATTTCTCCAATTACTCTTATTAAACCTACCATTTTACATTTTGAGTTTGCCCCTCTTCCTAGGTATTAGCAACAAAACGCCCTTCTTCGTTCTTTTTCAAACATTCAGGTACGGCATTAAAAAAATGCAGTTAAGGGCCGGCTGAGGGGCGCGGTGGTTAAGCGCTGGCTTGGGAGGCCAGTGGCTTCCCACATAGGAGGGCGTGACACTGCCCTCAAAAAAAAAAAAAAAAATGCATTTAAGTATTTCCTGCATCAATCCAAGCTCTGAAGCCCAGCGACAGTTGACGGGGAGGGGGGGGCGAGCGAGGAGGGGCGAGCGGGGGGAGGCGAGCGGGGGGAGGCGAGCGGGGGGAGGCGAGCGGGGGGAGGCGGGCGGGGGGGAAATAAACAGGAAGTGATAATGACAGTGCTTACTTTCTGCTTTTCTTTCAAACGACACAGCTAAAAAATGAAACAAATTATTTTTCTCTTTAACAATCTGAAACTAATCGCAGGGGGTGGGAGGAGCGGAGAATGGAGGGCAGAAACCAAAACTCAGAAACTATGGCCTCCGGAGCCACACACCTGGAAGGCTCCTTCCAAAAGGCTTTCGGGCCGGCCGAGTGGCGCGGGGGTTAAGCGCTGGCTTGGGACGCCGGCGGCCCCGGTTCGGATCCCACATCGGAGGGCTAGTGACACTGCCCTCCATAAAAAAATAGACGGGGTTCAAAGGTACATTTAAAAAAAAAGAAAGGCTCTTTCCCCCGCAGGCTGAGGCTCCCGTCGGGCTCCATCGCAGCCCCAGTCCCGCGCAGCTGTTCAGTGCACATCACTGTCCGCCGAGCCACGGTTCCACGCAGACCACGGCACCGCTGGGTCAGGCCAACTGCTACCCCAGCACACGCTCCTGACTCCCCGGGCTCGGAACAAACACGCGTGTCTCTGCACTCCCTTACGCCCGCCACCCTCGGGCCGCCCTCCGCTCGGGATTCGGCTCCATCCCGCTCCGAGCCCGCCTCAGGCGCCCATCACGAAGCCGGCGGCACGGCGACCCCGGAAACTTACCCCGGACCTTGGGGCGTCTGGCTGCGCCCCGGCTGCAGCCCCGGGGTCCCCGCACCCCACTCCGGCCCGGGCGCCTCCGCGGCGGCCCTGGGCTTCCCTGTCCTCGGCCCCCCCAGGCCCACGTCTGCGGCGCGCCGAATCCAAGTGAACTTCCCGGCTGCTCGGCGTCCAGGCCACCGAAGTGTCCCCCGAAACTTTTCCCGCCCCCGGCGACCCTGCCCGCGAGCCCGCTGTCTTACCTGGGGCGTCGGTGGCCGCCGACCTGCTCGGACGCGAGTGCCAGGGCTTGGCGGCCGCCGCGGGAGCCACGGCCGAGGTCCCCGAAGGAGCAGCATCCCGCCGGCGCCGGCCCCCCCCCCGAATCCGCCGGCCTCGTCCGCGCGGGCGCCCCGACTCTGCCCCGCGCGGCTCCCCCGCCTCCCCCGCCTCCGGCGGCGCGCTGGGCGGGCGGCGGAGGGCGTGTCCCTCCTCCACTTCTGGTCTGTGCTCACGCTCAGCGCGACGCTGTTTTCTCTCCTCCGACGGAAAAAGAAAAAAAAATGAGAAAGCGCGCCCGCGAGGCGCCCTCCGCACCTCGGGTTTCGGGCGGCCTGCCCTCCGCCTGCCGAAGCCCTTGCCAGAGGGAGAGCCGGCCGCCCGCACGTGGCGAGCCCCTGATGCCGTCACTTGCGGTTAACTCCCGGCCCTCGGTGGCACTCAGAGGGCGGTCCTCTCCATCCCTCCCCGCGGGGCCAGCGGAAAGGCGTCTCTCTAGAAGGTGGGCCCCGCGACGGGCGGGCACGAGGGAGGGAAGCGGGTCGGCCCGCGGCGGTGCTGGGGCTGCGGTGGCCGCCGAGGGGCCGGACGCTCAGCCCCAAGCCCGGCTCGGCTGCAGGTCGGCTGCCCACCGGGTGGTGGCCCGCTCGGAGCGCTTTGGGGCAGTCTCTCCCACCGCTGAACTGGCTTTTCTTTTGAAACCAGCTTCATTGAAGGAGCTCGGGAACCGGAATTGAGTCGTTCCAACCACTGGGAAATCTCATGCTTTGTCTGGGAGACTTTCTGTTTACAAAAGAACAAGCTATGTAAGGGCACTCTAATCCAAGGTTTCACATAGCTTACTTACAATGGAGTTGTCAGATAAAACACAGGATGCCCCGTTACATTTGAATTTCAGATAAACAACTAGTCACTTATTTTAGTGTTAAGTATGGGTCACACTTATTTTTTTTTAAAAAATATGAAATATTTGGGATATACCAAATCATTTGTTGTTTATCTGTAATTTAAATGTAACCGGGCATCCCGTTATTTTTATGTGCTAAATCTGCAAGAGGTTTGAGTTAATGAATCCAAGCTGGCAAACAATGCAACAAGTAGCAAATCGCTCTTGATTGATCATTTCCTTTATTGAAAAAAGATGGAGGTTTCTATGACAGCAAAAGCTGTGACACGATCAGAGACAGCACCTGCATTTCAACATATAATTGCCCTCAACAGATAGTGACATATTAAACATTCAGTATACATGGGAAGGGAGTTTACTTTACCTGAGTCCTTTTATTAGCTAGTGCTACAAACGAAAAGTTTTATGTTGGCTACCGTGAATATTCTGCAATGAACAAGTACAGATATCTTTTGGAGATAATGATTTCATTTCCTTTGTATATATACCCAGTAGTGGGGTTGCTGGATCTGATAGATCTCTTTTTAATTTTTTGATGAACCTCCAGTGTTTTCCATAATGACTGTAGCAACTTACATTTCCATCAACAATGTACAACGGTTCTCTTTTCTCTAACATAATGGCTAAGGTATGGAAACAATCTAATTGCCCATCAAAGGATGAATGGATAAAGAAAATGTGATAGCCTTTCCTTCTGGTGGCAGCCATCAGGTAATTACAGTAATTACGGCATCAGGTAATTATGGACACTTACAAGTACATCCAGGAGCTATGGAGGAAGCAGCAGTCAGAAGCACCTGAGCTTGCAAGCAGAGTCTGAAGGAGGAATGGGGGTCAGTGTTGTGGGACTGAGCCTTTAACCTTTGGAATCTGATGTTATCACTAGGTTGCGTCAGAATTTAGTTGAATTGCGGGACACCCAGCTGCTGTCACAGAGAACTGCTTGGTGTGGGGAAAAAACCCACATATCTGATGTCAGAAGTGTTATGAGCATGGTCGTAATCCAAGAGGAAAAGAGAAACACTAGAATGAAGAAAAAGGAGATAGACTGAACTGAGTTTCCCTTTTCAGTAATGAAAAGAAAGGGCTTTCATTTTTGGATCAGTTCATGGCCCATCAGAAGGCAATGCATCAATAGCCTCGTGTCCCCTAGACAAGGGTGCCTTCTCCCCTCAAACCATATACCCATACATGTCTTGCCTGCTTTTTTCATGTTTAATACCTACTCCATTTTTTTTTTTTCTTTTTAGCTGAGCCATCCTGCCACCTGTTGGCAGCTCAGGGGCTGCTCAGCTCGGGCTGGGCGTTGAACTGCTGTTGCTCAGAGCTCAGCTCGCACTCTTGAGCGAGCGCTTAACCAACTGAGCCACTTGACCGGCCCTCCTACCTCCATTTTTATGTTTCAATCTGTTTCATGTGCCAAAGCATGTGTTTTCTTAAACTGTCTTCTTTTAGTTATTAGTGATTCCACCTAGATAATCTCAGCTTTGTTAGGTTTTGGGGGGTTGTTTTGTTTTTGGTATCATCAAAAGTTACTTTCAATAGGACTAATGGTTTTCTTACCATAACACTTTGCTAATATATGTATTAGGTTTTCACAACACCTGGGTTATGCTTTTAAAATATATGTCTGAACACCGGCCGAATGGCTCAGTTGGTTAAGAGCTCGCTCAAGAGTGCAAGCTGAGCTCTGAGTAACAGCGGTTCGAGGCCAGCCTGAGCTGAGTTGCCGTTGAGCTGCCAACAGGTGGCAGGATGGCTCAGCTAAAAAAATAAATAAATAAAATAAATAAAATATATGTCTGGTCAACCCCCTACTCAGGTGGCAAATGTCAGATTCCAACAAGAATAAATGTATATCAAAAAGCTCTCCCAGGAAAAGTTCATCCCATCCCAAACACTAAGAACTGCTGACTTGAATGACAACTTCAATTAATTAAAAGGGGGCTCGGGCCGGCCGAGTGGCGCGGTGGTTAAGTGCTGGCTTGGGAAGCCAGCGGCCCCGGTTCAGGTCCCACATATGAGGATCAGTGACACTGCCCTCAAAAAAAAAAAAAGAAAAAAGGGGGGGCTCATATGACTCCTGGTAAGTGCCCCTTCCTCTCATCACTCTGTGCCTCACAAAGCAAATGGCTGAGACTTTTCCCATGAGGAGGCAATGAGATTGATTATCCATTCACCCATCAGGACTAATCTCATCATGCCCATGTTCCAGTTGAAGCCTGTCTCTGCATACTCTAATTGAACCCTAGCGTTCTTCGTCGGACAATAGCTCCCTTGCAAACCTTTCAAGGGGTAGCTGTTTTTGATTTCAGACTCCAGGCAGGCATCTCTGTTTCTCATTTGTAGACATCCAGACTACTTTCTTCTTGCCTCCCCCAGGTCTTAACTCATGCCTTTGACCACAACGTAGCCCCAGCCACCCCTTAAATACAGTCCCCATCTCTCCACTACTACTCCGGTCATTTTTCTTGGCAATTTTAAAATAGTCAAATGATCCATCTACAACCCTGATTCTAAGTTCTGACCTTCTCACTGCCAGTCATCTTTTACACCACCTCAACCTCCCACTCCCATGGACATGCCCTACATATTGTCATTACCAGTACCTAAACTTGCCCCGATCACAATTTCGAGCATCCCATATCCTTACCTCCATTTCCTATCTTTCCAGCTCATTCCCTCTGGTATCTATACTCTAATACCTTTTTGATCTCAACAGGGCCTCCAAACTACTAAGATGGGCCCTCAGCGCTGCTTGACAATCCTAATACATGCCACTAGTCAATTAGTATTGCCCTCTCCTAGGAGACTATTGCATGAAACCTCTCACACTCTTTCCCTTTTCTAAGTGGATAAACGCCACTTAGCAGAAAACAAGAGCAGTCAGAAGGTAACTTCCATATTCACCTACCACAAAGTTCCCATACTTGGATGGCTCTTCGTCCAGCTATCCCCATGGCTTTAGTCTCTGTTCGAATGGCACCTTTTGAGGGCCTTCTCTGGTTATTATCATAAAACAGCATTCTTGATTCCCTTATCCAGCTTTCATTTTCTTCACAGCATTCATTACGCCTGACACTTAAATGAATTGTCTCTTCCCCATCCTCCATACCCTCACTCTAGAGTGTAATCACTGTGGAAGAGGGATTTTATCTGTTTTGTGCCCAGCACAATATATGGCAAGTATTAAGTGCTTGTAAATATTTACTGAATGAAAAACAAAATATCCAAAGACAAGACTTTTTCTTAAAGTCGAAACATTATACTTTTCATAGTAAAGTTACAGTATTTAGTTGCCCTTAAGAGTGCTAATGTTCAGTAAGATTCCCACTTGATAGAGGCAGCATGGTATAGGGACAAGTACAGTCCTGCGGGGGGGTGGGTAGGGTGGGGGGGGCGTAGGTGGTGGGTGGGAACATTTGCCTTTTACTCTTTAACTCTGTCTCTAATTAGCAACATCATTTAGGGTGAGTCATTTAACCTCTCATTTCCATCAGGAATGTGAGAGAGTACTTTTATTTTTATCCAGAGAAGAGATCCACAAAGCATAAAACCACTAAAAATCACTCACTACATCAAAAGCATTTTTCCTTCCAAAGTTCATCAATGGGACTTCCACAGTGTATAAAATAAAATTCCATCCCACAATCTAATGGATCATTAACAGTTTTTATAGTAAATAAGCTATTAGTAAATGAGGTTTTTTTTCATCAGAGTAAAATCTCTCTCATTATTCAAGATGGTAATCTTGGTCAATTAAATAGGATAGTCACATATGTTATGAAAATTTTCTTGCTACAAATGTGCACAGAAAATACATAATTTAATTGAAATAGATACAGTAAGATTATACTTAGTCAATATTCATATGTATTCTGAAAGTACCATTTGTTTCCAGAATATAAACAAGTACTTAGTACTTGGTAATATCCACAAACTAATGAAGACTTACTAATTCAACATCATTGCATTTCCCAAGCAGTAAATTCAATATATCCTATATGTAAAAAAATAACAAAAAAACCCCATCAACTTCCCCCTCACAAAAATAATACCAAATCATATTGTCAAGCAAAATATTTTTAATTAGTAGGCTGATCATAAATAAATCCACATAAAAGATTTAACAGAATTACAAAGTGTTTTGTGTTTCTTCTGTGAACTCAATTCATAATACACATTAGTCAACCTCATTCTCTAACTGCGACAAAAAGAGTTGTCATCCAACAATGTAGCACAGTTTAAGCAATTCATATTCTGTAGTTACATTTTTACATTTTCTTTACAAATGTAACATTTATGTACATTATATATATATTTTTTCTATAGTTCATGTACTGCAACTCCATTGTTTTTACAGGGAAAATATTGAATTCATTTAATGACTATGAATCATTCCTTGTTAAAAAGTAATTCATATAAATAACATGGTACCCACTGCCTTTTGGCATCTGTTGTCAAGAGTTCAAGTCCAGAAATGTCATATTATAAGAAAAAAGAATTTATCTGATTTTACATTATGACATATCATTCCACGTTAGCTACATAAATTTGCTGGCTTGCAATGAACAGAGCACTGTACTGCTTGCTGTACTACTGGAAATGTGTAGAAACCAATTCAAAATATACTTGGTGAAACAGCCTCATCATTACCATTAATTTAGGCTGAAGAAAATCTGTCAAGCTCTTTCCTCCTTTTTACCTTCTGCCAAAGCCTCCGACAAGGTGCTATGCTATGCATTGAGTCTTGTAACAACAAATTTTCAATGTGCTTCTCTGACAGACTATGCTTTACCTAGGTTATGGATCTTTTTCTTCTTGTTCAATTTTATTCCACTTCACTTACAAATCTGCTGCTGAATGTGAAGCAAAAATTCATAGTAAGAGAATGCGGCTTCTGTCCGGTCTTCAATCAAATGTTGAAAAAATTCTGTTTTGGCAGGACTCTCATCTCTGGGAAAAAAAGAAAAGGATATTTACTTAAAAATTCTTATTATTAGCAAGAATGATTACATATTTAAAAATACATGGGCCAGCCTAGTGGTGTGGTGGTTAGGCGCTGGCTTGGGAAGCCAGCGGCCCCGGTTCGGGTCCCACATATGAGGGCCAGTGACAATGCCCTAAAAAAAAAATAAAAATAAAAATAATAAAAATACATAATACTGTGCTTGCTTTGGCAGCACATATACTAAAAATACATAATACAAGACTTTAGGAAAATAGAACATAGGGGATATTATTTAAGTCACAGTATATATTTTGATTATTTAAAATTCGCTTGAAAACAAGAAATTTCACACAGATTGCACAGGATATGACAATTTTATAGTTAAGTTATAAAAGTACTTACTTCACAACGTGAAGAATTGGGCTTAATGGTCTGCTGTCTCTAAGCCATGTTATAAAGGATCGGGCTCTTTCTGATGAAAGAGTATCTAACTCTGGAAGATGTGTCTGATAAAGAAAATATAATTAGGAAATTATTTCCTTTCTCACAGACTTTAGTATTATTAGAACTAAATCATGATTCCCACTATCGCCAACCAACTGCCAGCATTCTGTTTTCAGCCCCAACAGCAGAAACCAAACAAATGAAATTTAGATTACTGCAAATCAGATTATATTTTTTTGGATAAGTCAATAAAACATGTTTAATGGTAAGTATGTCACTGACATTTTACCTGTATGCTACTTTTTTTTCTGGGTAAGTTAATAAAACATAATGATTAGTATGTCACTGGTATTGTGTTACAATTTTATGTTTCTTCCGAAGGAAATAGTCAAATGAAGGGGGTTATCACTAACTTCCAAATTCATTTAACAATTATGCATTATACCCCTAGTAATAATAGCCATTCTCAAAGAATTATATGTTTTCTTTAGTCCTTAAAATTTAAGGGAAAGGGATTTTAAAGAACAGTGTGGATGTGAAAATATATTTAAAAGCTATATGCAAGACTATTTTTAAAAGACCCCAAAAGTCTATTCTTTAATATATATATATATTTTTTCCAAAGCCAAGTTAATAGTAAACTAAATAATTCAAAGTATATAGTACATAAAAAATTCAAATAGAAAAGTTTAGATTAATTATATTTGTAATTTATGTCAATATTTAAAAAGGAAAAGAAAAAACATTTCTATTTTAATGTTTTTTCATATATTTTAAAAGTATATATAGCTACTATTATATATACACACATTTAAAAAATACAAATAAATAATGTTACGCATACTTTTCTCTCTTCAGACTATTATTTTTAATAAATACATAGATATTACTTAATGCTACAAGCATGTGTATACAAAACCACACTTTTATGAATAAATGTATGAGGAATATTCTTTGGAGTAGAATAATTTACTGTGTCATAAACTATGTGATTTTAATTTTAACAGATATTGTCAAATGGCCCTCCAAAAGACTGTATAAATGTATAATCCAATCAACAGTATTTGATTGGTCTGTTGACCTATACCCTCTGCATTATTGTCTGTTAATTAAATTTAAAAATCGTGCCAATCTGGAAAATGAAAGAAATGCTATGCTATTATTTTATTTTGTTTTCTTAATTATGAGTGAGGCTGAACATCATTTCAAATGGCCACTACTATATTTTTTCCCTGTGAACTGGCTGTTCAAATCCTTTATCCATTTTTATTTTCCTTTTGTTTTGGGGAAAAGGGGTTTCTTCTTCTTAAAGGTTTGTAAAAGAACTTTACGAAGTTATTCATAAAGAGAAATTAACCCTTTTTCAGTCATATGAGTTATAGGTAATTTTTCCCTTTTGTTGTCTTTCGGTTTTATTTATTTACTTTACCAGGTAGAAATATTTTAATTTTATGCTCTCAGATTTATTAATCAATTTAATCACTGACTTACAAAGATCTTGCCCATTTTAATATAATAAAGATTCTCTTTCTAATATTCCATTCTTCTCATAGTGATTTGAAGTGTAATCTTTATTATGTTCTATTTTTCAGGAATTAGATCCATTTCTGAATTCTATTCTGTTCTACTGATATGTTTATTATGCTATCATAGTGCTTAAATAAGTACAGCTTTAAAATAAAGTCTACTGTTTTATTTAGTAGAACTTATTTTTCATATGCTTTTCCCCTTTGCTGATATTATTTTTTTTAAACTTTTCCTTATTATCCTCATTTGTTGAGTCACTCAAACAACAGCAGAATGTAGTGAGAATTATATTGACATTATATTAATTTCAGGAGAAATGACACATTTACATTATCCAAGAATAAGATGGTAGACCTGTCCATTAATCAACTATAGAGAACTGCTTTTGGAATTGTATTTCTTTGGTATTGGTTATCACATACATAGTAAAGGCCAACTGAAAATTTTGTTTATCATCAGCAAAATAATTTTAATCAAAAGGTAAAGTTGTTGGAAAACAGTGTGGCAGTTTCTCAAGAAGTTAAACACAGAGTTTTCCATAAGACCCAGCAATTTCAACCCTAGGTTATATACCCAAGAGAACTGAAAACATGTTCACATAAACTTGTCAACAAACTGTTCATGGTAGCGCCATTCACAATAACCCCATAGTGGAAATAACCCAAATGTCCATGAATATCAGATAACTGGACAAACACAGTGTGGTGTATGCAAACAATGGACTATTATTTAGTCATAAAAAAGAATGCAATATTGATACATGCTACTACATGGACGAACCTTGAAAACATTGTGAGAAGCGAAAGAAGTCAAAGACAAAAGGCCACATATTGTGTGATTCCATTTATATGAATTGTCCAGAATAGGCAAATCCATAGATATAGAAAGGTTTCTTTTTGGGGTGATGGTTGTACAACATTATAAATATACTAAAAACTAATAAATTATATACTTTAAAAGGGTTAAAATTGTGAATCTTATGTGGATTTTATCTCAATAAAATTATCAAACAAACAAGCACACAGAAGTTAAAGCTGTATAGAACCTACTGACCATTTTCTGTGGTACTGATGCAAAATTAGGATACCCAAGTACATCCTCTATGAAGTTATTGTCACAGCTTTTTCCAACCCAAATATAAAAAGCCTAAAAACATAAAAACAGGATATTAAAACTCTTTAAACAGAAACCCATTATAGCTTACTTTCTCAAAATTATCAAGCATAATAGAGGTAATGTATTCTATTTTCAAATAAAGTAAAAAGAAACATAAAAGTAAAAAGAAAACATAATTGGTACATTTACAACCTACATCCAGGAATCTAGAGTGGTTTATATCTTCTTTGGTTCACTTTCAAGGCTTCCCATAAAATATATTTTGCCTTTTTCCTTTGCTTTTCCCCAATAGGAATGTAATGTTTTAACCAGCATAACTATTTCTATTATGACTGTCTCTGTTATTTTAAAGAAGATGCTCTACCTATCGCCTCTCCTAAGGCTATCAGAATCCTTTTCTTGCTCATATGGTATCATTTCTGAAGCCATTTTGACCATTCTGACACCTCTCACTACCACCATGCCCAGTGACATCTCCTGAACTCCTTAATCATTAATGGCATTTCTGACAATGGATATAAGTGGAACTAGCTAAAGTCTTGAGGTACCTTTGAATTTTATAATCCTAGGTGGTAAAGTCCTTGAAGATAGGAATTTATCTCTTTATCAAGTATACATAATCTATGACAGTAAATAACCCATGATGATAAAAATTATTAATCTATGATAATAAAATGATGTCCAACTAGAAAAGTCTAAAACAAATTGACCTCTTATACCAGTTACCAATGTATTGCCTCTCAGCTCCCAATCCACCTTTCACTGCCTGTTCTATGATAATAGAGCTGGACCCTGTAAGTGTTCCTCTTTTGTTGGAACAGTATTAGGTTTGTCAGTAGAGTATGCTTACAGAGCCACAGTCCATAAGGAAAGCACCTTCTCTTGTCAGCTTCTCTGCAGACAATTTTTGAAGAGGTGGCTGTGGTACAACCCTATCATTAACATGTATTGCACCCTGAAAAAAAAAAGATGGAATATGAACAAGCTTATACTGCTATCATCACAGTTTGGAAGCTAATGGACATTAGCTCTTTAAGAAATACCGAAAAATGACACTTGAGAATTTTGCAGAATGCAAAAAATTATTGATAATACATTGGCACCTTGGCTATAGAATCAAAACCCACAAATGTATTCAAATTAAAAAGGTACAAACACAAGTATGTAATACAATCTTTCCATTTCCTCCCCTTTTGAGATCAGGTTATATTAAAAGTATGATTATTAAATCTGCTGCAAAGCAAGCTACCTTTTTACATTTCTCTAAACATGATACAAAGAAGATTCCAAAAAGTAGAGTTTTAACACAAGGAAGAAAACACACACTACATATTTGCATATTAAAAATACCATTGGATACTAGATCCAGTTTACAATATAATCAAAACTTCACTTTGATCATATCAGGAACAGTCAATATCTACGAAACATAAAAGGGAATGTCCACTCTACAACTTAACTTTGTAATAAATATTATAACCAAACCCACAAGACAATTTACTTCCCATATGAAAACTATTTTTAAAAACTCCATAACCATAGATAGCATCTGATTCTCCTATTTCCAAATCAAGTCCAGAGCTAATGTCCTTAATGTATTAATACCAAAAAGGAAAAACGTGTTAAAAAATTGTTAAGAAATGCACTGCCACCTTAGCTATAGAATCAAGACATTCAAATACATTTAAATTTAAAAATTTCAAATACACTACAAGAAATCATACCTCATCTGTCAATCTGTCTATCCTGTATAAATTGGGATGAATCATTTTCATTAGATGAACAAGTGGCTGACACTTGATTTGGCACATGGCATACACACGATCATCCAGGCGTGTGCTTGTACCAGTTCTAAATGCTTTCTACATAAAAAAAAGATAGACATTTTTAGGGTAAAACATAAATACAGTAAAGAAATATTAAAACAAATATATACCATCATCATGGAAAAGGCATGGCCTTCAAAGCAAACTGACTTGCATTCAATTCTCAGCTCTGACATTTAATAGATAGGTACGTGAGTTACTTAGCTTCTCAAAGCTATATTGTCATCATAAGAAAAACAGGGAAATATCTCTAGGTTGCTGTAAGAGTTAATTAAGATGATGTATACATAACACCTATTATGGTGCCTGAGACATGGAAAGTTGTTCAATGAATATTACATCCTTTCCTTAGTCTCTTTTCAGAAACATACTCGTATACTAAGAGTATGCTATCAGCACACCATTATTCAAGCTGCTCCCACATATTGCAGAGTGAAAACATAATGTTTTACAAGTGTCATAATGTATTTGTATTTTAAAAAACCCAGAAAACCTAGATTTCTTTTATTCACCTATGTAACGAGAATTTTAAAAGACTTTATTAATGTAACAGTATACAGAGAGCTACCTGTTTGAGAAGGGCCAAAACATAGAGAGGAAACAACTTGAGGGAGCTGGGTGCTATCAACGCGGAGTGCTGTAAATTTGAGACAGTTGAGCCATATGCAGACAATGAATCCACCACAGCATTCACTAAGGCATCTCTTGCATCTGACAGACTTGATGAAATGGATCGATCCACAGCTAAAAAGCAATCAAAATGAAAAGGTATTTAACCATTAGATTCCAATGAATGTTGTAAGAGATAAGAGTTACATGCATTATTTAAGAAACCAACAAAAATTCCATTTCCACAACAGAAAAATACATTTTACCACCCTCACTTTAAAAGTATCAATTCATTACATACTTTTTCTGAACTAAATCTGAATAAATCTGACAATTAGAATGAATCTAGATTGTTTTGGACCTTCTTGTTTTAATGTCTTGAAGTTTAAAAACACTTAACCACCATTGGTTTTAGAGACATATACCACCCACCTACTTCTGAGAAAGCTCTGGGGATGTTTCCATTACTCAAATAGAAGTCACATGTACAAAGGATCATTTATAAACAGTGCAAGTTGCAACAAAAAAGAATTGAAAAAAACAATATAAATTCTGCAGTCTGTTATCCCTTGTGATTCTCTGTAATCTTCTGAGTCAAAGCATTCCCACGTCAACAAATAAAAGAGCAAGCTGAACACAGGTCCTTCCTCATGCATACACTAAAGAGCCAAAAATTAGTGTGAAACGTATTTTCCTCGAAGTACATATTTTATTAAAATAGAGATAACCTAACACATATTTCCAAGAACTAAAAATAAAATTTTATGCATGGGAGATAAGGTTCATTTCATGTCTACATTCATCTAAAAGATAAATTCATTTAAAGCAAAACACTCAGTGTTATACTAATACGCAAAGGAGTTTTAAAAACTTACATACAGTAAAATTCACTTTTTTGAGTATAGTTATATAGTGGCTATATGTCAAATGCATATCCATGTAATTACTATCACAATCAATATACACAATAGTTCTATCACACCCAAAATATCTCCTTGTGGTGCCCCTGCCCCAGACCCTGATAATCACTAATCTATTCACCTCTATGATTTGCCCTTTTCCAGAATGTCATACAAATGGAATCATATGTATGCAGTATTTTAAGTCTAGCTTCTTTCGCTTAGCATAATACATTATGAGTCTCCCACATCTGTTCACGTATCAACAGTTCTTTCCTTTTTATTTCTGAGTTGTATTATATTGTATGGATATATCCATGTTTGTAAACATTCACCAGCTGAAGGACATTTAGATTGTTATCAGCTTTTAGTGATTATGAATTCTCTGAAGGATTTTTTAAAATGAATTAAAAAATATAAGAACAGTCCACTTCACACTGCTGTAAATGAAAATGTAAAACTTACACTTTTTAAATAAGGAATTTCTAGGGTAAAAAAAAAAGCCCAGGTTTCAGTTTTTAGGATACAAACATGCATTTCACCTGTTCCCTCACTTTTTTACTCACCCATGTTTGCCAGAAGGCAGATGGCAGCTTGTACATCCACTCCCGCATATACATCTGCTAGTGAACTTACCACAGGCAAACAAAGTGTATGCACTCTAATTCTCCGCTCCCCTAAATAGAGTGATGAACAAATGTCATTGCAAAACACATCAGACCAAGAAGGAAATAAACAGTTCAAAATACTATTCAAGTTATCATTTTGATTGGATTAAATCACCAACAAGATATTGTAATGCAAAAACAAAGCTTTACAATGACCATGTTTTATAGAAATTAAATATTCTCCATATCTGAAGATATACTGTGAACACATACTATATTTTGAATATACCTGAATGTTACTTTCCGGTTTTTAATATCACTCATTCTAAATTATATCCAACATTGTAAAATGTCAGAAAACACATTGACTATCAATGAACAAATGTAGGCCTTAAGTGCCAGGCAAAATTTTTTATTTTATGGGAACAAATAATGCTAAAAATGGCATAAAAATGGCATGGTTTGTTAACCAGATATATGTGATCCTGGGAATACAAGTCCTCCACAAGTCAAAAAAGATATGATTTAAGCTTCAAAAATGAGTGAAAAAAAACAGAACATAGATTTGATTAACTGATGCCAACTCTCATTACTTCCCACTGGATGTTCATTCTTTCTCCCCAGCATGTGAAAGGGTGGGAGAATTACTACTGCAGGTTATATTTCATTTCTCTTAACTTTACCTTTGCTTGATGTATATAATAGGGCTGTCTGAAAGCACACTAAGGAAGTATCTGTCAAACTTTCTTCAATTGACAGCTGTACTGCAAATCCAGCATCAGGGTTGATGTTGGCAAGGGATAACAAATCAGTGGAACGAACAAAGAAGTTTCCGTGAAAAGTGTGCATTGAAAGACCTAGGGAAGACAGGGGTTGTTATAAAAGAAAAGTAACAGTAGTATATTTACCGCAGGCTAAAGCTACTTTATAAAGTAATAAATGTCTGATTTGGGGGTCGGCAGAGTGGCTCAGTTGGCTAAGAGCGAAAGCTCTGAGCAACAGGGCCACCGGTTCAATTCCCACATGGGCCAGTGAAAGCTGCACCCGAGATGAGCTGTCGCTAAGCTGACAACAGGTGGCAGGATGGCTCAGCTGGTAACAAGATTGCCTGTTCAATGGTGGACTAAGCCCACCTGCAACTCGGCATCTTCAGGTGAGCTGCCGCCCGAATAGCTGAGTGGATAGGGCATGCGCTCTTCACAAGGCTGCTGGGTTCGACTCCCGCATGGGATGGTGGCTACGCCCACGTGAAACTAAGATTGAACATAGCACCTTGAGCTTAGAGAGCACAAGCTGCTGATGGGAAGCCAGATGGCAACTGGCACCCTCTACAACAAAGACTGAAGAACAACAACTTGGCAGGTCACCTTCCCCAATTCCCCAACACTGTTCCCCTCCCCTAATTCCCCAATAAAAAATCTAAAAAAAAGTCTGATTTTGAATCAAAAGGGGAACTGAGGAGTAGGACTGGGTTGGTACAGGTTCTAAAATACCAATTCAAAAGAACCAATGCAGGCTACATAAAAAATCTAACATACAAAATTGAACAAATGAAGGTTACTGTAAAACTCATTTAAGAATTAAAATAACGGATCAGAATCCCTCAGAAAACATTAACATAAAACTGAAGTAATGTAAATTGAGGACTATTTGAATGATTTTTGAAGGCAAAAATAATTAATTTGACCATTTTCACGTAAGATCTTCCCTATTCCTCTAATTTTCCTAATAAAATCATTTCCAATATGGATTTTCTCTTAGCTTCTTCCTAATAAAGCAAAACATTACTTTTGCCCACTTATTCAAATTACTTTAAATATTGGGCAATGATTACTGAATAACTACATATATATTTAAAACAAGGTACAACTCACTGGATCAAACATAACATTCTTTTTTTTTTTTAAAAGATTTTACTGGGGAGTTGGGGAAGGGGAACAGTGTTGGGGAATCAGGGAAAGGGAACAGACAAGTTGCTGCCTTTTATTTTTTAAAGATTTTATTGGGGAATTCGGGGAGGAGAACAAAGTTGCTGTCTTTATGTTCTTCAGTCTAGTTGCAGAGGATGTTGCTTCACTGGCCCATGTTGGTATCATTATTGCGCTCTTCCCGGATGAGGCAGATCCGTCACTGGCCTCTGGATAGTCACTCACGGCGGCAATTGGCAGCTCATGCTGGCTGCCAGCCGTTCACGCTGGCTGCCAGCCAGTCACTGTAGCCCACTGCAGCAGGGGCTGCAGCCAACACTGTCACTGGGGCTCGCACAGCCCAGCTCCAGGTGGAGCTGTTGTTAGCTGTAGAGGGCAGTGTCACTGGCCCTCATATGTGGGACCCGAATCGAGGTTGCTGCATCCCAAACCAGCTCTTAACCAATGCGCCACTGGGCTGGCCCTGCTGTCTTTTTTTTGTTGTTGTTCTTCAGTCTAGTTGCGGAGGACGTTGCTTCACTGGCCCATGTTGGTATTGTCATTGACTCTTCCCGGATGAGGCAGATCAGTCACAGGCCTCTGGATGGTTGCTCACTGTGGCTATTGGCAGCTCACGCTGGCTGCTAGCTGCTCACGTTGGCTGCCAGCCACTCACTGTAGCCTATGGCAGCCCACTGCAGCAGGGGCTGCAGCCTACACTATTGCCGGGGCTCGCAGTCCAGCTCCAGGTGGAGCTGTTGTTAGCTGTAGAGCGCAATGTTATTGGTCCTCACATGTGGGACCCGAACCGGGGCCGCTGGTGTCCCAACCCAGCTCTTAACCAGTGTGCCTGCCACTTGGCCGGCCGAACATAACATTCTTAATGATGAACAACCATTATAGGTAGACACTGGTAGTTAACAGATGAATGCTTATTTATTTAATTATGGAGCATAGTTTTTATAATTTCATACCTTTAGTACACCTTATTCTCATAACAGCTTCAAATCCAATTTTTCTTGTGAGATAACGTTTTAGGTCTTTTTGTAACTTTTCTGCTTGTGAAGGATTGTGAGTATAGTGGAAAGACGGATAATAATAGATGCACCCTGCTGAGTACTTGGACATGCAAGCTTTAGAGAAAAATACAAAAAGTATTAGTTACAGAAACAAGAATATACTACTTGTCCAACAGTAGTACAGACTCTATATTACAAAGAAATCTAAGTCATAATGAGATTACCAAAGCTGTCAAAATAAGGATAATACATAAAACTGAGAAAACACAAACATTTGACAAGGTTTATTGTTGAGCACAATGGAGAGGGAATCGTATTTCAAAAACAAAATAATAACAGCATTGTATGTATCTATAGTGCTTTAAAGTTTACTGGTAATTTTCATAGATATCATCTATTTAATTCACATGTCTTTTACCCCCAAATATTGAGAACTCTTGCTGAAAAGTTTAGATTTTATTTATATGCCAAAAATATTTATGTAAACAGATAAACACTTACCTAGAGAAGCAAGATCAGAATACTGTGAACTTAAAAGGAACAGGTCCACCGCAGTCTGCTGCCCAGAGCAATCTAAAGCGAGTTTCTTATAAAAATCAGTTGCAGGGCCAAGATGTTGTACAACCTAAGTCAACAGGTCATAAAGTAAGAGCTAGAAACTTTGAATTATGCACATATTTCTACGACTCTCTTATAATAACCAAGAGGATATCATCTGTCCCCCTAGTAAATGAGGTTTTTAAAAAATGTCTAGGCAGTTGGCACAGATTTACCTGTAAGAATAACAACTGCTAATATTTATAAAACAATTATGTGCCAGCACTATTCAATATGGTTTACATACATCATTTAACCCTCATAATAACATATATTTTATAGGGTCATTTACATTTTACAGATGAGGAAATGGAGGCAATAAAATGATTAAGTAGCTTGACCAATTACTTAGTTATTGAGTGGTGGATGCTGAAATATAAACCCAAGAAGTCTGGCTCCAGAGTGAGTGCTGTTAATTATTATTATATACTGTTACATAACAAGAGGAGAGCATACTAGATTAAGGAAGGCTTTTCCTATTGGTTATGGGGACACTTAGTTGAGAAGGTGGCCCTGGAGAAAGAGTTGAAAATACAAGAGCCAGGCTCCACGTTCTTAATCACACTATGCTACCCTGGCCAACCAAATGTTTCAATCATCTCAATTATAGTACATGGTTATTATATTAAAGTTTACTCAGATATAAAGGAATATGTATACCACAGATATAAAAGCTTTGAGTCCCAAGCAGATAGAGAATATTTCTGAAAGTTAAATGAGAAAAAAACAAAACAAAACTGTATCAAAAAATCATTAAATACATGACACCTTCCCATGTTCAAAACACCTCAGTATTCTATAATGGGATGCAATGGGTCAAACAACTCAATGTTAGCTGTGCTTGTTGAAGAGTTTAAAAAATATACTTGCCCCAATTTATTTTACAATTAGCTTCTTTCTCAAAAACAATTTAAAAATACCATTTCTGCAAAAAGTAAAATATTTTTGCTAAAAATGCTATTTTTCTCCAGTAAATTGGTGAAGAATATTTAATAGTGGCTAGAAAAAGAAAGTCCTCAGGGTACAAGTTGATAAAAGTCTGATAAGTAAAATACATTAATAACTTAAATAATACCCTTTGACCCAATAATTTTACTTCTAATTTGTAGAACTAAATTTATCCAAAAAACTGAATATATGGTTAAACATTTATGACACTATTAAAACTATTTAATTCATATTCATAATAACTTGTAATGGCATTTTCTCATATATAAGTTAAAGCCAGACAAAACTTATATACAGAACAAAAATGATTGTTCCAGTTAACTTATTATTTGAAATAGGGATTAAAATATGCTGACAAAATCTTCATGTGATATTCAGCCTTTTAGTCTTTTTTTTTTAATTCAAGTTTATTGGGGTAACAATTGTTAGCAAAGTTACATAGATTTAAAGTGTACAATTCTGTGATAAATCATCTATATATCACACTATGTGTTCACCACCCAGGGTCAGTTCTTTATCCGTCATCATATATTTTACTTTTGGTTTTTTTGTGTGTGTTTTTTTTTGAGGGCAGTGTCACTGGCCCTCATATGTGGGACTGAACCGGGGCCGCTGGCTTCCAAGGACAGTGCTTAACCACCGCGCCACTTGGCCAGCCCTTACTTTTGTTTTTAATAGTTAAAATACTGGAGCCAAGTTTTCAATAGCTAGGAGGCAATTAATTAAATTGAGTACTTTCACATTTACTAAAATATATTTCTTAAGAGATTTTTAGGGGACCTCAGAAAATGTTGCCAATATACTCTCCAATGAAAAAAGTCAGTTAAAAAGTATAGTATATTGGGGGCTGGCCGAGTAGTGTGGTGGTTAAGCGCTGCCTTGGGACGTCAGCAGCCCCGGTTTGGGTCTCACATATGAGGGCCAGTGACACTGCCCTCAAAAAACAAAAAAGTATAGAATATATGCATGATGCTCAATTATGCCTATGTGTGAGTGTGTACAACTGTATATGCTGTCATCTTGATAGTGAGATTATTAATGATTTATTTGTTTCCACTTTCCAAGTTTTATACAATGATTTGTATGACTTTTATAATTAAAAAGTTTATTAGTATAAGCATGTTAAATTATATTTCAGATTTAGTAAGCATTATAACTTGTATAGCAGAAAAGAGCACTGGAATCAGAAAAGGAAGTCACATCTTTATCACTGAATAATTATTTAACCTTTGGCAAAATAGTTTAATCTGTTTCCTCAACTGTAAAATGAAAGGGTTAGGGTAAATGATTTCTAAATTTCTATGACTTGCAAACAAAGTAACAAAAAGAACACGCTGCAGCACAAAACCAATATAATCTGAATTTAACTTTCTTGCAATCTTTTTGTTTTAATTAATGATGTAGAAAAGTAAAATGAATAAACAATTACACAATCTCTAGATGTAGAAAGCCCCATCCTGAATATGACAGAAAAATAAAACATAAAATACCTTCGTGCTCGATCTCTGATTAGGATCTTCTCTGGACTGCAGAAGTCCTGCACCCAAGGAAGGTAACTGTGTCTGAAATACAGACACACGGCCACCTGTTGGAGACATTAATTTAAAGGCGGCCTGAAGCGCAGGGCCAAGGGCACTGTGAGTTTCTCTCGTATTGGTGAACATATTTGGTAATGCATTCAATAGGTCTTTTATAAGCTGGGAAAACAAAGATTAAAAGTTGTATTACTGCGAAGGCAAGGCAATATTCTTCTTTAAAACGTCTCAGAGTGTAATATGTGCCACTACATTTGGGGGACTGTAAACTGAGGAGTCAATAGATATGCTACCTACATTGTCTATTGAAAAGTTAATGTACCAAGTAAATGTTAAATATTTTAGTAAACAGTTGAAATAATTTAACACTTTAACAAAAAAAATCAATCTCACCTCTTTACTCTCATGTAGGTTCACAAGTAAGCTATCCGGTGTAGGTAGAAAAACATCTATAGGGAAAACATATTTAATCAACAGATAAATCAAGTCAAAAAAATACAATACAAAAAAATCTTGGTTTTTATCAGGCCATACATGTAATGGGTACTATAATACTGGTTTAATAAATATATATTCTCTGTATGTATATATACATGTGTGTACATGCATAAATACACATACACAGATGCAAAAAATTTAGAATCAAGTATTTTCCAGGAAAGAATTATTTTTAAACAAATATCAAAATGCACCAAATTATCCTTCTAGCATTGAGATGTATTGTCAAATAAAATAGAGTGAATTCCAAAATCTGTAGTTTGAAAGACTTTTATTTTATTTACTGCTTACCATCTATATCAGATACAATCAACATTTGAGGCTGTGATAATCCTTCTTGTAAATTGTAGAAATGAATAGTGCTATCAAAGGTCACGAATCCTATTCTTGTTCGTGAATCTCCAGGAAGCCTAAAGATAAAAAATGATAATTTTAGATTGAAAGTGCTCAGTAACATTTTATTTAAAAGAATAATAAAATAGTACACTAAGTCTAAGAATAATTACATATGCCTTTTTATAGAAGACAGAAAAGTCATCTTTATCTAAACCAATATCTATCAGAGAACACTAAGGATGAAACCTTCCATCTTCAGATGAAACCACTGCCACTTTTGGTTTACACTTCAGAAAACTGAACTATATTCAAATAATAAACCAAAATTAAAAATGTCATCATTAAAAAAAAAAACCAAAGACTTCTTGCTAACTTTCTTTTCAAACATACTCATTTAAGTGAATAACTACTCATATTTTCAGTTCCAACATTACAAAAAATAGTATATCTTGTTTAAACATCTTAAGGGCAGAATGACGAATGAGTACTTTCCTAGAAAAGACTGAATGTAATGTAAATCAGATTTTAATGTATAAAGTTTTAAATAAAAAGCATATTTAAGGAGATCAAGACATTATATCTATCATTTATCTTTTAAAATTTTTCTGTTTGACAACAGTATGGTGGTTACCAGAGAGAAAAGGGGGTGGAGGGAAGGTAGAAGAGGGTAAAGGGAATCAAATACAGTAAAACCTTGGATTGCGAGTAATGTGGTTTGTGAGTGTTTCGCAAAACGAGCAAACATTTCTAATACCTTTTTTTTTTTTTTTTTTGAGGGCAGTGTCACTGGCCCTCATATGTGGGACCCGAACCGGGGCCACTGGCTTCCCAAGCCAGTGCTTAACCACCACGCCACTCGGCTGGCCCTCTAATACATTTTAATGTGGTAAAAGAGCAATGTCCTGCACTACGAGTAATTTGTTTCCAGAATGAATTATGCTCGCAAACCAAGGTATTACTGTATATGGTGACAGGAGGAGACTTCACTTTGAGTGAGCACACAATGTAATATATAGATGATGCATTATTGAATTATACACTTGAAATCTATATATAATCTTGTTAACCAATGTCACCGCAATAAATTTAATAAAATTAAAAAAAATTTTTCTGCTAGAGTTCAGTATTCAAAAGTCAATGCTACATGATAAAGAGTAAATTACCATTTCATTGCCATCAAGCTTTCCTTATGAAAAAGATGAATGCTGCATCTTATAAAAGTGTACTTTTTTTTTTTTTTTTTAGAGGGCAGTGTCACTGGCCTCATATGTGGGGCCACTGGCGTCCTAAGCCATCACTTAACCACCATGCCACTCGGCCGGCCCATAAAAGTGTATTTCTAAGTACCACCAACTATGTTAACTGCTGTTATGTAATTCATTGTTTCAGTAATGCCTTTAAAATATTTTTGATTATTACAAAATACCCAATAGTGTGCATCAAAGCAAGAAGAATTATTATCATTATGCACGATCAATCAAGCTACTCAGATATAGTCTACAAGCTAGGTCTGAAATCATTTCATAGAACAAAATAAAACAAGTTACGTGGCTGTTTAGATTATCAATATTGTCAAGATGTATGATATTTCTACAGACTAAACTTAACTTCTTTGAGATTTCTAAGGTCACTGAATATTGGGATCATATGTTATTGTTAGAATGGAGGCTATTTACTACCCACCGCAAAGTCCAAATTCTCAGAAGTGAGCTGGAACTGCTCCAGCATCAAATTCCTTTCTCAAAGTTATTTCCATAACCCTTTCCAAAGACATGTTACTATACTGTTGCTATCCTACTACCTCTACTTTACTTTCCTAATGCTTCTATTTTCTTCCATTGTAATCAAATATAGATAGATAGGCAGACAGACAGATAGATGTATTGGGTCGTCAAGAAAGTCATGACGTATTTTTCTATGTTTTTCAGTGCAAAAATGCGTCATGACTTTCCCGACGACCCAATAGATACAGATATAGAAAATAAAACTACTTTCCATTCCCAGTCTTACCCTTTTTGTTTTGGGTAGCCTATTTAATTCACAAATAGTCACTCATCTTCGTTGGACTGGCTCATATTTCTAGGGCTATGTGCTCATATTTTTCTAGTAAACTAACTCTTCAGTCTTAAAAACTATTTCTTTGCAGAGGGTCTTCCATTGCCACTCACTGCTGAAACTGTATCTGAAGTAAGCACTTGTGACTAAAAATAGGACAAATGTTACAATCAAGGAAAAAAATATGAAAACTCTAAGTTACTAACAGAAACTAAAAACAAATCATTTAATATCTCTGGATTTTTTTTTTTAACGGTAAATGTCTCAATGTTATCAGTTTTATTCACAGGCCAAGACCAGTGACATGTAGACTATGGTCACTGGCACTAACACTCAACAGGGCAAGGACTCTCAAACTCAAATGGAAGATGGGGGGAGAACCTTCTGGAATCACCAAGAGTTCTTCTGACAAAGTATTCATATATAAGCATCCTACTTTGCAAAGGTCAAAAACCACTGCCGTAGTGAACCACTCTAACAGTCTTATTTCTTGTGGGTATTGGAGTTTAAAGAGAGAAATGTACAAAGAATTCTTTTTCCAGAGACTTGGAAGGTTCATTTTTAAAGCTAGTTGAGGGTGTTTTCATGATTATTATCGGTAGACACATAGGCAGATTAGAGTGAGGTATAAGCAAACCTATCCAGTATTGTTCCACTTTCACAATACAGCTCATTGCTAATGTGCCAAAACGAACAGCTCAGTTTCTGGTTTCCTGGAAATTATTCATTACAAAATCAATTCCTTCCTTCCCTTTACCGGGCTCATTCTCTCATTAGCACCTTTAAAACTACTTTATGAAAAACTCCTTGCTCAGACATAAATTATAGCTAGGTTTCTCTCTTTGAGATTCTTGACACCCTGGCAAGTCAAATTGTTTGGGCCCCAATACTGAGATCTGCTAAGTCAGAGGGATAGCTAGGTGATATCCATATTCCTTACTAAGTGTTAAAACTTTTATGATTTTATGACTCAGATACTGTGTCATAAATCGTAATAATCCAAGTAACAGTATCCTTATTCGTAAGTGGACAGGAAATACTCTTGGTGATAGATAAATGAAATCAAACTTAATAAAAACCAACCCCATAAACTGATAATAAACACTTTACATTCACACACACACACACACACACACACACACACACACACAGTAAGTAAAAGCAATTCTTACTTGTCTAGATTTTCTAACAGTGATTGACACAAAATTGTCAAATATCCAGCTTCCACTGCGTTATGAGACACATCTAAAACAAACAAGTAAACTGCAGGTTGAGGAGGACGAAGCTGAAAGAAATAAAAATAATGTAGTTTATTTAGTAGGTACAATTTATTCTTTTTACATCACCATACTACTGGATATTTACTAAGTATGTTATATAAAAAAATACACAAATAGGATTGATGCTCTCTAAGTTTTTTGTCCTAAGGAAAATGACATTAACTTTTTCTTTTATAAAGCTGGTTGTGGATTAAGCATGATGAGGCAGTCATTACACAATAATGATTAAATAGATGGGCTAAATGTTTTCTGATTGAGTGTTGACTAAGATATCTTTCAAAGAAAAATTAAACTTATTTATTATTTAATACCAACCTCTACATCCCTTCACTATTCCTAAAAACGTTTTTGTTTTTTTTAATTTATATTTTTAAACCTGACAACCATTAGCTATGGAGTCACCTGGTGGTGGCTGAATCCCAAGGGTTAAGTGCTAAGTGTAAACGAAGTCCTTGTGATGGTAGTATCAGTATGTTTAGTCCTTATCTGCTAGAGATATATACTGAAGTATTAATGGGGTAAGTGATATGATGCTGGAATTAGCATTAATAAAATTTTCAGTGGGTGAGGGGAGGAAGGACTGGAGTGGACCGGGGAATAGATGAAATATATTATATATAGCAAAATGTTTATAATTGTTGATGCTTAGTGATGGGTAAATGATGGCTCATTATACTATTTTCTCTACTTTGAAGTATGCTTGAAAAGTACTGTTATAGAAAGTTAAAGTAAAAGGCCATATAAAGTCTTTATATATGTCAACCAGGGATCATATGGGTCACACAGCAAAAATTAAAGATGAGTTTTTGCTATACCACTCCAATTAGATTAAGATTCCTAAGGAGCCAGAAGAGAATTGGGAACATAATAAGTTGTAAAGAAGGTAAGAAGTTGAGAGTAATAGTGACCAAGAGAAAGTTTACCATAATTAATACGGAAACAGACAAGAAAATAGTAGTTAAGTGGGCAGGTGCTATATTTGACACAAAGGACCATAAAAATTATAAAAATAAAGAAATGGGCCAAGCATTAGAAATTTAATACACAGTAGCTGTCCCTGTTCACCTTTTCCTACAAGCAATACTTTATATTTTTGCAGACAACAAAGATTAAAAATAAGGCCACAAAGGAAATGTAAGTTATTATAAATATATTTAAAATGAGTAGACATGATAAAGATGATGAGCAGAACTTAGGCTAAGAATTCATTTTCATAAGACTGAAGATTAGAATGAGTTCTTAAGAGTCAGCATAGTTAAAGAATAGGTAGAACTTTATGATGAACTGAAAAGAGAAAAATTAAAGTGACATCAATATCAATTTATCTTGATGTTTGTACTGGGTGAACCAGTAAGAGCACCTTTAAGAGACGTTTTTGATGAAAACATGAGTTTTTCTGTTGGACAGTCTTCAATATTAAATGGCAAAAGAATATTTATACTTATTCCATGCAAGTAATATAATCAGAATAGCAAGGAATTGCAGATATTAGTGCTTATCATAAAACATTACTAACATTTGTTAGTGATCTCCATGCATTCTTTTAGGAGATCAAGTAACTCTTACAAAGAGTTTTCTACTTGTTAAGTATAAACTTCCAGCATTATTTTTAAAAATTCATACTATGGAAAATTTCAAAATTTGGACAAGAATTCACTTAACAGCAAATTAAAATCATTAATACAACTGATCCCATGACTAATTTTAACACCAAATAGTTACCATGTAATCTGAGGAAGCAATGAACTCCACTGTTGAATTCTGCACTTCTGGTCGTTTATGAGGCTCTCCATAAGATCGAGTAAGGGGGTTATACATAAATTCTTCAGGAACTAGGTAAGAATTGGGAATCCAGTACAAATTTAGTAACACAATTTGTAACTAAACACACATATACATGCCTAGAAATAAAACACCTCTATCATCAATATTTATATGAGGTTTATAATAGTTCTGTGAACATCTAATGGTAAAAACTAATTTTTCAAGCCCTCTTCAAAAAATTTATCAAGGCTGGCCGAGTGGCTCAGTTGGCTTAGAGCACATGCTCTGAGCAACAGGGCCGCCGGTTTGATTCCCACATGGGCCAGTGAACGCTTCGCCCTAGCTGAGCTGTTGCTGAGCTGCCAACAGATGGCAGGATGGCTCAGCTGGTGTAACAACAAGATCATCTGTTCAATGGTGGGCTATGCCCACCTGCAACTGAAGATTGAACTCGGCACCTTGATCTGAGCTGCCACCCGGATGGCTCAGAGGATAGGGCATGTCCTCTAATAACATGGATGCTGGTTCAACTCCCGCATGGGATGGTGGCTATGCCCACCCACAACCACAACTAAGACTGAACTCGGCACCTTGAGCTGAGCTGCCTCCCGGATAGTTCAGTGGATAGAGCGTGAGCTCTTAACAAGGCTGCTGGTGTGACTCCCGCATGGGATGGTGGCTACACCCACACGCAACTAAGATTGAACACAGCACCTTCAGCTTACAGGCCACGAGCTGCTGACCGGAAGCCAGATGGCAACTGGCACCCTCCACAAAGAACACTGAAGAACAACAACTTGGCTGGTCCCCTCCCCCAATTTCCCAACACTGTTCCTCTCCCCCAATTCCCCAATAAAATCTTTTTTTTTTTTTTAAAGATTTTGTTGGGGAATTGGCGGAGGGGAACAGCGTTGGGGAATCGGAGAAGGGGAACAGACAAGTTGCTGTCTTTTAGTTCTTCAGTTTTTAGTTGCGGAGGATGTTGCTTCACTGTTGGTATCATCATTGCGCTCTTCTCGGATGAGGCAGATCGGTCGCTGGCCTCTGGATGTCGCTCACAGCGGCTATTGGCAGCTCACTCTTGGCTGCCAGCCGCTCACGCTGGCTGCGGGCCACTCACTGTAGCCTATGGCAGCCCACTGCAGCAGGGGCTGCAGCCCACACCATCACCGGGGCTCGCACAGCCCAGCTCCAGGTGGAGCTGTTGTTAGCTGTAGAGGGCAGTGTCATTGGCCCTCATGTGGGATCCGAACCTGGGCCGCTGGCATCCCAAAACCAGCGCTTAACCAATGCGCCACTCGGCCGGCCCCCCAATAAAATCTTAAAAAGAAAAATCAGAAGTGGGTGGTTGGTTAGCTCAATTGATTAGAGCACAGTGCTCCTAACACCAAGGCTGCCGGTTTGATCCCTGCATGAGCCACTGAGCTGCGCCCTCCACAACTAGATTTAAACAACTACTTGACTTGGAGCTGACGAGTCCTGGAAAAACACAGTGTTCCCCAATTAAAAAAATATAATAAAATAAAATTTTATATATATTTTTTTCAGAAGCATTTAAACCTTTCTAAAATCAGGTGAAGAAACCAGAATACAGGTAACCTTGCTTTTTAGGTTTGTGTTCTTTTACATCTTATGACACAAAAGAAAAAATCAAGACAGAAACACAAATTTGGTAACAACTATGCTAAAATGTCCTAAGAAATGACTACAGGGAACAAGACACAAATGCATGCATGTGTCCCCACATACTGGCAAAGATTACACTGAGCTGAATGAGCCAAAGGTACAAACAGAAGACAATCTTGTCGGGGTCAAGCATAATTAGTCTGCAGGACCTCAGCCGTGTGACCTTCACTGCTTCTTTTATGAATACTTTTTACGTTGCCCTATCACATTTTCTCATTATTTCTGGCTCGCCAAAAATCAAGTGTCCCTAGCCTATATTCTCTCCATTAAAAGTGATATGAGGGCCGGCTGAGTAGCGCGGTGGTTATGAGCTGGCTTGCGCCAGCGGCCCCAGTTCAGATCCCACATATGAGGGCCAGTGACACTACCCTCTAAAAATAAATAAATAAATAAATAAATAAATAAATAAATAAATAAATAAATAGTGATATGAAAGATTTCAAAGCAATGAGACAAACTGCAAAATGAAAAAAAATGTCAAAATGTTAAAATAATATTAAGCCCACTTATTTTAACAATCTAAAACTCACCATCATTGACTCTATAGCACAAATTGCATTTCCATCTACGTTGATCAATGAAGGATACAAAAGGGTTGATATATGTTCGACAAGATCGGCACCTCACAATGGTATTTGATGTTATCACTGGTAATTGCTAGGAAGTAAAATATAGATGCTGTAGCAGAAAAAGCATTCCAGGAAAAAATGGAACACACACTGTTGTGCTCATATTAAAAACAAAACCAAACTGTGTTTTGAAACTGAAGCATTTAATAAAATCCAGTGATGTGCTGAGCAACATAAGCAGCTGTCAAGTTTTTTCCCTCTTTTGTCATAAACTTCGCATACATAAAATAACACCAAAATACAGTCAAACCAAAGGTAATAAAAGTTATCGGCTGACAAAAAAGCCTACTTGGCGAAGAAAATAATATAAGTCAGAGCTCATCAGGTAGACTCAATCACAGTGGGAAAGACACCTATGCCACATAAAGACGCCTTTGTCTTTGCTGCCTGATGGCACCTGGTGTGGCCTTGCAGGCACTGCTCATTAGATAGCACACAATCCTGATGGGAACCAAGGCCACAAGAAACCAAACACAAAGTGCCTTTGAAAAAAAAAAAAAAGTTCATCTCTTTATGCTTAGTCTGGGAAAGGAACTTTACACTCAACATAAGACATTTAGAAAATATGAAAAAAGATTTCAAAACCACATATTATTTTATGTCCTTGAATTAACCCCTGATGTTTTAGTGTATTTCCTTCTGGTTTTTTGGTCTATCTATACATAAACATTTATATCATTGTATTAATTTTTTTTTACATATGCAATTTTTATTATATAAGTAACTCTATATCGTTTGTGAAAAAATTAGAAAATACAGTTAACAAAAATGAGAAAATAAAAAAAAAACCACTCAGAATTCTATATCCTATAGGAAGCCATTGTTATCAACTGAGTGTATATATTCCCGAAGGTATCAGATATGGGTTCTGTATTTAGATAAAAATTCTCACTTACGTATACAGGAAATTAACTATCTTGATTTAGAGACAGAAGTTGTAATAGTATTACAGGTTATCAAATAGCATTTACTGAATAAATGAATTCAAGATCCTTCCTGCGTATTATAATTATTTTATTTCTATTCATGTTGTTCCTTTCTATACATCTTAGTAGGAAAGTAAGCTCCATGAGGATGCTTACCGACCTTTGTATCCTCAGCATCTATCAAGATGGGCACTCAATCAGTATTTTTTGGATGAATGAGAACCAAAAAAACAAACCTCAGTAGCAATAAGAGAGGTAGAAAACCACAGGAGTAAAAAAGTATGAGGGAGAGATGCAGCTTATAAAGCATAAATTTTAGAAGTTCTGAAGTTTAGAAATTTTAGTTTAATATATTTGCATAAAATACCAGAACTATGAATAAAAATCTGGCAAGCTGGGTATTAAGCCAAATAGACTGGAAACTCAAACATGTAATGTTTTAATTCAATAGACTTTATTACAAAGGTTATTTGTTTAATGTATTAGGAACAATCATACAGTTTTCTTCCCTAACTGAACACCATTGTTGGTGCTTCTTTTATGCTTAATAAGGGACTCGTAAAGTTTGTTAGTCCTCTATGGCTTTTCCAACTTCCAAAACTACTAATCTTTCAAAGTTCAGCTCAGACCTCATTACTCATAGAAAATTTTTACTAGTCACCCAGAGTAATCACTTCCCAAACTATACTCCCTAAGTATCTTACAGAATTTGATTAGTTACATGGATTACTTACCCTGCATTTAATTATTTGTTCTTACATCTTTGTCCCGTTAAATAAGAATTTCTTAGGGGCAAGGTCAATGACTTAATTATCTGTGTATTTACCAGTGCTTAGTTTAGGGCCTGTCCTAAAGCAGGTGCTCAGAAAATGTTGGCTGAATTGAATCTGACAGAAATAATGATTTCTAAGTTCAAATAAAAGAACATAAAAAAATATTCTAAGAAAACATACAACTTAAATACCTTGCACATAAGCACCCATTAGTACCCACAAATATTTTCAAATATGTGACTGTACCGTTAGGTCTCTGAAGGGATGTAACAACAATCCTAAAGGCAGCTTAGCTTTATTCAGTAAAACCTGTGTCTGTGGAATATTTGTCAAAGTACACCGAAACGAGCTGCAAAAAATACAGACAACACAGATCGCATTAGCTATTAGGAAACATATTCTGAAGTACATAGTTACAGATAATTACAAGAACATTTAAAGGCATTAGTGAAAATCTTTGGGCATGTTCTGTAACTATAACTAGGGAGGTCCTGATTACAAAGGTCCTGACACACACACACACACACACACACACACACACACACACACACACACACAGAGTCTACATGTCAAAAGACCTAAATTACGGACTCAGCATTTTTAAGGTGAAGAATAAGGGCCGGCCGAGTGGCGCGGTGGTTAAGTGCTGGCTTAGGAAGCCAGCGGCCCCGGTTCGGTCCCACATATGAGGGCCAGTAATACTGCCCTCAAAAAAAATAAATAAATAAATAAATAAAAGAATAATTATGACTCGAAGGTAGGGCATGAATAGGAGGGGGCAGCTGTTTTCAATATGGAATTAATGATTACATATCTTTATGGAAACGATCTTGGCACTGCCTTAGGCACTGATGGGGGACTGGTGGTAGAGTGTGGCAGAGGAAGGAGAACCCTTGGAGCAACTCCATTTTTTGTATTGCAAACTAAGATTTTGGCTGAAAAAAGAGAAGCTTATAATTTATTAAAAAGCTAGAAATTGCCTTAAAAAAGGAAAATATTAGCTCTAAAGAAGAATACCAACTCTTAATGAAAGGAAGAAGTGTTGTTTTGTGAATCAGAGTTTAGCTTATGTAGAGGAGAGATTCCAGGAGCATGAGGATATTTTTGGGTGCAGAGGATTATCCTGGTATAGGGCACAGAAGTGCTGCAAGCAGGCAAGAACTGAGAGCTTTTGGTCTGGGAGACCCTGTGAGGTTAGGTAACAGACCTCATGCTCCCAGGGATACACCAGGGCTTGGTGGCACCAGTGCAGGCTGCCAGCTAAATTTCCCCATGAAGTGAGGAGATACTCAATAAAGGAAATCTAAATTCAGGCTGGATAAATCAGCCTATGAGTAACAGCCTTCACATTCTATATTAAGCAGAAAAAGAAAATTCAGAGATAAACCATTTATCTAAACCTGTTCTTGAGTTACACAACTTTGTGTCCTTTTCAAGCTAAGATTAAAGGGCATAAAAATTTTAAAATCCCATTTATTTAAAAGACACCAGAAGTTATTACTGGTGAAAAGTGAGGAAAAAACATTTAAGAAAAGAAAAACATAGTTAGATTTGGGTTTCTGAGACCCTTCACTCAAAAACAAAAAAATTCCCCTAGCATTAATTGATGGGAATGGGATGAGATGGAGACAGAGCTAGGACAGGCACAGACAACCTACATTGAATTTTACATCCAGAACTTCTATACAAACTAAAATAGAAGTGTCTACATTTAACAAAACTTCCAACCAAGGAATTAAGATCATGTTACTTTTACTATTTTTGAGAGATATACAATGCTTTTGACAAAGTATGTTACTGAAGATTATAAAATAAATACTTACTCTGGGCTACAGTTTAATTTTTTGAGGTCTAAATTCAAGTTAGGGACAGGAGCCCAAACAGGAGTCGTGGGTAAAATATTCCTCTCCTGGGTGAGGTTTATGGGTCTTAGGCTTTCGGGTTGTGCAGCACTCTGAAGACTCAGTCCTCCGAAACTGGAGGACAGCTGGTTCATACCAGGGTACTGCTGACAGGGCAATTCAAAACAAAACAAAACAATATAACTAACATGAATAAAGTTCATCATACTATATATAGGGTTTTAACATATAGGAAAAAAAAGATAAGAAAATTTAAATCTGGCTTGGTAACAGTAGAACGAATGAATAGGGCAGTTCAATTTAGAGCATTCTTATAAAAAAAAAAAACCCTCAAAGCAAAAATACTGAATAAATTAAAATCTTATTAGCATGGTTAAACCTCACAACAAAATTTTAGCAACAATGCTTTTCAACATCAAGAATTTGGTTTCTCTGAATACATGTCATGTGGAAAGGCAGGATAAATGCTTATATTTTCAAGTTTTTTCAGTTATCAATTTTCAGGATAATGAGTTGTTATCATAGAAATGTACAATTTGTTCAATGAATTTTGCCTTGCTCATTTTTGTTTCCTTTGTTATATTTTTAGTATTATTATGAATTCATGGGTTTTTATTAAAGTGACTTAAGAATTAGTTATTCATTTTGATGCTCAAACCCACCCCAGTCTTTGGCCAGTGAGAGTCCCTTCAAGCTGGTCTCAGTGTCCTTTTGACATGAGCCTATCAATCTGTTTCCTTGCTTTTTCACATAACATTTTCTACTATTCCTCCTTCATACTTCAAATCGGTCATGTATCCAAAAAGGAAACTTGGTTCCTTTTATTTATTTTTGTTTTTTTTTGTTGTGTTGTGTTTTTTTGTTTGTTTTTCTTTTGTTTAATTTTTTTGTGTGTGTTTTTTTTCTTTTTTCTTTTTTTTTGTCTTTGAAACTTGGTTCCTTTTAAAAAGAGATGGCATCTAGAGACTGTAATCTGAGCAATAAGAGTGTTCACTGCTAGTGTGCTCTTTATGACTTCCAATTTTACAGTAGGTAGAGATACAAAAACACACATTTTTAAATGGGGGGGGGAAATAAGTTCACAGTGGCATTTCCTATTCAAATTTAAGATGTAGGAGTTTTATTTAACTTCTTTGATTTTACACTTGTATCTCTCCTCTTTTGCTGAAAATCTTGATTCTTAACTATTTTGAGTGGAAAAATGAGATTTATTATTTACATTATATACCAAAATAAAACCTTAAATGGATCAAAGATGCAAATTGAAATCACAAAAGAACTAAAAAAAAATATAACTGGAATATTTTCCTAATGTTAAGGTTGAAAAGATCTTTTAAAGAATACAAACAGGGGCCGGCCAAGTGGCGTGGTGGTTAAGTACTGGCTTCAGAAGCCAGCGGCCCCGGTTCGGGTCCCACATATGAAGGCCTGTAACACTGCCCTCAAAAAACAAACAAACAAACAAAAAAGAATACAAACAAAGGTGAAAACAAAAGAAATTATCACTATATAAAATTTAAATATTTCTCCAATGCCAAGAAAATACCATTAAAATTAAAAACAAATGTAAAGGTATGGGGGGAGGAAAATGCAATATATATGAGACAAAAGGTTAATACGCTCACTACAGAGTTTTTCAAACCAGGAGGACTGAAGAGAATGATCAAAGAATATAAACAGGGATTTTGGTACATAAACAAATGACTAACTATGGAAAAAATACAATACCTTTGCTTATAAAAAAACCATTCTTGGTGTACTTAGCAATATACAGAAGTGGGCAGTCATATACACTTTTACTGAGAATATAAATTGGTACATTATTTCTCCATAACTGATCACCAAATATTGTCCAACTACTACTGTTTCACATCACCATTTGGCTATCAGGCACTTTAACTTAACATGGCCAATTCGATTCCCATTCCCAGATCTATTCCTCTGTCTTCACCATTTAAATAAATACACTACCCTCTAGCCAGTTACTCTGCCAAAAACTTAAGAGTTATCCTTGATGCCTTCCTTTCTCTCACTCACCACATCCAATCCAACAAGTCAAAAGATATCCCTTATGCATCCACTTTTCACTACCTCCTCTGTTATCACCTGAGGACAAAGTCAATCATTTACTTCTGTGATTACAGGAGAATCTTCCATTTGTTTCCGTTTCCATTTTTATCTTTTTAAATACTTCTATCCTTAATCCGCTGTTCACACACCAGTCCCCAAAATGATTCTCTAAATATGTAATCAGGTATTATTCCTTAACATCAAATCCTCAATGTCTCCCCTTTGTCCTTGGGATAAAACCCAAGCTTCTGACTCTGGTCTTTCCACTCTGATCTCATTTCTATTGCTCTTCTCATTGCTGACTGAGTTCCAGCCACGCTGGGCATTTATTCCTGTAACACGTCAAAGTTGCTTCTGCCTGAAGTCTTGGCAGGTATGTTTCCTTAGCCTGAAATACTCTATCCCACATTTTTCCATGCCTGGCTTTTCTTGTCAGTTCAAACATAACTTCTACAATGAGGCCTCTCCTGAGTATCTACTGTAGCTCTCCAACCCCAGCAAGTTCTTCTACATGCCTGTTTCACAGCACTCATGAATTTATTGATTTACTTTCTATTGTCCCATCAATCCTACTCTCCCACCAAGTTTCTTGAGAGCAGGAATTTTGTTTAGCTTCCTCTTGTATCCTCAGTGCCTAGAACAATGCTGCTACATGGTAGGAATGAAATACGTTCTTATAGAATGAATAGGTAAGAGAGAAATTCTAAAGTCTTGTAAAATTCGGTGTTTTGATTCAGTTAATTCCACCTGAAGAAACTGCATCTAAAGAAAGAACAAATGTATGAAGTGTGTGTGTGTGCGTGCGCGCGCGCGCATGTGTTGATTTGGATACTCTGTTATGCCCACAATGGTAGACTGGTTGATTATAAAACATTATGCAGCCATCAGATGAAGGATATGTATTAATACAGATGAAGGATATTGTATTAATTCCTCTTATGCTATTAAAAGAACAAAAAATTTCTAAAACAATATCTATATTTATCAACTTCTTTTATTTGTAAAGAAGTCATCTGGATAACAAACATCTTTACTGGCTTACCCCCACCCCTGGAATGCAGAGCAAGAAACTTAAAGGACAGACACCAAAGGTTGCTGTTTACAGCTTAATGGTTGGAATACTGGTTGATATTTACTTTCCTCTTTTTGCTTACCTGCATTTTTCTATAATTATCATGCACTTCTGTGGGTAACCAAAAAAAAAAAAAAAAAAAAAAAAAGGCTATATGGGATCTATATTTAGTTTATATTCACTGAAGTATTTTCCTAATTTTCATTTTTAAACTCAACTTTTCCCCAGTTTTTCAATCCTGAAAAACAAATTTTAAGTTTTTTCTTGCTCAAAGGCCAGCAACTGGGGTTTCCCACTACTCAGTAAAGGTCATCTCAAATTAATGAATGTAAAGGAAGCCCTTAAGATTTCAGAAACTTCCCACTGGGTTACACTAAATGCAACATTTAAAAGCATTTCAGCTGGTTAGCTCAGTTGGTTAGACTGCAGTGCTCATGACACCAAGGTTGCCAGGTTGATTCGCACATGGGCCACTGAGATGCGCCCTCCAAGTAGAATGAAAGAACTATTCGACTTGGAGTTGGGGTGGCCGGTTAGCTCAGTTGGTTAAAGCACAGTGCTCATAGCACTAAAGTTGCTGATTCGATCTCCATACCTTCCACAACTAGATTGAAACAACAACTTGACTTGGAGGTAATGGGTCCTGGAAAAACACACTCTTTCCCAATCTTTAAAAAAAAAGCATTTCAATTGTATTACAGAAGGCTGATTGATTAAAGCTCAAGCAGGATAGTCTTATCCCAACTAGAACTTTAAAAATAAATGTCTTCTCTTAAAATTAGTTTGATAATATGAATTTTAGATTAAAATCTATAAACTGTTCTTACTAAAAAGGTAACAATTTAAATGTACATCCTAGCTGTGTGCTTTAATCATCATTGCTCACTGACCCTGAAGTAGTAGTGTCCAAAATCCTATTTTAAATTTGGATTAGACAAAAATAAATTTTATCTTCCTTAGATATACACATATCAAATCTGCCTCTGATTTTCTTCTGTACAAGATCCTACCAGTTAAAGGAAGAAACAAAGTAGTTAATTCTGAACTGCAAGGACTTGCACATTCTCAGAACTAAGTCTGGTCTTGGAGAGATGATTTCTTTATCTGAATCTCCATTTCTTCACTTAAATGACTAAAGGAAGGTGACTGATATAAAAAAGTCAAAATTCCAAGCGTTGCCAAAGATGTGAAATAACTGGAACTCTCACACACTGCTAATGGGACATAAATTGGAGAGTGTGCTTTGGAAAACTGTTAGCCATTAACTGCTAAGGCTGCATATATGGACATCTCATGAGCCAGTGATTCCACTTCTAGATATATACGTATTTACTTAACCCTCGGTCAGGTACAACTGATCTCACCGATACATTGCACACAAAGATGCCGCTATGAAATACGTCTTTACTGTCCTAAGTCACAAACATGACTGGTGATAGGTTACGATAGAGGGGGAAGATACGGAAGTGATGAGTCACGATACTGAAGTTAACTGTTAGATATCTGAAAATTTGTGTGCAATGAATCTGTGAGGTCAGTTGAACCCGACGTAGGTCAAAAGACGGGAACAGAATGCATCTTTGACAGACCTCCAGCAGTTATGTCTACTGCTGAAGTCCCAGTGCAGATGCAAGAAAAAAAGTCCTCGCGCTTTCTGTCTGTCTCATTGTGGCGGCCAAGATGGGGGAGTACAGTGAAAAAAAAAAAGACATGAACAGAAATATTCACAACAGTACTATTCATAATAGCCCCCAACTGGAAAGTTACTATAATGCATGTCAACAATAAAACAAATAGTGATATAGTCACATAAGAGTGCTATGTAACGATGAAACAAATGAACTATAAGCGCACAATAAGCATAATGTTAAGCAAGAGTGTAGACAACAGCACATATAGTGTCATTCCACTTATGTAAAGTTTAAAAACAGGCAAAACTAATTTGTGGGATCAGAAGTCAAGTCTGTTGTCAACTTGTTTGGAGGGTTAGTGACTGGAAAAGGCACGAAAGGCCTCCTCTGGCTGTTGGTTACATGAATGTGTTCAATTTGTAGAAATGTATCAAGCGATTAGCTATTAATTTATATACTTTTCCATAATATGGATTGTATTTCAATAAAAGGTTTTAAAAAATGCGAGTTGGGAGTAGGTAATCTCTAACAGTGTACTTCTAAAGTTTTGACTTTATGATGCTAATTTCAACTGTGATTAATAACTCAAGTTATTTTTCAGTCTGTCTGTTCCCTTTATCCAAACTCTAATCTAAATCTAGAGTATAAAAAGGATTGTGATAACAGAATAGAATATCGCTATATTAGAAATCTTATCTATTAAACATTAACTTTTACTTTTATTTCAAAGACAATCTCTTATCCTCTCCTATGTCAAGGGTCAGCAAATATTTCTGTAGAGGGTCAGACATTAAATATTTTAAAGTTTTAAGAGCCACATGGTCTCTTTTGCAATTTTTTTTTTTTTTTTTTTTTTTTTAGCTGAGCCCTCCTGCTAACTGTTGGCAGCTCAACGGCAACTCAGCCCTGGCTGGCATCGAACCGCCGTTGCTCAGAGCTCAGCTTACACTCTTGAGCGAGCTCTTAACCAACTGAGCCACTCAGCCGGCCCCTCTTTTGCAATTTTTTAACTCTACCCTTGTAGTGCCAAAGTTGTCATAGATAATACATAAAAGAATGGGCATGGCTGTGTTCCAAGAGAAGTTTTTTTACCAAAGAAGGCTGCAGACCAGATTTCGCCAAAGGACTTTTTCCTGATGTCATTATAAAAAACTACTTACTATTTCAAAATAATTTTTTTCCCCTCACCCAACACTTCCTCCAAGAACCAGATTCTTTCTTTTAACTTGGTTTTCTTCTTCTTAAAATGTAGAAATAAATGATAGATTATGACCCCAAACAGCAATTTGCCTAAAGCACATGAGTAAGACAAGAATGATTTAAAAAGTCCTTAATCTGGGCCAATAAAGCCATAAAGAAAATCTAACAAAATGGAAGGCAGAGAAGTTTATACTAACCAACTTTATTTCTGCAGTGTCTCTCCCAGGTTTCTTCTTCCTTTCTAGCCTTAATTCTAATATTAAACTCCAGAAACAAATGATATTCTAAATCCCTCTAATATTCATTCTTAGTTCACCATAAGATGAAATTTTTATAAGGTTAGTCTACTAAGAGCAGTTGTTTTTTTTTTTTCTTATAAGCAGAATGCTTTTGCTGTTATTTATACCAACTGTCCTGTATTACTAAATTGAAATGGCAGTTAAGAGGCGACTCTGGACAAGGTCACATCAGCATGGGTCATAGCAGTAGTTAACATAATCACTAACAAGCATTTATGTATGTGGAGGCTTTCACCAACTCAGTTACAGGTCATCAAGATTTCTTCAAGTTAAGAGTTGGAAGCAAAATCACAAACCACATTTATTCCATATCGCGCTTTTTTTTTTTTGAGGAGAAAATGAGCTTAGTAATATAGAATTAAAAATAAAACTTAATGTTTACTTTAATGTCCTGATTATAAAATTAACACCTGCTCATTGCAAAGACTCTGAAAATTAAAACAAAGAAAAGAAAAATCACAGCTAATATCTGGATCCAAATTTAACCTCTTTAAAAATTTGATATTTATAGTTCTTTTTATCTTTTTCTATATAGGCATACACAAAAAAAATTGGGACTCAAATTCTACGTTTGATCTATGCTTATCTGTATTTGTACCTATGACTCACTGGAATCAGGAGGGTTTGTTAGAATTGATAACAGTTTCACACTTTTTAGAAATGCAATGTCTTTCTATAACTGAATACATACTTGAGCATACGGCTGGAATCCAGAATATGCTGGGCTACTGGGCTGTACTCCGGAATTCACTGGTGGTGCTGCAGCATTCTGATAGCCAGGCTGAAGGGTGGGATAACCATATCCGAATGGTTTGGCCATTTTTGAAGGCTGAGGGACAGCGGGCACTGGAGCTGGAGCAGGGTCAGGTTCAGGACCGGGATCAGGGGCAGGACTGCTTGCTGATGATGAAAGCATATCTAACAAAGAAAGGGAAAGACATGGTTAACACCTGAAAACCTGACATGAAGACTTGACTCCTGGGTGAGCCATAACCTTTGGCATTTCCAGTTTTCTTTTTTCAACTTTTTATTATGAGAAACTTTGAACACACATGAAAGTACAAAGAACAGAATAATAAGCCCCACATACCCATCACTCAGCTTTAATAATCATCAATATTTTGCTAATCTTGTTTTATATGTTCCCACCCCATCTTTTTTTAATAACAGAAGCATTTACAAGAGAACCTCATATTTTGTATCATTTCACTGACAAATACTTCATTCAGTTGGTATATTTAACAGATAAGGTTTTTATATTTATATATTTATGTTTATATGACATAAATATAAAAGCCTTATATATATATAATATTGGGTTGTTGGAGAAGTCATGACATATTTTTTTCTATGTTTTTCATTGCGAAAATGCGTCATGACTTTTCTGACAACCCAATAAATATACAAACAACATACATATACATATACATACAAACATACTGGGGGTTCCAAAAAAAAACATATACACATGACTTGTATTCATCTTTTGTTATCAGTATATATTGAATATATTGAGTATTATAATTTTAATACAATTTTTTCCTTTCTTAAAATGTGTATAATTTTTTTGGTACTTTCTGTGTGTGTGTGTGTGTGTGTGTGTGTGTGTGTGTGTGTACATATATGAAAATACAGTTGTTGTTGTTTTTATTCTCTTAACAGGAATGGGGCTTAGAAGCAGAAAATGAAAGCAATACAAAGGGTGTCAACTACTCCTTAACTTGCCTTTTCTCTGACCCTGCTGTGTATTAAAAAAGTCCATAGAGGGCCGGCCCACATGACGGCGAGTGACACTGCCCTCTTAAAAAAAAAAAAAAAGTCCATAGAAAGAGTGGCATATTTCTATAGTCTCCCTAGAAGTCTGCATTATTTGTAGAGGCAAAAATGTGAAAGTATGAAGGATACTGTCTAGAATAATGCCCAGCTCCTAAAACAATGTCTGGTGTGTAACAGATGCTAATAGAATTTAATCAGTGAATGTTCTTCCTTTATTTAAATTTAATATAAACTAAAATTTGATTAAAACTGCAAAAAAACCAAAACCTTTAATCATATACAAGAACAACAAGAAGAAACCCTAAAAATTACTCTACTACACATAACCATTATTAACATTTTGGTTAATGATTTAGTTTTTTCTTCAAGTCAAATCTATTATATAAATGTCTTTACAGATTTGTTGAAAGTAAGTTATTTTTCATATAAAAATTATATTCTTCACCAGCAATCAGGCTGCAAAAAATATGTTCTCAAGAGCATCTGACTTAATAAAATTTATTTTTTTTAAGTTTCTTGAGGAATCACGTCTTCCTACTGACTCTATTGGCTCTAATTTTAAAGATATGTTCTCAGACAGACATTCTGCTATCATCCAGTGTTACCTAAGCAAGGCTTGGCTTCCTGGCTTTCTGATAACCTCCCAGACATTTTTTTTTTTTCCTCAAGATTTTTTTGGGGAGTTGGGGAAGGGGAACAGCCAGGTTGTTGTCCTTCAATCTTAGTTGCAGAGGGAGCAGCTAGCTCAGTTCGAAGTCCAGTTGCCACCTGGACATGGCTATTGAGGTTAAGATGCCATGTTCAATCTTAGCTGAGGGTGGACGCAGCCCATCATCCCATGCGGAAGTCAAACAAGAAACCTTTTTGCTAAGAGGGCACACTCTAACCATTTCGCCATCCAGCCGCCCGATGGCAGCTCAGCTCAAGGTGCTGTGTTCAATCTTAGTTGCAGGTAGGTGTAGCCACCATCCATGCAGGAGTTGAACTGGCAACCTTGTTGTTTGGAGCATGTGCTCTATCAACTGAGTCATCCTGTCACCTGTTGGCAGCTCAACGGCAGCTCAGCTCGGGCGCAGCTCACTGGCCCAAATGGGAATCGAACCAGTGACCCTGCTGCTGAGAGTTCGTGCTCTTAACCAACTGAGCCACTCGGCCAGCCCCCTCAGAATTCTTAAAAGGACAAGAGCTTCAGTGCAGTGTCATATCCTTAGATCTGCTTGTCCCACCTCATGGTAATGGGACCATAAATTGGAAGGTTTCTTAACATGACAATAGTCATCAGCGTAAGATTATAAGAAAGAAGTCAAGTCATAAACGTGGAGGTCTAAAACTTCTCCCCTTCTTTAAGAAATGGACAATATTTCATATATTTCTACAGCCCTAAAAATCTATCCTAGTCCTTGACATATAGTAAACTTTTAATTCACTTAATCTTGCTGTTATAGATGTTCACATTTGTTTATTTTTGGTGCAGTATAAATAGCTAGAAAGCTTGCTGTGTCACTCACTGTCAAGGCATAGTTCATAAGATTAAGATTTGTTGATAAATGAATGCATAGTTCATCAGATTAAAATTTGTTGATAAACAAATACAGACAAGTAAACCAAGGGCCATGATCTTTTAACTACTCCACATCAGACATTTCACTTCAGGTTGATTTGAAGCACATGAAATACTTGGAATACACGAAATATATAGTTATAATATTCAACTTTTAATGAATGAAGTAATTCTTCTAGAATATTTTAAAGACAGTGATTGCTTCTGGAATGGCTCACAACTTCACACACACACACACACACACACACACACACACACACAGGTCCCTAAGGAAAAATATCCTTAACCACAAAAGACCAAGTAGCTTGTTCAAATATTCTGAAATATTAAAAGGGAATTCTATATTAAGCTAAGAAGATTAGTTTTTTACTGATTCATAGGATAATGATAACAAGATAATATGTTTAGTTAAGTACAGCACAAACCAACTTCCATCCTGGATTATAATCAAGCGACAAAAAATAAAGAGAAGGGCAAAGTTACTTGTTCTGTTAGTCCTAAAGTTCGGAATTATTAGAAAAATGAGAGAAAACGAGAAAGGTCAGGTGTAGTTGTCAGGTGATAGAGGTGCTAGGAATGACAAGAGACAGGCAAATTAGGAAATCACAGTACAAAATATTACAATGAAATGACTATTAATTATAAAAGTTAAGTTTGTATTGTTTTTCTTTTAGTACTATCCACTACTCCTTTCTATATGTAATGACCAACGTTATTTGCAGATATGTTAAAATTAATGCCTCCAAAAACTACACCCAAGTTGGTTAGTCTATTTACCTGGTGGAGGCAGCCAGGAGCCATAGGGGGAGTAAAGAGTCAAAGACTATTTATATTCAGAGGCTAGTTGGAAGGAATTCAAGTACCTAAGCATGAGAACAGAAATATAAAATTTATTTAAGGAGTTATAAGCATAAAAGTAGAAGGGAAAAGAGAAAAATTATTCATTATTGGAAGTCTTTTAGAAGGAGGAAAAAGATAAAGAGCATGATAAAAAAATTAATAAATTTTCTTAGGCCTCCCAGAAACAACATTCATAGTTGTTATATAACAATTAACACTATTAAGGCTAAGAAATACCTGGAAAATATCCCTTTTTTCTGTTAAAAAAATACAGCTTGCTAATTATGTATATGTCCATGTTTGAAAGGAACTGATAGTAACTTTTCAAATAAACATCAAATGAGCCCAAAACAAATTACCTGGGTAGCTGCCTCCTTCTAGGGCATCGTAACTGTTGGGCATTGGAGAAGCACTGCTTGTGGTAGAAGAGCTATCAACACCTAAAAGGAAAACCAAAGCATCTATTAAATTTAAAATGATAATGTAACCTACAGCAGCCTTAGGCAATTTTGAAAAAGACTTTTTGCTGACTCTAGTAAAAGAGTAAAATGAAGGATGTTTAAAGACATTTAAAAAAAACACATGTACAAATATAAGAATAGGGGATGAGAGTGGGCAGAATATGGAGCTGATGAGTGAAATAAAATGTAATCAAATACATGTGATGGCATCTTAAGAGAACAGACAGCAAACTACTCAAAATAGTCAAACACACAAATATAAATTTTATATTGATAGAAACGTTAATACAGTTACACTTTAAAAACTGCATCTATCAAATTGTAAGCTATTACATAGGTATTATCAGTATTAGGATATTTTAAGATAATTAAATTTTAGTGACTTCTATAAGAGTACTGCTGTATAAATACTTAAAAGAGAAGTCTATGGCCTGGGTTGCACAACAATCAAAATGATATAATTAGATAGAGGTGGTGGTCGCACAACATTGTGAATGTACTAAATGACACTGAATTGTTCACTTTTAAATGATTAATTTTATATTATGTGAACTTCATGTATTATGTCAAGGTATTTCAATGGGGAAAGAATATTCTTTTCAATAAATGGTGCTGGGACAACTAGATATCCACATAAAGAGGCAAGTTAGACCCCTTCCTTCCACTTTACACTGAAATTAACTCAAAATAGATGACAGACCTACATGTAAGCACTAAAACTATAAAACTCTTAGAATATAGGAGTAAATCTTCATGACCCTAGATTAGGCAACGGATTCTTAGATATAACATCATAGGTACAAGCAACAAAAGAAAAAAATAGGTAAATTGGACTTCATCAAAATTAAAAACTTCTGGCCATTATGGAAATGAAAATCAAAACCACAATGAGAAGATACCACTTCACATTCAGCAGGATGGTTATAGTTAAAAAGACAGCTCACAGCAAGTTTGGGCAAGGATGTGGAGGAACTGGAACTATCATGAGACTGTAAAATGGTGCAGCCACATTGGAAAACAGTCTGACAGTTTCTCAAAATGTGAAACGTAGAGTTACCGTATGACCTAGCAATTCCACTCAAGAGAAATGAAAACATATCACCCCACAAAAAAAGTTGTATATGAATGTTCATAGCAGTATTACTCATAGTAGCCACAAAGTGGAAACAACCCAAATGTACATCAACTTATGAATAAATAAAAAAATGTGATATATGAACACAATGGACTATTACTTGGCAATAAAAAGAAATGATGTAGTGATACATGCCATAGTATGAATGAACCTTGAAAACATTATGGTAAGAGAAAAAAGCCAATCACAAATTCATATTATATGATCAACTTATATGAAATGTCCCAAATAGACAAATCAATAGAGACAAAAAAGTAGATTAGTGGTTATCTGGGGGGTGGGGGATGGGTGTGTGTGTGTGTGTGTGTGTGTGTGTGTGTGTGTGGTGGTAAGAACAAGTGACTGCTAAGGGCCGGCCGAGTGGCGCGGTGGTTAAGCGCTGGTTTGGGAAGCCAGCGGCCCTGGTTCGGGTCCCACATATGAGGGCCAGTGACAGTGCCCTCAAAAAAAAAAAAAAAAAAAGAAGTGACTGCTAAAAAGTATGGAGTTTCTATTTTGGGGTGATGAACTGTTCTGGAATTATACAGTGATGGTTATAGAACTTTGTTAATATAATAAAAATTGCCAAATAGTGCCATTTAAATGAGTGAATTTTATGGTTTGTGAATTATATCCCAATACCCTCTCATAAAAAAATACCATAACATTCTCTCTGATCAAGAAAAACTTTTAAATGTAAATATCAAGAAATAATTATTCTTGAAAAAATTTAGTACAAAGATAAAGATTTACATGTATCAAATTATTTCAAAAAATACTACTAAATTATGCTGCTTAGCTTCTTTCATGTCAAATCAAATATTAATGCTTAAAAAATACTGCTCATTTTAATAATAATGCTATCACTACAAGCTTTAAAGTATTCATTTTATAGAAATAGTTATTCTGATTTATTTATTGAATAATTTCAAACCTGTTAGTTTAAAATTTACTTTCAGAAGAAAAGAAGAAATGCAAATCTCTATTTTGGATTTGTTAAAACATCAAAACAATAATAAAAGTTATAAATCCAGATGAACCACTAAACAAATGGACTCCCATTTTGGTAAAACTTATTGTAATTCTAATTTGGTCACGCCATCACTGCCAACATAAATCAAATTGGTACTTTTTTTTAAAGGTACATTAAGGAACTTAAAAGTTAACACTCTGAACATGCTTCAAAACGCCTTCATTAATTCCCCTACCATCTTACAGAATAAGGTCTAAACACCTTTGTGTTGTCATGAAAGAACTTCATTCAAAATGTGACTTGCACCTGTCCTTTCCACTTCCATCTCTTACCTGTTCCTGTACCATCTTCCCCTTTACCTTATGCTTCAGTCACACCAAACTTCTCACTCTACACCCAATACACCATTTTTTTCTTGTGTTTATGCCCAGTACATGTTGGTCCAATAGCCTAGATTTCCCTTCTCCACGTGGCAAGTTTCAACTCATCCTTTAAATTTCAAATCTTCCGTGAAACCTTTTTGATATATGGTCATGGAAAATAATTTCCTCTCCTATGTAGGACCATTTTCTCAATCCTGAGTTACTGCACTTTGCAAGTTGTATTGTAATCATGTATCTGCTTCCCTAACACATTATAAATATATAAAGGCAGCTAAACTATTGTATTAATCTTTGGAACTATTATACCAAGTAAAATACTGCTTTCAGGTGAACAAACAGCTTTAGTACTTGTCCCCACTCTTAAGCCTTACATAGGCCCAGTTTGCCTCAGTCACTTCACACTATAATTAGTGATAATAAATATTCTGAGAATAAATGGGGGCATGGGTCTGAATGCAGTATTTGGGAAGAATTTTCCCTCATTTTTTTACTGGCTTTATGTTGCACATTGAAAGAAGAAAAGGAGGAGGAAGAAAGGAGGAGCTCAAATCTGAGGAAGTAACAAGAGGGAGAACAGATTATAAGAATAGCTCAGAATCCTTAAAGTTGGGGAAAGGTATCAGGGTGCTGTTAAGCCTTTTTAAAACGACTTAAGCTGTTTTCTCTCTAAAAGCAAGCAATATGGGTCAACGATGAGCAATGCACTTACTAGTACGGCTTAACTTGAAATTAACCAGATAATTTGAAATTTTATTTCCTCGTAACTTGCATAAAACATGGAAAAAGTGTAAGTCAAATTCCATATCTACCACTTATCAGTTGAGAGAAAATGAACAAGACATCTAACAACTCTAAGTCACTTCTTATTTGTAACAATAGATTTTAAAGTAACACGTACTACACAGAGCTACTGTAAGATTAAACAGGTATAACAAGAGACTAGCCAGACTCAGGAAACGTTCTTCATTTTTCTCTCTTCCCTCCCTCTCTCTCCTCAAACAATGCTACAAATGGGGTAAAGAGAACAAGACAAGAACGTTCTGATTGACAAAACCATTTGTTTTTTATCAGACTCCAACCAAACATTCCTTAACATTTATCACTGCTAACACAATTACTTTGGATTTGGAAAAATGGTTTCCTTCTTTTGGTAATGCTATGCTATACTCTCCCTCTCCAATCTTCCTGTTACCTTGGCCTAAGAACTCATTTTTCTCAGCAGATTATTCCAAGAGCCTCAAGTTTCACTATGTTCCAATGCATTCTTCTGTGAGAGATCTTTCTAAAATGCAGTTGTGGCTATTTTACATTCCCATGTAAATTCCTTCAGTGAGTCCTTGCTACCTTCAAGGTAAAATCCAAACACTTTAACCTACTGAAATACAGTAAGCTCTCAATACCGTTGATAGCTTCTGTGACGTTAAGTCCAACAACCTATAATGAAATCAATTTGGCCATAGGCTCACTGATATAAAGTAGTTCAGTTCCTACGCCATCTCATCAATATAACAAAACGATGTTATTTGAGGACCTGTTGTACAAGGCTCTTCAAGATCTTGCCCAGCCATCCTACCCAACCTCAATCAGTTCTTCTGTCCACTGTCCTTTGCAGACTGTAGGTCCCAAATTCACCACAGTTTCCCAAATATGCCACTTTCTCTCATGCTTCTTGCTTTGTTTTGAAAAGAATCTCTGCCTCTCCCCAGAATCCTCACCTGCCTAATTCCAACTTCTCCTTTTAGATTCAGCTGGGTACCCACTGGAGAATCCTCCATCATCCCACCCTACATCTGGTTCCAGATTCTCCTCTGTATTCCTATAAAACACTATGATTAACGTAGGACTTATAGTAATTTTGTTCTATATTCCAAACTAGACTGTGAGCTTCTTGGGTTTTTAATGAAGCTTACAAATGGGTCATTATCAAATCATCTGTTTATAAATTGGTTGTTCGGAACTCAGAATATAATTTTTCAGAGAAATAACGAAATAACTGGTACTTATTATACCAAGTTAGTTTACAGACATTATAAAACCCATAATCCATATTACTGATAAAATACTAAACATCTGCAACAGGCTAGAAAACATAAAGCACATGCAAATATTCAGACTTTCAGTTAACTAGATTTGGGGCTAGCCTAAACATCCAATCACCATTTGAACACTTTTTCTATTGAAAGTACCTTCTAAATTCTAACTTTAAACACTAGTTTAAATCCCCTCCCTTTAAACACACCAAATGCCCTCCCACTACAGCCCCCAATACTCTGCCCCATCTAATTGTACAGAAAGATGGAGCTTCCAGCTATAGCAACCTTATATACAGAGTGCTCGCAAGCCGGATGCTCAGGTAACAGGTACCACCTATAAATGCACTACTATATTTTCTTCCTAATGTATAAGAATACCAAAACCCCTCAAGCTAATACTTTTCTTGATGGCATGGATACCCTTTTATATCCTTCACAGACCCAGGCCATGTATTAAATTTATAAAATTTAAGAAATATATTAAATATGTATTGAGTTCAATTAAAAGATATTTACTTAATAAAATAGAACATTAACTAAAGGGAAAGATAGGTTTGAACCCTTTTAATGATTCTCTTGGGGGTTGGGGGAAAAAGGAAGATATTGGTCAAATAGTATAATCTTCCAGTTATAAGATGAATAAGTTTGGGGGAATCTAATGTACAGTATGGTGCTATACTTAATAATACTGTATTATTTATTTCAATTGAAAAAAAGAACTCTCTTTGGAAGTTGGAGCCAAGCAGGCCAATATTGTCTTATTATCAATAGGAATGAAACTGACTTGTTTGGAATCAAACTATATTTACCTTTAAACATATCCAAACAAACCATAAACATATCATTATCTCTGATGTAGCGCCTGGCACTGAATAATTACTATTAGCCTGTGTGAAAATCAAGCAAAACTAACTAGCATCTTAAAACTCATTATGAAAAATCAAAAAAGTGTTTTTTCCAACATCACAAAATGTAGCATCAAGCTATCTCATTACCAGAACTTCCTACTGCCAGGCCTCTTCCCAACCTAAAAAGTCCCTAGAGGAAAGGTGATTGGGAATATGAGCAGGTGACAGAACATCAGCAGTTCCAGAGGCCAGGGCTGATCACAGCCTGGAGTCTGAAATTAGATTTTGCCCCACCCCCTTTTTATTCACTTCTCACTTTTTCTTACTGCTTATTCCCTTTCCCATTTTTTCAAGTCAGTACTCATTACTAATACAAGTATAATAGTACTTGTCTGCATTACTGTACCTAAAACTAATGAAAGTTCCTCTACTCTAGCACTAATCAAAGGAATGAATACTTGTGACTTTATAAACTCAAAAAAGGAGAGAAGAATTTAAGATAAAGCCAGTATGGAAACCTGACAGCATGTTACTTGTCAAGCTTTCTTTAATTTTAAGTTTATTTTCTAGCAATTCTGAACCTTTAGAAGCTTCCAACAAAACACAAGACTGTCCCTAGTATGAAATCCTATTTTAGCTCTCAAGTATGAATTTATGAGAAAAGTTTAAAAAGGAAGCCTATTTATAGCATGTAATTTTAAAAAATCTCACTAGATGACTTAATGTAAAATTGGAACTGAAATCAAATAGTTTTATTTTAAAACTAAAAGTTTAAAACAAATATTCCTGTACTTCACTGCTGATAGACTTTGTCAAGGAAACCATGAGCTTTAACAAATGAAAAGATACAAAACATACAATAAGCACAATTCGGACCGAATAATATATACATTAAATAATAATAATAATTCATGGCCTGAGAGAAATGACCCACCAGCAGCAATGACCACACACTACAATCACATCTTGGCTTCTAAAACACCCTTCTCTATTCAGGGAACCAGGACTTCTTAAAGAAACGCCCCATTTCAGGGCTGCAGCAAATATAAGTACAAGATGAGTTCGGAAGATCTTATTGAGGCCTTAAAGTACTCAAAGTAAGTACGTAAAGATTCACAGGAACATTTTAAAAAGACACTTTAGGGCCGGCCGAGTGGTGCGGTGGTTAAGCGCTGGCCTTGGAAGCCAGCGCCCCGGTTCGGTCCCACATGAGGGCCAGTGACACTGCCCTCAAAAAAAAAAAAAAAAAAAAGACACTTTAAAGGAAGTGCCACTAGCCATGTCTAGGACAAGCTGCTATCAAAATAACTAGTGACAGTAATGGATTATAAAGCATTGTATAAAATAAGAATCACAAGTCAACATGTATCCAAAGATAATAAGGGAAAAGGAAATGCACCCCTTTATAATGAAACCTCAACTCTAAATATTGAAGAAATACTGGAATTAGAAAATCATCAATGAATGCTAAAACTAATGTTTAGCATTCATTTAATAAAGAACGGGACACTGACATAGTATCAAAGAATCGTCCTCGCAAATTACTTAGTAATTTTAAGGGTGAAAGGTAGGACAAGTTGAGAACTCTGGCAGACACTATCTTATCAAATGATCGAAGTTAACATTATCAATATGGGAACAAATTGCACACACTTACATGTGCCTCAGAATGCAATGGTAACACATTACATCAGCGGTAATCCTGCCCAAAATGCATGACTTAATTCTAATCACAAGGATACATCAAATAAACCCAAACTGAGGGACACTGTACAAAATAACCTGCCTATTTTTTCAAAAGTGTCAAAGAGAAGAAAGAGAAAGAAAGGTTAAGTGACTATTCCCTTACAGTCTAAATAGAAACGACAACTGAATTCAACACAATTAAATTCTTTGGATCCTGGGTCATGAAAACAGCTATAAATGATCTTACTGAGGTTAATTATTGAGATTTGACTACAGACTGTGTAGCACAGTGTCCAACTTCCTGATAACTGTATTGTGTTTATGTTACATAAGACATTGTCTTTATAATTAGGAAATACGTACTGAAGTATTCAGGGGCAAAGGTTCATGATGTCTCCAACTTACTTTCAAATGATGTAGGAAAAAAATACACAATTATAAAGTAAGTGGGGCAAAAATGGTCTATCTAGGTAAAATGTATCCGGGAGTTTCTCTTACTCTTTTTATGACTTTTCTATAACATTGAAATTGTATAAGATAAAAAAATTACAAAAAATTGAGAAAGACAGATGGGTATTTACATATTTAGAATAAGAAAAATTACTCCTCCTCTGGAAATCTCTATTTTCACCACCACCCCCAATCACACATAAGAATTTGAAAATTTTACAAATGCACAAGAAATAGAAACTTTTAGTTAAATGGATTGTTTATAGAGCAAATCTTTTCACTCAATAATAAAGATAGCAAGAGAATCATGGTCATATATAATGATCTGAAAAGATCATTAACTTATAAGTTTAGTCTTAAACTGTTAGAATTAATGGAGGAACTGAACTGCTTAATGTTCAGCAGTGCTCTACTAAAAGCAAAAAAGATATTAAAAAGGCTGCAACACACAATCCTATGAACAATTTCTTCAACTAGCAAGATGTGAACTACTACTGCATGAAGCAGGAAAATAACCACAAATTTTGAGCTTCCTAAGTATATAGTAAGTGCCAAAAGAACCTCAGAGAAAGATCCTATTTCTCCATCACTATTATAAAACCCAAATGGTTCATTTTCATTAGACTAAAGTAGCATGCAAAGCAGAAAATAAAACATTATTCCTGAAAGGATGTTGTTAGAGCAATCATCAGCCAAAAGCTTCAGTCAGTACTCATTCTTTAGCATGGCATGGGAGGAAATGCATTTCTGAAAGAAGAAAGCACTCTATCATCATGAAAGATGTACTGTTACTTAATGAAATGATAAAGATGTCCAAAGGAAGAAAAACAAAACAAGTAAGCCAAACACCTCATTTCAAATGACCCCCACCTTCTATAACCCAAACCAAACAAGTTCATTGAGCTAAATCTGCAAAGATATGTTTTTTAAAAGGCTAATAGGACTTTGGACATAAAAAACAAACAAACAAACAAAAAAAAACTTGAGTAGGGAAAGATCAAGAACTGGTGTAAAGCTAAAGCAGACCTGCTTCCTCATCCTCCTCCTCCTCTTCCTCATCATCGGAAGTTGATGACGAGGGAGTTGGTGCGGAGCTAGCTTGATTATTAACATAGTCACCATACTGCATGCCTGTAAAGTGGAAAGCACAAACACGAGAGTCAAACCAACAGGAAAGATGAGAAATAAAATTTGACATTGCATTAAAAGTGAGAAAGAACTCTGACATTACATAGAGCATCCCAGCATGCATATTAATATTAGCAAATTTATTATCAAAACTGGAACCGTTAGAAAAATCTCTGCAGCGCAGTTTAGTAAAAATGGCTTTAATATGAACTAACTGATTTAAGTGTGAAAAAAGTACCATGTATTACACTGACACTATTTAGGAAACTACAGTGGTGTTTTCTGAAAATCTTACTGGGCTCTATACACATTTACCTTCCTTAACCTTAGGGCCCTTACGTTATACTTCCTTTGGGACTGTGCACTCTTGGTGAGCAGTGATCATTTCTACTGAAATGAATTTACACAGCATACAACACACAGAGAGACTTGATACCTTCCCTCTGCTAATGCTACCTTGACGATAACTCAGTTCTCATAATGGAAAAAGAATGACAGTTAAAGAAAAGAACTATATTCAGCATAGTTCTCTGTTCACATAGTAGATGTTCAAAATAAGGGTTTATAAGCTATGGCTCTACAAGTGCGACAATAACAGAAAAGTGAAGTTTGTGAGATGGTAGATCATCTCAGCTTCAGCCTATTGCCTGCATGTAGGTCTGAGGTAGGTGAATAAGGCTGCTCCTCTGTGAAACACACCAAGACAGGGCTGATTCTGTAGAGAAGACACAGCAGCTGGTAACTGTATAATACTTCCCTTTAAAAATTTTGATTGGGTATTTTAATTATTTAATTAATCTGGTAAAATCAAGCCAAAAAATTAACACATCCACAGAAGTTTTAATAGGGAAAATAATCTTAATTAAAAATAAAAACACTTTGGGCCGGCCGAGTGGCGCGGTGGTTAAACACTGGCTTGGGAAGCCAGCAGCCCCGGTTCGGGTCTCATATGTGAGGGCCAGTGACACTGCCCTCAAAATAAATAAATAAATAAATAAATAAATAAACTTTATAAATAAGAATAAATCTCCTGTAAGGAAAATATTATAGCTCAGCTTGAAAAAAAAAACACCCAGAAACATAGTGTGAATTTTCAAGAACATTTCACAATATTGGAAGCACAATGAAGCCCAGTCTCAACAAAAATCACATGGCAGTCCCCTGATGCCCTCTCCATTGTTTTTTCAGCTGACCTTTTAAATTAGCATGGATAAACATAACTCATGTCTACAGTACGAAAAAAGCTATTAAAGAGTAAAATTTGAGCTTAGAAGGGTACATGAGTGAAGCTGTGATCTCCTCGCGATGACTAAAAAAGTCATGGAAAAATTTCTAGCTTTACTGAAACATCTTCTACATATACACAAAATAGTGGTTAAGACAAATTCATCTGAGAAAATAGAAATCAATTTAAATAAGCTCAGACAATACAAGAAATAAACAGTACCTTGAAAGACCAAATTCAGAGGTGCATGTTCCTCCAACAAAAACCAAGTTAAAATCAAAATTTGACTAATATTAGACCTTAGGCTAAATATACTAATAAGTTTACAATTAAATATAAGTTAACAGTAAAAAGATTTTATAGAGAAGAAATTTTTCAATTTAAGGACTTCCTTAAAAATGAAGTACTTTCTCAAAATGGAATTAGCATTGCACTTCAACAAGCACACATATGTGTATGCATACAGTTAAGAAGAACCAAGAGAAAGAAGAAACAGAAAGAAATCCCAGGTACTGTGCTGAGCTAAGACCTGCCAATAAGCACAGGGTAAAAATCAGAGGAGAATCCATTCTTTTCATGAATGAATGAATATGCAAGTTGTTGACTCTGTAACAATCAAAAAAGGCAAAGTACAGGTACACCATATGTATTATAAGATAAATATTTTCCTTCCTTTCTCCAGATTTACTGAATAAAAATACATGTGTTTCACTTATTAGAAAAATATTCCATAGTTAACTGGAAGCAAATGAGATGGCTATACAATGATAAAAATACTTATAGAACTACCTAATATACTGGAACAAATCTATGACTAAGACCGAATCGAGTAATATTATTTATTATCCTACAGCTGTCAATGTACTATATTAACAGAATGTTACACAACATACTCAAAATTTTACTTTCCTGAAAAACGATGCAATCCTTTTTGAGAAGTGCTAGAAATGAACAGTGTCAAGATTTAAGCCCTGCCCTAAATGTGACTCTTGATATACTCAGAATTTAGCCTTTCTTTGCTTGTTCAAGTAAACTTTGTTAAAAGCTGGGGAATATTAATGGCACAAGAATATGACATTTTTAGTTAATCTGCAGAGGAATGGTAAGAGGTCCAGAGTCACAATCAATCCATATTTAAGTGGCCTGCTCTAGACTGGGTCCAGTACAAATGAAAACAAATGAACAGTATGGTCAGAAAGAGGTTGACAGCCAAATTATCAGCTCTACCGTTTGCAAACGGTTATGAAAGCTTCCTGAGAGCCTTTACTCAGCCCGTCTTTTAAGAGCCAGAACCTATGTAGGTGGTAGACTGTGGTGGTAGATTATGACATGTCCTCCCGAGCTCAGCGTGAAGCCCACTGTAAAAATGTATGTACATGGAGTACCTTCCACCCAACTGCAACCACCACCACCCAATGGGAAGGGACTGCTATATCCTAACTTATTGTCTCTTAATCAGAGCTTCCAAGGTAAGACTCTAGTAGGCCAAGAGGCCAGAAACACTTCATAGGTAGAATCCAATGTTATGAAAAGTTCTGTAATTAACAGGGACCCAATATTTTTTAAAAAGACTCGGTTTAAACTACCCATTATTTAAGTACCTTCAGGCAAAACTCTCCAAGAGACCATATCCTCTGTGCTGCTTAACAAAAGGCATCTCCCATGTTCCCTAAATACAGCTACCTTGGGAATAAATAAAGCTAGTTTTAAGAGAACAAACCTCTTGTGGAGATTAGCTTTTTTAAATTCAAGAATTCAGACTTTTGACTAACTGTTGTCTTTCCTAAGCTGGTCTTCAACAATCCATTTCCACAGTACTTGCTTTCCTAAAACTTATGCACCTAAGAAAGCGCCTGTGTTAAAAACAGCCTTTCATTCACTTTACAAAGAAAACACATACCCTTAATTCATCCTAAATCTTATTATAACACATGGCCCTGAGGTATAAAAATCTCTCAGGTGCTAAAGGGCAACTTTCCCCCTTCTTTAAATGATTAATCAAGGCACCCTAACATCTATAGACTTTCTTTTACCTTGCCATATGTTTCAGTTAAGCATGAAACATGTTAGAAACAGGGTTGGGTCTCACTGGAATATTCTTAATTCAGAAATCCTGAAAAGTAGGGTGGTGGGGATAATGATGTATTACTAATTATTAATAATACTGCATGTATGTGATCCCCAATCACTACTGTCAAAAAACCCACTGCTTTTGAAAGAGTCCCATGAGAACAAAGCAAAAACATTAAGAAATACTGACTAGACAAGAATTAGGACATTGTGGATAAAGATGGAGACTCGTGGTTCAATTCTAGGTTCTATTTACTATTTTTCCTGTTCTTCATTTGCATCATCTGTAAATAGGATAATAACTACCTCATATACTTGTTTCAGGACTAAATTAATTAATATACATATTTCATAGCTTAGAATGGTGCCTGAAATATACTAACTACTATATAAGTATTAGCTATTATTTTAAAACATATCATTGTATATATTTAATTTAAAACATTTTTTTTCAGCTATTGTTATAGGGCAAATCATTAGTTAGAAACAAACAAACAAAAAAACCTTTCACCAACCTGAGTAGTGTTCTTAGAAACAGTAACTCTTTTAAAAATAAGTAGAATGTTTTCTGGGACCACTAATTTTTTTCAAGAGACACTGGATAACACTCATAGATAAATAGTCTACATTACTTCTTTCAGAGTCAATATGAGATGCTCGATAAAGTACTTTACAGCCTATTTTATCATAACGTATTTATAAAGATTATCATTTCTCACCTTATATTTTATACAATATTACCTCCTTGTAAAAAAAAAAAATTACTAGCAGGTGAACCTATGTACTTAGTAGTGTATGCTTTTCTTTTTTGTTTTTAATAAATGGGAACATTTCTTTTTATCATGATGTCTGGTGAAATTAACAGAGTTATTTCTGATTTTTATACTTGATTCCTATATAAATATTTTTTAAAAGTCAAATGCCAGAGTTTGATATACACAATACATATATTTACCACAAAAAATACAATGCTTTGCAAGATGAATCATTACTTCATAAATAGCATAATATTAGGTACTACTTATTTCAAATTTGGTAATGAGAAATAGTGCATTGATTCACCACCTAGTTTTTTATAACCTACTATAAAAAAAAAAGGAAAAGTTAATAACATTAGATCTTTGACATTTAAATTGGACTGAATTTAGTAATCTGGCTTAAAAGTTATATGCTGCAATTTACTTCTCAGTAGAGTTAATGATATCCCTTAAAATTCTAGGAATACATTTCCTTAAGTCAAAAAAATTATATCAGCCTTTCTGACAAAGAATTAAATTTGTCTCACTGGTTTGAAAATGAGGACGGCCTTTACCAATTGGGTTATATAGAGACATCATCCATAAAATAAATGGCCTACATCACAGCTTGAAGTTTTGATAAAAATACATTGAAAGAATGTGATAAGAGATTGGCAATGGTATAATGGAATTCACAATATTTTAAATAATTGCTGATTCAATAAAACGAGCACTGGGTTTGGAGGCAGGAGATCTGCGTTGGGTCTCGCTTCCACCTTGGGAGCCTGTATGTCTTTAAGTAAGACACCTACCTCTCTAAACTGAAATTTCCTCATCTGTAAAAGGAAAATGAAATATGATATGCCTGCTTCACATAATGACAAAGTGAGAGATAAAAGTGAAAGATATTTCAAAATTGTAAACTACTACATTAAAGTAATAATAATGACATCAACCATCTGGAAAATAAAATCTAACAAACAGTAATGAAAATTTCTGACATGTTAACTCAGAAGGTTAGAAATAACATTGTTTAATAAAACCCTGCAAATACCATTCTTATCTACTTTATATGAACAAAGTTTCTCAGAAATTATATGTATGAAAATAAAAACTATGAATGAAATTTAGTTCAGTTTATCTTATTCTAACAATGAATCATGTGCAACTCAGTTACACGAAACTGTAGTGGGGAGGAGAGGCATTCATCTCTCTGAAATACGTATTTTCAATAAAAATGTACTTTCCATAAAAAAATACCAGAAGTCAGGCCGGCTGAGTGGCTCAGTTGGTTAAGAGCTTGCTCAAAAGTGGGAGCTCTGAGCAACAGGGTAGCCGATTCGATTCCCAGCCTGAGCCAAGCTGCAGCTGACCTGCCAACAGGTGGTGGCAGGATGGCTCAACCAAAATAAAAAAATAAAAAAATTTAGAAACCCAAAAGTCATGATGTTTATGTTGTTCTGACCAACTATATATCAATACTAATTGTATTGATTACTTAATCCAGAAGAAAAAATGTTAATGCTTAGACTTATAGTCACAGACAAAAAAAGAATTTTAAAATATCAACTTATATAATTGCGAAGGAGAAGTACGATAAAAGAGTGCTAAAAGACTTCCTAGCTCAAGAATATATTATTACATTCAGGGGATGGGGCATGACATTAAGGAGAAAAAGGAAAAATGTAAACTTTCCAACTGTTAAAGAAGGGCTCATTTGGGTATTTTTTTTAAAAGGAGAATGGTAGGTATCATTCCAGTGGATCCAAAGAAAAATGTAATTTTTTTGTTTTAAGTCAATATATGTTAATATGTTGAAAATTATATAACTGCAACTATTGAAACTTTTAGTGAAAAATTTTAGATGTCAATCTGAAAAATGTTTAAGTAGTTATAGAATTTATCAAAAACATTTCTGGGAGATTTGCAAGCAAAAATGTGAAGCCCTCCTCTAAAAACCATAAAAATGCTGAGTCCTTGAGAGAATAACTAAACAAGGATGTCTTTGAAGGTGAGCCAAAAAGATTTACCTCTTTTAAGTAGTAACATTTTAGTAGTCACATCAGACCCACAGCATACCCTATGCAGGCTATACACGGCACCACGGCAAGAGGCACCGTTCACACAAACTACAACTTGCACAGCATACAGCGTAGCCCTAACTCAAACATTTAGGTGTGTGCCCCACATCTATCCAAAAGCAAAGAGGCCACAAAGAAGCCAAACCCCTACTTTAGAAAAAGGAATAATAAAAGCTACAATTCAAATGTCTCCAGTATAGTCTTTTTAGTTACTTATTCAAGCAGCTTATGTTAGTTAGGTAAATCAAGAGTTTGTTAACAGCCAATGACAAAAAACTCAGCCTCATTTTATAGAAACAGCACAAGACAGAAAGGCCTAAATTAAAAAATCTTTCACTCTGCTACTTACTAATTTATAATTTGGTCAGGTTACCTAATTTTTGTGAATCTCATTTTTCTCCGATATAAACAGGAATAATATCTACATCATAGGATTGATATGGGGATAAGATAAAATAATTAATATAAAGTATCTAAGCACATTGTGAGTGCTCAATAAATGGTAGCTCCTTCTCTTTTCAAATCTGTCTTTTTAGTAAGGAAAAAAAGAAAACAATTATGATTACTGAGTGAGAAAGTGGTTTACAAAATGATAGGTGACAACATGGTATTTAAAGTAAAGTGGTCAAAAAGAAAAATATGATAGGAAAAAAGAAATTAGCAGAGGCACTGTATAGGGTTAAAACAAGCAAGATGTTATAAAAAAATGGAAGAAGTCATCAACACAGAGGAAAGATACAAAAAGGCACTGCTTATTCAGTTAGGGCTCCAACCTACCCTTACTCATGACAAGCAAAACTCTCCTACCAGCCCTTCCCTCTGGAGGCAAACACTTATAACTAGGTGCTAGTCCCAAATATACCCACTGGCTGGTTGGGAATCAATGGACACTCCTTGATACTGCAGTTGGTTTTCCTATAAATCCAAATAAGAACATTTATAATGTATAATCTGATCAAATTATAGAAGGGCTTCTGCTGATCACATAAACACTCAACAGGTAACAGGCAGCGAAATGAGCCTATGGATTCATGATGCTTTTTCCAAGTTCCAGAACATAAGAGAGAGAGAATTCTTCAGATTCAAGGTCACGTTGTCATCACATAGTGAGTAGTCCCTACAAATATTAGTAACGGTTTTGCTCTGGAAATACAAAGTATAGAGTTCTCAAAAACAGTTCTCTCTCATCAAATGAAAAATTCAGTATACTAATCTGCAACATGGAGAGATTTGAAATTTTAGTTAGATAGAAAATAACCATGAATACTGCCCGCCAAAATGACAATGTGGGAAATGAGGGTCAAAACAACACATTTTAGTTGCATGTCACTTATTTACCACAATGAGAATATTAACAAGCAAACAAGTTAACCGTATTGTTTGTCAATGATGTGAATATGGTTCACAATTTCATTCCCCAAACAGGGTTACTTTCCATTAATAATGACAAGCACAGAAATCATCACATAGGATATGGTGATATACTAAATAAGGGAATCTTGAGTACTTCATCCTAAAAGAACCTATAATCTTCAAAAAATAGGAAATAAATGTTCCATAACAGAGGGATGGATTAATAAATTATAATACACTGACACAATGAATTATTAGTCAGGAAAATGACTATAAAGACTATGTAGATAGATGAAGAACTGTGAATAATTTAATAAAGGTAAAAGCAAAATACAAAATAGTACTTAAACTATGCTTGCAATTATGTAAAATATAAACTCGTAATTAGAGACTGGAAGTTAATATATAAAAAAGAAAATAGTTGTGCTTGAATTGAGATTATAAGTGACTTTTTCATATTTTCTAAAAATTATGGTTATACAGTTTGACTTCTGACACTCACAATTTGGATCCGTATGTGTGTATATGTGTACTACACGCATGGTGCAATGGAGTTCTCCAGTACCTGTCTGCTGTGACAGCTCTGAGGGCTGGGCAGCTGAGGCCACAGGCTCAACCAGGTGATTTGCAGTGGGAGGGGTTCTTGCTGACGAGGATCCTGACTCAACAGTGGATACCACTGGGCTGGACTCGGGGGGCTGACCAGTTCGCATCACAGGACAGGATAAGGAATCTGCAACTGAAGACAAGAAGCTACCTCACCCACAGAAATACACTTGAAATATATTAAATACTGACAGCTTATTTGAAGTTCTTGTAGAAACTTCAGTAGCAACACATTTACCTAGTAATCTATATCTAGAAAATAAGGTGGTCCAAAAAACCTATTTCAAAACAACTGAAAACTTACCAAAGTTTCAATAATCTTTAATAGAAAATGTCCTAAAACATTTCACAAGCTTCCTTACCTTCTTAAAATAAACCCCAAACAGATTTTCTTTACTGATACTCCCTATTATTAATTACTATTCTATGCAATGGTACCTCAGATAAGATTAATAGAGGTTATTTGCTTCTACCCTAACGTGATTCGTGAACTCCACGTGTGTTCCCAGTTATCAGCTCAGATCTCATCTTGTATTGTAAACTGCACCAATGTAGTGTAAACACTTCTGCTGTTTCTAATCAGACGCCATAGTTCACATCAAATGAAGTAAGGGCCTGATGGCAGCACTAGGCTGGGCTTCTGGAATAAAGTACATGTGCTTCACAGGAGGCCTTTGTGATAGCTCCAACTGCCTGACTTAGAGGGTGATCTGCAGCCACCACGAGATTACTGAAAAATCTATGCAGCAACCTAAGTAAGTGTCCACCGATGGATGAATGGAGAAAATATGGTACACATACACAATGTGGGTGTATATGTGTAAACATACAATAGATGAATGGATAACGAAAATGTGGTGTGGATACACACCCAGAGGAATATTATTCAGCCATAAAAAAGGAAATCCTGCTACATGCAACAACATGGATGGACCTTAAAGGTGTTAACGCTGAGTGAGGTATGTCAGACGGAGAAAGACAAGTAGTTTTTTTTTTTTTTTTTTTTTTTTTTTTTTTTTTTTTTGAGGGCAGTGTCACTGGCCCTCATATGTGGGACCGAACCGGGGCCGCTGGCTTCCGAGGCCAGCGCTTAACCACCGCGCCACTCGGCCGGCCCTGAGAAAGACAAGTAGTATGTGATCTAACTTATACGCGGAATCTAAAAAAGCTGAACTCATACAAACAGAGAGCAGACTGGGCTGCCAGGGACTGGCGGGGGGAGAAACGTGGCAATGTCAGTGAAAGGGTACAAACTGATAAGATGAATAAGTTCTTGGGATCTAATGTACAGCATGGTTGACTATACTCAACAAAACTGTATTATATATTTAAAAGTTGCTAAGAGAATACGTCTTAAATATTCTATCACACACACAGAAAAGGTGATGGACGTTATCAACTGACTGTGGTAATCATTTTATTACATATTTGTATCATATTATCATTGTACATCTTAAACTTATGCAACATTATATGTCCATTATATCCCAAACCAGGGGTAAAAACCTAAGGCAAAAGACTAGTAGTGAGCAGTGAATAGTATATACTGAACATATATACATATATATATATATATATATATATATATATAGGCATGTCTGTACGTACAGACGTGTGTGTGCGCACACGCATAACTTAGATCTAAGACTGAAGCAAATGTAGAAATACAGTGACAAAAGAAAATGTGTCCCCATAGTGTACAAATGATATAAACATGGGGAACGGGGAAAGGAGGTGGAAGGTAGTCTAAATAGGCTGATTGCTTCATCATTTTTAGGAAGGATGTCATTGTGGGAGACTAAAAACACAGTCATGTTATTTTGTTGTTCCTTAAGAAATGGATTCTATTTTCCCACCCCCAAATTTGGGGCTAACCTTGGCTGGCTTTAATCAACAGAATGTGGCAGAAGTAATGGTGTGCAGGTCCCATGCCTTAGGTCTCAAGAGAAGCCTTGCAGCTTATGCCTTTCCACTCTGCAATGGTGGCAACATCATGTAAGGTAGTTTAGTTGAGTGGAAGTCAACCTCGGTGCCCGTCAACAGTCTGCACCAATTGCCAGACGTGTGAAGGAAGCCCCAGCAGATTGCAGCTCAGGTGCTGAACGTCAGGGAAAACTTCTCCACGCTTCATGACTAATAAGCCAGATGTACCTAGAGTAGGCTGGCCAAGCACCATATATCTCTGCCTCACGATACTTAAATAGTAAGAACTTTACATGCTTTTATGTTTATTTGGATAATGTTTGCTTCCCCACATAGGTTTGCAAACTTCATGAGGATAAGGATCGAGTATTTTTACTCACTATTTCATCTCCCAGCATTAAAACAGTGCCTGTCATAGTTGACTTTCAAATATGCGTCAAATGAATGGAGAAAAGTTCTACACACATTAAGGACCATAGAAGCATGCCAGCCAAAAAGAAAGGGCCCCTTTCACAGAGAATTTGATAGAAGAAATAACATATAAAACTGGCATTATGAAAAATGAACACCTGTATTTTTATATGGGATGTTTAGAGACAGAACTCATGATTCAAGAATAAACCAATTGTCTTTTTTCCCCCCCTTGTATTAAGGTAGTTCCCTAGTTCATTCTTGTAGCTCCTTAGTAACTGTGCACAAAACTCGTTCAGAACTCAAAAGATTAAATAATTGTCAGCTAACAGCACCACACCCATTCAAGTAGGTCAAGCTAGAAAATTTAAAAGGCATCTTTTATTTTTCCTTTTGGTTCGTAAACTATCTCAACAAATCCTTGAAATCATCTTTGCCTGCTGACTTATGTCTAAACAAGTTCCAGCCCAAGTCACCATCCTGCATGTAGATAATTGTAGTAAGTCCTTCCTAGCGTGTCTACCTGCCTCCAAGTTCTCCCTCCTCTGGTCTACCACACTCCTCACAGAAGAAAACTCTGAAACATAAACCACATAATGTCACCCCTTGCTTAAAAACTTCTGATGGCTGGCTGCTGGACCACATAAGACCAAGCTTGTTTTTCTGTCATCGATTCCTCTCACCTTTCTAATAGTATAGATAGCCCAGTACAACCTAGGAAATTGATACACAGGAAAAGGGATACCTGATACAGCTAAGAGCTGAAGGAAGTGATCTCATCTTATGAGTTTAGAGGAATCCATGTAGAAAAATTTACAACTGGGAGGTACAAAGTTGAGAAAAGATAAGGTTCAAGAGTAGCTTTGGAAAAACTGAAGGAGTGTGAGTGTGAGGGAGTTAAATTATGTTATCCCATCTCGCACTCTACAACCTCACATGCTTCCAAAGCGTCTCTGTACTGTACTATTTATAGCTCCAATGGAGTTTTCTACTTCATTTCTAACTTCTATTTCTTTATCCAGATAATCCTCTCCTACAGGGTATTTATTTTGCTTTTCCTCAGGCACATCACCACCCTAAAATTATAGATATTATACTGACTTATCAGTGACTATATGTGTCACTTATGTTGTGGATTTTTATACAAGGGTTATATAAATGTTTGTTATTATTATTTTTATATAAGTAGCTTTTTAAATGCTTCTTGATTTATAAAATTGTACATAGTAAAAGAGCAGTAATCAGACAGTGTTATTGTATAATATGCCATCAAGATGTGATCCTTATTAAGCAAGAAAATAGTAAAAATAATTTTAATATTTTTTCTGACAAAATTCTAGATCTTGGCAACAAGGTTTATCTTGCTAATTTTTAAAATTATGTGCTTTTCAAAACAAAGGGTAGTAAAAACTTTAAGAAAATGACTTTAAATTAATCTAGCATTTCAATACCCATCTTGCTATCAAAGATGGGTACCTTTATATCCCCAAAGTCACACACTCAACCAACTTCACCTCAAACTAAAAAAGAGTAAAATGTTTTACTGTACTTCAAAATGAAACCAGTATAATCATGCAATGAGAAATGCAACCATTTTGTCCATTACTCAAAGGGTAAATTTCGCACAAAACTATTTTTAATACCCAAGATTCTCATTTTAATATGACAATATAATTTAAGAGTTCCAAAGCAATTAAGTTGCCTGTCTTCCCAGAAAATTAAAAATCAATATTCCCATGGTTCCCAAACCTTGTAGTTAGGTATCCAAGAAGCCCCTGCAACTAACTCACAGGGTTCCAAGGGACATTTTACATTTTCAAGAGAAACAGAGGGACATCTGTCAAACAAACACCTTATGAACTATTATTACTAAGTTGTCTGGGGTACTGTGAAAAAACATTGAGATACATCAACTGAGAAAGTTTGGGAACTTCTGTAACATTTAATTTTAACGAGGATAACTTTCCTCATCTGTAAAACAAAAGGACTACAGCAGAATTTGCATCTGTTATCAGGTATCCCTTGGGATCAAGTCAGAAATACAGACTCCAAGACCACCTGGAGATTCTGGTCTAGCTCGGTAAGCTGGGGCTGAAGATCAGTCTGTGCAAGGGATTCTGGGGCCGACCAGGGTTAGGAACTGGACTTAGACGAGACTCAGTCAACTTCATGTTTACAGGCAGAACTTACCTTGTTCACCTATAAACAAACATGCAAAGAACGGAGGAGGGACAAGACAAGAGATGCTGAGGAGATCGGGATCCGCTGGATCCACCTAGACTTGCTGCTTCATGAGAAAAACATCCCCTTCTTTGTTTAAACCACTATTCACTGCTTGAAGCCTAAAGTGTTCTACATGACATAGCAATGAAAAGAATGGATGGTCTCAAATGTACAGTTCAGATCTAATATTCTAAAGTTCTAATTTTAAACAACCTAATTGTCCAGGGAAGGATACTTTTCTCTTGTCATGCAGCAGCCTACCCGTCTGCCCCCATGCACCATTCCCATAAAGAGTGGAGCATCTATAAAGACAGATCCTTTTAGGGACACTGCTTTAACATTATGCCTACTCTGCTTGTATCCCTGTTTGGCCCCACAAGATGGCTGGTTAGTCAATGACAGGTAAGATTCCTCAAGGGAGGAACAACCTAAGACATATACAGTCATGTGGGTGCCATACAGAGAAATCAAGGAGTTGATGAGAGTAGGCACAGACCCCCCCAACTTGGAGGTGACAGCCAGCTTATGGACTTAATGATGTGTGATAACATCTGTCCTCCGTGTAATCCTATCAGTGAGTTTCGGCTTAAGAGGTTTCTGTCTCCACAGGGAGGTGCATGTAAGCACATAATGGGACTTTGGGTAATGGCAGCCTGCAGGCATGGGTATTTGGCCCTGAGATAAGTTCTCAGGTATGAAACTCACAGACCATGGAAGATACTTTGATCCTTTCTTGTGTAAGAGACAATAAAAGAAGCACTCAGGCCCGATTCGGGGCTCAGTCCATGAGACTTCAGTTCCTTGCACCATATGCACTGTCTCTTTCTTAACCTTTCGCCATCCCTTCTCACTCCCACTGATTTGTCGTGCTGGATACGACACTTTTCTAGAGCATCCCTCACACAGGGCTATCCAGACTCTGAAGACAGCATTCAGGAAACTACTACAACTTTACCAATTGCCATTCTTTACATACATTTTCATTCAGTTCAAGAACATATTCTGTTAAAACTCAAGTTCACATGTTGAATTAAAATCAGCATATTCTATAGAAACCCCACACTAAAAAGACTACATGCTTTATACTCATAATTTTTAAACTAATAAATTTAACATCTTGGCTTAGGAAGGTCACAAAGACTAACTACAAGGGTATTATTCTTCATACATCTTTCCTCCCTTTCCCTATCCTTCATCCTCACCAATTTGGGAATAAGAAAACGTCAGCTTTGATGTATAGGAAAGAGATCTTCTGCGAAAGACACCAGTAGGAGCTAACTCAGTGTTGTACGGCAGGCCATCATCTTTTCCTACAGTGAGTGGGGCTGGCTGGTATAGTAACTCTCCCAAAGTGGAGCTAGTATTAAGAAAAAAGTAGTGGCTAACTAAGCACATCCCCAAATGGACCCTTCCATTTGCCCTAAACCTAACTCACATTACAGACAACTACTGCAAAGGCATAAAACATCAATAAACATTGACTGAGATCCCAATCATGGCAAAGAACCAGGCTTTACGAGGCAGATGGCTGGGTGGCTAATTCTGAACACATGAAGAGGAAGGGCCCAGGGAAATGGTGCGTAATATCACAATAAATAAAGCAAATATTACAAAGGTGAGCTCATTCCAATTTTTCTGTTAGGCAATATCATCTTAACTTTCATGCAAATAAAAACCTAATTGGAAATGCACTGACTTTCAGCCATGTTTTGGTGAACTTTTCGTTCAACCTACCAGTATTTGGGTTGTTGTTGGCTGTAGCCAGGGAGCCAGTGTGGTTTCGGATGAAATTGTCCTGGGTCGATGGAAGGCCTGAAGCTGACCACGAGAGAGGACTATATCCTGAAAGACTCAGCTGCTGGTGGTACTGTTGTGAAGATGGAGGTGCAAGTGGTGATGGATGGCTGAGAGCGGTATTTTGACCAGAAAATGAATTCTCTCTAACCGGCCTGATCGTCGAAGCATTCTGTGAGGTAAACATTTGTTGCCCATATGGATCACCAGCAGGCGGAGAGGGATATGAAACACTAGGATACGCAGCATTAGAAACAGTTGACACAGCATAGTGACCACAAGTAGAGGGAAATCCCTGAGAAACAGCAGGAGAGTTGGCGGAGTGCATAGCTGGACTATTGAAGTGATTCACAAAAGAGGAGTATGGCTGGGAGGCAGTCGTATGCAAATGGGATGCTGATGACGCGGCACCTTGGAAATATCCTGGAGTGGATCCCACAGGGTGAGGGGCAGGAGGGCCCCTGCCATAGATCTGCTGTGCTCCTGATTGTTGGTTTGCTGTGTTAGGAGTCACCACATTTTGTGTTGGGATCATATAGATACCAGAATAGTAATCACCACGCTGGCTATCCAAAGGCAATGAGGCCATTTTCCCAGGTCCTTGAGAGTAATGTCCTGAGGGAGCATTATAGTTTTGAGGATGCAATCCATACCCAGATGGAACCTGCATTTGATTCTGTGCTGGACCTGAAAAAGAAAAGCAAATAGTCACAGGGACTGGTAAGGAGGTAACTCATTCTTAAGCACAGTTCCCACTTGTTGTCTAATTAATTTGCTTCTCCACAATCCCAAATTGTTACAAAAGACATGGACTGTTATAGGCCCACGGTGATAGCTAGTCTCCAGGATGGCCGCCAATGATCCCGACCTCCCGGCAGTCACACCCTCCCACAATGCGCCAGAATGGGTCTGCATGACCAATAGCACATAGCAAAGGCAATGATATATCACTCCAAGATTTGCCCAGTCTTGGGTGCTGGCTCTCAGGTCACTCGGTCTGGAAAAACAAATTGCCAAATTGTGAAGAGCTCCATGGAGTGAGAAGCAGAACTCCCTGGCCAAAGAGAAACTGAGGCCTTCCGACAACCACATGAATGAGCCTGGAAGCAGATCCTTCATACCTAGTTGAGTCTTGAGATGACTGCAGCTCCAGCTGTCAGCTTGACTACAATCTCATGGGACCCTAAACCAGAACCACCCACCTAGACCATTCCAAGTTCACATCCCTCAGAAACTATGAGATTAAGTATTTGTTGTTTTAAATTGCTAAGTTTTGGGGTATCTTGTTATGCAGCAATTGATAACTAACATACCCAGCATGGAAGAAGGTCAAACCTTTTTTTATTAGCTTTTTTAAAAAAATTATACAAGTAACAATATATTCAGTGTAAAAAAAAAAAAAAATCAAACAATGGAAAATATAAAGTGAAAAGTACAAGTCCCCTCTCTCCCTCTGATATCCCATTTCTTAAATGCAGCTACAGCTAATGGTTTCCTGTGTATCCTTTGTATATCAGTGTGTATATGTAATGTATATATAAACACATGTATATATTTAAACACACAAAGATCATACTACAGTTCTGCACTTGTTTTAACTTAATATACCCTAGAATTCATTGTTAGCATAAATAAATCATTATTCCTCTAAAAAAATCTACAGTGTTTCATGTAGAGATGTAACATTATTTACTAAATCCCCATTGATGAGTATTTATTTCAGAGTTAACTAATTATATTTATCAGAGTTAACTAATTATATTTATGAGGTCAACATCTGTGATGATTCTGTAGGGCAAGTTCTTAGAAGTAAAACTGGAGGTTTAAAGGGTTTATGCTTTTACAATTGACCATATTGCCCAGTAGCTCTTCAATGTCTATCAATTTATACCTCCCATCGATAACACTTAAAAATGACTCATCTTCCCAACACTGAGTAACATTTTAATCTTGGCCACTCTGATAAATGAAAAACATTTCAGTTTGCAGTACTTGACTTTGAGTGATGCTGAGACTCTTTTCAAATATTTCTTAGATATTAGGTGTCTCCCTGTTATTTGCCCTTTCTCCACAGGGTTTTGTTTCCCTTAATGACTTACAAATGTTCTTGTATATTAAGAAATTTAACCTTATGTTATTTTTATATGATGTATATATTTTTCCCCACGCTACTGTTTAACTTTTTTCATGGTATTTTTTGCTATAGTTTCTCAATTATTATGTAGTAAAATCTTTCATGCTTGATAAATTTTAAAATCATTCTTACTAGAGCCTTCCCCATGCCAGTATACTTCCATTTTTATATTTTTATATCTTTGATCACTACAGAGGATACTTATTTGTATTAATATCTTATTAAACATTTCACACTATTCACTGCTCACTGTTCTAAATGCTTTATATATATTAATTTCTTTAATCTTCCTCATAGCCTATTGAAGTAGATAGTGTCATATACCTATTTTATAAATAAGATAAATGAGGCACAGATATTAAGTCATTTAATACAATCACAATCTTAGGAAGTAACTGGGCTGGGATTTGAATCAAGTAATCTGGCTAAAGTCCATATTTCTAAACAATGATCTGCTGCCCATCACTACACTAATATCCGGCGGGCTTTCTTTAGCCCAGCAAACATTGGTCAATTGTCTAAAACAACGGAATTCTAGCCTCAGTTCCAACAAAGGGCAAACTTTATCCTAGAATCTAATTTTCCTATTTTGTGGAGGAAATAGGTATGTATGCCATACTTAAATGAAATGATAACAAAAACAAATATTCACAAGCTTTTTCAAGTTTAATAACACCAAGGAAGTGCCACTGTACTCCTTGCCATAATAAATACAAAAATATACAGTAATACCTTGGATTGCGAGTAACGTGGTTTGCGAGTGTTCCGCAAGACAAGCAAACATTTCAAATACATTCTAACTTGGTAAATAAGCGATGTCTTGTAATACTAGTAGTTTGTTTCCAGAACGAATTATGCTGGCAAACCAAGTACATTTTAACGTGGTAAACGAGTGACATCTTGCAATACAAGTAGTTTGTTTCTGGAATGAATTATACTCACGAACCAAGGTATTACTGTATATTTATAAAAGACATGAATAAAAGCTTAACATTTTCTTATTTTTTTCAATTTCTACTAAATAATATAGCAGAAAATTGATCTTTGATCGTGTAAACACATATTCTATGGCAGACACACAGGTAACTTACACAATCAAGCTGTAAGGAAAGAATAATATCCCTACAATTCAAGAAGTATATAGAAAACCAAAACTCAGATAAAACTGTCTTACTAGGTATCTAATTTACTCTTCTTACAGGATATTTTACATGGTCATGGTTCACCTGAAAGAACTTACTTACTTAAAAGGAAAAAGTCTAATAGGAATCTTTCTTAACATGACAAAAAAATGTGAAATGTTTTCCCTCCCCCACTTAAATATAGAAAAAGATGGATTTGCTACTCCTCACTAAAGTCTCAGAAAATTCTACTGGTATGAATTTAACAATCAATAGAAGATCCAAGTCAGAGCTGGATAAATCTGTTTAGATATCTTCCCACTTAATGAATTCGTTGGCTCATCCATGCTACATGATCTGAAAAATAGAGAAATAATCATCACCATCCAAGTTACTCAAATGTCTTTCTTCTAAAAATAACAGGAATGTTGTATCGGCTGAAATTTATGAGAAGTAAATTACCCATCAGAGGAAGCCTATTCTCAGTCCATCAAGAAAAAAAAGGTATTACTTTAGGAGGGTTGAGCGGAGGTGGAAGGATGGAAGGGGGATAGCTAATTATATGTCGATGCTTACCATTCCTTACTCTTTATCAATATCTAAATGTTCCAAAAGCATGAAGATCTGAAAATAACTTCATCAAAAATGACAAATGAATCAAGCAAGACTCCTTTGAAAGCAAAATGTTTCCCACTCAAATATTTTAAGTCAATTTTTAAAAGTCTGCACTGAAAAAAATATCTAAACATAGATTCAATTTGAATTCAAAGAAAATACTATCTAGAATAAGTTAAAAAAATCCTTAAAAATTTTCTTACTGTAACCTAACAAGAAATGCATTTTCTTTTCTTCAACTTGAAAATGCATTAGATAATTCTCTTAATTTTTCCTGTGGTTATAATACCAAATTAATTAAAGTTCTGCTGCTTCTGCATATATTGAAAACTGAGCTTGGCAAATACTACAAATGAATAGTTTACATACAGCTATACTTATTTTTTTTAAAGTTCTGTAAATTATGGGAATTTTACTATTAGCATTTTTGTTTGTCTGTATTTCCTATAATTCCCTGAGCAACTGTGGCAGTTTTAAAACATGGCCCCAAAATTCTTTGGTACTCTGCGGATTATAAAGGTGGAGGTCTGTGTCTATGAATATGAGCACGCTGTTAACAGTCATCACCAATAGAAAGAATGGTGGAGGCAAAGCTGTAGGACTTCCCAGGCTCAGCACCTACACTGGATGGAACATTCGTATGTGGATCCCTGAGCAGCCACAAACAAATCCAATTACTCCACAGCTGCCATGGTCTGAGGAAGCCAAAGCACATGAAGAGGTCCTGGGTAAGTGCTCTGGTCTGAAATCTGAGTCTTGGATACTAGTCCAGGTGCCAGACATGTGAATAAATGAGTCTTCCAGATTATTCCAATCTCTAGCCACGGAATCACCTTTGAATCCTCTCAGCTAAGACCCTAGACCTCCTCGAGGAGAGAAAAGCCATCTCTGATGTGTCCTGTCCAAATTTTTTATCAACAGAATCTGTGAGCATAATAAAATGGTTTGTTTTTTTTTGTGTTTTTTTTTTTGAGGGCAGTGTCACTGGCCCTCACATGTGGGACCGAACCGGGGCCACTGGCTTCCAAGGCCAGCGCTTAACCACCGCGCCACTCGGCCAGCCCTAAAATGGTTGTTTTAAAACATCAAGTTTTGGAGTAATTTGTTATGCAACTATAGCAACTGAAACAGCAATTAATTGCTTTTTTTTTTTTTTTTTTTTTGAGGGCAGTTATCACTGGCCCTCATATGTGGGACCAAACCGGGGCCGCTGGCTTCCCAAGCCAGCGCTTAACCACCGCGCCACTCGGCCAGCCCTGGATTTATCATATTTTAATAAATTCCCTATTATTGTCCACTTGGCTGTTTTCAATGTTTTTTAAACATTAAGCCACATGATGATAAATGTATTTGTAGGTAAATCTAACCTACAGATTTTATGGTTCCACTTATATGATGTTCAGGAAAAGGTAGAATGACAGGGATGGAAAACAGAGTAATGGTTGCCAGGGTTGATGGACAAGAGAGTGGTTGACTATAAGGGGACTGACTACCTGAGGACTTTTTTATGGGGATGAAACTTTTCTATATGTAGTGTAGTGGTGGATACTTGACTGCAAGCATCTGCCAAAACCCAGAGTTGTACACTACAAAGAATAAATGTAAAAATTTATTATATGCAAGTTTTTATTTTTAAAAAATCAACCAGGATTTCATGAAAATCTATGATGGAATGCAGACTATGACAAATCAGTATGATAACCTACCTGAAAAATATTTAAGTGAATAGACAGACAGATGCAGATATAATTAGACACATTTACATACATGAGTTAGTTTTCATATGAGTATACACATCTCCTAGCTGTCTACTGAGAGAGCCTAGAAGCAGTGACACCTGGTGGCAATAAGCACATCCAGGGCACAGTTCTTGGTTTCTACTGGGTTGTCGGAAAATTCATGACGTAATTTGTCTATGTTATTCAAAGGTCATTTATTTATATAAAGAACAAAGATCAATCAATGGTATATTGCCAGTTTTGTTCAATAAACTTTTGCCATCTTTCAGTGAGCTTCATAATTCCTCATTCATAGAAGGACCTGTCTTTATTTGCGAAAAACTGAATGAAGTGCTAATTTACAGCCTCATCTGAATTGAACATTTATAGCATGCAAGGCGTTTTGAAGAGAGCAAAACAAGTGGAAATCTGATGGCGCAAGATCAGGCGACTATGGTGGGTGTGGCAACACATCCCATCCAAGCTCCAATAATTTTTGACGGTGATCGAACTTGTGTGTGGTCTCACGTTGTCATGATGGAACACAACTCCTTTACAATGAACAGACACTGAATGTTTCTGGATGATGGATTCGTTCAAACTGTCCAATTGCTGACAGTATACATTTGAATTGATTGTTTGGTTCCTTGGTAGGCGTTGGAAAAACACAACACCTTTAAAAATCCCACCACACGGATAGCATAACCTTCCTCTGATGAATGTTTCCTTTCAATGTCATTTGAGGCGAATCATCACGTCGGGACCAAGACCATTTGCACACTGCATTGTTGTAAACAATCCACTTCTCATCACCAGTTATCAGTCGCTTCGAAAAAGGATCGTTTTCCTCATGTTTAATGAGCATATTGCAGATGTTTACATGCGCTGTCAAATGAACTTCTTTGAGTTCATGTGGAACCCAAATATCGAGCTTACTTACGTATCCCAGCTTCTTCAGGTGGTCATGAACGCTTGAATGATGGGTGTTTAATGTTTCTGCAATCTCTCGTGTCGCACAACGTGGGTTTGACTCAATCAGTGCCTTTTATTTTGTGGTCATCAACCTCGTGGGCCTCCCTGCCCGAGGAGCGTCACTGAGATCAAAATCACCAGCACGGAATTTCGTGAACCATCACTGGCACTGATATTCTTTTTTTTTTTTTTTTTTTTTTTTTTTTAGATTTTTTTATTGGGGAATTGGTGGAGGGGAACAGCGTTGGGGAATCGGGTTAGGGGAACAGACAAGTTGTCGTCTTCTTGTTCTTCAGTTTAGTTGCGGAGGATGTTGCTTCACTGTTGGTATCGTCATTGCGCTCTTCCCGGATGAGGCAGATCGGTCGCTGGCCTCTGGATGTCGCTCATCGCGGCTATTGGCAGCTCATGCTTGGCTGCCAGCCGCTCACGCTGGCTGCGGGCCACTCACTGTAGCCTATGGCAGCCCACTGCAGCAGGGGCTGCAGCCCACACCATCACCGGGACTCGCACAGCCCAGCTCCAGGTGAAGCTGTTGTTAGCTGTAGAGGGCAGTGTCACTTGCCCTCATGTGGGATCCGAACCGGGGCCGCTGGCATCCCAAAACCAGCGCTTAACCAATGCGCCACTCGGCCGGCCCGGCACTGATGTTCTTGTAGAGCATTGTCACCGTAAACTTTATAACTTTATGCAGCTTTTCACAAGCTTGATGCGCGTTCTTCCCTTTATGGAAGTATAACAGTAAAACATGGCAAAAACACAGAGTTTCGTCTTCCATCTTCAACTTGTAAAATCTCCAAAACTCAACCACATCGCTGAATTTTTTTAGAATGAAGCTAGAATTGTCAGCTGTCAAATGACATAGCAATAACATACATGCGAATGACTCTAGTACTTCCAAAAATGAACTAGTGCCTTCTGTTGCAAACATGCATCATGACTTTTCTGACCACCCAATAAATGCTAAGCCCCAACAAAAAGGAACCAGGACAAAGAGCTGATTCTAGTGCTAAGGTAGGGGAGGTAAAAGATGGAGACCCTTATAATGCCAGAAAGTAAAGAAGTGCTCAAAATCCAAACAGATGAGAGCTATGGTGCACAAATGCCAACCTGAGAGAGATCTGAATGGCCAGTGCTGTAACAATTCGAGTAGCAAATACAAACGATGACAGTATTAGATTATAATCCAAAGAATAAAATAAATATCCACGAGACCATAATAAAAATGATTGAATAAATTTTAAAATAGGAGAAAAGGGACAAATCTCCCTTACAGAAAAATTCCAAATGATAGATGTAGAAGGAATGAGGGAAAGAGAAAAATCATCATTAGAATTGCACAGATAATTACTGCAGGCAATAGCCACCAAGGAAAGCTAAAATTAGTGGGTAAAAATTTAAGGAGAAACAGGACAGTAATTTCAAAGTTCCTCTCCAAGCATTATTAATTACTGTGCGGATTTTAACATATGACCACAAACTGATATATTCACTCTAGAAAGTGGAGCTTAATTTCCTTTCTGTTAAATGTAAACTGGAGTTAAGTGAGTTACTCCTAATAAACACAGTAGGAAAAGAAAAAAACAGTAACTTTTCTGGTGGGGGAACCTATTGGGTAGGTAGCTCCTATTATGAACTGAATGTGTCCTCTCAAAATTTGTATGTTTAAGCCCTAAACCCCAATTTAATGGTATTAAGGGGTAGGGTCTTTAGATTATGTCATGAGGATAGTACCCTCATGATGGAATTAGTATCCTTATAAAAGAGGAAGAGATCTTGTTTGCCCACATGCATGAACCAAGAAAAGTCACGTGAGAATACAGCGAGAAGACAGTCATCTGCGAGCCCGGAAGAGGGTCTTCACCAGAATCAACCACGCTGGCATCTTGATCTCAGACTTCCAGGATCCAAAACTGTGAGAAAAGAGCATGCCTATGGTTTAAGCTATCCCGTCTATGGTATTTTGTCATAGCAGGTCAAGCTAAGATGTCCCCTTGATCATGTGCCCAAGGTTAACATGACTAACAATAAAACAAGGTGATGTCATGCAATCCCTGATATGATGTGATAAGACGGGCACTTCATCTCTGCAGCATTCTTCCTAAAATTTCATAATCCCAGTCTAATCGTCAGAAAGCAACAGCAAGCCTAAGTGAGGGACTGTCTATAAAATAACTAGTACTTCAGGTCCCCTCAAACAAAAAAGACTAAGCAACTGCCACAGACCAGAGGAAAATAAAGACACATGACAACTAAATGCAATGTGATATCCTGGATTGGATCCAGAAACACGAAAAAAAAAAATTAATGAAAAAACTGGTGAAATATAAATAAAATCTATAGTTTAGTTAATTGTATATCACCAGTATTAATTTCCCAGTTTTGATAAATATACCATGGTTTTGTAAGATGTTAAGACATGAGATGAAGATACAAGACTTTAGAGGAACTGAGTGAGGGTATTGCATTTTCTGTATTGCATCTTTGCATCACTTCTGCAAATCCAGAATTATTGCAACATAAGTTTTTACCAGAAAAGAGTGCTAGAAATGAACTACTACATTGTATGACACAATTTTTTAGACAAATGACTACACCAAACATAGCCAAAGTGATTTTTCTACAAAGCAAATCTGATTGTTACTTCCTTGCTTAAGGCTTTTTAATGGTTTCTCTTGCCATCAGGAAAAAAAAAATCAGATCTTTAACATGGCCAATAATAAGACAATGGAAGGCAGCACAATCCCTTTTCCCATCCCATCTGTCCATGTCCTAACCCCTGGAACCTGTGAATATGTTAAGTTACATGGTACAGGGGAGTTAAGGTTGCAGATAGTATTAGGGTTGCTAATCAGCTGACCTTAAAATGTGAGGATTAGCTTCAATTATCCTGGTGAGCTCAGTGTAATCAAGAGTCCTTTAAAGTGGAAGAGGGGGATGTGACTACAGAAGACTCCTCAGAGAAATGCAATGTTGCTAGCTTTGAAGATGGAAAGAGGTAGCCAGGAGTCAAGGCATGTGGGCAGCCTCTAAAAGCTGGAAAAGGAAAAGAAATGGATTCTGTCCCATAGCCTCTAGAAGGTGATGGAGCTCTACTGACACTCTTGCCTTTAGCCCAGTTTGATTTCTAACCCATAGATGGTAAGTTCATGTTGTTTTAAGCCTCCAATTTGTGGTACTCTTACATCAGAAAAGAGAAAACTAACGCAAAAGCCCTTCCCTTCATGATCTGACCCCTATGTACCTCCCCTGCTTCATCGCTCACCAGTCCTCACAATGATTTTCAACAGGCACACTTTGGTATATACTGTATACTTCAAGTCCTTCACATGGGTCTACCAAAGTTTGATCAGTAAATGAAATGTAATTTTGCTACAACTAAGGATGCTTATTGTTATGGTGAAGTGACACTGAATGCCAACCTGGTAGGAAGAGGTATAACTTGCCAACAACAACAAAAAAAGGCAAAGAAGCCACAGCACAATTCTAGGCAAGAATGTATGCTAGAGGGGCCGGCCGAATGGCTCAGTTGGTTAAGAGCTTGCTCAAGAGTGCAAGCTGAGCTCTGAGCAACAGTGGTTCGAGGCCAGCCAGAGCTGAGTTGCCGTTGAGCTGCCAACAGGTGGCAGGATGGCTCAGCTAAAAAAAATAAAAATAAAAATAAAAAAATAAAAAAAAATAAAAAAAAGAATGTATGCTAGAGCTTTGCCTCAGGAAGCCACCAGAGGTTGGTTAGCACAGGATACAGTTATCATGTAAAGCCTTCTGAGGGGACCAGTAAATATGTGATACTTTTCTGAAACCTACTTTTTTTTTTTTTGTAAATACAGGTGCTCAAAGTTTAATTCTTTCAAGAATGTCCTCACAAACATTCGCACTAAAGTAGCCATGAGTATGAAAAGGCTGAGAATCCGTTGCACACACTCTCATCCCGCTAAGCTTTTCTCAAGGCATGCTTCACCTCTGACCTTTACACAGGCTCTTTCCTCTACCTGGAGCCTTCAAAAATTCCCTCTTCTCCTTTCATCTAACCAACTCTTACTCATTCTTCAGACCTCAGCTCAGCCCTTCCTCTAGAAAACATGCTCTAACCTGATAAGCCAATGCTTGCTTAATGTTGCATTTTTCACATCAACTGTAAATGACTAATAGCAAACTCGAAGTGAAAAAGTTGGGTCTAAATTTGCTCTCAGCTTTACTATATCTGTAAGGCTTAGCATAGTACCTGGTTCAGGGAAAGTATTACTATATTCTGAAAAAGAAGCCTAGTAATAATCATCAAATATTTCTACATCAGGCCTTTACCTCATCATAATGTATCAGCAAAGACTATAAGATACTTAAAGAGAAAGAACACAAAACTTTAAGAGCTTCCACTATGAAAAGCAATTTATACCTAGTACAAGAACAAATGGAGAGAGGTCTCTTTTTTTTTTTTTTTACTTTGGCATTTTACACATTATACTCTGTTCAAGTATAAAAATCTGAAACAAAAGGAAACAAAAAGAAATCTACTCTATTTGATTGTATCTAAGGTGTTTTGATACTGTCACTTGTTTTAAATCTTACCAACTATATTAGTTTCCTACTGCTAGTGTGATAAATTACCACAAACTCAGTGGCTTAAAGCACCACAAATGTATTCTTCTTCTACAGTTCTGGAGGTCAAAAGCCCAAAATCAGTTTCACTGGGCTAAGGTCAGTGTCATGGGCAGAGCTAGCTTCTTTTAAAGCTCTGAGGAGAGAATCCACTTCCTCGCTTCTCAGCTTCTGGTGGCCACTGCATCCCTAAATTCAGGGCCGCTTTCTCCATCTTCAAAGCATATCACTCCAACCTCTGGGTTCCTGTGGTCATATTACTTTCTCTGGGGGCTGACTACTCCCATTTCCTTCTAACAAGGAACTAGTGTGATTTTATCAGACCCACCCAGATCCAGGATAATCTCTCAACTCCTAATCACAGCTGCAAAACTTTTAGAGATTAGAATGAGGACATATTTGAGACCATTACTCAAGTGTACATGGCAGATTTTCACACAATTATATTATGATCTTCACTTCAGTAAAACCACCTTTGAAATTCCACCAAACCTAAAATGTAACCCAATTTCAGAGGTAAAAAATATAAAAAATGTGTTAGAATCAATGAAGTAATTTAATTATTGCATCCACCAAACAGCCTAACACAATGCTTCACAAAATGCATCAACAAGTAAACCATTGAAAAACAGAAAAAATCAGGGTATATACAATCTCTGAAAGAATTGTTAATTCTTAGCTTCAGGTAAGGTACGTCTTCATAAAAGAGGGAAACAGATTCTAACACCTTATCTATGTAGTGGTACCAATCTGACTTCAGAAGCAAACAATAGATTTTTAACAAATAGTCTATTATACCTTCTCAATGGAGCCGGGCGGCTGGTCAGCCTGACTGGTATCATACACCCCTAGATACAGCCTCTGGTTTTTGTTTTTGTTTTTTCCAGCCTCTGGTTTCCTATAAGCATGGTGTCCTCCTTGGTGAGACTCAATTATCACAAGACCTACCCAAAGGTTATCTGCCTCAGTGACATAATCTCCTTCCAGAGCCTAGATTCCCATCAAAGGAAATTGATTTTATTCCTGCTTTAAGCAACCCTGACATGAAAATCAAAATTTACAAAGCAAGTATGTTATGGAACCTATAGGCACTATACAAAAAATTAATCATAGGGTATTTTGAAATAAATGAGTTTCCTTACCCGGCCCCCACGTAACAGAAGCAATACGGAGGGTGCCAAAAAAATGTATACACATTTTAAGAAAAACTGTATTAAAATTGTCATACTCAATATATACCAATAACAAATGATGAATACAAGTCACATTTGACATCTGCAATTACAAGAGGTGCTCAAAGTGGTGACCATCAGCATCCAGACACTTCTGATTACGGTGAACTACTGCTTGAGCAATGCTGACCAAAGTGCCCACTTGTATATATCTTTTTGGCACCCCCGGTATTTTTAATATCAAAAATATTTGTATCATTAGTCTTTTCCTGAATTAAATTTCAATACTTTTTTCAAAAATCAGGTTAAAGGTTTTCATTATCTTGAAGAGAACATCAGGGCAGCAAAGTGCAAGCTCCCCTATCCTATACTTAAAGAGGCAGAATCAGATCTAAGAATTTAATTCATTCATCACTGAACTATCGAAAAGTAGGTCAATATTCAGCCAATATGCATTTTAACAATCATCCTTGATAAAATATTGAAATACTTCTGACCCAGTTGGTAAATAGCCACAGCCCTGCCTCCCTGGTGTGCCCCACAATGCTGGCCCCTCTTGCCCCAGACCCCTAAGGCCTTCTCATGATTTAGCAACTAAAGGACTAATGCCTGGCATATTACAGGCTTACCGAATCTTGCTCTAGTGTCTAGTTACTGGTATCCATTCAGTAATCAGTCCACATAGTACTGGTTATTCAATATTTTGAAATATGCAACCACTGCCAGTAAAGTATCAATAATATTGCTAAAATAGACTTTTTACAAGCAAAAAATATTTACATATACACTGAAGGAAATCTGCAGTTAGTTCCACTCACATTTGGATACCTTGGGTTATTCTTTCTAATGGAAGTCACATAGGTAACTAACTAATCCAGTCACTGCTGGCAGACAAGAGCCTACAGATACAGCCTATGCAACCATTTGGATAAAATCTCACTGCATGAAGTACTGATTTTTCCTGCCACTACATCAGTTGTCCTCTTTGGATGCCATGGTAACAAGGGCTAACAGTTAAGGGGCCAAAAGAAAACTGACACTGATTGAGAGCCTACTACATGCCAGGGACTGTTTTTCTCTATATAATCTTAGATAATTCTCACAACAACCCTGTGAAATATGGCTACCATCATTTTACAAATAAGCAGGGGTATGAAAGCTCACTACTAATTCATACAAATTCAAATAGTTGGTAAGTAGTGTAGAAGCCAGGCACTGTGGGTTCCAAAGCTCATTTCACAATACCTATTTCTCAGAAATACTAGGAAAAACAAGCGAGTTAAGACTTGGCTGCCACCTAAACAGGGCGTTTCACTACTCCCTCTCCCCTCCCTACTTCACTCTGCTTTTGCTCAGTCCCCACTATAAGCAGCTTTCTGCACACAATTTTTGAAAACTTGAACCCTGTTAAACCCATCTGCAAGCAAGCCAGCAAGCTACCTGAGGTAGATGACTTATTAAAGGAATCCTCCCAAGACTTGGATTAGTAGGAGGGATGGAGGGAGGAATGGACAATGTAAGAAAATAACAAAAGACTAAAGTAGTCACTAAACTTTCAATACAAGAAAGGGGAAGGGACAGCTGGCCATATACAGATCCCATCAGTTGGCCAGTCTTAAAAAGCAGTAATAGAGGCTGGCCGAGTGGCACACTGGTGAAGAGCTGGTTTTGGGTGCCAGCGGCCCCGGTTCGGATCCCACATATGAGGACCAGTGACACTGCCCTCTACAGCTAACAAAAGCTCCACCTGGAGCTGGGCTGTGTGAGTGAGCCCCAGCGATGGTGTAGGCTGCAGCCCCTGCTGCAATGGGCTGTCATAGGCGACAATGAGCAGCCGGCACAGCCAGTGTGAGCAGCCAATAGCCGCGGTGAGCGACCATCCAGAAGCCGGCGACCGATCTGCCTCATCTGGGAAGAGCGCAATGACGATACCAACATGGGTCAGTGAGGCAACGTCCTTCACAACTAGACTGGAGAACAAAAAGACAGCAACTTGTCTGTTCTCCTTCCCCGATTCTCCAACGCTGTTCCTCTCCCCCAATTCCCCAATAAAATCTTTAAAAAAAAGCAGTAATGGGAAGTCAAGTTCACTTTTCAACTAAGTGCCTACTGCATGCTGCTACTGGGAATACGATGAGGAAAAGTCCCATGGTTCCTGCCATACAAAGAATTTATATTCTGGTGTTCTGAAGGAAATTGAATGGAAGGGCACTCATTTGCTAAGCACCTCATTTGGCTAAGCACCAAGTCCCTTAATTATTTTGCTGCGTTAACTGATTTCAAGTTTTTTTCAAAACATGTCAGAAATCCACAAAAATAACAAAAATTTGGTATTTTTGCCTATTCTGTGCATTTAATAGTAACAATTTGAGCTGCTCTGTATATAAATGACATTATTTTATGGACAAAAATTTCAGATATATTCATTTGGATATAAATGAACATGGAGACAAAAGGGTTAGAAATAGTACCTCATTTAATGTAATCCTCCCAACAATCCTACAAAGAAGGTATTATTATTCCCTGAAGCTCAGAAATGTTAAATGATTTTCTCCACAAAACCTCAGGCTGTATCAAAGCCTACAACCTTTTCACTACCCCACACCTTCTGACAGCTCTGAGTATGCTTAGCCTATTGCAAACAGTGGCATCCTTGGGGATGAATATAACATGATCTGCTCTAAACCGCAGTGCTGACTGTGAAGATGCTCTCATTTCTAGGAAAGCCCATTGAAGATTGGCTCAAAATCTGTTCTATTTCAATGTCTTTAGGCTCTAACGCTTCAGGGTGTACAGATAGATTAGAAAGATAAAGTTAGCTGAAATACTTGGATCAGGGGCAATGAATATGGTTTACAAAAATTATTACAGATATAATCTCAGAAACCTGAAAGGGAGGGGGTGGGTGGAAATGAAAGGACACTGCAAATAACTAAAGCAATACGTACAGCAACACAAAATAAAAATTAAACCTACATGAAAGGCGTTTGTTTATATAGGGGAGTGAATATTTTTTTAAGGTATCTATTAATCAACTTAGAAGGAAATTATGTATTCAGATAGTTATATAACACCATAGCAATATCTTCAAGAGAGGACCTCATGCTCTGGTTAACTATAAAGCAACACCAGAAACCTGAGACACAGGTGCCACTCTGATCAAAAGGAACTTACTTCAGACACACTAGCGAGATGTATATCATTTTAAATTTTGCATGTGCTCTCAAAGTTAAAGGGTTTCCTATAACTGACCTGATAATATTGTTGAGTGAATGGATGTTTATTTATATCTTCTATAATGAATTCTAATAATTTCCATTACTATCTCATCTTTCTCGCATTATTGACAATTAAAATGATAACACTGCCAGTTATCACCATTCTTGGAAAAGGAATGTGAAAGGAAGAAAACACATTTTCATTTGGAAATGAGTACCAATGGCTTCCTAAAAGTAGAATTAAAAAGCAGTGGTTTATTGTTAAATCTGGGTGTCCTCCAAACAAAAAAACTTTTTTTTAAGACCCCTTTCAATTCAAGTCAATTAGGAGAAATTTTGGAGTTACACTATCATTACCAGAATATTATTTCACTTAGTCTTCCCTTGTTTGAGGACTTAGCTTTGGAAGGACTCTCAAAAGGCAGAGTAAAAGTTGAAAAATATTCAACTAATGCTTCATATGGAAATACAAATAAAAACCCATATTCCACTCAATGAAAAACTAAAGTACAGAACTACAACTCCAAGGAAGGATGTTTGAGAGAAATATTTCACAGATTCAAAGAGGTCAACTTCTATCTTCAAATAAGTGGGGGAAAGCATGTTATGTTAGCAGTTAAACCTAGAAAACAAGTTCAAGTTATAATGAAGTCTCACTTTTCTGCCTCTCTATTCCCTATACTTTCCAATGTCAGTTTCTCAAAGTGTCTAAAAAGAAACTTATGGTCTGGTGATAGATATGGACTTGGAATTAGGAAGACTGAATTAGGCTTCATTTAACAAATGTTTAATGATTACCTGTAATTTGTTCTGGGCCCTGAATATATAGCAGTGAACAAGAGACAGACAAAACTGCTACCCTCATGAAGCTTACACAGGAATTGGTGAAAAACACCCACTAACCTTTCTGGATCATGAGTTCATCTGTAAAATTAGGGAAGTGGACTAAGTGTTTTGCAGACTGCAGCGCAAAAAAACCTGGATCTCCACCTGTATTTTAACCACAACAGCTCTGCTTTTTATTGCTTTCTTAATCGGGGCTCTATACACAATTTTCTGGGGAAAACAAATCTGTTTTTAGAAAAGTTTGATACCAGTGAACTAAGTGATCACTAGGTGGTACCATTTCAGTTTTACAATTTTGTTTTCTATGTTTCATACTTCTGACCTATTTCTTTTTCACCACGTCTGGAATTCTACAGAGATATATTAAAAGGCAAACTAGTTTATGTAGAGCAAAAGAATGAACCACAAACACAAATGACTGCTTAATAGTTATCTATAAATGACAATACCATATAGCAAAAACTAATTTTGCTAAGATTAACCAACAAAACAAAAAGAGATTTGATCTTATTATTTTTCTGCTTAAACTACCTCCTTCAACAACAACAAAAACAAACTGATCCTAGTTCTTTACTTAATTTCCTTAGCATGACATTTAAGGTCTTTCTGCAAGCTGGGCCCTTAGAAGTATTCCTTTCAGCTCCAATGACGGGTTTTCCCTACCACCCAACACGCTTTTCTGCCTCTTGACTGCTTAGTCGCTAAATACGCCTTGCACTTTCATACTTCCTGTTGTTCACGATGTAAACTCTCCATGGAGATTACCTTGCCCTCCTACCCCTACCTATCAAATCCCTCAAGGTCAAACCCAACTTGAATATCACCAAAAAGACAGGTTAATTTAGGAGAAAGGATTCTGTCTATCTACTGGAATAATCTTGAGTACCCAACTGGTAAACAGGCAAAAATGTTGAAATGAATTGATTACCTTAAAGGAAAGTAATGATTATAAATATTAGAAATCAAGCATCGCCTATATTTGGCTTCTAACTATATTAATTGGTTCGTACAGATGTAACATCCTGCTTACAATTGATACCCCGGCATTCCTTGAACACTCGCAAAATTTGTAAGGCTAAGATAAATATTTGCCACTTTAAAACCTGTTCACTAAGACAATAATGCATATTCAGAAAGTCAAGAAAAGACACAATCCTTGGACCACATGGGTTTACAATATTCTAAAAGGCTTGGGATTGCTTCTTAAATTATCATGTTCCAGTTCCTTCATACACAAAGCTATTTTAAAAACAAAACAAAAAAGAATTTATGTTAAGTTTACAAGAAGAAAAAATGCTCACAATTATCTTTATGTATGTTCAGGACAGAAGTAAAAAACCTACAATATTCACATTCAAACCCATTAAAAGACGACTAACGGAAGTAAAGCATGCAATGTTGACAAGTACGGCTGATCCAAAGGACATTAAAGCTAAGCCATCACTTTTGACTTACGAAAAAAATTCAACCTCTGATTCTCAGGATAAATAATAAACCTCATATTTGAAAAAGCATCCATTGTCGGATCTTGAGATTATTACACTAAGCAAAATAAGTCAGACAGAAAAAGTCTAGTACCATATGACTTCAACTCACATGTAGGATATAAAACTGAAAGCAACAAAGGAACTAGACAAACCAAGAAACAAAAACTCATAGACACAGACAACAGTTCAGTGGTTACCAGAGGGGAAGCGGGGGATGGTAGAAGTGGGTAAAGGGGGTCAAATATAGGGTGATGGAAGGAGAACTGACTCTGGGGCGGTGAACACACAACGTGATACATAGATTACGTATTACAGAATCGTACACTTGAAACCTAAGTAACTTTACTAACCATTGTCATCCCAATACATTTAATTTAAAAAGACATTTGACCAAAGGAGAAAAAAAAATAAAAAAAAGCATCAGTGACAAAAATTAGATGGTGGCTGAACTGATTCATGAAGCCCAGCAAATTTTCACTAGCAACTTGGATAAAATAGGTCACCCTGACTGGTGTAGTTTTGTTCTCTTAGAAACACAGGGCAGACATCTTTCTCAAGTTTTCAGCCGATTACTCTGGACGGTTCTTTTCTGAAATATTATGAAGTCCATACAGAGAGTTCCCCCACTTCCTCGGCCCCATGCAAGCACATTCCACATCTCCAGACTAAGGGAATGGATATCCTAGAGATGATCATTTTTCACCCGAAACTCCTGCACACTCAAAGCCAAGAAGAGGCTTCCCCGGTGCATTGGCTGCTGCCGGCATGGAGGCCTGGCCTCAACGCAGGGCCAACTCGGGCACGTTTTTCTGTGTCTGAAAGTGAAGCTGGGGGGGGTGGGGAGTGGAAACACATCCAATCTAAAGGGTTCGTTGAATCCGTTGGACACCTGCTCCCTTTCAAGCACGACGACCTGCGTGAACTGCAAACCCCCAACCCCGGGGGCCGCAGCCGCAAGGACAGAGCTGGGGGCTGAACTGGGTCAGGGTTACAGTCACACTCAGGGTGCGTCTTTGCACCCTTTGTCTGCACACTGGAGCGCTCCCTTCAGTGCCCTTCAAGGCCGCGCGTGCTGGGCGGCCTGCAGACACCAAAGCCGCTTTCCTGAGTCGGGCAGGGCCCAACGCAGCCAGCCGGGCGGCCACCCCGGCCTTCCCCGCACCAGGCTCTCGGAGGCCTCGGCTCTCCGCCGCGTGTCCCGGGGCGCGGGCCGCTCAGGGCGGACCCCGGGGGCTGCACGCCGCTCCCCGCTGCTCCCAGCCCGCGGCGGCGGCGGGCCCAGGGTCACGTTACGTAAACAGCCCCGGCCCCGGCTGGCGGGATCGGCTCCCTCCCGATAGCTCGGGGCGCCCCCACCACGCGCCCCGCGCCCCCGGCCCGGCGCCCCCACGCCCCAGGCCCCCGACGCCCCCGGCCCAGCCCGGACCCGCCCGCCCCTGGCGATCCGGTCGCGCAGGCCGCCCCGCCGGCCTAGGCCCCGCGCCCCGCTCAACGGCCCGCCTCACCGTTCTGCTGGGGCGGCGCCGGGCCCGCCGCGACTCCCGCGGCGGCGGCTGCGCCCAGCTTGGGCGGGATGCGGGCGCTGGTGGCCGGATGCGGGGACCCGGCGGGGGCCGACATGACGGCGCTCCAGGCGGCGGCGGCGGCGTCTCCGGGGCCGCGCGGTGGGCGGAGGCACGGGAAGGCGGGGCTGGGAAGGCGAGAGGAAGAGAAAGGGACGCTCCGGCGTCACGGAGGCAGTCGTCCGAGCCCGCGGCTGGGGGCCTGGCGCTGCGCCGCTGCGCCCTCGCTCGGCCGCCGCAGTCCCACCCGGCCCGACCCAGCCCGACCCCGGATCCCGAGCAGCCGGACCCCCACCCGCCGGAGCGCCCCGTGAGCGCTGGCCCCGCGCCGCCGCCGCCACGCCCCCTGCCGGCGGGAGCCCGCTAGGCCACGCCCGAAGCGGGGCGGGGCGCGGCGGGGCGGGGCCTCCCAGCCAGCCCCCGCCCGTAAGGGCCGAGCGCGGTTGGAGCAGGCACCGCCGCCGCCACGCCCCCTGCAGGGGGAGCCCGCTAGGCCACGCCCGAAGCGGGGCGGGGCGGGGCCTCCCAGCCAGCCCCCGCGCGTAAGGGCAGAGCGTGGTTGGAGAAGGGGCCTGGAATCCGGCTCCCCGGGGCGGAGGCTGGAACGCGCAGCGCTTTGGGGCCGCGGTGCTGAGAGACGATCCCACGGCTGCGTGGGGACATGCCGAGCCCAGACCGGACTGACCCCACCCATCCTTACTCGGAAGAACCCTGGGTTTGGGTTTGCTTTTTTTTTTTTTTTTTTTTGAGGACACTGTCACTGGCCCTCATATGTGGGACCGAACCGGGGACGCTGGCTTCCCAGGACAGCGCTTAACCACCGCGCCACTCGGCCGGCCCTTGGTTTTGCTTTTTAATCTTGATTTTTTTACCCCCTCTGAATGTTCATTCCAAAGGAAATAGGGCCGTCAAGCCCCCTGTAGGGAATTATAATTCTGGGTAAAGGAAGAGGAAACATTTCTCTATGATAAAGACAAGAATCTCAATAAGAATGGCATTATTCAAAACTTTTCCCACTGACTTACATCTAGGGAAAAGAAAGAGGAAAATGCAGTGAGGAAAACCAGAAGACAGAAACTTGATATCTTCCTCATGATCTTTGCCAAAGGTTGGCTCATCCGATCAGTGTTCAGAAGCTGCTGTCGCATCCAAAGCCAGACCTCGGCTTGCTTTGTCTACACTCGGGAAAAATTTCGGTCTCCGAACTGCTAACTGACAAGCATGCCCTGGACTACATTTTACCCACGTAGGTTTGCAGCCTTGGAAATCTTGAGCATGCCACCATTATCCTGTATTAGAAATGCAAGTGCTCAGAAACATTGAATTCCGAGTAGGATTTAGCAACATGGTATTTCTGGAACGATTTATCTATTGAATTATGCAAACCACAATGTGTTGATCATTCTAGAATGCAAAGCGTTCCTTTAGTTGTTGCCATGAATTAGTGATCCCTGGTGCTTCAAACTACACCAAGTGAACTACAAAAGCATTTAAGTGGTTGGATTTGCACTCTGACTTAGGGTTTTCAACAGTACATCATGCTCCATATACACAAAAAGAGCAAGCCCTTTTGCACAGGCTTTACAGCTTCTCCACAGAAGCATAAGCCTTCATGAGGAGATGACACACTTACAGGGTCCAACACTTCCCAGGAGTCCTTTGAAAAATGGTTCAGAAAAATAACTCTGGATTAAAGCCTACTATTATGTGCATAAGGGAATAACTAGACAATAGATTTTCTGCCCCTGGAAAGTATGCTCCTGGGTGTAAGAAGCCCATTTTAATCAGAGGTGTGTGGAGTGAAGGTGAACCCCATCTCTTTTGGAGAGACTCCTAAGAAGAGGACCGGGACTGTACTTGACCAGATCTTTCCCACCACAACCTTTATCACCTAAGCTGCTTCCCCTTGTCCACCAAGTCACCATAGTGTTTTTTTCTAGCATGTTTTATATGAACCTTTTGAATGACAGGTCCTACAAACTTTATGAAAATGTTTTTGCCCTCTATTTCTTTATATTCCTTGACTGCTCTCAGTGAAGAAAAGGAGGGAAAAGATGAAGGATTGAATGCTTACCAGTCACTGGGCTAGTCACTTTAAGAATGTTTTTTTCCACTTAGTCCTCACAATAATTCTGGGATCTTTTTTTTTTCTTATCCCCATTTTATAGTGAGGAAACTAAGGCTAATAGATTTCAAATAATCTTAGTAAAAATCATGAACCTATAGATAGCAGAACCAGGGCCGGCCGAGTGGCGCGGTGGTTAAGTGCTGGCCTTGGAAGCCAGCGGCCCCGGTTCGGTCCCACATATGAGGGCCAGTAACACTGCCCTCAAAAAAAAAAAAAAATAGATAGCAGAACCGAAGATCGAACCAATGTCTATTTAGCTCCAAAATCTTTGCTCTATTCCCTACAAGCTATAGTGGGTTCATTTACATCTTTCTTCATAAAGCTATGCTAATCATGGTGTACTATTTTGCTTATCAAAAGATTTTCAGTTTTACATATTTAGATTATGTTCCAGTGTTCTTTAGAAAGGTGGATCTCAGAGTGTTTGAAATGCAAATTCTCAGGTCCCACCCCAGACTTACTGAACAGTGGAGGTGGGACCCAACAGCAAGCTCTCCTGGTTATTCTGATGCACAGAAATTTGATAACCAGTGCTCTTAAATAGCAAAGTTGAGCAGAATTGGGTAGGACATGATAGTGGGATGTGATGATACTTTTCTTCAGGGCATTTCTCCAATCTTCGGCTAATCATTAAAAGTGATAGTTTATAGATGTGTGATTATAGTGCCAGAAATGCCAAACATGAGAGTTCCTTTGTGAATTTTGATTGATGAGCAGTGTTGAGGCAAATACTGAGGCCAAGTCTGTGTTCAATGGGAAAGAGTGCTATTGAAACAAGAGGCCAACCAAGAGAGGCTCACGCTGTGCTGCCTGTGCTGCTCAGCCAGTAGACCGACGTAGGAGCTGGGCCATAAAATAAGTGTTTATTATTATCAGAGCACCAGTGGTCTGAGAAGGCAGCAAGTTAACACCTTCAAAAACTGCCTTCACGTTCTCAGACCGGGCTGGGGTATTTAAGGGAAAATCTGGGCATTCCGAGTGTCTGCATGGAGACTTTCCTCTGGCAACGTGATTCTCTGGTGGAGTTAGCAACCCAGGAACAATGATGGGAGTAGCCTGGAAAAAATGCTAGACCATAGAGATTGTGATCAATAAGCCTAAAGATATTAATCATAAGTTTCAGGGTAATTTTATAAAACAGGGAACTGGGTGAGATGGGACATTCTGAGCTCAAGCTCAAGGGATCTATCCTTAAGCTTTAGGGCAAGGAAAAGGTGAGGCCGGGATATTGCAAGGTCTCTGCTACCAGGGTCCCAACTAGCCCTGCTTCACTATATTGAAATTAAACCCTGCCACAGGTGCAGGAGGGACATTTTTTCTGAGTGTCAAATTGTGACACACATGTCACTATTGGTCACACCCAACTTAGGACTTATATCCTCTATAATGGAAATTGTGGGAGTCTTAGATAACTGGATACCTATCTCCATCTCAGAAAATGATAGTCCAGTTCTTTCTCTATTGTGACCTTGCTTCCCATCTTCCTCAGCCAGTTTTTTTAATTATCTAGTTTTCAAGTCTCATTTGACCTTTATAGAACACCTTTTATCTTTTAGTGGCATTCCCTATTAGTCCTTCAACCAATAAAAAGGAACAATTTTCTTTTTTCTTCTCCTTTTCATGTTATATTTATATAGTGCATTTTTAGTAGGCCAGGTGTTAGGGTTACAAAGATGAAGAAGATATAATCTGTCCCCAAAGATCCCATGCAGGATCTTATATATATATTCCTACTGACTTTCTTTTTTTCTCTTTTTTTTTTGAGGGCGGAGTCACTGACCCTCATATGTGAGACCTGAACCGGGGCCACTGGCTTCTGAAGCCAGCGCTTAACCACCACGCAACTCGGCCGGCCCCCTACTGACTTTCTTATATTTAGAGTTCTGAATTTTTTTCCCCCCAACAAACTTGCTATATTATTTTTTTCTTCTGTTCCTTGTAAATCTTTGGTTTTTCTTTCCATTACGGCATTCTAAGTTGAGGTCCACCACTCATTATGATGGCAAAAAATAATTTCACTGACATATATATTATTTGATCACTTATGTTGATGTGATTTAGTTATCATTTAAGTCTCAACTATCTATGACACAACTAAAATCCTAAAAGAAAAAAAAAGTGGATGGGATTATTAGGCAAATAATTACCACATAGCCAACCTATGCACATCAGTGCATGCACTTACAGGACATTCTCTCAAGTTCTCACTTAGAATATTTGGCTATTTTAAATATACTGTAATATCTGTAGTTATCCACTTACCCAGCCCACAGCAGGTTAGAAATAAATCACAAGGCAGTGGAAGGAAATGCTCTTGATATAGACACATTGAAACCCACAATCACTACTAATCGGCAGAATAAGTACAAAAATGACAAAGAAATTGGGAAAATGGGAAAACTGAAAATGCACAGCAATCTGAAATAATCAGTTAAGTTGAACAACCCTATATATTCAACTGGGAATATGATAAACATCCCACAAAGTGTCTGCCATCTAAGAATTTCTAACCTGTTATTTTGAAGGCAGTTGAATGAAAGGAATACTCATTTACTGAGCACCTGTTATATAACTTGCAAGCTCTTTAGGACATCACTGTTATATATACAGATATTTATAACTTTGGCTGTCAATTACAAAGAAAAACTAAATTAGGCTTACTCTGACTGTGTTTCAGAAGACAGCAGGTATATACAACCTATTTTTAGACTTTAGAAACTCTTTTACATATGACCAGGTTAGATTCCCAAAATTGCATTGTTTACAAGTCCCCATATTCACAAGTCCACAGCAAGTTGAAGAGGTTACCCTCCTAGGCCACAACAGCCTTTCTACCAAACAGAAAGATGAGCCTGTACTTTGCAGCTTTAAAAACAAGCTTACTCTTTTACTTTTTTCTGCCTCTGTAGGTTGTAAAATGGTGCCTCTCAAACTTGAATGTGCATGTGAATCACTTCAAGAGCTTGTTAAAATGCAGATTCTGATTTGGTAGGTTTGGGAAGGCCTGAGATTCTGCATTTCTAACAAGCTCCCAGGTGCTGCTGCTGCTGCTGTGTCTGGTCCGTGCACCACACTCTGAGTAGCAAGGTTCCCAAGAACATCTTTTTATTTACATGTGAAAGCCCATTGAGAAAGAAACGCCCCTTCTTGATGGGAACCTCCTAGGAGCTGCAGTGTATTCCCAAAACTGGCTGCACTCAAGCTGATGTGGTACAGACTAGAATGGCCTGACATTTCTCTGGCTTTCTACAACAGCACTACTTTCTCAGGTGTTTAAGATACACCTCCTAATGGGTAAATGGGAGCTGGATATCGATACTGATATCTTGATGCACATTCAACAGCGTTTCGTTTTATAAATTATTTTTCCTCTTACTGATTATTGTTTGTTGTAGAAAAATGGTGTGCTCACTCAGGCTGCCATAACAAACTATTATCGACTGGGTGGCTTAAACAACAGACATTTATTTCCCACAGTTGTGCATACTGAAAGTCCAAGGTCAGAGTGCCAGCATGCTTGGGTTCTGGTGAGAGCTTTCCTGCTGACTTGCAGACTTCTGCCTTCTAACTATGGCTTTACTCGGCAGGGAAAGATATCTCTCTTTAGTGTCTCTTCTTATAAGGTGCCAGTTCTATCAGATCAGGGCTCCACCCTTATGACCTCATAACCATAATCAGCTCCTTAAAGGTCCTATGTCCAATACAGTCAGATGGAGGGTTAGGGCTTCAACATAAGAATTGGGGGGAAACGGTTTAGTCCATAGCAAATGGCATTTTCTCAATGGCATAATTCACTCTTTGCCCTTCAGAATGGTTCCTATTTTCAAATGGTTAGTCCCATTTCACTGTATATTTCATTATCATGAGTTTCCATTTTAAAATCTCTGATTTTATCATCTTCAAATTCTTTTTAATTTAAAATATCTTCAAAATTCTCGTTCTCTCCCTGACATAAATGCTGGGATTAATATTTATAAATACATTTTAAAAATGTAAACTTATTGCAGGTTCCAAATTAATAAGAAGATGACCTAGACCAGAACTTCCCAACCAATATACCAAGCACACTGTGGGTTATAGTCATTAAAAGATGTGCCAACATATCAGTCCTCCTGAAACGTTGGTGCCTTGGTACCAGAGGTGTCTTTAGGTGACCCCTAGGCTAGTCTTCCTTGACTGCCACACTCATGTTTATTTACCCCACAGAAAGTCTTATTCTCTAGCTGTGCTATGATATGGGTCTTGGAAGCACTCACCTGGACTAAACTTCCTGTGTACAATCTGTAGTGCCATCTGCTGGATGCAGACAAAATTGACATACTGTTGCACCAAGTGGCTGATTTATATTTATTTATGAAACTACAGAAATTAAAATATCATAAGAAGGGTTGTTTCTTTCTGTATTACAGAGGATTTAGTTTTTTTTTTTTTACTAGTTGAGGATAAACTTTAATTACATGGAAAAAATCAATTGTGCAAAACCCAATTCTCTTTTCAAAAAAAGCCAGATCAAAAAGAAAAAAATATTGAACATGCTAATTCAGTTAGAGAGGACACACTTAAAAAAAAAACCACTGTGATGGCACAATGTTTAAATAGCTTGTCATATAAAAAAATGTCAAGGACTTGGACTACAGCAGATAAGATCATGGGAAAATGATAGACTTCCTAAAATATTTGAAAGCCGTCTTCTAAAGAATGATAAGTATGTTGCTTCAGATGGCGGAACAAGGACAAATGAATAAATTTTGACACATAAGCCATGTTAAAGTAGAGGAAGTTGGGAATCCTGGGAATGGTATCCCCACTTTAGGAAAAAAGTTCAACTACCTATGCTCTAAATTCTCTCCCAACTCCAGATTCCATAATCTGTCATTCTATTTGCCATTTGGAGTTCATTTAGTTTGATATTTTCAGTAGTTGCAAAATCTTTTATGAATATCCTTACAGTCCTTAAAGGCATATCCAACTATAATTCCAATATAATTTAAATCTCTATTATGGGCTGAATTGTGTCCCTTCATATGTGGCAGTCCTAACCCCTGGTATTTCAGAATTGACTATATTGAGAGATAGAGCCTATAAAGATGTAACTAAGGTAAAATGAGGTCATATGAGTGGACCCTAATCCAATATGGCTGGTGTCCTTATAAGAAGAAGGGTTAGAACACAGACATGTGTGCACAGAGGGAAGGCCATATGAGGACACAGTCAGAAAGCAACCATCTGCAGACCAAGGAGAGAGGCCTTGGAGGAAACCAAACCTGCTAAAACCTTGATCTTGGACTTCCATCCTCCATAAATGAGAAAATTAATTTCTGTTGTTTAAGGCACCCCTTCTGTGGTATTTGGTTATGGCAGCCCTAGCAAACTAATAAAATGTCTTTCCTGTGGGGGCCTTCCTTTCCTGTATATGTTGTTGAAGGATTGAAATAGATTTTTTTTTTTGGTTTAAAATATCTTTCAAAAAGATTTATTTATTGTAAAAACTTTCTTCTTCTTAATGAAAAGTAAATATAGCCAGTAGATTCCTGTACCCAGTTGCTATGTAAAAGGCTAAAACAAGTTCTTATTGCACTCTAGCTAACTTGTATATTATAGGGCTTGAGCTAAGGAGATTTTATGTTGGCCAGGGTGATTTTAATTGTACACTTTTTTTTTTTTTTGAGGGCAGTGTTACTGGCCCTTATATGTGGGACTGAACCGGGGCCGCTGGCTTCCCAAGCCAGTGCTTAACCACCGCACCACTTGGCCAGCCCTTGGCCAGGGTGATTTTAAACAGGAACTTCTCTCGTGAGATTTTCTCCTTTTAAATATAACAAAACAGGAAAAATTATTCCCCAGAAATTCTCTATGATAAAATTTCTCTTGAGAACAATATTCAGTAAGAGAGAAACAAACATTCTAACATACATTCAAGAAAAGAAGTAGGATGGGGAGGCCTCTTTGTGTGGCTGAGGGCCAGTGACACAAGAGTTGATGGCTTCTCACTTTTACACCATGTGGGAAGAAAGTAGTGAACAAAGTAGAAGAAAAACTGAGAGAACAACATGTAGGGATTAGGGATTAAAAGGGGAATTTTAGCTGCCATGAGTAGGGAACTTCGGAGAGAGGAAAGATATATAGAGGCATTGTAGGACGTTTTAGTTTTTGTATTTCCTGTGAACAACCTCTATATTACATCTTTAAGAAAACTTATAATGAAGATCTTTATTATTTACCAAAATGAGTCTCATATCTTTTTTTTTAATTTGTCTTTTTATTTATTTATTTTTGTTTAATTAAATTTACTGGGGTAACATTGGTTAATAACATTTTATATAAGTTTCAGGTGTCCAATTCTATGATGCATCATCTGTATATTGCATTGTGTGCTTACCACCCAGAGTCTGTTCTCCTTTCATCATCATATATTTGGCCTCCTTTGCCTTCTTCATTCTCCCCTCATCTCTTCTCCCCACTGGAAACAACAATACTGTTGTCTGTGTCTATGAGTTTGTTTGTTTGATCATTTGTTGCTTTCTGTTTTATATCCCACATATGAGTGAAATCATATGGTTCTTGTCCTTTTCCACCTGACTTATTTCACTTAGGATTTTACTCTCAAGATTCATCCATGTTGTCACAAATGACAGTATTTCATTCCTTCTTGTGGCTGAGTAGCATTCCATTGTGTATATATACCACATCTTCTTTATCCAATCATCTGCTGAAGGACACTTTGGTTGTTTCCATGTCTTGGCCACCCTGAATAATGCTGCAATGAACATAGAGGTACATATATCTTTATGAACAACTGTTTTCAAATTTTGGGGGCAGATACCCAGAAGAGGGATTGCTGAGTCATATGGTAATTCTATTCTTAATATTTTGAAGAACTTCCATGCTGCTTTCCATAATGGCTGTACCAATTTACATTCCCACCTGCAGTGTATGAGGGTTCCCTTTTCTCCACATCCTCTCCAATTTCTGTTTTCTTGTCTTGTTGATAATAGCCATTCTAACAGGTGTGGGGTGATACCTTATTGTGGTTTTTATTTGCATTTCCCTAATAGCTTGTGAGGTTGAGCATCTTTTCATATATCTGTTGGCCACCTGTATGCCTCCTTGGGTAAAGTGTCTATTTATTCATGTCATATGCCCGTTTTTTAAAAAGATTTTTACTGAAAATATAGTTAGCATACAATTTTACCTTAGTTTGAGGTATACACAGTAGTTATTAAATATTTATACACCTAAAGAAGTGATCACCATTGTAAGTCCAGCAACCAGCTGACACCATACCATGCTATCACAATATTACTGACTATATTTCCCATGCTGTACATTACATCCCCCTGACTTATTTTATACCTGGAAATTTGGACCACTTATTGCTCTTTACCTTTCCCCCTTTTAAATTTTTCAGTTACAGTTGACATTCAATTTATTTTATATTAATATCAAGTGTACAGCATAATGGTTAGACATTTATATAATTTAAGCAGTGATCCCCCTGACTAGTACCCACCTGGCATTATACATAGTTATTACCATATTATTGACTATATTCCCTATGCTTTATTTTACATCCCCATGATTATTTTGTAACTACCAATTTGTACTTCTTAACCCCTTCACCTTTTTCACCCTACCTTCCAACCCCCCTCCCATCTATCACCCAGATAAATATAGTACCCATCTGACACCAGACATAGTTAGTACAATATTACAGAGTATAATCCTTATGCTGTACCCTACATCCCCATGACTACTTTGTAACAACCAATTTGTACTTCTTAATCCCTTCCCCTTTTCACATACCCCCTCAAACCCCCTCTCATCTGGCAATCAGATGAGTCTGTTTGTGTTTTGTTTGTTCATTTTGTTCTTTAGATTACACATATAAGCAAATTCTCATTGCATCTGTCTTTCATTGTCTGACATATTCCACTCAGCACAATGTGCTCCAGATCCATTCATGCTGCCATTCTTTTTTTTTTTTTTTTTTTTTTTTTTGGCTGAGCCATCCTGCCACCTGTTGGCAGCTCAGCGGCAACTCAGCTCGGGCTGGCCTCGAACCGCTGTTGCTCAGATCTCAGCTTGCACTCTTGAGCGAGCTCTTAACCAACTGAGCCATTCGGCCAGCCCAATGCTGCCATTCTTAAGCATCCTTATAACTATTATTTAGAACTCTGTATCTGGTAGATTGCTTGCCTCCATTTTCTTTAGTTCTTTTTCTGGAGTTTTCTCCTGTTCTTTCATTTGTGATATATTTCTTTGTTGCTTCATTTTGGCTGCCTCTGTGTTTGTTTCTATGTATTATTAGGTAGGGCTGCTATATCTCCCAGCCTGCCAGGTGGCTTTATGTAGTAGGGGTCCTCTGGGGCTCAGTGGCACAGTCTCCCTGGTCACCTGAGCCAGGTGCTCCGGGAGTGTCCCTCCTATTATAGTTGTGTGCCCTATATGTGCCCTCCTATTAGAGTTGAGCCTTGATTTCTGTTGGCATGTCAGAAGGTGGTATTGACCCTTAGGCTGACTGGCTGCAGCGTTTGGCCACATTCACAGCTTATGGATTGCTGTGCAGGGGGCTTATTCCATGGAGTGGGATTTGCTCCAGTGGATCCGATGCCTGTTGAGACGGCCCTTTGCATATGTGCTTGTGGGGCTAATAGCATGGTGCTCTTTCAGGCCCTGAAACCAACCTCCGAGTATGTTGGTTCTTGGGCCTCTTGGGAGAAGCTCCGGTGCAGGCCCAGGTGAGCCATTGGCTGTGGCTGGCTGAGGAGTACCTGATAGAGGCTACAAAGTGACCCACAGTTGGTTGCTGTCTATGCTGTACCTAGAGGCTCATGGAAGAGACCACGCTGCGAACTGGTACCCCGTCTGGAGTAGCTCCCGAAGAGCCAGGATACTCAAAGGCCTGCTGCCACCTGCGGGCTCCTGTAAGTAAGTTTCAGCTGCTGATAAAGCCTCTGGTGGTAGGGATATTGGGTGAAGCAGGGTCTCAGTGAGTCGGCAGGGTGGAGCAGTGGAGCTCATTAGGCCAGCCAGATTCAGATTTAGCCTGTGAGGGCGGGCTTAACACAGGAAAGATGATGGCGCCCACCTCCTGGCTGCACAGGAGAAGGACCCCACACAGGGAAAATGGGAACTGTCCCTTCAGTCCTTGCCCTGAAGTTACACAACCCAGTTGCTTCCCATATGTCTCTGACACTTCTAGAATCAGAGTCCCTCCACCGGAGCCCAGGGTGAGTACCTGCACAGGCTTTTTAAAAGGCGTTTCCTGCAGCCTTCCACCCCACCTGGATAGTCAAAATCCCCACTGTTTTTCACAGTCAGATATTGTGAGTATTCCTCTTCCTGGCACCAGTACTCTGGGCTGGGGAGCCTGGTTTGGGGGGCTGGGGTCCCTTGCTTCTCCATGGGGAAACTCTGGCTGAAATACCCCACATGGAGGTTTGGGGCCAGCCCATTTTGCATCTCCGCCCCTCCTAACAGTCTGGACTTGGCTTCTTTATGTCCTTAGTTATAAAACTCCTGTTCAGCCAGACTTCAGATAGTTCTCCAGGTTGATTGTTCTATAATTTGGTTGTAATTTTCGTGTGTTCACAGGATGAGGCAAACACAGCACTTATCTACTCCTCCATCTTGGATTTCCCTCTGCCCATTTTTAAATTTGATTGTTTGTTGTTGTTGTTGTTGAGTTGTATGAGTTCTTTATATATTTTGGATATTAACCCCTTATCATAGGTTTTGTTTGCAAATATCTTCAACTGTTCAGTTGGTTGCCTCTTTGTTTTGTTGGTGGTTTCTTTTGTCCAAAAACTTTTAGTTTGATATAACCCCATTCATTTATTTTTTGCTTTTACTTCCTTTGCATTTGGAGTCAAGTTCACAGAAACCCCTTTAAGACCAAGGTCCATAAATTTAGTGCCTATTTTTTCTTCAATGTATTTTATTATTTCAAGTCTTATGTTTAAATGTTTAATATATTTTTAGTTAATTTTTGTGTATGGTGTCAGCTAGCAGTCTAATTTCATTCTTTTTGCATTTGGGTTTCCAATTTTCCCAACACCATTTATTCAAGGGGCTTTCTTTTCTCCATTGTATATTTTTGGCTCCTTTGTTGAAAATTAGTTGCTCCTATATGTGTGAGTTTATTTCTGGGCTCTCAGTTTTATTCTATTGGTCTGTGTGTCTGTTTTTCTGCCAATACCATGCTGTTTTGATTATTGTCACTTTGTGGTATAATTTGAGATTAGGGAATGTGATACCTCCAGCTTTGCTCTTTTTTCTCAGGATTGCTTTGGCTATTTGGAGTCTTTTGGGGTTTCGTACAGATTTGATGATTTCTGGTTCTATTTCTTTGAAAAATGTCACTGGGATTTTGATGGGGAGTGCATTAAATCTGTATATTGCCTTAGATAATGTACCCATTTTAATTCATCCAATCCATGAACATCTTTCCATTTCTTTGTGTGTTCTTCAGTTTCTTTCAACAATGTCTTGTAGTTTTCAATGTATAGGTACTTCACTTCCTTTGTTAAGTTTATTCCTACGTATTTTATCTCTTGTGTTGCAATTGCAAATGGGATTGTTTTCTTCATTTCTTCTTCTAATATTTCATTGTTAGTATATAGGTACCCAACAGATTTTTGTATATTGATTTTATATCCTGCAACTTTACTGTATTTGTTTATCGTCTCTAATAGTCTTTTTGGTGGAGTCTTAGGGTTTTCTATATATAGAATCATGTCATCTGCTAATTGTGACAGTGTTACTTCTTCATTCCCAATTTGGATGCCTTTTAATTCCTTTCCTTTTCTGATTGTCCTGGCTAGGATTTCCAGTAATATGTTGAATAACAGTAGTGAGAGTGGGAGTCCTTGTCTTGTTCCTTATCTTAAAGGAACAGCTTTCAGTTTTTCATTAAGTGTGATATTAGTTGAGGGTTTGTCATATATGGACTTTAATACGTTAAGAGACTTCCCATCTCTACTCATTTTATTAAGTGGTTTAATCATAAATGGGTGTCATAAATTGTCAAATGCTTTTTGTGCATCTATCAATACTATCTTATGATTTTTATCTTTTATTTGTTAATGTGGTATATCACATAAATTGATTTGCATATGTGAACCATCCCTGCATCCCTGGGATGAATCCCATTTGATTGTGATGTATTATCTCTTTAATGTATTGTTGTATTTGATTTGCTAGTATTTTTTTGAGAATTTTGGTATCTGTGTACATCAGATATATTGGCCTGTAATTTTCATTTTTTGTGTTGCATTTGACAGGTTTTGGTATTAAGGTAATGTTGGCCTTGTGCAATTATTTAGGAGGTATTCCCTCTTCTTTAATTTTTTGGAAGAGTTTGAGAAGGATAAGTATTAAGCATTCTTTGAATGTTTGATAGAATTCACCAGTGAAACCATCTGGTCCTGGCCTTTTGCTTTTTGGGAGGTTTTTGATGACTGTTTCAATTTCCTTCCTGTTGATTAGTCCATTGGGGTTTTTCAATTCTTCACGGTGCTATCTAGTAAGGTTATATATTTCTAAGCATTTGTCTATTTCTTTCAGGTTATCAAATTTGGTGACATATTGTCTTTCATAGTATTTTTGTATAATCTTTTGTATTTCTATTTTGTGCATTGTAACTTTGTCTCTTTCATTTCTGATTGTATTTATTTGTAGTCTCATTATCTTTGAATGAGACTCCCCACAGACACTGGGTTATATAGTGCCCAGTGATAGTTTGCACAAACTTAATTTAAAAGGCCTAGCTCTTATTTGTTAGATCTAGGACATTTATGTTGTATGAGTGAAGTAAGGATTTCTTGTCTACCTTCCAAGACAAAAAGAATTCTTAGTCTGTTTTCCAGGGAACTCCAATGGAACTGTAAGTTTTATAGGTGAAAGCAAGGCATACAATCCATGTATTTTCTACATAATGAAAGGCAGAGAAAGTCGGCAGGTCTGGTATCTTCTTTTTCCCTTTTAATTGAAGTTTGGGAAATATGCACTTTGAGACACATTCTGGGCTCTGGGCTTAGCTAGTGTGTGTGTGTGTGTGTGTATTATGTTGTAATCAGCCACCTAAGCTAAAGCAAAAAAATAGCTGCACATATACAAGTTCTTTATAAAGACAATATAGAAATTTTGATAGTCTGCACATACATAAACAATAGATAGAGTCATAATTTTATTCCATGATTAGGCACAAATGATGAAAACAGTACACAAATTACTATAATTAAGTCACATGTTCACTTTCAAAATAAGGTAAAAATTGGGGGCAAAAATAATTCTTGCCATTTTTTGAGCACCTACTATGTGCCATGCATTGTTTTAAGTTCATTAATACATTATTTCCATAAAATAATAATAGGAATTTTAAAGTAATTATACGGAGGAGAAATTTGAAAGTCAACGAGATTAAGATCACAATTATCTCAATAATTCAGTGAGTGGGATGAGAAATGGAGGAGGTCATAGAGAAAGAAGGGAAGTTTCCCTGAAAGACTCCAGAAATCCAGGTGCAAAGGTGGCTGATCCAGCTTCCAGCAGCTGATGATATCCATTAAGAGAACTTTTCTCTTGAATGCCTTAGTTCAGTTTGAAAAAGTAAATGTTTTCAAACATATTAAGGAATGCACTCTCTATTCCTTCTCCAGCCAAGAAGCTTCAATAAGATCACTGAGACCTTCTTAAAAAGTATCTTAGCAAGCTTTACTCAGGCAGTGGTGTTCAGAACCATTTTGTTTCATTAAAAGAATCATCAGAAAATGTAATCTAACGAGATTGTTAGAAACACTTTGTCATTAACATATCTTTCAAAAATTTTTTTTAATTGTGCTTTTTTAAAAGTCCAATATCTGAGGCTCTAAAATGTACCCGCCCTCTTGGATTTTACAATTAGGTTTAAAAAGAGATTAGAAAGTCCCGCCTTCTTCTTTGTGGTATGAAGTGTCAGTGGGCTTCTACCGCCATCTGGTGGACAATGTGTGGATGTGCTCTGACTTGAGAAGGCTGCCGGGCATGGAGAGGAGTGTGATTCATGACAAGAGTTTTATAGACATGCAATTAATCTGAAAAGAATGCATGGGAATATAAAAATTAAATGGATAAAAATAGTTTACTTCTTGGTTATTAGAAAGGGGAACAATTTTTAGGTGTTGGATTACAAACTAGCACGATATGGAACAAAAGTAATTAAAATATTTAACTAATTCTGCTAGACTCCTTCAGCTTCACATTCTGTAGTATATAACGCTTCATAAACAATTCCAGTAGCATGGGCCACTTAAATAAAGATGTTTATCCAGTGGTGTCATTTGAGAGGACAGGAAACTCTGTATCTACATGCATTTTTATTTCTAGAATCCCACTTCTCCTACACCTAAAATTTCAACATTAAGGATCTATTCCTTTCTGATAAGATTGCCCTCTTTCCTTTAATTTTAAAATACAGATAATCCAAATAAATAAATAAAGTTCTTATGAGTCTAACACCTCCTTAAAGTGTTGGGGCGGAGGTGAGGAATGTGTGTGGAGAAGGAAAAGCAGCCTGCAGTGCTGGTCACTGAGTAATTTTTCTTAAGAAGATTTTATTGGGGAATTGGGGGAGGGGAACAGTATTGGGGAATTGGGGGAGGGGACCGGCCAAGTTGTTGTTCTTCAGTCTTCATTGTGGAGGGCACCAGTCGCCATCTGGCTTCCTGTCAGCAGCTCGTGGCCTCTAAGCTCAAGGTGCTGTGTTCAATCTTAGTTGCTGGTAGGTGTAGCCACCATCCCATGCAGGAGTCGAACCAGCAGCCTTATTGTTAAGAGTGCATGCTCTATCCACTGAGCCATCTGGGCGGCAGCTCAGCTCAAGGTACAAGTTCAGTCTTAGCTGCGGGTAGGCATAGCCCACCATCAAAACAGGTAATCTTGTTATACCAGCTGAGCCATTTTGGCAGCTCAGCGACAGCTCAGATCAGGTGCAGTGTCACTGGCTCATGTGGGAATCTAACAGGTGGTCGCACCTAAGCCAATTCTTAACCAACTGAGCCACTCAGCTGGCCCGAGTAATTCTTGCTCTCTGCCTTTCATCATATGGTTGGATTGCATTTGGTGTGGAGATTGGCTATGGAACCCTTTCTGGTCAATGAATTATGAGCTCAGTTTATAAAAATCTGTATGATTCTAGAAAAGTAGTTAACAGTTGACAATAGACAGCAGTATAGATCAGAAAATTCTGGGTTTTTTGTTGTTGTTAATTTCCTTTGTCATTTTTCCATTAGTAAAGCAAATAGGCATTAAATATACAGCTTGCTCAATGTCTTCTTCTCCTGTAATAAATATATGACAAGTGGTACGAGATGTGATAAAATACAATGAAATTAAATTCTTCTTACCAAAACATATTTAGCTACATAAATGCTGCCTTTCAAAGCAGTCAGTTTGGATAATGCTATGCTGTTAGTACACAAAACACACCAGAAATCATAAGCCTCTCTTTGTCCCCAGCCCCAGTGCCTTCACCTGCTGACCAGCCTTCACCAAAGGGCAAACCACACTGAGTAAGATGGGAGCTGCCAAAGAAACCCCAGACCCATGAGTGGTCATAATCGGATCTGACTAGGCCCTTCGTGTCTGCCAAGTCACATCAAACCTGGCCCTACCTTACCTATTGGGTTGTCGGAAAAGTCATGACGTATTTTTTCTATGGTTTTCATTGCAAAAATGCGTCATGACTTTTCCAACAACCCAATACATTGTGTTGCTGACTACTAAATTTAGGGCAGCCCTAGAGTAGTATAGAATCTACCCCTCAAGCCCCACCCCACCCTGACCTGGATTCCTCCTGGCTCAGTGTAGAGGATAATGTATGAGCCCCCTTCTGTCTAGTTCCATTTAGTTTCCTTCCCTTCCTAACCTCTATTCTTACTCCCCCACCCTCACAGTTACAGGGCTAACTCTCAGCCATGCTTTTGCTGCATGACCGTCCTACAGTTGATTGAACTGGGAGTAGGCCACTAGACACAAACAGTGAATCGGAGTCCCTTCACTCTCAATTTGGGACTGAATAAGATAATCTAACGTCACTGTGGAATCTCTCTGGAATAGAGTAGCTGCAAATTCTGGAGCTCTAGGCAGTTATCTTCAACCTTAGGGGGTGCTGAACAGCATTTTCCCTCACTGCCTTATAATGACATCATTGTTATCAGTGAAGAAAAGAAAGGAGGAAAAGGATGAAAGATCGCAGCAAGTGAGAGGACCGAAGCAGAGAGGAATTACAGAGAGTCATGTAGAATGTTCCTGCCAGAGAGCACGTACCGAAGGCTAACTAACACATTCCAAAGTTTCAACAGTCCAACTCATTATAGTAAGAACCTCTCTTCCTTTCTCTTAGAGCTAATTTGTTTCTTTCAGCCAAATGTGTTTAAACCAACACCCCCAAGGTTCTTGCGTGCTTTCTGAGAAAGTTATAGAAGGAAATGTCTCCAGAACCAGTTCATAAGCCAAAACCAATTACAAAATCAGTTTTACTACATTATAATCGCCTTTTATGAATTTGCTGACATTTAATATAGGAAATATTCAGAAAATTCTTACTCTGTGCAATGCACAGTGCTTGTAAATCACAGGAATGCCAAGATTAGTGAGAGCTAATAGTTTCTTTGGGAGAGGAAACAACATATAAAAATAATAATACAAGTGTAATTAAAGTGGTTTGGAACAGAGAAAAGAGAGCAATTTATTTAGATTAAAAAGAACTTTATGGGTCCGCCGAGTGGCGCGGTGGTTAAGCGCTGGCCTCGGAAGCCAGCGGCCCCGGTTCGGGTGCCACATATGAGGGCCAGTGACACTGCCCTCAAAAAAAAAAAAAAAAAGAGAACTTTATCAAATGCTGAAATGCTACCAAGCATGTTGAGAAGTGTGTTATGATCGGAAGATATAATGCAGAATAAAACATAATGTCATACTTCAGGGAGCTTAGGTTTTATCACAAGGGGAAGTGCGTTTGACATTCAAAGGATCACCTAATCATGTGTTGGAGGTGAGGGGTGGAAGGGTGGAGATTTGAGAAGGCATCCAGAGGAAGGGATAGCTACATTGATATTGGAAGATATAAAGGTTAAATAGGATTAGATGAAGATGGGCTAGAAGAAAAAAAATCTCATAGAGGAAATTGCAAATATAAAAAAGTGGTACCTAGACAGTTCTCTTAGCAGCATTAGACATTAACACTCAGATTCTGTTACTCTCCACTTTTCTGTTTTTCCTCTTACCTGTTTGGCTCCTTCTCAGACTTCTTGTTGCTGAGTTCCCTTCCCTCCTCTTTCCTTACTCGTTTGCTCGGAGTGTTCTCACTAACCAGCACATATCCTGAGGCCTGAGCTGTGGTCAGTGAGTCCCATTGGTCAGCTGGGGTGTGTGTCTGCCATCATGTTTCTCTGTCACCCAGCAGTGGGCTGTGAGACATGTGTCCTCCAGCAGTGCCATGCTGCCAGCAGGCTGAAGGTTCTTGTGGCAGCCATGTTTCTCCTTGGAGGTCTGAAAGTCAGCCTTGGTGGGAAGATGTCTCCTCAGAATTTCAAAATTTCCTTCCTGTTCATTCTCTGTTGGTTTTAGAGGTAGTGGTAGCCACCTGTTGTGGCTATTTTTATTGTGGCTATTTCTATACCCCTTATAATTCTCTTTGATCTCTTTTAGTAGGTCACCACATTTTCTACTTAACAGTAGTTGACATTACCCATTTCTGTTTAAGTAACTGATGTGGTTTCTGTTAACTGATTAGAACTTGGCTAATGTAATGAGGCAGAGGGAGGAATTGGGAATGATTCTACAAAAAATACAAATCATAATATAAAGAATTAAATAATTTTACTTCACAAAAATTAAAGACTCCTGTTCTTAGAAAGTTACCATTTATTCTGGGTGGTGAACACACAGTGGGATATATAGATGATGTATTACAGATTTGTACACCAGAACCTACGTAACTTTACTAACCATTGTCACACCAGAAAACTTTAATTTAAAAAATAAAATATCAGTTAAAAAAAAAGAAAGTTAAAAAAAGGCAAGTCAGTGGAGTAGAAAATACTTGTAATTCATATATCTGACAAAAGAATTGTATACAGAATATAGCAAATATCTCAAAAATAATAAGATTGTATTAGTCTGCTGAGGCTACCATAACTAAATACCACAGACTGGGGGCAAAAACAACAGAAATTAATTTTCTAACAATTTTGGAGACTAGAAGTCCAATATCAAGATGTCGGCAGGTTTGTTTTTTTCGAGGCCTCTCTCCTTGGCTTGCAAATGGTACCTTCTCTTTGTGTCCCCACGTGGTCTTTCCTGTGTGCACACATGTCTATATTCAAAACCCTCTTCTTATAAGGGCCACTGAGAAACCTGCGGTTTGTATGGTTAAAGCATTCTCTTGATTGCAATAGTCCCTCTCCTCGTATTGCAATAGCTTTTTTAAGTAAAGTCTCTCCTTACCTATATCCAGGTTTGGTTTTATTTCACACTTCTTTTTTTTTTTTTTTTTTTTTTTTTTTTAGAGGGCAGTGTCACTGGCCCTCATATGTGGGATCCAAACCTGGGCTGCTGGTGTCCCAAGCCAGCTCTTAATCACCGCGCCACTTGGCCAGCCCCTACACTTCTTTCTTGCCTTTGTTTTTTTTTTTTTTTTTTTTTTTTTTTTTTTAAATTTTATTTTATTTTTAATTAGTTTCAGGTGTACAACACAGTGCAATAGTTATACATTTTACCCCCCAAAGTGACAAACCCCCCACCCCCAATACACCCCCCCACACCCCCCCATATCATACATATCTATTACTCTTCCTCTGACTCTCTTCCACAGTATAATCCACATCCCGTGACTATCTATATATATTCAATTACAGTAGGTATACCACCTCCACTTTAGTAATACAGTGCAGTGATCAAACCTCTACTCCATCCATGAAATGGTCTACCTAACAAGACCTATGATCATCTGACATTCCACAGAATATTTACAACATTATTAATTATATTCCCCAAACTGTTTTTCCTATCCCAGTAGCAATATTGTAGTTGCCTATTTTTGCTGTCTAATCCCTTCCCCTTCACCCTCATTCCCATTCCTCTCCAAATTAGCAACCCTGATTTTTCGTCTATATCTATGAGACAGTTTCTGTTTACTTTGCTCATTCATACAGTTTTTCATATTCCACATATAAGTGAGATCATATGGTATTTGTCCTTCTCTGACTGACTTACTTCACTCAACATTATAGTCTCTAGGTCCATCCATATCATTGCAAATGGCACGATTTCATTCTTCTTTATAGCGGAGTAATACTCCATTGTATAAATATACCACAGTTTCTTAATCCAGTCATCTACTGACGGGCATTTTGGTTGTTTCCAAGTCTTAGCTATTGTAAATTGTGCTGCTATGAACATCGGGGTGCATAACTTTTTTTGAATAAGTGTCTTGGTTTTTTCAGGATAAATACCTAGGAGTGGAATTGCTGGGTCAAACGGTAGCTCTATTTCCAGTTCTTTGAGATACCTCCATACTGACTTCCATAGTGGCTGCACCAATCTGCAGTCCCACCAACAGTGCAGCAGGGTCCCCTTTTCCCCCACAGCCCCGCCAGCACTTGTTGTTTGTTGATTTGTTGATGATAGCCATTCTGACTGGAGTGAGGTGGTATCTCATGGTGGTTTTTATTTGCATTTCCCTAATGACCAGTGAGGTTTAAATTTTTTTCATATGCCTGTTGGCCATCTGTATGTCCTCTTTAGAGAAATGTCTCTTCATATCTTCTGCCCATTTTTTAATTGGGTTGTTTGTTTTTTTGGTGTTGAGTTTCATGAGTGTTTTATAAATTTTGGATATTAACCCCTTATCAGATATATCGTTGGCAAATATATTCTCCCATTCAGTAGGCTTCCTTTTTGTTTTATTAATGGTTTCCTTTGTTGTGAAAAAAACTTTTAAGTCTGATATAATCCCATATGTTCATTTTTTCTTTTTACTTCCCTTGCCCGTAGGGGATGTATCAGTAAAAATATTGCTCCGGGTAATGTCTGCAAATGTACTCCCTATATTTTCATTTAGGATTTTTATGGTTTCAGGTCTTACATTTAAGTCTTTAATCCATTTTGAATTTGTTCTTGTATAAGGCGTAAGGAGATGATCCAGTTTCATTTTTTTGCATGTGTCAGTCCAATTTTCCCAGCACCATTTATTGAATAGACTATCTTTACTCCAGTGTAAATTCTTGCTTCCCTTGTCATAGATTAACTGTCCGTAAATGCTTGGATTTATTTCTGGGCTCTCTGTTCTGTTCCACTGATCGATGTGCCTGTTTTTATGCCAATACCAAACTGTCTTGATTACTGTGGCCTTGTAGTAGGTTTTGATGTCTGGTAGCGTGATCCCCCCAACTTTGTTTTTATTCCTCAGAATTGCCGAGGCTATTCTGGGTCTTTTATGATTCCATATAAACTTTAGGATTATATTTTCTATTTCTGTGAAAAATGCCCTTGGTAGTTTGATAGGAATTGCATTGAATCTATATATTGCTTTAGGCAGTATGGACATTTTAACTATATTAATTCTTCCTATCCATGAGCATGGTAGGTGTTTCCATTTATTTGTATCTTCTATGATTTCTTTCTTCAATGTCTTATAATTTTTCTGAGTACAGATCTTTCACTTCTTTGGTTAAATTTATTCCTAGGTATTTTATAGTTCTTGACGCAATTGTAAATGGGACAGTTTTCTTAATTTCGCTCATTAGTTTATTATTGGTATATGCAAATGCCACTGATTTCTGAACATTGATTTTATATCCTGCTACTTTACTGAATTCGTCCATCAGTTCCAATAGTTTTTCGATGGAGTCTTTGGGGTTCTCTATATACAGTATCATGTCATCTGCATATAGTGACAATTTTACTTCTTCCTTGCCAATTTGGATGCCTTTTATTTCTTTTTGTTGTCTGATTGCTGTGGCTAGAACTTCCAGCACTATGTTGAATAAAAGAGGAGAAAGTGGACAGCCTTGTCTTGTTCCTGATCTTAAGGGGAATGGTTTTAGCTTTTCCCCCATTGAGTATGATGTTAGCTGTAGGTTTATCATATATGGCTTTTATTATGTTGAGATATGATCCCTGTATTCCCACTTTGCTAAGGGTTTTTAACATAAATGGCTGTTGGATTTTGTCAAATGCTTTTTCTGCATCTATTGAAATGACCATGTGATCTTTATCCTTCATTTTGTTGATGTGGTGTATCACATTAATTGATTTACGGATGTTGAACCAGCCTTGCGCACTAGGATGAATCCCACTTGATCATGATGTATGATCTTCTTAATATATTGCTGAATTCTGTTTGCTAATATTTTATTGAGAATTTTTGCATCTATATTCATCAGGAGATTGGCCTGTAGTTTTCCTTTTTGTGATGTCTTTATCTGGTTTTGGAATCAGGGTGATAGAGCTTCATAAAAAGAGAGTTTGGGAGCCTTCCCTCCTTCTGGATTTTTTGGAATAGTTTGAGAAGAATAGGTGATAGTTCTTTTTTGAATGTTTGATAAAATTCACTTGTGAAGCCGTCTGGTCCAGGGCTTTTGTTTTTTGGGAGCTTGTCAATTACTGATTCAATTTCCTTGGTAGTAATCAGGGTATTTAGATTTTCTGTTTCTTCTGGCGTTAGCTTTGGAAGGTTGTATGCTTCTAGAAAATTATCCATTTCATCCAGATTGTCAAATTTGTTGGCATATAGTTGCTCATAGTAATTTCTTAGAATTTTTTGTATTTCTGTGATGTCTGTAGTCATTTCCCCTCTTTCATTCCTGATTTTGCTAATTTTGAGTCCTCTCTTTTTTTTTTTGATGAGCCTGGCTAGAGGTTTGTCAATTTTGTTTATCTTCTCAAGAAACCAGCTCTTGGTTTCATTGATCTTTGAATTGTTTTTCTGTTCTCTATATTGTTTATTTCTGCTCTGGTCTTTATTATCTCCTTTCTTGTACTCCCCTTGGGCCTCTTTTTGCTGTTCTTTTTTCCAGTTCCCTTAGGTGTAAGGATAACCTGTTGACTTGAGATTTTTTCTTCCTTCTTTAGGTAGGCCTGCACTGCTATAAACTTCCCTCTTAGGACTGCTTTCGCAGCATCCCAGAGATTTTGGGTCGTGGTGTTTTCATTTTCGTTTGTCTCGAGGTATCTTTTGATTTCCTCCTTGATCTCATTTGTGACCCACTCACTCTTTAATAGCCTATAGGTGAGCCTCCAGTTATTTGTCAACTTCCCGGATTTCTTCTTATAATTGATTTCTAGTTTCATAGCATTGTGGTCAGAGAATACAGTTGAAATGATTTCAATCTTCTTAAATTTATTGAGACTTGTTTTGTGGCCTAACATGTGGTCTATCTTAGAAAATGTTCCATGTGCACTTGAAAAGAACGTATATTCTGTAGCTTTGGGATGAAATGCTCTGAAAATGTCTGTTAAATCCAGCTGGTCTAATGTGTCATTTAAGGTCGCTGTTTCCACATTGATTTTCTGTCTGGAGGATCTGTCCATTAGTGACAGCGGGGTGTTGAAGTCCCCTACTATGATAGTGTTACTGTTGATCTCTGTCTTTATGTCTGACAATATCTGTTTTATATATTTAGGGGCTCCTATGTTAGGTGCATAGATGTTTACTAGAGTTATGTCCTCTTGTTGGATCGATCCCTTCATTACTATGAAGTGTCCTTCTTTGTCCTTTGTTATATTCTTCAATTTAAAGTCCATTTTATCTGATATAAGTATCGCTACTCCAGCTTTTTTCTCAGTACCATTTGCATGAAATATTTTACTCCATCCCTTTACTTTCAGCCTGTATGAGTCTTTGGATCTGAGGTGAGTCTCTTGTATACAGCATATACTGGGGTCTTGCTTTCTTATCCATTCAGCCACCCTATGTCTTTTTATTGGAGCATTTAATCCATTTACATTTAATGTGATTATTGATAGGTGTGTATTTATTGCCATTTTCTTATTTGTGTTCGTAGTCTTTCATAGGTTGTTTTCTCTTCTACTTAAAGAAGCCCTTTTAGCATTTCCTGCAAAGCTGGCTTGGTGGTAATGAATTCCCTTAACTTATTTTGTTCTGCAAAGCTCCTTATCTCGCCTTCGATTTTAAATGATAACCTTGCTGGATACAGCAATCTTGGTTGTAGGCCTTTATTTTTCATCACTTTGAAAACTTCCTGCCACTCTCTTTCTGGCCTGCAAAGTTTCTGTAGAAAAGTCAGCTGATAATCTTATGGGGGTACCCTTGTAAGTAACTTGCTGCCTTTCCCTTGCTGCTTTAAGGATTCTGTCTTTGTCCTTAACCCTTGCCATTTTCACTATAATGTGTCTTGGAGTGGGCCTGTTTGGAATCATCCTGTTTGGAACTCTCTGCACTTCCTGGGCTTGTATTTCAATGTCCTTTGCCAGGTTAGGGAAGTTTTCAGACATTATTACTTCAAATATATTCTCAATCCCTTGCTCCCTCTCTTCTCCTTCTGGTACTCCAATGACCCTTAGGTTATTGCGTCTGATGTTGTCCCCCAGCTCTCTTAAACTATTTTCCATGTTTTTCATTCTTTTTTCTCTTTGTTGTACCGCATGGGTGATCTCTGCTATTTTGTCTTCTAAGTCACTGATTCGATTTTCTGCTTCATCCAGTCTGCTAGTGATTCCATCAAGTTTGTTATTTAATTCAGTAATTGTGTTCTTAAGTTCTAGCTGGTTGCTTTTCATGATTTCTCTATCCTTCTTTATATTTTCATTAATTTCCTTGAACATTCTAATAATCAGTGTGCTGAACTCTGTCTCGATAGGTTGGTTACCTCTATTTCCTCTATTTCCACTGATTCAGGAAGTTTCTTCTGTTCTTTTATTTGTGTTATGTTTCTTTGTCTCCCCCATTCTGGCTTACTCTTTGTGTTTGCTTCAATATAACAGATAGATCCCCAGATTTCTCAGTCTTTTCTGGGTAAACTTATATGGTGTGTGTCCTTTATATTTGAATTACTCAGTCTCCCTATTCTCCTGTGCTTGTATCTGAGGTGATCCTTGTGTTGTGCGTCCTCACTTGTTGAAGTTTTAGTTTTGATTACTTTTGGTTTGTCAGTAGGTGGATTGACTCCCAGATTGATTAGCTGTGAGGATCAGCAGCTTCTGCAGTTTATGAGCTGCTGTGAGAGGATTGACCCCTCTGATGAAACTTGGACCCTATGGGTCTTAGTACCTGTAGTAACTTCTTTTTGGGTGTGACTCTTGTATGTCAAACCCAGAAATGCTCTGGTTTTATCTAAAGTTGGCCTCCGGGTATGATGATTCTTGTGTCTGTTTGTTTGGACCCACTGCTGCAGAGTGATTTTAGAGCATAACAGATCAACAAGAACAACCTCCGCAGCCACCAAAAAACCAAATGCTCGCACCATTAAAAACAACCAACCATAAAACTACAGTCAATTTGTACAGAAATATAAATCATAATAATTAATAAACAAAACAGAAACAAAACAAAAACCACATACTCAATAATAAAAGAAGAGGAAACAAAATAAAATACAATATCCTAAAATAAAAATAGAATAAACATGAGAAACCGATTAGCTATACCTAAAAATAAAAAATAAAAATAAACTAAAATAATAAAAAAGTAAGAAAAATTTAAAAAAATAAAATTTGCAGAAAAAGGAAAAAGGAAAAGTATAGCAGTGAGAAGAATGAATAAAATAAGAGAGAAAGTGAGGGTGGGGAAAAAAGAAAAGAAAAGAAAAGAAAAAGAAAAAGAAAAAGAAAAAAAAATATATATATATATTTGTCTACACACCCATATATATGGACATATATTCACCTATATACACCTATATATATATGCCTATATTAAAAACTACAATATGATTATAATGAAATAGAAATAAAAACCAAAAACAACCAAGATAAGCAGCCAATAAAGGGAAAACAAAACAGAATAAAACCAAACAAACCAAAAATACCCGTGCTGGTCTAGGCTAAAGTCCACCAAGCTCTCTTCAGATTGTCTGCTGTACAAAAATTCCTGTGCGTCTTGTGGGGAACAGTAGGCCACCTGATGCCTAGCGTGATCCTGGCACTGCAGGTTTGCTGTACTTGAGTGTGGTTGTGACGTGTGATTGGTGGTTTTTACAAAGTCACTGCCTTTTTGCTTTTGCCTGTCCCAAGGCAGGCTGCACCCCCAAAGGCTCAATGAGTGTCTCTGGGCACCCTTTTGGTTGACAGCCGTGGAGAATTAAAGAATTCCTCACTACCAAAAGCCTGCTGCTAAGAATCTGTTAATTAGTGCCTCAGCAGATGAACCTGCCCTGCCTCCCAAGCCTTGCCTAAAGGTGGGGCGGGGTGGGTAGTCTCACTCTGCTGCCTTTACTGGGTGGAAATTCTCAACCCCTGCAGGTAAGGATATCTTCCTTGTCTGCCCTTATTGCTCCCTTCAGGAGTCAGTTTAAGACTGTCTTGGCGGTGGGACAAAGTTTGTGGGAGTGGGTGAGTTATTGGGTTGTGTTTTTTTGCTTTCTGTTCAAGAGAGTAGAAAAAGGAAAAAAATAAAAACATAAAAATAAACAAAGCCACAGTTCCAACACTGTTTCAAGCTAAGGCCTTTGCCTCTTATGCTCCAGCGGAGTTCCTGCTGCTCTCCCAAAGGGTCTGCCGGGATTTAGGGAATTGCACGCACCCTACCGTGTGGCCAAGATCCCGCTCCGCGTCTCTCGGGGACCTGCGTCTCCACCCGGCGCACTGCTTGTCCGAGCGAGTCCTCTTTTTCCCCTGCTCCCGGGTTCCAGGCTTCTGCCTCGGAGCCGCGCCCGCCAGCGGAAATCCTGCTGCTCTCCCAAAGGGTCTGCCGGGATTTAGGGGACTGCGCGCGCACCGTGCTGCGTGGCTCCGATCCCGCTCTGTCTCTCCGGGATCTGTGACTCCAGCCGGCGCGGCCATGCGTCTCCGCGGGCGAGTCCTGTGTTTCCCCTGCTCTCCGGTTTAAGGCCTCTGCCTTGGAGCCGGCGCGCGCCCGCGCCGTTCTCCTGCTGCGCTCCTGGAGGGACTGCCGCCGGGGTTCAGGGGACTGCGCGCACCTTTCCACGCGGCTCCGATCCCCGCTCCGTCTCTCCGGGACCTGCGTCTCCGCCCAGCGCGCGCTGCTTCTCCGCGGGCGAGTCCTCTGTTTTCCCCTGCTCCCGGGTTTCAGGCTTCTGCGCTCCGCGGACCCGGTGGGCACAGAGACTGATCCCTGAACCGGGAGGGTGCAGGGACTGATCTTGCCCTGTCGCTGCGGGGCTCTGCACCCTGCTTCCTGGGGAACGCGGGTGCAGCTCGCACCTCTGCACAGTCGTCTCCTCTCTCTCCTCCCGCACTTGCCGGGCCTGAGCTTCTGCCTCAGACCGCAAACCAACGCGCTCTTGCTGAACTCTAGGTGGGCCGCGGGCCGCAGGGAGCGAGCCGGGGCAACACTCACCGTGACTCAGCAGCCGCGGGTGCGGGCTGCACCTCACGCGTCTCGCCGCCTTCTTCCCCTACTCGCCCGGCCTGCCCACCTTCCAGCAATCCTTGTGTGGAACTCTTAGTCGCTCTGTGTGATGAGTAGATGTCACTTTGAAGCGTATTAGAAGTTCAAATTGTGGATATTTCCAGGGGAGATTTCATGGAGCCCTCCTCACAGCCGCCATCTTGCCCCTCCCCCCCTCTTTCTTGCCTTTCATGTGTTCAGTAGTGGGGCAATCTAGTAGGAATTAAGCAGGTAAATAGTCAATTACAAACTAGGAAGGAATGTATTATGTAGGGCCTGCTACATAATTTGGGGGAATCTGTGAAATGAAAATGTAGGATCCCTTTGTTCAAAAGAGCAGGGAAAAGATATTAACAAAGGTACTAAAATGTTTTCTTTTTTCTTCCATGGTCTCTTTCAATTTGTTGTAGTGTCTTTTATTTTTTATTTGATGTTGTTCTAAATTAAAAAAAATTAGGGCCAGCTGAGTGGTGCGGTGGTTAAGCGCTGGCTTGGGAAGCCAGAGGCCCCGGTTTGGGTCCCACATATGAGGGCCAGTGACACTGCCCTCAAAAAAATAAATAAATAAGTAAAGTAAAAAATTAAAATTTTTAATTATTAGCATGAATTTTACTATTCATCTTTACATTGTGAAAAACCAGTTTAAATGCAAATAAAAGAGCATTTAACTTGTGGAATCATCAAACTTATACAATTTGTACTTTTTAAAAGATTTTTATTAAAATATAGCTAACATACAATATTACATTAGTTTCAGGGGTACACATAGTTACTCAACATTTATATACCTGAAGAAGTGATCACCAGGCTGGCCCAGTGTCTCAGTTGGTTAAGAGTTGGCTTAGAGTGCATGCTTTGAGCAACAGCGTCACTGGTTAGATTCCCATAAGGGCCAATGAATGCTGAGTTGTTGCTGAGCTGCCAACAGGTGGCAGGCAGGATGGCTCAGCTGGTGTATCAATAAGATTGCATGTTCAATGGTGAACTATGCCCACCTGCAACTAAAGATTGAACTTGGCACCTTGTGCTGAGCTGCTGCCTGGATGGCTCAGTGGATAGGGTGTGCGCTCTTAACAAAGCTGTCAGGTTTGACTCCTGCATGGGATGGTGGCTATGTCCACCAGCAGCTAAGGCTGAACTCAGCACCTTGAGATAAGCTGCCACCCTGATGGCTCAGAGGATAGAGTGTGCACTCTTAACAACAAGGCTGATCGTTCGACTCCCACATGGGATGGTGACTATGCCCACCCGCAACTAAGATTGAACACAGCTCCTTGAGCCACGAGCTGCTGACGGGAAGCCAGATGGCGACTGGCGCCCTCCACCATGAAGACTGAAGAACAGCTTGGCTGGTACCCTCCCCCAATTCCCCAACAAAATCTTTAAAGAAAAAAAAAAAGAGGTGATCACCATGATAAGTGCAGCAACCTTATCATGGTCAATATTATTGACTATATTCCCCATGCTGTACATTACATCACCATGACTTACTTCTTTTATATCTGGAAATTTGAACCTCTTATTGCCCTTCACCTTCTTCCCCTTTTAAATTTTTTTCAATTACAGGTGACATTCAATATTGTTTTATATTAATTTCAGGTATTCAGCATAGTGGTTAAACATTAATATAATTTAAGACATTTATATAATTATATAGTAAGTGTCATGTGGATCTTAGTGGCACAGTCTCCCTGGTCACCAGAGCCGGGTCCTACAGGTGTGTCCCTTGTGTGGGTTGTGTGTGCTCTCCTGATGTAGTTGAGCCTTGGTTGCTGTTTGCATGTCATGGGAAGCATTGACCTTCAAGCTGATTGGTTGTGAACGCTGGCATGACTACAGTGGAGAAGTTGTGGTGCAGGGCCTGACCCTACAGAGTAGAATTCACTTTAGCAGGGCTCTAGTGTCTGCTGGGTCCGCCCTTTGGGTATGTCATCCTTGAAGGCAGCCAGATAATGCTCTGGCTCAGTCTGAAGATGGCCATTGGGCATGCCAGCTCTGGGGTTCCCTGGGAGGGAAGCCACTGCAGGCCAGGTTGAGCTGCAGCCTGTGCCTGCCTGGGGCCACCTGGAATGAGTCACAAAGGAATCTGCAGATGGCTGCTGCCTGTGCTGTGCTTGGAGGTGCCTTGAGAGGCCAAGCCATGAACCCAAACCAGCTGTTGCTAGTTCCAGACTTAGGGCTGCACAGCCAGAGGTAGGGGATATGCTGAAGCCAGTTGCTGCTTGTTTGGGTTTTGTGAACTTTTGAGAGATTTTAGAAAAGTCTTCAGCATGCACCAGAGCAGGCCTTTGTCCAGAAAAGCCACTTGAAGCTGCTTGGGTGTGTCTGAAAGTTGGGTGGGAGGGGTCTTAGAATCACTAGGGTGGGGTGAATGAGTGGTATTAGCTAGATTGATGGAGACTCAGATATGGTAGCTGACTGCTTGGAAGGGGGAGGGCTCAACAAAGAAACAATGGCCTCTGCCAGATCCTCTGTCCAGGAGAAAGCTGCCCCTCCAGCCCTCACCCTGAGGCCAGACAACTCAATTTCTCCCTGTAAGTTCCTGGTGCCTTTTGAGCTGCTGCCCCAGTGCTGGAGCTTGGAGGGAGTAAGTCCGTCAGTGGATAGGTCCATGCATGGGTCCTTTAAGAGGAGCGCCTGGGAGTGCAGCCTCCCTCTGTCTCACTCAGCCACAAATGCTGCTGGTTTTCACAACCAGAAGTTATGGGGATTTCTTTCTCCAGCACTGAAACCCTGGGGTAGGCAGCCTGGTATAGGGCTGGGACCACTTATTCCTCTGGGGGTTGAAGGGAGGAACTTCTGCAGCTGAGATATCCCCCTCCCTTTTTTTTTTTAAAGATGTTTTTGTGGGGCCGGCCGAGTGGCGCATTGGTTAAGAGCTGGCTTGGGATGCCAGCGGCCCTGGTTTGGATCCCACATATGAAGGCCAGTGACACTGCCCTCTACAGCTAAAAACACCTCCACCTGGAGCTGGGCTGCATGAGACCCGGCGACGGTGTAGGCTGCAGCCCCTTCTTTAGTGGGCTGCCACAGGCTACAGTGAGTGGCCGGCAACCAGTGTGAGCTGCCAATAGCCGCTATGAGAGACTATCCAGAGGCCGGCGACCAATCTGCCTCATCCGGGAAGAGCGCAATGATGATACCAACATGGGCCAGTGAAGCAACGTCCTCCACAACTAGACTGAAGAACAAAAAGACAGCAACTTATCTGTTCCCCTTCCCTGATTCCCCAACGCTGTTCCCCTCCCCCAATTCCCCAATAAAATCTTTAGAAAAAAAAAATTATTGGGGAATTGGGGAATGGGAACAGTGTGTTTTTCCAGGACCCATCAGCTCCAAATCAAGTTGTTGTCCTTTAGTCTGAGTTTTGAAGGGCATAGCTCAGCTCCAAGTCCAGCTGCAGCTTTCAATCTAGCTGCCAGGGGAGCATAGTCCACCATCCCATACAGGAGTCAAACATGCAACCTTGTTATTAAGAGCACCTGCTCTCACCAGCTGAGCCATCCAGCTGGCCATTGGCAGCTCAGCTTGGGCACAGCTCACTGGGCCATGTGGGAATCGAACTGGAGACCCTGTTGCTCAGAGCTTGTGCTCTTAACCAACTGCGCCACCTGGCCAGCCACCCTCTTGATTTTTAATGGTCTCATGTGGGCGTGGGACCAGCCCATTCTGTGTCTCCATCCCTCCTGTGTCTCCATCCCTCCTACCAGTCTTGAGGTTTCTTTTTTTTTTTTTTTTTTTTTTTTAAGATTTTTTTATTGGGGAATTGGTGGAGGGGAACAGCGTTGGGGAATCAGGGAAGGGGAACAGACAAGTTGCCGTCTTCTTGCTCTTCAGTTTTAGTTGCGGAGGATGTCGCTTCACTGTTGGTATCGTCATTGCGCTCTTCCCGGATGAGGCAGATCGGTCGCTGGCCTCTGGATGTCGCTCATCGCAGCTATTGGCAGCTCACGCTTGGCTGCCAGCCGCTCACGCTGGCTGCGGGCCACTCACTGCAGCCTATGGCAGCCCACTGCAGCAGGGGCTGCAGCCCACACCATCACCGGGGCTCGCACAGCCCAGCTCCAGGTGGAGCTGTTGTTAGCTGTAGAGGGCAGTGTCACTGGCTTGAGGTTTCTTTATGTCCTTAGTTGTAGGGCTTCAGTTCAGCTAGACTTCAAGTGATTGTCAGTGATGGCCATTGTATAGTTTGGTTGTAATTTTGATGTGGTTGTGAAAAGATGCAAGCACATCATTTACGTACTCTGCCTTCTTGGCTGAACATCCCCTACAATTTGTACTTTTTAGTTCATGCATGCATATGCATTTTGTTCTTAATAGAAGAGTGAAAATGCTGTACGAAACTCATTCAACTTTTTCCTACTTATTTATGTGCGATCCTACCAATACTCTCTGCTTTCAGCTTCCTGATGAATAAGAATGGACTAAAAGGAAAAGGACCAATGGGTCCCCATATATGTCCCGTTCTTTCTACATTATCATTTTCAATGTAAGTGATTGCCTAATACTAGGAAGCTATGTGAATAAGAGAGGACATGGTAGAGTTCCTTAGTTATGTCTTAAGAGTGCTATTGCCTTTTTTCTGCTTTCTGCATTTAAAAGAAATTCTTCTTTAAAAAGTGTGGCTTCTTGGGACTATTGTTACCTCCCTCTGCCCAATCACAGCCTAACATGCATGCCTTGTACAGGTTTTGGGTCTCACCAAAACTCTATCTCCTCTATATCACCCCCACCCAAGTGCAAGCTGCCATCTTCTATCACTTGGGCTACTGAAATAATCTACAAACTAGTCTGTCTGCATCCATTCTTGTTTCTGTAATCCATTCTACACACTACAGCCAGAGTGATCTTCTCAATACCAAATCTGGTTATGTTACCCCAAAATAAAAACCCTTTAATGCTTTGAGCATAAAGACAAAACTCCTTAATAGGACTAAGATTTCTGCAAATTTTGCTCTTACATTTGTTTTCCAGTTTTAGTTTGCAGCATGCTCCATGTGAGCACTCTCCATTCCTGAACACTGACCTTGCAGCTCTTTGATCACCCTGTTTCTTTTGAGTTTTTCTTAGGGAACTCTTCTCCACTTCCATCCCAGCCTCAACTTTACCCAGTTAAACTGCACTCATCCTTCTGATTAGAGTTCAAATATCCCTTTCTCAAGGAAGCCATCTCTTACGTCTGACAAGTTCAAATCTAATTATTTTTTCATATTAATAATATCATTTACCTCTCCCTGCAGCACCCAGAACAGTTGCAATGTTATATTTATTTTTATGGTTATTTGAGTTTTAGCTATCTTTTCTAGTGTATAAATAAATGAAAGAGAAGAAACAGCTTTTCTACATGTCTTTTTTTGTTTTTGTAATACTCATTGTAGGTGATGTGTCTTCCACACAGACCATGTCTATTTGTTTATTATTCCCACCACTGAAACCTAGAAGCTTTCCTGATACATACTAAAGAGCTCAACAAATAGTCGTTGCAAGTGATAGCAAACTTGATCAGACTTTTCCTTTTAAATGCCAAAGAAGTGCTGATTTCAATGAGTGCCTAGTAGCATTATAAATAAACATATTGTTCTGATGTTTGAATACTCTCTCCTTTTTCCTTTTTTTAAAATTTTATCTTAGTCTCAAAATCTCAATTGCAAGATAGATGTAATCTTCTGGTCCTTTGAGATAAGAAGTTTGAAGGATTCACATTATCTTGCTTTAGCATGCTTATCAGCTTATCTCTCTTTGCCTCCACTCACCTGCGGGCCTCTCCTTTTTCTGTCACTGATACAGTCTTTGCTGATATCCCTTCTTCCATTTCTTTTTAGGTCAGATTCAGAGTGTTTCCTACATCTGTTATGGTTTAGAGGGACTCTTGAAATAGAAGTTCTGTCTGGGCCATGAGATAAATTTTTAGTAAAAGCAAATGAATGAATATATAGCAAGGAACAACATTTCACAAGGAAGTTAGTTGCCCTGGAAGTGGGCTGCTGTTGTAAAATGAGGCATTTGCCTGTTAATTTGTCCCAGAAGTCTGGCCACCCCTGCCCAATCAGGACTTTCCATCACATTGTATGTTTTGCTGTTCTGTCCTCCGCAGACCGTGTGGGTTACAATATGTACATTGGCACTTGTTATACAGCAAGTGCAAACAGCTGACTTTCTTGCTGCTCGTCCAGTGCCAAGATATTATTCCTCCTGAGACCTTTTAACTGCTTTTGCAGCTAGTAACATCAGTGACTGGGAAATCAAACATTTTATCTAGCGTTTTGTTAACTTAAGGCTATTTTCCAGATGTTTTCTAGAGCTGTTCTTCCGATGCTGATTTGTGGCGGCGTTGATATTTTCTTTCTATAGCATTTTATTATTTTTGAGCAGTGAAATTTAATTTAGTTAGGGGAAATGTCTTTTCCAAACTCCTTGTTTCTGATGACATGCAGTTATTTAGTGCCTCGTGTTAATCCCACAAACTACAGGAGTTGGCCCAAGTATAGACATAAGTAGACAGTAGAAGCTTTAGAAGAACCACTGCACCAGACCCTCATGTCTATGGTGACTACCAGATACACTGATGGATGATAGGCCCAGAGGATTTTAGGGCCAGGAGGATTATTCCTCAGATTCCCTCTTTATTCATAAAACATAACTGGAATTCATAGACACTAAGTGATTTTACTCGGGCCACACATTTAGTTGCTAGTAAAATCAGAACTGGAACCCAGATCTCCTAGACACTAGGGAGAGGAAACCTTTTTCCTATGCCTCTCACCTGGAGGCGTACATGTGGATTTGTATGCCCTCTCCAGTGGCCCAGGCATGCCTTTGTTGGCAAAGAAGTACCTTAATAGCATTTTGAAGAGGAAAGAGAAACTCATAAGCCAGCCTTCAGGAACCATCACTTTTTCCCAGTGACATGCTGCCAGCCTTCTTCTCACAGCCTTGTACTGAGTTATCACAGGACAGAATGGCTCCTGGGCAAAGCCATTGTACAGGAACTGTGTTTATTTATCTATGCTGCAATCCCTCCTTTCTCCCCACAAGCTCTCTCCTACCACATGAACCCTTAAGAGCCTCTCCAAGCTTTGTGATCATCCATTTCTCCACCCACAGTGAGAGAAAGAGAGTGGAAAGAATCAAGTTCACTATGCTGTGAGGCCAAAAAGTTTTTGAGAGTTTGACAGCAGTCTATAAATAACTCAGGGTGGATATTGTTGACCATGGGAAGTATATATGGCAAACACCATCATACATAAATGTATTCTTTGAAAATGAAGAGTGACAGCATACAGTCCAAACTTCCCAAAACTTAACAGAAACTCATAAAACTGTAGGTAGGCTTACAGTATATTACACAAATGTTAAACTCTGGATCATGGCCGAAAACATCACCTGCTTTAGGTCTTCAAATAGACTCTAAAGAGCTACAGAATGATATAATTGACGAGCAAAACAGTTTAAGATTTGCTTGTAATCTATAGACTGTCAACTTGGTGGTAACTGGTAAAGTAATTTGTGGACCCATTTTGTCTGTTTTAATTAGTGCTATTTCTCCGCAGCTAGCCTTACAGGATAAATTGAAACACAGCTGCTGCATTGTAAATCACAGAGTGAAATAACCAATGTCCAGCAAATAAGAAGGCCCCAGAATAGCTGCTCTAACAATCCTACTTGCTTCTTCGACTGGATTCTTGCTTTGTGGGCTCAGTGATGCATTGAGGATAGTGGGGCTTGGTATTCAAAGGCACAGCAGAGCAGAGAGAAAACCAAGCTTGCTGCTGGGAGTTGCACCAGATGAGTCAATCACAGCAAAGGGGGCCTGGCATACCAGCTTCAAAACCTGAGTTAAAGACTCATAGATATAGAGGAAAAACTGATGGTTGCTAGTTGGGAGGGGATTGGGGATGAGGGAGAAGGGGAAGGGATTAGACAGCATAAATAGGTAACTACAATATTGCTACAGGGATATGAAACACAGTTTGGGGAATATAATAATGTTGTAAATATTTTGTGGGGAGTCAGATGGTCACATGTCTTGTTAGGGAGACCACTTCATGGACGGAGCAGAGGCATTATCATTGCACTGTACACCTGAAGCTGATGTTGTATAATATTGTATGCCAACTGTAATTGAATATATAGATAGTCATGGGATGTGGATTATATGGTGGAAGGGAGTCAAAGAAATTGTAATAGATATGTATGATGGGGGGGAATGGGATGGCAAACTGGGGTAGGGGGATTGTCACTTTGAGGGGTAAAAAGTATAACTATTGCACTGTGTTGTATACCTGAAACTAATTAAAAAAAAAGTTTATTTCCCAATAAAAGAATTTAAAAACAAACAAACAACCAAAAACTTGAGTTAAAACTTGAGTTTTGACTTTCAGGTCAGGGAGGGTGAACTGTTGATTTCACAGATGTCACCACCCTTTTAGAGGACAGTTCCTGTGTCTTGTAGACCTCCTACATCACCTTGTGTGGGCATTATCCCCTGAACCTCCTTCACTCAACCCCAAACCATTGACATTTTTATTCAGAGGAAATTCCATTAAAATAAATATCAAGTAATGACTTTATCAAGAGAACCAACACTGGGACCTTGAAGTCATAAAACTGGTGTGTGTGTGTGTGTGTGTGTGTGTGTGTGTGTGTGTGTGTGTTGCCACAAGGCGGGGGAAATATTAGAGTGACAATGTCATGAAAAAGCCCTATTTAGCCTGAGAGGGACTGTGGAAATGAGAAGGGATGTTGCCAGGGCATTTACCTTTCTCCTTGAGGTACTTGGTGATTTTGGAAAGAATGTAGATAGAAACCTTAATAACGTTGTTTACATCTCTCTCTCCCACTGTGTTCTGTCTCCCCTCTAGCTCAGGTCATTGTCACCTTGGATCTGAATTATTATTAATAGTCTCCTAATTTAGTTCTCTGCCTCTAATTCTCCTTCCTCTAATTCATCCAACACATCCTTGTGAGAGCAATCTCCCCATAGCATTGGGCTGATTGTGTCAATTGCTTAGTCATAAATGTTCAGTCACATTTATTTAAATGCCCTCTTTTCCCGTAGTTCAGCATTCTACCCCATCCAGGATCTCCCTCTAATCTAAGTTTCCTACTGATCTCCCAGTACTTTCTTCATGCACATTCTCTTCTTGTTAAATAGGACTCACTTCTTTCTCAAAATCCCCCAAGCTACATCCAGGCTCTTCCATAGCTGGTTGTCCTGCACGACAGTATCACATATCTAAATCATTCCCATCTTTCAAGGCCCAATTTAAAAGATGCCTTGTCCATGAAATCTTTCTTGAGCATCCATCCCTCTGGAAGTGTTATCTGTACCTCTATTTTTCCACAGCACATTGTGTTTTTATGTTTCTTTAGACACCTACCACTTTCTATCTTTTGTCATTCTTACTGTGTACCTTAAATGCTCTGGGTCAGCCAGCCTGGATTTTAATCCCAGATCTGGTCATTTATGTGATCTTGGTTATTAACCTTTTAAAGTCTTGGGATCTTTCTTGATAAATTGATAATAGCTGTAATTACCTCATAGTTTTTTGATGGAGGTTAAATGAGACAATGAATGTAATATACTTAACTCGGCACTTGATTACAGTAAATGGTCAAAAAATTATGTTATTTTGTTTATTGTTATTGTTTTCATTTCCTTTCTAGATTCTAACTTCATTGAGGGTTAAATCTCTCTATAGAGCAGGCATCAACAAACTTTTTCTGTAAAAGGCCAGATAGTCAATATTTTAGGCTTTGCAGGCAACATACATCTGTCACATATTGTAAAACAACAGAAAAAAATAAATCTGTTGGTCTTTACCCCACACCCCCTCCCCCACTTCTTGGCACAGAACTCCTAAAACTCTTGTAGTTTTCTAAGAGATAAGAGCACTAGCAGCATCTTTGTTCTAATATTCAGTGATTGACTTTGGTTTCTGACATGGGGCTGCTAAAACCCTTGTAAATTCCTGGGTCTGTGATAGGACTGTCTCTTGTTCTGATGATGTGACTCTGGGTGAGCTCCTGGATGGAAGCTGGTCACCAGGAAGACCAAGCCATGATTAGAAGCTTGGAATTTTCAACCCCACCCGCACCCCCACCCTTCAGAGAAGAGATAGGGGATGGAAATGAGTTAACAATTGGTCATGCTTATATGAGGAAGCCTTCATAAAAATCCCCGAAGTATAGGGTTTGGAGAGCTTCCAGGTGGGTGAACACATCCACACCAGAAGTGTGACACAACTCCGTGGGGACAGAAGTTCCTGTACTCGGGACCCTCCCGGACCTCGCCCTATGTATCTCTTCACCTGACTGTTAATCTGCTTCCTTTATCATGTCTTTTAATTAACTGGTAAATGTAAGTCAGTGTTTCCCTGAGTTCTGTGAGCCATTTTAGCAAGTCAATCAAAACTGAGGTGGGGATTGTGGGAACTTTTGATTTGTAGCCAAGTTGGACAGAGATTGTGATTAACCTGGGAACCTACTGCTTATGATTGTCATCCAAAGTGGGGGTGGGGGGTGGGGGGAGTTTCAGAGGACTGAGCCCTTAACCTGTGGGACTGGATGCTACCTCTGGATCGAGAGTGTCAACACTAAGTTAAATTGTAGGACACCCAGCCGGTTCTCTAAAGAGAACTGCTTGGTGTGGGGAAACCTCCACACAGAAGTGTTGTGAGTGTGGTAGTAATGTGAACCTAAAGAGGACTCATAGAAGGAAAGGAATAAGTTTTACCAAATACACATATTCTTTCCTTTTTATTTTGTTTCAGTTTCTCTTTGTAAATAACCTTTGAAAATGTGAGATTTATCCCTAGCTCACAGGCCATGCAAAAGTGGGCCACAGGCTGGCTGCAGTGTGCCAACCCCTGCCACGTAGTCTACAGTGCCCAGATCAGTGATTCATGGATACAGTTCACTGAGAAATGGTGTCTGACTAATTAAATGAGCGATTTACATGATTGATCTCTATTAAGTGCCTCTGTTCTTTTTTACCTTTTCAAATGATTCCATTTTGCTCCCTTCATCCCTGCACCATTCAGAGTCCTTAGCATTTCCAGCGTGATCCTAAAACAAGCTGGATGAAAGCCCCAAAGCATGGAGCCTATAGTGAGTTGCCCTTTTACACAGCCCTGACTCTTCTGGGTTGGCAGATCATCTCTAATCCAATCTAACAGAGAAGCTGTACACACAGTCAGTGAGGTTGAATTATTCCTGGGAGGAAAGTGGTGAGAGTATTAGAACAATATTAAATACTGTAGTATTGCATTTAGAAGGGAGTTATTTATGTTTCTCCTTGTGTGTAAGATCCTTTCATCCATGTTTGTTTTAATTGAATGTCTGACAGATCCAACCTTACTGTGGCAAAAGAAAATGAGAATGGTGGTATTAGGGCAGTTTTTATTCCTTGCTAACTAAACTACGTATCAACTCCTGGGATAGTATACATTATTTTTTCCTTTGTGCCTTGGTTTTATCACAGCAGCATCAATAACCTCTATTCGACATCTTTCCATAGATATGCAAGAATGAAAGTGAGAATGAATGGCTTAACTCTAATAGTTTTTATTACTGGCAATTCAGGCATTGGCTCTGCTTCCCTTGAACATCTATTTTAGAAAATAATTAATATGGCATACTAAATTTGAAGCACAGACTATATCTTCATGTTTATTTTAAATACTTCTTTTTAAATACTCAATAATTAAGGCTGATTTTCATCCTTTATATTAGAGAACTCTATAAATGTACATGTTTACTCACTAGAGATATTAAGAAATAGAATCATCAGTAATACCCATACAAACGACATGCCTTCACATAAGACAATTTCATATTTTGAAAGGCAGTGACATGCTTCTTCCCTGAGAAGTACAAAAACATCCACTAGGTAGCGCTGCTGTACGCTGAATTAGCAAAAGGAGTCCGAAGAAGAACAAAGGAACAATAATTCCACCCACAAACTCATTATCATAATTGTTTAAGCAATTGTTATTGGGAAGACAAATAAGAAAATAAATGGTACATAACTTATTTCTATATAATTTTGAAGACGATATCATTTGTAACTTTTGTTTCATATATAGAAAGAAAAATATCTTAGGAAAAGAGCGAAAGAAATCAATACTCATTTTTATTTTTTAATAGAACAACCAACAGGAATATATAAAAATAGGCTATTTAAGGAATACAAGAAAATCAGAGGTAAAGTACACACATAGACATTTGACAATGCTATGCTTTTAATAATATTAAAAAAACTTTTGGTTAATGCACCAATTAATTATTAATCTGGAAATTTGGTAAAATTCCATAGCAATCAAGCAAAGTCTTGAAAGAAAGAGAATAACTTAATTTTGATTCTAGTTCAAAATTCAAGCCCTATTCATTTTATTTCCAGGCTTACAGAAAAGTGATAGTTGCCAAAATATCAAGCATAAACTGTAAATTTTATGAGCCATGTTTTCATTTACCTTTTAGGGTTGACACATTGAAAGTTCAGGGGTTATATCCAAGATTAGTTCCAGAAGGCTAGGTGGCAGTAAGAGCTTGCCTTCTATTAGTATAGCCACTGCAGTTGTTATAGAAAGGTAAAGTTGAAACGTGTTAAAAAGAATATTTCTCTTTTAACGTTAGTTCCCGTTTGTTTGCAACCTATGGGGGTAGAGAGTTATCTGAGCTATAGACTGTGTACCTCTTTCCTCTTGGGCAACGAAGCTCACAAGGAGAGTATTACTGCTTTTCTGGTACTTCACTCGCATGGAACAAATTTGCAAGGTCTGTGGCAGTGATTCATAGTTCAGGAAAGACACACCTTCCAAGAGCAAAGATGAAGAAAGAAGGATATTATATGTTTAGTCTTTGCTATTTTTATCCTTCTGGTTTTTAGTTAAATTGTAACTTACAATCGTTTGGTTATGGTGACCCATTAATTCACCAAGCAGAAGTTCCATTTGAGTCAAAGACTCCTTTCTTCCCAAACTTAACAAATCTGTATGTTCTTATGTTTTCCCTGTGGTATTTTCTGTCATTTCACTAATGCTCAAAGTCTATCCAACAGGCCTGGACTCATCCTGAATAAAAATTTGGAGTTTCACATGAATATATAAATAGTGCTTAGTGTTTTCATTAAAAATGGACAAACATAAAAACCAAATAAGTTTTTTTCTTGGCTCTTGTTTATAATATGCACTAAAAATTACTACTGTACTTTGGAAGTATTTTTTTTTTTAAAGGTTTTATTGGGCAATCGGGGAAGGGGAACAGACAAGTTGCTGTCCTTTTGTTCTTTAGTCTAGTTGCGGAGGACGTTGCTTCACTGGCCCATGTTGGTATCGTCATTGCGCTCTTCCTGGATGAGGCAGATCCGTTGTCAGCCTCTGGATGGTCACTCACCGCGGCTATTGGCAGCTCATGCTGGCTGCCGGCCACTCACTGTAACCTATGGCAGCGCACTGCAGCAGGGGCTGCAGCCTACACCATCACTGGGACTCTCACAGCCCAGCTCCAGTGGAGCTTTTGTTAGCTGTAGAGGGCAGTGTCACTGGCCCTCATATGTGGGATCCGAACCGGGGCTGTTCTTAACCAATGCGCCACTCAGCCGGCCCACTTAGGAAGTATCTTTAAGATTGAAGCTGACCTTACTGGTACTGAACTATTTGGACCTTTGGTGTGTCATATGGCAGGGAGCATGTGCCCCATAAAAACAACCATTTATATATTTAATTGTGCATAGTTTCTTTAACATCTGCCTCTTCTACTAGACTACAAACACCCCAAGGGCTGCTTTATATAAACAGTGTCTATACAAAGAGGTGCTTAAAAATTTTTGTAGAATGAACTAGCAAATGAATAAATAAAGATAAACATTGCTAAATTTAAAAAAAAGAAAGAAAGAAATATTAGCCAAGAATAAATTCAATCTTGGTTCAAAAAACATTGGTGAACTGTGAGTCAATCAGATTATTCCTAGGACTAAGTATAGCAGTCCATGAATTGGAGAAGCATTTAAGATGCTAAGGAACTTACTATCTTGGTTGTTTTCTAAATTTTCCAGACCCTGAATACCTCTTCTGGAATTCAGTTTTCAGCACCTTGTTTCTTGACTCTTCTGTTTCATAGTGATTAACCTAACAGTTGGATAACTGACAGCTGCATAGTACTTTCAGGTTTCATCTCTGGCCTCCAGTCACAACTAGATATGCCAAGTCCATAAAAAACACCAGTGGGGCCAGCCGAGTGGCGCAGTGGTTAAGCACTGGCTTGAGAAGCCAGCGGCCCTGGTTTGGGTCCCATATATGAAGGCCAGTAACACTGCCCTCAAAAAAAAAACAACAAAACACCAACTGATTTAATTAATGCCAGTAAGTATTAATTGAATGCTTTCTTGAGCTTGGTTCTCAGGTATGTTCTATACACCATGGTGATTTATTTCTTTGTGACTTTGTTAATGGCAATCTTTCTTCCTTGAATTTTCTCCCCTTCCTTCGTCATTGGTGCAACCATTACTCTTTCTTTAAGACTCATTTCAGGCCTCATATACCCCATAGAGCCTTCCCTGAGCCATAAGCCTCAGATCCCATTAAATATTGTACATAGCTCTGTTACAGAACTTAGTTATTTTATTTTACTACATATAAACTTTATCTGCTTATTATCCATATCCCCCACTCGTGTATGAGGTCCTCAAAGTAAATCAATCAGAAGCAATCTGAGGAGAACTAGCTCTTATTTCCACTATCAAATGCACCCAGCTACCCATATCTGCCCCCAAATTCTCTGACTTCTTAGTACAATGGGTGAACTGCCATTGATTCATTTAAGGCTAGTCTATCTACTTGGCCACTTCCCTTACACTTGATTTATAATTTGTCTTAAGTGTGGAATTCTAGTTTGGAAATAATTTTCTTTTAGAATTTTGAAGACATTACTCCATTGTCTTTTTGTTTGCAGCGTTGCTGAGAAATCCAAACCATTCTTATCATCCCTTTTTAAAAACTTCTGCATTATAGAAAAATTTAGTATCTACAAAGGGATACTAATGTAATGAATCCCCACATATATATCACTCTGCATCCACAATTATCAATTCATAGCCATTCACGTTGTGTCTCTTGCCCACCCCCACTTCCTACCCAATTTCCAATTATTTTGAATCCAAATCCACACATCGTACTGTTTCATTTGTGACTATTCAATATTTATTTCTAAAAGAGATAAAGGATTATATTTCTGACGCTTTATATGTAATTTGTTTTATTCTCTGAAAGTTTTTAGGAAATTACTTTTCTTTCTAGAGTCCTGAAATTTTCCCATGTATGCTCATTATGCCTGTTTCTGTGGGCCCCTTCTATCTGTAATCTCACATTCTTTATTCCAAGAGGTGTTCTTGAATTGTTTCATTGAAGACTTTTTAGCCCATTACTCAGTTGCTACACCTCCTGGAATGGTGCTCTAACTTTTCTTTCTGTTTTTCATTTCTTAGAATTTTTGTTCTGCTTTCTGGGAGATTTTCCCTAGCTTTATGAGGTGTGATTAAAAGATATGTTCAATGTTTAAATTACAAAAAATTTACTATAGTATAAGACACATTGCCATTAATCCCCCTCAAAACATTTTCCTTCGCTTCAAACATGCTTATCCCACCATTCTTGCCACTTTCTGAAGCAGTTCTGGAAGTCCTCTTTTGCGAGCGTCTTTACTTCATCCCTCCATCATGACAAAGCTCTGTGTCACATGTTGCTTCTGGCATGGAAATTTCTGTCAAATAAAAACATTACAGTGTGTCTTCATCCACTTCATTCACTGGATCTGGTACCGTGCGAATTCTAGCTATTCCCCAAAGTCAAAATGAGCATGAAAGGAAAACATTTTGAATTGATTCAGGACATTGAGGCAGCCATGACAGTGCAACTAAAGACATTCATGAAAGAGGACTTCCAGAACTGCTTTAGAAAGTGGCAAGAATGATGGGATAAGTGTTTGAAGTGATGGGGAGTATTTGGGGGTGATTAATAGCAATGTGTCTTTTACTGTAATAAATTTTTTAACATTCAAACATTCACCATATTTATTGATCACACCTCATATCTTTCTATCACCTATCAAAATGTTCATATCTGCTATTGTATTTTTAATGTCTTAGAGCTCTTTTCTATGTTCTCTGAACGTTTCTTTTTTCTTGGCGCCTTGTTTTTGCCTTACAGGTGCAATATATTCTCTTTCTCTCTTTTTCTTTTTGATAACAGAATGATACATTTTTTAAGTTTTCCTCTCCCCCCAAGTTGCCTTTTTTCCTGTTTACTTATTTTGGTTTCCATCTTCTGTGGTAGATGTTTTCTTCACTGGGCTTGTAATCCTTGGCTGTCTGCTCATGATCAAGAAAGCGTGAGACTAAAAACAGAAGAACACACACTGAGTCTATGGTTAGGACTTCTCAACTTTGAGCTTCACTGAATTGGAATCTGGGGGGAACCATTTATAGGGGAACCTCTAAGGCAGGTCAGAATCAGTGGAAAAGAGTTTTGCAGTTTCTTTTCTGGAGGATAAATATCTGGCTGTCAATATATTGGGAGTTGTGTTAGGTGTCTGCGTTCAGTGATTCACTAGACATGAGGCCTCGTGGCATCCCTCCTCTGTTTCTGCTAGCTTAGAGTCAAGACCTGGGATCGTACTGTTCCTCAAACAGCTTTTCCCACACCTCCTTATTTAGGAACTCCCACACTCTGTTTCAGATGTCTCTGGTGTTGCCAATTTCTGATCCTTTCAGAGGCTGTGGTTCGAATTGTGTTGACTTTGAACTTTCCTTGCTGCCAGCTTGGGCTTTGGGCTTCTTGGAGAAGTTAAAGCAGTTATCGCGCATGCATCTGCCTTCCAACTTCCAAAATTTTGTTTCTGTTGTTTCTTCTACTGTTTTCCCCATACTTGTAGATTTAGATATTAAACAAAACCCACTTATACTGTCATGGCGTTTTGGGAGAGAGAAAAATAGACGTGTGTTCATATCATCTTAACTTGGACGAGTCCCTTACCTCCTTTTTGGAACCTTAAAAATTCCACAACCATTGTTTAATATGAAGGTGAGCTCCGTTCTTTGTGGTGGACTTATGGGGTGGATTTCTGGCAGCTAGAGTGCACATCAGGGCCTCCCAACTTCTTGGATTTGCTGTGACAGGAGTCATCTACTAACAGGGTCTGGCCATACTAAATGATAATGTCTTTGGTCTCTTTCTTGTAGTCTCATCCATATACTCTTGGTGATAGGCCTTAGGGCTTTGGAGATGGACTGGCAGATTGCATAAATCTGTGCCATGTGATTACCTGCTTCCCATGGGCACTGGGTCCATGCCGGGGACTCTTAGCGCAGAAGCAGAATGGTTCCAGGAGCTTGAATTGCATCCCGCGGCTCAGTGGTCTCCAGCAGCTGCAGGTGCACCTTGCTGAGGCAGTTGGCATGTTTGCATGCACCGAAGCTGTGGCCATCTTCTTGTATTCCGAGACCTGAGTGGACTGCAGATGGCCCTTGGGCTCAATGGCTGTGGGGATAGACAAGAGTTCCTCAATGTACAGCTCCATGACTGGAAAAGGAAGAGTTCCTTCCTGACTTGAATTCTGGGTTACACACTGGCCTGCTTAGTTTTTCCTGACCTCACTAGACACCCAGTTAAAAACAATCATGTAAGAAATATTTTTTTGTAATGTTTTGTAAATGCCAGGCACCACTTATGTTAACAGCAAACAATAGTGAACAAAACAGAATGTTCCTGTCCTCATGGGACATGTATTTCCCCCTTTCCTTTACTGAGATCATCCTTTTTCTGACTTCTGAATTACATAGGGCCCCAGGGCTTGGTCCTTAGACATTTTTGTTTTTCCTAAGTGATCTTATTCAGTTTCATGGCTTTGAAAACATAAAGTGGTAAATCCAAATTTATATTTCCAACTCCAATTACTTCCCTGAATTCTAATCTCATATACCATTATCTGTTCAACATTATCATGTGATGTCAGTAGTGGGCTGACTGGTGGCCCCACAAGATATGTGCTTCTAACCCTCATGCCATGTTACTCTTACCTTAGTTGGAAAAAGAATTTTTGTAGATTTAAGGAAAGATATTGAGATGAGGAGATCATCATAGATTATCTAGATGGAGCCTAAATTTAATGACAAATATCCTTCTAAGAGACACCCAGAGGAGAATATAGACACCAAAAGATGGCAATGTAAAGATGGAGGCAGAAATTGGAATGATGTGACTGCAAGTCAAGGGATGCCAAGGAATGCCAAAAGCCACCAGAAATTGGAAGAGGCAAGGAACACATTCTCCCCTAGAGACTTCAGAGAGTGTGTGACACCTTGATTTTGACTCTGGCCTCCAGAACTGTGAAAGAATAAATTTCTGTTGTCTTGAGCCACCAAGTTTGTGCTAATTTATAATGGCAACCTCAGGAAACTAGTATAATGTCTAATAGACATAACAAATTTAAATATCCAAAACAGAATTTTTGATTTTGTATTGGCCTCCTTGATCCCAGCTCTTCTTTCTCTGGTTGTTCTTGAATTCTTCCCCATTCAATAAATAGGGTATCTCATCATTACTGTGAAGATTTTCTTCCATTGATTTTTTAAAGAATTTTTATTTAATTTCCAATTTACACAAATTTTGCAAAAAAGCACAGAGTCAAAGACATCACAAGAAAACAACAGACCAATGTCTCTTTTGAATATAGACACAAAAATCCTCCACAAAATAATATCAAACCAAATTCAGCAATATACAACAAGGATTACACCATGACCAAGTGGGATTTATGCCAAGACTGCAAGATTGTTTCAACATAACAAAACTCAATCAATGTAATGTACCATATCAATAGAATAGAAAACTAAAAATGCATTAATTATCTCAATATATAGAAAACGCATTTGACAAAGCCAATGCCCTTTCATGATGAAAACCCTCAACAAACTAGGAATAGAAGGGAAATTCCTCAACCTGATAAAGGGCATCTATGAAAACTTACAGCTAAGATCATACTTAATGGTGAAAGACTGCTTTCCCCCTAATATTAGGAACAAGATAAGATTTCTTTGGCCACGCCTCTTCAACATTATGCTGGAGGTTATAACCAAGGCAATTAGGCAAGAAAAGGAATGAAAAGGCACCTGATTGGAAAGGAAGAAGTAAAGCCATCTCTATTTGCAGATGCCATGATTGATCTCGTATATAGAAAATTCTAAAACATCTACTAAAATCATTGTAATTACTTCAATACAGGAAAGTTCAGGAAGTTCTCAGGATATAAAATCAATATTCAAAAATCATTTCTAGGGCCAGCCGAGTGGTGCGGTGGTTAAGCGCTGGCTTGGGACACCAGCGGCCCCGGTTCGGGTCCCACATATGAGGGCCAGTGACACTGCCCTCAAAAATAAATAAATTAAAAAAAAAAAAAGAAAATAAAAAGAAATTAAAGGCTACTCCTAAACCAAAAAATAAAAATAAAAGCATTTCTATTTCTATGTCCAAGCAATAAACATTTTGAAAATGATGGCAAGGAAACAATTCTATTTATAATAATGGCATTGAAAAGAATAAAATAGATATACATTTAACAAAAAAAAGTGTGAGTCATACACTGAAAACTACAAAACATTGTTGAAAGAAAGAGAATTTAAATGACTGGAAAGACATCCCATGTTCATGATTGGAAGATTTAGTATTTTTTTTTTTTTAAAGATTTTATTGGGGAATTGGCGGAGGGGAACAGCGTTGGGGAATCAGGGAAGGGGAACAGACAAGTTGCTGTCTTTTTGTTCTTCAGTCTAGTTGCGGAGGATGTTGCTTCACTGTTGGTATCGTCATTGTGCTCTTCCCGGATGAGGCAGATCGGTCGCTGGCCTCTGGATGTCGCTCACCGCGGCTATTGGCAGCTCACTCTTGGCTGCCAGCCGCTCACGCTGGCTGCGGGCCACTCAGTGTAGCCTATGGCAGCCCACTGCAGCAGGGGCTGCAGCCCACACCATCACCGGGGCTCGCACAGCCCAGCTCCAGGTGGAGCTGTTGTTAGCTGTAGAGGGCAGTGTCACTGGCCCTCATGTGGGATCCGAACCGGGGCCGCTGGCATCCCAAAACCAGCGCTTAACCAATGCGCCACTCGGCCGGCCCAAGATTTAGTATTTTTAAAATGGCATTATTTCCTAAATTGTTCTACAGATTTAAGACAATCCCAATTAAATCTTAGCTTTTTTTTTTTTTTTCCCAAAAATCAACAGGGTGAGTTTAAATTCATATGGAAATGCAAGGGAGCCTGAATAGTCAAAACAAGAACAAAGTTGGAGGATTCATATTTCCTGATTTCAAAACTTACTGCAAAGCTACAATAATCAAAGCCTGGGATTTTGAGCTTCTACATACCTACTTCTTGGTCAAGAAATAAATTTCAATTTGGTTAAAAAATATTTTTTTGAAACAAAGTGTAAAAATCTTTTTCCAGAGAAGTGGGTGTGCTGCAGGACAAAGAGAGTGTGTTCCTGTATCCATCTGTGAATTCCCAGAAAATGGGCACATGCCACATTCTTTCCAGGTGTGCTTAAGTCATGGTTGCTGGTGACCGAGTATTGGAGGGCTGGAATAAATTACTCTGGAGCCAGCAGCTTCAGGTCACTGCCCCTTTGCTAAGCCTACCTGCAATATTCCTCCGTGCTTCAGCGCAGAAAGCCCATTCCAGGAAGAGGGGTAATGTCACCTTTCGATTTCAGGCAGGGTGAGTGTGTGGGGGCGTATGGAACTGGCCTGTGACATTTTTTTTTAACATTTATCTTTCCCAATTTACCTGTATATAAAATTTTAGTCCTTTGAATGACTGAAACAGCAATTTTTATTTTATTTATTTATTTATTTGTTTTTAAACCAATTTTTAATTTGCACTTGTTTCCATCCATACATGCTCTCTAGACAGCTGTGGATGTGCGTGCGAGAGTAGAGAGAGGGGTGATGTGCTTTCCTTTTGTGGAGGCAGCTTCTTTTCTCCCTATTGCCCTACCCTCATCTTCCCTTTTCTGTTTGCTGTTCAGTGAACTCAAGGGAAGTTTAAATTCACAGATCAGGGCACATCTTTTATTTATTTAATTGTGTTGTCCAACAGAACTTGATTGTAAATAATATATACTTTAAAAAAGATGTATGGTACTGGCATAAACATAGACATATATGTTAATGGAATAGAATTGGAAGCCTAGAAATAAACCCATACATTATGCTCATTTCCCTTTGACAAGGGCCTCAAGACCATTCAATAGGAAAAGAATAGTATCTTTCAACAAATGGTGTTAGAACTGGATAGCCACATGGAAAAGAATAATAAAATTTGGACCCTTACCTCTCACAATAAACAAAAATTAACTAAAAATGGAGTACTTAAATATAAGAGATGAACTTATCAAACTTTCAGAAGAAAACACTGGAATAAATTCTTGTGACCTTGGATTTGGCAGTGTACAAACAACAAAAGAAAAGTAGATAAATTATACTTCATTAAAATTTAAAACTTTTGTGTTTCAAGAGACACCATCAAGAATGAAAAGACAGGGTCAAAAAAAAAAAAAAGAAAAGAAAAAAAAAAAAAGACAGGGTCAGCCGAGTGGTGCGTTGGTTAAGAGCTGGCTTGGGACGCCAGGGGCCCCAGTTTGGAGCCCACATATGAGGGCCAGTAACACTGCCCTCCACAGCTAAGATGGTGAACAATATAGCTCCACCTGGAGCTGGACTGCTGTGAGTCCCTGGGGACGGCATAGCTGCAGCCACTGATGCAGTGGGCTGCCATAGGCTACAGTGAGTGGCCGGCAGCCAGCGCGAGCGGCTGGCAGCCAGTGTGAGCTGCTAAGAGCCGCTGTGAACGGCCATCCAGAGGCCGGGGACCAATCTGCCTCACCTGAGAAGAGTGCAATGATGATACAAACATGGGCCAGTGAAGCAATGTCCTCCACAACTAGACTGAAGAACAAAAAGGACAGCAACTTGTTTGTTCTCCTCCCCCAGTTCCCCAATAAAAAGAATCTAAAAAAAAGAATGAAAAGACAACTCATCGAATGAGAGAAATATGTGCAAAACGTATCTGATAAGGGAATTATATCCAGAATATATAAAGAACAACTGAATAGCAAAAAGACAAATAACATCTTAAAAATGGGCAGAAGATTTAAACAGCTACTTTGGTAGGCAAAATAATGGTCCCCCATATATGCCTATGTCCTAATCCCTAGAACCTATGAGTATACTAAAAAACATCGAATTATACACTTTAAATGGGTAAGTTGTATGGTATGTGAGTTTGATCTCAATAAAGCGGTTTCTTTTTTTGTTTGTTTGTTTGTTTCTTTGCTTGTTTTTTTGTTTTTTGAGGGCAGTGTCACTGGCCCTCACATGTAGGATCTGAACCGGGGTCGCCAGCCTCCCAAGCCAGCGCCCAACCACCACGGTCACTCGGCCAGCCCAATAAAGCAGTTTCTTTAATGAATAGTTCAATTAACTCCCCATGTATTTTTTTTTTTTACCCAGTCTTATCTATTATTTACATTTTGTTCCATTTTCTTTGTCATATGCTCTTTCTTTCTTTGAATGCACATATATATGTATGTATATGCATATACCTTTTCTGAATCCATTTGAAAATCATTTGAGATGATTGTAGAATACTACTTAACAATAGAAAAAATGAACTATTGATACACACAGCTTTAGATGAATCTCATAATGATTATAGAGAGTGAAAGAAGCCAGACTAGAAAAGAGTACATACTGCATGTTTCCGTTTCCATAAAACTATGGAAAATGCAAACCAATCAATAGTGACAGAAAGCAGATCTGTTGTCATCTGGGGGATGGGATGGGAGACGGAGGGGAGCAAGAGAGGGATTGCAAAGGGGAACATACACACAAAACACTTTTGGGGGTGATGACTATGCTCACTATTTTGATTGTGGTGACAATTTCACAAGTGTATACATAGGTAAAAATTTACCAAACTGTATACTGTAAATATGTTCAGTGTATTGCATGTCAATTATACATCAATAAAGCTGTAAGAGCTTTCCAAGTTGTGTACTTTATATTTAAGCAGTTTATTGTACACCAGTTATATCTCAATAAAAGTGTTAAAAGAGAAGATGAATGAAAAGTGAAAAAAAATACTTTTAAATCATAAGCAAAGAGTTTATACATAATATAATTTCCTCTGAAGCCTACGAAAAAATACTCAACCTCACTCATAAAAAGAAAAATTCAAATTAAAGCACCACCGACACGACTTTTCCATTTGGAAATCGGCAGATGTCCAAACATTTCATAAAACACTATACTGGCATGAGTTTGGGGAAACAGGTAGTTTCCCCCATAGGAAGGATACTTTGACAATATGTATTTGATTACTGTATCCTTCTACATAGTTATTCCATATCTTAGAGTTTTTTCTACAGACATATTTGTGTAAGTGCAAAGTGACCTGTATTTAATGTTATTTATTGAAGTTATATTTGCAGTAGTTAAAGACTGGCAACAATCTGAATGCCTGTTCATAGGTGATAGGTAAAAAAAAAAAAAAAAAAGAATGAGAAAGTTCTTTATAAGTACAAATAAAATAAATTAATCTTAAGTGAAAAAAGCAGTGCGCAGAAGAAGAGTGTATATAGCATTCTACCATATGATTAAAAATAAATCTACAAATGAACATTTTCCACAATACACGTAAGATTGTGTGGAAAGACACAAGAAACTGGTTAACAATGGTTGCCTCTGGGGAGTGGTTTGAGGAAAGAATTAAGAATAAGTCTTTCTTACCTTTTTTTTATGACTTGAATTTTGAATAATTTGAAAGTATTTCCTACATTTAAAAAAAGCCTCTTGATTACTGATTCTAATGAACCCCTCTGGGACTTCCAAAGTCTTAGCTCATAAGCGAATTGTTTTGCTTTACAGTTCTACCCCAACCATCCCTCTCTAACCTCATTCTTTCCCCCCAGCATTTAAAATATAAGTTTATTGGGCCAGCAGAGTGGCGCGGTGGTTAAGAGCTGGCTTGGGACACCAGTGGTGCTGGTTCGGATCCCACATATGAGGGCCAGTGACACTGCCCTCCAAACAAAAACAAAAACAAAAAACAAAAAACAAAAAACAAAAAACAAATAAGTTTATTTTTAATCTAACATTTCTGGGTGTTTTGCAGCAGAAAAATATTTCTTATTTTCAGATTTCGTAGTTCATAATATTTGTAGATATTGAAATTTTCATTATTTCTTAACATATTTCTGGAGATGAAAGCTGGGTGAAAAGGTCTAAACATTTTTTAACACTTTGGAAGCATATTCCCAGATTGCTTCTTGAAAGATTAACCAATTTACATCCTTACCTGCAGGTAATGGGAATGCCCTTTTGCTTGAACTCTCATTAGCACTTGTGCTGTGATTTTTAAAAAATTACAATTTGATGGGCTAAACTCATATCTCATTATTTTAATTGGCATGTTCTAAATTGTAATGAGTTTGAACACTTTTTCAAAGTTATACTGGTCATTTGAGTTTTTTTTATCTTTTTTGATTTTTTCAATTACATAAGTAAAACATTGATTGCATTTTCATGATATGTAATTCAAATCATATTGAAATATAAAAATATATGATACAGTGTTACGTAAGAATTCTGTATTTTTCCAGCCTTAACAAAAATTTTAAGCAACCACTTATTAAAACTCTGCTCTTTCTATATTGATTATAAACAAATTTTAGAATCTGTTTCATTGACTTATATATCTGTTTAGTATTGTGCCAGCACTATGATTAGTTATTTTTGCTTAAGAGTTTTAATTCCATGTTTTTATCCTTTTGTTATATAATTTTGGAATTGGAGCTTTAAATGGAGTTATGTTAAATCTATAATGAAATGTAGGAGATTTGAAATTTTATAATATGAATTCTTCTCACTTGAGAACAAGGTATTTTACTCCATTTATTTAGAACCACCTTTATATTCCTTAGTAAAATTTTGTATTTTTCTTTATGTCGGCACTACAGATTTCCTGTTAAGTGTACTCCATTTGGAATTTATAGCTCCTTCCCCAATGATTAGATTACCTTATTGTGCTCTTTCAACTTTCTGTCATATTATATCACTCAGCATCCCTCAGCTCTTGGCAGTTCCCCTGCGCTCAGAGTGGTTGATGGGAGTTTGAATGCCATAGGTCTGATGGATATTATTTATTCTTCTTATATTTGAGTTGACCACCTCTTAGTCTCCTTTTATGGCCTGTAGAGAGTTTCCAATGACCCACTGCTGGACCAGTGATGAGAATCTGTAGTGACTCTTCTTCATTTACATAAACAGCTAACTGGTCGCCTGCCAGAATTTTTAGTGCCACCCCACAGAGAGCTCACCACTTGTGCCTCTGATCCCTTCTTGGATATCTGATTCCAGGCACTTCCTTCCTCACAGGGCTTATCCCCACCCAGGGCCCCCTGAACAACCCTAGAAAAAAAGTCAATTGCTTGTTTCCGTTTGAACCAAGAATTGTTCCTATATTGATTAAATACCTACATGAGATCACAGAACAAAAAAGAGCCTGGTCCTGAATTAGAACACTTTTAAAAAGAAAGAGTAAATCCAAGATAATAGTCCCTTTCTATTGAAGCTTTCTGTGCCATGCACTTTCTAAATTTTTTTTAAGGTAAAATAAAATCTTTTACTTAAAACATTTTCTTTTCTATTTTTTCATTTTTTAAAAATTGTGGTACAATACACATAACAAAATTTACCACTTTAACATTTTTAAGTGTACTGTTCAACAGTGTGAAGTACATGCACATTGTTCTGCAATCCATCCCCAGAACATTTTTGTCTTGCAAAACTGAAACTCTATAGCCATTAAACAACAACTTCCCATTTTTCTCCCCCCAACCCAACCGCAGCCCCTGGCAACCACCATTCTACTTTGTTTCTATGAGTTTGAAGGCTCTTGATACTTCATATAAGTGAAATCAGATAGCATTTGTCTTTCGGGGACTGGCTTATTTCATTTAGCAGAATATCCTCAAGGTTCATCAATGTTTAGCATGTGTCAGAATTTCCTTCTTTTAAGACTGAATAATATACCACTGTATGTACATACCGTACTTTGTTTATCCATTCCTCTGTTGATGGACACTTGGACTGCTTCTACCTTTTGGCTATTGTGAACAATGCTGCTATGAAAATGGGTATACAGATACTTCTTCAAGACACATGCTTTCAATTACTTTAAGTGTTTTACTAGATTTATCTCTTTGATCCTTACTACAACTTTATGAATTAGGTACTATTAATAGCCCAGTTTTACAGATGCAGAAACTGAGGTATATAGAGGTTAAGTAACTAAGTAATTGTAATTCTAGAACTCTCATGTTTAATAGCACTCTATACTGTTTTCCAAAAGAGACATCTAGGTGTCTTGCACCAAAGAATTGAACATAAGAGAAATGAAAATCATGTTTGCGTTGGTTGTCTATAAAGTAAGAAACAGGTATTAATTTTTACCATTCATTATATTCAAAGGGCAATACAATAAAAATGATATTCGGGTTACTTCTATGCCAACAGAATGAATTATAAAATTGAGAGCTATCCAGATCATTCAGGAAAACATCCTGCTTTTGAATTGCCTTTTAAAAAAATTACTCAGATAATTGCTTTGATATATGAGTAATCTAGTAAAGTTTTTTCTTATTTTCAAAAGTAAACAAATTCTCAATAATTTTCTGTTTATATAAACAAAATGAGATAGATAAGACTAAAATTAAGAAGGAAAAAGGATGACTGGTCTGTGAAAATCTTATGAAACAGAGGTCCTTGTTTAAATTGTTAATATCCACAAGTATTACTTTCAAGGTATATCTTATATACTAAAACCTCCTATGTAATGATGTGAAATATTACTGTAGGAAGGAAAACTGAGCCTGAACAACAGACTCCTCATAGTTAAACAGCCAGTGTGTAGTATAGGAAAACTGATGATGGCAATCATCCTGTGATCTGCATTCCTGGTCCTTGATTTGACTACATCTTGATTTGCATGTACCCCACCTATGCTTTTGCAAAATAAATTCCAAGAGAAAAACAACATGAGAAATGTAAAGATGTGTTCTGCAGAATGCTTTTTCATGGGTTGTCTACAAAGTGTGTGTGTGTGTGTGTGTGTGTGTGTGTGTGTGTGTGTGTGGCATATATCTTTATATTTTTTTCTTTTTTCATTTTTTTTCAATTTAGTTGCACATTCAAATCGTCCATCTTCCATAACTATTGCACTGTGTTGTACACCTGAAACTAATTAAAAAGAAAATGTTTATTTCAGAATAAAAGAATTAGAAAAAAAAAATCACCCATCTTCCTTGGGCCTCAAAGCACTGCTGTGTCCTCAGGATCAGGAAATAAATATGTTTTTGTTTCCTGCCCCCGCCCCAAATAAATTATTTGAGTTGTTGTTTTAAGCTAAATTGTATTTTACTTCCTTTTAGGTGTTTTTTTTTTTTTTTTTTACCTCTGACATTTTTTTAGTTACTGTAAAATTTATACATATCAAACACATTTTAAAAATATGTAAAGTCCCTTCTACAGATAGGAATCATTGAATAATTTTTTCCCCACAAAATTATCCTCAAGGTAGATGAATGTTTTACTAAGTCTGATGCGTTTTGGTTGTACAAATATATGTACAGGAGTGGATAAATAAAGAAAATATTTGAGGAAATTTAAAAATGGCCTCAATTTAAAAATAAGCAAAGCAATAAGTAAAGCAAGAATAAGTAAAGCAATAAAACAATGGAGGGAAATACAGATATTAGAGTTAATAAAGTTTTCATAATTGTTACTCTACTCTGATCACTTTTTTTTTTTTTGGGGGGGGCAGTGTCACCAGCCCTCATAAGTGGGACCTGAACCGGGGCCGCTGGCGTCCCAAGCCAGCTCTTAACCACCATGCCACTCGGCCGACCCTATGATCACTTTTATATGATGGGATTTTGGGGTAAACATATTGGTATCTCATATGGTAATATAGTAAATTTAATAGTCAGGACATTTATTTTTTTTGCTACATGACAGAAACCCAGCTCAAATTTGTTGAGATATAAAGGTGATTTTAATTGCTCACTGAATCTTAGACAGGGTTGAACAGACAAAACTGGGGCCTGGGCCTCAGGTACAGTTGGAACCCAGTCCAGCTGCCATTATATCTGTCCAGCTGCCATTATGTCACTTCTTTATCTGCAAGTCCACTCCCTTCTCTTTAGCTGTAGACCAGATTCCTCCACATGGCAGCCCACTGACAACTCCCTAAAATTCCCATCATTAACCACTGTACCAGATGCTATTGCTGCCTGGCCTGGTGTCCTTGGCCTATCTGTGAGGTGTCCTACAGTTGGGGAACTGCTTCCCTATGTGTCTCCAGGCTTCCTACCTCAAGTGCATGCATCTTTCTGCCTGAGGACAGTGGCTAGGGGAGTGGACTGGGATAGCAGGTAGGGATAGGCCAAAAGTGCCAGGTGGTTAATATACCCAGGAGTAACTAACCTTCAGCCAAAATGGGATGGCAATTGGTGCACAAATACCTTACTTCCTCCTTCTTTGGCATGGAGTGGGGGATGTAATTCTGAGTTTTGTTTTATAGACTTTTATTTATTTTTATTTTTTATTTTTTTTTTAAAGATTTTTTTGGGGAATTGGTGGAGGGGAACAGCGTTGGGGAATCGGGGAAAGGGAACAGACAAGTTGCCGTCTTCTTGTTCTTCAGTTCAGTTGCGGAGGATGTTGCTTCACTGTTGGTATCGTCATTGCGCTCTTCCCGGATGAGGCAGATCGGTCGCTGGCCTCTGGATGTCGCTCATCGCGGCTATTGGCAGCTCACGCTTGGCTGCCAGCCGCTCACGCTGGCTGCGGGCCACTCACTGCAGCCTATGGCAGCCCACTGCAGCAGGGGCTGCAGCCCACACCATCACCGGGGCTCGCACAGCCCAGCTCCAGGTGGAGCTGTTGTTAGCTGTAGAGGGCAGTGTCACTGGCCCTCATGTGGGATCCGAACCGGGGCCGCTGGCATCCCAAAACCAGCGCTTAACCAATGCGCCACTCGGCCGGCCCCTGTTTCATAGACTTTTAGAGGGTCTTCAGCAGGACTAACACCTTTTATTATTGTTTTCTTCCTTTCCCTATTTCACTTCCAACTCTCTTTACCACACTTCTAGGGATCGCTTCCCACATAAACTACTTGTACCCACATCTTTGTTTCAGAATCTTTTCTGGGGGGAATCTAAACTAAAACAACCACCAAACAGAACTGATTCAGGTTTCCTTTGTGACCCAGTGCCAAAACCATGGAGAGATTTTTTAGATTGGCCCATCTTGGGTCAAATGCATACACATGGGCCAATCAAATGTTAGCCCTGGGGCAGGGATGTAGTAACCATCACAAGGCTAGAATAAGGGGTAAAGCACTCAGACTCAGGGCTAACAGGGAGTGGAGGGAAGGAGCAGGTCTAAGGTTTAGCAGGAGGCTCTTTGCAGGAGATAGGATATGTGTTGGTGATGCACTATTGGGTATATAAAACAGTAGGTCTTTACCCATAAAGTAGTTAATAGCATGTTTATAACACATTTGTATGGAGTCAATTTTTTTGTAACTTTGTTTTAAAATAATTTCAAATTTATAGAAAAGCAATAAGAATAGTATAAAGAGCTATCATATACTTATTACCCGGATTTACCAATACTTCATATTTTGTCCCTTTTTTTATTTTCAATTTTTATTTTTTTTATTTTTTATTGAGGTACAATTGACATAAAACATTATGTTAATTTCAGGTGTACGACATAAAATATTATGTTAATTTCAGGTGTACAACATAATGATGTGATATTTACATATGTATGTTCCATTTGTTTTTATAATATTCTCTCTGTATGTGTGTATATATAGTATATACATATATATATACACATACATCTCTCTATATAGATATATACATACATACATATATACATACATACAGTTGACCTTTTAACAACACAGTTTTGAACTACGTGGGTCCCCTTACATGTGGATGTTTTATGGTAAGTACAATTGGCCCTTTGTATCCTCAGGTTTCGCATCCTCAGATCCAACCAAGTGTGGATGGAAAACAGTATTTTGCATTCCCAGCCACGGTTTTCCAGCCACAGATCCCCAACTGCAGATCGAAAATACTGTTTTTGATCAGTGGCTGATTGAATCGTGGATGCACAGGGCAGACTGTAGTTGTTTTGGGGGAATCAAAAGTTATACCTGGATCGCTGACTGAATTAGGAGGGACATGGTTAGAGCCCCTAACTCCTGCATTGTTCAGAGGTCAACTGTACACACACACACACATACACACACACACTCCTATATATGCCTTTATATGTATAGATACAGTATGGATATATGTATAAGTGTATATATCATATACCTTTTAACATTTTAGAGTGTTAGAGGTATCATATCTCTTTACCCCTAAATACTTCAGTATGTATATGCTAAGTGCAAAAAAAGGAATTCTCTTATATAATTTAAGTGCAGTCATAAACTCAGGACATTTATCATTGATTTTACACTATTATTTAATCTATAGTTCATATTCAAATTTTATCAATTATTTCAATGGTATCCTTTATAGCTGTTTCTCCCTAGTTGAGGACCAGGAGCAGCTATTGCATTTAATTGTCAAGTTTCTTTACTCTCTGTTAATCTGCAACAGTTTCATCAACCTTTCCTTGACCTTAGCATCTTTGAATATGACAAGCCAGGTATTCAATAGAATGTCCTTTAGTTATGAAACCAATATATTTTAAACTGGTGGGTATGTGGGAAATGGAGTGAGAAGTAGCAGTGAGCGGAGGCTGCACAGATATCCTTGACAGTCAGCTCATTCATTAACTTTGAAGTGGTTTCCATTCTACCTTATATTATACTTAGCTCTGGAAAGACTAAATCATGAGAGAGAATGTTCACTGATTTAAGCTAGACAATGCAGTATTATTGGAACATGTAGGAACATGTGGATGTAATCAAAGTGTCAGTGATGAATTCTTCAAATCATTCTTTTAAAAAAAAATATAATACTGTTCAAAGGTGGTCTCGAACCAAAACTTCTACATAGTGAGTGGGTATGTTGAATATATCATAGAAATTTATAGCTAAGAGGAGCTAGATCTTATTTAGTGCATTTTACAGAGCAAGGATTTTAGATTTACTGAGCTTAAGAAATTTGACTATGGTAGTCAGTAGAAAGCCAAGGTAAGATTCCACATCATCCTGATTCCTTGCCCGGTGTTCTTTTCTATGTTGTCCCAAATGATTAAAACTATGCTATTCACTGTAGTTGTCATTATGAATCTCATTTGTGATTGGATGGTAATCCAATTTTCAATGTATTTGACTCAACTCTTTAATAAAACAAATGAAGCTTTACTAGGAAAGTTCACACTTTAAGGGATACTACTTAAAATTGTTACTAAAATTGGCAATTACTTTGTACCTCGAAACATTCATTCTGTCAATAGAAATGCTCCCTTAGCTAAATGAACAACCATTTTAATACATTAATTTCTGTTATTTAGATTTTTATATTTTAGTTATTGTTTCTAAGTAGAAAATGGAATCTTCTTTAATTGTTAACTTAGAAACAATGCACTCCAACACAATGTGGACCCCGTCATCCTATTAGTGACGAAGATTTTATACAGAGCTCTCCCTTCAACATGGTTGAAAGGCAGTTTAGTGTAGTCTAGAAGAGCATGACTTTTATTCAGTCAAATGGAGTTTCAAATGCTGTCGCAGCCAATCCTAGCAGTATGGCTTGGGCAAATTAAATAATCTTTCTGGGATTCCTCATCTCAGAGGAATGGGAGAAAGAATATCAATTATTTGACTCTCTGGTATGTAACTACTTATTTTTCAGGATGTCAGAAAGTGTCTTTTAAAGTGTGTGATATGGTGGAAGTGCTCAATCGTGATTATTTTCAACGGGGTAATTACCCAAATCCTGTGCTATGAGTAGGTACTAAGGAGCATCATTATAGGGTAAGGAAGCTGATCCTACCAGCTGGTGCTAAAAATAATCCAAGACAACCATAAACATCCCATACAGTTATCCTTCAAAATTGTTTTGTCCCAGCTTTGGAGCTAGCAGTTAGCAACAGTATGACCCTCCTTTGTCCCACTTTTCTGGTGGGTTAGTTGCATTAAAAGAAATAAAACTTCTTTTATTCTTCAAAGCTGCCCAGATTTTAATTTTCATCAGGTTTCACTGGCATAAAAATGTTTTGGGATGGGGATCCTCATAGTAGGACTTGTTCTGCACTCCCTTTGGGTGTCCATTGCTGTATTTATGTATCTCTTTCCTAATTGAGAATATGACCCAAATGTCCTTGGTATGTTAATGAAAATAGACTGGTAAAGAGAGGTCTTGAAATTTTCAATCATCTCTGTGCTGTTGTTTCTCTATTAGTTTTCTCATCTCTAAAACAAATGGGTAAAATAAATTTCATAGGAATATTTCTTTCCTGGTTAAAGTCAGTAATGTCAAGTTAGGCATCAATTACGAAAGTCTGAAAGTGGGACCTCTAATGGAAACTACAACTCAACCATGTAACAACAGTATTGCAATTGGGAAGCTGATACAGACTCAGTCACTGCTGGAATGAATTTCTCTGCTTTTAAGGCCCATGGAGTTGGTGCTCCCTACACTTCTCTTCCTGTTTGAACAGAAAAGATAACAATAGTATCAGCAATTATATATATGAATTAGCTGCTTTTGAGTTTGACAATTTCCTTGGAAAAATGCTTTAAAAGCCATTTGCCCAGCACATGAAGATCATATGATTGCTAATTTGGGAGGAATAGGGTGTGATGGGTGCAATCTCCAGTTGCAGCAAGCATTCCCTCTGCAGTCCCTCTAACAGATGCCCAACCAGGCTCTTTATCATTCAAAATGATAAAAGATGCCATTCTAAAGAAAAAGGTGAATTTTTATGTTTTGAGCCCCACAAACTTTTCCACTTCATTTTAATCATTGTCTTCTAGAAACAGAAAATATAAAATGAAAGCCAAGTAGAACACTGTTTTGAAAAACTGTATCTATACAATCGAAAGAAGACATGCTGTTTGCTCTTCTTTTTATTGCATTAATTTTTGTTTTCTATTCTAATGGCACACACACACACATGCCAATAAAGAATACACACACAAAAATATATACATATGCCAATGAAAACCACACACACATACACATTCAAGTGCTTTATTTCAGGCCTCCTCATATTATTTTTGTAAACAGCATCTAAATTATTACATTAAAAATGTGGTATTGAGACTGCTGAGCCTGATAATGAGGGTTGGACACTTACACACAGCAGTCACGTGCCACCCACAACAGTGTCTCAGCCCCCAGGTGAGATTCGCATGCTCTTGCAAGGAGCTCTCAATCACTTGCTCCACGGAGCTCCCTCTCCTGGTGTCTCTATTTCAAAAAAGAGTCCAGAAGCGAAAGCTATAACAGCCGAAAATAGAGCCAGATATGACAAAAAGTACAAGTAGCTTTTTGGTGGCATATTGTAAGCTTTATTTCCTGATAGTCTTATGTAGTAGGGAATATTATTTTCTGCCTGTTATGTTATCTGTCTCTTGGGAGACCCTCTGATGATCAGTCTTGGTCTGATATCGAGCCTCCTGGCCAAATACTACTGCTGATGTTGGGCTGCAGTTTCTACAAGCGTCTCCTTTTGCACAGGGATGGTGTGAGAGGTGGAGGAATGATGGCAGGGAGTCGGGAGGCAACAGCTGTCTGTCACATAGTAAACAGGGATGGCTGCAGATCAAGGCCAAGCTGGAGCACATGGCAGGCTGTGGACAGAGCAGAGCTGCTGAAAATTGAATCCTTCCTCCTAGCTCTTGGCCCTATCAAATCACAGAGTAGGAGTTATGGAGTTAGAGTTCCCAATTTTTATTTTTTCCACACATTTTGCTTTTGATTTTACTTATGGTAACCAAAAGAAAGCCTGAAAAGCAAAGAGATGAATATTTCAGGAGTATGAGTGCAAAAGTCTCCATGAAAACCTTACTATGCTCACAAATACGCACTCACAGAATTCAGTTATATTTTCCACAGCTCAAGTCTCTTCATGCCTACCTTTGACTGAATGCTCTTATGCCATCTACTCTTAAGCACTGAGTATACCTTATGGTGATTTCTGTTTATTATTACCAGGGGGTCATAAAAATGGAAGACTAAGGTCACTCTATATTAACTTGCTTTTGAAGATGATTAAAAACAAACAAACAAAAAACCCAACCTCAGTGACTGCTTTTAGTTATTCCTGAACACTGATGTGGTCAGAGCAACCTGGTTTCCACGTTTTTAGACACTGACTACTTTCAGGACTCAAGAAATTCTGGCAATTAATTCTTGCTTTGGGTTGTTCCACCTACTCACAGGGCGATTCTATCCACCAGCCCTGGTTTATTAACAGCACTTTATGTGCCCTCTACCAGGTACTTTGGAGAATTACAAAAGAACAGAAGACACACTTTAAATTGTAAACTCTTGGAGGAGTTTATGATTTAATGAGAGACCCAGAGAAAACAAATAGGTACCTATAAATAGAACAGACAAAACAAAATTCAGCTAATGGACTTGGTGCCCTTAGGAATAGATGTGTTACTTCTATGCCAAGGACACTAGTAACATACTCTTGAATGTTCAGGAAGTAAAAGTCTTCTCAGTATTTTTTCTCCCTTGTCCTCAAAGTGGTAAATGGAGTACCATAGTTCCTAATTCATCAAGTATGCAGCATGGCTTTGATGGAAAGTAGCAATGTTCTCAAGTATCAGAAATGATGCTTGAACTTGGCAAAGCATCCAGTCCCAATCATACCGGTGAACATGCTTTGCTTTGGAACTAAATGGCCAAAATAGCATATGTGCGATTCTGAAGGTTAGACTCTGTGATTTCATGCATCCAAGCTAGGCTTGTCAATGTAGTTAATTCATTCAAGGAACACCTGAGTGTCAACTACCTTCCTAATACTCTTCCAGATGTTGGGGATTTAATAATGAATAATAAAGATGCCTTTCTCTCAATGAGCTCATAGTGTAGGTGTGTGGGGGCTGGGAGTGAGGGGAAGTTTGGGTGGAGAGCAAGTAAACAGAAAATTGCATTAGAATATGATCTTTATTTTCTATTTTTGGATTTTGGGGTACAGTCAGTTGGTAGCTCTACAGCTACTGAAATTTCAGGAGGAAGGATTGTGAGTGATGGATCTGTTGCTAGGTATGGGCATTGAGAGTGATAGAAGAAACAAAATAGACTTATGCTTACTGATGGAATTCTGATATTCTGAGGGCAGTGAAATTCTCAGGCATGACCATAGAGTGGAAGAGAGTCTGTAACAACCACTGTCAGTGCCTGGTCCAGGTTCTCTTCACCTTACCATTGTAGAAGCCACAATGGCTGACTTCTGATGGCCTGAAAGTTTTCCTGCACTCTTACAGTGGGATAACTCTGAGACTTGACTCACAGATTTCTAGAGAGTGATCAACTGATGGAAGCTTTGAGGTGATCCTAGACAGCTGATAAGGGTAATTATATTAACCCCTCTCCATCCCTCAATCCTCCTTAACTAATCCAATTTTTCTTTCCTCTGCTGAATTCAAACAGGGTAAGAAATTTTCACAGGTGAATGTCCATAGATGAATATTTCTGTTCTGAAGGTTATCCCACAGATCCCTGCTGAGCAAAGCAGATTTTCAAACATTTTACACATAGTTGGTCAAGTTTTATACCATATAACCTTGCCTTCTTGGTGGTAAATTAGACAGATCTAGAATGGGCCAGTCTATGAGTTGCCCTAAATGAAGCATCCATTCATTCAATCCAAACATACTTGAGAACATACAGTATGCCAACCACTATGCTAGGCATTGTGAGTGTAACCATAAATAAGGTAGATCTAAATTCACGCATAATTAGGCTTTGGATGCAATACTTATAGAGATGGCAAGCAGGAAGTGGTGGCAAAATCTGGGAGGTACAGAAATGCAGAAGCCACAGGAGGGAAAGACTTATGCCCATTCTCAGTGGGAGAGGTTGAGACACAGGAGCAGAGACAGAGAGTGGCAAAGTCAAGTCATGGCAATGTTAAGACTCTAGAATTGGCACCCCACAAGCCTGCTGATGAGATGGCAGCAAGGTGGCTGCAGTGTAAAAGCGACATTGGCTTCTAAAGGACAACCTAATTCCAGGCTCCCTTTGTCTCTGAATGCGGGCTCTGCTGGAGTTCCTGGTTGTCCATGTCTTTGGGGTCTAAGATTTTGGTTTCTTATTTACTGGTGCTTTATTATTCTTATCATTATTTTACAACAAGCCTTCATTAATTAAGCAAACTTCGGAAGAATTCCTTTTCATTTTAAAGCTGATTAACACAAAGATGAGAACATGGAATTAAGTTCTCTTAATAGATGAGGCACCTGAGCTCTGGCGAAGCTAAGTGATTTTTCAGTAAGGAGAAAACCCTGCCTCCAAATTCACACTTTAGATTTGTCAAGCGCAAACGCTAATAACCTCAATTATTGTGAGGAGGCCTAGAAACAAGGATGTCTCTTGGGTAGCCAACGTCCTAAGCTGGCCTTCTATATAGCTTTCAAACATATTAGACTCATTAAAATCTGTATATTTCACTAAATTTGTGCTGGTCCAATCACACTCATCGGTGTTATTCTCTAATCTTCCTGTTTTTTTTTTTTTTTTGTACTACTCCACATATCTTTTTTATTTATTTATTTATATTTTTAATTAGCTTCAGGTGTACAACAAAGTGCAACAGTTATACCTTTTACCCCTCAAAGTGACAACCCCCCTCCCCCAATTCTCCCCTTCCACTCCTCCCCCCTCATATCATACTATCTATTACAATTCCTTTGACTCCCTTCCACCATATAATCCACATCCCGTGACTGTCTATATATTCAATTACCGTTGGCATACAATATTATACAACATCAATTTCAGGTATACAGTGCAGTGATCAAGCACTGTATACTCCACATATCTTTAAGCCAATAACATCAGCATCACCTGGGAACTTGTTAAAAATACAAGTTATTGGGCCCATCCCAAATCTATTGAATCGGAAATACAGGGGTTGGGGCTCAGCAGTTTGTTCTGATAAGTCCTCTGGGTAATTCTGGTGGTAAGTTAGTGTCTGAGAATCAATGCTTTGGGCTAAGAAAATGCCTGGCTCCACTTGCAGCAAATATTCAAAGTTTTTCTCCAAATTCCCATTGAAACATTTTGAGAAGAAGAGATAGTATATCCTTTTTAAAATTAATCTTTTTGCTTGATGCTTATTAGGCCTATTTTGCTGTTGTCATTGTTGATGGTGATGATGTGTGTTTGTATCTGTGTGCGTGTTTTGGTTCTAGGTACACCAATTCCAGTGGTGTGCTGGGAAATGTTTTATAAACCAGCAGTCTGGAAAAAGAAAAGGAAAGACCCCATTAATAGGATTTATTAATTTCTGTGGGTAAATACTCCCACCATGGCCAATTTCTAGATACCAAAGTGACATCACTGAAAATGAAGCTGGGAAGAAAGATGGAGTTAGGAAGAGATGAGTGTAGTTGACTATAAGTCAATACTTACTCAAGCCATTAATTTTGACTCTACACATTTAACCATAAAGCCCAGAGCATAGCTGTATTTACGTGTTTGCTGAATGAATTATAAGAGAATAAACGAAGTATATAGGATTAGAATTTTATCTTTCGGTTAAGGACAGATTTAGTGTGATTGAAGGCTTTAATTAGCATATCATACTATACTTTCTTGATCTTAATGACTTACAAAAATAACAACAGAAAGAAAACTTAAACATGTATTTATGTAAAATATATTCTCTAAATAGCTCTCTTTATTACATACTACAACAAATCAGGCTATTTAAATGCAGGCCATTTTCAACATAGCACTTTATGGCAATAAAACACTTTGCAAATCAATTTTATTGTTCCTCTCTACAACCTCAAGAGGTAATAGATATGAGTTTCTTATTTTTACAGATGAAGAAAATAAGGCACCAAGAGATGTTCAAACTTTCACGTAGTATGCTAATAGAAAAACTGGGATTAGGACTCGAGTCCTGGAATTTCCCAGCCTAAATAGTTTATAAGGTTATATTTTCTAAAATGTAAATAATTTAAAATGAGACTTTAATTGGCTTTACTCTGCAGGGGTGGCTATGATTTCTGTTGGCAGAGTGTACCAGACCTAAGGTTCACACTGATACTTGCCATGTCCCTTCTTCCATCCCTGACTTCCCATTGTCCCTGTCAAGAAAGACATTAGAGGGCCAGCTCTCCTACATATTCCTAAACCCACCCATCCTCCAAACCACAATTACCTGGGTTAGAGGTGGATGCTAGACCCAGGGGTGGCCAATCAATAGGCCCAAACAAAATAGGACAATCATATTCCTTATCTTCAGAACTCAGAATAACAAAAGATGAGAAAATTTGCATGGGAACTGAAAGTTAAAGGTTATGTTATAAAGATATGCAGGAAAGGCCCTGGTGGATTGTGGGTAAACTTAAGTTACGAGATAGCAAAAATTACCAGTAAGTAGAATATTTGGTTAAGAGGACAAACATAATGATCAGATAAGGAAGAAAGTAGTTAGAGAAAGGAAAATAAATACATGTTCAGGAAAAAAAAATACACGAGAAACAGACCATGTAGCAATTGGGAGAGAAGGAGAGATGGAGAGAGCAGCCAGTTTCTGGGGCTGCTTTGGTGACTGGCAGCTTTCCAGCTTCTATCCATGTATATATGTACAAGTTCTGCTGCATGGAACAGGAACTCCGCATTAGTGACTTATCCCAAAGGGGATCTGTGGTCTTCACATAAAACTGTAGTCTGGAGGCAGGCAGTTCAGGGCTGGAGCAGCGGCTCCACATCGTGACATACCAGGCTCCTCTAACTTGCTTCATCACCACCCTTGACAGGTTGCTTTCATCCTTCTATTTGTCATCTCATGGCCTCCAGCATCACACACATTCCATGCCAGAAGAAAGAAATGATAAAGAGAAATGTGTTTTCCATATACAAGTACCAGTAATTCAAAATTTCTGTTTTCATTTCGTTGGCTTGGAGTAACATGGATTCTTGGCAGTAAAAAAGGGTAGGAAATATAGTCTTTTCCTTCCTCCCTTCCTTCTTACCTTCCTTCCTCCCTCCCTTCCTTCCTTCCTTCCTTCCTTCCTTCCTTCCTTCCTTCCTTCCTTTTTTCCTTTCTTCCTCCCTTCTTCCCTTCCTCCCTTCCTTACTAGCTTAGCAACTGCTGCCCAGAACAAAAATGGGAGTCCAGTTAAAAAGGAAGAAGGGGAGAACTGGGTAAACAACTCACATTGTTTGCCCAATATCTTATACCTAGACCTCTACCATTTGGGTAACTTGAATAAGTCTTGAACTAAATTAGAACCAGCATGGAGGTAAGAGGAGCTTGGCCATCAGCCATCATAATTCTGCTATTTCCTACTTTAAGTGAATATAGCTGGCCTGTCCAGAAGAGTCAAAGCACTTAGAAAAGAAAAACAAACCCAGACATTAATTGCTAATAACAATATGGATTTGTTAACAAATCATGTCAAACTAACTTCATGACTCTAAAAAAAATGTTTTTTGAATTGGATTGAAATGATTGAAAAACTCTGTAGATATGGAGTATCTTGCTTTTAGCAAGGCATTTAGTAAATTGTCTTAATGTCATTGCGAAAGAAGATATTCTACCACCATGGAACTTCATGGTGGTAGAGTATCTGAACTTAAAGCTGTTTAAATATATTACCTAGTATATTGACAAATGGATTAATGTTATGCTGACAAAAAGTCTTTAGAGGCAAACTAGTAGATCTTCCCTTGACTTTGTCTTCTTCAGTATTTCTGGTGGTGGCTGGCAGAGGAGACAGACGTTCACCGATCCAGAGTTGAAAGGCTAGCTATTACAATGGGCGATGGAATAAAAATACATGTACAGAATGGACAGCCTTGGGTTCAAAAGAATCAATCACACAAATACAGCAGAGAGAGCACCTGGATTAATAGCAGTTTGTGGGAGAGAAAACAAAAAGGCCTACATTCAATCCAAGTCAACTGCGATGATTTGTTTGCCCCTCTCTCTCTCCTTTATCTAACTCACTTAGCAAATCCACAACCCAGGGGAAACCCAACCCTTACTACCCTACCCTTGCACGTGTGCAGTTGAAAGTGGATGGAAGAAAATACAACCACATTGAAAGCCCTCAGTTCAAATTCACGAACAAACAGGCCCTTGATGCTTCTTGCTAGTCATAGAACCATAGAAATGCTCCTTGGTGCTCAGCAAGGGCTTTTTACTGGTTTACTGTCTTCTTTCCTCAAATCCTCAGCCTCTCCTCCCTCATCCGCCTTCTCAGCTGATGCTCATGCCTGCTACTTAATGGGAAAACTGAAGCAGTTAGAAGAGAACTGGCACAAACTTGCCGCCATCATGTGTACCCACCCTCAGCATCTCCACCCACCTGCTCTTACCAGCAACAGAATTCTCTCCAGCACCTGCCTCTATTTGTGCAATGGATCCCACCCTTCTTGCCTCCAGAGATATTACCCTAGCAATTCTCCCTTCCTTGTCTACATCAGTTGTCCCTCTCTGTGGGTAATTCCCACCAGCATTAAGACATGTTGTCATGACCCTGTGAGCTACTTCTAGCCCTCTTCCTCCTTATCTGTGGTTCTTTCCCTGGCGTCTGGGTGTTTCCTGTTCACAGGCATGTGCTGTTCAGTTCCCACCTGAGTATCCTCTAGAGGGATCCCTTGCACAACTCCAGAACTTTCTTTCTGTGTTCTTTCTCTCTTCCACTCTGCTGCTCTGCTCTGTGTGTCCTCACTCTGCCTTGTCCTCCCAGAATTCCCAGCTCTGTCTCCTCAGCTCAGAAGGAACTCAGAGGTCTGTTTGGTTTCCCCCTCCAGGCTGTGGTCAGAAACTCTCTGTAGGCTGTAAACAGGGGCAGGGATCACTGTCCCATGTTGCCTATTTTCCAATCTAAAAACTGTTGTTTCATGTGTTCTGTGCAGTTTTTTAGGTGTTTAAGGTAGGAGGGTAAATCCACCATGGATGGAAGCAGAGAAGGGAGACTGTTGCCCCTGTCACATCCTCTGAACCTCTCTCGCCTGGGTCATCACTGATCTCTGGGTGGTGAGATTCAGTTCCCAGTCCTCACTCTGCTTGGCCTGTAAGCAGCATGGCTACATTTGAATGCTCTCTTCCACTTGCTGTATCTCTTCCTTTGGCTTTCAGGACAGCGCTTTCCTTATCTTCCCCTCTCTACTGCTTATTCCCCCCTGGGCTTAGTCCTTGGGCTCACTTGTCACCCAGTCCCCATCCCTCCTGGCTGATCTCATCTAGTCCCTGAGATGTGCCCAAATTTATGTCTGTAGCCCAGACTTTCTCCCCACCTCGAGATGTGCACACTCCACTTCTTGCTCTACACCTCCATTCTTAGGTTTAGTTATAGCTAAAACTCATCATGCTCTGAGTCAGATTCCTGATTTTTCTCTGTAAGTTTCTCCACTAGCAGCCTTCCTCAGCTCTGCGATAGCAGCTCCAAGCTTGCAATTGTCGGTGAAAACTTTGCAGTAATTGACTTCTCTCTTTCTCTCATACCTCCTATCTCACCCACCAGAAAGTCTTCTTGACTCCATTCAGAGTTTGACCACTTCTCATCTCCTTCAGGCTGCCCTCCTCTACTGTCTAAGTCGTCATTGTCTTTCTCCCTCAGTATGACACTAATTTCCTAACTGGCTTTCTCTTCAGCCTGAGGGGAAGGAATCTATTTAAGTCGTTTCTCAAATCAGCATCCATAATGATCTATTTAAAATACAACTCAGGGGCCGGCCAAGTAGCTCATTGGTTAACAGCTGGCTTGGGGCGCCAACAGTGCCGGTTCGGATCCCACATATGAGGGCCAGTGACACTGCCCTCTACAGTTAAGATGGTGAACAATAGCTCCACCTGTATCTGGGCTGCGTGAGTCCCAGCAATGGTGTAGGCTGCAGCGGGCTGCCATAGGCTACAGTGAGTGGCTGGTAGCCAGCGTGAGTGGCTGGCAGCTGGAGTGAGCTGCCAACAGCCACCGTGAGCGGCCGTCCAGAGGCCAGCGACCGATCTGCCTCATCCGGAAAGAGTGCAATGATGATACCAACATGGGCTAGTGAAGCGATGATCTCCACAACTAGACTGAAGAACAAAAGGACAGCAACTTGTCTGTTCCCCTTCCCTGATTCCCCAACGCTGGTCCCCTCCCCCAATTCCCCAATAAAAATCTTAAATAAATAAATAAGTAAAATACAATTCAGATCATTGACTCTTCAAAACCTTTCAGAGAAATAAAAGGCATCCAAATTGGCAAGGAAGAAGTAAAATTGTCACTATATGCAGATGACATGATACTGTATATAGAGAACCCCAAAGACTCCATCAAAAAACTATTGGAACTGATAGACGAATTCAGTAAAGTAGCAGGATATAAAATCAATGTTCAGAAATCAGTGGCATTTGCATATACCAATAATAAACTAATGGAAAGCGAAATTAAGAAATCTGTCCCATTTACAATTGCGTCAAGAACTATAAAATACCTAGGAATAAATTTAACCAAAGAAGTGAAAGATCTGTACTCAGAAAATTATAAGACATTGAAGAAAGAAATCATAGAAGATACAAATAAATGGAAACACCTACCATGCTCATGGATAGGAAGAATTAATATAGTTAAAATGTCCATACTGCCTAAAGCAATATATAGATTCAATGCAATTCCTATCAAACTACCAAGGGCATTTTTCACAGAAATAGAAAATATAATCCTAAATTTTATATGGAATCATAAAGACCAGAATAGCCTCGGCAATTCTGAGGAATAAAAACAAAGTTGGGGGGATCACGCTACCAGACATCAAAACCTACTACAAGGCCACAGTAATCAAGACAGTTTGGTATTGGCATAAAAACAGGCACATCGATCAGTGGAACAGAACAGAGAGCCCAGAAATAAATCCAAGCATTTACGGACAGTTAATCTATGACAAGGGAAGCAGAATTTACACTGGAGTAAAGATAGTCTATTCAATAAATGGTGCTGGGAAAATTGGACTGACACATGCAAAAAAATGAAACTGGATCATCTCCTTACACCTTATACAAGAACAAATTCAAAATGGATTAAAGACTTAAATGTAAGACCTGAAACCATAAAAATCCTAAATGAAAATATAGGGAGTACATTTGCAGACATTACCGGAGCAATATTTTTTACTGATACATCCCTACGGGCAAAGGGAAGTAAAAGAAAAAATGAACATATGGGATTATATCAGACTTAAAAGTTTTTTTCACAACAAAGGAAACCATTAATAAAACAAAAAAGAAGCCTACTGAATGGGAGAATATATTTGCCAACGATATATCTGATAAGGGGTTAATATCCAAAATTTATAAAACACTCATGAAACTCAACACCAAAAAAACAAACAACCCAATTAAAAAATGGGCAGAAGATATGAAGAGACATTTCTCTAAAGAGGACATACAGATGGCCAACAGGCATATGAAAAAAAGTTCAACCTCACTGGTCATTAGGGAAATGCAAATAAAAACCACCATGAGATACCACCTCACTCCAGTCAGAATGGCTATCATCAACAAATCAACAAACAACAAGTGCTGGCGGGGCTGTGGGGAAAAGGGGACCCTGCTGCACTGTTGGTGGGACTGCAGATTAGTGCAGCCACTATGGAAGTCAGTATGGAGGTATCTCAAAGAACTGGAAATAGAGCTACCTTTTGACCCAGCAATTCCACTCCTAGGTATTTATCCTGAAAAAACCAAGACACTTATTCAAAAAAAGTTAAGCACCCCGATGTTCACAGCAGCACAATTTACAATAGCTAAGACTTGGAAACAACCAAAATGCCCGTCAGTAGATGACTGGATTAAGAAACTGTGGTATATTTATACAATGGAGTATTACTCCGCTATAAAGAAGAATGAAATCGTGCCATTTGCAATGATATGGATGGACCTAGAGACTATAATGTTGAGTGAAGTAAGTCAGTCAGAGAAGGTCAAATACCATATGATCTCACTTATATGTGGAATATGAAAAACTGTATGAATGAGCAAAGTAAACAGAAACTGTCTCATAGATATAGAGGAAAAATCAGGGTTGCTAATTTGGAGAGGAATGGGAATGAGGGAGAAGGGGAAGGGATTAGACAGCAAAAATAGGCAACTACAATATTGCTACTGGGATAGGAAAAACAGTTTGGGGAATATAATTAATAATGTTGTAAATATTCTGTGGAATGTCAGATGATCATAGGTCTTGTTAGGGAGACCATTTCATGGATGGAGTAGAGGTTTGATCACTGCACTGTATTACTAAAGTGGAGGTGGTATACCTACTGTAATTGAATATATATAGATAGTCACGGGATGTGGATTATACTGTGGAAGAGAGTCAGAGGAAGAGTAATAGATATGTATGATATGGGGGGGTGTATTGGGGGTGGGGGGTTTGTCACTTTGGGGGGTAAAATGTATAACTATTGCACTGTGTTGTACACCTGAAACTATTGGGGGTGGGGGGGTTGTCACTTTGAGGGGTAAAATGTATAACTATTGCACTGTGTTGTACACCTGAAACTAATTAAAAATAAAAAAAAAAAAAAAAAAAAAAACCTTTCAGAGACTAATTTTTTTTTTTTAAAGTAAAGGCCTCCCACCCAGGGCTCTGGTTGATGTTTCCCCTTCCTCCTTACCTCAGACACTTCCTCTGTTACTGTTCTCCCCTCACTCGTTGGGCTCCAGCCACAGTGACTTACTTGTGTTCTGGGGACATGCCAGGTGGGTCCCACCTTAGAATCTGTGCATTGCACTGCTGGAACTCTTTCCCTATATACCTACCCATAGTTAACTCCCTTGCTTCAAGTCTTTGCTCAAAGAAGTCTCCCCTCATGAACGTGTTTTTGTTGTTGTTGTTGTTTTTTAAAGATTTTATTGGGAAATTGGGGGAGGGAAACAGCATTGGGGAATCGGGGAAGGGGAACAGACAAGTTGCTGTCCTTTTGTTCTTCAATCTAGTTGTGGAGGACGTTGTTTCAGTGGCCCAGTTTGGAATTATCATTGCACTCTTCCCGGGTGAGGCAGTTGCTCACCGGCCATTGGATGGCTGCTCACGGTGGCTCACGGCAGCTCACAAAATTGCATGCCAGCTGCCGGCCAGCCCCATTGCAGCCTATGCCATTGCCAACGATTCACGGCAGCCCAGCTCCAGGATGAGTAATACAGCATGCTTCCTCACCCCCACATCACCAATCCATCCACTTGCTAATAGTAGGAACATGATAAATAGTTGCTGAATGGAAGAATGAATAATGGCTGTTAAGAAATCAAATGGAGTTTTTGGGTACTTTAGTAGAATCACAATCTCCAAACAAGGAATGCATAGTCTCACTGTGCTCTGGAGTAATGGTAAGAGTTAATTTTTTGAGCCCTTACTATATGCTTTATATCTATAATTATACCACATATTTGCAGCAGTATTTTAAGGTAGTACTCTGCTATGTTGATGAAAAATAATGGGACACAGAAAGTTTAAATGAATTTCCCCATTCACATGGCTAAGAACTGGTATACCCAGGATTCAAATTCAGGCAACTGACTCCAGAACCCATTTTCTTAACTACTCACTAAAGCCGGAGTGCATCTAGAGCAAAATGACTGAATTCTAGAAACCCTGTTATATAATAGAAAGCTGAAGGAACTGGCATTTTCCTGAGAAAAGAAAATATTTGTGAGGACATGACAATTTTCCAGTGTGGATGAGGTGAAAGAAGGATGAAATTTTTATATTACTATAGAAAGGGAAAACTAGAGCTTGTGATAGACACTACAGAAAAGATTTTAGACTAATATTAAGAACTTAACAAAATAAAAATTACTGGAGTTATAAAAAATTAATATGATCTACTCTTCAAAGTGACTACTTCTCTATCACAAAGTTTATGCAGACCTTGGATGACCATCTCTTGGGGATAAAATCCTTGAAGTGGAAGTTCAGACTTGCCTTTCCAATTTGCAGATTTTGTGATTTACCTATCCTTTATCTGGTGGCCTCCTTAGATGCCCAGAGCAGTGTAAGAAAGACCATTGCTGGAGACTAGAACGGCTTCACTAGTGTGAGAAAGAGAAGCAATTCCTTCTCATTCACAGCAGCCTACATTCCACAGGCACCTGGAGGTAGGGGAGAGACCATTTTCTATTTCCTAAACGGAAAATGGTGTTCCCGGTATGAATGCATTGAGATTAAACTCACATCACAATTGTACTTTGCCCTTATTGGGAAGAAGGCATATGTCAATTGTACTCACAGGAAAACTTGTCATTGCTCAGGCTGGAGGAAGCTTCATTAAACAAAGCATCTAGCTTAATTTAAAAAGAACTCAAAGAGACACTTCTGACTAGATGTGTCAAAAGAGCGGGCATATCTGGACGGTGGGTGGGTAGGAAAGTGTTGGAAAGATTGTGGTGGAACAAGAACGGAAAGCTTAGAGAAACAAATCCCAAATTTTTCTACTTCACAAATTTTCCAATGTGCTGGACCTACTTTATTCCCTATCTTTGGTCCAGTATGGCGTGGCCTGCAGCTTGAGCACCAGTCTGACCTGAGTCTGCATCCTGACTGTCACGCTTAGTTGTGAGACCATGGACTGGACATTTCATTAGCCACTGAGTCTTTGTTTCAGAGTGTCAATTGACACCTACCGCAGAGGGTTGATTTCGGGATCAGATGGGGAGAATATAGACAAAGCTAAGTGTGGTTTTGTTGCTCAAAAGTGTTCCCTGCTGTCTTATGAATCTAGGAAGGGAAATGTAAAATTGTGCTGCCCAAACCGTAGTTTAGACTGTTGCTAGTCCATTAACTGTTGTTGCTGGTTAGAGATGAAATGAGCAGCTTGCACCAGAGTGTAAATTACGTGCACTGCTTCTATCATTCAGGAGACCTATCTCCCTCCCCCACAAAAATGTCCGCTGAACTGAACACATATTTAGTGATATAGGCATCATGTTCCTGTGTGAGTACCTTACCTCATTGTGGATCAGTAATAAATATTCCATAACTAGTACTTTGAGTAGCACTGTATGTAGAGACTTTATAATAAAGATTAAGGACATAGCAACTATTGGATTGTCGGAAAAGTCATGACATATTTTTTCTGTTTTTCGTTGCAAAAATGCATCATGATTTTCCGACAACCCATGAGATCCTAGAGCCAGAACTGACTAGGTTCAAATCTTGGTTTCACTGCTTAGTAATTTTGGGCAAGTAACGTACCCCCCTGGGCCTCAATGATCTCGTCTGCAAAAGGCACATTAATTGTATGTCTGAGTCAATATATGTGAAACCTTTATAAAGGAGCCTGGCATGAAGTAAATACCATGTAAGGTTTTGCTGTTATTAGTATCAAGGAATCTTTAACATTAAGTTTTGGTCCTATAGGCACATAGGCAGTTTGTTTTCACTCTATTATAGATGACTTACCCTTTTGCGGATCTTTAGTTTTTTGTCTTTTTCTCTTCCACCCTCCATTTCTCCTCCCTCCCTTACTCCTCTTCTTTCTTCCTTTCCCTCTCCCCACCCCTTTCTTTCTCCTTTTGAAGTAGATGACATCATGATTTTTTTCTGCTAGCGCTAAAGTTATATTCAGCCCTTGACGAATTCACTCAGCAATGTTAATAATATTTTGGAAGCTTGGCTAGTAGTGGGTTGTGACTTAATATACTTATCTTGGAAAAAAAGATCTTCACATCAATTTTTCAGGGAAGAGAAAGGTTTTGTGGTTTCCCTCAAGGAAGGAGATTTGTTGCTCTCCCTCATTCCTGTTGATAAGGACAATGATCTCTATTCTTTAAAAAAAAAATTTATTAAATTTATCGGGGTGACATTGGTAAGTAAAATTACATAGGCTTCAAGTGTACAATTCTGTAATACATCATCTATATATTGCCTTGTGTGTTCACCACCCAGAGTCAGTCCTCCTTCCATCACCATATATTTGACCTCCTTTTCCCTCTTCTACCACCTCCCACCCCCTTACCCTCTGGTAACCACTAAACTGTGGTCTGTGTCTATGCATTTTTGTCCCTTTGTTGTCTTGTTCATTTATTACTTCTATCACAACTACACGCGTGTCTTGGATGCATTCCCTTTGCTCCTCCCCACTCTACACCTTAATCCACGTCATCGTTATCTCCAGTCTGGGATCTTGCAAAGGGCTTCCAGTTGATCTCTCTGTCTTCAATCCTTGCTCCATACTGAAAAAAGAGTAATCTTATGAAATGAAAATATCATGACACTAGCTTGCTTAATCCTCTAGCTGCTTTCCCATTGTCTTCAGGGTAAAGTCCGAATTCCTTAACTGGCTTAGAAAAGCCCCTTCAGACCTGGCCATTGTCCATTCCTCCAGCATGACCACTAACCACTCTCCTCTTTCCCTTGAGTTCTTTTTAGTTTTTCAAACTCACTTTTCATTCTCATATATGTTTTTCTACTGACAGAATCATTCTGGCCCTACTTCTCACCTGTTGAACTATCCCTTCAGGTCTCAGTTTAAATGCTGCTTCGTCATAGAGGCAGACCCTCTGGTTAGATGCCTTGCTATAATGCTTTCATTAAATGTTTGTATTCTCTACTGGACTATAAGCTTCATGAAGACTAGGGCCATATTTATCTTTTTAGCTCCAGAGGTGGTCAACAAATATTTGTTAAGTGAATGAATAAAGTGATTAGCACATTGTCTGGCTTATAGTAAGCATTTAATGAATGGCAGCTCGCTGCTTCTTCATCTATATCCATACCTATTCACACACACATGTGCATGGCAATGTTAATAAAATAGTCTTGCTGTATATAAAATTTATTTACAATGAAGACTGTGATAGGAAGGATACAAGTCTATTTATGCTTTGAAATTATTGAAAGTGTATAAATTGGCTCTCCACCCAAACTGGAAAATAATCTTATAAATAAACATGTTCCAGTATTGCTAAGACTTAAATTTGAAAGAGCTTTCTGTGCAGTGGAGGTGGTAGAAAAGTCCATGTGCAGTGAAATTTTAGTAGCCCATATTATTTGAACATACTCAGAGGCTGTGGTGAGCACATGTTACAGTTATTGCTATTTAGCATGTACGTGTGGCACTGAGTGCTCACGTTGTGCCTGGGTACAGCATATAATTTAAAAGCACATACTCTTCCTTGCCTGGTGGGGTTACGTGTTCTGATTCAGGAGAGGATATAACAGGTTTAGGTTTTGTTAAACCTAAACCCTACTACCAAGTTCTTTTTGGCTCCCTGGCATGTGTGAGAAGTTCATGGCATTCCAGGTGAAGGCAGTGGTGAAGTGAGAGGCCATGAGACTGTAAAGTGAGAGGAGATGAGGAGTGTGAATTGAGGGGGATAACTGAAAGGGACTAACCTTCAGCTGCTGGCTTCCAGTTGCTACTTCCTCTCCAAAGGAAACAGTGGCATGCATAATGAAAAACAAATTAGGGAGGTGGAAAAATCACAGCCTGTGACATTTGCATCACTTTCCATGATTGAAATGTTGAGAACCAAAAGGGACTTTTCTAGCCAATTTCTCACTGATAAGCTGTTTCAGGAATAGTTAAGCTACATGGAGTCAATAAATGTAATTGTTTTCCTTCATTACCTTCTGATCCCAATGTCAGCAGAATAAAAGTATGTCTTCAAGAGGCTCTGTAAGTCTGCAGTATGTTTTCTCCAAGGCATATCCACTTTAACCTCTCAAGTATAGAAATATGCTTTCTTTCTTTAAAATTAGAAAGATCTCAAAGATCAAGGTATACCCAAATTGGATAAATATGGTATTCACTCACATTCTAGAGCTCAATCAAAATCTGTCAATTGGAAACCATCACTAAAGATTTTACCCTAAAGGAGAGCAGACCGTACTCTCTTAAGTATCTGTTCCCCACAACTCTATGTCATATTAGTTCTGTGTTAGTATGTATATAGTATATCTTGCGTTAGTCTATTGGCTCTTATTTTTCTTTTGTATTTTAATTATTGCAATAGCATGGCATAAAATCCTATTATGTGTGGCTTGGGAGTGAGCATTTTTAAGAGAAGTGAAAAGGATGTCCTTTCAGAGATCAGTCTATGTATGATCAAAATTAATAAAGTTAGCATCCACAATACCTGCCTTGATGACTTCTTTCGGTTCCTAAGTAAGAGCCACGTAATGCTGGGAAGTATAGAAGTCAACTTTCTTTCTTGCCTCGACTTCTCCATTGAGAGGGTTTGTACGATAACTGTTTTACAAAGCTGTTTGAAGCAGCAGCAGCATCTGTTTCCAACAGAGACAGCCATGGAACAAGGAAAGTACTCCAAAATTTGTAACTGACTCGATCACTATGTCCCAACAATGACCCAGTTGAAACCTCAGATTGTCCTGTTCTAGTTTCTGCTGAGTGGCATCTCATGTTTAGCCACAGCTGGAACCAGGTTGATGCCTCACTCTCCAGTGACATGTTTTAGACCCCAAAGGAATTTTAGGTAAATCCATTTTTCAATTTTAGATACAAAGTTTGAGATTATGTAAAATATCATGATATAGTACTTTTCTTCCAAAGAGCTTAACATTTATTTTTTATATATGTCATAATCATTTCCTCCTATTAATGATGTGATGAAAAGAGAGACATGTTTTTAAATATAATTTGAAAACTGAAACAAAATCCACTAAGGATTTATACATTTTCAAAATATATTTGGTATTAATAGTATGTTGATAAGCATATTATACAAAAACATTTTCTTTCCTACTGTAAAAGAAAAAAGCCGATACCCATGACATATATAATGATACATATTCACTTTTTATTTATGAGAAATAGACTTAATTTGCTGATACACTGTTTGTATAAATTATATCTGTAAATCTCCTCTTATCACTCTCTTTTTTCAGGGATAGGGGTTTACTTGAAAAATAAAATTCACACCCAATTAATTGAATACAGGAACAATTCCTAAGAATATGTGTAATGGCTGTTCATAGTACTGCACAGCTGTTATTATATTTAAATATCACAATTTTAAAGAGACACCGTCATCCTGGGACATATGATGCATGCATAGGATATAGCTGTTCTAGAAAGAGTCAGGGCAAATCCCATTTTTATGGCTTTAGATTTTAAATCCCAGGGAGACTTTACAGAAAGAGACTGACAAGAGGGACAGGTGGATATTGGTTCCAACTTGGTGACAAGTTTTCAACCTCAGCTGCATTCTTACAACAGGGGAGTGAAGAGCAGCTGGCGGCTTGGGAGCCACTGTTCTACAGATGGAATTCTTGCGGCAGAGGGAAGAATGTTCTATCTGGCTCCTCATGCTTTATGAACAAAGAGCACAACTTAAGAGATTGAAGCTACTGTTTGATCTAAATGGTGGAGCTTTACTCCCCCTTTCCTCCTTCACATCTTTTGTATTATAGGCCTAGTGATTTATGTTTAGAAAAGAGTGTAAAGTTTCCCAATTTATTGTTAGTCAACGATTTCTCTCAACTCTAGACGTGCTTCGAAGGTCCACCCCTCACATTTGTGAAGTTTGAGGCAAGAATATAAATAGAGACCCACAGATCATATATCTAAATATTTATAAGTTATAAATCATGTTAGCAAACTGTTAAGGAGGAGATGTTCTGTCTCCTAACCTGGCGTTCTTTCCAGAGCATGGAGATGTGAGGGGAGCTGATTCCCTTCTCTCTCTTCACAGGCTCTGTCCCACACAGCAAGGGGCCCCATGTGTACATGTGTGGACACCCCAAATCACAGATCCAGGCTCCATCCACACTCCATTGCTGATAGCTGCCCTCTGCTCACCCTTAGGAAGCAGCGTGAGGATTATTTGGGCAAGGAGTTTGGTGGTCTCAGATCAAAAAGCGGTCCAGAAGGGAAAGCTCAGGCTTTGAGAGTGTGAGTCCGCTTCGCTTGCAAGATGCGGAAGGGAAGGGCTGGAGGAGGGCCAGAGTGGGGTGCTCAATAGCACGGGGCTCAGGACAAGGGTTCTTTTACCTGGGTCTAAGGACAATGCTTTCCTTTCAAACCTCAAAGTATACAACATTGTTCCCTCTCTGACCAGAGAGGGAGAAGACTTTGTGGTTAACTTCTAGGTTCTCCATTTAATTAGGAAGGTTAAAGTCAGTAATTATCTACCTGGTGTTTATGGCCCATCTGCTCTCAAACTAGGAATGATTTCACTGAGGGCAAGGTAAACTCTTTACTGCTGCACATAAAATATGAAACCTAGTGGTTCAACATGGAGATCATTCTTCCCCTGCATTTCTGTAGCCTTGGGAAGGGTGACTGCAAATGTGGAATGGCGTCCTTCTAGTTATATTTGACAGGACTTTGGTCTGAAAGGTAAATGGTAACCATTATTCTAATCCTATAAATAAAGGGACTTGGAAAAGCCTTTCACTTTATGGTTACTTCAAATACACAATAAACGAGTAAAGGAGCTAGTAGCTGATGCAAGAGCTTTACCTATGCTTAGAAATCAATGAAATACAAGTTGAGATATTAATAGAACACAGAACCAAAAAGATCTGAATAATATTGCCTCTTGGTATATCTAACAGAAATGCGAAAGAAAGAGCAGAGGAAGGAATCCCCATTTGCATTATTCACAGAATTACCCATAAATTAGTGGCATGATGTAGGTGGAAAACCCCACATAGTGTTAGTAGGAAAGCTAATATTACATAGATTTTGCTTTAAGGTCCAGGGGGACCCAGCCAAGTGGAAAAATAGCTGAGTTATGGTGGAAACCAGTCACCTTGTTAAAACAGAACAACCAGGTGTTTAGGAAAAGAATGATATGAGAGGCTGGTTTCTTTCCTGCTGAACACAACCATTCACTGTGAACACACAGAAAAGAAATCTTTGTTATAAGGTTGTTTTTTTTTTTTACAAGAATTACAAGAATCTTTGCTACAAGCACAGAGGAAGATAAAATTTTGTGTATTTGAATGTTTAAAAACTAACCTGAACATACAATGTGATATAGATGATGTATTACAGAATTGTACACCTGAAACCTATGTAACTTTACTAACCATTGTCATCCCAATAACCTTTAATTAAAAAAAAAATTAACCTGTGTCAAAAGTCCATTTTGTGTTTCACAATATAGCAAGTAGAGCTATATTTTGAGCTACAATTATGCTATATTTCCTGGAATATCCTTAGTTGGGTATTTGTTTCAGTCCACGATCTATAGCAATTCAAACTGGGCTAAGTTTGTGCATAGGTGTATGATATATTCACTTTTTTTTTTTTTTTAAGATTTTATTGGGGAATTGGGGGAGGGGAACAGTGTTGGGGAATCGGGGAAGGGGAACAGACAAATTGCTGTCTTTTTGTTCTTCAGTCTAGTTGTGGAGGACATCACGTCACTGGCCCATGTTGGTATCGTCATTGCGCTCTTCCTGGATGAGGCAGATTGGTCGCCGGCCTCTGGATGGTCGCTCACCGCGGCTATTGGCAGCTTATGCTGACTGCCGGCTACTCACTGTATGTAGCCTTTGGCAGCCCGCTGCAGCAGGGGCTGCAGCCCACACCATCGCCGGGGCTCGCACAGCTCCAGCTGTGCAGTGTCACTGGCCCTCATATGTGGGATCCAAACTGAGGCCACTGGCATTTCAAAACCAGCTCTTAACCAATGCACCACTGGGCCGGCCCTGATATATTCACTTTTATACATGACTTTTTTCCTTAAAGAAAAGTTAATTTAAAAAAAGACATGGGGCCGGCCTAGTGGCATGTTGGTTAAGAGCTGGCTTGGGATGCCAGCGGCCCGGTTCGGATCCCACCTATGAGGGCCAGTGACACTGCCCTCTACAGCTAACAACAGCTCCACCTGGAGTTGGGCTGCGTGAGCCCTGGTGACAGTGTAGGCTGCAGCCCCTGCTGCAGTGGGCTGCCATAGGCTACAGTGAGTGGCCGGCAGCCAGCGTGAGCAGCCAGCAAGTCAGAGTGAGTTGCCAATAGCCACCGTAAGTGGCTGTCCAGAGGCCGGAGACCAATCTGCCTCATCCGGGAAGAGCGCAAGGATCACAATACCAACGTGGGCCAGTAAAGCAACGTCCTCTGCAACCAGGCTGAAGAACAAAAAGGAAGCAACTTGTGTGTTCCCCTTCCCCCATTCCCCAATGCTGTTCCCCTCCCCCAATTCCCCAATTTATAAAATCTTAAAACAAAACAAAAAAACATGGATACAGATCATTTTCATTGCAAAAAAAAAAAAAATTGATTATCATGACAGTGGATAAGAGAGGTTCAGAGTACAAAATCATAGATTTGGCTTTAAAAAATACCAAAAATACTAATATAATTTGATCTGAAAAATATAAAGAACATATATATTCATAAATATAAAATAATTTCAAGTGGCCTCCTGTTGCTATGGGGATAAAAACCTGGCATGATCTGGCTCCTCCCTGCCAATCAGCCTCATTTCCCAAATCTCTCTCTTTGCTCTGTGCTAACCACGTAGGCCTTCTCTTTGTTCCTCCAACACCATGCTCCTTTCTCTCATTCACAGTGTCTGATTGTCTTCCCTCTCTTGGCTAACCTCTTCTCCTGCTAGTCTCAGCATAATTGTTATTTTCCCAGGGATATTTTTCCAGGTTACCAGACCAATTATGTCTTTCTATTGAACACTTCCATTAAATCTTTCCTTCTGTGCAGAAATAAAAAATTCCACCATAGCATGATCCCAGCCTTTTCCCTATCAACTGCTAAAGAGTGTGCTGGTTTGTTTGTTCCACTCTCCCACCTTCAAGGAGAATTTTGGGATACTGTGGAGGAAAGCAGAAGTGGGGAAGAAACCAGGAGGTGGAAAATAGGGAACAAGTAGAAATAAAGGAACTGATGTGACCTCAGACTAGGGGATGACATGGTTTGTGGCTGCAAGGAGTGAGGCAAGCAGCTGAGGAGATGGGATTCGTGGAAGTGTTGCTGAGGATAAGTATTTCCTTCCCATCGTTATGCTGGAATTACCTGTTAGTTCCTGGACTACTTTCTTTGCAACAATGCTGAGACGGGATCACATGTGTCCTCGTGTTTGCAACACTTCTTGAGGTGTATCACGTTAATAATTGTACAGTTGTTTGTGTACTTGTTTCATGCTTTTCCCTTCTTCCCCACCCCTCAAAACCATAGGCAGGATTCATACATGTGTTATTCAGAGCTAAATCCTGAATGCAGGAGACAGCATCTGGCCCATGGTAAACACTCAGTAACTGATAACTGAGGGAGTGAATGAATAGATGAATGTTAACATTAGTCCATTCTGTTTTAGATTTCTAATCTCTAAATGGCACTGTTGGCTTCAGTGACAAAATTATGCTCTCCTCAGCCAAAGTTCCCTAGAAGAAGGTGCCTATTATTAGAAACTTTTAAAGAGTTTTTTTAATTTTCCTTTCCACATTCCTATGATTTTAAGAGGTACAGGGACTGAATATTAATAAGATTCTTGTAATTGAAATGAAACTCACCAAATACTTAAATTATTTTTAAAGTATATTAAAATATTTGCTGAAATAACCATATCTTTGTTTACACTTTAGCTAAGAGTTTCTCTTTGCTGAAGAGAAAGACAAAGCCCGGTAGTATCTATAATGGCTGCCACTGACTGAGAACTTACCATGAGCCTAGCACTGAGGTATTTGCTCTACACAGACTATATCCTTTAAACACATAAACAATATTTTGAGGTAGTTATTAGTTTCTGATTTTGCCAATCAGGAAACTAAGGTTACCCAGGACTCCTAAGTTAGGAAATTGTGGAGCTGGGGTTCAAACCTGGGTCTGCTGATTCCAGAGCTAATGCTGGTGAGCACCATGTCCATTCTTTAATTTTGAGAAATAAACTAAGAGCTTATTTAACTTGTAATTATAACAGCAAGTCTGAGTTCACAGGCCTGCTTGGCCTCCTCTTTTCCAGAGATCTGCTCTACTTATCCTTTGTCCACACTACCAATTATGGAACTTGCTACTATTTACTACAATGCTAGACACAGACACTGCATAGTTAATGCACTTCAGAAGGAGGCTTATTTTAGTTGACTAACTTGACGGAGTTTAAAACAACACATAAGAACCCTCTTTCATTTAGGATTTCCTAGTTGTTACTTCAGTTCTCCAGTTATTCCCAGTTCCTCTGGGATGGCAGTTTCAGCACCATTTTAAAATGGCTCGGTTTACATTATTTCTTACATGATGTTTTTATCATAGCTCATTCATTCATTCATTCATTCACTTAATTAGAAAAATGTTTTGGGTGCCTACTCTGTTTCAGGCCTTGTGAGGATCCAGCAGAGAAGAAACACATGGTCTTTTCCCTTATACAATTTAATAAGTTAGCTTACAAATAGATAAAACAAACTATTTAGTTTAGGATTATGATGGGCTTTATATAACTTAAAAAATACAAATTAACAGTGATTTAAGCAGCATAGAAATTTATTTCTCCTTCACATGAACAGAGTCTAGAGGTAGGTGTCCCAGGGCTGGTATGACAACTCCTTGGTCATTAGTGACCCAGGCTTCTTCTATATGGCTGCTCTGTCATCTTAGCATGCTGTTTGTGGTCCAAGACAGCTGGTCCAAGTTCCAGGAATCCTGCCTGCATTCCAGTCAACAGAAAGGAAGGAAAGGAAAGGAGAACACTCTTGCCTCATCTTAAGGAGACGTTCTGTACATTCCACACTTACCTTACATCTCAGTTACCAGAACTTAGTTACATGTTTATACCTAACTCCAAAGGAGCCTGGGAAATACAGTATGTTAGCTTAGGGGCTACATGCTCAGCGAAAATTCAGATTTCTAGTTTTATTTCCAAGGTAAAAGAAGAGAATTGTACTTAGGAAGCAATTAGCATGCTTCCACATAAATAAAAACATATTTCTCCCCCGCCAGTTTTATTGAGAAAAGTGGACATACATTACTGTATGTAAGGCATATAGCATGATTGCTTGATTTACATGTATTGTGAAATGATTAACACAATAGTTTCAACTAACATCTGCCTTTTTATATATATATATATATAAATATATATATGAAAGGAAATATATATATATATATATGAAAGGAAAAAGGAAAAAGGAAACAAATCTCTCCTTTTGATGAGAACTCTTAGGATTTATTCTCTTAACAACTTTTCTATGTCCTACAGCAATGTTACCTATAGACATCATGTTGTAAATTACATCCCTAGTACTTATTTATCTTATAACTGCAAGTTTGTACCTTTTGACCACCCTCCTCCAACTGCCCCTGCCCCCATCCACTGCTTCTGGTGACCAAGTCTGATCTCTTTTTCTATGAGTTTGGTTTGTTGTTAAAAACATTTTCTAGCCTCAAACAGCTTTATAAAACTCAAAACATATTATTAAATAGAGTTGGATTATAGCTGCTTCTCTTTGATGTTGAATCTAATGTCTAATGGTCTTCAGTCTTTTATTGTAGTGATTTTTTTTTGTTCTTTAGAGCCTAGGGATTTTATCTGGTTCCTTCAGCAACTCCAATATCCCTGAATCTAGACTCTTCTTTGATGTGTTTTGGAAACAAGAAAGCCAGATGCCTTCATATATATTTTAGCTAAAAAAATTTTATGTAATGTTCTCTTTTGGCATTATACCAAAATGAAATCATTCAAAATGCCCTCAAGAGGTGAAAATAATCTTTTGGAGGATAGTTAAAAATTTAACATTATAAAATTTAAGAAGATTGAAATCATATCAAGCATCTTCTCTGACCACAATGGTATGAAACTAGAGATCAATTACAAAAAAAAAAAAAAAAAAAAAAGAATCTGAAAAACACACAAACACATGGAGGCTAAATAACATGCTACTAAATGATGAATGGATTAATGGGTTAGCAATGAGACCAAGGAAGAAATCAAAAGACTCCTTGAGACAAATGAAAATGAAAACACAATGATTCAAAAGCTATGGGACACAACAAAAGCAGTCCTAAAAGGGAGATTTATAGCAATATTGGCCTACCTCAAAAAACAAGAAAAATCTCAAATAAACAATTCAACCTTACACTTAAAGGAACTAGAAAAACAGCAAACAAAGCCTAAAGTAAGTAGATGGAAGGAAATAATAAAGATCAGAGTAGAAATAAATGAAATAAAGTTGTCTGAAAAAACAATACAAAAGATCAGTGAAACCAAGAGCTCTTTTGAAAAGATAAACAAAATTGATAAGCCTTTTATCAGACTTATCAAGAAAGAAAGAGTACCCACATAAATAATATCAGAAATGAAAGAGAAGTGACAACTGACACCACAGAAATACAAAGAATTATAAGAAAATATTATGAACAATTATTTGCCAATAAATTAGACAATCTGAAGAAATGGATAAATTCCTAGAAACATGTAATCTTCCACGACTGAATCAAGAAGAAACAGAAAATCTGAACTGATCAATTACTACAAATGAAATCAAATTAGTAAACAAAAAACTCCCAACAAACAAAGGTCCTAGACCAGATAGCTTCACAGGTGAATTTTACCAAACATTCAAAGAATTAACACTTAACCTTTCAACTATTCCAAAAATTTCAAGAGGAGAGAAAGCTCCCCAGCTCATTTTACAAGGCCACCATTACCATGATACTAAAACCAGACAAAAGTATTACAAAAAAAAGGAAAATTATAGGCTGATATCCCTGATGAACTTAGATGCAAAAATCCTCAACAAAATATTAGCAAATTGAGTTCAGCAATACATTAAAAAGATCATACAACATGATCAAGTGGAATTTATTCCTGGGATGTAAGTTTGGTTCAATATTCGCAAATTGGATATGTGATATACCACATAAACAAAATGAAAGATTAAATCATATGATCATATCAATAGATGCAGAAAATGTATTTGACAAAATCCAGCATCCATTTATGATAAAAACTCTCAGCCCAGTGGGAATAGAGGGAGCATATCTCAGCATAATAAAGGCTATATATGACCAACCAAAGCTAATATTATACTCAATGGGGAAACACTAAGAGCCATTCTCCTTAAGATCAAGAACAAAACAAAGATGCCCACTTTCACCAGTTTCATTCAACATTGTACTGGAAGTCTTAGTCACAGCAATCAGACAAGAAAAAGGAAGAAAAGGCATCCAAATTGGAAAGGAAGAAGTAAAACTGTCATTATTTGCAGATGACATGACACTATATATAGAGAACCTTAAAGATTCCACCAAAAGACTATTAGAACTGATAAATTAATTCAGTAAACTAGCAGGATACAAAATCAATATTCATAAATCGGTTGCATTTTTATACACCAATAATGAACTATCGGAAAGAGAAATTAAGAAGACAATCACATTTACAATTGCATGAAAAAAATTAAATACTTAGGAATAAATTTAACCAAAGAAGTAAGAGACCCGTACTCGGAAAACTATGACTCCAAGGAAAGAAATTGAAGAAGATAAAAATAAATGGAAGCATATATCATGTTCATAGATAAGAGGAATTAACATTGTTAAAATGTCCATACTACCGAAAGCAATCTACAGATTCAATGAAGTCCTTATTAAAATAACAATGGCATGTTTCACAGAACTAGAATAAATAATCTTAAAATTTATATGGCACCACAAAAGACCCTGAATAGCCACAGCAATCTTGGGAAAGAAGAACAAAGTTGAAGGTATCATGTTACCTGCTATCAAACTATACTACACGGCTATCGTAATCAAAACAGCATGGTATTGGCATGAAAACAGACACATAGATCAGTAAAACAGAATAAAGAGCCCAGAAATAAACCCGTGCCTATATGGTCATTTAATCTATTATATGACAAATGAGGCTAGAATATACAATGAGATAAAGGCAGTCTAATCAATAAGTGGTTTTGGACAGATACCTGCAAAAAAAATGAAACTGGACCACCTTCTTATACCATATACAAGAATAAACTCAAAATGGATTAAAAAGTTAAATGTAAGACCTGAAACCATAAGATTCCTAAAAGAAAACATAGGCAGTAAACTCTCTGACATTACTTCAGTAAATTTTTTTCTGGTGTATCTCCTTGGGCAAGGGAAACAAAAGAAAAAGTAAATAAATAGGACTATACCAAACTAAAAAGTTTTTGCACAGCAAAGGAAACCACCAATAAAACAAAAAGACCACCCACTGAATGGGAGAAAATTGTAGCCAATGATGCATCATTGAAATCACAATGAGATATTACCTCACTCCTGTCAGAATGGCTATCATCAATAAATCAACAAACAAAAGTGTTGACGAAGATGTAGAGAAAAGGGAATCCTCATGACCTGTTTGTGGGATTTCAAATTGGTGCAGCCACTATGGAAAACAGTATGGAGGTTCCTCAAAAAATTAAAAACAACTATCTTATGAGCCTGCAATTCCATTTCTGGGTACTTACCCAAAGAAATCCAAAACATTAATTCAAAAAGATACATGTAATTCTATGTTTACTGTAGCATTATTTACAATAGTCAAGATATGGAAGCAAGCAACCTAAGTGCCTATCAATAGATGATTGGATAAAGATTTGGTACATATATACAATGGTATATTATTTGACCATAAAAACGAATGAAATTTTGCCATTTGCAATAACATAAATGGACCCAGAGGGTATTTATGCTAACTAAAATAAGTCAGTCTGAGAAAGACAAATACCATATGATCTCACTTATATGTAGAATCTAAAGAACAAAATAAATGAACACACAAAACAGAAACAGACTGATAGATACAGAGAACAAACTGATGGTTGCCAGAGAGGAAGGAGGTTGGAGGTATGGGTATAAAAGGTGAAGAGATTAAGAAATACAAATTAGTAGTGACAAAAAAGTCATGGGGATGTAAAGTACAGAATAGAGAATATAGTCAATAATATTGCACTAACTATATATAGTGCCAGGTGGGTACCAGACTAATTGTGGGGATCACTGCATGTTTTATAGATGTATAACCACTATGGTATACACCAGAAACCAATATAAAATAATACTGAATCTCCTCTGTAAATGAAAATAATTAAAGAAAAAAGGGAAAAAAATAACATAATTAAGATATTTTTAAGAGGCTGTATAAAAAAGCTAGGATAAATGAAGCAAATGTTTTGAAAGACATTGATTTTTGCACTGTCTACTCAGAGAAGAAATAAATATTAAGGTACTTTAATTCTATAAAAATTGCAGATAAACAGTTCTTTTTCTTTTTCTCTTTTTGACCTGTATGATCCAGAGATTGCCTCAAATGACCATTTTATCATTTGTGCATGTATCAGTCAATGTCCCGGTAGATAACACATTCAAAGGTAAGAATTAAAGTGTAATAGAGGTCTAGACTATTTACAAAGGCATGGGCATGTGTTATGGATGGAATGTTTGTATGTCTTCCCCTCCTCAATCCATACATATGTTGAAGCACTAGCTCTCCAATGTGACCGTATTTGGAGAGAGGGCCCATAAGGAGGTAACCAAGGGTACATGAAATCATAAGGATGGAGCCCTGATCCTATAGGCTTAGTATCCTTAACAAAGACACCTGAGAACTCTCTCATTCCCCTGCCCCCAACCCAGCAAAAAGAAGAGATTATGTGAGCACACAGCAAGATGGTAGTCCTTTGCAGCTCAAGGGGAGAGCCCTTACCAGAAACCAAACCCCACTGGATTTCGATATTGGATTTCCAGTCTCCAGAACTGTGAGACAATAAATTTCTGTTGTTGAAGCCACCCAGTTTGTGGAATTTTGTTAGGGTAGCCCCAGCAGACTACTACAGCATCGTTAGGAGAACCCACAAGGAAGGGTGACTATCCAGGGACTAGCTGTCACAGCTCCGAGACCAGAGGGGCAAGTGGAAGAAGTTGTTTTCCTAGAAGCTTGTGAGAGCTGTAGCCATGGTATGAGGGCCACTCAACAGGAGCTGTGGCCTTACATAGAGCAAATGCAGCCACTGTCAAGCTCGAGCCTGGCAGAGGGGAAGACAGAGTTGGGCAGGGAGGGATGTGGATTGTATCCCCCCACTTCTCCCTCCTCCAGCTCTCTCTGACCTTCTGGTAGTGCTTCCCATTACAGAGCAGATCTGTAGAGCAAAAGAAAGAATAACTAGCACAACCTGCAAAGGTCAATTGAATAGACCCACACCTCAGTCAGTCTCACCAAGTAATGCTTGCTGACATCAATACTATGCACTAATTTTCCCAACCTGGCTGCAGTTTAGCTTTTCAAGTGAAAATTTCAGATTACATATTTCTAATTTCAGAATATGTTATCTATTTTCATTCTTCTGATTTGGGCTATACTTGTCCCTGGAAATGGCCATAGTTTTAGAAATTCTCATACTAATATATAAACTTTGTGCAAGTATTGATAGAATAAAACTCACCTAATCTTCTTGACTTGACCATTAAGATCATTCAACTGGGTTTCTACAATAGCTCTGAACCCTTCTTCTATCACTTCAGGATGTTAACTAGGAATTGGTGTAATCAGTGATAGATGACTTAGTGCTGTTTCAGAAAATTCTCTAAAACTCTCTCTGTCCTCAGTTCTTCCATCTTTGCTTTGCCACCACCCCCTAATTGATGTGGTTATTCCCATCATTGGCTACCACTCTTCTGGACCAGAAAAATGCAGAAAGAAGCCCGTGAAAAGGACTAGAAGGAGAATGAGGACTATTTACCTTCTCCCATTAGCCAAGGTTTGATTTCTTTTCATATTCCTTGGTTTTCTTTTGTCATGCAGAATAAAACAAGTTCTATGGAATCTCGGACAAGTAAGTTTTAATATTTGGAATACAGAAAATAACCACAAGGCTGGGCCAGAATGACCTGGCAGTGGAAGCGGTCTAGAGAGTTGGAGAAAAGAGGCTTGAGGAGGGATTTTTCACAAGAATTATCATGTTTTTCTTTTTTTCTTTTTTGTTTTTTTTTTTTGAGGGCAGTGTCACTGGCCCTCATATGTGGGACCCCAGCCCAGCGCTTAACCAGTGCGCCACTCGGCTGGCCCTATCACGTTTTTCTTTTTGACCCTCACCATCACTCAGTGGGTTAGCTAGAAAATAGATGATCTCTTCTAAGAAAGGTTAAAGATTATAAAACAAAGAAAAGGTAAGGCCCAGATAGGGTTAAGTAACTTACCAAGGCAAAATGGCTCGGCAGGTCAGAAAAATAACAGGAAATCATAGATCTTTCCCATACTTATTGTGTGGCTTAGGGTAGACCAGTTTGCTATCTGTGGTTCATTTCCTTTTCCTCTTCGTGGTGTAAAAGAGTCTCAGAAATACACGGAGAAAAGTTCTAAAACTCACTATTAAGAAAAAAACTGCATAAAACATTTCTAACTCCTTTTTAGTCCTTTGGCTTAAGTCAAGACCCAGTTAAGGCTTCTTTTCCTTTCTCTCACTCACCTTGGGCTAAGGCAATGAGAAAAGCGGGAGAACTGGGAGAAGCGAAGCTGTTGAGGGGACTTGCGGCCTGGGCTGGAGTGTGCTAGGACACAGCCTCACACTCTTCCAAGAATCCCTGCTCTTTCTGGTGCCTGGATTCTGCTGGGGGATGATCAACCATCTCAGTTTGCCCAGGACTGGGGGACTTTCCAGAATGTGGGACTTTTAGCACCCAAACCAGAAAAGTCCTGAGCAAACCAGGATGAGGCGTTCACCTTACTCCTGTTCGCTTTTTTTTTTTTTTTTTTTTACACGAGTTAGTTTTCAATTTTCCTTTCGTCTTTAGGAAAGATGAGATTTTCTTCATTAAGAGCAACATGCAGCCACCAACACAGCCAGCTTTATTTGTGAAACAAGGCAATTAAAGGCTTACTTCTACTTAAAAAAAAAAAAAAAGAACCATATGCTATAGTTGGCTTGCGTTTAGTGACCATTGTGTGAAAAGTATCTATCTTTAAATAATAGACTCAGGCTTAGTAAGAGGAGATGCTCATAGTATGAGAAAGTGTCAGGAACAGAATATGTCCTAGGAAATAGCAGATCCCTGTCCGACTTGAGTTTACACGGGGTTAAATTCATAGAGGACTGGCTGTGGAAGTACAGGCCTTGTTTAAATTGGTATGTATCTTTTCACTATTCCCGCCTCTGGCTCCATGGCCATGTATAATGAAATTCACATAAATTAAATCCCTTTTCTGAAAGAGGCCTCAGGATGTAGAAGACTGATCCAGCAGTTAAAGACCTTAGGGATTCTGGAGAATGGCTTAGAGGCGAGCAGTTGTAGTAACAAGTGTGACACAATCTAACATAGGACACTTCTGATCACGGTTTTGGCTAAGGCTCCAAAGGCTGAGAATAAAGCAGCACATGACTAGTCACCACTACACACCAAGGGGGTTGCTGGATTGCTGGCCTCTTCATGACATGCTGCATGATGGAGGTTAAAGAAGCTTGGGGAGAAGGTTCCTTTGGGGTGACTTGTGGTATGAACAACCAGTCCTTCCATGACAGAAGGCAGAGAAGAAGGTAAAGTTAGGAGGGCAAGCAGTTGACCCTTCACGTTCCCTCCCACACTGTCCAACATACGAAGCCTTCCAGGTCTCACAGGTTTTAAGCTGGCGTACAGGAAAATCTCTATGTTATGTCTAAAAGTTAAACATTTTGATCATTTCTTACTACTGGATATTTTAATTACTCAAATATAGCTTCTTGGGACAGAGAGTGATTGGGGTCACCCAGAAAATTTTGGAAACGTTAGAGGACCAGTTCATGATTTTATCAATGGGGTTGGAAGAAACAAATTCTTAGGCTGGATTTAAAGGGAGTATGTGTATATGTGTGTGTGTGTCTTTGTGTATGTGTGTGTGTGTGTGTGTGTGTGTGTGTGTGTGTGAGAGAGAGAGAGAGAGAGAGAGAGAGAGAGAGAGAGAGAGAGACCCTGTTTAATGATAGATAGCTGGCATTCAAACAGTGCTTATTCTGTTTCATGTGTTAAGTCATTTAAGGCTCTCAGCAACTCTGTGAAACAGGTACTATTATTACTCTCAATTTACAGATAAGGAAATTGAGGCCCAGAGAGGTTAAGTAATTTGCCAAGGCACACACCAATTAAGAGAGAAGTTGGGGTTTAAACCCAGGCTCAGGAGTTCATATTCCTAATCACATTATGTTTTGCTTATTCTCTGAGAAAACGTTTACAGAAAGATGCTGTGAGACTTATAGGAATAGGGTGTTTGAATGAGTTAGTAGAGCAATGGTCTGGAAGCAGCAGTTACGTAGTTAATTGGAGGATGAGAGGTGCCAGCATTTTGGAACTCCAACTGGAACTTGCATGCAAGGTTATTCTAGGACTGCTGTAGGTTTTCACCCCAGAGGACGCTCAGGAGACCTGGGATGGTGGGCTGCCAGCTCTGACCAACAGAAAAATATTCTTAGACATGGATCCATTGAGGGTCTCTCTTTTTCACTATTACCTAATCTGTTTTTCCCACATTTGAATTATTTTGCTTCTGCTCTGGTCCCCACTGTCTGGAATCTTTTCTCTTTTGAGTCATCAAAGAGCCATTATGTAATTATCATCCTCCTTCAACTCGACTGAATTTGGAAGCATTTCTGATTAAGTAACTATATTTCATGCATAATGCTCACCTTTGTATGCAAGGGCTCCAAACATCACAGCTTCAAATGTGCCCCAAACTATTTGATGTGATTAATTATTCTAATAAAGACTTACTTCCATAATACGTTAGACATAATGGAGAATACATTAATAAAAAGTGTAGATACATTATTGCAGTTTCAATTTTCCAACCTTGAAAGTCAGAATACACAAAGTCATAATTTTCATGAACTCTATTACCTTCTCACATTTTTTGTATCACTACAATTTAATGAATGTTATTTTATTGCATTAATGCAAAATTTAATGTCAAAATAATGAAGTTACATTGAGGCTTATAGCAGGAAAACTAAGGAAGTTGAGTGTTTTTTTTCTTCATCCATCCTGGCTATAACACTTATAGTGCCCCAATCCACCCTGCTAGTCAGCTGAGAGAAGGTGGTTGGAAAGAGTGAAAAATTGAAGAAAGAAAGATAAGATTGGGAAGTCATATTAAAGTCACCCAGGAGGGGCCTTTTCTCACTATCACCTTTCACTTTCCAACTTAGAGCTGAGTTCTTAAAAGAGTAAAAATTGGATAGGTTCAAGATGAAATTCAAGCTTTTCTAAATCAATTCATATTTTTCAGCAAATTAATCCAAGTGATAGTTAAAATGAAAATGATATAAAATCCCACATACCACTCTAAAGTGAGTCCAAAAAAAATTCAATTGGGTGTAATATAGGGTCACAGTATTGTGAAGTTAGCAAATAATAAGGGTGAATCCAGTGTGGAGCATAGGAACCAATCACCAGTTCATTCAATCACACTGGAATTCATGTGATTGTGTTGTGTGTCAGCAAGGGCTTTCCCTGTAATTCTACAATTCATAATTAACAGCAGCAATTCTCCCTTGACCTTCCACACTTCTAGTTCCACTCCCCAGACATAATCTCCTGCAACATTTTGAGCTATTCCTGCTGGTATTGACATTTATATTTTTAGATAATATTTTGGAATAAATCAATAGTATTATATTATTGTGATATCTGAATATTATTCACTGAACAGTTAAATAATATATTATGATTTTGATTCTTTTTTTACATAATGGTTCTTCTGAATTTTATTTATTCAGTTTTTCATATGTTTATCCTCAATTCTTCCCACATGCACTATTAATCTATCATGTATACATTTCATTTTCCAAATATGTATTAAATGTATTAGAATATCGTCTCTTTGTAATGTAAGGTTAAAGCTTACCTTCAGAGAGGCAAATTAATACCAGGATTGCTATATTCTGGTGCTATACCAAAGAAAATGAATGAGAAAACCAGAGACTAGTCAGTTTAGGAGTTTTATTCCATTAAATGATTGGAAACAGTCCATGCTTAATGTATATTTTTATTACATTAGACTAATTACTCTATATTTTTAATTTTTGAAAATAGAATAAAAATTAAAATCTTGAAAGAGACTTCATTCCTTTATTCATTCGTTCATCATTAGTTTTTTTTTTTTAGGTCTCGATTTTTCATTAATATCTTTTTTTTTTTTTTTTTAAGCTGAGCCATCCTGCTACCTGTTGGCAGCTCAGTGGCAGCTCAGCAGCTCAGCTCGGGCTGGGCATCGAACTGCTGTTGCTCAGAGCTCAGCTCTCACTCTTGAGTGAGCTATTAACCAACTGAGCCTCTTGGCTAGCCCCTATTAACATCTTTTTTAAATTAAAGTTTATTGGGGTGACAATTGTTAATAAAGTTAGTTAGGCTTCAAATGTACAATTCTGTAATAAATCATCTATATATCATGTTGTGTGAAGCATCCATCATTAATTTATTTTTTTTTTAAATTGGGGAATTGGGAAGGGGAACACCATTGGGGAACCGGGGAAGAGGAACAGACAAGTTGCTGTCCTTTTGTTCCTCAGTCTAGTTGTGGAGGATATTGCTTCACTGGCCCATGTTGGTATTATCATTGTGATCTTCTCCAGTGAGGCAGATCAGTCGCCGGCCTCTGGACGGCTGCTCACATCGGCTGCCAGCTGTTCACGCTGGCTGCCGGCCACTCACTGTAGCCTATGGCAGCCGGCTGCAGCTATGCGGGACTCACAGCAGCCCAGCTCCAGGTAGAGCTGTTGTTCACCATCTTAGCTGTAGAAGGCAGTGTCACTGGCTCTCATATGTGGACTCTGAACCCTGGTCGCTGGCTTCCCAAGTCAGCTCTTAACCAACACGCCACTCAACCGGCCCTTATCATTAATTTTTAACAGAAGTTTTTAACAGATATTTTTCAACCATTTTTGACTTGCCAAAATGGCAATTTCATGTGATTCAAATTACTCTATATGTTGTCACTTTGTTAGGCCTGAAGTTCTAATAGTCCTCTGCAGTCCCTCACTTTACAAATGAGAAAGGAAAACAAAGCTGAATTGTAAAGCCCATTGATAAAGCTATTATAAGAACAATAAAGAATATTACATTTCTAAGAACTAAATAAAAATATGATTGTTAGTAAGTGCATTGGAGGCATAGCTTTACTTCCTGTGGATTTATGGCTCCTATGGCAAAGTTTATTTTCCTGTTACTGTTCTAAATTTGAACACGTTGCTGAAGTCTTATGTCATAGGTACTTAAAAAAAGGGGGGGGGAACCTCCCTCCCTAAAGTGTAAACAAATAAAAACATTATAAAGTAGGAGAGTCTGAAAACATGCTTATTTATTTTCATGTTAAGTTGGAAAACTTTTTAGCCTCCTGGGTAAATATTCATTATCTTAATTGACTTCTGGCTAGTCAAGTCTTCAGGAGGATAAAAAATAGTCTGTGAGTTAAATATATTTGCTGGAAACTACAGGACTGGAATGAAAGCAACATCTGAATTTCACTCTGAAACCAGAAAACCTAATGTAGTAGTGATGATTAAGCCATGCTGCTTTTTCCAGGAATGATCAATAAAAGAGGGGAAGTCAAGTCCTACTTCGAGCACTGGAGCTCAATAAAGAATAAAGTATAAGAGCTGAAAAAGAAATCAGAACTACATTATTTGGAAGCACATACTGGTAAGAGAAAGTCCAAACAGAGGAGTGTGAAGAGGAATGGAAAGAAACAAAACTGTTCCATTAAAAAGGTGTTTAAGGGGCTTATTCTCCCTCAGCGTGCATGCATATAAATTCCATTAGTGTTAATGGGACCTAAATGCATGGCTCAAGGGGAGAAGAGAGTGACTTGTGTATATATAGTTAAATGAAGTCTAGGAAAAGTCAATTAAAAACCACAAATGGTAGTTTAGGAGTCTGATAGACTTATATATATCTTCAAGAGAGGCATTTAATTTTAATTGATGGAACAATGCATTTTTCTTTTGCTAAAGACAAAAGTTATGAAAATGGCAAAGAGAAAATAAGCCCAAATTTAGCTCTCAAAATTATTGCTTAAAGTTAAGGGATATAGTCTTGCTTTCCAGATGGTAAAATTGACCCCTTGTGAAAGATTTATAATTTGCATTCAGATTGGAATGTTGAGTTACATAAGGAATTCAAATCCACTGCCCATTTTTCCTAGCTTTCACAGTGAGAAAGAAGAGACAGGCAGAAGAGAGAAAAAGAGGAGAGAGAAAGGGAGAGAGAGAGAGAGGTTGATTTACATAGAAACAAAACTCCGGGCTTTGGTTATTTAGAAACCATTATCAAACCAGATTTTTTTTTTAAGTTCCTAATTGTACAGAAATTAGTAGATGGGAATCTCTGAATAAAGGGGGAAATTGGTTCTGGAAAAATAATTTGAGATTAATTTGCTGTAGTTCAAGTGAACAATAAAATTCTTTATCGAGTTATCGAGAAGAGACAGAACACTAAGGATGTTTTTCTTTATAGAAAAAAGTTGGGGGTTATGAATAAAAGCTTTCTTTATGAGTATTTATTACTTATGTCTTATAAGCCATAAGTTATTTCAAACCAGGCATGCTGTAATCCTCTACTTTATTCCTCATAATTTTATGTGTATTAAATAGGTATTCAAACATTTAAGTAAAGAAGAATATGTAAACATGAAGGTAGATTTGAAAAAGAAAACATAATGCTTTACCTAAAGTATTTTCTTTGAAGTGTTTCAGCTATTTTCTGGTTTTGGAAAAAGTTGAATTTAGCACTGAGAAATGCTTTAGAAGGAAATTAAATACATAAGAATTTATGTGATCTCTTTTCTAGTAAAAGAAACTACATTTAGGAAGAAGAATGTGAGTGAATTCTCCTTTGGCTGAGTTTAATAAGAAGCAGATCTTAGAAGGACTTGATATCATATACTTGCGTTAAACTTTAATCCTTTACTCTATAATAGCTCCAATATTATGGCACTAAAGTCATACTGCTTCCTGTAAAGTAGTAAGTCTCTAATATTGCTATCTCCTTCCCATTCACTTTATTTTTTTTATTTTTATTTTTTTTGAGGGCAGTGTCACTGGCCCTCATAAGTGGTACCCGAACTGGGGCCGCTGTCTTCCCAAGCCAGCGCTTAACCGCGGCGCCGCTGGGCTGGCCCCCATTCACTTTATTTTAATCATTTAAAAGTTCTTTATATTTGAGGATCTAAGACAGCAATATTTTTGAAATAAAAGGTTTATAAAATTCACACATCACAGGACTGGTACCAGGTGTATGTAAATATCTATGACTGCTAATATCAAGTTGCTCCAAGTCAGGAAAAATTAAATATGGGTTGTCTACGGAGACTTTATAATGTACTACGTCATTTCTGTACTGATGGTCCATATAAGGTGGCACCTGAACCAGAAGGGTGTATTTCATTTTAATGTTAATACTAATTAGTGCAGTGATGCTGCTGAGATAAGGCTGTGGGGTGCAGGAAAACAGGGTGGAATGGAAACCTGAAAACTGTCTCCATACAGTGAGAAATAGGTGATCTGTGCATCGTAAATGAAAAGGGAATGAAATAGGGTTCTGCAATACCAGGTGTTGGGAGGATATAGAGTAGCTAGAACTCTCAAACATGACTGGTTGGAATGTAATTGTTGTGGCCATTTTGGAAAGCTGAGTGGCAGTGTCTACTAAAGCCAAACATTTGCAAATCATATGAACCAGCAGTCTCCTAAGTATATATGCAGAAGAAATGTGTAAGTACTCATCAAAAGACTTGAGCAAGTATGTTATAGCAACAATATCTGTAATATGAGCAGCCCAAAATTTGATCCATCCCCCAAACCCATCCATAGTAAAAGGGATAAATTGTGTTATATTTAAGCAAAGAAATACCTATAGTAACAGGAATAAATATGCATGCCATATGCAACAATATGAATGACTCTCACAAACATAGTTTTGAGCAAAGAAGCGAGCGGAAGACCAGTCTGTATGGTTTGGTTCCATTTCCAGAAAGTTAAAAAGAAGGAGGTGAATCTGAACTATGTTTACCTTGTAGTTTTCTAATGGGGAATGGCAGAGGAGTTGTGGGACTGTTTCCTAACCTGGGTATGGGTTACCAGGCATGTTCATTTTGTAAGCATTTATGGAGCTGTACACGTATGATTTGTGCAGTGTCTGTTTGTGTGTGTGTGTGTGCAATAAAAAGTTTACCCTCCTCCTCAAATAAATATAGGCCTTGTGAAAGCTTGGGAATGCAAGTCATTAGGGAAGAACTTTAGGAAGAAAGGGCGATGTAGAGCTTCCAATAGGATGGAAAGTTGGGAGGGTGGTGTGGTCCAGTTTGTAATCAGTTAAGGGGCTAGAATTCAAATTTGGGTCAAACTTTAGGTCATAATAAATAACAGTATAGACTGACCATTAATATTCAAAGATCTGAAGAGATCCAAGCCTGAGTCAGAATAGACACAAATATGGGTTTCAAATGAATAAGTCTAGAGACAGCAGCAGGCTGGAATGCCTGAGTTCAGAAAGCAGAACCGTTGAGGTATGAGCAGAGTATCACACAATAGCTTGGAATGGCCTGGCAAACCCTGCTTGGGTTTCAAGTTCTCTTGCCCATGAAAGAGGCCTTGGCAACTCTGTGTGGTTTATATAGAAGGCTAGAGAACAAAATAACATGGCTTACCATTTTATTTATAAACCACTTACTCATATAGTCATGCTCTGTACTTGTAAATCTTCCAGTTTTTCAAGCTATGCTCTGACTTCTACATGTAACTCATGATGTAACAAGTATACTAGCTTTTATCTATTCACTTAAGTACCAGTTTTCCATCAATGCAAGGGTAGAATTGAGACGGGCAAAAACCCAAAATGAGATACTTACTGATTTTTGGACCCTATGCAAAGTGACTCATTAATAAATCAGTAACAAAAACATTGAGTTCTTGCTGTATACAAGGCACTGTCCTCAGAACTTTACATATATCATCTTGTTTAATCTTCACGACTACCACCGAAACAGAGAAAAAGGCTGACGATGATCAGGGGCAGAGGTAGGGTTCAAGGCCATGTTAGTCTGACTTTCCACTGTATGTTGTTTTATCTTGTGAACTATATATTTAACCACCAGACATAAAAATGCTTTGAAATCTCAATGAATGTACCTGTATGTCTCCCTTAGCTCAGCCCTCACTCAAAAGAGAAGGCCATCCACATACCCTTTTAGACCCCTTTCTTTCAACTATGAGGGCTGGAGCACATCCACAGGAAATACTCAGAAGGTAATGCAGGCAGTGGGAGATTTTTCTCATGGAAAGACTGGGTGATCAATTGGCAAAGAGATTAACCCAACACAGCTCCTGCCCCCTGGAGTGGTGTGCTCCCTGTCCTGGCCTTTACTTCTCTGCATTCCCACATGCAAGGTCCAGTTTTCCATGTATCACTCCTCAAGGCAACGGGTAATCTCGTCTTTCCTTTCTTTAATAGTCTATGAAAAATAGATCCCGATTGTTTTTCTTTTTGAGAGAACAAGGCGTGGGGAAACTTTAAATACATATCCTGCGGGGACAGGATAAAAACATGGAGGTTAGGGCCGGCCGAGTGGCGCATTGGTTAAGCGCTGGTTTTGGGATGCCAGCAGCCCCGGTTCGGATCCCACATGAGGGCCAGTGACACTGCCCTCTACAGCTAACAACAGCTCCACCTGGAGCTGGGCTGTGCGAGCCCCGATGATGGTGTGGGCTGCAGCCCCTGCTTCAGTGGGCTGCCATAGGCTGCAGTGAGTGGCCCGCAGCCAGCGTGAGCGGCTGGCAGCCAAGCGTGAGCTGCCAATAGCCGCGGTGAGCGACATCCAGAGGCCAGCGACCGATCTGCCTCATCCGGGAAGAGCGCAATGACGATGCCAACAGTGAAGCAACATCCTCCGCAACTAAACTGAAGAACAAGAAGACGGCAACTTGTCTGTTCCCCTTCCCCGATTCCCCAACGCTGTTCCCCTCCACCAATTCCCCAATAAAATCTTTAAAAAAAAAAAAAAAAAAAAAAAAACAAAAAAAAAAAAAAATGGAGGTTATAAACTTAAATACTTACAGAAAGGATATTTAAATAACTGAAAATGTTTGTGGTGAGACCTTATCACTTGGATTTTTAATATAGAAAAGTAGGGTTAAAATGTTTGTGTGTGTGTGTGTGTGTGTGTGTACACGTGTGAATGTAGGAGGGTATGGATTTGAAGGCCTAAAATTCACAATTTGCTTCCAAGGAGCTGCATTTATATAGACTTTCATTAGGCTGAGAAGGAAAACATGCGGGGTGTGAAGGATGGTGGTGGAGGACTGATGGGAACTATGGTGGACTGAAGAAATTAAGCTCTCCCTAAGGAGGCGGCTTCTACTTGCTCCAGCTGATGGTTGCCAGTTGGCAATGAAGACAGTTGCCAGATCTTCTGAGTTTTCAGAAGATGGAAATCCAGATTTTTTTAAAAATGGGAAATCTCCTATTTTTAAAACACTGTGTGGGCCAAACCAAACACGTTTGTGGGCTGAAGGCAGTCTGTGACCTACCATCTTGAGACATTTGATTTATAGTCCTCACAAAACATGACATTTCTGTTCCAATTTGTAATCTCAGGCTTGTTCCTTCCAGCCTCAGTTCATTTTCTGTATTCACCTTCCTCCTTCGTTTCTTTATTATTTACATGCGTGTCTGACACTCCCTCAAGATTATACATTTTTTTGATGGCATAACTGCATCTTTTTCAATTTAATATCTTCTCCCTGGGTTACTCTAGTGCTTTAAATAGTGCAACACTCAGTAAGTGGTGGTTAAACAAGTGTTTATTAAATAATGCATTTTCAAAGCTAGTCACAGGAAACTTGAAGTTCTCCTTGGGGGTCCATTCACTGAATCACAATTTGCCAAAAAAAATTGTAAAGCCATTTTGGGATTTCCACTTCCAGTAATAGTTGACTATAATTCAGCCTAACTTTCTTGCAATCTAAACTAAAATATGTGGACAAAACATAGAAAACATCTTATTAATAGCATCAAAGACCTAACAAGATAGTGAGGAATTGCTTTGAGAGAATAGGGAGAGGGTAAGAGCGTACATTGGTGAATTGGTTTTTTTTTTTTTATCCTGGGGCATTTGTCATGCATAGCAGGTGACAGAGGAGAGAGGGAAGGGATCATAATTGGGCAGGACAGCAAAACAAGATGGACACCTTGGAGACTCACCTACTGCTCTTTCCTGGGACTCTTTCTCTGTCCTTGCCTCCCCCACATCCAACATTCAATATGTGACCTTTCTGGAGAAATAGCTGAGAAGTGCTTTGGGCTTCTGAGGAACAACAGTAGAAACTCAGAAACATCTGCGTTCAGAAACCTCACATAAATACACTTTGTCCTGGGACAGTTTGGTGACTTGACTTTTCCCATTCAGCTTCTTTCCCTTGTAACTCATCCTAATAAGGCTAATCTTAAGTGCAATGAATCTTGAACCTGTGTCAATGGAACTGTTCAAGATCTACAAAGTATGCTGAATGTTAGCTCGAGGCAGTGCCGCTCTTACTGTCTGGGCTTCACCTTTTCAGAGCCTCTGTTTGGATCCTCCTGCAGCTAATCTGCTCCCCACAGAGTGAACGGTCCCCTGGGCATGTGCCCATCTAGTGCTGGTTTAGTACTCTGTCCCCATCTCCAGCTGTGCTTAGGGTACTGGACAATGAAATTCCTCACCAAATGGTACCAAAGACCATTTCACAGGCTTCCATGGGTTTTTTTCCTCAGGATCGTCTGCCTAAGGGCATGCTTTGCCAATGGGGTGTCCATCTGTAGGTCCCAAGGGTAGGTTGTAGGTATGTGTGTGTAAGGGGGGTGGGGTGGGGGTTGGATGCCCACAAGATCCCACATGGTGCTGGATTATAGGTTACTGAAAAGAAACAATCAGTCATTTTAGGAACTTGGTGAAGCTGAGGTTTGTAAGGTTCCCTGAATTGGACTTGTTGCTATGATAACATGAGAATAGCCACCTCATGTTGACAAAATTGTACTTAACATCAGTCTTATTGGAAGACTTGGATTCCCAAATCAGAGGAAGTTCTTATTTGGGTGCAAGATATATAATACATGCTTATATAATGGGTGGCCTGAAAACTTAACAAATGAGGTGATTAAAATATATAGCCTGCTTGGATCTTTGCCCACAGCCCACTGCCAGACCCCTCCTGATGCCATACTCTAACCACTTGCAAAGATTTTCAACTTATACTAACTTATAGGAATTTACTTAATCACATCTTAGGTCCACACACATTAGTGACAAGAGAAAGAACATGTACATATTTAGCAAATGAGCTAAATATCCTATTAATTATAGTAAATGACATCCCAAAAAGTGAGGCCTCAAATATCCTTTGTGGTGTCAACATGTTCCAGAAAGAAACTATACTTTTCACAAATGAGCACTTTTGCCTTTAATAATAATTACTTTTAGGAATGTTGGAACAACATGTCAAATACATCATGTTGGGAGAACTGAATATAATTTGTTAAAAATTTTTCCTAAACTGCTATAAACTCTAACTACTAATTTTATTCTATTTCAATTTTTATACATGTCTGTGATGGATATGTTGTATGAATGAGATGCTAAACTTTCATTTCTTTTTTTTTTCTTTTTTCTTTTTTTTTTTTGAGGGCAGTGTCACTGGCCCTCATATGTGGGACCTGAACTGGGGCCGCTGGCTTCCCAAGCCAGGCTTAACCACCGCGCCAGTCAGCCGGCCCAAAACTTCCACTTTTTTAAAATGCTCTCATTCTGTTGAACATTTGTTTTAATGAAAAGAGAGTTTTATTTTTTATTTTTTATTTTTTTAATGAAAAGAGAGTTTTAATAACCAAGGTTTTGTTTTTAAATTGAAATAAATTTTCAAAACTTAAAATTAACCATTTTCAAGTGTATGATTCAGTGTCATTTAGTACATTCACAATGTAGTGCAACCATACCTCTCTCTAGTTTCAAAATTTTTTCATCACCCTGGAGAAAAACCTGTATACTCTTTAAGTAATCATTCAGCTTTACCCTTCCTCATCTCTGGTAACTATTAATACTAATATGTTTTTGGTCTCTATAGATTTGCCTAGTCTGGATATATCACATAAAAGGAGTCACATAATATGTGATCTTTGTGTCTGGGTTCTTTCACTTAGTGTAGTGTTTTTGAAGTTTATCCAGTTTTAGCATTTATCAATACTTTGTTCCTTTTTATGGCAGAATAATATTTCATTGTATGTATATATATATATATCACAATTTGTCCAGTAATCAGTTGATGGGCATTTGGGTTGTTTCTTCTTTTTGACTATTATGAATATACAATAAACATGCATGTACAAGTTTCTGTAAGGATATATGTTTTCCTCCTCTTGGGTACATACCTAAGAGTGGAATTGTTGCATTATATGGTAATTTTATATTTAAGTGTTCGAGGAACTGCCAAAATATAACCAAGTTTTGTATACTCTGATTACCTTTGAATTTTAAATATAGTGTATCTTTTAACAGCTTTATGGAGATATAATTCACATACCATAAAGTTTACCCATTTAAAGTATACTATTCAATGGCTTTTAGGCTATTCCCCACGTTGTACAACCATTGCTACAATTTTAAAACATTGTTATCACTTCATAGTCTTTTTTTTTCTTTTTTCTTTTTTGAGGGCAGTGTCACTGGCCGTCATACGTGGGACCCGAACCGGGGCCGCTGGCGTCCCAAGCCAGCGCTTAACCACCACGCCACTTGGCCGGCACTCTTCATACTCTTTTGCAGCCACCTTTCATCCTCTCCATTATCTCTAAACCTAGACAATCCCTAATCTATTTATATACAGATTTGCTTATTCCGGACATTTCAGATGGATGGAGTTATACAGTATACTGTCTTTGTGACTGGCTTCTTTCACTCAGCAAAATGTTTTCAAGGTTCATCCACATTGTGGCATATATCAAGGGCTTTATTCCTTTTATGGCTGAATAATATTTCTTTGTATGAATATACCATATTTTATTTATTCATTCATCAGTTGATGGGCATTTGGGCTGTTTCCACTTATTGGCTATTATGAATAATGCTGCTATAAACATATGTGTACAAGTTTTTGTGCAGATATATGTTTTCAATTCTCTTAGGGATATACCTAGGAGTGAAATTACTGGTTCATATGGTAATTCTGTTAAACTTTTTGAAGAACTTCCAGACTCTTCCAAAGTGGCTGTACTGTTTTGCGTTCCCTCCAGAAGTGTGTGAAGGTTCCAATTTCCCCACATCCTTGATAACATTTTTAAAATCTATCTTATTTTATTATAACCATCCTAATGAGTGTGAAGTGGTATTGTGTTGCAGTTTTGAGACACATTTCCTTGATAGCTAATGATGTTGTGCATGTTTTAATGTGCTTTTTTGGCCATTTGTGTATCTTCTTTGGAAAAACATTTATTCAAATCCTTTGTCTATTTTTTAATTGGGTTATTTGTCTTTTTATTGGGTTGTCGGAAAAGTCATGACGTATTTTGTTTATGTTTTTCAAAGGTCATTTATTTACATAAAGAACAAAAATCAATCAATGATATATTGCCCATTTTGTTCGATAACCTTTTGCCATCTTTTGGTGAGCTCCATAATTCCTTGTTTATTTGTGAAAAACTGAACAAGGTGCTGATTTACAGCCTTATCTGAATTGAACGTTATACCATGCAAGGAGTTTTGAAGAGAGCGAAACAAATGGAAGTCTAAAGGCACAGGGTCAGGAGAGTATGGTGGGTGTGGTAACACATCCCATCCAAGCTCCATTAATTTTTGATGGGTGATCAAACTTGTGTGTGGTCTTGCATTCTGGCGATGGAACACAACTCCTTCACAATTAACAAGCTCTGGACGTTTCTGGATGATGGATTCATTCAAACTGTCCAACTGCCGACAGTACACATTCGAATTGATTGTTTGGTTCCTTGGTAGGAGCTGGAAAAACACACCTTTAAAATCCCACCGCACTGAGAACATAACCTTCCTCTGATGAATGTCTGCTTTTGATGTCATTTGAGGTGAATCATTACGTCAGGACCAAGACCGTTTGTGTACCACATTGTTGTAAACAATCCACTTCTCATCACCAGTAATCAGTTGCTTCAAAAAAGGGTAGTTTTCCTCACGTTTAATGAGCATATTGCAGATGTTTATACGTGCTGTCAAAAGAACTTCTTTGAGTTCATGTGGAACCCAAATATTGAGCTTGCTTATGTACCCCAGTTTCTTTTGGTGGTCGTGAACACTTGAGTGATGGATGTTTAATGTTTCTGCAATCTCTCGTGTTGTGTAATGTGGGTTTGACTTGATCAATGGTTTTATTTTGTCGTCATCAACCTTGGTGGGCCTCCCTGACCGAGGAGCATCTTTGAGATCAAAACCACCAGCACGGAATTTCGTGAACCATCGTTGGCACTGATATTCTTGTAGAGCATTGTCACTGTAAACTTTATGCAACTTTTCACAAGCTTGATACTTGTTCTCCCCTTTATAGAAGTGAAACAGTAAAATATAGCAAAAATGCATAGTTTCATCTTCCATCTTTAACTTGTTGTAAAATCTCCAAAACTCAACCAAAATGCTCATTTTTTTTTGAATGAAGCTAGAACTGTCAGCTGTCAAATGGTATAGGAATAACATAAAAGTGAATGACTCTAGTACTTCCCAAAATGAACTAGTGCCATCTGTCGCAAACATGCGTCATGACTTTTCCGACAACCTAATATTATTGAGGTGTAAAAGTTCTTTATAGTTTGTAAGTGCAAGTACTTTAACAGATGTGCAGTTTGCCAATTCTCCCAATTTGTGGATTGTCTTTTTACATTCTTGATCTTTGAAACACAAAAGTTTTAAAGTTGATGAAACCCAATGTACCTATTTTTTTCTTTTGTTATTTGTGCTGTTGATATTGTATCTAAGAAATCATTGCCCAAACCAAGGTCATAAAGATTTACTCTTTTTTTTTTTTTAAAGATTTTATTGGGGAATTGGCGGAGGGGAACAGCGTTGGGGAATCAGGGAAGGGGAACAGACAAGTTGCTGTCTTTTTGTTCTTCAGTTTAGTTGCAGAGGATGTTGCTTCACTGTTGGTATCCTCATTGCGCTCTTCCCGGATGAGGCAGATCAGTCGCTGGCCTCTGGATGTCGCTCATCGCGGCTATTGGCAGCTCACGCTTGGCTGCCAGCCGCTCACGCTGGCTGCGGGCCACTCACTGTAGCCTATGGCAGCCCACTGCAGCAGGGGCTGCAGCCCACACCATCACCGGGGCTCGCACAGCCCAGCTCCAGGTGGAGCTGTTGTTAGCTGTAGAGGGCAGTGTCACTGGCCCTCATGTGGGATCCGAACCGGGGCCGCTGGCATCCCCAAACCAGCGCTTAACCAATGCGCCACTCGGCCGCCCCATAAAGATTTACTCTTATGTTTCTTCTAAGAATTTTATCAATTTAGGTCTTTGATTATTTTAGGTTGATTTTTGTACCATGGTGTGAAGTAAAATCCAATTTCATCTTTTGCATGAAATTTGGATATCCAGTTGTTTAAGTCATATTGCATCTTTATATTATTTTTTCCTAAAACTTTGACTTTTTTTCTGTGTGAATATATAATTATAACAGCATAATTGATTGACAGTCCATCTTTTTCTCACTACTCTTCAGTGTCATTTATTTCCCATTTTAATGCCAACATGTGGGTTTGTATCTAGTCTCTTTACTCTATTTCTTTAATTCCTGTCCCTGCAATAATCCCAAACTGTGTTGATTAATATTCCTTCATAATATATTGTGGTATCTGATAGAACCAAGTTCTCCTTTTATTCTTCTTTATAAAAAGTATCTTAGCCATCTCTAAATGAAAAAAAAATTGTTTTTTAAAAATATACAAAATAAACTTGTACATAAATATTCATAGAAACCATTCATATAGCAAAAAAACTGGAAACAATTCAAATGTCCACCAACAAGTGACTATATAAACAAGTTCTGGTAGACAATACGATATTACTCTGCAATAAAAATAAAACAATGTTACATACAACACTAAATAAATCTCAGAAACATTATGTTGAGCAAAGGAAGCCAGCTACATAAAAATACATACCATATGCTTCTATTTATATGAAGTTATAGAATAGGCAAAATGAATCTAAGATAACATAAAACCCATCAATGGTTGCCTGGGGTAAGGAATTCTTTAAATCATCTAAGAGCTGAAAAGTGGCTCTGACACATTCTATTTTTGTATACTGAGATAGGACTAAATCATGATTAGGATATACAGGTGCCTGATAGTATAAGAATGTACCTTTTCTTGCCCTTCGGTGCCTATGGATCAGTAGATTGACACATCTAAAGCAAAAATAATAATAATAATAGCACTTGTAAGAGCTAAAATTTATATTGCACTTAATATCTACTAGGCATTGTAAAGTTTTACACATATCATTCCATTTATTCACCATGAAAAACTTGATGGGTAAGTATTATTATCTTTGTTTTATAGATGAAAAAACCGAGGCACAGAAAAGTTAACTAATTTACCCAAAGTCACACAGCTATTAAATGACAGAGCTGAATTATCCATCTAGGCAGTATGGCCTCAGAGTCTGTACTTGTAACCATGATCTGAATCAATACTACAAACATGTTCTATCTATATAGCATTACAACAAAAGGTTGATTTGGTAAGTTCAGTGAAAAGTTGCTTCTTGTTAGAATTAGCAATATAATTGGCAAATTTGTGGGAAAATCTAAGTGGGGTTATTATCTTGTTATTTAAGATTTGAGAAAAAAATCACCTCTCTCTTCAAATAAAACAAAGCAGAAACAAATCAACAAACATAAAACTGACTCTGTAGAGAGGAATGGGGTTTGGAGGGCTTGTATTATCCAGATTATTGGATTCTTACAGCTGTTAGCCTCTTGCTTAAACAGGCTTGTGTAAATGGGATCAGGTCCTTGATCTGTTTGAAAGAGTATTCTTCAGCCTGTTACTAAGAGCCAAATGTTTCTCTTCTGCTCCTAAATATACTTATAATTTGTGATTTATTGAAATTCACCTGGCTGTGGGAGAACTGCATCTCTTAAATTCACTCACTGCCTACTTCATTCTATTTGGGAAACTTTGTCTTCTTAAAAGATGTCCCTTTGAGAGCACATTCTCATCTGAAATTTATGAAATAGCAAGCTCCATACAGCACATAGGTCTATCATTTTCTTTATTAAGTGGCTGGTTGTAGGTGTACAAAGATAGCCACAAATCCCCTCAGACATTTGTTCTTGTTTAATAACTTTGGTGGTGAACATTGGTTAAAATTGTGGTTTTAGGAAACTAATTAGCCTCAAAAATTAGTGGTGCTATATTTTCTAACCAGACGTAAATATTTTTCTGTCATGTAATTAATATCTAAAAACAGTATCATATGTTTATCCCATTATTTTGGTCAGATAATCTTTCTAATTACACATAAGACATCAGAATGTTGAGTATGTGTTAGTTCATCTCTATGCTATTATATAGTATCTATCAATCAGCCTCTTAGATACATATAGGAGTGGATTATGCCTTTTAAAAAAATTATCATTTCTACCTAGTTGGAAAGCTCTTTTCTTCTATCTTCTTTATTTTTTCTTTTTATCTTGTTTTTCTCCCAGTCACTTTCTTTCTCACTTTCACTTCCTGCCATGTCTCTCTGTCAGAAGTCTGTTTATTTGCCTTTTCCTGGGGCCTAGAGATTGGTAACAGTTGTGCTAGCTGGGATGGTGAGTTCCGGGTCCGAATCCTGGCTGGGCCAGCATTAGCAGGGAGGAGAGCTGAGAGTGGCTGTACAGCTTGACTGGTTTATTGTTTTGGAGTTGCACCAATGGCAGACATCAAAGAAATAGAACACACTTTATTCAGTTGAATATGCCTCAGTAGAGGGCATCCTAATTTTACATGACATAGGAGAAGGCATATCACTCTAATTCTTTCCCGATGGGCATGTCAGTGAAATAGGAATGCATAAACATTTCGGAGACAGGGATTGTTATGACAGGGCCTGCTGGCATTGTAGGGCATTATGGTGGTTATAATACTGCTTATGATGCTGTAGCAGATGAAAACTGATTTCTTGTGACTGTGATTCTATTAGTTTCCCTTTGCTGTTGTAACAATAACTACAAACTCAGTGACTTAAATAACACAAAGTTATGAATTACAGTTCTGATGGTCAGAAATCCTAAAATCAAAGGGATGGCAAAGCTTCATTTCTTCTGGAGGCTCTAGGGGAGAATTCAACTTCTAGAAACTGCTCATATTCTTTGGCTTCCATCTTCAAAGCTAGTATTCACATCACTCTGACCTCTGCTTCTGTCATCACATCTCCTCTCTGGGGCTCTTATCAGAACTCTTGTGGTTTCATTGGGCCCACCCACATAATTGAAGAGAATATCCCCATCTCAAGATCCTTCGCTTAATCACATCTGCAAACCCATTTTATCAAGTAAGGTAACATTCCTCATTTATAAGTTTTGGAGATTAGAATGTGGACATCTTTGGGCATCCATTATTCTTCCAATCACATATGAGTATTTGTTCTACAACCAGCTGCCTGCCATTTACTACTGTTGATATCAGTCTTATGTAAATTGGAGTCAGCTGGACTGTATCATTTATAGTGCCATTTTTACATTTTTGAATCCTTCTCCATGTAAGAACCAGCAACTGTGGTGTGATGAATTTACAGAACAACATGGCTTGAAATCCCCCGAGTCTTCTTGATTCACGCATTCTCTGTGCTTGATGCAGAGAATCTACTGGGTTTTGAAATCCTAGTGTTAGTGATGGTACATTTCTGAGCTATTGTGCACACTAAACAAATAAAGCTAAATTAATCCTCTGGATAAAGATCCCATATAGAATTCTAACTCTATCTCTCCACTAAGATCTGACAGTTCTGAAACCTTTCAAGAGTTGTTAATGTATCTTCTCATGGCCAATTTATACAAAGCACGATACAAAAACATTGTACCATCAAATTAAATGTGTGACTGACTGTCAGCATCAGTCAGCGGAGAATATAGCCCCTCTACTGACATTTGAAGAGATAGGTGTCTTGCTGCACCCCAAAACTTCTCCATTCTCTTTATTCCCATGTTTTCATTAGAGAAACTGGTGTGGAAAGTGTAAGGGGAAAGATGAGTAATGAGGAAGGAGACATGACAGACACCAGGCGGTGACTTGTAAGATATACAATTCTACCCTAAGGACAGTAGGAAGCATTGAAGAAATTTAGGTAGATGAGGAGGAGGGCAAGGGACAAGTCCAGGGTTATTACTGGGTATTTTTGCTTGGGGCACCTCCATTTATTAAGGTTGTTAACAGAAGAAGAAGAGCAGGGTTTGGAGGTAAGACACAGATTAAGTTGGAATTGCTTATGGGACATCGAAGTGGAGATGGCAGACTGGCAATTGGCTACGTGGGTCTGAAGCTCAGAAGAGAGATTTGGGCTTGCAGTATGTGTTTATGACTCATCAGTGTAAGGATGGTAATTGAGAGCACTACTGGAGATAGTGTACAATTAGTAGACAAGATGGCATAAGATAAGAGCTCCAAAGAGTGCCAACATTTAGAGGAAGGCAGAGGAAAAGCCTACAAAAGAGACTAAGGAATGGTTAGAGAGGTCATTGGAAAATCAGAGAGTTGACATATTAAAAAATTTGTACCCATTCCTTGGGTGCTATTATTGGAAACACATTTAATCACATTTGCATGTGACTTGAAAATTGTTTCCTAAATATATAAAATGAGGCCAATACTTCCTTACTTGCATCACAGGCTTATGAGGTTCATGTGGAAAAAATGTATTTGAAAATATTTTGTAAAGTGTTACATCAGTGGTTCTCAAGCATTCGTGTGCATCAAAATCATTAGGAAGACTTGCGAAGACATAGGTTGTTGTGTTTCTGATTCAGTAGATGTGGGGTGGGGACCCAGAATTTAAATTTTGCGTAAATTCTCAGATAACACAGATGTTGCTGGTCTGGGACCATCCTTTGAGAGCAACTGTGTAATACAAATATAAGGAATAACTTTTGATTTTATAGCAAAATTCACTGAGTATTCCTCCAATGTTGTGTCTGTCTCATCCCCTAATTGTTTTCATTCCTGTAACTTCCATCAGATGTTGTTGAAACATATTTACCCTATTTCCTACCTAGCAATATCCGTTGACGTATGTGAAAGATCAGCTTAGTGCAGTCGTTTGTTGATTTACATTAACGAGCAAAACTTGACATTAGCAAGAAACATATATGGTATTTCTTGTGGGGAGGAGGACACAGGAAACTCGTTGGAGTTAAGAGGTGGGATTTTTTTTTTTCCAAAGTCAATTAGATGTAGAATGCTACTTGTTACCTACTTTCAAAAATCCCATTAGAGAACTTGTAATTTGATCCACAGGGAGAGCAGCATGAGGAGAGTCAGGTACGAGGAAAAATTGACCTCATTCTTCAGTCCCTTCCTAAATCCTGAGAAATGTGTACCTCAACACTCCCTTTTTCAATCCCACAAAACGGGGAATCAGGAAAACGCATTAGCACCCTAGTACAGACTAGGAACACGCAGTGGGGAGGAGACTCGGCCCGGTCAAGACAGAAGGAAACTGGGGGAGGGGAGAGAAAACTTCCCTAGGCGGAGAAGCTGCAGCGGCCGTGGGAAGGGAAGGGAAGTGGGGAAATGCACCTCGGGCGTCAGCCAGACCCTTTGCCTCTGGGCATGTGGAAAAGGGAGGGAGGAGGGAGAAAGGCTGCCCAGAGCGAGATTCCCAAGAGCTCCCGCCGCTGCTTTTGAGTGTAGATCTGGAGCTTTCTGCTCCACTTCTTCCCTCCTGGAGGCCATTTCTCCAGATTTAACCGCGATAAAGAGAGGGCGCTGGGCCGAGTCAGTACAAATCAGCGTTGCCGCCTGGTCCACGGCAGCCCTACTTCGGCCCCTGGCCTGGGCGGGAGAAGTGGCCTTCGGGGACGCTGAAGTTACTCTGTGGAAGGGGCGGGGTCGTCCAGCTCCTCTCCAATCAGGACGGCAGATCCAGATTTGCATATATTATGCTAATGTAGACCTCCCGCTCAGCTCCCCAACCCATGGGGGTCTGGGACCGGTGCGGGCCGGGCGAAGGTGAATACATTAGGATAATGAGGCGGGCTTGGGTCGGGCTTAGGAGGGAGGGCGCGCAGACGCGGGGCCGCGGGCTCCAGCCCGGGCGGGAGGGGGCGGAGGCGGGACGTCGGCCCGGGGCGCGCGCGCACTCACACACTCACAGACGAGCATCCCGAAGGGTATTTAAGGCTCGCACGCGCGAGGCTGCGGAGAACCTGGGGGCAGTCGTGACTTCGGCCTTGCCGCTTGCTTGTTGCTCTTGGGTTATTTCGTTTCCTCTCTCGCGCCCAGCCAGCCACCCTTTGGGCGGTGCGCTCCCGCCTCCTCTTAGCCGTTTTGCCTGGAAACTGAGTCCAGGTGGGAAACAGGTCGGCGTGCAGAAAAACACCGACTAGGTAGACATAAGGCGAACTAACAGACGCAACAGGTCCGCACTCCCGGGCGAGGCGCGGGGCGGCCCCAGCAGCTCGCTCGCCCGCTGCCCCAGGCCCCTGCGTGGCCGCTCGCGGGGACCTCGGAAGAGGTGTCCTCTGGGGGGGGGGTGGACAGCAGGGCCATCGGGGTGGGTTTCATCCCGGTTTTTACCTTATTGCAACCAGTTCCCGGACTGAGGGTGCTTTTCACCCCTAGCTAGGAGGGGAGAAGGCGCAGGACGGTCCCCGACTGCTGTTCTCGGCGTGGAGGACCGTGGGGGTCCATCTCCGAGTCCCGGCTCCCACTCCGCCAGCTAGTTGTGTGGCCACCGGGACTGAACTTTGGAGGAATCGTCCTTTTTCTTTCCTTTTGAGATAATTGGAAGTGGTAGAGGGTGGGAGGCGAAGCCGAGGCAGCCGACCCTGCCACGATGCTGCTGAAGAAGCCTGCAGGGAAAGGAGGCGCCCTGGAGCCGGGCTCCGAAGACCGGAGCGCCGCCGGGCAGCGCTGTGCCCGGACCGTGCCCCCGTGCGCAGCTCTGGCTGCCCTTCTGTCAGTGGTGGCCGTAATGTCTTGCCTGTACCTGGGGGTGAAAACGAACGACCTCCAGGCAAGGATCGCCGCTCTCGAATCCGCCAAAGGGGACCCTTCCATCCATCTGCTTCCTGATTGCCTGGATCAGCTGAAAGCAGTGGTGCAAGAGAAAGTGGAGCGACTTCTGGCTCAGGTGTGAAAGGCTCGGGTATTTTGCATGTGGATAACATTTTGCCCAAGCGTGATTCTGTGTACACGACCAGCCTCTATCCACTCTTACTGTCTGCATTCTTGGTGTGGCTGTGTGTGCATATGCTAGGCGACAATCTCATTGTAGCATACATTTGTATATGCACATCCTTTGATATCGCCTTCTCTGTCTGTGTCATCTTCCCTCCCTCTTCTGAATGTTATGTTTATACGGAAGTCTGTCTAAAAGGGGGCAGGGTGGCCAGAATGGCAGTGTGGTATTTTATCTCCTTTTACTTTCCCAGAATCACACAGACTCTTTTCCAATTTTGTGGAGACCATTTCTGGAATAGATAACATCTGTTATATCCTTCATAGGTTCTAAGAAGGTTAGGGCCATAGGTGTTATTAACATACACATGGTAATCACTCTTAAAAGTAAAATAACCTTAAACGTGATTTAAATTCAGTCATTTCACAGATTGAATGTTTTTATATTAAATGTTCAAAAAGAAAATAATAATAGCTTAATTTTTTGTAAAACATGTAGTTCCAGAATGCAGAGCCATTGGACTTGCGAGTTGAAAAGAAAGTGCATTATGTTTATCAAAACCAGGGGCAGCTTTAGATTAGAGTTAGGAGGTTGTCTGGAACTTGCTCTTCCAATAGAGAGGCTGTTTGGCAGTGGTTGCAGCACAACATGATTAGCAGTTGACCTTCATGTATAAAATATTGACTGTTTTAAAACCCATAACTTACCTAGAACTGCAACATGTTAATGCCAGGTGTTTGCATTGATTGCATATGCTTGAGCTAGGGAGAGGGTGATGGTAGTTGAAGAAAGATGTTATATAAGTCTAGCAGGCTTGATAATCATGTCAATGGTCACTTTCTTTTTTTAGGGTTTGGGTACTATTACCCTTAATGACAGTCCAAGTACATATGTAAACTTTAGTTTTGCAGGCTATCAAATGCTGGTAAATCAAGCGTATGGCCAGAGTCCCTAAAGAACCCCCCTCCCCTTTTTTTTTTAACCGTGCTACTGATGATTCTTAATATCTCTTTTTTTTTCCCCCTGCAGAAATCCTATGAACATATGGCTAAAATAAGAATCGCAAGAGAAGCACCTTCAGAATGCAACTGCCCAGCAGGTAAAATGGAACTTATTTAACAAGGTTTGCTCCATAGCAGAACAATTTTAAAACAAAAGTCCCGAGTCTGTCAGGTCTACCTGTAATAATAGTAAAGAAAGAATGCAGGCCCAACTTACTTTAATAAAATCAACATGTCCCAGTCAAAAGAATGGCAAATAAAACTCCAAATATTATTTTAAGCAACATACCAAGGTCTGTTATGTGAACGCAAAAGAGAGATAATCGCCAAGGAAAAGAAGACAAAATGATGTACAAAGATGAAGTTCTTAGATTCACAGATTGAAAAATATTCTTTAATTTTATTCAGTTTGAATGTCTACAGTGAAAAGGACTGCAGAACACGTTAGATTCCAAATTCTCTGGTGGCTAATGTTGGATTAGTACAGGTTTCATTTGTTCCTTTTGACATATGATTATGTTACTAAACCACCTTAATTTCCTCTCCTGCTTTTATTCTTTTCTGTCAAAAGACACTGTAGGTCCCCTCTCCTATCCTATAGCTAAAGGAAATTAGTTCTTTATCTTGAGCTTCCTATTGCAGACTACTGCATTCTCAATGACCTCTCAGAAAAGGCTCTTATATTTTTACCATTTTTTCCATGCGGCTTTAGTGAACTATATGAATGACAGCATATTATTAGTAGAAGGATGGAAAAGAAAGACATTAGTGAATAAAACCCGTAGGTAATCATTAAAAATTCCTTCATAGACCTCTAAGACTTGATAATCATCTGTAGATCTAACAATTTGGAAGCCCTGGGAATAGCCATTGAAAAACTTCTAGTGGATTCAACTGGTAAAAGCCATGAAAAACTCCCAGGAGTCGAGATTTTTATTTCAGATAAATATTGTTACTTTATGAAAATTTAATTTCTTTTATTATTACTTGTGGAAAAGTGAGTCTCTTACATTTTCTGTCATGTTCTGGAACATTATATTTGTATTTTTTTCATATTCTGAAGTATTTTTCTCACAATAACTTGTATTTTCCTCCTAATAACACAGCTATACCAGGCACCATGTTTAGACATTTTAAATGTCAACTCCCAGTTGTACATCATAAAAGTTTCACTATTTATGTTTTGCTACATTGCTGATAATAATGGAGCTGTATTTTTTTGTAAGTGAAGCCCCTTCAATTGAGAAGACATATACTAGGTAACAGGAAAACAAAGAGTTAATGTTTGACATTGTAGGTTTCCTTCTTGGTTGTTTTCAGCTGGGAAAGACCTCAGAAGTCAGAAATTCAAGGAAGGCACTTTTCTAGTGCAGGAATTAACTGGCAACAACCTCATCAGCTTGTAGGGATTATTTAAATTCCCAAGACAGTTGGTATTGGACTTCACTGATCATACCACTTAGAGTCTAGCATTTTCTCTATACAGTACTCTTGCTAGCTGTGTGAAAAGTAACTAATGTTTAATTAATAGGATTCTTAGTGAACTTGGTAAAAAGTAGAAAAGTGACAAATACAGCACTGTTTTTTTCCTGGATTTAACTGCTTTATGTTTGATGTAGGCTAGTTGTTGAGGTTTAATTTGTAATCTGAAAGTTACTACATTTAGAGTTTACCTTATATTATCTTGGAAGGTCAGTTTGAAACATTTTTCTTCTTAACATATTAATTGAATAACAAATGGTGATTTCACCATCACAACAAATAAATGCATAATAAATGGTGAGTTCCTTGCCTTTTTTGTTGGCTCTCACTAATGGCTGCTTTACTTTCTTGCCACCACTAGAGCTCCACATTACATCAGTTTTCACCAGGTTACTTGAGAGGTAAATGTTTGAAGGTGCACATTCAATACGCAGACTCAAACAGGTTTCTTGCTGACAAGTCACTATTCTCGAAACACTCTCTTCTGTTTGTGGAATAATTAGACATCATCAAAATAAAGGCATTATGTTGAAAATAGTATCCTGGGGGAAAACTAGTTATTTTGAATTATGCCCAGTGAAGTATTGTTTTAGGGAATGAATGAGCTGGCCAAGAGGATTAGAAAGGAGATACAGCACTTCCCACCTGGTTTGGCTCTAACCCTGGTTTGCAGTGACTAAGAGTTGTCACCCAGACATCTGTTTGTAGGGCAGAGTGAGACAAGTCTGTGACCTCAGCTTGCTCAGTTCCTGTGGACAGATGCCCACCCCTTGAAGTTGACACTCTTGTTGACAGTCCCCGTCACAGAGCCAAGGACTGATAGGAAAGGACTAATGCCGTGTTGTTTGTGTTCACATTAATTGCTTTTGATACAACTCAGACCCAGTAAGGTTTATCCAGGGAGGCTACAAGGAAATCATAGAATTTATAGATTTTTTTCTTTTAAATAGAGTTTTTAAAAACACACCAAAGAACTTGTGTAGGAGAGGGAGAAGAAAGACTATTATTGAATAGTGTCTAATTGTAGAGGAAACACTCTCATTTAATCTTCACAACAACCTTGAGAGTTAAATATTAGTGATCTCATTTTATAGATGAGGAAACTAGATTCAGAGAAGGTGACTAACTTAACATAGTAAATAAAGGTGAAGTCACAGTTCATACCCACATCTGACAGAATCAAAAGGCTAGTCTAATGAGAACTAGAGAATGAGTATACGTTTTGGAGTGTAGGTTTTGGAGTTCTGGATTAGAATCTCGGATCAGCTACTAAATAACAATGTGACCTTGGTCAAACTAATGAACTCTATGAGGAAACTTCCGGTTTCCTCATCTGCAAAAAAGTAGCTAATAATAACTTTCTCAGAGGATGATAACTTAAACAGTCTGATGTATTGGTGGCTATTCATTAGATGATTGCAATTACTATTCTTTGTATTATATTATGTGCTTGTTTAATCTGGCCTACAGGGACACACGATATAGGTGGGAAAACCAAGGTCTGGAGATGTATAACTTGCTCAAAACCCGAAGGCTAGTTAATGACAGGTTTTGGACTAGAACATTTTGCTTAGTTAAACAAATATATCTGTAGATCATTCATGTAGATAAGCAGTCAAACAACTCAATATCTATTGGTGCTACACCAAGATATTTATATTAGTCTACTAAATTATTTTTTACCAAAATTGCAGAAAAAAACTTTTGACCTTGTAGGTAAACCATGATTGAAGTAAATAAAACCTGGGCTTAAAAGATTATGGGATTATTTAAGAATGTCTTTACAGCTTTAATACCAGATGTTTGCAAAAAGAAATACTTTAACTCTCTGACTCATTTTCACACTTATTTTTAACAGGTTTATTGAAGTATAATTTATATATTTACCCAGTTTAAGTGTATAACTTAAAGATTTAAAAAATAATTTTATAGAGCTGGGCACAATCCAATTTTAGCGCAGCTTCCTCATCCTTGAAAATTCACATTTACTTTTTTCATGTGCTGAGGAGTTCTATTTTTTGAATATTTGCTTTAAAGAAACCCCCAAATAAAATTTAAAAACATACAAGTCGGAGCTCTGTTTAACAGAATATTTGATTTAGCAGTAGCTGAACCATGGAAATTCAGGTGGCGTATGTGGCTTGGCCTCTGTAAAACTTGACTCTCCTATTGGAGAATAAACTGGCCCTTTGCTCTGGCTGTAGAATTCCATTTCAGGTTCTGTTTTTGGAGTCTTACATAAAATATATATAAACCAGGCATATTTATGGCAGGGTTTCTATGTTCCAACTGATAAAGAACACTGGAAGCCAGGCAGCCAACCAAATGATGTTTAGATCACAAAGGTTTCTGGGCCTTACTCATCAGTAGTGTTGCCTGCCCAGAGTATTAGGTATAAGAACCTCTGTGGTGTAATGGACCGAGAATGTGAATGGGCAATAAAGAATCCAGAATTCTAATCCTGGCTTTGTCATTAACATGTTATACAATCTGGGGCCAGTCATTTCTAAGAGTGACTTTTGTAGGCTCTATTTTCATATCCCCAAAATAGGATTGTTGGACTAGAATGATTTTGAAGGGCATTTGTCAGTTCTCCAGGTATAAAGAGCCTTCTGTGTGCCAAATATCAATAGATAGTTGGAATATACCGATGAACAAGGCAGACTTGATATCTGCCCTCATGGATCTTACATTTCAATGAAGATGACAGACATTTATTTAAAATTGATGAGAATTTACAGGTGGGACAAGTGCAGCCAAGAAAAACAACAGTGTGATTTGGAGGACGTGACCAAAAGTTCTTCCATGTAAATGCTAATGATTTCTTTTTCTTTTCTTCGGGGGAAAAAAAAGAAATTCACAGTAGGAGAAAATCATATGAGAAAATCTGACTTCTGATTACTGATAAAGCTGTAGCAATGGATAAAAAGCTAATTGGCATAGCCTTACTGGCTTTTAGCTTTCCAAGAATTTATGGTCAGATGAAAGTGTATAGACACCTGGTTTACCTATACTGATACACAACTGAAACAAAAACAGTGGCTTTAATATATAAAGGGTTGGGTGCGGCATCAGAAGTGGCGGGCAAAAGGGGCGTTGTGGAGAAGATGGCTGCATGTGTCAGTTGGGGTGGTCCAGGCACTAGAAGCAAGGAGGGCGCCCTGGAGCGCAGTTCTGCAACCTCCAGCCCTACTCATTTGTGTTCACCCCGGGCTGCACGGATTGCAGCATCTGGCAGCTCAGCCTGGACTTATGGTGGGTCATAGAACTACTCACTGCCTTCTGCCTGCAGTTACAAAAGAATTCTCTAAAGGATTATGTGGTAGTGTCTGGGCTTCTTGGGGTCTCACATTTGCTGATCTTGAGCAAAACGGAGACCAATATCTACTTTAAGCTGATGCACCTCTCAATAGGTCCCACCTTGACCTTTGGGATCAACAAGTACACACTGGTGCACGATGTGCGTGTTCTCCTTGCTGTGCACACACTGCATGCACGAGCAGCAGTTCACCCACTTGTCCCCCCACTGCTGCCCTCCCCCGCTCGACAGCTTTGGCCTCCATAGCATACACATGAAGCTCACGGCCACCATGTTTCAGAACTTGTTCCCCTCCCTCAGTGTGCACCAGGTGAGCTGAACACCACCAAGGCTGCCTTCTCATCAACTATTAATCCAACTCCCAAAAGCTGGATTTCTGCCACTATAGCATCAAAGTTGTTCCCATGGGCACAAGTCAAGGGATGAAGAAGCTTCACCAGAAGTAGTTCCCCAACAGGAGCCGCCTGCAGGACATCAGCGAGATGCTGGCCCCGGGTGTGGTGCTATCAGAGAGCGAGGCAAAGTCCCATGGCGAATACATGATGGAGCTGCCCCAGGGTGTCGCTGGGCACCGTAACGTGGGCCCAGCAGAGTGCCGTTCGGCTCACTGAGATTGGGCCTTGGATGACGCTGTAGCTTGTCAAAATCCAGCAGGGTGTCGGGGAGGGGAACATGCTGTTCCCCAGTTTTGTAAACAAGATGGAGGAGCTGTTGACCATCTTGGCAGCCAAGGAGGAGAAGCCACAGCTTAGGGCCCAGAATGTCCAGAATGTCCACTGCAAGCATGAACTGCGAGAGGCCCACAAGGACAAGAGCCTGGAGGGCATGAAGCAGGCATAGGCAGAGGCTGATAGGGACAGCAATGCCGAGGACCCTGCCCACCCTCACCCCCACCCCCACCCCACTCCCATCCCCACCCCCAGGGAGAGAGGGCAGGCCAACAGGAGGAGGATGAAGCTGAGGATTTCTACCAGGAAATGGGTGAGGAGCCTGACAAAGGCATATTCCTGAAGGCCCAGCAGAGAGACGGCCCACCGGCCTCCAAGCAAGAAGGGGCAGGTAAAGGAACAGAAATTGGACTGAGGCAGTGGCTGGAGGCCTCCAAGGGGGGGCTTGGGGCACCCAGGCCAAGGTGAGGACTGGAGGGGGGCTGCTCAGGACAGTGGGTCAGGTCTAGCACGGCCCTGTAAGAGTGGCTTGAGGCTGTGCCTAAGTGGAAGATGGGATGCCCTAGATTGGGGCTCGAAAGATGCCGCCCTGGGCTCCTATCTGGTCGTATAGGTGCAGCCCTCAGTTTCCTTTCATAAAGGAGCTAGTTCCCCAACCTCCCACTCTGATAAACACTGATTTCCCATGGGGGAAAGAATATATGCTGTGATAGATAGGATGTAATTTATTCTTCTACCTTTCTCCTGAAAACAGTGAGATTTGAGTTGAATAAGAGTCGAAACTTTCTGCCTGGTGCTACTGAACAGCACCACGGACCTGGACCTGGCTTTTCTGCATTCACTGAATGATGAAATATAGCACAGCTAGTCATCTGCTCTGAGAGTTTGGCTAGAGATAAAAAAAGATATACCACATAATTTCTGAGGTCAGTATATACCTCCAAGTCTGTGAACATGTGTATGAAATAAGTATAAATATAGCCAAGTAAAGTTCCTCTGGTTCATAAATGTGAGTGATATAGCCTCTGGTGGTAGACTTTGTGGCATCTTCTCAATTTGAGGTGGAAATAAATGTTAACCATAGCTTTAAGGTTATGTACCCTTTCCCATTGTATGAGAAGACCTTTAAACTACCTTGCTAACATAAATTTATCATGTAAAATTCGTATTACCCACTAACATGATTTTTCTCTGTTGCTGTATATTATTCCAAACCAACAGCACAATGAATGGAAAGAGTTGTCACTTTGAGGGGTAAAATGTATAACTAGTGCACTGTGTTGTACACCTGAAACTAATTAAAAAAAAAGAGTGCACCTAGTTAGGGCATAATAATGTGTATATTTTCAGTTAGGTGAGATAAAGAATTGTCAGAAATGGATTATAGAAAGAGAGCAAACTAAAATGCTATAAATGTTATCTAAATGAGAACAACAGGCAATCTCCTCTTCTTGTAAGACCAAACAATACAATGTGATATCCAAGTGCCTCAAAGCATTCATGGTAAATGGTTTCAGTCATAATAAGTACAATGTTTTGGGTGTAACACTTTCAGTTGGTCCAGTAGTGGCAACTGGCAAAATGCCCTGCCACGCAACGAACAGGGGGAAATTGCTTCTTGAAGCAGTGTTCTTGTTTCTTAGCTTCTGTTTCTGTTTTCTAAAAGTTATTAATCTAATTCTTCAAATGCTCTGTCTTACTGTAGTAATTCTGTTTTTCCATGAGCTGGAAATTATTTAAGAGAAGCGCATAAATTCTGCATAGGCATTAATTCTTCCTAGCTCATTGGAAGAATGTATAGATTCAAATAGCCTCTCAGGGTCATAATATCCCACTGCTTGTGATTGGTTTGTAATTGCAAAATCAACTACATGATATTAACAAAAAACAACAGTATTTGAATGTCAAAATTAGGTGTAGAAATGGAGAAGGAGGGCATCTTTTATCAACAAGATTAGGTAACTGGGAGGCTGATGGGGAAATATGCCAGCATCAGGACTGTTTTACAGCCCAGGGGGGCATTTTCTGTTGCAGGGGAACCCCACTAGGCACTCATCAAAATAACATCAATCTATGTTACCTTGAATGGAAAACATCCAAAACATATTACGAAAAAGTATTTTTATCCATCCTTCCTCTTGATAAACATTACTTGGTGGTTTGTTGGAAGCTGAGAATGTGAAAACAATGACTGAGTCAGCCTGGGCTGCTGGCTGTAGCCAGCCCAGGATGCAACCACTAAACACAGAATCTGCCTGCCCTCCCTGTTTTGCCCACACGGGTGAAGGTCTGCACAGTCGTTTAATACACCATGATATTTAACACTTTCTTTTTTCACATTGTGTTGGAAGTGATAGTTGCATACTGGCATACTGAATTTATGACATCTATAGTTGGGATGTGTTCAGCAATCTTGCAAAATTAAAAGATATTTTTTATTTTATTTTTATTTTTTTATTTTTTTTTCGCTGAGCCATCCTGCCACCTGCTGGCAGCTCAACGGCAACTCAGCTCCGGCTGGTATCGAACCGTCGTTGCTCAGATCTCAGCTCGCACTCTTGAGTGAGCTCTTAACCAACTGAGCCACTCGGCTGGCCCCTGCTCTTTATTTTTTGAGGGCAGTGTCATTGGCCCTCATATGTGGGACCGAACCGGGGCCGCTGGCTTCCCAAGCCAGCGCTTAACCACTGCGCCACTCGTCCGGCCCTAAAAGGTATTTTAAAATCAACTTTAAAAAAGGAGGAAATGTACAAGAGTGGGAAGCAGGAGTAAGTGGAAATCACTTCCCAATTAAAACTGAGCACTTTTCATTGGCATCATATGTTCCTTCAAATGACTATTCTGTAAGTCATTAAAATACTGGGTTGTCGGAAAAGTCATGACGTATTTTTCCTATGTTTTTTGTTGCAATAATGCTTCATGACTTTTCCGACAACTCAATAGTATGATGCCCTGAAGAAATGCCACCAGATGGCAGGCACCTTCCCTTTGTGACCACAAGGAGGAGGAACTGAGCTTAATAGTGAGACTTCTGTTCTTCCACCTCCTTCTCAATTAAGTTCCTGGCTGACCTCTATCTCTGGACTTCTGTTCGCAAGATTTATAGAGAAAGCAAGTAATTTTTTCCATATATATATATGAAAACCAAAATGTCCTACCTACCAGCTTTAAGATATTTAAAACAATCTAGTAAATTTTACATTTGTATTAGTCAAAACGTTCAGTTATTTGGTAGATAAACTTACAGATATGAACTTGAGGCTAATAGTTCATTATCTAGAATTATGAACTAAATGTAATTGAATTTATCAGTTTGGGATTTTGTGCTTACGTTTTAATAATTTCTCGGAATCAAGAAATCATTTGTAATTACTATCATTCTTTTGACATGATTTCATCTGGAGTCTCCATTTCAACCTGTTATCACATATGATAGTTGAAATAACATTCTTTATTTTTCTCATGTTGTGTTCTTTAGTATGATTGCTTAATCTGATTTGCCAGGAATTCCAAAAACTGTTCATGTGGATATTAATAATTTAGATTTTAGGAGCTCTAGGCTTCTGGATTATGTGCACAAAGTTTTTATTATATTTGAAATGTGGTCAGCACATGTTTCAATACAATTTGCACATTTAGGCTAAATGGCTGAGTACATTGTATGAATTGTAGTGGTTCTAGTTTGTGCATTACGGTAATATTGAGAGTCAGAATATATCTAACTAGAAGTAGCCTGGTCATGGTGAAACGGAGGGCAACTGAGTCCAGGGCTTGTGCTGCCTGCGCCGCTCAGCCAATAAGACCCACACAGGAGTTGGCCTGTAGGATAAGTGTTTATTGTCAGAGCACCGGTGATCTGAGAAGGCAGCAGGTTAACACCTTCAAAAACTGCTTTCACGTTCTCAACTGGCTTAGGGTACTTAAGGGAAAATCTGGGCATTTCTCCAGAGGCTACGTGAGGATTCCAAGCGTCTGCGTGGAGCCTCCCTCTGGCTACGTGATGCTCCCATGGTAGTGGCGTCAGCAACCCAGGAATGATGATGGGAGTAGGCTGGAAAGAATGCTAGACCATAGAGATTGTGATCAGTAAGCCTAAAGGTATTACTCATGTGTTTCCGTGTAATTTTATAAAAACAAGGAACTGGGACAGGGGACATTCCAAGCGCAATGATGTATTGTTCAGCTATAGGTAGGTCAAGAAAAGGTGAGGCCGCGTCACTGCTGTGAGGCCTCTGCGAGGGGTCCCAACGAGTCCCTGCTTCAGTGGCAGGGGTAGAGTCTATTTTTCCTTTATTTATCAGAGGGTTCACATGTAAGGAGAGTAAAAACAAGAGGTAAGAGTCACCCATGTCCTCTTGGAATCCCATCTCTTTACCATCATATTTAGCAAGCCTGGTATTTTAGAGTTCCTATTGTAACGTAAATCTGGACAGTGGTTTGAGAGCCGGAGGAATTCTCCATTACAGCTTTGCCTGCGGAATCCTTTTTGCTCTTGTAGCAGTTAATGAAAGAGAAAGATCTCATAGGAGTCTCTTCTTCAAGTCGATTGCAGAGCCAGAATGGTGTTCTTATTTATTTGTTTGTTTATTTTTAATTGGGGAATTGGTGGAGGGGAAACAGTGTTGGGGAATTGGGGAAGGTGAACACCCAAGTTGTTGTCCTTCAATCTTAGTTGTGGAGGGCGCAGCTAGCTCAGCTCCAAGTCCAGTCGCACTGCTCAGCTCAAGGTGCTGTGTTCAACTAGTTGTGGGTGGGCGTAGCCACCATCCCATGCTGGAGTTGAACCAGCAGCCTTGTTGTTAAGAGCACATGCTCTATCCACTGAGCCATCTGAGTAGCAGCTCAGCTCAAGGTGCTGAGTTCAGTCTTTAGTTGTGGGTGGGCTTAGTTCAATCTGGGACAGGCAACCTTGTTAGGAGCACATGCTCTCACCAGCTGAGCCATCCTGCCACCTGTTGGCAGCTCAGCGGCAGCTCAGCTTAGGCGCAGCTCACTGGCCCATGTGGGAATCGAACCAGCAACCCTGTTGCTCAGAGCTCACACTCTTGAGCAAGCTCTTAACCAACTGAGCCACTCGGCCAGCCCTGGGGTTCTTATTTTTGATCCTTAAGATGCTAGAACTAAATATGCCTGGAAAATTGACACAGTTATTTTCCAATATTCCTAAATCTTATGTCAATTCTGGCAGCTATGAAAGATAGTTGTTTGTATTATTCTTCTAGGAATTATGAGAAACTGTGTCTCGGGGTCCAGAATCTAGCTAGCATTTTTTATATGTACATGATCATGGGATGAAACATTTCCACAAACCAGCCTTTTGACTTTAAAATCATGCTAGAAATGATGGCAAATTCTAGGGCTTTGCCAGTGAACTTTGGAATACTAAAAATTGTGTTTTTGTTACTGAAAGAATTAGTGCTCAAGGTTAGATCAGAGGAAGTTGGAATGGAAACACATTCCTTAGATGACTGCCTTTCTGAGAATGGTTATCAAGCTGGTTGGGGGTGGAGTCAGTTAAGTGGGTCAAGGATCAGGTGACCCTCATGGGCAGATCCTGGTGCTAACTGTTAAGTGTTCTCAAAGTATAATTACATTCTACTTCCCAAGGAAGTGGGTTAGGAGTCCAATCTCCCAATCTCATTTATGCATTCCATGGCCGGGTTTCTGGTTTGTATCTCTGTTTCTCTAGGGCTTATTATAGAGTTCTCTGTAGAAGGTTCTCTATAAAAGTTCATAATGGTTGTAATGAGGATCTGTCAACCTGACTTGGTTGAGGACTTTATATTGTGCTTTATCTCTTTACATACACAAATATTTTTACCCCTGTGCTTTTTAAAGATTTTCTCTGAGGACTTGGTGAGCTAAAACACATTAAAACGAATACAAATCTTGGAGATCAAGTAGTTCATGGGTTTTCCATCCTTTCTTAAAGAGGCTGAACCTTTTTAAAAAATGAAATTTTATGAGGAAACCTGGTATGAGAAATCAGATGCAATGTTACACACTGATTGGCCTTGGGGGTTAGAAGGGACAGAGGCCAAAACCCAATATGCTCTTTCTTTCTCTTGCCCCCCCTCCCCCTTGATGGCCCCTGAGATATCTCCAAACAATCTTAGGACTCCATAGGATATTGTTAGAAAATTACTGAAAGTTCAGTCCTCAGCATGATCTCAGCCCCACATCTTGAGATACCATATATTTGTTAATACAGAACCCATCTCCAAAATTCTGTAACTAGAAGCATTACTAGGCACGATGGAAGTAAAATTATTTATTAAAATGAGTGGAATCTAGAAATGACTATACTATAATATTGTTCTTTAATGGATTGTAGCAGTCCAGCAAGGAGATGTTATTTAGATGTTATTTGGTCCAGCAAAGGAGATGTAGTAATAGTAGTGGCATTGGAAATCTGGGAAAATGTGCTGTGTAACTGAGCATGGCACTGTTCATCAGGAAATCAGCCTCAGCGTTTTCCTTAAAGTCACTTATTCTTTAAGCCTTCAAGTTACAATATAGTTCTTGTTTTTTATGGCAGTCTTCTGCATTTTTTTTTTCAAATTTCTCCCTTGTATTTTTACTTCCTCTTTAATTCTAGATATTAATGTGGGGCTTTAACACCAAGTAACAGCAATCCATTGCCTTTTAAATATATTTGTTTAAAGCAACTGATTTTTAAGTTTAAAAGCAGTGAATACTTAGTTTTGCAAAGTGGTATATGAAAAACAATGATCCCCAAATTGTATTATTTATAGAAAATTTATATTGTGGAAAGTTATTAAAGATGTTTTAAGATCTTTAAGACTTTCTTACTTGATTTGATTCTTAGCTGTATTAAGCTGATGATGTTTATGTATTGAAATTTAAATTGACAGTACAAAGAGAATATATGAATTGTGCATCTTTGTTTAAATAATAATAGGAAAAAATCTTCAGGGATTAGCATTACTCTAGCCCATCCTGAGTGATATATTTCAGAGAGAAAGTGTAAATCTGAGTGCAGTCATACTGTAACGAGTACTGCAAATGGAAATTTGAAAGACAGTACTCTACCTCCCATCTAAATGAATGTCCACTGTCATCAGCAGTGCTAGTTACTGTTTGAGTAGCTAGTTGTGGACAGTAGTTTGGCCGAGTGCAATACCTTCCTCAAGTGTCTTATTAGACAGATAATAGAATGACACAGCAACCGTTCAAGTTATTGAGCTTTGGTGAGCAATTTATTTTCTCCTTAATACACAGTCTCACACTATGGACTTCCAGGAAGTCTAGAAGAGAAAAATGACTTCTTTAAAACTACTTTAGTTACTTTGCCTTTTGAGAGAAGGCAGTTATCAGTAAAGCAGCAAAGATAGGAAGGCTGACCAAGTATTGAAGGCTGGAGAGCCTTCATATGCCAGCCAAAGCTATTGTAAGCTCAAAACAGGTTTAAGCAAACCAACTGTATCCTCTAAATTTACTTCCCAAACCCCTCAGACATACTGACAACTTCCCAGGAGCTGAACCAGCAAGCTTGACAAGATGGCTTAGTACTACTATACATGTTATACATCTGGAAGTTTTTAATAAAAGAAAAACTTTACCATTGAGAAATTACATCCGTAAGGAAACCAGAGCTTTTATGTTCTTGTGCATAGTTTCCTTTTGTGCAAAGTTATTTAATGCTCTAAATTTCAGCCACTTCTGAGGATATGTTCCTAATATGGGTTTGGTTCTACAATCAAGAGTTGTATGAGAAATGCTATGTGTCAAATGTGTGTTATTTTTAGAATATTAAAAAATAATAATTTATTTTTATTGCACAAGGTATTCTTGAATTGAGAGAAGTCTGAGGTATACTTTCTGTTCTCTACGTGTGAGCCCTGGGTTTATTTGAGCAGAAAACCCTTGCTTCGAGCATCACTCTTCAAGAAGAAATTCTAGGAAGAGAGGAATTTTATAATCAGTCACACTTATGCCCTGTGTATGTATATCATCCATAATTTTTCTCACATTTTCAGTCTTTTATAAGTCTTCACTTTTGTTTAATTGTAGTCATATGCCACTAGCATTTTTTTTCTTTTTTACATTTTTCAGTTTATTATAAAGGATATATAAAGGATACAGATGAGCATCCAGATGAAGAGGCACATAGGATAAGGTCTGGAAGGGTCCTGAGTGCAGGAGCTTCTGTCCCCATGGAGATGGGATGTACCACCCTCCCAGCACATGGATGTGTTCAGCTCAGAAGCTTTCCAAACCCTGTTGTTTAGGGTTCTATGGAAGTTCCATTACATAGACAAAAGTGACTAAAGCATTGGCCATTGACAATTAACTGAATCTCCAGACCTTCTTACCCTGGAGGTTGGGGGTGGGGCTGAAAGTTCCAACCCACTAATTACATGGTTTTCTTCTGGCCACCAGCCTCCATCCTGAAGCTTTCTAGTTTCCCCCTTCCCCATGAGCATACAAAAAACTGTTCTTATCATTCTGGAGAGTCCACAGCTTTTAGAAGCTCTTATGTCAGGAACCAGGGATGAAGACCAAATATATATATTATTATATCACAATATTACCAAATCCTTTGCCCATTTTTAATCAAGTGGTTTGTTTTGTTGAATTGTAAGAGTTCTTTATATATTCTTGCTATTAACGCCTTATCAGATAGTTGAATTGCAAATATTTCCTGACTTTTCACTTTAATTGTGTCCTTTGATGCACACTTTTTAATTTTGATGTAGTCCAATTTATCAATTTTTTTCCTTTATTGCCTGTGTTTTTGGTGTCATGTTTTAGAAACCGTTGTCAAATACAGTGCCATGAAGTTTTCTAAGTATTTTAGAGTGTTAGCTCTTACATTTAGGTCTTTGATTTATTTTGTGTTAATTTTTGTATATGGTGTAAAGTAAGAGTCCACCTTCATTCTTTTGCATGTAGATATCCAATTTTCTCCACACCATTTGTTGAAAAGACTGTCCTTTCCTGTTGAATGGTCTTGGCATCCTTGTCAAAAATCATTTGACCATATATGTGAGGGTTTATTTCTGGGCTATCTCATTTCATTGGTCCACATTTTTGTCTTTATGTTAGTACTACACTATTTTGATTTCGTAGCTTTGAAATCAGGAAGTGTGAGATCACCAGCTTTGTTCTTTAGTCACTCATCTTTTTACTCTGCCCATAGTTTTGTCTTTTCCAGAATGTCATATAGTTGGAATCATGCAATATGTAACTGCTAGCATTTTGAACATTCACATGGCATTCACAGTTATAGGCTATGATAAGATTAATAATGTTCATTGAACTTCTGAAAACCAAGTGTGAACCCAGCAAACACACAGATAGAAATGATGCTCTGTCAGGCACTCAGTGAACAACCATTGTCCCACTGCAGTCTGTCACCGGAGAACAGAGCGGACAGGATTATCTTTGGGATGTAGTCATGTATTCATTAAATTACAAAAATACAATAGATCTTCTATACTGCTAAAGGAGAACTCTCATTCTAGTCAGGCCCCTCTCCTTTCTTTTATCCTTCCCCCCCGCCCCCCCCCCCCCACCGCCTTTTCTCTAGTACAAGTAGAAACTCTTTTTTTAAAAAAATAATTAGGGATTTGGGGGAGGGAAACAGTGTTGGGGAATTGGGGAAGGGTCCCAGCCAAGTTGTTGTTCTTCAATCTTAGTTGTGGAGGGCGCCAGTCATCATTTGGCTGCCCGTCGTCACCTCATGGCCTCTAAGCTCAATCTTGGTTGCGGGTGGGCATAGCCACCATCCCATTCGGGAGTCGAACCAGCAGTCTTGTTGTTAAGAGTGCACGCTCTAATCCACTGTGGCAGCTCAGCTCAAGGTGCAGAGTTCAGTCTTAGTTGCGGATGGACATAATCCACCATCAAACAGGCAGTCTTGTTAGGAGCACGTGCTCTCATCAGCTGAGCCATCCTGCTACCTGTTGGCAGCTCAGCTTGGGCACAGCATCACTGGCCCATGTCGGAATCGAACCCTATTGCTCAGAGCTTGTGCTCTTAAGCTAACTCTTAACCAACTGAGCCACTTGGCCGGCCCAAATAGAAACTCTTTTACCTTCATTCTATTGATGACAATCTGTTTGGCTTACTGTTCACGTCTGATTTGATCAATCAGGGACTTTATTATCCTTAGGTCCCTCAAACTCTAGGCCTTTCCTGGGCAATAGCTATACTTATGATTAAACCCAGCAGCATAACTAAGAAAACATGACTGGTAAATATCAATACTTCTCCTAAATGTTAAAAGTAACTAATTGTTTTCTCAAAAATTACTGATAAAAGATCATTTTCAAGTAAAATTATGACTTTCATACAGGTATAAAATGAACATGTGTTAAAGATTTTACTATATCATTGAAGAAGTAACTGGCAAGATGTTGTAACCTGTTCAATTGAGAATTTAAAGACAGGCACACTTATAGGTGCAGAATATTAAAATCAGTAGGTAATAGAGGCAGAACTGAACTTTTCCACAGTGAGGGAGAGAGTCACTTTCGCTCAGTGAGACAGAATTTACATGTCTATAGATACCTACACCTTACCAAATTTTATGTACCATTTTTTTTTAATAGGCATACCTCCTTTTATTTATTTATTTATTTAGCTGAGTCATCCTGCCACCTGTTGGTAGCTCAGCAGCAGCTCAGCTCGGCCTGGGCATCGAATTGCTGTTGCTCAGAGCTCAGTTCACACTCTTGAGCAAGCTCTTAACCAACTGTGACTCTGCCGGCCCTAACCTTACCAAATTTTAGAATAGCTCACAAAGAAGCAGAATCAGATAAGTGGGAAGGGTGCATTCTAGACAATGCATAGTTTTCCATTGAAACACATTTTTTTTCTATATTCCTAAAGCATCTACACAGGGAAAAATTTTTAGGTAAGCAAAAAAAAGTGTTTTTACTGCTCAATATGGTAATGGTTATTAGTCTACCTTCTTCCATGTTCCATGGAGATAGCACTGATTGCTAGGCTGGTATTATTGGCATGATTTACATAAGTGGCCTTTAAAATTATAATATTGAAAATTTGTTTAAGGTAGAGACCACTTTGGAAGACTCAGCTTCCTGTGTTTCAATGTCAATGAATAGTTCCATTAATGTTAAAGACCGAGTTGCTGACCTTTCCCTTGTGATTTGGGATATTACACCCACGCTATTACACTATTTACACAGGCCACATGTTTCCTATCGGATTTTGTGCTATTTTGACAATTCTGGCTTTGACTTCAGATATCTTATCTACTAGCTTGGCAACGTGGACACTCTCATAATTCCCATATGTTCATTTATGCTTCAGACCACTCGTCTTTAGTCAATACTTCTAAGATTTATTTGCCTCTTCTTGGTCAGTTACCTTTTCTGGTGGCTGACCCTTGCCTTGCTTGATCTTTACCTTCACTGTTAACCTAGGCACAATGTTCTCTTTGCTAGTACTTTAAACAGCTCAGCCCTTCGCTGCCCAGGTATATGAATGCTCGTTTTTGCTCCTACCTGTTTCAGTTGCTGCCACCTTTTGTCTGAACCCACTTGGGTTTTGGTAGAAGAATGGCTCATGCTAGATATTGGTTAGATATTGGCCCTGCCTATACATCCTAGGAAGAAAAGATGTCAGAATGGGGGCGAGGGTGGGCGGAGATATGTTGAAACTGCACAGTGATTGGTGGTTTTTTTGTAGGGGAATATTTACCTTCATTCAGAAGCAGATTATGTTCTGGGAGCCTCATATGACTAGATGGAGGAGAGAATTCATTATGAATATTAAATATTTTGGAGATTAGTGTCTGAAAATTATATACTGTGGGTGGTAACTTACCTCTGCTTTACCTAACTCAACTCTCGCAAAGGTTAAAAAGTCATGTATGTGGTAGCCTTTAAAAATCTTTTTATTCAATTAACTAATAAAAATACTTATTGCAATCCACTATGGATGAGACCCTGTACCATATGCCTTACTGTCTAAAGAAATAAGCTGGCTGCTAAGTTCTTGTGAAGGAATGGTAGTGTCAGATACACAGACTGTAGACTGTAAGAGAAGTAAAAGCTATAAAAGTATAGCCTGTAGCCAACTGTATCCAATTTTAATGGATTTAAAACTGCAATGATAATTGGTATTTGAACTCATAATTCTGGTTTATTTAGTTTTCATAATTTCAAAAATAGTAACATGTTATTAGAGAAGTTGGTATTTGATTTTTTTTTTTAAAGAAAATTGAAAAGTACCCTAATGAGTATTACAATACTTTGCAGAAATGCTGGTAACACACCCATTAGATGGTTTTTCTGAAGAAAAATAATCTCTGTCAGTTGTTAGGTCAAGTGTAACATTTTTAACCCCTCCCCAGGCTACCCCTTCATGGCAGTTATTTTTAAGGAGCCATGTGGGCTTGCTTTAATATCAGTTCAGATTCTCTGGCCATATTTTTTTTTTTTAGTGAAGACCCTGGCTAGACTGTCTTGGGTAATAAAGAATAGAGATCCACTCAGGTGGTCTTTAACAGTGGTGCAGGGAATACTCAATTTTTGTCACTATGGGATGTTTTAGGCTGGATAATTCTTTGTTGTGGAGGCTGTCCTATACATTGTAGATTGTTTAGCAGCATCTCTGCCCACTAGATGCCAGTTGCACCTCTCAAGTTCTACAACCAAAATTGCCAGATGTCCATTAATGGTCAAAATCGCCCCAGTTGAGAATGTTTCTTTTAAGGATACCCAGGAATAAGGAAGGCAGGAATATCACCTCTGTGCAGGCTGCCTGAGGAGAGCAGGAAATGGAGGGCGGTCAGAGTACATCCTGTAGGAGGCATTCAATGCAGCACCCTCTGGGCTTAAGAAATTTATCTCTGCTTCTACTGCTTTTGTCAAGGCTACTCTCCTCTCCCCGTGCCCTTGAAGATGCTTCTGTTTGTTGCCTTGTCAAGATACTGCTCATGGTTGACCTCTTTCTTTGTGTTTGTTTATAGCATTGTTGTTATAATTATTGAAATAATACATTCATGTGCCTGAAATGCAAACATTTGAATTAGAAATGGTACATAATATCCTGTCTCTCTCCATGGAGGAATCTAGTGTTATTAATATATTATGTATCTTCCCAACACCATTTCTTTTTAAAATTTATTTTTATTGGGGAATTGGGGAACAGTGTTGGGCAATTGGGGAAGGGGACCAGCCAAGTTATTGTCCTACAGTCTTAGTTGTGAAGGGCACAGTTAGTTCAGCTCCAAGTCTAGTCACCATCTGGCCGCCAGGTGGCAGCTCACAACTGCTCAGCTCAAGGTGCTTGTTCAGTCTTAGTTGTGGGTGGGCGCAGCTCACCATCCTATGTGGGAGTTTAACCAGCAGCCTTGCTGTTAGGAGCACATGCTCTTACCAGCTGAGCCATCCTGCCACCTGTTGGCAGCTCAGCTTTGGCGCAGCTCATTGGCCCATGTGGGAATCTGACCCACGACTCTGTTGCTCAGAGCTCACGCTGTTAACCAACTGAGCCACTCAGCTGGCCCTACCTCATTCTTTTTAAAGGCTGTAGAGTATTGTATTGTATAAATGTACCATAGTGTATTCAATAAGAAGGCAGGTCACTTTTGAAAGTTCAGATATGTTTTCTATTTCTGGTTTTTCTGTTTCCTGAAGAGGATTCCTACTTCTATTCCATACAGCCTCAAGCTGTACTCGTATGTATGGAAGATTAATAAATACATGTTGACAAAATATATTACGGATGTGGTGTGCTGATGACAAATATTTTACAACCGCTCTCGAAAGAAGCCCTGATTTGTAGCATTTGCAGATTTTCAGGGTATAACTCTTCCGTGAGGGTTGATTTCAAATTAACAAAGTGACATTAGGAAATGTTTATTAGCTTTGTTTTTAATATAGTGATTTTCATTGTAAGTTTATATAATTTGAACTTTAAAATTGTGGTCAGCAATGGTCTTGAAAATTGAACAAAATCTTGAAAATTGAACAGTCAGCCTTTCTGGGTCAGCTTCCAACACCCACTGACACTGATATCCCTGTTTCCTAAGAGAGTGTACTGCTTTGTTCTTGGTAATGTCTCCAAGCCATGATGCTGCCTCTGCTAGTATTTTAGAATCTCAATGTTGGGAGGATCTTGAAAGCTTATCTAGACTTATGTTTCATCTAATATTTGAATTCTCTCAGTGACATTCTGGCTAAATGGTCATGCAACTTATGATTATCTCTTGAATAGACCATTCTGTCTTTGGACTGGTTTGTTAAAAAGCGTCCTCTTTTGTGAGGTTTAAATTCATCTCCTATGAACATTCACCATTTGGTTCTTCACACCATCCCCCCCACCTCATAAAAAAAATTAATTGAATACCTGTGTACTGTGACAACTCTTCAAATGTTTGAAATCACCTGTTATATTTCCTATTGATGTTTTTAGTTTTGGAATAAATGCCTTTAGCTTGTTCCAGTGTTCTATTGTACTTTGTCTACTTCTTTCTCAAAGTGTTGTACATTGATTAGAATATAGCTCCCGATGGGGCCTGACAGGTGAGAGAGAGAGAGAGAGAAAGAAAGAAAGAGAACGAACTTCCCTAGTTCAGATACTATACTACTAACTAGTGCAACCTAAAGTTACGGTGATTTTTCTTGTTGGTCCCGTAATTCTATTGACTTACACTGAGTTTAGTGTTGATGAAAACTCCTAAGTATTTTTGTACATGTTACTATTAAGTTCTGTCTTCCTTATTCTTGATTGTACAGTATTGTGTGTTTTTTTCTTGGAAGGGGAAGATTAATCAAGAATTTATATTTATTTTCACTAAAATTTCACCTATTTTTTATTTTTTATTTTTTTTATTTATTTTATTATTTTTTTTTAATTTTTTTTTTTTTAGCTGAGCCATCCTGCCACCTGTTGGCAGCTCAACGGCAACTCAGCTTGGGCTGGCATCGAACCGCCGTTGCTCAGAGCTCAGCTCGCACTCTTGAGCGAGCTCTTAACCAACTGAGCCACTCAGCCGGTCCTTCACCTATTTTTATAGACCCCTAATTCTAGCCTTTTCCAGGAGTTGTTGGGATCATGATTCTTTCAATAAATTTCCAACTCCTCTTGTATTCATATGATTTAGAAATTTGATGAAGTGACCTACAGTGTTTTCTTTTGATTCTTTGATGAAATGTCTGAGCATGAGAACGCAGGAGAGAGCATGGTGGCTTTCCAGTAGCCTTTTTGTTTTAGTTGCCATTATTCTGTTTATGAGCACTTTTGGAATAGTCTTGCTACCAGTGGTCCATCCACTCAGCTGTCTTTCATGTATTACAATGCATCCAATTGTGTTCCTCTTAACACCATTTCTTTTTCATGTTCACAGAAGTTAAGAGGAAGAAACTTTTCAAGACAAACTAGAGATTAAACAGATGGGTTAAACAGATTTATATACTGTAGGATTTATGCATTGTGAATCTCCAAAATGGGGAATATCATGTATCATGTTTTCTAAACTTTTTTGTTCATGGAACACTTTTTTCCTTTTAGATGCAATAATGTGGCTAAGAGAAAATTGTTCTATGGGTTGATAAATGGTTTTCATCAGGACAAAATATAGAGAAGTAGTTTGGAGGTTTTCTGAATGTCAGGTAATATTGTCCAAGCTCAGTGAGGAGCATGGTTCCCAACTTGCAGAAGTAAAGCTTGATGAGTATGTAGAAAAGAGGAGATGGAGGAGAAGGAAGAGAACAAAATATAGGGAAAGTGGGGATTCTCCCAGCAGCGAGGGCTTAAGTCTAAAGCCAGAAGGCAAACTTAAGAATCAGGCAAATATACAATGTTTGTCAGACTGGGTTATCCTGTTCTCATATGGGAGTGTAAGACCCATTTAAAAGCATTCAAATAATTTTTAAAACACTTTGCCAAATAAAGCAAATTTTTGGGTGTTATATAGTCTGTCCTAAAGGCTGAACTTCACGATAGCAGCTACCTACCTCAACTACACACATAGGTACTCATTTTATTTTTGGAGAAAAATTGAATAACTTACATTTTATATAAACTCCTTTTTTATTTTTATTTTATTATTTATTTATTTTTTAAAGACTCCACTGGGGAACTGGGGGAGAGGAACAGCGTTGGGGAATCGGGGAAGGATAACAGACACGTTGCTGTCCCTCTGTTCCTCAGTCCAGCTGCGGAGGACGCCCCTTCACTGGCCCATGCCGGCACTGTCACTGCGCTCCTCCCGGATGAGGCAGATCGGTTGCTCTGCCTGGATGGTCGCTCACCGCGGCTATTGGCAGCTCACGCTGGCTGCCGGCCACTCACTGTAGCCTATGGTAGCCCACTGCAGCAGGCGCTGCAGCCTACACCGTCACCGGGGATTGCACACCCCACCTCCAGGTGGAACCGTTGCTAGCTGTAGAGGGCAGTGTCACTGGCCCTCATATGTGGGATCTGAACCGGGGCCGCTGGCATCACAAAACAAGCTCTCAAACAACGCGCCACTCGACCGGCCCATAAACTCCTTTTTTAAAAAGACAATAATCCTCCCTAGTTAATGCTGTTTAGTTTTGTTTGTGACACATTTCAGAGTATCAGACTGCTCTTAAGCTATTACAAATATTATAATATGTTCCTTTCCTTAAAAGTGTGATTGTCAGGACTTGGCAGAGTGGCGCGGTGGTTAAGCGCTGGCCTGGGAAAACAGCAGCCCTGGTTCGGTCCTACATATGAGGGCCAGTGACACTGCTCTCAAAAAAAAACAAACAACAACAACAAAAAACAACTGTGTCAACTTTTGTTTCTTCAATGCTCCACCACGAATTGAGCAACAATAATAGAATTTATGTAGTAACTAGACATAAGTTACAGTAAGCATTGAAGATACGTCAAAACCTCTTATGTAAGTCTGAATTAAGTAACCTAATAATATATAGCTCAAATGAATGTTCTCAAGGCTTCAAAGGTATATTGGGAACACAGCGAAGTTAAATTTTTTTTTCTTATAAAAGTAGAAAAATAGTTTCTTATAATTGTAGTAGTATATACTCATTATAAAACCATGCTAAATTTCTATATGATATTCATGTGGATTGTCCATAATTTAACAGCTTCTCTTTTTATATCTCTAGGTTATTTTCAGTGCTTTTATAAATAACTTTGCAATGAATAATCTGACACGTCTTTGCATGCATCAGTGATAATCACCTATAATGATTCAAAATTTAATGAATATTTGTACAGCTCATAATGCATACAGTTAAATTGCACATTAAAAAGTGAAGAAAAGTGCTCATTTCCTGACACTCTCTGGCAGTGGAGGGAACTCTTGAAGGGGTGATAAAATGATAGTATAAGAAACTAACAGGGCTAGCCGAGTGGCGCATTGGTTAAGAGCTGGCTTGGGATGCCAGCAGCCTCGGTTCAGATCCCACATATGAGGACCAGTAACAATGCCCTCTACAGCTAAGATGGTGAACAACAGCTGCACCTGGAGCTGGGCTGCTGTGAGTCCCTGGGATGGCATAGCTGCAGCCCCTGCTGCAGTGGGCTGCCATAGGCTACGGTGAGTGGCTGGCAGCCGGTGTGAGCTGCCAAGAGCCACTGTGAGTGGCTGTCCAGAGGCCGGCGGCCAATCTGCCTCACCCGAGAAGAGCGCAATGATGATACCAACATGGGCCAGTGAAGCAATGTCCTCCACAACTAGACTGAAGAACAGAAGGACAGCAACTTGTCTTTTACCCTTCTCTGGTCTCCCAATGCTGTTCCCTTCCCCCAACTCCCCAATAAAATCTTAAAAAAAAAAAAATTAACAAATTATATTTAAGAATATTTTGAACTGTTCTTGATCCTATAAATAGCAAATTTTAGAATTCTGAAATCGTCTCAGAATTCTTTCCAAAGTCTGTTGATTTTTCACCCATTAGCATATATCAATAATTTTTGGTGGGTATAGTCATATATGTGTGTGTGTGTGTGTGTGTAGATATCTATGTAATAATATATTCTCTCATTTAATGTAACAACTTTGGTTTTTTTCTACTCCTGGCTTCTGGTTCAGTTTTTGTGCTATAGAGGGAAAAAATACTGTACTTTTTTTCTAAGTACAAAAGAGTATTCTAATTATAATAATCATTCTTGAACACTTTTGCTGTTCTTGAAGTTTTGTCCTGAAGGCTTTGCAGAAACTGTTTTTTGTTGCCCTTATTCATTGGGGATCTGGATTTAAAACCAAGCCAAAAATCCATCAACATTCTACTGTATTTTTTGGAATAGCTGAAGAATTGCTTAGTGTGAACCTTAGTGTTCATATAAAAACACGATTTCATTGAGAGATGAACTAGTTTTAAAAACGTATGTGAAGCAAAAATATAATTTAACTGCATGTGACTTATCGGTTTCCCCATTAGGTTGGTTTTCTGCTCTCTGCAGGATGGCATTTGGCATACCCCACAAGATCGGCTAGCAGAATTTATTATTATATTAATGATAGTGCATTTGACTGTAACTTAGAACAGCCACAGTGCTAGGGGTTTTCAAGTAACTGAAGTGTTCTTGAGGAAGAAAGTTCTAGTATTTATTTGGCTGTAAAGTAAAGCTATCGCCTTTGAAAGAACACCCTCTATTTCACTGTTTGCTTTAGTGTTGTCCTTATTAATGAGATAGATATAAACTTTAAACAAGTTTTCTTGGATATAGCCAGATTAATAACCACTTAAGAATTTGGAAGTGGCTTTTCTTGTTTTTGAATTCTGTTGTGCTTCCTGCATTTGAAACATGGTTTTGAGTAAACTATTAGTAGTTAACAACTATTAAGTTGTCCCTTTAGGTAACAAAGAATGGACTATCTGGAAGGGACTATCTGGTCACCTAAACTTTCTAAAATCAGTTTGAGCCATGGAGTGCTAGTCTTTATGAAGTTAGATGTTCTACTGTTTCATTAATAAGGATTCTAAAATGTCAAAATACAATTACAAAGGAATTGTAATGGATAGTATGATATGGGGGGCAGTGGGAGGGGAGAATTGGGGGAGGGGAGTTGTCACTTTGAGGGGTAAAAAGTATAACTATTGCACTTTGCTGTACACCTGAAGCTAATTAAAAATATATATAAATAAAAATTAAAAAAAGTCAAAATAACCGCTACCTCCCACTTTCTATAATATCTTACTTATTTGGAATCTAAGTTTTCTTTACCTTTTTTTGGAAAGGGGAGGCATTTAAAATATATACCTAGCTGATTTTGAGGATTTGTTCAAGATAGAAATTTTCAGAGTATGACAAAGTCAATTCATAGCAGCCTCTTATACTCTATAGTTGCTTGATCTCATTCCTAATAATGAAAGAAAAATCAAGCAGTGTCCTGTAAAGTTTTAGTGATTTTTCAACTTTATTGAGGTATGATTGATTAAAAAAAAAAAGTATATATTTAAGTTGCACAAAGTGATTTGTTAAAGTGAACAACATTGTGATTTAATATATATATTGTGAAATAATTATCACATTCAAATTAACAATTTTAGTTTTAATTGTAATTTTATTATTTGAAAACTAGTGAATGGTGACTAGTATGTAATAATTTGTAGTTTACTATATTTGTTTAGAAGAGCCCTTGTACACCATTTTTGATAAAAGTGGAGCTTATTGTCTTACAGATATTTAAAATGTTTTATTGTACTGTCTCAATTTTTTTCCTACTTAGTATCCAAGTTTAACATTTTCCTATATGTGTTTTCTTTACCTATGTATTTACATCTGTATATCTTTATAGTTATATGTGTTTGGTTGAACTCTTTGAATGTAAGATGTAGATATTATGATACTTCACCGCTAAATATTTCAGCATAAATTGTCAAAGAATAAATATACTGTTATCATACCTAAGAAAATTAATAATTTTCTTATGTAATCTATTATATATTATATTTGAATTTCTCCAATTTTCTTGAGAAATGCCTCTTTTTAGAGGTCAAACTTTCTTGATTTTTTTTTTTTTTAAAGTTTTATTGGGGAATTGGGGGAGGGGAACAGCGTTTGGGGAATTGGGGAAGGGGAACGGACAGGTTGCTGTCTTCTTGTTCTTTAGTCTAGTTGCGGAGGATGTTGCTTCACTGGCCCATGTTGGTATCGTCATTGCGCTCTTCCCGGGTGAGGCAGATCGGTCGCCTGCCTCTGGATGGTCGCTCACCGAGGCTATTGGCAGCTCACGCTGGTTGCCAGCGGCTCATGCTGGCTGCCGGCCACTCACTGTAGCCTATGGCAGCCCACTGCAGCAGGGGCTCGCACAGCCCAGCTCCAGGTGGAGCTGTTGTTAACTGTAGAGAGCAGTGTCACTGGCCCTCATATGTGGGATCTGAACCGGGGCCGCCGACATCCCAAAACCAGCTCTTAACCAATGCGCCACTCGGCCTGCCCAAACTTTCTTGATTTTTAAAAAAACATTAATTCTTTTTTTAAAAACTAAAAATATTGGGGTATCGGAAAATGACATATTTTTTCTATGTTTTTTTGTTGCAAAAATGCATCATGACTTTTCTGACAACCCAATAATATATTTCCATTAAATAAAAATCTTCAGATATGGAGAAAAACATAAAGAAAAAACAGAAAACTAATACTCCAGAAATAGGATCTTATATTATATATTAGGCTCATATTTTGTGTACAGATTTGTATGCCACCATTTCCTAGTAATATCATCAGAATATCATTTATTTTAAACTAGGGCTGGCTGAGTGGCGCGGTGGTTGGGCGCTGGCTTGGGAGGCCAGCGGCCCTGGTTCGGGTCCCGCATATGAGGGCCAGTGACACTGCCCTCAAAAAAAAAAAAAGTGTTTAAACTACATTATTCTATGTTTTAAAAGTGTATTATTAACAAATAGTTAATATTATGAAAGTACTATAATTCTTTTAAATGTTTTCTTGTTGTATGTTTAGATACAATTTCTAATGTTTTATTCCTGTTGTAGATAATAAACATTGTTTCACATTGAGAATGTCTTTTCTAGCTAGCATTTTTTCCTCTAACCAAATCAATTCAAGATTTATGCACTGCATTTTGTTGCTATGTTACTCAGTTCTTTTGAGGGTTGAAGATTTTTCTCTCCTATTTTTTTTTTAATGACTAACTTTATGAAGATATCAAGCCAGTTTTCTTATAGAATATCTCATGTTCCAAATTTATCCATTTGTGCATGTTGCTATTTCACTTGTTCCTCTATTTCTTGTGTTTCCTGTATACCTTTTTCCCCTAGGTCCCCCCCAAAATAAGACTTCTTATTTGTCACCATTAGAAGTTTGATTTTTGCACTGGGGGTTCACATCCATCAACTTGTTGAACATTAGCACCTGTCTTATCCCCAGTAGTTTTTTAGAATTTCTATCTTTACCATGAAGCTCCATGAGTTTTCCCAATTCAAACTTAGGCTTTTTCAGCAGTTTTACTTTTCTAACAATGACATTGTGGAGCCGATAAATAGATTGGCATGCCTTTTCTATGTTTTTTTCCAGTGTTGTCAGGAATCAATTTATTGACCACTTCTTTCAGGTCTTTTGTCTGCACCTCTTGCATCATGATTTCTTTCTTCTGCTGATTTTGGCAGACCTGTTAGTGCCAGTCATCACAAGTCTTCTGAATATGATTGTTGCATTTTTTTAGTACAATCAAGACAGAACAGACAAAATATATAACTATCAGTAGACAATCTTGACACTAACATGAGCTTCAGTCATGGTCTGCCATTCTTTGACCACAGGGCACATTTTGTCTTGGGTAAGATCCATGGCATGGAAGTTAGACAGTTTTTTCCCTGACCATCCTCAGTAATTAGTTTGGCTTTTCTACATGCAATTTCATTCTGCAATGCTCAGCAAGGCTCACTTCAAAAATACAACCCTTGTGGCCATAACTTTGCAACTTTGGTTCCTTCAGTTCTTGTGACTAATATTTTCCCAATATTTCTCATATTGAACATAGCTGGTGCTTTCACATCATTCCAATCTTCCTTAGACAATGGGTCAGTACTTTCTTCCTGGCTTCCTTTCTGTTGCCTTTTCAGAAGTGCTCGTTTTTGCTGACCACCGTGATGCTGCTCAGAGGGCCAAACAGTGTTTCTTGTAAAATCAATAAGATTAAGGTTATACATTTTTAGCAAGAATATTTTATAGGTGATATTGTCTCATCTTTTGTTGCTTTAACAGCTGAATAGAATCCCATTGAGTGTTTAAAAATGTATTTAAAAATTACTCTCAATGGGTGGACATTTGGTTGTTTCTTAAAACCTCTTTTAAATGTATAGTAAGTCACTTTGGTGAAGAGAAGGGAATATGCAAAATTTGCTCATGTTTTCATCTTCCTTGTTCAGTTCTGTTTAATCCTGTTGAAGTGCTTAATACTTTTATGTTTTCTTTGGTCTATAGAAGACCCAGAGAATTGGCATTCACTTGGTGAAAGACATCATTTTAAGACCAAGGCAAATACCGTAAAACCGTGGATTGTGAGTAACTTGGTTTGCAAGTGTTCCGCAAGACGAGCAAACATTTCTATTAGGTTGGTGCAAAAAACAGCTATTACTTTTGCACCAACCTAATAATACATTTTAACTTGGTAAATGAGTGATGTCTTGCAATATGACTAGTTTGTTTCCAGAATGAATTATGCTTGCACACCGAGACATTACTGTACTTGAATCTCAGTTGTAAAAGGCTCATCACCATATAGTGAAGTGTTTTTGCATTGGCTCTAATCTGAAGGCTTTTGTGAGAACATACTTGCTGTGAAACTGGGGGTGCAGATTAGCTTGGGGAAGAGCTCCAGGAACCCTAGCTTTCTCATAAGCTGATGTAGACCCTTTGCTAGATCCTAGACCGTCCCACCTTTCAATGGCCGTAGAGATTGGAATTTCTTCATTAGAGCAGACTATTCATATTTGTGTTCTTACTTTTAGGATTTCCAGAACTAACTGGTGTAGTCTTCTGAAAACACGTTTTGTAAAATAACTTTTATATTACGTTATTTGCTTTTATACACAGTTTACTTTTCAAGAACTCATAGTTTGCTTCTAATTATGGCAGAGGTATATTTAAAAAATATATAATATTACCTTCTTAATGACTAAACACTGAGTCAGTTGAATTCCTTGGTCCTTAACTATGGAAATCTTATAGCTATAATTAAGGCAGAATTTGAAATTGAATGTTAAACCAGTTGTAAAAAATTGGAGGATCAGTTTACTTTTAAAAAAAAAATCATTTGTTGAGAGAATTCGTCAAGGAAAATGAACATTGCCAAGTCACCAAATTCTTCATGAACAAAACTGAAGCTGGAAGGTGTTGCACTGGGACACTGTTCTCATTTTAAATACATCATTAACAGAAACAATTTCTCACAATTAGCCAGACCTAAGTACTCAGTGTAATATATTGTAAATTTTCATAAGAAATGCATTTCTCATACATTTGGGGCTATATTTAGTTCTTCAGAATACTGCGGGAGCTGGTAAATGGCCATTCAGCTCCACAAATAACTTTCATATGAAAAACAGATAAAATATTTCCCAAGGAATTACAGAACAAAATTCAATAAAAATGAATAGTTTAAGGTATCCAGCCTTTTTCTTTGATGAAATTGCCAAATATTTCTCATTTTAATATACAATTTCAACATGAGAAAAATGAATGCTAGACAAAGGGTATAATCATTGTACATTTATAAAACTACATAGTTGCATGCTGCCTGAGTAGTAAATTATATAAGATTTGAAATCATATAGATCAAGTTCTATTATTGTACTGCAGAGAGGTGGCCTGAATTGATGTGCTAATTCAACTCAAGTTCATTGAAATAATAGCACATATTGCCATTCTAGAAAGGCAAGTCATGGTGTAAAATAATAATAATAATAAGTATTAATTGGGCCAGAAAATCCTTACTATCGCACTGTAGAGAAGAACCAGATACATGGAAATGATGTACAATCTAAGTTATCTGAAAGATTCCCAGCATATTTACTATTTAGTGAAATTTCTCTGTGACCTATATGTTATATTTTCAACAAACACTCTAATTTATTGTTTAAAGTATATGGAAACACAGGGTTTTTGGGGGATATTGTTCTGTTGTATACATGCAAGAAAAATCCCAATTAGTTGGTAGAGACTTTGAAAGAAGAAATTTTAAAAAATTCTATTTCAAAACTGAAGAAATCAGCAGGTTTGTCCTCTTTCCCGTTGTCCCACTTCTGCCTCTTGTCTTTCAATCAGGTTAATTAGTTGAAGCAACTGCTTATAATCTTGTGCTTTTGTGAAAAGCTCTAAATGAGTATGAATGTATGTATGATGATGGACAGGGGTTTCCTGTCTGTTTGATTAAATACATTAGTCATTGAGAAAACAGAGTTCCTAATCCCATTGAAGTTTTTGATCACCTTTCAGGAGCGTGGATGGAGGGATGCCAAAGAGAAAGCTGAGTGGGAACATATGATGGTGCATTAATAACACTATGCTGCCTGGAACAAAGTTAGGTAGTAGTCCTGCTGTGTGACGCACAGTTCTAACCATGCATTCAGTGTTTTATTTTGTTTTAAAGGAAATATTGACAAACTGAAAAGTTCTAGAGGACAGCAAGAAGGATGAAGGACATCTAAAATTTATCTTGTAAATTTTAGGAATGACAGCAGAAGAAAATGAGAACATTTAGCTTGAAAAAAAACAAGAGCTAGAGATTGTGGTGGTGACGTTAAGGAAAGCAGGGTTGTTGTCCTCAGATACATGGTGGACCATTCCTACCATCACTACAGGGCAACACTTGGAGCCAGGTGTGGAAGTTAACAGGAAAAAGTTTCTGTCATCTGCCAAGCTCCCGCCATAAGATTGCTTAAAAATGTCTTCCTTTTGATGTGATAGCTCTCCATCATTGGGAGAGTTCATGAATTACAATACAAATAATTCAGTGCCTACTATATGTCAGCACTGTGTTAGGTATACAAAGTAATATGACATAATTTTTATCCTTGAGAGCTTATCGTCTAGTAAGAGGAGACTCACATTTGATAATAATTAAATGTTATTAGTTCTATGAGAGCAGTATATATGGAAGAGAACAGTGAGCTAGGGAAGACTTGATAGAAGGAATTGTCTTTAACACTGAACAGTGCATATGTAGGTGTTTTCCCAGAGGAGGGAGGTTGAGAGGAAGGAAAACTCTTGCATGACTTCCTGTCAAAGGCTATGGGGGAGGCTTTTGCCATTTTGGCATCAGGATGGCAGGTATGTAACCCCACGGGCATATAATAATTCCACAACTCCACCAAGTGATTGCCTTCTAAACAAATTTTAGAGAGAAACCAAACATTGTGCTCTTATTCTTAATTTTGCCTGCGGTTAAATAGAAATTGTCATTTCTATTAAGGTTTTTTTTTTTTTGTATAAAGAGTGAAGGAGACAGAACCCTTAAAACTCGTTGGGAAAATGCCTGTTGGCATTAAAGGCAGATTCCAAGTGAAGACAGATTCCCTCCCCAACCCTCTATTCTTCTCCCTCAGGCGTCGCTGCATATTCTGTAGTTGACTACATCCACTGTGTGGCAAGATGCTACAAAGAGGGCCACTCATATCCTTTCTTGCTTTGTGCCCAGACACACTAATCTTTTTGTTAAACCATGGTTGGTCACCTCAGACTAACCCCTGTGAAATCTCTGGGGAAAGTGGCTTGAGATGAACTTTTTGTGACAGACAGCTATCAGTTCAAAGCTTATCCAGTGTCAGGGTTGAAGGGAACTATAATGGTCCATGAGAAGAGGCTCACAGGGGGTCCTTTTCTCAGGGCAAAGGAACAAATGGTTTTCTCCACTTGAGATCATATGCAATACACAATAGATACAAGACTTGCTTCCCCTCCATGCTATATGCACGCCTTCTTCATATGGGAAGATACACTTTTTATAAACCCAGCGGGGGCATTTTTACTCATTGCTACTGTTCTTTTCAGTTGTTTTGTTGGTAGGCGAATACTGCCCTTTTGTAGTGTGACAAAAAGGGGACTTAGTAAAACATTGCCTCCATAAAGAGGGCCATTGTGTATACATATACCTTCTGTGTAAAAACTAATTTTGTATTTTAAACAATCAGAGGGAAAGTTCAACAACTAATAACTCTGGGTCTCAATTATTTGTGGTAAAATATAATCAATGGTTTTTACTGTGTTAACACATACTGAAAAGTTTCAGAGAGAAAGTAAATCATTTGGGTATTATATAAGAAGATACACAGTATAGTGTTTCTAGATAATTTGTAAGTATTATAACTACATGTTTTGCACCAAGTACTTAAGTATCCATTATACCAGTTTTACTTGCTAAATTTAGTAATTATTATACAGTTATAAATAGAATGTGATTTTTCCATTAATATTTTCAAATCTTAAGTACTTAAGATTTTAAAGTTTAAATAAAAAATTAACTTTAAAATCTTTTATTTCACTGAATTCTTAAACTATTTGTTTTAACAGAAATTAATTGATGAGATAATATTTAGCATTTTAAGTGATTGCTTCTTTCCCCTATGGTATTTTGCCATATTTTCTACATAGTCAATGATATTAATATGAAATATTAGGTGAACATACTCATTATATTGAAGACAATAACATGCTTTTCCATTGTTGTCAACCAATCTGTGAAAATGATTTCTTCCTCTGTAAACCAGTCTAAAGCTAAAAGGAGTAGCTGTTAATTTATTAGAATCTTATTAAACCATTAGAATCTTATTAAGTTTCTTTTTATCTCTTGTTGCTATATAAAAATTAGAAATTTGAGATGAAAGTAAGCTGTACACAAGTTAGAATATTTTTAATAATGAATCAGAGAAGTAGATTTTTAATTGAGTTTTGATTATCAAGATATTTTTTTAATCAAAAAAATAAATAGAACATTTGATTGACCAGAATATCAAATGTTTTTTGAAAAATTTGGGATTGTGTAATGTATATACAAAGAAACATAACATACAATAGTGCATGATTGTTAAAGTGAGTGGTACTGACTGTAAGTGAGGAGAGAGGATTCAGGCCTGTGTGTCAGGTAGTCTGCTATTTGCCACATGAAAAAGAAATGCTCTTTACAAATCCTTTAATTTGTTTTTATAGTTTTGTTTTACAATTTATAATTGATCTCACATTAATTATGTCATTTGACCTCTGTAACAACCTGGATAGCAGATGTGACAGGCATCACTATCACAATTTGCATATAAGAAAACTGAGACTCAGAGGCAGTGCCACTTGCCCAAGGTGGAGGTGTTAGCCTTTAGTTTTCTAATTATTAGCATGGGTTTACTGCTGATACACAGAATGATTATTTCCTTAAAATAGGATTGCTGTTGCTGCTGCACTGAGAAAGAGGGTGTTTAGAACTTTTGATAATATGGGAAACCACGGGTCAAATGTAATTGGATTTAATCAACTAATATCTATTCAGAAGTAATAATCATATTAAAACATATTATTTTGAAAACTTGGCATTTTAGTATCTTTCAGCAAGCAAGAAATGTACAAGTGACATTCATTTTCTATATGTTATTGATTATTCAACCACACAACTTGCTGATGCAGCTCTGTCCCAATTTGGTCTTGCCACAAAACTATGTAAGGCTCTGTGTGGCCCTTAGTGAATTTGAGCTAAATGAAAAATTTTAATTATTAGCATCTAGTTTAATCATTTTTAGTTTAAAAATCTCATTACCTTTTATTGGAAGACTTTTGCTTAGTAGAGCAGACAATTTCCATAATCATAGAAGTTGAGAACCTGGTGAGCATGAGGTGTTTTTGTGGGCTGATGGGTATTGGGGTGCTAGAGAGGAGATGGTGAGCCTACATGTGGCCTCTGATCTCTCTTCCCCCTCTTTTTCATAGTTCAGATGTCCTCCCTTTCCTTTCTTGTTTCCCTCTCCCAACTGGGCATATAATGAGATGTTTCTAAAATGCGAATCTTTTAAAAAATATCGTATCACATGTTCATTTATTCAACAAATAGCTATTGAGCACCTGCTGTGCCAGGTATTGGTAGGTATAGGTAGTAAGGATACAACAGTGAGTTGGATAAACATTTGATATAAGTTGAGTGGTTTTAAAAGCCACTGGGGGTGATGGTTAACATTCTGTAACTTGATAGAGATTTGGGTTGCACAGATACATGCATTTGTTAAAACTAGAATTTAATATTTATTTATAGTTTTTTTCTGTTTGATGTAAATGTACATATAATGATACATAGAAGTCTTAAATATGTTTGCTGAGTTTTGACAAATGCACCATCATTACGATGCAGCCTCCCTCCATTGTCAGCAGATAACCTTGCCTCCTACTTCACTGAGAAAATAGAAGCCATTAGACAGTCTCCTTCCCTCAATTTATAAATGTATCTGCAGTCATATCATTCTTTCTTCCCTTCTGTTACTGTGGACAATATGTCCCTCCTCCTATCTGAGGCCAATTTCTTCCCATTTTTTTTTTAAATTTTATTTTTCTTTTTTCAAAGATTTTTTTTTAAATTGGAGAATTGGGGGAGGGAAACAGACAAGTTGCTGTCTTTATTTTTTTGTTCTTCAGTCTAGTTGCGGAGGACGTTGCTTCACTGGCCCATATTGGTATTGTCATTGCACTCTTCCCGGATGAGGCAGATGGGTCGCTGGCCTCTGGATGGTCACTCACAGCGGCTATTGGCAGCTCACGCTGGCTGCCGGCCACTCACTGTAGCCCATGGCAGCCCACTGCAGCAGGGGCTGCAGCCTACACTGTCACCGGGGCTCGCACAGCCCAGCTCCAGGTGGAGCTGTTGTTGGCTGTAGAGGGCAGTGTCATTGGCCCTCATATGTGGGATCCCAACCGGGGCCACTGGCTTTGTAAACCAGCGCTTAACCACCGCGCCACTCGGCTGGCCCAGTTAATTTATTTTTCAATTACAGTTGACATATGATGTTATATTAGTTTCAGGTGTACAATAGTGATTAGACTTGTGAAGTGATGACCCTGATGAGCCTAGTACCCATCTGACATCCTATATAGTTATTACAATATTAATGACTGTAGTCCCTGTGCTGTACTTTACATCTCTGTGACTGTTTTTATAACTGCCAATTTGTACTTCTTAATCCTTTCACCTTTTTTACCGACCCTCCAGCACCCTCCCATCTCGTGACTGTCAATTTGTTCTCTGTATCTATGAGTTTGTTTCTGTTTTGTTCGTTCATTTATAAAATGCAAATCTTATGTCATGCTAAACTAGTTCCATTGTTCCCATTGCTTTGAGGATGGAGCCCACTTGACACAGTGCTTGGCATCTGGCCACCGGAAGCCTTCCTTCTCTCAACATGCTTGGTTCCTACTTGGTGTCTTTGCTTCTTCTGTTAGAAATTTTCTCCACTCTTGCTCTCTGCCCTGTAAATGCCTATCCATCCTTCAAGATGCACTCAAATAGTTAGACTCGCTCAGATAATTAGAAGTTTTATGAGAACTTGATGTATTGCTGTCATAATGATACCTCTTTGTATCTCAATTATTTCTAGACCTGCCTATCCTACACAGTGCCTCCCTCATAGTACATGCTCAATATGCATTGATGGAAAGCTTCTTTCAAAAAACTTTATGGAGAATTGGGAAACAAATACAAGTATCAATGAACCCATATTACAAAAAAGATTATTTGGTTAATTCTAGGTAACACTTTCACAGTTACCTCTGTGTCTATATCCTTTAAGTAATGGAATTGGCTTAAATAATTTCTGAAGTATATTCTTGCTTTAAAATTTGGCCTTATCAGGGCAGTAACAATTTGGCATATTTTAATAATGGCATGTAAAAAGTGGTAGCTCATTTGCACACTGTTGTACACATTAATAAAACCTTCACGCCCTTCCATGACTTTATTGTGACATAGCTGGAAAAAGACTTCTTGATACTTCTCAAAAATTTTACAAAAATATACTGCATGCCAAGTTGAGAATTTCCAGCAAAAAACATTTGCAATAAAAAACATTTCTAGAACTTTGAAAGGATTTGGGATTCTTTTTCCCTGTTAATTCTTTGAGAAAGTTGAACATGAATGCTTTAAAAGTTATATGCTTTCTCCCTAGGTGCTCATCCCCATGTTAAAATTTGAAGTAAAAAGTAACTCGTTAGTATGAAAAATAACTAAGGTGTCCAGGGTTGAAGTTTTTTTTATATAAAGAACTCCCTTGAAAGGTGCTGGTCAAATTTCTTTTCTGTATATTTCATAGCATGTAACTGGTACTCAATAATATTTAATATAATGAATTACAGAGGCTTTGAAAATTTAGGCCTCTGAAGACCAAATCCAAGATGGTAGATGGGATTTTCACATTACTGTGAAGACAAGGTAGAAGTTGACATAGTTGGTCTCCTGGGGGTGCTTCATCACATAAGTGAAAGAGCTATATTCACCTAATTTATTTTAGCAAGGGAAAGACTGTTCTCTTTAATAGCCACTTATTTAAAGTCAGAGAAAAGAAGGGAGAGGAAATAATACCATTCTCAACCAGGTAAAATAAAATGTAGTACACTATAAAATTTCACATTTTTTCCTCCCAACTTTCTTCAACAGCCAACGTTATTTTCTTTGCCTTTATTAAATTTACATGTTAGCTTTGCTTTTCTATGTTAATAGGAATTTTGCATTTAAGTGTTTTTGAATAAAAATAATAATAAAAAAGAAAAGCAGTACTATATTCTAAATCAATACAAAAACCAATGTTGGTTATTTTCCACTGAGGCAGCATTGGTGTAGCCAGTAGGAGGAGCTCAGGTTTCGGAACTGGATAGAACTGGTCCTAATTCTGGCTCAGCTCCTGTTTGGCTTTAGGCAATAACTTAAATCCTGCCAGCGTCAGTTTCCTCATTTATAAAGTAGAAATATCAATATCCATTAAGAATTGGAAACAATGTACAGTAGGCATCTAACAAAATACTGCCACATAGGAAGGTATTCAATAAGTGGAATATAATAATTACGCTGGCTAAGTCTTAGGTAATTATGATCTTTAAGTGTTTATTAAAAGCATTATATGCCAGGGCCGGGTGAGTGGCGCGGTGGTTAAGCGCTGGCTTGGGAAGCCAGCGGCCCCGGTTCGGGTCCACATATAAAGGCCAGTGACACTGTCCTCAAAAAAAAGCATTATATGCCATAGATCTTTTTAGTGCCTAACAGAGGGCCTGACACATGGCAGAGTCTTGATAAATATTTACTGAGTAAATGAACTAGTGTAATTTTGTGCAAAAGGGGCTGAGTCACATATACCATTAGTGTCATGTAGCAGAAATATGAAATAGGGATAACTGAAGAAAAACTCAAGAGTGGAGAAGTGGCCTGAAATCCCTGAGCTTCCATGCAGCAGTGCTGGATGGCATCCTTCAGGGGCTGCTCCAGGAGAGGGACCTGCCCCCCAAGGCTTTACATATTTCCAGGATGGGTGGAGGGGCAGCAACAGTGAGGTAACCATGAAGGAGGGAACCGAAGGAAGCCTCCTGGTTGAGGAAGCCGTCTCCTTCGAACAGGAGTGCATTCAGATTGCAGAGGCTGGGCAGCGTGTCCCTCTGTTGATCTAACTCATACCTGTAGAGACAGCTTTTGGCTGAGTCTTCCGGGCACCTGGATTTGTCTTCCTTGGCAAAGTCGTCTTATTTAGCAAATATCCGTTACGGTTTATACATTTAGGTTATCATGATTGGCCTGTAATCTTTTTCTGTTTCATAAACAACAGTATTAAATATAGTATGTGCATGACTTTGGCTCCAAACATTTAATTACAGAATATTTTGTTATTTTTGAATAGATTACACAGGCTCATTGTACAAGAATAAAAAAGATCAAAGAAATCTTTTTTCCATCCCACCCCAACTTAAACTTCTCATCTATTCAGAAGAAATCACAATAATGTATTTCTTGTGTGTCTTGCCAGAGGTGGTCTATGCATGCAAGTATATTATGTCCCATATGCTTTAGAAATTTGGATAGTGGTCACCACTTTCTGACCTCACAACAGCAGTAATTTACAACATAAAGTATATACAAGCACGGTAATTAAACGAGCATAAATACTTGTCCTAATTATAACAGTCTGTTAAAAAAAAAACAAAAAGAGAAAAGGACAATGTTCAAATAATTGCAGACATCCTTTGGTCACCCAAATGTGTCATGCACATAAAAATGTCTAATTCACCTGTGGTTAAAATAATTGTGCTGTGTTAAAACAATGTTCTCTTTCAATATATTGCAGATATTCATACCTTTCTTTTAAAAAATGTTCCAAAGTGAGTTTCAATTACTTTGATAATTTACTTACAGTCCAGATTTTATGGTAAAGTAAGTTCAGCATTTTAAGTTTTAGATTTCCCCCAAATAATCTTTCCCACAATGCACAATTTTTCCATTCTAGTGAAATAATCTTGATGAATGGATGTCATAAGTAAGAAAAGACAATATGGGCTAAATCCAAACCTCAGATGAAGTCAGATTTGATTAAAGGTCTTTTAGGCTATTTTATACTGTGTCATCCATAAGGAAGATATACAAAGCTGTACTTACTAAAGAAAAAAAAAAAAGAAGAGTTAAAATTTCTTGTTTGATTATTCTACTCAAAACTTATAATGGAATTTTGTTTCTTTGATCAAGGGCATGGGACATTTTCTTTTAATTGGGTTATTTTCTAGTTTCTTGTCTTTCTTAGATCCCTGGATCTTTATATATAGAGAGAATAGGAAAGAACATTTCATGTTTTGAATGTGAAAATTTATTTTGTTTACTATGAATTTGGAAAACTTTTATTCAAATAACAGGTAAATATGGGACTTTACCTGATTTATTGGGCCTTCTTATTTTGCCAGTTGTAGGAATGAAAATTTGTCACCAGTTGTGCTAAATGAGTAGGGTTTTCTGACAGCATATTTGGAAAGGTGACTAAATTGACCATTTTTAACAAACCCACATAAAAACTCTGTAGACTTTTCCCATCTGGTTTTAAGAGCTGTAGCTCAGCATTTGGGTTCATTAGCTTCTCCCCCATGTGATTTAGGATGATCTCAGATTCAAGTGATGCTGTTTAATCTAATTAAGACACAGTGCTGAATAAAGTTGGAGGACAATGGTGAAGACTCTCAGAGGATTCCCAAAAGGCTGACAGTACAAAAGTCACTGGTTGAGTTTACAGCTTTAATTGCTACTTGGTTTTCGCTTGAAAGAAACATGTAATTCAAATGTACGGAAAAATATTTGTATCCACATTTTTTATGTCATTATTTTCCCCAAGATTGGGAATAATCTTTATCCTCTCTTCCTACAATGAATACTTTTTTCAGAGGATAGTAAACATTACAAATTGAGGAGGTCATGCTGACTGGTCAGGAGGCAACCATTTATGTATGAAAGCCAGTCCTAGATTATTAGTGCAATCTCTCTTGGCCTATCTTGATAAGTTTAGTGCCAACAACATAAACAACCTATAAAGTATATTTTGGGGTCAGTGGGGCCTTTTTAGGATACTGGAAGTTATACTGCTTAAGGCATAAGCTTGATCTTGGCATTCTTTCTTCAAAGCACTCCATTGTCATGTGAGGATTTCTGAAGGTCATTGATCTTCACCTCATTATTTCCAGAGAATAATTGTAGCTTGTCCACTGCCCCAGCTGCTCATCCGTAGCTTGTCAAGCAAATAATAAAAATAATAGCTTATATTCATTATGCTGAGTGCCAAGCATTTTTAAAAGTCTTTTTCATGTATTTTCTCTGTTAATCCTTACAACACCCTAGTCACCCAATTTTATAGATGGGATAAATGAGCCCCAAAGAGGTTAAATAACTTGCACAGATCATGTAACTTTTAAAGTAGAGGTTAGCTCAGTCTTATTCCAGAGTCCAAGCTTTTAGCTCCTAACTATTATACCTATTCCTGAAGAGACGACCCTATTAGAACATCTTTAGCAAAGGAAATGTTTGGGGGAAGTATTAGCAGGAAGGATGGGAAGGGTCTAGAAAAGTGAGGACTGTGGGAAGGCATTCCATTAATGTGAGAGGAACCAGAGAAAGGGTTGTGTTCATCCATATGGTTTGATTATAGTTTCTGGTGTTTTAAATATGTGTACCAGTAAAATTGGTTACATTGTTTAATTCTTTTCTTTCTTTTTTTGGGTTGACTTTCTAAGTGCGTATTTTGTAATGTTTCTTGTTTTTAATAGCCATTTAGCAGGTAGATAATAAGACAAAGCAGATCAAATATTCTGAAAGTAAAATTCAAGAGGTCTGGTGGTAAGTAGCGTATGGCCACAGCAATGGCCACTCTGGAGAAGAGGCCTGACATTGGTAGTCTGAAATTGTTATCCCTTTAATTCTTTGTGTTTTAAATGGCACACACACACACGCACACACAGACACACACCTGGCTTCTCTTTAGTATATACGTTGTATGACATCAAGAAAATACATGCAACAGTGAAGTGACGTCCTCCACAATTAGACTGAAGAACAAAAGGACAGCAACTTGACTGTTCCCCTTCCCCGATTCCCCAGTGCTGTTCCCCTTCCCCAATCCCCCTATTAAAAAAGAAAAAAAAGAAAATACATGCAAGAATAAGTTCTCTTTAATGAAAAAAGTATAAGGAAAATTTCATTATTAATTAAAAACAAATACTAAAGAGAAAGCATAGTCAGTTTGTTTAAAGAAAGCGGCACTATTTAAGTTGTTTCTTGGCCTTCATCTCAGTATTATTGCAGATATGATCATCAGTCCGAAGTTTTAGCTCATGCTGACTACTTTGTAGTGTCTCAGTTCTCTAACATTAATAGATAGGTTAATAGATCAGAGTAGGAGAGTTGAACCAAGATAGTTCATGCTTTGCCCTGAAAACTTGAGGATTTTCTAATTAAATACTAGATGATCAGTGAGGTTTGCTCAGCTTACTAAATCATGAATTTTTCCATCTTAGTGACATGGTTAAAATTGGAAATGTCAAAAATGTCTGAACAAGAGCATGATTCATGGACGTGAACTTGAACTTGCTTTTAAATCTCTTTATTAAAAAAAAGGCATTATAAATAGATTAACCAGAAATTATGGTGCATTAACCTGTCTTTTAGCAAGACTGTTTCTGAGTTGGAAAACATTTATTTCTTTCAACTAAGGTGATGTTGGTCTCTATACAATATATTAAAATTAATTAAATACCCAATATCAGAGGAAAAAACTACATGGTCCAAAATAACAGAAGTCAGAACTCACTAGTGTGAATGAGTGGGATTGCTGAAGATGTTTGTGAACCTGGTGGTGCCAATAATACCACATGTTGCTGGATTTCATTTGAAATCTCCTTAGAGGTGTTTGATCAGCAGGCCTGATTTTTAGTTGGGCATCTCAAACTCAGAATGGCTCAGACTGAATTTATCATTCTCCTTTCTCAGGCTAATTTGCTCCTGCCTCTGCACCTCTCTCAGTGAATGGTGGCTATTGTCCAAACCAGACACTTGAGAACTATCCTTGACTCCCCCTGCACTCCCTCTAATTTTTCATTTACCAAATCCCATCTATTCTCCTTCTAAATTTCTCATGTCTGTCTGCTTTTCTCTGATCCTCCTGTTACTACTCTGGTCTTGCCCACCAGCATCTTTCCTTGGGGTTGGAAACAGCCTGCTATTCCATTATTGCTCTTCTCCAAATCTGTTTTCCGCACAGTAGCCCGGAGTGCTGCTTCTAAAATAAAATCTGATAATCCCTGAAGCATCCTTAAACCTGCAGAGATAACAGGGTGTTTGACAGGGTCTCTACCAGCCTTCCCAGTCTCCTTTCTCCTCTCTTCGTTGCCCTGGAGCCATGTTGCACCATTTTCACTTCTCTCCTATTGTATTCTTCAGTTGGATTCTTCTATTCCAGCTTAAAATTCTCTTCCATCCTGAAGCTTAAGTTCTCCTGCGTATGCACTTCTCTCTGGATTCCATAGAACTCAGTACTTTAAAAAAAAATGGTACTTATAATGCTTTTTTGTTATTTCTTGCTGGTGGTTTGTTCCATTAAACTCTAAGGTACCAATAGGAAGGGATTTTCTCTTGCCCATTATTGTATGCCAAGAATTTCTCATGGTTCTTGGCCTGTAGAGGACATTTAGAAAATATTTATTTAATGAATGAATTATTGAGGTGTGCTTTTGTGTTCTGTCTTGTTTGTTTGATGGACTGTAGTATGTGTGCTGTTACTCTGTAAAGTATATTCTCAAGGTAGCATGCAAGAAGAGAATTTAGAAAATGTAGGTAGTCGAGTGCATAGGGCTCAGTGATAGAAAATGAAGCAGGAATATAGTATCATATTCTAGGAGCAGAGAGAGCTTTGTTTTAAACGTTGTTCAGATTATCACTCTATCCATCACCTCATACCAGTTTCCAGTGGAACAAAGTTTATAGTTTTCCACAGTAGTGCAATGTAGGAACCAACAAACTTCAAATTAAACAGTTCTTTCTTTTTTTTTTTTTTAAAGATTTTATTGGGGAATTGGTGGAGGGGAACAGCGTTGGGGAATCGGGGAAGGGGAACAGACAAGTTGCCGTTTTCTTGTTCTTCAGTCTAGTTGCGGAGGATGTTGCCTCACTGTTGGTATCGTCACTGCGCTCTTCCCGGATGAGGCAGATCGGTTGCTGGCCTCTGGATGTCGCTCATCGCGGCTATTGGCAGCTCACGCTTGGCTGCCAGCCGCTCACGCTGGCTGCGGGCCACTCACTGTAGCCTATGGCAGCCCACTGCAGCAGGGGCTGCAGCCCACACCATCACAGGGGCTCGCACAGCCCAGCTCCAGGTGGAGCTGTTGTCAGCTGCAGAGGGCAGTGTCACTGGCCCTCATGTGGGATCCGAACTGGGGCCGCTGGCATCCCAAAACCAGCGCTTAACCAATGCGCCACTCGGCCGGCCCAAACAGTTCTTTCTAATATCTTACATAAACCTTTCTTTGCTATAATATAAACTCATTTCCAATCTATTGGGTTTTTCAATGCTTTTCTTTGCAAAAATGTGTCATGACTTTTCCGACAACCCAATATATACATACTTATGTTATTACCAGATTTTTCCTGTTTTTCTCCAATATCCAAGGTTTTTTTCCTCTTTTGTATCACTCTTATTTTCTAATCTTTTAAGTATTTTTATTGCTTATATTTGAACCTTTCTGAATTTGCCACCCTTGAAGTGGTAAACCAGGATAATCATTACTTGATTAGTACTGAATACAGTGAAAAGGTAACTACTCTACAAAGGCTTATTATTGTGCTCTTTTGAAATATATCTCCAGCAGATCTCCACATGGTATACTGTATGTGATTTAATAGTTTGTGATTTAAAATATTATTGTCCTTAGTCTGAAAGGCTTTGACTGACAAATTACCAGAAAATCATTCCTTCTAATAAAATGCTATTGTGCATAAAAAGCTTAAAATCACCTTGTGTGATCCACGGGGATGTTAATACATATCTCTATTTCAGTGGTTTGTCCAGATTGGACTAAATTATGACCCTTTTGTCAAAGAAACTCTAAAGGAAGGAATATGCAAATTGGATGACATTCTTATTTTGAAACAATAACCTTTGCTAATGATCTAAGAGGAATGGCTCTTTCAGGTCTGTATGGTTATATATATATGATGCTGTATTAATATACTATAATTTTTGTTTTCAATAGGTAAAGTTGGTTTTGGCTAAGATGAGAGACTTCTAAAGCTCGTATTATATCGTGCATTTAAGAATATAGTAGGTAAATGTGTGGGATAATAGGGAAATGCTCTGAAAATGTACAGGTCCGCAATCAAGCTCATGCTGATCGTAAGTCACATTCTCTTAACCACTTATTCTTACACTGAGCAAAAGTGCCTTATTATAGGGAACAAAAGAGAAATAACATGGGCCGAGGCTATTTTAAATGACTATATATCAGAATATTAAATGAGTATGCTATTATTACCTCAGTCATGATTTGCTCTGAGAGCACCTTGACAGATGCTTACAGAGATGCTCATGTGGGCAAATGCTGCTTATCAAAGGGGAACACAATTTCTTTATATTTATAAAGCTGATTTAAATTCAAGAAGTATTTATCTAACAATTATAATGCGTCTCGCATGAAACTGTGTACTGTGAAGAATTCTACTGAAATGTTTTTTCTTGTGATGAGAAAAACTTTTAAGATCTATTTTCTTAGCGACTTTCAAATATACAATATGCTATTGTTAATGATAATCACCATCTGGTTTTATTTATTTATTTTATTTTTTTACCTGAGTCATCCTGCCACCTGTTGGCAGCTCAGCTTGGGCTGGGCATCAAACTGCTGTTGCTCAGAGCTCAGTTCGCATTCTTGAGTGAGCTCTTAACCGACTGAGCCACTTGGCCGGCCCTGGATTTATATTTTTAAACTAGTTTGTCCAATGCTTCAATCATAGATGACCCCTAAATCCTACTTATCAAACACTGCTTTATTTTTCCCTTTCCTACTACCCTAACGAAGCATTCCTGATGGCTACCCATACTGATTTCTTCCTCGGACTCTAGAGGGGTGTATTGACCTCTGATGTGCCCTGAATAGTTTGTCTTCTTGCATTGTTATTTATTTAGATCTCAGTTCTGAACTAGATTGAACACACTATGGAGGAACCCCATGACTTAAATGATGGTGTAGAACTGTACAATAACCATTAAATAATATTGGCATGAGGAATGCTTTTTTTTTTAACTTTTTATTATTATTATTATTATTATTAGTTACAGATGTACAAAACGATGCAATAGTTATCTTTTTCATCCCTTACGAAGAATGCTATTTTTGACTTTAAGATATTAAAGATAATCAAATCTCAAAGAAATATAATAAATTACTATAATTTGAAATAAGGCTGCTTAAACATTTTTATGGTTTTTATTACCTTCCAATTTTTACAGGAAATCTCCCTTGGTTGCTTTATTTTTAAATGATAATAGTAATAATAATTTGTATCATTCTTTACAATTTACAGATTACATTTAAGTATAGAAATGAGTTGGACTAGCACTTTCCATTTGAACTAAATTTTGAAAAGTTTTTTGGTTTAGTATTGAAAATATACTTATTTTCTTATAGCAATTAATCTAGTATTACACTCCTCCCCTTATAAAGGTAATATAAGCTTGTTGAGGGATAATATAGAATATAAGAACATATAGAAAAGATAATTCTACCAACCCTAGGCAATGACTGTTCACATTTAAACATGTTTCTTTTTTTAAAAAGATGTTAATTAGCTGAGAGTATATGCTATAGATGTATTCTATTTTTCACTTAACATATTTCAATAAACATTTTTCCATGTTATTAAAAACATTTTTTATTTTTAATTGGGGAATTGGAGAAGGGTCCCAGCCAAGTTGTTGTTCTTCAGTTTTAGTTGTGGAGGGCGCCAGTCTCCATCTGGATGCCCGTTGGCAGCTTGTGGCCTCTTAAGCTCAAGATGCTGTGTTCAATCTTAGTTGCTGTTGGGTGTAGCCACCATCCCATGTGGAGTTGAACCAGCAGCCTTGTTGTTAAAAGTGCACACTCTATCCGCTGAGCCATCCGGGTGGCAGCTCAGCTGAAGGTGCCTGAGAGTCGAACTGGCAGCCTTGTTGTTAAGAGTACATGCTCTACCCACTGAGCCATCTGGGTGGCAGCTCAGCTCAAGGTGCCGAGTTCAGTCTTAGTTGCAGGTAGGCATAGCCCACCATTGAACAGGCAGTCTTGTTGTTAGGAGCACATGCCCTCACCAGCTGAGCCATCCTGCTGCCTGTTGGCAGCTCAGCTCAGGCGCAGTGTCACTGCCCAAGTGGGAATCGAACTGGCAGCCCTGTTGCTCAGAGCTCGCACCCTTTAGCTAACTCCTAACCAACTGAGCCATTCGGCCTGTCCTAAAAATCTTTATAAACATCATTCTCAATATTTACATGGTGAAGATATACCATGATTTCTATAATATTTCTACCAATTTATATACATTTTTTTTCTTACAGTCAGACATTTAAAAAATAGGTAAGACTTTTGGAAGGGATAAGATATATTAAAAGCAATATTGGTTATTTATATGAGTAGAAGTATTTACTTCCTGTTTAAGTTCCAAAAACTTAGTAGTTCTTCCCCCATTTTACCTAATTGTTTTAATTTGATTCAACTGTTTTTCCCCTGTTCACTTTGTCGCTCTCTCCAAATTAAGGAATCACATTATAAAAAATCTCTCTTCTTTTACCCTGTTGGTACTCATTGAATAAAAAGATATTTCAAAGACTTTATAGTATGATATCCAGTAGTTCAAAGAAAACATCTTAAAAATGTTGATGTTGACAACACAGGCAGCTTTGTAAAAGGAACAGGGTTAAACTCAGGAGAGATTTCTCGCGTGTTCTCATATTGTACCTGGTGCAGCTGCACCTTGAGTCATAAATTGTAATTCCAGCTTAGTAAAAACTTCAGAAAGAGTTCATTCATCTCTTGTTAGCCACACACTAACACTTCCTTTATTTTTAAGACTCTCCCTACAGTACATGCATTGAATGAATGATATGGCAGCCTCTGGCTATATTGCTTGTTTTTTCCTTTCTGTTTTTCTTTTGTTGTTGGTTTGAAACTAGCATTGCTTTAATGGGATGGAATGGAGAAAGATGACACACATAGCTATTAAAAATGGAAATAGATAGTAGCTCTCTGCTTGCATGCATATCAATGGTTATTTGTATTAATGTAATTACTTAGCAGCATAAACATGAATATATGTCTCATATTTGAATTAATGCTTTTGGTAATCCTAACTGCCATCCTTGGGGGGTGTCCAAAAGTCTCAGGAAGATTCTGTTGTTAACTTTAATGTAGCATTCCTATTGCATCAGAGCTAGGGCAATGCCTTGTATAACTGGAATTAATCAACATAACCTTTGGGCTTTATCTATTAAATCAAAATAAAGACTCAGGAAAGGAAAATGCCATTAGTCTCAGTGTCAGAATTGTAGTTCCTTCCTACAGACTTTTTCTTTTAGTTACTGTGGCAACAAAGCCCCATTTTTCTAGTAATAAGTATCATCGGTATTTGGAAGAAACAGATGCTAGTTTGCAGCAAGAGACATCTTAAATGAGTTTTTTGAAATTGGAAAATTATTTCTTTTTTATTTTATTGAATTTATTGGGGTGACATTGGTTAATAAAATTATGTAGGTTTCAAGTGTACTATTCTATAATACATCATCATTTGTATATTGCATTGTGTGTTCACCACCCAATCAATTCTCTTTTCATCACCATGTATTTGACTGCTTTTATCTTGTTCTACCACCTTCCTTCCCCACTTACCAACTCTGGTAACCACTAAACTGTTGTCTGTGTCTGTGAGGTTATGTTGTTTGTCTTGTTCATTTGTTGCTTTCAATTTTATATCCCACCTATGAGTGAAATCAAGTGTGGTTCTAGACTTATTTTTCTGTCTGACTTATTTCACTTAGCACGATAATCTCAAGATCTATCCATGTTATCACAAATGGCAATAGTTCATCTTTTCTTATGGCTAAGCAAGAATTGAATATATACAATATGTAATATTCTGTATATACAATATTCCATTGTATATATGTACCATGTCTTCTTTATCCAGAGGACACTTTGGCTGTTTCCATGTCTTGGCCACTGTGAATAATGCTGCAATGAACATAGGGGCACATATATCTTTACAGATACACGTTTTCAGATTTTTTGTGTAGATACCCAGAAGAGGGGTTGCTGGGTCATATTTAAGAATTGTTTTAATTTTTTGAGGAACCTCCATACTGCTTTCCATAGTGGCTGTACCAATTTACATTCCCATCAGCAGTGTATGAGGGTTCCTTTTTCTCCACAACCTCTCCAACACTTGTTATTTCTTGTCTTGCTGATAATAGCCATTCTAACAGGTGGGAGGTGGTATCTCATTGTGGTTTTGATTTAAATTTTTCTAATAACTAGTGACATTGAGTATTTTTCATATATCTGTTGGCCATTTGTAGGTCTTCCTAGGAGAAGTGCTTGTTCAGGTCCAATGCCCATTTTTTAATTGGATTGTTTGTTTTTTGTTGAGTTGTATGAGTTCCTTATATATTTTGGATATTAGCCCCTTATTGGAGGCAAATATATTCTCCCATTTGGTTGGTTGCCTCTTTATTTTGTTGATGGTTTCTTTTGCTGTGGAGAAACTTTTTAGTTAGACATAGTCCCACTCATTTATTTTTGTTTTTAATTCCTTTGCCTTTGAGGAAACCCTCTCTGAACCCAAGGCCCATAAGTTTAGTACCTATGCTATTTTCTATGCAATTTATTGTTTCAGATCTTATGTTTACATCTTTGATCCATTTTGAGTTAATTTTGGTGTATGGTGACAGAGAGCAATCTAGTTTCATTCTTTTGCATGTGGCTTTCCAATTTTCTCAGCACCATTTATTGAAGATTTTTTTTTCAATTGTATGTTTTTGGCTTCTTTGTTGAAAATTATTTGCCCCTATACATGTAGGTTTATTTCTAGGTTCTCAATTCTGTTTCATTGATCTGTGTGTCTGTTTTTCTGCCAGAACCATGGTGTTTTGATTATTGTTGCTTTGTAGTATAATTTGAGGAATGTTATTTCATAAAGAAAAATAGGATTTGGTATCTAAACACCTTGATGAATTTCTCTCATCATGAAAATTAATTTGGTTTCTTTCTCAATCACTCTCTTGAAACTGCTTGTACATGGGAAACCACTGACCTCCCCACAGGTACCTGTGGGATCTGTTCTTTGTAAGGCACGGACTAGGGTATGCTGAAGTTACTCAGTAAGTCCCCATCCCTGCCCTCAAGGGCCTGAACCAGGGAAATAAAACATAAGGAGCTGATGTATTTGGAAGTGATTTGTAAATATGAAAATATAGTTGGTTGTAATTATAACTTAAAATTTTAGTAACAATGAGTTAATGTGTCACAAAAAAGTAAAGATAAGACTGCAAATGGAATTCAAAATGGTAGACCATAACCAATTTGACTGGAAAGCTCAGAGAAGAAGTCTTGAAAAGGGTAGTAATTAGACTAAATTTTTAACGATTATACTTAAGAAGTTGATAATTTGAGAATGGAACGATCCTTCAGATAGAAAAAATAGTAAGAACACATGCTTGAAATTATAGTTTAGAGGCAGTAATCCAACCACTTTGTCTTATCTTAGCAATATAGCATAGTGGTTAAAGCATAACTCTTAGAGGCAGATTACATGCATTCAAATTTTGGTGTCACTACTGCTATTATTTCCATTCTCCTTAATAACATTTATGTTGGGGTGTTGTACAACATTTGTCTGAAAAAGTAATAAAACCAATAATTTTACTACAAATTATTAATAAGACAATAAAAATGATCATGACTGTTTATATATTGAGTACTTATTAAATATTACAATAACTGTTTTAAGTATTTTACATATATTAATTGATTTTATTTTCAAAATAATTATGTGAGTTAAATATTATTATTTATTCCCATTTTATACATGATAAACCGAGGCACAGATAGTTTAATTTGTCCAAGGTCAAACAGCTAGTATAATGGTCATAGAGCTCATAAGTTTAACTAGGGCCATGCTAGGGAGCAGTTTATTTATTTATGTATTATTTTTTCAACTCTTTATCAATTTTTAAATTCTTTCCAGTTTGATTGAGATATAATTGATACAAGTTTAAAGTGTATGGTATAATGGGGAGCAATTAAATATAAGAAGGCATATGGGTAAATGAATAGACTATGAGGATGAATATTGTGTGGTTAGTGGAAAGCCATTTTGATTTCTGCACGGAAGAGTAATGTGGTCAGACAGTGTTTTAGGGAGATTAAGCTAGAAAGTCTGAAGGACAGGGATTGGAAGCTGTGAGACCAAGCTGCTGCAGTTTTCAACTGTGAAATTATAAGGCTCTAAGGTTGGGTGGGGGCAGGAAAGGCCAGAAAGGAAGATTCATTTTGGCTCTGTTACTAATTTGTGGGGGAGAAGAAGGTGTCAATGATGATTTACAGGTGTTTTACTTAGGTTAATGGCGATATCATTAACAGGTAGTCTGTCCCCATATTTAACCAACTTCTAAATGCCTAATATTTCAACCAACCTTCTTTGGAAATTCTCTTTCCTTCTTTATGCTGGTGACTATTTTTAAGTCTTGGGTCTCCTCTTACCTAGCCCCTTCCTCCTTCCGCCCCGCCCCCCCCCCCCCGAGTTCTTTCCTGTAGTGCACGGTCTTCAAAGCCTCAATCTGGAGCTTATCTCTCCTTCTTTTACTTGCCCACTTCATTATAGAGGATGTAGGCTGTCCAGTTGCCTTTAATGTGGAGGCAGAGTAACCTCAAGAAGGGAGAAAGCTGGGCCTGAATCCCAGCTACACATATTAGCTGTGGAATAACAAGGTTTTTGATCTGAATTTGCTCATTTCTAAATGGGACTCACACCCACCTTATGGAGTTATTAGGAGCACTAAATGAGTCTAAGAAAAAGGCTCAAAACACAGTAGTCCAGTACCCAGTTTTATTTCTTCCTTTTGTTCCCTTTTCTCCTATTCAAATATTTCCCTTCGGTAAGTTGCTTCCCTGATGGGGGTTCTTCTCCATTAAGAGGAATAGTCATGGTTTTCTGCCAGATGTTAAGCTGTACATTATCCTCTTTCATGGATAAATAGCACAGTGATTGTCTTTCTGTTTTACACATGGAATGAGTTAATACTCTAAAAATATAAGATATAAATTACAAAGAAATGTAATAATAAACTGGTATTATGTGAAATTACGTTTCAGACCGGGCGTGAAAATTTATCTTCAAATTGGATTCTTAAGTGCAGTAGGAAGACAAGCTGTGGGAACATGATATATGAAATATAAAATTTTCTAAGCTCCTTAAATATCTAGAAAATTTACTTGTACAGATGTTATGAATGATTTAATGATTGATCTTTTATATAGCAATTAGAATAGGGATTTTATTTGATTCAGCAGATGCTATTATGAAGAGAATGTATCTCAGCAAAATACTGACAACACAATGATAGGAAGCATCTTTTTTTTTTTTTTTTTAAGATTTTTATTGGGGAATTGGGGGAGGGGAACAGCATTGGGGAACCAGGGAAGGGGAACAGACAAGTTGCTGTCTTTTTGTTCTTCAGTCTAGTTGCGGAGGACCTTGCTTCACTGGCCCATGTTGGTGTCATCATTGTGCTCTTCTCAGATAAGGCGGCTCGGTCGCTGGCCTTTGGATGGTCGCTCACCGCGGCTATTGGCAGCTCGCGCTGGCTGCCGGCCACTCACTGTAGCCTATGGCAGCCCACTGCAGCAGGGGCTGCAGCCCACGCCGTCGCCGGGGCTTGCACAGCTCAGCTCCAGGTGGAGCTGTTGTTAGTTGTGGAGGGCAGTGTCACTGGCCCTCATATGTGGGATCCGAACCGGTCCGCTGGCATCCCCAAACCAGCTCTCAACCAGTGTGCCACTTGGCTGGCCCAGGAAGCATCTTTTTATAAATAGATGAGCTGAGATAGTATTTGCTATGGGTAACTAGTCAAAATGATCCTGTTAGCTAAGTTCTTGTTAGGGATTTGGAAATGACCCACAGGAGAGTTGTCCCTGATCCAATGAACTTTCATGGACTCCAATATCTCAAGGGTAATATGTTATAAAATAATAAAATATTAAAAATAATCTCAGAACATAGTGGAGATTTTAGGTTTGATTAAATACAACCAATTTGTTTTAGAGAGGAAGAAACTGAGGCCCAAAGATTGAAAGAGACTGGCCCCAGTCACTGCATAACAATAGTGGCAAGTCAGATCTTTTAATTTCCAGTGTTCTTGCCACTTTGCAACAAAACCCTCTAAACATTATTTCAACGAAACCCTGGTCTAGAAATGAGGCTTCTGTGAAATTGGAAGAAAATAAATAATAGGACTTGGAACTAAAACTTCTTTAATCATTATTTCTGATTCCTTTTTCTATTCCATATTTCTGTAAAAATAAATTTAAAACTCTTTTAGATCACAAAGGTTTAGTTATATTTCAAATATGCACATGAAATGGATGTTTTAGGAGTATACATCATGTTAGTATCCTGTGCACTGACATTCTGCTGGGGGATGTGAACTCCGGATTGAGAAGATGCCGCAAAGGATGCTTATGGCCAAGTTAGTTGCAATCGTATTGATTCCCCCAAGGTAAATTTGATCTGAAGATATTTAAGTGTCTATACATTGTCTAAATCAGGGGTTGGCAAACTGCGGCTTGCAAGCCACATGAGGCACTTTGGGTACGTTCCGTCTCAAAAGTTTGCTGAGCACTTGAAGAGCCAATCCTGTCCCTCACAACAATTTAAAAATTATTTGAGAGCCATAAATATATTTTTACAAATAAGGAAAATTTAAAGTAGTATTGTAAATGAAACTAGGATAGTTTTATTTTCATTTTCAATTTTACTTCAGAGCCACATGTACGTATCCAAAGACCCTCATGTGGCTCGCTAGCCGCAGTTTGCCGACCCCTGGCGGCTCTTCCATCTCAAAAGTTTGCTGACCCCTGGTCTAAATGAGCAAATTTTGCTATTTAACTGTCAGTCAAATTTTATTTTATTTGGAAAAGTATTGGAAATATAGCACCAGAAAGCCACTTTAAAACAGTACGGTAATCTCTTTTGCTTTCCTGCCTAGGTTAAATCTACACACACACACACACACACACACACACACACACACACACACACCCCCCAATGTTTAAAATGTTCGTATCTGTTTATAGTTTCTCTATGTGACTCCTTTCCAAAAGCCTTCATGTGAGAGGAGATGAGATTAACATTGAAGAACAGACAATGTGGGAACTAGATATGCTGTGTTCCAAAGCCCAGCTGTGACTTTTGGACTGTCTCTTGAAACTGTAAAATGCTAGTTTTACTTACCTAAGTAAAGACACAAGAGCAAAATGGAATAGAAACATTGATACGTCCAAAACTCAAAGCAAATTGTGTTAGTGTGTACATACAAGGGACGCAGTATTCAGTGTGAGTAAATATACTGTGAGATTGTCAGAAGGCATTCATATTTTGAAGTTAGTGTTTTAACAAAAGGGACATATTTGTGGTTACTATCTTGATTTTTCATCAGCTTCTTACTTCTACTTTCCTGGTTTAAGTTTAAATCAGAAAAGAGGTAAAGGGGGTTTTAAAACAGTTGACTACATAATAATGATTACTAGAATGAATGAGGAAGCAGTGGTTCTCCTTTGGGAGGAGGTCTAGTTGCCGGGAGGGAAGAGGCTGCACAGAAGAATTATCTAGGTAGCCTGCCCAACCACAAATATGCACCCTTTTTCCCATTCTGAGATTCTCTGCCCTGGGGGAGATCGTGGCTTTAGAGCCATGAGTTAACATATATTTGGAAAGCCCCCAAACCATGAAGCCTGTGAGCTTTGCACCAAATTTTCAACTTCGTTGGAGTCTGGGTTTATTTTAGTGATGTGGCAGCTTTTTGGTTTGATGATTTTTTTTTTTTTTTTGAGGGCAGTGTCACTGGCCCTCACATGTGGGACCCGAACCGGGGCCGCTGGCTTCCCAAGCCAGCGCTCAACCACCGCGCCACTCCGCCGGCCCTGGTTTGATGATTTAAGTTTTATTTTTAAATTGTAGTATAAGATGAATTTACTCGGGAAATATATGAGTTTAAATCTTCCAAGGATACTATTTAAGAGCAAAATAATTTTTCATTATGGGTAAACTCAGAATTCTTGAAAAATTGTAGAAGTCATATTTTTATTATTTCAAGTGACAGAGCTCCCACAGCAAGTAAAAAATTCACTGGGAAGAGGTATTGTCCCACCCAAACAGGATACTTCCTTTTTCTAAGAGCTCAACTGCCAGATTTCATAAACCTTATAGAAAAAGATAGCATTTTCTTTGTCTAGTGACTCCAATTCATCCCTAATGGGTGACATTTTGTAAGCCTTGTATTTGCATTAGTGCTTTTTGAAAGTAAGAGAATTCTGTGAAAACAGTACAGCTCCCAGTGCATGATAGAAGCTCAAGAAATGCTAATTTTCTTTTCTTCCTTCTCAAGAGATACTAAGAGATGTACAGAAATTATTTCAGGGAATTAACATATTTATTGGTTTGGGAACCCCGTCAAAAAATTAGAAAACTCTCCCTCTGGGCAGTGTGTCTCATTTTCAAACATATTGATCAAAATGTAGTAACAGGCAAGCTTATTAAAGGAATTTCATTCAATTGAACCCAATTAAACCAAATTTTATTTGCTATCTACTATACACAAGGCACTTCTATAGACATTATAGAGGAAACAAAGATGAGTATAACATTGTTCCTGTATTCAAGGAGTTTATGATCCAAAGTTGGTGATGTACACACATACATTCACATATGTTCATATAAGCATATACACATATATACATAGCACCCAGGTCTCCAAACTTCTAACCCATTATTCTTTCCACTATACCACATGCCTCTGCTACTAATGCCCAGTTCCTCGAGAAAGAAAGTGGGCTTTAATTCTCGCCTCCCATTTAGTTAGTGTAGCCTGAAAGTGCCTCAGTGTATCTCCAAAACAGTAGCCTTCTCTCGCTAAATTAGAACATTTGAAGGAAGCATGCATGAATTATCAAACTATATGAATTGTAGATTATTTATAAGTAACTATAAATTTTAAAAGTTTCAAGTACATAAAGTAACCCAATTTCCTTGCTAACAAATGTTTTATTGATACAGGCAAGTAAAAATCTTATTGGGCCTTCTTTAATGTACATATAAAACTTTCATGTCATTAATATTCTAAAATACTTAAAAACAGTTCACTTAGAAAGTTTAAGTAGGTCATGCATGTTTTCTTTAGTAATTTTTTCTCTTTTTTTATTAAATGGATGCAAGGGGAAATTAAATCTTATCTTGACCAAAGTATAATAGATTCAGTATTATTGGTATTGAAATTATGATTATTACTGTGTTGCACTTATATATGTAACTTTTTAAATTTATTTTGTCTCTCCTTTTAGATTTTAAGATTCTTTTTTTTCCTGTAGAGAATAAGACAATGTTTTCTCCTGAAGCATCCAATCCATGCTGGGCCAACACAGCAGATAGCTCAGTGATATAGTTACTATGCAAGGAACTGCATTATGCCCTGAGGAATATGAAGATGAAGGGGATAGTAAGATGACATAACTTTGTTTCAAGTTACTCATAGTCTATTAGGAGATGGCACATGTAAATAATTACAAAGGGGGATACCATGTTCTGTAAAAGAGGTTCAAATAGAGCGTTTGGAGAATTTAGGGAAAAGAGTTGTTATTTTTGCCTGGGGGACAGAAAGGATACCTGGCATTTGAGCTGGGCGTTAAAAGGTGAAGCTGGATTTGAGCAAAAGGGAGACATTCCTGAACAGTGTCTACCATTTGTATGAATTAGTTAAGGTGGTCAAAAGACCTGATTCTCAGTACAATGTCTGGCACCCAATAGGTGTTCAATAAATGCATGCTGAATAAGTGTAAGAACTACACAGTTCATGGTATGCCATTAGCCAACTGTCTTCCTTATATGAAGGCTGTCAAAAAAGTAACTGGAAAATTTTTGCCCGTGTGCTGACTTGAGCAGTGCCTCTGCATTTATCAAGGGGTTTAACTACTTCATTTCCCTACCTTCATCGTCTCATGAACATTAGCCACCGGGCTTTGTCCCTGAAAAATGATGCAGCTGCTTGATGGCTGTTTCATCCATCCTTGACTAATCAGCTGTTCACCAGCAAGCTGGATTGACATGTGACAAACAGATGACCGTCTGCAGGGAATGAGAGGAGGGGTAGCCAGCAGTTGGGAGGTGATAGTGCTCTGGTTTGTTTGGCTTTATTGCAGAGTGTGTGTGGAGACGGGTAGATGCTTATTTTCAAGCCTGTTGTGAAGATAGGGAGATGTGGATAATTTTTGTGTGGGACAGCTCTGCAATGCTGTGTTCATGAAGCCAAACAGAGTGCAGAAGCTAAGCTAGTACAATGCCGCTGGAGGTGCATGTGTCTTCACTGCTGCTAATTGAATGAGTAGCTGACGTAGGGGATTGTCTCACACAGCTGTCTAGATAACTGATGAAGATTTCAGCCTCCATGTTGGATCAAGATGTATTCTGGACACACATGTGAGCAAAGCAAACCTTTGCCATAGTTGAGTATACACATGTTTATTGATAGAAATGATAAGTCTAAAAAAAGAAAGTATTAATCACCTTTTTCCTTATTATAACTGAACAAGCTAGATGAAGAATAAAATGTTTCCAATTACCCTGGCTAAAGACTAGAGATAATAGTAATCATAACTTAAAAATAATTTTCTGTGGGTCTGCATAGAAGGTAAAACATTCTCAGGTATTATCTTGACTATTGAACAAGGTGGTGTGTGCTCCGTTCTCATTCGTTTCAACTTTCTTAGCATTTGACTGTTGACTGTAGCTCCTTCTGTAAACTTTCTTGCCCTTGGCATCCATGACAGTCAACTCTCTTGATTCTCTTCTTTCTGTGAGCTCACTTCTAGATCCCCTTATTTTTTCTGCTGGCTTTAACTACCTCATGATTTTTTTCTTGGATCTTGTCTCATATCTTTTTTTGGTGTCATCTCTTCAGGTGAATCCCTTATCTTTACTTTTAATTCTGATCTTTCAAGCTGCAGCCCCGTATTTTCACCTGCCTGGTAGTGGTCCTATGCAGAATGCCTTATTTTGCCTCACACTTAAGCATGTCCAGGATTAGCTTCCTGCGAAATCTGCTCCTCCTGCTCTCTTCCTACCGGTTATTTGTTCTTGACAACATCTAGGGCTTGCTTTCATGTGATTCCCCTGTTCGTTATTTTTAAAGTCCCCGCAGTTGGACCTAAACAGTGTTCCCCTTGCCCTAATTCAGACTCACATCACCATTTGTAGGCTTCTCTAATGGTTTCTTAGCTGGTTGTAATTGCTGTCTGATCCACTAAAAACAGAACAATAACAACAACAACAAACAAACAAAAAAACCCCAATTTACTTCCTTACCTTCATCTTTCCTTACCTGATATTTGGACCCTTCCATGGTCCTTCCCACACTTTCAGGTCTATTTCTCTTTACTTCCTTTTCTTTGTATCATATGCCCCCCTCCCCCTGCCCAACATGGACACTGTAAATATCTCAAATATGCAAACATCATGCCTCTCATTTTAGGGCCTTGATTACATTCTTTTCCTTTATTTCCATCTTTTAGAGCCCATTTCAAATGCAGGTCTCCCAGTTTAGAGATAATTCTTCAGCATCTGAACCTTTAGGGCACCAATTCTGTTTCTTTTTAGTGACAGTTGTTTTTATGGTCTGCCTTGCATTCCAGTACTCATTTACGTGCAGTTTCCATGTATGTGTCTTGAAGGTCACACTCACATGTGGTTTCATCTTTGTACCCCTCAAAAACCCCAGAACAGAGGTCTCTTCGTAGATAATTTAACAAGTTTATAAAATGAATAAATACATGAATGAAGAAGTTTAGTGGAGAGAGAATATATAGGAGAAAGAGTATATACTCATATATAGAGAAAAAGGAGCACAGAAGTGTCAACTCTAAGAAGAATTAAATTGAAATACAATTTAATCCCAAAATATTTATAAAATTTTAAGATTTGATGAGTGTGTCTTCAAAGATATTTTAATTTAGCTAAAGAATAACTATTCAGATATACTAATTTATAATAAATATGTTAAAAAAAATACACACAGTAAGGTTGTAAATCGCTTCAGAGACAACAAGAATGCCTTGAGATATGGGGTAATCACTCATTACCAATTAGATTACATTTTGTTACTTTTTTTTGAATATTCAATGATCAGAATTTTAGTGATGTAAATGACAATGATTTAGTCTCCAAAACTTGCTTTTACTTTAATGATTTATTTACTGCTAGAATTAGTAGTTCTTTGGCTCTACCATATGCCTACTATATGATTTACCATTTGAGTTTAATAGCTCTGCTTAATTTTATAACATGAGATGGGTGTTTGCATGCAACATCCTAAGGAAAATCTGAATATTGATCATTGTAATCATCACTGTTTTAAAATGTTGCTTCTGAGTAGACTTAGGGCATTTGAAATATCTGCTTGTGATAGTGTCTTCCTGCTTGAAAATCAGTTCCCGCCACTTTGGATGCCCTTATTGCTGTTAGTATTTTCAATTTGTATATTACTTATGCTTTATCAGCAAAATATTTTTTGTTATTCATTAAAACACTAGAGGGTATTTGTTAAAACAATCTAGTAGCTGTGAGGTGCAGCCTTTGCGTACCTCCCCTCCCCATGGTCACAGTTCTTCCTATAGACTTCCTTATCGTGTTTAGAGTAGATCTTTACTTTGTGCTGTAGTTTTGGTAAATTACCGTCTGCTTTGTTTTTACCCGATATCCTGTGCTTGTAACTACCACTGTACTCTAGTTCCTCAGTCTCTGTAGCCAAAGTTAACATAGTAGGTGTTCATTTAATATTTGTGCGGTGACTGGATGAATGGCTCCAGCTCTTGAATTGCCGGCATACCTGCTGCTTGCTGATTGTGTTCCCCGCTTGTTTGAGTTTTTCCTGCCTTTTCTTTGCCCAGCACTGTGCTCTGCTCATATGGTAGGACACTTCTGTTATTTCAGGGTGGGCCTCCGTCATTGCCGGCTTCTCTGGAGTGGCCTTTTGATAGATGCTCTGACCTTCAAAATAAACTTTCCTTCCCCTCCTTCATACCAGTTAATTATCTCCTGCATACCAGCCTCCACCCAGAGGGCCGAGTCCCTGGAGACCTTGCAGACGTTTTTGTCTGGCTGTAACAAACTGAATCACATTGCTGGATGATAGGAGTATCCATATTTCTAGGTCTGCCTACAACAGTTCTGGGTTTTGCCTGCTGTCATGGTTTTGTTTTTATTAATAGAACCCCCTTCACTCTCAACAGTATCTCAGTTGGGATAATAAATTACATAATATGGTCACATAACCTCTTCCTAATATGATAGTAACTGAACTTTTACATTTTGTCTTATCTGTGCCAGTTTTAGTGTCATAGTGAAAAACTCTGAGGTTTAGTTTTTTTAAATCAGATCACGTAAGTTATCTAGTTTAAGGGATTTTTGAATTTATAGCTATTTGAATAGAGATTATAAAATATAAAAATATCAAATGGACAAATCATGACAAAATATTTTTCTCAAGGCTCACACCTTTATATCATTATTATATTACATTATATTATCATAGGCTTAAGAATTCCTGGGAAATCAATTTTAAAGGCGTTGTTTCATGCCCTTCATCAAATCTGTAAAGTAATACACGGCCTAAGACACTTAATTTTGAGGCCTTTATTGTATATGTTTAGTTACGTAAGCCTTTTGGGGACCATATAGCAAGTGCTATAGTTATTGAATCACTCAAGTGAGGAATGATAACAATTCTAAAAATATAGCATCTCAGGGTATTTAAAAAAAAGTGATAACATGCCTTTCATGTGCAGTGGAGCAGAAAATAGCTAGGCCCTGGTAATTATTCTCAGGGCTGCTGTCTGTGAGTTAAGGCTTAAATGCCTTGAATTTCAGATGCTTCAACTCCTTTGTATTCACTTTTTTTTTTTTTTTGAGGGCAGTGTCACTGGCCCTCCTCACATGTGGGACGGAACCTGGGCGGCTGGCTTCCCAGGCCAGCGCTTAACCACCGCGCCACTGTATTCACTTTTTAAAGTTCCCTAAAATTGTTGCAAATTACTACAAGAGAAAGGGAACAGTGGGGTCTTGTGAGTACATTTAAATGAAACATAATCATATTAAGGCATACAGGATGACACAGCAATTTTTCTGATAAATTCTGTGAACTTTACAGATATTATTATCTTGCTTTTCCTAATATTTTGATGGATAGTAAGATATTGGAAAAAGGAAAGAAGTAACCTGCAGGGTAAACACTATGACTTTCCATTGTGCGTGCCTAACTGACCTTGACTTAGGGAATTAAATGTCTTTGTTTGGGCTATTTTTCACGATAAGGAGAAAAAAATCCGATTCTGTTTTTTTTTTCTTCTTTTTTATAGCCTTCTGTCTGTTTCAGGATAGGTGTAGAGGAGAATGTTTTTGTGTGAGTAAAGGTGGGTTTACTTGTAGCCTGGGACGCTTCATGTAAGGTCTGAAAATCCTTTATGTAGGACAGAGTCTCTGTCTCCTAGCCCTGTTTTGACTTTGATTTCTAACTTCACTGCCTCTAGTACTTTTTTACATAAGTAACTGTGTATTAAAAGAGAAGAAGAGCCTGACTCAAAATCCTAGATTTTATAGGTATAAAGGGACCGGAGAAGATTTTTTCTTCTCCCTTCTGTTAAGCACCATGACTCCTGACTCTGGGAAGATGGTCATCTCGGTCAGACTTGAAGACTTTTAGAGAGAATTGTCCCTTCCAATATTAGATAACCTGGCTCTCTGAGAAATCTTTCTTAGATCTAACCCAAGTCCGTCATATTGGAATTTAAGGCTCTTTCCTTTGGTTCTGCCCTCATTGTAGACAGAGAACAGCTGGTCACTGGGATAACTGATCAAATACCTTAAGAATGTTATTAAATCATCCATCAGTCTTCCCCTCACCAGGCGCAATAATCTCAGCTCCTTTAATCTTTCCCCATAGATATTACTTTCCAACCCTTTAATCATCTTTGTGGCTCTTCTCCACTTTAGTAGAGTTAAATTTGAACCCTACAAATTGGGCACAGGTTTAAAAAAAAACACAGAACTGTTCCTTTTAGAATAAAAAGTAACTCTCTGGTCCTACAAAGATTTGGCAGAGTGACAGCTGCACCCAGAGGTTCCCTTCGTCCCAGAAGCAGACTTGGTTCCTAGACCTTTTCCTTCCATGTTTGCTGGACATTTTCTTCCACTTGTGTTTATGACCTGATGACTCTTAGTCAAAAAGAGTTGAAGGCTTAATTTTCAGGTAATACTCTTTCTGAGCTCCTGTTTTTCTCCACTCCTACATGGAATAGTTTTATTTAGTTTATGAATATAGCTATTAGTTGAAGGAATATTTTAAGCAGGATTGTTAATATTTAGAAATTGAAGCAATGAATAATTACTTTGTGTGAAGGACTTCTCAAATTCTGGAAGTAAAAGACCTAAGGAAGCTTTAGTGAAATAAAAAAGCCAATCACTTGCATTTGTTTTCATAAAAGTGTAAATGTCTAAATGCAAATAATGTCAATATTGAGGTAACTTTTACATAAAATGTGAGTTTTAAGTAACAGGGAAGAATCATTAAAATACAGAGGGTGCCCCAAAAATGTACACACATTTTAAGAAAGGAAAAAACTGTATTAAAATTATAATACTCAATATATACTGCTAATAAAAGATAAATACAAGTCATGTGTATACATTTTTTTGTACCTCCGTATATTGTGTGACTTCTGGTCTACTGGGATTACTATACCATAAGTCTTGTCCAGTTCAAGTTCCATCTTATGAACACTAATATTGGCTAGTCTCCCAGGGCATAAAACTACCATTCTTAATTTGACCTTCAACCCCACACCCTCACCTCTTGAAAAACTTTGACAAATTATGTGCTGGTGTGTGTGATTATTGCAGGGAGTGAAGTGAAATGCATATGGGTTAAAGACATTCATTATTCCAAGGTTAGAGTTGCCTTTAAAAAAAAAAAGACTTTCAAGCAGAATAGAGTATTAGAAAAATTGTTGGTGGAATTGACTTCATGTTACACAAATGATACAAAGCTGAGGAAACGTGGCTGTGAAACACAGCAGCTATTGGAGTGTTTGTAGGAAAAACTGGATGACAAGCTTGCAAGCGTGTGCAAAGCAAGCAGTATTCCACTGCGTAGAGGCTCAGGACACCGACGTCACAGTTAGAGAATGTGGCCCGTATGAAAGGTGAAGTTCATCGGCTATTAATATTTCAGACCCAGGCCCCATTGGTCTTTGTATTCAGCTCCCATGGCAAGTTTGACACAACGTAAGGACACAAGGTAGAAAAAAGCTAAGACTTGATATGCTGTCTTTCTGTCAACCTTTTTTTTTTTTTTTTAGTTTAAGTGCAATAGAAGTATATTATATTTGCAATAAAAAAGACTTATGAACACATCAGGAATCTGTACAAATGAATTAAAGTCATGGAGGTAGTCATCTGGGGGTGAGATTGGGGTTACTAGGTTCCACTAACTCTACTTCAACAACAAATTCTAAATGTTTCCTGTGTTGTAAATTAGAATCTACTTGTTTTAATTAAAACCATGTGTAAGCTTAAAACGACTTGGGGACCAAAGGAGTGCCAAGGTGAAAACTGGTGGTGTTTATCTGAGTCATTTATTCCTCGGGCCAAGTATTTTTTTGCTAGGCAAGTACGAGTTTTCATAGATTTGAGTTAGCACGTAACCTGTTTCCTCTAAAGGTCTCCCAGGAAGTGGCTAGCAGGTGATTTAATGATGGCATATTCAGAAACTGTAGAAAACAAGACCACCCTCCCTGGTTTGTATTATGACTTAATTTTTGGGAATAGATCTTGATGACTAACACAAAGTATCTGTTATTTTAGAGATTGGACAGAGAAGGTGAAAGTGAAGAAACATGGCACTCCAGAAAATATTGGGTTGTCCGAAAAGTCACGTCGCATTTTTGTAATGAAAAACACAGAAAAAATATGTCATGACTTTTCCGACAACCCAATGCAAACCATATAAAAGACATTTTGGAAAGAAAGAGGGCATTTAAGCAAGAAGGCAGGGAATTTTGGCAAAGCTAAAAAGGAATAGCTTTGGCATAGAGCAAGAATGACTCGGCTCTAATGGATATTACAGGTTTCTAGAATGTGAGAATTGAAAGACATCTTAGAGATTGCATAGTTCAGTTCTTTAAATTTATAGATTAAAAACAAACAAACAAAAAATCAAACTCCTGAGTTGCAGAAAGGCCTTTCTTTTGTCTCTGTGTTCTACTGAAAGATGGGTGGGATGAATACTAAGGTACTGAGCAGTTATTCAGCCAATAAATGTGGGAGGCGTTGTATCATGTTCTGGAAGAATTCATCTTCATTCAGATCAATAGATAATATTAACTTGATTTTAGGAAAAGTAAATAAGTACTCTCAATGAATTATTTATTTGTGCTCCGTGTTGTTTCAGAAAGGATTTATAATTTAATATGGGATAAAAAGAGGTACAAGCAATCACAGTACAATAGCAATGGATGGACTTAAGGAACTGCCAAACTACTGGGCAGACACATGTATTATCTCATTTAATCTTGCAGTGGCATTCTGAGGTACTATCATTGCTATCCTCCTTATTTTACAGCTTAGGACAGTGAAGCACAGAGATCACTAGCTCAAGTGACAAAGTGTGAGTTTGCAGTCAGGTCTGTCTGTCTGCAATCTGTTCGTAGCTGAGACATCACTGTGTCTCTGACCACACAAGGAAAGATACTAACGTACTGCAAGAAAGAGGTATATGGACTTACATGTGGAATTCAAAGATTGGAGAAAATCATGTGGGACAAGGTGGACAGCAGGGTTGGGGGTAGATCTGCTAACATAGTAGCCCTGGTAATGGCCTTTGACAGATGGTAGATTTTAGATAGATATTAGTAAGAAGCATGTTCCTGAAAGTTAAAGGGTGCTGTATTTTCTTTTAACAATGATGGAATGGATTCCAGAATAATTGGTTCAAAAATTGCCATTAAAGCATGCCTTTACCAGTGTACATTCTGTGCGTTAATATGACTGGAAATATGCCAATCTTGGCTTTAAAATAATCCTTAGGATCACTCCCTCGTTTATTCATATAATTTTTACTTCTCTTTTTACTGCCCTGATTGACGGTTTATAGTCCTGTAAATTTTGCATTTGAAAGGTTTCATCTGGGCAAACCCTAATTTCCCCCCAAAATATGTTGAGTTCGGAAAGAGAATTTTTCAAAATGCCTTAAGTGTGAGATGCTTTATTCATCTCCACTGATGGATGAATTGCCCTTGCTTTCTGTTTCCCTAGTTGTGCCATTTATTTGAGCAGTAATGTCTCAGCCCTTTTTGTTTGTTTGTTTGTAAGGTGTAGATCATCTTAGAGATGTTTTTATATTTCCTTTCTGCTATCCATGAAGGAGAGCAAAGAGCTGCTACCGGGATGCTGGGATAATAAGTAGCATTTTTATGAAACTGGGCACATTATAAATTATATCTTTTTATATAATTGATTCATTACACTCATGTAGCTTCTTAACATGTTCAACTGATGAACTGGTAGTATAGCTGCTAGTTAAAAACATTTATCAGTTTTTAATTTTACATGTTTCTAAAACACTTTGAAGCCTTTCCTTCATTTTAAGGGATCATTGTACATAATTTAAAGCTATATAACAATGTTACTAGAAGTTTTTTCTTTTACACTTAATTTTCCTCTTTTTTTCTGAAGAGCAAAAAGAGCCCACTACAGTCCGGCTATCTTCCATATCAATCCCTGTTGGGAACCAAATACTATAAAAAGAATTAATATCCCATATTCACAGCTTTTAACATGGTCTCTAAATTGATATTTAGAAAATATAAATCATCAGAGAAAAATATTAAATCAAAGAATGTTCTCATTCTTTGTTAATTATAAGCTAATTTTAAAGTATTGTAGGACAATAAATAACAAGACATTTCTAAAAATTAGTTAAATTAGTTATGGGGGAAGACTCAGAGTTAAAATGCCTTTCTTGGATTTGGATAACTTTTTCAATATAAATACTATTTAGCAATCACCTATATTTTGTACCAGGCTTATAGACTGAATATGATTTATTCATTTCCTGAAATATTGAGTGGGCGGAATGGCCATTTAGGGTTGTACCCACAAGTTTTATGAGAGCTTTTAAGAACGAATTGGAGAAGTTACAGGTGTTTGGGGAATGCCTTTGGGTTTCATCCAATTCAGGACTAATATTCTCTGCCAGATTCTACTGCTTCTGATGTCTGGCAAACCAGAAAATTAAAAATAGTTCTTATTTATCTATCCTAGTCTCTTATTAAGTGTATCTTGCTTTATTGAACGAATGTAGTCTTGAAAAATTTTGTGTAATGGGGAAGTTTTGTAAGTTAGATGTTTCAAATACATATTGGAGCTTCTAATTTAATTGATATTACAAAAGTGAAGAAGTGTTTGGCAAAATGAATCATTTCTCCAAAGTTACATATACAAGCATGTTTAAAACATACATATTTAAAAATCCAAAATTTTATATGTTGGTGATTTTTTTCAGCAGTTATTACTTTAGGATGTAACTTTTTATCTTCAAGTAATTTTATGAAGAAAACAAATGATGTAACTACAAAGTATAAGCAACATATAAGAAATCAGTGTTACACGTTAAGAAAAAATAATGTATTCAACACTGTACCCAATCACTGTAGAATGTACAGACTGTGCCACAGAGAAGGTTATACCTAGAGCTAACTGCCCAACCTGTACCAAATAGGTTATACCCAGAAATAACCTTGTTATGAATAAATAATAAATACCTTTGCCATAGAGGAGTACAGGTGAACCCAACTGCAAAATCTGTGCCACACAACAGGTTACACTGAGACCTAATTGTATAATCTGTGTCATAGATTGGGTTTCACCTATACCTTATTATTTGTTTCACTATTTTACTGAATAAATCCTGTAAGGCCTGTACTCTTTGTCCTAAGAAAAGTTCTGACAATTAAGTTAGCAAATTTGTTGCAACAATGTTGTTAACCTTTTTTGATATCGGAGGGATTATTCATTATGAATTTGTACAAATGGGAGAAACAGTTAGCCAAGTTTACTATTTGGAAGTGCTGAAAAGGCCGCTTGAAAAAGTTAGACGACCTAAACTTTTCGCCAATTCATGGCTCTTGCATCATGACAATCCACCAGCTCACACGGCACTGTCTGTGAGGGAGTTTTTGGCCAGTAAACAATTAACTGTAGTAGGGCCGGCTGAGTGGTGCGTTGGTTAAGAGTTGGCTTGGGATGCCAGCTCTGAGCAGCAGGGCCCTGGTTTGGATCCCACATGAGGGCCAGTGATGCTGCGCCCTCTACAGCTAAGATGGTGAACAACAGCTCCACCTGGAGCTGGGCTGCTGTGAGTCACCAGCGATAGTGCAGGCTGCAGTGGGGCTGGCAGCTGGCGTGTGCTTTCGTGAGGTGCTGTGAGCGACCGTCCAATGGCTGGCAAGTGACTGCCTCACTTGGGAAGAGCGCAATGATACCAACATGGGCCAGTGAAGCGATGTCCTCTACAACTAGACTGAAGAACGAAAAGGACAGCAACTTGTCTGTTCCCCTCCCCCAATTCCCCAATAAAATCTTTAAAAAACAAACAAACAACTGCATTGGAACACCCTCCATACTCACCTGATCTGGCCCCCATGACTTCTTTCTTTACCTGAAGATAAAGGAAATATTGAAAGGAAACCATTTTGATGACATTCAGGACATCAAGGGTAATCTGACAACAGCTCTGATGGCCATTCCAGAAAAAGTGTTTTAAAATTGCCTTGAAGAGTGGACTAGGCGCTGGCGTCAGTATATAGCTTGCCAAGGGGAGGTGACCATAATGATATTCAGCACTAAGGTATGTAGCACTTTTTGTAGGATGAGTTCAAGAACTTAATTGCCAGACCTCGTATGTTGCCACCGAAGTCTTTGCTCACTTACCTTAGTGGTCAGCTAGTGATTGGGCAGAGATTTCTTTAAATGTGTTGAATTAGTAAGTCTTCCTTTATTTTTTATTTTTTTAAGCTGAGCCATCCTGCCACCTGTTGGTAGCTCAGTGGCAGCTCAGCTTGGGTCTGGAATTGAACCAGCGACTCTGTTGTTCAGAGCTCACACTCTTGAGCAAACTCTTAACCAACTGAGCCACTCGACCAGCCCCAAGTCTTCCTTTATTTTACAGCAAGTTTCTCTCTCTTGATCTACTAAGGCTGTCAGCAACAATTGAGACAATATATTTCCTGGTTTTCATCAAGGGACATTGAGGGTTGGGGGAATGGGAAAGAGAGGAGAGGGTGAGAAAGACAAAGGGAGAGGGAGGGCGAGAGAGAGAGATAGAGAGAGAGAGAGAGAACACATCAGTTTCTTTGAGCAAACCAAATTGACCTAGAATAACTCTTCGCTGAAACTAATGTTAATTGCTGGCAACGGGGAGGAAATTATCATTATCATAGTTGACTTGATTTAAACATTTGGAAGTGGACTGAATATTGGAGAGTCAACTACACTGGTAGCAGGGTTACTTCTGGAGAATGAATAAGGGGAAGGCACAGTCTTGAAGGAGAAAAACAGCTCAGAAAGGGAAGACTGGAGACAATCATTAGGAATGCTTGCCCAAGATTTGTCTACAGCTCTTGCCTTCATCCTTATTTATGTAAAGATGCATTTTGATATGGGAAGAATATTCACTTTAGTCATAGTATGGAATAAGTGAAAAAATTGTCTATATGGGCTTCTACTTGCCTTTTTCTTTTCTGTTACACAGTAAAACCTTTAATAAGGTTGTTTCAACAAATTGTGTGGGACAATGGATGGGCTGTTGAAAAAAGTTCATAAGGTGTAAGTAGGGAATCAGAATATATTTGAAGCTGAGAAGTATTCTATTGTATTTCTGTTATTCAAGTTGGAGACCTTGTTAAGAGTGCATTGTTATGTTTGGAAGCAGTAGATGATCTGCAGAGCATGAAATTATGCAGTAGCTGGAAAAGGGTGACTGAGTTGAACCTATCAAGTGGTATTAAGTGCAGTACAGTATGTTCTTTAGCCCCGGGAGTCTTGTAATTACCCACTGCAGAACTCTGCAGCATGAGGATTGGAGCTTCTTGTCCTATACAGTTAAGTCAGGTGGCCCATTTATTAGTCATTCTTCACAGTATCTTTGTGAAGTAGATCAGTATTATAATCATTACCTGTCTCCCACATGAAGACTAAATTGAATCTCACAACTATGAATTGCATTACTAAAGATCACACACATAGCTTATATATTGTAAGTTCTGAATCAGTTCTTCCACTGTTCGTTCAAGGCCCATTCCATGAAATTCCTTCAGCAGATGGACTTAGACATGATTTCCTCCAATAGTCAGGGAAAGGAAAAAAATCCATATGCTGTCTTTTAATGTCCTCCGTTTCATAAGGTGAGATAGTTTTGGATTAGTTGAACCAGAGTGAATATGGTATCAGGGTACTATAGAAAGAAACCCAAGTGGGCCGGCCAAGTGGCGCAGTGGTTGGGCGCTGGCTTGGGAAGCCAGCGGCCCTGGTTCGGATCCCACATATGAGGGCCAGTGACACTGCCCTCAGAAAAAAGAAAGAAACCCAAGTGTAATTAACCTGTAGGGACAAAGAAGGAACAAGAGAAAGGGAACATGGATTTATCAGTCTCAAAATAAAATTATAAGTAATACATTTGTGAAGTACTTAATTATGAGAGTGATTATATTTTCATTAGACAGCACATGTCTCTGTCTTGCTAAGTGAATTGTAATGCTACATAGCAGATTGGCCTTAAAAAGCTGTGTCTCCTTTAAAGAAATAAGAACAACCCCAAGTCCTGCAATTCATAATATATAAGTTAAAGCCATATTTGGTAGGAAGGAAGAAGACGAAATTCATTAAGTACCCAAAAGATAATTGTTGCTAACATTTGGTCTCATTCCAACATTTTGGACTTCCTCTTTTCCACTGCAGATAGCAATTATCACTTTTTAATGTGGCTTTGAAATTTTAGAACAGAATCCTTGTGAAGTGCATCAAACATTCTTGAACTGTTTTCAGAACATTCTTTTCATGGAGCCAAGGAACCAGCTGCTCTTCTGCCTTTTAGTCAGTTAGCATTTTGTCATTGATGCTTTTATGAATGTGTGTATAATAAAACAGAATCTGAGACATTGATCCCGTTGCAGCTATTTTAAGGAGGCAATTATAGCAAAATGAGACTTATTTATAATGCATTGTTCCTCTGGTCTAGACCAAATTACATGGTTTGTCACAGAAGTTACCTATGTTTATCTCTCAGAAAAAAAAATCATAGTATAGATGTAGCTGTAGAACAATTGAATGGACTCTGTGTGTGTGTGTGGTAAAGGAGAATGCAGTCTTAGGGAATTATTATGGGTTTAGAGTCTTGATGTTTTTCTTGATAATTATACAAATCCATTGAAATGATGACACAACTATTAGGATGATTCAGTCTAAAAGTCTTCCTGTTGAAGGCAAAGTTGTATTGACACTGTATGTTCAAAAAAGTGAATCAAAATTTCAACCAAAATTATAGGAGTGTGGTTTAGTAGACATTCAGAATTAAAATTAACAGAATTAAAATTAACACTTTTAATTCAATATCTAAAGTTAACTTGTAATTTTTATTGACTGAAATAGTATTACTTAACTAACTCACTTCTTTTTCTGTGTGCCATGGTAGAAAATCAGTTGGTAGGATGAATTCTGAGTATATCGGGCTAAAGATCCAAAGGGAAAGTTGTCAGCATGAATTACATGTTTTTTTGCTCACAGTGTGGCTTGTTGACAAAGTATTGATGTTTATACTTAGGAGTTAAGGCACATTTTTCTCTTTTTATCTACTAACTCTACAAATTAGTTGTATATAAAACTGGATGACTTCTGAAATCAACAACAATCATATTTGCAATTTTTATATTATCTGGACTAATATGAGAAATGGAGGTGATGTCTTCAGAATTCTTTGACATTATCCTGTGGCAAAGCAATTATATATGACTAAATCCTATGTAAGATACCATTTATAGTTTAACCTTAGTTTTCACAACACAACCATTTGGTATAAGGATTAATTTCCTGATTTCACACATGAGGAAAAAAGCTTAGCAAGTTTCTAACTTGTCTAAGATTGCACCTTTAGTAACTGGGAGAGCTGAGGTTTAAACCAGGTCTGTCTGAATTGCAAGCCATGCTTTTTCCATTCTGCCATGTTGCCTCTCCGCAAAAAAAGAAAAATCTCTCTCACTAAATGCTAGTAAACCCATTTAGAAAATCCCATGTAATTTGGGTGATCAGGATAGAGTTCATTGTAGGTTAAAAAAATAAATAAAGCAGAGCTACATTTGCTCGTCCAAGTAGACTTCTTTTGTGTTTTTTTTTTTTTTTTTTTTCTTGAGGGCAGTGTCACTGGCCCTCATATGTGGGACCCGAACCAGAGCTGCTGGCTTCCCAAGCCAGCACTTATCCACCGCGCCACTCGGCCGGCCCCAAGTAGACTTCTTTTACTTTTTATTTTTATTTTTTGAATATACTGAAATTTATTCTACAGTTGATTGACATTTGCTTTTTATTTCCAGTTTTTTTTTAAATTAAAGTTTATTGGGATGACAATTGTTAGTAAAGTTATGTAGGCTTCAGGTGTACAGTTCAGTAATACACCATCTATCTATCACAGTGTGTGCTCACCCCCCTGAGTCAGTTCTCCTTCCATCACCATATATTTGATCCCTTTTTCTCTCATCTACTGCCCCCCTGCCCCTCTGGTAACCACTAAACTGTTACCTTCTGGTAACCACTAAACTGTTGTCTGTGTCTGCGAGTTTTTGTTTCTTTATTTGTTTGTCTTGTTCCTTTCTTGTTTTCAGTTTTGTATCCCACATATCAGTGAAATCTTACGGTTCTCTACTTTTTCTGTCTGACTTACTTTGCTTAGCATAATAATCTCAAGATCCATGCATGTTATCACAAATGGTGCTATTTCATCTTTTCTTATGGCAGAATAGTATTCCACTGTCTGTATATACCACAACTTCTTTATCCAATCATCTATAGAAGGATACTTTGGTTGTTTTCATGTCTTGACCACTGTAAACAAAGCTGCAACTAACATCAGAGCACATATATCTTTACGGATAAATGTTTTCAGGTTTTTTGGGTAGATACCCAGGAGAGGGATCACTGGGTCATATAGTAATTCTATTCTTAATTTTTTGAGGAACCTTCACTCTGCCTTCCATAGTGGCTGCCCAAGTAGACTTCTTTTATTGCATCTCTGACCATACACCTCATGTCATGTAAAAAGAGGCACTGTCTGCAGTTGTCTTTCTTGGGTTTCTCTGTGAATTTTTGCCCTTTTTGATACATAATATCACACAACACAAATAAGAATGTGGTACAGCTTGAGACTGACTTAAGCTGAGCTGGTCGTCACTAACATATATAAATGAGGAAATTGAACTAAGTAATATTTAAATCTTGGAAATTCTAACTTGTAAAATTCCAAGATGTATAGATTAGTTTGTCACATAGTAAGAGACTTGACTGTGAGTATTTGGTGGGTTTTGAATACCGAAATGTAATCTGTATGCAATAACAGTGGTTATATTGAAAAAGTTGCACTGGCCGTGAATAATTTTATTCATTAACTTTTAATTTTTAATCAACAATTTTGAGTTTGTATTTTTGGTAGTAGAAATGTATTTGAATGTCAGCTGACCTCTGTTTCTTCTCTGTGCCACTGATTTAAGTAGTCTGTTTGAATGTATTTACTCCATCTATTTTTTTTTTTTTTTGATTAAGTGCTTTTAAAATAGAACTTTTGGATTGGCATATTGACGTTGGCAAAGATGCTCCCCACTTTGACAATTTAAATAGCCTGTGTGTAGCTATTAACATATCATTGGTAAATTTTATAGCATCTTCTCGGCACTTAAACACTTACAATATTTAACACATATGTAATTAGAGTATATTAGAATTTTTTTATGAAATGCAACAACTGTTGATTGTTCTGAGGCAGGAAAGATAAATCATTGAAAATGTTAAAATAACACTACTTATGGTACAATAATATATTTCACTGCGGTATTATATTACTGGAAAGGGGCCTTAGAAAGTGCTGCCATGTGTGTATCAAACCAAAGATAAGGACTTTCACCTTGATTGTGAAAGCATAGCAAGTCATTATTATTCATGGATTCCATATTTGCAATTCACCTACTTGAAAAAGTATGTAACCCCCAAAATTAATACCTGTGGCACTTTTAGTCATTTGTGGACATTCACAGGGTGCTGAAAAAGTGTTGCTCAGTGCTTACATTTCCAGCTGAGGTCCAACAGGGCGACACTCAGCCTTCTTGTTTCCGCTGTTAAACTGAAACAAGTGTCCCTTTTGCAGTCTACTTAGGACCACATTTTTAGTATTTTTGTACTTTTTACTGGTTGTTGCACTGTGGAATATGGCCCCCAGGCTCAGTGCTGAAGGGCTGTCTACTGTTCCTAGCATAGGAAGGCTGTGATGTGCCTTATGGAGAAAACCCTTGTGTTAGATAAGCTTTATTCAGTCATGAGTGATAATAGTGCTGTTGCCCATATGCCAATGTTAGTTCACCGGAAAGATCTACTAAATAAGGTAACTTTAAACAGAAGCACACAAAAAACAAAGTTATGTATTCAACAGTTGACGAAAATGAAGTGATCAGAGGCTCACAGGAACCTAACCCTGTACTTCCTTTAGGAGCAACAGTTCAGAATTCACTGATGTAGTGTTTGTGGTAACTTTGTAGAATGTAACTACTGCAAACAAGAATAGACCATAGTTGGAATCACAACAAAATGCCTCCAAAATAATAGGGAAGACTTTTCAAATGTAGCTATTCAGAAATCAATTTTTCTTAGTGAAGAGGGCCAACCCCATAACTTAAAGCTATTTTATGTTCTTGCTAGATGCCTCTCCTGGGATTTCCCTTAAGATATTAGCATTACTCTTGTGTAATTTTGTTCATTCTCACTTTCAAATTTTACTACTGCTATACTGTAAATGCCTGTATATTTTTAGAGAAGTGCCGGTATATTTTTAGAAAAGTGATATTTTAGTGAGTTATACAGTTGGGCCTTTAAAAAGAGATTTTGTTTAAGAAGTAATACAAGTAGCCCTAAGATAAGCTATTCATAAACAAAGAGACAAAAAAAGTCTTTCCTACATCTTAGTTATTGAACTATCAGGCATGCCCATGCAAAAGCTTTAGTGGACCCTATACCTAAAAGGATGATGGTCCTACCATATTTGGTCTCTGGATAACAGCGGGATCTTTAGAGTGCTAAAGCAAGTTTTCACATTATAGAAAGAGCCTTGGTAGGATTCACTTTTGCCCCTTCTAATGGCCCAAGAAAGAAGGGAAGCCCTGAGATTTTTCCTTGGGATTGATAGAAGATAAGCCTTGGTTAATATTGAACATATTAGCGTAACATGTCATGTAGGGATTGAATGGTGCTTCTCATAAATCTGCTAATTTTGGGGGGCAAGTTAATATGAAATATTTTACTGAAAACAGTTCTGTTAAATTAATTAAGGTGTTTCTATTAAATTAATTAAGGTGGTTCTGTTAGTTAAGGTGGTTCAATACCGTGGCAGCCTATGTAAGCAAACCAAAATGTAAGCCTGTAAATGCCTCAAGGTTATGAAATTGAAACTTAAGGACAACCAATCACAAACAGCCAAGTAGGCTTTAAGCTAGGGCCAATCAGTAATTTCCTTGCTTTGCTTCTGCCTTTTTTCTATAAAAGTCTCTCCCTGAATTCCTGTTGGTGGAGCACTGCAAATCACTTCCTGTTTGGCTTGATTGGAATTGATTTTTGCTCAAATAAACTTAGAATTTTTAATATGCCTCAGCTCATCTTTTAATAGCTCTTTGTGGGTTATTTTTAGAAGCAGTTATCACAAGCCTACTGATGTGGTCATATAATTGGAAAGTTCAACCTTTGTGAGAATTGAATATTGTGTTTCTCAAAGTGTGCTCCCAAAGCCACCTTCATCATGATCAGCTGGAGGGTTATGAAGTTTGCGATTCCCTAGGGACAGTTCACTCCAGACTGGTTAAATAGATTTTCTTGTAGTATGACCCACGTATCTGTACTTTTTAAACAAATACCTCAGGTACACTACAGTTTGAGAGGCTCACTCTTCTACTGAGTTGGTGGAACCAGAATTTCTGTCATATTCTAGTGAAATAATTTGCATTCTTTGGCTGAAAAGGTTTGATTTTTTTTTTAATGTCTAAGGAGTACATATATATGTATATATGTTCTTTCTTTCTCTGTATCTATATCTATCTATATCCATCCCAAATTAAGTAAACTTAGTACATGAAAATACAGATAAACTCTAGGATGGGATTTTTATTTTTTTAATTTTAAAAATTTCCAATTGCAGTTGACAGTTAGTATTATATTAGTTTCAAGAGTACAGCATAGTGATTAGACATTTATACGCATTACGAACTGATCCCCCCAGTAAGTCTAGTACCCACCTGGCACCATACATGGTTATTACAATATTACTGACTCTATTCTGTATGCTGTGTTTTACATCCCTGTGACTAGTTTGTAACCGCCAATTTGTACTTGTTAATCCCCTCATCTTTTCACCTAGCCTGCCAACGCCTATCTGGCAACCATCAGTTTGTTCTCTGTAACTATGAGTTTTTTTCTGTTTTGGTTGTTCATATATTTTGTTTTTTGTTTTTTGTTTTATTTAGCTGAGCCATCCTGCCACCTGTTGGCAGCTCAGCGGCTGCTCAGCCTGGGCCGGGAATCCAACCAGCAACCCTGTTGCTCAGAGTTTGCGCTCTTGAGCGAGCTCTTAACCAAGTGAGCCACTCGGCTGGCCCTATATTCTGTTTTTCAGATTCCACATATAAGTGAAATCAAATGGTATTTGTCTTTCTCTGTCTGACTTATTTCACTTAGCATGATATCCTCTAGGTCCATCCATGTTGTCATAAGTGGTAAGATTTCATTCTTTTTTATGGCCGAGTAGTATTCCATATATATATATATATATCTGGCTTTTACATTAAAATGACTGACATTTAAACATATTGCCAAACTTAGAAATGTAGTCTTGTATGTCTTAATGCTATTACTCAGGGGAACCTTCACATATGGTTTTACTGTATGTCCTTAAGCATTTCCACTCATACTTTAGTGGGCAGTTCCAATGACTTTTTTGATATTTCCTTTTGGAATTCTTCAGAACCTGGTTGATAGCACCCCCAAATGAGTACGATGACTTTTTCCTTCTTTTCCTTTCCCTTCTTTTTTTTCAAACACAAATGATATCATCCATCAGGTTCATCATTGTTAGCACAAGTCCTGGCTCAGAATAATTGTGACTATTTCTAAAAATCATATGTGTTCTTAAAGGATAAAAAACACTGAGGATATTAAAAATATTTAAAATTCTAAAATGGAAGTTCAGAAAATGTTTATAACAATGAAATAAATATAATATAATACTCTTAGAAGAGGATGATATAAATCCTGAGATGTATATTTTAAAATCAATAGATAAGGTATACTTCATAGATATGTAATTCATATATCTTCATTGATATCAATGTCTTATACTCAGTACCAGTCAACCATTAGTTTGCATGCTGTGCCGGGTTGGAAAAGACATTATTTAGTAATAAACATGGAATACATAATCATTTAATACCTTCACTGAGGCGAGATACAATACATTTTGTTAGGCAGTAGAGTGACTAATAGGACTTAACAAGTAAATACAGTAGCTAAGACACAGTTTCTTGTATTCCATTGAGTTTTTAGTTTAATAAGGAACTTATAATAGTGTTATAGGAAGGGAATCATCATCTTTACACATCTAAAGATACAATTTCATTTCCCTTTCAATATCAAGATGTGGGTGAGAGAGACATGGCCCATTCCCTTTCTCTCAGGACTCTTTCCTAACTTGGTTTTGGGTGCTACCAGCTGCTAGAAACTCCTACCATCGAGTTCCCCATACTCCTACATTTGGGGGATTTCAGATTCTAAAGTCAGTAGTTAGGACGCAGAATAATCCTAGTACAGTTTTCTCGGTGAACTTGGAATATAGCAAAAATGTCTAATATTCCCACATAAATATGCACCCCAAATTTCTAAGGGAAAACTTAAGAATGAGATTGAGGATACCTGGTTACAACTGATACATTCAAATAGTAATATTTATTTTTGGGTAAGGTTGGCAATGGTGGCCAGATTAATAGACTGAAATGGATTGTAAAGATGCAAATATCTATAACAATGTAACATATAAAATTTCATTTCCATAGGTGACAGAAAATTGAAAATTATAGCATGAGGAGATTTAGGCTGGGAATAAAGAAGAATTTCCCGTTAGTGTATGGACTTAAAACATTTTAAGAAAAGATAGTGAAATATCCCATCTTCAAGAATTAATTCTTGGTCTATTTGAGTTCATTTATTTGTAGTATCAACTGAAGGCAAAAGATCAGCTTCTGTAGTTCTACTTAGCGCTCCGAATACAGCACACATGTACCCAATGCTCACATACACACAAGCACTCATTCCTAAAATTTATTTTTTAGTTTTAATCATTTTTATTTATGAAACTAATCATGTATCTTTTAAGATGTATACAAGACAGAGTGATTGAAACAATAAAGTGGATTTGTAGAGAATCTGTTTAGCCAGGGAGCTATTTAAAACAATGGAAAACAAAAACCGAAAGCAACAATGCAGCTTTTCCATTCAGCAATATAGATTTACTTCATCTTGAGCTCAGGACTGATAGCCTCCTTTGGGAATATGTCTGGTTTATAGCTGTGAAGACAACATGACCTTCTAAAACTCTCTTGGGTCACTGAGGAAATAGTTGACTAGGTGCGTGAAGTAAGGATTCTAAATTCTACATTTAACATTAATGTAAAGGGAGATGGAATTTACAAGTTAACATATTAAAATTTTTATAGAGTATTGATTATTAAGTAACTTAATATTAATTATTGAGAACATACATTTTTTTAAAACTTTATTATTATTATTATTATTATTAGTTACAGATGTACGAAACTGCAATAGTTATCTTTTTCACCCCTTACAAAGTGACTACCCCCTCCCCCTTCTCCTGACCCCCACCCTTAATATCATACATATCTATTACAATTCCATTGACTCCATCCCTACACTATATTCCGCATCCCATGACTATATATGTGTTAAATTATAGTCAACATCTAATATTACTCAGTGGCAGCTTCAGATGTACAGTGCAGTGGTCAGGCCTCTACACCGTCCATGAAGTGGTCTCCCTAACAAGACATGAGTCCATCTGGTTCCCTAAAAAATATTTACAACCTTATTGATTATATTCCCTAAACTGTCTCTTCTGTCCCTGCCAGTAGTATTGTAGTTATCAGTCTGTGTTACCTTGTCCCTTCCCCTTCTCCCTCATGCCCATCCCAGTCCTGTCTAGCCCTCATCAGTTTTTCCTTTGTGTCTCTAAGATTATTTCTGTTTACATTGCTCGTTTATTCAGTTCTTTAGTTTCCACATATAAGTGAGATCATATGGTATTTGTCTTTCTCTGACTGACTTATTTCACTTAACATAATGTTCTCTAGGTCCATCCATATCATTGCAAATGGTACGATTTCTTTCTTCTTTATAGCTGCGTAATACTCCATTGTGTAAATGTACCACAGTTTCTTAATCCAGCCGTCTACTGATGGGCATTTCGATTGTTTCCAAGTCTTGGCTATTGTAAATAGCGCTGCAGTGAACATAAAGGGCATATATTTTTTCGAATTAGTGTCTTGGGTTTTTCAGGATAAATACCTAGGAGTGGAATTGCTGGGTCAAAAGGTAGTTCCATTTTCAGTTTCTTGAGATACCTCCATACTGACTTCCATAGTGGCTGCAATCCCACCAACAGTGCAGCAGGGTTCCCTTTTCCCCACAGCCCCGCCAGCACTTGTTGTTTGTTGATTTATTATTGATAGTAGCCATTCTGACCGGAGTGAGGTGGTATCTCATTGTGGTTTTTATTTACATTTCCCTAATGATTAGTGAAGTTGAACATTTTTTCATATGCCTATTGGCCATCCGTATGTCCTCTTTAGAGAAATGTCTCTTCATTTCCTCTGCCCATTTTTTAATTGGGTTGTTTGTTTTTTTGGTGTTGAGTTGCATGAGTGTTTTATAAATTTTAGATATTAACCCCTTATCAGATACATCATTCACAAATATATTCTCCATTCAGTAGGTTTCCTTTTTGGTTTTTTTTGATGGTTTCCTTTGTTGTGAAAAAACTTTTAAGTTTGATATAATCCTATATGAGAACTTACATTCTTATAAATACTTAGTATGGGGCTAAAGCTTATAAAGATGAGTTTTTATCAAGTTTCTCTGATATAAATGTTTCAAATGTTGAAAAATATTAGGATTGAGGTTACAGAATAAAGAGTAATTTGGAATGCTATACTCTCATTATAAAGCCTGATAATAAGTATAGTTACAAAAATGGTGATTTAATGGTTGGTTTTATTTTTAAATTTTACTAGTGTCTCTTGAAGAACTTATGTCTATTATGTTGAGAATTGCACCACCCACTTTATTTCCCCTCCTAATAAGGGTTTATAATAGCAGCAACATTGGCTGTTGACTCTGCCCTTATGAGGGTATTTAAAAAGTATTTTTTGGCATACTATGTCCTTAAAATTTGTAACACCGAAGAAGACTGACATAAATGTTATTGATTAATAAAGTCTTTACATTTCAGATATGATCATGAGCTCATACATTGAGTAGTTTGATCAGTGCAAGGAAGGCCAAGGCAGCTAGCTTCTCAGTAACAGTGGCTTGGAGCCCTTTATACCAAAGTTATGAATTGGGTCTCCTAACTGTTAACAGCATTGCAGTGCCCTCAATCTGATGTTCCAAAACAATATTGCTTAAAATAATAGAAGCGTTGAAAGGGTTATTTTGTATTTGCCTTCTAACCTCACTTTTTTGTTTTAACAGGTATGAATGTATGTTTTTAAGTATTAAAAATGAAGCACTTATATCAAATGTTGTAAGGACAACAGAAGTCTGCTGGGTTCAGATATATTTCTGCATATTCTTGCAAGTATTAACTGTGACTTTATCCATTACTATTTCAAACAAGTTTAGTAATTTGATGTGATCTCTACAGTTGTGGATTTTAAAAGCTGGGTTGACACTTTCAGAGTTCATTAGAGAAATTTGCATGAATTTTCATTCTACTCTGATTTAATGGAGATTAGGCAAACTTGAAAAAAACTGAAACTGTCTTAGTTTTCAATAAAACTTTATTCACACAAAAAGTAACATAGTTTTATTAGTTATTCACCCCAAACTATTTAGTACTTGATATGTATAAGACATTGTGCTAGGTTGGGAGGCCCTTGCTTCCTGGATCTACCCTTTGGTTCTAAAGAACTACCTTTACATTCAGTTTGCACAATGTTCAGTCTTGGTTCTATAGTTCAGTCATGAAATTTTCTGGAAAAATACTCACACATACTAGTAAGATATTTGTCTATTTTATATTAATTTCAGAAGAATTATAAATGCAGAAACCACATAAACAATGTAACACTAAAAACAGTGAAATACCAATATTACAGGAAATAAATCATATTATGTTAGGTTACTAAAAAGAAAGAAAATGGTTTCCATGTGCCCTAAAGGAATTTGAATTTAGTTTCCAGAATTTAGATTTCAATAAAGTACTTTTGAACTTTTTCTACTATTGTAATCTTAGTGACGTTATCCTAGTGAGATTTGGTTTAGTCTTAATAACAAAGCACATTTCTATATACTTATGAAAAAAAATCTACTCAATGTAGATAATACTATGTATATATAAAAAATATTATTACCATACTTGATATTTCATCCAATTTATTCAGTCTTCAAATCTTCATTAAAAAAATAACAGAATTCTCTGCATTCCATTGGGGGAACCACGGTGTGCCTGGTGAAAAACCTTTTAAATAGTCTCTGTGTCTAGTCTGAGTTGCCTTTGTTCGTAAAAGTCTGTTATGTAGAGTTATTTCTGAATATCTCATCAGTTGAGATAAACCACAAGTACCTAAAGTGAACTGGATGTCTGTTTAATCTCAAGGAATCTTCAGGTTCAGAAATATGGATTCACTGAAGAGCCAAATCAGTTAATCTTTAAAATAAAATGTAATGAACCAATAAAAGAACTACAGTTCAAGTGGCTGACATCATACTAAATGTCTTCCAGAAAACAGAGATTTTCTCATAGTATGATTTTGATGAATTTTTCCCTTATAGAATATACAAAGACTCAATTGACTGAGTACTTAAAACAATCGGTGACTATGATATGGGGTCTATTGATTTTATTAGATTAGAAGTAAGGCCATAAATCACATACGGTACCTTGTAGCCTACTTCAAACTAGAAAACAAATAATGGATATAGATTACCCATCACATTATTGAGCATAGACACAAATATGATGTCTTTCAGGAGATGATAATAGTATAGAAACAATAAACACACAACCATTTTTATTCTAATTTAACTTTTTGTTTAGTAGGGTACAAAGAAGTTGATTTATTGGAAGCTAAATTGACATTTTGTAATTTTATGTCACATCGGAGGTGATCTCAAGAAGAAATTATAACTATAGTTTGGACATCAAGAAAGTACTAGCCTTTTCCTGCAGGCTCTGCTGAACTAAACTATACAAAGTCACAGGAGGTATTTTTACTAGGATGTATAATTTTTCTCTTAATCTCATTGAAAATGACAGACAGGTATTAATGAAAATAAAGACATGGCATAGGAAAGGTAAGAAGTAATTAAAAAAATCATACTCAGGTTTATGTTTGCTTTTGGGGGGGATGACATATAGAGTCATGGTGCAGGATATTGGAGGGTGGACAGGGAGGGAGAATGGGAGGAAGAGGTAGGTAACATGGAATGGAGCTTGAGGTTAGAAACTGGTAATTAAAAGGCTTCAATGAGTTTTTCACAGTACTTTCTTTGAACCTTAATTGCCTACTGTTGACTAGAAGCCCCACCAATCACATGAACAGTTGATGAACACATGCTTTGTGTAGTATATGTATTACATACTATATTCTTACAACAAATTAAGCTAGGGAAAAGAAAATGTTTTGAAGAAAATCATAAGAGAAAATCATAAGAAAGAGAAAATACATTTACAGTATTTATTGAAATAAATATGCATGTAAGTGGACCCACATAGTTCACACCTGTGTTGTTCAAGGGTCAATTGTATTGGCTTCTGAGAAGTGAGAAATAGTATGAATTAGTGAATAGTACACTAGAAATAAAAGAACCCAGAAATCTAATCATGTGTAAATCAAAATCTTCTGTGAGCTCAATTTTATCACTTGTAAATCAATGAATTTATAGATCATCTATACATTTCTTTCTAGTTCTATCTTATTATGGTTTGATAATTCTATAAATAAAGCCTTCTGGGCTGGCTTCCTTGTTTTTTCACTTGCAGAATTTCAACTGCTAGTCATAGCCAATTTTCCCAGGATAAGTTTACATTAGATCATTAATATAAAATTACGTTTGTTTGCCCCAAATTCCTACAATGTGTAACTGGCTAATCAGATTCCACCTATATCTAGGTTGATAATCAAATGGAGACCATTAGATTAATGGAGACCATTAGATTGTAGAAGCTTTGTGAGGCATCCAGAGTCTCATAGAGGTATTCTAACTATGAACCTACTTTGGTAGCAGATACTATAAAGGAGGAAGAATGATCACTGGGGTCTTAAGTACAAATCTATTTTTGATTTAAATTTTAGAGATCAGTATGATCTCATTAGATCAAAAGCTCCCTTGAAAATGGTAGCTACCAATTTGGTCATTCTTGCTAGGTCAGTACAGAGCCTACATACTCAGGAATACTTGTTGAAAGGTGTGAATTTTTTCTGAAGTGAATAAGATGCAAATTATGTTGTATATATTAGGTTCAAATAAACAAAAGTTCAAAAGCAGTTCATTGGATAAGAATATGTACCCAACATCCTGAAGTTAGGAGGCTTATGTGGTTTCTGCCATAAGAGTGGAAAGAATACAGACTGTATAATTTGAGCAAGGACATGGCAGAGTGACAATTTATATCACAATTTGAAATGGGTGGAGGCAAAAATCTAGACAGAGGCTAGATTGTCCTGAGTTTGGATAGAGTTTATAACCTTCATGGGGCTCCCCTTGTTTAGCTGCCATGAAGAGTAAGTTTAGTTTAAAAGTCAATAGAAAAACAACAGCAATTGATTGTGCTGAACTTTAGTATTTAGTCACACTTTCTACTAGAGTACAATAATAAATCGTGTCTCCTATTCTACAAAGTATTGTGGAGCCTCAAGTCACATTTTGTCAAACAGAACAACCTACATTACAGGATTGATCCTAAACGTGAGTGTCATCACCATTATTGGCAACTGAAAAATGATTTTACTGTGTAACTTTTAGTTGATCCATGGAAAAAAAAACATGCTACCAAAAGACATGACTAAAGGATAATGCATAAGGTCATAGGATCTGGAGCGAGGTCATCTAAATACAAAGCTGGCTCCACCGTTTACTAGCTATGGGGATGGTAGGCAGATTACATGTGACTTTTATATGACAGATTTTCTGTCTTATCAGATCCTACTTATAACCAAGTTGACATCCTTGAGACTCATATTAATAGTATCTTCCTTTCAGGGTTGCTTTGAGGCTTAAAAGATGAAGCCACAGAAAGGGCTTACAAGTGTGTCTAACATATAATAATTGCTTGAAAATATTAGCTATCATATTATTATTAAAACTATTGTATATTTCAGATAAATGTTATATTAATGGTTAGATATCCAAAGGAACAAGCAAAGTTAGCTTTAAAATGTGGTCAAAGAAAATCTAAATCTCATTTGAAAGAAATATAAAGAGGACTGATTGTTACAATCATTTTATATACAAAGCATACTGAATATTACTGGAAAAGTAGAGCAAGGAATGTTACTTCCAAATACAAGAAAAGACTCCATATTAATTGTAGTTACATTGCTTGAAAGAAAACAGTGTTCTTTTGGTAGCGGGCATCTTTTCGTGTACTTATTGGCTATATGTATAATATCTCTGGAGAAATGTCTATTCAAATCCTTTGCCCACTTTTAAATTGGATTGTCTTTTTATTATTGAGTTTTAAAAGTTCTTTATTTGGATACAAGTCCATTATCAGATGCATGATTTGCAAATATCTTCTCCCATTCTATGGGTTGTCTTTTCATTTCTAATGGTGTTCCTTGAAGCACAAATTTTAAATTTTGATGATGTCTGATTTATCTGTTTTTTTTTTCTTTTGTGCTTTTGGTGTTGTATTTAAAAACAAACAAACAAACAAACAACAAAAAACATTGCCTAATCCAAATTCACGAACATTTGCTTCTATTTTTTTCTTCTGAGAGTTTTACAGTTTTAGCTATTACAATTACTTTTATAAGCCATTTTGAATTAATTTTTGTATATGGTATGAGGTAGGGGTTCAGTCTCTCTCTGTCTCTCTCTGTCTCTGTTTCTCTGTCTCATTCTTTCTTTCTGCATGTGGATATCTAGTTTTCCCAGCATCATTTATTGAAATGACTATCTTTCTCCCATTGAATGGTCTTGGCAATCTTGTAAAAAATCAGTTGACTAAATGTAAATACCATATCCTTTTAAAACTCTTGACTTTATATCTAATTTGTTCCAGTTGAATGGAAAATTGAGTGTGATTTTTCTTAAAGACATTTCATAATAAAGTCTCTTTTCCTTTCACTCAGTTGATAAATCATTATAATTGGCAGTTTCTTTGTTATTACTATAGAACTTTTTTTATGTCTTAGCTGCAACTAATTTTCTTTTATTTCCCTAAGTCAAATAACCTTTGTCCTCCTTGCAGTACATCACAAAATTAACCTTCCATTTAGATGTTACTTAGTATAGTATATTCAGAGGAAAAATATTAATCTGAATTGAAATTTTTTGTAGCTAGAAAAAGAAAGAACTTGAATTACAAATCTATTATATATCTAGTTCTTTAATTCATATGCAATAAACTAACCTAAAATTTCTACAACTATAAGATTCATTTGAAACAGTATAGTTTTTGTTAGTTTGAATTCCTAAATTCTTTTTTCTTTACCTTCACCTTTCCATCTAGTGTATTTTTATTTTTAAGATTTTTTTAAATTGGGGAATTGGGGGAGGGAAACAGCATTGGGGAACCAGGAAAGGGGAACAGACAAGTTGCTGTCTTTTTGTTCTTCAGTCTACTTGTGGAGGACATTGCTTCACTAGCCCATGTTGGTATCGTCATTGCGCTCTTCTGAGATGAGGCAGATTGGTTGCCAGCCTCTGGATGGTTGGTCACCACGGCTCTTGGCAGCTCACACTGGCTGCCAGCCACTCACACTGGCTGCCGGCCGCTCACTGTAGCCTATGGCAGCCCACTGCAGCAGGGGCTGCAGCCTACACCGTCGCCGGGGCTCGCACAGCCCAGCTCCAGGTGGAGCTGTTGTTAGCTGTAGAGGGCAGTGTCACTGGCCCTCATATGTGGGATCCGAACCGGGGCCGCTGGCATCCCAAACCAGCTCTTAACCAATGCGCCACTCGGCCGGCCCCCATCTAGTGTATTTTTGCTTTTTAGCTAATATCTCAGTTACACAGCTTATATCCTAACCTCACTCAAAAGTTCCAAGCTTTTTTATCTGAAGAATTAACATAGAAGGGTAAAATATTTGCTTGTATAGAATTAGGTAATGGAGATGATTTTGTAAAAAAATAAACAAAAAAGAATAAACAAACTCTTCCAAAAAACAGTAAACATCTAAAATATACTACCATTGAGATAAAAACCAACAGATTTTTTAATAGCCAAAAGGGTAAATATTGTATAACTAAAAAGACATATGGAATAATTCTAATATTGAGAAAATTTGAGGGCCGGCCGAGTGGCGCATTGGTTAAGCGCTGGTTTTGGGATGCCAGCGGCCCCGGTTCGGATCCCACATGAGGGCCAGTGACACTGCCCTCTACCGCTAACAACAGCTCCACCTGGAGCTGGGCTGTGCGAGCCCCGGTGATGGTGTGGGCTGCAGCCCCTGCTGAAGTGGGCTGCCATAGGCTGCAGTGAGTGGCCCGCAGCCAGCGTGAGCGGCTGGCAGCCAAGCATGAGCTGCCAATAGCCGCGATGAGCGACATCCAGAGGCCAGCGACCGATCTGCCTCATCCGGGAAGAGCGCAATGACGATACCAACAGTGAAGCAACATCCTCCGCAACTAAAACTGAAGAACAAGAAGACGGCAACTTGTCTGTTCCCCTTCCCCGATTCCCCAATGCTGTTCCCCTCCACCAATTCCCCAATAAAATCTTTAAAAAAAAAAAAAGAAAAAAAGAAAATTTGAGAGAGATTGCTTTCATAGCTTTCAGAGTACAATTCACTTAAACATTTAGTATAATTTCCAAAAGAGAAGTAAAACTTACATTAAGAAATTCTTTCCTTGCCCTTTCTGTAAACCCCAGTACACTCGGATTACAGATTTACTGTTGTTCCCGAGAATTTCATTTTTATGAGACATTGTCTTATCTAGATTCTGCACAGACTATAAAACAAGCCACATCTGTTTGATTGACTCATTTGGCAAAATGTTGAAATCACCTTTGCAGTCTCCCAGCTCTTCCCCATCTGTCTTTTAGGTTTACCAAGATCATTATCAATCACAACCTCTAACTTAACCTCTAACACTTTCATGTCCTAACATGCTAATACTTTTGGCAAAGTTTCCATCAGGTATTCATATTTTTTGTGTACTTGGAGAAAGTCAAAATGAAATTTGAAGGGAGGTTAACTTTCTTCTTGTTAGAGACATTGGTGAAAAATGTAAATGAAACAAAATTTGCACACTCTCTCGCCTGCTTCCTTAGCAATATCTTGGAACTATTAAATTATATTGGATTTTATTTAACTGATTAAAATTTATTTTGCCAATATCCTCAATAGATTTGAAGATGCTGGTGGTAAAAGTATACTCAAGGATCTCATCAGCTAGAGCTAAATGGGCCCAGAAACCTGGGTATCTAGTGTCTCATTGCCGTCTTGATTTTCTCTTCATGAGCTCATATTAATTATCTCTTCCATCTGCATACTGAGCCTGATAATAGCTACGGGACTGGCCTGAACAAGTCTCCAATTCATGTTTGTACCTCACTACATATAGTAGTGATATTCCTGGAAATTGAAAATTAAATTTTTGTAAATAGAATAATTTAAAATACATAGTAGAGTTTACCACCCAGAGATTACCATTATTAAATGAAGCATCTTTTATAAAGCTAACCACCTCGTGATTTATCTGTTTAAGGGTATATTTTAACTTTTTATTTTATTTTAATTAAAAAAAAATCTCGGGCTGGCTGAGTGGCGCGGTGGTTAAGCGCTGGCTTGGGAAGCCAGCGGCCCCAGTTCGGGTCCCACATATGAGGGTCAGTGACACTGCTCTCAAAAAAAAAAAAAAAAATCTCAATTGCATTTGACATTCAATAGCTTTTTATTTATTTTTTTTAATTATTTTTACCAAGTAAGTAGTTTGAAAAATAGTATTTGAATTTATTAGGTTGGGAAACTTTTTAATGATTTAATTGAAAATAATTTTAATGAAGTGTAAAACATCTTTGAGTTAGGGATCTCCTCTTTGACAAATTCATAATAGCAAAGTAGCCAGATTAACAGAAAAAGAAAAGTAATAAAAATTAGATACCTTCAATCTGAAAAGTTCTATTAGTTCTATTTTGTCATCTGAGATAAAATATTAGTGTATTGATAAATTCTATTTCTTAAGATCTTAGGAATCCAAAATAAAGCATTTGTTAAACAAAAGTTTGTATAAAAATTTGATTTTTTGCTAAGAGAGATCAAGTTAATAAACCAAGAAAAATAATTTTAAGAAAGAATTATCTTACCTATTGCTCTTAGAATTTCCTTTAAAAACTTCTGGTAAATATTTTATTAGTTTTTTTTTATAGCCAGGTTTGTTTAAATATATAGGTAAATGTTTTAGTATCTTTAGATCTTCTCCTCCTTTTTTGAGACCCCCTCCCTTTCCTTAATATATCCAGTTGTATTTGTTTCTTAGGGCTGCTATAACAAAATACCACAAACTGTGTGGCTTAAAACAACAGAAATTTATTCTCTCACAATTCTTGAAGATAGCAGTCAGAACTCAAGATGTTGGCAGGACCATTCACCCTCTGAAGTCCCAAGGGGAGGATCCTTCCTCGCCTCTTCCAGCCTTTGGCCCCAGGTGTTCCTTGGTTTGTGGCAGAATAACTCCAGCCTCTTCCTCTGTCTTTACATGGCTGTTTTCCCTCTGTGTGTGTGTGTCTGTGTCTCTTCTCTTTTTTTTTTTTTTTATAAGGATAACAGTCAGATTAGATTAGAGCTCACTTTAATCCAGTGTGACCTCTTTTTAACTTGATTATGTTTCAAATACCCCATTTTCAAATAAGTTCACTTTCATAGGTACCAGTGATTAGGACTGGAACATTTCTTTTTGGGGGAGACAGTTCAACCTATAGCACCCATATATTATCTTTAATTTCCTAAGCTTTTCTATGGCAGCTCACTGAGTTTCTTTTCTGTTACCTTAGATCTTGTTCGTTCCATCCATCCATCCATCCATCCACCCACCCATCCACCCACCCACCCACCCACCCAATGAAATCTGTGTCAGGCACTGTCATAGACACGGGGAGTGCAGGACAGAATGAAATAAAATCCCTGCCTCATGTACTTCTACTCCAGTAGGAATTGACAGACAATCAAGACATTAACTATATAAAACATCTTTGGTAATAACTGTTAACAAAGATGAATAAAGCACAGAAAGAAGATCAAGAGTTACGAGGGGTGGATTAGGCATGGCATGTGTGTGGGCACTACATTTTCAGACAGGATGGTTAGTGCCAGCTATCTACTCTGCCAAACAAATATATCTGAACCTGTTGCTGGTTATCAGTAACCCAATGTACTGACTCACTCATGTCATATATCAAAAAGGTCTTTTCAGAAATAATTCCTTAAATCAGAGGAGTGGTGCAGATACAGGTTTGATTTTAGAAGGTAGAAAAGATGGCTTCTATCTCTTGAAGTCTTCATTCAACTAATATGTGCTAAGTGTATTCTGTGCGTCAAGAACTGTGCTTGGGGCAGCGGATGCAAAATGGCAGCTTCTGCCCCCGTGGAACTGTATGTTATAGGGCTGTCTCTCAACATCCTGATGTAATGTGGAAACATTCTTGGGTAACAAAGAGCCAGCAGGTGATTGGTATGTTGGTACATTTCCTGCTCATCTCTAGGCAAAAGAATTGAATGTAATTTCATTATTTGTTGAAAAGACATTTCCTAAATACTCATAATTTATTGACTAAAGGTCATGTATGAAAATTACAGAGAGGTAAGAAAATTTTTAGTATGAGTGTTAATGGCTGATTCCAGATAAACTATATTTTGTTCTTGGTTTAATATATTTTAGGGTTATTTTTACAGAAATATTGTGGTGGAAAATATTATTGTGAGCTACGCAGCCCAGATGTGAATTATGAAACCTGGTGTAAACCACATTTTACTTGATGATTTGTTTATTGACTTTTAGAATATAGAATAAAAGAAAATCATGTATTTTCATTTAAGAAAACAAATCTTCAATTTGTGACAAATCAAAGTTTGCTGAATAGCTCACCTAAAAAAAAAACGACTCAAGCTGTTACTCTGACTTCCTGTAGACTGTGTATATCTGCCAGGTATTGTTTTACTAAGATGAATGAATCTCTGCCAGAGGATTTAAAAGCTCTTTCAGAACTATAAAATTCCTTAGCACACAGAAATAAAATTTGCTGAGCTAAATGTTCATCAAAAGGCAATGCATCAAGCTAAGGAAAAAAAATCCTCCAGACACACAGGCAGATTGTATATTTAGCTTTTTTTGTATATCATGTTAAAACAAAAATTATGGAATGCATCTGTTACCAGTCCAAAAACCAGATTAAACCAGAGTGGAACCCGACAAGATCTTTCTCACTAGTGCTATGGCAGCCATGCTAAGAACGAAGGGCAGCCTTGGCATTCCCTGAGTGCTTAGAAAGGTTCCTATCTGGCACCTTTGACAGACAAACCATGACTGGTTCTGATGCTCTCCTGCTTTACTGAAGCTGAGGATTAGATGCCTCTTTGCTTCCCTTTTGTGGTGTGTTTTATCTCGTGTTGGTACTATTTTTCTCCATTTGGCCCTCCTCCAACGTGAAACTTGTTTTACAGATTTTTTTTTTTTAATCCAAGCTGAGACTATCAAAGTCCTGTTGTTTGGTTAGGAAATAAAATATATACATTTTAATAATTGTAAAACTACTGTCTATTACTTTTTCTAACAAAGGTGATAATCTAGAACTTTTCTTAGTCTGATAGTTTTTATACACAATGTAGATTTATTTTGTAGCCACTCCTAGTTTCCTATAGACTATGTATATAAAATATTAAAGTCAGGGAATATATATTCCATCTAGAATTTTTTGGTTTGCTACAATAGAATCTCATTTTAATGCTATTGTATGAAACAGCCTAATAGATATTTTGAAATTTTCAATATATTTTGCTATTATTATTTTCTTGCTTGGGATTCGTTTGATTAAAATGGGCCATTTATAAGGCTAATGAAACAGATTTGGTCCCTATAAGTGTGAAGTTTTATTCTCTTTCATGGCCACACATTGTGCCTTTGATCACAGATCAGCAGTCTCACCAATACGTGTCACTGATTATAGAGAGAATCCAGGCAAAAGGGTGAGGATAGCTTGAGGCTAATCCATCATGTCTATAGGACACCAGCTTCTGATGTGTGACAGCAGGGTCACTTTCAGGGATGAAGGTTATCGTGTAGAGGACATTATTTTTTTTCTATTTATGTGATAGAATATCATAGCAGAGTTTTGTTGTCTGAAAATTAGATTAAACCAGATGTGGGTTAATTAAAATAAGATGTGAGTTCTGATGTTAAATGAAACTCATTATCTTTAATTTATTGGGGAACAAAGGCAGTATTAAAGTAAGTTTACAGTTTGGACAGCTAAGGTTAGGACACTGTTCTGGTTATATATTTTTGTATAATAAACTACCTCTCAAATACAAGAATGATTTCATTTGTTCACATACCTGCAATTTGGACCGAACTGTCTTCGTTCCATGCCGAGTCAACTGGGATAGCTCAGCTGGGCCCTTGGATCTATTTCTAAGATGACTCACTCACATCGTTGGCAAGTTGGTGCTGACTTTTGGCTAGGAGTTAAACTGGGGCTGTTGTCCAGGGTCCTCAGTTCCTTTCCACGTGGGCCTTGCCATTTGGTTGTTTGGGCTTCTTCAACAACATGGCAGTCAAATTCCAAGAGCAAGTATTCCAGAAGACAAGAAATACAAACTTCCAGCATATTAAGCCAGTTTCTAGGTCTGGAACCTGGATCAATATTGTTTGTGCCATATTCTATTGGTCAATTAATTACAGAGCCCACTCGGATTTAAGGAGAGGAAACATTGACCTCACCCCTTAATGGGAAGAGTGTCAAATAATTTATAGTTATCAGTAATCTACCACAGACACTTCTTACAGTGAGTGGAGAACACTATCATTGTCTCAGTAAAAATTTAGTAATAGGTACTTGGCATCTTCTGTAATCTTAGATTAGAATCTGTAAGTAACACCCCAAAACAACAGAATCAAGTCAACAACAGATACCATGATTTGATAGTTGGCATTCTAGAAATCCACTCTAGCTTTTCTAGTATTTCCCTGCTTTTAGGTACATATTAGCACATAAATCCCCTGTAGTAAACTTGAAGTCATCACCACTTCTGGGCAGAAATAGGCCACCCTTTGTCAGTGGTCTCAAAAGATTTTTGATTATGCATCTCTATTATTACTTGTAAAAAGAAGTTATTTCTTTTTATATAGTGAAGAATGTTAAGTGGAGACTTTTGTCACTAATTCTCATACTGTACCATTCCAGCAGCAGAGGACAGATAATTTCTTGCCTCCATATATGTTAATGAAATTCTTCTGAGCAGGCACCATTCATGCGCCAGAGTATGAATATTTTATTTACTTATAAAAAATTAGAAATTAGAAAAGTAAAACATTAAAAATTAAGAAGTTATAATATTGTATCCTCATGTGCATGGGTCTGTGTGCCTCATTGTAGGGAACTCTAGAGTACCACTTTTTCCTTCTTTGGCTTTCCACTTTCCTCTCTATTCATTTGGCAGATAGTCTACAAACAATTCTTTCTTCCTGGTATGAGCATTCTGCTCTTCGTGTCAAGAAGTGGAGTCTAGTCCTGCCTCCCTGACCCCTTTAATCTGGGCTGCTGGCCTTGGTGATGTCCTGATCAACAGAATGTGGCAGAAGTGATGCTGTGGGGCTTCTGAGCCTGGAGCCTAGGAAAGCTGTAACCTCTCTAAAGCCTTTTAGAGTGGGTTCTTGGGATGTGTCCTTCTGGAGCTCAGCCTCCATGTTGTGAGAATGCCAAGCTATGTAGAGAGTCTGTGTGTAGGTGTTCCGGTTGCCAGCCCTGCTGAACACTCAGCTGGTAAGTAGCATCAGCTGCCAGCCTGAAGAGTGAACCATCTTGAATGTCCACCCTAGTCAAGCCTTCAAGTGACTGTCGTCATGGCTGTCATCTGTAACTGCGTAAAGACACCACCCAGCTGAGCCTCCAGAACCATGAGAGAAAATCATAAAATTTTCTTTTAAGTCACTGATTTTATAGGTGATTTGTTATTTAGCAGTAGATAACCAGAAAACCATTCTTTCTTATTCTCAAAATAGGTCTCCCAATTATTAATGACTTTCTGTGAGCTGTGACTAGATAATTCTCATTAAAAGCATTAAAATTTGCATATTACTTAATAAACAAGGAAAGAGCCTCAGAGAGGTTAATTAATGCTGTTAAGGGCAAATGTCAGGATATAAAGGGCCTGGAATTAAAAATGCAGGTCTTTTGGATATGAAAGCCCATATCTTTTATGCTACAGAATTCCTCAGGTCAGATTACATGTCATTGTGAAATAATATCAGATATTATTCAACCTTATTGCCTGGGATGTTAAACAGACCATAGCAGGTGGTAATTCCAGTTGGATCCTTGGGTTCCTCAGGGCTTGAAAAGAGGTGAAACAAAGTCAGGTTAGAACTATATTTGGAAGGGTCAGGGATCTCCAGCAATGGGATCCTATAAACATCCTGCAAAAGAAAGCTTTTAAACATCTTGGTTCCATAGAGCCATAGAGCCAGCTTATGACAATATCAGTTAAATAATATTCTACCCATACCTCTTCTTTCTCTATAGCTGTGGTCACCCATCTCCAATTCAAACCACCATCCTATAAGGGTCAGAATGAGCAGCTAGAAAGTAGGATAGGAGGTGATCTAGAAAGAGAGAAATCCCACTCACCCCCTAACCAGGTGGTCAGCTTTGTCTAGGGGGTAGGTGCAATAGCTGGAATATAGATGATGTTGGCAGCCTTACCTAGAATGTGGGACTGACTCTCTAGGTATCAGATTGAGATATTTTTCAACTATAAGAAAATATAGGCATTTTTATTACTAAAGAGTCATTCCGAAAGGTCATGATTGTCTGTGATTCCATTCAGGGTAGAGGAAGAACTTGTCCTACTGTATAAATTCTAAAGAGACAGTGGGAGACAAAGTAAGGCCACATTGCAGTTTTGCCTGTTGAATTCTGCTGGTTCAACTCCCTTGTCATGTGAGGTATCTTGCAGCAAGGCTACACTGTACAGTGTTTAGTAGGCTGAGTGGAAACCTGAAAGAGAGCGACTGTTTTGAACATGGTTAGACTATGATCTCTTGGAATAGAAGTGAATTTTAAGCAAATGAAGATCCTAGTGGAAAGAACAGAGACACTCAGAGGTTGTACACCTTTTTATTAAAATTGTGAAATTTTCAGTATAAAGTATTACAGCTCTTCAACAGGAAATGGAATTTTCTAACAACCATGTTATGCGACTTGCAGTTTCTTTTGATGATTATATTATTACGAACCTTTTGGCTCTGAAAGTGATGTTTTAGTAAACTGAGAACATCATATAGTCTTTCCAATGAGTTAGGGATATTAAATAGAAATGCTCAAAGTTTGTATTGCAAAGATAGCAATTGTGTTTTATTTACCAAATGATTGTTGAAAGAAAGCAAAGGAAATTTACTAATGTTATTACTGATAATATTTCTATTCTATTTTGTGGATTTGTAAATGAAGTATTTTCCCCAAAGACATTAAAATTTACTGTCACATATCCAACAAAGAAATAGAGTTTGCCAGTTAATCTTTTCTGTTTCATTTTGCATTTTAATGTTGCATTTATTGAGTACAATACTCTTACCAACTTGGATCAGACTTTATCTCTGAAGGAGTTCACTGGGTTATCCAGTCAAATATAAGCATATCAGGACCTCTCATTTTTTTTCTGGCATAATCTCTTATGCATCTGTTTGGCATAATAAAAATAAAGTCCTTACCATTCAGTATTTCACTTGATTTTGGAAACAGAAATAGGTACTAGTTTATTCTGAATATGGATGGAGCAGCATACACACACTGTTTTCTGGGTCATTCTTTATGGCATAGAACTCTCTTAGGCTTTGAAAATATCAATAAGAAGTCATCATGCTTTAACAGCAGATATCTAGTGGAAGAGAATCTGCAAAAGAGATGCCTTTATTTAACATTCTTTATCATATCAATGGAAGATATATTCACTGAATATAACTGTCAGTGCAGTAATAAAATTTTTCGGTTAACTACTGTTCATTTTATACCACTTATTTTCCCAGGACAGTGTTAAGAGAAGTAGAAAGTGTAGGAAATAGCCTGGGTTGTGTTTGTGTGTGTAAATAAGGATAGAGAAGATGTAGAGGGAAATGATCCTGCCCAGGGCACCTTGTATCCTGTGTGCGATGGTTCTGTCATGTCTAGCTCAGCATTAAGGAAATCCATTGTGGTAGGATGAAGGAAAGCTACGCGGACTCCTGGATATGTGTGCCTCCTTCTCTCTGAAAAGGAAACAAAAATATTTCAGTTATCACTTTTCTTCATAATATGGTTCTTTGTAGTGTCTTCCATAAAATTAATGGTCTTTTTAGAAAACTGAGTATTGGAATTAAAAAAAAAAATCTAAAATCACGATGCTGGTTACCTTTTGAGAAAAATCCCTGTTTTTCAAATACCTGAATGAGATCTAAAAATGTAATTTATTTTTTATTTACTAATACCAGGTTGCCAAAAAAAATGTATGCATATGACTTGTATTCATCTTTTGTTATCGGTATATATTATTACAATTTTAATACAATCTTGGGTCCAAGTAGTTCAAGCAGGGATGGTTTTGGCGGTGAGGTACCCAAATGGAAAAAAGCCTCGCAGAGTCTGCCATGAATGCAGCAACACTTTATTCAGCAGAGGCAGCACAGCACCAGCAAAGGCAGAACTCAGAAAACCCAGCAGCAGAGCAGCACAACTCAGAACCCACGCCCAGTTAAGCAGGACTGGGGTTTTTGGAACACAGTAGCAATAGTGACATGGTGCCAGCACATGCGCAGTAAACAAGTTGCTTTCCTTGCAGTCCCACCTGGGCCTGGAGGAGTCAGGGCTGCCGGTCTCCAAAGCCTGTAAACATTTCCTGACCTTGGGGGGCCCTGACACCTGGACCCCCACATACAGTTTTTTTCCTTTCTTAAAATGCATGCATATATATATATATATATATATATATATATATATATATATATAAATATATAAATATATAAATATATAAATATATAAATATATAAATATATAAATATATTTGTTTGTTTGTTTTTGGTTTTTGGTGTTTTTTTTTGCACCCTCTGTGTTTTCTTTCTTAGAAAAGAAATTTCAGCTGCAAGGGTCTGCAAGTTCTGCCTGGCAGAGTGAGTAGAGGCTGCAGCTCAGTGTGGAATAGTGTCTGAAAGAGATGCCTCAGTATATGCCTGTTGAATGAATGCATGTAGATCAGAAGAAAACAGTATGCTAAGTGATTCATTATTTTTGGCATAGTGGGTTGCCCATATTCAGAAGCATAAGAGCTAGCTGAAAAGAGCTGGAGGAACCCATTTCTCCAGTCAATGCAGTTTTACCCAGACTGATGCATTGTAGAGAAAACAGAAGGTTCATTTCAGAGTTGTCCTATTTTAGCTATTCTAGTAGTGTGATTTTTCATATGATTGCATGTGATACTTTGATTAGCTGAGGGCACACAGAAAGGGTACACATGCGTGTCTCTTTCTTTTTATTGTGCTCTTTTAAGTTGTAGGACATCTGGGTTATGACCACTGGGAAAAGTGGTGATTACAAATGGGCTTTCTTTTCTTTTTTTTTTTTTTTTTTTTTAAGTTTTGTTTTAATTGGGGAATTGGGGGAGGGTGAACAGCGTTGGGGAATCGGGGAAGGGGAACAGACAAGTTGGTGTCCTTTTGTTCTTCAATCTAGTTGTGGAGAACATCGCTTCACTGGCCCATGTTGGTATTATTGTGCTCTTCATGGGTGAGGCAGTCACTCGCTGGCCATTGAACAGCTGCTCATGGCAGCTCACGGCAGCAGGACTCAGTTTCCAGTGACTCACAGCAGCCCAACTCCAGGTCGAGCTGTTGTTCACCGTCTTAGCTGTAGAGGGTACAGCATCATTTGGGATCCGAACTGGGGCCCTGCTGCTCAGAACTGATGTCCCAAGCCAACTCTTAATCGACGCGCCTCTTGGCTGGCCCCCACAAATGGGCCTGCTTTGAAAAGACCAGGCCAGGACTTTCAGTGATTTTGGAAGAAGTTTAAGAATGTCTCAGACACTGGTGTCATGGTGTCACATTGGAAAGCAATATTTTAAGAAAGCATGCTCTGCTGTTGTTATCGGTAGCACTCTGTAGGTAGGCCCAATCTGCAAAACACAACTCGACATATCTACCTGGATAAGTTATAAATTAAATATTCACTTTCTTTTGTTACTAACTTTTTCAACATCCTGAATATTCTTGAATGAACAATAACAAGTATGGCTTGTAATCACTAACTCATTGTACGTGTAAAAAAGATTTGGGCAAATCTTGAATTATGGGGCACTATTTCGTGCTTATTTCAAAACAATAGTTAACCTGTTATTTCTTTTTTCTTCCACATTATCTAAACAGATGAGCTGCTCCTCTTTTCTCAATAACGTTTGCTTAAGGAAAAACTGCAATAGAATATTAGAATTTTGAGAAATGTCAATGAAAAGTGACATTCGACCCTTGAGCTATATCCTAAGTGTTTTGTCAGTGATAGAAGCCTCAGGGACAAGCTATCAGGAGTGAGAATCGAACTGTACAGAGGATCTCGGACAATCCTCTCACAATCCACTCAGACTCTGATATTACCTTACATCACTCTAACTATGCTCCAGGAAGGCTGCCAAAACGTTAAAGCTCCCCCCTCTACCCCCAGGGCTAATTGATGATCTGATATGGGATGGCTGACTCAACTGTATCACAGACACACACGGTGAGGTCCAGGGCAGCTGGCATACTCATTGCTGACTCTTTGTTTGGCAACTTCCTAAAACAGCATGTGGCATCAGAAACACTTGGCACTTCACAGAAAAGTGAAGAAGTCTGTTAGTTAACCCCAGTGTGGGGGTAAACGTATGTTAACTAGGGTCACGAATGCTTTGGATATCAGGTTAACGGATGTAATTTATGGGCCGGATTGATAAAATGTTGGCTTTTTTTTGTTTGCAGTCATACATTTTTATTTTTCAATTCTCTGCAGAAATTGGGTATCTAAACAGATTTCTGTACACAACTAAGGAATGTCAACTAAAAGAACCCCATTTGGTCAAGTCGGAGGCCAAGTTCAGCTGATTGGACGGGTCCTTGGGGGTCGCTGATGTATTGCAGCAGACAGTAGACATGAGGGAGTTGTCAGACTGCCACTGGGGCTTTTCCCACTTATCCCCTCCCTGGTTCTTGCCAAATCTGCTTTGCATTTGAAGTTGATTGAAATGGGTCTCACTGTTAACCTGTCAACTGAAACCCCTGTGATTTAGAGGGCTTTTTGTTCATTTCATTGGTGCAAGAAATTGAAGTGAGAAATCTGGATCCTTTTAGAGCACTGGAGATGACCAAACAGAACGGCATCTGGACTTACCCCAATTAATGGAAAAGTGTTGTCAGGTGCAGGGATGAATTTTTTTTTTTTTTTTTTTTTTTTAGAAAGGTGGTCCTTTGGTGCCAAAAGTTTGTTGTGGGTAATGACTTCTCTGGAACTGTTCAGAAAATCCCTGGAAAACATTATAAAGAATTATACCATCTTAGATTTAGGTGCATTTATTCTTCCTAAGAGCACAAAATGCTTTCATATAGAGGTTATCTCATTTATCTTCATAACATCAGCTTGAAATAGTTTGTGGCAGGTATAATTATCCCCTTTTATATTGAGAGAAATGGGGTGCCAAGGGAAAGTAGAAAGCCACAGAATGTTTATGTTGTGTAGTGTTCTTCTTTCCAAATAGGTGAAAATACTCTATAAATATCTACACCTATTTTTATTACATGAGGAAACAATTATTATGGGTGAGTTGTGTACAGTAGAAGGATATTAACCATTTTGGGCCGTAAGATAGCTTTAGGGGAAAAAAACCCCATAAGTTGCTATCTATTAAAATCACTTTTCCTATATATTAAGTCTATTTTTGGTGAATTGAGAGGGCTATGAATGGAAATGAATTTGTCTGAAAAATGGGTTAAAATAATCTTGTTCTTCCTTCTTGAAAACTGGAAATTTAGCTTGCCTAGCGGTAGTGAAGCAGAACCAGATGTTATTTTCCAGGGCAGAAAGCAGCCTGATAGGAGCACCTTGGTCATGGAATCTGGGGGTTGCGCCAAATTTAAAGCATTGTTACTATATTACATCAGAGATGCTGTGAAGAAGAATGATGAAAAATTGTGTAAAGTGACTTGGACTCCTTAGAAAAAAAGGTGTTTGGTACATTAAATATGTTGTCAAGAGCCCCTGAATTATATCTGAGGAAAGTGTTAGGTGGAACTTTATTAGATATGGTGCAGGTTTTCTTAAGGCAAGAGAGAATCTAAAAATACAGTGACAATCATAAATAGAAGGATTTCTTCTCTCTTGTATGTCTGGGTGAGTGGTTAGGGTGGTCTGGCAGCCTGACAGGATCAGGAACCCAGGGCCTTTCTGACTTCTGTATTCAATACAAGCCTTTCGTTTTATGGCCTAAGAGGACTGTTCTTGTTTTCCCTTATTACGTTGGTGTTCCAATCAGTGGGGAGGGGCGAAGGGCAGTGGAAACCTGCTCCTTACTTCTGAATGCACAAACCGGAAGTCCTCATTATTTCTAAGGCACAAGGGAAAAGAGCTTTCTGGTTGTGATATTTTCCCCATTCCTTGGTACAGAAGTTTTCAGAGTTATTATTCAAGTTATAATGCAAAACTGATAACCTTGGTCAAATTCCAACTGGGAGTAAACCAACCACTTTGGAATTTGCTTTGGGATCCTTTAGGATCAAGTGTTTTCCTTTAAATTTTAACATTATATTAATGTAGGTATATAGTTTTAAAAATCATAATGCTTATGATAAAATAGTTTTTTTTTCTGCCCTGCTCTCCTCCACCCTTAATTACTATTTCGTAGCAGCAATGACTTGAAACTACTTAGCTTTTTTTCAGTTTTGTTATTGATCTCTCTAGATCTAAATAATATGCCTGTAGGACTACATTTCTGTTTTATAAAGTCCGCACACATTGTCTATTGATATCTGGCTTTTTAAGATGAATATTTTATCCTACGCCTACAAGTGTTCCCCTCACAACACGCACATACCCTTTTCCCACCCTTTCAACATAGTTGTTTTATTATTTAAAATCATTATTCAATAATTATTTTACTATGACTATATAGAAATTTGTAACTGCTGAGCCATGTAGTATTCTATGATTACTTTTTCCTCTTGGTATTAAGCATTGCTTTGTTTTTGTTTACCTTTCTATGTACATCTCACTCTTCCCTTCACCATAAAACCCTTTGCCAAAGCTATCATGTTCATCTCACCAAAAACTCAGACAGCCTACCTATAGGAGGATTCTTTTTGTTTGTTTTCTTGGTGGCTCCTTCTTAGAACTCTCCATACTCTTCCCTCCTGAACTGGTGCTCTGTAGGCCTAGGAAGCTTGTCCTGAAGCTTCTCCTCGCCATCATCCTATGCATTGCCCGTGCTTTCTCTCTGCGCTCCCTGGATTTTGTGTCCTCTTCCTTGGTGAGTGTCTGGGTAGGGCGCACTAGATCACCATTAATTACTGACAGAGGGTCTATGGGAAGTAACTGATTGAGACCTTTCATGTCTGAAGATGTCCTTATTCAGTGGCCATATTTGATTTTTAGGTTAATTTCTAAAGAATTCTAAGTTGGAAATCATTTTAGCTCAAAAATTGGAAGGTATGGTTCATTTGTCTTCTACTTTCCATTATTGTAGCTGAGGATTTTAGTACCTTCCTGATTATGTGTCACGTGTCCTGCTTTTCTATCTGTAATTTTATAAAGCTTCTCTTTATCTACAGTTTTCTGAAATTTAAGTATGATATGCTTTTATGTGTCTTATTCAGTCACTAATTTGGGTCATTGGGGAAGGCATTTTCAATCTTATTTCCTTTAGTGTGAGATTTTGGTGGGGAGGGAGTATTATCTCTTTGATTACCCCTGCCCTTCTACTGCCACTATTCATTCTCATTCTTTCTCTCTCTCCTCACCCTCCATCTTCCTCTTTCTCTCTCTCATAGATAGATAGATAGATAGATAGATAGATAGATAGATAGACAACTATATATCTACATTTGTATATCTGTCTATATATGCACAGTTACATGTAAAGATATGGTCATGGATAGATAGATAGATAGATAGATGGATAAAGAGTTTTACAAGTATCCCAGTCTGTGGCTTGTCTTTTCATTCTCTTAACAGTGTCTTTTGAAAAGCAAAAGTTCTTAATTTTAATGAAGTCCAATGTGTCGTTACTTTCTTTCATGGATAATGAAGACATTAAAAAATATTTATTTTTATGGTTCTAGTGGTATGGCCAGGAGGAGCTATGTATCAACTAATGGAATAAGCTGGGAACAAGTTGAAGATAGAGAGTTTTGGGAATCGTCTGTATATTCATCACAGTTGAAGCTGTACAAGTGGATGATGTTGTAAAGGGAGAGATGGAAAAGAGGTGAAAGACTGGGAAAGGACTCTAGGGAATACTTACACATAGAGAAATAGGACCCAACCAAGAGACAGAGAAGACATATGTTAGTGGAGAATCAAAATGATACAATTTCACAAATGTTAAGAGGAAGAGTTGCAAGGATCAGGGATGGTAATCAACACTGGATATGAAAGCAAAAAAATGGGAAAAAATGCGATCCAAGAAAAGAGCCATGGATTTGATAATTAGAAATCCATGGATAGAATTTTTTCCTTATAGTATAAGTAGTGGAAGCTAGAATGCATGAAGTAAAATAGGAAATGGAGGTAGTGATCATAGACAATGCTTTTAGACATGTTGAGAGTGAAGACAGAGAGAAGTTAAAAGGCACAGCAAGGTTAAAGGCTGTATCTCACCAGTAGTGAGGCTTTAGCTTGCCTGACTGCTGTGTGAGAGGAACCACTGGAGAGAGACACTGAAGATGGAATGGGAATATTAGATAAAATAAGGTTACCATTTAATATACTGCTGCCTCAGAGTAAGCCAACATTTATGTGATTAGTTACTGAATGATTTAGATGTCTTTATTTTTTTTATTTCTAAAGATTTTTTATTGGGGAATTGGGGGAGGGGAACAGCGTTGGGGAACCGGGGAAGGGGAACACATAAGTTATAGTCCTTTTGTTCTTCAGTCTAGTTGTGGAGGATGTCGCTTCACTGGCCCATGTTGGTATCATCATTGCGCTCTTCTCAGGTGAGGCAGATCAGTTGCTGGCCTCTGGATGGCTGCTCACAGCAGCTCTTGGAAGCTCACACTGGCTGCCAGCTACTCACGCTGGCTGCCGGCCACTCACTGTAGCCTATGGCAACCCACTGCAGCAGGGGCTGCAGCTAATCTGTCCCGGGGACTCACAGCAGCTCAGCTCCAGGTGGAGCTGTTGTTTACCATCTTAGCTGTAGAGGACAGTGTCACTGGCCCTCATATGTGGGATCTGAACCAGGGCCGCTGGCATCCCAAGGCAGCTCTTAACCACGCACCACTCGGCCGGCCCTAGATGTCTTCAGAAAGATGAATACTTTAATATGTAAAGGTGTATATCAGTTAGTATAGGATAAGTTCTACAATAATCCACAATCCCCAAATATCAGTAGCTTAAAATAACTAAGGTGTGTTTCTTGCTGACACTCCTTGTATATCATAGAACGGGTAAGCTGAGGGTTTTGCTGCAGTTCATCCTTACACTAGGATCCAGGCTAATCGAGCATCCCTCTTCCTGAGCATTGCCAATTACCCTGACAGAGGAAAGAGAGATGTGGCAAATTATATACTGGCTTTTAAAGCTTCAAGTGACGTAGTCACTTTCACTTACATTTCATTGGCCAAATCAAGTCATATGACCTGCTGTTTTTCCAGGGGTGGGTAAGTACAATCTTCACACATTCAGGAAGGAGAGCTAACCAGGGAGTATTTGCAAACATCCCTAATGGCTACTATGAGGAGTGTACTTGTATTGCTGTTGGGTTGTCGGAAAAGTCATGATGCATTTTTGCAACAAAAAACAGAAAAAATACGTTATGGCTTTTCTGACAACACAATATATTGAATTATAGTTATCAAAAAAATCTAACATTGGGCCAGCCGAGTGGCTCAGTTGGTTAGGAGCTTGCTCGAGAGTGCGAGCTGAGCTCTGAACAACAGCAGTTTGATGCCCAGCCCAAGCTCAGCTGCCACTAAGCTGCCAACAGGTGGCAGGATGTCTCAGCTAAAAAAAAAAAAAATTAACATTTATGTTCATTTCTATAAAAAGTTGGGCATTATGCTTTTCTTCAGGAAAATAATCTTACATTACAGCTTCAAAGGGGAAAATATAATTGAATTGCAGCTCATTTACATTTATAATGCCAATGTTGGAAATATAATTCCAACTATGTATCATGGTGGTAGAAACATGAAAAGAATATGTTGGATTTTACCAACTATCACTTTAAAATTAAAGTTAGAAATAAGGAAATTTGTTAAACTATTAACAGACGTTTTTCAGAACTAGTTGACTAAAGACCCTTTTCATTCTTTAAAAAATCTGGATAATTCTTTTAAATAATGTCAAGTGCTTTAGCAAGAAAACAGAAGATGAAACAAAGTTCTGAACTTGGCCACACTGATCAAATTCTCAGGTTAACAGTTCAGATTTCTCCAACTGTACAGTCACAGTTCAAAACATTCTCTGTGTTCCCAACAGGATACATTTTCTTTGTACAAGTGACTGTGTACATTTGGCCTAGCATGAAATCGGTCCCCAATCGCAATTTATAAATGCTGTACAGCTATGTGTATAGTATTCAAAGCAAGAGCTGAACTTTATTATCCTAGTTTCAAGTACCAGCATAATCTCATGAATCTGACAGATTCTTCACAAATCTACATTATTAGAAGTCTTCAGGGAAGCATCCTAGACATTTGTGGCATTATTAAGGATTTAATTTGTAAAGTATTTTATGTATGGGCATAGCAGAAATAGTAATTATATGGATTTTGAAACATTTTTCTCATCCCAGCTGACACAGATTTATCTGTAACACTTTCCTGTGTCTTAAAAATTGCGGCTCCAGTGCTAGCATAGAATGCAATCAGGGTGTCATTTGCTGGGTGACATCCATTTCCTTGATGCCCTCTGCAGGCTTTCAAGAGGCTCTCTGGAGGACTTGATTGTTCAGTGAGTTTTACATAGTTATCCTTGAACTTAGGAAGTAAAAGGAGTCTCTCTGACATCCTAATAAAGTTCCTCTGGAATATTTCAAGAGAGTAAAATCACATGTCAGAAAGCCTTCCGGAGAGATACAAGGTAATGAGTCTTAAACATTGGTTTTCTCCTGATGAAACGCATTAATAGCTACACACTAGTTTTGTGGGTGATTGAACAGGTAGAGCCTGATGTGGCTAATAAAGTTGGTTTTGCTGTTAAGGTATCTGAGAAGAGATGAATTATTTTGGAGAGGGACTTTCTGGCTATGTTGTGTTGGATCAGAGTCTACAAAAGAAGTAAGCATTGGCTAGAGCCCCACACTCATCTTTGAAAGTAAGATAAAATAGAAAAGGTTCAAAGTAAAAGCAAACAGTTGATATGAAAGCACAAGAAAGAATCAATTTAGTGATATATGCAATCTGAGAAAAATGAAAAGTCTTGTTATCAAGGATCAGAGCTTGTTTAAAATAGATTTTTATTAATGTGAAAATGTATTGGATGGATATAGCTCTAGGAACATGTTAAAGTTTCATGTGTATTATGAATAATCTTAGTTTATACTAGGGTGGCATTCCATTGATACTTGATAATTATTTCATTTCATGGAATGTAAAATATTTTGACAGATGAATAACTTATTCATCTGTTGAATCAGTCACTTTGAATCTGTAATAATACTGAGCATATGGTCAACATATTAAATCTTAGAAATTAGTTGATTTCAGATATTCTGGATTAAGGTGTTGCCCTTGTATTTTAAATGAAATAAAGGTTTAGAAACAGCCTGTATATTATTAGTTTTATGAAAATAATACTGGGGATGCCAAAAAATGTATACACATGACTTGTATTCATCTTTTGTTATTGGTATATATCAAGTATTACAATTTTAATACAGTTTTTTCCTTTTTAAAAATGTGTATATCTTTTTTGGGCACCCTCTATATATAGGCTTTGAATTTAGATGAGTGCTTTTAAATTTTAATGTGAAATTAAAAAATTTTCATGTGACTTTCAATATTTAATATTTAAGCATTTACTTTGACTATATATGGGAAATATATATATGCATGTGGGCGGGTAATAGATTAAATGGATCAAGAATAACAAAAATTAGCAATACTATTCATCTAAAAGTCTGAATTCTAACGTTACATGATAATTATGTCATAGGCTAGCCTCTGTAAAATAACGGTGGCACCTGTCAGTATTCACACATTGACAATCAAAATGTCTTGTCAATTGACTGATTTTCTGTGCTGCTGAGGAGAACAATAACTTTCTTGTTAAATTCACTACAGAGATAGCAGATTTGATGTGTAAGATACGTAAGATGGTATATATTTATCTTCTCTTCTACATGCACAGAATAATGCTTTGAAGTGGCTTCTCTATACCCAGGAATTGTACTACATTTTTATAAATGATACACTTTGTATTTATGAGGACAATTAAAACAAAACAAAACGAAACCTTCTTCTGAAAGATTTGAAGTGGAGGGTGCTGACATGTTCATTGTATAGAGTCCTGGTAGAGATGCAATTGAAAATACATGATTTGTGTTTGTGTATACAGCCATATCAGGATAAACACATTTGATATATAATAAAATATATGTGTTATGTATATGTATGCACACACTACACATGCAGATGTATCCATATATTATAATACATATGATGTTTTTGTATTTTTTATACATTCCAAATAGAGAGAAATTTTTCGTTGTTGTTTAGATCACTAACTTTAAATAGGCATCTATGCTGTGTACGTATCTTTAAATGTTACTTTGAATTTAAAGAATAAAGAAGGGGGTCTGACTGAGTTTCCTTTCAACACTGCAGTAGTAATTTGCCAGAGGACTCTTCTCCCTGTAATGGAGGTGCATTATGTTCTCGCTAGTGGGTCCCAGCAATGTGTGTACAATACACAGAAAATATCATTGTATTAGGCATGGAACATGAGTCCAAACCCATTACACCAGGAAAGATACAACATTTACTCCTCAGTGAATTATTTCCTTCACTTCTGTTGCTATTTTAGAGGCAGTATAGAGGGTAACACAAGGCTCTCTGTAAATATGAAATTAAAAAGAATAGCTGGAAGTCTCTATGCTCGGAGCCAAGTATACTATACCACATTCACTTCCTTTTTAGAGTACAAGAAAATGAAAAACATATGGTCTGACTTGTTGAGTTGATTTTTATTCTTTACTCTATTCTTGTTATGATTTGTTTTCAGAATCAAACATTCTAAGTGCTTCTTGGTGGATGCATGTGGGTTTGAAAACACCACAGCATGTGGGACCCAGTAAAACATGAATTTCATTTATTTTCCTTGGCTTCTGTATGTCATGATCTGTTCAATATGACAGTATGGGAAATAGTAAATTTTAGCAAGGTCTTAAGGCTGAGTCATGAACTCCACTTTGGTCAGGATGAGAAGTCTGGTAACAAGAAATGGACTAATAGTCCACTTGGTTCTTCTGTTTATGCAATTTATATTATTGGGTTTTAGTTTCTTACTGTTGAGATAGGACCACGTAATTACATGTCCAAGAACATCCTACTGCATTTTTTTTAATTCCATGTGAAGTGCTTATTCTATTCTATTGGATGAACAGAGCATTAGGATCTATTAAAATAAGTATATATATAAAGTTGTATCAGTCAGTTATTGCTACAATAATGCTGTGTGACAAGCAGCCACACTATCTCTGTGACATAAAACAAAAAACATTAATTAAGCTCAGATGTTTGTGGGTCAGATGGATGTCAGCAGATCTAGACCAGGCTTATCTAGGGAACTGTCTGGGGCTACTCTGCTCCATATGTCTTTCTTTTTCTTCCTGGGACACTGGTGTAGGCCTTGCCTGTTCTTATGGCAATGGTAGAAGTGTAAGAGATTAAGCTCCATTACCCATGTGTACATCAGTGGGGGTGGGCTGTCACATTATACCTGCCAGTATTCTATTGGTCAAAGCAATTCACAGGGATACATTCAAAGTCAGGGAGCAGAGAAATATTCTCATTCTCTTTACTGGAGAAATTGCAAAATGGAGAAATTGTGCCATTAGCACAATGTGCAAAAATGTTATTGCTTGTTTTCATACTGTTGATAAAAACAGAACATGTAAATAGAATGGAGTGATGGAACCAAAGGAAGCAGCTCATATCAAACTATTGTTTGATTGGGTGTCTAACTGTTTGATTATACATCATCATCCGCCTCTTACTCCCCCTATATGCTGCATGGAGTAAGGATGACATCTTTTCTTTTTCTTTTTTAAAAGCTGAGCCATCCTGCCACCTGTTGACAGCTCAGCAGCAGCTCAGCTCAGGCTGGGCATCGAACTGCTGTTGCTCAGAGCTCAGCTCGCACTCTTGAGCGAGCTCTTAACCAACTGAGCCACTCGGCCGTCCCAGGTGATAGCTTTTTAAATCATTTTCTTCCCAGGGTCTAGAATAGTTCTTGGTATGAAAGCTCAGCATATATTATTACAATGTTAGTGAACTTTATCTAAAGCTAGGTTTCTCCTAAGGAAACAGGTTAATTTAGTTTTTATTGAGATATAATTGGCATATAACATTGTATTAGTTTTAGGTGTACACCATAATGATTTGATATATTTATATATTGCAAAATGATTACCACAATAAGTTTAGTTATAACACATCATTACAAATATTTTTTCTTGTGACCAGAACTTTTAAGATCTACTTTCTTAGCAACTTTCAAACATACAATAGCATTGTTAATGCAGTCATACTGCTGTATATTATATCTGCAGGACTTATTTATCTTATAACTGAAAATTTGTACTTTCTGACCACTGTCATCCATTGTCTGCTTCTGGCAACTACCAATCTGTTCTCTGCATTTATGAGTTCATTTTTCTTTTTTAAAGATTCCACATACTCATAAAAGTGAGATCATATGGTATTTGTTTTGTCTTTCTCTGTTTGACTTATTTCATTTAGCACAATGCTTTCAAGTCCAACTGTGTTGTCTCAAATGACAGGATATCCTTTTTTTTTTTTTTTAACCAGGCTGAATAATATTCTGTTGAATATACCATATTTTGTTTATGCATTCATCCGTTGATGGACACATAGGCTGTTTCCATGTCTTGGCTATTGTAAATAATGTTGCAATGAACATGAGGGGTGTAGATATCTTTTCATGATAGTGATTTTGCTCCCTTTGGATAAATACCCAGAAGTAGGATCACTGGATCATATGTTAATTCTATTTTTAATATTTTGAGGAACCTCCATGCTGTTTTGTATAGTGGCTGCACCATTTTATATTCCCATCAACAGTGCACAAGGGTTCCCTTTTCTCCACATCCTTTCCAACACTTATTTCTTGTCTTTTTGGTAATAGCCATTCTAACACGTTTGAGGTGCTTATAGCTCATTATAGTTTTAATTGCATTCCCTTGATGATTACAGATGTTGAGCATCTTTTCATATGTGTGTTGGCCACGTGTATGTCTTTGGAAAAATGTCTACTCAGATCCTCTGCCCATTTTTAAAATTATATCATTCATTTTTTGCTATTGAGTTATATGAGTACTTTATATGTTTTGGGTACCAAACACATATCAAATATATAATTTGCATGTATTTTCCTCCATTTGGTAGGTTGTCTTTTCATTTTGTTGATGGCTTCCTTTGCTGTTCAGAAACTTTTTAGTTTGATGTAATCCTGCTTGATGATTTTTGCTTTTGGTGAAATCCAAAAAATCATTGCCAAGACTGATGTCAAGGAGCTTATTGCCTATGTTTTCTTCTAGGAATTTATGATTTCAGGGATACATTCAAGTCTTTAATTCATTTTGAGTTGATTTTTGTGTGTGGTGTAAGATAGGGATCTAGCTTCAGTCTTTTGCAGTGGCTGTCCATTTTTCCCACCAGCATTTATTTAAAAGACTATTCTTTCCTCATTGTATATTCTTGGCTTTTTGTTTGTCTGTTTTAATTGAGCATATGTGGGTGGGTTTATTTCTGGGCTCTCTATTCTGTTCCATTGACCTGTGTGTTTGCTTTTATGCCAGTATCATACTGTTTTGATTATTATAGCTTTGTAATATAATGTGAAATCAGGAGGTGTGATGCCTTCAGCTTTGTTTTTTCTCAAGATCCTTTTGGCTATTTAGGTTCTTTTATGGTTCCATACAAATTTTGGATTGTTTGTTCTGTTTCTGTGAAAAATTCCATGGAATTTTGATAGGGATTGCATTGAATCTTTACATTGATTTGGGTACTATGAACATTTTAACAATATTAATTTTTCCAATCCATGAGCATACAATATCTTTCTATTTATTTGTGTCTTTTTCAATATTTCATCAGTTCTTATAGTTTTGCTGTATAAGTTTTTCACCTCCTTGGCTAAATTTATTCTTAGATATTTTATTCTTTTTAACACAAGTGTAAATGGGATTGTTTTCTTAATTTCCATGTTACAAAAAGTTTCTAGAGTTACAAACATTGATTTGTAACTTTTATTGAGCACTTATAATATGTAATATGCTGTGATTAGCACTGTGTGGGATGACTTTGTAAAAGGCACAACCTCTGGCTTCAAAGAGAGGAGATAGGATACATGTGCAAATATTTACTTTTTACATTGGTTTTTGCCACCACAATCCTCTCTTTAGAGTTTCTGGAAATATCCAGCAGGATGAGCAGCTGTGGCTTTACTGCTAGCAAAATCATTTCCCCTTACCCACATATTTGAGACCTTGTCATTAAGGAATCTGGTAATTAAGCTAACTAGATGCAGCTAAAATATTTTAACAGTATTTAATCTGTTTGACACATAGTATAATATTTAAAGAAAGAGAATGGTATTAAATGGTATCAAAGATGTTCATCAGTTAATATCTTTGTTCATCAAATTTTTCCTCTTCCCTTTTCAGTGGTTTCTTCCTGTAAATCTAAAAAGGCTCAAGTTGATATATTATAAGCCTTTGATCTTCTGACTTCACAGGGCCATCCCATCTCTTCTTTTCATTGCCAGATTTCTTGAAGGCATGATTTATACTTACAGACTGTTTCTAATTCATTAGCTTCCATCTCCTCTTTTACCTTTTATCTTACAGATCTGACCCTACTTCTGCCACCACTCACTGAGGATCAAGTTCCTAATTTAAAGCCTTTCTTAAGGTGTGTCATCCCCTGTCTCTCTGTAGTGGTGGCCAAAAATTACTATCTCTTGGACTATTTTTTACTCTGCATATAAATTTATTAACGACTTATTATGTCCTCAACACTATGCAAGCTCCCTGGAATAAACAGATGTATAGAACACAGTGCTTGGCATACAAGGGTTTGCACATACAATTAGTTTATTGGGGCATCACAGCTTTGTGGGAGTCCTAACATGAAACTTAAAAAAATTTTCTAGTTGCTATCTTCAGTCTTCTGTGGAATTTCCTTTTCTCTCTTCTTAATGATAACTTAAAAAGATATCATAATTTTATGGTTACATTCATTTATTGGAAATTTAGTCTAGTTTAGAGTTTAGATCTCGAAGTCAATTTAAATCTCATCTCCTCTCCTCTGCCCGTGGCTGACTTGACTAGTCACTCCAGGATATAAAGGGGACAGGGAGCTGTCATCTGCTTTTTACTCCTTATCCCACTTCTTCATCTTGGGGTGGTGGTGGGAGGATGTAGTCTGAACCTAACCAGCTCCACCCATCCCTCTCCTGAGGGGATGCACAGCTCTCATCTTCACTTTGTTGGTGTCACTGTTTTTCTGGTCAACACTAACTGATATTTGATGTTCCCCATGTGGCTACGATTCAAATGTTGGCTGTCTTCTGGGGACAGGTGAGTTTATGTCACCACTCCTTGAAATGAGGGATCCACATTAATCAACCTCCTCCATCCTTTGCGAACTTCTCACCATCACAGTTCCTTGATGTTAGGTCCCTATGTTTTATGTTGTGACTCCTGAATAAGCTAGTTTTTCATGTATGATAAGCACTATGTTCTATGCATCTGTTTATTCCAGGAAGCTTGCATAGTGGTGAGGATATAATAAGTGGTTAATGAATTCATATGCAGGGTGAAAAAATATGCAAGGGATGAGATCCCCTCATCCAGTGGATAGGCTTCTGGGATGGGAACCAGCAAGGTGGCTCAAGCCCACCCACCTTTTGCAGTGTCCGCTAGACCATAGAAAACTTACACTTTCTTTCCACCCCAGATGGGGAGAGGCACATCTGTCTCACTCAGTGGCCGCCCCTCTTTGCCCTATCATCTTACTCTAGGTCTCCTCAATCCTATTTAGACAGGCACAGGTGAGGAAGATGGTCAAGGCCACTGCCTAAAAGGAATCTATCAAGATACCATAACACCAGTGACCTTCTATTTACAGCAAACCCATCCCCATCCTATGAATGGTGGTGGGTAGGGAAGTATCCCCTTTTTTTTCACCACAAACTCTATACTCCCTCACAAGGTGGGTGACTCAGCTCTTTCAAATCCTCTCTCTTCCTCATTTCCAGTTTTCAGTTTTTATAAATAGGAGAGGGTTTGTTGGGTATTGCAGGGATGGTTTTACAATTTCTGAGTAAGATGGGGAGGGAGGGTGGAGGGTGGAGGATGGGCATCTAGTTCCAATTGTGGTGACTCGATCATGTGATGTACTTAGTGCCTCTTGGGCCCCAGCTTGAGCCTGATCAAGAGTGACAGGGAAATCACACTCGGCATTTTATTATGCAATAACAGGCGAGTAAAACCACTGACATATTACAGGTCTCTGAAAGAAGTTTGTGCAGCAGAAAACCAACATATGAAGGAGAAGTGGTGATTTGGTCACGTCTATATTTTACTGCCATAAAACCAGACAACTTCTGTGGTCACTGACTGATCCTTTCTCTTAGACTCTGTCTCTTCATTTTGCCTATAAGATTTAGGTTCTCCTCCAATTTGGGTCTTCAATTTTCTGTATCCTTCATAAACTTACTGAATAATCTGTCTATTTTAGAGCCTCAACTTCCATTTCCATCAGGTGGACTCCAAAATTGAGCCCTTTCATGAGCTCCCTTGCTACATCTGCATGACTTAATTTATACCTTTGTAAAGATGACTTGTCAGAATTCCAACTTGACATTCTTCAAACTCAATTATCATTTTTCCTCAAACCAGTTTCTTCCAGTTTCCTAAATTTCTACTATTTCTTATTCCTTCTTTCCTGGCTCCCTGAAATCACATCTTAGCAACTTTTACCCCTCTCCCTTCCGCCTTCTAGTTGTTTCCCACTTTCCTAAATTAGCTCTTCCCTCCATTTCTCGTATCTGCCTATTTCTTCTTGTATTACTTTATTCAGATTGCCATAATAAGGTGCCGTAGATCTGGTGGCTTAAGCAACAGAAATGTATTTTTCCACAGGTCTGGACGTTAGCAGTCTAAGATCAAGATGTCGTTAGGATTGGTGTCTCCTGAGGCCCCCTCCTTGGCTTGCAGATGGCCACCTCCCTGTGTCTTCACATGGCTTTTCCTCCTACGTGCCTGTTTCCAAATTTCTTTCCTTTAAAAGAATATTAGATTAGGGTCCACCCTAATGACCTCATTTTAACTTAATTACCTCTTTAAAGACCCTATCTCCAAATATAGTGACCTTCTGAGGTGCTTAGGACTTCACAATATGAATTTTGAGTGGATGCAGTTCAGCCCATAACACTGCCTTTCCCACTGATAACCTTTAGTCAACGTGTTACTTCTTGCCTCTGCTATTGCAGTCTATTCTACTATCCCACTGACTCCCCAAATATCTTGCCTTTATTTTTTCACCACTTTACTACCCATAATGACTGTGAAATATATATATATATATATATATATATATATATATATATATATATTTTGTTTATCAGTGACACCTTGATCACACTTAGCTTGACATCTGTGGGATCCACCATGGGGCCACATCTGTCTTTCCAGGTTAGGCTGCCGTTGCTCCTCAACATACCCTCTGTTATAGTCAAATTATTGCTGTGTCCCAAGCAGACTGTGCACTTCCCTTGGCTGTCCTTCTCTATTTCTAATCCTATCTGCCCTTCCAGATGCAGCTTAAATGGCTACTTAATTTATGTAGCTCTTCCTGACACTCTTTGTTGGAAAGAATTCTTTTCTGACTACTACTTCTATTGCACTTAATTTGATTTCTCTTAGAGAAGTTGCCACATTCTCCTTTGCTTATAGTAGTTTATATGACTCTTATCTGTGGTTCCAGTGTATAAATTCCTTTAGTATAGAGTTTGAATCTTGTCTTTCCCACAGTGCTTTCATATTGTTGGTAGAATATAAACGCACTTAGATGCTTTTTCAGTAACATTTAGAGATTCAGTAATTTGTGGTATGACTTTGAAAAAGCTGAGTTTTGCTGCACATGTAAGTGCTTTTCATAGTTCTTATTGCTATCAGCATTCAATAAATGATTTAAACTCGAACATCCATTTGTTGAACAACAAACCTTGGATCTACTAACCTCAAATGTGTGGAGGCACTTACTGCTGCACACATTGCTTATGGAAAACAGAGGGGTCCCCAGAGCTCAAGGTGGTTGGGCGGTTGGGCCGAGTGAGAGGCTTTCAGGAACGTGGGTGAATGCAAGCAGACTACTAAGCCTTCAATCTTTTTGAGCAGCTGCTGAGCTCTCTGTGTTTTGTGTGTCCCTTTCTTGTGGGTGACAAGTACCAAATCTCTAAGGCACGCAAGGGAATGAAAATGAGAGTTTGGGGTTCAGGGCCTCAGCTGTTCGAATTTGTCACCCTGGTCAAATAGCACAAATTCTCCCCTCCCCTTTGCATTGTCCTTCTTGGTTTCCCACAAGAATGTATTTTCCCCAACCTGACAGGCAAATGCATAATTTATTTCATCACTGAATTTACTGTGAAACCAATTGTTTTCCTAATGTGTGGAACCAATGTAAACACAACCAAGAAGCGTGGTTAGTGGCTTATTTAAAACACTGCTTTCTGTGTCCTATTCCAGTGAGCTGTCTGCTTTGGGATAGTAATCTGTGTATTAGCAACCCTGGAGGAAAATGCTGAAGCAAGTGGCATTTTTTCCTTAAATGTAACACTCCCATAGCCCAGAAGGGCAATCTGCTTCGTTCACCAGATATAAAATAATTTCAAAACTCATACATTAAGGCCATCCTCAAGGTCTTTTTTTGGATTATCGTTTTCTTCCTTATGTGAAACAGCTGATGAAAGATGCCTGTCTGCAGCTCTAAATGTCAGGTTTGATGTGTGTACTGAATTTTATGACTTAGCTTTAAAAGCTATAGGCTAGTAAAAAGAAAAAGAGATGCAGATTATGAAACAGTAATGAAACTGCAAGGCTTAGGATATTTAAGCTTTCCTAAATAACTGATCAATTCTTATTATATCCGTCTATTTGATATCTTCCTTAAGAAGAAATTGAGTCAGCAGATCAGGTCATTTCAGGCTTGTAAAACATCATCACTTAAAAAATTTCCATCATGCTCACTCCTATCATTAAGTTTGCTAATAACACACATGACCTTTTTTTTAGACACTGACCCACCTACTGCCCTGTGTAAACTTCAGTCTCTTACCTGCTCCTGTCAAAGTTATATTGTTTATGTTCCAGGGAGAATCACGTGATCCCCATATTGGAACTGTTTAGATCATAAGGGTGTAGATATGGATTGGTGCTATATGTATGTATCTGTGTATCTTCTTTTTCTCTCTCTCTCCCTCCTCTCTTTCTTCTCCATTTGAATACTTAGTGAATATCCCTTATTCTTGTGATTAAAACTATTTGTCAGTATGTTTCTTGGCATTGATCTCCTGCCATATATTTTGCCTGAAATATGATAGTCCATTTCATTTGAATATCTGTGATTTGTTTCAGTCTAAGAAAGTTTTTCTTTGATTATATTTTTTATTTTTGTTTCTATTCCAATTGCTTTGGTGAAATACCACACTAATTGGCTGTCTCTTTATTCTTTGTCTACAAAGACGTCATCCTCTCTCATTTTTCATGTACTTGTTTTCTTCTGCATTAATAGAGAACATCTCAAGTTTTTCTTTCCTGTCACTGATTATATTTTATAAAGTATAAATTTTGCTCTTTTTTGCCTTTATGCTCAATTTGTTTGTACCTTCTTTCTTCGTTTTTTATTAATATGAAATTTAAAACTACCATTCACTTAAAAAAATACCACAAATAAAATGAAAGGCAAAAGATAAGCATTTAGTGGAGAAAAAATCCCACCAATTTATTAACGGTTTATCAACTTAATGTTAAAAAAAGCACTTTCAACTGAAAATCAATATCAACACCTGTTCTAAAAATACTCTGCATTCAAAACCCAGGCCTTTCTCCAGTGTTTTTCTCCTGTGAGTCCCCTTGACCACTACTCACACAGAACACTTCACTTCTGATACTTCTGGCCACCAAATGTGTGGGGGTTTTCTCCTACTAAGTAATTCTCTATGACACCAGTTGGGTGTCCTATAGTTTAACTGAATTCTGAAAGTATCTGATGGCATCAGATCCCACAGGTGAAGGGTTCAGTATTACAAGACTGCCCCCACTTCAGATGCCAATAACAAGTCTAAGTTGTAACCTATGCTTCTGACTGATCAGCTACAAATCTAGATTCCCACGACTGCCTCCTCAGGTTTGATTGATTTGTTAAAGCGGCTCACAGAACTCAAAGAAACACTTACATTTACCAGTTAACTAAAAGGATATGATAAAGGATGCAGATGAACAGCCAGATGAAGAGACACATGGGATAAGTTCTGTCTGGGAGAGTCCCCAGCGCAGGAACTTCTATCCCTGTGGAGTTGGGGTGTGGCACCCTCCAGGGGTGGATGTGTTTACCAGTCCAGAAGCTCTGAACCTCATAGTATTGGGATTTTTATGGAGCCTTCCTCATGTAGACGTGATCTATCATTAATTCCATTTCCATCCCCTCGCCCCTCTCTGGAGGATGGGGGTAGAGCAGAAAATTCCAAGCTTCTAATCATGGCTTGGTCTTTCTGATGACCAGCCTCCATCTAGGAGCCCACCCAGAGTCACCTCAGTACAGGAGATACTCCCATCATCAAGGATTTACAAGGGTTTCAGGAGCCCTGTGTCAGGAATTTGGGTCAAAGATCAAATATGAGAACAAGAGCTGCTCCTAGTGTTCTTATCATTTAGGAAATTACAAGGGTTTTGGGAGTTTGTGTCATGAATCAGGGACAGAGACCTATATACACACATTTTTTTTCTGTTATTTTACAACATTGTAAGAGAAAAGCTATCAGAAGCAATTGTGAGCTATTCATGGAAGATGGCAAATAGACAAATACAGGACAAGTGCTCAACCTAATTAGTAACAATTTGAAACCAACATAATACTTTTACATATGAAATTTCAAGATTAAAAAGTAAACGTAATGCTGAAGTAGATTTGGATAATCACAGGTCTTGCTGATTGGAGAAAACTTCCACAAACTTCTTGAAACCAATTTGTTGAGATGTGTCAAGAATCTTCTAAAAGGAGAAAATTCATTGACCCAGCAATCTTACTTGTGAGAATTTATCTTAAAGAAATAATCAGAGATTATTTTGAAAATTATGTGTACAGGGATGCCCATTATGCTTTAAAATTGGAAAATAAAAGCCCTAAATATTTAACAGAGAATCATACATGATAGAATGCATATATGATGTAATATTATGCATCTTAAAAAATCCTTCCTTAAAAGAGAATTTAATAATGTGCAAAAAACACTCATTCACTTTAATGTTAACGGAAAAAAGAGTCAAAATTGTGTATGATCTTTATTGACTAAATAACCTTCTTTGTCTACACATACAGTTTTCATATATTTATCATTACCCTTTTCCCTTGGATTTCTCTTCTTGTATGAAAGGCATGTTGTCTTGCATCCTATGGAGGATTCTTGTCATAGGTCTGTCATTACTCTAATTTTTTATGATGTGACTTTTCTCCCTTTTGGGAGTATGTATCCATAGGTGCTTTATCATGAAATTAGAAAAGATTGCTTCAGGAGCTGCTTAGCAAAACATAATTTTAAGTAGGAAGAAGGAGAAAATATATATTTTTAACCCTTGTATCATTTTTCTTCAATTGATGTACTTGCTATAGTATGAGAGAGAAGACATCACATTTCTGTGGCTTGGATAAGGGGTACAGCTCATTTTACCAAAATGACCTCATTTGTCCATTGCAGTTGGCTTTGCCACAGTATATCACTACAGTCAAATGAAGTTGCCTATCACAGGGGATAGAGAAAACATGATTATACAGAATCATACAGTAGCTTCATTTTAAAGCTATGCCATGATTTATTAGTATGAATTAGTAATCTAACTATTGTAGCTCTTAAAGTGTTGTGTATATTAACTCAATGAATTCTCCCAACAACTCTATGAGGTAAGCATTCCTTTCAAAGTCTTACAGATTAGGCAACTGAGGCACAGCGAAGTCAAGTAACTTGCCCTACGTTTTATAGCTGATAAGTGTCAGAGGTAGAATTTGTAATGAATTTGTAATTAGGCAGCGTGGATCCACATTCTGTGCTTTTAATCATCATGTTAGATGACCAGAAGCCAAATGACTGAACTTTTTATCCCAAAATCCCAAATTCAGATATTTTTGATGTCATGATTTAAGTACAAGTTAAAAAAAAAAAAAGTCTTGGGGAAAACTTTACCTGGGAAGAAGAAAACATGGGAAAGATTGTTAAATATCTATCTCTACAGAAAGAATACACACACACACACACACACACACACACACATACACACATACACGCACATGCACATGCACACACCCTATATGTCAGTATTAAAAATGGTAGTATCCCACTACAATTATTTCTATAGCTTTTCTTTTTTTCCCAAGTATTTTGAAAGTAATTTTAATAATATTGCCTTTTTTGTTCTACGGAAAGAACAGCAATGATTTCCCAATATTATACCTGTAAGAGTTTTTCCCTATAGCAAGATAAAATTGCATTGGCTCATTCTGTATTTTTTCATACGACTTTCCATAGACCATCAATAATTTGAATTTGTAAGATGAATGAACACAGTTTTGATCTAGCTTTTGTGCACAGAAGAGCAAATCATACACTGATGTTGAATTCATGACTTTGGATCTCCTCAGAAACATTCTCTAATCAGATCAACTCCTGAGAGCAGATTATTTACATCTGAAAAGCAAATATTATGTAAATACTTCTTCTTCCCACATTTCTTTACATTTTATTGCTTCCTGGGTGTAATAATGTGTCTCATTTGCCTGTCTATGGAATGAGTTGCCCTTTGGGAAGGGACCACTTGAAAGGACTATCTCACAGAAGGGCTTCCAGTGTCTCTGGTGAGTCTGTTTGCATTTGCAGGAATCCCCAAATCCACTAGAACATTCTTGGGATGCTTTTTTGAAAAATTGTGTTGAGATGTTTTTATAGGCATCATGCAATAAAATAAAAGATGCGCTCTAGCTTGCATTCACAAAATTAACTTGAAAGCTAGAGATCCTTCCCCCCACCCCGTAGATGTCTACCTTTATTTCAAGTCAAATTTTTTACTTTGAAAATACAAAGAAATAACAAATATATGAGAAAAGAGGAAAATGGAAAAAATATGCAAAAAAAGATCAGGAAATGAATATAGATTAGAAGTTTTGTTTTCATGCATATAAGATAATGGAGTGTTAAAACTGAGATCTCTCAGTTTACTGAGAAGACTGACATCACAAAGAATGGAAGTGATTTCTTAAAGATGACACAGTCAGCAAGTGGGTGACGGGAAGGAAACTTCAGGGTGGCTCTCTTGTGTTCCACCAGGTCATAGTTACTTGAAGGTCGGGAGAATCACGCAAGGTCCTCGATTGTTACTCTTCTCTCATGTACTATGTAGATTGTTCAAATGGCAGGATGACCTTGCATTCGTCTGCTGGGGCTGCCCTAACAAAAGCCATAGACTGGGTGGCTTAAACAACAGAAATGAATTTTCTCAGTTCTAGAGGCCAGAAGTCCCAGGTTTAGGTCTGGCAGGGTTGGATTCTGATGAGTGGTCTTTTCCTGGCTTGCAGACAGCCGCCTTCTTGCTGTGTCCTCACATGGTAAAGAGAGAGTGCGCTCTCTGGTGTCTCTTCTTATAAGGACACTAATTCTATTGGATTAGAGCCTCACTTTTATGACCTCATCTAACCCTAATTATTTCTTTAGGGGCCTCATCTCCAAATACAGCCACACTAGGGGTTAGGGCTTCAACATATGACTTTGAGAGTGGGAGACACAAACATTCAGTCTATAACAGACCTGTAGTATCTTCTAATTATAAAGAGAATGGGGAACACTGTACAAACTGTTTATAAAACAAACAAACAAACAAACAAACAAAAAACTGGCAAGAGGTTGTTGTATAAGCAGAAGAAACTTGGGCTTGGAATTAGATCTGAATTTAAACTTGTGGGTCCTCAACTGAGTCCCCGTGTGACTATAGATAAGTTAGTGAATCTTGCTGAGTCTTAGTTTTCTCATTTGTAAAATGGTGATGATAATTCTTCAGGACTATTGTAAAGCACCTAGCACCATGTCGTTCATAGGATTAAGTGTTGAGTATATGAAAATGGTTACTATAATTCGCCCATAGTTTCAGTATAGCTCAAGGACTCCATTTGCCTTGTCCAAGTAAAGCTGTCATAAGCAAATATTACCCAGTCTTTGGCTGTCTTATGATAAGAATAATCTTAGAAGTAAAACTATTATTATGAAGTGTATAATTAGGGAAGAAGCACAGCTATGCATACCTGTTTTTTAATGGCGTTAAAGATGACTTCCTTTAACCTTAAAAAGATTCTTGACTGCTAATAACACTTTATTTTTTTCTCTACAAACCTTTGAATTTCAAAACACCAAACCAGTTTACACCAGTGGAGATTTCCCGACTTGTTTGGTTCTGGGGGCCTCAGAGAGCAGAATCAGCTCTAAGAGATGGGATTTCCCAGGAAAAAAGGTTTAATGTCAACTAAAGAAGGAACGGTGATACAGTTTAAACCGTCTGAATAAGGACTGAGTTTCCTCATGAGGTGGTGAGTTCCTCATCCTTGATCCAGGACCAGTTGGCAGGACTATTGTGGTAGGGTTTCAAGAAGTAGACAGGAAGCTGCTATATGTGACCTGGAGATCTCTTCCACCCTGAAATTCTGTGATTACAGAATGTCACTTGCAGGAAGTCTCTCGCTTGAGAAAAGGATGTGCAAATGGAAATTACCTCAGTGTCTGGCTTCTGACTTAGAAAATAGAATTCCGATTGGCCTGTTCAGGCAGTCCTGGAACTTGAAGTCCTTTCAGATAGTGCCTTAAGTCTTAGGGTTACTGACCATCACTTTGGAACTAAATATAGTCTAGAAAGTACCATTGTGTATCCGACTGCAGGAGCCAGGGCAGCAGACTTGCTTCTTACCTTGGTGTCTAACACTTCATTAGGCTCCAGACACAATCCTTTTGTTAGATGCCAGCACAAGCATTTCATTACAGATTCAGGAAATGATGAAGAGATAAATGTTAAAAAGAATGTTTTCCAAGGAAGATATTAATGGAGTGTTAATGCATCTCACTCTCTTCCCAGAGTAAAATCCTCTAGGGAGTTGTGAATTTATAGGAGTGAGAGTTAATCCATGCCAATAGAATCCTTAGCTTCATTTAGCAACACAGTAAATAAATATTAATTAGATATTAATTTAAATATTAATTAAAATACCTGGTTTAGCACTTCCTTGTAAGCAAAATTCCTTGAAAACTTCTATCTGGAACAAAGCCATATGCTTGCTCAGCCATGGAAACCTAGAGCCAAGGAAACTAATAAATGCTTTCCTAGCTCTGAAGTGCAGCACAAGAATAACATTGTATTCTCCAAGCCCAAGAATTTCAGACAGCAGCATTTTCTTCATGAAGCAGGCTTCAAAGCAGATTTGTGAAAGAACCTTTGAAAGCATTTCCGGAGCTCAATCATTTTTAAAGCTGCTGTATATTTTAAAGGTTTTAGTAATATGCGCTTCATAAATACTTTAAGTTTAAAAATTGATTTATTCTTTACCGTGTCAAGTTAGACACTGTAAATCACGAACGCTGTTCTGAATATTCACCTGCCTTATTAAGATTTCACTCAAATGAGGGATATAAAACTGAAAGCAACAAATGAACAAGTAAGAAAAACAAACGAAAATTCATAGATGCAGACAACAGTATGGTGGTTACCAGAGGGAAAGAGGGGTGGGGGGAGGTAGAAGAAGGTACAGGGAGTCAAATATATGGTGACAGGGAGTCAAATATATGGTGACTGAAAGAGATTTGACTTTGGGTATGAAAACATAATGCATATACAGATGATGCATTATAGAATTGTGCACTTGAAACCTACATAATGTTATTCACCAATGTCACTCCAATAAATTGAATAAAATTTTAAAAATCCAGCAAGGGAAATGTGCATACAGGCATATGTATTGTGCTGTCCTTGAAAATTTTGCTTTTAGGTTTTGCATTTATTTCTAATGATCAAGAAAGCTTCAAAATACATAGCTGTTTTTTGGTTTTTTTTGCGTTAGAGTTTCAAATGTTTTCAAGGTGCCCTAGAGAATCTGAACTGCCTCATTATAGTTCTTGATCAATATAAAGATAAAAACCTGCTTTCTGTGTCTCCAAATCACCTTTCAAATGACCTTTCGTATTTGAAATCACTTGAGGTAGGAGGAAAAGAAGGAGAAAAGCACAGAAGAGTGAGGCTTGTAAAACAAAATAAAGGCCTTTGCATTTCTCCCACTGATTACAAAACACATGCTTGTTTTTTGCTCTGGGACTGGAGATGTGGTAGCTGAATGGAAACCTATGAACTTGAATTCTTGTTTGCCATTTTGGTACCAGTACAAACTTTTCATCATCAATGTCTCTCTCTCTCCCTTGCCTTTTATTCTCTTTTCTTTTTCTTCTTTTTAGATTTGTGGCAGGTGGGTATGGGAGCAAAGGATCAAAACCCTTGATGTTGTATGATCAGGGCATTGGTGGAAACAGAGAACAACCTGATTATGTTAATTTATTTTACAAGCTCTTTCAATATGTTTGCAGGCCTGGAGTGGTCACCATATTACTTAAGTTAATGGCCCTACAAGATTAATACATAATAATTTTAATAACTGCACGCAATGAAAGTAAGTAGGTCAATCCTTGTTTAAATATTCCTGACACCAGGTAAAAAGGTGGCAGTATAGTAAGCCGTGAAGTGGAGACGAAAAAGATTTTGTTAAGGCTAGGCTGGTTCTGTTTTTTTGGTGTGTGCGCTATGACCCTGTTCTCAGAGAAGCAGCTTGAAGCTTGAAAGGCTAATAGGAAACCTTTTCTATATGATAATACAAAAATTTCTCAGGCTGCAAGTTTGCCATTTATTCTAACACCTGCTGGGCCAGCACCAGGGCTCTGAATCCGCCTTGATTCTAATGGCCTTGTGTGTGTGACCTTTGTCACTTGCCCTTAAAGTGAGGGAGCTCTAAATGTCTGCAATTCCGGTTTTATTTAATAGAACACTTTTTATAAGTTCTATGTAGTGCTATCTAAATGACTTATGTTCTTAGCTATTACCTGGGCGATTTAGTGCATTAGTACTCTGTTATTCACCCTAAAGTTTACCCTTTTGGGTTCCTTTTATTTTGTGTTGAACAAAACATACCCTCTTGCTCATACTTCCTGCTTTGTACTTTATACAAACAATTTAAAACAATAACAAACGGTTTTGCAAGTAGTACTGTATATCCTGTTTGGACACTTAGCAATTGGTCCCTACTTTTAAATGATAGATACCAATATCTTTAGTATGGATAATAATATAATCTAATATCTTGACATCAAAGCTAAGTCTATGTTAATCAATTTCAGCTGTATTTCATATGGGTAAATGATGTTTTACTGAATTATTAAATTTAATTTCAGGGTAAACTCAAATAGTCACCATTTGAAGTAGGGACTTCTATGGGTGGACCTCTGGTCTCTGAAGCCCCTGAAATTGGATATAAAATGTGTAGGTGAATTTTCTGGGGAGAAGGTCCATAACTTTTGTCAGATTCTCAAAGGGGTCCTGTCCCCCACCCCCACACACAAACACATACACAATCAGAGGATTAATGTAAAGTAGATGGGACTGACAAAAGCTTGGTGGGTTGGTGAAATGATGTCAGGGTTTATTCCCAGTGATTTAATGATCTGGAGCTCAGTGGGGAAGTGCTCCCTGGTGTCAGAGCTCTCAATTCCTTCAACACAGACCCTCTGAGAAGCCTTCACAGCAACTGGCCTTGCATAGATAAATTAGTGTTAGGAATTAGGACATTATATGTTCAGTTTTCTTTCCTTCTGAAAACAGTATATCTCTAGAGATATTACAAACACATGTATGAAGGTATTATTTTAGTAGCATATTTTACAAATATTTAAATATTAGACCACTGATATTTTAGTTTCTCATTGAAAATTTCAGTAACTTGCAAAAACTACTTTTATTTTCTAAAATTGCAGTGCTTTATGACATTATTTCAAAGGAATCTTTAAACTTCAGAAATACATAGTGGAAGCTTATTTTACAAATTTCTCAGTGGAAACCTTCTTAATATAAGGTTTTTGTTTTGTTTTGTTTTTAATCTTTGAGTCCTGAAATCCCTATACCTGTACATAATCATCACCATTGCTAGACATGGTTTTAAGTACTTCTCATGAATTAATTCATACGCAGTAGATAATACCATTAGCCCCATTTTATAGATTAAAAAAAAAAAAAACTGAAGCAAAGAGAGGGTAAGTAACTTGCCCAGCATGTTCTCCCTAATATTTAAATGAGTAAATAAATGAATGGTTAATTTCACTACCCTCATTTTTCTTTCTATCTAATTATCAGAGCTGGAGTATTAAAAGCCTGAATGCTGGGCTGGCCGAGTGGCACAGTGGTTAAGAGCTGGCATGGGACACCAGCGGCCCCGGTTCGGATCCCACATATGAGGGCCAGTGACACTGCCCTCTTAAAAAAAAAAAAAAAAAAAGCCTGAATGCTTATGTATCTGACTCCTTATGTGGCTTCAAACTCAAGATTATTTTAGAAATCAGTTGTATTTTGAGGCCACTTGGCAGTGTTGCCAAAGGTCTTATATTATGGTCATTTGTGTGCATTTACTAATTAACTTGAGATCAACAAGCAGTTTATGTACATTTCAATCTTTCTAAATTTGCCATTCTCAAAGTGACTTTTGAGAGCAAGATATTTAAATACTTCCACGAAAATAAATGAAGGCCTTACTCTCACAAGGCATATTCCTATGTTAACTTATTTTTGCTCCTAACAGTCACATACACTGAGTTAACATTGTACCCAAAACCCCTGCATTGCAGTATCTATTCAAAAAAAGCCTTAGAACACAGTAACTCAAATATGTAAATATCTTCATAATGGGCTTATTTTACAGTCATTGCTCATGGAAAAATCCCTACTGATTTCAGGTTGGGAAGCATTTTGTCATTAAGTCTTAATTGCTGATTAAATCACAAGAAACATACAGGAACTTTCAAAACCTCTATTTAAAAAATAAAGCAACATTCTCTTCCAGTAAGTTTCCAAGTGTCCAAACTCGAGAGGAGACTGCTTTAAAGAAAATACACCTTCAAAAACTTCAAATTTGGTTGTGCAGAAGATCTGAAAAAATATATAGGCATATAACATAGAAAGTAGTAGCTAATACACAGGTGTTAAGTGTTTTTGTGACCAGTTCTTTTAAATAATGGGATTCGTAAAACAAATTGAGGTCAATGTTATATATTCATCCTTTCTTTACCTTTGTCATGCAAGGTTTCTGCCCAGGAGTTTGGTGTCTGAAATTCAAAGAAACTGAAGTGAGAAGCAAATGTCGAGGCTCATGAGTGCATGTCAGAAGTCTCAAGAGGACTGCAGTGTCTCAGGATGGGATGCACACGCATAGCTAAACGGTGCAGGGCTTTGAAATCAACAGCTCTTAGGGGAGCTGCCCAAACAGTTGTTGTGTCAGGTGCAGCGGGGGGAGGTAAGGACAGTTAAGGCAGGTTGCTGAAAGGCTGTGACTCAGTAGAGGATGTGCCGCTTTTGCTAGTTTGGAGTGATCTCAAGAGCCGTTGATTTAATAGGGTGGGACACAAGTGGCGACTGTCACCTTGAAGGTCCTCCTGTCATTTGTGGCAAATGATTTGCTGCCTCTTAAGCCTAGGAAGGCAGGATATTGTTTCCTGAATGCTTGTCCTTGGTGGCAGATGGAACATGGAAACACATTTTAGGACAACTTATAGCACCCCTCCTTTTTAATGGAAGTCTAATATTGCTTCAATGGGTAGATTCCTCAATGTTTCCTGCTTGAATGCTTAATATTCTACTTTCCTGGGAAGGCCTGTTGTCACAGAAAAACTCTATGTTATAATATTCTATTTGATTGGAAGCCCAGAGGTCGGCTAGGTATTATGAAACCCATTTTTGCCAATGAAGAAAGTGAGGCTTAAGAGAGATTTGTTTGTCCTCGCCCTCATCCTAGCTAACACACAAGGTCAAATGTATATCAGATCATTTGGCTCCACATGTAGTTCAGTGCACTTTCTTCTCCACTAAACTCTGTTTAGGTGGTAAGCTCTGGTTATTTTTATTTTTCCTTTAACTCCCCAATATTCAGGTAAAATGATCATGTCTTAAAAAAACAACTTCGGGGCCCACAGTTAATAAACCCTTATCTAACACAGTTGAGAAAGTTTTTAAGTTTCGATTCCTTAGAAGACAGGTGCTTGACAATTCCCTCTTTTAAGAAATGGTTTGGATATTGGAATTCATTATACCTTATCTGAATCATTGGCATGGGGATGTATACAGAAGGGAATATAAACTTCCAGAATAGTGAAAAAGAAACTATTTAAATAGATAATTGAATTAGGGCAAGAAATTGAGGTCAATTCCCTAGAAACTGTAAATATCAATCTGTACGGAAGCCTAGTATAATGGATCAGAATTGATATTTTACTTGTGTTTAATTCACGTATACTTTTTTAAAAATTAAAGTTTATTGGGGTGACAATTGTTAGCAAAATTACATCAATTTCAGGTGTACAATTCTGTAATACATCATCTATATATCACATTGTGTGCTCACCACCCAGAGTTAGTTCTTTCATTACCATGTATTTGATCCTTTTTTCCCTCTTCTACCACTCTCCTCCCCTCTTACCCTCTGGCTACCACTAAGCTGTTGTCTGTGTCTATGAGTTTTTGTTTCTTCATTTATTTGTCTTATTCCTTTGTTTTTTTTTGTTTTTTGTTTTTGGTTTTATATCTCAATTATACATTTTAAAGTATTACATTTGAAATACTACTCAGCTCTTTATAAAGTATCAATCCCTGACAACATAGGCCAGCTTTCCCTTCACTGTCGTACAAGATGACCAATCTCTGCCCTTTTTCATTATTTAGATAATTTGATAACAGGTCATTTGCTGTTGCTGATGTTTGCTGTGGAGGCACCCACAGAAGCAGTTTTAACTAGGGCCGTAATTACAACAATGAATCACATTATATCGCAGATAATGTCCTGAAGTTTTAAATTATTCAAAATTGTTTTTGTTGTGAGCTCTAGTACATCGTCATTAGCATGGAGCTGGTCAGCCAGTCTGAATCAATCATGCAGGGAGAATTTGTGTCCTGCCAGGCTTGTCACCTCCTGTTAACTCACAAGATAAACTTGGCCTGGAACTCATCTTGGCTGGGAAGAGTGGAGGTCGTATTGATAGCAGATGGTGCCTGCTAATTTGGCCTAAAGGTTCAGCATCAAAATGGAGGAATAGGGTCTGAGGATGAGGCTGAGTTCTAGGAGAAAGCCTGTAGGAATAAAAGTTTTTCGCCTGCTTTGGTCCTGGGCTAGGACAAGACCCTCCATTTAATATTTTTGAGTATAGATTTTACTAACAATTGCAATTGTGGTGATAGGTGGGTGGTTCTGTAAGCTGCTGTTCAGATTTTGTTTACACTACATTTTTTTTTATCCCTAACATTTTCTTCCTCAGTCTCACTCACTCTACAGACGATGAAATTGAGGCTCTGAGAGGAATGCGTCCAAGTGACACAGCTAGGCAGTGACAGATGGGACTTCTGATCTAGGCCAATACAGACTCGTCTATGTTCCATCTCTTGTCATCACAGAGAATGTCATTTTCCAATTTAGAAACTTGATTTCATTTGTCTCCATATCTGTTTCTGTGATTTGTCCCCAGACCAGGAAATCTACATACAGATACTCTAGATTCCTAGGGCTGGTGTAACAAAATAACTTGGTAGCTTAAAACAAAAATTCATTGTCTCATAGTTCTGGACGCCAGCAATCCAAAATCAAGGTGTCATCAGGGCCACGCTCTCTCTGAACTCTAGGGGAAAGTCCTTCCTTGCCTCTTACAGAGCTTGGCAGCTTTATTATAAGGACAATTGACATTGGATTCAGGGCTCAACTGCTTAATCCAGATGATCTCATCTTGAGATCCTTCGTCAATTACATATGCAAACATCCCCTTTCCAAACAAAGTCTTATTCAGAAATACTGGCTTTAGGACTTGGACATATCTTTTGGGGGGGCTACAGTTCAATCCTCTGGGTATCTTAATTCACATAGCCCTTTGCTTTCTTTATAGAAACTTTCTGATTTTCACTCTTTTTTTTTCCCGTTTCTTTTTACTCCTGTCTGTGTTTATTGACCTGTTCTACTCTCTGGGAGAAACATTAATTATCGGCGCTTTCCCTGGATCCTCGATTCTGATAAGTTTAAGTCCCCTCTCTAGATTCTCTGTGAATTCCTTGAGGTCTGGATCTTTATCTTAGTAGCTTCAGTGGATGGCCCTGGTAGGTATACAATAAATATTTGTTGAATAGATACATGCCAATTAATAGAACTTTTCAAACACCTAATGATCTATTGTATTATTCTCTAATATAGTTACATCAAGGAGCAGCTTCAGTAGGGATTGACTCTTACTGGGAAATACATTTGGCAGATCATGAAATATAAGCTAAAAATAATTTAAAATGAGTTAGAAAACACTGATACAATGGGCCCCCTAAAGGATGTAGGAAAAAACTTATTAGATGCAGCTGGGCATCTGTAGGTCTTCCTTAGACAGGATCTGACCTGTGTTTTCAGTGTTACCATGGCATTTTGTGTGGCCTTAGATATATCAATTGAATGGCTAAAAGTTCAATGGATATTGAAGTATTTTATTCTCAGAAAAACTGAGACTAATTATTTGTAAAAATTAACTATCTTGGGATAAATACATAAATAAAACCTCATGTTTTGAGAATACTTGGTAGATTGACTTTATCTACCGGTAGGGAACTATTTAAACTTAAAAAGTATGAGGAGAAAAAAAAGTCACATGTTTTTGAAATATAATCACAATTGTGTGTTCTGAATGAAGAACTTTTATTAGAATGTCGTATAGTTCACCAAACTTGTGGTTCAGTTAGACAAGATCCTTCTGAGCTTACACTAATATAAACTAAAGTTGATTAATAATTATTATTTAAGGGAATGTGCATTGGGTGGTACAGGTCATTCTCAGCGCCCCAATTTTCAAATTAAAATATATTATTAGCTGCATTAAAACGCAGGTTTGGATTTGGTACAAACTATTTTCTGTGTAGTGCTAGAAACTTGATATTTTTTTTCATGACTTTGACCATGAGTAAAAGTTCCATTTCGAGTAATAGAGCTTGATAGTCAACCAAAACGATGGTCTGTATGAATGAAACCAAGTCTGTGGTTTTGCATTAGAACAACCAATAAAGTTGCTGTTTTAATTGCCTCTTTTTCACCCCATTGGTGAAGGAAGGATTCCTGTCCTAGAGTGAGAGGGATGGCTGAACAGGAACACCTGACACTGAACAGATGTGATTGACAGCAGTTTAGTAGCCACGTGTTCTCATAGCTGGAGTAGGAAGATACCACATGCCGTGCAGGACAAGAAAGGGGTTTCATAACCAGAGGTGGAGAGGCAGGCTTCATAATATCAGAAAGGTTGATTGCTTCTGGGAGGGTGAAATTCTGTGGTTGACAGGGTGCTAAGACCCACTGCTCAGGGATAAGCAGGAACTGTGCATGGTCCCCTTGATAAAAAAGGGTTGTTTGGGAGGAAATTTTATCTCGGAGCAGAGATGGGAAGGGAACCTGTAATTAGGCTATACCAGGTTCTCCTGGTTTCAGGTGTCAAGGCAACACGTAATATTGGGCCTTAACTTTTAGTCCTTGTACCATACTTGTTACTTGTGATTCACAGGCTGTGTTTTTAGATATAGAGATGTATTCATTTTGCATAAACATCAGAGACTCAGAAAGTGATAATTTTTTACTTGTAGGCTACAGACAAAATTTAGAAAATGGCTTAAAGGTTATATTTTGCATGTTCTCTCAGCATTTAGCTTTTAATCCTTATAAACTTATAAAATACAGCAATACTGACTATATAAGAATTATATCTGACAATAATTATATTTTTGAGTTTATAGATGATGTATTTTAAACTTACTGTAGTTATGACATGTTTTATAACTACACTGAGTTCTTTGTGAGAATTTCTATACTTGAATTTCTTCTGCATTGGTAGTTTTGCCAGCTCAGGCTTGCCTTTTGGTGGCTCTGAGAGAAGAAATGCTCATAGGAAAGTTCATGGAGAAACAATCACTTTAAATTTCTTGCTGAGAAAGTGTATAACCCCATGTCCTCATAAGTATACCTGCAATGTAATTTATTAATAAATACATTCAAAATAATATTCCCTATAATATGTTAGTTAAGCATCTAACTGAAGGACATTTAATTTATTTAAAAAAAATAGCTCACTGCATGGTTTTTACCACATTCAATTTTAAGAACCCAGCAACTCCTAACAGTACCTTTTTAAGGATCAAGCTTTTCTACATTGAAAGCTACTAGATGGAATGTTCATCAACCCTACAATGTTTTAAATGCTTAAGTATAACATTCTTAATGTTTAAGTGTTTGCATAATATCTTGTATTTGTAGATTGTTGATCAACCATGTTACTGTTTATAGTGATCTTTCCTTGTTGCAGATTTGATTTCTTTTTTTATTTAACTTAGATACAGTGAGTGCTTGACAGGAAGAGATGTGGTGAAGGGCCCCCCAAAACATTGTATTGCTACTCTCAGCCTCAGGAGATCCTAGGATGCTGTTTACTCAACTGAATTGCATTAAAGAAACATTTGAATTTTGGCCTCAGAGAGCAGTTCTGAATTTTAGTGTCCTGATAGAACAAAAAGGAGTCCAGTCATTAGTTGAGTAGTTTGTGGCAAAGTGGTATAATCAAGATGGATTACAATCAAGATGGATTATGGTCCTGCAGGCAGGAGGCAAGAAGGATCAGACTGTGGTCAGAACGCGGATTTGCAGAAAGGCTTAAATCAATTAAATTCATCTTCAGGTCCCAGCTTAGACATCACTGCCTCAGGGATGCCTGTTTTACCCCTGACTCCCATCCCTTTGGTTGTGTCCTTGCCAAATACCTTATTCTTCTCCTTTTCTATCACATTTTATGTATTTGCTTGCTTAAATATCTGTTTTCCCTGCTAGACTGTGAACTTTATGAGGGCAAACACTATAATTGTGGTAGAGTTTACTGTTTTTATCCCCATCCTTTAGCACAGTGCCTCGCACATAAATACTTGCTGAGCAGTAGATGGAGGGAGAAGCCAAGGGATCTTTAGCCAGAGAATCTTATCAGTGAGGTCAGTAAGCAAATTGCTCCATCATCGTCTCAGGCTTCCAGAGCTGGTGGTTATGGTAGAGGATGTACGAGGCCTTAAAATGCCTGGAGCTATTATGTCAGGTCCAAATGCCTAGAGGGAAAACTATTTTTGTTTTCATTACTTTTACATAATTACCATTTTGTGATCTATCCTCTTCGAAAATTACAGGTATACAACACACCATTGTTAGCTTTTATCACCATGCTGTACATTAATACTCTCCAGAAATTATTCATCTTGCATAACTGAAACTTGGTACCCTTTGACCACCATTATCCCTTCCGCGCATCCCTTGGAAACAGCAAGAGTTCTTACTGAATATGAGTAGTCTACTACTCCAAAAGATGTGTGAATTGCTTAGCCTACATTGAACAAGGAAATTCAGCTGCGTACTTGAGTTATACAGAAGAGCTTGTGAAAAATCTTTATTATAGAATGTTTTTAGAAGGACCTGGTATGGATGTCCTATTTCAAGAAGTACACTTTTTTAGCATATAAGCAAAATTTTATCTGTAATTTTTGTGTTTCCTATTAGGGAATTATCTCTTTGCCCAAATGATAAAATATCAGGAAAATATATATAGGATACTGTTTAATTTCTTCCTAACTTTCCTATGTAAAATAAAGTATTAATTCATAAAATTAATGGAGGTGAATCCATTTATTATATAAATGAATTACATATAAATGAATGTATGAAATAACATCGTTTTCAAATAAGTCATGGGATTTTTAAATACTGAATTGTGTAACTCTTGTAGTTAGACAATACCAGTATAATGATATGTTGCAAAGAGACATGCTATGTAATAAGGAAATCTAAAATGTTTTGATTTGTCTCTTTTGTTCTTTGCCCTTTTGGAAACAAAAACAAATATTTGTATGACTTTAGGAAAATTTTAATATATTGGGGTATCAGGAAAGTCATGACGTATTTTTTCTATGTTTTTCGTTGCAAATATGCGTCATGACTTTTCCAACAACCCAATACGTAACAAGTCCAAATAAAATAGTTGAAGGAAAGATACACTTCATTGTATTATCATGGGAATAAATTGTTGTATAGATTAATTTGGGCCACATAGTTTTGTTTTTTTTTGAGGGTAGTGTCACTGGCCCTCATATGTGGGACCGAACCGGGGTCGCTGGCTTCCCAAGCCAGCGCTTAACCACCACGCCACTCGGCCGACCCGGGCTACATAGTCTTAATTAAAACTGATAGAGCTGTGATGGGGTCTGATCAACTTTGCCAGAATGGTTCAACTTAGTCTAAATATCCATTTAGAAAATGTATTGGTTCAGCTATCATTGAGCACCAGTTAGGTGATATTAAGCATCAGGTAGGTGATAGATAGCTATAGATACAAATACAAATCTATATGTACATACATGAAGATGACCAAGACATTCTCTTTGCCCCCAAAGAGTATGAAAGCTACAGCAAGTGAAAGAGAAGGGAGCAGAGACCAATATGAATGTCATAACAGAGGTTAACAAATTACTGTGACAGTGTTGCTAACCATTCCTGACTAAAGAAGGCTGAGTTAGGAAGGTTTCCAGGCAGAAAATGGAGGAAAAGGAAATTATAAGTCAAGTAAGCAGTATGTACAGGACAGGATTCACTAAGAAGCACATATGGGCGGAAGTGAGGTGTTACACTTCTCAGTGGGCCGGACCCACTGAGTGAAGTGGAATAGTAGCTGAGGCTGGACAAGTGGTTTGGAAATACATTTATAAAAGGAAATTGGTGCCAAATTAAAGAATGAAAATGTGTCCTATAGAGAGTGGGGAGTATGTGAGGCTTTTAAACAGGAGGAGGACATCATCAGATTTTTAGCAAGATAATTTTCAGAAAGGTATGGAGTCTCTCCCTAGGGGACAGTGGACTAGAGACATATGCAGTAGTCGATGCCAAGACGGGCCAAGCCCAGAGAGGTGGGGATAGGGGCCATTATGGACATTGCGCTGAATTCTCATCCAGAGATTATAAAGACGTTTTCACAAATTTAGTTAAAAAGCACTTGATTCTCTCCAGGTTGGTTGATATTTCACTTGTTTCATAAGCTTGTGATACTTTCTAAGTCAAATTTTGTAGTAGTTTGAATCACAGCTTGGTTTAGTTTTGTCTGGCTCCAGATTAAACTTTTGGCACAGCCTTCAATAGCATCCCTAGCCAGAAGACTTGAACATGAGAGTCATATATGTCAACAGGAACTGGAACTTCAGAGGCTCTATATACTCTGAGTTCAGCAAAGGAGATACTATAAATAATACAAATTTGGGAGTCTTTTTTGACGGAGCATTGTTTATGTATATGTGTGTAAAATGCAGGTAGTAAAATACATTGGCATGATGTAATAATTATCTTTTCCTATTTGTAAGTAAAAGAAAGAAACGTAACTCATAGAGAAGCTGTAAGGCAAAAGAAATATGTTGCATTTCCAAAGCAAACTAGCAAAAACTCCCACTCTCTTGCTGGTACTTGCTTTTGATCTCTTATATTTATTTGGTTGTATTTCTTCAGTCCATGATGGTGAAGTTGGTGTAGTAAATTCACTCAAAATTCTTCAGCATTTTAATGTCAGGACAGAAAGTAAGACTGCAGAGGAAGAGTTCAGAGGGATAACACTGAGATTTCTCTTGTCTTGAAAACAATCCGAGCCAAGGGGTTGTCACAGTTCATTTATTTTTCATCAAGAGGCAAAACTTCCTTCAACAGAAACGATGAGCCATTAAGGGAGAGTTGGATTCTCAACTTTTAGGATTCTCTATTCTTAGTTCAGCGTTCTTTCATAGGATCCTCAGAAATGGCACACTAAAACTCAGCTAGTTACTGTTATCCATACTCTCTCTGCCCAAACTTATTGCATTAAGGAATTAAGGATATATATGAATGGAAGCCAAGATGAACAACTTTGACTAAATTGTTTCTCTCATTCCAGGAATCACTAATTAGCCAACCTTCTACCCTCAACGAGCTGAAATCATTGTAAGGTGTGGTGTCCCTGTAGATGATCTCCTTCTGTCATTTGCTCCCTAACACCTGTAACTTTTCCTTTTCTTTCACTTTTACCTGTTCAATGACTATTAGAGACTATATCAATGACTATATCAATGACTATTAGAGACTATTAGAGACTATCCATTTTTTTTGGTGGGTGGATACAGAGCTCAGCACAATATCTAGCCCACCCCCAAGCTAAGGCACATTAAATATGTCTCAAAAGAAAGGGAGGGGCAGGTAGGGGGAAAGAGAAAAGAAGGGAAGCTGGTTTTAGAGAACACAGCGCAGGGTAAAATCTCATCACTTCAATTACTGTTGCAAATAGAATTACACTGCCATTATTCTTAAAAGGTGCAAAACATTATAATAATACATTTTAAGGGCAGTGACTGGCACAATATTCATTTTTCTTGCATGGTCTCAAACTTACTGTCCATCCATTCAGTAAGCCATAGAAACAAAGTCTTTATTTTGTGCCATATAAGTAAAATGAGTGGTTGAAAATATAGAGGAGTCACGGGGCATAACTCAGAAAGAACTTGGCTCAATTCTTGATGTGTCCCTTGCCTCACTTTGCAGCCATATATTGCCTAGGATTTGCACACATGTTATCCTGAATGGGACTCTTGAGAGAGAAAGATGAGTTTTATAAAATGTACTTCTGGTTCAATTTCAAGGATTATTTAAACCTACTTAAGATGTTACACAAATTCCTAAAGGGTTTCCCCCCTTACAAGCTTTTGTCTAACAGGGTAAAGTTCTCATTTTCATTCCATTTTTATGATATTTAAGAAGAGCATATTTGTTAAAAAGTTACTAACAGAGACCTCATTGAGCATATCCATTTTCTAGAAAGATGATTAAAATTGATTTTCCAATTTCAGGGGCACGTTATTTACATTATACTTTTCTACCACCTGCAATTAACTTTCTTTGCAGATTTTCCCATCACTAATTAGAACTAAAGAAAATTGTCATGTATAGCAGATTTAGTAGAAATTTCTAATATCACTGAGCATTACAAAAAAGGAAGTCAGACTTCCTGAAAAAGCCATTGGTCACAAGCTATAATTTGCATATTTGATTCATATTCAACGAGTGCATTATTTGGTGTTACTTTCCAGAGTCAAAAAACAATGGCAAAGTGCTACATTTAGAACCTTAATAAGACTCATGTTCTCGCAGTGCCAGAAATATTTTTGTTTTAAATATGCTTCACTGTAACAAATTGACACAGCTCAGAAGAGTACAAACCCCAATTCACAAATATTTTGATGTTTAGGCTCTGAGAAGAAATGGCACCTGTTCCAACTCTGAATGCAGAACCCAAATAAACAGCAGAGTCACAGCACCACTAGACGATGTCTTAATTGTTTTTATTTATGAGCCAAAAGTAATAAGGAAGCTCAGAATTCTACACACCAGGTTTGTTGGAAAGCTGATTCAATTGAATTCCCAGCCAAAATGAAAGCAGGAAAATGACACTTATTTGGTTGAGGACATAAAGGGAAAAAAGGAAAAGTGACAGAATAATAGTTAGATTGGCAGAGAGGGGCTAATTTGTCCCAGCTGTATTTAAAAGAAAGTTTTAAGGTTTTTTTCAGCAGAAGTAGTGATGGAAGGAAGGAGATTGGAGTAATTGATCTAACAGACATGCCAAATGAAATACATTTGTTGTTCAGTGGGGAATCTGGAAAACACCACTGAATACCTTTACCTAATCTTATAAATTGTAACTAAAAATGCACTTTCACACACATAGATAACTAGCACTGAGGGTGGACCACACTGATTTGAAATTCAGGTACTACGTGTATGACTCCTATTCAAGAGAAAATTTGAACTAATTCCATCTTTTGTGCAAATTTTTTAGAAAGTAAAAATTGAAATCTAAACTAAACAATGTCATCTTTTTACAGTAAAGGCTCAAGAAATGAGAAATTTTAACGTGGAAATTCCAGATGCTTATAGATGCTGAAGATGCTTCAGCTCAAGAAATCTTTAACTTGAACATCCATTTATACATAAGCCCTCTTCTAGAAGCAAGCCCTATGTTAGCACACTATATTGTAGTTAATATATTTAGAAAGTTTCTAATGTCATGGAAATAGCAGAAGTTTAATGTGAATTGTAATTTTTCTCGCTAGTTTGCACCATCATGACTACTAATCTTTGTTATTTATTTTTTTTAACAATGTAAAGTGTCCACAGTTCCCTTTAAAGGTCCTTAAAGTTGATAAGTATGCACTAATTGTCACTTTTCTCTATGTTTTCTTTTTTTCATGCTGATGGGTGGAAATTATTAGAGGTGACCCCACTAACTGGTTATGGGTCTTGGCTTGTTAGATAGAGTTGAGGTGTGGTTTTCTCCCTTAGCCTAATACAGAGAGACTTTATGACCACTTTACATAGTCTACTTTAAAGGTATAAAATTTTATTTCAAAAATTAGAAAATCACCCTTTCTTGTTTATTAACTATTGAAGTTAACCTAAGCTTAGGTTAATGTATATACTTAATTGTCTTTTCTCAACTCAGAGAATATACAATCCTGTTCTATGAACAGATGGTGTTACATGAATATTACATCATTACATTCTATCAACATACCATCGCACGTTGTTTTCCTATTTGGAAGTAATGTGTTTTGTTGCAAATGTTTTGAAAGATGGCTCTCTGAGTTCAGGTGCGGAGTCTAGACCCACAGAATGAAACGGAGCTAAATGGTTCGGTGATCGTATTTCTCTGGGCTATCCAACCAGGTTTACTAATAAGCAAATTATTAAAAAAGCAGGAAGATGCTGGTATATCCAACTAGATGTACCCAACTAGATGTGATTTGATTATTCAAATAGAGACTGGGCTGAAAGTTTCATATTGCTCATTAATATCATACACCATAGTGTGGAAATACTGAAATATTTAATAGAACAAAAAGCATCCTCATACAATGTAGAGCCATTCAGAAAAATTGGTGGGCATAATTTCATTCAGTCTTATCCATTCATTAAAAGATGATCCCTAAAGACCTGTGGAATAATGAATAAATGAGGTGAATAGTCCTTGTTATATAGATGATTAAATGAATGTTGTTAACCTAGTTTGGACTATGAACCTGAAATTGTATTGCTCTAGTCAGGGTGGACTCATCGTTTTAATTCCCCCAAGTCCCCCAAATCCAGTCTCTTAACATTAAAACAAACACAAACAAACAAACAAAAAAAACACAGTATATTTCTTGCTGATGTCACACCTAATGTGGAGATGGAGGTATGGGGTGAAGGGGTTGTCTCTGCTCAATGCAATCATCCAGGATACTTTTACTGGGTTTCTGGACGAACATCGCTTCAGGTCCTTGTCTCCCTTTCTTATCCACAATGGATAGGATAGGAAAAGAGAAAAATCCGGGAGGAATTGCATAGAGGGCTAAATAAGGTCCATGTTTACTTCTGCCCACATTCCCTTGTGTGTCCAAGAGAAAAGAAACAGTTTGGTGAATACCTAGCATTCTCTTCCACAAGCCTTTCCTAAGAAAACATTTTGTAATTCATAATTTTCATTAATTAAAACTGAGCCAAGCCACTCCTTAATCTATGTTACTTGAGTTTTACTACTTGGATTAGGTAATTAGGTAGCAGAAGTGTTGAAGCAATTTGCAATTCTGTGATCATCAACATAGACCAATTTCACATGGGCTCTAAGCTGAAGGGTCAGGAAATCCCCATGAATTATTTATTTTACTTCTATAATTAGAAATGACTCTTTGGTGTATTGCAACAGATCAGAACCAGAAACTGGCCGGATTTGATGAGCAGAGACACAGGTGGCTTCTCATAATGAACCCGATATGCGGAATTTGGAGCAGTTCAAGAGCTGAGCTGGCTTCCAGGTGTTCTTGTTCCCAAAGTCAGACGTAGTTACCTGCCAAAGAAGTAAAGCCTCATTCATCAGAGAACACCTTTAGCCATTTATGCTGTTTAGGTTTCCAAAGGCTCCTGTGTAACACTCGTAGCAGCATTTCCTGCTGAGGGGAAATGGTTGATCTGCAATTAGTCGACTTCAATTTCCCCACTGCTTCTTTTCTGTATGCTGCAAGCCCACCTCTCTCTCTACCCTCAGTTCCTTCACATCCCACCTTGCTTATTCTCGAGTCATATAAAACCAAAAACTCTGGAGAATTGATTGCTACATGAGTGCTGCAGAGGCTACAGGATCTGGTGGAAACAATTTTGAGCTGATGAACTGGCAACTTAAAGTCTATGCCACTGCCTTACTAACATTGTACACATCTCTGAAACTTGCTGGGTTTGCCCCAGTATATTGGAAATCCACACAACGAAATGCTTGAGTTGCATCTCATTTACTGCGTAGGATAGCTTTTGTTTTTGCCAGGGATGCACAGGAAACAGAGCCTGGGCTAGAAGCTTCTTGTCAGCAGTTTATTGGGGAGTGCAAGCCCAGGGAAGCAGAAGTGAGGGGAAAGAGGAGGAAGGCAGGGAGGGTGGAAGATGGGGGAGTAAGCACAAGGAAGTCCACTTCTAACCTGGCCACAGCTTTCTAACAAGCTCTCCAAAGTTTGCTCAGCCTCACAGGACATCATCAGAGAGGATGTACGAACTATTTCATGTCAGAATAGTCTCTCGGGGAGAAGAGAGAAGAATTTATCCACTGGCTCCCTCATGTTAAAATTAGTTAAAATTCCTATGAGTTAAAATTTACCCTGCTCCCCAGAGAGGTTGGTATTAACTCCTCTGCCCTTTCAGGTTCTCACTTGCACCTCCAGGCAGCTGCCAGGATTCCAGTTCCCATGAGTCCAGTCCAGCCAGCCTCTCAGTGCCTGGCGGGGCCACTGCCTCTGAGTGGGTGCATCAGCTGCAGTCATGGCCTGGCCCCAGGGCCTCAGGAATCGCTGCTGCTGAGGCTGAACTGGCCAGAAAGCAATGTTCAAATGGGAGGTGGGGGGAGGGGTCGGAAAAGACACAAACTGAGTCCAGAAACTTTGCTCATTTAATTCTTTTTAGCCATACCCATTCTGATTTCTCTAGCTTCCGTTATCAGTCCAACTCATTATAAAGTGGCCTCCCTGACTCTAGATATTCCTCATTGTAATCTAAACTCTTGGTGCACTGATTTTACATTGCAGTTGAAGAGACCAACGAACGTCAAGTAAACAAATTAATGTGATAACTTCAGGGAGTAGGAAGTGCCATGTAGGAAACAAAACCTGCTGATGTACTGTATTTGCCCGTGTCCTGAGAATCCATACAGCTTGGCACTTAGAAGCTCTTACCACGTCTTTCCCCTGTTCTGCATTGCCTTGCTAATTCCCACAAATTAACTTCTGATAGTTATGGTCTCCCTGCTCCAGAAGCTTCAAACTATTTGCAAGCCTCTGAATTTGATTTGCAAATTTCTATGTTTGTGCCTTTGTATATACCAGTTGATGAGTAAAAATGCCCTCCCACCTCTTCCTACTTAATTTTTATCCTCTTTCTTCTTGAAAGTTTGATTAAAAACTCATCTTCTAGGGCCGGCCGAGTGGCGCAGTGGTTAAGCGCTGGCTTAGGAAGCCAGCGGCCCCAGTTCGGGTCCCACATATGAGGGCCAGTGACACTGCCATAAAAAAAAACAAAAAAACAAAAAACAAACAAAAACCCCACCTTCTACAGGAAGCCTTCCCTGATATACTTTTCCTGTGTTATATCTTCAAGTGCCTGTATTTATGTCAATTGCACGATATTACAGTAATTTGAACTGAATTCTATATTATCTTTTTTTTTTTTTTTTTTTTTTTTTTAGGGCAGTGTCACTGGTCCTCATATGTGGGACCGACCTGGAGCCACTGGCTTCCCAAGCCAGAGCTTAATCACAGCGTCACTCGGCCAGCCCTGAATTCTATATTATCTTAAAAATGTTCTCAAGTCTCTTACAATGCTCTTTATTCAACATTGTTTTTCTGGCCCCATATTCAGAGCCTTGAATGAAAGCGTGGGAATGATTGGCAGAGACCACCCAGGAAACGTATTGGCCCCCAGAGGGAAGATTCATTGAATGTTACCTGTTGTCTGAGGTTTGGAGTGAACCGCTTCTTCAAACATCACACCAGTTAACACACGATTTCTGCTTAGGCCACTGACTGGTTCTGTGATCTCCCATCTAATTTTCTCATCTATAAGATGAGAGCGTTTCATAAGAGAACGCCAACATCTTTTCCAGCTTCAATATAACTTTTAAATGTTATTATTAAGGTGGTAACTGGAATAATGTATCCACTTTTGTTTTTCTGAATTGTTTAAGGAAATAGACTATAACTTGTAGAATTTATGTGTGGAAAAGAAATACTTTTGTATATAAAACAGAAAAATTTGGGCTTTCAAAATTTAGAGTGCAGGAGAAGCAGTAGGTCTTGGTAGAAACTTATAATTCCCTTATCCCTTCCCTAACAATTCAGATTCAGTGTAGAGGATTCATGAAGCTTTTATTTAGACATTGAATCCAGGTAATTCTATTACAGGTATAATCTAATATTATATGATGTAGATATTTAGGGATAAAGAATTGATTCACTAGATTATAAGGCAAATCAGTAACTAGAACTAATTTGATTTTATATCAAGTAGACCAGCACTGGCACTGTTGCTAATTCATTGTTTTGGGGGACTGTCTGTCCTGGGAATGGGAGCTGTTTAGCAAAGTCCTTGGGTTTTAACCACCAGCTGCCAGCACTCTTCAGTCATGAGAGTGAGTGTTTCAGAGATTGTCAAATATCCCTGGGGGCCAAAATTGCCCTGATTGAGAACCACTGAACTAGAATGTGCTCGAGTTGAAGTCCATGTACAGAAGTTGAAATATGTAAAGCATTATGCATATTTCTTGTATTGTTGTATAAAATTTCTAGAGTCTAGTAATACTCAAATTTATGGGAAAATGATTTACTGGAATGAAAGGAAATAAACTATTTACATAGTATGAAGGATGGTAAAGAGATTTTGGGGTATGCTTATTTAAAAATTTTATGTTTTGAGATTAAAAAACAGTGAATCCTAATGATAAATTTTAGTCCTTGCCTCACAGGTCAGGCCAGCAGGTCACTGGTTTTCCCTTGGGGTCAGTGGTTGGGTCACACGGCTCTTCCTGCTGACCTCTGGCTCACTGACTGTCAGACCAACAATAAACCACTCTTATAGTAATTAGAGCAAATGTGCTAAATGTGAAGATGGACATAGGCTGGTCACAGGAGAGCTTTTAGGGGTTAGTGGCTTATCCATGATGGACTGAAGCAGGGCAAACCCTTAGATATAAACATGTAAAATGAGCAAAAGTCTCCTCTGCTTTTCTTTACCTTCAATTTAAAGATAATATGGGTTCTATACCCCTAAAATCAAGTAATAAATTTGTGATAATATTTATTTTCAGTTAATTATGACCAATTTCCAAGGCAATTTTACTTTCTTCTAACAGTTTGCTCTATTTATAAGCATATCTTAAAAATTGCATTTGACTTTATTTTGCTAATTCAAACATTACTAAAAATGAACTAAAGAGATTTTTTTTCTTCTTTTTAACTTTATATATGCTCAGTTTTGAGAGAGCTCTCATCTGAGCAATGGAATTATATTTTTCTTAGATCTTTATTATTCATGGGTGTATCTTGACTGTAAGTTAAGAAAAGCAATATAAATTTTATAGCAGGAACTAAGTTGGAAAAAGCAACATAGATTTTGGTTCTAATGTTTAAACTGTAGTCATGATTTTACTACAGTATTTCTGCCAAGCATAATGCCTTTTATAGTTTTTCTATTTACATATTCTAAGAGAATTGTTATATTTTTGTAACCAATTTCTCTTAGAATATATAAAGTAATCAATTTTGTAATCAAATTCATTGTTTGTTACTTTACACTTGAATCTCTTTGAAAGTGTATGGTTTTAAATATTTTTTTCTATTTACCTTTTGGTAATCAACTTTATTTCCTATCTTGCTATCAATCTCTTTGTTCGGACTGCCTTCTTATGTTATGGAGATTATTCTTTTTGTTTCTGATGCCCACCAGCCTACTCACCTGGATACTTCTTTTTTTTTTTTAGCTGAGCCATCCTGCCACCTGTTGGCAGCTCAGCAGCAGCTCAGCTCAGGCCGGGCATCGAACTGCTGTTGCTCAGAGCTCTCACTCTTGAGCAAGCTCTTAATTAACTGAGCCACTTGGCCGGCCCTTCACCTGGATACTTTTAACTCTCTCAGTTAGCTCATGAATATTTCTTCTGTTCCTGAGGGTGTCATTCCTCCAACTCCAGAATGGTAGAAGCCACCCCCAATGTTGATGAAAACCTGCTGTCATTCCCACCCTAAATCCAGAACCCTGCTTGTGAGGTCAGAATACCTAAGATCGGGGCCTGTTGCTTATTGTTTTCTTCACAAAGCTTTCCAGAGCTCTATTTCAATCATCTATTCTTACTGCCTGCCTTGTTTCATCCTATCCAATTACTTAACTGTTAGCCACTGTTGTTATTTGGGAGAAAGCCTGAGGGGAGGAGCTGGTGCAATGGAGGCAAAGACCTATCAAAGGACAGGAGGATGCTGTGATGGTGAGAGAAGTGGGAACATAGCAGTCTGTCAAATTTCAGTGTCCTCTTGCAGGTCTCTGTTATGAAGAACGGTGAGAACTGATTCATTGTACAAATTATCTTTTTAGTTCCTTAAAAATTTGTCACCAAAATTGCCACTCTTAGAATTGGAAACATTTGATTACATTGTGGCAAGAGCCACTGGAGTAATATATTCAACTGAACCTGTGACAGTAACTTTAGATTTAATTAAGACCTTTGTATTGGAGAGTACTTTGTATGATATTCTCGGCTTTCATCCAGAATGTATCTGATATTTACTTGTATTTGGTTCCTATTCACGATCTTCCCTATTTTGGAGTACTATGAGGAATCTTAGTATGAGCTAAGAGGCATTTTTATTTGATATTTAGTAAGTCTGTTTTTATGGATTGTTCCATTTACTACAGAGTTGTTTTCTTTTTTTTATTCCAGCTTTATTGAAGTGTAATTGACAAATAAAATGATAAGAATGTCAAAGTATACATTGTATGATTTGATATACCTGTGCATTGTGATAGGATTTCTCCCATCGAATTAGTTAATACAACCAACTACAGAACTGATGTTAATCATAAAATAAAATGCATAATACAGCAATCCATACTAAAATACACTTGCAAGTGTCATTGGTAGGCAAAGTCTTTTTCATCTGGGAAGCAATATTTGGGCGTTCTAAGAAACTCCTGTGTTAACATTGCTTGTTTATAGTGAGTGTAGCTAGGTCACCAGCGACAGGTGTGGCAAGGGAAGTTCTCACCATATAGCCATTTGTTTCTTTTGGATTTAGAACCAGGTGACTATATTAACTATTAAAAACTAGTGTTGGGGCTGGCCAAGTGGCGTAGTGGTTAAGTGCTGGCTTGGGAAGCCAGCGACCCTGGTTCGGTCCCACATATGAGGGCCAGTGACACTGCCCTCAAAAAAAATAAAAAATAAAAACTAGTGTTAAGGGCTGGCCGAGTGGTTAATCACTGGCTTGAGAAGCCAGCGGCCCCAGGTTCGGGTCCCACATATGAGGGCCAGTGACACTGCCCTCAAAAATAAATAAATAAATAAATAAATAAATAAATAAATAAATAAATAAATAAACAACAACAAAAAAAACTAGTGTTAAAACCTTAGAACTTGGCGTATCTCTTTAGAATTCTCAAGCTTGTTCCCTTGAAGGCTTCCCTAAATCACTGAAGCACAACACTGTGTACCCACCTCTATTACTGCACTGATTAGTCAGTTCCTATAATTGTCTCTATCTATGTCTCCTTGATAGATAGTTGCTCCTAGAATAATGTTAGTACTTAAATAGGTATTTGGAATAAATAAACACCTTGTTTGATTGTCTTTTATGTATTTCTATCTTGTCTTATTACCATTGTGCTGTGTATTCAGCATATTCTGAATAAAATACTATATAGAGAACAGGATATAGCTTTTGATAGCATTTCCTAGAAGCTTTTAGGGGGGAGAGTTGGATGCATCATTGATAAAATGCTTTATCTATTTTTCTTCATGAACTTTAAAACATTGACATTCATAGGAAGGCACATAGATTGGTAAATAACAAAGATAGTTCCCTCTGCCCCTCCCCCTACCAGCATTAAAGCATTTTGATAAGTTAAAACTTAAAACAATTTTTCTCTTTGTTTTTTTCTGAATTTAAGTGGTCATGACTTTCCATATGTTGGATACTGTAAAGCGTGACTTTCCATAGGCTGGATGCTGCAAAGCATTTAATATGTGCACTGAACAAAATTAAAGAACAAATTGTATGAGCACATATGGAGGGAAAGTGGTGCACAATTTATTTTATTCTTGAGTCCAACAGGTGGTTTGTCAACATCCATGTAATTTTATATAGAAGTATTCAGAGGCTTTAGCGCTGCAGATGATGGCATGTCAGTTATGTGCATGCCTTTGATCCATGTGTGCTTTGGTGTCGGGCATGGCACAGCCCTTCACGCAGGGCTCGGCAGCAGAGCTGTAGGCCGTGTGCTTGGTTCCAATCCGCCAGTTTCTCGTGTCAGCGATCGCTCCTCCTCCTCAGGAACAGGCAGCTGTACTTGTAAAAGATGTCTTTTTCAAAAATATACGAAATGGTTGTCCAGTTACCCATAGCCTTCCAATCTTGTCAGACAGGATTGGTGATTTTAAAATACATACGAAATAAAATTGCAGCAATGGTTTTATTTTTGCTTCAGCTGATTATGACTACGACTGTATATCAAGAGCAGCAAGAGTATTAAAATGCTTTTGAATTTATTGCCATCTCCCTGTAGGGAAGTTAAAACACATTGTACATATTGTCTTCAAGGTCCCCTTGAGGAGTTATGAAATAGGACAGGTGAATGTATTGGGGGAACCCCCCAAGGGAAGCACCAGAATTTATTTGGTTGACTAAATTATGGAGACAGCTTGACTTGCCTCTCTGCATTCTGGAGGTCATCTGCCCAGGATGGCTTCCTAAGTTGAGTTCATTGAAAATTGTGATGCTCTTACTGGAAAATGCTCTTTGGATTTGAGTCGACTTAATTCATATTTTTAAATTCAGACTTGATCTTAAAGATAAAAAACATCCCAGCAATTTCAGTTGAGTCAAAATCATTTTGTGCAATTTCATCTCAATTTCTTCACCCGTTGAGCATCTGCAGAATGCAAGCTCCTCTGTTCTTCTGGTCCCTTGGCCCTTCCTGGGAATGCTTTTTAATAAAGTTCTTGAAATTACTCAGGAACTATATGTAAGGCACTTGACAATCAGCTAAACACTTGAATATAGGAGTATGATATTGCACTAGGTCTTGCGTGCTTGTTTACTGAGATGTTTTTGCTTTTTTTTTTTTTCAAGCTTCAGTTGAAAATGAAAGAGGTGTTCCAGGCATTATCACAGGTACCTAGAACCCACATGCAATTTCACATAAATTTAGAGCAGTGGCTCTTGACTTTCATTGGGTCACAGATTCTTTTGAAAACCTAGTGAAAGTTATGGTATCTATCCGCAGAAAAAGGTACGTATGCAAAAGTTTTTGCATATGATCTTAGAAGGTTAAAAGACTTGCTGGAGTGCAAGGCAGAACCTTTGATCTGTGGTTCATTGGCAACAAGAACTGGACGAAACAGAGGGAATTTGGGTTTTGTTTCATTTTACGTTCTTGTTTCTCTGTGATTTATAGTTTAGATCTTAAATTATCCTTTTTTCCCCCATACCCTTGCCCTCTTAAATCCCCAACCAGGCACTAGTTTTTATATCTCAACAGATCACTTTGCGTTGTAGTTGATGTAATACCAACATAGTATAGATTTGGGGCAATTCCAAAAGGAATTGTCAGTGATGGCAAAATGAGATAGAAAGCCTGATTTAAAATCACTTACAGATGAATACTCATCATTGCTTGCTGCCGGATCACTAAGAATTAAACATTTGTAACTAGCTAATTTCACTAGAATATGCTTTTACAAAGCACACCAGCAAGCATGGGAAAAAAAAAGCAAGCCAGCTTTCAATATTGTAGCTGTCCTCGTACTAGTCTGGGGAGGCCTACTTCAAAAACTGGGTCTCAAAGGTCCTTAGGTTTTATCTAGAACAGACAACGTGCTTGAGAAAGTTCCTTTAGTTTTTTGTTTCAGTTGACATTGACACACTGGGTCAGACTTGTCCCAAAGCACCATGTCTAAACAGCTTCCTTTATGTGTTTCTAATTGGGATGCTTTCTCAGGAGGGTCAAATTAGAGCTCCTGTGATTGGAGCCCCAGCACTGGCAGTTGACAGCATCAGCTCAATTCTGCCTCTTGAGACATGTAAGACAGCCACTTAGAGTTTGTTCCTACAGACTTTTGACAAATGGTCCTACTCTGACTGTACCTAATAGACATTTTTTTGTTTTTCTTCTGGATCAGTGCCCAAACCATGTTTTTTTTTTCCTTAAGCACCTTATTTCTGCTTTGTTCTCTTTGCTTTGCCTTTTGTTTGCTGTGATCCGGTTTATTCAAAAGCATTTGCTGACTTTCTTGTTTGTGTATCATATCTAGTGTATTTACATAATGGTGCCTGGCTTAACCAACCTCCTGAATTTATTAACCTCTTAGGAAAATTCATTCTGCTCGAGTGAGTAAAATAGAGCTTTGAACACCCGCATTGTTCTGTCGGTCTGTTGATGAAGATAATGTGTTGTACATTAGGTGGTGATAATTTATATTGAACATTATCACAGCTAAAATTAATTGATTAGTAAAGACAGGATGTGATCTAAGATCCCTTCAAGAGATTCATTGATTATCTAACTATGTACCAGGACTTTTTAAGATACTATGTTTAATTGATTAATTTTAATTTTATTTCTATAGAATTTTGGTACACAGATTTTCTAGGATTCCATTCTGGTTAATTTTGAAAAAGAGGAAGCTTTTATAACGATTTTAAATTGCCTCATACATCTGAGTTTAGTTACTGGAATGTAAGTACCTTACAGTATCCTTTTAAAATCCTATTGTTTTAAAGCCTGAGAAGTAATTTATAACTGTGAAAACAAGAGTGATAAATTGGAGACCAAAGTTGTTGTTTTTTTTTTTTTTCCTGCCAGCAGCCTGAGGGATAACAGGGGAGGTCAGACAACTTAAGTCTGTTTCTCTTTCTTGGGCTATGTAGTGTTCTTGTAGAAGAAAGAGAGGAATTGTTTCTGAACAGAGGAAGCAAGAGTGCCAAGTGGCTCTTATCTTTAAGTACTGTAAAGTTTGATTAGCATTATGCTCCCTTGACCAGAGTTGCCTAAAAAAGGGAAAATTTCACATTATGAATATACTTAACACCGTAAACATCTTCCCTGACTTTCTCTGAAATACTGTGAGTGATATCAGAGTTTATTTTGTGGTCAGAGAGTTATAAGTATATGGGAGGGAAAATAGAGGCTGAGGGGTATAATAGGATCATCTTTTTTCCCTGGTAGCTGAAGGTACATTTGCCAGGCCCTTCTCCCTTGTTCACTAAAGAAAGGAGACAGAGTATTTGGATATTAGAAAGGATTTCTCCTGATTGAAATTTCGAGTAGGGAAGTTAAATTAAAAGAAGAGACACATTCTGTATACTTTGCTTCAGTTGACACACCTTGGGTTTCTAATTCCTCAGGGAAGATGTTTCTCATTTTCTGATGATGATTTCAATTCCCCATGGCTTATTTGCATCTGCTTATTGATGAGGATCCTGAATGTTTTCTTTCCCACTCATGCTCAGAGGTGTTTTCGTGTTGTTGCTGAAGAGGGAACAGCCTTAGGTATGGAGATGAATGACTGTCCTGCCAATGTCTCTATTAAGTCCACATATATGCCCCCAGTCATGGCCTCATGGTCATCACACCACATAGTCCTTTACTTTGCTTAGACCCACTGTCCTCAGCAATCCTGTCTCTTCCTGGGCTCTGGAAACAACTAAAGTGTGTGTTTGTGCGTGTTTGTGTGTGGGGGCAGAGAGAAGGGTATGGAGAAAGGGGGAAGGGGTGGGACAGAGAGAGAGACAGAGAGATATTGAGAGATTTTGAGAACCAAAATGGATAAACCACAGCAATTGAGTTAAGGCTACAGTTAAGGCACTGAAATGCATACATGATTAACAGAAATCTGGAGCGAGTTCTTGAGTGGGGAAGGACCTCAAGAAGTGATCTTAAGTAATACTGTGCATAAACTGTGTAATACAGTTTCTGCCTTTGCTGTATTCTTAAAGATTCCCATATGTAGAAATTCCCTGGATAGCCTTTCATTGCCATCCACACATACATATATTTAATCTAGATTTGATTTACTATAATGATGATAGTCAAAAACTCCTAAACGATTTCGAGTTTACAAATAGATTATTTGCAACATTTCTTTGCTACTGCTCTAAAATTTCATTTGTTCAAGTCTGTTGGTTTCTACTTGCTTAGAGACAGGGCTGTATGTTGGTAGTATGAATTCAGGCAAGCCTCCCTCAAATGCTCTATGTGCTTCTCAGCAAGCTGCTGACTCCCTGTGTTTCAGGTTTCTCATCTGAAAAAAGACATAATAACACTGATACACTGACACCACCCCAAAAGAGGGATAGAAACCTTCACACTGGGCGGTAATCTTTTTTTTTTTTTTAAGATTTTTTTTTTTTTAAATTGGGGCATTGGGGGAGGGGAACAGCTTGCGGAATCGGGGAAGGGGAACAGACAAGTTGCTGTCCTTTTGTTCTTCAGTCTAGTTGCAGAGGACGTTGCTTCACTGGCCCATGTTGGTATCATCATTGTGCTCTTCCTGGATGAGGCAGATCGGTCGCCCACCTCTGGATGTCGCTCACCGCGGCTGGCTGCCGGCCACTCACTGTAGCCTATGGCAGCCCACTGCAGCAGGGGCTGCAGCCCACACCGTCGCCGGGGCTCGCACAGTCCAGCTCCAGGTGGAGCTGCTGTTAGCTGTAGAGGGCAATGTCACTGGCGCTCACATGTGGGATCTGAACTGGGGCCGCTGGCATCCCAAAACCAGCTCTTAACCAATGCGCCACTCAGCCAGCCCCTGGGCGGTAATCTTTAAAGTACAATGTTTGGTACACAACAGGGCACTTAATAAAAATCTAACTATTGCTTGGTCTTAATTTTTTTTTTTTTTTTTTAGCTGAGCCATCCTGCCACCTGTTGGCAGCTCATAGTAAATTCCTAATCAACGGGCATAAACTCAGCTCGGGCTGGCCTCGAACAGCTGTTGCTCAGAGCTCAGCTCGCACTCTTGAGCGAGCTCTTAACCAACTGAGCCACTCGGCCGGCCCCTTAATTTTTTATAAAAGTTTGATAGAGCCTTGATTAGCATATGACAGATAGTCTATTAAGTATATTAATTGAATAATTATTGATTGATAAACAATTAAATATGCATGAATTCTATAAAACTAGCACTGAACTCCCTTTTTTGTGTTTTCAAATATTGTATGTTTTCATAAAAGTCATCCAAGGAGTATGTTGTTTGTACTGCTAAATTTTGTCAAGATGAGTGGTAACATATGTGGTTATTCTTTGGAGGCAGGTGAATTCTATAGTAAAAAGAAGTATAACTGTCGATCTTTGGTTAAATGTTTCCCTTGGCCCTAGGACCTAGCTACACAAGTACTGTTATTCTTGTTTTTCTTTTAGTATTTTTATTGTATTTTATTATTTTTTTAGTTTTATTTTATTTTGGGGAGGAATTGGGGGAGGGGAACAGCGTTGGGGAACAAGGGAAGAGAAACAGACAAGTTGCTCTCCTTTTGTTCTTCAGTCTAGCTGGGGAGGATGTCACTTCACTGGCCCATGTTGGTATTATCACTGCGCTCTTCCCGGATGAGGCAGATCAGCCTTCCGCCTCTGGACGGCTGCTCACGGTGGCTATTGGCAGCTCACTCCAGCTGCCAGCCACTCACGCTGGCTGCCAGCCACTCACTGTAGCAAGGGCTGCAGCCTATACCATTGCTGGGACTCGTGCAGCCCAGCTCCAGGTGGAGCTGTTGTTCTCATCTTAGCTGTAGAGGGCAGTGTCATTGGCCCTTATATGTGGGATCCAAACCGGGGCCGCTGGTGTCCTAAGCCAGCTCTCAACCAACGCGCCACCCTGCCTGCCCTCTTTTGGTATTTTTACAAAGTATGTATATAGAGTATTTTCATTGTGGCAAAATATACATAACATAAATTTTACCATTTAACCATTTTTGTGTATGGTCTGTAGCATTAAGTTCATTCACCATCACCGCCAGCCATTTCCAGAACCTTTTTATCTTCTGCAGCTGATACTCTGTATGTGTTAAACAATGACTCCCCATTCCCTCCTTCACTTTTTCCTAGGCCTCTTACAACTATCATTCTGCTTTTGGTCTCTATGAAGTTTACTACTCTAGGTATCTCATATAAGTGGAATCATACAGTGTTTTTCCTTTTGTGGCTGGCTTATTGAACCTAGCATGTCTTCAGGGTTCTTCCATGTTGTAGCATGTGTTAGAGTTTCCTTTTTAAAGCTGAATAATATTCCATTGAATGGATATACCATATTTTGTTTTTTCATTCATCCAACCATGGACACTTAGGTTGATTCTACATTTTGGCTATTGTGAATACTGCTGCTATTTGTTTTGTTTTTTTAGGCACCATTAACACTTCACAATATGATAATTAAATGTGTAATACCACTAGTATGGAAATACTGCACATTTACATTTAATGTTATCAGGGGAGAAAAATATTTTTTAATTAAAATTTGTTGGGATGACAATGTTTAGTAAAATTACGTAGGTTTCAAGTGTACAATTCTGTAATACATCATCTATATATCACATCGTGTGTTCCCACCCCCAGAGTCCGTTCTATGGGGAGAAAAAATTTTAGGGAAAAGTGTGCTGAGTAATCCTAAATATTTCAAAGTGCAGGGTACCTTATTTTTCATAGTTGCTATGACTGAATTTTCCCTCAGCAGCTATAATTAAATATATGCTGATGGGTTTGTGTAATGTAAACCCATCAGAATTCAAATATAGTTTTTTGTGGGTTTTTTTTTTTTTAAGATTTTATTGGGAAATTACAGGAAGGGAACAGCGTTGGGGAGTTGGGGATGAGGAACAGACAAGTTGCTGTCCTTTTGTTCTTCAGTCTAGTTGTGGAGGACGTTGCTTCACTGGTCCATGCTGGTGTTATCATTGCCCTCTTCCCGGGTGAGGCATTTGCTTGCCGGCCATTGGACGGCCTCTCACGGAGGATCAAAGCAGCTCACAAAAATGCACACCAGCTGCTGGCCAGTCGCACTGCAGCCTGCACTGTCATCCGCAACTCACCGCAGCCCAGCTCCAGGTCGAGCTGTTGTTCACCATCTTAGCTGTAGAGGGTGCAGCATCACTGGCTCGAATGTGGGATCGGAACTGGGTTCCTGCTGCTCAGTCAGAGCTGACGTCCCAAGCCAATTCTCAACCAACCCTCCACTAGGCTGGCCCTCAAGTACAGTTTTTGAACTCCACTAATCATATTTTACTAAGTTAAAATTTGCTCCTTTTGTTTTATTACAATAAATATTAAGGGATATTAATCTTCTCTTGGGTTTATTATGGAGGTTTGTTGTGGGGTTTTTTGAGTTATTCATTAATACAGTTGAAATTAAGCATTCTCCCTCTCCTTTTAGCATAGGGCAAATTCCACTTTCTTTGGATTAAAAGCCATGCTTTCTCTTGAAAACTGCCTGTTTATATAGAGAATTAGTAAACTTGAAATAACAGCTCTTCTATCACATATATTTTATCTAAGAACATCATTAGGGTTACTGGAGTAGATCTAGTCCAACATCCAAGTAAGTGGAAGTTTAGCAAATAGCCTAGAATTCTTATAATTTTCAGCATAGACAATTTATTGTAATGAATACCCTTTTGTGCAATCTAAGTTAGCTTAATTCACTGGCTAGTAACCACTTCATTAGTTGTGGGTTATGTTGAGTGATGTAATCAGATTAGATAAAAGCTTAATTCATATATCCAGAGCATCTTTAGAAACATAAAAGATTTTATTTCTAAGAATCAATGAGAGATTAGCTAGCTTTGGAGTAATTAAAAGATGAGTCAGAAAATGGTGGTTTGTGTAACTCAACAGTGTGAGATGTTTATTTCCAATATTCCTAGGATTCCTGAGGATTCCTGGAGGGCTCCTTGGAGGCAGCTAATACCAACTAAATAATTTTTGATGTTGTTAATGGACCTTAAATTTTGTGTTTCAGGAAAATAAAGAATTTCCAAAAACATCAGGTTACTGGAAATCAATCAAACAAATAAACAAACAAATAAACTTACATAGATTATTTCTCCACCAAAGAATTTTAATAAAATAGTAATGCTGACATTCTAATGGACATAAAGTACTGTGATTATTCTGTAACTAATGCCCATTATAATATTATGGGAGAGTTGATGAAGAGAGTGCCAGCTAAGTCTAGTATGTCTTACAAGAGACACTAAGTGGTCAGCCATTTTAGAAGGATTTTATAATTAGGAAGACATTATTTATTAGAGCATTTGATATTTGTATGTAAATTTCAGCAGGGTAGAAATGAACTCTAGTTACATTCATACATTTAAAAAAAAATTGAGCTAGGATTCACAAAATTAACTTTTAAAACATATAATTTAGTGGTATTCTGTGCATTCACATTGTGAAAAAAATGTTCATTATTTATGACATTCTTAGAAAATACTTTCACAAAGCTAAAGAAGTTTTAAAAAGGTTTAAATTTTCTTTTTTGCAGGTTATAATTAATTTTCAACCAACCAAAACAGAAGTTAGGAAAGCAGGAATTGATATCTAGTAATCATTTTCTTTTACATTTGAAGAGCTAATATATGATTAGAAATATGAAATTAATAAGTGAATAGAGAACATAATTTACCTTTTCAAAGCTTCAGTCAAGGAATATACTGTATTGCGCCATGTATAATGTGCTCCCATGTGTTTGGCCCAAACTTTCCGGGAAAAAATTCTTCCGGTTTAATTTTTTTAATTCAAATTTTTATTTGTTTACGTTTAGGGACTTGTTTTTTGTATTATAAAGGAATTTTAGCATTTATTTTTGAACATGTTATGGTACAAGAAATTTTTTGTGACAAATAATTGCAAAACACAAGAACAGATACAAGGTACAAGAAATTTTATGTACAGGTAACTGATTTACGATATTTATGCATCATAGAAGGCCAAGAATTTCTTTGTGGTTGCAAGTTCTTTGTAAGTTCAACAAAACTAATTATATTCCAGGGTATTATTTTGCATATGGATATCATTATTGATTTCTAGAGTTACACTTTTTGTTTTTTGTTTTTTTTTTTGAGGGCAGTGTCACTGGCCCTCGTATGTGGGACCCGAACCGGGGCCGCCGGCTTCCCAAGCCAGCGCTTAACCACTGCGCCACTTGGCCGGCCCTAGAGTTACACTTTTAACTCATAAGCATAAATAAAAGAATTAAAGACATTTACATAGATACGGAATTAGTACTACCCATGTATCATGTGCATCCTTACTTTTCCTTCATGAATTTGGGCAAAACAAGTGCACGTTATACAGGGCAAAATACGGTACTCTCAAGAGTAAACCTCTTTCTTTTGTAAGAAATTTAATGACGATTTGGTGTGTAGATAATCTTGAGATCTAATATTGATCATTCAGGTGGTAGAATGGTAAAGAATATAAATGTATATATACTGTATTCCTGTACTGAAATTTGTCACTAGACAATAAGTCCCAGCACAAGTTTAATTCTCCTAGAAACAATTGTTTTTCCCACTTTAACTCTAGATACAATTTCCCTATCTTATGTAACCATTGATTATATTAATAATTATTTTTGAAACATGCTGTTAAAATAAATTAGATAGCTGCAAGAAACTTCACCCTGCCCCCCAGTCTGAAATAGAGCTTCTTACTATGTAACATTCCCTAGGGTTTATCCAAAGTATAAATCCCTGGTTTCTTGACAGTCTAGAAATTATAACCACAGACTTTACTCATCTCCTAAGTACCCTTAGGAGGTATTACTTGATTAACTAGATAGGAGAGAACTGCCAAAGACCTTAGAAACTTAAGAAGCCTAATAGATTCTCTTTTTAAGGATTGCAATGGGGCTCGACAGCTTTTAGGAAAAGCACAGAAAAATAGATCAGAATGTGATTATTCATAATATTGCAGTAATGTGATTATTCATAATATTGCAGTGGCCTATTTGTGGCTTTGCTTTCTGTATCTCAAAGTAATAGCAACGAATTTGTTTGAAGTGGCTTAGATAAATTAGAGACCCTATATTTGTGTGTTTATATTACATGTTCATTACACAGTCATATAAAATTATTTCCAGCAGACTATCAATCCAGAAACTTTCATTAAGTATGAAAACCAGAAGTGGCCTCTTGATCATTCATATGTGTCTACAATATCATCCATCTAAACCTGTAGAACAACCAGCTATTATATCCTTCACATCATTTTTCATAAATAATATATATTTTACATTCACTAAAAATTGTAATTATTTAAGAAGGAAGTTGCAAATAAATTAAAATACAGGTAGCACTGAGCCAGATATTTCACAGTGATCTCTATTCGATATCCATATAGATGTTTGATTTTTCATGTTTTATAGACTCATTTATATTTAGCAACTCCTAACCTCAGTGACATAACATAACCTGAGTGGCTTTCAATCTGAACTGTGTATGTTGCCAATGTCATAATTTTTAGATTGTAAATTCCCATAGGCAGGGATTATATTTTATTAATTTTTAAAAAACATCACCTCGTTGTGCCGGCCGAGTGGCGCGGTAGTTAAGAGCTGGCTTGGGAGTCCAGCGGCCCCGGTTCGGATCCCACATATGAGGGCCAGTGACACTGCCCTCTAAAAAAAATAAAAATTAAAAAAAAAAAATCACCATTGTCGAACAGCATTGTTGAACAGCATTGTCATGCACTTTAGTTGCATCAATCAATATTCATTGATGAACATTTAAGAATAGTGTAGTTTTCCATGTATATTAATATTTAATTGCTGACATTTAATACATGTTAAATTATATTCAATATTGTTTAACTTTTCTTTAATGATGATAAATGATCCTATAGGAAATCATTTCTGAAATGGCTCTTTATCGTTTTTTTTTTTTTTTTGAGGACAGTGTCACTGGCCCTCATATGTGGGACCGAACCGGGGCCACTGGCTTCCCAATCCAGCGCTTAACCACCGGGCCACTCGGCCGGCCCTCTTTATCATTATCTATTGGCAATTAATGAATTCATTTCCAAAGTGATCTATTGGGTTGTCGGAAAAGTCAAGACATATTTTTTCTATGTTTTCTATGCAAAAATGCATCATGACTTTTGCGACAACCCAATATTCCACCAGCATTCATAGAATACTTACTGTATATAAGCACTTTGCTGGAAAGTAGAGCTCCAAAAATAAAAAGCAGCTCACAATGTAGGGGCTTATGTGGAAGTGAAGAATGAAGATATTTCAGAGAGGCAGATACGGCAATACATCTAAAATATGTGGTGATAATAAACTTTTGGAGGAGCAATCAGTTGATTTATTTGGTGTGTTTTTGAAGAAAGATTTTAAAGAGGAAATGAAGTGAAGATGTTTGAAAATACCAAGACAGAGAAGGGGGAGAAGGGAAGTGGGTATGAAGAAGATTCCAACAAGAATGAGAAGTATAAGCTAAGATATGGAGGCATGAACATTTGCAAAATGGTGAGAAGGCCGGTGCAGCTACATCCAAAATATGAGTAGAGGAGAGGCAGCAGAAGAAACTGGCCAGAGGTTAAAACCAGAGTGTGAAAAGTCATTAAACACCATGCTAAAGGGTGGTGAGAAGAAGCCATCAGAGCTTTGAAAGCAAGGGGGTGACAAGATCAAAACTGTAATGAAAAACAATTATTGCAACAGTATGGAGGATGCCCTGGAACTGAGCAAGACTGGTGGCAGGGAGCTAGATAAGGAGCTCCTGGGAAAGAGCAGGGGCAATGTAGATGGGGACCAGGGGACAGACTCAGGAGGCATTCTGTAAGTGCTGTAAACAGGCATCCAGGAGTTTCATTTTTCCTAATTTGGGCACCTGGTGAGATGGTAGAATGGATGTTTGTTTTGGGTAAATGGATCCTGAAGTTCTTTTGTAAAGAACAAGCTATTCTTTTTACTTCTTAAATAATACTTGGAATTAATATGTATAAGTAAAATCAACCTCTGTTAGAATTGTAAAGTATTGTTATTAAATCTCATTTTTGTAAGTTTAATTTTTTTATCTGGGAAATTGTGTGGCTTGGGTTAAGAAGTAAATAATCTCTAAGCTTTGCTAATGTTCTAAATTCTATCACTATAAATGTCTGTTGATCTAATTTGTTTGAGCTGAAACATTCCGATAGCGATACAGTATTACTAAGACACTGTTCTTTATGCTTACTGATACTTTATCTCTACAGTATTTATTTTCACTTAAGTTTACACTCCGTGGGCCCTTTTAAAACTCTGGAAGTGATGAAGCTTGTCCTAACAACAGAGTCCTGACCTCTATTAAAGAAAATATTATTCATGATACTGTTAAAGAACAATAAGGCAGACTTTATTCAGGGAGAATATCCCAATGGGTATAGGAACCACAACAATGGGGTTTTGCAGTGGAGGAGAGAGATGGCACTTAACTTCAAACACAATAAGAAAAAGTGGGAATTTAGAGCCAACAACAGCATGGGGCAGTGGATGGAAAATTACTAAAAGGAAACCTGAGGCTTATGGGGGGTTCTGGCTAAACCCACCTAACAGGATTCTTGCTGAAGGCAGGCCAGAGTGTTCAGATATCATCTGGGGATGGTGGGAGATGAGGAATTTGATCAGATAGGGAGGGTGATCAGATACAGAGGATGGGGATTCTGGCTAACTCAATTTAACAGGATTCTGCTAAAATTGGACAATGTGGAGATGAACACAGAAGCCCCAAAGTAGAGGCCAAGTTGAAACAGAACTCAGAAGAGGCTAACATTTGGTCATAGGGAGAATCTTGGTCACATTTAGTGCAGAGATCCTGACCCACTGCTATCTACACTAGAGTAGATCAATTGTTTCCTCTCAGCTTGGGTAACCTTTCAAGCAATCCATTGATAAAGGACACACAGTCTCATTTTAGGGTTGATTTTTAAATATACAAATAGGTATACTCAACTGTATTTTCAATCAGACCCCAAGTAAGAATTTAAAACAAAAAAAATCTTTATTACAAATACTTTACACAAGTAAACATTTCAAAAATTGTTTCTCCTTAACTAATTTTCGTGGCCCAGGGGTCAGACAATGAGCAGTTCCCTTGGGGTCACAGTCTCTTTATAGTGTTCATGGGTCTCTGACGGGGAAGCACGGAGCCTCATGTCAGGTCTCCTTATGTTGGAAAAGAGGAACGGATTCACTGATTTAGTGTTAATCTGTGAATATGTTTGCAATTTAGAAGTCTGCATCTCAATTCTGTTCATCATTGGGCATTTTAAATTGGATAACAAACTGAGATACAAGCTTGGACTACAATGAGGAAAATGCAGGTGAGAAATACAAATGATGTCAAGGGTCTTTAAGTGCTGGTTATTTGACCACCTTTTCTTGCTGTGACCCATGCTAATAAAATACTGCGATCCTCTTTAAGTCTGCACAGTTGGGGTTTTACACATTTTTTTTTTTTTTTGTGGTCTTTGTTCCAATCTTTGTGTCAGGCTCCTGTGTGGTATTGGTATTTCCTTTCAGTATGTATTCAGCTTTGGTCTGAAGACATTTGCAGATTCTAGGGATAAATTGACTCAACATTCTTAAGCCCAGTAGTTACGCAAGTATAAAATTTGGAGGTCATTAATTGAAGGGAAATAATGGGAAATGAGAAAAGGAAACCCCATACTCTGCAAGAGTGGAAACCCACTTCTCCATTTTGAAGGGAAATTGCTGCATCGGACATGGACTGTATCACCGCTGCCTCTTGACAGGTTCACCTTGGAGAGACACAAATTAAATCCTTTCAGTTGCTGTTTTGAAGCTAAAAGTGTTTGACCGGTTCAGCCTCTGAATGGTGTTTAAGGAATAAAGAGAAAAGAGCAGGAAGTTCTAATTGGCAAATTACTCCTTGTTATTTAGTTTGGCTTCCAAGTTGGAAATTCCAATAATGAGGAGCTTTGTAGGACTTGCCCTTGAGCAGAACCAGGGGGCTTTTTGTTCAATTACTATTTAATGCGAAGCTATTCAAGAAACATATTGTAACATTTAAGCCATCACTTTCTATTATACAAATATTGTCGTATAATGATTTTTAAATCTCTCTCCATGGATGCTTTTATGATTCTGAACCATCTCAGAGTGTAAATTGCAAATAAGACATAAATGAATTTTTCCTGGGAAGTGATATTTATAGGCGTATTATTGTTTAATGACAGTTTCTGAAAATTTTAGAAAACATATGTTTACTTAACAGTTGTCTTAACTTCATATGGTTATTCTAATCCTGATTAGAAAAACAATCAAAAGATCTTTAAAAGTCATTCTAAACTGAATTTACAGCAAGGTGGACATTTCCTTTGATGCTGAAATTTCAGGATGTTAACGGAGAATTTATTTGATTTTTTTACTTAATAAGTTATAGATGTTTTTGACATTAATGTTTACTTACACATTTAAATTGGAAAAAATGAGTTTCAGTTTGCAGAAGTACCTTACAGACAAATTAGTATTACTATAGCATGGAGAGTTATTTCATATTTGGAGAGAGAAAAGTGGTTAAAAAGAGTATTTTTTACTTTCTATCTTGATGGCATCACTGAACTCAATATTAGACTATGTCGAAGTTATAAAAGGAATGAAGTAAAGAATTAGAGTTTTTCTCAATGGAAGGCAATTATAAGGATAAATAATTATGTGTAATTTTTATTAAAATTCACACATTTAGATAAATAAAAGCTAAGAATTTAGAACGTCTGCATAGATAAGGATGTTGGATTTTAGCAGAAAAGAGATCTTTTCTTGCTTGATTATTGGAACTGTCCATATTCTTTTAACAGTTTACTTGACTAAAGGATTTTATGACATCAGTATCACTTGAAACAATTGTGCAGTTGAAATGACTGTGAATTAATTATCAGTTTCATTTTTACAATTAAATGTCTCACACAGGAACAATTCATATAATGCTTTTGGAAATGCTAATGACTCCTGAGACACTAATCTTGTGTTGTTTCTGAATACTTACACAATTGTGTTTCCCTGCATGGGCCATGGACTTAACCTGTGTTGTAAAGTGCATGCTCAGAGGTGTCAGCCTGGTAAATGGAGTCGTGTTCTGATGAGATGTAAGTCTGAAATGTTTTCCCAAATGTGTTCAGCTTCACTGATCAAAAAGAATGGAATTGCTTCTTTTCCCCCTAGTACTGTAACTTCTCTAAATTGGAGTGTATGTTTGAAAGTAGTAGTAGCAATCAGAAATACTTCAACCTCGCGACTCCTCCTTTGTGATGCATGTAGGACAAACTTATTGATTAATGGGTCAGCTCTTCTAATTTGTTGAAAAATTATACTAAGCACTCCCAGATTTTTTTGATATCCTAATAAATTTGGGGCATTGTACCAAGCTGGGATTTGGGAGATGATGGAGAAGAGGCAGGAGTCCTGTCACTGAAGTGTATGTGTGACTTGCATAACAACTCAGATTATTTCCTATGTTCTGATGAGGCGTAATGTGATAGTTTTCCCTTTTAGGACCCCTTTAGCCTGTCCCCTCCCTGCCCTGCCTTTTTTTTTTTTTTTGATGGTATTTGGGGAATGGATTGCAAGGATGTCAGACTCTAAGTGGGGAAATGATTCAGGAGCTATTACCAGTGGTCTAGGTTGGAGATGATTGAGGCCTCAATTAAGGCAGGAAGCCAATGAATCTGAATAGGAAAGGGGTGATTCTACAGTTTTTAAGAAATTAATCAGGTTGATTGTTGACAAATTAACTTGAGAAGTGAGTTGGACCTTTTCTATAGGATAGTGAACTTCAGAACTAGAATTTTGTAGGACAAATTATTTGCTAAAGTGTTTATTTTCATTGATGGTTCCAGATCAGTCTTTTATGCTTACTGTAACAATTTTACAAATGTCTAAAATTGCAAATAGAACATATTTAAACCCTATAATTAATTTTCATTGCTTTAGGTTAATGCACAGCCCAATTCCTTAACCTGGTATATTAGCTATCTACTGCTGTGTTAGCAAATTACCCCAAAAGTTAGTGGCTGGAAACAATACCCCTGTATGATCTCACAGATTTTGTGCGTCGCATGTACAGGAGTAGGTGGTACTGACTCAGGGTCTCTCACAAAGCTGCAGTCAAGGAGCCAACCAGGGCTCCTGTCATGTCCAGGTGCAACCTGGGGAGAATCTGCTTCCAAGCTCATGCATGTGAGCCTCAAAGGACAAGTAGGCCTCTCCAAAGGACGGCCTTGTGACAGGGTGCTCATCTTCCTCTTGCGTGAGAGATAGATGGATGATCCACAGGGAGAAGGCATGCCCAAGACAGAAGCCACAGTTGTTTTATAAGTAACCTTAGAAGGGACAGCCCATCAGTTTTGGGGTATGCTATTTATTAGAAGTGAGGCAATAATCCAGCCCACACTCCAGGGATGAAGACTACACAAGTTGGGGATCTTTGTCTCAGGGGCTGTCTACCTCACACAGCTCAATCATCTGGACCCTAGCTACCCAGCTCTCAGGTTTCATGCCTTGCTAGGTTTCCATTCACACTAGATTCCAGACAAATCAAACTTTTCAGTTCCTGAAATGCTCCACACGCTCTCACCCCCAGAACTTCTCCTCTTCACTTAGCTAACTCATGTGTGCCCTGTAGATTTCAGCTTAAGTATCATTTCCTCAGGAAGCATTTCCTGACTATTTCCTCTCCTAATCCCCCAATTAGAATAAGAACTCTTGCTCCTTCTTCAATTTTAGCAGTATCAGCCTCCAAGATTATTGCTTTTCATATTGTGTGCTTTTTCTGACAAGTGTAAGCTGTATCCTTAACATTGGGGCCTCTGCCTGGTGTAATACTAGATACTTATTAATATTTGTTGAATGAATGGCTAAATGAATACCAAGATGCCTAAAATACGGTCAACAAACGTACGGTTTCATATATGTATGAATCTGCTTCCAAGATACGGTCAAGAGTCACCACATGTAATTTCCTCTGAATACATTTTATTGAACCAGGTCTGAAGCCTGTTGCTTTAAAAAAAAAAAAAAAAGCCACATTTCTGTGTTATAACTTTATTCTATTTTATCCTCTCATTTTTATAACTTAATCTGTAGGCCTATGTTGCAGATTGAATTTGGAGTTTAAAGAATAAGATTAAGAAAAAAGTGCTGTTTAAAAGGAACTTTATTTGTTTGGCAGAAATCAGTTCTTGTTTTGACTTAGACTGTTCTCACTTGATTTGAAAGTTGGTAATGACTTCCATTAAGAAGACCAAAAAGAATTTAGTTTGAGCATGGTATATTGCTTTCAATCTAGATAGAGTCTTAATATTAAATTTTTTGCATTGAAAATTGTGGACCTAATAGTTTGTATTTCCTGGCTTCACAATTGGGGCGACTTTATTTGATCATATGTTTCTTTTTTTGAATGGGGAGAAAGTGAAGGAATTAGAAAGTACAAATTAGTAGTCACAAAATAGTCACAGGGATATGAAATACAGAATGGGGAATCAATAATGTTGTAAAGATTATGTAGGGCGCCAGATGGGCACTGGACTTATCAGGGGGATCACTTCATAGACTGTGTAGATGCCTGACCACTGCGCTGTACACCTGAAGCTGAAGTAGAATAATATTGAATGTCATATATATATGACATTTCTTCTTAGCAGTCTTCTTGAGCTCCTCCTTGCCTGCTCTGTAAGGATGTCTACAGATTGTATTTTGGCCCTCCATATTACTCTTGGTCTATAAGAGATTCCTTTCCTTGAATGTTACCTGTCATCTATATCCTGATGACTTCAAATCTCCAGCTTAGCGTCTCCAAGTCTTAGCCTTTTATTTCCAGGCTCTGTTGACCCTTCCACCAAGGTTTCCTGAAAGAACTCAAGACTCTAAACTTGCTTCTTCTCTGAACCTTCTTCCCCCTCTCATTTGATGACTCTACCATCATCTATCCAGTTCACATATTGGTTCTAAATTCCTTCTTTTCCATCATCTACTCCTTGATGTATTATGTAATTACCTAGTCTAAGTGATTTTACCTTCTAAATATGTGGTTCTCGATCTTTTCTCTCCCAGATAACCTGAGAGCTATGACACACTTATAGACATCATTAATATTAGGTCACAGTGTCAGTGATTGTCATTGGAGGTGGGGATGCAGTCCTTAAGGGAGATCCTTCAAGGAAGTGGAGGGTAGTGTGAAGCAGGTCTTTACATGGTTCTGATGGACTCCAGGCACTGAGAATTGCTGTGGGAAGCATTGTGGGGATCCGATGCTCTCTTCCTCGCAGATGCTTCTGTTTTAGTTGAAGCCTTCATCAGTTTTCTACTTGAGGACTGGTACACCATTCTACCTTCAGTCTAACCTATCTTTCACATAGTTACCAGAGTAATTATCTAATAAAAAGCCTATTTGTCTCCTACTTAAGACTTTTAAAGGCCTCATTACCCATAAGAAAACCAACGAGTTCTGTGGTCTGGCCTCTGACTCTCTTTACAGCTCTCTGCCTTTCATTGATTCCACAGCCGTGTAGAACTTGGCATTTCTGAGCATCTCCTTCTTTTTCTCATCTTAGTGCTTTCCTCTGTCTGAGGTATCCTTTTCCTGGTTTTTTGTTCCGCTGACAGATATTCATCATTTAATACTCATTTCTTTCAAGAAACATTTCCTGACACACAGCCTTCTCTCCACAGTCCTCCCAAAATATGTTCAATGTGTGCACATAAAATTTTGTGAAAATCTGAATCATTGAACTTGCTATAGTTCACCATTATTATCTGTTTTTTTTTTAATTTTGTTTCCATTGACAAAGAGATTTTTGAGGTGAGGGTTATGTCTTATTCATCTTTATCTCTAGTGTCTATATAATATCTCTATATGTTCATAAATGTTTGTTGAAGGAAAAGATGAATTAATAGACTTAAGCAGTTTATCCATTTCTCCACTTAAAAATATTTATTGTATACCTACTTTGTGCCAACCACCAGTCTGTACACAAGAGTGCTATAGGAATTTTTTTAAAAAGGTAATAATTCCTGTCCCCATAGGTCTTCCATTATTTTGCTAATACATGTTTATATTAACATGAACATTTTGATAGGGAGGAGAGAATTTCCTCATAAACATTGAACAATTTGGGCCCTTTCTTGGTGAATAATTGAATCTCTGCTAATTATTTTTTAATTTGTGCTATAGGTATTTTTTTCCTTAACGTATTTTCCTCATGGGCAAGTACTTATTACATAGAAAAACCAATAACTCATAATAATAAAAACTAAACCATATTGAACAATAGGAAAAAGTAATATTAGAATAAGATCCAGTGTTTCAGTTAAATTTTTACTTCTATTACTTGGGTCACAATAACAAACCTTCCTTTAATATCATGTGACTACCAAATGTATTCTTTCTCCAACACTTGTGCAAATTAAATTGCAAAATTAGTTTCCTTACAGATGTTTCATGCTAAATATTATGTCAAGAAAGAGAGGAAGTGTATTTTGTTTTTGAAACCATGAGTGTAGAATAGGCCTGTTGATGGGCCCATAGTTCTAGACTAATGGTAATAGATGCTGTTCTAATTATGTTATAAAATGGGCTCTACATTAAAAGTTCTCTTTCTAAATAATGAATATAGCTATTTTCAGGAGAAAAAAATGAGGTCCGCAAGTCAAATATTTCATTAGAAAAAATGTAAAGGAATATGTTAAACCAGTACTTCTGTTTTTGTGCCATTGTATATCACCATGAAGTTATTCTCATAGCTCTAAATACTATAATACAATTTATGTGCAAGTGGAAAAATGAAAATAACACATTTCCACCAAATGAGGTCTGACCCTGGAAGGTTTAAAGAATTATATTATTAGAAGAGGCTTTGAAAGTTATTCTTTTCATTCTTATATCTCCTAAAAATGAAAAAGTCTGTATCATTAAGTCCTTATTTTCAGAGGATAATGCATAATAACATCAGAAAATGAATTCAACAATATCAAAACCTCTACTTTGGTTCAGTAGATTTTCCTAATAGCTAATAGAAATTTCTCCTTTTACTTTAAAAGATCCTATCATTAAATTAATGTGATATAATTCATTTAAAATGTGGTTATTGAATCAAATTACTAAACTTTTTGAGATTTTATTTAAATTAAAATTCTTTTACATGTTGTCAAGCATAAAAGTGGGAAAAAGCAAATCTGAGATAAAACCCTTATTTCATATCTACCAATCATAGTCGATCCACAGCAGCATGGGGTTCCAAGGAAAGTAAGTTTTTCAAACAGTGTTGGAAGTAGCCTCTTTGAAAAATTTTCTTGAGAATCTAGGAGCAAAATTGCAATAAAAAGCATATATATATATGTATATATATATGCAATAAAAAGCATATATACATATGTATATATGATGTATATTTAAAGTCTAATTGGTTTCCCTCCTTGAGATATTGCTGCTTAAATGAACACCAACCCTTTCCTCTCTGTGACACTGTTTATTGATGCATTTGTGACTAGCCATCACTCTACACCCATTCTCTTTTCTTTTTCAAATCTAATATTTTTAATCTTAAAACCTTCCTGACACTCTTCAGCACCAGGATTCTCCAAGTCTAGTTATGATGAACTTAATTAGCAACCTGTATCTCTATCAAAGGGTGGTGCTGTTCCTTCCTAGCTGACCCCACGGTAGCTAGGGGAGAGCTAAGTCTTATTCGGCTTCTCCGTCTTCCATTACATGGTGCCTTTGGTGAGTGTGTGGACATTACCTAGCAGGGGCAGGTTCTTCCCTGTCTGGCTCTGCAGGGTGTCTGGCCATCCAGGGTCACTATTCACGTGCACTGGCTGGGTTCCTGGTGAAGGTGGAGATGAAGAGGGCTGGCTTCGGTGATGAGCTTGCCTTGGAATGTGCTTCCTTGCCTTTCGTTATGCGCCACACTTCCTCTCCCCAGTACAGGTGACATCTGGGTCATGATGTGTAAGAGAAACGATTTTACTGCCCCGGTTGACAATATCTTGATCACATGTCTTTCGTCTCACTGTACTGTACTCATGGATTCCCCTCATCTTTTTTCCCAATTTATTCCCATTGAAACCTGTAAAATATGTGGCCTCAAAACACAGAATTTATACCCCATCCAAAGATAATCTGATTAAGTCAGGCAGCAATACAGCAGTATGTTTACAATTTTATTCAGAATAATTTTGCTTTCTATCATATTTTACATTTCAGCCTTTTCAGTATCTAGAAGAGTGCTGTCTAATGGAAATAAATAAAATGCTAACAGCCTATGCAGTTTAAATTTTTCTAATAGCTACACTTGAAGTGAAAAGAAAAAGATGAAATTAATTTTCATATATTTTATTTAACCCAATGTATACAAAATATTCTTTTCAACAGTCAACAAAATCATTACTTGCGAATGCATATTTTTTATTCTTTGTCTCATATTGTCTACAAAAATGGCAGAGCCACCTTTTTATCTTCTCTTAAGAGCTGTTGGTCATATAATGTTAAATATTGGTCTAATTGGATCTTATTGTGAAATATCTGAAATAAGCTAAAAGATTGTTAGAAATATAAACTTTGTTCACTACCATTATACTGAAACTCATCCCTAATAGATATTGTACCTTGAGATATGAATGATGGTATAAAACTATCATGGTTAGCAAGATATTTAAAATTATTTATTTTTTATATCATCCTTTTAATATCTCTGGTTTTGTATATGAATTATAAACTGTTTCAGTAGTATATAATATATAAATAAATACAAATATATTATGAATGTAGGATAAATATAAATATATTATGAATGGGTTCAAAATTGAAAGGAGTACATAATCAAAATGTTTGATGACCACTGGTTCTCAGGATCAAGTCCAAATAGTTAAGGTTAGTTTTTTAGGTCCTTCTTCCTTGCACACATGTTAACCCCATTGAAGCTATCCATGTTTTCCCTCATGGTTCCTCTAAATTAAGACCACCAACAAAAGCCAGATTCTCCTAAACTTATTTGTTTGAGCCCAATGTACTCACTTTTCATAACTGTGATTTTTGCTCAAGCTCATTTTCTTGTTTGCTTCTCTCCATCTTTTCAGCTATAAAAATATTATCTATCGTTCAGGATTCAGCACAATTTCCAACTCCTGGAAATCATCCCTGCATGATCTCTCTATCCTATATGTCTATCTTTCTAGCCTGAATTCTTATATTACTTTTTTCTGTGTTATTTATTTCAACATTGATTTTTAGACTACTGCTTATTATTATTTATTTATTTATTTATTTATTTATTTATTTATTTTTTTGGTGTATGCTCTGTTTTCTCAACTACATTTAAAGTATTTTGAAAGCAAGGACTTTGTATGTCTTTGTTTGGCCTTTCAGAGCCTATTACAGTGTATTAAACTACATCCTATTAGGTCAACACTACCTGAATCAGAATTAAGATTTCACTACTCCTTTTTTTTCTTTAATGCTTTAATCAGCCTCATCAGTATGGTCTGTCTTAGTATCTCTGGTCTAGAGGGATTTCATTGATTAATGTGTATATGTTCCATGGAAAGATGGGTTTAATAAATAATTACTTGCTTTGTGAAGCCAAGGACTTTTCTGTTTTCTCAGAACTCCACAATTCTTTTATGAAGCAACTTTGTCTTTGCAAAATGCGGGACAATTTAGAGACCTTCCTTGAAGGGCTTAATAAATGTGTCCAAGTCTATATATTCCCCTAATATGCCTTATACATGTTTAATTTGAATAGCAATGCTGAGGAATGAAGGCATGGCCCTAATACTCAAATATATCAAGCACTATAGAATATTTTGTAGCCAGGAAATAATATGGTACCAGTGTAATGTTCTGCTTGATCATGAGCAATTCTTTTTGTTTGTTTGTTTCAGGTATACAAAATAACATAGTGATTAGACATTCACACCACTTCACAAAATGATAACCCGAACAAGTCTACTACCCATCTGACTATACATAGCTATTACAATAACATTAACTATTATATATATTCCATGCTGTACTTTACATTCCGTAACTGTATATTTTTTATTATAGTTGACATTCAATATTATTTTATATTAGTTTCAGGTGTACAGTGTAGTGATTAGGCATTTATATAATTTATGAAGTGATCTCAATAAGTCTAATACCCATCTGACATTATATGTAGTTTTTATAATATTGTTGACTACTTTTCCCATACTGTATTCCACATCCCTGGACTATTTTGTAGCTACTTTTCCACTTTCTCATCTGTCCCCAACCCCCTCCCTTCTAGCAGCCATCTGTTTGTCTGCTGTCTTTATGAGTCCATTTCTCTAGTTTTGTTTGTTTGCTTATTGTGTTTTGTAGATTCCACATACAAGTGAGATCATATTGTATTTGTCTTTCTCAGTCTGATTTATTTCACTTAGCATAATACTCTCTAAGTCCATCCATATTGTTACAAGTGGTAAGATTTCATTCTTTTTTATGGCAGAGTAATACTCCATTGTATAAATGTACCACAATTTCTTTACCCAGTTGTATATTGATGGGCATTTCTGTTGTTTCTGTATCTTGGCTATTGTGAATACTGTTGCAGTAAACATAAGGAAAGAACGGCTGTGCTTCGAAATGTTATTAAATCCTGAGTTGGTTTGAGTTTCTATTATTCTAACATCATTATTCTATTTTGTTTTTAACTGTCATGGTAATGAAATATTTTGGAATTCTTTTCTCAAATCAGGGCAGACCAGGTTAGGAAGCTTTGTTCTACTGTCTTATTTCCAGAGGTGAATTTAAGATGTAAATCTCATTGTTTGTAAACATATTCTGATTTCTTGAAAGTCTTGATCTAAAAGAAGCATATATAAAATGAATAAATTGGCCTCTAACAACTCAATTTATCTTGTTTTAGAAAGAGTGTCAACATTTATCAAGAAGGTATATTTTTCATTTATGTGCTTTACTTTTGTTGTTTACCACAAGACTTAAGAAAAAAATTCTGGATTTTTTTTTTAACCTCTTTTCATTTCAATTAGCAAAATAATGAAAATTTCCCACATACATTTTTTTTTCTTCCTAAAAAAGAACACTACAGAACAACAAAGCACTCAGAAAATAATTATAGGGCTTGGTGAGTGTGAACAAAACTTGTGTTGGAATATGAATTGGAGTTATTATGTGTATCTTTTCCCATTTTTTTGTTTCTTTCAAAGGAGGAACTGTTGATAGGTAGTATTTTTTTTTTTAAAAAAAAGATTTTATTGGGGAATTGGGGAAAGGAACAGTGTTGGGGAATTGGGGAAGGGAGCATTGTGTTTTTCCAGGACCCATCAGCTCCAGTCAAGTTGTTGTCCTTCAATCTCAGTTGTGGAGGGAGCTAGCTCAGCTCCAAGTCCAGTCGTCACTTTCAATCTAGTTGCAGGGGTAGGTATAGTCCCACCATCCCATGAGGGAATCAAACCGGCAAACCTTGTTGTTAAGAGCACATGCTCTAACCAACTGAGCCATCCTGCCATGTGTGACAGCTCAGCAGCAGCTCAGCTCGGGTGCAGCTCACTGGCCCATGTGGGAATCGAACCAGCGACCCTGTTCCTCAGAGCTCACTCTCTAACCAACTGAGCCGCCCTGCCAGCCCAATAGGTAGTATTTTTAAAGTCACAAAATATTGCTTACTTAATCTTACCAGAAAATGGCTAACATTGTTTTTAATTTGTTTTGAAGTCATGTTCAATTACTCATTCTTTCTATGTTTATATCTACTATTAATTGCAATTTTCATCTTATCAGCCCTCTGGGGCTTCAAAAGTCGTACAACTGCCATGTATTTTCTACTGCAGTTATTCTATCTCTAGTTTACCCTTTAATGGAGATAGATTACTGATCCAAACTGCTAAAAATTAATAATGATTACTATAATAATTTAAAAGTACCTTTTCTAATAACTACTAGCCTTCTCAACCAATGATCCTGGGCACAAAAACCTTAGGATTAATAATTTTATAGAGAAATGCAATGAAATACTGACAATTTTATAATCCAGAAATACTTTATTTAAAAAGATGTGTTTCAAGTGACTTGTACACTTGAAACCTATGTAATTTTATTAACCATTGTCACCCCAATAAATGAAAAAAAGTGCTCTCTGGATGTTTCTAAGGGACAAGAGCCAGACTGTAAGATAAAATAAAACTTAGAAAAAGAAAAAAAAAAAAAAGATGTGTTGACATTGTCTAGTTTAGTCTCAATTTTTGAAGGGTAGCTTTAGATTGAGCATGGAAATATACCCCTTAAAAGAAATCAGGTGTTCAGCACCCTGACAGCTGTACTTAACACAAAGTTCCTGTAATTTAGAAGTAGTCCTTCCTGAGAAAGTCATTTCCCCTTTCACTGTGGACAAATCTGTGTATCGAATAGATTATCTAGATTATAGCAACTACCTTTAAAAAAAAACAATCTTTGTATACATTAGTGATGTAATACCATCATGGTTTGTTCTCTAACGGATAGCAGTCTTCTGTCTGCCTTCCCTCCACACATGCATTGTAGGAATAAAGTTTAAGTTTACACATCCCTTTGATAACTCTTAGAAAGCAGTTACCCACCTCTAGACATAGGTTCTATTGGAAAGTAGGGTCTTATTAAGGGCAAGTATATGTCAGAATACTTCTGTTTAACTTATTCTAGGGAAAAAATTGAGGTTTTCTTTGTTTTTAAAAATTATGTAAGTATTAGACCGGCAGATTAGCTCGTTGGTTAAGAGTTGGCTTGGGAACATGAACTCTGAGCAGCAGGGCCGCTGGTTCAGATCCCACATGGGCCAGTGTTGCTGTGCCCTCTACAGCTAAAATGGTGAGCAACAGCTCCACCTGGAGCTGAGCTGCCATGAGTTGCTGGCGACAACTTAGGCTGCAATGGGCTGCCGTGAGCTACCGTGAGTGGCTGGCAGCCATCGTGAGCAGCCGTCCAATGGCCAGCAACCAACTGCCTCACCCAGGAGGAGCGCAATGATCACAATACCAACATGGGTCAGTGAAGCGACGTCCTCCACAATTAGACTGAAGAATGAAAGGACAGCAACTTGTCTGTTCCCTTCCCCAATTCCCTAGCACTGTTCACCATCCCCAATTCCCCAATAAAATCTTCATTAAAAATTATGTAATATTAAGCAAACATGATAAATCAATAGGCTATTTCAAGCTTTGAGGACACTCAGTCAAAGTATCAAGCACAGTTAAATGTGTTTATTGAGAAATTCCCAGTTATAGTAAAAGGGGGAATAAAAATAATATTTTATATTTTTGCTATGTTTTTTCTATTCAAAGAAGATAACAAATTAGTAGAACTGAATTATTTGGTTATAAAAGTCTGGGTAGAAATCTCTGTACAAATGAGGACAATTGAAGTTGAAATGGACCATTTTGCATTTATTGTTTGGTGTCTGCTGTCGAAGAAAAATTTTATTACTGTTCAACTGTTAACGCGTTTTGTTTTTTAAAAGCATGGTAACTATTCATGCTACACTAGCAATACAGTATTACACTCTGGAAGGAAAATAAAGGAAACATTTCTATTTTTTCTTTTTCTTTTTTTTCAATTTTTTTATTTTTTTGAGAGCAGTTTCACTGGCCCTCATATGTGGGATCTGAACCGGGGCCGCTGGCTTCCCAAGCCAGCTCTTAACCACCGCGCCACTAGGCTGTCCCATTTCTATTTTTTCATCTTTCTTTGTGAGCTCATGTTCTTTAGTGATATTTTCTTAATTTATTATTTTTTTTAGAACAGAAAAATAAAATAAAAGGTTTGGGTATCATTAAGGAGAGGTTGTAGGCAGAATGGAAAATTTTACAAAATCATATATTTTAGATTTTTATTTTAGAGGGTGATTATAGCTAATAAAGTCTAGCTTCCACTGAGTATTTTGCCCACATAATTGCATGGTATAATTTAACTTTACATTTTAGGACATTAATTAACCTTCAATTTAAGTCAGGATAAAATGCTGAGAAATATATGGGAGGGGGTTGGAGCTGAGTATCTTGCTGCATAAAATTACATGATTAAGTAGAGAGCAGAGACAGTCAAAAAATACCATCTTGCACAAAGTAAAATGCTGGTTTGATATGTTTTAAAGTCAATGTCAGTGAAACAGCTAGATAAAAATGATCATGGAAAGTAGTGTTTTCCTTCTTATATTTCTAGTTTTGCATTTTGTGAATTTATCTTCGTGAATTGAACATACTCTGAACTTTTAATGTAAAGTCATCAGTGTAAAATCTGGGACTGGGGAGAATGGGTTGAAGTCGCATTTTGACTTTATGTATCTCAACTTGTGTAATCTCACCATGCTGTTTGTTTGCATTTGTGTGTCAGAGGCAGTGAGCAAAGATCAGGAGGTGCCGGGGTTTCAAGATGAAGGAAAAATCCTAGGGAGACAGAAATAATCCATGGTGGCTTTAAGGCCCAGGCGCGTGTCCAAGAAGAACAGCTGGCCTCATCCAATGCCTTAGAATAATTATAAATATATCATGGTTCTTTACACAAATGTGGAAATAATTTCATTTTTCAATTCCAATATCATCAATAGGATATTTTTCTTTGTTATTGTGAAATGTCTTATTTCTTAATCTTTGGCCCCAAAATAAATATATGACTACATACATATTTTATTGGGGAGAAGTTTCCTATATTTTACTCTTTGTGTTTCCATGTACTTATTGATTTACCTAAGCCTTATTTTTGCCCTAATTTAATCATAGCAACTAAATTATTTTATTTATCCATTCAACAAACATTGTTAATATGGACTAGAAACTTGACTTAATATACATCAGACTGTGAAAATAAGGAGAAATAAGTTTTCATTTAGAAGCACATAGTTAATAGAATGATATAATTTTGCTTCTTAAAGCAAAAATCTGTAGATTTAAACTAAAAGCAAAAGTCTGCGATTTGGGGCAGTAAATCTAGAATCACTAGCACTGGATTCTATTTTTCCATTGTTCATTTTTTTGTTTTGTTTTGTTTTAGGAGGGAAGGCATCCTTATTAATGTTCTTGTTAACAGCAAAGTTGGTTAAACACCTCACACATGTGTCATTATACTCTGCTCTACACTTGAAAGGTATCAAATGTACATGTATATCACTGGGATCTTTGGGAAGAAGTTTCACAACCCTTAAATAGTGGGTTCAATTAGAAGAACCTTGATTCCTCTTCCATAGCCTTAGAGGGTCTGCAATGGTTACATTTTTACTTTTGTTAAATAAGCTATTGCAGATAACTAACTACACCACCTTAGTATGAAGTACCTGAGTAGTGATGACCAGACTTGGTGAAATCCTTCAGACGTCTTTGCTGTCCTACTTTTCTACTTTACCTTCTCTCCTTGGAATTGCCTTATTTTTGAGGAATGTCAAAGTATATGAATAACTCAAGAAGTAAACTTCTCCATGTTCATGGTTCTCATATTTTTTCATGGAAAGTCATTGCTCAAAAGATTTAATATCAAACATGCTTTTTGGTATATCTAAAACTTATATGTATATTTCTTTTCTTTCTTTTCCTTGATACACTCACAGCACAAAATGCCTCTCAATTAAAATTATGAATAATTTTCATTTGAAAGTTCATTGGGAATTCTTTACTTGACGGACCCATAATCAAAGTTACTGTAAGTTTTACGCTAAGTTGTGTAAATAATGTCTTCCTTTTCTAATTCCCATAGCATTTTCTTTGTGGACACTTCAGCACATCTCATATTTCACCTACTTTTGCTGCTGAATTTATGTTTCTTTCTCTTTTTTTAATTAACATCTTTACTTTTCAGAGCAGCTTCAGGTTCACAGCAAAATTGAGTAGAAAATATAGAGGTTTCCCATATACTTCCTGTCTACCCTACTACCGCTCTCCTCATTACCACTTCCCCCACTATGGACATCCTGTACCAGAGCAGTACATTTGTTACAGCTGATGAACCTACATTGATACATCATTATCACCCAAAGTCTGTAGTTGACTTTAGGGCTCATTCTTGGTGTTGTAAATTTTATGGCGTTTTGACACACACACACACACACACACACACACACACACACACACACACACACACACATATATAATGACTTATCTCCACCATTGTAATATCATACAGAGTAGTTTCAGTGCCCTAAAATTCTTCTATGCTCTGCTTATTCATTCATCCCTTACTTCCTCCTAACCCCTAGCATCACTAATCTTTTCATTTTCTCCATAGTTTTGCCTTATCATGTAGTTGGAACCATACAATATGTAGCCTTTTGAGATTGATTTCTTTTACTTAGTAGTATGCATTTAAGTTTTCTCCATGGCTTCATAACTCATTTCTTTTTAACCCTGCCTAATATTCCATTGTCAGGATGTATGTACTACACTTTATCCATTCACCTACTGAAGGACATCTTGGATGTTTCCAAATTTTGACAATTATAAATAAAATGGCTATCATCTGTGTGCAGGTTTTTGTGTGGACATAGGACACATTAAATTTACTTGGGTAAAAACCAAGGAGCATGATTCCTGGATTGTTTGGTAAAAGTATGTTTAGTTTCGTAAGAAACTGCCAAACTGTCTTCCAAAGTGGCTGTAGCATTTTGCATTCCCACCAACAGTGAATGAGAGTTCCTATTGCTTCACATCCTCACCAGCATTTATTGTTGTGAGTGTTTTAGATTTTGGTCATTCCAATAGGTCATTTAGTAGTATCTCGTTGTTTTAATTTGCAATTGCCTACTGACATATGATTTCATATGCTAATTTGCCATCTGTATATCTTTGGTAATATACACTCAGGTTTTTGGCCCATTTTTCAAGTTGGATTTTTCATTTTCTTATTGCTGGTTTTAAGAGCTCTTTTTATATTTTGGATAATAGTACTTTATCAGGTTTGTCTTTTGCAAACATCTTCTCCCAGCCTGTGGCTTGTCTTCTCATTTGCTTGACGTCATTTTTTGCAGAGCACAGGTTTTTAATTTTAATGAAGTCCAGCTTATCAATAATTTCTTTCATGGCTGATGCCTTTGGTGTTGCATCCAAAAAGTCATCACCATCCCTAAGGTCACTGAGGTGTTCTCTTTTGTTATTATCTAGGAGTTTTATAGTTTTGCATTTTACATTTAAATCTATGATCCATTTTGAGTTAATTTTTGTGAAGGGTGTAAGGTCTGAGATCAGATTTTTTTTTTGTTTATTTGCATATGACTGTCCAGTTCTTCCAGCATCATTTGTTGAAAAGACTGTCTTTGTTCCATTGTGTTGCCTTTGGTCCTTTGTTAAAGATCAATTGACTGTATTTATGTGGGCCTGATTCTGGACTCTCTATTCTGTTTCATTGATCTATTTGTATATTCTTTCACCAATACTGTCTTGATTACTGTAGCTTTATGGTAAGTATAGAAGTTGGATAGTGTCAACTTCAGTATTTACTATAACTTCAAATATCCTCCAACTTTGTTCTTTACTATTGAGTTGGCTATTCTGGGTCCTTTGACTCTCCATATGAACTTTAGAATTAGTTTGTTGATGTCCACAAAATATTGCTGAGTTCTTGATTAGGATAATGTTAAACATATAGGTCAAGCTAAAAAGAACTGGTACCTTAACGATAGTGAGTCTGTTTATCCATGAACATGGACTATCTATCCATTTATTTATTTCTTCTTTGATATCTTTCATCAGTTTTGTAGTTTTCCTCATATAGACCTTGTATATATTTATGCCTAAGTATTTCAATTTTTTTAGGTAAAAATCTAAATGGTAATTTTTTTTTAATTTTAAATACCATGTGTTAATTGCTCATGTATAATAAGTTTATATGTAATAAATTTGTTCATTTATTATATATAATAAAGTGTTTGACTTTTGTATATTAATCTTGTGTTCTCCAACCTTGCTATAATTGCTTATTAGTTCCAGGAATCTTCTGTTGTTGTTGGTTCTTTTGAATTATCTACATGGACAATCATGCCATGTGAACAAAGACAATTTTATTTCTTCCTTCATAATCTATATATCCTTTATTTCCTTTTCTTGTCTTATTGCATTAGCTGGAACTTGCAATATGGTTCTGAAAAGCAATGGTGAGAGGACACAACTTGCCTTTTCCTTTTAGAAGGAAAGGTTCAGGTTTCTTACTACTGAATATATTATCAGTAAGTTTGTTCTTAGTTGTTTTTATCAAGTTGAAGAAGTTCCCCTCAATTCCCCAAAACTCAAGTCTGCTAAGAGTTTTCATCATTAGTTGATATTGGATTTTGTCAAATGCTTTTCTGCATCTATTTATTTACATGATCATGTGATTTTTGTTCTTTAGCCTATTGATGTGATAGATTGATTACATTAGTTGATTTTCAGATGTCGAGCCAGCCTCTTTATACCTGAGATAAAAACTAATTGGCCATGGTTTTCAAGTCTTTTTATACATGGTTGTAGTCAATTTGCTAACATGTTGTTAAGGATTTTTGCATCTATGTTCATGAGAGAGATTGACCTGTAATTTTGTTGTAACATCATTGTCTAATTTGGTATTAGGGTAAAGCTTACCTCATAGAATGAATTAGAAAGTATTCCTTCTGGGGATGGGGATGAGGGAGAAGGGGAAGGGATTAGACTGCAAAAATAGGCAACTACAATATTGCCACTGGGATATGAAAAACAGTTTGGGGAATATAATTAATAATGTTATAAATATTCTGTGGAATGTCAGATGGTCATAGGTCTTGTTAGGGAGACCATTTCATGGATGGAGTAGAGGTTTGATCACTGCACTGTATAACTAAAGCGGAGGTGGTATACCTAATGTAATTGAATATATATGGATAGTCACGGGATGCGGATTATACTGTGGAAGAGAGTCAGAGGAAGAGTAATAGATATATATGATATGGGGGGGGGAGTGGAGTAGCGAATTGGGGGTAGGGGGTTATCACTTTGAGGGGTAAAATGTGTAACTATTGCACTGCGTTGTACACCTGAAACTAATTAAAAAAAAGAAAAGAAAGTATTCCTTCTGCTTCTATGTTCTGGAAGAGATTGTAGAGAATTAGTATAATTTCTTCCTTAAATATTTAATAGAAATCAGTAGTGAGCCCATATGGGGCTGGTACTTTCTGTTTGGGAAATTTATTAATTGTTGATTCAATTTTTAAAATAGATATAAGCCTACTCAGATTGTGTTTCTTCTTGAATGAGTTTTGACAGACTGTGTCTTTCAAAGAATTGGTCCATTTCACCTAGGTTACCAAATTTGTAGGCCTCAAATTTTTTTCATAGTATTCCTTTATTAACTTTTTAATATCCAAGGGTTCTATAATGATGTCCCCTCTCTCATTTCTGATAATAATTTGTGTCTTTTTCTTCTTTTTCTTAGTTTGCCTCATTAGAGGCTTATCAATTTTATTGATCTTTTCGAAGAACCAGCTTTTGGTTATGTTGATTTTCCTCTATTGATTTATTATTTGCAATTTTATTGATTTCTATTCTTATTTTTATTTGTTTCCTTCTGATTACTTTGGATTAAATTGGCTCTTCTTTTCTTAGTTTCTGTAGGCAGAAGCTTAGATATTTGAATTTAGATCTTCTTTTCTAAAATATGCATGTGATGCCAGAAATTTCCCTCTAAGCACTGTTTTTGCTCAATCCCACAAATTTTAATGTTTCATATTTTTATTTAGTTCAAATATTTCTTAATTTTTTTTCAAATTTTGTCATGGACTCATGTGTTATTAAGAAGATTTTTTTTTTAATTAAGACTTCTTTTTTAGAGAGTTTTTGAGTTTACCACAAAAATTGAAGGGGAGGATACAGAGATTGCCCATAGACCCCCTGACCTCACACATGCATAGTCTCCCCCATTATCAACATCCCCCACCCTGCAGAAGGTACATTTGCTACAATTGATGAACCTACACTGGCACATCATTGTGGCCCAATGTCCATAGTTTACATTATGGCTCATTCTTGCTGTTATACATTCTTTAGGTTTGGACAAATGTATAGTGATATGTATTCATCATTATGGTATCATACAGTGTAATTTCACTGCCTTAAAAAGCCTCTGTGCTCCACCTACTCATTCTTCTCCCCACCCCCCAAACCCTAGCAACTGCTGATCTTTTTATTGTTTCCACAGTTTTGCCTTTTCCAGAATGTCATATAGTTGGAATCAAGCAGTATAGAAATGTGCTTTTTAATGTCTAAGTGTTTGGGGATTTTCTATTAGCTATCTCTCTGTTATTGATTTCTACTTTGATTCCATGTGGTCTGAAAGCAATGTTGTATAATTTCTATCTTTTAAAATTTGGTAATGTATGTTTTATGATCCCAGATTTGATCTATCTTGGTGAATGTTCCATGTGTGTTTGAGAAGAATGTATAATGTGGTAAAGTAGTCTATAGATGCCAATTACATCCAGGTGATTGATGGTGTTGTTAAATTCAACGATGTCCTTAATGCTTTTCTTCTTGCTAGATCTGTCCAGTTCTGATAGAGCAGTGTTGAAGACTCCAATTATAATAGTGGATTCATCTGTTTCTTGGTGCACTTCTGTCAGTTTTTGTCTGATATGATTTGATGCCCTTTTGTTAGGTGCATACACATTAAGGATTATTATATCATCTTGGAGTATTTATGCCTTTATTATTTATTGTGTAATACCCCTCTTTATCCCAGATAGTATTTCTTGCTCTGAAGTCTACTCTGACTGAAATTAATGTAGTTACTCCAACTTTCTTTAGTTAGTTTTAATAAGGTATATCTTTCTCTAGCCACTTATTTTTAATCTATGTGTCTTTTTATTAAAAGTGTTTTCTTGTAGACTTGAGTATTGTTTTATAATCCACTCTTGTTTTGGATTCAATCTCTGTCTTTCATTGGTGTTTCTATACTATTGAAATTTAAAGGGACTATTGCTACAGTTGAATTAATACCCATAATTTTTGTTGCCCTTCTTTTTTGTTCTTATTTTTGTCTTCCATACTTTTTCTGCTTTCTTTGGTTTTAACTGAGCATTTTATATCATTCCATTTACTCTTCTTTCTAAGCATATCAAGTCTACTTCTTTTTTCTACCTTTTAGCATTTTCCCTAGAGTTCACAATATACATTCACAACTAATGTAAGTCTGCTTTCAAATAACATTATACTGCTTCATGGGTTGTGCGAATACCTGATAATAACAAAACAATCCAAATTCCTATATTCCATCCCATGTATCTTTGCTGGCATTCATTTCACTTATACATAAGCATGCATATATACATAATCATACATAATTGAATACATTGTTATTATCTTGAAGAAGCGGTTATCTGTTAGATCAATTAACAATAAGAAAAATAGAAGTTTTTATTTTACCTTCATTTATTCCTTCTTTGATGCTCTTCCTTTTTTTATGTAGGTCCAAGTTTATGAACTATTTCCTTTTTTTTTTTTTTTTTTTTTTTTTTTTGAGGACAGTGTCACTGGCCCTCAAATATGTGGGACCTGAACCGGGGCCATTGGCTTCCCAAGCCAGTGCTTAACTACCCCGCCACTCGGCCCGCCCCTGAACTATTTACTTTTTGTTCTCTCTGCAGATCTTTCTTTACCATTTCTTGCAAGGCAGATCTACTGGCAACAAATTTCCTAAATTTTTGCTTGTCTGAGATATATTTACCTCTCCATCACCATAGGGTGCAGAATTGTTGGTTGGTGAATTCAATTTTGAAGGATAATTTTACAGGTTATGGAATTCTCAACACCTTACATATTTCACTCCACTCTCTTCTTACTTCCATGGTTTCTGAGAAGTTGGATGTAATTCTTGTCTTTGCTCCTCTATAGGAAAGGTGTTTCCCTCAGCTCCTAACTTTTTCAAGATTTTTTCTGTATATTTGATTTTCTGAAATTTGAATATGATATGCCTAGGTGTAGCTTTTGTTTGTTTGTTTGTTTTTATCATTTACCTGTGGTGTTCTTTGAGCTTCCTGGATCTGTGATTTGTTATCTGACATTAATTTGAGGAAATTCCCAATTTCTTCAATTATTTTATTACTTTAAATAGTGCTTTTGCTTTCTTTCTTTCTTTCTTCTCTAGTATTCCCATTAGGCATATGTTAAACTTTTGTAATTTCCAATAGTTCTTTGATATTCTGTTTTGCTTATTAAAAATTTTTATTCTGTTTTCACTTTTGGAAATTTCTACTGCCATATTATCAGTGTCAGAGATCTTTTTCCTTAGCCATGTCCAGTCTACTAATGAGTCCATAAAAGGCATTCTTCATTTCTCTTACAGTATTTTTTTAAAAATCTCTATTATTTCTTCTTATTCTTTCTTAGAATTTCTATCTCTCTGCTTACCTTATCCATCTGTTCTTGTATTGTTGTAATTTTTTATTAAAGTCCTTAGCATATTAATCATAGTTTTAAAAAATCCTTGATCTGATAATTCTGACATTTCTGCCATATCTGACTCTTGTCTCTGATGTTTGTTCATTCTCTTCAAGCTGTATTTTTTGTCTTTTAGTATGCCTTATAGTTTTTTGTTAAAAGATGGACATGATGTACTGGGAAAAAGGAAGTGATAGATAGGTCTTTAATAATATAGTGATAGGGTGCCGGGTGGGGAGAGGAAGCATTCTATAGTTCTCTGATTAGGGCTCAGTCTTTTGGTGAGCCAAGGCCCCTGGACTGTGAATTTCACCAGTGCTTCTCAGTTTTTTCCCCCTCTCTTAGGTGGGACAGGATAGTTGGATAGAGCTGGATTTGGGTATTTTTCTTCCCCCAGAGAAGTTAGGCTCTGATATAACCCCAGCAGGTTTTGCTGTGGTAAAATTGTTTCTCCTGAGGGCAGACCTTGTTAAAAAGAACAGAATGTTCTGATGTATTTCAATATGGTTCCTTTCCCTCTTCCTCTGAGGATTTTTCTCAGTGCGTCACTGTGAGGTCTTTGAGGTAAGAAGTACAGAAGTTTGGGGACCCTGATATGACTGGTTTCTCCTGGAATTTTGAACTCTAAGACTTGCTCATACCCAGCTTCCAGCAATTCATCAGTTCTAGTTTAGACTTCCCTACCCTGCACTAGTTCAGGCGGTGGTTTCTGCTCGTGGGTTTCTTCTCCAATAAGTTGTGAAAGTTGTGATTCTCTGTAACCTCACTTCTCTGAAAGATTTAAGAAGAGTTGTTGATTTTTTTCAATTTGTTCAACTTTTTACCTGTTGTTAGGTCTGAGTACGGACTTCTAAGCTCCTTATATGCTGGACTGGAAACTGGAAGTTATGTTTCTTGAAAGCACAGGTTATGATGAGTTTATCTCTATATATCCCCTTACAAAACTATCACAATGTCTCCCACATAGCTGGTTCTCAATAAATACTTTCAAATGAGTGGCTGGATATGTTCCTACACTTTATAAATTTTCCTGTGATCCCTTTCTACTGTCGAAATCCCTGTTTTGTTTCTTTATCTGAAAGTGTGACACCTTCATTGTTGCAGGTGTGGACACTGAATCTACAATTGAAGTATGTAACTGGAATTTGTCCCAACTTTAATCAAGACAACTATCCCATATCAGTTTTATGTGTAACCCAAAGGTCACTTTCTCTATGATACATATTAAGCAGAGGGTGTATTTCACATGCTCTGTTGAGATGTCATCTTGGCAGAAGCTTCTCCCTATCTCATGTTCCTTTTGCAGATCTAAGTACTTCTCACATTGATACATTAGAAGCTCCAATTCTCAAACTCTTGTCTCCTTGATGCAAGTATCGTTACGCTGGCTTCAGGAGGGGGATTATGTAATAAAAGCCACAATTCTTTGTATTGCCTAATACCATAGCTTTCTTCTTGTTGGACCCTCCTCACATTTCCACACAACTTTTACAGTTGTCATCAGCTTTATCCAAGGAATGGGGATGATTGATGGAAGTTAAAACATAGATGAAAACAGATATAAAATTGATGTTGTGACTGTTCCTCTCGTTCAAATGAAAAGACCAAAAACAATGTAAGCCCTACCTACCTCATTTGCCAGCTTTGCTCTGTGACATGACGTGTACTCTTTGACTTTTGACAGAACTTCAAAAACCCACAGTGTAACTCTCTACCTGCCTCCATGCAATCCTACCCAATAGGGTTTAATCCCCTTAGAATTTATCTTCCTTTCTTCACAAGAAAATCTTTGAAATGTATGAATACTACAGCAGCCAGAAATAATTCAGTTTAGCATGGGAGAGGGAATATGATGTGAGGTGGGAAAGCCCCAATAGAAGGGGCAGGTAGGCTTTTCTACCTCAGTTCTGGATCTCTTTTAGGTCGCCCTGCTAATACAAAGTATTTCTCTGCTCCTTTATTCTTCATGGTAGTTAAGTGGGCAACTATTGGATCAAGCACACACATGCATCTATACACATTCACACACACAGACACCCTCCCCCAAATGTAAAAGTGATTTGTATTGAAGGGCAGTGGAGATCCATACTAAACAAATGTTTTTCCCTAAATATAACCAAACCTGCAGATTCCTATGCCCACAACCCACCTGTGACCATTTTGTACTCAGAGGTCAACCTTGCATGAGAAATGGGTACATGACAATACTCGATTCAAAATGTTAGGCTTATTATCTGCCACCTGATGGCTGCTCCCTGGCTCTCTTGGCATGGTCTTGAAATTATACTTTTCTGTAGCTTATGCCACCTCAAATTTTGAATAAGGTGTCACCTACAATAATTTCTGGAAATGGAAAGAAAAAAACTAAGATTTTTTTTGTCGTACTCAAGAAAATCCCCTAGAAGTGGGGGTGGGGTGTTCATTCAGTTGCTGTTTAAAATCTACTGGATGAGATGATTTATAAGAAAATTTTCTGATGTATATAATTTTATGATTCTAAGTAATATTACAAGAATGTTATACCTTATTTTGACTCTTATTTAAACATGTGAGTTTAACTTTGGACACAAGCCATTTCAATGCATTTTGTTTCTATTTTACAAATATTTCATTGGATACCTATATTCATAAATTTTTAATAATATCCTGCTTCCTACTGTTCTAGCAATTAGTGGTCTAGCTATCTACTTGGACTACAGCTTGATATTGCTTGAACAGATACTTTATGGAAGCTGTTCTTTACGAAGCTGGCAACTTTTTTATGCCTTAAATATATAGCCACTCCTTCATTCAGAAGACCGAAAAATTGGGTGGTCCTGATGATGTAGTACTACCACAATTTACATTCAAGGATAATTTTAGCATCCAGATTGCCATTTTTATTTGTTACCAGTACTGTGCATACCTTGCATAAAGGAAAGACCCTATTACTTAGCGTTAGCAACTTCACACTCTAGTGTCTGCCATACTGATATTCTTGGTAAATGTGTTTGAGTCCTATGCTCCAGCCTCACTGAAGTATTTTGAATTCCCAGGACACCGACTGCTTTCCTATGTCCTCATGACTCACACACTGCCCCCTTAGCCTAGATGTCACATTCCACTTCTCCACCCCACTCTCCATCACCTTCTACACCTGCATAACTCCTTATCTTTCCAAACTCAGCTCAGATGTTACATCCTTTGGGAAGCCTTTTTGGATTCTGCCCCCTCCCTTAAGTCTGGATTGACTGTCCATCCTGCATTCATACTTACACATAATTGTTTTCTTTGAGAGTATACAGTTTTTTAGGTCTTTGTCCTAAATTGTTGATCTTAGGAACTATGCCATTTATCTCTATATTGGCAGCACAAAGGCTGATGGCAAGCAATGTTATATGAATTGATGGCAACATTGCTTGTAGATACTTATGTTAGTATTCTTTCTGGTTTTTCTATTCTATCTGGATGATGTATGCAGAGCTTGCTGTTATACCGACTTACAGATCTTATGGGAAGGACTTTTTCATTTCTTTATATATTTGGATCTTATTCTAGAACTATTATCGTTGTTTTATTTTTTTGTGAGGGATGGACATTAGTGATTATTTTTCATCTATTGTATGTCAGACCTTCCACTAGGGGCTTAGTATATTTTCTCATTTAATGCTTACGATGATCCTCTAAGATGATTTTTATCATCTTCATTATGTAGTTGAGCAAATAGACACTAGGGATATTAAGTAATTTGCTCAATTTCATATGGCTAAGTGGCAAAGCCAGGATTTGAATTCTAGGTGTATTTATGATTTAAGCTCATAATTTTTATACTACATACATTTATTTCGATGCATATTAAGTGCTTAAGGAAAGTTATTGTAAGAACATTTTCATTTATGGAAATAGCATTAAATCTCAATCACCAACCCTGCTGTATTACCCAATTTTATTATAAATTGCTATTTAGTTTTAAACATGTTTGGCTTTAAAGATATCCATTAAACAAAGAGTTAGCTTTTTCAGAATCCATATTGCTATAAAAATAGTCGCCTGGATTCTTTGAAAATTATAGAAACTATTAATAACACTTAAACTAAAATCAAAATTTCATTTGATAGCACACATGCACACACACACACACACACACACACACACACACCCATACATCCATACATCTAAACCATCAAGACAGAGCTTTGTATTTTAAAAAATAATGTGTTATTAGAGGATCACTTTGGAATTCCCTAAAAATGTGATACTGCAGCTCTGTACAGTGTCCAGGATATGGGATCTGGTTTGCACATTTGTGACAAATCTCTTCCCAAAGCTGCAAAACAATTTGTTTCTGTCATCAGGGGGTTAAAGAAGCAGTTTTCTTCCTGTGCTGTTGAGAGAGGGTTCTTTCCCCTAAGAGATCAGGGAAATACATCAGAAGAGGAGATTATTCACATTTGCTCCTGCGCTACCAAAACAGTTGTTTGTTTTTTCTCACGAGTGTAGAAGCCTTTCTGATTCTCTATGTGTATCAAATAAATTGAAGAACTGCTCTTGTCCTGCCACCACTGCTGAGTCAGTTCTTCAGTTTTCCCCATATCAGTCAGATTTTAACTTGACTGTATGAGGGTCTTTAGTTCAAAGCTCAGCTGAATTTGGTGGTCCTTCTTCAAGTCTTTATGGACATTTGCCAATTTTGTAAAACTGCTACAGAGTTCAACAGACTTTTCACATTCTTGGCAAGATTCCAGCTCTAAGAGATCTGGGATAAGAAAGAACACTGCACAGAGAATAGAAAAACCTTTGTGGAAATGTGATGGAGTAGTTTATGTCATATACTTACTCATTTTTTTTTCTGCTCTGTAATGATGTGAATTTTTCAGGTTATATTAAATGTAAAATTTATTTTCTTTGGTATGACTCTCATTTATCAAAGATAAATTTTCTTAATAAGGAAATACTTATGTGTTAGTTTTACTGTAAAAATTTAATGTATACTAAGGAGACATATTCAAGAGATAAAAAATAAAATTTACTTTTTTATAGACAGAATAACAAAATAGAAATATTGGCTTTTATAACTTGTTCATCCATTTAGGTAAACTCTAAAGATATCAGGGAAGAAACGATTCTTAAAGTTTCATAATTAAATGTATTAGTAGTAACAATGACAAAAGTAATTAACATGTCTTGAGCATTTATTTATAAATAGGAAGTGTTCTCATTGTTTTACATATATCATTTTATTTAATATTCATAGGAATCTTATGAGGATTAATTAATTTATTATTTAACTTTTACAAAAGAGAAAATTGAAGCACAGAGAATTTAAGAAACTTTCTGAAGGTCACACAGCACTTCAGTAAGTATGCTTTTGATGACAAGTAAAAGAAAACAAAACAATAAGGATAATTACTATCTCACCTAACCAGAAGTCTAGAGGTAGAGCTACTCTAAGGTTGATTAACTCAATATCATCAAAGACCTATTTTCTTTTCATCTCCTTATTTCCCTGTTCTTAGCAAATTGTCTTGCCCTCCCAGACCAGCTACCCTCTAAGATGGTTGCCATGTTTTCAGGCATCGTAAGCAGAAAGCTTTGTCATCAGACAGGAAAAAGATGGGACAAGCCTATTCTCAGCTCGCTTTTTAAGAAAGAGGAATCTCTGGGTCGGCAGAGTGGTGCGTTGGTTAAGAGCTAGCTTGGGACGCTAGCAGGAGGGCCATGGTTTGGATCTCACATGAGGGCCAGTGACACTGCCCTCTACAGCTAAGATGGTGAACAACAGCTCGACCTGGAGCTGGACTGCTGTGAGTCATTGGTGATGATGTAGGCTGCAGTGGAGTTGCAGTGGGCTGCCATAGGCTACCGTGAGTGGCCGGCAGCTGGCCCGTGAGCTGCCAAGAGCCACTGTGAGCAGCCGTCCAGTGGCCAGCAACTGATTTTCCTCACCCGGGAAGAGCACAATGATGATACCAATGATGATGGGCCAGTGAAGCGATGTCCTCCACAACTAGACTGAAGAACAAAAGGACAGCAACCTGTCTGTACCCCACCCCAAATCCCCAATGCTGTTCCCCTACCCTGATTCCCCAATAAAATCTTAAAAAATAAAGAGGAATCTCTTCCAGAAACTGCATGGGCAGTCCTCTACTGATGTCTCATTGGCCAGAATTGCATCATATGCTGAGGCTTAAACCAATCACCAAAAAAGGAGAAAAATATCACCAAATTGGCTTAATTTAATTAAGATTCACTCTCTGGAGAAGGAGAGGGGCATAGCGTCTCCTAGAAATAGACCCTCAGAGAAAAGTGAACAAAATAGAATTTTGTTAATGAAGAAAATGGAGGTGGGTGATATGGCTATTGGGGAAGTTATATGTCTGCCACATACAACTAATGAGTTGTGACCTGAAATTCAGTCCCCAGGAAGCCTGTCTCCTCTTAACCTGTGCTCTGAGCGACCGTGCTATGAAAAGTTTGATGTCAGGTTCTAAGTCAGTTTTCTCTAATCTTTTGTAAAATTACATACTCTAAAAAGCAAACAAGCATAAATTTAAACAAAGAAGAATTTAGTGTAAAAAAAGTTTGCACTCCATAATCCACCATATTTATTATGGACAGACAAACTTTAGCTTGGAGAGGATGGATATATGTTCCTTGATGTACCTTAAGAAAAAAAGACTGTAGTCATCTTTAATCTCATTTACTTCCCTTGAGAAGCAGCAAATCACTAGGGCATTGGGTGGGGAAATGGGGAGGAGCCGCGTGCCTCATGTAAATATCCTGAGGATCTTCCATAGCAATTGACTTTATTATCCATGTTTATTCATAAGAAAATTGAAATAGAGTGAGGTGATTTAATTTGTACTACAAAATCAATTCAGTCATTCATTTAGTATTTCTTTAATTTATTCAGTAAATATTTATTTCATACAAATAAAAACAAGAAGATAAATGAAAAGGGACTAAGAGGAAAATAGGTGAACAGAAACTGGGGAGAATAATCAGATGCCTGGGGGAACCACACTCTTAGTCTCAAAGATTAAAATGAGATTCTTTCAAAGCATTGCAACATGAATTTATTTAGTATTAAGGGAATACACACTGTACAAAATGACATTGAATAAGATTTTTAAAAATCATTATGTGATTAAAAATCTATATCCCTGACATTATTTGGTATTGTTAATATAAAATAAATACTACATTCTTCCTTTAAAGATTTTATTGCCTAATGAGGGAGAAAACTAAGTAATTACAACACTATGTAAGATATAAAATGGAATTTATTCCAAGACTAAAAGTTAATGACACCAAGAAGTTCAGAGATGGCTTCACAAAGGAATGTAATTTTTGAGCTGAGACCTAAAGTATGAGAAGAATTTTATGAGTAGATGTAGCTGTTACCCAACTGGCTGGGGCCAAATCTAGACTGGAAGTGCTAGGCTGCACCATCGTTTACATGAGAGAAGCTCCCGAGGAGGGATTCTAAAGCCAGATCAGACAGGGGACATCACTGGTTTATTTGCACCAGGCCAGAAATATCATAAACAAGTGGTGACAGAGGTGGTGAAGGGGTTGTGGGCTGAAGAATTTGTAAAGCAAGGAACCAACCATAGACAGAGGACTAAATAAAAAGGAAAACCGGGGTGGGGGGGGGGGATATATGGGCACTTCAGATCCCCAGGAAGCTAAGGATAACTAAAGGGTGACTGGGATAGAGCAAGTACAGGATACATTTTCCTGGACTGCATTCTGACTCTCATTCTTGTTGTAAAGCTGTCAATTTCTGCTGGATGTAGAGATGGAAGGGAAGACATTCCACACAGAACAAACAGTAGTTGCAAAACCATGGCATAGTACATTGAGGAAACATAATTTATGACTTCATAAAGACTCCGCATGTAGATATACAAGGAGAGGTTAGAGAAACATGGAATGATGGTCAGGGAAAGGCTTTGAAGGGTCTAATGTGCCACATGGAATTTTGAACTGATTCTACAGTTGAGGAATCCTTGGATAATACATGGTATCAGCTTTGGATTTTGGGAAGCTTACTCAGGAACTGGTTTGGAGGTAAATTTCAGGGAGCTGGAATTTGAGTCATGAAGATGAGGTAAAATGCTACTGCAGTAGTGCAGGTAAGAGCAGATGAAGGATTAAACTAAGAGAGTGATAGGCATGGAAAGAGGGAAAGGAAATATATTGTTTGGACTGTAGGTGTGGGTGACCTATTAGATGTATGAGGTGACACAGAAGTGAGGGTCAAGGATAAATATCCAAGTTCTTGGCAGACAGTGGTACCACTACTCTTGATTGAAATTAAAGGATGAATAGGAGCAGGATAAATAAGTTTGTGGCAAGGATAGGGGAGGAATGAAGGAATAATTTGAACAACTCAGCTTTGTGCAAATTACATTGGAAGCATTTGGAGAATTTGCTCCTGTGAAATTGGTACTATTGACCTGGCCATCCATCATGGTATATGAGTCAAAGCTACAGATTTGGGAGGCATGGATATTTAGGCTGAGCCACAGAGGTTGGTAAACTCCTGCAAGAAAAACAGTTCATAGAGAAGAGTGTAAAGGATATGAATTTTGAGATACATTAACATTCCTGTGACAGTGAGAAAAAGTAGAGTTTAGACATAATAGAACAGGATTATGAAAACCAATAGTAAAGAAGTGTCAAGGAGACTGCAAAACATACGCACTACAGAGAGTAGGTGAGGCTTCCTGGGTGAGAACCAGCTGAATATCAACCCTGGGGACACCTTACAAATCACTGATTTGGTACGTTTTTGGGAGCACCTGGTTACCTCCAGCCTTGTGATATAATGGTGTTAGGAAGTTTGGCTACAAGTTAATATAAAAAGATGCAATAAATACTATTTTAATTTTAAAAAGTCATCTTAAAAATTATCTTCATGAAGGATAGAGGAAAGGAGAGGGATTATTTATGATGTAACAGGAAAGTCCATGGCTGAATGGTGCTTGACAGGTTTTGGTCAACAGAAAATAAGTAGCAAATGACCATAGATTGGCAAGAATAGAGAAGCGGAGAAATGGCCCTGGTGCTCAATGGAATTTCTGAGTGCTCCTAACAGGGCTTGCAGTGCTCCACCCTTTGTGATGGAGGTCTTGAATATACTTTATAGCACAGGCTCATCGCTGAATTGTAGAGCACAGGGTTTGTACCTCCCAGGAGGCCATGTGGTGTGGATGGAAGGACAAAAACCATGGAGATGTGGATCTGATGCTGATCTCTGGCACTTCTGATGACCAATAGCTGCCATTCTCTTCAATCTTGAATGATGATAAATTCATGCAAATCTTCGAAAGAAAAGTTTTTCCCAACAGTTTTGTCCTCTGAATCAATAGCACACAGTCTCTCCATATCTTTTTCTATTATTCAAAGTGTGTCTATATCAGAAATAATAATTTGAATATGTAATACGTATATGTATATATTTAAGTGTTTCTATAATTTATGCATATGTATATTTTGTGAACTAGAGTGTGCATAGAAATAAATGTAACCTAAACACAGCATTTAATTTCTCTGCCCACTGGCAAAAGTTGAAATTTTTTAACCTAAAGTATAAAATTTAAAAAAAGTTTCCCACCATATGCTATAAGTAATTACATTCTCATGGAAGCTATAGATTTTATGAAAACCAGCCAAGAACATAAATAGGTTTTTAAGGTATTTAGACAGTTTATGCTGATACATTTCAGATTTTATATTTTAAAAACAAAAGAATGCAAAGAGTTGATCAGATGGAATTCAAAGTTAAAAGGAATTTAAGAAAAAATGTTAGACATTGATGCTGTCCTCTGCTCAGTTAAGCTGTGCATCCACGAGACACCTGCAGTGAGAAAAAGAACAGTTTGGATTTATTTTTAAGAATGTCTTAAAAAAAAAAGTCATTAGTAGTCATGTAGGTGGTCCTCTTTTGTGTGAAGTCTGTCAGTTTCTGATATTTGTTGGTGTGACTTTAGAGTTGTGAGTATTATTCCCTGGACAGGGAAGGGCTGGTATCTCTGTTTTCTCCATTTATTTTAGGTACAGTCCTGTGATGAAAGGGAGGATACCTGACCCTCATCTGCTGTTTTCCCCTATGGTCTTTTCTTCTCCCTACACCCAACATTTCTATTTTTCACTTGTCAAAGGTGAAAAAAAAATGTTTATTATCTTATTAAATGACAAATGGTTACTTTTCTTATTAGAAAGAGATGAACATTTTTATATTAGCTCAAGGGAACTATCATACATATTACTCACTTCTGAATTGTGTTAAGGTCTAAATTTTACAATATTTCATCATCATTGAGGATAAATAGGGGTAATCTGTAAATACAGACTTTGTGGAAAATAATTCTTGAAGACCTCAGGTGCATTAAGAAATCTAGAAAAAAATCTTTTCTTGGGAATTTCATGGAAGCAGGAGAAAAAGTGTTATTAGTAACTGCCTTATTTTCTTCAATATCACTTTTTGTCTAATTTTTTTTTTTCATTGGGAATAATAATGGATACTAAATTTTTCATTGAGATTTACACTCGCAAAGTTTTAAAAGATCTTTCATTGAAACACGGATTAAATTTTTAATGAATATTAAGAATTATACATGCATATAGTTCCAAAGTGATTTTTGGGCTGCAAATTTGCTCCATTTTGATGAGAACTTTTCATCCCTACTCTTATATCTGATATATTATGCCCACTGTTAATAAGATAAATGTGTTTAACCATATCTTTCCTATATAGAATTTCTTATTTATTGATTTTCTATGGCTTCCAACATAGCTGAATACCTCTTCAAGGTATTCATGTGTCATGAATAATACTAGAAAGTAGCTGTGAGGGAAGAGCATATTAATCTTTATAGCCAGTCTTTCTTACAAATCAAACAATTTTAGAATTTCCTATATTTTTTTGAGGGGGCAGGCAAATTTTACGGTAAAGAAAATACCCTTTGCACTGTCAAAGTAAATATAAATGTAAATTTGTTGATTTTAAGTAGGTGGAGTTTGTGCTAAAGTTGAGGAATGAAGAGGAAGTGAAATAGAATTTCACAGCCCATCTTTCTCTAATTTAAAATATATGTCATATGTCACTGGAACAATAATCTGTAATAGGATATTCTGGGATGGGACTGGGGACACAGAGAAGAAAGGTAATATTATATAAATCATTGCTGTGTTAAAAATGGATTTTTTTTAATATGGAGATTAAGACTGTCCCTTCTCCTATGTTCTCATCCCAATTGCATGGGAGATATTGCTCATACTAAAAATGTAGATGGTACAAGCAGTTGATTCATTAAGTGCAATAGAGGATCATGTCTGACATGTTAGTAATAGTATATTCTTGAGTAAAATTGGTAATTAGGATTGTTAGAATAAAGTAGTTTTCACAGAAAATTTTATAGCTTCTAGAATTAACCACATTCAGTAAGTGGAAATAAAATTGATAGGTTTCGTAAATATACGAAGTATATTTAAAAAGAAAAGCTCCTGCTTGGTATGTTCAAGTTTGCTGAAAAGGATTTGGTTTTTATTTAATATCTTTCCCTTCGGTTTGTTTGAGAAAACCAGCCTTAAGGACAAGTACAAGCGCTCTTTCTAGGGTCATTTTATGGGTACACTCTTTAAAATGAGGAAAATGGCATAGTGCCAAACAGCAGAGACTTGTATTTATAGTCCATTTTACCTTTTCATAGCTCTCCATTTTTCTTTCTGTTACATATTATGAAATTATCACAAATAAAATTTTGTAATGAGTTTCTTCTTTTTTTTTTAACCATTTAGTTTAAATAAACTGAAGAACATATCTTTTTAAATAATTTTTTTTTATAATAGACAATTACAAGCAAGTGCAAAAGTATTGAGAATAGCTTAAGGAAATTAATTTATCTTGATCCAGCTGAACGATGATCAACATTTGGCCTCTATTCCTACCTACTTACTCCAATGCCAGGATTAATTTGAAGAAAATTTGAGATAAAGTACTTCATACAAAGATATTTCAGAAATTATTTCTAAAAATTTAGGACTCTTTCTTTGCCATAATCATAATATCATTCTCACACCCAATAAATAGCAATAATTTCTTAATATCACCAAATAGCTACACAATATTTTCATTTCCCTGAGTATTGTAAATTTCTTCTTTTGGTATGAATCAGGGTCCAAACTTCTTGGAGTGGGTTGATATGTCTCTTAAATTTTCTTTCATCTATAGGTTGCTTCTCTATTTCTTGTTTTCTTTGTTGCTGTTGGTGAAGAAATTAGGCATTTTTTCTTGTAGTTTCCCAAAGTCTGGATTTTGTTATTGCATTCCCCAAAGTGTCTTTTTATGTGTCCCTCTGTTCCCTGTATTTCCTTCAAATTAGTAGTTAGAGCTAGAAGCTTGATCAAAATTAAGTTCGTGTTTAGGCAAGACTGTCATAATGGGAGTTCAGGGTTTCTATTCAATAAGTAATGTCTGATTGTTGTTCTCTCTTTCATTATCTGGCTTGGATGAAAATTCACTAGAACTATTCATTCATTAAGTGTTGCAAAATAAAAGTGAAGTTTTTAATTTTAGTATTCTTTTTTCACTTATTAGTTGGAATATTTCTATAAAGAGGAACTTCCATCATCTGTTTGAGTTACACTGAGTGACAGTTTTTATAGAAAAGGAAGGATTCGTGCCTAATTCTTTCCCTTGATTTATCTGTGTTCAAAATCAGGAACTGGTTTCCTAGCATCTGCCAAAAGTGATCAGTGTGTGTATGTGTCTTAATATCATTAAAAACTCATGAATTTAATGTGTCAATACTTTGTAGTTATTATTATTAGTGCTTAAATCACCCCATCTTTTATCTAGGTTGGCTCCTGAGCCCCTTTGATGGAACTTGTAGTCCTTGATAGTATCCTTGCTACCTAGTATGACAAAATGCGGCAGGCATCTCTTGATCATTTCCTACCCCACACCTGAGTTTACACATTTCTCCAAGGAATGATGGTTCTTTCCAGTGCAAAATGGCATTTCAGTACCACAGTGTTTTGTGTGAGTGTGCGTGTGTGTGTTTTGAAGAACAATTACTTGGAAATTTGTTTGCTAATTTAAGAGAAACTGGATATGTAATTATGTATGCAGATAAAATATTGGTGCTTTATAGGCATGATCACATGACTTTAGGTGTCATCCTAAAAGGTAGGTGGGAAATTGATTTTTATTTTAATGATGGAACAATTTACTAGCACAGACATTGAGGGCATAATATAAGGTGAGGCAGAAAACAAAAGTATTTGGTAATGCTGCCAAAAAGAACATAGATTGCAAAGTCACATTGAATTTGTCTAAAGAGTTAACATTTTAGCATAACAATTTGATTGTGAAACCATTATTTAGAAAGTATAATTGGGTGCTAATAAAAAAATGAACTTTCTATGAAAACATGTATTTTGATGATGGTCTCTTATTTGTTTTGCATATGAAGTATGAACTTAATTGAAGTTAATGGAATCAGATCTCTTTGTAACACCTTCTAGGGATAAAGTTCTTTGTGTTAAGGAATCTTGAATGATAGTACTATTACCAAACAAGTGAGATGAGTTCAGTATTTACATTTACCTGACTTGTGTTTACTTAAATATATAGTAAAAATGGTAGATTTAAATCCAAATATAATGATAATTATATTAAATGTAAATAGTCTAAACATCCCCAATTAAACAGCAGATATTGTAATATTGGATAAACAGCAAGACTCAATCATATGAATGTTCAGAATTTCACTACAGATATAAAGAAAACTGAGTGGCTATATTAATACCAGGAAAAGTAGATTTCAAACAAGGAAGATTACCCAGGAGATAGAGGGATATTTCATAATGATAAAGGGATCAATTCATCAAAAGGACATAGCGGTCCTCAAAGTGTATACAATTAGTAAAAGAACTTCAAAATATATGAAGCAAAAATTGATAGAACTACAAAGAGAGAATAAAATTTTTTAGTTGTGAAGAATTTTATACTCCTTTCTCAGAAATCGATAGAACAAGTAAGGAAATAGAAGGTTGAAAAACACTATCGACCAACTTGCGTTTATTGATATTTCTAGTGCATTCTACCCAGCAGCAGGACATTCTCAATTGTATTTTCACCAGCTAGACTGAGTTCTGAGCCATTAAACAATGTTGAATAAATTTAAGAGGATTGAAACCATACAGAATATATGTTTTTGGTTTTTTTTGAGGGCAGTGTCATTGGCCCTCATATGTGGGACACGAACTGGGGTTGCTGGCTTCCCAAGCCAGCGCTTAACCACCACGCCACTCGGCCGGCCCCAGAATATATTTTTTGACCATAGTGAAATTAAATCAGAAATCAATTAAAGAAAGATATCTGAAAATTAGACAATACACAGCTAAACTACACAAAGGTTGAGAAAACAATCACAAAGTAATTAAATATATGTTTCTCTACCTGTGCGAATATATATGTATAACTTTATATAATGTTGCGTTTTATTGCATATAAATTTATCACATATAAATACACATGTTCATGCATTTCAAGTTGAAAGTTTCATGCTTGCTTGAGTTTATTTGAAATGAATTAGAATTGTTGAATGTACCTGGTTGATTTCTATAGAGCAAACAGGATAATCATATTTGGTAGGATGGAAAGTGCTCCTCACAGGAATTTAGTTCCCCAGGGGAACACAGTATCACAAAAACATAAATGTGATGCATTTCATGTGACTCTTTAAGCTTTTTATAAAAACGATAGCCTGGATAATGGGTAATTTATTTATTTAATGAAGTTCACTGAACTCGTGGGTATGGGTTTTCTTAGGGAATGAGGAAGAACATTTCAGCAGTAGCTCAAACGGTTCAGGGTGTGTGAAGGGGAAACCTAAGAGAAGTACTGAAAAGGTCTCAGCTTTGTGAAAGACACAGCCAGATGTCAGCCTAAAGAGGAGCCTTTGTCTGCTTTCTGTGCTGGGTAGAGAATGTCATGCAAGGGATAATAAACATATGGAATAAGTTACTGGGAAAGGCAATAGGAGAAGAGCACAGATGAGTTTAAGAGACACCTAGACTTACTTTTGGAGAAAGGAAATTAATGGCTATTATGGGAAAGCAGGAGGGCTGTGTTAGCCTATATGGGATTTTTTTCTTTTGTACAGTTTTTGCATTTTTACTGTTTCGGTTTTTACCTTTTATGCATTTTGAAATCTCTATTTTAAGAAATATCCTCCACAAATCACACTCTTCTTTTACAAACAATTTCTTTTCAACTTTATTTTCCATGAGGCCAGATAAGCTTAGGTTTGGGGCATTAAGAACTATTCACTGGGGGCAGCCGGTTAGCTCAGGTGGTTAGAGCGCAGGCTCATAACACCAAGGTTGCAGGTTTCATCCCCACATGGCCCAGGGAGCTGCGCCCTCCACAACTAGATTGAATCAACTACTTGGCTTGGAGCTGATGGGTCCTGGGAAAACACACCGTTCCCCAATAAAATACAATAAAATACAATAAACAAACAAACAAAAAAACTAGTCATATTCTCTCTTTTTTTTTTAAAGGTTTTATTGGGGAATTGGTGGAGGGGAACAGCGTTGGGTAATCGGGGAAGGGGAACAGACAAGTTGCTGTCTTTTTGTTCTTCAGTTTTAGTTGCGGAGGATGTTGCTTCACTGTTGGTATCATCATTGCGCTCTTCCCGGATGAGGCAGATAGGTCGCTGGCCTCTGGATGTCGCTCACCTCAGCTATTGGCAGCTCACGCTTGGCTGCCAGCCGCTCACGCTGGCTGCGGGCACCTCACTGTAGCCTATGGCAGCCCACTGCAGCAGGGGCTGCAGCTCAAACCATCACCGGGGCTCGCACAGCCCAGCTCCAGGTGGAGCTGTTGTTAGCTGTAGAGGGCAGTGTCACTGGCCCTCATGTGGGATCCGAACCGGGGCCACTGGCATCCCAAAACCAGCGCTTAACCAATGCGCCACTCCGCCGGCCCTAGTCATATTCTTAAAAAAATAAAAAGAACTATTCATTGTAGCTTATTTAGCAAACTTTGCTGCTGCTGACTGAATCTTTTATTCATTAACCTAACCCTGCTCTTACCTGTGGTCACTGAGAGTTCGGCTTCACCTGCTCATTCCTCCTCAACTGCTACCTTTCCAATCATTATCATGGCTAAATCACATAGTGTTTGACAAAATATGTAGAATATTTATGGTTCTTCCTGACTCCCTTTAAACTCTATTTTGAAGTATTTTCAAATCGCCTGGGGCAACTCTGTGATCTAAACAATATACTCTCATCACACTTTCAAAGGGAAAGTTATGCGTTGTCTCCCATTCCTCTCATATTCCACTGAGATCTTTATTTAAACTCCTTTGAAGTAGTCACTTTTTAATTTGCTTGCAATGCTCACTCTAGAATCCTGAGACCAGAGATGGGTACTAGTAAACTTACATTAACTTGTCGGAGAAAACCAACCTAACTGTGAGTGAGGGAATCTTTCCATAGCTATCACTGTGTTATCTTCTACATTCTGTTCTGAAGTTTCATTATAAGGCAACTGGGAGTATTTCACTGTTTCTGGGATTGCGGTGTGTAGCATATGGTGCCCTTCTCCAGTATTACATCCCAAACTCTGCCCCCTATAGGACAAATCTTCCCAGGTTTGCATGGAAATTCTCAGTTATTAGTGGTTAACATTCTCTGGAGAAGATACACGTAGCATTAAATATGTTAAAGAGATTTTTACAGGGCCGGCCGAGAGGCGCATTGGTTAAGAGCTGGTTTTGGGATGCCAGAGGCCCCAGTTCGGATCCCACATATGAATGCCAGTGACACTGCCCTCTACAGCTAACAACAGCTCCACCTGGAGCTGGGCTGCGAGCCCCGGCAATGGTGTAGGCTGCAGCCCCTGCTGCAGTGGGCTGCCATAGGCTACAGTGAGTGGCCAGCAACCAGCATGAGCTGCCAATAGCCGCGGTGAGCAACCATCCAGAGGCCAGTGACGAATCTGCCTCATCTGGGAAGAGCGCAACGATGATACCAACATGGGCCAGTGAAGCAACTTCCTCCACAACTAGACTGAAGATCAAGAAGACAGCAACTTGTCTGTTCCCCTCCCCCAATTCCCCAATAAAATCTAAAAAAAAAAAAAAAAAAAAGAGATTTTTACAAATATTTTTTATTACTTAGGTTTAGAAAGGCTACGGGGGGAATATATATATATATATATATATATATATATATATATATATATATATATATATATTTCTCTTTTTGTCCTTAATGTTAAAAAAAGTTAGATAACATAAACAAGATTAACGAATAAAAAATAACAATTTCCCATATTTCAGTAGCTTTTGAGTCTGTTTCCAGTCTTTTTTTGTTATAACTGGCTTTAGTTTCACTTAACATTATTTTTAAAACAGTTTCCATATCCTTATTTGTAATTTTTAATGAGCACTAGTGTTCTTAGAAAATTTACTTAATCATGGTTCATTGTTGAAGATTTAGTGTTTCCCCTTTGTTAGGACTGTGTGTTTTACTGTGACAAATCCTGCAGACAAACCCTTGAGTACATCCATAATTATTTCCTTAGATTGAATTACTAAAAATAATATATCAAAGTATCTACACACATTGCAAAACTGCCCTTCAGAAAAATTGCACCAAATTTAACTCCCACTCGCCATGTATGAAAAGACCCAGTTTCCTACATATGTATGTTATCATTTTTAATCTGAAAATTTGATGAGAAAAAAATAGTATCTCTTTGTGATTTTAATTTGATTAAACGATGTTCTCTAAATATTAGTAGTTCAAATAGTTTTGAAAATATGTCTATTGGCCTTTTTATTTTTTATTTTTTTTATTTTTATTTTATTTTATTTTTGTTTTAGAGGGCAGTGTCACTGGCTCTCATATATGGGATCCGAACCAGGGCCACTGGCATCCCAAGCCAGCTCTTAATGACTGCACCACTCCGCCGGCCCTATTTTTTATTTATAAATGAACTGTTCATGCCTTTGTCCACTTTTCTATTTATGTTTTCATCAGAACTTCTATATATTAATTATATGTTTTTATATGTCAGTTATTGATCTTTCAGATTTATTTACAGTGTTTTAGATATGTAGAACATATAACTTTCATGTATTCAAATGTATCATTTCTTTTTCCTTATGATTTTTTAATGTTTGAAAGAACATATTTTTAAGCTTTCCCATCCTGTTTTATGTCTAATATTCAATTATTGATTCTAGAAGTGTTTATTAAATACCTACTTTATATCAGCTATTGTTGTCAATATTATAGATATGTTGGTGAGCAAGACAGGTATGTTTGTTGAAGAGAGATGTTTTCTCAGCATCTTCAGCTATTGAAACATGTCCTTACTTCTACTGATCTGGAAAGAAACTCTCACTGATGCCAGAACTATGTGTCATGAAGGCATGGGGACAAATTAGACATAAAGAACAATGGACCTGTGGGCTCTATTCTTAGGGTACAGGGTTCGGTGTCTCATTATATTATTTTCCTTATGCCCTGAAAACTGTTTCTGACATTTTCCCAGGCTTTAAGTAAAAGTTTTTGAATTGATAAAAGGGTAACATGTAAGAAATTATCTGAAAGCAGTTAGAAACTCAGTCAGGCAGATCTTCTGGGTAAGATTGGGGGTTCAAGACTGAAAGGTTAGAATTAACGTGTAGTCAACATTCTCTAATGGATTATATTGAATAAAGAAAACTCCATACTGACTTCCATAGTGGCTGCACCAGTCTGCAGTCCCACCAACAGTGCAGCAGGGTCCCCTTTTCCCCACAGCCCCTCCAGCACTTGTTGTTTGTTGATTTATTGATGATAGCCATTCTGACTGGAGTGAGGTGGTATCTCATTGTGGTTGAACATTTTTTCATATGCCTGTTGGCCATGTGTATGTCCTCTTTAGAGAAATATCTCTTCGTATTTTCTGCCCATTTTTTAATTGGGTTGTTTGTTTTTTTGGTGTTGAGTTTCATGAATGTTTTATAAATTTTGGATATTAACTCCTTATCAGATATATCGTTGGCAAATACATTCTCCCATTCAGTAGGCTTCCTTTTTTGATTTATTGATGGTTTCCTTTGTTGTGAAAAAAACTTTTAAGTCTGATATAATCCCATATGTTCATTTTTTCTTTTACTTCCCTTGCCCGTAGGGATGTATCAGTAAAAATATTGCTCCGGGTAATGTCTGCAAATGTACTCCCAATGTTTTCTTTTAGGAGTTTTATGGTTTCAGGTCTTACATTTAAGTCTTTAATCCATGTTGAATTTGTTCTTGTATATGGCGTAAGGAGGTGGTCCGGTTTCATTTTTTTGCATGTGTCCGTCCAATTTTCCCAGCACCATTTATTGAATAGACTATCTTTATCCCAGTGTAAATTCTAGCTTCCATTGTCATAGATTAACTGTCGTATATACATGGATTTATTTCTGGGCTCTCTGTTCTGTTCCACAGATTTATGTGCCTGTTTTTATGCCAATACCATACTGTTTTGATTACTGTAGCCTTGTAGTATGGTTTTTTTTTTTTTTCCTTGTAGTATGTTTTGATGTCTGGTAGTGTGATCCCCCCGACTTTGTTCTTATTTCTCAGGATTGCCGAGGCTATTCGGGGTCTTTTATGGTTCCATATAAATTTTAGGATTATATTTTCTGTTTCTGTGAAAAATGCCCTTGATTTGATAGGAATTGCATTGAATCTATATATTGCTTTAGGCAGTATGGACATTTTAATTATATTAATTCTTCCGATCCATGAGCATGGTAGGTGTTTCCATTTATTTGTATCTTCTTTGATTTCCTTCTTCAGTGTCTTATAATTTTCTGAGTACAGATCTTTATGGAGGTATCTCAAAAAACTGGAAATGGAGCTACCTTTTGACCCAGCAATTCCATTCCTAGGTATTTATCCTGAAAAACCCAAGACACTTATTCAAAAAAATTTATGCACCCGTATGTTCATAGCAGCGCTATTTAACAATAGCTAAGACTTGGAAACAACCGAAATGCCCATCGGTAGATGACTGGATTAAGAAACTGTGGTACATTTATACAATGGAGTATTATTCCGCTATAAAGAAGAATGAAATCGTACCATTTGCAATGATATGGATGGACCTAGAGACTATTATGTTAAGTGAAATAAGTCAGTCAGAGAAAGACAAATACCATATGATCCCACTAATATGTGGATTCTGAAAAATTGAATGAATGAGCAAAGTAAACAGAAACTGTCTCATAGATATATAGGAAAAACAGTGTTGCTAGTTGGGAGGGGGTGGGGATGAGGGAGAAGGGGAAGGGATTAGACAGCAAAAATAGGCAACTACAATATTGCCACAGGGATATGAAAGACAGTTTGGGGAATATAATTAATAATGTTGTAAATATTTTGTGGGGTGTCAGATGACCACATGTCTTGTTTGGGAGGCCATTTCATGAATGGAGTAGAGGCTTGATCACTGCATTGAACACCTGAAGCTGATGTTGTATAATATTGTATACCAACTGTAATTGAATATATAAATAGTCACAGGATGTAGATTATAATGTGAAAGGGAGTCAGAGGAAGTGTAATAGATATATATGATATGGGGGGAAGGAGTGGGCTGGCTAAATGGGGGAGGGGGAGCTTTCACTTTGAGGGGTAAAAAGTATAACTATTGCACTGTGTTGTACACCTGAAACTAATTATAAATAAATAAATAAATAAATCAAAACTCATGAGAAATACAAAACATGAGTATAAATAGTGGTAGGTGTTAAAAATGATACGGTAGGATTGCAAAAAGAGGAATTATAATTGTGTTTAGTACAAGATTTTGTTACCATGAATAATGAATTTAAAGTTGACTGAGGAAACTTTAAAACAATGGTGGAAGATGAGGGTGGCTGTATATAATTTAAATATAATTAAACTTAAAATTTGTTGTAAATAGCCTTTGCCTTCATAAATGTGATTATATAAGCTGCATTTCCCCCCACCAAAGTGATTCCCTTGTTACCTTGGGTGTTTCTTTTATGTTGCCATAACTTCTTGAGTTTTGTCTCACCATTTATTTATAGTATTACATATACATATTCCATTGACAATATACCAAAAAAGCATCACTTTCACTCCCTTCCTCCTTCATTTTCACAACACTACTTCCTTTGAAGTAGCTTATTTTATCATAGCCGTTTACAGATAAGGAGACTGAGTTTTTACAAGTTGTGTAACCTATCCAAGCTCACAAAACTGGTAAGTGCAGAAGCCTGAAGTGAATTGAGACAGTTTTAATTTCAAAATCCATACTTTTAATCACCACCTAATATAGCCTTGCCATTATTTCATTCAATTTTCTAGTCTCTCAAGTTTTTCAGTCCCCAGTGATATCGTAAATCTCCTGTGTTTGAAGTAATTTGGGAGGAAAGGGTCATTTTGTTCTTTATCTTTTTGATGAATCGCATTTGTTATTATCAGGTGAAATCATCTGACCCAGATAGTAAAGTGAGGTTAAATTAGTAGAGAAAACTAATGTAAGTAAAAAGGACTGATGAAGACTTTAATGATGTAAGATTGAAGGATTTTTTGTTGTTTTTCTTTTCCTGAGAAAAAAACATTTTATTACACAAAGAGTGGAAATGATTTATAACAGCAAAGATACTTGAATGATACTTAAAAAGAATTGCATCTGCCACACAGGACAATACTTACTTAACTTAATAGGAGTGGTTCCTTTGTCATCTTATCCAAAGCCTTACATGGATTGCGGGGTCACCAATACAAACATCCACTTGTCCAGAGGTGGGATTCTCATTCCCCATCTGTCTGTGTTTTGGAGCAGCTCTGCTTAACCACTGCATCGCGCATCAGATTACCCAGGGCCATTCTCTGGCTCATTGGTGCTTACCTGCAAGGCAGTTTGGGTCTTGGGAACTGGGTATCAACTTATGCAATTTCTCACTTCTGTGTCAGTTTAAAGAAAAGTAGCACAGCAAAAATCAAGACAATTTTTAGGAAGTATATTAATGAAGGACCACAAAAGTGCTGCCTAGAGCCACAAAAAGACCTTCCTGTATGCGCATCACATGGTGATAAGAATAGAAACAGTTACTGAAGTAGAGGCCTTCACAATATTTTCTCCTTTGAATGATATCACTCCATTACTTCAATTGATTGTTATTTACACCTTAAAAACAAAAGTTGTTGTTTGCCTAAGATGATATAATTTTAATTAATATGGTTCACCTATTAGCATCTCTCCCTTAATCAGATCAGAGAAATCGCTGTACATTAGGAGCTCTGGGGCTGAATGCCATTTTGTGACATGCCAGTTTTTTGGTTGGTGTGTTTATATAAAATTAAAAACAAAAGAAGCTAAACTTATAAAAAAGTTTACAGCAGGTTAACTAGTTGACAAGTGGAATTTTAAATCTATAGAACTTTAATAATAATAATGATAATAAAGCAATCGTGGTAGTGAACTGTAGAAGAAAAGTTTTTATTCTTTGTTGAGAAAATTATGCTAATAGGGAAAAGTTCATTTACAGTCAGTACACGATTTTGTTATCTGTGAAGAAAACATGCATTAAATTTCAAGTGATAATGACAATGTTCATTTGGCTAGCATGTCACCAACCCATTGTTTTCTATCGCTGTCTAACCCTACATGCCAGTTCCAACCACTTTCACTCATTTCAGTTTCCTAAACCTCCACTCAGTTCATGAATTCATCTTCAAACCCTGCACAAATCGAAATCTTTATGTGTGCAAAGAGCAAATTTCTACATTTGGTAAACAATTTCTGTTGCTGCCTTTACACGATTCATTCTGTGAATGTGAGCATGCCCATCAAGGGCTGCCAGGAATAATATGACAACTTGGTCTTTTCTTATTTTCTTGATAAGGGCCTCTAGGAAGTAAGCAGATCACCTTATTAAGTCCAACGAGGCCTTGGCCTTGTGTTACAAATACCCTTGTCTTTCACACCATCATGGTTCATAATACTTTCAAAGGCTCCTTAGAAGGGCAGCTGCTTTTCAGCCTGAGAAGGTTTGGTTTAGGATCCTCCAAGCTTTCCCAAGAGAAGCATGAGCTGCTCGTGCATTGTCTCTGTATGATCTCTCATGGGATGAAGCCTTTGGGCTCAGACAACTTAGCAATGTGCACTGAAGAAAGTAAGTCGATGAGAACCCTCAGTCTCTGTCCATTTTCTAGCATATTGGTTTTGCATTGCTATGCTCTCTTCCAATGAGGAATAATGAGGTGAGTTTCCTTTGTTCCCCAAAGCATGTCTGAGCACCAAATTTTCACTATTCCTAGGTAAAAAAACAACAATAAAAAACAACAACACAACAACAACAACAACAACAACAAAAAGCTCACCAGCATATTTTTAGAAAAGAACCACATATATCATCTACTTTGTTCTAAGGGAAGCTAAGTCCTCAGAAAGTGGGTCTTCGGTGTTCTGGAAGATGTAAAATGGAATAGCTTCTCAGTGTATACCAGAATCATTTACTAGTTAGTGTCAACATAATGATAGTATGTCTTTTCACTATCATTTAAAGAATTAGGATTTGAGGAAGAGTGGGAATTTTAATTTGTCACTTTGGATATTTAAGTATTTGTTACATGTGCTTGAAATCTCCAGTGTATTTTAACAGTATTCAAGCTGAAAATATTTTATTGGGGATAATGTTTTGTCACATTAACACATTAACAACAAATGGTGTCTGATTATATGGGAGTAAAGTGAATGGTATTCTTTTGAAAACCTGAAAAAAATTAGACAAGGAAAAAATATGGGCTGGTGACTCAAGTGCATGACTAGTATATATTTAAACTGATTTGTTCTTGTCCAGTCTTTCGAAGGCTCTGTTTCACCTGTAGTTTTTGAAAACCTGTTTTCAAATGTTGTCTTTATAATTCATCAGATGAGTCAAAGAAGGCTTATTTTGACTTTCCAGGGAGGATTTGGAAACTAAGCAGCCATCCACATTGCCACTGATAAATGTCTTAAATCCTAAAGTTCTCAGACATGAGGCATAAAGTGTATTACCAAAATGTAGTATCTTAATACTGTGTGATGTAAATGATTTGATTAAGTTGACAGCTACCAAACGTAAGAACCTTACATCAAATACTAGGTATGAATATGAATCAAGCTAAGTCCAAAAGAAAATTGTGGCAAGTAAAGGAACAGAAGATTCCTGTGTTAGTAAATATAAAGCCACACATTAATTTTGAGGAATCATTTATAAAAATTATTTTTAAAAAAAATAACCATGTACAAAGTGAACTTCAGTGTTCAGGAGGATGATGGTGATGTATTTAATGGTTCTCTTCTTATGAAGTTCAGTGTCTGCAAGCAAATGTAATGGAAATGAGAAAAATTGAATTCAAGAGTTTGCCTTGTGAAACTCCATTCTTCTGGCAGGATCTGAATGAGGACTTCTTTGACTAGTCAGCCCTAAATATTATCTCTTATCCAACATGTGTCTGTGGTTTGGATGGGTTTCCTTTGTATTTTTCACCAACTGTCAACAGAGAAAGGAAAAGCTCACTGCCCCCCACTGGAAGGCTACTTTACATACATGGAAAGCTTTACAGAACCCTGACAAACCTCAGTCATTCATTCACTGATTCATTATTTCTTTCATTTATTGTTTATTTATTTATTTATTTTTGAGGGCAGTGTCACTGGCCCTCATATATGGGACCCGAACTGGGGCCACTGGCATCCCAAGCCAGTTCTTAACCACCGCGCCACTCGGCCGGCTCTATTGTTTCATTTATTCAACAAACATGTATTGAAGCACTTCCAGGCACTGTGATGAATTTGACTAGATACTTAAAAAAAAGAATGAAAAAAAAAGGGCCTTTGAAATTATAGCTACTTTGACTTGTTGTGGATATTTTCCAACTAAAATTTCCTAAGTAGTTTAAAACATTTCTGTAGTGAGAAAAACTAAAAGAAATCATTAAGAGTTACAATGGATTTAGACAATGCTAAAGTCTTCTGATAAAAATGTTGAAGTAACCAGGCCAGAATTTATATTAATATATTATATTTATATTATAAAGATATGCTATTTAAATTTTTGGTCTCAGTATGCTTTGCCTCAGATATTATTTCACAGGATTGTAATGAGTTCTGAGAATTTTTCTTAGAACACAACTCTTAGAACCCAGCATTTTATTTTATTATTTTATTATTTTTTTGTTTTGGGCAGCATTTTATTTTTAAACCTACCTTTTGGCTGTGTGTATTTTTTAAGAGGAACAATTAAATTAGTTGTGATGTCAAAGGATTTTTGGTTGTAATCCACAAAAGGGTGGTGAATGAATGGGTGGCATGATGATGTGATCTTTAGTTTTAGTTTGTCTTTTTCAAAGTATTATTAAAATTTCCTCTTAATTTATCATCTGAACTCTACATGTATGTGCCTGGAAGATGACCTAAGTCTAAGATTTCTTGTTTTGTTCAGACCCAGAGTAGGAAATTTGACCAGTATTCAGTGTAACTTTCCCCAGTAAGGATAAAAAAGTGACTGTAATTTTACATTAATTTGTAAAGTGGTTGTCATTTTTTTTCCTAACAACATTTTGTTTAATCTTCAACCTGCTAGACCTCCTGTGAATGTGAGTTATTGTCATCTTGCTATCGATGAGAGTCTGCGGCTCACATAGATTGAGGGAACTACTCAAGGTCACACAACTTCAGCTGGGCTGAGACTCAAACTAGAGCTTCTCATGCCAAGTTGTATGCTCTTTTTCATTATAGCTTAGCTAACTTCAGGAAGTCTTGAGAATTAATAAAAAATACTATACATATAGGAGGCAGGAGAGTAGTCTTATGAACATTGTTGATTACTTATAATTATGCAAGTCACATTTTTGTTTTTGATTGACAGTAAGGAAAGCAAGTTTTAGCAGCTCTGTTTTATCCATCATTTAATACAAGTACCTTGAAATAAAAGACTAGCTTCTAAAAGAGTAAGAGGGTATGGGAATAAATTTTAAGAATTGCCCCAAAGGAAGTCTATTCTTTGTTGAAAGCAACATTTATTCCTGTGTGTGTGTGTATGTGTGTGTGTGTGTTGCGATGTGGTATGTGTATGCATGAATGTGTGCTTGTATGTCTTTTAACTTCCTTTCAGTCTGTGTGCCTGTGTCATATCTCGCTGTGGACCAGTGGAATAGCCCTTGTCTTATGGTCACTTTCCCTGGGTCACAGTTAGCTTTCTTTATTGCATTAGAGAGCTATAAATTTTTCATGATCCCAAGCTGAGTTTGAACCAGTCACCTCAAGGTGAAAAGCTCAGTATCACATTACTGTTTCCTTGGGCTGTCATCCATTGCCCCTGACCGACATGTCATAAATGTGTTAAGAGTCTGCAGCTCTTTCGGCTCCAGGCTTGGTTCTAATCTGAGGCACACAGAGCGTGCTCCCATCTCAATGAATCTTGGAAAACTTGCTCCTGTATTCGTGTGTTCAGGCAGAACAGCCAGACTCATCAAAATAAGTGCTGATGTGTGCTGGCCTATTTCAGATTAAAATGGATTCTCTCTGAGTCTGGTGTTAAGGACAACAGTATTGCACAGGGCTTTTTTCACCCAAAGAGTTATTAGTCAAACATATAAGCTACTACACAGGAAAGGGAAGAATTGTCCTGGAAATGCCTTGACTGACTTCTGAAAGAGCCCTCAGGAAGTGATATATGCTCTTGAGAACTCAATCATGAATTCTGTGTTAAGTATTGTAGGTATCTATAGAAGTGTAGGACAGACACACACACAGACAATTTGGATTAAAATAACTTTTCCAACAACAATACAGGACATCTCAGAAAGAAATATATGATAATTGAGAATTGAACTGTATAGACAACCACTGTAGGGTTTTGAGGGCAGAGGGAGTCGTTTTCACTGAGCAAGTCTTCCTGAGTGAAATGAATTTGAGCTGCATCTCACAGAGTGATGGGATTTGTAAGGACAAGAGGAAGAGAGAGGGTATTCATGAGCAAACACACAGCAGGAGAGTGGGGAGCGAAAGCCTCTAAGAGGGGTTGGAAAGTGTGTCTAACTTTGGTTAAGGGATTACAGGCAGGAGAATTAAGCAAATAAAGATTAAAACTATGGGCCAATTTATGGAAGTCCTTGCATGCCAGGCTAAGGAATGGACTTTATCCTGAAGCATTTCAAAACTGCTTCCACCAGATTCCTATTCAACTATTTCTATGATTCTTTGTCTTCCAGGGGATGTTGCCAAATTTGTATTTTACCCTTTGCAGTGGATGGTGGGGGGTAGGAGGGGAGAAGGAACCCAGAAAATTTATATTCTATTCCTGTACATAAAAAAAATACAAGTTTTGCTGAAGAAAGAACCTTCCTCAGACTATTTCATTAAAAAAAAAAATTGTCTCTTTGTTCAATCCAGACTGTAAATATTAGCAACCTTGATTTAACTTTGGTGATGTGCATTCATCCTGTAAAAATGTCAATCAATAATGCTGAGGCCACAAGACAGTTTGCTTTGTTATTACCTCGTATCATGTAGGACTCACTATAGTTCTCAATGATGTTAATTCAGAAAATAAACTTTCAAGTGGAATTTAAAACTGATATGTTCTACTTTGCATTCTGACCAAGGTAAGTATATGAAACCTAAGGAGTTAAGAAGGTTTGTTTTTGTTTTTTTCAAATAGCACTTACTTATAAAAGTATATTATCTTTAATAAGACATTTAGACATAACATAACTACATTTCAGCACTTGCAAGCAATCTGTTTAGTTCTGGTTGCTATAAGTTCTAGAACTGTATATTTTAAATTTAATTTCTGAAAACACTTTCAGAGTTTCCTAACAGCTTTTTGAATTTTTGATAAATGCAGTGAGATGACTGATGATAGATATCTTCCTCTGTGTTTAATTGAGATGCAAAGTCATTTATCAGAAGGAAAAAAAAATTACTATGTGAAGATAGAATTTACAAGAAAAATAAAGAAAACCTGTTAACAAAGAACTAGAAGATGAAGATTAAACTTTCATGAATAAAAATTATCAAAGATTTGTTATAGAAAGAATTTAGTAATATTATCAGCTCTGTGTGCTTCTTATAGTTCAAATGTATGAATTTGGACTTCAACTCTATTTAGAAAAAACAGCAACTTAAAAAATAACTTCACCTTATTCTGAAATTGAATCATTTAATATTTCTATGTACTTTAACTGAAAAAGAAATGTTTTACATTTGTATATAATGAATTTTGTAAGCTCCAACTTTCTGCATAATATAGTTTCAGATTTATGTTACTTAATTGATTTAATTGAAATCTTTGAAACAATCTTACCTATTCAGCAAATACAATCAAGTAAGTCATATAGTAGATATAACTGTCCTAAATGCCTCAAGTAGATTTGATCTTGTTATTTATGATCATTCAAATAAGAACTGAGCTGCAGTTTACCTTTATAAAATCAGTATAATTATATACATAATTTCCTAGTACTTTTGAATTCTCTACCTTGTAGAAAGGAAGAGAAACTAATATTTATTAAAAAGAGTTGTTGGGGCCGGCCGAGTGGCGCAGTGGTTAAGTGCTGGCTTGGGAAGCCAGCAGCCCCGGTTCAGTCCCACATATGAGGGCCAGTGACACTGCCCTCAAAAAAAAAAAAAAAAAAGAGTAGTTGCCATGTACCTTCCCCATATCCTGTGAGGTAGGCATTTTAGTAAAGAAATTGAAGATCAGAAACAAAACTAAGCTGCCCAAAATGGAATTAAAGTCATTTCATTGGAAGAATTGTTCTTTCCTGGGTTTTTTAATAGGCATGACTCTGTTATCTCCTATTATTGAATTTGCCATGGAGAAGGATGAGGTCAATCTCATTTTTGTTCTCTTTCTCTGTTAGAAATGACCTGGTTTTTCTGCTAGTATGTTTAATGATATTTTATATGTAACTTTAAGATTAGGTCTCTGATTTGATTGTTCTGTGTCAGTTTTTCCCAGGACACAAATGACTCTTTCAATTCAGATGTTTTCTTTAAGATGTCCTTGAACTACAATGTCCAAGTTTCCCACTGTTTGTCCAGCCTTCTTCTTCGGGTGCCAGGCTTGTTCAGGCACAACTCTCTTTTCAGTCTTCTCTGAAATCTTTTGCTAATAAAGAGTTATTAAGTTTCATGAGGCCAAGTTGAATGAGACCAGGTCCATGCTTTCCAGAAGTTTACAGATTCATGGTGGAGGCTGATATTAAATCAACCACTTTAGTACAGTATGACTCTTGTGATGGTTGAAGTACCCAATGGGCTCACTAAAATAACAAGCATCTCAAATCTATTCCTTGAATATCCTGATAACTTTTTTTAAAAAAACCTAGTGATAGTCACTATTGTTTTTAATTTCTATTATTTTTTTATTATTTTTTAAGATTTTATTGGGGAATTGGGGGAGGGTAACAGCATTGGGGAATCGGGGAAGGGGAATAGACAAGTTGCTGTCCTTCTGTTCTTCAGTCTAGTTGCGGAGGACATTACTTCACTGGCCCATGTTGGTATCGTCATTGCGCTCTTCCCGGGTGAGGCAGATCGGTTGCCGGCCTCTGGATGGCTGCTCACTCTGGCTGCTGGCCATTCACGCTGCCTGCCAGCCACTCACTGCAGCCTATGGCAGCCCACTGCAGCAGGGGCTGCAGCTATGCTGTCCCTGGGGACTCACAACAGCCCAGCTCCAGATGAAGCTGTTGTTCACCATCATAGCTGTAGAGGGCAGTGTCACTGGCCGTCATATGTGGGATCCAAAACGGGGCTGCTGGCATCCCAAGCCAGCTCTTAACCACCGCGCCACTTGGCCAGCCTGTCACTATTGTTTTTAGAGTAGACTTAATTTTCATAAGTTCAATAAAATTTATTGGGTTCTCAGAAAAGTCATGATGTATTTTCTCTATGTTTTTCATTAAAAATGCATCATGACTTTTCCGACAATCCAATAGATTAAAGAGAACTGTTCTAATATTTTACACATTTTGAGTACTCATATATCTGTTCATCTATTATTGAAAGCTTAGTATAAAGCAAGTATATGATTAGGCACTGGGAAGACAACAGTTAAGGACAAATATCAATACCTAAAGAACTGAGAATTATTAAAAAATAACAGTTATCACATTTGTGGTGTCATGACAGAGATATGTGCTGAGTGCTTTGGGAACACCCATGTTGACCATTCCTTGCCAACTTGTTCAATGAGTATAGTGTGTGCAGCTTCATCAGTGGGTTTATTGACATTTTCAATGCATTATGCAAAATAAATGTTATTTATTACTTCCTGTGGTAGGCACAATTGTAAGGTCACCCCTAATAACCCACACCCTTGTACAATCCTTTACTGTGGGCAGGACGTGTAACTTTTCTAACCAATAGGACATGGCAAAGCTGATAGGATATCACCCCTGTGGTGATATTACATTATATGACAAAGGTAAAGAGATTCCTCAGATGTAATTAAGTTTTCTAATTAATTAATTCTCAGTAAATCAAAAGGCAGTTTGGCTGGTTGGATCTTATCAAATCTGTGAGCACTATGAAAGAGGATCTAGAGACCAGAGATGGAATAAGTTAGAGACTTTCTTTCTCCTTGAACAAGCAAGTCATGGTAAGTTCTATAAATGCAAGTTCTATGAATTCCAATGTCCACGTGAGATTTGAAGAGAATGGGATCACATTCCTTGTAGACACCTTGATTACTGTATTGCTAGATCCTGAGCAGAGGACCCAGTTAAGCTGTTTCTGAACTACTGACCATGAAATAATAAATGTATATTGTTTTAAACTGAAAAAAAAAAGGGGGGGTGTAGGGAGGGAGGCAGAACTGGATTCTAGTTCTGGGTCTGCCCCCAAGTTCTAAGTGATAAATTTTCTGGAAGTATTTATTCATCTTTAGCATGGGGATAAGACATTTGGTCTGCCCTAATTTGTGGGATTATGGCAAAGTTAAAATGAGGTACTTTATAAATAACTCATACCCTTAAAATGTACCTTACTGCTTTCTTATCACTAGCTTCATTATTATTTTTGTTTCTAGTGGGTAAGGGAGATGGAGACTGAGTTGGCACACATTTTGTGACCACTGTAGATAATGCATACGAAACTTATCATAGTGCCTGGAACATTATGAATAATAAATATGAACTATTATAACATGTACTAACAAAGGGCCGGCCGAGTGGCTCAGTTGGTTAAGAGCTCACTCAAGAGTGTGAGCTGAGCTCTGAGCAACAGCAGTTCGATGCCCAGCCCAAGCTGAGCTGCTGCTGAGCTGCCAAAAGGTGGCAGGATGGCTCAGCTAAAAAAAAAAAAAAAAAAAAAAATTGTACTAACAGCAGTAGTGTTTTCATGAAATGGCATAATTTTTTAGTATTTATGCCTTCATCTTGGTCCTCCCCATAGAATCTGACAATGCAAAGTTTTCTCATTTATGCAATTTTGGATCAGTAATATTGTAATAGTAAAATTTTGTCTTGTTTACTAATTTCTATATATCGGGGGTGCCAAAAAGATGAATACAAATGGACATTTTGGTCAACGTTGCTCAAGCAGTAGTTTGCTAATGGTAACCACGTTGAGCACCTCTTGTAATTGCAGAAGTCAACCATGACTTGTATTCATCTTTTATCGGTATATATTGAGTATTACAATTTTAACACAGTTTTCCTTTCTTAAAATGTGTGTATGTGTTTTTGGCACCCTCTGTCTAAAGTATGGGCTGTTAAAAATTATAACACCATATATTCATTATAAATCATATTCAGTGTGAAATCTTTTTTAGCAGTCTGGGAATTGTCTCATATATGTGGATTGAAAATAATCCAGCCCTCTTACTACTAGAAAGTTTTGAGAATTTATGGTTTCATGTGGACTTTAAAATTTGAGCTTGTCTTGCAACTCGTATGTGGTTAAGAGCTCAGAAGCACTGATTTGAACCTTGGTTTGGTTTTGCCACACTTGGCAACAGAATCTGAAATTGTGCTCCCTGTCTGACATTCATTGTGGAGCTATAATTATTCCAATTCTTCACAAATTCAGAATTATTCTTGTCATCTAATGACAGTGGAAAGGTCAATTCATGAAGCTGAGAAAATAAAAGATGTTTTCAGTTTATTCCTATTTACATTTAACTCTCATTTGCGTCATTCAAATTGAATTTATACCTAGGCAGATTACGGGAAAAAATTAACAATGTATAGCTATTGCCTATTTTTTAAACTTAGAGAATGATGAGGTTACAAAATCGACAAAACAGTCACAGATATTACCATGACTTTGGTAATTATGGATTACATAAAATGCCTCTGACACTTTTGCTAAATTTCACGATACATATATCATTGCTCCGAATGCCTTTGAATAGGTGTTTTTATGAGTTACTATGTAAGATAAAAGGTTTTCTTTCAAAGGTATCTTCTCTAGTTCATAAATCCTCTTCTCTTTATATCTGCAGAAGCATGTTTCAGTGAACACCTGTGCAGAGCCCTGTATGAGATGTTTTCAGAAATTAAGTTCAACTGAGACAGCCCCTCAACCATTTTAACTAACATTCCCATGTATTAGATAAGATTAATAAGATTAACACTTACAAAGCATTTATCTAATATATAAGATGACAAACATAAAATATGTCTTTTCTTGTGTGTCGATTATTTTAAAAATGTTACTTCAAGTTTTCAATAAGTTTTCTCTATAAATGTAGTTTCAAGTTAACAAAACGGAAACTTAGAATGTATTCATTATACCAGAAGTGTTAGAGTATTAAATAACCCCTCTACTAACTTTTGGGATGCTTGTCAAGTTGTTTGTTGTTTTTAAAATATAATGATATGAATAGTGTATAGAAAAGGCTTAAATAATGATCAGAGAACAGTGTATATCTTAGTCCACTGCAGCCACCTGACTCAGTATTTAGCTATGGGAATTCTAATGGTTCAAGAAAATTTACCAGTAAGACATACTATACAGAGAGCAATAAATTTTTGAGTAATATGTATCCCAATACACACACACACACACACACACACACACACACACACACACAAACACACACACATACACACCTACACCTACCTGGATGTCTGTATTTCATAACAGAGCTTATTAAAATAAAGAAGACAAAATAAAAGTAACATGCCTTCTTAGGGGTGTAGCAAATAGCTCAATCCATAATGTATTAAATGATCTTAATAAACCTGAAGTGGTCAAAAAGAGTAAAGAGCCACTGAATACGAAACAAGGAGCTTGCACATTAGAGCCTGTTTCCTGGTGCATGCATACAAGTTAGAGTCTGTCTTTCGGGCAAGGGTGGTAGGTAGTCAGATCACTTCAGACGAGGCCATTAGACTTTAAGGTATAGGTTGGGTGATGGTGTTTCTATGCCTGGTGCCATTGCAGTATGTTGGGGTGGACAGTCAGAAGGGAGGGGTTTTGGGATAGGTAGTGTGGTTAAATTTATGTGTTATAGGTGCAGAATACCTTTATTGCTGTGTCCAATCCAAAGGCTTTATGTAATCCCAAAGGATCCTAAGGTAACATCTCCATAATTTATGACTGCTGATATTGACCTTAATCATCCTTATATGCTGTTTCCCTCAAAGAGACTTCTTGGTTTGGTTTGGTTTTTACTACAATAAAAATAATGCCATAGCACAAATGCAAACAGAAGCAATATGGCTCTTGGGTTGCTTAAATGTTGTGTCTCTGTTAGATTCTTGGAACATTTTCCCACACATTGGATGGTTGTTAGGCAGATCATCTTCAGCCCTCATAATATTCACACTCTGAATAGGATTCCACACACACTAGGTAGGTGACAGCAGATATGCCATCATTCGCTATTTGTTAGACCCCTGGCTTGTCCTCCTTGCCCCCGCCACCTCATTCTGCTGAACCATATAATACAGCACCCTGTGTCAGGGGTCCTATCAGGGAAATTATTTGTGATATTTTAATTTAATGGCTAGGCTTTATGTTTAGAACAGTTTTAGATTTGCAGAACAATTGAGCATATTGTACAGAGTTTCATATACTCTACCCCCACTCCACAGGTTTTCTTATCAGTAACATCTTATATTAATATGGTCCATTTGTTACAATTAATGAACTGATATTGATTCAGTAATATTAACTAGAGCAATATTATCTAAAGTAACTTGACTCACATCTCCTTGTTTTTATCTCCTTTTTCTGTTCCAGGATCCCATCCACAATACCGTATTACGTTTAGTCATCAGGCCTCTTTAGGCTTCTTTTGTCTGTGACAATTTCTCAGACTTTCCTTGCTTTTGATAATTTTGACTGTTTTGAAGATTGTCTCCTGGCCAGATATTGTGTAGAATGTCCTTCAGTTGGGGTTTTTCTGATGTTTTTCTCATAGTTAGACTGGGGTTATGGATTTAAAGAAGGAAGAGCAGCGAGGTAAAGTACCATTTTCATCACATGATATCAAAGGTACATGCTATCTACATGATCTTTGATTGTTGATGTTGATCTTTATCACCTGACTGAAATACTGTTTGAATTCTCCTTATTGGCGGTATTTTGATAATGCTTTGGGCACTTTCACGGGACAGTCAACTTTAAAAGTGTGTAAAGGGAGCCCAGTGCATTGAAAAAAAACAGCTTTCTTAGGTTCCTACGAGTAAGGTGGAACTCCTCCAAGAAGAGTAAGCAAGGATTTTATTTGAATAGCTAGGTACAGGTGGTGAATAATTATTAAGAGGAAGGAAATAATTCTAATCGTCAAGCATAGGACAGGGTATAACATTGATTTCTTTTTTTTTTTTTTCAAAGATTTTATTGGGGAATTAGGGGAGGGCAACAGCATTGGGGAATTGGGGAAGGGGAACAGACAAGTTGCTGTCTTTTGTTTTGTTTTGTTTTGTTTTGTTTTGTTTGAGGGCAGTGTCACTGGCCCTCACATGTGGGACCCGAACCGGGGCCACTGGCCTCCCAAGCCAGCACCCAACCACCGCGCCACTCGGCCAGCCTATAACATTGATTTCTTACTAAGAGCTCTACTTCTAATGACAGAATCAAGAGTACCAGTTAGAAAACAGCTCATGCAGCTTCTCTATTTATTTTTGAATATTTTTTATGTTACATGGTTGAAATCCCATTATAACGATCGCATCATAAAACATTTCTCAAAGCAAAGATAAGAGAGAGTATCTGTAATATAGTCATTTAAAGGCTGATTTTCCCCACTCTTCTTCCAACTTTATCATTATTATTAAGCAAATTGGCATCTACTCCTTCAGTTTTATGGATATTGAAGTCAAACTTGCAACATATGTTTTATTTTACCCAGTAAGATTCCATTTTTGTTTCGGTACCAGAGTGTTTTTGAGTTGAGCATTTAGCATCCTTGGGCTAGTGTGTTAATTATGCATTATTCATAGTGAAAGGTTCAAATTTGTTATGCTGCAACTGTTCAGTCCTTGACAAATGACTCTGATAGGTCACACCCATTTTTAAGTAAATACGGAACAGCAGGAACTGAATTTCTTCTCAAAAATGTGTAGTACTGGGAGCTTCTTTGGCAAGTTACTATTTGCTCTTTTACTTTAAGTCTAGAAAACCCATGTGCTTTCCAGCAGAGCTAATAGTGTTTTTTAGGGGGAAGGCCCTCCTGGGGCTTCCTGAGTAACTTCCACCCACGTTACTCCCGTGGCTTACGCTACTCTCTATATTTAGTCAGGTTTATAGTAGCTAACACCTCATCCTTGCAAACTGTGCTGGGCATGTTGTCAGGGCATAAAGCTCTTATGTGCTACCATGTATCTTCTTCACGAATATTTATTGGGCATTTTTATGGGGTCGGCAGTGCTCTTGGTGCCAGCAGGGCACACAGGAGCATCCTTCCTTGGAGTGCACAAAGGTTGTACGTCAGTTTTACTGCGATACCCAATAACCAAGGCAACAGAGGGAGGTAAGATTAGAAAAGTGGCAGACATTGCAGAGGACCCTGAATGCCAGACTAAAAGTTTTTGCATTCTATCCCTTGATGGCTTTGTGTGCAGTGGAAATATATCATCAGAGATGTCCTTAGGGAAGGTTATATTAAGACCAATATATTTATTGTTTTGGAAAGGGAAGAGAGTGGGAGCTAGGCATTCACTTGGAATTTTACAATTGTCTAGGTGAATGGAATCGAAGACCTAAATGAGGTGGAGTAAGTCGCATCAGAAGAAAGAATGGGTATGAAATACATTGCAGCATAGATAAGGGAGAAAGAGAATCATCAGTTTATAGGATTGGAACCTGATGGATCGCAGTATAGTATGGCTACTCAGAGATGACATCTAAGGGGTACAGCTGAAGGGAAGATAAGTTTTGTTTCAAAAATTTTGTATTTGAGGAGTTTGGAGTTTATATAGTTGCACACGTAAGACAATTAGAAAGGCAGGCTTTCATGGTGTATAGGGCTCGGGGCCGGCATATCAATGCAGGACGATGTCAAATAGATAAGAGAGTAGACAAAAGAGACAATGGGACAAGGACAAAAACATAGAGAAGGCACACTGATATCAAAAAGGAATGGGAAGCAGTGGCCAGAAGAGTGAAAGGAGAACAGGATAACATGGTGTCGCAGAAACCAAATGTTGCTATGAAGTCTGAGGTTGGGGACTGAAAAAAGAAAATTTGAGTTTGGAAAGTTATTGTTGGATTTTGAGAAAGTTCTTTTTAGAATTGTAAGAACAAAAAAAATTGCAGGAAAATAAGGCATATGTAAAAATATTCTTGCTATTACTATTTGTGAAAATAGAAGAATACTAAACAGTATGCCCCAGAAAACAAAACAAAGCAAGACGAAATGAAACAATCTGAAAACTGACCAGGTAGCTCTCAGATATGCAAACTGCTGATTTATACCAAGTGAGAGATTGGTATTGCATTATTAGTGAGCCATGCTGGGCCCACAGAACATAATGGAATATGGGCTTGGATATTGGGCATTAAAACCTGGTATGTGGTTCTTGGTGTAGCATTGCTTGTATAATAACATACCAGAATAAATTCTCAAGGAATTCAATTTAATGTAAAAAGTGGTTTAGGCTCCCCTATAGTGTTAGAAGGATTAAGTGTGTGATGTGAAAATAAACATGCTTCAGCCATCTGGGTCACCAGGAGTTATCATATCTTGAGAATTGACAGTAGAAAATGTTTTTTCTATTTTATGTTGCAGGGTTGTTGTTTTTTTCTTTTAAAGAAACAATTTGTAAACAGCTTCATTACAGCTTTGGTTTTTAAATTTCAACTTTGCAAGAATAATATTAATACTGTGGCCTTAATTAGGGAAAAGTGTACTTATAACTTATTCTTTTTTTCCTTTCATTTATTTTCTTTCAACAAATTTTTAGTTAATGAAGTCCCATCCAAACTCTGAACCAGGCATCGAAGAATCAAAGGTGAATAAGACATGTCCCTCACTCTTAAGAAACCACCAGTCCCATAGTGGAGAAAGATGAAACCATGAATGCAGTAACTGGTTGTAGCCTTTAAGACAATTGTACACAATTTCAAGAGGACACAAAACAAAGGAACTCTAAGTTCTTATTGGGGGCAGGATCATCAGGAAAAAGCTTTAGAAACAGGGTGACACTTAAAATAAGTTTTGAAATAGGGATAGGTGGGTTGTTCTCTCTTAAAAATAAAAAACCCTGCATGTAGGTTTTTCCTTTTGTTTAAATAGTTTTTCTACTGCTGAACTTAAAAGAATAGACGATGGAGAGAAGAGAAAAGATGGAAGGGAAATCTACATAAATAATTGGGGAGATGAAAGCTGGTCTTTTTTTGGCCCTTTCATATCTTTTTTTATGGAAGATTATTGCAGAAACCTGTTGATTCTGCATAAAAGTATTTTATTTTAATATGAAAATTATTGGTGTTGCTCTATTTTGGTCATACTAAAATATATAGTTAAAGGAGAAATGAAGCAGTATGGAATGTATGGGATAATATGGATTGTTATACTTCTTTTTAGAAGTTGGTTTTCAAATTATAGGATTTCTTTTTTTAGCTTGTCACAATCACTTTTTTTTTTACTTTTAGAAGCAATAACTAAACAAACTATAATAATTTATATCAGTAAATAAAATATCTCACTATTATGGAGTTAACAATATCAAAAATTCTTAGACTAGACTTCTGAGGCAAATACTTGAATTTGTTTCTCAAAAGGTCCTGAAATAGATGAATGCTTCTTTGTTTGGAAGTCCTATTAAATTTTCATTATACTATCAGATTTTTAAAACTGCTTGTTTTATTTTAGAAATGGCTGTATTAGACTTGTTTGATATACAGTTTTCATAAATTTCCTGCTCTCATCATATTATATTTCTCATCCTGTAATATTCCATGAGAAATTCTTTTCTTTAGGAAAAAACATGTTATTGGAAATATCAATCCAGAAACATGGTACAGTTATATCAGTTTGGGTTCATTATTAATCCTTACTAAATATAACAGGAAGAAATGAAAACAAATGGAATTTATTTTCTCTCAGTCTTTCGCATCTAAAGACTTTTACTCAGATTTTTATATATTCTTCTCCTTGTTTCTGATTAGATGATCCAGAACATATTTATTTGATATGATGCAATAAAATTCTGGTGGGTAATAGATGATTCCAAGTAGATTGGAAGGCCTTGTGCATTTTTAAATGATGCACCAAGTGTATACTAATCAGTTCATATGTATGAGACCGAGGAGATACCACCAATTAACTTGGTTTCTTGGGAAAAATATGGAACATACATGAAAAGGCTTTAAGTTCACCCAGCTGTACAGCTTACCGGCAGTGTGATCTTGAACAAATTACTTAATATCTGAAACTTTTTCTTATCTGTTCCATGTGGATTCTACTACTCTGCTTAGAACTTTTATGAGAATCAAATGAGAGAAATATATCATGCTTCTGGCTCAATGAATGACAGTTAGTAGGAGCTCAGTAATTTAAGAGAGTCGATTGCAATAATTCAAGTGAGAGAAGAAAGTTGAAAAAGGAACATTGTCATTGAGGATGGAAATGGATGATATATATTTAGGAAATATTCATAAAATTGAAGCGATAAAATCTGATAGGAGTACAATTTGTGAAAGACTAGTAATAAATAGGAGCCCGTTTGAATCTGAGATGGCTGAAGAACACAAAACATGTAGAAATCCCATATGATGCTCATTGGAACCCTGGGTTCTATATCTTTTGATAGTTACAGTGAAAATATAGCTGTTTATCACTGTCCTTATGTTAAGTTTAATAAATAACATATTTAAAAATTAATTCTAAAAATTAGGTTTATTTAGGTGATAGAAACAAAAGAGGTTTTTGGAGAAGAATTGGTCAATGTTTGCAGTGGGACCTTTTGGTGAAAGTGTATCACAGACTTACGGAGTACGAGAAGTGATTTATCCCTTGTTTCTTGTATATAATCCTGACTTGTTTTTCTGTTAGGATTAACTCTGTTTTTCTGTTAGGATTAGCTATTATATTACTGTATTTATCTTTATTGTGTTTTAAAACTGTGTAGAGAAACAGTTTAGTGTAGTGGTTAAGACATAAGACTCTGGAGGCAGACTGCCTGGCTTCATTCCTCAGCTCTACATCTTACTAAATAGTTAAAAAGTTACCTAACTTCCCTAGCTGCAGTTTTCTTATCTGTAAAATGGGGTTACAATAGTACCTATCCCGTAAAGTTGAGGGGAGGATTCGGTGAGTCAATATCTGTAATAGAACAGTGCCTAGCAGAGTGGCCTTGCTATATATGTGTTGGTTGTTAATATGGCAGTGATAATAATGGTAATGACAACATAATTCAGTGGTGACAATGTGCAAACAGATGCTGGCACAGTCCAGTGTTCTTAAGTAGAGCAAGCAGTCACCCGCTGTGAGTATAAACCACTGTACTGACTGAATCGATACCAACTGGAAAGAAAGCCAGTTACCTCACATCCCATCCCATTTCTACTTTTGTCATCTGAGCTTAGAGATTACTGCTCTGTTCTCTCTAGTGATTTCAGAAATGTGACCAAATTCTCAAAACTACCTGTTTTCACTCACTTCAACTCTCTGGAATGTAAAGTAAGACATTTTTTTTTTTAAAGAAGGATTAGAAGTATGTGATACAAAAATTAGCAATGTCAACTCCAAAATGCAGAAAGCTGTGATCTTAATAAATAAAAATATTTTGTCTTAATTTTTGCAGTGAAAAAACATATGCTTTTCCCAGCTGCTGTCCATAAGACGAATGAACTCCTTTTATTGTATGTACTTTTTAGCTCTCTGACCTTGAACTTATTATGGCTCTTATCATCTTATCATTGTAGTTCTCTGTACACCTCCCTCTACATACTGCAATCCCCCTACAGATGTGGGCAGTGTGTTATTTTCCTGCTTTTCATCCCTGGTGCTTAGCAAAGTACTTAGCCCAGAAAGTGCCAACAGTGTTTGCTGTTGTTGAATGAATGACTGTATGAATCAATCCAAAATGATTGCCTATATACTTACTTTTCAGTTATACTAAATACTATCCTATCCAGTTAAAGTGGGTTAATACTGAATAATGGAGAATATGCTTCAATAGAACAATGAGAGCATTCAAGTGACTAGCAGGAGAATCTGTCTGGACAGCAAGAACAAATGAAAACACAGGAAAATCTTAGGTAGAAGAAAATCCACCTAAAAGATTGTGAGGCTTGGCTTTTTAATTCAGTCTGAGTCTCGGGATTATTATGAAACTGTATTTCAGAATGACCTGCCTTATTGAATGTCACTCTTTCATTCACCTCCTGGAGAAAAACAACACAAAAACAAGAAACCACAGTAACCTAGACCATCAGCCTGTTTCCATGAGCGTCAGCAGAAATGGTCAGATTCCTCTGACCACGAGGCTCTGTCAGCTTGCCAGTGAAAACAGGCATGTTGTTCTTCTTGCCTTTTGTCTTTGGTGTGCCATGTAGTAAGCGGAAACAAAAACCAGGCTGCTCTTCCCCAACACTCACACTGAGCAGTGTCCCAGGGCACCAGCTCGCTGCAGCTGCTGACCACACCGGGGAAGTGCGCAGAATTTACGACAAGGGCAGGCAAGAAGAACCCCCCAGGATTTCAGCATACGCGTCTCGCACGAAGTGACCTGCAAGGCTGAGTTGCAGTACTCACAGTGTTGCAGGGACTGTACAGTATTGTCACTTCCCTCACGACATGGCGCACACTACATTCCTGCCTTGTGAATCTTCTCGGTGTTGCCCCAGTGGATTTTTCACATTTCACCCAGACTACATGTTATTAGCTCTACTTACACATGTCAGTGGGCTTGTGGCAAATGGTCTTTTTTTCCATGATCCACTTGATTCTTCATCCACTCTATTCCCATAAATGTGTATTTTTCATCTGATGCTAGAAAGCTGTGAAAAGCAACTTTACAATAAATACTTTATGAAAAACAAGCTTTATTTTTTGAGAAAAGCTAACTTGACAGTTCTGATGATGCAAATGTTTCGTGTCTTTTTGCAGATTTTAGATTATCTGGCAATATATGACAAATAACTGAAAACTAGATAAAGTAATGCGAACATTCCCCAAACCAGCATGGTTGCTTTAATTGCACTGTGATAAATGCTGTGATGGAGCATCAGAAATATCAGAGGCAGCTTTTACAAGATCCCTCATTCTTGTTTTAAAAGCCAAGCAAAACAGAAACTTCCATATCATTCTAGAAAATGAGTTATAGGTGATATTATTCCAATGTTTCTTTAAGTTCTAGAAGGTATAGGAAAATTTGTAGTAAATTTGTTTAATAAAGAAACTCACACATTGTGAAAAGCTTCTTAAGAGACAAGTCAAGAATCTCTCTGGATAGATCCTGTAATGGTGACCTCCCAGGATCAGTCAAGAAGAAAAGACAGAAACACACCCTACCAGCATTATACTAAGAGGAAGCCTCCTCCATCTCTCTACCTCCCAGAATTACCCTCTATGGGTGATGGCCAAAGAGTTGAATGACTAGCCATCACACTTCTCTAAATGTGAAAATTTCCGTCACTTGAAACACAGTGAATGGGTAGACGACCTTGTCAGAGTTATAAATGACTTCCTCACATTGCAGATTTTGCTTTCTCCCCCAGTCCTATCCTCAGGCACTTGATCTTAGTACAGCTTTCAACACCCTTGATTATGATATAGTTTGAAAATGCTTGAGGGAGTTTGCCTTTTTTGTCTGTTTCCGTTTTTAAATGGTTTCACTCTTACCCCTCAGACAGTTGACATCATGTATCAATGGCCGCCCATTGTTCTGGGGCTAAAATGCTTGAGGCTGGTGTGCAGAGGCCTACCATGGGCCTATGGCTATTTAAAACTCTCAGGCTGCCATTAGGCCTAGCCTGCTAGACACAATCGTGGCAGTCAGTGTTAGCTGAACTGTTTAAAGATACTGCTGCCAACTTTTGTTCTTTGGTGGGAGGTGGGGGAAGAGGCAAGAAGTGGGAGGCTAGTTTTGTTTTTAATGGAATTATGGAAATCTAGGTCTGGAGAGAAATACCACAAGCTGATAGTTTATCCCATGTTCCCTAGAGCAATGGCTTGGCCTTGTGCTTAAGTATTGGCATATCTAGAGCTAGAGCTATCTATCCCATAATCTCTTGTTCTGTACTAGATTTCTGTTTGAAAAATTTGTTTAAAAAACTTCCCTTTATATAACTTCAATGTTTCCTGATTTGGTTTTCCATTTTCATTTACCCGTGTTTACTTATCAGACTGTTCACTTAGTATGTAATGTACCAATGAGTTTACCTGATGATTTACTTTAAAAATACTAATAGTGGGCTGGCTGAGTGGCGTTTTAGTTAAGAGTTGGCTTGGGACACCAGCTCTGAGCAGCAGGACCCGGGTTCAGATCCCACGTAAGGGCCGGTGATGCTGTGCCCTGTACAGCTAAGATGGTGAACAACAGCTCAACCGGAGCTGGGCTGCCGTGAGTGCTGGTGACAGTGTAGGCTGCAGCCCCTGCTGCAGTGGGCTGTTGTGAGCTACCATGAGTGGCTGGCAGCCAGCGTGAACACCGGCAGCCTGTGTGAGCTGCCATAAGCCGCAATGGGCAGCCATCCAATGGCCAGCGAGCTACTACCTCACCTGGGAAGAGCACAATGATGATACCAACATGGGCCAGTGAAGCGATATCCTCCACAACTAGACTGAAGAACAAAAGGACAGCAACTTGTCTATTCCCTTCCCCAATTCCCCAATAAAAAAAATCTTAAAAAAAAAAAAAAGATAATAATAGTGATCACTGCAGGGACCCTGTGTTCTACTTATTAGCATAGCAAGTATTCTTATTAGGAATGCTATGCAATATTTTGTCATTTTTCTTAATTAAGAGTCTATAGAACACCAAGATGAGGCACGTAATAAGCACTCAAAACTGAAAAATTGTTTGATAAATGAATAAGTTACTAGGGTTATTAAGAATTGACTGTGAGGCAAGAGAGCAAGTTTTACTTAAAGAAAAAGTTATAATTTTACTGCAAATTACAAAGCAGGTATTGCTTACCAAGTTTAAAACACCTGAAAAGTAAATCTACATGTCCCTTCCATCTAGAGAATTCTGCTAAATGCTTAGAATATAGATATATTTATTGTGAGTGTTTCAGCATTTAAATTTTACATTGTTAGTTAGAACTCCCAGTGATGTTTTGGTGTTTATATGGGCTTTCAAGAGAACCTACAAGATCATGCAATTGTTGATTTGACTAAGTCTGTCTGAATGGGTTATGTGGAGGATAAAATAATACACAGAAAGTAAATACACCTTAAAATTATTAATGTATTTTTTTTTTACATGTTGTATTAACTATTTTTCCTTTGGGGCTATATTTTTTTAAATGTTAATGGAAGTCTTTTAGGGGATAATGTAATTATAAATGTGTACTGTCCTAAAATTTTTTCAGATTTAATACATGAAAAATTAGGTTTTAATATTACTTTTTTGTCTATTTTGTCATTCTATCTTTTTCAGATCACATAATAGCAATTCTTATGACCAATTCTTTTTTTTTTTTTTTAAGATTTTATTGGGGACTTGGGGGAGGGGAACAGTGTTGGGGAATCGGGGATGGGGAACAGACAAGTTGCTGTCTTTTTGTTCTTCAATCTAGTTGTGGAGGACGTTGCTTCACTGCCCCATGTTGGTATCGTCATTGCGCTGTTCCCGGATGAGGCAGATTGGTCGCTGGCCTCTGGATGGCCGCTCACCGTGGCTATTGGCAGCTCACGCTGGCTGCCGGCCACTCACTGTCGCCTATGGCAGCCCACTGCAGCAGGGGCTGCAGCCTACACCGTCGCCGGCGCTCACACAGCCCAGCTCTAGGTGGAGCTGCTATTAGCTGTAGAGGCCAGTGTCACTGGCCCTCATATGTGGGATCCGAACCAGGGCCGCTGGCGTCCCAAGCCAGCTCTTAACCAATGCGCCACTCGGCCAGCCCTCTTATGACGAATTCTTATGTTTTCCTCTCAAACATGATTCTGGTCATGTCTTGACTTTCGTACCAAATTTATGGAATAATTTATATTTATTTTATGTCCTTTATTTATTAGTATACACTCCTATTTCCTAAAAGTTTCCAGTTTTAAAGTACATATAGACTACTCTAGCAATTAAGTATGTTGGTATAATAAGATAAGAACATGCCTATAAATTACTTGAAAATTAAATTTTAAAGAACAAAAAAAAGTGAAACCAATAATGATATTCTGTTCTGGTTACTGAGAATGTCACCACAGACACTAGCAACTCAGTAAATGTTGGTGTTTTCTGGATTTTGAATTAATATTTGACTGTCATATTCCCATCATGACACTATGAGGTGATATTGCCATCTGGAAAATGTTACCAGCCTTTAGTGGCCTTATCTATACCTATTACTGAGATGCTCAATCACTGATTTTGGGGAAATTACATTTTCTTTATGTTTTTTTGTTAGGGATGCAGATAAGTAGAAGCTCACCTTACTTTAATATTTTGATTTAGGGTAACCGTTTTGTGTAGAAATATATGAGATGCAGTCACTAATTTTTTTAAAGTTATGTGCATAATCCTCTCAGCCTTATTAAGACAGCAACAGTGTGCTTTATTTACTAGGGCCTGAATAATATCCATGGTACTCTACTAACGTTATAAAAATGTATGGAAACAAGATCAATTTTCTTAAATGAAACATCTGTGATTTTCTTGAACTATAAGGTTCCATTGAATACCTGAATCATGGTACTGTTGTAGTGTAAATCATTTAATCATAGTTTCATACTTAATGAGAGTAATCCACAGAACTCCCTTTGGATCTTATGTTAATTTCATTACTTAAACTAAGTCACATCATCAGGAATCCATCTGCCTGTAAGTTAGATTTGGATGCAGTTTAGAAAGACGGGAGAACACTTTGGATTTTACACATTAGCTAACCCTGTTTAACATGTTGTATCATTTGGCACATTTATGTTGTATGCTTTGTTTTCTATGACAGCAATAGAACATTTTAAGATTAGTTGCTTATTTTCCCTTGAAAGCAAAGAAAGCCAGTAATATTGTGTGTGTATTGGGGGAGGGGGTTAGACTCCGTCATATTCTCTGGAGCCACTGATTTGTTTTTCAGCTAGTTCAGACAGCTTCATCAATATTGACTATTGACCCTGCCTAGATAATCTACATCTTACTTTTTTTGTGCATTGAATTATTACAGTCTGGGCAAAAGGACATTGTTTTGGTTTTTCTTTTTATAGATTAAACTGTTGTTTTTAGTTCTGGTCATTGTGTCATGGAAATGACACTGAACAATTAGAATCTAAGGGTGAACAGCAAAACGGTAGACACTTGAAGATATAATTTATGAGAAGGTATCAAAGACTTCCGTGTTGCCAGCCTTATAGTAAAGCAACCAGGAAAGATATGCTAATATCTTAAAGACTGTGAATTAATGCTAGAATGAGTAGAAAAACATTGATTATTAGTGGACCACAAAAACCAATAAAGTTGGAATATTCCAAAGGATATATTGCATTGTGGTTCAACGCTAAACCTTAACTATCTAGCAATCAACAATGAAATGCTATATTATGAAACCAAAATTCCAGGGTGTACTTATTAAAGATCTGCTGCAACTGTGTTATTCTTTTTGAATAAACACACACCAGGTGGAGGAGCCAGCTTATAGGGTGAAAATGAGTTTTGTCCTTATGGAATCTCTGGTTCAATAGCTCTCAGAGTTCTCATGATACACATGATGGAGGTTCTCTCAAGAGTCCTTTCCAAACCCTAGAGGGATTTTAATAGAAGATCAGCAGCAACGATGTTCAGGAATTAAAAGATGTTCAAGGTGTTTGTTTATTGAGACAAGAGCCCAAGGTCTTGGTTTCTCTTTTTCCAACACCACCCCTCCCTTTTTTGCTATCTGCCCAACACACACACACACACACACACACACACACACACACACACACACTCACACACTGAGAGAGCCCAGATTGTGTGTATAACAGTATAGTGATCCTATCTAGACACATAGTGAATAATGGAAAATGTGTCCTTAGAGAAAAGCCTCAACCTGATTAAACTGGACTGCAGGTACCATCCCAGGACACAGGGGAGGAATGGAATAAGCCATTAAATCCTATACTGTGTTGCAGAGTCAGGGAAGCTCATGCTGGTGGTTGGAATGGGGTGGTGCTGAGCAGTGTAAATTTATGGGGGCCCCCTATAGAGTTATGTAACTGATTTAGCACATCTGGGTAAGGAATAGCTTGGCAGCTATAGTGCTGATTGCAACATTTATTATTGAGAAATAAGACATCTTGGTGAGGTTGGGGATCTGCAATGGTCTTGGTGCCTGTCATTTCAGAGTAATCAAAAGGTTTCAGAAAGAAGACAGAAACATTGCAGAGGGTTCAAGCTGAGAATGTGGGTGGGTCTATATGTTTGAGACTTTAGGAAGGGCAGAAATGATGAAATTGTTGTCAGCCACCAGACTTCAGAGACCCATATTGATCCTATAATCGCAGGAGGAGCGAAGTTCCAAAACCTGGGATCCTTATAATATGACTGAGTATGTTTTAGACTGGAAATAAAACTTCAATGATAATAATAACCTCAAATAACAATTTTCAAAATAATGCAAAGAGCTCTCATTGTTTCATCCTCAAAAATCACCCTGACAAAAGACATAAACAGTTTATAAAAGAGGAAATGTAACTAGAACATACAAAATTTTCATCCTAATTAGGAAAAAAAAGAACTGTGAGTTAAAATGAGGTAACATCTTTCATCGATTAACTTAGAAATTTCAAAATTAATGAGATTATTCAGTACTGTTATAGATATGGAGACTGGAACTATCATATATTTCTAGTTAATTTCCATAAAAAGGATCTTTGACTCTCTTAGCTCAGCAGTCATATTTCTGAAACTGCATTGCAAAGAAATTATTTCTATTGAGGAAAACAGCACCTGCTTTAGTTTATATAGACTGCTGTAACAAAATACCATAGGCTGGATGACGTATTAAAAACAGGAATATATTTGTCACAATTCTGGAGGTTGAAAGTCCAAGGTCATGGTTGGGTCCTGATGAAGACCCTCCTCCAGATTGCAGACTGCCAACTTCTCAGTGTGTCCCCATGTAATGGAAGGGGCGAGGGCTCTCTCCGAAGCCTCTTTTATTAGGGCAGTAATCCCATTCATGAAGACTCCTCCCCCGTGACCTAATTACCTTCCAAAGGTTCCATCTCCTAATCCCATCACCTTGCCAATTAGGATTTCAGCATATGAATTTTACGGAGATATAAACATTCAGACCATGACAAGCCATATGCACAAAAATGTTCATCATGATATTGTTCATAGTAGTCAAAGTGTGTGGGAAACCAAAATGTTCAACAGAATCAAGGATTATGTAGTTTACTCTAAAATGAAACATCTTTTTAACTAAATATGATTAAAGATAATGATTATGAAGACTGATGCAGTATGGGAAATGCTTATCGTGTGAGATTAAGTAACAAAAGTTTTTAAAACATCATGTACATAAAATAAGCATGTACTAAAGTCAAACAATATCTGTGTTAAGGGAGTGAGGGTTTTTAAAATTGCTTTTCTTAATTTTCTAAATTTCCTATTTTATAGTTATCCTGCTTTTATTTCTTAAAATTATATCGTTTAAAATTTAGTTATCTAAGGTAAGTAACATTATACCTAGTTTACGATGAACAAATAAAAATGAATTTTCAAATGTTTAAAAGCCAGCAGCTTCCACATCTAGGCAATCCCAGTTCTTTTTCACCCAAGAAGACAGAGCCATAGACAGATATGAGCATTTCATTTACATAGAGCCCAGAAAGGGTGCTTGTTTTGGTTTGCATAAAGTATCCTGATCCAACCTCTCGCCTTCCCTTCCTCCCCCCTCTCTCCCTCCCTTTTACTCATCTGTCAAAAATGATAAATCTGTTGCATGTGCACCAGGCCCTTAGACTAAATATCCTACTTACCCGTTACTAGTGTTTCTTCATTGCTTTTATTTTTTCATTTAAATATAATGATCCAAATGCTGTGTTGAGCTTGGGGAGGCCTATAATATGTCATTAGGAAGACCTTGATAAAAGAAGGGTAGGGTGTCCCACCTGTGGAAAAGCAATAATAGAGGGGATTCGTTTTCCAAGTTCAGCATGGGGCTTACTACACTGGCCAGCTTCCAAGCTACCGAAGATACGCACAGCTGGCCTTGGAGGAGCTACCGAAAGCGGTAGTACATGTCCCAGTGGACTTCTGGGTAACTCGTAGACTCGGACCTAAACTTAGATGACAAATTTTCAGTTTTAGATTATTGTTGGACTCTTTGACATTCTTGTGGTGTATCGGGATAAAGAACATCCAGTATCGTTTACCTGATGAAGACAGTACCACAGTGTTTGGTTTTATTTGAGATCTGACCTTTCTCTCCATTCCCTAAGACAAACTTTAATTGAGTTGAATTAGATTGGGAAAAGTTTCACTTCTCTAATCCCTTTTCTTCCATCTTTTCCTCCTATTCCATTGCTTCTTTCCCTCCTTAAATCATTACCATAATCTTGGCCTCAAAAAATAAGCATAAGCCAAAGGCAGTCTCATGAGGGAAATATTACTTTCATGTGTGGCCTAAACATAGCACAAAAACTACTCCCTCAAAAAGAAAACAAAACTTGTTCACCAGAAGAATGAGAATATACTCTGTTGTAAGGAGATTTTTCCAGTGTGCTTCCTGATATCCTAAACGGTCCCTAATGCTATGAAACAAAATTTGGGTTCCGTCTGGCACCAAAGCATTAAGATAAAAACGTTTTCAGTATTTTTTTCCCCCTCAAAATCAAAGAGTTACACTGTGTTTAGATGATGAGGCCGCCCATTAAAGCAGGGGAGGAGGGCCTGTGGGGCGCAATGGAGTCTCTTAGGAATTGTACTCATTCAGAAAGTATGGATATTTGAAGAACATAAGTTCTAAAGATGGTTTCTATAGTGAGTCAGAAGAAAGAGGTTTATACATTTTTTTTTAATATTTTTATACTCATAGGTTGGTCTCTTACGAACCTTATTACACTTCCTGGAAAGATGCAGAAGTGAGGTAAAAAGCCCAGTTCAAAAGAGTTATCTCGGGATTTTTAGTTGATCATTATTATCTCTCTGTGTGAAAGCCCAAGAAAATTTAAAGGTCATATGTGGCTATAGGACAATCCTTCTAAGAAATCACAAATGCTATATGAGAATGAGAATAATTTTATTTGTAAAGGTTATACTCTCAAAGTGACATGATGAAATTTGATTTGTATAGCTCATTCATTCATGAATTCACCAAACATCTGTTAATACTATATCATTTTTTAAGGCACTAGTGCTCGAAGATGAATCAGACTGCTCCCCTGCTCTCCGGTGCTTGAGAACAGTGGATGGAAGCTGACTTGGACAGGAATAATTACAATACAGCATAAGTGCAATGATGATGATGGAAGTGGGCAAGGTGGTATGCAAACTTTTGATCAAGCAGGAGGGTACAGGCGCTAACAAATCAGAATAGAGACCAGCCTCAATGCTGGAATCCATTCTGAGAGATCTCCTGCTGGGATAGGTCTTTCCTCCTTTAGTGTGGCGACCCAGGGGGCTTCAAGGAAGTAGCCTGGATAGTCAGAGTTACTTGGGGGGTGTGGGGGTAGTGCCTTCAGGATTGGCAATCAGTCTGGTAGTGCTGACCAGCTGCACATCGGCTCTGCATTTGGAGTGTTATAATTCATTTAAAAATGAATGTTCAGATATTTCCATCATGATTATTCTAGATTACTGTCTATTTTAAATTCATTGAGTACATTTCTGCAGCTGTCACTAAGCTTTGCTTCAAATGATATATGTCTCACCCTCCGGCAGGTGTGGCATGTAAAGACTTTGATGGGACCCTGCTCAGCTTGAGGTTCTGGATTTAAATGACTGATAGCATGTGTGGGTTCACCAAAGCTATTATGATTACAAAAGGGTAGTTATGTTCTACCTTTAATCTGACCATATTGCATTTCATCATTGGGTGCTGCCCTGAAATGAAAAACCTTGCCATATAGTGAATACTTTAATCTTTTGTCATAAAGAAGGCCTTGTCAATCTTGGCTTGAGAAATCTAGGCTTAATGACCAAACTGGAGCTAAATTACAATAGAGGTTATTCAGTAATAATTTTTGTATGATTTTCTCTAAATTAGTATTAGATATTTTGGGTTATTTCATCCAATAAAATAAAAGTTAAGGAATAAAATTGGGAAGAAACTTATTCTTTAAACACATGCCCATCCATAAAACACAAAACAAGGTACTTATAAGCCACTTGTCTTTATGTGGGTTACTGCATCAATAGTTTATAGTACAAAACAACACAACAACATGTTCTGTCAGGTTGCTATAGAATACAGTTCTCTACATACTTCTGGAGTGCAGAACTTTACATGGTTAGATTATAATTGACTGAAGCTGAACAAAGACTGGCTACTAATTTATTACAACTTGTGATGCAATTGAATGGAAGTGTTCTACTTCCGAACATTTTCTTCACAAGGGAGGCAGGGCGGGTAGCAAGATCAAACAACTGTGCTTCATGGCTGTGTGTATTCAGGCAGCATGGTTAGGACTCCAGAGGGATTTGCATGCCTGCATCATGCCCTGGGCACTTCCCCTCCTCAATCCCTGTGGAATTTCTCAGCTGCAGCCATCAGTCCTAGGGGTTAGATGTGCCTGAAAGAAGCAAACCACATTGCTCTCATTCATTACTACTGCCTAGTTCTTGCCACATGAATTGTGGGTCTGGTTGACCTCCCAACCATTGCATTTGATACTGTATCCCTATATCTCTACATTCTACCTTCTCAAGGCAGATGTCCACACTTGATATAGAAAAATATGGCAGTGGCTGCTATCATTATACCTATTTAATGATTTATCTGCCTAGTTGATGTGAAATCAACTGACTAGATTGGCATTCTTGCATTTACTTGGGGATACCTAGAGTTTCAACTTATGTAGGTGCTAGAGAGCAAGTGTGGCTGTTAGTTAGGAAATGAATTACTTGCTTTTGTTTCTCATAAAAGCATATTGTTGGTAGGAGCTCCAGGACAATCTTTTCCTGTTACAGATGAGAAGTCTAAGATTCTGCAGAACAATGACAACAGGTGTAGGGGGTCTCTGGTTCTCAACCCATTCATCCTGCTGTCTGCTATTTCAGTGGTGATTCAAATCAATATTCCATGTTAACTCAGTGTGTTCTGGGTTCAGTGTATGTGAATGGGAATATTGGAAAGAATTTCACAGATTTGAAAGGGAATTAGTAGAAAGATACAAATAATCCTAATAGGTTTGGCCTCAGTTTTCTGATTCTTTTGTTACAAATTCTGTAATATCCTCAAGTTACCCATTTCACTTGGCTGGAACTTGGTAATTATATCTGTGAAACTGACCCTGAATGCTGTAGATGTTCAAAAACAAGAGAAAGGGTTTCTAAGTTGTGAAGCTTACACCTTCAATTGTGAAGGTCTGTGGATCACATCTTGAAAGAAAAAGATGCAGACTCTGAAGAGAATTTAATTTATATTAACATGCCAATGGTTGATACTATTTCTAGTGCCTAAGGTTGACATCTGACTATGGTGTTAATGATAGGGGGATGTTTTGTTTTTATCTACCCAATTTGTGTAAATAGTACCACCGATTTTTTATTCAATAAAGCTCAACTCCTTGGAGCCACCTTTGACTTTCAATCTCTCCTATTCATACCCTACATCCAGTTAAGCATCCAAGTTTGATTCTTCTTATCAAAATTATTTTTTAGTATCTAATTTTTGTCCCCATTGTCACTTTATGCCTTAACTTTTGGAAGAGACTTATAATTGACTTTGATAACTCCTGCCAGGTTAGTCCACCTAAAATGCCATTTTCTTTATGTCATTATCTTACTACTCAATCTATAATGGCTTCCTATTACCTGTTAGGTAATTTCCTAACTTCTTCTGTTATTGGAAGCCTTCTATATTCTAGACCCACCTTACTTATCCAACCTTGTTTAAAACAAAAATTCAAATTCCTGTGTGGGTAGTCTCATGGTTAGCTGCAGTATACATGGCTAGCTGTATTTATTCATGACTTACTCAATATCTTCCCTTATCCTCTTTTTATCTATTCTTTAAGTCAGACTAAAGTTTCACCTCTCTGAGAAGCTTCCCCAATTTCCCTCTCTGAGCTTCTGTGGTATAATAAATGCCATATACAGTATAACATGATAATATACCAGCTAACATGGTTCTTTAATTGTTTTTGGTCTTGTATCTTTAAAAAGATCATGAGACTGTTTCAGAAGAAACCATACATACACAGTGTTGATAGCAGAAAGCATTCTTGCTTATTCTTTGAATTAAAATATTTTAAAAGTCAACAACTGTTTTAGATATGCCCTCCTTTATCTCAACTTAAAATATTCAGAGAACAATCAAGTTTAATCAGGTATCTAGGAGATTTATTTATAGGAATACTTTTTCATACTGAGTATTAACAGCTGACTTCAAAGCTACCGGTAGAATTTAAGAATTTCTTAATAATGATTGTGTAATGAGGGGGCTGAATATGGAGGATGATTAATGATACATGACCTGATAGATTCATACATATTCACAAATATGGTAGAATATAGGTAATGTCAAAATGGATTAAGAACCTAATTTTCTTCATTTTTATTCACACTCAAATGCAGATATAAAGAATCACTATAAATGAAAATTTATTTTATTGAACATTTTACACAAAGCTCTTTGTATAAGAAATTTATTTTACTTATATTGTACAATTGTCATATTCAAGACCCCTTCTTTTGTGTTTTGAAAGACACCTATTGAGCCCACATAAAAAATATGAGTCATTTTACAAAAGAGCATAAAATAAATTTCATAGAACCAATTTCATTTCTGAGCATCATGGTTCCTTCTATATTTACTACAGTTTGTATTTTCCTTAAAGGTTTTCCTTTTAATGTTATCCTGGTATCATAATAAAGTGCCATATTTTAAATTATTCTATTTTATGAAAAACTCCTATGATAACAAGTTGCAAAATAAAAGAATTCAAATTCTACTTTGATATTACCCTTTCCCTCCTAACCTAAAACTGTAACTCTTGAACTGTTAACCACTGATTGTTAGTTCCAGAGGTCCTGGTCTACCTTATCTTTTCTAAGTCCTTTAATGATGATTGCATTTGTCATCAGGCCCTAGACATATTAGTTATTGGCATCTGACACACATCCAAACCTTGGCAAGCTTCAAGGTTCCCACCTTAGTTAGAAAAAAGGACGCCTGATAAAAAGCCAAGAAGATTTTGGTGTATGTTTTCTTTATTATTTAAGTCTCTAAGAGAGTATGCCCACCGAAGTAAAAGACTTTCTATTTCTGTTAACTCAGTTGCTATACAACATAGAAAAGAAACTCAACCCCAACAATAAAATTGTTTGTCTAGAATTAGCCATTCTGCAGTGTCATTGGAAAATGTTTGCCATCTGATGGATATAGAAGCAATGAAGTGCCAGAATTATTACGAAATCATATGTCGAGGCATTTTATTCATAGAAATCTACTCGTAATATTTTTGTATTCTAGGGAATTTGCCTGTCAGGGTGAATCTGAGATTTAACTGTAAGGAAACTATGTTTATGTTGAAGGAGGCAATGAAACTGTGGAGTGGTTGGGAGATTTCAAGTATCTTTGTTAATGGCCAAATGAGACTTCATTTTCTAGTGAAGATCACCCATGTTAGCATTTCTATGGGAGGCCAACTATTATCCTAACTTGCACTGTATTTTGTTCTAGTTAGTTTAACAAGATAATTTGACGTTTTATAGAGTAATTTTCATATGTATGACATTTCAAATACATCATAGTGTTGAGCAAATTAGTTCTTTATATAGGCAAATAGTAGCTTCTTTTTAAATGGTGCTTTAAAATACGAAATGTCATTCCTATTCCTATTTAGGAAACCAAGAATAATGGAAAGAAATGTGTGGCTTTATTTAGCAAGTCTATTAAAATGTTTATTAAGCTGATAGTGATATTACAAGAGGGCAGAATTTATATCACTTCATAGGTATGCTGGAAAAAAGATTGGAGGAGAAAGAATAAGCCAAATATATGGTGAGGGAGAAAGGATTGCCATTTCTATGTTATATCTTCTTGAAATTAGAATTAAGTAAGGAGGGCCGGCCGAGTGGCGCCATGGTTGGGTGCTGCCTTGGGATGCCAGCGGCCCTGGTTCGGGTCCCACATGTGAGGGCCAGTGACACTGCCCACAAAAAAAAAAAAAAAAAAGTTAAAATTGAGTAAGGAGACGACAAAAATAATGAAATAACAAAGATTAGGCAAAGGAGACTCTTGTTTGTAACATGGAGACTTGGAATTGAGAAATACTGAAAGTAGGTTTTTCCAGTGGGAAAACCTTGTGAGGACTTCATCCCATATTTAATGGAAGTTTATTAATGAGGGGAATTACAGGTTGAAAATATATTAAAATGATTACCCTAATAATTGTATGTAGGTGAATTTGAGTAAGAATTCAGAGCTGAAGAGCAAATACTTAAACTGTCTGAGGTAGACATTACCTACATTTTGTAGATGTAGTTTTATCTGCCCAAAGTCACACAGCTAATGTATTGAAGAATCCGATTCAAACTTATGTCCCTAAGGCTGGCTGACTTTTCATTTTTTAACAAGAATAAATACTACGAAAGTGTTATTCGTTCACCTGTTTAAAAAATAGTCAACCATTTAACTAACATTTCATTATGTGCCATGCATTGAAAATATAATAGTGAATAAGACAGATACTATTCCTCATTTCTAAAAGATCAAAATTTTTATTTCTCATTCTAAACTTACATATAACAGATTTGTTAAAACTGATGTGTATGCTATAGTTAATAGAACTGTATTGTACATTTCAAATTTTGTTAAAAGGTAGAGCCCATGTCAAGTGTTCTTACCATCAATAAAATAAAATGAACTGGCATGCATGGTTTAAGAGTATACTAACTGAGCATATATATAAATATGTGCTAATCACAACTCCCTAGGTTAACCATGAGTGTTTTTAGTATGTGAAGATAGACTAGTTCCTTCTTTAGCTTTGTAAAATAAAAGTTTATTAACTTTTAACCAGTAATTTCTCATGACTATTTTACATTTATAATGAGAAGCTAAAAATAAGCCTATAAACTAGAATTATAAAGAGAGGCCTTCAGAAATACTCATGGATCTATTTTTTCTAAGTTTATTTAAAGCTCCTATTTTTCTGAATGGCAGCTCTGTGGGTTTGTATCAGAAAATAGAGTGATCCATAGACTACTCAGTAAGGAGTAAGTCTTTAATTTTAGAATTTACAATTCAGGAGTCAGACTGTCTGGGTATAAATCCCTAGCCCACCGTTTAACTTGATGTGTGAAGCTGACCAAGTCACTTAGCCTCTCTATGTTATCACCTTCCAAAATTGTATTGCGATTACACAACTAGTGTAAATAAGTGAAATGATGCACAAGTGGTGCTTACCAAATGCCAGGTGTTTGGTGAACACTCATAAATATTAACTGTCATCATTATCCCTTTTATCATGTTCAAGTGTTTTGTGGGGATTTTTGCTCACGACACTATGTGGTCATCAGACTTGCCAACTTCCATGGGCAGCCTTCTTCTGTCTCTCCTGCTGTAACTGCTATAGTACACTCGTGCCTACACGCTTGTTTCATCAGGTCTAGACTTCCATGTTGCTCTTTGCCTCTGGAGCACTCCTATTCTGATGGTTTCCTGTCAACATTCTGTTTACTCATTCTCCATTGCTTATTTTCAGTGTTAAGCTACTCCTATTATAATTATTTTTCCTACTGGTGACTAATTTCTGCAGTAGGCATATTAAATAATTCATTTAATACCAACTTAAAGACACGTGGGCCATTTACATGTGTGTAAATTGTGTATGTGCTGCTGACGCGATGAATTAATCTATCAGCAATTTGGCAAAAGCCCGCGACATTGCAAAGCCATTAATGAAAACAAATCCCAGTTTCCATTAGCCCACTTTTTTTCCCCCCATTTCCCATAAGGAAGATTGTCTCAATCTCTGATAAATTGGGAATTAACATTATTTAATTTATTGAGCTTGTGGCAAACTATATTCAACCATTATTTTTTTTCTGTTAGTAGTCTAAAAATTCTGTTTATCTTTACAAGATCTTTTTACCATTCTACATTCCATTGGAAACATGGAATTTAGAGAGCTCACTTAAATTTTTCTACAATCTTGGGAGCTCAGCTTTTTAAAAAAGTGAATATATTGCCTTGTATATATAATAACCACTCTTGTTATATAGCATATAATCTCACAAAGAATCATATCTTTCCTATTTCCCAGCCCCTACTCTCTGACATCTTGCAGCCCCCTCCCCTGCAAATAGAAATTTAAAAAGCTGTCATGACAAATCCCCTGTAGGATCGTGGGGTAAAACATTCTATACCATAATAATGAAACACTTTATGTGCGGTAGAAGAATGATAGAAATAACAACAGTGCCACATCAGACCTTGTGAAAGTCAATACACTCCAACACTGCGCTGTGTGTTGTCTTGAACAGTTTCTATTGACTGTTCTACGATATTATCTAAATATTGAAAACAGAAATAAAGACAACTCTTCATTCGCTGGAATTCCATTTCTGGAAACAAACCATCTACATAAAGCTTAGAAATGTTTCTTTGCACTTAGTTTGGAAATCCCTTTCTTTTATTAAGTATAGTGGTTTTCCAGTATGTTCTTGTGAGAGCCTCCAGTTTTCTTGAAAATATGGTCATTTTCCCCTAGTTATTAAATTTACAAATCAATTATTTCTTGGGTAAACTTCAAATGCTTCATTTAAACTTAACACCAGCTGGAAATGAGCTTACATTGAAATGTCTGGGAAGAAGGGTTACAAGGAAAAGGCAGTTTTTTGCCCATTGGCCTCTTTCTACAAGGAATAGAAACTCAACCAGTTAAAAATACTCTAATGATGAAGTAATGTTGAGAATTTGAGGCACCACAATTCTGATGTAAGTTACTTGTATTTTTTTAAACATTTTCATAGCAATTGGAAAAATATAGAAATAGATAAAACAGGAGTCCTTCTCTCAATGTATTTCATAAGAAAGATGAAAACATAATTTACCAGAGGGTCATGCCTTATTGCTTAAGTATTCTCCTAATGAGAAGTATATTTTGAAATAACCAGCTCAGTTTCTTCTAAATCAGTGATTTTTAAACCATTTTGGCTACCACCCTGAGGAAGCATTACATTTTACGTTTAAACTAGTGCACACATACATATCCACCCCATGGGCTTAGGTGGCCTAATGTATACACTGTTAATGCATTCATATTTATTAGCCACTGAAGGCAGGTTTTTTGCTTTGTTTTGTTTTCTGTTTTTATATGTTTCATAAGTCACATTGTTTTATTCACATTCATTAAACACAATTTCAGCACATACTTTATGTTGCAGAAGTTTTACTTGAAATTGTGGAAAAGTTCCTGGTATAAAAGCTAGAGAATAAGCATATTTATGAAGGGAATACTTATAAAATTAATTTTAAAATTTGGTATTTTTATTTGAGTTTAAAAATTCCCTCTAGAAATTTGACAAACGACACTTAATTACTAATCTTAGGGGGCTAGTACATTATAGATATTTATAGCCTTGTTAAAGTTATGATATGGCCTGGTTAGAGCTTAAAAATAAATTTAGGAACTTAGTTTTTGTGGTTTATTCCTAAAATAGTAATAAACTATTTTTTTTCTGAAACTATTAATTTTTATATTTTTTATTACTCTAATAATGTGTAAGAATAGAATCTCTGAAACATTTGTTAGTATGTCTCTTGTGTTGTTAAAAAAAGGGAGAAATACTTTCAAAACTTTTCAATTGAACTTATTGCCTTTAAAATAAATACTGTATATCTGAATAACACTCTGTAGTGAGAGTTTTGGAGCATGGCTATTATAAACTTAAATCAATACCTATTATTTATTAGTATTCACTTTCATTTATAAACTGGCATTGCATTTCCAGGAAATTTAAAACAAAAATACACACATAAAAGATATTTAAAACAAAAAGGCCTGTTTTATATATAGTGGAGTACACATGCTGATTTAAAATATCTTGGGAAGTAAATCTCTTGAATAAAAAAAGTCATTTCTTTTAAAAATGATCATGGTATGAAATAATGTTGGCATGCTTCAAGTAGCCCATAGGCACTATTCCTTTAAAAGCTCATCAGTTGGTAAGCCCTGAGCCGGTTGTTAGAGATATAAGGATGAACAAGAGAATTCCTCCCCTCCAGAGCTCATAGTCTAGTGGGAGATTGTAACAGGTATATATATCTGCCTAAGTAACCATGTTCTAAAAATATGAGACAGCCCATTGATAAAATAAAGCAGTTTGGGAAGTTTGTGCTGATTGTGTCCAGCCTCTCAGTCTATGGAGCGAGGGGCAGCATGGGAGGTCAAAGAGCGCTGAACTTGGAATCAGGAAGCTGGTGTCTGTGGTATGGGACCTTCAGCAGTTTGTTTTCACCTCGATTTTATATTTGCAGAAATATGAATCATTGATTTATAAACTTGCTCCAATATGACACATTGGAGCTGCCCTGACAGTGCGCTATAAGGCACTTTGTGAAAAACTTTGGGCTGTAACCCCTCCTGGGTGTGTTGTGCCAGAGACGTTTTGTGAGTGTGGAGAAAACACATTTTAGCTGATATTCTACTTCTCCTAGTTATTGGCTGTTTAAACTTTTTGGCTTCTAATTGTGGAATGAAAGGCTTTGGTCTACATTGAAAGAATTTAAGGCATTCAGCAAGCAAGCAGGTGGGAGGACTTTGGGGAGGCTCTGAAATGAATCTGTGCCTGCTTGTAAGGTTAATCCAGATCTGAAGGTAAACCTGGTTTAGTCTATTGGAGGATGGATGAGGAGGATGGCTCAAAAAGGATGATCCAAGTCTCCTCTATGCCCAGACAGGTTCCTCCCTCCCTAGAACCATCTGCAGCTGTTGGAAACCTATTCCTGGGGTCTGCTGGGGGGTGGGGGGGATCATCCTAGGTTCGCACGCATCTCTCCTCTAGACCTCCCTATCCCAGCATGCACCTGCCCGTGGGGCTTGCCCATCTGCTCACTGCTTCCGACTCACTCTTTCCCTCCCTGACCACAGGCTCAGCCCCCTGCTCTTTCCTCTGCCTTCTGAATTCTAGATAAGAGTATTTGCTTTTTGAACTATTCACCGTTTGAGGTATTTTGTAGTATTTTCTCTGATATCTTCAAGAATCTCTGTGCTTCTGAAGATGACACTTCTAAGAAGTGTCATCTTTTTATGAGGATGCGTCAAATTGTTTAGCAGCCTTACTATTTTTATTGACAAAGATAACAGTAATATATCATGAAAATAGTTTATAAACCTTGCTACATTAATGGAAAATAAAGGAAACAATCCATTAATGTAGTATATGGCACTTTACAGTTTTCATCCTCACAATAATTATATAAACGTGGTAGTTAGTTCTACTCACCAAGTCTTTTAGCAGACTAAAACTAATGAGGTTATTTGGAAGTTAGCTTAATTTGCACACTGGTGAAATTAAAACCTTGTGCACTTTGACCATCACCTCTCTGTGTCCCCCTACCCCCAACTTCTGGCAATGACCATTCTATCTCTGCTTCTTTGAATTTGACTATTTTTGATTTCACATCTAAATGAGATCATACAGTATTTGTCTTTCTGTGTCTGGCTTATTTCCCTTAGCATAATGGCCTCCAGGTCCATCCATGTTGTTGCAAATGGTAGAATTTCCTTCTTTTTAAAGGCTGAGTAATATTCCACTGTGTGTGTGTGTGTGTGTGTGTGTGTGTGTGTGTGTTTGTTTATGTGCCACATTTTCTGTTTCCATTCATCTGTTGATGGATTTTGTTTCCATATCTTGGCTATTATGGAAAATGCTGTAATGAACAGATCCAAATAATAGGACAAGTTCTTGGTAATTTATCTGACAAACCAGATAAGGCTATTCCAGATATCTGCAATAACTGCCCACCCCCAAGACCATGGAAAGGCCCATCTATCTAGGTATATGTTTATTTCTAGGCACATATCTAACATTAGAAAAGAGCCTTATCACAGATAGGTACATCATTAGCTAGGAGTAGAGTGCTCCAACAATATTAGTTGTGGGCCGAAGAAACTGGTTTGGCATAAGACACCTTGCTGTGATGTGATCTTGTGACCGTGATCTGTCTGCAGTTGGTTTTTAATGTATTACCATCATGGCTAATTTTTACTAATTTCTGTCTCCTGCTGACAGTTTGCATTATTTTTCAAGCAAAAACTCCTCCTGAAGCATGAACAGTACTGGTTATCACACTATTTCTTATCATGAAGAGCAATCTGTTTTTATAGCTTCCCTCTGTTTTCTGTAATTCATTCTTCAGTTCATGAATTCTCTGCTTGTAAGTTTTCACTTCCCCTGTTGCTGATAGCTTCTGCTTTTTCTCTTCCCATTCATATTCTTGAACCAGTTTCTTTTGCAGAGTCATGTCTTTCTGCTGATAGAATTTACTGAGAATTTCTCCTGCAAGGATCTGGCCAAATTCATTGAATAAGAGTCAGGTTCCAGCTTCTAGATTTGTTCTTACAGCTCATGCCTGGCTGACACTTCATCACTCAGTTTGGAATGGAAAATGGCCACTATCTTTTTCAACTATTGTTAACATCGGTTTTGTCTGGGAAACAGCCATCATTTGTCTTTTCTGATTTTTCATATTCTCACTCTGGTGATATGCCAGCTGTCCATTGTCAATTTTATCCCGCCCATATAATTTTTTATTATTTTTACTATTAAATTCAGAAGCAATATCAAATTGTCTCATTTGCATAGTAGACGTCTTCAAAACTTCTGTTTATTCTTTTTGTAAGAAAGATCTTTATGTCTTACTGAGAGTTTTGTATAATTTATTAGCTCAGTATAATGCTCACTCCAGCCTTCTGTTTCTTCTAGTGATTATAACATGCTCTTCTCAAATCTGGCATTTTCTTTGTAAATCCAATAGAGCTTAGATCCCCATCCTCTCATAACTTAGGTTAGCTTCATTTTCTCTCTCAACTATTATGAAATTCTTTGTAAAACCTTATCTGTTTAATAGATGTCTGTCTTGTCATATATCTTTTTAGTTTTCTTAGATTCAGGTTTTCTCAATTCTCAATATAATAAGCAGGTTTCCCATAGTGTTTGATTCATTTCTCTAAGCCTTCTGTTTGAATATTTAAGGCAGACATGTTCAAAAATATTCTAACTTTGTTTCTTGATTTCTTTAAAAAAATCATTGCTTCTTTGATCATTTTTTCATAATCTAATTTCTTTTAAATATCATTTTTAAAGTTTATTTCAAATTATTTTAACTATTTGTGCCTTCTGTTGTTTTTACTTAATGACTTCTACTATTAAAAATGAATATTCTTCAGGAAGAAAGTGGCAAGCAAATTCCAATAAACAAATATAATTATAGGCCCTAAAGCTTGTCATAAAAATCAGGACTGGGCCCTCTGGCACCTTGTTTTGGGTGAGACACTAGTCAGTCTAAGTACCTCCCAATGTAATTTTCCCTCTGGTAGTTCCTGGCATTTTCTCTTTGTCCTTGAATATTCCTGAGTTTCTCCTTCTATGTGCTTAAGTGTGATTTATTTTTACTTGTCACTTGGAGTAAATTCAATCTTAGGACTCATAACTATATTCGATTCTGGAAAATTCTCATCTGTTATCTCTTAAACAAGGCCTTCTTTATCATTTCTGTTGAATTCCCTTATTGACATACGTAGTATTGTACTTCTTAACATAGATAGATACATAGATAGATTATGTCTTAGTCTGTTTTGGCTGCTATACAGACTGGGTGGCTTATGAAAAACAGAAATTTATTTCTCTCAGTTCTGGAAGCTGGGAAGCCTCAGATCAAGGTGGCAGGGTGGTTGCCTTCCGCATAGGGCCCCCTTCCTGCTTTATAACTGATGCCTTCTCACTATGTCCTCACAGAGTGGAAGGGACTAGGAATCTCTGTGGGGTCTCTTATAAGGCACTAATCCCGCACATGAGGCTCCCAAAAGCCCTACCTCCTAATACCATCATCTTTGGAGTTAGAATTTGAACATGTAAATTTTGAGGGTATGCAGTCTCTATCTTCCACATCAATTCTTTCTTCAAGCATATCAAGGCTAGCACTTAATTGGTTTACTTTTTCTTTTTTAATTTTGATGACTTTATTTTTCATTTTCAAGATTTCTAAAAGGTTCTCTTTCAAATCCACTTGTTCTTTTTTTCCTTGTTTACATTTAAAATCCCTGCTCTTTAATGGATGTTACTTCTTCATTTATTTCTTAAAGCTTAATTAACATACCAACTGTTGTCTGATGGGTTTTTTGTTTGTTTGTTTTTTTAAGATTTTATTGGGGAATTGCTGGAGGGGAACAGTGTTGGGGAATTGCAGGAGTGGACTAGTGTTGGAGAATTGGGGGAGGGGAACAGTGTTGGGGAACTGAAGAAGGGTAACAGCCAAATTGTTGTCCTTCAATCTTAGTTGTAGACGGGCGCAGCAAGCTCAGCGCCAAGTCCAGTTGTGCCGCTCAGCTCAAGGTGCTGTGTTCAATTAGTTGCTGCTGGGCGTAGCCACCATCCCATGAAGAAGTCAAACCAGCAGTCTTGTTGTTAAGAGTGCATGCTCTATCCACTGAGCCATCGGGGGGCAGCTCAGTTCAAGGTGCTGCATTCAGTCTTTAGTTGCGAGCTGGCGTAGCCTCCCATCTCAAACAGGCAACCTTGTTCTTAGAAGCATGTGCTCTCACCAGCTGAGCCATCCTGTCACCTGTTGGCAGCTCAGGTGCAGCTCAGCTCAGGTGCAGCTCACTGGCCCATGTGGGAATCGAACTGGTGGCCCTGTTGCTCAGAGCTCGCACTCATGAGCAAGCTTTTAACCAACTGAGCCACTCAGCTGGCCCCTGATGGTTTCTTAAAATTAATTTTACCTGGAAAGAATTCATGATCTTTGGTGTAGTTTTCTCCTTGTGTTTGTCTGCCTTTCTTTCCTCTGTCCTCGCCCTTTCTTACCTAACTATTTTGTTTGTCTTTATCTGACCTGCCAGCTTTCTAGACCAGACTTGTGTTAAAATGCCATTTTATGACTCTGCCCCAGATTTATGTTGGGAATAAGATAGAATTAGGCATCAAATCAGCAGATGCTTACTTCATTTTCTGATTGAGTGATTGTATCTACATTCCTCATCCTAGGTTGTTTTTCAGTGTCTCTTGAGCATTTTCAAACCCCTGGCTCTAAGTAGTAATTCTAGCTCTGCTTAGGGAACTTATGAACATTTACTCTTCAGGAATAGAATTCATGGCCACTATTCCCACTTCTAGAACTGGAACCCAGCAGGCTCATGATTTTTTCCCTGCTCTCCACTTTGCATTTCTGTTCAGTTTCTGGATTGCAAACATGTCCATTTCTTTTTGAATACAAATAATTCTAAAATGTTTTTTTCTTTTTATAATTGACCATGTGTTTGGAATAGAAAGAACAAATCAGACTATAAACTCATTGTACCATCTTCATAAAATTATATGAGTGAATTTTTCATGTGTATATTTTAATATTTTCAACTTCTTTGCCTTTTCAGGGAAGACATATATGGTATTCATGACCTATAACCCCTAATATGCAGATCACAGACAATCATAAGTATATATAGTAATTGCTAAAAACTTCTTAGTTTAATTGATTTTGTAATGGAAAAATATCTGATTTTTAATCTTAAGGATACTATAAATATTGGAATATGTCAATATATATCCGTGTATTTGTGAGTTTGAGAATGTGCATATGTATATTTTTCATCCCTATTAGGGTCCCACTGGATTTATTTACCTGTTTATATGATTTGCCTTTTACTCCTAATCTGGCCAAGAATATCCTGAATATAATAAAAACCTCTTTTTATGCTAGAATACAGAAAGAAATCTGAAATTTCTCATGACAATTTTGGACACTGCTATAAAGCTGTTTCTCCTAATGTTTTCCATTGATTTTTTTGGTTGATTGTTTTTAACCTCTTACAAAATACAGATGGCCAGACTTATTCTGTATAAGGGCTTGAGGGGAAACTAACTGGCCCACTGTTGTTTTCATTTCTCATCATATTGTTTCCATGCGGAAATCAGTAGCTCAGGATCCCATTAAGAGTCAGCTGGATGCTAAGACTTCTACTGCTCGTGTCTTGAACTTTAGAATTTGGAAGTCATCAGTCCAGCTTAGCAGCTCATTCTTTAAAACCAGGAAGTTCTGTATTTTCCTTGGCGTCCTTCTTCCAGCAAATATTACAAGACCTCAATTCTCATTGTGGGCTAATTATTCTCTTCTATTTGCTGGAATCATAATTCAGTGGGAGCCATGCCTACCCAAGGAAATGAGGGGAGAAATTATGTAATTAAGAAGAATTGTTTGAAAGCCATGAGTGTCTAGAATCTTGTGCTCAGTCTGATACATGCTAGCTTGGTGGTCTTCACGGGCCACTCACTGAAAAAAAAAAAAGTTCTCCATTTTTAAAATGGGATCATCATACAGATTAAATATTTACTGAATGGCAATAGTGAGCTAGCCCCTTAGAAAAATGAGACCTATAGTTACTATTAAATACTTTGCAGTTAAAAGGGTTGTGACTTTAATTTAGCCAGTTCTCAGGGAAATTCCAATATAGGAAAATTCACATTTACTAAAATCGAAATATTTGTAAGATTGTTTTCATTAATATATACATTTAACTAACTGCCAACTAAATATTTTTAAGGGAATAATGATGGACCTGACATGATGGAAGAGACATCATAGTCATTTGTACTTAGTACTTATAATTATTAATATACTGAAACCTTCAGAAAAGAAACTTTCCTAAGCAACATGAAATCTCAACACCACCAATTTGCTTAGCAAAGCCTTTATTGATGACATCCAAGAAAGATGAACAAAAATTCTGAATCTTTAGTGTTCCTGTGTCACACTAGATGGTGAGAGATCAAGTCCCACTTTTACGACTAAATGAAGCTTAAGAGTTATGTTGAAATACCAATGATAGTGCTGGCCTTTACAAATATCTGGTCCCTTCCTTGAAGTTCTTAGTTAAAAGGAGTGATAAAATATATAGAAATTATTTACTGGCCATTTTGTAACCAAACATTCAAAAAAAATCATCCTTTGTGTTTCAGGCCCTCCCGGAAAACGAGGTAAGAGAGGCCGAAGAGGAGAATCTGGTAAGTTTCTCTTGAGGCTACTCTGCGTCATTTGTGTTCTGCTTAGGTTCCCGCGTCTATTCCTCCTAATTAACAACTATACCGCCTTGTTAGAGGTCCTGCAGGTGTGTGCGTGTGTATGTTTAAATCTCTTCTAGACCTAGAATATTTTTTATTTTCTTATTTCCACCAAACTGTAGGAAGGAGAAGTTTGCAAAATATTATTAATTACCATTGTCACCCAGTTTGGATTTACATACTGTGTCGAGTCTGACTTTTCAGTGATAGTGAGGGTTTCTTACCTGCACAAGGTATGGCAACATCACCCATGCTTCCATTCTCATAGCTGGTCAGTATATGCAGGTTCTCTGCGAAAACATGTGCCTTGGGACACCAGGGCACATGTCTTGGAAAGCCTTCTTATTATTTTATCCAACTGGTACAATTTCGTCATGCTTTTACTCTCATTGTTTTCAAGGTTCGAGAATTTTTATTCCTCTTGTATAACCGTAGAAATTTAGTGATGACAGGAGTCTTAGTAATCAATCCAGCATTTTCATTTTGTAGTTGAGGAAACAGAGGCCCAGAGCAGTCAGGTAATTTGGCCAAGACCACAGAATTTTTTATAAGCAGAACTTGAAATATAACCAATTGTCCTGATGCCCACTTCGGTGAGCTTTTGCTTTCAGGCCAAATCCCTATATGTAAAGTGGAACAGAAGAGTCAAATAAAAAACTGTTTTTTGTTGTTGTTTTTTTTTTGAAACCAAGATATCTGAATGAGTGAGTTCATGTACTGTTTTACTTGTGCTATAAAGTGTAAGACTCCAAAAATGTAAATGACCACATGAAGTCTTATCAGGCTATTGGTTCTTCCTTGCAAGATAAGGGGAAGGTAATTTAAGGTTTTATTCTAGTGTTTGCTAAGAAATGTTATTTTCTGTATATCTCAGTATTAAAAACAATTCATTACTGATGGTTGAAAGAGTAGAAATACTAATCTATCAAAAAGAGCAAAGAGAAGGGGCTGGCCGAGTGGTGCGGTGGTTAAACGCTGGCTTGGGAAGCCAGCAGCCCCGGTTCAAGTCCCATATATGAGGGCCAGTGACACTGCCCTCAAAAAAAAAAAAAAAAGAGCAAAGAGAAGACTGATTTTTTTTTTTTTTTAAATCTCATTTCCCTTTCTTTTTGGAAAACAGAGGTCAAAGTAGAAAAGGTTTATGAAAATTCAATAATTTGGGTAGTGTAGCTGCTTAATGACTTTAAGAGTATTCTCAAAACTTGTCATTAAACCTCACTGAATCTAAATAATTGGAAACTTGTCTAGGTATTCCCTTCACAAAGTACAAAGTTTCATAATAGAGGATGCTTTATGAATGTGTTTTGAGGAAAAAGAAATGATAAAACATTGGTAGAGTCAAATAATCATTGAATTGATCTCTGTCAAATGAAAGAAAATGGATTGAGGGAAAAGAGTGAAAATTTATATTTTTATACAGAATTTTATAGCAAATATAAAAGTCAATTCCCAACTTCCTGGAATACATATAACTGGTATTTTATTTGAGCATATGGTGCGTGAAATATTGAAATTTTCTTAGACTTTGCCAGTGTTTTGATAAGAATACACAATCTTAAAAAACTTATATAAACATTAGAGCTTATTATTTTATATATTGGCAATACCACTGAATGCAAAACATTCTTAGAACAAATAAGGAGTACCTTTCTAGTTTAGCCATTTTACCAAATTCAAGAAAGTTATGTATATCAATTCTCTATGACTGGTCTATCATAAATGACCAAAGATCCTCCTGACTCATATTTTATCTAAATTTTTGGATGTATAAATTAGACAATCTTTGCTTAAGATACATGAATGTAATTCATAAAAAGGCCTTAGGGGATCCGAACATTCCTTGAAATTTTATGAAAAATTTTGTGTGTGCATAAATGTAAGTGTATTTTTCTGATATGGTGTCAAAAATTTCATGATATAAAAAAAGATTAAGAATCATTGACTTCTAAATGACTTCTGTGTCCCTTGTATTGTGCTGATGAATTATGATGATGTTTTAATCTTTTATTTAATCTTAATATTTTGCATATTCACTAATTTGTCTCTCCCTTTTGCTTACCTTCTCTACCCACTCCCCACCATATAGGTCCTCCTGTAAGTATCTTTGCTGGATTTTGGCTCTTCTACATTAATCAGGATCACGTATGTTAAAACTTGGTTATAACATCAAAATATAGTGTATGTTCCAATTAGAAAAATGTTACTGACCTTTTAAGAGTACTTAACTTTGGGGAATTATTTTTGAAGTACACTATTTTGTGATCATGGGATATGTTAAAGTGCAATGTGTCGACTGAAAAAACTTTTATTCTTAATATGTATCATCACAAACCAACTGCTCTCTTGAGACTTTGGAAACAACTTATGAAGTTCCTGATATTAAATACTTTGCCTGGAATTCTGAGGGTTTTTGCAAGCAAATCTCCCAAGTTCTTTTGCACTTATTTTTTTCATCTGTTTAAACTTGTATCTGAAGTATTTGCATTTGCCCGTCCACCAAATGTAAATGGCAACATGATCATGGAAATGATACCCCCCATGGGCTTGGTCCAACACTCCCCCTTAGGCAACGCTTCCTTTGAAGTCCGCTGGAGTTTTGCCTGCATAAAGAGCATGAGATGGAGCCCTTGGAGAGTTGCACTTTCTTTTTTCTTTGCCTGAGTAGGTCATAGCAGCAGCATTCCAGTCTGCTTTGCACTCACAGGAACAGATTATCTTGTCAGCTTTGAGCTAGATGTGTTTTTGAGTAATATCCTGGATATCTGTTGTCTGACCCCAGTGTTTGTACTGTGTGCTGTACATTTACGGTAGCAATGATCATTGGCCTTGAGACACTTTCTCATCCCGAAGAGCCATTTTTGCTTCAAGGTTCAGACTCCACATTGGCAACTTATCTAACAGGCCAGCCTGGTCCGGGGAAAGGGGCTTAGCTTATACTCATTTACTTTATTCAGAGGAAGCATTGGCTTCCAAATATCTTTTGCAGTCTTCCTGCCACATTCAAGGATGGAACATAAATCATGTTAGAAATGACTGTGCTTCTGTAACTGACTTTCAGTTCTTGCTTAATACTAGGCAGATGGCATGCCCCAGGCCTAGGAGCCTGATTCTTTGGCTTCTTTTTTAATCCTCTGCCTTTAAAACTAGAAACAAACCACTACTACCCAGAGGAAACTCCGGAGATTACAGCCAGGATAGTGTTCAAGGCTTTTTGTTGGTAGATCTAAGTATTACACAGGCCAAGAGGTAGTCAAACCTCATTTCTGCCTTATGGGGACTTTCAGGATTCTAGAATTTCCTCTTTGGCACAAATTTAGGCAGCTATATAGCTCTTGCTTCCTTGGAGCTATTAGTCCAGGTTCTCTACCCTAAGATTTCAATTGTTCTTCCTTTTGTTATTATATAAAAAGTAAAGAGGACTTATGTATTAAGCCCTTAGTAGAGGGCAGGCAATATTGTAGGCACTTAACACTGAATACTTTTCATTTTATCTCAAAACTACTCTGATATTACCATTCCCACTGTTCAGTGAAGAAACTGATGGTCACAGAGGTTAATTATCAATGGTTGTACAGCCAGAGAAGGTTTGCAAAGCCAGAATTCAGTTGGATATGTCTGATTTTAAACATTTTCTGCTTACCACATTATCCCAATTCCTTACAAATGATAGGTGTGTTATAGCATGAATGATTGTGGTACACAAATTTGGAAGACCATGAGTCAAACAATATTAATTGCATACATAAATAAAAGCATGACCCCTAAAAAAAGGTAAAACAGCTAATTCATAAGACAAGTATTAATGCTGCCCCATTTCAACTGCATCTTAAAGAATTTATACCGTGTTTAGAAAACTGCATCAAATCCAACAAATAAGATATAATTATGAGTTTTCATACTGACTGAAAGATAATTCAGGTTGTTCACATTTGACAAAATGAAGAACCATTGATTTTTGAAAAAGACGATATATATAAAATGAACGATTGAGTCTTCCCATAGTACTTGGGACTCCATATCATGAGGATTCTTATGGGTGAAATGTCTTGTAATGAAATCCTCTTGAGCCTCCAATTCTTAAACCCCCCTCGTGTATGATTTTCAAGAAGTATTTGCTTTTCATTAAATTTTGCTTTAGACTAAGTGGCTTTATAAAAATATTTCCATCATCTTTCTTGCATATGAATAAAAGTTAATGAACAGTGACATTATTATAATTAAATATATTGATCAATTTTATATTTATTTAGATGCAATATCCAATTGTTGACAGTTGCAGCTTGCAGTTACCATACTCTTCCTGTTTTTAGCATCATTTAATTTTGTGTATTTTTCCTTCTACTTTTTTCATAAACTGAAATATAAAAGTTTCTGTAATTTTCTTTTTAGAGAATGTTACTTACCTAGTTTTGTATTTTTAAAAAAATTATTCACTATCTCCACAAATAAGAAATTGTATATTATATCAAGGATTACCATTTTAATGACAATTGCCCATGCTTCCATTCTGTAAATTAAATGTAAATCACAATGGTAGTCTGAGAAGTGAAATAGTCTTGCTTTAGATAAGCAGTCCTTGGAATAGAACCTGTATCAAATACATCCCCCTGACTTCTTTCTAGCCATGAGCTTCTGTGGTCCTGTGACTTCTGTGGTCCTGTTGCTAATACTGACATATAACCTGGTCCTGATGTGTATTTTCTTGTCATTCACTTTCAGTAGTGCTCAACAGTGCAAAAGACAGCATTAGGGTACTCATTAAAACAAACAGGTGGAAGATTGGTTCGACTGACAGGCAGATTTCTTTTGTCTCTGAGAGTCACCATTTTTCATTGTCCTCCTAAAGTAATACTCTCAAGTAAGATTTAAAAAAAAAAAAAAAACAGAAAAATTTAATGATAAAATTTAATTTAGGAACCTTTATATCTTCATTTGATGTAGTTTGCAAAACTTGACTATATCACACTAGAATGATGTGTGACTAAAGCATTTTTTTTGTCAGTTTCTGTATCTTGCATATTGAGATCATTTGTAATTTAAAACTTGAACTATTGAATACAACTTGAATTAGATCCCACATACCAATATCAATTTACTCTTTAAGAAGCTGTTCAGTTTATTACCCAGCCGTATCCATTTTGACAAAATGGCTACCACAAGAGTCTGCTCTAAAAGGTTCAATGGAGCAATTTTATGATAATGTATGGAATTTATTTTTATGTTAATATCACATAGTTTTTTTCTGTTTTCTTTCTCCTAAAGGTAACATGTATTAAAACATTGTTCTAAAGGAATCCATGCAAGTGCTTTGAGTACCAAGCTCAGATAGCATAAATGTATTTGCTAGAATGATTTGCCTGACCATTGTGTTACCTGACTCCAGATGACATGAAATAGATGACCTTCTATTTTGGATTAAATAGACTCATATTTCAATAAGAAGCAAAGAGTACGATCAAATTTACAAAATGACTTCAGGCTTTCCAAATGTAACAAATTTTGCACTAGTTTTGACCTTTTTTAGAGTCAATGGGGGACATAGTTTTTCTGTCCTTTTGTCCCAAAAGGAGGAGCCATTCTAATATTCACAGGTAACAAAACCAAACAAGCCCTATAACTATAACCAGAAAAGTCAGGAGACCTGTTTTAAGTTGTTGTATCAGTCTGTCAAGCCCTATAATTGTGCTTGACTGACAGATATATGATGTTATTGTTGGTAGCATAAACCCTCTGAGGTGTGAATACGATGCTGTTGTGCAGCCTGTTCTGGTCCACCCGCCTTCAATAATTGTCAACTGGATATGAAACCCAGAATCTTGTTGACAGATGAATAAAGCAGACTTAGCCAAGTTAAGCTTACAATGCTATTTTGACCAATGTGGTAGATGAATTAAGGTGGAAAAAAATCTCTGTAGAACTTTTAAATGAGAAACTCTGGTATCCTTACTTCATCTTCAAAAAAACAATATGACTTTTAAGTCAACAGTAAATCTTTTCCAGATATCCTAATAACTACAATTTACAGTAACTACCTATCATGTGTCACACCAATTCTCATACCCGCCCTGAGAACTAGAGATTTATTATACCCAATTTACCCAGGACGAAACTGAGGGTTGAGTAAGTCAGTCATCCCAAGGACTTACATTTAGCAGGAGGCAAAATTAGAATTTGAATCCAAGCCTCTCTCTCTTCAAAGCTCATTTCCCCCCTGGATTTCACAAGATGTTTTTCAGGCAAGTAAGGTTAAAGGATTACCACCTTCTTTGCAAGTATCTTTGTTGTTGAAACTTATCCTGCCATCTATTATCTATGGTTCATTTTAAGCTTTTCTTAGCCATCTCTAGATATTACATCTTTTATGTGCTCTTTCATATTGCCAGCTACTCAAAGCAAACATATTAATCATCTGATTCTTATCTAGTGGAAGTAAGTTGTGTGGAGGTATAAACTTTGACTCTAGAGTCAAGAAAACAATATGAAATTGTCATGGAGTTTTCAGCAAATTTTTCTTTAACTACTTCAATTGTTATATCCCTATTACATTCAACTGTTAATTATTAAAATCATTCTGATTTCTATTAGGGCTCAAAGAGGGTGCTTTTGAATGTCTAGTGACTGTTTTGGTTTTTTTCCTATAATAATAGAGTATTATTTTTAATGGAAGGCATAAATCATCTATCTTGTAGGAAGCAGTATTGCTACAATATACCAGGATTGCTAGATCAGTTCTGATGTAGTCACCATAACAAACCAAAGAAACAAACAAAACAAACCTGGAGAAATAATTTATGTTTAAAAGCTGTTTGGGGACAGAGTTATAGAATGGCTTTAGATTGTCACAGATGGGTAGTTCATTTTGGGACTCTGCACACTGGTTTGTTGCCGGGAACAAAAAGTAGAAAAAGAGACTATAACTATAATTCTAACATAAAATAAATTTTCCATTGTCTTTTATGTCTTCTGTTTTGAGTGGTTCAAGCTGCCATGTTTGAAGAAGGAACAGGGTACAGTGGCAATTTGTTTCAATGCTCCTTCTGATGTTGTTTATGTAGCTCTAGTGCCAGATTAAACAGAAGTTTGGAATTCTTGAAGGGCAAAGATAATGGGTAAAGACCCCACAAAATGAAATAAATAAGAGTGGTAAGTTAAAACATAAAGATGATGAGGAGGAAATAGACATACAAAAATACTGACAATATTTTTCTTTGCAACATTATTTTTTCTTGTGGTCTATTTCTGGATACCATCTGTTTTATAATAACTTTAGCTATTATAACAAACAACCCTTGATATGTTAGCGGCTTACCACAATAGAAATTTATTTCTAATACATGGTGAGGGGCAATGCTTCTTATAAGGACCCAGGCTTGTGGAGTCTCTACCATCTTTTATATGCGTGTTCCCTGACAATAGACATATAGCCATCAGATAAGATAAATAAGGTAAAAGAATGGAAGGTCAAAGGGGAGGATTTCTTTCTTTCTTTCTTTCTTTCTTTTTTTTTTTCAACACTAGACGTACAAGATTTTATGGTTTATGTCACTTCTGGCCATATTTTTCTGGCAAGAGTCAAGTCACATTTTCACACCTAAAAGCACGGAAAGGAGAGAAATGTACTTGTGAGCTTAGAAGTAAAAGTAAACAAATTTGGTGACCAGCCAATCTCTGCTGTCCTGTCTGGAAATAATTCGTGGAAGAAATAGAAAAAACCAGAAATCCCCAGAGAGATATAGGTATGTCACTTGGGTAATACTGTGACCTGTTTTATTGTAACATTTTAGTAAAGAAAAACTGCATCAAAACTATTTTCTATCACTAGAAACTTAAACAGGAAAAGAAATGAAAAAGGAAGAGTTTGTGTTTTGTTTTGTTTTTAAAAGAGAAAAAGAATTTGGGGGGTGATTTGTAAGAAGAATAGGGTATTACTGCCAGGCCATGAGCCTTAGGCCCCCTTGGGTTACTTCATAACTTCATTGATAAGGAGAGATTTTATTTTCAAGCACTTACAAAATCATTAAGCACCAACAGACACTGTTAGTTACGGCCTTCTCTTTTTTCTCCTTGCTGTTTCTCATGCCATGGAACGACCTCATTACCTTGTTGTGGGTCCGGCATGACTTTCTCAACTGGAAATAATTCTTTTGATCTTATGTCCTATTCCCAATGGTTTCAGGTGAAAGTTTAAATTGTAGTAATACTTCTGTGAAAAACTGACTAACATTTTTAGAGTCACTTTAATGAGGTTTGAAGAGTGAGCAACTGCCATTCTTATAGTGAAAAACATGATTAAAACAAAAAAGTGAGAGTTTAAGGATGAATCTTCTCTCTTCTAAAGATACTTGGTAGATGAAATAAGAGAGAGCTAGAAGAGTGTTTTTGTTTTTGTTTTTAGGTTAAAAAAATAAAACAAGTAGCACAAAACAGTCAGAATTATTAAAAAGGAACCTCTCGGTTTTAAAGTCTGCTTTTGGTTGTTCATTGGCCACCTGCATACCTTTCTGATATCCAGTGTACAAATACACAAATGGGATGTCATGTCACTTCTTCCTGTTTGACTTCCTTGTGACCAAATACTTTGTCATGTTGCTGAATTCCTAGGGTTGTCTGCCTGTGCAGGTCTGTAAATATCTTATGGGGCAAATTAAGGAAGTAATTATATGACTTCTGTAGATATGTGAGGCAACAACCAGCCATAGATTATCAGCAACGCCACTCTAAAATAACATGCTGTTAGAAAGCAGTTGGGATATATTTTTTGAATACTAATATTTTGAACAAGGTCAAATGAGTGATTTAATGGTCCATTTATTATTGTTTTCTCATGAATGGCTAAACATTTAATAATCTTTGAAGCATGTGATTGCAGAGAGAGCCTCAATGTCCTCATTCTGCCAAATAGCTACTTAAAATGTTATGATTTCCTCTTATACAGGGGGGCTCCTGCTCAATTTCAGATCATGTGGATACCATGAAGTTGGCCTACATTTGGCCAAAGTTAACTAAGTGGCCTGTTTGATCTGAATTGGGTCCTGGGCTATAATATAGAAAGAATTCCTCCTTTTGTTGTTAAATGAATGTTAGTTCTTGCTTTGCTGATTAAAAAGACATCAAGCCATGGAATCTAAAGTATCCCAAGTAACCTAAATATTCTTAGGGGTGTTTTTTAGTCATTATGAATGATATTTTTAGTGTGCCTTTTATTTTCGCAAGTTTTTATACTTTCTTAAAATTTGCTTAGGCTTAAATAACATAAAACTTTTTCTTGTTTTTTTACTTGCTAATATTTTCAGTCTCTCTCTCTCTCTCTCTCTCTCTCTTTCTCTCTCTCTCTCTCCCTCCCTCCCTCCCTCCCTCCATACACACACACACACTCGGGGGTTGCCAAAAAATGTATACAGATGACGTGTTCATTTTTTGTTATTGGTATATATTAAGTATTACAATTTTAATACAGTTTTTTTTCCTCTCTTAAAATGTGTATACATGTTTTTGGCAATGTGTGTGTGTGTGTGTGTGTGTGTATGTGTGTGTGTGTACCTTATATGTCTGCAGAATATTTTATTATAAAGTATTTCTGTATGGTCAAGGAAATGAATAAAGGACAGAATCGTAGGATATAGTGGCAGAAGAGACTTCGAAGCATTATTACTAATTAGTTCATACAATTATTTAAAATATAGTGCCCATTCATTCACTGATTCATTCATCAAGCTCATAGTGAGTGCCTAACATGTGCCCTGCCCTCTGCTGTATATGATGGAGACGAAAGAGCAAATAAGACATAGCCACTGTCTTCAAGGAACTTAGAGTCAAGTGAGAACAAAACAAAAACACAGCAATGTTATGTGAGAGGTATGCTCAGGATATGCCAAGGCACAATGATAGAACAGTAGAGAAGTAAATAATCCAGATTTGGATAGGGAAGGGATCAGCGATGCCTCTGGATCTGAGATAATTCAAGGCATTGTCAAAGTGGAAAATCTAAGTAGTGCCATGTTTTTTAGGCAGACAAGCATTTTCAACCTTTGAGACACAAGAAAGAATGGCATTTTGGGAAACTGCATATTAAATAGGTTGGAGTATAAAGTTCAAGGAGGAAGTTAGGAAGTAAATAAAAAAGATTGGAGTAAGATGAGGCTGTAAAGGACCTTGCATGCTTTGTTAAGTAATTATCCTAAAAGTATAGAGTCTGAAAGATTTAAGAAAGGGTGTGGTATGGTCAGACAAACATTTAAGGAAGATAACTCTTGCTAAAGAATAGGAGGAGGACAAAAGGGAAAAGAGATATTAAGGTATTGTTGCAATCATTTAGAAATAAAATAGCCTAGGGAGATGTAAAGAATGGAATGTACACAGATGGTAATAATGAGGTAGAAATGACAGAAATGTGTGACTAGATGTAGGGATGAGGAGGAGGGAAAAGTAGAGGTAATTCTCAGGTTTTGCTTTGGGGAATAATAGTGTGGGCCCCTGAGAAAGAGAGGAAAGGAGAAAAATCAGGGTTGAGTAGGGAATGATGCTGAGATCTGATGTGGAGTTGTTGAGTTTTAGATGCATATGGGACATCCATATGGAAACATCTAGTAGCCAATTGTCTACACTGGTATTCCCCTCAGGGGAGAGGTCTGAGCTGGAGTAAGAGCTTTAGGAATAATCAAAATATAGCTGGCTGTCGAAGTGATTGAAGCAGATCAAGCTACTCAGCTCAAAACAATGAGACATCCTCTCCCCCAAGAGTTTATCATTTTAAGACATAGGTGGAAAAATTGGAGCCCTTAAAGGAGACAGCGATGGAGTGTGTAGAGAGGTGGAAGGAGAATTGAGACATACTACTGTCAAGAGAGAGACACAAAGGAAAAATTCTCAAGATGAAGAGAGTGCTAAACAGTGTCAGGTACTTTGAAAGTAGGGTAAAGATTGAAAAGTGTCCACTGTGTTTCCCAATTTAAAAAAAAAAAGGCCTTAGTGCTGCTTTTCAGAGCACACTCATGCCCATTAATTATCATCCTTTTGTTCCCTTACTGTGATCTATACCTATAAGTTGTGTTACCCGGGTGGGTAAAATGGATGTAAAACAAATCACCCACAGCTGGAAAACCCATGTATCCTCAGGACAGCACATTTTATTAAAATGTCTCTTTTGATTATTCCCACAGTGTGAATGAAATAAGACATATAGCATTTGGTTGGAAGATACATACACACAGTGCCAAGTTGTTCCTCACAGTTTATGAGCACAAAGGGAGGTCTACTGTTTAGTCCTTCCCTCTCCCTCCCTCTTTTCATTCCTTAAATTATCTCTAAAATATAGGCTTTGTGTCAGACAGCTTTTTATCTGGTTGAAAAGTTTTCACCTATGTGTGCTATTTGTTAATAATAAAGTCATTTTGTGCTTAAATGGCAAATGAATGAGCCAGATCGTCACAGCACTAGTTCAGCAAGAGGAGGTTTCATTAAGCATATGAATGGCCAGGAGAATTGGAACTTGAGCTGAGACTTGAGAGATGGGAAAGAATGGGATCAGTGAAGAGGAAGAGGGTAGCCTGAGAGGTGGAAATGAGCCATTGGAGAGGCCCAGGTGTGTGGAGTGGACTGCTCCTGAGAGAAGTAGCAGAGGTTCTCCTGGGTGGACTGGTCAGATTCCACGTGGAGAGCCTGGACTACCAGACTTAGCAGTTTAACTTTTAAGTTCTAATAGAAGAAGCTGTGGGCAGTTAGTAAGCAATAAAGGAAAGCCTGCTGGGAGTGATTGGTCTGAGAGTGATTTTGAGGATAGCTGCTGGAAGCAACCTGAGGAACGTCTGGACTGGGTTAAAGGCATGCATGGGCCGGACTCTATCTGAGAGAGTTACCAAGGAAGAGTTCTAGGGTTTATAGAATGGATATGAGGAGTGAGCCAAAGGAGAACTGAGGCAGTGGAGGACGCTGCAGGAGCAGCCACTCCATGCAAGGAGCCCTTAGCGGGGGTAGAGATTTCAGTGTCGAGTATTTTGAGTTTGAGTTATTGCTAAGACATCTGGAGATATTTATGGACTTTGAAAGATACCAAACTCCTTTCACTGTAACCAAAACTGATCATTCACATTGCTGTCATGGTTGGAGTGCAAATGCTCCTGCTAACTGGCAAATAGATAAAGACTGAAAAGAATCCACAGGGTTTTCCAATAAAAATGGCCTTGGTGTTTGTATCAGTCAGGGTTCTTCAGAGCAATAGAATATCTCTCAATATGCACAGAGATTTATTTTAGGGAATTGGCTCATGCGATTTGGGGGCCTGGTAAGTCCAAAATCTGTAGGACAGGCCAGCAGACTGGAAACTGAGACACAGTTTCTATATTATAGTGTTGAGGCAAAATTACTTCTTTGGGAAACCCCAATTTTTGTTCTTAAGGCCTTTGACTGATTGGACAAAGCCTACCCACATTATCAAGGGTAATCTGCTTTACTTAAAGTCAACTGATTATAAATGCCAATCACAGTTCACAGCAACAGCTAGACTAGTGTTTGATCCAACAACCAGGCACCACAACTTAGCCATGTCGACACAAAAGTAGTCATCATGGCGATAACTATTTTCAAATAAACGTCTCTTCGAGCCATACTTCTTCAGATTTCCTCCAAACATGCATGGGTATGGCCTTGCACTTTCCTTTCTTGCTGTCTTCTCTTTTCTCTGGAAATCCTCCTTTCTTTCTACTGCCCTTTCCTTGATTCAGCTTTCGTATTCCATGTGCTTAGCCTTATAACTTTGGCTGCAGTGTGTAAATACACAGTCTTCACTTGACAAGCATTTTCCACTATTAATTATGTAATACATTTAATTGGAAGTTAGAGATCAAAGCCCTTTCATAAAGATCATTTGATGCTACAACCCTGTAAAGTAGGTAGAGCTGATTGCATTGCTCTATTTTATTTACCAGCTGTAAGAGGGGCCCGGAGAAGGGGAGTAAATACTTAGGCCACACATGGCTTATAAGACCATGTGGACAGCACTAAGCTCTAGAATGTTTATATTTGATTTTTCTGTCGCATAAAAATGCAGACCTCCAAACTATTTAGAGGAAGGCAGCAAGAGAGTCTCTTCTACTTGACACAGTTGAGGATGAAACACACTTGAGGAAAACTGGCATCTGGAATCAGTGTAAAAGAAAGCATTTGGTGATAGCATTTCCACTGCCCAGGGCTCACATCCAGATTCAGGAAAAGGAGAAAAATGGAGCCACAGGGGCTGGCCAGAGCCTGAGGTGAGCACGAGTCAGCAGGTCCAAGGGCTGCAGACCAAAGCAGAGGGAAAGGGGTGGCTTTTCCTCATTACAACCCCAGCGCACTCTCTCTACCTCCTAGCGTTTGAATCGTCACATCTTATAGTGTTCATTGGAAGGAGAGGATCGATGGGAAAACTGAGGCGTCTATACAAAGTGACTGAATCACCACTTCCTTCTATTAATAAACAAATGGAATCCATATTTGTGTAGCTAACCCACTGAAAAAGGAGACTGTTTGGCAGGCACAGTAGAAACCCAACCTGGAAGCTACAAATTTAAAAACAATTATTTTAAATTTCATATCACAAACTTCCTTTTGGAGGCTTCCATTAGCTACATCTATGTTAGGATATTCTTTGAGTAGAAATTGAAGCACTCCAGAGTTTGTGCTGCCCAGAGCCATGGATTTCATGGGACACATAAAAGCATACTTCAGCCCTGTACTGCAGACATGGTCTTTTGTTCTGATATATAATTTCATTCAACAGTAGTAGACACACATACTTTGTCTCCTGATTTGCAGTTTTGGGAACAATTTCAACTTGTTCCCTTCCAAAGCACATTATTAACAACCAATTGGCATACAGTTTCAGTCTTTTTCACAGGTGAGAGTGAAAATTGAAAGAGTGGATTAGAGAGTTCTCTGCAGGCACCCTGGATAATTTATCGCCCTTCTGTTATAATGGCTGAATGTATATATCTTTCACCATATGTAGCCTTCCATTTAGACTTCTAATCAATGGTAAAGAATAAGAACTGGTTTTTAAAAACCATCCCTTGGAGTGGAATTAATCAGCTTGTGGTTTCCTTTCAGGTACTGGGACCATTATCCAATATGCCCTATATATCCTCAGACAGGAAATGACCTAAACTTCCATTTCCAGTTGTGGGGTTATTTATCCTGATGCCCCCCTCTAAGTCCACCCAACCCTCTACTTTGCATATTAAAGTTAAGCCTGTAATCATTGATTGATTCTTCATGTCCGTCTGGAAAGTTGATCTGGCCTTACAATTACATACAAACTTACTTTGTACGTTATATGGCATGAGTTGAAAAGAAGTTATTTTTAAATTCTTGTATTGTTTACCAGTTTGAAAGTTGTGTGAAAGATGAGGATTTATTCCTTCGCCTGACTAGATCCCCTGGGTTTTATTTGTTAAGGATGTTATTTTCCCATAGGCATTAACAGCCCTATTTAGAAGGGGAAAAGTTCCCTATTTTATCTTTAGTTTGGTGACGTTAGTAGAGTGTAGGAGGAGAGACTTTGCCGAGCATAAATAAACTGATGGCAATCTCAGATCGCTGGAACATTTTGAACAAAATGAAAAATTACTTGACCTTGTATCAAATATCATAATTTGTAAAAACAAACAAAACAAACAAACAAACAAAAAAGAAAACCTCACTACAGAAATTACATATTCCCTATAATATGAAGTTTTTTATGTGCATATAAATAATCAAAACCACAAGGCAAATGAGTTTTGAGGGAAACCACCTCCAATTCATCATTGCAAGGAAGGGAAGCTTTTATTTTGTCATTAAAAAGTATCATTAAAGAGTAGGCAGTTTCTTTTATTCCTGTTCATTTCTAGAATTTTCCAATACTCTCTAGAAACTCTAATAACTAAAGTACCTCAATAATTTTTCCAGGCTTGTGTTCTGTTAAAAATAAATAGAAAGTTTTCATTCATGGAAATTGTTACTGAAAATTGACCTGTCTTCTCTCTGTGTAGTAGTAGGAACTGTTTATTGCCCTAAAGTACAGAGATTACCAAGGCATAACCTACTTTAGTAGTTTCAGTGATTTGGAATGCCCTTATCATGTTGTCAATGAACTGGACGCCATGGACAATACAAGCATTCCCTTTTGGAAGAGTTTTGAAACAATATTAGACTGCTTCTTGTTGGAGGTGTGGAAGTCAGCATCATTTTAGGTGTGAAATGTTTCCTTGCTATATCCTGCGTTTGCTCGCCCACAGTAGCTATAGCAGGTGGTTTACTATTAAAATTAATATAATAAATCTCTTAGAAAGAGACATCTTTTTTTGTAACGTATTTGTTCTCACCTTGTCTCACTCTGTGCTAAATAGCCTTTTAAATATATTAGGATACTAAGCATGGTATCTTTTATTTTTTATTTTATTTTTTTATTAGTATTATTTTTTAGAGGGCATTGTCACTGGCCCTCATATGTGGGATCCGAACTGTGGCCGCTGGCTTCCCAAGCCAGCTCTTAACCAACGCACCACTCGGCCGGCCCCCAAGCATGGTATCTAAATAGTATCCTAAACTCCAGGTCTTCAAACTTCTTACTTTTAAATTATAACCAAAACTAGGTAGAGGTCGTTTGGCCTTATCTATCTATTAAGGGCATCGTATGAAGCCCAGTCGTATAAATACATATACGTACTTATATAAAACTATCTCCTTGTCTAACATTCAAACATATATATTATAGGATATACTAAATGCCTTGTAGTGGATACTAAGTTTTAAAATTGGCATTTAAAATATTTTAATTTCTTTTTAACAAGATTAGAAATGAGACATCTGTAGCAATTGACCAAGATATTGACTCTTCAGTCAGAATGTCTTATAACTCAAACTTTTCTGCTAAGTAGAAAAAAATTTATTTTAAAAAGAAGGTCTTTTCCTGAGATTTTTATCTTCAAATCCTGGAAAGATTCAGAGTACGTGAAATATGAAAAGTATAAAATTTTAGTTGTTGGGAACATTGGAGATTCAGTCCAAGTTTTCTCTTCATTTTTTAAATTAGTGAACTAAGAATGGAGCCTGAACAGGAATTTGAAGCATGATATTGTTAAACTAACATAGAAGTACTCTGCAGTGATGAAAGTGGACATACGAGGTCTGAGAATTAAGTTTGCAAACTTATTGCAGTGATGTTGCTAATCTATTTTGATATCAGAGGGATTATTCATTATGAATTTGTACCAACTGGACAAACAGTTAACCAAGTATACTATTTGGAAGTGTTCAAAAGGCTGCATGAAAAACTTAGACAACTTGAACTTTTTGCCAACAATTCATGGCTCTCGTATCACCGCAATGCACCAGCTCACAAGGCACTGTCTCTGAGGGAGTTTTAAGCCAGTAAACAAATAACTGTTTTGGAACACCCTCCCTACTCACCTGATCTGGCCCCCAATGACTTTTTTCTTTCCCGAAAATAAAGAAAATATTGAAAGGGAGACATTTTGATGACATTCAGGACATCAAGGGTAATACGACAACAGCTCTGATGGCCATTTCAGAAAGAGTTCCAAAATTACTTTGAAGGGTAGACTAGACACCGGCATTGCATAATTTCCCAAGGGGAGTACTTTGAAGGTAACTGTGGTGATATTCAGCAATGAGGTATGTAGCAATTTTTCTACTAGGATGAGTTCGTGAATTTAATTGTCATTCCTTCGTATGAATAATGGTACATAGCATTTTTATGTAAATTTATTTATTTCCAAGGGAATATTTTTTAAGTGCTCCATATTTTAAAACATTCAATTCATCAAAGTCATCATATCACATCTGTTACAAAGATTCATCTCTTGCTGAAGTATATAGCCAACTAATTTTCCAGAAATGATATTTTTCACAGTTTCTTGTGTTCTCATCATCATGCATAAACCACATCAAGTATATTTCTTGAGTGATGCTCAAGATGAACTAGCCATATGCATTCTGTTTCTACACATGGAGTTTCAGTTTCTTAAGAAAAATAAGGACTTTTAGATAAAGATGTCTTTCAGGTTTCAGTCAGCCATAAAGTTTTACCTTTTGGTTTTTAAATACTTGTGTGATTAACAAATAGAATAACACCATGAAGGAAATCTATTTCCTACTTTTAAGTATTATTATCCTTTAATTACTTGAGTTAAACCTCAACTTTGTTCATCTTTAATTGCTTATGTTTTACCTTAATTTACATGTAAATAGAGTTAAGAGAAAGTTTGGGGATCTATTTACTATTGAATTGAATTAAAATATTTGAATAATTTAGCATTATTTATAAACTTTGATTTTATTGCTCTTTTGGATTCAAATCTTCTTTAAACAAAATTAATATTTGTGCAAGCAAAAGAATGAAAATTTATTATAAAGTGATATAAGATTGAATGGTATGTATGTTTGTTGAAGAGGATATTGCTACAAAAAACAAATTTATTTTTTTTTCTACAAGGCTAGAAGAAAATGGATTCTACAGTGTTGTTAAGTGGGTTTAATCTTTCTCTTGCTTTACCTATTATGGACTTTATATGAAAGGGAAAGAAAAATTTCGAATCCTGGGATGTTTCTACACCAGGAAAAAGGCAGCTTAAACTCTGTTCTCTAAGATCACAAAGCAAAGAGTTTTCAAATTTATTGTTTCCTTCAAAAATTTGAAAATCGGAATCATGGTTTGGTTGAATTGACTTCTCTCCTCCGATAGGGGCTGCTTTACGTTGTTCTTGCCTCCAGTCACAATATGGCTGTACAAATAAGGGAACCAGATTCCATTGTACACAGATTGGTCATGTGGGAATATACACAAGAGCTAAAGGAACCCGGAACTGCACACCACACCTGCCCTCTGACATCGGTGAAAAAATCCTCCCTCTTCTTAATGGCAGAACCAGGTCCCTAGACTTCCTCTGTGAATAAGGACAGTACTACATAACTCTCATGTCCTAGTTCATGCTCCATACACCTATGTGTTCTGTGTGCATGTGTGCGTGTGCATGTGTGTGAACTGAACTGAAACTTCTCCTTGAACTCTCCATTCAATGAGAAAAAAAATGGCTGAGGTTTGCAGTTTGTCAAAAGCTTTGAAAAGATTGCTTTAGCAGACTTTATTCCTGGAGGTTTGTACTGCCTCTCCACCCCTTTAGGAAGGGCCTGGTGGGATAGACTAACTTACTTCATGTACACCAATTATTAATACAAACGAGTACTTTGGCCTACTTCCTTTCATTTATACAATTTCAGGGATGGTCAGTCAGCCATGCCCCAGGCAAGACATAGAACCATTCATGCATGGGAACTTGTGCTTTATTCTCTCCCCAGTAGGCTCTGAGCATGCTGGGGCTACAGACCACTGAACAGTATCTTTTATCTCTCAGCAGTTATTTCAAATCATTCAGAAAGAACCTACCGAGCCTCATCAAAAGAGGTAATTTAGCCAGTGGCTCTAAAATGCGAAGTTATCCTTCCTGTGAGCACATTTATATTATAGAAGAAATAAAATGTATTCACTATTCTTTTGAAGATTACATTACAGTATCTAATTTAGTCCCAGCATCATTAACTATATAATTACCTGTTAAAATAAATTAAGGTGGTTTATTGTTCAATACAATCAATTTTATTGCAGTGAGAAAAGAGAGCTATAACTGGTTTTCACAATTTGAGCCTTTGTCAAAGGTCTTCAGTTGCTTGGGAAGAAAAAGCCCGATAAAGTATTGGAATCTGAGACTGTATTAACGTTTCAGTATTGTTTATGATTATAAGTTCCCCTGTTGAAGGGTCATTGCCTTATTTTTCCCTTATTTTTTCTAACATTGCCACAGTGTCTGGAATTTCATAGGTTGGTTGAATAAAAATTCATATAAGGATGAATTTTTTTTAAAAATCAAAATTTATTGTATGTGTTTCACTATCGAAGGTGCAGTGTAGCATAATTGTTAAACTGTAGGTTCTGGAATCTGACAGAACTGAAATTATATCTCCATATTTCCACATACTGGTTGTGTGATCTCGGGCCAATAATGGTACCGGTAATGTCCACAAAGCACATAGCACAGTGCCTGGGGTACTGGCACACTGCATCATAAGTGTTAGCTGTTCAAGGAGCACACCATTTAATAGGAGAGGTCAGATAACAGTAGCTATAATGCTAGGCAGATGTAATGTCATAAAAGTATTAAGAAAACAATCTGTGGATATTCAGAAGAAATCAAGTTTCCATCTGCTGGAGGAAAACAGGCAGATCTTTTGGCAGATGTGAATGCCCTAACACTTGGATGGGATTTTGACAAGTGTAATGAATGGTTACCTTAGCAAGAACACAGGTGAGCTAGGGGAAGGAAGCTTGTGGCAACTGGAGGGAAGTCACATGGGCTAAAAGCCTCTCCAGAGGCTACCAGATCTGAGCCTTGATTTGGTTAAAATGAGACGCCATTGCCTTTGAAAGGGTGCAAGTGGAGTTTTCAGATTTGCTTGGTCCATCCTGTGGGAACTGCCTGTGTGTTCTGAGTGCCATATTTCTTCCTCTGTCATTTCAGGGGCACTGTGTTTACATAGCCACTGTAACCCTTAAAGCTTTGTGACTTGGTTGGTAAAGTTTATTTGGCCTTGTTACAGAAAATGTAGGAATGGGTGATTCATGTAAATTCTATGGTAGCTCATCATCAAGACTGTCTAAAGACAATAAGAATTGTAGGGAATTTCAGAGTCTTTTAGGCAACCTATTTTGCATGATTACTCCATACTGCCAATGATTTTTGAGTCCTTATTGAATAAATATAGATAACATGATCTTTATTATTGTGATACTATGTTTTTGAGACTATATTTCTACACTTAAGCCTTAAGCGATTTATAAGCATAAAATAGCTAAAATACATTAAAAGTATGTTTTTAAAAACTGTTAAAACAATAAAGGTAAAAACTATAATAATAGATCAACACATCAGACATTGTACTGATTAATAAAAGCATTGATACAGTTGAACTTATTAAAATACAGTTTAGTGGAAATATCGCAAAAGTAATACAGAAGGAATAGCAAATATATCTGACCAAGAAATGGAAAATTCGATCCCACACACCTCCATTAGCCTGACTTCCTTCCTTAACAGTTTAAATGCCGTGATCCGTCATTATAATCCTGCTCTTGTATACACTGCAACCCCCTCTCCGTATCCCTCTGTTCTGTCCTGGGGAAACCCCAAGCCCAGTTACATACAACTCACCTTCCACTCTGCACCTATATCCACACTGCTGAATATGGGTAAAGAAAAGCAACTCTGTTAACCGTTTCATTTTAAATTCGCAACCACTAACCCCAAGAGGATCCATTGTGCTGCCCATGCCCTAATCCATGCCCATAATTTCTTAGCTATTTCAAATCCTTTCTTTTTCTTTTTTTAATTATTAGTTTCAAGTGTACAAAACAATGTAATAGTTATACATTTCCCCCCTCACAAAGTGATAACCCCCTCCCCCAATCTACAGCCCCTCTGACATCATATATATCTATTACAATTCCATTGACTCTTCCATGTCCCGGGACTATATATATATTAAATTATAGTTGACATACAATATTATTGAGCTTTAGCTTCAGATGTACAGTGCAGTGGTCAAGCATCTACACTGTCCATGAAGTGGTCTCCCTAACAAGACATGTGACCATCTGACACCATACAAAATATTTACAATATTATTGATTATATTCCCCAACCTGTCTTTCCTATCCCCATGGTAATATTTTAGTTACCAATTTATGCTTTTTAATGCCTTCCCCTTCTCCCTCATCTCCACCTTCCTCCCTTCTAGCAACCATCAGTTTTTCCTCTATATCTCTGAGACTGTTTCTGTTTACTTTGCTCATTTGTTCAGTTGTTTAAATTCCACATATAAGTGAGATCATTGTCTTTCTCCAACTGACTTATTTCACTTAGCATAATATTCTCTAGGTCCATCCATATCATTGCAAATGGTAAGATTTTATTCTTCTATCTAGCCGAGTAATATCCACTGTATAAATGTACCAGTTTCTTTTTTTTTTTTTTTTTTTTTTTTTTAATTTTAAGGGCAGTGTCACTGGCCCTCAGATGTGGGATCCGAACCCAGGCCACTGGCATCCCAAGCCAGCTCTTAACCACTGTGCCACTAGGCCGGCCCTAAATGTACCAGTTTCTTAATCTAGTCGTCTACCAATCAAATCCTTTCTTGCTCCTGAATCTTCCAGCTTCTCCTTCCCACTTAACTTTGTTGATAACCTTGTTTCTTATTTCCCTGAGAAAATCGAAACAATCTGAGAGTAACTTCTGTACACTCCCACCACCAAATTTGATCCTTTACTCAACTCTGTACCCTTCTTTGTCTTTACAAGAGATGAACTGTTCCTTCACTTGTACATTTGAGCCAATCCCCTCTGCCTTACTCAGGGTCATTGTGCTTGCAATTGCCTCCCTCCTATATCATTGATTGACCCTCTCTATTGGATAATACTCTTGGCATAAAATGAAGCCATGCTATCCTCCTTAAAAATAAAACTTCCTTGACCCATATTTTACCCCAGATACTTTTGCATTTCTTTATTCCCAACTGCCCTTCTCAGCAAAAACCCCTAGAAAGAGTTGTCCACCATCACCAAATACTGTTTTCTCATTCTCTTGAATCTCACAAGACATTCATCTCTACCACTCCGCTAGAAACATTCTTGTCTGGTCACTGACCATGGTGACCTTCACCATGACAAATTTAGTGTTCAGGGTTCAATTCAAACTTTACTGGACCATATCCAACATCACTGATTGCTCCCGTCTTCTTGAAACACTTTTCTTATCTCCTTGCTTCATACCAATACCACTCTTTCAAGGCACTCCCCTGCTTCAACTGGCCACTCCTTCTCAGCCTTGCTTGCTTTTTCTTATTCATAGTCTCTAAGTGTTGGAATGCTCCAGCTCAGTTTTTCCTTATTTACATTCACTCACTAGGTGATCTCAGATAAACTCATGGTTTTAAATATTATCTATTATGACAAAGGTTTCCAGGTCTGTGTTTCCAGCCAGGACTTTGCCTGTGAACGCTGGACTTGTATAATCCACCTGTCTACTCAATATCTCCACATGGATGCTTCAGGGATCTCTCAAGCTCAGCATGTCCAGAACCAAATTCTTACACCTCTGCACCTCTGCTCTTCAAGCTGTTCCTCATTCAGTCTGCCACACACACATCAGTAAGTGATATCACCATGCCCGTAGTTGTTTCAGCCAAACCTTGGATGCATTCCTGACTCCTTTTTTTGCTCACACTCCTCATTCAATCTATCTGCAAATCTAGCACCACTTTCTTCACAATATAAGCAGACTCTAACCACTTTTTAACCTCCACTGCTACTATCCTGGTCCATCCCATCATTTATCTTTTATTTGGATTGTGACAAAAGCCTCCTGACTTCTCTCCATGGTCCCATCCTTGCCCTTTTTTTCTGCAATTAGCATAATTTTTTTCAAGTATAATTCAGATTATGTCACTACTCTGTACAAAACCTCCTCCCCATGACTTTCTATCTCACCCCAATTATAAAACAAGTTCTTATCATGACTTACAAAGTCATGATATGTCCCCTCCACCCCTATGACTTCACTCCTTAGCCCACTTTCCGTCGCTTCCTCCAGTCCAGCACACTGTCAGTACCTTGAACACCCCACCTCTGATAAGACATCCCACTTGGGATTCCTTTTCCCTCTGATCAGTCCTTCCGTGACCACCCTATAAAATAGCTCCCTCCCACTGCATTGCTCTCTGGCTTCCTTATCTTCATATCTTTTTCATCTTAGCTGTTATAATCACCTGCCACATTATTTATAAACATTCTCTTAAAGGCTGTCTCCCCCACCGAGTGATAGCAGGGATTTTGTTTTATTTACTATATTCTTAGTTTTTGAAGAAATCCTGGCACACTGGAGGCTTAACAAATATTACTTGAATAGATAAATAATCACCCTTACACTTCCCACACCCACTCCACACCCAGCAGACTTTAACTTCAAGGACACTTGAGATTTAGGGCTTGGAATACTTCTATTTTCAGCCTTTGTACATCCAGATGTTTCTGTATCTATCCTCACTTCCTTTTTCCTCTCATACAAAATGGTGCCCCATCTCCTAACCCTATTCTCTGACACGACTTCTTCTGTTTTCTTACTATTCTTCTTGCTCTACAAGTCATTTCTTTCAGCTAACAGTTTTCTGTCAGTTTGCAGACAGTTTCAAATCCTTCTCATTCTACTTCAAAAACAAACAAACAAAATTTTTCTCAACCCTAATATTTCTTTTAGCTACTAACCTATTACTTTTCTTTGCCTCCCAGACAGCTTCTCAAAAGAATTGTCTACTGAGATTGGTAAACAGTATTTGGTACAAATGTTTTCCACGTTTTTGCCTTTTGTAGACATTGCTGATCGACCCCCTGCATCCTCTCTCCACAAAGTCTATAACCCAGCCTCAGAACCTTCATTTAACACATCATTCCAGACAGCTGTTAACAACCAATCAGTTGGCACTTCAGATGACAATTGCTTGCCATCTATGGTGCTTATTCTTCACTTAATTTCCTCACCTCACTGCTCAATCAGTTACAGTAAAGATTCTGATTTCTATTAGTTAAATGCATGGGACTCTTCGCATTTCTCATGTAAATAGCTCTTTTTGAAGTTCTCTGGAATCTTGGCTTCTTGCTGGTTGGTGTGCTATGGGGTTATATCAGAGATTCTAGTGAGCTTTTTCAAAAAATTCCCATCCGCCACCCCTTCCCACTTGGCAACGATCAGCTTGTTCTCTATATCCATGAATCTGTTTTTGTTTTGTTTTGTTTTGTGTGTGTGTGTGTGCTGGAGAGCACAGAAGTTTATTTATTTATTTTATTAGTTTCAGGTGTACAAAGCAATGTAATAGCTAGACATTTACACCCCTTACAAAGTGATAGCCTCCCCAATCTACACCCCTCTGACATCATATATAGCCATTACAATACCATTGACTATATTACCTATGCTGTACTTTACATCCCATGAATAAATATGTATTTATTTAATTGTAGTTGACATTCAGTGTTATTCAACTTCAGCTTCAGGTGTATGGCGTATTGGTCAGGCATCTACACAGTGTATGAAGCGATCCCCCTGATAAGTCCAGTGCCCATCTGGCATTCTACATGATCTTTACAATGTTATTGATTATATTCCCCAAACTGTTTTGGTTTATTTATTTATTTATTTATTTATTTATTTATTTATTTATTTATTTTAAGATTCTACAGATAAGTGAGATCATATGGTATTTGTCTTTATCTGTCTGTCTTATTTCCTATACCTTCTAGGTCCATCCATGTTGTCACAAATGGCAAGATTTCATTCTTTTTCATTGCTGAATACTAACCCAGTGTGTGTGTGTGTGTGTCTGTCTGTCTGTCTGTCTGTCTGTCTGTGTGTCAAATTTTAAGTGTTTCATGTGTGGATATTTCTAAGTAGAGCAGCCATAGCTTTTTTCTAATTCAAAAAAGCTTTAAGAATCACTCCTGGGCTGGCCAAGTGGCGCATTGATTAAGAGCTGGCTTGGGATGCCAGCGGCCCCAGTTCAGATCCCACATATGAGGGTCGGTGATACTACCCTCTACAGCTAACAACAGCTCCATCTGGAGCTGGGCTGCAGGAGCCTTGGCAACGATGTAGGCTGCAGCCCCTGCTGCAGTGGCTGCCATAGGCTACAGTGAGTGGCCGGCAGCCAGCGTGAGCTGCCAATAGCCACAGTGAGCGGCCATCCAGAGGCCAGTGACCGATCTGCCTCATCCAGGAAGAGCGTAATGACAATACCAACGTGGGCCAGTAAAGCAACATCCTCTACAACTAGACTGAAGAACAAAAGAACAGCAACTTGTCTGTTCCCCTTCCCTGATTCCCCAACACTGTTCCCCTCCCCCAATTCCTCAATAAAATCTTTAAAAAAGAAAGTATCACTCCTACTTGCTTCTCCTGGGTGATCCCGCCTAAGCCCATGGCTTCAGCCACCAGCTTGATGCAAGTGAGAACATGAAAGTGTTTTCAGGTCAGACAAATCCATGTTCATATTTCAGTTTCCCCTTTTAGAAGCTTTGTGTCTCTGGGAGCATTACCTTATCTCTCTGAAACTTGCTTTGTTTAACTACAAAGTGGTGGAAGTGACCGCTAATTTGCAGTTATTGTAACAGAGATGTCATTTGTAAACCTCTTGGTGCCTTGTGGTAGTTTTTATGATGCAGCCCCAAATATCTTGGTCCCTAAAGCACATAAGCTTGTCAGCTTGAAGAGCCGCTCCTTCCTCCTCAATTTTAAAATAGGTTTTCACTTTTGGGGTTCTGTCTCAATGGAGCACTAAGCATTATGTGGCTCATGAATTATGAATTTATTGTCTCTGCTAGCACACATTTATTAATGCAAACTATCTAAAACAGACAGCTGAAGAGAGCAGTCAGGTCCATCTTTCTGTACAATATTTAGAAAAATGAAATTCAGCACTTATATAAATTAATCATACTGAGAGATGTTTATAAATTGGCTTCCAGTATTTATTTGGAGCAATAAAATAACATACTTTTAAAGATGTTAATAAACATTGAAGAAGCCAAATTATTCATTATATACAATGTAATAAGAATTGGCAGGCTAGTAAAAATTGCCTTTGCATTCTTTAAAACGCATGTGTTTTTAAAACTATGGAAGCTGATTAGGTGTCTACTCTCACATGTATTCCATATGTTTATTGTATCCTATTAAAATGTATGTTTATAAAACTTTTCATTTATTTACACCTTGCCTTTTCTGATTCGATGCTTGTTGGTGAAAAGACTTGGATATGTACAGTAGTCCCTCCTTATCTGTGGTTTCACTTTCCACAGTTTCAGTTACTTATGGTCAATTGTGGTCTGAAAATATTAAATGGAACATTCCAGAAATAAACAATTCATAAGTTTTAAGTTGCCCAGCATTCTGAGTAACATGATGACATTTCAATCCATCCTGCTCTGTCCTGCCTGGGATATGAATCATTCCTTTGTCCAGTATCTCCACTTCACTTTATGTCATCACATAGGCATTGCATCATCTCACATCATCACAAGAAGGGTGAGTACGGTATAGCAAAATATTTTCAGAGATGAAATAGTGCCATTTGCGACAACATGGATGGATCTTGAGTTATTATGCTAAGTGAAATAAGTCAGTCAGAAAAAGTCAAGAACCATATGATTTCACTGATATGTGAGATAGAAAACTGAAAGGAACAAGACAAAGAAAGAAAGAAACAAAAACTCATATGGACATAGACAGTAGTTGTTACCAGAGGGTAATGGTAGATGGTAGATGAGGGTAAACAGGATCAAATATATGGTAATAGAAGGAGAACTGGCTCTGGGTGGTGAACACACAATGTGTTATACAGATGATGTATTACAGAACTGTATATTTGAAATCTATGTAACTTTACTAAAGATTGTCACCTCAATTAACTTTTATAAAAAAATAATTTGAGAGAGAGAGACCACATTCATATAACTTTTATTACAGTATATTTTTATAGTTGATCTATTTTATTACTAGTTATTATCACTGTTATTATATTTTATTATTACTATGCCTTATTTATAAATTAAACTTTATCATAGGTGTGTGTATAGGAAAAACATAGTGTGTGTGTATATATATATTTCTGTACTCTCTGTGGTTTTTGGCATTGACTCCGAAGATATCACCTGTAGTTTTAGGAGTTTGATAAACATTTATAGCCAAAATCACATGTTCTTTAACTCCATGAAATAATATATCTAAATCACCAAACCCAATATTTTGGTTTGCAAAACACAGTTTCCAACAAACTGCCTAGCAGGGAGCCATGACCTCCTGTCATTGGTGCTTGGCTCTAGAGCTCTCCTGCCCCTTTCTCTACTCCTAATCTATTAAAAGCGATGTGGGGCATACACAAAAAGTGAATTTAAGACCTTTACTTATGAATTTTGAAGAATAGTTTGACGAATTTTGAAAAATTTTCCAAGTAATTAAAAATACCCTGGGGCCGGCCGAGTGGCTCAGTTGGTTAAGGATTCGCTCAAGAATGTGAGCTGAACTCTGAGCAACAGCAGTTTGATGCCCAGCCTGAGCTGAGCTGCCATTGAGCTGCCAACAGGTGGCAGGATGGCTCAGCTATTAAATAAATAAATAAATAAATAAATAAATAAATAAATAAATAAATAAGGGCCCGCTGAGTGATGCGGTGGTTAAGCGTTGGCTTGGGAAGCTAGCGGCCCCAGTTCGGGTCCCACATACGAGGGCCAGTGACACTGCCCTCAAAATAAATAAATAAATAAATAAATAAATAAATAAATAAACCCTGAAATTGGAAACAGCTAGAAAATGGTATTCAAATCACTCATCCAGATCTTTAAGTGAATGAATCTAGTAAGGAACAACATTTAACAACTTAATTAAGATTCTGTTTAAAAGTTTTCTGCAGTGAATTAGGTATCATGTGATAAATATATTTATATCAAGACATGGGGCTAATAAAATTTTGAGAAGTATAGAAAACTAAATATAGAAATAATTACCCATAATTCCAACATCCAGAGATAACTACTAATTTTGTAGACTTTGCCTTCCTCCTTGTTTCCCTCTCTCTCTCCCTCCCTCCCTCCTTTTTCTCCCACCCTCTCTTCTTTCTTTTCTTCACATAGGTAGATTTACAAATATGTATCAGAATAAATATATATGTAAAATTATATCCTATAAAATGTATAATCTGTATTTTATATACTATAATGTAAAGAAATAAAATATAAATTTCATAATTGGAATAACGCTGTATTTTCAATGTTGTATAAGGAAATAATCAGGGATATAGTAAAATATTAATAAAGAAAGATGCAAACGTAATTTATAATAGCAACAATTGAAATTGACCTCAGTGGAACATTAGGCAGCCAATAAATTTTAATGTTGTCAATTAATGCATAAGTAACAGCCTTTTTTGTATGTTCTGTATGAGCAATTTTTAGAGACAAAAAAACATATAAAATTCTTTACTTTTCTTGTTTGCATTATGAACATTTAATTACAGGAAAGAAAAATATGGTATTGTGTTAGAAAATGTAATGTTTTTTTATTATTGTGGGAAGAACTTGTTACCCTGTTTAAATATAAGACTAAATCTTTAAATACAGCTATTCATTTATGAAAGACAAATATGGATGAAATCTTCCAAGTTTTGAATCAATTTTTATTTTCTTTATGTGAACCCAACAAACCCATTTCCGTGTTCTCACTCCCTTTCTTTGTCTCCCAAATTTTAAGAATGAAATATCCTCTAGGCTTGAGACTATAGCTATTAATTTTCCTCTTGCATAGAATATAGCTTCTTATTCTACAGAATTAACATCAGTAAGGCTTAAGTATTTTTCAAAAAAATTCTTAAATTGAAATACTCTTATCTAAGTAATATTATACGACTGTGGTTAAGGTAAAAATTACTAATATCTATCCCGTAGGGTAACACATTCAGTGATATAAATTATGAATAATGTTTATTTCAGTGAAGCATGTGGGAGTCTTTAGAAGCATGAGCAGCTTATACATTGCGAGATTATGCAGTCTTTGCAAAGCAATTTTTAAATTAATACACGTAATCCTTAATGCTTGACTTCAATTGCCCTTCTCAATAGTATATCATTTGCATATTAATTTGTTTTTAAAGTTTATAGATTTTTTTTATCTAAATTTGAATTAGTTGAATAAATTGTCGATATTGGATATATAGTCGACTTTAAATTGCCATGCTAAATTTTGTAGCATTTTATAATTATCAGAGTAATTTGATGTAATAGGCTTACATTAATTGGAGATGGAAGCTTAATCAAACTAGGAAGTGATTTTTCTTCAGGATAGATTTATGCTTTTGTTCTGTGCCATGTGTGTTAAGGACCAAAACCCTCATGTGATGCCTCTTCAGTCTTTGCCTGCCTCCATTCCATGGTTATTACCGGAATAAGATTCCATTGAGTGGGGAGACTTCCTCTTTGGCATGGATGTGTTTATTGTGCAATGACCAGAAGCCAAGAGCCCCCCATTCTGGATTATTGGATTGAGAAACCATATTTTCAAAATATAACCCTATAATTTAAGAATAGTGAACTTTCTAATGGTTCTATAAAAATCTTGCAAACCATCTTTGGACCATTCCAAGGTGAGAACCTTTCAGCAATTCAGGAAATGTTCCTGAAGCACCTTACCACTTAGGCACTAGGATATTAGGCATTAAATGTGAACAAATTCACAATGCAGGGAGAATAGGCAAGATCCCTACTTCCTGGGGCTGCAAGTGCAGAGTGCATCTGTTCCACTTAAAACAGACTCGAGGTCAAACTGCAACTCTTGAGAGGGAAGGATTCCAGCAAGATGATTTCATGATGGGATTCCTGTTGCTCCTCAAAATCTCCTGCCACCAGGACCATCCTGTTGCCAGAATTCCTATGATGTTCTAAAGCTTTATCTGGATGCCTACTTCAGGTGCTATTTTCATCTAAGGGAAAAATACACTTGACGTCCAAATGTGTGGATTTGAGATATTTCAAGAGATAATGAAATTAATCACCTTCAAATGATCTTTTCAGGCAGTGAGGGCTCCAGAATGCAAAACGTAGAAATTATTGTTTTGAAGTATTTTCTTTCAATTCAAAAGACTGAAATAAATCTGAATTGAGGGTATTAAAAGTGGTCATCAAACTTGGGTTTCTTTTTTCTTTTCTTGGTTTTTTGTTTAGAGGTAGTGTCACTGGCCCTCACATGTGGGATCCGAACCCGGGCCGGCCCAAACTTGGGTTTCTTAATGAAGAATTTTTAAGTTATTGAGTAATTTCTTTTAAATTACTTTGGAGCAGAGGTAGCACCTATGAAAGATGCATGACCAACACTAATATTCCCTCAAGTTTTTGTTAATAAAAGTTTTTTATTTCAAATTTATCATAATAACGATATATGTGGGTCTGTTTTCCTAATCAATATTTCAAAGTAAGATTGTACTTTATAAGTACCAATTTTGTACATGTGTTAATGGAAAAACAGGACTTGTCCCATCTGAAAAGGAATGTCATGGTATTATCACACATAAAAAAGTATTGTAGTGAAAGCAGTTGCCTCAGTCAGAAATCTCAATGACTTTGTAGGTTTAAGAGAAGTGTTAGCACTTTCTGGCAACCATAATTGTGATAACAGCCTCACAAAGAATGGTTAATATTGCTTTTTAATTGCCTAATGTAACAATCCATACTCCAGTGATATGTCCCCTCATTTATCATGTTCCATTGTGGTTTACTTGCCTCACAAAACTTTCAACTGCTTTGAACACTTCTCTGTCAGGCATCAGCTACTGGCTAATTGCTTCCCACCATGCTGTTCTGATTACCACTTTTGAAAGTAAGCTCCTCCTGCTGTTTCTTTTTCTTCACGCTGGTGCCTTAGCTGCCTGGAGGGCATTGCATTGAGCTGTTGACTCTGAGCACTCAGCATTCTCCATCTTTACATGTGTATTGGTTCCAAACTTCAGCATTTCTGTGATTTAACTATTTCCCTTGGCATGGTTCTTGATTATACTAGGTTCAGGTTTTTATTTATAGAAACAGTTCAGTGATTTGCTTGGGGAAAAGGTCCTTTTCAGGAATTCCATTTTTAAAAACTCAAGTTGTATTTTGTAAGCCTTAGTCATAAAGTATAACTATACTCATTTAGAATGTATTCTAATGTATTTTAGAAAACCGAAAGAAATTAACTTTCACAGTTGATTATTAGTAATATTCACTGTCTATACATTAGAATAGACTAGAAAAATATCCACTAATGAAAGAAAATACTTGTAATTCTCAGTGAATGACTCAGAAGCAACTTGAAGAAATTCTGAGATATTTCTTTTGGCAGTTTTTCTGTGAAGAAGGTTTTATCACCCCGTGTCCTCAGTCACAGGGAGTTTCTGAGATGGACTTCACTCTGGAGCTCATAGAGTCCATTCTCCATGCTCTGCACTCTGAGGGGAGGAGGGCACTGCCCTGCCCACTGATGCCTCTCCTCTGATCACTTCCCTCACTTGGTCAGATGGCTCTATTACCATGACTACAAGACTTCAACTGCTAGACTGGTTTCTTGCAGGTACTTTAGGTGTCTGCTAGTGAGTAGTTTGTTACATCACATTGAATGTAGGCAGTCCTAGAATCTTGGACTTTGTAAGGCTTGAATTGTGTGATCCATAGTTTAGGAAGAATTACTAAGTATGTTGTGTGTATCGTCTTTCTGAAAATCCTCCCTACCAACCCACTTCCATTCCTCTTTTTCATATTCCCTACCCTACACACACACACTCCATACATGTCTGAAATGTCATATCACATATTAGGGTAATCTGATTTGCCTGATGCTATACTCTTTCCAATGCTCATGTAAAAATCAACTTTTTCACTTTACCATAATTTACTAATTGTTCTGTCACTAACAAAATCTAGAACACAATATGTATTTGTATATAATGACATATAAATGTATGCACACATGCTAAAATTATTTGTTTAGTATAATGGCAGAAATGCCACATTTTAATGATAGACAGGAAAAGTGTTATGTGTAGAACAACCATAGGAATCAAAGAATTTCATCAACAGTGCTAAAATATATTCCTTTGAAGAAATCTTTCTGATTTTAGGGAATCCCACATATTAGTTGTCACAAAAAACATATAAGAAGTGGAATGTATTCTGAGGTTCTATAGAAGATTCATGTTCACATGCCTAAGTTTGCAGCAGTTTTAAACTTCAGAAAGATCAGAAGCTTAGAGCATCCAGAGAGAGAGTAGAGTGCAGGCTAGAGTGAGCACATGCTTTAATTTTATTCATTACGTGGATCTGGGAAGATCCATATTTACATATAGATGGAGAGCCCTGCCTTAGTAGGTTCGCCATGTTTAGAGCTGATATCAGGGCTATCTGTTGCCCTCAAGAACCTTTGCTGACCTGGTTTCTGTACTGGTATCAGGTACCAGCAGACCTTGCCTGCGGGTCCAAGGTCTGCATCTAGATGTAGAGATTCACTCTGTGGCAGCTGGGAGTGATTGGGAAGTTTAGAGCATCCTCCCACTTAAACAGTGCTCTGGGATCACTGTTGATTTGAGCAAGTCTTAATACAGCGGTGAGTTTAAACTTCCAGAGTGAAAGGCAGAATGAATTGATGGAAAGTACATGAATTTTGGAATCAGATTGGGGTTTAAATTCCGGCTTTCTCCCTGATAGACTGTATGATTATTAGCTTCTTTCTGTGAGCCTCCGTTTTGTCATTTGTAAAATGCAGGGCAGTTATAAGTAATAAATGGAATAACATATCCCAGAGTGCCTGGTACTCAGTAAGGAATTAATGTTATTCTCTTTCTACCCTCCCCAACACTAAAGAGCACAGGAGTGGAGTTAGTTACCTCCATAGCAGCTTGGTTTGATTATATAAAATCTGGCCAAACACATTTTCAGACAAAGATTTTGAAAATCATTTGTTCCATCACCAATCAGTTAGAGAACAAATACTCAAAGAAATTCCAAGCATGGAGAGGAGCTAAAAGAGAAAGAGAGCCTCTTTTGGGGTTGTGTTAACACCAAGCTTTCCTGTGTAATACCATTGGCATAAAGCTGATGCAATGAGGTTGAACATTATTAATTTATTTTTAAAGATTCCCTAACTCAGTGTGAACTTTTTCTTTCATCTCATCTGACAATAAACCCAACTGGAGATTTTTAAGGTGATAGGTAATCAATAGTTTTATTCACAGGTGATTTTCTCTTAGTGAGAAGCAATTGCTAATTATGCTACTTTGAAAATTTTCCAGCTTAAACAAGAAGAAGGTGACATTAAAAATGAATTAGATTGGCCAGAGGTTACATAATGTATTGACTGTGTGAAGACTTATGACACACATTAATCGAGCCAAAGACCTCTCATATCTTTTTAAAATATCCCTTGGTTGGGTTATGCAGAGTAAGAGATGTTTATTTCAAAAAAAATTTAACTTAAAGTATTATTGAAACAATGAGAAATTCAAAGACTCAGTGAGTTCTAAAAGTAAAATATCTGCCTCTTTGTTTCTTAACCCTGTGCCATCTTCGAATATGTAGCTCATAGAAATGATCTGTGCTAGCAGACCCTCCCTTTCACTAACCCATTTATTATGATCTTGTGAGGCATACTTCACCTTTTGCCTTCTCTTTCTTCCATTTAATTCTAGAGCATACTAAAACCATTGAGTCATTTGGGAGTTATATGTAACAGACCATAACATTAAGATTTGACACAAATACCATAGAGTAAAAATATTAAGATGCCAAGATATAATAGGATTATTTTTTTTAACCACAAAGTGAAGTTTGTCAGTGGTTATTGTTATCTTCGGAAATATTTTAAGTTTTAATAGTGAAAATGTTTACTTAGGAAACAATTTTCCTAACTGTTTCCCTTTTTTCTTTTTTTTCAATTTCAGGGTCAGACTGGTCCTCAGGTAAGTGAACTCTTTTCTAGCAAATGAATTCCAATTTAGGATATTTCCAGTGTGCAGGTTTCACTGTAATTCTTTTCAAATGATATTTTTAAAAAGCTGTGAGCCAGTAATCATGACACCACCCAGTAGACCAAGTATTTCCCAGGAGTAAAGCCTTGAGGCCTCTTCAGGGTTGTATGAGCCACGTCAGCTGTGGGACCAGATGGCAAGTTTAACAATGTACTATCATATAAAGCAAAACTCTTAACTGATATGAAACAGAGCCATGGGACTTTAATGTTAAGACAAAATGACTTAGTAGATGTCAGGTATGAACTGGTTCACATTAGGTACTGATTAATCATGTACTAATAATGTCATTGTAAATCCACACAGACTCTGATTATGTAGACTGTGATCCTAACAGCTACTTTTGATTCATTATAGATAGATATTGAATTCGTTCTCCATTTTTAATATAAACCAACTGCTGAAGACATGCTTTATAATTAAATGTGAATGCAGTCAACAAAAAAATCTTTTGAGCCCTAAATCATATTGAAGAAAAAAAGGAAATTTTAGGAAAGGGAGGCATGTGTATAAAGATGAAAGGAAAAACGAAGGGAGCTGTCAGAAATGAAGAGTCAGTAAAGAAAGAGCAAATTAAATATTTACACTTATTGTAATCCATAGGAAGCTATAGAGAAGGAAATGCCATTATTAATGTTTTACCTTTAACATCATAATACCTGTAAATAACATAATTATTTCTTGTGTTCCCCTTATGTTTTTTTCCCTTTGATATACTGAACACTATTTCTGTCCTACATTGTTCCATAAATAAATGATTTTTCATGATATTTTTGTTAGTCAATATCATAAATTGTCTATTGTGTTAATTCTCATACTAGAGCATGACAATTATTTATTTATAGTTTTTTATAGTTTTTTTATAATTATTTATAGTTTTTATGAGCTCTGTATATTAAGGATGTCTAACAAAACAAACAAAAAACTCCATGTGCTTCAGTAGAGAGGAGTCTTTTTCATATTACATGTATGAGAAAAAGTTAACATGTAATTAATTTTTTTTTTTTTTTTTGAGGGCAGTATCATTGGCCCTCACATGTGGGACCGAACCGCGGCCGCTGGCTTCCTAAGCCAGTGCTTAACCGCCGTGCCACTCGGCCGGCCCTAACATGTAATTAATTTATGTTCATATCAGAGAACACTCTCATTATTTGTGATTTTCACTCTTATATCCTTGGCTCAAGGTGATTATTGGAAAGAAAATACCCACAAAAGAAAGCTGTAGTTTATTCTCTAAATTTGAAACCACCACAATATAATGGAATGAAAACAAAGTAAAAGGTGCTTTGCGTGCTTTATTTTATTTTATGCTTACAATAACCCTGAACAGATAAATAACTCACATAGGGTGACACGATAAAACTGGGAGCAGACGGGCCAGCCGAGTGGCACAGTGGTTAAGCGCTGGCTTCGGAGGCCAGCGGCCCCGGTTCGGGACCCAGATTGGGGCCAGTGACACTGCCCTCAAAAAAAAAACACGAAAAAAAAACAAACCTGGGAGCAGAAGTCAAGTTTGTCTCTAAAACCCTCATACCCCTGTAGCTTGCAAGAGAAGAGAAGAGAAGGTGAGATAGCAGAGATAAAAGCAGTTGAAATGTTGGTTTTGAGAGAAGGTGATAATCTTCAACATATTGTAAGTTGTAATAGGACCTCTGTCTTAGCCTGCATCAGCTCCCGCTACCCCAAAGCAGTTCTTAAGGATTTGGGCATAAGTAGTTTATTTGGGAGACGATCCCAGGAGGCATTGTGAGGGGATGGGAAAATGACACAGGATGGGCAAGAAAACCAGAAAATGGATGCATTAATGGACAGCTACTGCTGTGGATAACTGGGGATCCATCCTGCTGAAGAACCTGTCAGAGGCTATGCAGAGCTTGCCTCAGAATCGTCCCACTGAGGGAAATTGTTATATTTATCCACTAATTTCTCATTCTTCATTGTTGAGGGTTGTGCCTGCGTGTTACCTCGCTGGCATTCCTGACCGCACCCAGAAGATCTGGCCCGCTCCAGCTGCTAGAGGGATGCAGGAAGCCGTAGGGACATGTGGGACCTGTATTCTAACACTGTCTTGGAAAAAGGCAGTGGTGTGTCAACATCTGCTGACATCTACCTCTGCTGCAACATCCAAAAGCAAATGTCCTACAGACAATACAAAGAGTGGGAAATTAAGATATGGATAGAAAGATTTGGAAATTGGACCAAAAGACAGCATTAAAAGCAGAGTAGTTAATGAGATATTAAAGAGAATAACTATAAAAAGAACATGGTCATCATACATCTTGAGTGTACAGTCACAGTCAATGAGTAGAAGAAAGGTGATAAACCAGCACAGGAAGCCAAGAATGGACAGCACAAGGAACATTCTGGATCATTCTAGCTAAGATTTGAAAGTATATCATGGCACTTCAGAATACCTTCACGTCAGATCTTATATTTGCTATGGCTCTCCAGAAAAATAAAGTCTATCTAACTGCTTATACTTGAAAATTTTGGAAACTTTCTAGGAGGATAGGACTGGCATTTTCAAATGGTAACCTACTCTGGTTTTCCTTCATTTTGGCTACCAGTGTGCCTTTGATGGACACTCAAATCGTATGATCATTTCATTCAAAATGTCTTCCTCATGTCACAGCTGAAGGAAAGCAATGGATTCAGGAAGGATAAGGGGAAATGTGAAGCCAAGAAATACCCTCATATTGTCTTTCTAAGGCACGGAAACTAGGCAGTTTTGTTCCTATTCCCCAAGGAAAAGTCTGCCCTACCTCTTATGTCTGCATCATTATAATATTTTTTAGAAAAAGCTTCCAGTGTTAGATTTTAAATGAAAACATTCTTAGTGTTCTTCATTTAGTACTTTATTATTAATGTTGCTCTGAGATTTTTATAAATTGCACATAAATTTTTATATATAGACTCCTTTTCATCTATAATTTTAATTTTCTTTGTTACCTATTGTAATGCATTACTTTCCCAGCCCCTAATCTACTCTTGGAATTTTTTAAAATAAAAAGTGGGCTTTAAATAGGCTTTTAACTCCAAGAACAAATTTTATCTATCTAAAAATATGAACACTTAGAAATGAGGATGTAGTAGGTGTGATTATCAGTAGGTGCAGCAGTTATAGTATTTTATACAATTATATCTTATATTAACACCCTATCATGAATCCACTTTGTCCTTGAGTAAATTTACATAAACTATACATTAGATACATACATGAAGACCCATAAGGTACATACAGAGAAAAAGCAAGCAATGTGCATTTAAAACCTAAATTAGGAAGATATACTAGCTTTTTAAATGAACGTATATACATGTATATACATGTATGTACATACAATGTATATAATAACAAGAACTTATAATTTAAGGTATGCCTTCCTTGTTTTGTTTTGTTTTTTCTTTATCTTTTTGGTGACTTCATATCCACATTTTCCTTAAAATGTCAACTTTTTCAGTTTCCCTGACTTTATAAGATTTCAGAGCTAAAACTCTTCACAACTTATTTTTTTGTTATTTATATATATAAGATTCAACATAATGACTTTATCTACGTTCCTTCCCTCCTGCTTTTGCTCCTCCCTCTCCCGTGTCTGTCTTATTAGCATGTATTGTTAACTGGAGAAAAGGGAAAGGGCACGGAAGCTGCAAAACTTTCTCTGCCTTCTCACCCCTTCTCCTTTTGCCACTAGTTAAGGGAGGAAAAGGATGTAGTCAGTGTGCCACCTAAACAAGCTTTCTCTAAACAAGATCCCTTAACTAGTCCTCAAACCCAAGTTGCCCATCTCCCTCCGTGAATCATAAGCATGTCACCCGGGGACGACCCGTAGACTAACTCTGTTGAAAAGCCACACTCCCTGTGACTGGGTAGCATTGTGAGAGATACATTTCTCAAGTTCCAAATGCCAACTTTCAATGGATTCTCCATTGAGAGAGTATTACCGATACTGTTTATATTGTACAATATGAATTTTTTTTAAGGTATTTGAGGAATAGATTTTTGTGGATTGGGCTGGGAAAATAAACTATTTTATTATGATTTCTGTGGGAACATACAATCAGATTTCCAAAAAACTAACTTTCAAAAAAAGAGTTGTAAATGTCTGAGTTGGGAGGCTGCATATCCTTTCAAGTTTATTAAAAGGTTTGGACAGAATTATAATTGGCAACTCGTTATTCATGTGCACATGTTTATGTCAGCGAGAGTTTTCTTGCCTGGGGTGAGCATCCCCACATCATCTTATTGACAGTATTATTTATTATACAATGCAAAATTCTTCCTTAGAGAGGGAAAAACTCAATTTTGCTTCTTCTCTATCACATTTCTTTAGTAAGGACTTCCAGAATAAGGTTTTATTTTGCAGATCAACGATAAAAAGGGAAAACGTGTATTATTCAGGGAGTTCTTCTAATCACCTTCCTAAAGTTGAAGATGGCTTAGATGGGTTTAGCTTTGATTTTTAAATAGTTGCAAAGACTGGAAAGCTAAATGACAGTAAACCCTGTTACAGTGATGGTGTGAAACTGAATACCAAAATAGACCTCAGGGAAGAGAGGTGAGTCCTTGCATTTACTTAAATGGGTGAGAAAATGGTTCTTGACAAGGGAAATGAGATGGTGAAAGGGTATTAGAAAGAAAAAGGGCAATTGTAGCAGCTGTGGTTAAGATGGGGCAAGAGGCAGGGAAATGAACAGAGAAGATATTGCTATGAATCCACTGAAACGAAATCAAATTCTTAGAGAGGAAAAGGGATGGGATAGAGTAAATAATGTCACAGAGACTTGAAAAAATGGTTGGGGAAAAAGAAAAAGTAATAACAAGTGATAGAAGAGAGTAAGGGAAGAAAGAAGGAAAGAAAATTAGAAAAAGGACAGATGAACATTTGTATTTTGTTCTAGAGGTAATAAGTCTTTTGGGGGTAGGACAAAAATCTATTGAAATAAAATTCACTCTGATATTTGTTCATTAATTCATATTAACATAATTCAATTTAACAACCCAAGTATTTAGCCCCTACTACACATAAGGCACAATGATGAGGCTGTGAAATTGTGGTGATCAAGACAGAATCAACATCTGTTCTTTTGATATTTCTTTTAGTATTAATAGTCGAATAGAGTGGAAGTCCTGTCAGTTCCCTCGGACCCCCATCTGAGGATGACTCACTGCACCTACTAGTCCTGCCCTATATCTGCACATCTAGGAAATCCACAAGTTCGGTGGGGACCTTAAATATGAGGCATTTAAGGAAGACTTTTCCCAGCACGCAGGTGACCCAGCATCAATGCCATTGCTCTAAGTGTGGTCCTGGGGCTCTGCCTAGTTCTAATAACTGGGTACTGTCCAGATCCAGGCACTGTTATTCTTGTAACTGAGTCCTTTCCTGACTCTCCACTCCTACCTTCCCTTTCTATGTTATTCTCTTCTTCCCATGTCTTCCTTCTCTTTTCCTCTCTGTTCCCAGGTCTTAGAGTCATGGCTTTCATGCTCTGTATAACCCTGCTAATGGTTGTTAGAACAATTAAATCCCTCTAGCTCACTGCCCACCAGACAGGATTTTACATTTCTATTTTTTTTTACCCTGACTTCCCCATTGCCATTTTGTACACTGTGAAGACATGCTTGCTGTCTGCCCAGTCATTGCTACAAGGGAAGTGAGTTGGGAAAGAGAGCATTTAGCTTTTTCCTCTCTATGGCAAAGACATCGAATGTTGGGATTCAATGTAGCATCAACCAATAGCATCCTATATGTGTCTACCAGATAAAGGTTTTCTATCATGTTTCTGATTATGTCATTCTTCTGACCCCAACGCTTTGAGTCTCACTGTGATTACCATTTAGAGTGGAAAAAAATCTAGTTCCTTGCCGGAGATTCAAATCCTTTGATTTGGCCTGTTTTTTCTGTCCCCCATCGCCTGTTAATTTTTCATTTATGTTCTTTCTGGACACTATGCTTCTTTCAAACCACATCAAACCATTTCCGTTTTTGTCTTCAAATCTGTTTTTCTTCATTTGCCTTTTCTTCGAATAGTCTTTTCTCCAGAACTGCTCTCTTCCGAACCCCTGTTTCCACACCTCCAAATATGATCAATCACCTTTCATACTTGCATGCCACTTCTTCCATCAACATATCTTTACTCTTCCTTAGATGAATGTAATTTCTCCCTTTTGCTGAACCCCACAGCACTTTATCTGTACAGCTTTTTATGTTACTTTAAACTTAGAATAGAAGGGCAGAGCCAGCCTTTCTAATAGAATGGCAGACAGATCAGAATTGAAACCCTAGCTCTCCCACTAATAAGCTTTGTGATCTTGGGCAACTTACTCAATTACTCTGTCTCATTTTCCTCTCCATAAAGCAGAAATAATATTGTCTTATCTCAACAGATGGTGTGAAGATTAAAATAATATATGTATAACTTCTAACTTGGTACCTAGTACATAGTATGCACTCAGTAAATAATAATTCCCTCCTTCCCTTTTCCTCTGCCTATTGTATTATATTGAGTTGTCTTAAAAGTCATGACGCATTTTTTCTGTTTTTCATTGCAAAACTGAGTCATGACTTTTCTGATAACCCAATAGTTATTTATAAACATCTTTTCTCCCTTTATTACTAGCTTTTATGATCTTTAAGAGTGTGGTCAGTGTTTTCTTTCACCTTTAGTATCCTCTACAACACAACTTAGTTCCTTGTACATAGTAGTTCAATAAATGTTACTGAGTTGTTAGTGGAATATACAAGAGTTTAAGAAAAAGGAATCTGAAAGAGAGAGAAAACTCTCAGTTCCTTGTAATTCTAAACACCCCACTCAGAAATACCATATGTCATCAATAATGCCATTTAAAACAGGACTCTAAGATGTCTAAGCTCTGAGATTTTACTGACCTTTATCAATTTTAATATTTCACTTCCATATGATTTGGAGAGTTTGGATACCTTTGTTTCCTTTCATTTCATAGTTTCTTTATAATGATATTAATTTTTGGTGAAAATAAACAAAATTAACCCAGGACCATATTTATGATGTATTATTGTATTTTGTAACAATTTATTTTTATGATTCAAGACTTGACTTTGATTTTTAATAATCAAAACAGAAATAGAAAGTAGTTCAAAGTGGTTGTGTATGATGTCACATTGCTTAAACAATAATTATCCCACTAATAAATAATTTAATAAAAATTGGAAACTAATTATTGTTTTGTTTTTTTTAAAACAAAACTGCTCAGAATTCCATCTCATATACTTTAGAAAGACACACTGGCCTTTCTTCACCCAAAATTACTCCATCAGTCTATTCAATAGAGAATAATGAAAGAGTGGAAGCATTGTATTAAGTGAAAGATACCTCTTCCATACCAAGGACATTTATTTTGCACAAAATTTTTAGAGTTTAAAAGTCCTCCTCATAACTCACCTTTGGAGTTGCACGTCAGCATAAAGGAGATCTAATTCCCTCAGGAATTTGGAGTACCAAAGCGGCATGCATGTTGTAATTCTGTATTACTCAGTGAGAAAAAAATGTAAGAGAAAACCACAAGCAAATACCATCAGGCAACTGCACATGGAGGAGTGTGGCTTCCATTTGTATTTTTTTAGATGCACTTGAAAAAAAGGGGAAGATGTCACTTTGCCTTTTTTTCCTCCAAAACCCTTTTTGCTTTTTTGTTGTTATTCTGACATTGTCATTGCCATTTCACAGCATTTTACTAAAATTTACAAAAATCAAGCTGTGTATGCCTTGTAAGGAATTATTTCTGATATTTTGGGGTGATATTTAACTTTCTATTCATATGTTTTTAATTATATACTAAGATCCTTCTAACCTAACACTTTAGCAATTCCCGTATTTCATGTTTGTGTTCCAATCCAGCCTTTTTCCAATCCATATAGTCTTACTTGGGGGCAAGGGGAGGACAGCTGCATTCTCCGAGAAATTAAGAAAGTGTGTGTGTGTGTGTGTGTGTGTGTGTGTGTGTGTGTGTGTGTGTAAAGTCTTTATTTTGCTCACTATATAATAGAACTGTCATATTAAACTAGTATTCATTAATCAATCATGCTAGATTTGATAATTATCATTTCCCATTATCTATTTTTTATGCAGTGTTTAGATAAAGAGAATGATTATTAAAGTCTTAACATTTAAAATTTGGGGGGTATTTTATTGAGTAAATGGTTAATATGATACGAAAGACTACATTGTGCTCCAAATAACTTACGTCTTTAAGAGTACACATAGCTGGGCCGGCCGAGTGGTGCGGTGGTTAAACGCTGGCTTGGGAAGCCAGCGGCCCGGTTCGGTCCCACATGTGAGGGCCAGTGACACTGCCCTCAAAAAAAAAAAAAAAAAAAAGAGTACACATAGCATAACAGCTTATTTGTTGTATTAGAATCCATGTATTTTATTTTTACATGATCATTTTTGTATTGAAATGGTATATAACATCATTCTCAAAGTTTAATTTTAGCTGAGAATTTTTTTCCACTGAAATTAATTGAAAAACTTTTATTGCCAACTTTAAGCTTTGTTTTCTATCAAATATATTCCTTTTAATTCTGCCTGAACAAAAGTGAATAACACATAGCTTTTCATGAATGATTAAGTTAATCCAATGTTGATTTGCATAAGTGGAAGCTTTTATTATTCCCTGAACTTCTTACTCATTTTTGTATCTCAATTTCTTTACACAGTGTTGATATATAGAAAAGGCACAATAAATTTTTGTTCAATGAATACTTAACAATTCAAATTTAAAGATAATAGTCATTTGATGATGAAATGACTGAAGCAACTGAACATATCAGCTTTTAGCGGTCAATTTTTAAGGCAGCATATGGAATACATTGAATAAGGTTAAAGGGTGGCTTCATGGGCAGACATGGGTTTAAATCTTGGTGTACAACTTACGAACTGTATAACTTCAGGCAAGCTATTTTTTTCCTTCAGTTTTTCAATGTAAAGTAAGGATGGTTGGTTTGATTTAATGCATGACTTAATGAAGCACTTAGAACAGTGTATGATACATGTGTTTATTAGAGGCCTACTTATGCACAAACCTTCTCACTTAAGTGCTCACACAGAGATAGAGCCATAAAGGCAAGTTCCGCTTACAGTGGTACTTCATCTGATGGATAAACGTCCAACGGAATGATGGCCTCAAAGCATATAGAGGTTTAGGATAGTTCAATCTTAAAATTAAGAAATTCATGAAAAGTGATTATCACTGTTAGATATGGGTGTAGTATAGGATTCTCTATGTATAACAAACATTTATGTGCATATTTGTGTGTCTAATTCTTTCTAAAGACAGCAGAAGTTTTAGTTAGAAATATTGTTCTTCAGTAAAGTAAAATTAATTCAGCTTGAAATTTTTTAAACTTTAAATTTTTATTTAAAATGTTCTCAAGTATAATATATATATATATATATATATATATATATATATAAATAATTTCAATATACATTTTCAGGGGTTCCTTTGATAATTTCAGTATCATAACCAAAATTCTTTTTTTTTTAAAGATTTTTTTTTTATTGGGGAATTGGCGGAGGGGAACAGCGTTGGGGAATCGGGGAAGGGGAACAGACAAGTTGCTGTCTTTTTGTTCTTCAGTTTAGTTGCGGAGGATGTTGCTTCACTGTTGGTATCGTCATTGCGCTCTTCCCGGATGAGGCAGATCAGTCGCTGGCCTCTGGATGTCGCTCACCGCGGCTATTGGCAGCTCACGCTGGCTGCCAGCCGCTCACGCTGGCTGCGGGCACCTCACTGTAGCCTATGGCAGCCCACTGGCAGCAGGGGCTGCAGCCCACACCATCACTGGGGCTCGCACAGCCCAGCTCCAGGTGGAGCTGTTGTTAGCTGTAGAGGCCAGTGTCACTGGCCCTCATGTGGGATCCGAACCGGGGCCGCTGGCATCCCCAAACCAGCACTTAACCAATGCGCCACTCGGCCGGCCCCAAAATTCTTAATAGACTAAATGCATTTTCTTATTAAATATCTCCAGTCATATTCAATTGATAGCACGTTTTTCATATAGAATATATTTCTTGGATCATATGAAAATTAAAATGGAGGAATGCTATAATATAAGGTAGTAGGTAAAATGATAGCTTCAGAAACATTTTGTTCCATCTTCTCTTTTTTTGATAGGCCACATTTAAATTTAGTTTAAATAATGACTACAGGAGACTTGACTACCTCGCTAAGCTAAAAAACCTGAAGTGATTCTTTACACTTAAGATTTACTTTTTTTTCAAATGGTCAGTATATTCAGTGTTAATTGTTTAAGATCTTAGATCAGGCAGAATCTATCATAGTAATTCACATTCCATAAATATATTTTTTTATAAAAAATATATGGAATTGATTTGTATTCCCTGATGAGTAGTGACGTGGAGCATCTTTTCATATGTCTATTGGCCATTTGTATGTCCTCTTTGGAGAAATGTCTACTCAGGTCCTCTGACCATTTTTTAATTGGATTGTTTATTTTTTTGGTGTTAAGTTGTATGAGCTCCTCTTATATTTTGGATATTAACCACATATCAAATATATAATCTGTGAATATCCTCACACTTTCCAGGATGGCTATCATCAAAAAAATTGACAAATTAAGTTGTTTCGGTGAGGATGTGGAGAAAAAGGTACTCTTGTACACTCATGGTGGGATTGTAGATGGGTGCACCCATTGTGGAAAATAGCATGGAAATTTCTCAGAAATTAGAAAACAGAACTACTATACAACCTAGCAATACCACTTCTGGGTATTTATCTGAAGAAATTCAAAACACTAATTCAAAAAGGCTTTTTTGAGCTTCCTTTGCTCAGCCTGTTCCAAACTCTTTTCAGTGTACTTTCTCTTCTAATAATGTCCCTTGAGCCATTCTCTACTGCTCAGGCCCGCTTCTACTTCTTTAACATGTATTTTTTCTTCTAATAAACTGTCTTTTCCTGCAACTTAAAAATAAAAAGATACGTACACCCCTGTATTCATTGCAGCATTATTTATAATAACCAAGATATGGAAGCAACCTAGGTGTCCATCGATAAATGAAGATGTGATACACACACACACACACACACACACACACACACACACACGGTGCCAAAAAAAAGTATACACAATTTAAGAAAAGAAAAAACTGTATTAAAATTGTAATACTCAATATATACTGATAACAAAAGATGAATACAAGTCACGTTTGACTTCTGCAATTACAAGAGGTGCTCAAAGTGGTTACCATCAGCATCCAGAGTCTTCTGATTACAGCAAACTACTGCTTGAGCAATGTTGACAAAAGTATCCACTTGTATACATTTTTATGGCACCCCTGGTACGTACACACACACACACACACACACACACACACACACACACACACACACACAATGGAGCAATAAAAAAGAATGAAATCTAGCCATTTGTGACAACATGGATGGACCTAGAGGGTATTATGCTAAGTGAAATAAGTCAGTCAGAGAAAGACAAATACCATATGATTTCACTTATATGTGGAATCTGAAAAGCAAAACAAATGAACAAACAAAACAAAACAGAAACAGACCCATAGCAAGCTGATGGTTGCCAAAGGGGAGGCGTAGAAAAAAAAATATCTGTCTGTTCTTTAAAAAAGGTATAGAATTGAAGATTAATCAAAGGTGATGCATCCTCAATTGACATAGTTGAATAAATATCATCAGTTATTTTGCTTTGAATAATTATGGCACACCTTCCTTGAACCCTCTTACCTGAGGACCTGAACTATGGAGTTTTTTGGACAAAAACAAACATAGTGAGATTTTGAGTTTCTGCAAGAAGTGTTGCTCCTTGCAATAAACTTAGAGTCACCATTTACATTTGTACAGGTTGATCAGGAAAGGGGCAGGTACAGTCTGAAATTCGGCTCTTAAACTTCACTCACCAGGCTGTGCAACCTGGCCTAAGGCTGTATCTGCCTGGAGGAAAGCCCACTTATCTAATTCATATACAAAGTCCCAATTTGGGCCATGATGACACTGAATGAAGTGCCTAAATTTACTACTACAAAAGCAAACAAAAAACCAAAAAAACCCACTAACCAAAGTCTTAGTGGTGGGTATTGTGATCTGAGATCTGTGGATCCAGGAAGAAATGTAGATTGGGCAGTAGATGTCATTCTAGAGGGAAGCCATTTTTGGGTATGGAGTAAATTAAGTGGTGGCTGAAAGTGTGGCAGTGAGTGAGATGCCCAGAGAGAGTGTGTAGAATGTGCAGAGGGGGAGAGAAGAAGTCATGGTGGGGGGAGGGTTCATTATGAAGTACAGAAGAGGAAAAGCCCATCAGACAAGGAAAGACCCAGAAAAATGCATTGCCAGTGACGCTGAAAGAGGAGTGACCAGCCACATGAATTATTGTCAATGGGCTTGCAATTAGGAGTCATTTAGTAGACTGCCGAGTTTCAAAGCAGTATTACCATGGCTTTAGGAGTGACTTAGTATTGCAACTGTGCTGAGAGTGAAACAGAATAATCTTGATAAAAGTTTGGAGTCACAGGCAGGAGGGAGACAGCAGTCAAAAATATCTGCCCATGTTTGAGACATGAGGAAGAAAATCTTTAGACAGAGCTCATTTCATCTTCAAGAACTGTGTGAAGTTGTTTTGCTGTTAGTCTTGACTTTTGCGATCTTGAGGTAACAAATGAGAAACTGTAGTGACCCCAAAGGCACAGTTTCTTGCTGAAATCAAATATATCCTCATGAGCATTAGTTGGAAGCAGAGTGGACATACAGATACCTGTGACTTCCTGATTGTCAACAGACTATTCAGGGAATACTAATTTTGGCCCTGATGTCTTGTTAAAGACCTCTGTTACAGAAAATCTGCTAATATGTTTATTAGATACTTACCATGTACAAGGTACAAGGCTAGACATTTGAATTAAAAAGAGAAGAGGAGAAGGGAAATAATTTTCGTGGAAGACCATATGTTTTAATTACTTCCTAGAACTTCCATATGAAGTGATTATTGTTTGTTCTGTCTTATAGATGTGGAAACCAAGGCTCAGAGAGGTTCAGCTATATGCCAGGTCTTGTGGAACATATCAAAGCTTCCATTGTCATGTTTGTTACATTTCCCCATATACCTCTCTTTCTCTGCTTAAGGGCCCTGATAGTTTAGTGTGGAAGCATAAATGTTATACCTAGCAGCGTGAGCTAAGTTTTATAAAAGAGCCACAAGTGTTTTAGGAGTTCAAATATAGGGAAAGACCATACCCAAAAGACAGTCACACAAAGTTAGGGAAGAGAGGTTATTGAGATGAGCCATCAATGACTGGTTATAATGATAGTGAGATTATAGAGGAGGTGGAGATAGGACTTGTACTGCAAGGACTAACATTTCTTTCAGAAACTCAGATTTCCACTATGTTTCTTTATTTCCCCAAGGCACTTCATTGCTCAGGTTTCCAGATAACATGTTTCAAGAAAGGCGGGCTATAATTATTCCAAGTAAAATGATAAGTGATTATGTTTATTCTGCAGAAAGAATGAGATAATAATACAGAGAGTGAGAAGATGAGGGGCATTCTGAGAATAGCTGGTATTCCACGGTGACTGGAGGAGAAGATTCTTATGGGGAATTAGGGCCGGGATGGGAGGGGGCATAACAGAAAAGAAAAGTTAAGAGCATAGTTAGACGACTTTGGACATAGTCTTTTAACACTTTATTTGGCAGGAATCTGAAGGGTCATTCATCTAAGATAAATTTTTAAATTAGGTAACTACTTCTTTTGGAGATTTTCAGACATTCTCACAAGGAAGAGAAAATACTAGCATAAACTGCCCTAGACCCATCACCCAGCTTCAAGAATTATCGATGGCTAATCTTGTTTTCTGTATCCCTTTCCTTCATCTATTCTGTTTTGATTTTTGCTGGTGTGCTTAAAAGTGAAACCTAGATATCATGTCACTGCATCTGCAAGACTGAAATATGAATCTCTAACTGATAGGACCTTTCTAAAACATAACCACCATTTTATTATCAACCCTAATAACATTAACAATAATTCCTCAATGTCATAATACCCAATCATATTCAAATTTCCCTGACTCTCTCAAAAATGTCTCTTTATGGAAGGTTCAGGTGAATCAAGACCCCAAACTCACACTGGACATTTAATTGTTATAATTCCTTAATCTCTTTCACTCTACAGTTATCTTTCTTCTCTTTTTATTTTCTCATGATATCAATTTTTTCAAGACTCTTCCTCTGTATAGAATGCCCCACATTCTAAACTGGTCTAATGACTTTCTCATGGTGCTGTTTAGCTTGTTCCCCTATCTTCAGTATTTCTTATAAATTGTGGGTTCCATTTCAAGGTTTGCTTAGGCTCTGGTTCAGTTTTCAGGAAGTCTGTCTTATAAAGGTGTTCTCTCCTAGTTCACCATATCAAGAGACACATAATGTTTGGTTGATCAGCAGGTCCAGTGGAATTGGCTGGATTCCCCACACCTGTCGCATCACAGCTTTTGCATCAAGGAGGATTGTTTCCTATAACAACTTTTTCATTATGGATTACAAATGGGCCCTTGATGTCTTTTAAGCTAAGGAATATGTTCAGAAATGTGCTTTCGAAAACATAATCTGACAAAAGTATGTAAGATGGAGTAGAGTAAAGGGAGACCAGGAGAGGCGTGTAGACTAGTCCAGTTTTCTACGAACAAAGGTGCCAGCAACAAGTATGGAAAGATAGATTCAGCGGATTTTGTGGAGAAAGAAATCTGTGGGACTTGGCAATAGAGTCCATTTACTGAATCGAACAGAACACCAAGTGTTTAGGCATGGAGGAGTAGTGAGTGGTCTGTTTAACAAAAATAGGGAAGTCTGGAGTCATGACTGGCTTGAAACAGAAATCGAGAAGCTTGGTCTAAGAATGTTGAGTTGAGCTGATGATGGCATATCTTAGCTGAGACATCTGGTGAGCAGTTGGGAATGCAGGACTGCAGCCTGGAAAAGAATTTAGAACATAAGTCAGGTAATAGTTAAAGCCTTGAGGGTTTATTTGATAGCCGATGAAGGGAGTGAAGTGAAAAGACAAAAGGTTTAGACACAAATTTGGGCAATCCTGACATTTATGAACTTTATCAACCCGTCCTTCCCAAAGCTCCCGTTTATTTAGTTTTAGCTTAGCTCAGGGTAACCCCTTTCCAGGCCCTGAGGACAGGCTCAGCAGTTTCCCTTCTCATAGCTGAGCTTGCTTCTTCCTCAGGGAAAGAAATGCCCCAAGACCAATATGTATTTCAGCTCTTGTTACTTTATCTTTCCCAAAACCAGACTGTAAAAATATGATGTCTACACTGCTACCTCCTCTCTCTTTTCTTAAGTCCAATTTCCGTTCTTTCCATGACCAATCTATTATTTAGGGAAATTTGGTGGAAATAGTAAGAGTAAGGTAGGACATTACAATGAGGGAATAGAGAGCATTTCTTCCCCGACTTTGGGAGAGGGCGAATGAAGATGCGTGGAGACCAACGGGAAGAATCTGAGGGAACTGTGATGGTGGAAGAGACAAGCAAGAGGAACGATAAAGAGTAGGGCAAGCCTGAAGAGGAGACAGGTATAATATGCTCTTCACCCCATAAAGAGAAGAGCATGGAGAGACAGAACAATGTGGAGCCAGAGAGCACCATAATCGCAGAAGCTTACCCTAAAAGCTTTTCATCTTTTTAGTCATCAGCTGCATGTAAGGGATATTGGACTTCTAATTTACATAGGAAGCTTGAGAATCATAGACAAACCCTGGGACTCAGGCTCTCCTAGCTTCATCCGACAGTTGTTGTTTTTTTTTCCTTCTGCATATCTTCTTCCACTCAAAGGGACAGCCTACCCTCATCCCTGTGTTGTGCTCAGTTGCTCTTCACAAAGCCAATATTGTTCTCTAAGAAGCAACAAATGAAGCAAAGAATCAAACAGATCTTCAAACCAGGCTTTTTTCAGGGAGCCCGGACAAAGTGATGCAGGGACAGTATTGGGGAAACATGCTGAAATAGGCAATTATAAATTAGACCCAAGGTTGAAAGACGCATGCACCTCTGAATACATTTGAATTCTATGGAGGACACTAAGAATATTGTAGGATAGCTTACAGCATTAGCTGTAAATTCACAGGGCTACTGTGGACATTCAGAGAGCAAGCTGATACTTTCTTTCCACAAAAGGAATGTTTAGGATTCCAAGTCTTTCACCATGAAGTTCATTTTATTTGACCTCTTAGAAATAAGTTAAAAATGCAAAGTTAAACAAAAGAGTTTTAGCAATCCCTTAAAACATTTAGAGGCAAGGAATGATGCAGGAAAGGAGGGCCCCCTTGGTTTTGATTGACAGGAGTGGTAATTTCGCTGTATTTAATTTGTATTGTGTTAGAAAAGAAAGCCAGAGCGAGCTTCCCTGATTCCTGCTGTTTTATAAGCCCTTAACTCCATTGAGCTACATCAGTCTTAACTTTTGAGAGTCCTTTTCTAATGTTTGGTTTTTATAAATTTTCTTTTAGTGCTAGACCCCCATTAATTGTTTCCTTATGGCAGCTGCTTATGATTTAAGACTGATCATGGGCACATATAGTCCCTTGTTCAGGACTCAAACTGACACCACAAAAGAACTTACAGTTACCATCTCACCACAGAAAATGCCCAGAAAATAATAGATCTAAAAATTAGTTTTGCAATAAGTGGGGCTGGTTTTGGTATTTTAGATTTCTGTTTGTATGTACTCCTTTTCTGCTTGGTCTCTTTTCACCATCAATGCAAAATGAAAGGTCTAAAGTCTGAAGCTATAAATCTGTGTATAGCTATAAGTCCCTTCCCTGGCTTAACAGAGTTTGACACTTTAATAAACACAGTTCTTCTGCAGCAACACTGACTCTGGTTCTTGTATAATTCTTTATAAGAATTGTTGCTGCTTTGAACACAGTTTTATTGCATTCTTTTCTTTCTGGCGTTTCAACAAGAATTGATTGAGCACCTACTATATGCTAGGGGGGACGAGGCAGTTCTAGGGCCTAAAGTAATGTGGGAAAAACTACAGTGAAGTGTTTTTGTTTTGTTTTGCTTTGTTTTGTTTGGTAACAATTCCTGAACGCGGAGGTAAACTATATTAAACCTGCCTATCTTCCCAATGTTTCCACCATCCACCTAACACATGTCTCACCACAATGCCTTTTGATTTTAGGAAATCAGTATATTGACTTTCTTCATACTCAGGTCAACTATATGAAAAAAGAATTTTATTTTGTTTACTGTAATTAACATATGCAAAATATTGAATGTATACTTAATAATTATATCAAGGGGTATATCAGGCATTCTACAAATGGCTTCATGGACAGTGTTTCATTTTAGCCAAACAGTAAGCACTGTTTTCCCCATTTTACGGATGAGGAAATTGAGGCTTACAGAGGTTAATTAACCTGCCAAAGATCACAACCAGGATTTCAGTCTGGATCTGTTTGACTCCAAAGCTTGAGCTCTTAACCACCAAGATATTTTATGTATACTTTATTAAAATCCCCCCAAATTATACTTTTACTTTTTATTTTTTTTACTTTTTCTCTGAAGCACTTAAAAAGAAATTCTATACAAGCATACACACAGAGAGACATTAATCTATACTTAATACATAGGAACTTATACATTTTTTCATCGGTTTTCCATAAAATGTTTAAAATTTACAAGTTACTAGCTGAAGTTATTTGCCAAGCTGAAAATCTAGAAAACAAACAAACAAACAAAAAATAGTGATTTGCAGAAGAAATGTCCCTAAAAAATATATGATGCTAGTAAAACAAAAAACTATACACCTACAAATTCAAGGTTAAGGAATATACTTGGAAGAACACATGTTCACATTTTAGTTAGAGGTGAACCTGTGCTAACTGCATAAAATATTTTATTCAGAAATAAAGTAGATCTATCCACATGCAAATAGGTAGGGTCCCTATTTTTCAGGTAAACACTAGATATTTCCATTGTTAATATTATTTGCAATATGATTTTCTGCAGTTTCAGATACCTGCTAAAAACAGTGGTGCCAAATTCAATTTCTTCATGAATGTGTGGCTTAACAGTATCTATTTCATTGGCACAATGGCCAAGTTAATGATGCAGTCAGGGAGCCGGCAAAGGTCTTACAATCAGAAGAACTGAGGCTTCTATCCTACTTGAACCAGGGAAGACTGGACATTCCCGGTGTCCGTCCTCCCTGGGAGACTGAACATTGGTAAAGTCATGTCTGCCTGGAGTGCCTGAGCCCACACACATCAACCACTGCGGTTGTCCTGTGTGCCTAGAAAATGACCAGGGCAGCAGACTCTGTCTTCTGTATCCTCAAAAGACTAGGGAAATTGTGGTTTTAAAATATGGTAAGCCCATGTTCAGTTGGCAGTCTAAAAAGTGAAGGAAGGGAAATGTAATAAAGGTGTCCTTTATTCCTAAGTTAACATGGAAGGATGGCCTCTTCCTGGTAGCAGCACAGTATGGCCACCAGGTTATCGTCTATGCTCCTTTGACCGAACAGTGATGATAGAGGCGTCTCTCTCTCTCTCTCTCTCATCGATTTCTCATTAGGTCAGCCAAAGCTGCCAACAATCAGTTTGGCTTTGAAATACACCCCTAAAACTGGATTTAAAACTATATGGTTCACTTGGCTCTGGAGCTGCTGTGTTTAATAGAGTGAACCAGCTTAGGGCAACACTTTTATGCAAATGCACTAACTTGTGAGATTTCAAATGAGTAGGACTTCTTAAACTATGTTGATGATCTGTCCATGGCCCCCAGGTCCAATCAGTTAACCAATCTTGTTGGTTCTCCCTCAGACATATCTTCTGAATCTAGAACTTTCCCCATTTTCCCACTGTCATGATGTTAATTCAGATCTTTATCATCTCTCTCCCTGGACCAAGGTAACAGCTTCCTAAGAAAAATAACATTCCATGTTCTCAGAGTTCCACCACTCACACTTGATCTCGCTGCTCCTTTGTTAAACTGATGACAGAATCCCGCCCAGGGACCTGGGTATTGTTAGCCAGTCTTCCCAGATCTCTCTTTCCTACTATTCCCCATCCCCATTCCCACACCACTGTGTTCTTACCACTTGAACTCCTATCTTCCTTCATAGCACTGGGTCCTCTTCACAGTAATTTATGTTCTTCCCTATGGCCCGATTGGCCTCACCCCTTCCCAGCCTCCCTTATCTCTGGCCAACATTCAAAAGCCAGTTCCAATGTCATCCTTTTCACTCCAGCTCGCCTATCTTTTTTCCTTTGTACTCCCACGACACAGTGTTTATTCCGCTGTATAATTAAATGTATGTGTCCCTCCTCCAGACTCGGACCATGTCGTCTGGCTAATAGTTGGCCACAAATGCTTAGAAAATGAAACTTGCTTGTTCTCATAATTCTATAATAATGCAAAGATTAATCAGAAAAAGGGTTATCATATTTCAGAAATAAAAATGGGCAACAGTTTTCTGGGATACAAATCATAACCCTATTCTTATTCCAGCAACTCTGGCTGCCAAGAATTTTCAGTTTGCTCCTTTTCCATTTTTTTTTCCTTTTACTAGCAGAATTTAATTTTATTTTCATGATTGCCATCTTTTAAAAGTCATTCCCTCTTCTATTTTTGCCAGTTCAAAGTAGGCAAAATGTATAGTTGTAATGAATGAAAAGTCTTTATTGGGACATCCAGCCCCTATGAATATATTTGTATTTTTCAGATATATTTCAATTACTTTTATGCAGATTGAATCCAATATTTTCCTGAATCTCCTTTGTTGTGCTTCTTATTCATTGTGCTTTTAGTTTGGCTTTATCATTTAATTGAAAAAGATAACAGAGCATGGAAAATAAGCTAAAATCTTAGTTATTTGAATAGAAACAGATTTTGGGAGACTGAAATTGGTATAAGCCAAGACCTACATTAAAGGCTTGGTACAAATAAAAATTTGGTTACCATCAAGTCATTTGAATAGGGGCTAATTTGAAGTTTGCCACTGAAATTTTTAAATATTTAGTAGTAAATTAATAATAGTTGAACAACATTCTGAAAGAAATGTTCCAACTGCTGAGTAATAGCAGTGATAATGAAAACTTTGTTGGCACCTTTAAAATTTATATAAATAGATCTAGTTACATAAAACTAATTAGAAAGATTATTTCAAATATTTTTATTTATTTAAGTGGACATTATAAAAAAACTGACCCTAACATATTAGACCAACAAGAAAAACAGGAATCCCAAAAGAAACCTGATGTAAACCAGTGATTTACTATTCACTTATTTATGACCACTAATTTTACCATATTTGCTTTCCATTGACCTTAACCGTGTTTTAATGACAAAGTTTTATCTTCAGATAGTTACCAACCAGTCACTGATACTGAAACCTGCACAACAGATATGTTGGCGTAGTTGGAAGCAACTTAATACAATTGAAAAATACTCTCATTCAAATACTTCATTAATTTGTATCGCTGCCAGTCCTTTAGGTAATATCGGTGAGTTTTTCTTTTACTCAAAGGACAAACAAAATAGCTTAAATAATGACCCAGCTTTAATTTTCAAATTTAATAATAAAAGAAACCATTCTTTTATTTGTAATGTTTTGACTTAGAAAAGAACCGTGGCTCTAAAATTTTGAAATACTATCTGTGTTTATTAAGGTAGTCCACATTTTTATTTCTTCAAAGTCAGCCTGTATTTGCAGTAAAGAGGCTCCAATTCAGAAAGAAGAGTGGGATTTCTGTCAAGCAGAAGAAAAACACCTGCCATTAATCCCACGAGCACAAATGGGGTCTGGAGTGTCCAAAGCAGCCACCACAGCTGTGAATGGAGGCTGACCTCTGCTTCAGTTCTGTTGTGGGCTGGCAGGTGCCAGGACGCCATTCTGTCTGCTCAGAACCACCCACTTTTGTAGCAGCGGTGTTTATTGCTCTGTCGTGAGTACAGATTTTCATGTGTTCATGAATCAAGCATCCTTGCTTGTGGCAAGCTGTCTAAAGAGTTCTAGTGGACACATGTGGCTTTGGCATTAGTAATTGGACTTTGGGAAAAAGGCATCTCTGTTTCCCACTGTAAAATTATTTCAGAAAAGCTTTGACCTCAAATATGATGTAGAATCTGACAAATAGAGGACTGGTACAATGAGAGGCTTGGCCTCTGAAATCTCACTCAGCAAAAGCAAGTAGAACTTTAAAGAGGAGAAGCTTTGAGGAAGGCTGGGGTGAAAGCTGGGGAGCGCTCCACAGTAACTGTAAGTGACCTTAGAGTAACTGGACTTTCTAGAGGTGATTTTTCTTAATGATAGTATATGGAAAGTGTTTGACTGTAGCACTAGCTTTTCTAGAACAGACTGTTTTGCTTTGCTAATTAGCTTCTCCCACCATATTCTCCACCAGTGCTTAGAATATTGCAAAACTTTCTACAAGCATTCAACAAATGTACATAAAAATCAAAATAGAGTTAAAAAGCATGCTACTTAAATCAAGACTAAAATTTCCATTATATTTCTTAAACTTCAGTATAGGTATCTTCTCATTCTTTTCTTTGGGTTGCCCTTGGCCCAACCAAAAATAAAATTCTATTGATAGAGTATTAGTAAGCATTTTGTATGTGTTTAAAGTGATCAAGTAAATTTCCTAAACTTAATTTTACAGAGGTAGGCACACAGACTGTACTAATGACTCACTACTTGATTCACTGAAAACACTGATAGAAACATTAAAAATTTACTGAAAACATAAAGAAAAATAATTTTCCTAGCCTCCCTTTTTTAATAGCAAAATTATTTTCTGGGTAAGAGATAAAAGGCTTTGTCAAGTTGATTCTATTATCTTAGCCACCTCTTCCCCTCCCTGATCCTCATTAATTCCCCTTTCTCTCATTTTGAACTTGAGATGTTGGAGCTACTGCCCCCAGCCCTGTGGGAAATGCAGTTAGGAGGCATTTCAGAAGGTACTTGTTGAAGGCAGACATATGGTCATCATTCTCTCTGAGAATCTAGTGCTAAAACTGAGTCCTAGCACTTAGCAACCCACACTGCATTTAAAGTCCCAAAGACTAGGTGAAAGTCCTGGCTAACTCACTACCCATGATGATGTTTCTTTAATTTTAGACATTTAGGGGCCGCCGAGTGGCGCGGTGGTTAAGCGCTGGCTTGGGAAGCCAGCGGCCCTGATTCGGTCCCACATATGAGGGCCAGTGACACTGCCCTCAAAAAACAAATTTTTTTAGACATCTATACAGTATTAATATTTGCTTCATTGGGTTGGGAGAAGATTAAATGCTGTAACAGGTTCTTTGTTGATGGTAAAATGTACAAAAGATAATACATGTTATTTTTATTACTAATTTTTTGATAACCTCACAACTATTACCAGAAGTACCACAACTGAGAATGGGAATTTGGTACAGTTATACTGTCACTAATACTTAGCAGTAGATATTTTAGTAGACAGAGCATCCCTACATGCCCTCCTGAAGAGACAGCAGTCTCCACTGGGACTTAAGAAGAGTACTTGGCTAGAACCCTGGCTTTACCTTCAGTCTAGACTTCTTGTCTCCCAGCCCTACTGAAGATGAAGGTGAGAGATTGAAGGGTAACTTTGAAATGCTCCAATTCCTCAGGTAGGCAGAGCCCAAAACATGCCTTTATTTTTAAGAGCTATGAAAAAAAATATATTGACACCCTGCAATTAGTATTTCCTGCTAGAATTTCTATTCAAAGGTAAAGAAAATCTTAGTGTGGCTCAAGAATTGACAGATGTCCAACAAAACAGAAATTCCTAAAAAGATCCACATATATATGGTCATCTAATTTATGCCAAAGGCAACACTGTACTACAATGGGGAAAAGATGCATTTTCAATAAATGATGTTGGGTTAATTTAGTATCCACATGGAGGGAAAAGGCCTCTTGACGATGACCTTACATCAGACAAAAAAATCAATTTTCCATGAATTCAGATCTAAATATGAAAGATAAATAGTAAAGCTTTTAGATTTTAGAATAAACAGAAGAACCTCTTCATGATCTTGGAGTACACAAAGACTTCATAAATGGAACACAAAAAGAGATAACTATAAAGAGAAAAAAATGTTAAATTGAGTTTTATTAAAATTAAGAACTGTTCACCAAAAACACCTTTAAGAAAATAAAAACACAATGTGCAGAATGGGAGAATGTATTTGCATGTATATGTATGTATACATGTATATGTATGTATATGTGTTTATATGTAATATATAGTATTACAATATAATGTGTAGTATAATATATAAAGAACTCTAACAAATCAATAGTACAACTCAATAGAAAAAGGGCAAAAGGTGTGAACACGTTATGCAAAATGACAATACCTGCATTAAGAGTTTAACATAATCACTAAAGAAACACAAATTTGAATGCAATATGAAACTACTGCATCTCCCACCAGAAAGTCTACAGTGTGAAAACGATGGAAAATACCAAGTGTTGGTGATGATATAGGGGAACTGAGGTTCTCATGCATTGCTGATGGGAGTGTAAATTGTTAGAACCACATTGGACCTAACAATTCCACTTCTAGATACATACCCAACATACATGCATAAAAATATCATTTGCTAAAATGTTACCCTACCAAAAAAAGAAAGGAATGCATACAATTTTTAACCAAAAGACATATACTAGGATGCTTATAGCAACACTATTTGTAATACTCAAGACCTAGAAACTCCTGGAAACAAATGATTATCAACAATAGGATGAATAAATAATGTTTTATTCTCACAATGGAGTATTGCAAAGCAGTAAGAACAATGATCTACAACTGCACTCAAAAATTAGGTATGAATTTCACACACATTGAGCAAAAGAGGCCAGACATAATTCCATTTACATGAAGTACATAAATTATTCTGTCAGAGGTCAAAAATAGTGATTACCATTGGTAGAGAGTGGTGACAATTAAATGCCATTATAGGCACTTCTGGCTTTCTTTAGCTGGTTCTGCTTGTATAGATAGATGTGTTCAGTTTGTGAAAATGTATTCAGCATGTAATATACGTATGACATGTACTTTTCTCTGTGTGTATATGTACATATATACCATTATACCATATATCATTTTCACATTCTAACTATATTATGGTTTAGAACTCAGAATTTCTTGAAAACTTCATTAACAGCTATATCTCTGTGCTCTTTACATGAATCTTGCAACTAATCCTAGCTCATCTTTCGAGGTACAATTTTTTTTAAGTTCATATTCATTTTCTCTTTCTTTTTTTTCCAGGGCCCTCCTGGTCCAAAAGGTGATAAGGTAAGAAAATGAATAGCAGAAGCAAATTAAGTTAGTGGAAATCCATATTGATATGACCTATACTGTTTTATTTTTACCTTTTTAATGAGCATCACGTGCAGACTTCATGCTGAGACTGTCTATCATCTCATTTTCTCCTCTGCAGGGAGAACAAGGTGATCAGGGGCCTCGGGTAAGTTGTGTTCTTCCAATCCTGGGCAGAAAATTAGCTTTCAGCGCCAAATTTATTGAATGAAAGTAGCCCTGGCTTCATAACTGCCTATGTGTCGCATAGCTTAGTAATGGCTGGCAAAAATACTGTACCATTTGTAAGTGTAATAGTCTTAATAATAACTAATGTGTATACCCTTACCTTAATGTGATACCTAGGCATAGAACATTCTAGAATAGCCGTACTGATTAAGGGCCAGAATCCCTACTAAAATTCGACAACACCTTTCCAATGGCTATTGGGTCCTTCAGATTTACATACACTGTTTTGCAGTATAAAGGCCATGTGGATTTCTATTGAATTTGGCCTTTTTCTGCAGTTAAACTTTATGTGCTATTGCATAAATATGTTATATTATAGATGAAAATATTAATGCATTTTGTATTTGTATTCTTCATCATGTTTCAATAATACTTATTTGAATTTCTTATGTTTTATAGATTTTTTTAAGCAGACAAAAGGTGTAATATAATTTAGCATTCCAGGGAGGAAGGGCATCCTTTTATTCTTGAATGTGGCTCTTTTAACCATTATAACACAATGGTGAATGCTTTGTTGTTACCTTGGTAGTGCCAAGTCCTCTGCTTCACATCTGTGCCTTATTACCCAAATGTTCAGACATACTGTTCCAATGATGTAGTGGCTCCGTTCAGACATACCTCTCAATTTTCTCAAGTCACTACACACAAAAGCGAGTATTTGGTTGAGAGAGTCATTTTTTACAGTGGAAAAGCACATTTAAAACTTTCAGGTTGAAAACACAATTGTGTAGGATTTTTTTGTCACTGTGTATAACTATTGAATTCATGTATACTGAAGTTGAAGTTTTATTGCAAAACATGTAGTCAATGCAAACTTGAGAAGTCTGTCGTCTTATCTCCTCATGTTTATTAAACTAGATGAAATAATTTACTTTCCTTTCTGCAGCCATTCTTCATATAGAAATAATGATTATGCCTCAGAGCATTTCGTTTCTCATGGCAGTTATTCCAGCTGATGACTAGCTTCAAGCTAAAAGCTCATGTTATGGCCGAGGAGATTAAGCATCATGATATACGGATGTGAATGGAATAAAATTCTCATAACCTTAAATGATTAGAGTATAGCCACTTGCTCTGTATGTGGTGATTATTTCACATGGCATGTCTCCATGTATTGAGTATCATTTCTTTCTACACGCAATATCAAAATCACTCAACTTGCCCTTTCCAGGTAAGAGGGAGACTGTTTCCATTTTGAGAAATCTTCTTTTGGCAGAGGAAATAAAGGGGTGGTTCACAGCTTAGCTGTCATCAGCATGCATACAGTCCTCATTTTCAAAAAGGTGTGTTGGCTTTCATCGTTCCAAAAAGTGATGATTGATTATAAAGCTAGGCCAAATTTTCAGGATGAAACCCGAAACCATGTGAAATTCACCTGGTTTCATGTTGCATTACAAACGAAGACTTGGACCAGGTTTCTTGGAAGTTTGGCCAAAGTTCATGAACTACTTTGACGAACTCAGACTGTCTTTCATACAGATTTCAGCCAGTTTTCACACTGGCTGGGGCCAAGTTTCACACAATTCAGGGGCCATTTAGCGTTTCGGGTGGCACAAAAAAAATGATGCTATTTTGCTTTGTATTGAAGGAATTTGGAGTGAATTAATAATGCAAGACAAATCTTCATGGGTAAAAAATCTAAATGTCCTGGGAAGTATATGTGAAAGAAAATGAAAACCTACCAAAATGCCTGTCTTTCCTCAGATCCCTCATTTAGAGACAAGGCAGGTCACATTCATTGCTGTTAGAATTTTATAAACTTTTCTTTCTAGTAAGATAGCATTAGCTACTTGTTAGAAATTTATTATATCGAGATAATAAAATGAAGGTTTTATATTTCCAGAAAAATCAAAGTAAGTTAGAACTAGAAAAGTCTTCAACTTAATGAAAATTAATCTTACCGACATCCTCTGTAGGCACACTATTCTAGCTGATGCTGATGGAGACTCTTTTTTTTAAAATGTATATCTTTATGTTTAAACACCCTGATCATTTTTATCTTGTCAAAGATTTCGAATTCTGAGTTTTACTGTTTGTTTTAAGTAATTTCTTTCCATAGTTAACAATATGACCCTCCATCATTTCAATTCTTCGTTAACTGATTTTCCACTCTATATAGTTTCTTTAAATATGAAGTTATTTTTTTTCTCTTTGGCTCCCTAAATGTTAGACTAGACTATATTAAGGTATAATATGTGAATCAAAGGGAAAAATGAAGATAATATAGAAATTAAGGAGGTGAAATATTTTGAAACTCTTGCACATATACTTAGCAATACATACTGAGCGTCAACCATGTTTAAGATACCATGCTTAATCTATAGAGACTATAAATGTCTTCACTTTTCTCTCTCTCTCTCTCTCTCTCTCTCTCTCTCTCTCTCTCTCTCTCTCTCTCTCTCTCCCCTGCTACCATCAAATTCAACCTGCTATCATCCCATGTTCTTGATTATGTTCTTGATTACTGTGGTAGCCTTCCAATGAATTCTGCTTTCACTCTTGAGCCTGTATAATCCATTTTCTACACAGCAGCCAAGAGATCATTTTATGTTGTAAATTAGATAGTGTTACTCCCTGTTTTAAACTTTAGAATAAAATTCAAGCCACTTTGCTTGACCTACACAGACCTTCAAGATATGGCCCTTGCCCTCCTCTATAACCTCATCTCACACTGGTCTTCCCTTCCACCCACTGTGCTCCAGCCACAGCATCTTCAATGCATTCTTCATACACACCACACTCATTCCTAACTTGATTAGTAAGTTTCTATGTGCTCTCTTCTGGTCTTCTTGTGATGGGGTTCTTCTTATTGAGATTTCATCACAAATACTTCCTGAGGGAGAACTTCCCTAACTATCCAATCTAAACCTGAGATGATTCTATTTTGCTTATTTATTTACTTGCTCATTATCTGTAAAACATGCTCCTCCTTGAAACATAAACACCAAGTACCTGGTCTGTCTTATTCATACTACCATCACCTGGAACAGTAAGGATTCAATAAATATTTATTGAATATTATAATAAAATATTATTACGTAGTTACTTCCCTCAAGGATCTAATAATCTCATGGGTGCCTGAATAAGAAAACTATGTGGTTGTATGTTAATATACCTTAAATAGCTATGCCAAGAGATGCTAGAAAAGGGAACATTCTTCCATTTTAAATAATCACTGGAGACTGTGGAAGAGTTATAACTTGAGCTAGGACCTGATAAGTGGGTAATCTTTAGAAGATACTATTAAAAGCAAAACATTACACATTCCAGGAAGAAGAAATAGTACAAACAATATTATGCAAGTAGGAAATGACATGATTCATTTAAGGAACAACAATATTTCATTTGTTAAAGAAATAGGTTAAATATAGAAAAATTATATCATATAAGGTTGAAAACTTTTATCAAAGTTATATTATGGAGCATTTCGAATGTCCAGTGTGGTAGGGAATAGGAAGCTATTTAAGATTTTTGGTTACATATTTGATTTCTATTACCACCAGACTTTTTGGTGTTATTATCAAATGTTCTTTATGGAAATGTATTTGGTTGTTGATGTAAGAAATGTTCAAATCAACAGAGAATTTTTATAAGAGTTTATTTGAGCCAAACCGACAATACACCAGGAAGCAAGATCTCAAATGCTCCACAGAATGACAGTTTTGCAGTTCCTTTTTACATTTGGAAGTAAGGAGGGCACATTAGGAAGATTACATAATAAGAGAGAAAGTAAGGCAAGGAAATCTCGACTGGATTACAGAATAGTTACCAAGGTTATGTGCTCCTTTAAGGGTGATTATGCCAGGCCACCCCACCAAAGCGTCTGAAAAAAAAAGGATTACTCTGGTATTTCATAGAAGTATTAATCTAGATGCACAAGAACGATGGACAGGGCTTGCTTAAAGCAAAGATAAATTTTTTTATAGGCCTGGGGTGTGACTACCTACCTTGACCTGCCCAGTTAGGAATGTATGACTAGATCACCCTGTGAGGTTGAGGTTGCTTTCGGTCACTAAACTTGTCAGATTTATTTATTATTTATTTATTTATTTATTTATTTATTTATTCGTTATTATTTTTTAATTTAAAACTTTATTGGAGAACAGTGTGTTTTTTCCAGGACCCATCAGCTCCAAGGCCAGTTGCCGTTTTCACTCTAGTTGCAGGGGGTGGGGCGCAACCCAGCATCCCATGCAGGAATCCAACTGGCAACCTTGTTGTTCAGAGCATGCACTCTAACTAACTGAGCCACCCGGCCACCCTGACTTGTCAGATTTATTAGCGAGCCCGTTTTTGTCCACATGGTGATTCCACCCAGTATGAAAAGGAATTGGAAGAGACTGCAAGCAGGGAAGCAAAGTAGACCAAGAAACTATGTCAGTCATCAGGAAAAGGTCATAAGAATCTGGGCTGGAAGGATAATGTCCAGTCCTCAGAGGAGAGATGAGCAGAGGGGGTGGGCTGGCCCAGTCTGGAACATCAGGTACCATTGGAGGTAAGGAGCCAGCCACACTGAGCAGAAAGTGTAGGGTCAGAATGAGAAGCTCAGTAGTGGAGAGGGACTAAGTTTGTGAGCCACAGGAGAAATTCCAAAGGAGTCACCAAAATATCAGAGAAAGCACTATGTTTTCTATGGGACTTGGAATAGGAGTTTATTTTTCTCATATAATGAGAAGTTCAGAGAAGACACTGGATGGTGTTATTTACACGTATGTAATTCAATGTTGTTACTATGGAAGTCTCTGTGAATCTCTTGGTCTTTCTTTCATGATTACAAGGAGGACTTCATGTTCAACCATCATATCTATGCCTATATTTGCAGGGAAGATAAAGGGAGAAGAATCTGTATCAAGAAAACAAAAATTTCCCATGAATTTCTTAGTACCCTTCTGCTCATGTCTCATTGGCCAGATTGCATCACATAGTTTGCTCAATGAACCAAGGAGGATGGGGTTGAAAAGGAAAGTTAGATCATCTCATCGGTACGGTTTGTCATAAGTCCCAAACAAAAACCTGGGCAGACAAATAGAGAAAACCAGAGATACTAGTAGAGGAGAAATTGCTAAGAGAGAAGTCTTGAAGCAGAAGGTGGAAGATGAATTTGATCTGTATTTACATCCAAGATCTGGCCATGAGTGGAACTGTGGCCATGTTAAGGTTTAAAAAGGAATTTTTAGCAGCCAGGGAATAAAATTGAAGGATAGTGAGGTGAAAATTCAACACAAGTCTTCTAGCTAATTGGATGTAGGAGCTGAAATTGAAAAAGAAGATAAAGATATGTCTGAAGTTTCTGGCTTTGCTTGATAAACTTGTCAGAAGAAAGTCAAGGGGATAAATAAGTTGAATTTTAGTTATGTTGAACTTGTGATCTTGATAGATTATTTCACTTGAATAATGTAACAAACAGTTGGAAATGTAAGACTAGAAATCTAAGATGGTGTCATAACGGGACATAAGGTCACATAGCCGAATGTCACAGAGTGAGCATTGAAACTGTAGGAGTAGAAAATGGGTGAAAGGGTGAAGAAAGAACCACTTTAGAAATATCCACACTTAGGGAGTGTGACAAGGAAGAGGAGTCAGCAAAAGAGAGTGAGCTTTCAGAGAAACACCAGGACACTTCCATATTTGAGCACTAAAGGGAAAACTACTTAAAAAGGGGGTGAAGGAGGCACAAAATGTTCTTAATAAAAAGAAAAACACAGGGATGACACCTATAAAAAGCTTTTGGAGTTGGTATTCTGGAGTTGTGAAATATTAAGGAAGTGCATTTTGTCAAGTAGTGAAAGTGAAAGATTGTAAGAAGTTGAAAAGGTAAATGGTAGGAAAGTTGACTATCTTTGAATACTGTTGATGGCATATGATTTAATGCAGAAGAAAGCCGGTTAACTTTCTTGGCATGAGCTTTCTGTCAGTAGACATTAAACCAATTTCAAGCTTACAATTTTAGGCATACTCTAACAACCATAGATATCATTTGGTTTTATTCTGTAAGACACTGAATGTTAGATTTCCACATTTGAATGCACCCTGACATTAGAATTGCACTTCCCACTTTGCTTCTTGGTGAGATGTCATTACAGATTTGCCATTAATCTTCAGTTCATTTTTACAGCCAAACATTGTGCTTCGGCAGTTAAGCTTTGAGGCAGTATGGTCAAGATGGTGCTTTTTCTGCGCTGTCAGTCACCCTGCCCATGCTCATTTTTCTTCATTTCATCCTGTTAGGTTTGTATTACAGAGCATTGGGGCTATGACTTTACCCTATATTCAAGCAGAGGTTGGAGACCTGCTGTATAAGAACTGTAGGGGCATTCCTAGATTGAATGAGTGTTGTACTAGGAAATAATACTTCACATAATAATTATAATTGCTAATTACTTAGAGTCTTACAACTTGCCGAACACCTTTCTAGACAAGTTGCCCACATCATCTGTAGGCCTTATTCAGTTCAGCAAGGTAGATTATCAGGGAAGAAAATAGGAAAAGTGAATACAGTATGATGATTGTGTCCATATGGGCTGGGGTAAGCCTAGACAGGGATAAATTCTAACTGTACCACTACTTATCTCTCTGGTTATGATAAGGGTTAAATAAACATGAAAAACCTATAATAAGTCCTCAACAGATCATAGCTAATTATTCTCCCCATATTTCACATGAGGAATCTGGGGTAAAGTAACTTGCCCAAGTTCATGTAATTTGTAAGTGGTAGAACTAGGATTCAAACTCAGCTCTGTCACCCTCTAGATTGTGCTGTTCCCAATGGATCAGGTGGCTTCCCCATTGGTAAGATAGTCATTATGGTCATCAACCTCAGTGTGGAACAATAGGGGTTACAGAAATATCTATAACTTAAATAATAACAATAATAATGATAAATAATTCTATTGAGTTCTTAAAATATGCCAAATACTATATGAAGACTTACCTTATTTCAACAACCCTATGAAATACTTACTTTTATTACTTTCATTTAATGATGATGAAACCAAGATTTAGAAAGTTTAAACATTTTTTCCAACATAACTGTGCTCATCAGTGGCACAGCCAGGATTTCAGCCTAGGAATTTACAGACTACATTTTTCATGTAATCTCTCATTTATCCTTAAAAGTAACTCTGAGTTAGTAGCACAAATATTAATATGACATTTTTTTTCGGTGATGATGAATGAGCTCAAACAAGTTAAGTGATTTGTACACATTCTTTCACACACATTTACCAAAAGACAATCATGGAACACCAACCCAGATTTCAAGATCTGCTCTGTATCCACAATGCGAAGCTGCCTCCACATGGCTGCTAGGACCTTTTCAACTTTGGTTCCATGCCTCTGTGAATCAGATTGAAAAATCTGGGGAACACAAATGCAAATAGGTGCATCATTTTTCTTTGCAAGCATGGTAACCTCAGCATGACAATCCATGCACTGTCAATCCTCCAAAAAAAACGAACGAATGAATGCTGAATAGTAATGTCCTAGAACCTGTCTACATCCAGCATCGGGAAGCAGGGCAATGCTGACCCCATCCAAGAGACATCAGAGTATACCGTTACCTTTTTATAATAATGGTGTTTCTCAATTCAATGGCACCAATTTGAAAATTGTATAAATCAAGATCCCAGCTTATTTGCTCTTAGTGATTTTTTTCTATAAGATAACCAGATGAATAAAATCTGTTTTCTGCTGTTCATAATGCTGTGTTTACATATTTTACAAGGTATTTTGTTGATTCTGTTTTTAGTTGAGCCTCTCTTTTCAAAAGGTCGAATTACATTTCTTGATCTGTAACAGAACCTGAAGTCAAGTGTAAAAGCCTCAAGTCTTTTAAGGATCCTCCCATTGTCATCTGTACCCACTACACCTACCACTACCTCTCATCATTACAGAGGAGTTCTTGCTTGCCCAGTTCTTAAGGGCCTCTGCCCTCATCATGAGCCATAACCTTGGGAATCACAGTGGTACCCAGGGCTTTGATGTTAATGGCTCATATTTCTTTTCTTCATGACTTAAAAACATAGCCTTAAAAATAAACAAAGCTATTTTAATGTTTAATATCTTTTTAGATTAGAATATTATGTTGTTCTGAAATTGTACTAAATTTATTAATCAAACTTAGGCAATAAAAGGAGCAAATATCATGAAATTATCTTGTGACTGTATATTACTCTTCTCATCAGTTGGCTACCATCACCTTGCCAAATAACACAGAGGCCTGATAAAGAAAAGATTTAGTGGTTATTGGTCTCAACATCATCAGCCAACAGCTGGTTTTAAATGAGTCCTGGGCTCTCACAGTTTCAATAAGCCACCCAGGAGCTCTGCTTAACTATTTTCATAAAATACTTTTCTCTTCCCAGTGTATTCAAGTAAATTTTCATAACAGCTGGGACTATGTAAAACTGATAGCATCTTAAAAACATCTTCGGCAAGACAGATTAAGTTCCAAAAAGGAAAGCAGTTAGAAGTTTATTTTATTATCTTAACCTTTGTTGACTTGAATGATTAAACAGCTTCTTTGGCTCTGCTAAAGCATTTAGGCCTGGATATTAATTTGATGTTCTTATTTACTTAACCCTTGCCTTTCTCTTTCGCCCTAATGAGTACACTACACATTTGATGCTGAATGTATTGCCTGTGAAAAGGGAATTGATATAACACAATGGAAAGAAATAAATTGTGAGAAAATTATTTTAATGCTTTCCAGATTCAGAAGAAGTTGGCATGGAAACAGTAAGCTCATTAAAATTTGCAAACGTTCTTGTTATATTTTATAATCAAAGTTCTCTTTTGAGTGTTCTCTGTCATACTTCAAACCATTAAGAGCCAGTATATTGAACTGAACCCAGGAACATTTGTAAATTTGTCCTAATGTGGGTTAATTTAAAAAAATAAATTATCTTTGCAAACAATTATTAATGTGCAAACAATATTTCCCTGGGAAATATTGTAAATTATATCTCAGTTATTGGTTGTATAGCTGAGCTCATCAAGTAAGAAAAAGAAAAAGATATTTGGAAAGTTTGAGGAATAATGACTACCTATTTTAGATTACTTCAGATCTGGTGCATTACTGTGTAGTGTAAAAGATTATATAAGTAAGCCTATAAATATAGTAATCAAGTGGGGTAAACTCTTATACAAAATATTTGGAAGTAAAATTGGACATTTTGCAAAACCATATATTAAAACAACAAACAGTGGAAAGCCTGAGATTTGAGCTCTTAACTGAAAATTCTGTTAATGAGTGCAGATCTATTCAGATAAAACCAAAATCCAATCCTAAGCATATCCTCTGATAAAGAGTTCTGGAGAACAGTGCCAACCAATTTTAATAGCCATTGGATTTTCTTTCAGTGTTTTTAATGCAGTGACCTTTATAATAAAATAATTATTCATTGCATTTTATAAAGTAAAAGAAAGATTTCATTTGTCTACACTTCTGTATTCATTTCTTATATCAACATCAATATTCTTCTTTTAACTCTTTTATATGACTTATATATCTGGACATATACCTTACAATCTTTTCAGGCTAATGTGTACCATTTCATATTTTTCTTGAAAATGAGTGAAATGTAAGATTTTAGCTGAAAGAGAATAAATGTATATGTCTTTAATTTTCTGCATTTATATTTCCTTTGAATATTTACAAGTGCCACTTTCTGTAAAACAATTTAAAGAGTACTTGGTACATTAATAACCTCTCAAACACAGATTTTATTTTCTTTGTCTCGTATTTAAGCAAGTTAATTTTCACTTGAATTAAAACACAAGTCTTATGTTTATTAATCCATATGATGTGGAGCTATGATTTGTATTAATGCCTGCAACTGAAGCATATAATAAAATGTGGAGGGAAAGATAGATTTGGGGTGGACGACTTTCAATATTATATAAGGAAGAGAAAGTAAAGTAAGCCTTTAGGTAGATATATTAAAATCTGTATGTGAAGTGAAAGAAAAAATCAAACATGATAGTTGGTAATATCTATGAATAATGAACATATTGCAGATAGGAAACACAGCAATTTATAAGCAGTTTACACTAACAAAAATCCAACATAATTACCACCATTCTTTTTCCATCACTCCCAAATGCAGAATTCTAGTGGTGACAAAAATCTTAGTGAATTGAATCAACCAAACAGAAATCAAGAAAGTATGAAACAGCAGATTTTTAATGGTGCATCAGGATTGGCAGAAGGGACTAGAATGCAAGACTATATTTTTGATTCTTCCCTTCAGAATGGGTGGAATAATGGCTTACGCATTGACATATCGTGTTTAGGGAGAACAGTTCCTGTAGTTCTGAATGAGATGGGTCTCTGGAAAGTCATTTAGTGCCAGACAGCAGCGTCCTTTCATAAGCATACCTGCACTAATGTGTCCAGCAGTCCCTCATAGCAGACACAGCCTGTAAATCACAAGTGGCAAACAGGACTGGCTTTGTAGGGAAAGGATGTTAGTAGCGGGGTCCTACTGCAAGTGCAATTCTATGGCAACTTTTGGAGGGAGTCGAGAAGCTTTGATTCTCATCTCTTGGAAGTCAGTTAAATTTTGTTTGAAAAATGTTGATATTTAAGAGAAACCCTTACTGACCACTAGTTGTTTTTTAGTAGCACAAATGAACTTATGATTTAATGCATACACAAATAATACTAACAATAGTAATTAATAATAATAGTAATAATATAACACTATTGTTTTCATAGTTTCATGTACCCAGAAGACCTCTGGGCATTCTTATCATGCTATTAGCTTGGGAGTCTAGCATGAATCTGTTGATAAAGGAGCCTTAGTGATGGAAAAGGTGATATCAAAACCCTGCAATGTAGCATTGAGAACCTCAGAGGATTGGTAACACAGAACATTGTTTCCAGGACAGGAACTTTAGTTAGCGACAGGCCTAAAGGAAGTCATTATATTTAAGAATTAAGATAGGGAACTGATGTTGAGTTAGCGGGAGGAGAGAGAAGTTGGCTTCACTGAGTGTCTGCTGTTCTGGCTTAAAGCCTGTGTGACGTGATGTGAGATAGCAGGAACTAACTATAACCATAGGAAGGGGAACTGCAGATGGTAATTGATGGCTGTCATTATTTCTTTAAAAGAACATGTCAGCCTGATCATTCAGAGTTTATTGGCAGGTGAGGAAAAAGATAAAGGAGAAACCACCAAAATTTTAATTAAGAAAAATTCAACTGTTTTTAAAAATATCTTTATTCCTTGGGCCTTTAATCAGGCTTATTTTTAGAAGCTGAGTTCATCTATTTATCTAAACTGTTAAAATTGTGGGCCAACCTTGAAATATCTCACCCAAGTCTTGACTGACCCCACTAAGACTTAGAGGAAGTCATCATTGTGTGAGATTTCCAGGACTGGAGAAGGGAAATTCTTCCACTAGTGAAGTAGGAAGTAAGGAATGAAGGATGTGACTGAAGGAGCCTAGCCCAAACCCAGGACGCACCAGAGAATCTGCTAAAACGCCTCATGCTAAGTTGCATATGCTGTGGTATTTTGTCTTTTCTCAAGGTTTACAAGTTGTTTCTCATATTAAGAATTCTCAAACACTTTGCCTTTCTCACAACCCATCATTTAAATTATATATACTGTAGATCATTATGTATGTAGGTATTTGTACATATATCAGTTCTTATTAACAGAAGTGTTTCATTTATAGAGATATTTTATATGCACATATATCTGTGTGATTATTTAGTGTAAAATTGCAGTTGTTTATGCTATCTTTATGAAACAGAGTCTCCATGAGTAGAGATTATTATTCACATATACAATATCTAAACACATACAAATGTGGACCTACTTTTGTTTTTTTTTGTGTGGGTTTTTTTGTGTTTTTTTTGTTTTGTTTTTTTAATTTATTTATTTTTAATTAGTTTCAGGCGTACAACACAGTGCAATAGTTATACTTTTTACCCCTCAAAGTGACAACCTCCTCCCCCAATTCACCACCCCACTCCTCCCCCCATATCATGTATATCTATTACACTTCCTCTGACTCCCTTCTACAGTATAATCCACATCCCGTGACTATCTATATATTCAATTACAGTTGGTATACAATATTATACAACCTCAGCTTCAGGTGTACAGTGCAGTGATCAAGCCTTTACTCCATCTATGAAATGGTCTCCCCAACAAGACATGCGACCATCTGACACCCCACAAAATATTTGCAACATTATTAATTATATTCCCTGAACTGTCTTTCATATCCCTGTGGCAATATTGTAGTTGCCTATTTTTGCTGTCTAATCCCTTCCCATTCTCCCTCATCCCCACCCCCCTCCCAACTAGCAACCCTGTTTTTCCTCTATATCTATGAGACAGTTTCTGTTTACATTGCTCATTCATTCAGTTTTTCAGATTCCACATATAACTGAGAGGACATACAGAAGGCCAACAGGCATATGAAAAAATGTTCAACCTCACTGGTCATTAGGGAAATGCAAATAAAAACTACAATGAGATACCACCTCACTCCCATCAGAATGGCTATCATCAATAAATCAACAAACAGCAAGTGCTGGCGGGGCTGTGGGGAAAAGGGGACCCTGCTGCACTGTTGGTGGGATTGCAGATTGGTGCAGCCACTATGGAAGTCAGTATGGAGGTATCTCAAAAAACTGGAAATGGAACTCCCTTTTGACCCAGCAATTCCACTCCTAGGTATTTATCCCCAAAAACCCAAGACACTGATTCAAAAAATATATATGCACCCCTATGTTCACTGCAGCGCTATTTACAATAGCCAAGACTTGGAAACAACCGAAATGCCCATCGGTAGATGACTGGATTAAAAAACTGTGGTACATTTATACAATGGAGTATTACTCCGCTATAAAGAAGAATGAAATTGTACCATTTGCAATGATATGGATGGACCTAGAGACTATTATGTTAAGTGAAATAAGTCAGTTAGAGATGGACCTACTTTTGTTTATACTCTAATTCCTTTTTAGAAAAGATAGGCAACTATTCAAAGCAACCTGGGAATTTTTTTTTTTTTTGGATTAAATTGATATATCTTCCTTAACTCTTTGTTTTAAAAAGCATTTTTTCTATTCAGTGTGGTATTTCAGAAGTGCTTAAAGAGAATGTAAATTAACTGTTAATAATTGAATGCTTAAATTTTCTTCTTATGTGCTTAGACTGCAAGGAACACCATTCTCAGTGTTCCTTTGCAAAGTTAGATGGAAACGATGATGGTAACAGTTCTTAAATATCTCATCAAACATTGGCTCTGACTTTGCAGTAGGGTCCTGACTGAGCTTCTTTGCAATAATCCTTAAGGGGCAAATACTTGGCCTTGATTTGAATGTCAGAGAAAAGTTTGAGACTTAGTTCATAATTTAGTTGGTGTTTCTTAACTATCTAATTTCTTCATATTTCTTAGTGGTCAAGGAAGTCAGAAGGTTCTACAATGCCAGTACCAGAATGTTCTTTTAGGAATATAGACTTTTTGATATGGAAGGAGCTCTTAACATATTCTTTGCATTGATTGCATTAACATAAGTTACCGCAGCACCTTGTAATTTTTCAGCCTTGATTCTTCTTTATTCTCAATTTATTTTTATCCTATTGAACTGTTCTTTGAGAAGGGAAAACAAACACTGGAAGATTGTAAATCATTAGCATAGTTTTATCAGATATTTTGAAAGTCAGAAACTACTTTGTCTTCATTTGCATGGCTGGTATCCACCATTTGGCAAAAAGCCACTAGCTAAAATGTAATCATCTTTATGGTTAATTTTCTTTTTACATTTCTTTAATATTAAATTTCTGTTGTTTAAAGAATTTGTAATCCATATGGCAATCACTATTATTTTGATGATGAAAACAATAGTAAGGAATATCTTACCTTTTTTTTTTTTTTTTTTCTTTGGAGGGCAGTGTTACTGGCCCTCATATGTGGGACCCTAACCGGGGCCACTGGCTTCCCAAGCCAGCACTTAACAACCGTGCCACTCAGCCGGCCCAAGAATATCTTACTTTTTAATAATATGTTATCCTTTCTCTGCCAATTAAGTAACTATTATGTTTAAATGAAGAACTTTATCCCCTACACACACCACTTTCATTTTCTGTCAAAGATATACATTGTTTCTACTTTAACAAAAAAGTTTCTGAAGACTCTTCATTGGTAATGGATACTCTAGAATACAGCATTATAAAGCCATTCTATTTTTGTTGCCTTTTTTGCTCAGTACCATATTACTTTTCAGTCTTTCAACCTTCTGTTTAGCAGTCATTTACAATTTTTCAATAATATCGTAAAAGGAAATGAATTTTGAGGAGTTACAGGAAAGGGGGAATATCTGGAGATCTATTAGACATTTTGGATTTGTTCATAAAATTAATGTAGAGATTTACAACTTCACCCTTCATTTTACACTTTTATGCAAAAAAGTCAAACAAAATCGAAATGGAGAAAGCTTACTGTGTCACCAGGACAATGTTGAATGTGGATGCTGTAACTCTATACTGGTCTGTGGTATTACTTCCACTTTGGAGCCATGTAGTTGTAATAAAATGTGTCAGAGAAAAATGCAAAGTTTGAATCATGATATCTACCCAGAATCTTATATAGTAACTGTTATAATAACTCAAGAATTTTAGAATGTGTCAAACGAAATGGCATGTGCCAACAGGATTGTAGCTTGAGAAACTGTCACAGCTTATATGGGATATCCCTTTAGGGTGGAGAGTAACATCCTTGGTTGTAGCAGAAGGAGGCAACTTAATGTCTTTATTTTTCCTTATTTCTGAAATTTGTACACGATTTTATGCAATCTTTCCTCTATGTTTTGAATTAATAATTTTCATGAGGTATATTAGAGGCTACAGATGATTAGCCTGTGGACCATATTCTGATAGCAGATAAATTTTATTTGGCTTTCCCAAATTAGTTGAGCAATTTCATATAAAACATTTTTTATTTCTCTTGGAAAATTAGAAGATTTGGCACCACTGGGTATACATTTTTTATCATTTCACTTGGCTGAAGCTGAATGGAGTCTGTATGCTTTATATGGAGCATGCATTCTGCATTAAATACCGTGACACGCAGCCTACTTCATTTAATTACATATATGTACACGGTTCCTGTTGGCATTGGAGTTTGCAATGCCTGAATTAGATAGTAAGATGATTTTGCTTCTTTAGGGTTTTCTATATAAAGAATTATGTCACCTGCAAAAAGTAACAATTTAATTTCTTCATTTCCAATTTAGATACCTTTTTTTTTTCTCTTGCCCAATTGCTCTGGCTAAGACTTCTAATACTCTGCTGAATAGCAGTGGTGACAGGGGGCAACCCTATCTTGTTCCTGATCATGGAGCAAAAGGCTTCAATTTTTCACCATTAAGTGTGATATTAGCTGAGGTTTTGTCATATATGGCCTTTATTATGTTGAGGTACTTTCCTTCTAGCCTCATTTTATTAAGTATTTTAATCATAAATGGATGTTGTATCTTGTCAAATGCTTTTTCTGCATCTATTGATATAATCACATGATTTTTATCTTTTGTTTATGTGGCATATCACATTGATTGATTTGCATATATTGAACGATCCTGTGCCCCTGGAATGAGCCTCACTTGATCGTCATGTATAATCTTTTTAATGTATTTTTGTATTCAATTTGCTAAAATTTTGTTTAGGATTTTTACATTTATATTTATCAGAGATATGGGTCTGTAGTTTTCTTTTGGGGGTTATTTTTACCGGGTTTTGGTATTAAAGTAATGTTGGCCTCATAAAATGAGTTAGGAAGTATTGACTCTTCTACCATTTTTTGGAAGAGTTTGTGGAGGACAGGTATTAAATCCTTTTTGAATGTTTGGTAGAATTCACTAATGAAGCCATCTGGTCCTGGACTTTTGTTTTGGGGAAGGTTTCAGATGATTGTTTCAATTTTCTAACTGTTGATCAGTCTATTTAGATTTTCCAGTTCTTTGTGATTAGTCTAGGAAGACTATATCTTTCTAAGAACTTGTCCATTTCTTTTAGGTTAAGTTTTTGTTATTCTGATTGTTTAGTTGGTTAATGGGAACATCTCTCCTATATTTCCATCAAAATTGCCCTGAGGGGGCACCAATAAAACACAAGTTCATGAACTGTTTGAATCCCTTTTTAGCTATGCTGACAACTCTTAAGAAAAAGAACTAATTTGAATCAGTATTATTTGATCCTTTTTTCCTTGTGTCCTCCTTGATATAAAAATAAACTAAAACCGCCGGCTGAGTGGCGCGGTGGTTAAGCGCTGGCTTGGGAAGCCTGCGTCCCCGGTTCGGGTCCCACATATGAGGGCCAGTGACACTGCCCTCAAAACAAAAACAAAAACAAAAACAAACTAAAACCCTATTTGTTTGAGTGTAATGAATACAGAATTTGAGAGTATGGTCCAACAGATTAAAAAAACATGGCATAAAAAGGATCTTACAAGGTAGATTATATTCCCTTTTATGGAAGAGAGTTGTAAGCATTTGAAACATTTTTTTTCTTATAGTGGTTTTAACTGTTGGATAATATAGAAATTAAAAATTGCCTTTTTCTTAGAACTATAAGTCTTTTTGGCAATGCCAGAAAGGGTTTCTCAATAAATCTTGATTGTCCTATTTTAAAAGTGTGGTGAGGGAGAAGATAGTATGAAAAAATAAATAGTATAAACAGGATGAATTCATTTTTTTGTTGCGAAATTCAAATTTTCTCTTATAACTGCAAAATAAACCCATTTCATAGCCAGCCAATTGCCTAAAAACTTATACAGGGTAGCTTAAGCTCCTTGTTCCTGATTTTTATTCAAATACCTCTGATGGCAAGGAGGTCACTCTTACAAAGCAGACTATTCTAATTATAGACAGTTCTAAATATTACAGATATTTTAACCATTCATTAAAAAATATTTATTGTTCCTTCTTTTAAATAAATATCTGCTCTTCCCTACTCTCTATATGTTTAGTTTTATTCCTGCTTTCTGAACTAATTCTTCCACATGACAACTCGTAAGTGATTTTATGGAAACACTGAATGAAGCCCAAGGTTAGGATGAACCCCAAAGCTCTTCTAGCCCAAACCCTCATTTGCTACATCCCTCAACTAGTCCTGGCCCAGCATAAGCCTGAATACACCCTATGATGGTGGTGGTGATGTCCTACATGCAGTTCTGAGCTTATTTAAAATCGCTCTAATATTCCATCTCATTTGCTCCTACTCCAACCCCAGTTCCTTCATCCATTCCTCAAGGAACAGTTGTGTGTCTCCTTACACTCCTTATTGTTCTGTGCATGCAAATATTCCTGTGTGTCTATGCCCTCCTTAAAGGTTAATGCACAGAAATTAAATACATTAATTCAGGTACAGCCTGACTCAAGTGGAATATCACCTACCTGCTTATGTTTCTCTTTCTATTAATGTAGCCTAGAATTAAATTTCCTTAAACAACATTGCAGTCATATCATATATTGATATATGTTTTTTTATCAACTTAAATTCTAAAGTCTTTTTTTTTTCACTGTTAATAACCTTTAGATCCCCAATTGTATTTTTATATTGCTTGTTTATTGGATCCAAACACTGTTATTTTTATTCCCATATTATTAGTATAGTCTATCCTGTTGAGATCTTCTCTGGTGTATGATTCTGCCATCTAATAAATATGACATCTCTTCTTCTGTCCAATTTTCTGGATATCGGAGATATAGTTATAGAAACAGATATACATATAGAGAGAAAAATCATTCCCAGACCTAAAGATTGAGAAAACTAACCTAATTCATTGATATAAATGTTGAATGGAGTAAGACTGAGAACATGAACTGTGTGAGCAGGTAAGCAGTATTACCAAGGTAAATCGTTCAACCAGTTATAAATCTACTACCTTTTATTCGTTTTCAGTTGAGGTTTCTTAATTTAGTATCTAAGGATAATATAAGAAACTTTGACATACCTTTTGATGTAATCTGGTTATATATGTACATTCATCTACTAATAACCCTTTCTAAAAAGGAAATAAAAATCATATTTTAAACTGTACATTTTTCCAAACTTGCATTAATAATACTTTTAATAATGTATTCTCAACTTAAGTCAATAAAATTTTACCAATCTGTCTATATTTTGCAGGATTATCTTTTTCATTTTGTTTCTTCTATTACTTCTTTTACTTTCTGTAGTTCCTGAAAAATGATCTGAATGGTTTGATTGTATTTTTTTTGTACATGTTCAGTACTTTGAAAGTCATTTTTTCAGACTAATTTATTTTCCCAAAGTTTTTACTTTAGGTTATTTACTTTTCTTGGCATTTTATACAACCAATATTTGCACCAAGTTTTAATCCAAATAATTATATTTTTCTGTTTGACAGAATTAGAAGCTAAATCAGAACTGGCTGCTAATGATTTCTTCTGTAAATTAGCGTTTTACTCTCAATCGACTGAAAGGGGGACAAAAATGCTTACTCTTTCATTATTGCTCTTTTTTTGGCGGGGAGGGGTGGAACAGCCACGGTCATTGGTTACATATTGCTTTCATGCTACAATGGTATAGTTGACTCTTTTAAGGAATGTGCAGCTCACAGTGGCTCATGAGGGGATCAAACCCGCAATCTTGGTTTTATCAACACACACTCTAACTAACTGAACTAACAGTCACCCCATATTATTGCTCCTTTCAATTCTAACTGAAAGTGCTCTTTTTGCCCTTAGTATTTTCCCCAAAACCCAATGGGTCCTTAGTACTCCTGACATAGATTTTTTTTTTAATTAAAATTTATTGGAGTGACAATGGTTAGTAAAATTACATAGGTTTCAGGTGTACAATTCTATAATACATCATCTATAAATCACATAGTGTGTTCACCACCCTGAGTCAGTTCTCCTTCCAGGATCATATATTTGACACCCTTTACCCTCTTCTACCATCCCCACTTCACCCTTACCTTCTGATAACCACTAAACTATTGTCTGGGACTGTGTGTTTTTGTTTCTTTATTTGTTTGTCTTGTTCCTTTGTTGCATTCCATTTTATATCTCACATATCAGCAAAGTCATACAGTTCTCGACTTTTTCTGTGAGACTTATTTCGCTTAGCATAATAATCTCAAGATCCATCCATGTTGTTGCAAATGGCACTATTTCATCTTTTATTGTGGCAGAGTAGTATTCCATTATATATATGTACCACATTTTCTTTATCCAATCATCTATTGAAGGACACTTTGGTCGTTTCCATGTCTTGGACACCTTAAATAAGGCTGCAGTGAACATCAAAGCACATATATCTTTACGGATAAATGTTTTCAGATTTTTTGGGTATATACCCAGGAGAGGGATTACTGGGTCATATGGTAATTCTATTCTTAATTTTTTGAGGAATCTCCACTCTGTTTTCCATAGCTGCTGCACCAATCTGCATTCCCACCAACAGTGTATGAGGGTTCCTTTTCCTCCACAGCCTCTCCAACACTTATTATTTGTCTTGTTGATGATATCCATTCTAACCGGTGTGAGGTGGTATCTCATTGTGGTTTTTATTTGCATTTCTCTGATGATTAACGATGTTGAGCATCTTTTCATATATCCGTTGGCCATCTGTGTGTCCTCTTTGGAGAAATGTCTATTCAGATCCTCTGCCCATTTTTTAATTGGATTTTTTGTTGTTGGTGTTGTTGTTGAGTTTTATGAGCTCCTTATATATTTTGGATATTAACCCCTTATCAGAAGCATTGTTTGCAAATATCTCCTCCCATTCAGTTGGTTGCCTCTTTGTTTTGTCAATGGTTTCTTTTACTGTGCAGAAGTTTTTTAGTTATATATAGTCCCATTCATTTATTTTAGCTATCTTATTGTCCCATGCCACTCTATATTAGTCCTTAATTTGACTTACACTTCATTTTTCCTTTTCCACCTCATCTCTAATTATGACAGTCATAACAAGGAAATCCTACAAAGAGTAAGAGAGTGGAAGGGAAATTAAAGGCCTAAGAATTCACAAATTGGATAATGATTTTTTGTACAAAGTTTGACTCTGGCATTTCCTTTGAAAATAATTTTTTTTTCTTAATCACATTTGTTTCATGCCATTTTTCCAACATTTAATAATTTCCCCTTATATTTCAAAAATCAAGAAACAAACTATTGTACTATCCATGTTTATGAAATTTCATCCCAGTTCTGGAAAATGATAAATTATTCTTCCTTACTTTTCTGTTCCCTAATTGTTAATATCCCGTATCATACAAGGAGAAAAGTTGACGTGCCTTATGTATAAATAAGTAACTCAATTTCAATAATGATAGGATAGCCGTACATCTTGTAATGTTTTAGCCACATATGGGAATCACAAAAGTAGTAGCTGATAAGGTGGTAAAATTGGTTACGTATCTATGTATACCAGACCTACTGGTTTTTAAAATATAAACTTTATTTCTATGGGTGATGAAATTGAAGATACACTGAAGAGAAAAATAAGACCTATGAAATAGGTTTGTATTTTGGAAACTGAGCTATTCCTTTTAGATCACTGAATACATCAGAAAAATATTTTTCCTTGGTCTTACTTATGCACATACATATACAAATACATCATTTCATATATGTTTAAATGCAAAACAAAAAAAAGTTACTGTTTTTTTCTTTACTAGCATGTAAGGCAAACATATCATTTAATGTTTACTAAATTAAAAGACCATGTTACATTTTTCTGAACATTTTTTTTTTCTTCTTAAGGCCAGTATCACTAGCCCTCATATGTGGGACCCAAACCAGGGCCGCTGGCTTCCCAAGCCAGCGCTCAACCACCGCGCCACTCAGCCGGCCCGACCATGTTACATTTTGAATTGATTCTTGTAATTATAAAGAAAAAGTATTGCTTCTGTTATATGTGGCAGGATTTTTTGATAAATGGAATATTAAGTACATTTAAATACAGAGAGAATTTTATCCATTCATCTATTGATGGACACCTAGGTTGCTTCCATAGCTTGACTATTATCTGTCTGGTCTTTGTAGTCATTTGAATTTACTCCATATGCATAAGTGACATCAAATTTAAAGCTAATAATAGGGCACTGAAACATGTCTAATATTGCAATCAACATTTTAGTCCCTTATGGAAACGTACAAATTTCAGATATGCTTTCAAGTTACAAACTATTTTAGTTTTGTATAATTGAACAAACCCTGGGAAAACACTAAAATTTTAGGATGTGGACCAACAGAGGATCCAGTATTAGAGAATAAGACAAACTATCTAGTTGTAGAAGGTACCTAGAGTAATACTACTCCAAGTAACATTACTCTCCAGTAAACTCTTCCTAGCGCTCCATTATCTTGGTGTTGCTATGGTCATTTTTGAAGAGTTCCACTATTGCAGAGGGCTATGAAACATTTACTGTGGGCTTACATTTATTTATGAGGGAGGGTGAATTTCAGAGATGGAGTAGGAAATACAAGGATAACTGTGCTGGCTGTTTTACAGGCTGGCTTCCAGCCATCAACCTCTTCTCCTGGAAGAAGAAAAGAGGCTGCCATCCAGGGAGCATGTCCAGGGACTTTTAGAGTCAGGTCAATCTAATAGTATCATACAAAGGAAACTTCGCAAATACGCATGAAGCCAGATACTAAGCAGAGTTTCTAGGGAGCAACAGGACACTTTTGCTTTCTCTCCCAGAATGAAGAATGCAAAAAGTTGAATTTTTCTCCCAGGCTACTGGACAAATGCCTATTTTCTCTTCAGTATAAGGTGCCCTGTAAGCTAATGAGTCTCCTATTTTCTGGCAATGCTCTTTCCTGATCCTGCTGTGCCTGCTCTCCCAGAGGTAGATTGTTTCCTTTCAGAAAATGGATAGGGTATATTCAAGTTGAGGTGAGCCCTTGACCTGGCAACCTCGGCTAGAAAGCACCCTCAGTTTTATAGAAGAGTAGATGCAAAATATTATTGGATTGCACACTGCCATCTTAGAGGGAAAATTCCTTGAGAATAAAAAGACTGTTAGTTTCAGATTTGTATTTCAAATGCAAATTGCATAAAATTCAGATGGGGTGGAATTAAAGCTTACTTTTGCACTATTTATGTGTTTAAAGAGAGAGTTGTTAAACAAATTAACTGTTTGGTAATCACATTGACCTCCTAAACAAGACTTCTGGAGGTTGTTTTTTTTTTTAATTTCCTAAAAGAACAAAATTTTTACAAGTCTTTTTTTGCATTTACTTGCAAAACATATATGCTAATTATAATGTGCTTATTCATTGAAATAGTTAATTAAAAAATGTGTACTATATAAAAATTGATCAGGATAGTTCTGGTTAAAAATTAAATTGAAATTATAAAAGTAAATTTATCTTCAATTATTATAAACTGGTATAAATCATAATGTATAATTCAGATTGCCATGTGTTTAGACAAGGCATTTGCTAAACTAGCTTATATTCACAACAAGCTTTATTGTTCAAAACTTAAATAACTAGGGCCGGCCGAGTGATGCGGTGGTTAAGCGCTGGCTTGGGAAGCCAGTGGCCCCGGTTCGGGTCCCACATATGAGGGCCAGTGACACTGCCCTCAAAAAAAAAAAAAAAAAAGAAAACCTTAAGTAACTGCCTTGCATTCAAAACTTACTATTCTTTTTATAATCTTCAATTTTGTTACAGGGATCTTTCTTGTCAACTGTGAAACAAGGTCACAATCCTTTCTTGAAACCCTCAGAGTCAAATGCATTTCAGAATGTAGAATTTTTAGGTCTTAGAAAGCTGATATTGTTCAAACACTGCATATTGCCTGACACCCTTAGAGAGCCAGATGCCCCTGTAATCAAACCATCAATGTCTGCAGTGAGACACATGCGTGTTCATGCTAAGAAGGATTATTAGTGACGGTAAATGGCCTCACGTCTCTTCAAATAAGTGCCACCAAATGAGTTTGCTGCAAACTTCAGAAACTTTAGTTTTCTATTTTATTTGGGGGGACTTTGGATTGGGGAACTATGAATAAGGAATAGAGGACTATATTTTGATTTTTAAATATATTCTTCATAATTTGGCCAGGGTTGTGCTCCTCAGACCTCCCTTTGGCATGGTACCTTCATTGTGTAAACGTCTTCATAGCTTCCCACTACTTCCTCCTTTAAACTTCTTTTAAGACCTCCCACATTTATATCCTTTTCCAAACGCTTCCCTTAAAAGTGTGTGCTTCACCTCCAATCAAACTGAACTTACCAGCAATCCCAGAGGGTACCTTCCACATCTTTGCTCACTGCCCTTCAGACTTCAATACCTTCCAACAGGCCCCCAGTCCACAACCCACCTCAGACATTGTCATTCTAACCATCTTTCCTCTCTTGTCCCAAATCCCACCTTCACAGGAGCCTTGCTCCCTTCCCTAGTCCCTGTTCTGTAGGTCTCAACTTAAATATCACTTCCTTAGAGAACCCCTCCCTGACCAGCTGGCCTGGGTTAGGTCCCCTTTCTGGGCATTCGTAGCTTTTGTTTTGTTAATAGTCATCATATTCACTTTGGAGGCATGAGTCTCAATTCAAAAACTCAGATCTGTAAGAAATAGGACATGATTTCCTATCAAAATTTCATTTCTGAACCTGAGCCTCCATTCTTCTGAGCCAACCAAAAAACTATCAGTCTTCTTGGGATCTCCATACTTGCCTCCTCCATTAGGACTGTTTCACACTTCTGGGGTCTTATAGTATCGAGAGACCTGGGAGTGGGATTTGAGAGTCCCCTGGTCTTTGGTCATCTGTCCACACAGTTTGCTGCTGAGAAGGCAGCATGGCTTGACTGAGCTGCATGGCCCTTTGGATAGAGTATGTCACTGCAGCATCTTGGGGCATAGGAAACTTCCTGCTGTCGGTGCCACCCTTCACACATCTTTTTCAAGGCTTCCTGTCTTCCCGTGCATGTAGACATGTCCCATAGCCATTTCTTTTTTGAGGTATTGTTGACTTCCTGGAAGTGCTGCTGGAAAGCAGGGCTAAGGCCCCTTCTGCTCTTGGGGACCACGGGTCTCCTTCTAGTCTTCCAATTTGGGGGAGTATCTTCCTAGATATTCTTGATTTCTAGAGATCTTGATAGACAAGTTTGGTTTTCCACCCTGTCTTCTCGGACCTCTTCTGAGGCAGTCACAGATGGCCAACTAAGAGCCTGATGGAGGGGCAAAGTAAATAGAAAAAATTGAGAGAAAAAGAGCATAGATAAATATATCAAAAGAGATCTCAGCCATATTTGTAGTTGCTTCTTTGATGTGTGCCTTTTTTGGTTATACTCTGAACTCCATGAAGCCTGGAATAAAGCTTTCTAATCCCAATGTTCAAGTACTGCCTTGTTTATAGCAGGATCTTATTAAATTCTTCTTGAATAAATGAATGAATAAATGAGAGTGAAATTCAGAAACTGGATTTATGGAAAGTATAATGGCTAAGAGGATAGACCCGGAGGAAGATGGTCTGGGTGTGAATCTTGGCTCTCTTACTTACAGTTAGGTGGGCAAAACGCTTAACCTCTTCATGCCTCAAATTCCTCATGTGTCAGATGGTTGTTGTGAGGATTAAGAGTTAATGTTTATAAAGCTCTTAGACTAATACCTGGCACATACTATGTAGCACATAAATGTTGACCACTATCATTATCGTCATGCTCATTATTTATTATCTTATTATTACTAAGAACCCCTCAGACAAGACTCTTCTCTTAATGTCCTAACAGAGAGAACAGCTCTGATCCAACGAGAGCAAATTTTGTTTTGGCACGATCTCCCTCCCAGACTTCTGGGCTGTTTAATTTTTCTCCCATGTATCCTGTGTCTACACTACTCTGGTTCCCACAGGACCATTCTTCTTCAGGAACCTGACCTCATTTTATCTCCTGTTATCCTTTCTTCGTTGTATGTCTTAGGAAATGCTGCAACCTGGAATCCTTTATTAGATCATATATGACAGCTAGAGCCTTTCTCAGTAGGGGTGTTTAGGCAGTTTTTTTTTTCTATACTTCACACTTGCCAGTTTTGAAGTTTGTCTGCCATCTTTCTGCTTATTCATAGATCTTTTGCAGTTTGTTTTTACTTAGCATTTTAATAGCTATAGTAGTTAATCGTGTTTGTCAATATAAAGATTGCATTTTTCTTTCTCTTCTAAATAATTTGTAAACTCATACTTATCATTTACATATGAAAAGATAATTCCTGGAGTGACTAGAGTTAACATTTATGATAGCATACAATAATAGAATGGAACTAGAATAATAGAACGGAAAAAGAAAGGTTAACATTTTGAGTCAATTGCACAATTCAACTACAGAAAACTAGTTCTTCCTATCATTAGTACTTCCATAAGGCAATTTTTTTAGTCAACTATAAATTCTGATTTTCATTGGCCCAAATGCTCATATTATGGTTTTTCAAAGGATTCCTTTCGCTATTTTGAGCTTCATATAGTTAATTTTTCTACTCAGATTATAGAAATAGAGTATGGTTTCTGCAATAGAGAATGGTTCAGCAACGGATTTCTTTCTCTTAATTTCTTTTCTTTCCTTATTTAGCCATCTAACAGTTCCTGCTGTTAAACTAAAGTTATTCTTTCACCTAAATATTTTTGTATTCTATTATAATATTTTCCCATCTGGTTTCTCTTAGCTAGAAATCATTTTATCAACTTGTAGGAATATTTATCTTTATTTATGCTGCACACATAGCCACTGTAATGGTTGTGTTGTAATGCCTGATACTTTTTGGACAAACAGAATCATGATACTATTTACATTATGAAAAACCCCAGGGATTCTCATTTCTCAACATAACACATATTTTCTTCGAATACGATTTGCTATTATGGCCCCTTAACCACCTTTATAATTAAAATAGTTGTTTTTGCTTCCATAGCTCTACACCCTCAAGTATACATACTCCCTGTGCTTATCGGTGAACACTAACTATCAGCGGCATTGGCCCCTGTTAGCTTATTCTTATTATGGGTCATTTATGTACATGTGTGCAGCACAGTTAATGACGCAGTGAACAGTGAAGTCAAGTGTGCATGTCTATCAATTGGAGTCACTTGCCTTGTAGAAGAGAGTGAGCATTCCTCTGCTTCTACAACCACTTCTATAGTAATCCTCTTTGTAGTTGCCTCTTCCTCTGCTCAGCCCTTAAACTGAAGTCTTTCCAAGTGTTCGTTCCTGGGTCTACAGCCTCCCTACATGACTTCACACAGCCCTATGATTTGTAATTCCCACCTGTCTCCTGACTATGTTATGTGCATATCCAACCTCTGCCTCGAGGCTGTCCACAGACACCTCAAATTCAGCAAGTCCCTAGCTGAAGTCATTATCTGTAACCACCTACCTGCCCAGAAAACCCAGTCTCCTCTACTGTTCCCTCTAGACCAAGGACCATTCTCCGTTCCTCTTTCTCCCTATACTCTCAGGCAAGCAACAAGTCCTGCAAATTCTACCTCTTTGATAGTAGGTAGAATTTGTCGCTCCCCTAGTTCTAGGACACAGTGCCTTTACTAGATTATGACAATATTTTCCTAAACAGTCTCTCTTTGTTCAGTTTTCCTTTTGCTGTACCAGTTACCATCACCTCATTTGCTTGGCTGGGGAAGCCTTCTGTGGCTCCTCAAACCTGGTGTTTGGGGCACATGGTACTTCCTTCATAGTCCCTCTACTTCTCCATCATAACAGCTGTCACTCCGGACGATTACTGCCTGCTTGCTTTCCCCCATTTCCCCACTAGACATTACACCCTGTGAGCTTGGGATCTCACTCACCATTCAATCCCCAGGGCCTAATGCAGTGAATGCTGCACAGAAGGCACTCAATAAATACTTCTTAAATATTGTGGAATGTTAGTCAACTTTGAAGCTTTCTAATACTTAAACTATAAATAAAGCAGAAAGAATTTATAAACACATAAATTACATGATGATAAAGCTTGGATTTAGAACTCCTGAACTGAATTTCTAGCTCTATCATTGCCTTACTGAATACTTCTGACAAAACACAAAATTTTCTCACTGTAGTGTCATCATATAACACATAACACTCATCATTACTGAGTACATGATAAAAATGACTATAGCATCTTGAATTTATGGCTTCTAAGTGGGGAGAAGCATTTCTTATGAATTATTTATTTGTTCAACATCCCTCTGGGGTAGGCTTGCATGATTCCTTCTAGAAGGTAGTGAGAGGAGATAGAGCTCATCCATTAATGCTATCAAAGCCCTGTTCCTGAGATAGCTACCTCCTTCACAGCATGTCAGGAAGCTTCATGAAGCAGTCTGAGTCTTTATGCTCTTGGGAAGAAAATGAGTTGTATAAGGTAGTTTTATACTCTTGTAAATGCCATTTCTTAAGAATTCAAAATATTTAGGGGTGAAATCTGTACAAATTATTTCAGTATTTCAGCTTATTCCTGGACTCTTTCTCCATGTTTTTCTGGAGACACATTTTTTTTTTCCACACCCACTCGGACCATCTGTGTACCAGGCAAGTTTTCTGAGATGTAAAACCAAGTAAACTATGTGAATTCCATTTATTCAGAAAGAACTATGACTAATGATACTGTGGGAAAATGGCGTGGTTAATGAAAAGGTATAATTTCTGTGTGAACAGCAAGGGAAGCATAAAAGCTATGGCTACACAAAGCCATGACCTACAGATAAGACTCAGCACCAGTGCTCTTCAGACTGACCCTCCAGGGACCACCTGTGGGAGCAGAGTCAGCTCAGTGTCCATGTGTAACCTGGAGATAACCTCCAATGAAAACAGGTTCTCTGCCACCGTCAAACAGTCAAGTTTTTAACAATGTGTGCACATTTTACATTCTACCCCAAATTATGTCCATGTTTGCTTTAGAGAAAAATGTTTAAAATTATTTACGATTAATTAAAATTGACGCTTAAGAAAAATGTACAATGTTTATTATTGCCTTTAATTGCTCCCAGGACACTGGCATATACCCTTCAAGCATTATCCCAATTTGAAAAGCACAGGGTTCCAGGACATTGCAGTCCAGGCCCTGGGATTTTTGTTAGAAATTAAAAGAATTCCTCCACATGTCCCCTTTCTGTCTTGCTACATGTAAACTCCAAGTCCTTTTGCCTAGATCACTAATGAAATCTTTAAAATGTAGCTGTAAGCACCTAATTGGTAGCTTGTCCACAGTTAAGATGATTGAGGAACATAAAATCAGCTTCATCAGACGTTTTCTGGTTGAGGAAAAGGATCTGTTTGAGATGAGAAATAGCTATCTACTTCCTTTCTATTTCCTTTTTAGATCTGGTTAATGCTGAAAACCAAACTAAGAAGTTCTAAAACTTAATCCTTTTTTTTTTGAGCGTTTAGTAAATATGATCAAAGAGCAAGCTGATCATGCTCAGATATGAGTACAAGAAGTGACTTATTTATACACATAGAAAGCATTCAAATTTCAAAACATTTGGAAGGCCTACCATGTGTGCTGTTAAAAGGTTTTTAATTTTAAATTATTTTTGTTAGATAATCCCGTTTAAAGTGACATTATGATTTATCGCCACTAATCAAGATTCTGATCCCTCATAGGCTTCTTGTTTGTATCTGTTTTTGTTCTTTGTTACATAAATATGAGGTTTATATATAAAATTCTGACTGTGTAATATAGGGCTAATGAGTCACAGATGGAACGATGCTGGCACATTACCATCTAATAACATTTTAAACTCATATTCTATAGTAAAACAAAAGCAAATTGTACACATCTGTTTTCCAACTTGTACCATTTCTGAATTTGTGTAGAGTCTATGCTTAAAGGACTTTTACTTGGGAAGAAAAAGAGGATACAGGTCACCTTGAAACTACCCAGCTACTTAATAATCTTATCAGAAAGAATTTGGCAAAAGAGATACGATTTCCTCTGCTTTGCTTCCTAAGAAGGCTCAGTTCTAAAGAATGAGAATCAAAGCCATTAGGGCTGAAGTGATGTCTCACACAGCAAACATAATTTTATTGGCTTTCTTAAAAAGAGAAAAAATATATCCTTCGTAAGGGGAAAATAAGGCAGAAAGTATACCCACACTAGTACAATGAAAAAACTGAAAATTTTCTGGCCTTGCCTAAAAATATCCTCAGAATAGATTTGAGGAGACGGTGAGGAGGTGAGAGCATAAAAAGCAGCCTGCAGACACTTCAGGAAATTTATCACTGTGCTTGTTGTTTGTTTTATTTGTATGTTAAATATGTTCTGTGTGAAAAAAATGGAATGAAAGGCTCCATTATTACATGTTGTTGAAAAAGAAATAGAACAAAAGCATAAACCCAATTCATAAACCCTGCGAGGATAAGTTCATACAGTTAGTGAAGTGCAGGACCCTAAAGCATCTCTCCCCCATTCTCCTTGGTTAAGGAATTCAAAACCACTTTTCTGCTTTAAGGGGTGTGTGAACTGTCAAGTTCTTTTGGAAAAGTTACGTGACAGAAGTAATTACCACGGAGTGTGACCATAACTCCCTCTGACATGAAATACGCATGTTATAAGAGACAGATTTTCATCTACCACCTCTGCAGGAATTTCCGAAACAGGAAAAAACTGAGACTCATCATATGATTGGAGAGAGAAATTTTGATATGTGGGTGGTAAGACTGTATTTTGTGAGGCTTACTGCATTTACTCCGAGTAATACTTCTGATTTGACTGCAAATTCCTGCCCATGGTTGTCCAAAAAAGAATTAATACACATATTATATATCCTGAGTTGTAGAGTCAATAGAATATCAATAGAGGGAAATTGCAGTGTTGTTTTCATAACAGCATCTATAATTATCTCCATTTTGTACTAACACTTTGTACGTAAGATTCCAGATATGTTAAGACTGTATACATGGATTTTATTGTACGTGCCACAAGAAGCAATTGCAAGTTCTCAATCTGGCCATTCCCTTTAAGGAATGGTTCGTTTGGGAGCCTTGTGTGTCTGATTTTATTAATGGTATGTCTAACGGGGCAAGACTTAGAGCTGGGACTGGGTGGTGTTAGGTACATACTTGTTTTTGTTTGTCCACCAGTGAAATGTCTGTGTGACATTTTGTGTCGTGTTTTGGTGCTGTGCCATGTCCATAGGGTCTGCCAGGCTTCCCCACAGTTGCTGCTCTGCACAGTAATCAGATCCTCACCGTCAAGGTTTGTGGTTGGCACCCATACCTGCCCCGTCAGAGCCGCAATCAGCATAAGAGTGAGCAAGAACAGCTGAACTGGCTTGCCGAGTTCCCTGCTCCTTTAATCACACACATCATGGTGTTGGGTCCTGGGGACCTCACCTGCATCAGTGAGGTCAAATGTATATTAAGAAGGAGAATCGTGAGCCTGTGAGAGGGGGGAATATTCAAGGCCAGCAGGAACAGTGAAGAGAGGCAGGCATGACTCTAGGACTGTGCCACGCCTCGATGTTTTAATTGGCATGCACTGCAAAGCACTGTGATCTGTCAGTTAAATAATCCTAAGTACTCTGGACTTCGGCATCAATAAAATGGCAGTCATGTTCATGCAACATTATGCTGGTTGACAAATCTGACGGAAATTGAGCTGGCGCTTTGTCTATGGACTTTCTGCTCAGAGTGCAGAACGCAGATAACTGGCACTTACCTGCTTCTTTAATATACCACGTTAGAAAGGCCCAACGCCCATAGCAAAATGCTGGGATAAAAAAAAACAAAAAACATTTCTAACTAAAAATCTGGTCCTACCATCCTGTTTCAGGGTTATATTTCTTTCAAGAAGAGCCAGAAGGTCTGATATCAGACACAAGTGCCAGTTCTGTTTTATTTAAGTCATTATAAGTCTAATGTGCATATCTTTATTTCTTTCTTGGGGCCTTCTGATGTCTATTCTTCAACTCTCTCATCTCTGAACTTCAACCTTTGACCTCACCTGACTGATCAGATGGTGTTTCCTAAAATCAATCATGGGTTTCTCTCTGCTGATCAGCAGCTCATTAAACGCCGCCTGATTAAGGTAGTGCTTCTTCTTGCTTAAGTCTGGTTTCTTCTTTGCATTCAGTTATTACTCTGTATACTGTTGCTTTGCCATTTATCTCTCATGGGTGGAGTGGAGGTGGGAGGATATTTATTTGGAAAGACCTTAGAACAAAATTATGTTTAACGAGCTGCATTTGTTTGAAATGTATATGACAGTACCAAAATGAAAAGATAGAGAGAGCCTAACTAGTTCTTTCTTAATTGAAAAAAGAAAGACAGCTTCAGATGTGTCCGGTAATAGACCCCGTTTCTAAGGTCTCTAGCTTTGGTAATGTATACGGTATTATACAGCATGACAAGAGCTTTTTGTATGCTTAATTTTATAGGTTGTGAAAAAGTAAACACATTTGTCCAACTTCAAATGCAGCCATTTTATTAAACAAGGTAGATATAACTGATGCAGCATTATCGTGAATGAAGTGATGCAAAAGTTTTGTCCCAGCTCTGAATATAGTGATAATACACACACTATTTCCAAGAGCTGAGCGTGCTGGTTCCTGAGCTCCTTTGATTTGAATAGCTCTGCTCTGCTCACCCAGCATGAATATTGATTTGATCCCTGCTGGCAGGCAAATTGCCTGCAGGCTTCATGTTTCTGGTTGCTCTAGTTCTTTCACAGTATAAATGTGGATTAGATAATATAAATTTAAAGTGTTGAAAAGAAGACCTGAATCGTTCTCTTTCCTAGTCATGGTTGGCCTGTCCCCGTCTCCATTGTAGGGTGACCAAGGGCAGGCTGGGCCCCCCGGACCCCCAGGCCCTCCAGGCCCAAGAGGACCTCCTGGGGACACAGGAAAAGATGGCCCCCGTGGAATGCCAGGAGTGCCCGTGAGTTGCTTTTTGGATCAGTTGTTTTCACAGGTTTGGTTTTTTTAAGGGCTGAGAATTGGGATGGAATGGGGTTGGGAGGGGCTATAGGGTTCGGGGGTCGAGTAAGTGGAGTGGGTTGAGGGAAGTGGGATGCTAGAAAAGTCCCCAAACAGAGAGGGTACTACCAGTAGGATCCTGCCTTAAGACTCAATCCAAGGGGAACCCACACAAACTACAGAGAGACCTGGCAAGAGCAACTAAGCTGCTTTGCAGGTAAGGCTCCAGAAGTCTGTGACTGGAGATGTCTGATGTCACTCACTTGTGTCCTCACTACCACAGAGTACATCAATGCCTTTGGTTTAAATGGGAGACTAGCTTGAAAAAGTAGCTGGGGGATTAATAGCATTTCCCAGAGGATCAATGGCAGAGATAATAAAGACCCATAGGAATTAGGGAAAGTAAAGAAGTTAAATTTGTCTAATATTCAATCCCTTGTAAATAACTTGAACGAAAAAAAATTGCTAATAAAACAGGAAAATATCAGTGGGTATGGTTTGAATATCTTTTGTCCTTTGTATGTGAAGCTTATTAATAGAAACGATTTAAAAGTGATCTCCCTTACCCCAATAAATTTCATAAAAAATAAAAGTGATCTCAATACTTAGATCTAAGTACTAAGTTACTAAGTACTTAGCTATTAAGATTAATCAAGCATCAATAATATAGTGGCGCAGGACACTGCATAAATCTTTTGGTTTGGTAGACGCAACCCAGAATTTAAAGAACTACATGGAAAAGGTGAAAACAGTTTACACCTATGTTATGAAATTAGGATTTGAAATTCAGGTTTATTGATGAATTAAATTGATTAATGTATTGCTTTAACTTAAAATATTTCATTGGTGTCTTCACAGTGCAAAAGTAATAATGAAAATATTTATCCACAGAGTAGAAAATTTTGAAAATACAGACAACCAAAACGGAAAAAAAATACAGCCACAGTCATTAATGTTTTGGTATATTTTATTTTTACACTCATGTATTATATGTTTTTTTCAAAAAATGATTCACTTTGTAAGAATATAGGGTACTTTAAAACTTTTCTGAGACAACCTTCTGTAAGCCCCATTTCACTTTCTGAAAGCTGCTGTTAGTTGTCATATGAAATGAGGAATTAACTTGGAACATATGATTTGCTGGTTGTTGGGACTGTTTTCACTGAACCATCAGAGATAGTGGTTTCATTCTAAAATGTCTCCCATTTTCTTGGGATGATATCCCAAAAGATAGAGAAAGCCGCAGCTTTAGGAATATTGAAAGCTCTCCAGTTGATTGCTGGTTGCCAACAAAGATACAATGAGTGTCTCTTCAAATCAGAAGAATAGTTAAAACCATTTTGATCATACAGAATGAGTCAGATCATTGGGTATTGTATATTCTACAGAAAAATTCAAGGTATAAATTGCTTCCAAGAAACAAGATAAAGTTAAGGAATGACAAACTGTAAACCATCCAAATATTATGTCATCCTCTAAATGAATGTAGTCTATTCATCTCAGTAAGAAATGGAGCTTTTTATACAAAGGTATGAGTATTTTTTTAATTTCACAAACACAATTTGAACTGGATTTATAGAACCAGAGTTAATTTTTATATACTATCATAACCACTGGAAAAAAGATTTTGTAAAGATAAACTGAGAAGTACTTATTTTTAAAGTCTGGCAAGATCTATGTACAGAGGGTGCCAAAAAATGTACACACATTTTAAGAAAGGAAAAAACTGCATTAAAATTATAATAATATATACTGATAACAAAAGATGAATATAAGCCACATTTGACTTGTGCATTTGCAAGAGATGCTCAAAGTGGTTCCCATCAGCATAATTTTAATACAGTTTTTTCCTTTCTTAAAATGTATATACCATTTTTTGGCACCTTCTGTATATTGGCATTAGAAACATGGTTTTTCCAAAAACTACATGTAACCAATGACTGTAATTATAATAGTATAATAAAACATGGTAAGGAATTCTGTATAAATCTGAATATTAGGAAGTTATGATAGTGGTATGATATGGCAGGCAATTTTATTTTAATAGGTACTATCAATTTTTTAAAAAATTAGTTATGCTATCAATTTTAACAAAGTATGTTACCTTCAGTCATCACTGCTTGAAGATCAACCCAAATTCAAAATCAATCCCTGCTCCTGTTTTATTTAATTTCTGCACTAAGAACAATTGTCTCCCTGCCCTATATATAGAAGTTCTTCCTGAGTTCTCATAAAAAGGATCATGTCATTATCTTGTGTCATTATAAACAGGACACAATAAATGAGATATTACTGTAATTATAACTAAATATTTTTCTAGGAACATTTATTGACTTACAATATAATTTCTCATATTATTTTTCTTTAGAATACATTCTGGTATAATCTTAAATCTTTGCTATAATCTAGACTCATTGTATTAAATACTAAAATGTTTATAAAATGCATTTGAAGAAATAATATTGACTCTTTTTTGTATTTCATAGTGTTTGCATCCCTCAATTTAGCCTGAGAAGTATATTTGACATTCTTACATCCCAGTTGGTATTGTGAAAAAGAAAAAGATTGAAAAATTTTTTAATGATCATAGCATTAATAAAATTATCATTATACTTTTTTAAGGGTGAACCAGGGAAACCAGGAGAACAAGGCTTCATGGCAAGTACCTCAATTTATCTTTTTTGTTAAATTCTATAAATTTCCATAAAATTTCTATAAAAAAATAATGGAAGCCCAACAAGTTATTCAAAACTATGGTCAAAATTATATGTAACAAATGTATCTGTCAATATGTCCTATAACAAAAAGGGTGCAAATTAGTAAACGTTAAAAAGTGATATGGCCTAATATATGGTAAAGGTCACAAGACAAACACAGAACTGACCCAAGAGAAAAAGAGAAGGAGATTCGGGTGGGAGGAGTGACAGAGAGACTCTTAGGAAGGTGACAGGAGAGAATTTTCTTTATGCAGCTCTGCTATAAGGGAGACCAAATTCAGGGATATGCTCAGTAGCTTAAATAAAATGTTTTCAAAGGCATCACGTGACACTGCGAATTAGTATGGTGAAGCTTCCCCAGTGATTCAACGCATTGTTCTTTGGTTGAAGGGCTCTACCCAGAGAGAAACCGTTGTGCCAGCCTGATCTCTGTCATTAGAAAAGATCATGAGATGATTCCACATGGACTCGCCTGCACACATGCAGGTCCCAGTTTCTCAGGATTGTTTATGTTTTGTCAGTGAGAGAAGTTGGGACAGCTCGCTGAACCCTGACGAGTAGAAGCCCTTCTCCCTGCCTCTTGCTGTCTCTCTTCCTGATCGATTTCATGACATGAACAATATTGGGAAACACAGGGTGGCATTCTGATAACCCAAATCCCACAGGACAGCTAGGTGTCATAACTCATCCTGGATGCAGTAGTCACAATAAGCTGGATCATGTCTATTCTACATAATGTGTCACATGCAGCATGCAGGTGTGCAGGGTAAAAAAATCATTTTTAAAAAGATAGCCCAATCCTACTGAAACTGATGTACAGGAACACGACAGTTGGTTAAGAATTAAAACAAATGTGTGGATGGGTTAAAGGTCAAAGTCTTCTTCCTGCACAGGATGCCTTCAACAGCCCTCCTGGGGAGAGACTCACCAAGCTGTAATCCTAGCTGTAGTAGAGTTGCCTTTGAAACATTACTGGTGAAATGAGAGCACCCTAGGACCAAATTTGACCCTTCACCTAGCAATTCTCTGTTCCTGACCTATAATATCAAGATAGGTATTTGGTAATATCAATAGATAATTGGGGAGGGGTATACTATAGTGGATTCTTTTTAAAGAAAACAAAATGAAACAAGAACAACAACAAAGACCATATGTAAAAATTAAAACATCTGTCATCAGTGGTAACTTTGCATACAAGAACAGCATTAGTTGTCAGGGTTATAGGGTCACCGGGGTGAAGGATTCTTGGAAAACTACAATATAAATTTTGAAATTGCTTTAGGCAATTGAATGCACCTGTGATTTCTATCCTGGATAATGGTCAAAACATATTCCGCTCAGACATTCTTACCTTGAAGTCTACTGGGGACTCTTAGGCGCCCTTGTTTGTTCCCACACATGCACATCCGACTCAAGATTTTTATTATTACCGTTGGCTTTCTACCCTGATGCCCAATGTAGCATCCTAATATACATAGTGCTAAAATGCAAGTGGATATTTTTTAAACCACAATCTTATCGCCCTTAAATTCATATATTCTCTCTAGAATATACTATGTGAATGACAACTAATCCCACCTCCCTACAATTCCTAGCTTAATATCATTAAATACAAATGTTGCACCTAGTCTTAAACGAATAATATTCTCTTAATGTGCTCCAATTTCCCACTTCGTATAGCAGCTTTTGAGATGAAGATGATCCTGGGTATTTTTCTCTATAAACTTTTCCTTCTGTCTTTAAACTCTTCAGATTTAGTTCATATTCTCATTTTTAAAATACAGCTAAGAAACTTAATTGAAATCACAAATTAAGTTCAAAAGATAGGTGTCATGTAATTATCTAACATGCATTGTACTGTTCTTAAAAATGTAAAATCCTTTTTTGAAAGAAAACTTCCAGAATGTATATAAAGAGAAGTAGGTGAATCATAAATCTACATCTCAGTGAATTTGCACAGTGAACATAGCTATGTAGCTAAATCCAGGTCAAGAAATAGAATGTTATCATATCCTAGAAACCCCTCTTTACCCTCCAGTCACCAACCCCTCTTATCAAAGTTGACCACTATTCTGATTTCTGCCACCATACATTAATTTCACCTGCATTTGAATTTTACATTAATACACTCATACAGTATGTACACTTTTGTATCTGGCTTCTTTCGTTCAACATTATATTTGTGAGATCATCCACCTCTGTTTTAATAGCCTTCACAGCTGGTTAAAAAAAAATTAGGAGGAAGAACCTTACTTCCTTGGCTACCCGGTTAAAACTACATCACTCAAACAGCAGTGAATGAATGAATAGCCTGTCTGACCTTGGGCAAGTCACTTAACCTCTCACTTTCTCATCTGTAAAGACAGGATAATAATACCCTCTCTGCCTCCCTTATAAGGTTGCCAAAGACAAATGCAATAAATTAGGGGAAGCACTTTAAAATATGTAACGAAGAGCTATATGAGTATGTTATTATTATTATCACTCAATTGTTCCCTCTAGAGTAAATTACAGGTGAGCATGAATTTATATAACAGATGTATTCCTGTAAAGCTCTGTATGAATCAGATTTTCATAAATCAACATATCTTAAATGTGCTGGGGAATTTTGCTATTTAAAGCAATCCTATTCAGTCTTTTTGTAAAGTAATATAATCCCCTAATTCTTCTTCCCAGCAAACTGAATTTTTATAGTTCATATTTGCTTAAAGTGAAAGATTTCTATGATTTAAAAAGCTATCATTTTTAAAAACCACTATTTATGTTTGTTAAGTTAAATAGCACCTGTATATATTAACCAATCTCAAAGAAAGAAGAGGAGACTGGAAAAATAATAGTAGATTTCGTGAGGAGAAAAATTTCCTTAGAAAGTTTCTTTTTTCTTTTAAATTGTGTGTGTGTGTGTGTGTGTGTGTGTGTGTGTGTGTGTGTGTGTGTGTGTTGTCTCAAAACCTGGTTGGGAGAAAACTACATTACACTATAAGTAGTTCTGGCATCGAAACTACTTAGGGGTGTATGACTATATAGTCTGTGATCCTTTTTCCTGATCTATAACATGTGGGCAAATTCCTCTTTTACCTCTCTCTCTGGGTTATGGTGAGAAGCAAGTGAAGTCATAATAATACGAAAATGCTTTATGAACTACAAAGAGTTCACAAATGAGATGTACTGCAGCTAAAACAAAACTCTGGTGACATGGCTTGGCATACAGAAAGATCACTCTATGAAATGTTAAGGGCTGAGAACATAGCAGTCATGGCCATCAATGAAATTATAGTGTCAGATACTGCCATGACAGTGCAACTTATTCCTATTGCCCTGTTCCTCGTCATTGTTTGTAACCTTCTATATATCACATCATCTTACACTATCAATTTTTCATAACACATCTTTGTAACACCCCCTATATTTTTTGGTTTGTGTGTAGAGAAGTGTTTGCTTACATGAGGGTCCTGAGAGTCAAAAACGTAAAATGTGCCTGTTGATAAAATGAAAAAAGCACTAGGTATGATCTAAAATTAGCCCTTACAGCACTGTTTATGAATGTGTCAGGTGGAGAATTTATTTTCCTAATCCAGGATATATATTTTATATTGCAAATATAGCCATCTGAAGACTAACAGCATCTCTGATAGAATAAAGAAGGCATGCTGCTCAAACAGTTCCACATTTATTTAATCCTGCTGTGTATCTATTCTGTAAACATGACCTTTGGGTTTTCTAAGAAGTTTAGGGTGAGATTTTAAAAGACAGACTCTTGAGCTAAAATAAATTGGACTCCATCTACTTAAGGAGAGAACTCCTCTAGCTCATAAAACTAGACCCAAGCGTCAAAGGACTGACCACAATTGGAAATGCTAAAATTCTGAACCCTACCATGAGTGATCTTTATTATTTTTCAGTTCTTCAGGTATTTAAATACTTGTTAAAATAGTATTTTTGAAGGTATCTTCCTTTTGGTATTCTCACTATTTATTTTTTCAACAAATGTAATAGTTCTCAAAAGCCTAAAAGATAGGTGGCGTGCGCGCGTACACACACACACACACACACACACACACAGCACACCAACTAGTCCCAGTTTCCTGGAAATTATTTTTTGATACAAAATGTGTATATTCAGGGTTTCAAAGACCAAATTACTGTCCCTACTCTGAAACTTGTTCTTTATTCCCCTCTCTCCCCCACAGATATATGCAAAATCCATAGCATAAATGTTCTGAATTATAAGAGTATTTAAAATGTCATTCATTGGGTCCTGATATTGTCTAAGAGTTCAAAATCCAGAAAAATTTTGCTGTTATTTTTCCTTAAAGTGAAATTTGGACTGTGTTAAAGAGGTCACAGATATTTTCAGTTTATTTTAACTTTGCCTGCAAACACATTTAATACATTTGGATCAAGTGAACACATATGATGCTTTTTAGTTAGTTAATAACATAAGCGTAACTAAGTGCTTCTGCTTCATTTAAAGTAAAATTGAAATAACCAATATATGAAGATTTACTTGCAATACGTTCAGTTATAATGCATTGCTACCCTAAGATCTGATAAGACTCATCATTTTACTTAATTGCTCTTGCTCTGCCAGCTCTCTCAATCAGCAGGATGGCAGACATCAGAGACAACAGCAGGCATGCTTCTCTTCCTGATTTTAATCTGGCAGAGAAAGCAAAGCCTCAAACCTTCAAATCACAAATAACAAAAATGACCCAAATCATCTTAGCATATATAATTATTCGACTAGATCGTCGCAATAAAACCTTGTTTGGTAAAACTATGTGTGTTTGAATTGTGCACACTGCCTGCTGGGATGGCTTAGCAACCGTTCTAATATTTTATTATCCTCACTTAATCTGATTGTCCTTGAAGTCCATGTAAATGCCACACCAAGAGAGCCCTTCCCATCTTCTTGGTGCTTTTGTCCAGAGCCTGTAATGCTTGGTTTTCCAAATGGATCAAGAGAAAGTAAACAAATAATGGTTTCTCCCTCTGGTGCTATCCCCCTGCCCTATTCAAGTGTCCAACTCCAGAGAACTCACTCTGGGTGGATTCCCATGTGCATGGACTTCCAGAGAGGTATCTAAAGCTCACTTTAGCATGGTAACAGATGGGAACATTTGACTTTGCTTTAAAAGTAGGTTCGGTCTCCTAGAAACAAAAAGTCGACTTTTGGGGGAACATTTTCCATAGTGATTTAAGAACACAATCAAGTAACATAAGTATGAAAAGATAGTCTAAAAGGCTGAAGAGGTGTCTGTGTTCTTCCCTATTTCATTTTGTTTTTCTTAACCTCTAGACTGTGAACCAGCTCTAGTTTTAACATCTTGTACAGTTCCAGTTAAAGGTTTAGTAAACTCTATCATAATGGACAAATTATGATATCTAGGTCTTAGATTCCTCATTTATAAATATGGTGACACTAAATGATACCTGAGTCCACTTCCAGCTCTGAAGTCCTGTCATCCTACTACGTTTTCATTATTAATGCACAGACACATATTAATAGTCATTTATCTATGTTATATATGCACACCTATATATTTAGTAAATAAATACAGTGAACAGTCATAGATTATATTTTAATAGAAGAAAGCCTTAAACTTTTCTCCTTTAAACCTATAATCAACTTCTCTAGTTATCATTTCTTTTAACTTTAGAATCCAACGTACTGTAGCTAAACTGATTCAAAATATGTCACTCTTGTATGAGGATATTAATGAAATTATAATTAGTCCCTTTTACCAAATTCTCACACCTTATCATTAGATTAAGAGAAAACTTCAAATTAAAGTTGGGTCCATGTAGGCTTGTGCATTACATCTGCAGATTAAAGGCAAATGTACAAATTGTAGGGGAAGAGTATAAATAGAAGCCCTTACATCATATTTCTAACTATTGAAAAGGTATAAACCAAACTAAGAAACTAGTAAGTATGTTCTAGTCTCTAACCTTCATGGATATACCCTCAGAATGACTTGGAAAGTTCAAGGGCAGAATTGTTGCCCTCCATGGAGATCCAAGCCAGAATGTGATGGTGATGAGGAAAGCTATAACAGCCCCAGCCCCTGGCCCCGGCCTGCTCCCTCTGTCTCCCACACCTCCCTCCATTCCTCCGCTTGATGAGACTAGCTCTCACATGTAGACATTCTGGGGTGCTCACAGGATCACACTCCATCCACACACCTCAAAATACCCACCTCTTTGCCCCATCCTCCAGTGTGTTATTGTACACACCAGTGATGCGGTTCACCTTTGGAAGAACAGACTTGAGAAAGCAGGAACTCACAGCCATTGAAAAGTGCGCCAGTGATGGGGGCAGAGAACTCCAGTGTTCCTAGGACCCAAAGCACAGACTAAGGTCAGGGGTCAGCCTGACCCCTGCGGAGGAGTGAACCAGAAAATAGCACTCTAAAGTGTGGGCCCCAAAGTAAGAGCCTTCCTGCCAGGGGAAAGGGCAGTACAGAGTCCCCGTTTCTGCATTGGCCACCTCCTTTGGGAAGACTTCACACACACTCACACACATTCACACTCCCCCAAAGTAGGTTCGAAGCTGTCTTGTCCTTCGCAGCATGTATCACATCATATAATAATTGTGCATGGTACTTAGTGTGTTTAATAAACTGAAAGACTAAACGATCTCAATCAGTGAATCAGTAAATCAGGTATTGAAAGGAATCATAGTTGTATATTGTATTTCTCCCGAGCAATGTCATTGCACTCCAGGAGTAGGATTAGGCAGGATAACTCCAACACAATTACTCTAAACCTGCTAATTCTCCTGAATCTTCTTACATTCATTAATGTGTTATAGATTATCTGGGATACATGTGTGTTCATGAATATGCATGGTGTAAATAAAAGACTGATTTTCATGAGGACAGTGATGTTATATCAACTATGTGGCTACTTTTATTATGTAAAAGACAGAAGAAACCTTAGGAATGATCTAGTTTATCATTTTGCAGATAAAGGAACAGCATCAGAGTGAATAAATAATTTGACGAAGATGGCAAAGTAGTCAGTGGCAAAACTAGACTAGAGTCTCTTTCACCTGACGTGTTTTACAGTCTAGTTCTGCTAGATCTGCACTTTCTAATACAGTAGCCACTAGCCACATGTGGCTATTTACATTGAAATTAAGTTCAATAAAATGTAAAATCCAGTTCCTAATGATTACACTAGCTACAGTTCAAGTGTTCGTAGCCACATGTGGCTAATGGCTACCATACTGGGTAGAGCAGTCTTGGCCATTTCCATCATTCCAGAAAGTTCTGTCGGACAGTGCCGACCTAGACAGAAAAGAGATCTGAATAGTAAATGAGTATGTATTATACTCCTAAATTTAAGTCCTCCTTCTGCAGATCATGGGATATTTAAATTTTAGCAGCTAGTGTTCCTCAGCATTGTTGATTTAAAATAGGAAAAGCACTTATAACTAAATAGAAACACTTTTTACTGAGTGTAGTGTAGGGTGACAGGCCTTCGTGAAACATAAATTTGTTTCCTTTATGTTACACTAGGGAAGTATGCTTAATCACAGAGGGCAGAGGAAGCCTGTTAATTTTTCTTTCTTTCCGGGTCATTTCCATCTTGAGTTTAGCAATGAGAAACAATTTATTAAATATTTAGAAGGGATGAAGTAAGCTAATTTCAGCCCTGGGTATCTGGTGAGAGGTGACAGTCTCCGTTTGGGGACCTAACCAGAACCTGGATTCTCAGATACCTAGGTCTGTCTTTAATCTGCTGGTGATAGTTAATGCTCAATATTTAGTCTTGGGTCCTGGTTTCGTCAAGTGGTGAGAAAAATGTATTCTTTAATTTCCTGAGCTTTAAGAGACCTCCCATACAGAGGTCACAGCTTCATGATTTTGTGAAACACCAATAAATGAGTCATCCTGGTTTAATATTTCCCCCCAAAAAGTCAACACATGAGGTAGAGAAGTCAGAGTAATTTATTTTAAAAAATCATTACTCCATTTAAAACTTTTTTGCATCAAATTTTTATGAATTGATGTAATGACACCCCATCTTATTGACAGGATCTAAATGAGACCTGTTTTAGAGGAACTTCTTTAAATCATAGAAATTATGGAATGCTGTTATTGAACCAAAAATCCCAGATACTTAAACATAAATAACTGCCTCCAAACTGGGAACTCTTTCCAGGGAGGTAGGCATGATAGTTTGAGCAGTAAAATAATGGAGGAAATCTGATCAATGGAATTTAATAATTTCTATATTCATTAATTCATTGTTTCCATTTAATCAGTAATTATTTATTTGCTAGGCACTGACCTAGGTGCTGAGGACAGAGAATGTATGGCCTGAGAAATTTGCTGCCTAGCCAAGCATATTTTATAAATATGTAAATATATTAAAATATATTTCTTGAACACAGTTAAAATGTGCTCAAGAAACACAGAGCATAAAAACAAACTCTGTCTGGGTGCATTGGGAAAGGCTCACAAAGGAAGTGAATTATTGCTAAGCCTAGAAGAATGATTAAGAACTTCACATGAAGACTAATAGGAGACTGCTTGGGAAAATACAAATGATTAAGTGGTACGGAAGACAGAGTCCATGAAAGACGAAACAAGCGATGAGGCTCTCCCATGTCAGCACTCGCCTGCTCCATTCTTGTTTATGCTGCGTTCCTTCATACCCAGCTCAACTAAATCATTCATTGGCTTTTATGCTGAAAACATTTCAGCGCACTCTCTTCTATTCTAAACATTTCCCAGTAGTTTCTAGTTTGGCACTTCCACACACTTAAGCTATGAAATCTGAATCTTGTAAAATATCGCTTGAATTATACTCCAGACGTACATATAATCGTGGCTAGAGTTTATATGTTTCTTGACCTTCCCTCCTCAACATCCAAGTAGAACATGGAATTTGACAGAAGTACATCTTAAGTGAACCTTGTTTAAAACAAATTTCCATTATTTACTTCAAATTTCCTCTTACTCTTTATAAACCAAATTTATAGATTTTCTGATCTTGTGATGCTTTTGGACCAGGCTAATATCTATCTAAAAAGTTATCATTTAAGTCTGCTGCACCAAACCTTTGAGAGAGTCTGATATGAACATTTTATGACTCCGTAAGTTAGATTATATGTGTTATCATTCTTCCCTATGGAGCCAGATTTTTTAAAGTATTTTCTTCACTGTATTATATTAAATCATGGAAAATGTCTTAACTCAAAAAGGAAATAATGGTACATGGCTCACCGGTTTGGGGCTTTTATCCTTCCCTTCACAAGTGCACCACCACTTTCTTGTTCCCTGTGTCTTTTATTACAGAAGCTGGTTGTATATTCGAGGTCATTCTAGAAATGACCAGCAGCTTTCAGAGCGTCAGCTTTTACTGTTAGCCATCAGGGACGAAACAGGAACTGCGTCCACCCCCTGCTCACACAGCACACCATTTCCTAATAGCAGGTGACCAGACCCTGCCTTCAAAAACCTCCCGAGAGACACCCTAAAGCACATCATTTAGAAACTCTGCATTCTGTTTAAATAATTAATACCTCAATCAAATTTGTGCTAACATCGGTAGTGTCAGAAAAATTCATTAGTTTCTCCCATTCCATGACCTAGCAAGCAAAGGCTTTTTTAATTTTTTTTTTTTTTTAACGAACTGGAAAGTATAGTAAATGCATAAGGGTTATAGAAACACCCATTTCTTAACTGCTTACTTTGAAGGTTAACTTGGGTTGCTAATTCTACCTGCCGTTTGCTTGGCTTTTGGAAGTACATTAGAGACCTTAGACCTACATCTGCACCCACAACACTCTGAGTGTTAATGAGATCGTATAACAAAGATGGTTTTTGCTTTGCTGTTTAAGTATGGAAGCCATGAACTGAATTCCTCCACTCACTGTTTCACTTAGAGGTGATCTACTGGCTGTTAGAATAGGCCATGGTGAACCCAGGGTGAAAAATCTTGTCATTCTTATGTTGAGGCAGTATTGTCCAAGGTATAAGGAAGAACTTGATTTACTTTATGCATTTATTCATTCATTTTTATAATTTTTATGATATTCAAAGTAAACACCATGGCATTTATAATCACCTACAAGGCCATACAAATATAGTCTCCCTTCCGTATCCCCATCCCCATCTTTGGCTCCTACAGGCTCCCTGGTGTGCTTTGAACACATTTAGCACGTGCCCCCCTGTTGGCCGTGGCTCTTGCTGTCCCCTTCCCTAGGACCTCTTCCCCTCTATATGCCTGGACTCAGCCTGACCTCTTTCAGCGCTCTGTCTAGTAGTCACTTTATCACTGAGGCTTTCACTGACCCCCCAATTTAAAGATTACTGTATCTACATCTCCCAGTCCCCCTATTTACCACTTACCGCACCCCACACTAATTTATGTTTTGCCTGCTTCTTTGTTTACTATGTTTCTCTATTCCCTAGAGTATGAAGTCCAGGAGGGGGTACATTTTTGTTTAGTTTGTTCACTGCTGTATCCCCAGTGCCTAGAACATTGCCTGACATTGAATGGGCATTCGAAAACTATTAAATGGATGAATTAATGTATGAACTCAAAAGGATTCACTGAACAATTACTATATGCCAACTACTGTGCATGACAAAAAACATTTAGAATGAAGAAGTAATCAGACAATGACAATACTGTTGGTAACTTCTGTGAAAGAAGTGCTCTCATAGGGGTGTTTGGAAGAACAAAAGAAAGGGTCATAACCCCAAGGGTGGGGATACTGAGCTCTGAATTATGGAACAGGTGGAAGAGAGAGGACCAGAGAGAAAAATGCCCATTATAGAAACCAGCAACCAGAGGTGTAGAGATATGAAAGCATGGTTTATGTGGTGAACAGCTATTGCAAAAACTTGGACTTTTCTCAAAAGCTATGGAAAGCCACTGAAGGATTTTTCAGCAGAGAAAAGGTATGAACCCATTAGCCTTTTACAAAGCTCACTTGGGCAGCACTGTGCAGAGTGAACTTTAGGTGGATGTCACATTAGCTAGTGAGAGAGAAGCAGGTTTGAACAAGGGCATAGCAATGCAGCTGAACAAGAAGGCCGGACCAGAGAGATAGTCTTGAGTCAGTGCCCGGTGGACTTGGCACAGAAGGGATCAAGGATCACTCTCAGGCCTGATTAACACACTTTTGGTAAAGACAGTCACTAAATGGGACTATCACATTTCTTTAACTTACTTGCTCACCATATTCTACACAATATTTTACATAATCTTTAGCAATGGAATCTAGCAGGGGTGGGGGTAAATAGGAAAGAAAATCAAGTGCGCAATGTAAATTTCTTACTCATTTGTAAGTTTTAACTTAACTTTACATAGCTCTCCACGGCCTCTTCTGAAAGGTCATGAAAACTTCAGTGTAAAAATTCACTTGTAGACAAGTAATATTGTTACTTCACACTTAGAAGTTTTCAGTGGCACATTCATGTTTGTCTCTTGAATACAGTTATGTCCATTATACAAAATCTTTCAGAGAAAAAAGTTTATATATTATGTATTTACAATACCCAGAACCCATATTGAAAGGAGCATATTTTAAGGTTCAAATTATATTTTAACACTTCTGGGGTTACACTTAAGGAAATATAGCTTAATATGTTGAGGTTCTATATGTTACACAGTTTTTAATCTTGAGACAAATACAAGGAAATTATTTTCAAAAGTAGAAGAGGCCAGATTATTCCCATCATACTTGGTTGTATACAAAGTATTGGGTTGTTGGAAAAGTCATGACGCATTTTTGTGACGAAAAACATAGAAAAAAATTCGTCATGACTTTTCCGACAACCCAATATATTCAAATTATAAAAGTGCCTGCCAAGAAAATATCTAAGAAAGGAACAACTCACTGATTAATAAAAATGGACTAAAAAGATAAGACTCTTTGGCTTGGAAATCTATTTGATCCAAACTTATTAAGTCATGGGTATAACAATAATGTAATTATTTTAGAAATCTTAGAACACACCAAAAAGTAACTTTGATTTTAGGAATAACAAGAAGCACTAGTTTGCTTAGTGAGCATGAATTTATAACATTCTTTATCCAAGTAATTATCATAATGACTTTTGAAGCAGGCTGAAAATATAAATAACAAAAAAGATTAGATAAGTTAGTGAATGGTTCTATGGCATTTGCTCTTTACTTTATATAGTCATATTTGTACTAGAAACCACAAAATTAATCAAATGTAGAAATCGTAATCAACGGGTAGCAACATACCCTAACTTCAAAATCAATTTTTGACTGGTGAAACCTTCATTTGTAAGTTCAAATTTTATGATCACAATATCATAAATATAAAATGGTATTGTTAATCTGAGGATACTCAAAGCATATACTTAAAAGCAAAGTCTTGATTGGTAAAATAACTTGTGTGTGTGTGTGTGTGTGTGTACGTACACGCTCGTGTGTTCGCATATATACTTACTTCAACTCTGCTGTATTCTTAGTCCCTTCCTAGTAACGGATGACACTATCCTTGGCTTGCTGTCACTTTTCCTGCCAGCGAGATCAAAGGAGAACATGCATATTTTGGGTAGCTGAGAATAGATCTTCAGCAACATAGTTGTGAATTGCGGAGAGCCAGCCCCCGCGAGGACCAGGGGTTCCCTCGGGTGGGACGGCGCCGGCGAGGAGAAAGAAGGATGGAGACACCGGAAAGAGGTTCACAGGAGCATCACACATACACTTTTTTATTAAATCCTGGCCCCTTTTATAGGGCCTCAATTCCAAGTTATGTTTCACATGATCAGGATGTTTTTCTCTTTCTCAGAGCTTTTACCTTTTTGTAATTGTATCTTTCCAGGATACCCATGGCCCATTCAAGGACTTTACTTATGTCTAAAGAGTGGTTACTATGACTTCCTTACGGGGCGTATACTTGAACTTAGTAGCAAAAGGAGTCTCAGACTTTTCCTATCCTACAAAGAGCTACATATTATTGCAGTAGAGGGGAACATCTGTTTCTCAGTCAAAGCTTCAGTTTTTGTTGCTACAGCAATGTACAAAGCAAAGAGTTAAAACAAGGCTGTTCATTAAAATACCTCATGGTCAGTAAGTTGCCTCTTATCAGAACTCTCATGGCCGAGAGACCTTGGTCTCCTGATCTCCAAGGAAACCTTTCACAGCTGCATAGGCCAAGGGGCTTGAGTCCCCAATATCTCAGTTCAGGGGTCCCCTCGGGCTGTAGCCTGTTTTAGGGAGTTTCCTTTTCTTTGGGAAATCTTGCCCCATCATTGACTTACACAACCAGCTATCATCAGGGTACCACAGGAACTTGTCACAAATGCAGTGAGTATATTGTCTCCTATAGGAGGAAAGGCACATGGGTTCATAGAGACAAGAGATATTACATGACCAACCATAAGGCAGCATCCCAGACATCCAGTGCTGAGCGTGGGTCTTTATTTCAATGTGGCCTTGTCAGACACTGGGAGACTGTTGGCTCCTGGCAGTGAATAATCCACAAGACCCATATTTACAATTCAAAATTGATGTTACATCCTAAACACTGCTTTTATTTTTTGAGTGTAGCAAAAATAGCAGCAGTTTCCTAACAATGAAGAAAAACATTTATTTTCTTCTTAGCACTGCTTTGACTTTCATTAAATATTCTCCTAAAATATTCAATTAACATAATTTTATGGATTTCAGAGTTATGAGTAGTCTTTCTAAATCTCTGCTCTAATGTGATCAGGCAACAGAGACCAAATTAGAAAAATACCAGATATGTTTGTCTTTAGTTAAAACACTTGATTTAAAATTTGCTCTTATTTTTGTAGGAAGTATTCCCTAACAGGGTTATACATCGATGTAATGAAGTATCCAATTTTAGTGAACAATATTGTTTCAAGTGGCAAAGTTTGGTTTATAATAGGAAACAAACCTTTTTGAATTCAACATATACATTCTCAGTCTAAACATTGAATTAATGTACTTTTTGTTATATGATTTCCTTTCTAACATCAACATTTTAAGAAGTGAAATGCTCTGGAGACACTTGGAAAAATGGAATCACAGACAGTGATAAAACCCAATGCTTTTCTTTACTCTCAAGATCTCCTATCACTACTCACTACAGCTTCCAAATTCTGCCTTTAGTTAGCACTAACATTCCCTTCCCAAACAATTTACCCAAGCGAGGAAATGATTAAATATGTTTATGTGCTAAGGGGAAGGAACTAGTGGAAAGCAGGAGGTTCTGATACGGATGCGGGGATAATTGATTTTCTCAAATCCCGGAGGGTGGAGGCAAGGATGGATTCCAGCGTCTATATGGTGCGTTGGCTTCGCATAGCAGCCTCTTCTTCCTCTAACACAGAGGGGAGGTCCAATGGGTTTGAATTGCTGAGAGAGGTGATGTTGAAGGCGTTTACACCTGATAGCCTCGATTTTCTCTGCAAAATCTAAACAGGGAGAATTTTAAATAGAAGTAGTGCGATGGGTGGGGAGAATGTCTGACCACACAGATACGTCAGAAAACAAACTCACCAAGAAGTTGGTTGGTTGAGTAAATCTAAAAGGAATATATACTATGTGTATATATGTATATGTGTGTGTATATATATACATTTATATGTATATATGATAGTGTACAGTGTACCTTCAGTAATCTGAAGCTGAGGAAATTATATGAGGCGATTATTAGACTTGCGAGGATTACAAAATAATTTATGAGGGACAGATTCTTTGTGTACACAATCCTAAACATTGTGTATTTTTAATAAAAAAAAAATGCATGAGCCGCTCGTCCTCTAAGGACCACTCTAATGCTTTATTTAATGTTTCGGAGTATGAATGTAAGATACTGATGAACTGAAATGTCTGTCACGCCTTGAAAATAAGCTACCCATTAGTTAAGCGTAATGGAATAAAGAGCTTTTTATATAAAATGTTAGAGCATCTATAATTTTGTTAAAATATACTAAAACTTAAAGTATTTGTTTTAATTGGAAGAAAATGCTTAATATTTTTATTTAAAAATAGATGTGCATGGTTAGAATTATAGCTGTATCTTTCTGTGCTCTTTTTCACTGTCCCCAAGCCATGCCTTGTTCTAAATAAAGCCAACAGAATCCCAACACTGACTTTGTGGTTGAAAACTTGCTAAATCTCAAAACTGCCACATTTCCATTTTATATGTAAATATTTCCATTCATCTTCCTAAATATTATATTTCTTCCTCCCTCACCCCATCCCTTAATATTATAGTGTATGCAACAGCTGACAGCATCTTTTGTTTCCTTTTCTGGTACATACTAGAAGCCACAGTTGACCTTTTCATCCCCTAATTTGTAAACAAATTTCTGTGCAGGTCGATTGGCCACATTTCATAAGAGGAAGAATAGAATGAAACATGTTTATTTGTAATGCTGTTCAATTATTTCCTTTGCAAATCTGCTGACTGAAGTTTTGAAGGTACAGAAGTCATATAATATATGTTTGTTTACGCGGGAACTGCACTGCATTCTTCTAGTCGCAACATCCCAATCTTCCTAAATGAGACCGATGTGATAGATTTGCAGGTATTTGAGGAAACAGATGCGCTGAGATAACGAAGATTCTTTCTTTTTTAAGGGAAAAAAATTGGAATCTTACTACTTATGCTTAATGTTCTTAAAAAGAGAACACGAGACGAAAAGATTTCTTGTGTACTTTCAACTGAAATTTTTTATTTTCCTTGATGTAAAAACATGAGCATATTTCACCACAGCTAAGAGAACCTGATAGAATAGCAGTTTTAATTGGTCATTTAAGTTTAAATGGTTAGTTACAATATTATGTTAATTGATTTTTTTTTTTTTAGGGTCCTCTGGGGCCTCCAGGACAAAAGGTAGAGTATAAACTATTCTGTGAAAGTAATTATGCTTCCATTGCCTAATGGCTAAGCATGAGAGGTGAATGGCATTAGCCACTGTAAACCATGCTGAAACACTGTTCCGTGCAGTCTGCTTTCTAAAGAGACAGTCATATAACATGAGCCATTAGATTTCTAATTGGCTCCTTTATAGAAAATCCAATAAGTCCAGAGCAGACTTTTTTTAAGCTGTCTCGCAAACTTGTAGGTTATTGAATTTTTAATTCAAATACTGGTAAAACACAGCAAAACTTAGACTGTGAAGGGTCATAGGACATTGCAAATTGAATGCATAGCGTTGCTCAAATATTTGATTGCCAAATGACCATAGAACTGACCAGAACAAAAGATGCACTTGTTGCTTGGTGACTGTATTGGAGTGGCCCGCTAGTGTCTTCTTTTGCTGAGGTAACCTGAAAAGTGACTTCTTGACTGTCATTTCAACGTTTATCCACAGTCATCAGAATTGACCATTATATTCTGATGGAGAGAGTCTAGAACTTCTAAAATTAGTCAGTACTGCAATCATAAATATATCAATAACAGGCAGATGGCCCTTTGCCAAAAACATATATCTAAATCCTCATTCCTCATTACACCTCTCCCACCCCGCAAGGGTGAGGGGAGGTGGGGGGAAGGATATTTAACCTGCAGAAAACTAAAGAAAACAATTGTATTACAACAGGTGGAAAAGTGATTATCTTTATCTTTGGAATCCATCAAAGATAGAGACTTTTTATCCTCAAGCATTGGGCATGTGGCATCTGTTGAAACATAATCCTACAAACCAAGTAAAAGCCAATGAGTTGTGAGACAATTCGTGTATAGGAACATTTTGTCCTTAGCAATAATGTCTCTATTAAGCTTGGTGTGAAATTGTAAAGCTACCCTAATCCACATGCAACCAGGATAAAATTACTGCCTCAGGCTTCGGGAAGTCCTTTAATGGCCTACTCAATACAATCACCAAAAGCACTAAGGAACTTGCCATTGCAATTTGTTTTGCATATAATGACTATCTTATTTTTCAGAGCAGTTTTAGATTTATAGTTGGTATTTTAAAAACTTTTTCCCATTATTATTAAGAAATCTAATATTATAGATCTACTAAGAAAAAGCTATTTTCTAGTGCTAGGCAAAGAATAAGCACATTGTCTTTAAAAAAATGGTTTCTCCAGAGCATAACAGGGAGGTGTCCAGAGGGAAATAACATCACTATTTAAAAGCATTTTTTAATGTTACTGTATCCAGTTAAATGTCATAGAGCTTCCTCAGGTAACAATTAGCCCCCTTATTCTAGTTCACCTCATCTATGTCCAACCATTGGTATTCACCCCAGTATGCATGTGCACTTAATATTTAATCCACAGAAGTCATGTTGTTCCTAGTCAACATTTAACATTTGTAACATCTTTTCTAGTCTACTTTGCAAGCCATATTCGTACTCATGTGGCCTAAATGTACTCCCTGAAAGTCTGAGGGAAGTGCTGCAAATACAACAAATTTGAGTTTGCAACATGGGTCCCTTATTTGACTGATTGTTGAACAAGTAGTTGTTATTTTAGTTACCTTTCATTTTATGGTATTTAAACTCATGAAATACAAGAGTTACTGCTACTGCTAAGCTTTTTTCAGGTGGAACTAAGCCTATTTATTTCCTAAAAGCACTCAAATTTAGAGCCATGTGGTCTTGTGATAGCCATGGATCTCAATTTATGTTGTGACTTTCTTTAAAATCATATTACAGTTAAGTGGATAATTAGAAACATGGTTAAATTTAACTCCCTAGTTTCTGGAAAAGCTTAATGAATTTGAGTACATTATTGTATGTGGATAAGGACTGAGAAATATGGCCTCCCAGATATGATTTAGCATGGTAAAGTTATGGCTGACATAACTAATACAATATAAATTTAGAATTGAAATATTTGTGATATGAATTTAATCTAATCATGTGTCTCCCTAGGGTTCTGTTGGAACACCTGGAATTCCAGGGATGAATGGGCAAAAGGTGAGTTCTATAGAATATGGTATTTTTGATCATTTGGAAGAGATTAAAATTCCAAAATTATTCCAATCTATAATGTTAGTAATAAGCTATGTACTTATTAAACCTCTACATATACTTTGGAAATACAGGGAAATTATGGTGCAAATGATCAAATTAGTTTAATTTTTAAAGATGCATTAAACAATCAGAAACTCTTAGAAAATTTTCCATTTTATTTTGATAAGTTATATAGGAGATACAACTATATCTTTCTCATAAATATATATGAAGTCTGGAAAATGCTATGTTTAACATAAATTGTGATAAACAAAATGCAATCTAGTTTATTCTTATCATGGCAAAAGCAATGTATATTATTTCTTTCATTAACAAAAATTATTCTTACAGAGGGAATCTATTGGAATTTTCTGGATCCAGAAGCAGGCTCTTGTAACTGTAAAGCAAAATTGGGATTTAAATAGACTTTCCAAGCTCTGGTAGTACACTTTTAGTGTACTGTTAATAATGAGGGGGGGGGGGAAATAAAGTTTTAAAAAAAACTAGACACCATAACAGTTCTATGTAGATATATCTATGGACATGTGTACTTTTATCCCTACAACGTACTTGGTAGTTGGGAAAAGCACCTAGCTTTATCCCACAGGGACGTCTGGTATTCTGTGCTTCCCAGCAGTCCTGCCTGGCTCTTCAATCTGGAACCTCTACAGAGACCAGGAAAGCCGAGGTGGCCGCTAATAAAGCCACTAGCTGGACCAGTGTCGTAGGAGCCAGGGAGCTGAGCTAGGGACTTTCCTGTCTCCCTCACAGGTTTTGGCCTGGCTCTGTGAAATCCTGTGACCCATCAGCTTGTCCTCCCAGAGGATTCTAAATCCATGCACTCTGGATTGTATTCTGAAATCATAAAGAGCCCAGCCCTTACAGACAGAATAAACCCCCTCATGACCTTCTCCATCTTGTCCATCTTTTCTTCTCTAATAAGACACCAACAATAACAATTTAAAGCCTACTGAGTGGCTTATGAGCATGAGTTTGCCACTTAGAGACAGTGAATTTCAACAAAATCTTTGAATTCTCGGGCCTCAGTTTTCTCATCTGTAAAAGGAAGAGAATAGTAATTCCTACCTAATAGGGCTACGTGAATAAATAGATGTAAAGCCCTTAGGACAGAGTTTGATGTTACTATTAAACTTTTTTCCTTCATTTCATTTCAGTGAAATTCTGGAAATTTGATTAATGTTTGATTATGTTTTCAAAGAGGCTCTCTGTTTCCAGAATTACTCAAATCCCAAGTGAAATTAAGGTTCTCAGCCAAGATTCTAGTATCTTTTAATCCACCAACCAAACAGTGTACACTCATCAGTGGTGACCTGTCCATGCCACAGCTGTTTCCTTTCAGTAAAATCCATATCCATTTGTTTCACAAATCCTGGTGAAGAGAGATTAACTTTCTGTTTAGGACATTGCAGATCATGGAGGAAAACATAAGCAAAAATGTGAAAGTATATTCATTAGAAGATGGATTCGAAAATCACATAACTCAGGATAATATTTAGAAAGGACAAAATATATATGTAGCATAAGCATTATTTTTAATATTGGTAAAAAACAAAACTTGTATACCTAAGGTTAATGTTTTCCTTTTTCTTCTTTGTTTCTTTTCTTTTTTCAACTTTGAGACAATCAGAAAATGTACAGAAACCTTTAACCTGAAACAAAACAACTTTAAAACTATCACATGTATGCTTATGAGGAGTGCATAGTCTTTATTTTTGCAAAGGATATATGCAATTTCCTTAGCAAGAGAAAGGAATGTGCCATTTTCTTGTCCTTGTCACCAAATTTAAATTATATTTCAACTAAATAGTTAATATTTTGCAGTTTTATGTCTTATTGGACATCTTTCTGGCTTTTAAAGTGTTTTCTGTAAAACCTAGGGAAGCTAAATTATTTCACACTTTTATGAAGGTGTTGGCAAACAGTAGTTTACATTTGTTTTTCCTACTCCATAGAACTTAACCTAAAACTTTGTGCGTGGAATTTCTGTTAAGCCTAGTCATTATGTAACATTTATAATAGTTGGTGTATCCTCTTTAGGAAAATAAAGTGCACAAACTGAGTCCCTTTACTGAAACAGCAGGTCATTTAGACAGTAAAAGCAAAGTTCTACATAAAGTAATAGTTCTATCCTTGGAGCATATGAAATAAGTCTTGAAGCTCACTCAAGAGTGCGAGCTGAGTTCTGAGCAACAGCAGTCGATGCGTAGCCCGAGCTGAGCTGCCACTGAGCTGGCAACAGGTGGCAGGATGACTCAGTTTAAAAAAAAAAAAGAAATAAGTCTTGAATCTCTAGAATTTGCTTCTCTAACAAGAGAGCTTACAATGACATAATAATTTTTTAAAGTACCTCAATGTCCTTCAACTGTTTTGAGAAAACATTTTTCCCACATTACAATTTTACTTTTTCCAAAGACATACTTTTGGTGCTTAGAAAATAGTTTTCAGAAAATAGTTAAGAAGGATATGATTTCTAAGCCATCATAAATATGGCAAATAACTAAAAAATAAAATGATTTTTCTCCTACAAAAAAGAAAGAAAACTAAGAAATATTTTGTTTGTTTTCCACTGGAACATTTTCCATCCATTCATATTAACAAAATTGGTGATTGGCTTTGGCTAATAAACTTGGTGGTGAAATTTTTTTTTTTTTTACTTCCCATTTTTTTTACTGCTTTCCTTTAAATTTTGGTCACCTTGGTTGCTAATCTGAGCATTTCTTATTTTTGTAATGGTCCTCCAGTTTTTCAGATTGTATTAGAAAAAAAGACTTACATAAGCAGTACCATGGCATTAAACTCCAGTCTAGCTCCTTCTGGCATCACAATCTACCATAGGCTACTAAGCACCCTTCTGTGAAAAGTGGGAGACTGTGTAGGATGAGGGATGGACTCCGTCATCAGAGAGAGAAGGCTTCAATCCTCTGTCCTCTACTGGGCAAATTACTTAACATTTCTAAGGCTCAAGTGTAAAATACAGACCTTGCAGTATTAACTAGATAACATCTCTAAAGTTAATGTAATGTAATAGGTGCTCAATAAATGTTATCAAGTATCTTAACAGCATTACACACTTCAAGAATTTTAGCAGATGAACCTTAGACTTACTTTCAAGTTGGGAGTGGAAGCCTGTTGACTTTATGATAGGGAGAAAAATGAATATGCAAAATTACACATAAATGTAATATGTCAAATATAAAACATTTCTCTGCCCCTTGGCTCCCTCCCCTGCCCCCACAGACCCCATACCAGGTAGTTAGTTGGGACGTAAGGACTATAGATATGGGAAAGAGAAAGACACGTCTCATTATCTGAAAGCCCAGCCACCAGCATGGGACAGAGTGGGAGCACCGCCCTGGGGTCCGGATGCTCTGTGCTCTTCTACCTCACGTGCAGCCTTTGAAAGGCCCTTTTCCTCTCTGGGTCAAAAGGTTTTATTTGTAAAATGAGAGAGGGTGCTGCGCTAATTTATCTCTAGGGCCCTACAAAAAGCCACCCATATCTCATTTCCAATTCAACCAACTTTGAACACCCTCTGTTCCCAATCCTGAAAGTTGTTTTCATAATTTGGATTTCTTTCTGACAGCTGAAGCAATTAAGGCAGATTTAATGGTGTCTTACCTAAAAATATGAAATGCTGCCTTCTTCGCCTCTGGCTAGTTATATTGTACAAAAAAAAAATTGTAATTCTCTCTCTCTCTCTCTCTCTCTCTCTCTCTCTCTCTCTCACACACACACACACAGATGTATATCTGAATATTTGTCAATTAAACCCTACTTCTCATACATACTAGAGAAGTTGGCTTTTAAAATATTTTTGTGATAGACCTTTATTAAACTGCAGCATCTTTTGACAAAATATATGGATATGTATACACACATACATATATAACTTTTAAATTTTAATTTTTAATCAGTGTCATTAGAACCCTGTCTTTTTCTACTCTTTCTACATTTTCACATTAATTGGCATCAATAAGAATAAAGCATCACAATGACAATTTATTTGACTATCAGTCAGTGCCCAGCACTGTGTAAATGCCATAGAAGAGGAGGTCTGGGAGAGATAGAGGATACTTTAGAAGTCTAATTTGTGCATCTTAGTTCACATCCTTGTCACTATGAAAATAATGGTAGAGTTTCAGGATTATAAACAAATTATTTTATCTAAGCAAGCTAGAATTTTTCTGAGGCCCCAGAGTCATAAGGATCATTTCCAAAGCAAAAGATAAATATCAGGGCCAGCCGATATTAGTTAAGTGCTGGCTTGGGAAGCCAGCGGCCCCGGTTCGGGTCCCACATGAGGGCCAATGACACTGCCCTCAAAACAAACAAACAAACAAACAAACAAAAGAGTCAACTAGGCTATTGTAACATGAAAGTAATGTGTAACCAGTGACCATGGCTGTTCCCCAATAAAGTTAAAAAATGTAAAAAAAAAAAAGATAAATATCAGATGATCGTATTTCATGCATTTTTCAAGTATTTTCTAGAATTTATTATTTTTAAGACTTCAAAATATAATATAAATAGAAAATTGCTATTAGTGCATCATCTATGAATCTATCCCAGATAGCTATGTGATTTTTAAGCCACATTAAATTTTAATTAATTTATAGTTATGGTATTTAGAGTTCCTTTTCATCTCTATCCATGGGTCTCACAGTTCTTCACTGACATTCATCCTCACAGCATACTTCTAATGGCATTTTTATTGTAAATTTATTTAGAGAGCAGATAAATTGAAGCTCTCGAATTTCCAAAGGTCAAGCTATTTATTCAAGTCTATACAGTGGGTTATGCAATGAACTCAATATTTTTTATTGTTGATCTACTCACTGTAACATTAAATACACTTTTGTTTTTGCTACCTTAACTCTATCATTAGACAGTTTGAATTAAATTCCTGAAGGATTTGAATATATTATAGTTCTGTATGTTTTCTAGGTAGTCAGCAAAAATTTTCCTGTAGTGGAATTTACTCTGTGATGTATTACCCAGTACATTTATGACTTTTTTATTTTAGATTTTATTTTAAGTAAAAATGTTTAGAGGAAATTAAGTGATTGATTTCTGATTCCAGATTAATTAATAATTCAGGAATTGTTTCTTACAGCAGTTTACTCCTTTTGCAGGTTAAACTTGAGAAAGAATTTATTTTTATTTTTCTATCTTTTAAATTTAGCAGTTGTGTACTTTAGAATATTAAGAATACATGACTGCTTTTTCTCTAGTAACTATGTATAATAGAATGCATTATTTCTTTTTAAAGAAACATCATCATTTTCATCTGTTAACAGAATATTTCTATCATAAACCCCTTCATCCCTGAGTGTGATTCATACATTCTGAGGCATTTTTATATACACGCTTACTTTTAAAGAGACATTTCATGGGCTGGCCGAGTGGCGTGGTGGTTAAGTGCTGGCTTGGGAAGCCAGCGGCCCTGGTTCGGATCCCACATATGAGGGCCAGTGACACTGCCCTCAAAAAAGCAAAAAAAATAAAATAAAATAAAGAGACGTTTTACTCAGTTTGACTTAAGTGAGACAAATGGTATTTCTATTCTTTATGTAGTTAATTTTAACTTCCTTTAGAGAGGAATAAACAGTTGAAAGAGGTAATTTAATGCTGGCTTGAAATATAGCAGTGATAATAAGATTTTTTTTTGAAGATTTTTATTGGGGAATTAGGGGAGGGGAACAGCGTTGGGGAATCGGGGAAGGGGAACAGAGAAGTTGCTGTCTTTTACTTCTTCAGTCTAGTTGCGGAGGATGTTGCTTCACTGGCCCATGTTGGTATTGTCATTGTGCTCTTCCTGGATGAGGCAGATCGGTCGCAGGCCTCTAGATGGTCGCTCACCACGGCTATTGGCAGCTCGTGCTGACTGCCAGCTGCTCACGCTGGCTGCCGGCCACTCACTGTAGCCTATGGCAGCCCACTGCAGCAGGGGCTGCAGCCTACACCATCGCCGGGGCTTGCGCAGCCCAGCTCCAGGTGAAGCTGTTGTTTGCTGTAGAGAACAGTGTCACTGGCCCTCATATGTGGGTTCCGAATCAGGGCCGCTGGCATCCCTAAATCAGCTCTCAACCAATGTGCCACTTGGCTGGCCCAGTAAGATTTTTTTTAAACCAAGTTGCCCCTGACTTTATTTAGGCATGTTACTACCAAATTTAATACCAATTATTCTACTAAATGAAAATATTGGGAGAGGAGAGCATTAGACGTTGAGGAATGGGACATATGGGGTAAGGGTAATGAACCAAAAGGAAGGTGCTCATGGCTATCACATAACGAAACAACAAAGCAAATGTGTCTGAATGGATTATCACATCATCAAGTCTATTTTCCATTTTAATTCAAAAGACACTGTATATTATAGAAAGGATCACACAAATACTGACTTACTAGATCTGATTAAATTGCATACATAATTTTCAAAAGCTCTTCTTTTTTTAAAAAACTTCCCTTGAATGTGTCCATTGATTCACTTTTTTATTTCTTCAATCATCCATTCTGCCCTAACTGCTGAGTACCAGGCACCATCAGGGCACTGACATCAAAGCCGTGTCTGCCCTCATGGAATGTCCAGCCTAACTGGGGATAGGGACATTCAATGAACATTTACACTAAACATCTATTAAAGTACAGGGCTGTTAAGTACTATGGTGGAGAAACAGGGCAGCCTGGCCTGGAGCAAAGGACCCTGAAAAGGTGCCTTCAGGGGAAACTTAAAAGATGAACAGCATTTGGCAAGGCGAAGGAAAGCGATCACTGTGTCGCACGCAGTACTCCCAAATTAAATTACAGGTCACCTTGGTCTTAGAATTCTGTTTCTAAGACACCATATTATCAACCACTGTAGCGTTATTTGTGTTCATCACAGACTACCTTTTCTCTAAGTTTCTGACCACTAAAATATTAAGTCAGTATAACCCACAAAGCCTGTTTGTATATCATTAGATCTGATCTAAATGATGCTCTTGATTTTGAAATTTGTGTTAAAGATCAGGCTGCAATGGAATAACTTATTGTGACAATCATAACAGGTTAACATCCACCCAATTCCATCCCCTTGATCCTAGACCACATTGCTAAGGGAACAGTCACCCTTATCCAACTATGAAACAGCATCTATTAATCAGGGGTTAACTTATGAGGAATTAAATTTCTTCTAGGATACTATTCTCTGTCTTCTCTGCCCCATGTGGAGATTAGATGAGTGCATTATATGCTAATTACTAACACTTACTTAGCACTTCAGATATTGTCCTAAGTGTTGGATGCATATTAGCTCACATACTCCTCACAGCGATCCTATGAGGTGGGGATAGTATGATTTCCATTTTATTAATGAGGAAACTGAGGCACAGGAAGGGTAAATACTTTGCCCAGCGTGAGTCACGCAGGTATCTGTTGTAGAGTCAGCTTCGAAGCCAGACTTAAGGTAAGGATTTTAAATTTAGAATGTCTCAGCTCTGTTCTTTGGTATTTGTGTGGCCTTGGACAAGTTACTTACCTTCTGTGAGCCTTATTGTCAAGTAAGGATTATAGTATGTACCTCAATGTTTAGTCAGAAAAAGTAAAGGAAGTAATAAATGTAACTGTTTATTCAACTAGATTATTCCGTAACACAGTAATAACTCCCTGACTCAGAAACCTCCGAGGTGTATAAGTAAATGTCAGTAAGAACCGTTATCTCTTTCTACTTCTCTTGACTGATCTTTAGAATTAGCATCGTGGGGTGGGTGAGGCTCATCCTTGTGTACTACTAGGCAGACCTTCAAACTTTAGGGGTATGCTCAAGGCAGAAATTCTTCTCATTTGTATAAATTTCACCTAAATAAACTCAACTTTGCTACTTCCTGTGACCCCCTACATTCTTAGCTATCTCTTTGCATTTGAACTTCTTTGTTCAAATTATGTTTTGTACACTTCTCTCTACTTTAACAGATGGGAAACTAAAATAAAGAGTGCTAACCAGCAGACTTATTTCTGAAATAGTCCATACCATAATATTATTGATACAACTATCATTTACTTATTTTTCATTTTTAGACATTTGTCCTTTTTTAAAAAGCATAATGAAGGCTTGATTACTGGATTTACTTTAGTTATTACTTTAATCAGTTTAAGACTCATTTCAGTATATTATCTGAAATGAAATAAGTTCCTGGCTGATAGACCTGTCTACTTTACTACTCATTAACGTTCAAATTACCAGTGTGGACAAAGAGATTCTAATTTTAGGGACAGAGTGTGCTGATTAAAGAAACAAGACCAAGTTCCCTACAGGGATGGCAGGAGCTCTGATGCATAACCAAAACCTAACAGCCCAGGCTAAGGGTTTTCTGGGTTTCTCTCACCATGTTACAAAGCCTCCTCTGCCTCCAGGAAAGACAAAGAAAAAGAATTAGGGATTAGGTATGCATGTAGGAGCTTTTTCAGAACTACTACATTGCTTCCCATAGAGAGAGCACTCTGCTGAATTTCCAGGATGGTCTAAGAAGGAGAGAAGGTGAGAGGAAGGGGAGATGGGAAGGGGAGAAAGGAGAAACCAGGAAGATGAAGAAAGACCACATGCCCTGTGATGTGACAGCTTCCCAGGGACACCAGATATTCAATCCTGAACTCACAAAAGGCCCAGGGAGAGTGGGGCTCTTGAAGCAACTGGTGAAGAGCTGCTGACCCATCAGAATGGGTCTGGGGCAAAGCAGAGATGCAGGCCTTGAGCAGAGGGACCTTGAGAGCAGGTCTTGACTTTCATGACTTGTGAAACTGGGACTTGAGCCAACCTTAATCAGATATCTGAGGAATGAAGAGCCACCAGTGACATCTTTAGTCCAATGACAGCAACAAATAATAAAACTAAAACTTAGTCCTTTAGAGCTGGGAGAAAGCAAGTATTTCATATACTCCCCCACACTGACTGCATAGAAGAAAAGCCGAGCCCCACAGAAGCTCAGGCAATATGCTTTGTATGCCAGGACCAGCAGTGGAAATCATGGCACTAGACTGGAGGCTTCCTAAAATAGGGAAGTTCAAAACATGTCCCTATTTTATGCGAACATTTAAAGACATAATAAGCATAACAAAAATGAATGATTTTTTTTTTTTAACACAAATTGCTTGAATAGAAGTAATAGAGAATAGGGAGTCAGAAGACCTAGGTTCTAACCGCACATCTGCTTCCTTGCATCCATTTACCTCTGGAGAAATTATTCAACTCTTTGAATGTGTTTCTTCATCTGTTAAGAATGACTGGCTTGGATCCTTTCAACGAAAATATGTCACTATTCTGTGAGTATTTCTGCCTAGGGAAAAGCAGATGTCAGCGTGAGTTCAGGAGGTAAAGGATGACACTTGGGTACATTCTGAAAGGGCCTTTTGGGAACTTGAGATGACATGATAATTTATATCACCAGCATTGCCCTGGCTGTTCCTTGCCCTTCACCTGAGGCACATGGGGTGAGGGGAAGGAGCAGATGGAAGAGGGGAGATAACCGAATATATGGAAGTCTCTGTAATGGCCCAGTCTCTATACCCACAGACAGAAGTGTTGGAGCCATTAGCCCTTTTAGGTGACCACGTTTCCCCTACCTGAGTCCTGGAGGAGCTCAGGGGCTCTCATGGGAAGCTCATTCCTGGCTTCCTGTCCTTCATGGGACTCCTCCCACCCTTCACTCCTACCCCAGGCTCTTCCTCTATTCTTCAGTCCTCACATTTCAGGTGGGGCTGCATGATGGAGAGATCACTGCTAGGTTCACATCTCTCCCATCTGTCCTCTGGGTCCTGCTGTAGCTGAGACAAAGAGCCATTTCTTGCCACCATGGTTGTAGGTCTTCTCTAGTTTTCCAGTAGAGAAATGGCTGTAAGGGCTTCATATCTTCATATCTTCATGTGAGTTTAATGTATTTGCTTCTCCTATAGTCACTCATTCTTCCAACCTATATGTCCTGAACAATCATTATGTGTAAGGAACAGTTTCTAGGCACTATGGAAAGAATAGTGAACAAAATAGACAATGTTTCTGTTCTAGTGATGATGAGGGAATGGGATGGGAAATAGAGTCATCAAATAAAATATAGAATGCCCAATTAAATTTGAATTTCAGATAAACAATCCATAATTTTTAATATGATTGTCCCGTGTAATATTTGGGGTATACTTAACCAAAATATTATTTGTTGTTTTTCTGAAATTCAAATTTATCTAGGTCTCTTATGTTTTTATTTCCCAAATCTGGCAATCCCTGGAAAAGACAAAAAAGAAAGAAAAAAATTATACTTTAATTGGTAATTGGTACAATAGAGAAAATAAAGTAAGACAATGGGCATAGGGAGTGGTGGCTGTGATGGGGATTCCAGGGCCACCCCTGTTATAAGGGGACATCTGAGCCGAGGCTAAAGGAGAGGAGAGAGTAAATCCATGAATGTCTGAGGGAAGATGGTCCATAAGCAAGAGCCCCAAGAGTAAAAGGCCCTGCGCTGGCTCCTGCTTAGCATCTTGAAACAAAGTGGTCAGTGTGGCTGGAGTGAGTGAGATGGAAGCAGCAGAAGGCAAGGTCAGAAGCAGCAGCGCCAGACCATGCAGAGCCCTTGGCAAGGATGTTGGCTCTTATTTTGAATGCAATAGGACAGATGTGGTGAGAACTGAGCAAAGAAGCTATATGACTGACTTGTTTTCAGGAAAATGCTGGGGGCAGGTGTGTGGCCAAGAGGTGGGTTAGGAGGTCACTAGAGTCAGCCTATAACCCCTGACCGATGGCACAGGCTGCACAGAGGCTGTCTGTGGCCGTGCCACATCACACACAGGGCCTTGCTCTCCCTGACCCCTCAGCAACCTCTGCTCTGAGCTCTCCTGTATGCTGGATCCCCTACATCCTACCCTATCAACAGACATCTGTGGTGGATTTTAACTCCACACACAGTGGAGCCTCCCTCAAGTCTTGCTGTATGTTAACTTGCTTGAATATTGATTGGGCTTCTTCCCTGCTTTTAAAGGTCTTTTGGTTTATCATTTCTTCTAATAATTAAAGAATTATATAGTTTACCCATTGTTGTTTAATGGAAATATAATGCAAGCCCCAAATACAAACCATATATGTAAATTTGAATTTTCTAGGAGCCATGTTTAAAAAAGTAAAAAGAAGCAGGTAATACTAATTTTAATAATAGACTTTATTTAACTCGATATACCTAAAAACTGTTGTTTCAGCATCATTTAAATCAATATTTCAAGGTTAATAATATTTCATTATTAATGAGATACTTTGCATTTTTTTCCTACTAAGTCTGCAAAATCGTATTTTACGCTTCATCGCACCTCAAGACTGGCCACATTTCTAGTGATCAGTAGCCACATGTGGTTAGTGGTACATACTGGACAACACAGGTTTAAACTCTGCTCATTTGCCAGGTTTAACCCATATCACAGTCTTTATGGCGTGAGAACAGGGGGTCAGCAGTTCTAGACTGAAAGAGAAGTGGCAAAATTATCCAGGGAACAAATTGGATCAAATAATGTGGGATTGAGAACACTTTTCCATTTGGATTCTAAATGCATTCGTGCTACATATCTGTGAAATGGTGTATATACCCAACAACAAGTAAATTACTAATTTTATGTTTAGTCAGTTTATTTGCTCCGTGTAAGAATCTAACATGGACTACTCTGATTTCAGTATGGCTGTGTGGCTCAGGTTCTGGTTTTTGATACCAACTGATCCTTCTACTTTGTACTGTTTAAGACTAGGTTGTACATTTCTAAATGTGATTGTTTTAACTATAACATCACCAAAGATTTTGCTTATCATTGAATGCAATGATTGCCAGTCTCCAATATACAAGTGGGCTGTTTCAGATTTCAAATATGTATAGATAACATATATAGAACTGTTTCCAGGGATGAATAGTTCCACAGGCCAACCCACACAAACTTATTAAAAAGATAGCAGAGCTAAACTGTGTGTTATGAGTGTTGACTGGACCTCCCCTACGTCAAACTTCTTAAGCTGGGGGTGCATGTGTATCCCTGGAAGTTCACAGCATTAATAACACTTGAATGTTGGGGCTAGGGTTCTTACTTTATATAATTATGTGGTAAAATGCTGCATTTCTATAAATTTCAAGGTAAAAAATGTTGGTTATTTTGTATCTCCTATCTTCACCCAAGTTCATGTTCGTACTCATTTGCTATTAGGGGACTAGAATGGAAAGCTCAACTAAACCAGAGATAGAGAATACATATGAATAAAGAGTGAAAACCTCATTTTCCTGACTCTTCCCACTCCATCCACTGCTGGTCCATGTTCCTTATAGTTATTTTCCTCTTCTGTTTGGATGAGTTCTTTAAGAAAATGTAGTACATAAAGGAAACAAATCTGTTTTTGCCAAGGGAATGTAAAATTATATTATGATAAGAATTCTAAGATACAACTCATTCTAAATTCCCATTGCCAGAATGGAAAACAATGTGATTGAGTGATGGCAAGCAATGTCACTGCTAAATGACCTATTTCCCTTTAGCACTCAATTTCGTAAGAGAACTGCATTCCTTTTTATCTTTAAGTATTCTTTCAAGTTGCCCCTAAATAGCAGTACCTGAAATAATTGTGAAAGCCTTGGGTGATGTTTTGCATTAGAGTTCTAAAGTGTGTTTGGTTTATGAGAGAGAGAGAGAGAGAGAGGAAAAGAAAGGAGAAAAGAAAGCAGCAAGCCATCCTTCTTAAAAGTCAGTCCAACTTATTTTTAGCTTCAATACTCAGATTGTCATTTGGTAATAATACACTAGGAATAGCCTTAGAATTCAAGGTATAGTAGAGAAAAGTCCATCAAACTACCTGCAGTTAAGGTGTTAGCTACTGTTTTTCTTTATTACTATCTTTGGAATGTCTTTCCATACTTGTGAAAGTTAAATGCATTCAGAAATATATGGATAGATTACCCAACAAACGAGACTAGCTCTCCACACACACCCAAAGCCTAATTCTCTTTTCTTTAGTCTGTACTTTTCTGATATATTTTTCTGCATATGTACATTTTTACTACATTATGTAATAATATAATGTGATTGTAACTTTAGTTGAAGAGGCCTCATGGTAATTATATTTTGTCCTCATATATAAGAAAATATGAATATACTATGTATGACATATGATTCATTATTAAGACTTGTCTCAGATATCTATTATATCTTTACTTCATGAAGTACAATAAAACTTTGCTCAAAAACTAGTTCTCTGATTTCAATTAGATGTCCTTAAGTTGTTTTTGTATTTATCTTTTTTTCTCACTCAAAAATAAGCTCTTTTGGCACAAGCATGTCCTATGTCCTATTATCTTTACACCCCATGAACTACTCAGTCCAGAGTAGAACATAAAATAAATTTTCACTGAGCCCAGTGTTAGTAAAATGAATTAATGCTTTCCAGTATCCCACAGTGTGGCCTTCGTACTCAGAGTTATGCAGCATTTTATCCTTAACATTCCTTTCTCTCAAACTGGGAAACTAAGTTTGGATAACAACAGAATGCTCCAGAACCTCTGAATCATTAAGTTTTCCCTTGATATAATTTATTAGAAAGGCAAAATGCTCTCATTTTTCCTTCTTTCATCCTCCTTTGATTCATTCAGGAAACAGCGTATTCACTTTTTAGCTTTGAAATTTTGTGAGATGCCCATTTAAATTATAAACACATGGAAAATATTTAATCTTGCAAGTGATAAATGTAAAATTGAACTACAGTAAACTCTTGTGTGTGCTTATTAAAATAGCCACAAAAATAATTAATATTGTGATATCTAGTGGAGATGAAATTGTGGAAAAGCAACACAGTGGGTGCCTACACAAGCAGATAAAACTCAGAACCCTTTTGGAAAGCAATAAAGAAATATTTACGGGGTATTTAGTTTATCTTTAATAAAAAAAATGGAAACAACCTAAGTATTCATCAATTTGGGACAAATTAAACAGATGATCACACCTTACTTTGATAGATGATAATAAAACTACTCACAAGACAATCATGAGTACTGTATGAAAACAAATGTGTGATATAAAATAATAAGAAACCAAAATGTCAAACTATGTAATCATCTTACAATTGCTTGAAAATATGTAAGCATACATAAAAAAATGCTAGAAGGAAACAGGACAAAATGAAAACAGTTATTATAGGGTGATGGAATTATAGGTGCAAATTTTTTGTTTCCTTTTATGTTAAAAGATTATTTTAACAATATATAAAATCAAAGAAAAAATAGATCAGGCCGGCCAAGTGGCACATTGGTTAAGAGCTAGTTTTGCGATGCCATTGGCCCCAGTTCGGATCCCACATATGAGGGCCAGTGACACTGCCCTCTACAGCTAATAACAGCTCTACCTGGAGCTGGGCTGTGAGCCTTGGCAACGGTGTAGGCTGCAGCCCCTGCTGCAGTGGGCTGCCATAAGCTACAGTGAGTGGCCGGCAGCCAGCGTGAGCTGCCAATAGCCGCAGTGAGCGACCATCCAGAGGCCAGTGACCAATCTGCCTCATCCAGGAAGAGCGCAATGACAATACCAACATGGGCCAGTGAAGCAACATCCTCCGCAACTAGACTGAAGAACAAAAAGACAGCAACTTGTCTGTTCCTCTTCCCCGATGGTTCCCCAACGCTGTTCCCCTCCCCCAATTCCCCAATAAAATCTTTAAGAAAGAAAAAGTGGATCAAGTTTTAGTCCCTCAATATTCATAAATTACGGAAGATGTTATGCAGATACCTAAGCAACGTTTCTCTTCCTTGTTTCAAAATCTCAGCATGTATTTTCTTCGGTTCCAGGGGCTTAATCATTTATTATTATTATTCTGGCTACCATGGTTATTCTTTGAAAGTCTAAACAAGGTTTGTATTGTTCCTTGGCAGCATCTCTTGTTTGCATCAAACCATGAGTTATGACATGAGTGCATCCTGTTGGAGAGTCTGAAGAGAGCAGACTTGATACTCTTTTCCTGGTCACACAGTAAAATGATAGTCCCCTTTCGGGTGTATTCTCCTTTCAAGTTCTTATGCTTTGTGATGTATAAATGGCCAATCAAAATTTTCCTATAAGACCATCTTTATTCTAAGTGAACATTTTTGCCATTTTACCGAAGGAAGTGCAAGAGTTATGAGTATAGGGAACTTTATATAGGAAGCAGAATTTCTTTCAGGAAGTTAAGACTTTTACAATTTTAATAATTCAGTATAATAGTAAAACATTTTTTGCTCTTCTAGAAAGATATAAGCTTCACATTGCTTAGTTGATCTGATAGGTTTACATAAATCATCTTTATATGTAATGTTCAATTCAGGTTTCTAAATATTCTGAAAGGTCATTTATAAATGAGGAGTATAAACCAGATGATAATGAGGATAGAAAAAGTCATCATTTACTCTCTCCCAATTTCTCCCAAGTTGCATTCATTCACTCTGGAAAAATTACTTAAGTTTTTGGTGCTTTAATTTCTTCATCTGTTAAGTAAAGATGTTACCACATAGAAATTTGTGTGAATTAAGTGAGTTACTGAATATCAAGTTCTTGGCACTTTAAAATGTTGCTATCACCATGTAATACTATATTTGTTGCTGAGAGCACAAATACGAAAATGGCACTATCCCTGTCCTCCAAATGACTTAGAAAACATTTTAAAAAATCAACTAAGTTTGCTGTGAACCTAAAACTAATCTAACAATAAAATCTGTTTGTTTGTTTTTGGGTTTTTTTAACCATCTAAGGGGCAACTTAGGTGAAAAAAGGAAGTTGTCCAGTAGTTGGAACACACAGTAAAAAGCTTTGGGAATGTTTTAAAAAGAAAATGAAATTCTAGTTGATAGTTTGAGCCACATGGAAGCACTGAGAGCCAGAGTATCTCTCCTTCGCTTCTGGGCCTTTGCTCCTTTGCCCCTTTGCTTCAAAGTATTTCTCCTCTTTGGAAAACAATGAATGCTTCAGACTCTAGAAAGACTGGTTATACATCATCATCATCATCTTTCTGAAATGGGACACTGTCTAACCTAATAGCCATCATCTTTTTCCCAGATGCCTATCACTCAATATGACAATGAGAGCAACAAGTCTGAATGGTTTATTCTAATTATCTTTACAGTGAAATTGGAAAGAGAAAACAAAGCCACTTTTACTTTTCATTTTGTGTCAAATGTATCTAAATGAATTTAGTGGGTGTTCAAAGATGTGTATGTTCTTCAAGATTTAGATTTGGAAATGCTTATTTGATTAAGTCTAATATAATGATTTAGGTCCTATTTCCTGAGCTGATGAATCACTTGGAAATTCTCCATCATGAGAGTCTTAAGTTTTCAGATGTCTTTTACTCATCTAACAAATAGTATTTGATGCCTACAAGGTACCCAGCTCCATGCTAGATACTCTTTTGATATTGGAAAGTTGTTTCAGCTTTCCTGAACAAAGGAAATGAGCCCTGTTTTATCCTTGGTGCCCAGCACATAGAATTTTGAACCAAACAAGCTAACTTGTATTTACACTGGTAGACACTTAGTTTCTGTCTATTTGTAGAGCATTATTGGATGGCCGTATCATCTAATGATCTATATAATGTATTGATTTTGTCTATTTCATTTAGTAGTATCTTTTTTTGTTTTGAGGGTGAGCCTGGGTTGCCTGGAGCAGTAGGACAAGATGGAATACCAGGGCCAAAGGTTAGTACAAATAAAACCAAGCAGAATCACTTAAGACATGACTTTTCATGAAATTGTAAGCTATTTCAATTTTTTTAAATATCCCACTAATTTTATCTGGATGGAGTTTTTTATTAATAGTATAATATGTTACAGTACAGAACTTTGTTACTAATGAATAAATTATGTTTGTGATTCTTGTTAGCATTCCAAAATGCAGAAAAACAAACAGGATATGACTGTCTAAAATCTATATTCTGGGATACTTAAATAGCATGAGAAAAACCGTGTTTCAAATATGGTTTGTCATTTGCCACTTAATATGAGCATATGAAAATGTACATCATATACATACTGCCTAAAATTTGCATAATATTTACAAAACTTACTAAAGATGATTTTCATAGTGCCACTATGGCTTTTCCTCAACATTTGGCCACCTCCAGCACTTATAAAACATAACTAGTTAGTCAAATGAAGAGCAGAATAAAGCTATGGCATATTTAAAATTTTAAAAATTGATGTAGTCAATTACTAAATAGGGAAAAAATGTAATGAAGATTTTTTTTGGATTGCAAGTTTTCTTTGTTTCTTGAAGAACAAATGAATCTGTTAAATATAAAAAGATTGGTGTCAGTTTAGTTTAAACCAAACAGGCAGACAAATCCCAAATCCTTTGATGAGTGAACATCCCTTGAAGTACAAAACTAACGTCTAATCCCATCAGCTGTGCTGGTATTCATCCATACCCACAGATGCCTGTCAGCTGATTTTACAGATCACGTTGCTATTGACAGGCGCCTAGGAAGGACCCAAAATTTATAGACCTGTCTTTTGTCCTGCAGGGGAGGAAAGAAAATATTTCTTCTGGTTTACAACCATTGTCCTGTCTCCCCTCTCTTGTTCCATGCTAAAAAGCCAAATGATAGGAGTTAACGCTTAATGCATGCTCTTAGTGCTATTCTTCTGTTGCCTAGCAACCATCAGGATGGATGTTGAGCCCGGAAAGGTGGTCAGAAATTCAGAAAGCCAAAGAATCAGGTTGACTTCCAGCAAATGAAAGGAATCTTGCCTCCAAACAGACTTCCAAAGGGGGTTATAATTTTTAAAAACACAACCACCTTAAACCATTTTTTAAGTAGTTGATCTCATGGCAACATTTACTCATGCTTTTCACAAAGAGTACAGTAGAGCGTTGGATTGCGAGTAACTTGTTTTGCGAGTGTTTTGCAAGACGAGCAAACATTCCTAATACATTTTAATGTGGTAAATGAGTGGTGTCTTGCAATATGAGTAGTTTGTTTCCAGAATGAATTATGCTTGCAAGCCAAGGTATTACTGTATTATCATAATATGTGTAATTTGCTTAAAAACTCTCCCACTCCATCCCCTGTCCCTTCCTGGGTAAGGTGAAAATGAGATTCTCTTCAGAGCACAGTTTTTCATTTTAGTCCTCATACTGTTCTAGTCATCATTTGGAGTAAAGACATTCTCCTAAACTCAGTTTGCTTCTGCCCCATTCTAGTGTCTTTCCTGAAGGTACCAGTGCCTCCTAAAATGCACCTGATTTAGAACATACTGGTTGCCAGTAGGTTAAAGGGAGTTCATGACATTGTGAAGGGGTCCAAGTTCAGGACTCTGTTTATAGTCATGTTAGGAGAAGACAGTTTGGGGAACTACACTGGGACCCCAGACTACTGAAATAATCCCACGTACCAGGGGCTGCTTTGAATAAAGACATCATTGAGGGACGCGCTAGCCCACCTTACTGATTCTGAGTTTGGACAGCATAGAAAGTCCTAGACTATGAAGAAGCCACCCAAGATGGTAAATTGCCACCACATTATTCCCCTGAGAGTCCCAAAAGCTAGTTTAAGAATGATAATCTTAAATATATTTCTTTAGTCCCCTCAAAGCAGAGAATTACGATTATATTTGATATTGATATCCATACTCAATTCTCCAGGAAACTCATCTTACCATTTGTTTTCATATAGCAACTATATATTGCTATGTTCAATATCTGACTTGGTTTGGTGTTGCTTAATTAGATGTTTTATAATTTAACATGTCAACCAATCTTTGTTCTTTTGCCCAGGGAGAACTTGGAGAAAGAGGAGAAAAGGTGAGAATGATTCTTTCTGCATTTATATTTCCCCACCCCAGAAAAGTTGCCAAACTGAACTGTATATAAATATGGATAGATAGATGTAGCTGTAGATATATAGTTATCAATTTATGACCAGTTTTTTTTCCAGACAATTAATTAGTGGAAGGAGGAAATAGTATTATTCTTATATATGGACAGAAAGTTTAAAGAAAGTAAGGAAAAGGAGCAAATGTAAACATTCTATACCTGACTTTTAAATGGCTTTCAGAAACCCCTGGGCCTGCAAAATTTCTGTTCTCCCCACTCACTAATGCCACTCCAGTACTTTTCTAAACATCCACATCTCTGTACTGCTACTTAGGTCACTAAGTTAAAGGAATACAGATGTTTACCTGCAGTAAATATTCTGAGAGTTGCCCCACAAAGAATTCCCATAAAAACCAAAAAGAGAAACAAAAGAAGGAGAGTGCCATATGTGCAATTTCTCCTAAACGCCCTTACTTACTACCTTTGGGTTGTCCTGATTATTTTTAGAACCTCTGCATACTGTCCTGCTAATGTTCTTGGTTCTCATACTATTTACTTTAATAGTGTTTGAGAAATGTGCCGTCTGCATAGGAAACTACCAAGGTACTATGTAATGCTCTTCAGAAGTGATGCAATCTTTCTGGAAAATCAGTATTATCCCCTCTCATGCCAAAAGAAGTACACCTAAAGATCCAGGGGAAAAAAAGGAACACAGTATTTGGGCCAGCCGAGTGTCGCGGTGGTTAAGCGCTGGTCTTGGGAAGCCAGCGGCCCCGGTTCAGGTCCCATATATGACAGCCAGTGACACTGCCCTCAAAAAAAAAAAAAGATCCAGCAGTTTCTTGAATGTAACTGTAATTTTGGCATTGTAAAACAAAAAGAAAAAAACAGAACATTGATTTCAACGGAAGGACAGCAAACCAGCAGGGACAGGTCAGTCCGTCTCTTCGTTTTATGACCACTCTAAGCCAGTCTTCCTCATAGGAAAGTTTGTTCCATTTGTTTTGTTTTCTAATAAAGGGATTGCCAAGCAATTTTTTTCAAAGTATGCTCCTAGGCTGCCTATCAAAGATCCCTTATAATGGATCATCAGTACATTCACTTGGCATCCAACCAGTTCATGGTAATTACCTTGACATTAAGTAGTCATCAGATGACTCTTGTTTAGGAATTAAGAAAGGAAAAGGAGCAATGCCAGCACCATTCAGGGATTCGTTCATCAGATAAAGCAGATAGAGCAGCTCCGCTCCCCAGGCTGTTGCGGATTGTCCATTACCAGAGACAAATGCCTGAGCAGGTTTGCTTCATGCTTATTGAAACAAGAAGAGAAAATAGAAATCAGTAAATGTCTCCCTCCCTCACCATGCCTCCTTCTCCCAGGGAAACCATTATCAGTAGTTTCTCTCTTACGTTAAGGACATTTTTAAATGATAGAGAAGCGAGACTGAAGGGCATTCCAGCGTATGGAATGTAAGAACAATAAGCATTATTGTTGCTAATGGCTATCATTAACAGCTTACGTGTCAGATACTGTCTTAGGTGCCTTACACACAGTATATTGTTTATTTCTGAGGACCCCATAAACTATTCTTGCTCTTACATTACACATGAGAAATTTGATGCAAAGAGAAATTTTCATTTGCCCCAGCTGGAGCTGGGCTCAGTCTCTCTGGCTCTGTCTCTCTGGCTCCAAATCCATGATGTTTCTACCACAACATGCTGTAAGACTTAAAGAATTCAGAATTTAAGGAAGCAAAGCATGGGTAATAAACAAATGATATTTTTCCTAATGCATTGCTTCCTGGGCAGAAAGGAGATGTCAGTGAAGGATTAGCAATAGGAAATCTCAAAAATAACCAAGGAAGCATAAACTCCCCAATTTGTTTTACTATGATTAAAAACAGCAGTTTTCTAATAAAATATAAAACATTCATTTCACAAATGCCAAACATGTAGGCACAGATAAATCAAATACTCAAGGCACAGGTTTTGAGGACCAGATCATACACTTGGAGGCTCTGGAGATTTGAGATGGGCTTGAAGACAAGAGTAGTAGGATTTATACAGATCGAATGGAAAGGAGAGGCAGGGGTCCAGGTGACAGAAATGTCCTGAGGAAGGACACAGAGGCTGTGAGGCATGTGGCACATGCAGGGAGTGACCAGGAGGAAGTATCTTACAGTGAGGCTTTGAGCAGAGGAGAAAAGAGATGGAGTTAAGGAGGCTCTAAGTGCCAGGATAAGCTGTTAGAAATCAGGGATATTGCTGCTTTCTTACAATATTATGGAGTAATTTGAAACTGTTCAGCCATGTGCATTGTAATACAATGTATTTGGACCAGCGACATCAGGCAGCTGCTCAGGTAAAAGTACCTTAGCTCTGTACACTTACAACAGATTTGAATATATCGTGCTTTTGAAAGAAAACAAAATAATGGATAATATTCTTTGCATAATGTCACCAATGTGTGTATTTTACATGTATCGCTCTTTTCCTCCTCTTAGGGAGATGCTGGTGAGAGTGGCCCCAAAGGTGACACAGGCGAAAAGGTACGTGTTGTGAAATATGCAAGAGTATGTGTATGAGCAGAAATATTAGTTTGTATATATGAAAATGGGAGATTTTGAGAACAGTAAGTGAATGGTAGTATCTTAATATGACAAGATCAGAGATTTTTTTTTTTTTAAAGATTTTATTGGGGAATTGGCGGAGGGGAACAGCGTTAGGGAATCGGGGAAGGGGAACAGACAAGTTGCTGTCTTTTTGTTCTTCAGTTTAGTTGCGGAGGATGTTGCTTCACTGTTGGTATCGTCATTGCGCTCTTCCTGGATGAGGCAGATCGGTCGCTGGCCTCTGGATGTCGCTCACCGCGGCTATTGGCAGCTCACGCTTGGCTGCCAGTCGCTCACGCTGGCTGCGGGCCACTCACTGTAGCCTATGGCAGCCCACTGCAGCAGGGGCTGCAGCCTACACCGTCACTGGGGCTCGCACAGCCCAGCTCCAGGTGGAGCTGTTGTTAGCTGTAGAGGGGAGTGTCACTGGCCCTCATGTGGGATCCGAACCGGGGCCGCTGGCATCCCAAAACCAGCGCTTAACCAATGTGCCACTCGGCCGGCCCGAGATAATTTTATAAGTTTAGAAAATATTTAAATATTTAATTTATAAAATGTGATTATTCCACAAGCTCCTAGCTACGGATTTAAATATTTGAAACATAAATGACATGTCACAAATTCTAGAAAATGTGTAGCTTGGCTTGCAGTAACATGGCTTTCAAGAATAAAAACTCATTCATGTATAAATGGGACACTCCTTTTATATGCAGAGATATAAAAATAGAGCTCCTAAAGTGATTCCATTTATCCCAATTTTAGGAGAGAACATGTCAGAGGATTGAGATGAGATTTAAAAGTTTAAAAGTAAATGTCACTTAATTAGAGCCTCTAATGCAGTCTTCAAGATTTGCCTCAACTTGAAATCTACTAAATCCAGATATTTTGTCGGCTTTTATTTTGTCATTATATTTTATCTTTTAAACCATTATGTATATCACAGTGGTCTCGTGGTTCATCTTGCTATCTCCTCTTTTTTTTCCCAGTCTATCATTACAGCTTTTGCTTAGACATACCTGACATAAGAAGGATATTTTACTTCACTTGTGCTGTATGTTAAGAATTAAGAAGATTGTTTAAGAAACTGAAAATGAAATAGATTTTAATTTAAATCAAGCTAAGGAACTGAGTAATGAAAAAAGAATTAAATTATTCATTTAGGCTTATAGTTCAGAATAAGAATATTCTACTTTAAAAATTATTACTATACAGATGTATAGTGGTTACTCATAAAAACATACCTATAAAATAAATAGAAATTTATCTTTCATGTTCTTATAAATATTGATATAAATATGGCATGGTGGTGGAATGAATTGGTGTCATCAAGTAGCAATTGTGTTTGTATACGAGGAGTAGTCCAGAAATCAGGGTAGACTTTCTCAGTTTCTTGTAGGCCAGGGTTTCCCAACCTCAACCCTGTTGACATATCTATAGAACCAGACAATTGTTGTGGGGACTGTTGGATGTTTAACATCATTCCTGGTCTTTGTCGGCTACACGCCACTATCACCCTTGAGTTGTGACAACTAAACCTTGTGACAAGACAAAAGTCCCCTGAGGGACAAAATTACCCTGAGTTGAGAACTGCTTCTATATACCTGTCAAATTTAAGTGTCATACTATAATCAAATATACCATGAATACGTTTAATACTAATGAGACCAATGATATATCTTGATTACACTTGGAGTCAAAATTTCAAACCCTAGATATATAAACGTGGGTGTTATACTTAACTTTCTTGTTTGGCTTAGAAGCATAGATTCACAAACTTTTCTAGTAAAGGGCCAAAAAATAAATATTTTAGGTTTTGTGGGCCATATGCCCTCTTTCACAATTGCTCAACTCTGTCATTGCAGTGTGACATCATCCATAGACAATATGTACTCAATTGAGTGTGGCTATGCCCTATAAAACTTTATTTTTGGACACTGAAATTTTAATTTTATGTAATTTTTATGTGTCATGAAATATTATTATTCCTTTGATATTTTTTTTAACTGCGTAAAAATGTAAAAACCATTCTTAGTTCATGGGCCACACCAAAACAGGTGGATAGCTGATACTGGCCCCATGGACCATACTTGCCCACCTCTGCTTAGAGAAAAGAAATTTTCTAAATAGAGAACAGTTTCTTCAAGTAAGAAAAAATTTTATGCCAAGCCTGAACTATGCCTATGTGAATTTATACAGAGAATTTTATGCTTTAGAAGATGTATTTTAAAGCTTTGTTTTTGTAATGTAGGCCAATAATTGTTTCTTTAATCACACTTTTTTTTTTTAATTTCATTTTCCAGTAGTAAAACCACTTTTTTTCTTGGAAAAGACCAAGTTCATCTCAAAGAAATACTGTTCTTACTTTTATATTAATGCAAATCATTTACCATATTGACTCACACATAGTAAACTCTCAATATTAATGTTTGCTTTCTTACCACGTGGAAATTGAAATCAACTAGATTCATTGTTTTTCTTTTTTATCAAAAAGTTTTATTAGTTAACTGAAATTAAGTACAAGAAATGCTTCAGTTAAAACGGAAATCATTTCTATAAACTTTCAATGGGCTTAAACAGGGAATTGTAAATACGAATCTGTAACGTATAATATGTAATCTGACCTGTAGCATTCATCCCCAAGAATGCTGTAATTGGAATATAATTTTTGATGTGTTTTTTTAAACATTTCCTGCTTCTGTCACATAATTTGTTTCCAGCATGTTGCAGACACTCTTCTCATGGTCCTGGTTTCTGTATGTGAAACTCATTCATCATTTACCAAGTTTGAGATGTAAAATCAAAAAATGCTTCTTTTCTGCCATTGATGTAGTAAATTACGTCAGTGACTGATTCACTTTAATAGAATTTTTTTTCCTTTTGATCCAACTCAGTGCCTTTGGATGGTAAAGCAATCTAAGCCTTTCCAGACTGGTCATCTGGAAACACTGTGGAACTGTAAAAACCACTAGGCTGGGTTTCTCCGTGGCCAGAGAGGCCAGTGCACTCTAGCTTTAAGAATGACCTGCCAGGGACTGATTCCAATCGTGTGTGGAGTCACTGTAGAAGGGTTATGTTCTGCTCTTTGGAGTGTTAATTCCACCAACAGACATAAAAATGGATTTCTTATCTATTTCCCCCTACTTGAAAAGAGGCATTTGTACAGCACACTGAATGGATGATCACGCCACTCTTTCATTCACAGTTTTATCTGTTGATTCAGATGCTCCATCTTCACTATTGCCCGACTGTGCCTTCATTTTGCTCCCCATCTCCATTCCTATAAATAGACTGCCTTCTTAGTTGATGCCTACATATCATCTTTGATTGGCATCCTCTGAGCCTTTGCAGAAGCCACACCCATATTTGCAACCACCAATTAAATTGTCTTCTTTTCTTAAAATCACCATGAAGAGCTAGCTATCTCAGGGCAGAGCCATCTCCAAATTAACAACATATGATTCCCTTAGCTTAGAATGCTCTTGCACTCTGTTCACCTCCACCTCCATCTTCTAATTCTATTCCTCAGTCCACTCAAATCTAAATTTATGTCATTTTTCTGGGACAACCATTCAACCTCCTGAATTGGTTAGGTTATCTACTATATGCTCCACAGCCCCCTTTATGATCCCTTTCATAACTGTATCATGATTTGTAATTCTGTAATCCTTTGTTTATTGGATATCCAGCTCGCTGGAAAAGAAAAAAAAACAACTATATGATACCATTTGATACTAACCATTATATTTCTAGCACCAATCCAAGTTCCTGGCACATAGTTGGAAGATAATATTTATTGAGTGAACTGTCAATTTTTTTTTTTTACTTTCAACAATTTCTCATCTTCACTTAATGGCAGAACTTGTACCATTCATTTGCTTATTATATCTTCTGTGTATATGCAGAATTTTCCAAACATGAGAATTTCTTCCTATCCCAGATTTGTTTTTAATTTTTAATTTTATTTTATTGGGGAACAGAGTGTTTTTTCCAGGACCCATCAGCTCCAGTCAAATTGTTGTCCTTCAATCTTAGTTGTGGAGGGCGCAGCTCAGCTCCAAGCCCAGTCGCTGTTTCCAATCTAGTCGTGGGGGGTGCAGCCCACCATCCCATGTAGGAGTTGAACTGGCAACCTTGTTGTGAAGAGCATGCGCTCTAGCCATCTGAGCCACCCAGCCGCCCCCCAGATATTTTTTTAATGAAAAGAAAGTACCTTTCATGCTTTCAATCAGTAATATTTTTGTACACATGTATAAGTAAATTATTATCATATGCACAGGGCAAGGATGGAGATGGCAACTGTGTCTCCCAGCTCCTAGCATTTCTGCATCCAGAACATTGCTGGCACATAATTAGTGCTCAATAAATATTTATTGAACAAATTATTGAATGATATAAATGTGCCCACATTCACTTCATATGGTCACAAAGATGTTATTAACACATACATGTAATTATATAACGAGTTTCATGTTTGAAAATAATCAAACCAAAAATGAAACTGTGTGCTTGAATGATAAATAATAAAATCAAATTCATTTACCTCAAGTATCTTCTCAAAATATTTTCCCCATTTATGACTTGCCCTGTGAAAACTTATTTCCAAGCCAACTGATTTATGAAGCTAGCAGTATACTTAAGACACAATGGGTTTTTTCCGATGTTAATACTGTATTCATTTTCACTGGTAGAGGAATGAGGATTATAAACACTGACTGTTTGATTTTCACCACTTGCAGCATTATCCTTTAAAATGTTTAACTTATGAATGTCTTCCAGCAGATGCTTTGCCACTTAAAAGTTACAAAAATTCTTTGAGATTTCACAGTTCTAATTTTTTTTAAAAAGAGAATTAAAATATCACTCATAGCTGTCCATCAAATGAAACTGCTCTGATTTCTACAAATAAATCAGCCTTTCAGAAAATTGCCTTTTTTTCCATCCACTTTCTATGAGAACTAAATCTAGTCTTTATTCTCCTTAGTGGATGGATTATATAGCCACTTACCATTAAAACACTGGAAAAAAATTTTAAACTACAATTAATACAAGGAACTTCCTTTTATTTACAATTTGCTACAACCTTTATGTCTTGTTGTCAAAATGAAATAAACCAATAATTATTTTCTTAGTCTATTAAAAAAGAACATGGCAATAGAATTTAGGAAGTCCAAAATTCACTTAGCCTCTAGTAATTGCAATTCCCTCCTCTGTTAAATGAAAATAGTAATATCTGCCTCATCTCCTGGGAGTTTTGTGATGTATACATTAGATGAAAGAAGGGACTTAGCCAAGTCAAAATTGCTTTCACGAATACAAAGGTCTTATTGTGCAAAATATTGCAAACCTGATTCATTGGCATTGATGGCTTTCAGACTTGGTTTTGTAGAATTAGAAATAACTGTTATTTTATTAGTCACATTTATTTCACTTCCCATGAAGAACTCAACTGAATGTTAATGATTGGGAAAAGAATTTAGTATCATTCTACAGTAAGACAGTATTTGGGGTCCTCTTCTTTATGTTTCATCATGTTTTAATTTTTCTTTGACTACTAGTAATTATAGATATCAAAGAATCTTACATATATAATCAATTTCCTTAATAAGCTAATTTATTTCATTCTCTTTCCTGAGCTTTCTTTTTCTTCTGAAAGATTTTTTTCATTTTGATTCTTGACTCTGACTTGCTTAAAACATTCTTTTTGAGGTTTGTTCATTCATTCACCATATATATGTATCAAGCATATACTATGGATCAGACACTGAATAAAAATAAACACTAAATCTGATTGTCTAATGGAGGGACAGATAATGAATAGGCAGAAAACATAACTACTGAGTGAACTATGCTGCCCAGTACGATGTGTGTGTGAGAGGCATGTGTCCAGGTTGGTTGGTGAAGAGTTATTTGAGGCAAAGCCACTAGAGCTGAGACCCAAAGAAAGAGAAGGTACCAGCCATGGGAAGAGGGGAGAGAAGAGAGGAATTGAGGGAGGGGCCCAAGTGCTCTGTGGACAGAGGCCTGAGGCCCCCTCTCTGTCTCTCTAAGAGAGATTGATGAGCAGCTTCCTAAATCTGCAACAAGGAAATAGACCCCGAGAGCTCCTAGAGGACTTGCAGATATGAGAGCTGAGGAAATCCCAATATGCACCTTCCTCCTTGTGGCTGTTTCTATTTTCCTGACAGGCTCAAATGACCAAGTCTTCTCCCCTTATTTCCCTTATAGCATGCTCATGAGACAGAAGACTGGAATGAGCTTGAAAACGTAGGCCCTTTGCTGGCCTCTTTTCAGAAATAAACAGCATTCTTAGCTGTCCTCCATATTCTTTTCCCCTAGTCCCTATCTGCTTATTTGTAACATATTTGCTTTCAGAATGTAGTCACCCTCTATGAAATCTGGATGGAATACAGTGCCTTTTAGAAAACCAGATTCTATCTCAAGATTTTCTCTCAGATCTTACATGTGTCCCTGCCACCCACGAGTCATTCATCATCCTGTAACTTTCCAGTGACTGTGTTACAATGAAATAAGTGTAAAGCTAAAAAAAAAAAAAAAACCAACAAAAAAACATGCCGATCATAACTGTGACAGTACTTCATGAGGAAGACAATCTGAGCTGCTACGTGGCTTTTTCCAACTCAACCTCATTAACCCTTGACTTCATCTGTTGAACCCTGATTTTCTGAAGACTGAAAGGGTCAGGGAACTCCCACTAAATGGTAGCCAATGACATTAATAAATTCCAGAAATAGAGGAAACCAAACTTCCAAATCCCCAAATTATAATTTATTGCTTTAGAGTACAAGTGTAACACTATGTAATTAGAAAGATCCATATTTATATGTTTATATTTTATTTCAAGGAATGTAGTCCTTGTATATTTTGCATGCAAAGTAAACCCATGGTTTTTAGAAAGGTACATTGTTTATCTTGGAAATTGTTGACATCTTAACAGCTGACATACTGATACAAAGTTTTACAGAGCCTGGTCAGGCCCATTAGTCATAGGGTTCCCATGAGTGCCCCTGTCGATAACAGCTGTCTGTGTGTTTGTGTGTTTCCTATTCCCTTGACTGCGGAATAATCTCTCGTGGGTTTCATTTTAGGGTGACCCAGGATCATCTGCTGCAGGAATTAAGGTAACTATAGCCTTGCAAGTGTTTGTACCCCAGGAGTTACAGTTTTGATTTTTATAACCCTCTGCTTTCTCTTCTCTTTTACCAACTTTAATGGTTATAACTCTGTTCCTATTCTCCAGCCATTATCAGCTTCCAAATGCAACAGAGTATCTGCTAGGAATCTGATAAAGGCTTAAATAAGAGGTCTTGCCTTCTCTTCCCCTTTCTGATTGATTGGTTTTTATGGAAATGTGGATTTGTATGTGAGTTTTAATCACAGCAAAAAAAAATTTCCTGTGTCTAGTGACACGGAGGATAACACAGTGGAGTAAATGAAATGCATGTGATCGAGGAGGCTGGGCCATATCTCTGTGAGAGTATCCTGAGGCCAAAGTATTTGGGAAAATGCTTGTAAGACTGCCCTTCTCATCTTTGGCTTTCTCTGACCAGGGAGAACCTGGAGAATCTGGTCGTCCAGGACAAAAGGTAATCTCTCTATCCCGGTGTGCTCTTTGTACTGTCTCATATTCACCATTGTATATCCACTATCCACTGTGAAACACAAAAACAATTCTTGCAAAGTGTTGTAGTTTTTATGCTTTGCATGCCAAGTGTTATTGATTTGCGTTTCAAAAGGGTTGATGCTGACCACAGCAAAAGTGAAAACATACTCTGTACACATAAAACAATGCTTTAGGAACTAAGTCTGCATGTACTGACCTGTTTGAGACTAACAAAGGTAAGTTGGGTTGGAATGCCAACAGCTTACCTTGCATGTTTAAAGATACTCTGCCTGTTTCTGTCTTTCACGAGAAGAAATGAATATTTACTAAACCGCCTCAATAGGGAATGATGTACAGTTTTTTAAAAATTATATTCTTTTCACTTCAAATACTTCCCTAACTTACCATTTTTTTATGTGAATAATAATTCTCTATGCACTGAATGTCATGCAAAGAGGCTTGTTCATAAAGTGAAATTTAATTGGAGACACTAGCCAAACCACTTGAACCAATCTATAAATACATATTAATTTAGTTTATCATTTGTGCTTCACTTCAGTGATAAATTAGAGGATATGCAGTGAATATGTTTAGATTCATATTCTCATTTCAGTCTGAGGCAGGAAACAACTGTTAGCAGTTTATTGTCTGAGCATCTGGATATCAATGCCCAGTGCAGTCAGATTTGAGATAACAGATGTATTATAGCTAACAAGTAAATGTGAACTCCATATTAGGTTAAATCTCTGAAGAGCATGACTGCCTTTGTCTAGCAGTAGCTGATGTTGTAGAAAAAGAAAAAAAAAAAACATGAATAGAAACAGAATTTACCTGATTAGTGTAAGGGGAAAGAGAGAAAGTGAGAATAAATTCCCTTGTACTAGTTTGGAAGCTTAAAACATAATAAAATAATGTTTCCCCATTCTTGAAACCTGAGAGGATCATTGCTTTGATTTAAACACTTAGGATTAAAGTAATTTTTGAGATAGTCTTTCACATTTTTTCAATGTTTTCTAATTGAAAATTAGGTTTTTCTCTTGAAACTAAGCATCTAAGAGTAATGATTCATGAAGCACAGTTTCTGGTAAAGTTGACACTTTTCCAAAGAGCCCAGCAGAACTCTGAAAACTTTGCTGTTCAGTTCCTAAGATTTTCTACTGATTCTTTATTTGAGAAACTTAAAATTACTGATATCATCACTGATCCATGGTCTGCTTTGGTTTGAAAAAGCAATTAATCTTCTCACATGGTCTAATTTTAGATCTCTTAGTCTTTAAAAAATGAAGGCTAAATTTAAACTGCTCTTGAATTCTGTGCTAAAAGAAATGTTTCTAAGATTGTTATGTCCTTTAAAAAAAAACACAAATCTGCAAAAAGTTTGCATAGGTTCCACTGTTTTCCGAGTGGAAGATCCAAATTGATTTTCAATTGCTTAATAAAACATTGCCTTATGATTATTTAGAAATACAATTTAGATTCATTCTGGACATTTATAGGTTTACATATGGAAACATTGAATTTCTTTTGTATTTCATTAAACACCTGTTTTAAATTATATTGAGAGAAGCTTACAACCAATCTGAATGAGCATGTGCCCTGAAATGAGCAGCATCTTTTTCATTAATATTGAGGCCAGATTCTACCCTTTGACGCAATCTCACTTTCCCACAATATTTATGACTTCCTTTGTCTAATATCTGGATTTGGCAATACTTACCCAAGCATTGATTTAGAAGTCGAGTATTTCCATGCTTGCTGCTTACTTAGATTAGAAAATGACAAACAGAAGTGAGTACAGAACCAATTCAAGAGGTCTTCTGTGGCATTTTTTCTCACCACTGCAAAACTGTGTTGTGGGTTCACTGGTACTTAAACCCCTGCATTAGGGACATTCCCAGAAAAGGAGAGGATATCATGACGGAAGGAAAAGCCCATTGATTAGCTTTCCACTATCTGATACTTTGCAGTAGGAAAGTTTGATCTTTAGAGAAATATTCAGAATGTAGGAATGATTTCATTATAATTTTTTGTTTGTTTTACAGACTCAACAATAGAGTGCATGATTGATACATGAATTAGAGTGTGTATATATGTTTGTAAAGTGAGGGTGTAGATTTAGAAAATAGGTATTATGTTTCACCTTCATAGCTCTCCACATTTTTTAAAATTTTGGGGGTATAAAAATACGTGATCCCCCATTGGAAGGGACCCTCACAGTTTAATTATATCTCAAAGTACAGGGCACTGCCACACGGACATAGGGTGAAAGCAGGGTTCCAACTTTGACAGCAGACAAGGATCTCCTATCATGGAGCGTAAAGAGTGAAAGGGGATAAAAAGCAGAAGAATAATGTATCTGTATGAATTTTAACCTTCTTGGACAAGTATTCTTCAAATGGCATAACAAAAGAATCTTAATTATGACCCAGATCTGACCTTGGGCTGTGTATGCCCAAGAACTCAACTCAGAGAAGTTACTGAGTGAAGGAACAGGCCAGAATGGAGAAATTAAATAGCTATCTCTCAATTGAGAGTTAAGCCTTTATGGTATAAAGATAGAAAATTTATATAGGAAGAAATGTCTACTTGAAAATGTTAAGAGATGTTCCACAAAGGGTCACATTAGATATTTTATAACTTTCCATTATGTTAACTTTTAAGTAAATATAAATTTGGAAAGGTCAAATTTATAAAAATACAAGAGTATGAAATAATAATTCCTGAAACATTTGTTCATTAATAAGTACATTTGTAATCTCATTACATGCATACATACATATATATATATATATATATATATATATATATACATACATACACACACATATGATACAGGGAACAGCTAAATGCTGAAAGTGTCTGTAAGCAGTCAATCTACATTATAAAATATTCCATAATATCTTATACATCTTTCTCATTGTTAGGAAACATGGGAGCGTGTCTATGTATGCATGTGTATATAAATATCTTTCTTCAAATTGGTCATATGATCCTTTTAATTTTGTGGGAGGGAAGGGTGTAGTAAGAACTGCTGGGAAGCAGTGTCACAATCTATACATTTCCACACATTTCAAATAGGATATCCTGAGTTTTAGGGGACTTTTACAAAACAATACAAAACAATAGATTTGTCACCAATATGTTTACTTTTGTTGGTTGCATACTGTACTGCAATTTAGTGTTTTTCAGGGCCTTATATTTTTTCAAAGTAAAAGAGAACCTTCAGTAAAATATGGATATAAGCCCTGTTTACAAAATTTTCCTGAATTTATTGATTGAAGTATGAAAGAGGCAGAAAAAAATAAAATGTATAATATTGGGTCTATATAAAGTTTAATTACTTGGACAGGAATTCTTTGAATGGAATATCACATTCTTAACAATCATCCTTTCTTCTCTGGTTTAATCTCATTTTAGTGTCATTGTTCACAATGCAAACTTTCATTTGTATAGTTCCAGACAGAATAGCTTTTCTTTTGCATTCCTGAAGCCTTTGCCCTAAACCATCAAGAAAGTCATTGCGCTTTCTATGCCTGACCATACAGCTTAATAAACAATATAGAGTCATTTTGTGACAATACCAGAGCAAGTTATGACACTTCATAATTTGAAAGTAATAATACTAAAAATGAAGTGTCTGGTTGTTCTTAGTACATTTTCTTTGGAATGAGGGTTGTTAAACCGTTTAGATTAGAAGCAGTGCCTCCCTCTACTACTTTCACCATTAGTGTGATGCTCCTATCTCTTTTAGGCTAGCTGTCATCCCACTGATTGACCATCATGAAAATGTGTGACCCTTTTACCTTCAAATGCTATTTCCACAAATAGTCACCTCAGTTAAACACAGGATGGGCTTTCATTTTCTTCGGCAATTCTATTATGCTTCTTTAGTGGAATTCGGGAGATTTTCTAAGTAATGTAACCTCTTGTCACTATACTTTGTACTTAAAATAATGTAGACCATTCTGTGAAAATGAGAAGGTTTATTGTGACTCCAGTGTGCTCACCCAAAACGTACCACTTAATCTCAAACCTGTATTCTGGAACAGCTGCATGGTACCATTAGCCCTAAACTGCTAAGCAGGGTTACCCAGACTCAACAATTGTCAGAAACATGGGCTGGAGTTAAGTATAATATTAACCATGCATTTATCTTCTCATCATTCAGGAATGGAAAAGAAATCTTGCTATACTTTTAAGTGAGCAAGACTTTTAATGTATATTGTTTTGATGTCACCATCTGTTCATACAGCCAACTCTTGATTATCTGAAGTAAGAGAGCACTGAAGTAGGAGGCATTATTTAAAGGCATGCATAATCTTCATTGCAGCAAAGAGTTTCAGCCTCCCCAACAAATCATTTACCAGGAAGTAATAAAACCTGGGAGTTCCTTCTTTTACTCTCCTTTCTTGCCATCTGGTAGAGATGCCAGTGAGCAGCAAAGTGGCAGGAAAAGGGAAAAACCCTGAGAAATCTGCAAAAATGGTCAACCAATCCCTGAATCAAGAGTTGACTGAACCGTATAGTCTTACCAAACTTCTTGACAAGAGACCGTGTCTATATAGAGGGCAAGTATTCAGCTAGGAACGTTTGCCATGCTTTTTTCTCCGGAGACTGACTGACTGGATATTGTTCTATAATCCTGTGTGATTTTCTGTGTAGGGCGAACCAGGGCTTCCTGGCCTTCCTGGACTGCCGGGGATAAAGGTAAAGAAATACTGCACTGACAGTCTTGGTTTCATAGAACTGCAATTGTGAGAGTCACAAAAGTTGGAGGAAAACAGAGAAAAAATGAAAAACTATATATAATGTTGTTCTTTAAATATGCACCAGCCACCCCAACCAATTAAATGTTTGAATTAAAAATTAAGCACAGGTATTTCTAGTTTTCCATTGCTATCTGGACTGTACATTCTGCTATTGAACCTACTATGCCCCTTATTAAGCAAATATAAAAGCCACTTCATTTGAAGTCACAGGAATTCTTTAAAGTCTAGAATGCCTACCTCCGCATTTTATTTTTAAGATCCTATCAAATTTTGACCAGAGTTAGAGTCTTTACTTCCCCATAAATCTAACATTTAGGCAGCTGTTTTTATGATTCACCCATTATAATAATCCCTTTAAAATGTTTTGTGCTTCCACTTCCTGTCAATAATTCTCACTGAGAAGTACAAATCATTTTATTAAACTCTTTTAACTCATGTACTTTTTATGTATCTCTAGAAATAATTGCTTAAAACTTATTTTGAAACATTGTTTTACATGTTTTTAAGCCATCTAAAAATGGTAAGAAATATTTTTTAATTGTTTCAAATTTTTCACATGGCACTACATTTGATGTAGTTACTCCTTTAAAATCAGCTTCTTATTTTAAAATTCTCTTTTAAACTCTAGAATTGGTTTGATAGGGGAGTGTAATGCAAGTAGATTTTTCCTTACATTTTTCTCACCTTGTAGAGTTTTGAGTTGATCTCTACTGTCCATTAGACCACTCTAAAATTAATTTTCCTAATTTCAGTGTGAGGTTGTGTATACTGTTTCATGAAGGTTGTATTTGAAGTGTGTTATGTGAAATGATATGATTTTAGAATAAATTTGTTTAATTACTGAGTTCCCAGACTCATATGGTATCATATATAATATTTTATGAATATATTTGGTATAATTATCAAACTTGAAAGCTATGCCTTCCAGATTGACACTCGGAAATTTTGGTTCTGCTTGTTTTTTGATGTTCCAGGTTAGTGTTATAGTAATTCAAATGTGTATTTTTAATATATTTGTAGTTTTTGGCATCTTCAGTGAAAAAATACACTCTATGACAATAGTTTACTAAAGAGCCAAAGTTATTCCTTATCATTTGTTATTTAGCAAAAATAACTTAATAAAATAATATGTGATTTTGTATTGTAAGTTTATGGCATTTCCTTTGTAATTCCCACACACTTTAAAAAGAGGTTTTTTTAAATGACTGGAGGATCATAGATTTTTAAAACAAATTTAAGAAAGTCGTGTTCATCATTATTTATAAAGAACATGGTAGCATTATAAATAAGGGGAAGACATTTAAGGGGGGGGACATTTTGGAAGGACTCTGGGGGTTTCCTACAGCACTTGTCTGTATCTTAGCAGGGCTGTGCTGCCAACAACATGTCTCATGACAGGAAGGAACCTCAGTGCTGTGTTGAAATATTTGTCCCTTCTCCTGAACACAAGGCGCTTTCTTGTTGAGAGAGGGTATATAGGGTAAAGGTATTTGTTTTTTTCCCCTGTAACACAAACAAACAAAAAACACTAATTAAAAAAAAAAAGTTTATTTCACAATAAAAGAATTTAAAAAAAAAAACCAATTTCAGTTACTACTATTCATTATCATTACCTTTAAGTTATTTTATGTCTTCCACCATGAAAAATATCCCAGGTCATTTCTCTAGTCTGTGGACTAATCTGAGTGTTTTGAACCTTTTCAAGTTGGAAAGGATGTTGATGATATGCCACCTCCAGTAAATGTTTTTATTCCTAGGGTTATGGTTAGTTGCCAGACAAATTTTGTTGAGATCAATCACTGATATTTTCCTTTGCTTTTCTAACTTTGATTAGTGATTATAGTGACAAGACACTATCAATTGACTAAAATCTTTTTATCATTCACTTTTCTGTGTAATTGCCAAGTACTGTTGGATAACTATGTAGTATGTTATTTAAATCCCAGATTCTATTTTTGGATGAATAAGCTTTGTCTTCTTGCTGTATCTCGTTCAGGATGTGAGTGATAAGCTTTCTTCATAATGCAGTAATGCTCAGTATCAATAAGTAATTTTGTAAAGGAGACATTTTAAGAACATACCATAGTCACTAGTAGTCATTGGATATTTATAAATGTAGAGTGAATAGATTATAATTTTATGATGTGGCTTCATTAACTTGGGATATTCTTTATTCCTTTAATATTTGTTGCTTCTATTAGGTAACTAACCACAGGAGAATTAAGTGTGATTTCATAGTTTGAAAGCATTGAAAACAAAACAATATTTAGAAGATGAAACCACCGTGTATGGATTTAGAAAGTGTGGTAGCAAGAACATTAGTCATAACCTCCCTCGACTTGTGTGTTTGTTTATGCTTTGGAAATACTTCCTGTTGCTATTCATCTCCTTCTTATCTGCTGGTACTACAGAGAGCATGCAAATGCCATCCATTATTTCCAAGACGTTGAGGAAACCAGCCATGACATACCAGGGGAGCTTTGATTTGCCACCTGTTGCTCTCGGAGAATGGTTGGAAACTTAATGACCATCCAAATGCCTTCCACACAGCTCTCAGGAAATGAGCAAAGTGCCTAAATACAGACAGCAGACTCATCTATCTATCACTTCAGGGTCCCACTCAGCAAAGTGCTAATACCTTAGGCATATATAAAAAAAGTCACTAAGAACAGGCATAACTTAATTTCAAATTACTCTCCAGCTTCCTGCACAAGTATTGGAAAGTCCTCTCACCATGTGGAAGACATTTGAAATTCCTATTTCATGCATTCATGGTTCATATAGTGTCAAGATGTTCAATTGGGAAAATTAAATTATGCACAATGTACCATGCAGACTAATCTTCTGGAATAAGATTTGAGCTCAGAAAATTATTTTCATAAACAAATCCTCAGATATATTTTTCATGGGCAAAACTTATTTTAACTAGCTTTCCTAGTATCACATAGAAGAGTAAGATTCAAGGTTCTTATTTGAAAAAGCTTTTCTCTCCACAGTTATTTTTTAAAATGTAGATACATTACTTAGCCCTCTTGTGATTATGTGACCCTAGTAATTAAGGAGTAATCGAACAGTGATGAAGAGTTCTGAGCGTAGAAGCAAATCACCAGCGTGCAGGCCCTGGCCCAACCCCTCAGCAGTTTCTGTATCTATAGCGTAATGTTGGCCAAGTTTCATAACCTCTCTGCGCTCCAGTTTCCTTATAAAATGAGAAACGTTACTGTCCATAATTCAGAGCATTGTTGTGAGGATTAAATGAATTGATATGTGTGTATCTCCTAAAATACTGCCAAGGATAAAGTAAATGCTATATGAATTTTAGCTATTGTTGTTTTTTCCTCTTGGAGCAGCTCAGAATATTGGAAACATTGGTTACATACCTACCCATATTGTCTTTCCTCATGTGCATAATTTTAACCTCAAGAACATAAAGCCATTCGACTCTACAGGTTAATAGATGTAAATTCTTTTGCAGTGACAGGTTACTGCTAAGAGCAGTAAGGTAACCTACTTTCTCTTGAGCTATGGCGTCACACTGTTCCCCCTTTCCTATAACCTAAATGTATTCCAGGAGCAAAGGATAAGAGAACACACTGTTCCGGGCATAAGACATGGTACCACGCGAAAACAACATTTAATGAGGAAATTCTCTAGGCCCCAGGCATGGTGTTGCCTAGTCCAAGACATTTTTTTACAATTATTGATTTTCAGTGCTTGCTTTTCTCCTTTCAACATAGACGACCAGTTTATCCCATCACATTCAAAAAGTAAATTGGAAAAAATTATATAGCGTAGTAAAATTAACACAGTAGGGAAACATAATACAGTAAAAACTACATCAAATCAGACAAAAAAAAATGAGGTGGCAAGGACATTTTTATAGTATTTTCCCTTAAAGCTTGATATTTTTGTTCTGGCTTCCCCATTAGTAAAAATTTGACATCTAGATCAAGAACTTGAGGATTGGGAGGGTATGAGACAGTAACTAACTCTTTGTACCTCATTATATGAAATCACCCTTAACACTAAATCATATAAAGACTAACTTTTACAGGTGGCAGGAACACTTACTTTGGCATTCTTAGGATTAAGTGGAGTGTTTGGTAATGTAATAGAAACTTACCTTCTAAATCCACAAAGATGAGGTCTCTTCCTCAGAAACATCAAATCACATTTTATAAGTAGCAGAGGAAAGTTTTGGGAAGTAACATAGAATGTGAAATATATTCCTAAAAGAAAAAAAAGGGAAGAAATACTGGTTAAAAGGATAACATAGTGTTATTGTTACTTATAATTACTTCCTGCCAAACAGACAAAGTGTGTCTGAGCAGTTGAATAATTTAAGAGTCCAATTAAGAAATTCATACAACCAGAAATCAGAGATTGCTTAGCAGAATGAAACCTCCAATAAATACACCAAATGTGCTTTCATGATGTAATCCTGTTAAGAAAAAAATCAGAAAGGTATGTTTTCTGGGTTTTAAATAAACCTGTTATGGTAGTTCATTTTCATCATAGCCACCAAGATGTTTTAATTTATACTCAAACTTGATCCTTAAGGGAAATAAGTCTTTTGGGGACAGAGTCTACTTTCTCTTTTTTTTTTTTCCCTTCAATAATTTTACAAATCAATCATTATCAAAACTGGCTGCTTGGAGGTTCTTATTACAACAAATGTTCTTGCTGTAATCCTCAAAAGCAGGTATCATGCTGACTTGAATTCTAATTAGCCTTTAAGCAAGAATAATATTATATGGCTAATGCATTCAGTGTCAAGACACATTAATCAAAATTATTGGTGATGCTTTTAGCAACCAGGCAAATCAGCACATATTTTTCAAGCCCTGTTGTACTGTTTTTTTGGGCAATGAAAATTGGATCTGCTTGGGGATAATAAATATCATGGAAAACATGACTTGGTTTAAGGTGGTATATTAGAGGGTTTTTTTAGACAGGTTAAAAAATGATATCTTTTATTCCTTTAATTGATAATGACTTATAAAAATAAAACAAATGGTATTAAATGAAAAACCAGAGATTTTTCTGTGGGCAAGAGCTAATCAGTTAGGACTTTCTGGCCACCCTTCCATTAAACAGATGGTAAGCTCTGGAAGTTTATAGGGAAACATCTGGCAAGTCATTTCTGTTTGAATGAAGCTGTCTCTTCCTTCTTTAATGTGACTAATAATTCAATCTCTGCATTTGTTGAGTCTTCTTATCTAGATGAAGGGCATCCTTTACGTAAATTTGAAAAAAAGGATGTTAGATGAACTGTCCTAATAGCCATTTAAAAAATAAAGGTCATCTTAAATATTTCCTTGCCATGTATTACAGGTGAGTCTGAAGGAAAATCAAACTGAGATTGTAATTTTTTCAGTTTACAATCTGAGTAAACTGAGATTTTTTTGGTGGTCATTGTTAGATTTCAGAAAGGTCATGCTCTGAAGGCATTGCCTAGCTCTCCCTGGCCTTTATGTAATAGAGAAGGCCAGGTTTTGTTGCCCTCTTGTTTTGTAAAGATAGTAATTGTTTGGGGGGATTTTTGTGTTTTGGGTGGTTTTAGGGAGACAGAATATACAGAATTTAAGCTATTCTCAATAGGCTGTTTACATTTTTAAAAAGTAATAGCAAATGAGTTCAGCAAAAGTGGCTTCAGTCAAAATCTTATTTTTGTAGTATCTTCCTTCTATCTTACAGAGTAAATAGATTCCACCTTCTTATAGCTAAATATTCTTGTAGTTTACTTCATTTCTATGTGTACATATTGCCAATTTATGAAGAAAGCAGAGTGAGAGAGAGCGAGAGGGAGGGAAGGAGGGAGAGAGATCTAATACTGACACTCTAATCAACAAGGAAACCTTTTGTTTGGTGAAAAAAACAGGACAATATTTCAAATACAGTACCTGTTAGTTACTGTGACTTATTTTTATTGAGTTTTGTACTACAAGATCAAAGTTGTATTACTGAACTCAAGGGTTCATTTATCTGCACGCATCAAAGCCAATGAAGACAGGAATAGGAGTTTGCAACAAAGAAAGCAGAGGTTCATTTAAGGAAATGGCACCAAGTCCAAAGACACAGGTGAGCTAGTACTCTTAAGACCTGGTTCCCCAATGGCTTATAGGTTACAGGTTATATAGAGCAAAATCACAAGACACCATGAGTTAGAGGTTTGCCGTTGTGCTGGGAGCTGATTGGCTGGAGGTGAGGTAAGGGTAATGAATCACTTCTTCACATCTTGAGGACAGTTCTGAGGGCTTTTCTGGAGTTCCTCTGTCCAGTCTCATGGGAAAGTATCCAGGGTGTCTTTCCACAATAGGGCTCAGGAGCTCAAACCTAACTTGGGTCAAGATGTTATCTTAGCCTGCCAGAGATCCATACCATATGCCCATTAGTCAGGTCTGGGCTACTGTCTTCTGCTGCCTCCGGGGTTGTTGATTATCAGTGAAAGGCTAGGTCTCTGAGGAGGGGGTGGGGGAAGGGGAGAGGGAGAGATTTCCAGACCTAGGATTTAAAACTAAATGTAATCAAAGTCACAAGGACCCTCAGTTTCAGTTGTGGCTGCCGAAATGGTTAGCTATATTTCAAAAGATTAATGTGAGACCATTAGGCTCATGGTCATGTGAAGATCCACTTTTGATTTCAGCTATAGCTATTCTCCATAGACTTGGTTTTATGTCTTTATGTGCCCTGGCCGTTTAAAGCTTTCATTCAAATTAGCAATGTGTGAGAGATGAGTCGGCTGCCCCTGCTTCCAGCAGTTTACCATTAGGCCTGCACTGTGCTTCCTCCTGAATTCATAGCCTTTCTACTGCCCAACCTGAATCCCCATTTAGTTGTCAAAACTACAGCTACTTGATTACTCATCTTTTCTAGCAGCTCAACACAGGGAAAAGTGTTATAGTCTTGGTTTGGAAACCTAGGTTATGAGCTCTCCGGTGGTGAGCTAAATAACGAATGTTAGGAATAAACAAAGGACAAAACTCATGAAATAACTCAGGAAGAAGTCAGATGCAATATCCAGGACAAGACCAGAAAATTAAACCAAATTTTTCTTCATTTGGGGATTTGATGCTGCATTAGTGCCATATTACAATAGCACTAACAGCTGAGATTTCTACATCTCTGACAACCATTTAATCACTGGTTAACATGTGGTTTGTGTAGCAAAATATGGTGCCAGCTATTTCTTAGCGATTATCATCTTCGATTCTGTGAAGGGTTCTGATAAATAGTGTTGTATATATTTTATCTACAGCCTTTCATTAAATCATAGCTCTGTATTTACTTTAAGAGTTAAATATGATATTGTTTATATTTTTCTACGTTTGTCCCAAGGGTGGATCTAGTTGGATGTTTCCAGGACCAGTGAAAACAATACAAAAACAATAACAGATTAAACCTGGATTCAATTGTTATGGCCATGATGGAGGAATAGAAAATTTTGAGATGCTTGTTCCTTCTATTCTTTCTTGCCCCGTGTCCCTCCTGCCTCCACCCCCTGCACTCCTCTACTATTCTCCTCCTCCTCTTTATTTTTCTTTCTCCCTGTAGTTAGGCACTAACTTTGCAAGCAATGGCATTTTAAGATCTGTCAGTTGGTTGCCTTCACTCTTTTAATTCCCTTCCACGCACAATCAGCAGCACCGATATGAATAGAATGCCAACTGATATTATGCTCTTGTTCTCAGCTGTACCAAAAGTAAACGCCTACAATGCTACCTCACTAGAGATAGTGAGTGAATAGCTAGATGGAGGAAAATTTGGACTATATATATATAAAATGAAAAAAAAATGTATACGGTAATACCTTGGTTTTGTAAGCATATTTCATTCTGTAAAACAACTACTTGTACTGCAAGACATCACTCTTTTACCATGTTAAAATATATTAGAAATGTTTGCTCATCTTGTGGAACACTCGCAAACCACATTATTCGCAATCCAAGGTTTTACTGTATATATGAGAAACTTGAGAGAAAAAAAAGTGGCTCTGAAGTGATAGTGCTCTTCGTAACGTATGCTATTCATTGGTACCCTGGTGTTCATGACAAACCAGTGTTTACAGCCTTTGTCTTTTCCTCATTTCTCTTAGACATTTTTTTGTTGTCATTAAAAAGAAAACTAACCCATCATAAACTGAAAAGGTTAATATTGTTTCAGAAAATGTCATATTTTTATTCTTTTCACTTCAGTTGTGGAAATATTTTATTTTCTGTGTACCTGTGTAAATCCATGTTTTCCTGATACGATGGCCAGCATCTGCCCTTTTCAAAGCATCTCTGCCTTATGTTTCCCATGTTATTCGTAAAATAGCTCCCTGAAATTATAATTTGGATTTTCTAGTTCAGGTAATTACCTTGTAAAAACATTGAAAAAGAAAAAAAAACCCTAGCTTTAGTTTTTCTTCGTTAAAAGTAATGTAAGAGCTTAATTTCATTATAGTGCCAGCTATCTCTATTGTATCTCACACCTACCTGTCTCCTCAGACAAATATGTGTGAATAATTTTCAGTCTACCAATCTCCTATTTCTCCTTGATTAAATGAGATTAGATATGTGAAAACAGCTCTGAGAATCATGTTATAGTCCAATATAGTTGTTCTCCTGTTTATTGCCCTGAAAACTTACATACCCTCATTTTTGTGTTGTTTTATTCCAAAGAGGATTTCCCCAAATTGTTTCGTGTTGGAATCATATTTCAGCTGCTTTCCCCTACCTTCCCCTGATCCACTCTCCTTCCTCTATTCTGGTTCACTGGAATTGTGACTACAGTAGAATAACCACTTGCTTTTTTTTTTTAATCACTTTAATGTATTATCACATAGAACCATATGTTGTCCTAGCCTTTCTACTAGACATTTTAGGAGATTGTAGAAACTTGAGACTCTACATCAGCCCTTGTCAAAAAGACAAGATTTTTTTTTAAAGGATTGCATTTATTTAAGAAAATTCAAGTATGACTATTTTCTCCTTTCCCTTCCTTATTCATAATAAACCTGTCACTTTACCTTACACACTTTTGCTTTTGCAATCCTAAATGCTCTAGCAATTGGATGCTATATCATAAAATGATGATACATTCACCTGAGAAAATATAGAGTTAACTTCTTAAAAGTTGAAGGTTGTAAATAAACAAGAAGTCACTTGTATGTTACCAATTAGTAGGGGAGATACAATACTTCTATTACTATTGCTACTAATAATGATAGCTAACATTTTTGAGCCAATAGATAAGGACGATAATAATAATGAACATTTATTGTTTGCTTACTTTAGAGACCTTGCTAAGTGCTTTGCTTGCATTATCTTATAATAATAAGATACCCCTACCAATGCCAGGATCTTCTGTTATTTTGCACCTCTACATTCCAGCTTGCAAAGCCAGGCTTTAACTCAATTCTGTACCAACCGTTCTCAACATTTTGGTCTTAAAACCCTTTCACACACTTAAAAATTAGAATTAGAAAGAGTTGTTTATATAGGTTATATCTTGCGGGGGTCCAGCCTCTGCGGAGTCCAGGGGCTCCCTCAGGTGGAGACGGTGTCAGTGAGGGGAAAGAAGAGAGTGGAGACACTGGGAGAGTTTCAGAGTACTGTCACACTTTATTGTTACAGCATGTCCCCTTTTATAGGGACTCTTGACCATTATCTCAATCACAAGTTACGTTTTACATGAGTTTGATGTTTTTTCTTTCTCAGGACTTTTACAGCCCTTACTTCCTTGTAATTGTTCTTTCCAGGGTAAACTGTGATCTATTCTACATTTAAGGATTATCTTATCTTTTACTATGATGTTCTCTTTGTGACCCAGACTCAATTTCTACATATCACCTTCAGAATGGTTACCATGACTACCTTGACTATCTAGTACTATCCCAAATTCCGGCAGCTAATACACAATTGTAAGACTCACAGGGCGCATACTTGAGCCATTACTAAGAGACTAGGAGTGACTGCGTCTAAAGTCTATTCCTATGAGATTACTTAGAAGCCAAAAAGGGGTTTCAAACATTTCTTATCCTACAGAGGGCTATAGTTATTACAATAGAGGGTAGCATCTGTTTCTCAGTCAAAGCTTCAGTATCTGTTGTTACAACAATGTACAAGGCAAAGAATTCAAATAAGGCTATTGATTAACATAGCTCATGGTCAGTAAGTTATCTCTTACTGTAACTGTCATGGCCTGAGGACCTTAGTCTCCAAGGAGACTTTTCACTGTAATTATCTTAGGCAAGTGAGCTCAACAGACTGATGTTATCATCAGTTTCTCACAGGCAGGCTGTCAGTTTCTCACAGACAAGCTGTTGGCCTTTGTGGCCAGGGGTCTGAGCCTCTGTTTCCAAGAGGCTTGAGTCCCCTTTTTCTCAGTCCTGGGGTCCCCACGGGGGCTACAGCCTGGCTTGGGTTGTCTCCTTCTCTTTAGGAGATCGTGCCCGTCATTGACTTGCATAGCCATCTCTCATTGGGGTACCACAGGAACTTGCCATAAGTATAGTGAACATACTGTCTCCCACAAGAACTGATGTCAAGGAAAGGCACATGGGCTCACAGGAATGGAGACTATAACCGACCATGAAACCTTGTCACACGTTGGGGTGCTGACAGCTCCCAGCAATATCTATTGACATTTCTGGATTAGAAAGTAAAACTCAGAAATTTAAACAAAAAACCATCATGTGTTAATCAAATAGCATGTTTTATGAAATATAACTGAATCTTCAAAAAAAGTAAGAAAAGTGACATTGTTATTTTTTATTTTTTGCAAATCTCTTTAATGTCTGGCTTTATAGAAAGCCACTGGATTCTTATACCTGCATTCCATCTGTTGCAATTTGTTGTTTTTGGTTGAAGTATACAAAGAAAAGCCAGCCTCGTACAGATATGTAATTGGACAAGGGAAGATTATTTTAATAGAGTATTTCCATAAAATTGTGCATGTTCTTCTTTGATCCTAGCCCAAACTCTACAAGTGGTAGTTTCTTAAAGGTTAGGTGATTTGGATTCTGAAACCATATCAAAGAACTTTCCCTCCTCTGTACACTAATAAGAATAAGTGAAAAGGCACTTTGAGAACCTCTGGTATCATGTTAGGAAGGTGAGCAACTGTCCAACAGGCTCCATCAGGACCATGAGTAGACACATGTAGGCCTTATTTACTTCCTCAATTGTTTTTCAAGCCTGAGACAAAAAAGAGACAAATGATTATTCCCTCCCCATCCTGCCAAGGTATAGAGAGGATGAAGCTAACGTCTCTAAAGTGATTGAGAGTTCTGGAATTAAATAACCATAAAGCTGTGATCCTAAAGTTAAGTATGCTATGTTTCCCTTGAATAAATGGAAATAAATAAACGTATGGATATGATAGATGCTTTCTTAGAGTGGCAGGATAAGGTGTAATTAATCATACTCAAAGCCCTTAGAATTAGCCAGTATTAATAGAGCAAAATTTGTTGTGACTATCAAATGCATTGCTAACTTAATACCTTGAAATAAAAAATTTCCCCCTCAGCATTCTGTTTAGAAGAACTTTCTGTGCATTTACTCAGGGGAATTTATGTTCTATTTTTAAAAGAAAAAGAAACCTACCTTTGACCACTTCACAAAGCCTTATTTGTTTATTTGTGAACTATGAAAACTGCATGCTTCACCTTTTTATAAACTAAGCACTAACATTAATAAGAAATAATTTTTGCAACATTTACTCTTTTGTCTTCTCTTTTATTAGTATGCTTTAATGGTGCTTCTATTTACTTTGTTAAACATGAAACCATTTTATTTCTACTTGAAGATATGCAAGAGTCTTGTCTACATGTAAACTTTCAACCTATTAACTTGCATTATATTTCCATAACAGTAAGTTCTTACTAATGATAGACATTGACTTTTAATACAATTTTTTTCATGAGGGTGGAGAGGGAATATTTCTATATTTCTATATATATAATTTTATTGGGAGAAATACCTTACTTGTAAGTAAATATATTCCTTATGATTTTATTGTTGTTGTTTGAAGCAACAAGTTAAACTCCTGCACAAAAAGTAGAATAGTCATCATTGATTTCTGTGAATATATTTGGTTTTCATTGTAGACCATTAAGAGATCCACCCAAAATCATTTGTTCAGATTTTCCTTTCCAATATATGCAAGGGTATGGGGACAGATAAAATAGAGTTATAGAAATTTCACAAACAATAAACCTAAAGCATTAGTTCCCATCCACCTTTTTTCCCTTAAACAAGTACCATGAGCATCAGAGCTAGAGGTAATTCCACTTGTGTTATATATCACCACATTTTGTGGTGGTAATATCAATTTGTTTCCCAAGTTTTTATATAGCATATTTTTAAAACTCACTTGGTTCAAAATATTTGATGACATTTTAACACTTCTTATAAAACACCCTCTCTGTAGCTTCCTTCCTACTCCAAGTATCAAAAAAAAAAAAAAATGTTAAAATATCACTACCTTAGAAAAAATCAAATGGATCAACAATATTAGCAACTGCTCCAGAAATAATCCAACAGGGGCTGAAAAAAAAAAAATGAGAAAACAAGAAATATGGGAACAGAGCCATTACATTTTTTTGCTTCATTATAGATTTCAGGAAGTTAAGCTCTTACATTTGATTCACATTTTTGAAAAGAAAATAAAACTATGGATAGTGTAGTCAAGAAAATGTGAACACTGGCTTCAGGTGTTTCCTGACACGAAATACGTGGTGTCTTTTCCAACAATGATTATCCAACTCTAATTCTCTGACACCAACTGTGTGTCCTACAATCCAATCCCACTGTAACACTAATCAGCATCAGGCTCCACAGACTTAAGGGCTCAGTCCCACAAGACTGCCCTCACTTTAGCCAAAAATCACAGGGTCCCCTGATTACGTGCCCTTCTGTCTGACTTAGCTACAAATTCAAGGGTACTCACAACCACCCACTATTACCCCCACTCAAGTTTGATAATTTGCTAGAACAACTCATAGAACTCAGGAAAATATCACACTTACTATTACAGTTTATTATAAAAGATAAAAGTGAACAGCCATATAAAGAGGTACACAGGGTGAGACCAGAAGGGCCTCGAGCGCAGGGCCCTCTGACCCCTGGAGTTGGAGTACAATATCCTGCCAGCACGTGGATGTGTTCACCAGCTCAGAAGCCCTCCAGTCCTCATTGTTTAGGGATTTTTATGGAGGATCCATTCTAGGCATGATGCATTAAATTATTGGCCACTGGTGATGGAACTTAGCCTCCAACCCCTCCTCCCTCCCTGGAGATGTGAGAGGAGGGGAAGAGCTGGAAGTTTTCACCTTCTTATCACAGCCACCATCCTGAAGCTATCTAGGGGCTCACCAAGAGCCAGTTCATTAGCATAAACACAGGTATGTTTGAAAGGGGCTTGTTAAGAATAACAAAAGATTCTCCTATTGCTCTTATCACTCAGGAAATTCCAAGGTTTTTAGGAACTCAGTGCAAGGAACCAGGAACAAGACCAAATATATTTATTATATCACAACTGGGTTTCCTCCAGATAGTGGAGAAGAGGTTATGGAGGCGATGAGAGATATTTTTCCTTTCATAATGAACATTCTGCATCTTTTCCCTAGCCACATCCATTATTTAGTTATCTATTGCTATATACTGTAGTACCCCCAAAACTGGAGTGGCTTAATACAAGAATTATCTCACAATTTCGGAGGAACAGGAATTTGTGCATAGCTCAGTTTGGTGTCTCTGGATCAATGTCCCCCATGAGGATGCAGTCAAGCTGTCAGGCAGGGCTGTGGCCTCACCTGAAGATGACTCTGGTGGCGCATCTGCTTCAAAGCTCACACATGTGGTGGTTGGAAGATTCGGGCCTCACCATGTGAACCTCTCAGTAGGGCTGCTCACAGCATGGCAGCTGGCTTTCCCCAAAGCAAATGATCCGAGGGAAAGGGTAGAAGAAAGTGCCCTCAAGATGGACGCCATAGTCTTTCTATAACCTTAGTCTCAGAAGTGGTATCCCATTACTTCTGCCATAGTCTGTTCATTAGATATGAGTCAGGAAACCCAATCTACAATCAAGCAGAGGGCGTTATACAAGGGTGCGAATACCCGGAGGTGGGATCATTTACACTTGTCTTAGAGGCCACCTACCACAGCTGCCCAAGCATAACTGGATTTGGTAAATGGGTAAGAAGCACTGGACAACAGATGAGAAAGGAAATTATAAAAACATGTATGTGGTTGCTTTGCCACTTTTACTTTCTAAAGTTTCTCCAAAGCTTTGCTCAGACTATTTTCATTGATCAAAACCTATTCTGATTAATTTTATAGTCAGTAGCTGGATCTCAGCAAGAAAGCTGTATACAATCAAATCAGTAAAATCCCAGTAGAAGGAAATCAGTTTACTTATTATCAAATGAATAACAATCTCATATGCCCATCTTTTTAAAGGGAGAACCAGGTTTCATTGGTCCTCAAGGAGAGCCAGGCTTACCAGGGTTACCAGGCACAAAGGTGAGTGGAGCCTTTCACCCTTTCTTTTTGAATTTTTTTGTCATATATTTTTAGTCCATTATGTTTAAAGAAATGTGGGTAACTTTATTATTTAGGTGACCATATGTTTTTTGCCTAGTAGAAAACTAAAGCAGCCTACCACTCATTACTAACATTTCTAATGGGGATCCCATATTAAGTAGAGTAATAGGAAGTTAATTTTAGAAAGCCTTAGTCAAGACAACACGAAAGTGGAATATATTAGTTGTTCCAGTTGTCCCCCAAATTGCTCCTAAATTGATGTGATGCTATTAGCTTCCTGGTCATATGGAAAAGTGGGGGAATTCTAAGGAGGCAAGCTAGAACCCATGAATTCCTGCTCTTTATCCCTGATTTTAGGACATACTTGTAAATCAAACATTATTATTATTCTTGCATCGCTTCGTAGATTTCAGGGAGTACTGATATCATATAGATTCCTAAGTGCCTCATCCCAAAAGGATCCATCCTGAATAACGTTGTGAAAGATTCTGTAATGAAAACCATCTCATGATCTTCCACTTGGCAACCCTAGAGAGGGCTCTAAAAGTACAATCTATATAGCACCATATAAAAAAATTATGTTGCTGTGGATACAGTCAGGCTTACAGTTCTCTTTTTATCTACCCACTAAGACATCAAATGGTGCAGCTCTGAGGATGGAACTTAATCATGACAGACTCATGAATCAAAGAAAGGGCAAAATTAGATCAACTACATGCTTTTATTTTTAAACTATAGCAGTCTTGCTTTCATATCTATTGCATTCACCAGAAATCAGCCAGGATGACTTCCAGGAGCTAGAGAAACGTGTTCATGGCCTCTTCTGAGAGAGGGGTCCTCATTCCCACTGACCAAAAGGAAATAACTCTAATCCTGGTAAATGGAAACTGTGTAGCCTAAGGGGAGCTGAAACTCGTTCGAATTTATGCAAAATTGCCGGTTGTTCGAGCAATTTCTTTTTCACATAATGAGCTGTCAGGCTTATTAACAAAATATGAGGAATGCCTGTTTTAGCCTGAACAGATTCACACAAGAAACACCCTTTCTGGAATAAAAAGAGAGAGAGAGCAAGAGAATATGAGCATTCTGTGTTCATATAAGAACTGTTGTACTTATTCAGACTTGCAGCCTCTGAGAAGGAAGCACCCTCGTGGATATAGACACAAACAATGGAAACCTGTCAGTGCCACCGACAACCAGGCATGCACTACCTCTCTAAATGTTTGCGGCATTTGGAGTGCTAAACAAGGGAAAATAGAAGAAACACGCAGTGCAGAGTGCAGTTTATCCCTAAATATCTTTTCTTTAGTTCACTGATTTTAAACTATTCCGCAGTTCCCAAATAACCCAGATGGAGAGCCATAAAATCAACGTTAATTACTGTTTTTGAAGAACCCAGCCTGATTTTACAGACCAAGTACTTTTATAACAGATACTACTCTGAATTCCTAGTAAAGGTAAAGAATGTACTGTTCCAACTTTGCATTTTCACAGGAAAGGATGTGGATAGGAAATTCATTTTATTAACACTACTGTGAAGTTTATTTTCACCTAAGTTGCCTACTTAACATGAATTTAGTATCACAACAAAAAAGTCATGATTATTTAGAAATCTCGTCCAGCCAAAGACTAGTTGTTGTTTTTTTTCCAGTTGTGTAGGCAGCCTGGGTTTGTACCACTCAATTGAGATTTTAAAAATAAACTAACTCTGCATTTTTACCCCCAACACAGTAGAGAAACCACAATGAAGGAAGATGTATAATGGCCTCTAAATGTCTGTTTCTACACCGCTGTAGCCTCAGCATTTACCTCAGTCCTGGGAGAGACCAACATTAGTCTAAAGAAATGGGGCCTATTCCCAATAATTTAGAGTACTTTGAATAATACTGTTTATTCATTAATTCAGTTGTTTTGTTTTGTTTGCGAGCTATTCTACTAGTATTTGAGAATGGAGAGTAAAGGCATCAAAAACAGTCTCTACTCGCCTGAAGCTTACGTTCCACTATGTGTGAGGGAGGGTGGGAGGACAGAATGAAGTAAACAAACAAATAATATAATTCTAGAGAGGATAACCAACTCATTGGGGGCCCAGAAATTAAAAGGTGTTTTTAGGTAAAGATGTATAGACTCCACTCCTATGGTATAGTGCAGATAAATAATTTCTAAGGTTTCTGTTTTTCCCTCAAATAAGCTTATAGTTACTATCTTAGAATTCTTCTGTAAAATATTAAGAGAAACACCAAATCTGGTACTTTAAAAAAATAAAACGTCCATATATCACCAAAACTTCACTCTCTAATCCCTGAAAAAATGTCTCTGGAGAGGCTCTTCCATCTCCTGCATCCAGTCAAGTCTTTTGCTGTTCTCCCACCTTGTCCATTTTCCCACTCTCTTCCATTCATGCTGAAAAACCCACTGAGTCTTCTTTCATCCTTGCCCAACTCTATCCACCTCCCCTGTAAAACCACAAAGACTTCCCAGAGTGGGAATGATACAGATAAAGACCCTGGAATCTAAGCCCTCCATCACCCATCACAGATTCAATCCTACTTTCTTCTCCTTTCCAAGATGGATCAGTTCCTTCAGTGAGGAGGGTGCCGCTCTCATCCATAAACATGCCACCACCAGTCTGAATTCAGAACCTGTTTGATTATTGAAATTTCACCCATCACGCAAGAAGCTGGACATGCTACCCTGTGTTCAAGGAGTATAAATTGGCACCATCTTCCTGGAGGGTGATTTGGCAAACTTCTAAAATGTCCTTATTTTTTGACACAGAAATTCCCCAACTATAAATTTATCCTAAGAAAAGGGCCAACGATGCTCAAAAGATTAACATACAAAAATATGTATACAAAAATGGAAGATTGAGCACTATCCGTTCTAAATTACAGCTCTCCTTTTCAAAAGCTTTGTGACTTTGGAAAAGTTACTTAACCTCTCTGAGCCTCAGTTCCCTCATCTGTAGACTATAAATACTAATACGTTTCTCATCTGTTCTGAGGACTGAATAAGATAATGCATGTATAGTGTTTTGTGTAGTTCCTGCACTCATTAATAGCAAAGCCATAAACAGCAAAAATTATAAAATACACCCTTTCATCCTTCAGGACATGCTCACGTCTCACCTTCAAGGGAACCAGTCTGGATCACTGAAAACCCAATAGGGTTTCCTCTTCTCTCACGTGTGGCCTTACATTTCCCTTGAATTCTTAACTGTTTTGCTCACGTGGATTTTGTCCAGCTAGGGCACACCAGCTCCTTGGAGGCAGTGCCCATATTCACATTTCACAGAGCTGTCAATAGAGTAAAAAGCGGTAACACCCATGTGTCTTGCACCATGCTGAGCATTTTACATTTATAAGTTACACTACGCTTTTCTACGTTTTTCAAAGGAAACGAAGGCTTTCAGAACTTAACTAAGTTGCCCCAAAACAGAGAACCGGTAAATAACAGCCAGCATTAAAACCCAGGATGTGAAATTACAAAGCCTGGCAGTTACAAAGGGACAAATTAAGGCCATTAAAAAGCCTTAACCACTACGCCTTGCTTCTTCCCGGTAGGACTTAGAAAGTGGCTAAGAATGAAAACTATGTCTTTTCCTCTTTTAAGGTATCATGAGGGTCCTTATCATACGGCCCTTATCAAGTCCCTTTAAAGGTCTTTCTATTTTCTGTTTCCCAACATAAGTATCTGACAGGCGCCAACCCACTCCCTTATCTAGCAAATGGGAATAATACAGTTGATTGAACAATTGTTTTATTAAATGAGAGAATTCATGTTGAGATTAATACAGTGCTGGGCACATGAAATGGCAGCTCTCTGCTTTCTTTGGTTATATTCAATTTATTAATCTACCAGTCAGGGTGAGGGGTAGGGAGCGGGGTTGACATTTACCTGCTTTGCAATGTGTGACAGGGTGAACGAGGGGAGGCAGGGCCTCCTGGAAGAGGGGAGCGAGGGGAGCCTGGAACCCCTGGACAAAAGGTCAGTGATTCTTACATTGGAAAATAACATTCTTTGGGTTGGAAATGTTTTAGAAATATTTAACTTTAGAAAATGAAACTAAAATTTAAAAGTTCCTCAACAGATATTGATATAGCCAAAATCACAAATAATTTATTGAAATGCATACCAATTGGTTCTTTTCAAAAGTGATTTTACAGTTCCTTTTCCAGTTTTCTCTATTCTTTTCCATGAGCAGATTTCCATGAGCCGAATGTAAAGGGGGAGATACTATCATTAACACATTATCACACAATGGGTATTAAAACACTGAGACAGTATTGCTATGTGTTGTGTTAGTTTCGATGGTACTAACTTGATGGTAATGCCTTGAAAGGATTAGAGCTAAGGATTTATTTGACTGTTTAATCTTTGCTCCTCTAAACTTCCTGCAAACTAATGTGGTAACACTTTATTTTAATAACCCATCCTAGAGACATAGGAAATGATTTACTCTTTGTTGGAAAGGAAATTCATTCGAACACTGCTAAGACTAATGAGAATTAGTCACGGAGCTCTTCCTATCCACTGGTCGGGGGCAGTCCTCAGTTATAGTGGAAAGAAGGTTGATGGGGAGACCAGAGAATGAACCAATAATATAATGATGATACTTACGTTAAGTGTTTTAATAGCCAACATTACATAGAGCCAGATATGTTGGCAGTTAAAATAAAGTGTTTCCTTTCTTCTTCATTGTTCTGAGTCACTGTTAATTTCTCTGTCTTTTCCTCTTGTTCATCTTCATATTCTCCTATAATAGGGAAAACAAGGTGAATCAGGAGCTAGAGGCCCAAAGGGGTCAAAGGTCAGTAACCGGGTAATCATTTTAATGTAACATGAGGCCTTTAAGAGCTGTGTTCTTTGCTTCTTGCTCAAAGACTCACGTTTCAAAGTCCTTCACACACTGGAATTGTAATAATTTCATCCTTATGATGATATCACAAACAATTGGTTTGTTTCATCTTGTTTTAGGTGTTCTGTGCTTCAGACTTTACGAGAAGTTTCATAAGAATAGTCCTATTTCATAAGAATAGTTTCTTTGGAAAAAATTAAGTAATTTACTTAATTTTTATATGGTAACATCCTATTTTTCATTTCCTGGCTTTCTTTGTGATGACTCCTTAGTTGACTCCTTTTATTGCATTAAAATTTTACCACCAATTGAAATGCTTTCACTTTTCATTCTCTTTATAGTATTTACAATTATCTATATACTGTTAGCAGAATCAGGTTACTTAAGATGCTATTAGCTAGTAACTTGGTAAAATGAATGCAAAATGAGGAAAATAGCAGAAATTATTTATTCACCATTCATAGAAAGTTTAATTATTATCGTCAATGTTATTGGCATAATGTGGATGGACAAAAGCTATAATCCTTTTTTTTTTTTTTTTTGCTTATCTTCATTGGTCCTTACCCAGGTTTTAGGAATATGTAGAAAGACATATCAAAATGCTTTGAGTTCCATTTAGCAAAAAGTCTCTATAAATTTGAGGCTCTTTTAAAGAACCTTCAAATCCACACAGGTACAAGTCTTTTCTCCAGTGTTCCTGTTTAGATTTCTGAGAATTTTGAGTTGTTCGAGTGATGTGTGTGCAGTCTGAGGCTTGTACTATTCCTGGTGTCTCTCCAGGTGGGGCAATAACACCATAAATGGAACTTGAGAGATATCCCATAAGGCACTGAAAATAAAGAGAGAACTGAGTTTGCCCTGCCCCTGACCTTCAGCCATGCCCACTCATCCCAGCTAGCTGCTGTCCACTTCAGCACCTTCTGAGTGTTAAAATGCCTGTGCCTACAGAAAAACTTTTCCTTTGATTTTCATCATCAGGAGACTTAGCTGGTGACCTTTTCCTCCTGTTTCTCTCTAGAATGAGCTCTCCATTCCTTCCCTGTCTCAGTTAGTTACACTTTTCTTCTGAGAGAACAGACAGCTGAAGTGGTTAGCTTTTTTTCCTTTGTCCCAAGTCTTTTCATATACAGGCAAGAATATGGCTCAATCTGAGAGGTAAAAGCATACATACTTTGGGTGTCATGGAAACCGCTTGCTTTTGAAGTTCGCTAGTGAGAGAGCTAACATATATATTGTTCTTCCAACATACTATCCTATCTGAAAGGGGAGTTTAAATTCACTTCAAGGTGCATGTTAAAGAAGCATTTGCCATGTCAATGGTTATTGTTCGTCCAGTGATTTCGACTTCAGACGTTTGTATTAAGGATGCTGCTGTATGGTATTAAATACATCCTTAGATCTGTGATATTCTAGACTGTTGCTCAACTACTAATTAGGTTTTTTTCTCTTTTCACTGGGGAAAGGGTGACCGTGGAGACAAAGGAGACTCTGGAACCCTGGGACCAAGGGTGAGTGTGTCTCTTCTCTAAGCTTTTGCCCCCTATAAGCCTAGATTTGAAGTATATGTCTGTGTGGCTTTTCCTAAGGCACCTGACTAATAATACCGAATAATAGCACTGGAGGTAGACTACTGAAATCATTGCTGCTACTCCTTCCCCCCCATTTCCTATTATTTTTAGTTTTAGTGACCAGGGGCAATAAGCATATAGATTTAAACACAAAAATAAGCTCACAAGAAGGTCTAAAGAACTTTCAATCTACTTTTCCTCTGCTACATGAGTAATGGGGAAGCCCACAGCCAACCAGCTGGTAGAATTTTTCATTTTTAGTTAACCCAATTATAAAGAAAGCAATAACCCATACTTTCAGAGTCTTCTTGAAACACAGGCAGTGAATTAGGACATGACTAATGGAAATTCATTGGCAGAGCTGATGAGTAGGGTAGACATCTTTAAAATATATGTATTCTGGGCCAGCCGAGTGGCGCGGTGGTTAAGCGCTGGCTTGGGAAGCCAGCAGCGCCGATTCGGGTCCCACATAATAGGGCCAGTGACACTGCCCTAAAAATTAAATAAATAAATAAATAAATAAATAAATAAATAAATAAATAAAAATATATGTGTTATCTTTTGTGTTCCCTATTTGGTTTCATTTTAATGGAATTCTATTCCTGTTGGGAAAACCAGGCATTTCCATACAGTGTTCTGTTTTCTTAAAGAATGAGGAAGCAGTGTATGAGTTATAGAGAATATTAGGGGTTGTTTTAATGAATATGGATAAAGCCAATAAATGTTTACAAGTCAAATCAGACTAGCCTACATTTTATAATTTTCAGAAAACAGTTTCAGAGATTGAATCATCTCTTTTTTCAGATTTCATATCTTTAATGTACCACAGACAGGAAGTTAGAAATGGTTTGTCTCCGTTGAAATAAGGACAAAATTCAAACATGATTATGTATTCTAAAGTACAGTTGTAGGGCCAGCCAAGTGGCTTAGTTGGTTAAGAGCTCGTTCGAGACTGCGAGCTGAGCTCTGAGCAACAGCAGTTCAATGTCCAGCCCGAGCTGAGCTGCCGCTAAGCTACCAACAGGTGGCAGGATGGCTCAGCTAAATTAATAAATAAATAAATAAATAAATAAATAAATAAATAAAGTACAGTTGTGTCTTAGTCAGGAATTGATGGTCAAAGAGAGCTGCAAGCTGCTGTTTCTGTTTTTGCCATAGTCCCCTCTAGATCCCAGCCTAACTAACCCCCATGATTTTCTCTTTGTTGGTTTTTTTCATAGGGTCCACCTGGTCAGAAGGGGGACCAAGGAGCCACAGAAATCATAGACTATAATGGCAACCTCCACGAAGCCTTGCAGGCAAGTGACTGCTTCCTGACCTGACACAGACAGTGACACCATTGGGTACCATATAATGTGTGTAAATATCAGCTTCTGCAACCCTTGCGTCCCGGAGGGCTCCACTGCTCAAAGCTCACTCTCTCCCTTTCCTGAACCCATCTCCTTTTTCCTGCCCCAATTTATCCTCTTTATTTCCTAGCATTTTTCAATCTTGCAATCTTTCCTTTTCCTTCTACCTTCAGATCTGATGAAGTTTCCCCTGCTTCAAACCTTGTGTTGGTTTCATCAATGTTTTTCTCCGTATTTGAAACACAAGACTAGCAAAGCAATGTAGAGCCCTGTGGCTCTAGAGTTGAAGTCGCCTGGCTTTGAATATCAGCTCTCTTGCTTTTTAAATGTATGACCTAGGGCAAGTTATTCTACTTCTCTGTGCTTCAGTTTTCTCATTTGTAAAATGAGGACAGTTGTAGTAACCACTTCATAGGTTTGTTATAAGCAATGGCTGAATACCTGGCACATAACTAGTCCTCTATAGATGTTTCTTATTCCTGTTAATTTTCAATTCTTTATCTTCCGTTAAGTAAAATCCATAGACTGTGTGGCTTGTTCCATCACCTATGCTTCCTATTCATCCATTTCATGCTTAGACTCCTGCATTCTAGCCTGTATCATCATTCTATTATAATTTCTCCTATAAAGGTCAATAATGACCTCCAGTCCAAGCCCATTGTACTTATCACCCTTGGCTTTTCTGTGGCATTTATACTAACCTACTTTCCTTTTGAAACTTTGTCTTTCCGGTTTCTCTTATTTCTTCCAGGTTTTCTTATTTGATGGATCCACTCTGTTTTAGTATTTCCAGTTTCTCTGTCCATTATCTAAGGTTTGGTATCCTCAAGTCTCTGGTCTTTTCTTGGTACATTCACTCCATGTTCTTCCATGTTATGGCTGCTTCCAAATCTTTCATTGCCAGGTCTGATCTGCATGCACCTCCAGCTGTCTAGGGATATTTCTACTATGAATGCACCAATACCTTATCAACTTCCACCAGTATACACAATTAAACTGGGTACCTTTCCCACCAGCAAATGATTCCCTTTCTTAACTAACCAGCTTTTGTCCATGATACCATAAGTCTTTGAATTTCTTGAGATAGAAACTTCATAGTAATTTTAAACTATTCTTTGTCCTTCATCCATTATATCTCATCAGATGCTAATATCTCCTTTTTCAAAGTATCTCTTGAAGTTGCCCCCATTCTATCTATTTCCAGCTAGGGCCACATCCTGTTTACTTCTTGTCTAACACTACAACAAGCCCTCACCCAATTCCTCTGCCCTAGTGCCTCCTCGCCCTTCTAATCCATTCTGTATATCACTCCAAGGCTAATTTTTCTTAATTGTCACTATTTGGATGGCTCCAATCTGTTCAAAAACCTAAATGGACCCTCTCACCTACTCTATCTAGCTGTCTTTTAAGGCTCTATAATTTTGCCTTTCCTGCACCGAATTTTCTATTTCTCCACAATACACTTTTTCCTTTGAAGTGGTCATATTTATCATTTCCATAAAAATCCCCCTTTTTGCTTAATTCATCCCGTTCTTCTTTCTTTTATCCATGTAAATCCTCTCCAACACTCCAATGCCACCACCCACATGAGTTCCTCTTAATCCTTTTAAACATTAGTAGTCATGACCCAGTTGTTTAACATTTATAATAGTTCTTCTCAAATTGCATAATTTTAGTCTTGCCACTTACTGGACTGTAAATTACTTGGTCGCTTCCAGAAAACATATCTTATCCTCACTCTGTGCCGCAACATGCCTGACACAGGTCTGGGTGTAAATATTAAACAGTTCTTGGTTGAATGAGCAAGTACTCTTAGCTCATACGTAGAATCCAATTGTTTGCTTGAAAGCCAAATCAGCTGTTTTAAATAGTTGCTGTTTTGTACTTGTTTGTTTGTTTTTCCATCCCTATGACTTCACTAACATTGTCTAATTATGGTAAACATACATTTCTATGGGTCCTTTGCTACCATTTTACTAGTAGAGTAATAAATAGTTTTTACAGAATCTACCTTCAGCTCAACCTACTTCTCTGTTCTTTCCATGCTTTTTCTTCTGGTAAAATGCAAAGAGAAGCATGCTTACTGCTTAGAGAAATGCTTCTGAGGCAGCATATTCAGGCAAGAGCTTGAATTAGTGTTCCTCAGGCCAAGTGGTTACACCTGAGCAGTAGCCTCTGTGCTATTGTGAAGTTCTAGAACCAGCTTTCTAAACTGTTTCTTTTTCCTAAAAGTTGATAACGATATAAGCAAACAAAGAGAGAAACAGAACAAGACGTTTAGGTGTACCTACTATGTTTTCAAAGTTCTTACTTATAAAACATAGGGACACATTTTTTTAAACTTAATTTAGCAGCAGTGTTATAAATTTCCCTGAAATTGCTTCCAATGTCACCATAATTTTTTCTTTTTTACCATAATTCATACTACCATCTTTAAGAGATATCCATTCTCTACCTTCCAAGGAATGCTCCAATATCATTGGCCATTTTCTGAAAAATTGTGCGAGAGTCCTTTTAAAGCACCCTGTGTATGAACAGGGCCTGGTATGGAGCAAGCCACACTTAGCCTAACACCAAAAGCTCTGGTTTGAGCTTCCTTCTGCTACTAACTAGCTAAGTCATTTTGGGGAAGTCCCTTAATGTATCCATACTTCATTGACCTGATCTATAAAAAGAGAAGTTTTTTGGAATAGATTCAAGAGTCTATAAAATCTGATACTATGTTTAGGATTATTTTTCAGGAACTCTGGAACACACTTTGCTTGTGTGTCTAACACACTATACTTTATTAAAATTCTGACACCTACATCTTGACATGAAAGGATATTTGTGCTCAGTTTCTTTTTCTCAACTTGAGTTCTCTATGACTGTACACAAGTCAGTACCCATCATGATCAACTAGTTCATATTTATGTCTGAACCTAAAGATTTAGAATTCTTATGGGCTTGTTAGGACAAATATATATATACTATGCTTATAAAATAGCTTAGAGTTATCTTTTTCATTTCAAAACTATTTACTTGTTTTCCTAATAAGGTACTCTAGTGAATTAAGAGCCCCTAATAAGGACCGGCCGAGTGGCTCAGTTGGTTAAGAGCTCACTCAAGAATGCAAGCTGAGCTCTGAGCAACAGCAGTTCGATGCCCAGCTCGAGCTGAGCATCCTATGGCAGGATGGCTCAGCTAAGGGAAAAAAAAAAAAAAAAAAAGAGTCCCTAATAGAACGACGAAATTAAAATAGCTATTATATTGAGAAGAAGTAATAGACATTTATTTTTCTAATTCTCTAACCAGTGATGGATTGTCACAGTTTTGCTGATTTCATGTCACTGCTGCCTCCTCTAAAAAAAAAAATCTAAGACAATTAGATAAAGAGGATATTACAGTTGTAAAAATATCAAATTAGAAATATAAAATTTTACTGTTACCTCTATTGAAATTTACATGAACATTTGCCATAATTTTGATTTTTATTTAAGGTGATTGCATTTCCACTATTAACAGTATAGTCTCTCCATTTCCTAACTCAAGTTTTTAAAATTCCTCAGCACCATTTAAACTAAACCTGTTCTCTAGTGTAAATCATGGGTGATTTTAAGCTTGCATTTTGATAAGAAAATAACCTTTAATTCTAAAGAGATTCACATAAACATCTCGGAATAAATCCTAAAGCAGCCTGATAGTCTTCACCAGCATGCAGTCACTCTAGCTTATGCCTCCCTTTCCCATCATGCCTCACCACAGAATGGCATGTCTTCCCTCATCACTCTCCAAAATTCTGGTTTCCATATCATTACTGAACTTCAAGAGAGAATCCTGCTGAGTTTATGGAGCTATAACTTGGAGGAACCACATATAAGAAATCCAAAGTGAGCCAACAACCTTACTCTATGTGTCTGCACACTGATGCTTTGGAATGGTAGTAAAAACTCTATTTTTGAGAAATTAGTTTAATTTTCTGTCACTCATTCTATTAATTGGATGGAACCTCCCCTGTACAATTTTTAGGTCTCAGAAGTATAGTTATTTAACAAGGGGATTTAAATCCCATCTGTTAAATAGTTCAGTTGCCATTAATAATATTCTTTTATTATGCACCTCATCATAAAACATGTTATCCTTAAATTTAAAAAAAAAAGTCAAAGTAGTTTTGTGTTTAGTTGGAAAATGAATCATATATGGAACATGTTGGAAAACTTCCAAGAGTTCAAATTTTAAGCTCCCTTCCTTTTCTAAGGTCTTAGGATTGTGCTTTCTAGTGAAAATTGCAATATGTACTTGGAAGGCAATGATAAACAAATTATTGCTCCTCTATAATTTTCTAATAACCCTTTTAAAATGAGTCATCTACCTATAGGAGCAAAGACGTAGCGCTCTTGCAACCATAAATCCAACCCTTGCTTTAGGTGAATCCCTTAAGAATAAAGTAAGTGATGTCTTATGTTACACAGATATGATGGTTATAAAAATTATGGTCGTTTTGCCTTTATCTTAGAAGCACTCCTATGTTTTCTATGAAGTTGTAATGACTATAACTGCATTTTACCGTAGAGTACAAAGTTGAACCATTTATACACATGCATACATAAATTGTTTTCTAAGGAATAATGACACCATGTCACCAGAGACTCAATTAAGTGTTTGAAATAAGACAATGTTGCAATTATTATTATTATTATTTTTTTGAGGGCAGTGGCACTGGCCCTCTTATGTGGGACCTGAACCGGGGCCGCTGGCTTCCCAACCCAGCACTTAACCACCGCACCACTCGGCCAGCCCCTACAATTATTTTTTTATAGCAAGAATAATAAAAAAATAGCAACAACAACCCAAATTAGAAATTGGGAAGAAGTAGTTGGAAACAAAGGGATGGTGTTAAACCAATATTCACACGTTTACATGTAATAGGATATATTTATGACTAGAGTCCCTAATGGAGAATGTTTCCCCCTCTGTGATTCAGAAAGTGGTTGTAGGTCCAATAGAACATTTAACACAAGACTTAGACTAGAAAATATTAATATAAAGATGATTCATGGATTAGGGGTTGGATGTTGTAGAGAGTCACACTTCAAGAGAATGTATTTTGTTACAGTACTCTAGCACTTTACATTAAAAAACTAGGGCTGGCCGAGTGGCGCTGTGGTCAAGCACTGGCTTGGGAAGCCAGCGACCCCGGTTCGGGTCCCACATATGAGGGCCAGTGACACTGCCCTCAAAAAAACATAAAAAATAAAAAAACTAGATGAATCGCATGTCAGCTCCTATCTTTAGTCATGTGTGTGTAGCGCACACACACACACACACACACACAGACACACAGTTGATTATAATGCAACAAATGCACTACAGACTAAAAGAGAAAAAAATGTCACTTACACAATTTGATACTTTGGTCGGTTTTCTCTAATCGAAGTATTCTAGAATAGACCTCTTAAGAATAGTGAAATTTCTCAGGGCACAAACCTCTAGTGTATACTGTTTAACTACATATTATTTTGAAATCAAATTCTGACACTCTTTTTTTCTTATCCATAGGTTTTAAAAATAAACTTGTAAAAATAAGTTTTAAAAGAATCTTTACAATATATTGTATTCATTTGAAGATAAGATAATATGCTCTCAGTATCTTGTCAATTCCTATGGCATCAGTCTTATAAAAATATATTCAAAAAGTTGATTATTTCAGAAATGTATTATTGTACTTTGGCACACAATATAGATAACTCTGTCTTTATCAATGCATTTTCCCAACAGAGGATTACCACCTTAACTGTCACGGTAACTCCTATTGCATGATTTCTGTGGTTTGTAACTGTAGGTGATGTTGATGCATGCTGCTCATAATGGTACTAATGTAGCAATTATTTTTATCTGATATTTAACTTTATGTTTTCTTTACTAATAACCTTTTACAACATTTGCCCCAGTTGAATCATTCATGTGCTTCATGAAAAAGTTAAGGAAAAAAAAGAGTTATTTTTCTTTAAAATATTTAGATTTATCTTAATAATATAGCTTTGTTCTTTGATGTTTGGGAAATCAAAGCCTTTGGAGGGGGAAGGGAGAACTGTCTAGAAACACAGATTTTAGTAAGCTAATTTAACCCAACAAAATGATTGTGAGACACAGCAGCAATTTTACATTGTCTTATGAATCAAAATCAAAAGCCTCTTTAGTATCATTTTGGCCTAAATGTTTGTTGATGTTTTTGCAAATAAGTAGGTAGTTTTTATAATTTTATAACTGGTGAAATTATTCCTCATTGCAAATCAATATCAGGGGATATTTGATTATGATACAAATTAGGAAGGTGTATAGTATACTTATCATTTAAAGCATAAAATTTAATACATATATTTGGTTACTTTTTAATCTTTGTCTTTTCTGGATTTAGGGTCCACCTGGGCCACCAGGACCTCAAGGACTACAAGGGCCAAAGGTTATTCTTTATTTTACTTGTTTACATTTACCACATGTGGTGCAGAGAATCCCATACTAAATAAATGTATCTTTGAAAATCAATCTTACAAAATGCTAGAGAAGCTGAGATCAGCAATATTGCTTAAAAGAGCTAAGAATAGAAATTCAGGTTTGGGCTAAAGAAAGGGATCAGAACAAAAGGAGAATTAGGAATAAAGGAGTGAAATAAGAATGGCATTAAATTTAGAAGAAGGACATTCTGAAAAAAACAGAATATTAAGCAAGGGAAAAACAAGTTTTACAGAAATTATAAATGTAAAAAATACTTAGTGCGGTATATGAAAAAGGAAAATATTTAAACAGAGGAGAATTGAAGGAACGTTTACTCTGACACTAAAAAAGATCCTTCCCTCCGATCCTTTGGTAATAAAAAGAACAAGGGAAGCTCTAGCATAATGTATCCACAAATGACAATTTTAGGGATCATTTCTGAGTCAGTTTGTATAACACATCTGTTATTATATATATTCAGACATTTAAATCTTATCTAATGAAACATACCAACTATGAACAGTAAAAACCTAGAATTGTTTCATTATATCTGAAACTTGTGGGTGGTGATAGCCTTTTCCCTCCAATCTAAAGCTTTAGTTATACAAGCACATTTGATCAATTAACACAAAGCCAGTCACTCTGGCTTTTCAGAACTGAGTTACATGTGTTGAAATATGACTTTCGTCACTGGATTTTTGTAGGCAATTCAAGTAATTTAGAAATCCATATTTTGTTTATGACTCTTAAGGCAATTTATTTGCTAAGTCTATCTCACACACACACACACACACACACACTAGCTTTCATACTCTAACCTTTCAAGATACTTAAAAACACAGAAAGCTAGCACAAAAAAAGTTATTTTTCTATTATAAAAAGGAGTATAAAAGCAAAATACTACTGAGTTCTTTGGCTGTGTGAGATATATCTGAACATAGACCTTAATTTCAAACAGATTTCCTGTGTAGCAATGTAAGGTTGGGATTTTTAACTTTCTATTTCTCCACCGCATTCTGGTCCCTAAGAGATGTAACACAAAAAAATTGCTCCAGTCACACACAGTCTTTATTCCTGGTGAGTAAGCCTGTCTGGATTCTTATTCTTAAATATCTTGGTGAGCTGGAGTAAACAACTTAAAAGGAAATATACAGATTCCTTTTTCCTTTGTGTAGAGTCAACCAAGCTCTGAATTTTTTGCTTCATCTCTTCACTTGGCTAAATCCCCAGAACCAAATTTGTCTCCAGTGCTAAATATGTACCTCATTCCCTACAAACCTCAACAATGTCCAGGACTTTCCTCTTCTTTACAGCCCAAAGGCCTACAGAAGCCCAAAACGTACCCATCCCTTGAACCAAGGGGGCAAAAAGGACCACCTAGCCAAAATCCACATCCCCCTTGTTTTATAATCTAATTGCTATTCACTTATTAATTTAATTATTCAATAAGTAATTTTTGAGCCTCTACTCTATGATAAGTACTAATATCTAGTAAAGATGCTAAGGTATAGTAAGGAGTTTCAACAAGGGGCTTACAGCCTGGGGAGGAAGACAGGCATGTAAAGGAATAATTATTTACAAATAAAGTGAATGCTTTGATTAAGATAGAAATGGGAAAGCCCATCTCAGCCTTGGGGATCAAGGATGGCTTCAAGCTGAAATTTAAAGATGAGGAAATTGGCCAAATGAATGTCTATAGACAAGCGGGGTGCATGGGGGTGGTTATTCATAGTTTCTTAACCCTTACCCCTGCCACCCTTCCCACTGTGCTGTCCCTCTGTCACACCCCTCACACCTCACAATGATCTTGTAATTGAGATCTTAGATTAGTTGACATAGTCCTTTATGCTTTCCAAGATCTCTCTTTGAGAAAGTTGGGACAATTGGGGTGAGATGCGTCTATGACCACGAGTCAACATATACAGCCTGAGTCAGATAGAAGACCCATTGTCACTCAGGACTGAGCCTCAGAATGAATGGGAAGCTTTCCAGTTAGCATTTTTCCTTCCTTTATCAAACAAGGATTGTTCCACCTCTTACACATCCAATAACTTTACAAACTACTTTCGATGACTGAAGGAGAAATGAATGACTCATGAATTATGCTTTTCTTTAAAACATTCATGGGTCACATTTTGAAGGTAAAAGTTTAGCAAAGCAATCATTATTGGACCCAGAGTGCTGACAAGTACTCAGATGGAATGAAACTGGGGCTTGCCAGTTGCATCCAACCTCAGCAGGCTTGTTTGTGGCAAAATAAACTTTGCTGCCACCACAAAGAGCAGGAAATCTGAAATAAGGAAGGCCTTTCTTTTCTTTTTTCATTTGTCATGCCTTCTTAAACACTGGAAAGCTCAAATTTCATGCTGTGGCCAATAGCTCTTAAAGTTTTTATCAGTGAAGAGAGCTCTAGCCATTCCAATACTGTGGTTTATACCATCACCAAACAAGCCTTTCTAGAAAAATACAGCCTCAAGTCAGCTCCCTTGGAAATCTGTCTGTGAGGCAGGCCACTCACCCTCAAAAGACCTGTTTTTACAAAGTTTCCACAATGTGGAAACCAGGGATATTTATAATGGGATCCAAATATGTAATTCATTGATATAAAATATCTTGCCTTTCAAAGAATTTTTTCAGTACCTTTCCAGCTGAAAGGTGACCGGATATTTGTTGTTTAAATAAATCTCTAGCACATTGTTTAAGTTTGTTTTTAATGGAAGATCCTCAGTTAAGAAAATCTATATATTTTGGGTTTGTCAAGGGTTCTAATAAATCATACTATAAATACTAAATTTAGTTCATTCCTAGCATAGTATAGGAAATTGAATTGATCCAAAAGCAATTTTATGTGGATTAAGATATTATCTGATTTATTATATCCTTCAGTGAGGCTTATCTGAAAGTAACACGTTCACAGTCATTATGAATTTGTGTCCATGACTCAAATAGCACTAGTTAAAATACCATGAGCTTTGCATTTTATTCTTCCTTAAGATAACTGTCATATTTTTGCTTTTTTTCTCAAATTGGAAAATAAGAGAAATCATGCAGATTTTTTTAAGGGGAAAAAAATTACCTATCTGAGGCCCATAGGTTGTTGTTATAGGATATGGTAAACCATCGAGTGATCTCTATCAGTTTTCTTTCACCAATTTTTTTTTAACCTGCATCTCACATGAGAAAAAAAAATAAAAACATTGGATCTTAACCACGTATCAGTATTGTTGTACATAGTATTCAAGAAAATGTTATTTCACTTAGTTTAGATATGTGGTATGATGTAATAGCGTATTCTTGGATTATGATGCATTTGCTGAAAGTCAAATTGTACTGTTACCAACTAGCAACATATTTATTTGGTTTAGTATGCTACCAATGATAAATGGAAGGAAGCCATCAATTTTTATCTTAACAGGGAGAGCCAGGATCTCCAGGAATCCCAGGAGTTGATGGAGAGCAGGTAATTTTCAAAGATACATACTGTCATTTAAAGCATCATTATTGATCACTACTTTTATTATAGGTTTGAAGCCAAAAAGGCATGAGTGTTGATATATGATATCCTCTCTTTTTTTTTACCATCTGTTCTGGAGACTGCATTAACTCTCAAAAGAAATTGGTTTTAGACAGTTTTGGGTTTTTTTCCCTTTTTTGCAGAAACAAAGAAGTACCAGTTATATGATGCTTTAGTTTTGCCTTAATACTCCTTATCAATCTACCAGTGGTACCATTGTGAACTTTCAATAGACTTGTCAAGTCATTACCAATTTAGTAAGAATAGCCTAATTTTTTGTCAGTGAATACAAATAATTCAAGATTAAAATTAGTGACCATAGTTTCCACAAAATTAGATATTGCTTGTGTTAGTCTGACAATGTTTTCTTTTCCCCCTAACAAAAATTACACCTAATTTTCTAGACCATTAGAAAAGACAGAAACAAGCAGGGCACTAGTAGCTTTGCAGAATGTGGCAGTTTCTCCAAGCATTTCCCCTAAAATAGAGGTTGGCAAACTTTTCCTATAACTGATCAGATAGTAAGTAAATGTTTTAGGCTTTGCAGACCACAAAAAGTCTTTGTCACATGTCTTTTCTTTCTTTTTTTTTTTAACAACCCTTATATTTTTTTAAAAAAACATTCAGCTTGTGCAAAAACAAGCCCTGGGCTGGACTTCGCCCATAAGCCAAAAAGAATCTGACCAGGAAACTGAACAGTATTCAAAATTCAGAATTGAATCACAGGATTAGTTTTAAGCTATTTGGTGTTTTCTGACTCCCATTATTTACCCAAGAAATGCTAAAATCAAGTAGATCATAAGAAATCAAGGTGATTCTTGATGCAGTTAGTGAAATGTACTCTGAGTATTAGATAAGGAAATTAAGTTTAAGAGAAGTTATTTTAATATCAGAGATGTATATTGAAATTATATGATGTCACATTAAATAAACATGGTAGTAGAGACTTTAGATGATTGCTGTGTCAATGAGAGATCACATTAGAATTTTAAAATCTCCTTGTATATTACCTTTCCCATTATTAGTCATTATAAATAATTTGACATGTGTAACGACACAAGCCATGGTCCTTAAATATACAAAAAAATAGATTTTTTTTCCTATAGGCTTTACAAAATCATCTTCTGCTACTAAGTCCAGTAGGTTGACTATTCTGCTATCACTAGATCCCTAAAACCAAATAGGATCCGACTTACCAGTAAGATTCATTTAACCATTCTGGCACCTACCCACCCACCTAGTGGGTGATTCTTCAGTAGGTGCTATGAAATAGGTAGAAGTAACAAGAAAAGACACATTACTGTCCACAGTGGTTTTTGGTTTTTTGGATAGACAAGATGAATAGTTTGTGTAGCCTTGGAGCCCCTTGCTGTGATTATCTCTGCTGAAGAATGGGTCGTCTGGTCATATTGCATTGAGTTCTCTTTGATGAAAATGCTTAATGATATAAATTAATTTCAGCATTAGTATCAACAATATTCAGATTTGTTAGCATTCAAAATACACATTATTTCCTCACTGTAAAGAAAAAAAAGGAATGAAAATAAAAACCTGGATCACATCATAGAGATGTCATAAGAACACTGTGGAAAAGTTGAAGTATTTCTAAGCATTGATCTATCATTAATGTGCAGTGAATGATTTACATATATGTAGATCGGACCATTGAAAGCTGATGGTGATGGGAACTTCTGCCTGCTTTGAAGGAGGGTACAGGGATATAGTGAGTGGAGATTGGAAAAATTTATTTGGATTTTTGTTATTATAACACAAGGTCCTGGTTCAAATGTATAGTGTACTCTTGAGAATTCAATCCATTAAATTGTTTTCAGGACTGGTGATGTAGAATTAGCTGCCAGGTAAAAATGTGGAATCAGGAGAAATGAAGTCAACACCTAAATTCATGTTTTTCATACTTAAATGGCCTAAGTGATAGAATTTAATCTCTTCTACTGTATAGGTAAGTAGTATTGATTCAATGTAGAAGGTTGCTATAAAAAATAACTCTACCTAAAAATGAAAATGAAGATCATCTTTGTGTAGGATCGACGTATTGACAAAATTGATCTGGAAATGTGTTTTCCCTAGGATGCATCTATCAAGGGTCAGTATGATTCTTAAATGCAAACCATATCATTTTGTAGGGACTAAAAGGCTCAAAGGGAGACATGGGGGACCCAGGTATACCAGGTGAAAAAGGAGGAATTGGACTTCCTGGATTACCGGTATGTTTATACTTTTTATATGTTCACATTAAGATATATAATCGAAGAATTATATTATAAGCTGCAGCATCACCTAATGGTTCATATAATATTCTTATTTTTAAAAAATTGAAGTATTATTGATTAATCACTACAACTGGGGCTCTAAAATAAATGTTAAAGCATCTAAATAAATGAATTATAAAATAAACCTTCATGTTTTCCTGAATTATTTTCACCTGAATATAGTAAAATAAAGTTGGTCGCTTTAATTTAGCATGTATAAGATGGTGATAACTGATTGTTGTAAAGTAAACCATAATAAAAAAAATAAACAATGTAAAACAATTGAAAAACAAATTACTCTGGAACATATTCCAGGATGGTGTTTTTATGGTTTCTTCCACTCATAATTTTTACTGAGAATTGGGAGGGGAAATTGTAAAAAAAAGAAAAAAAAGTGGGACAAAAATGTAAGAAACCTCACTGCCCTTGATCTTTTTTAAAACAAGGAAGTATATAAATAAATGTCAATGACAAATTGTTAAAAGACTGACCTTTGCCTTATAAAATGAGCATCATTATAAAAAAATATATAATATTTATAATCTGATATATTGAGCAATATATAAGTTTAACCAATCAAACCTAACTTTGTTTGTATTTATATTTTATTTCACATATTACCCACGATCCTAGGGACTTGAGGAAGCTTGCTGTTTAAGGCTAAAATGCAGGGGGATAAATCCTTTTACATATCATATGTATAATATTATAAAATTTCAAGAGTATGATGGGTTTGGGGAGAAATTTCAGCTGTTTCTTACACTTTGGAAATAACTTGACCAGTTCAACTCTCTTAATGGTTATTTGTAGGGTGCCAATGGAATGAAAGGGGAAAAAGGAGACTCCGGATTGCCAGGCCCTCAAGGCCCTTCCGTAAGTCTGTATAGCTAAACTTCCATGGTTTCTGAAAAACTCTGCAACAGGCCTATTATTCATCTAGTTCAACCTGTGTCAGATGGCTTATCAAAAATGGAAAGACCGTGAACCTGTTGGTTTGTCAAACTGTAGAAGAAATATCTGTTGACCTTCTACAATGAGATACAAAATATCTCAGAAGCAATTTTTCAGAAGGCTGTCTAATCCTAAGGAGAAAATCAATGGTTTTCCCATGAGGCTTGTGGATAGAGCTTTGTGAATATAGAACATATATTCTTTTTTCTTTAGAGCCCTGTTGTCGCTTAGAGAAGTATATGGAAGTTTAATGGTGGTTGTAGCATTATATTGGTTTATCAGGAAAGTCATGACGCATTTTTGCAACAAGAAACAGAAAAAATACGTCATGACTTTTCCAACAACGCACTAGCATGTCTTGGTAATCAGTTGCTTCCTTTTTTTTTTTTTTTTTTTTTTTTTTGAGGGCAGTGTCACTGGCCCCCTTATGTGGGACCCAAACTGGGGCCGCTGGCTTCCCAAGCCAGCGCTTAACCACCAGCCACTCGGCCGGCCCAGTTGCTTCCTTTTTTTAAAATATACTTTTCACTTATTCTGGCTTTTATACTTATTCTGTACTTTTATGTTAAGTTTTTGGTCCCATGAAGAAATTTTGTAAACCTGGAGAATTAAACACATCACTTCTTCCAGTATCTTTCTTTCTGTGCAACTATTAGTGGCCTTAAAAGAACCCCAACAAAAGATTCAAGCCAAACCACCTTATCTAAATGAAGTAACCAAATCCATGTTTATGTTTTGGACATACAGATCATAGGCCCACCAGGCCCCCCAGGGCCTCATGGCCCACCAGGACCCATGGTAAGTCTCTCTTCTCTCCAAAATGTATTCACTTATGTATGAGCATGCTACTAGAGAAAATACGAACACATTTCTCAAAACTGCTATTAATCGCTTGTAATTCATACTACTCTCTGTGGAATGGATAGAAAATAAGAGGTGCTTTGAGATATACTGACTTTACAGCATTGTCTTTAACTCCCCCAAACACATCTGTTGGAAAGAGATAGTTTGTGATAAGGAATTTGCAGACAGACAGATTTGGCAAGCTTTACTCCAACCTTATGAGGTCAACATCAGAAAATCATTTTAACCAATCATTGTCCTAGGCCATTAGTAGCAAAATAATGATAGCCATTAATGAATGTTTCTAACCTTTAATGAAATGTTCAATAAGAACATTTATAAAATAACATGATAAAAATTGAAACTCAGCTCCACAGATGACATATATTGTTGAATGTTTTCCTTTGTACGTTTATGTACCATGGTAGATATAATGTTTACTGCAAGGATCCATCAATGACCAATGGAGACAATGACCATGCCCTCATAGAATATATGTCCTGTAAAGAAGGCAGCCATTAAACCAGTGTAATCCTCCGAATGTCTACCTAATGACAGTTGTGTTAAGGCTAGAACATGGAACTCAGAGTGCTTTCAATGCTTTTGACTGGGACAGTCTGGCAGCTTCTAAGGTCACATTCATGTCTAAGGTGTATCAATGAACCATATGTCTTCAATCATATGGATGAAATCAACTATGGCTCACTCTTTCCTCCCATTGTGCTCTAAGAAAGAGCATCATTCAAATGATCTGAGCCACAGAGCGTAGCCCCAGATCCAATCATCTGTTTCTTACTAATTGTCATTTCTATTTGATCCACAAAACAATTATAATTAACCTTATTTTCTTAAAATTAAACAGTTTAAGAATTAAGCAAATAGCATACTTTTGGCTTTTTTATACTTCCCCCGTTTTAAGTTAGAAGATTGAATTTAAAAACACTATATCCTGTACTATCACAAAATTAATTAGTTTAAAGGAATTTTAAATCATTACTAAAATGAGATAAGAATACTTGATAAAATATCATTTTCTGAAAATGTTTATCCATGGCTTACCTGAAGAGAAAATATTATTCCAATGTAGACTTATGTAACAAATATCTATGTATTGTTCGATAAAAAAAAATTTTCCTACTGTTTTATGATTTCACTGATGATACTCCTCTCTCTAATAGCTTATGTAAATCATTTGAAGCTTAAAGCAAGTCACAGTAACCTTTAGTTAATTTAGGTTGGCTAATTAGTCTCTATATTTAGGTTTTCCACAAAATACAGGGGAAAAGCCCTGATTCATGCGTGCGTTATGATTTCCTTCTGTTGGGAAATATTTGTTATAAGAACCTTGAATAATTCATCTTTGTAAAAATAAATGCATTCTAAATAATAATGCTTACCACTGCTGTATTACAATCCTTTCATTAGTCGTAAATTAAATAAGTGATGCAACAGGGTTCTGGACTTGACTATCATCTCTTCATTTCCTTTCTACATTAGATTCTTCAACACCTGAGTCTAGAGCAGTTAGTAATGGAAAAGGTCCCCTTTTTTACTGGTACTTAAAGTCTGGGACTTTTCTTTGGCAAATTTCTCTTTTGAGACCTATCTGTATTCTATATACACTTATAAAGTATTTCATATATTCCACCTAGATTTTTTTTTTTAGATGGGGATTTGAGAAATAGGAGTAGTGTGGGTTCACAATACTGTTTTTCTATGTTTTTTCTTCCCTTTATATAACCCTTTCAGATTCCTCCCTCCATAACACAGATATTTAACAGAAAGAATTGCTATTAATGAATTTCCTATTACAGAACAAACCAGGAGCTGGAAGGAACTTTCCAGTAGTAACATCCATTGGCCTGCCTCTTGCTGTGGCTTAAAACAAGAAGATTCTTGTTTTACACCTCTTTTATTATTTTATATAATCACTTCTGCTGGGAAACAGTGAATAAGTTCTTAATTAAAAGTTGTGTTTTTCATTTTCAGGGACCCCATGGACTTCCTGGACCAAAGGTAATGTAACAAATCCCTTGATTATTTGATTTCTGTTTCCTGGTTAATCATGGAGAAGCATGATGGAAGCATGTCTGTCCTGTCTTATTTACTTGTCAAGTAATGTTGATAATCTTTAAGCCTTTAAGTATCCAGATGTTTAAATCTCATAAAACATAAAACAGAATGACTTAGAACAAATTTAAGTGACATCACCTGGAGATGAATTATTCCCCATTTTGTCTTTCTCCCTTGTCGCTATATAAGTTTCTTAAATCATCAATTATAATACATTCAAAATCAATCGTTTCGAAGTAAATCTGTAAGGTTCTCAAACTGGTCCAGATGCTTTCTCATTAAAGTATCTTTAGTTGCGTGCGTGTTATTGATACTTCTTGTCACATATCAGTACTGCATCTGAATGCTTTGACTATCCAACATCTTAATGTCGTACTCCCCCAGAAGTCACTGGTCTACAATGGAGGGGGGTGTATGAGGTATGCTGTACTGAGGAGAAGATTACATCACATACATGCATTCTATACTCAGGATTACCGAGAAAACAATAGAGAGCATTGCCTCCTTGTCAGCATCAGTGCAGCTTATATTGTGAAGATGGTCTCCACCTGTTCTCTGCCTTTGTGTAGACCAAGAGGACATCTTAGAAAATTAAAGTGAGCCAATCTTCTTCCAGGGAGCCCATGTGATGAGGACCTATGTTCGAATCTCAGCTCTGCCCCTGACAGGGTGTTACCTTGGGCAGATTATTGACTCTCTCTGATCCTTTATTTATTCAACTAGGTAACTTACCACCTAGGGTTGTGATGATTTAATGATGATTATAGAACGTTTAGCAAATCATCCAGTGCAGCTGTAATAAACACCCAACGAATGTCGATTATCATACTGTGATTTGATGCTTTATTCTGAACAGAAAATTTTAGCTTATCCTCAAGGCTGCTTGAGGGAAGGTTTAAGTAGTCTTGGAAGCTCCTCTGTAGTGTGATGGTGCATTTAAATGGTGAGGGGCGGGAGAGCACACAAATGCAATGTTGGCACTAGGCATCAGAAAGGCAGCCCCTCTCTTCCCTGGGGCCTCCCTCTGGCCCACCCAACTTTAGGGGTGGCAGAGGTATTGGTCTGACAGCAGAAAACTGAGTTTCCTTTTGGAGGTCAGGCAGGTGATTCACCGAAGCATGGAAAGAGCTTATGCCTCGTTATTCTTCTTTACCTTCCCTTCTGATAATGCCAGTGAGTGGCCATGTCTCAGAAGCATGGATTATAGTTTGTGGTAAGAGCCTTGCTCTGGTGGTGAGAGAGAGAGAGAGAGCCCATCGATCAGCTCTATGGTCTTAGTAGTTATCTAACCTCTCTTTCCACACTCTTGGCTTTTCCTTGGATGCTAAGGCACCTCTAAAGACCAGCCAAATTGCAATGACTCAGACTAAAGCCACCATGACTGTGTTTTTAATTCCATGAGTGATTCAGATAGCCCATCACCATTAGATAAATAGATACCCAAGATTCTTTTGCTATCTAAAATGCAATGATTTTTTTTCCTACACTTTAATCATTCTTAAATCATATTGGGTTGTTGGAAAAGTCATGACACATTTTTGCAATGAAAAACATAGAAAAAATATATCATGGCTTTTCTGACAACCCAATAGATTTCAGAGACTGTTTATAAAGTTTCAAGGACCTCACAGATTACCTGTGCTAGTTCCTTGATTTTATAGATGATAAATTATAGATCCAGGAAATTTAGGTTATTTACCCTAAATTACACTGCTCATTAAATGACAGATCTGGAACTAGAATTTAGGTTCAGTATTGAAATTTGGTCTTTTTGCCATTGAATTTGATTGTTTATAAACTCATCTTCTCAATTAATGCCCACTCCTATCAACACATGATTCCACAGCCGAGAACTTCACAGACTACCCAGGCTTTCCTGCCTATTCATCATCTCAAGACCACTTGCCGAAAGACCACACACATACAAAGCAGTGTATCTCAAGTTTAGACAAGTTAACTGAAGTTGACTATTGAGCCTTGGTCTTAAACTCACATTCCCTCCAGCTCTGTGACACTCCCAATATCATACTTTACCAACTATAGAACATTTGGATTTCCTATAGTGGCTGCACTGTGATCATCCTATCTTTAGAATCCCAAAATTTCATGAGGTGTGTCCAAATGCATTTATTACTTTGTGACCCCTTTGAAAGTTCAAATATATATAGCATGATTCCAAGGATGAGCTGTTTCCCAACATTTATGGATGAGAAGAATGACCTGTAAGGCTTATTAAAAATACACATTTCCTGCCCTACTAAGATCTAGGTGGGACCCTGGACTTTTTATATTTAGCAAGCACCACACTGATTTTTATCATCAGACAAATGGGGAAAATACTGCTCTCCTGCCATGTAAACATAATCTCTGCTTCTTCCCACCCCACCCAGAAAGACTCTATAGGGCATTTGAGACTGAGGGCATCATCTTCCTTTCACAACTCTTTCAAGATTTTTCTTGATGAAATTAATGTTTGTGCTTAAAAGTTGAAAAAGTCTTACATGCTACTGATAGAAAATTAGGTGTACTGTATTCCTAGAGTTTTAAAAAACAGAGTCAACAGAATTTATCACGTCTCACAGCTTTTGTAATTTCACCCTAAGTTAAATGCAAACCCGCTTTATTTTAACACTGGGCACGCAGACAGCGAAACTGCATTTAAGTTTTGTGATCTTCATATTCTCTTCTGAGGTTGGCTATTCATTGTCTACTGCATTGATCAACCCATGTAGGGACCTGACATGGCAATGTCAGTGAATGAGGACTCACTCAGTGGCATTACTTCAAACATCAGCTGCTGCATTTTTCATGCACTACCCTGGGCAAAATGCTTAAAGGCTTAAAATGTCTGTATATAACACTGTCCTGCATATTCCAGTTTCCCATTGCAGCAGAGTGGGTTTCTGCCACCGAACTTCCTTCCACCACTCTGATTGTCTTTGATTTGCTTGGTCAGAACAGTGTAACACGACACCAATTTCTTGAGATGTAACTGAAAAATTCAGGAACTCAGTTATATGTATTTTGATTTTAAGGAGCTTTTTTGCTTCTTAGAATCTTATTTAATTGTCCATTTCTGTTTACTTTTAATGTTTTTAAAATTAATTTTGAACTGCTACAAGACCAATCTAGCCCAACTCGGCTGTTAACCTAAAACTGGAATCTGCAACCATTTCAGAGACTGGCTCTCTTCTCTCACAGTTGAAATGCCCGTGATAGCAACCAAAATTGGCATTTGCTTTTGCATTTAGGGTGAACCAGGGTTAAATGGTGTTAAAGGATTGAAGGGTGAACCAGGTCAAAAGGGTGACAGAGGACCCCTTGGTCTTCCAGTAAGTAAAGAAAACTTTCCATTTCAGTGCAAATCTCAGACTTTTCTTTCTACCCTAAGTAACAACTCTGGTTTACTCAGCGACTGTCTTACAGTTAAGAGTTCTGTAACTGGAGAACACATTATGTTAGTGCAGAGCTCAGCCCAGTTTTATCCTCTGATGTCTGCTCTTGAGTCAGAGGAAGACCCCATAACACACGAGGCCATAAGTGTTCTGTCCTTCAATTACATACGTGCCAACCTTCCTCTTTTAAAACTGACACTTCCTCTCCTATCACCCTCCCCTTTCAAAAAGGATTGTGCTGATTATTTCATAATTTCTTCCAACAGTTTTTATAATTTAGTGCAGTTCAAAATTCTCCCTCAATTTATTTTCCTCCTTTACTACCCAAACTGTAGCCCTCTGTTGGTGGCAGGTATGCAATTGGCCATTGTTGATGGCATGAGGTCAGTGCTGCAGCTCCTTACATTAATCAATCATATTGTGGTCTCAATGTTGTATGTTGTTTGTTTTGGAAATGCCCTCTTTTGGGGTTCTCGTGGTAATAATGGATAGGCTAGAAGTTGTTTAGAGATATTTATTTTTAAAAAAAGGGGGGGCGGATTTTTACCTTTCCGGCACTTTATGCCAGTCTTCTTTCCACAAGAATTTTTTACAATATTTTATTAAATGATTATTGAATATGAGGTTTTAGTTTCAAGCTTTTAACATTCTGTCTATTCAATGAATGCAGATAAAAATCAATAAAGAACATCATAGATGACATTATTAAAATATGACATGAAATTGATAATAGAAAATAGTTTAGACATATGAAAAAGTTGCTGACCACTTACTTTATTTATTTCTGTGGGTACTATATCTTAAATACTAAAGTATTCTACTTGGTAGCCAGTGCCTTACGTAGATAAGGCCTGTAGTAGATGGTCAATATATATTCATTTATTGAATGAATGATGTAAGCCTTGTATTAGAGCATAGGTTAAATCAGACCAGTTTGATCAATGGACCCCAGGCATACAACCTCTATGACATATGTGAGTCATTAATCACATCCCAGGTAATTGTAATATTACCAGTGCAAAAATTTTACTATCTCCCTGTTTATTCTTAAATGCTATAATAATGGTGACTCTGAAGAAAGGAAGTACAAGAAGGCAAAAGGAAGTTTAGATTTCTATTTTATGTAAACCCTCAAACTGATTTCGTTAAAGTATGCCCACATTTCAAATTTAAGGCTAGTGATATTTTTTATACAATATTTAGCCAAAAGTTCTACATATGGTAGCATTAAACAAACAAAGTACACACATTGTTTTATAAATTCCAGTCATTGCTAACTAAAGATGTATTTTACAGTTACAGTCTGACTCATAACAGAATTATACAGAATGAATTGTAAAATAAAAAACAAAAATACCCAAAATATATATGGCATAGCATCATTGGTAGAGTTTTCAGCTGGAATAATTTTTTTCTTTCGTTTGGTATTATTAATTACATCTGAAGCATAAAATAGGGAAATAGTTCAGCAACCTTGCCAAGAGAATTTATAGGGCTAGTGCATTGTCTTTCTTAAATACTCCTTGATCTAATCAATGTTTTAAAGGACTATAAATACATATTTGAGTTTTGAGATACAAAAACCATTTCAAAGAAGTAATGTGCTTATTCTTGAAACAAACATTGAAAATGTCGTCTTTTCATTATAGACTATGTATAGCCTAGAGTTCAAGGTAAAGAAAAGCAGACGTTGCCTGAGAATAACATTAGCTTTTTAAAGCATTTTTTCATTCAGATTTTGATGCAATGATGATTTGAAGTGAATTGAGGAATGATTTTGTTTGGGACAGCTCTTTTTTTGTTTTGACTCATGAAAATCTCCTGGCTTTTCCTGTTCTTATAAGTCCCTCTAGTGGTGACTAATGTGAATACAGGAAGAACAGCCCAGAAAACAATGACTATTGTTCATGTCAAATCCACAGTTATCCTGGCAGCTTAAAGTTTTGCATTTGTTCCTCATAAATGCTGTTTTAACAAGCAAAACTAGAGCCTTTTCTTCTCCTCTGAAATGCTAACCCTGATTGATTATTATAATGAGCCCTTTCTTAGGAGATTGGCCATTATTTTTTTTCAGAACCTAACAAAAACTATCACAAATAGTACAGTCTGTAGAAAATGAATTTCATATGGATATTAGCAGCCTGTGATGGCTACCAGTAACCTCTTTCAGGCCCACTTGATAAACCTCATTAACGTGATTTCTAAATAAATAAGAGTTTGTCAAATGGAAATATCATTAAAATGCCATCATCTGTGGGGGTGTTTATTGTCTTGTGTTTTTTGTTTTTTTTTTTAACTAACAATTTGTAGCAATGTGATATTCATCCCAGAATCCTGTGACTGCGTATTATGTTGTTTGAAGTGTTACATTTGTTCATCGGTACCTCATACTAATCTCTGTTCTTGTCATTCGTGTTACACCCACCAACCGTGCTATCAACCAAATCACACAGGGAGCATCTGGCTTAGACGGAAAGCCAGGAGCCCGGGTGAGTCAGTACCTTGTCTTGCTCCAACGCGTTTGTGGTTATGAATTTTGTGCTTCAGGACAGACCCTTTGGCTCATGTACTCTCATCAAATAATAAGGGTATCTAGGACTGGGGTAAAAGGAAAAGGTGGACAAAGATAGTGGCAGAAAAGGGAAAGTGGACAGAGCCTGGGCTGCAGCTACTAGACAGACAGCCGAAATTGTAGAATATCTTTCTGAAGCCCAGGCTCAAGTCTGGAGAACTTGCTAGGTGGGAAGAGTGACTGGTCTAATTATTGTCATTGTCTTAGAATCCCAGACAAATATTTCTATAACCAATGGACATTTCCTCTAATTCCATGAGAGAGGCCCTCTGAAGGGATTAAAATAATGTGAATTTATTTTTAACTTGCTTTTCCTTTTATGTTTATGTCCATATTAGAAATGTAACTTCTTCATTGGAACTAACTTTCAAATCTCTGTTCATCGAAATTACTTGTCTGTCTTCTGTCATTTGTCACTTTAACGTCTCTTAAATTTCAGCCACAGATATTCAGTATTTAGAAGTCTTCTGAAGATGGATTTTGAGTGCCGGCAGTAAGAAAAAGATCAGGTTAAGATGATGAGAATTCACCAATATTAGAATAAATTTAAAACTCTGAATTATTTCATATCATAAGGCTCTAATAGAATAAACAGGAACAGTAGAACAGAAACAGGAATGCTATCAAAAATCATACCAGAAAGGTTCCATTTGCAAATATTGTACTAAATTCTTTGCACAGATAAGCATAGTGTTCCTGAAAATGAGCAAATATACTTGAAGTCCTTGCTACACTTATAAGAATCAAAAAGAAATTCCAGCTCTTCGGTCCTAAAAACCTTCTTCAGGCACTCATTATTTCCTGGCCTCAGTATTCCTATATTCATTCAAAGATGCTCTCATCTGCCACCAAAATCCTAATCCCGAACCAGGAGGCCAGAGGGCAGTTACGCCATTAAATCCTTGTCTGCCTGTTTTGTGCCTTGCAAGCCTAGTGAATTCAGCCACTGCAGCAGAACCTACAGGAATAATTCCTGCCTTCTAAGCCCTCTGCTGCTCCCAACAAAGCTGAAGAAAGTTTGGTTTGAATAGTTATACACTGTTCTCATCTAGTTAATATTTCTTTCACTTGTGTAACTGTTCAAGCTTCTCAAACAGCTGAAAACAAGGCTGCAGAGCATTCATGGCCAAGGGAATTGGAGGTGACAGTGAGAGTGGAGAATGAATGTGATCAAGAGATAATGTGAAGGAAAAACAATTCCATTTTTCTTCTTAAGATTATGGGGGCAAAGTGAAGATGTTCTGTTTAGTCAGGGAAGAAATATATAATTAAAGATGACATATAGCTTTTCGTGTATGCCCTTCATTGAAATCTGCAGTTATATAATTCATCCCTTTTGCATGAGCTTCTTGAAAACTACTGGCCTGAAAGAATCAAGTACAAAGCCCTTTGAAAAGAGATGAGTTGTCTTACTGACATTCTAAGGCATCATTCACCCAGGAAAAGTCCAAGATAAATTATAATTGCTTTTCTTATAGCCCTTGAGATATGTCTCATATTATCTTATTTTTATCTGTTGTTTTTTTTTAGGGTACAGATGGCCCTATGGGACCCCATGGCCCTGCAGGTCCCAAAGGAGAAAGAGTAAGTTGCTCCTGAAGGTATTAGGCGAATAATAAATTTGGGTTATTTGTGACCTAAACAAAACAGTGTGGCTTTTCCATTTTACTTGAACTGGACGGTTCTTTGCCCAGAAGAAACAAAGGGCTGTCTAATAATAAATGACAATAGATACCATTTTCAGTTCTGTTCGGAGTTCTCACATTGAGAACAACAGAGCATTAACATAGAATATGGCTGCCTTAATAAAAAAACTGTATACATTTTCCTGCTAAAATATATAGCTCAGACTATTCCTTCTTAACCCACAAGGAAGATATTTTTATTTGCCCTTAATCCAGTAAATTGAAGTCAATGGGGCCAACATTTCCAAGGCCACATATTCTGGTTGATAATCTTTTATATAAAGCTACTGTAATCACTGAGAGTAAGTTATAACTTTTTTAAAGGAAAATTACAAAACCTAAGCATTCTCCTCCACACAGTTACACATGCTGCTTTAGAAAGAAGAAGAAGAAAAAAAGAATAGCCTGTCTTTCTTTAACCATAAGGAAATAATTTTAGTGCCTTATAAAACAAAAACCTTTCACTAACCTCTCTATTGCTAGGCTATGTTTCCATATCCTTGGGAAAAAAAAAGAAGACAGCATAGAAGATAAATATCTGACACAAAAAAATGTACTGGCACATCAGCAACTGGTCATCTGTCTGGAACTTCTCTCCTTCTTTCTGTGTTTTTCTCCTACTTTTTCTTTTCCTCACCTCGGAAAACTTAGAAGTGCTTTTGTGTGTCGGTGTGGAATTGTGTCATCAGTTAACCACCATCCAGGACAGCATGTAAAGAAAGTATCCTAACAGTAAGGGCTTCAAAATGTTGAAATACTTCATTGTGCAAGTTTGTGGTCTTTTAAAACTCGATAGAGTTTCATCAGTCTGGGATAATTTGCTTTTAAAATAGAAGACCACATAGTGATTTCTTTGGCACACATCCCAATTCCATGTTCTATAAAGTGAATTTACTCATTCAGTAAATATTTATCACATGTTATGATGTCCAAAACACAGTGTACTTCTGGTGTGAAGTGGAAACACTCTCCTTCCTTTTATGGAAAGTCTATTTTGCTAATTTGCTCCAGTGAATTGAATAATAAATGCCATTATAATTAATTTACCATCCTATCATCTTTTACTAATACACTATATGTATTTTTTCAGTGCTGTAAAGGAAACACCTATTTTCCCTGATCTAGAAGAGTTTATAACCTAAGTGCAGAAGGGAAAAAAAATCTGTGAAAAATGGCCAGTGACTATAAATAATAGAGGCTGTACATACAGTGATGAGGAAGGTTGGCTTTATCTAAGAATGCTTCTAGAAAGAGGCGAGTCCCAAAGGAATAATAATCTGAATCTGCAGTTATCTTTATATGATCTTATTTCTAAGATCAAGCCAACAACTTATAAAGATCATCCTAATTAAAAATATTTAAAAGCTAAGAGCCTCCCGCTACTGAACCATTCAAGCATCGTATCAAGAAATTCAGTGTGTGTACTAAAAATGGAGCAGCAAATCTCAAGTAGTCTTTTGGCAGGATGCCCTGGGGCTCAAGAGGGCTTACCATTTGGTAAATCAGCTGCTACTTCCGATAGCTCCACAGTGTCACAAGAGTATCAGGTCTCGGTGCTGGGGCAGAATTAACCAGGAGAGCAAATGAAATCTCTAAGAATTTTTGAAAGCATAGTTTAAGTCAAATGGTGTGCAGTGTAAAGTGTTACACTTGTATTTACTCAGCATGTTAACTATCTTAACTGGATCATATATCAATACTCTCCAAGTGCCCCTCACCCAAAGTGCTAAACTGGAGTGTGATTCTCAGAGTTAATTGATTGAGACGCCATCTGGACTCTCTTGAAAACGTTTCAAATTTTAAAGGGAGGACTCAGGAAAGGGGGCCATTCTAGAATAATTCTTTAATGGCGACGTGCAAATTAAACAGCCCGAATGAAATCAGACCAGCCTAAAAGAAGCCAGGCATTTGACAGACAGTGTTATTCAGAAATTGTCAACTGCATGACTGACAGCATTGGTATTCAGCTCCTCAAACACCCGATGGTTCCTGCCTTCAGTTGATTTCTTCATCTGGCCTTGTCATTGCTTAAAACGCTGTAGAAAATGTTATATTTGAGTGGTTCAAAAGTTCTTTGGGGATTATTTAGTCCAAGAAATGAAGATGCCCATTTACATCCCAGTGTTAATGTTTCGTTCGTAAAAGTTTTCAAGCTGGGACCATTAGCATGCTTTTGGCTCTTAATTGATAGAAACCCAACTCAAAATGCCTTGAGCAATAAAGAAATGTATTGTTTTATATAACCAAATATTCAAAGGAGGGATTCTATGCTTTGCTTCCGTGCCCTTGCCGTGTGCTAGCTTTGTCTTCTGACCCCAGGCAAACTGGTCGTGGTGGTTCTACACCTCTCCTCCAGTGAGACTGCAGCAGGGGACGCACATGGAGACCTCCTCCTCCTGAGCTTCTTGCTTAGCAGTGAGGAACCCCTCCCCACAGTTTCCCAGCTGACGTCCCCCGACACCTCATTGGCCAGAATTGGGTCCTATGTCCACTTCTGACAGTCACTGGCGAGTGAAATGGGATCGTCATTATTAGCTTAAATTATGATAGTCATTATAGTAACTATTTGGGGTGGGCAATTCTATAAAAGGAATTCCACAGACAACTGTTTTGAGACAACTTAATTCAAATAAGCCATGGCATGTTCATTTTAAAAACGAAATAAAACCAAGATTCTCAAATCAGAGGAAGGAGAAGAGAGTAGGTATATCAAAATAATCATCTGTGGAGATTTTTCAAACAAAATTTATTCTAATCTGTTGAGTTTTTTTAAACTAGACCCACTCCAGGTTATATGAACCCCTCACCTCCTACCACAGAAACACACACATGCACCACCACCATTTTTAAAATAATAAATAACACTGCCAGATCAAACCGAAATAAATTTATTTTGAATTAATGCTCGTTGGGTTGTCAAGCCCTTTTTATGAAAAGTAAGATCTCTAGGCCCTTTGAGCTTCTTCCTTTGCTTGGCCTGATCCTAATTCTTTGGAATGTGCTATATCTTCTAATAAACTTTTTTTACCGTTAAAAAATAAAATAAAATAAATTAAATAAATAAAACCTCTAATTATACAATAATAATGATAGCTACTATTTATGGGATATATTATTTGGCAACAATGCATTTCATATTTTATAATCATATTTATCTTCAGAAAAATTCTTGTAGAATATGGTATTAATATTCTTATTTCACAGCCAATGAAACTCAGGCACAGAAAGGTTAAGAAATTTACCTAAGTCCACACAGCCAGTAAGTGCCAGAACTGGAATTCAAATTTAAATGTTTAATTTCAAAGCCTGGCCACTTGACTGGAAGCAATTGCTGCTTCTTCCATAATAAACATAAAGTAAAAATGAATAAAAGTTCAACAAACTTTTATCATACTTATTTTCAGTAATCTCCCTATACCAACTGTGCTTCCATGCTACAGGTGACATTGCCAATTAGCTCCACCAGCCCCTAAGTTTAAATTAAAGAAGAATGTTAACAGTGGCTTGAAATTTGCTCAAATGGGAATCTGGAATATAGGGAAACAGCAAAATACTTGGATCTGCATGTACAGTTATCAGCTGAACGTGGCATTTGCCCTATGAAAAAGATTTGTTAATCTTTAAACTTCTTCAGGGGTGTGATATAAGAAAGTGACATTTTCTGTTTGGCCACTCATGTAAAGCATCACCGTGAGTGACTCCTGCAAGTTTTCATGCTAAATATTGACAAACACATTAATTTCAGAGATGGCAGCAGATGAAAACACTACTTGAAATGTAAAACATCTTTTTTTTTTTTTTTTTTAAGCTGAGCCATCCTGCCACCTGTTGGCAGCTCAGTGGCAACTCAGCTCGGGCTGGCGTCGAACCGCCATTGCTCAGAGCTCAGCTAGCACTCTTGAGCGAGCTTTTAACCAACTGAGCCACTCGGCTTGCCCAGAACATCTCTTTCTTTAGTATTACAATTATTTCGTATCCATGGGACCACCTCCAATTACAGTTATTCTTTATAAGCACTCGAAATTATCATTTAAACAGGGCAAGCCATTCTATTTAAATAGGCACATGGAGAGAGAGTGATGAAGGTAATACATACTTACTTTATCAGGCATTTAGTAGAAGGCATAATTGTTTTTAAACCCTCCTTTTCAGAAAGGAAGCAAAACAGGTACATGATTGTATTAATTTGACTTGATTTATTAATTCAATAAATGTTTACTAATATGCGAGACACTGTTGTAAGCTGTGGGCCCACAGCAAGGAACAAAGGCAGAGGCTCTGGCGCCCTAATGTGCAGATTTCCTCTCCTCGGCTGGGCAGAGAATGAACAGGGTATAACCTGTGTGTGTGTCCCCGTGTGTGAGTGCCATGTGCAGCTCGGTGAAGGGCCGGGGGGATCAAGGAAGGCCTTGCTGAAGAAGAAACATTTGATAGAAAGAAAAAAAGGCATTTTATTCTTATGGTTTTTAAAAAGTAGTAACTTAAAATAATTAGTAACAAATAAATGCTTCACAGAAACCTAAGTACAGCACCCTAGATGTGCCAGTCCTTTTGCAAAACCGGGCAGCAGCAGTCTGACTTACTGCCCTTCTCTCAAAGGTGATTTAGGAAAATAGTCTAATGTGGATTACATGTGTTGTGTCATTCATTGGCTGTGACTCTGGAAGAGCCTGAATCTTTGGAATTTTTGATAGGATACTTCAAATAGAGGTTTTAATCCCAAGTCATTAGGAAAAGCGTTTGAATGTAGGTGTTTGTATATGACTTGAATTTTCTGCCTTTCATTTTAGGGTGAAAAAGGAGCCGTGGGAGAGCCCGGACCTAGAGGGCCCCATGGTCTGCCTGTGAGTTCTCTGCCGTGTGTGCTACCTCCCCCTTCAGCATGCGTAGATCACCTGTGACTGGCAGTTAACCTTTCCCTCTTGGGGCCAACTAATCACACTCTAGGAGTAAACACCAATGCAGTAATTCTCTACAACCCCCTGTCACCGTGTCCTCCAGGGACAGGTCATATTTGTGTCATACTCTCCTACGCACGTATACACACACACCCACACACTTCACAAGATTGAGCGGATCAGACCTTGTCCATGGGATGAACAGTACTGACCAGCAAGCAGGAGTCCCACTGTCAGATGATGCCTTCCTCCTGCCATATGACTGGACGCCCATCATTGGCCCTTCTTTGGAAGGGTACTGTACGAAAAGTGGGTGTAGAGGCGTTATTTAAAACAACTTCCTGCAGACTTTATCTGCTTTCATAGGTTACTTACTAAAACTCCTCTTGCTAATAAAAGTTATTTCTCAAATTGCTGTTTATGATGACTTTGATGTCTCTGAGACCTCTAAGTTACTGTGATGACAAGAGATCGTCAGAACATAGAATATTGATAGTGTTCTGTCTTCTGAAGGTTCTCAATCAAAAGATTTCAAATTGAGGCCTCAGGCTTGCTTCAGAATTATCTTTGGGATAATCATAAATGATTCCATGGGGTAGGGTAGGGCTACAATAGAGGCATATGCTGTATTAAGGTTTTCAACCACTAGGTACCTTCCATATACCTTGTACGTTCCAGTTTTTATGAACTGAAATAAACTTAAACCATGATTATTTCAGTGCTAAAAGAAAGGCTGATTTTAAAATAGAGTTCAAATGAAGGCTGATTTTGAAGTAGATTTCAATTGACGGAATCAACGCAATCTCTCAATAACTTTGGGTGGATCCCTTGTGTGACACAATAGGGTCACTGCCCTGATAATCTGCATGATGGGAGTGAACTTATCCTTGCACAACAGTCTAATGACTCCTTTTACATGAGGGGATCATTCATTTACAAAGCTTACCTGAAAACGGTGTTTAAGTTGTGACCTTCACACCCTCAGTATTTATAGACAAGGTGCACATCTAGCCAAATTAAAATCATAATTAACAATAAACAATGTCCATATTTTTTACTCACTGATGAGCTAACTACTAAGTTATCAAATAAAAAATTGATTTGCATACTCTATAGTGCTGGTGTATTTTCAGCTAAACAGTATTTTTGCTTGCAACTTACTCCTGGATTGATAACTTGGATACCAAGCATTCCATTCCAACAAAATAACAGACTCTTTAACCCAATATATATGAAAAAAAAATTTATGACCCTTAGCAGGAACACTAACAGTCACTTTACTTGATTTAGTGAAAGAAATTTGTATTACTAATCAATGAAGAATCTTTTTCACTTTTCCAAAGTAGGTCTAATACTGGTGTTGCATGTCCAGGCAGCCTTAAATAAAACAATCACTCCTCATGAAACTCAGGAACACTAACGTAGCTACTATGGTTCTTTGGCAGGGGAAGGATGGAGAGCCTGGTCTTGATGTAAGTAATTCGCACAGTAAACATCTTTCTGTTATCACAGATGCTGAGAGTCTCCATCATCAATAGTGACAAGAATACTTCTTATTTTTTTCAGTGTACATAGTTATACATACAATGTACATTGCTGTGTATGCAGACAGCAATATAAAACATAAAAGAAAAAATAATTATCTGGTACTCACATTGATAACCAACAGTTGATAGTGTCACTTCAAAATACTTTCCCAAGTTAGGGATACTTTCAACATCTGCAGTTGAACCATTTATTTTAAAATATGCATAAAACTGAAGTGTCTTTCACCGACTACCCTTAGGGAATAGTATGTTATATCTATTCTCAAAGAGGTTGTACAATATTTTCCTTTTAGCATGAAGTCCCTATATATCTTATGATATAATTCTGTAAATATAAAGAATCGCAAAACTAAATGCCTCTTGAAAGGAGTATTGCTCGCTCTATATTATGTGAATAATAACAATAGTAATAATTATTGTTTACTGAGCACCTGTTATGTACAGATGTAATTCTGGGACTGTATATCACCCATTTAACGCTTGCACCAACAGTTGTACAATAGATATCATTAACCCCATTTTATGGTCAAGAGACTAAAATGCTGAGGTAAGTGATTTACCACACAAACTGAAGGGCCACACAAAGTAAAGGGCCACACAGAGCAGTGAACTTGCCAGGATTCAAACTAGGATCCTGATAGTCTCTTCACTATACATTTCCTAGCGGGGAAAGCAAGAGACCTGTTGTGTATAGAGATAATCAAGATGTTGGTGAACTATTATTTCTAAGTGCTACTTTAGCTAAGTTTTGAGGTTGTTGGTCATGCCATTTTTTTTATACCTGCATTGAGACACATGAAATCTTAACTTTATTTTTTCAGTATGATTTTGCCACATTTACCTTAATAGATTTCTTTGGTTTGCTTTTTATCCTGTAGGGCTTCCCTGGTCCACGAGGCGAAAAGGGTGATCTAGGAGAAAAGGGAGAAAAGGTGACCCCTCCATCCCAGCATGCGCCTGCTTGATGTTTCTCATGCTGTCTGCTTTGCTGTTCAGCCTGTGCAGTTCTTTCATACATCTAATCTTTCTCCATCCTGTGTTCCAAAAACACGCCAATCCCTGATCTACAAAACCAGTTCTTCATAAAGGAATGAAGAAGGCTCCATCACTAGAAATAAGAACACTGTCTAGTATAGAAGAAAATTATAATCCCCAGAGAGCCAGGCTACAATTTTTCAACCACTTGACACAAATGAGTTGAAAGCTGTAATGTCCAGGGATTCTTGAAAATTACAAAAAAAAAAAGACATTTATTACATTAAAGTAAACTGAAATAGCACAAATCTGCAGTGGTCTCCTGGCAGAGCTCACCTAATCCTGTAAAGCCCACACCTCAGTTATCTTCACCATGTTTCCAGAAGAGAGACAGAAGGTATGTGATGTATCTTGATTTTTTTGACTGAAAAATGGAAGCCAAGCAGTGTGACTGATAAACCCCAGTGGGTCCATTAGGCAGGGACTAGGACTTGCCACTTTTAGACCCTGCAGGGATTTTTAAATGAGGATATTGGTGTATTTTCTGAGGTTGTGTTTAGGTTCTGTATCAGGACCATCAGCTCTGGAATATAGAGGAGCCAGAATGAGGAAAAATGGTTTTATATATGAAAGTAAAGTTTTCATTTCCTCTCCCCTTTGCTTGGATCCTTGAAGAATAATTTTCTACACTGGACCCAGCAAAAGAAGCAAACAAAAAGTCAGCACTTCAATAGAATAGTGACAATCTTAGAATGGCTGAAATTGTACTTTCACAGTTCAAATTTAAACCAATTATATTTCTCAGATTAATTCACATCCTGATCTACTTAACAACACACTGTTTTCAAAACCCTATAAATTCTCTTTAACAGTAAGTTTCATAGCTGTTGAAAAGCAAGGCCAAATGAGAGTTGTCAAAGAAAGCATTAAGCCTGCTGCATATTCTTTAGGCCTTAAACATTACGTTGTTTCCTGTTGGTAAGGGAGCTCACAGGAGCAGTTACGTAAAACCACCACCACCACCATCATCTCAATCTCAATGTCATTGCATTTATTGAGCACTTAATGTGTTTTCCCAAAAGCCTCATAACAACCCCCTGAAGTTGGTGCTATTTCATCCCATTTCACAAACAAGGAAACTGAGGCATAAAAATAGTTCTTTTATTCTGAATTATAAACTCTAACTATAAAATATACATGGTTTGAGATAAATTGTGTATTTTACCTCAAGGTTTGTATGCTTTAAAGATTATAGGCATTTATAATATATTCATAGGCATTTATAGTATATTTACCAAATGGGTTGTATGAGTCTAAAATCTTACTCAAAAGTATGTCACCATTATGAGGATACTGATTTTAATGATCTTTCAAACAAACAAGGAATACCAGTGTTATAACTTATGAAAACGTTAAACTACATATTTAATCCTCAGAGTCATGTTAATCACCCATAGAAAATATTTCCATATTTCACGTTCCATGTACCGAAGTTTTATAGTTAGGAAAATTAAACTCTAAATGACAATACTTTATGTATGTCATTCTATGACATGGGAGATAAATATCAGCAGGAGCTCTTATGTGCTCATACATGCAATGACAGATGGTTTTGTGTTACATGGGGAGTCCCTAACTGTTACAAAATTATGTTGATTAATAATAACTCTGATATATTATTCTTTGTACAATAGTCTCTGTTTTCCATAAATCTTGAAATTCACTAAAATATTACTGAAAAATTATTCCCATAGCCTGTTTAGTCACCATTCATATGACAACACTTTTCTGTTGAGTTATTAATCTTAGTTGATTTACCAATCAAGCAATGAAGTGGATTCTAAATGAATAATACCCGACACACCTGTTGTCAGTCACACCTATGTGAAGAAGAGTCCACTGCCTCCTGGAAGAAAAAGAGCTCACTCAAACAAGTTTAAATGAATTGTATGTCGAGGCACTGAAATTATTTGCTGAGGAGGGGTTCATTCATTTTGTGTGAGTGAGCAATTTACTCCCAAATGCTCCTCCCAGCTTACTTCCTGTCACACCTCTTCTCCTTTCACCCTGGCTTCTCAGGTCTTTATCTTTGATTATGATCAAACCACACAGAATTTCTGTTTCCCCAGTATTAAAGAAACCCAAATGTTTTTGATTCCAAGCCTTCTGATGCAATTTTTTTGGCACACAGGATATAACTGAAGACCTTTTCGCTCATTCAGTCAGAATGAATATATTAATTTGAATGCATATCATAGATTTCTGTTTTATATATATACACATGTCTTTTCACCTTTGAATATTCATGTTGTTTTGCTTCTGAAATTATTCAGTTTTATGGTAACTTCCATCCTGATTGCAGAATGAATACACTAATTTAAATATGTATTGTATTTTGTATTCTGTACTCACCAACTTCTTGTCTATAAATATACAGAGATATTTATGTTAATGTGAAACAGCTGAGGTGCATTCCTACCTTCTCCTCCTTTTGCCTCCTTTCCTTAATTCCTCCATCCCTGTGATCCATGCAGATTTCCACAACCTTTACCTTGATTCCTAAATACTAATTTCCATGGCTACATTCCCACTATGTAATTATCCTGCCTACCTCATTTTTAGTGTTAGTTCAACTGAGTCCAAACTGCTTTTCCTCTCATGAACGGAATTTTTTTTTTTTTTTTGGCTTTTGTTACATTGTAAGCTGGAAACCCATTTACCATTGTGAACACCTGGCATGAGATCAATAAGAGTGAATTAAAGAAGATTCTGGGTTTATAAATAAGTCTGTCCATTTGGCATTGCTGAGAAGTATTAGCACATTTTAAACTTATTTACCTGACTCAGTAAGGAAAGTATTTGCTCTTAGTCTCCTGAAAAGGAATGTTAAAAGAAATAGAAGTATATTTTTAATACATTGAATATTTTCTAATGAGAGCTACAAAAATGTCATAAAATTGGATATATTTCAAAAAGATAGAAGCTGTTGATATTCTTTTCTTTTTCTCTGGCTCAGTGTAGCTTTCATCTATTATATTATAGGATTAGAAAAAAAACAAGTTGACAGGTATGGAAAATTGGGTGAAGCATCCATTATTCCTCTGAACGTCACCTGCCACTGGCAGGATTCAGTACAGTTGGTAGCCATCACCCCCCAGATCCATGGCAGAAACACCCCATTCACAGGGGCTACTGCACTGGGCTCTCAGCACTGATCTCCTGTCTGATGTACCTGCCTTTTACCTCTCCTTCTATCATCTTATTGATTATCATAAACAAAATCCCACATATTGTTGCCCAGAATCCATTGTCACTCTGTTATTTTTATAATATCATGCCATACATAGACCAGAAAACAGTGGTAAATGTCCTTCCAGGCTCTTACTGGCTAAACCATCTTTTGAATCACTGTTATTTCCACCCCACACACACACCCTCAAATAAAACCTGTCTTTTATTTAAACCCTTGTATCCACAGGGGGAAAAGGGAAAGAAAGGCAAAAAGGGGCCTAAAGGGGAGAAAGGAGAACAGGGTGCCCCTGGATTAGATGCACCTTGCCCGTTGGTATGTCTGACTCATGGAACTGTGTCTCCAGATGTCATGTGTAAAGGGCTCAGCTGGGAGAAGAGCAAGCTGGAGGGACCTGTAACAGCAGGGGTTCTGGTTGGGGTCGGTTCACCCAGACTTCCAGGGACCAGAAGCATCTCTCTGGGGTAACCTGGTATATTTCAGCCCTTGTCTCTGGTCATCAGCTCTGCCTGGTTTCTTAACACTCAAGTAGTGGCCTGCAACTGGAACATGACTGTAGGATCTGAGAGGAACCAGCGCTATTCTGTACTTCTCAAAAGAGGTCACCGTTCCCAGACAAGCCCTTATTGTAGGACCATGTCCAGCTGTTTTACTTCACCCAACGTAACCAAATGTTACTATTCACTTCAGAGTTGCTCTTCTCCCAGACTTTGGTTATTGCAGTTATTTCTTGAGCAGAATTTGTGCATAAGTGATTTCTTGTGTAGTAACATTATGAGTTAATCTTTACAAACAGGGATTCCGTGGCGTTAAGGGGGAAAAAGGGGAGCCAGGCCAGCCTGGCCTGGATGGGCTGGATGCCCCTTGCCAATTGGTACAGTATTTCTCTTTCCTACTACCCTGCATGCGGTTCCCTGTGTTTATTACCCATTTATCTCTATCGGTGTAAAGTGGTGCTTCTGGGCGAGCTTTACATGATGCACACACTACCAGCATGTGCATGAATAGCTCCTTCAACAACTCTGTGGAGTGAAGAGAGCACGCATGCATTTCTCTCAATGACTGCAAATTAACCTCCTGACATTGTTCTCACAACTGACAGGACCGCCAGGTCTGTGTTCTGGGGAATAGTCATTGATTCAATAAGTATTTAAAGATTACATTAAAATGACATTTAAAAAATGGTCTATGTAAAGGCACAGCAAGGCCCGTAACTTTGGATTTTACCCCTAAATTGAACTTTTTTTTCTTTTCCTCTAAAAGAAATGAAAGCATTTTTGCCTCTCCCACTTAATTTTCCATAAGGTTTTAAATAAGGCCGAACCTACAGAGTTAAGCTTCTGTGTGGTCAAAAGTTAGCCAGTTTGAGAGAATGCTGTTAAGAGACCATAGGGAAGAAAACCAAACTTCTCTGAGCTTCTAAAGGTGATAATAGTCTGCAGCCCAAACCCTGTTCTTTGTCACATAACCTTTTCAATTTAATGGCCTCTCCTTTTGAAACTCACTTTCCTGAAGTACATAGAATTCCCCTGTCTCCATTGGCATGAACTCAAAATCCTCCTTATACTAAAATCTAAAATTCTACTGGGTGATCCTTCTCCTTGTACCAATCTGGCATTACCGAATTTTTCCCAAATATCATATTAAGCTATTTCAAAGTGGTTTTTTTTTTAAATTTTAAAAAAAGTATATTCATATTTTCTGAGGTATAAAGGAAAACATTTTATGGTTGTGTTGATGGTTATACTTGGTCTGCATGTTCTTATATTATTCTTTAGTGCGAAGCATGATGTTATAAAGATAAATTTATGTTTCTCAAGTCTTTTAAGAGATTGTATTTATAGAAAAAATGTTATTCAGTCCATAATTACAATTAGAAAATATCAATATGAAGTTCCCAGTCTTTTATTTTGTTTGCTTGGTATTGATAATAATATTTCACAATCATTTTGTTGGGAGAAAAGACAAGCATGCCTCATAATATACCAAGTCTCCCTGCTTTATTTGTATCATTTGTATCTGAAGAGTGCTTACACTTTAAATGAAAATAAATTTTCCAACGTTTAGGAATCCCTTGTTTATTTGGAATTTGTTGAATGGCTTCTGAAGAATTGTAATAGAAAAATTAAATGCTATGGATAACATTTTACTATAAAGATAGACAGGCTGCCTATCTTTTAACTCAATTAATTAAATATATTGCACTATATCTGTTTTCAATATAGAAAAGTGAAAGATAGCATGTGAAGAGCTATGAACTTCAGATAGAAATGGTTCATCACTGATTATTCACCATTGTCATACGTTCAACCATAGACCATAGTGACCAGGAAGTGAAATTATTCTGCTTTATTTAATAAAGATAATAGTGAAATGTGTTTTAATGAAATTAACAGGAATAGTGCAGTTCTACTAAAAGTGGAACTGAGTAGACCACTATGCTTTGTAAATTATTTTTTCAAAATTAGACATAATTTTTTTCTATACTTGATGTATTTTCAAAATGTGGACTCTAGAAAACATTTGAATTTTCTTCATTTTAATTAATGTTGGTTATACTATTGGAAGTTAATTATTATAAGTTAGAAAAAGTTGCCTATGACTAAAGCTACCTAATGACTAGAAATCCATCTTTTAAGCCTCTGAGCATGTGAATTATGGAGTATGATCACTTTTGGGGAGCCTGAGGAATTCTTATTTTTCTCTTTAAAACAGGGGCCGGATGGATTACCCATGCCTGGATGTTGGCAAAAGGTAGGCTTTATTGGAATTATTTCTAAAAAACACTCTCCCCTTCTCTTCACCTGGCCTAGCCTTTTCCATTTAGAACAGACTTTTTGAATTTGGCATTGTTGAATGTTGTTTGAATATTAAATATCTTTTGATTAATACTCATATGTTGACTGCTAATTTCTTCCTAAACTGAGGAGCGAAAACAGTTCCTAGCAAACACTATAATATGGAACTTTCCCTATCTAATCCTTTCTTTGGAATGGAAAGGGGCAGGCAGTGCATCATTATGGCGGTTTGTCTCTCAATAAACTCCTTGTCCTCTTACTGTCTGAAGCTATTCTTAACTGTGATTCTTTTCCTATGTATACTCAATTACTTAGGCAAACATTCCAGTACATGGTAGAACCCTGTAAATATTAGTCACAAAGCTGAGAAAGCAGAAAATGTCAGCATGATCTTTTTTTTTTTCAATGATGCATTGAGAATCTGGTTATATTTAAGTTGGTGTCTTTTATGGTATTAGTTTATTCTAGCCTCTTCCTATGGCTACCGATGATCACTGTGTAGGGAAGGGAACTTATCCTTAACAGAGAAACTTCTGTGTGCTAAGCCCTTTCATGTAAGTGGTATCACTTTATTTAATCCTCACGATAACCCTATAAGGTGTTATTATCCTCAGTGATGCCAATGAGGAAGCTGAAATTCAGAGAGGTTAAAGTAACTTCCAATCTTGTAAGTAACAGAATTATAGGTACCAAGCTTGTAAGTAACAGAATTAGAAGTGGTGAGCACACCGTGTGATATATAGATGATGCATTATAGATTTGTACACTGGAAACCTATGAAATGTTACTAACCGTTGTCACCCCAATAAATTTAATGTTTTTTAAAAAAGTAGATGATGGAAATCAGTGGCAGCACTTTAAGCAGGGAAGAGCTGTGTGTATGCTCTGCTACCAAACCTTTACACAAAAATGGTGTGAACCTAACTATGAAGGACTGTGCATATGTGCCTCTGAAGGGTAAAGGAAGTCCACTGATGTAAAAATGAGCTAGGGGGAAGTATACATACTGTTCTGATCATTTTGAAATTTTTTCACTAATGCCTTGTGGCTTATTCAGTAATTTTTGACAGGAATGTTATACAAAACTAGGTAGGATTACAGAAAGATGAAGAGAAACTTGACTCTCCTGGTGTTGTCTTAGCTCGGCTACATTGGTGAGATTCTGTATAACTCACTCACTTGCTTAACTATAGTCACCCCACTTGACCAGGGAAAAAACACCTTCTTTCTTTCTCAGCAATGTCATTTGTAGCTTCCCATACTCCACTTTCAGCCTGTCAGATAACTACTCCAATCACATCTGAGGTCAAGTAGTTCTCAGGAAGATGGGCCTATCATTATCTTCTTTGCCTGAGAAAAGTATCCTTTCACCATCATAATCCCTGTTCTTGGAATTTTTAATACCACCCTGATCTAGAATTATCATTTACTCTTTACCCTCTGGTAATCTAATACTCTCATGATTTTTTAATACAGTCATTGGCACACCTTACATGGAGGGAGATGTGAAAGGCTTGCTTTATCAGCCTCCTGACACTACTCAGAACTGGGTTCACATCATTTTCAGCCACTTCTAAACCAGTTCCCTTTTGTGAGGGTATACTAATGGCAACAAGCAAAGCACTCATCATCTTTTTGGTTCATGCAAAAGCCAAACCTAGGAGTAATATGAGTACCATCAGAAAACCAGAAATTCCCCTTTTAAGTACTCATTTTTCCACAGAATAGATACTATAGTCTACATAAGATTAAGGATCTCTTAAATCTAGTGTCTTCTTATGTAAAGAATGATCACTCAGTGATAAAACTGTATATTGCTTACCACACTACCCCCCCCACACACACACACAAATGCACATCCTTGTAATCAACCTCTCCCCAAAAAGAAGAAAATAACAATTAGAAAAATGGAATGTTCTAAAGCCTCTTATGTGGTCAGTTTAGCTATCTCAAATACACTGTTAGTCAAATCAAATTATTTTTTTAATGATATTTTAATAGATTCCTTTTGGTTGGTCACATTTTATGTGGATCACCCTTTTAAACATTGTTTATTAGCTTCTAGAGTTTAGTGGTGAATGTTTGACTGAAAATTCAGATTTTGGCAGCAGTGTAAATCACTGTGATTAATGAAGAAGTTCCCTTGGTCATGCCACTCTCAACAATCTTTTTTTTTTTCTACTCAAAATGGTTTGATCTTTGTTTAAATTACTTTTGTTCCTAGATATAATTCAGTTTTCCAAATTTTGAAGAATAATGATGTACCAGTTCACAGTGTAATCTGTACAGTAAGTAAATGGCAGAATTTATGGTTAAGAAAATACTTACAGACTATTAAAGTTGTCATCCATCCCCATCCAGAGATTAAAACTGTTTAATAGGAAAAAAACCTATAGCCTTCGTATTTTTTAACGTTTCACTCCACCTTATTTTTCCATGTAGGGCTGAAAGGTTTTCAGCAGAACCTTCCTAAAACAAGGTGACAGATTTTTAAATTAAGTTTTAAAATCTGGGAGAGGAAAAGAATCTTTAAAATTCTGTAGATTATTTACAAAATATTGGTACTCAAAAAATGCATATGTTTGAAATATGAGATGAACGTTTGGAGAAAGGAATACTTCCTGTAGGCACATTCTGTGGAGTGGACACAATATGCATAAACACAGAGTGAACTCCATCTCTAACGATCACTAAATTTTCTGCCTCTTAAACACATCTAATACAGCATTTATTTTTCTTGGAGAGAGAAAAATAAATGTATTTAATTAATGAACTGGACATTCTATTTTTATCATTGATTTTTATTTTTGAGTAAAAGTCAACATCTCCAAGATCTGCTCTATAAGTTTATACCTCAAAGACCATTGTCCCTCAGTTCTCTCAGCCTTGAAAAACCTTAATAATTATGGCTGTTCAAACCATAGATTTAAGGAACCAGAGATTTATGGAACCTTAGATCACATTGGAACCTATAATACATCTTGAAGACCAGATACCAGGAAGGTTTACCTTGCAGGCCACCCACAGCCAGGCAGGACTAGTAAAACAAAAAAGGAAGCAAGAACAGACGTAGAGTATTATAGTGAGGTGTTGGGGAAATCAACAGCGCAACTGAGGCCAGAATCCTCAGCCTTTTCCAAAGAATCTTTTAATGCTTGGAGAAGATTATGTAAGTTATAAATAGGACGTGTATTTTAACTGTGGCACATATATGTTAAAAATCCTAATTTTCTGCTTTCCCAGAATAGTTACTGAAACAAACACCACAACCTTCTCAGCCTCAAAAGGAAAATGTGGGTTGAAGCTAGGATGGAAATTTTGGTGACATTGGAGTTTCAGAAAAGTAATGTATAGGACATCTATTGATTGACTCATTGATTTAAAACAAAAACACTCTATTCAGGGTTCTACCAGTTTTCTTAAAATAAATGTTAATTTGGAATTTTTGTTCTAGACCACTAATTCTATATATTTGTGTTTTTTGTTGTTTGTTTCTCTGCAGTGATGAATCTAACCTTCCGAGCATGAAGTTGTGTGTATAATGGTCCACTTTTTATATTTATCGTTGAAAATTGAATTGCAGATTTTACAAGTCTGGCATATGTTTACATAGAGCTGCTTCTTCCTGTTTGCAGTAGCACACATGTCCGTCTTTTCTTCGCTTACATCTGAAATTTGGCAATATGTGAAACTAGTGAGGAGCCTGCAAAAACTATAGATCAGTATCTTATCTCTTTATCTTATGTGAAAATATGTGTTTATATGGACATATCATTGATAGAGAATGATTGCCCTTGTTATTTTCTTACTTTGGGCTTGTTAATTGCATGGACAAAAGGTGCCATGACATAGTTTACAAGAAATTGTGACCAAATATGGACTCAAAACTATGAATATGTACTATACTGACTGATTTTAGAGTTTATCGTCACATCCCTACTCACCTTCACTATGACCGTTGATTCCACACCACCCCCTGAAACTAACTAAAAACGCATGACTGTGTGCCAAACATGCTTGTTGTACAACTTCAGATGCTAGCATGCCACTTGATGAATCCTTTGATCACAACTGAGCTTTTATTTCTTTTGTCATCTCAAGGGGGTTACACCATGGCTTATTGCCAAAAAGAGATAAGGTGGCGGAGAGTACACACACAAATGGTCTTGTATTTTGAGAGAGTTGCAGTCCCAACTGCAGATCTACAGCTTCCAATATTGTGGGCCCACATGGCCACCTTGGTTGAAATATCAAGGGTTTGAGCTGGTTGTGCCGCCAGTTTTTCTTGGGCTGCTCTTGGCAGCGAAGACCAGGCAAGAGGACCGGTTCAGCATCCTGCGCTGTCTCTCGTGTGACCAAGTAGGAAAGAGGTTTACAAATGCAGGCACCCAGAACAGCAGACTATATAAAAAAAAATAAACTGAATCCCAGCAGCTGTTAACATGGGTTCCTTTTGAAAATGACAGACATACAGCACTTCGTTTGGGTAGAAGATTGTTGGAATGGCAGCCTCTGTTTTTGAGGATGAAGGCTGTGGACAGCCCATCAAAATTCAGTTTGCTGAAGAAATCACATGTCCCGAGAAGGGGTTGGTCAAAATAACCTCTCCTGAAGATATAAGAAGGCTCATCCCACAATTTCTACCAAAGCTCATGTGAGAGCTTCCCTTTTCTTCAAGAGCCAACCCATTTCCAACATTTTCTACAAGTTCTAGAAACAAAGATACTTTCTATTCTTTTTAATACTTTTTCTTTTCTTTCTTAGTCCAAGGAATAGTAAGAAAAGATTTGTTTCAGCTTTTGTCATATTGTTTTGAACAATTTTTTTTAAAAGAAAAGTCTTGAAATCCTAATAACTTGGTACCAAGAGTCAAGATGACCTTTTATTAACTTCTTACTTTCTTGTTCTGAATAATTGAAAAGAATATAAAGGAAACTTCACTTTCAGTTCAGTCATTGTAAAGTATCAAAGTTGAACAATTTTTTCAGTACTTTTTGACTTTTGTTTTCATATGAGGACTATAACATACATAGTGATTATCAGTTAAGATAAAGTCAAGATTTGGTCACATTTGATAGTATTAACTCATTTCTATTTTTTGTAGTTCTATTTAGATCTAAGTTTTGTCTATATTTAGATTTCTTTATCTTTTTTTTTTACATTTCTAAACGTTTGTCTTATGCGCAGACCAAATCTGAGATCTCAGAAAGCTGTGAAATATAGTTGCCAAAAAGAGAGTATTTTTTCATCTATTTGCTCAAAAGTTACCTAACTGTATTAGACTGAGCATTTCTTTGCACAGTAAAGTGTTGGTAGCATGTTTTGAAATAGCTGATTCTAAGTCGAGTTCCATTAGGAGAAACATCATCAACGAGGTGTAGTCACTCTTTCAGCCCATGGATAATATGATTTTTCTCCTGACTTAATGCCATTTTGTGGGAAATTTTCTAGTTTCATGCATGGTTTTTCACCACCAGAGAGGAGATTAGTTCATCATTGTTTTATGGGAACAACAGTTAAGATACAATTATAAGACAAGTATCCTAAGAGCCTTCTGATCTCTTCCATGTTATATACCCAAATGCTCAATTATAAAAAATGCCTTCTTTTATTTCCATTAAGTATTCAAGATTGGAAAGATGTTCAAACTATTAGATCAATCTAATCAGTCACATTTCTAGTAACATTCCACACTCTGAAGCCAATTCAGCATTTTTAAAACAACAGAGGGCATTTTTCTAACCATCTTTTGTATGACATGGTTAGGATAAGGTATTGTTCAATGTCTGAAACAATTTGTCTTAAATGGATTGGAAAAATGAGCTAAAACAGGTAGAACTACAATCTCTTCAGGAAAACAAACAGTAGTGTATTTATAGAAAAATCTAGTGTCTATATGTCATCCTACCTATCTTTCCTCCTACTCCTCTAGAACAGCAGGTATTAAGATGGATCACTATTTAAAACTTGCACAGCTTCAAAAGAGAATACCTCAAAAGATAATCATTTTATGTACAAAAAAAAAAGGTTTTTTAAAATACAGCCCTTTAAGAATACTGTGCTGTCCTATGTGTATATTGGGTTTTTGCTTTGACTTGACCACGTTGACTTTTATTCCATGATTAAAGGAAGCTGTAAACTCCCATTACATTTATTTCCTTGGGAGAAACAAAAGGATGATAGTTCTCTTCTTTGTTCGGTGGAATTACTAGGTCTTAACCACTATGGATAATCTTAAACTTTTGGTTACTAAAATATTTTCAACCATCCATTTTGTCATCAGTATAGAGAATCCTCAAATAATTGCTTAATGAACTAATAAATTATGCCTGCTGATATATGTGTTGGCAGATACATATTTTTCTTAGGTTTCTTACTTTTTTTTTTTTTGAGGGCAGTGTCACTGGCCCTCATATGTGGAACCCGATCCGGGGCTGCTGGCTTCCCAAGCTAGCGCTTAACCGCCGCTCCACTCGGCCGGCCCATTTAGTTTTCTTACTTTTAATTTATATTATTGGATAGAGGATTGAGGAAAAAAAAAAAACAACATGAAAAAAACATTGGAAATAAGTCAAGATTAGGTCATTTCTGATAAGCATCTTTTAAGGATACCAAATTGGTATGTGTTTTAGCTTTAAAATTGTTTTTCATTCATGTTGGTGCTGATATATTTCTTTTTTTTTTTTTATGGACAGTGCAACTCTACTATTTCATTTCTCTGTTTAATAGCATTCCTAAACTGTTAGTGTGTTATTATATTTTTAAAGTTTATGAATTTTCTATAATTATGGTTCAATTTGCCAGTCTTTCTTAACGTAAAACAAAACAAAACAGTGTACCTGTACATAATGTGTCTTTACTTGGATCATGGATCCTCTTATTTCATGTTCTTTTCATATACCGTATGCCTTTTATCAGCTTTCATTCTCATCTTTTAGCTTATATGATATGATTAAGTGTGACGAAACCAGAGTTGAGAAAGTCTGCATACATTCATAGTGTATCTAACACAAAAATATGCCAAACTTTTTTCTTAGTTTTCATTTTTATCATGAAAAGCAGTCTTGGAGAACTTTTCTTTCTTATTTGATTTTATAAAAAACATGAGAATATCTTGAATTTCTATCCCCAGAAAAGTCTGTTCTCGAATTTACTTTCTGTGCATGATGTTCTAATGGAACAGTAAGAACTTAGGCATCCAGAAGTTCATTTTACATGTCCTTTGCTGTTTTGGAAAATGGCTGAATCAGCATGTCAGTACCTATGGAAAAATTGTCTTTGGTATCTTACATTTTTATCACTTAGAAAACGACTTTAATTTTCCAAGGTTTTTATTTTTTTAATGTTTCTATGGTAGCATAAAATCTTAACACCACTTTTTTTGTTTGCCCCTATATATTATCTTGGCCAGAAGTAAGTTATGCTTGTGTGGTGGGTATTGTTTTAATATCTTCTAATCAGTGATCATAGGAATCTGAAAATATTGATATTTTCTCTATTTCTTGATGAGCAGGTTATATTAATGATTAACATTACCAAAAATGAACTTTTCTAACTTCTGCCCAAACAAAAAAAAAACAAAAACGCTGCTATCTCTAAAAAATCAAGACCATAGCAGCCTAATCTTATAGTCTCATAAATAACAAGTAAGAATAATTATGTTTTATTCTGGCTATTAAAATCATTCATTCCTAGTGGAATTAACATGTTTGACCAATTCTACTGACCTTTACTCCCTACTTTTTTCCACTTTTGTTGAAATATGTTCATATTGGCTAAATTTACTATATGCCATAGCAGAGATAACCCTTCCAACTTAAATTTTTAGTAGATTTAGTTTTGCTGATCCAGTGCTGAAACATTTTAATGGCATGTATGGTTTTTAAAAATGTATTTAAATGAATAAGATTCCCTGTGCTGCTTATTGACAGAACTGTCCTTTTGGCAAGAGGAAGACTTTTCAACTTGACCTGTTATGATTTATTGATAACAAAGAAAGAACCATCATTTCTCAAAATGCAGGACATTTTCACATATCTCAGCAATATTAACAAATTAGATTCACAAAAGAATGTCTCACATACTGACATTTATGTGAATATTCTTTATACTGTTGTAAATGTTTCATGCAACTTAACATTTTTAAAAGATGTATGTATCTGATTTTCCTTTAGAAAATATTATATTTTTATTTGTATTTTTTACATTTTAAAGTTCATCTCTATGTGCAGCTATTTTTATATTGCCAAAAAATCACATAAATGCCATAAGAGGAAAATGCAAACAAAAATATTTTGGCAAGCATTATGCTGCGTATTTTTCTTAATGTTTTGTGGGCCAGTCTCATGTAATTAATTGATTATTCTAAAAATATGTTGTGTCTTATCACTGTAAATATGGCACAAACCTGTTTTTTTCAGTAGTGTAAATAATTGAAAGATTGAATTCTCTCTGTTTGATTTCTTATTTGAATTTCATTATAAGTTCTCCAACTGACATGCTGAATCAAGATGCGTGTGGTTTTCAGTTTCCAGTTTGGAGATAATTGCATTGTGTTCAATTTCTAATTTGTTTTTATTTGTTTTTTTAACTTGTTTACAGTGTTCCTAGTTTGTGAGAAGTTGATCTTCAGAATTATTTTTACACTATTTATGACTTATTTTCATAATGTAAAAAGTGTGTAATTATTACAATATTAATCCAAACAATGGTAATGAATTGTATTGTTATAAAGTTTTATTGATGTTCATGAACACCTTAGCCTGTTTTCTCTGATTTAAACACAGCCCATAAATAATTTGATTCTACTTTCCTATAGTACTGCAACTCCACCATTCAACTTAGTGCACATACCTAGCTATGATGATTTTCTAAAAAAAAAAAAAATTAATACTTTTCGTTTATTAGGTAGTAATGCTTCCAGACTCAGCTTCCCCTCCAAACTCACTCTTCTTCCAGAATTCTCCACCATTTTTTTTTTTTTTTTGAGGGCAGTGTCACTGGCCCTCATATGTTGGACCTGAACCCGGGCCGCTGGCTTCCCAAACCAGTGCTTAACCACCACGCCACTCGGCCAGCCCTGGAATTCTCCATCTTGATTAATTAAACTTCCTTACACTCCATTGATTCTTAACTCCACCACATCAAATCAGTCATTGTTGTGAGATTAGAATGTAGTACATAGTGATCACTTAAATGTATTGAATAATGAATGACTAAATGCCTCCGCTCAAGTCACCAATTATTTACAAGTCCTGACTAAAAGCACACATTTTTCAGTCCTCATCTTTCTCTTAACAGCAGCCTTAGGTGCAGTTGACCACTGCCATCCTCTGCCAAGCCGCATTCCTTTCAGTTCCCATGTTCCTACACTCTTCTTTTCTCTGCCAGTTCTTTCTCCTCCACCTGATTGTTATGATGAGATCCTCAGGACTCTGACCTACAAGCTTCTTTTGCTTACACTCTTTTTTGCCACTCTCTCGCTCGTGTTCAGTCCCAAGAAGAACAACTTTTGATTTCATTGCACGTTTTCTTCTAACTTCCAGAGCAACTGATACAGGCATGTCCACCTGGATGTCCCATATCATCTTCACCTTCATATCCGGTTCCTTTCCAGACTTCCATATTATACTGAACATACCCTCTCCACCTGCCCTCCAAACAAACAAGACAGAAACTTCAGAATCATTCAAGACACTGCTCACCTCTCACCGCTTACCCATTCCCTCATACATGCAGCATCTGCTCCATTACCAATTCTCTCCTATTCTGCCTCCTAAATATCTCTCAGGTCCAGCTCTCATCCCCATTACTATGGCCTTAGTTTAGACTCCCCCATTTCTCAATTGGACTTCTAGAAGAATCTTCTAATTGACCTCCCGCCTCTAACAGCCACCTCCCCTCCGCTTCATACTCTGTGTCACTCTGAGGGTGATGATTCAAAGAAAGCAAATATGGCTGTGTCTTATTTATTTATGAATTCATCTTCCCATTTTGTTTTACATAGAACTTCATGCAAATTAAAAGAACACATAAAGAAATTAAAATATGTAAGTTTAAAAATAACCAAGAAATCCATATATAAGCAAAATTCAAGACCACAAATAAAGTTATAATTAAAAGATATGACATAAAATTGTATGGCTCTGATCTTCCTTGTGTTCATAACAAAGAGAGAAATAAATCAATAACATGTTTACATCATCCATAATGTGAAAACATACTACTTCCTAAAAAAAAAATAATAAAACTGATAGATCAGAAATTTCTTATGTGAGATTTCTTATAGAGGGCACCATCTTTTAGGGCACCCCTACAATAAATATAACATCAAGTTTTTATAATGTTCCTCAGTATAAGTCAAGTGCATGTGCCAAAATCAATTTCACTGAAAACAGTTCAGGGAAATTTAATCATGCCATTCTAAAATCCTCTCGTAGACCCCCTTTATCATTGAGATCCTTTGGTTTAAAGTACTAAGCTTTTTATGGTCCCATTCTACGTATCATCGTGTCTTAGTGGTCACCCTCACCCAAGGTCTTCCTGTGTTAAACCATTTGAGGATCCCTTTGGCTGTTTGCTACGCCTGACATGGTCTCCATTCCCATCTCCACCACCCATCTAAAGAATTCTTGCTCTTCCAAGACTCAATACATCTGTCAACTTACTAAATACTCCTTTTCTGCCAAGCTTAGATGCTCTGTCTTCTCTGCTCCAATAATTTCTTTTACTTGTCACTGCTAAAATACTTATCTAAAAATGTTAATAATTATATCTTTGCCTATCTCCTCCACTAGATGTTTTTAAGCATGAACCCAACTCATGGTAGGTTCCCAATAAATAAATAAATGACAAAAGTTGCAATAACAACAAAACTCACTTGGACTTATCAATTTTATTAATGTACGTAATGGGTAAAGGAATTCACACAGTTATTTCCTAGAAATTCAAGTAAATCTTAAAATAAAGGAAGATGTGCTGTGACCTTTTTCAAGTTTAAATTAAGGATATGTTTTGTATGAGCTAGGATGCAATATCACCTAACAGGTGACCAAAGAGGATTAAAAGTTTAAAGAAAGTGGAGAGGATTTTAACTACCCCAATGGAAAACAGGAGCAAACAGCAAGAAACACATTGTGATTGTTGGGTGGTTGAGAGCAGGCCAGTGAAGGTGAGAACCATGATCTTGTTATGAGGCTATCTGCACCTTTGTGCAGTATGCATGGTGATGTCATCCATTTAAACAACAAATGCTTATCTTCTAAATCTTCTTTCTCTCAATCTGTTTTCTTTTCACTGCCCCTCCATATTAGGAAGTCAGATCTAATCCAGGAATCCTCAAACTTCAGTATTCATCAAACTTACCTGGAAAGTTTCTAAACCACACATTGCTGGGCCCCTTGAGTTTCTGATTCAATGGTATGAGATAGGACTTGAGAATTTAAACATGTAACAATCTCCTTGGTGGTGATAATGCAATTGGTCCAGGGTCCACTCTTCAAGAAGCACTGTTAGTCTAGTTTATCTGGTGAAATGTTAGCGGCATTAACACAAGGGTGGCAACCTTCCTTTTATTGTGAATAGCTTTTAGGAATTTTCTCTCTGAGGTGTTAAAACTCTGAGCTCACTCTTCTGGCAACTGTCTCTCAAGTGGAAGCTGCTAGTTCTCCAACAGCCCTCACATACCTTAAGAACGGAAAGAAAGCTGCACATCCACATTGCTCCCCATTTCCAGTTCCAGGCAATTAATTCTCCATCCATAGTATCAAAAGCCCTACTTCCTTACATTAATTGGTTATTACCACTCTGCCTTACTGCATTTCCCTTCATTCACTACGGACTTTGGTACCCAGTTCCTGGTGAATTTCTTCACCCTAAGTGCTGCCACTATTATGGGTGAATCAACAATATAGCCAACACCTGAGTCCATTATCTTCTGACTTCATTTCTAATGACTTTGTGCACCCTCCAATTCTGCCACCTATTTCCCTGACACACTGATTTTGTCAATTCCTGGAACTGCTCTAACTGTGGAATAATATATTGAAATATCTCACTCTGAACCCTCGCTCCTATCTGCCAGAACATCCCACCCAGTAACTCCCACTATACCTGCTCTTGAACCTTACAAGGACTTCCATTCCCTTTATCTCTCAGCCTCCTCCCTAACAGCCCAATACAACTCCACTTCCTCTCCTCTTGGGCTGTTACACAGTTCCAATTTTCACCCATACTGATGCCAGCAACTCCATTCTCCCACTCTTTCATTTGCCCACTTTGGAAAAGCCAAATCCTGTGATAACACATCCATCCACTCTCTGCATCTTTACCTGACCTAGGGCCACAGGAGAAAATCACACAGCAGTACAGATTGGACCCACCATAAATTCAAAGTCTTTTTTAAAAACATCTTATTAAAATATCGCTAACATACAATATTATATTAGCTTCAGGTGTACACAATTGTTATTCAACATTTATATACCTAGAGAAGTGATCACCGTAAGTCCAGCAACCATCTGATATGCTATCACAATATTATTGACTATATTCTCTATGTTGTACATTACATCCCCATGACTTGTTTCTTTTATACGTAGAAATTTGAACCTCTTATTCGCCTTTACCTCCCCCCCACTTTTTCAATTTTTTAATTACAGTTGATACTCAATATTATTTTATATTAATTTCAGGTGTACAGCACCATGATTAGACATTTGTATAATTTAAGAAGTGATCCCCTTGACTAGTCTAGTTGGCACTATACATAGTTATTACCACATCATGGACTATATTCCCTATGCTTTACACCCTATGCCTATTTTGTAACTACCAATTTATACTTATTAATCCTTTCATCTTTTTCACCCTGTCCCCAACCCCCACCCATCTATCACCCCAATAAATCTAGTAACTATTTGACACCATACATAGTTATTACAATGTTTTTGATTATACCCTTATGCTATACCCTACATCCCCATGACTACTTTACAACAAATTTGTACTTAATCTCTTCCCCTTTTTCACCTGTTCCCAACCCCACACCCATCTGGCAACCATCAAAATATTCTCTGCGTCTTTGAGATTGTTTCTGTTTTGTTTGCTTATTTTGTTCTTTAGATTCCACATATAAGCAAAATCACATTGCATCTGGCTTTCACTGTCTGACATACTTCACTCAGCACAACGCCTTCCAAATCCGTCTGTGCCACTGCAGATGGCAAGAACCCATTCCCTTCCCTGGCCAAACAATATTCCATTGTATATATGTACTACCTCCTCTTTATCCATTCTTCCATCAATGGACGCCCAGGCTGCCTCCACATCTTGGCCATTGTAAATAATGTTGCAATGAAATATGGATGCACATGTTCCCTTGAAGTAGCATTTTGGATTTCTTTGGATAAATACCCAGAAATGGGATTACTGGGTCCTTCTTTGTCTCTTGTCATAGCCTTTGTTTTAAGGTCTATTTTGTCTGGTATAAGTATTGGTACCACAACTTTTTTTTTTCCATGAAATATCTTTTTCCCATCCCCTTACTTTCAGTCTGTGTGTCTTTTAATCTGAAGTGAGTCTCTTGTAGGTACAATATGTAAGGGTCTTGTTTTCTTATCCATTCAGTTACCCTATCTTTTGATTGAAGTATTTAATCCATTTACATTGAAAGTAATTATTGATAAATATGTAGTTATTGCCAATTTATATTATTTATATTTGTTTGTTTGTTTTTCTCATAAAGAAGTCCCTCTAACATTCCTTGTAATACTGGTTTGGTGGTGATAAATTCCTTTAGCTTTTACTTGTCTGAGAAGCTCTTTATCAGTCCTTCGATTCTAAATGATAGCTTTGCTGGGTAGAGTAATCTTGGTTGTAGGTAGTTGCTTTTCATCACTTGGAACATTTTTTGCCAATTCTTTCTGGCCTGCAAAGTTTCTGTTGAGAAATCAGCTGACAGTCTTATGGGAGTTCTCTTGTAGGTAACTAATTTTTTTTTCTCTTACTGCTTTTAAGATTCTCTCTTTGTCTTTAACCTTTGGCATTTTAATTATGATGAGTCTTGGCATGGGCTTCTTTGGGTTAATCTTGTTTGGGACTTTCTGTGCTTTCTAGGCTTGTTTATCTATTTCTTTTGCCAGGCTAGGTAAGTTTTCTGTCATTATTTCTTCAAATAGGTTTGCAATTCCTTGCTCTCCATCTCTCTTCTCCTTCTGGTGCCCCTATGATGTGAATGTTGGTATGCTTAATGTTGTCCCAGAGGCTCCTTAAACTCTCTTCATTTTTTTGGATTCTTTTTTCTTTTTGCTGTTCAGATTGGGTGTTTTCTGCCACCTTATCTTCTAAATTGCTGATTCAGTCCTCTTCTTCATCTAATCATTATTGATTCCCTGCAATGTATCCTTCATTTCCATTATTGTATTCTTTATTTCTCACTGGCTCTTTTTTATGTTTTCTATCTCCATTTTTATGTTTCCTATCTCTTTATTGAAGTTCTCCCTGAAATCACTGCAAACCGTGTTTTGAACTCTGCATCTGGTAGATTGCTTGTCTCCATTTTGTTTAGTTCTTTTTCTGGAGCTTTGTTCTATTCATTCATTTGGGAAATGTTTGTGTCCCCATTTTGGCTGCCTCCCTGTGTTTTTTTCTGTGAAAGGCAGTTATGCCTTCTGGCCTTATGTAGTAGGTGTCCTGTGGGACCCAGTGGTGCAGTCTCTCTGGTCACCAGAGCAAGGTGCTCCAGGTGAGTTCCGTGTGTAGGTTGTATGTGCCCTCATGCTGTGGTTGAGTCTTGATTGCTGTTGGCATGTCAGTGGGAGAGACTGACCCTCAGGCTGATTCGTTGTGAGGATTGGCTGTGACTACAGTGGAGGAGTTGTTTGCAGGGTCTGACCCTACAAAACAGTTAACTTTAGCAGAGCTCTGGTGCCTGTCCAGTCTGCCTGTTGGGTTTGTTGTCCTTGGAGTTGGCCAGGTGATACTCTGGGCCAGTCTGAAGCTGGCCACTGGGCCTGCCAGCCCCAGAGCCTCCTGGGAGGGGACCCGCTACAGGCATAGTTTAGCCACAGTCTGTACCCTACCCAGGGCCACCTGGCCTGACCTACAACGCAATCCACAAATGGCTGCTGCCCATGCTGTGCTTGGAAATGCCTTGAGAGTCCAAGCCGCAAACCAACGCCAGCTATCACTATTGCCAGGCTTAGGGCTGTTCAGCCTAAGAGTTATGGGAATGCCAAAGCCAGATACTGCTTGTTCGGGTTTTGTGAACCTTTGAGAGACTTTAGGAGAGTTCACAGCATGAGCCAGGGTAGGCTGTTTATATGGAAAAGCCACTAGAATTGGCTTGGGTGTACCTAAAAGTTGGGTGGGCTGTGGTCTCAGGGAATCATTAGGATGGGGCAGGTAGCCAGGTGATAGCCAGTTTGATGGAGACTCAGATATGGCTTCTGCCTGTATCTGTATGCAGTGAGGGGAAGGGCTCAACAAAAAAACAATGGCTCCTGCCAGTCCTCTGTCTGGGAGAAAACTGCACCTCCAGCTCTCACCCTGAAAGTAGGCAATTCAGTTCCTCCCTGCATGTTCCTGGCACCTTTCAAGGTACTGCCCCATTGCTGGAGCTCAGAGTAAGTGAGTCCATCAGCAAGTAAGTCCATGGGTGGGCCCCTTAAGTAAAGTGCCTCAATGCAGCTGCCTCCAGCTCACTTAACCACAATCTCCACTGGTTTTCACAGCCAGAAGTTATGGGGACTTCTCTCCTGAGCACTGAAACCCTGGACTGGAGGTGGGGGGGGGCTGGGCCCCTTGCTCCTCAGGGGGGAATCTCTGCAGATGAGATATCCCTCCTAACTTTTAATGGTCACATGCGGGTGTATGACCAACCCATTCAGTTCTCTTGCTAGTCTCAAGGTGGCTTCCTCTGTATGTCCTTAGTTGTAGGGCTTCAGGTCAGCTAGTCTTCAGGTGATTCTCAATAATGGTTGTTCTGTGATTTAGTTGTAATTGATGTGGTCCTGAGAGGAGGTGAACACACCATTACCTACTCCACCATCTTGACCAGAAATCCATAAATTCAAAGTCTTCACACTCACCTGTGCGATGACAACCACCAACGATCAACGACCTGTGTTTCCCTAGTTAAGGTGAGTAATTCAAACTTTTACAACTCTTTTTTTAATCTCCATCCCTCTCACATTTAGTGGCAGGTTTGCATTCACTGAAGAAGAGACTCCCTCAAATCCCTCCATCAAGACTGAAAACATGCCTACATCTATCTACATCCTTGATTTCTTCCTTCTGTTATAAGAGAAGATGATGTCACACTTTCTGTTTAAGGCTAACCTCTGCCCCAAATGCCCCACCTCCAATCCAGGCATCTCAGGGATCTTGTTCTGTTCATCAGCTTCTTCTCTTCAGACTCTGCCCTAAACACATTTGAATACATTCAGGTGTCTTCCATTTCTTCAAGGCCATGTACCTCTTTAGTTGCTGCCCTCTCTCTTTCCCGCTTTGCCTTCTAAGATAAGCTTTTAGGAATTTGATTATATTCACCCTACCCACTTATTCACCTCCCATTCACTCCTCAATCCACTGTTAAGCACTGCTCCCACAACTCCACCAAATTACTCTCTCCCATAGTGAACTCCCTAAAGTCCCATGAATTAAGTTACCATCGATATGCCCCAATCCCTCTCCAGACTCCAGTTTCGATCATAATGGTTGAATGTGCAGCAGGCATCTCAAACTCACTCAGCATGTGCAGAACTGAGCTTGCCCTCCCTCCTGTGCTCTCCCTCCTGTGTCCCCTATCCCAGGAAATGATATCATTATTCACACAATTGGCAAACCGAAATTTACCCGTAATATGACTCAACCCTCTCCCTCATCATCCAATCACTCTTTATAACCAGCTGATTCTTCTGGCTCAACATATACTAGGCCTATTATCTTCATAGAATTTCCATGGTGACAATCGGAGGCCAGGTAACTTGTACCTTTTGCCTGGATTACACTAGTAGCATCCCTTACAAAAGTTGGTCCTGCCTTATACTATAGCCAGAATGATCTTTAGTTGCTTAAAACTCTTTAAACTGAAGCTCTTCATTTCTCTTAGGATAACTGTCAAATCCCTTATTTTGGTTTACAGGATCCTTCTGAATCTAGTCCAAGTCTACTTCTCTAGCCTTACCTCTCATCATTCTCTCCCTTGCACTTTATCTAGACAACCTGAACTTATTTTTCAGTTCTTCAGCCAGGCTCTCTTCTATCACGTCCAGATGTTCTCTCTATGACTTTGTTATCCTTTCTTTTCCTAAAAACTCACTTTACCTCTGTAACTCCTACTTATTCTTCAGGTCTCAGTTTAGGCATTGTTACCTCTGGAGAGCCTTCTCTAGGTCCTCAAACTTACTTAGGTGCTCCCATTGCATCTTGAACTTCAATTATCATAGCATTTTTTTTACATGGTATTTTCCTATACGTATATAGAGAGGTACATCTGTGTTGTTTGCTCTTGTGTCTTCAATGTCCAGCACAATGCCTGGACATTGTAGTTGGCACACAAATATTTGTTGAGTAAACAAATGAATGAAAGCAATTATCCAAAGGGATAGAGAACAAGCCACCCAAGGATAATATAAGCAACTGAGTGAGAATATGCAATGCAATACTGAACATACAGTTTATGTTAAAATTTGTATGACTTCTATTAACTCAGACATTATAACAAGAAATTCCTCAAAAGAAGGGCATAATTCTATCAGAATTTTCCTTTATATTCTCTTACAATTATAGTATCAATACCAAATAATGATAGCAGCAAAGACTTGGGACTATTCCTCACCTTTTTGGACCAAGTTGTGTTCTCCATAAAATAAATGTCCTGTGAAATAGTAATGAGTATTTCACAAGTAAGGCCATTAAATATAAGAACATGAACTTGAATGTCAATGTAAGGGATAAAAGATACACTTTCCATAGAATACAGCTTGGAAAATGCTGCTTCACAGTATTATTTGACCTAACTTATTCAAAATCTGCCATAGCTCAGGTATGCAGCAGTTAGCGTGCGTGTTACTCAGTTGGCATTCCTATCACAGGAGTTGTTCCAAAGAGTGACTGTTCAAAACTGTCCTCACTGGCAACACCTCACCCTTTGGTACCCGTTTCCACTCCCCATTTTCATCTCCATTGCTACCCTCAATCTCCTCTCATATCTCCACCATAGATGAGTTCACTTTTTAGCTTGGGGTTCACTAGCTTAGCCTAGCGTTCACTTCTTAGCTTGAATTGGAGCCTGATTTTAGTATCTACCCGAAATGATTATTCAAGGGCAATAATAAGATCCAAGAGTAATAAAGTCCCATTTGGGAAATATTTTTCAAGGGAGTACATAGTAGGCAGTCAAGTGGAAACAAACTTTTCTTGCTAAATTATTAGTTGACTTGCAAATTAAAGGAGTAGTTTTGGACTATGAGAAGATGGAAAGAAGGTGAGCCACATTTATATTGAGACAATATATCACGTCGCTGACTGAGAAGCTAGGAATATTGAAATAGTGAGGCTGTAGAAGAAATAGTTGTTGACTTCACTTTTTTGGCTGAAATGTGTGATGGACGGGCAAAGTATTAAATATCTTAGCCATTTAGTTATTGAATAACTGTAGAGTTTACTGGACTATTCTGTCTGCCTTCAGTAAAAACAAACATAAACAAAAGCAAGTGATAATGAAAAAGTGGGTAAAGGTGTTTGGCAAGAGAATTTATCCTTAAATGATTTTAGCCACATATTTTGTACTACTTACTGTTTTAAACTTACTGCCCATAATTACTATCCATAACTTACTGCCATAGTTAGCTCTCGCTTCTCTTCTTTAATTCATTTAATAATTTCGGTGCTTCTCTGAGAATGCCACAGCAGTAAAGGTGTCTTTTCTTCTTTAAGGGCTAAAGGATGCATTAATTTTGAAAGAGTACTTTTCTCCCTGACTCATCACCTTTCCCAAAAATATAACAAAGGGGGGGAAAAGCCTAATTATGTTATGTTTTTGATACAAAAAAGGGAAGTAAATATATAACATAAGAAAGGAGAAATTAAGATACAACATTTGATAAAATTCAATAGGTATCCCTGTAAAAACTGGAATGGAATAGTTTCCTTAATTGGAGATAAGTATGAATATGTTAAAGTATACATTAATATATGTACATTATAAAATAATTACCACGATCAACCTAATTATCATAATCATCACCTTGCATAGTTAGCCCTTTTGTGTGTGAAGTAAGAATACTTGAGATCTACTCTCTTAACAAATTTTAAGCATACGATATTTAATAGTATTAACAGTCACCATGCTGTACATTAGACCTCCTGAACTTATTCATCTTACGTAACTGAAACTTTGTACACTTTGACCAACAGCTCCCCATTTTTCCCAATCCCTAGCCCCTGGAAATCACCATTTTACTCTCATGGCTGAATAATATTCCACTGTGTGTGTGTGTGTGTGTGTGTGTGTGTGTGTGTGTGTGTGTATCACGTTTTCTTTATCCATTTATCTGTTGATAGACAGGGTGTTTCCATATCTTGGCATTGTAAATAATTCTGCAGGTAGTTTTCTTCTAATAGCTTGAGTTCAAAAATATTGAATGTCACCACCTTCCATGACACTTACCAATTTTCCTTGTATAAAGGTAGTTAACTATTGATAGAAGAAAGATATGGGCCTTAGAGGGAAGATCATCAAAAGACAGCTAAATTGCAAACCATTGAAATAGAGGCATTTTGCTACGTTTTCACATGCTGTTTGCACAGTCTAATCAAACCACTGGATAAGCTAGAACTCCAGATGTCTTTCTCAAACAGTCCCACATGCCAGAACATGTATAACCCTGAACTTTTGTGTTCCAAGCTTGGCACTACCTGGCATACCATGATATTAATAAAGACAAAAAGATTATTAACACCTCGATTAGGGTAATGGACTTTTCATGAACTAGTCTCAGTGTGTTTAAGTTCAATAGTGCAGAATTTTATTGACCCTCAGTAAAGGTTAATTCATAAACATTTTGTCACTGGTAACTGCAACACTCTTTCTTCTGTCATATAACTCCCTAGCAATTCAGTGTCTGGTTGTATTCTCTTAAAGATACCTGAATGTGGACTAAAATCTAGCTCACACTGAAGCCCAGCCAGAAGTCAATAAGTAGCTCTGATGATGCTTCCTCTACAGAGGTAATGCCTCTCACTTGCACTCAAGCTGTTTTCTAATGCCAGCAATAGGTTTTAAATGAACCAAGAAAATGTTCAAGGTGCTAGAGTCCAGTAGCATGAATTTAAGTGACCCACCAACATGTCCAAACCTAATTGGTTCTTTGGCTGTATATACCCTGGGTACTGTGACCAAACTCTAATCAATCAGTTCAGCTTAATAGTCTCAGAAGGCTGCTGCCAGTGTCTGTGAAAATGACACAAAAAGGAATTCAAGATCTGTACAGGTAAAGAGGTAATAGTAATACATGTCATTGAATGAGTGCTCACCACATACCATTATGCTAAGCTATCACATATATTACTTCATTTAATCCTCATAACCACCCTGTGATTCAGTTACTTTATTGTTCTCATTTTACATATTAGAAAACTGAAACTCACAAAGATTGAGTAATTTCCCCAAGCTCACAAAGTTAGAAAGTAGCAGAGCCAGAATTTGAGTTAAGGTACAATTTGTCACAAAGGAGGAACATTTGGTCAACGCAACTCCATTTCTCACTCTATGACTCAAGAATGCTAAACAAGATATGGCTGGATTCATGGAAGGAAGCTGCGAACCCACCCTGGTCTCTCAAATGTCTGTGGTCAGTATTTAAGAACTGGTCCATATGGGAACTGGAGGGTGAACTTTCTCCTCCCCTCTAAGACCAGAACCAAAATTAGGAATCATCATACTTGCTAAAAATGTTCCAAAAGCTAGCCATAGTTCAATACAACTCTCCTTCCATAATATTCCAATAATATAATCTATTTCTTTGTCAAAGTAAATCCGAGAGCAGACAGAAGCAAATTATAGTGGTTAAATATACACAAATTTCAAATGTAACACTAGACCCAAACATCAAATGCATGCATATATGTAAATATACACATAAATATTGTAAGTATATGTATGTACAATATTTACATAGAAATTATTATATTACATTATTAATTACTATACACACACACACACACGGTGCCAAAAAAAAGTATACACATTTTAAGAAAGGAAAATACTGTATTAAAATTGTAATACTCAATATATACTGATAACAAAAGATGAATGCAAGTCACATTTGACTTCTGCAATTATAAGAGGTGCTCAAAGCGTTCAGACACTTCCAATTATGGCGAATTGCTGCTAAAGCAACGTTGACTACTGTCCACTTGTATACATTTTTTTGGCAACCCCAGCAGATAGATAGGTAGATGGATAGATAGATAGATAGATAGATAGATAGATAGATAGATAGATAATAGATAGATAGATAGATAGATAGATAGATAGATAGATAGATAGATAGATAGATATGCTTTTGGCTCTCAGGATAGCAGGAAACAGAGCCAGAACCAACCCCCTTGTGTAGAAGCAGCTAATCCATATTCCAAAATATGCAAGGATAAAATTAAGGTAGCAAAAATGAAGAACAAGTCTCATTACATGATTAAGATGCTGTTTTTGTTATATTTACTATAAGAATATTGAACCATCTACACTAAAACTACTTATGAGAGATGTGAGTCGGAAAATGAAAAGGAATGCCTAAGAAAAACTGATAATCAGAATAAATTTACTTAATGCACAAAATATTCTGAGTTAGAACATTTGATGGTGGAATAATCCTAAGATTCTGCTCAATTAATCAGCATTTTCACAGTGAAGGAGGAGAGAAGATTCAGAGTGTGCATGCAACTGTAATGTACCATGTGAGGTTAGTAATTATAATAAAAGCTTCCATTTAATAGACACCATGCTTCAAGATACTTTCCTGTATAGTATCTCTTAAGAATAATTACATTTTAAGCTCATCCTGGACTTGTCTTCTGAAGTGCTGAGGTCACCTTCACATATAAAATTTAACCACGCAGAACTTTCCTGGGAGAAAGCAACATAGTATCAGTAAAATATAAGTAGAAATTACTTGAAGTGTATTCCAAGTCTCCAATGAATGCAATAGTCAGACGTTCAGAAAACCAAAATCTGATTCATAGGTAAGTGGGGAAAAGAGAGGTAAAAGAGATGCATGGATGTTGGAGTGCATGCCAGGAACCACAAAGTAAACAAATGAACAGAAAACTGGCATCTTGACAGTTTCAAGGGGTAGCCTCGGGTGTTCCTTGGCCACTAGATGCCATTCTCCTTGTGTCGTCACCTGGTCTTCCCTCTCTCCTTGTCTATCCCTGTAACCCACTTTCCCCTTTTTATAAGAACTCAGTCATGTTAGATTAGGGTTCACTCTAACAACCCCATCTTAACTTGATCAACTGCAAAGACCCTATTTCCAAATAAGGTCACATTCATTTGGATGTATTGGGGATTAGGTATTGGGGATTAGGTATTGGGGATTAGGACTGCATCCTCTTTTGGGGGGACATATTTCAACCCATAAGCAGTGGACAGAAAAGAAAAAAGTAAGTTGAATATAGGTATCACCCTGGAAGTTTGCTTTTCTACCCCAAAAATTATGATACCCAGAAAATTCACTTCAACACTTGAGTCATTTTCTAAGAGTGATGCTGAATAGAAATAAAGGGTTTGGCATATAGCACATTGTTGCTGCTTGATGTCTTTCTATGTTGGAAAGCTTATAAGAGTTTATTTGATCCAAACTGACAACAATTGCTGGGAAGCAGAGTCTCAAGGTGTTGAGAAAATGCTTCCACTTTTTTTTTTAATTAAAGTTTATTGGGGTGACAATGGTTAGTAAAGTTACATAGGTTTCGAGTGTACAATTCTGTAATACATCATCTGTACAATGCATTGTGTGTTCACCACCCAGAGTCGGTTCTCCTTCCATCACCGTATATTTGATGTTGTTTACCCTCATTTACTCTCCCCTCTTACCCTCTGGCTACCACTAAACGGTTGTCTATGTCTATGAGTTTTTGTTTCTTTGTCTTGTTCCTTTGTTGCTTTTAGGTTTATATCCCCCTATATACACATATCAGTAAAATCATATGGTTCTTGACTTTTTCTGTCTGACTTATTTGGTGTAGCATAATCTCAAGATCAATCCATGTCGCAAATGGCACTATTTCATCTTTTCTTATGGCAGAATAGTATTCCATTGTGTATATATATCACATCTTTTTTATCCAGTTATCTATTGAAGGGCACTTTGGTTGTTTCCATTCGATGCTTTTTAAAAAGAGAGCATTTCATAATAAAGAAACTTTGGTATTGGCATTCTTTGAGGTTGCTTATTAAAAACAGATTTTTTTTAATGTAACTAACACAAGAATTTACTTATATCTTAGATGAAACTGAAGTCTGCAAACCAAACAACTGGGACAAACAGGTTGTAATTCACAACTTTGAATGGAAATCACCTAAAACAGTTTTTAAATTATGAAAATGTCAATGGTAAACCCCATTCGGTTCCAGAGCCCACTCATGTAGCACTTACTCCATGGAAGTAATATATTAATATTAAAATGTGTTTTCCTTCCTCAAGATTTCTCACATATGTTCATCTTTAATGCAAAAGAGAAGATCACATAAGAGATAAAAAGAAATGCAAAATAGTACATACTCTTAATATTTTTGAACTATTATTTTTGCTTAATGATTCCATTAAGCTTTAATTTTTAATAGACATATTATAACTAATTGTTTCATGAAGTTATAATTTCATTGTAAATTAGAAATCCTTAAATTACTGGTATTCTGCAATGAACTAAAAAATTTTGTGTCTCAAAAATAATTAGTCTCCTTAGTAACTAACAAGAGTATTGAGTTTACTATCATGGAGTAACTGGTAAACAAAAAAGATCAGGACATCTCTAGGTAAAGTTAAACAGTGTATTAGGAACATGGAGGAAAATGGAATGGACCTTACTCCTGGTGTCCAATCCCTCATTTGATTGAAAATTTCAAGGTAGTATTCTGCTAAATGTAAGACTTAAAATTGCCTATAATTAATTTGTCTATTTTTCTTTTGTTGTTGTTAATACATTTTTTAAATTAAATTTATTGGGGTGACAATGGTTAGTAAAATTACATAGGTTTCAAGTGTACAATTCTGTAATACATCACCTATCTATCACATTGTGTGCTCACCACCCAGAGTCACTTCTCTTTCCGTCACCATATAGTTGACCCCCTTTACCCTCTTCTACCATCCTCCTTCCCCTCTTACGCTCTAGTAACCACTAAACTATTATCTGTGTCTATGAGTTTTTATTTCTTTCTTTGTTTGTCTTTTTCCTTTATTGCTTTCAGTTTTATATCCCACCTATGAATGAAGTCATATGGTTCCTGACTTTTTCTGTCTAACTTATTTATTTAGCATTCCCCCAATCTGTCTTCTTGCATTAACTACAAGTCCCAGACTAAAAAAAATTATAACCCCATTTTGAGTTTCTAAAGGGTTTTCTGTCTTGTTCATGCCTGACTTCCCATAAATACTATGCTTAACCAATAAAATGTATTTCAACCTAGTGCGGAATTCTGAGGGATAAAGGCATTTTTCATAGCACATCTCACCAATAGAGGGCAGACCCTGAATGCCCAGAAAAGTTGTGCGTCCTTAAAGGCCCGTGGGCACGATTTCCTCATAAGCTCACACACAATAGAGAATTGCAGCTGCAATGCCTTTTGGTTAGTGACCTCAAAGCTAATTCACCTATGTAAAATATATTTCTTTTGGATACACATCTTATTTCTCAAATAATGTCCACTTGTTTTAACAAAACGATCAAAAAGCAAACAAATAAGAAAACCAAATGTTTCTACAAATCCCAAATCCAAATAACACAAGGAATAGAATAAAATCTGACATATACAACTGGCAGGTTTTTCCAGTAAATCCAGGAAACATGTGTATTTGATAAAATCCAGAAATCTAAGTGCTGATTAACGTAAAGATTTCTATTTCAATTAGAATGAATTCACTGCAAACAAAATATTAGCCCCGGAAAGGCCTACCTATTTGAAAACTGGCGGAAAGAACTTGACTGATTGCTAATGAAGTCTTGATTTTTAAAAATTAAATGAATTATGTAAGTGCTTTTTAAAACAGTAATATTACATTTTACAAAGTCTCCTTTATTGTAATGATAGCAAGTTCTAAAAATTCAATTACTATAAAATTATTTGATCATGTTCAAAACGTGACAGTTGTTTACTCTTCTTTTCTATCAATCTCAATCTGTGTATTGTCTCACCCCACACTTTATTCAAGTCAAAAATGTTTTTGCATACAACATACGCATAATAAGATTTTTAAAAATGAGGCTCCTGCTGTCATGGTATTTGCAATCTATATAAACAAAATCAGCCCATTGGAATGCCCTGGAACATAAAACAAATTCTATAATGGTGACACAAAGAAAGTGTTATGGGGAAAACCAAGAAGAAATACCAAACAGTTCTTGAACTCAAGTACCTTAAACAGAAGAAAAGTGCTTTTTTATTACTGCCATGGCTTTTAAGCACTGAATCTTTCTCAACAAGTGAGGGCATTCTGACTGTAGTTCAGCAGAAGTTCTGGTCCACTTGCAAATGAGTTTGTTTCTGCACAGGAGCCTTTTCTATAAAAATGTTTTATATGAGAAAGTCCCAGAAATGCTCATATTACTGGTCACACTGTACAGGCAGACCAGAGACCTGTCTGGGATTGGACTAGACAGGGCTGGTCCCTGGAACCAGGGGTGGCTCTGGGCCCTGTTGACCCTGCTGCATGTCAGAGGAATTCAAAGAGGAGTTTCCAGCATCTGGAGTAGGTGGCAGCCCGAGTGGAACTTCTGAACACTTAGGGAAACAGGGACATGAGACTAAGGAGCATAGAGTGTACTTTTCCCCTTGACTTCCACCACTTACTAGGTGTGTTCACTGAGGCACTAATGAGAAAGTAGATCGAGATTTCCAAAAAGAACAGACATTTGGCAGTAAAGAAAAGTGTATTTTCATTCATTTCTGAGCTTGAGGTTAAGGATCTATATCACAGTGCCTTAAAATAAGCCCCTTCTGCACTCTTATGTCATCCAAATTTAAAGCACGTGGATAGTTTAACTCCACTTGATAATACACCCCCTGCCTCCAAAATTTCTCTTCCACCTTCAAATCATTTACTGTGGCTAATAATTAGCACAATTTGACTAATATGCATTTTATAACCTTCCTTGTCTATAGAACCTGTCCAGGCATTACCAAAGCTGTAAAAAGAAGAGAATAGGCTGCCTAACATCACCCTCATCATGACTAAAAGAAGAAAAAAACAAGCTCTAGGTAAGCCCTAAGAATTTATTATTGTCACCGTTATTATCAACATAACATAAAAGATTGTATTTTTCTAACATCCCTCAATTTAAAAACGATTTCACATTTACAGTGTCATCTAAATCTATAAAAACAGGCTTGGGAAAGTGACAGGCTTGGCTGTAAGTCCGTGTAGAAAATGAAGATGAGAATTTGTAGAGGAAAGACTGTTGCATGATGTCACCACTGCCTGAGCGTTGTGGGACCTGCTGGCTAGATCTAGGGCAGAACAGAGATTGCTTCCCCTAAGACACCTCAGCGATTCTCCTATCAACCCTCCCTGAAGCCCCACAGAGTGCTGGTTTGTGCTGGTTCCTAGAACAGGCCATTGCCTCGCCCCAGGCAAGCATGATAGACATTTCCCCTTTATCTGGGGCAGGTAGCACCCCAGTCCCCCTGGCCATCCTTCCCTGTCCTGTGTAACCCCTTAATGCGTGCCCTGTGGGGCAGAGGATGTCCAGAGAAGATATCCCACCTCGTATGTACATCCCTTTGATAAACTCTTAATGTAATGATAAAGTTGTTAGCCTCTTCCTCTGGACTCTCACCTGGAAAATTTTCCCATCAGGACCAGAAAGAACCCAGCTCCAGGCAGAAAGGGTTTCGGATATCGGACAAGATCTCTCATGAGAGCTGAGGCTGCCAAGTAATAAGGAGTCATGAGGCTACTATCAGGACGTTCAGAACCATTTTCATTCAGAATTAAGAGAAAGTGCACAGTGGTGTCTTTTCAGGGCTGAGAATACAGCCAACCATCAGCACTAAACCCTTCCTGGAATTTCTGAACTACTAGGTTTCGTTACTTCCTGAACTGAAATAATTCACCAAAGTATCTGGCAATTTAACAGTAGGAACCAGCATTTACCAAGCACTTACCACATGTCTATGTAGATAATTTATGTACCCCCTCTCCCCTCAGTCAGTTATCCTATTTTACCTGAGGAAGCCAAAGAGAAAAATTAAATGATCTGGCCCAGGGCACAGGCACGAGCTCAGAGCCAGGCCTGGAATGCAGACCCTCTGCCAGCAAAGCCCTGACTCTCCTGCCACGCTGGGTTCCATTTCAGGAGGATGGCTGTCGATTGGAGCCATGAAGGGTTCTGCTCCCCAGAGGCAGAGGCTGAACCTGCTTTCAGAAAACCCTTTACTTAGTATAACATTCGGAATCTGAATTTGAATTCCTAAAGCAACAATTGGAAAACAATTGTCACAAAACAGGAATATTATATAAAAGCTATATACGTTCTTCATAGGGAGAGCGTGAACACTGGCAATTCAAATTATGAGAAGGTTGTTGCAGTTGAGGGAAAAACGGGAAATTTCCTAGAACTGACAGCATTTTTTATACAAAAGTATAAATAGCATTTTAAACCCCTTTAGCCAGAGATCTTTATAAAGGATGAAAGGAGGCGAGAAATGTTTAAAGCTTCCATGAACCTTATAACTGATATATGTGATGAACCGATTCTCTTTTAGTTAATTTCTCTGGGAAAAAGAGGTGCCAGTAGCATGGAATTCCCAGATCTTAGGTCAAAAAAATTAAACAGCAAAAGTTATTAATTAATGTCCTACCAAGACCATTTTAATATATGTTTAATATACAGAGGGTGTCAAAAAATGTATACACATTTTTAGAAAGGAAAAAACTGTATTAAAATTATAATAGTCAATATATACCAACAATACAAGATGAATACAAGTCATTTTTTGGCACCCCTGGTACATAATAATAGCTAAAACTAACTAAACACTTGCTGTAATGATGCCAGGCACTATTCTTTACCATATTATCTGATTTGATCCTCCCAACATCCCACTGTTTGCTCTATTTTCCATAAGAGGAGGTTGAATAACTTACCTCAAAATCATATAGCCAGCAAACAGTGGACCAGGGTTTGAATCAAGCAGTCTGAATCCAGGACCTGAACTCTAACCCATGTATAATATGTCACTTAACTTAAACCTCCCATAACCCTGTGTCTTGTGAGAGCCTTCCTATGGCTAAGATGATTGAGACTCAAATGGGTTAAGTAGTTTCAACAGCTCAATTTCAAATTGGGGTCAGTCTGTCCCCAGAACTCTGTCCCTTCCACCACAGTTTCCCTAAAAGGGAAAGAGATGCCACAGGGAACATAGTCAACAATATTGTAACAACAATGTAGGGTGTCAGATGGTTACTATACTTACCAGGGTCATCACTGGGTAAGGTATGTAAGTGTCTAATCACTATGTTGTACACCTAAAACTAATATAATATTATATATCAATTGTACTTGAAAAATAAATTTTAAAAAGAAGGAATAAGAAAAGACATGCCAAAGATGAAGAATGAAGAACAACAGACAGGGAGACAAACGCTACAGACGCATCCCATATGTCAGCTGGGGCTTCCCTGCCCCTCCACAACCCAGGAAGTAACATCTGCAAACACCTGTGTACATGTGGGAGCAGTCCCCGGGGTGGTGAAGTCGCTGTTTCCTTCTCTGCTCCAGGCTCCTGCTTCTGCTGCATCCTCCTCCTCACTCTGCCCTGTGGGCCCAAGTATGGGATTCTGCCCTGCTCCCTGATTTCCACAACAGTCCCAGGGTAAACATGGGATCTGTGGACCAGAGAACCCTGTCCCCCTTGACCTTTTCTTCCACACAAGCCCCAGCTGCCCCTTAGGATGCTCATCTCTCTCTTCCTCCTGTTTTCTCTTCTTCCAGTCCCCTCTTCCTCTTGAGCCCTTCATCTCCAAAACAAGAAATTCCTTCCCCTTTCCCAGGCAGAGCAGTTCAGTCTTACGACCCCATCTATATAAGACTCTGCCCTGAGACGTACAATTTCAGATCCAGAAACCTTCTCAAGACATTTTGCTTTCCGAGGTCGCTAACTAGCTCTCCTTCCCAAAGGGAGGTGTGACTCTGGTTTTCACAGGAGCAATCGCCCCTGCTACAAAATCTGCCACAGAGCTGCATAATCAGAACCCAATGCCCTGGGAGTCATTTCAAGGCTACAGAAACAGAATGTCATGAAAACCTCAGTATGTCTACATTTGTTAAAGTTCATAATATCGAACATATAATATCAAATTAAATATCGCTTTACTTCCATTTTAAAAAATTGATCGTACATATTATATAATTTTGGCTGTTATCGGCCTGCCTCTGTATGCCTCAGTCTTGGGGGCAAACCAGGAAGACAGGAATCTCATTAGCCAAGCACTTGGCAGCCACGTGGCCCCTGAGGCCTGCCAGTTCCCCGGAGGCTGCTTCCTGGCAGCCTGCCCGGAGGCGTTGGCACTCCCGTGTTCCATGTTTATCCTTGCAGTGTCAACTAGCTCTGTCCGTAGTCACCAAAAGAGACTGACATTTCTGGACTTTTTCACATAAAAGGGAGCTAATGTATCAGCTGAATGCTGCTGCATTGATTGCTTAAAAAAAAATTTTTTTGGTTTGCTTATGACCCTCAAACATAGACTTTCTCCAGGAAAAGCAGCTGATGCTCAGTCTCAGCCAAACCTGAGAGGGGCTGTCTTACCTCCATGTTAGCAGACACTAGCTTGGCAGTGTGAAGGACAAAATAAACACAGAATTCCCAAGAAAGGAGCTTTGAGAAGGGGATAGGTGACTATGGCAGGTCGCCCAGGTGTTGGGCAAAACAGAAGGGACACGAACTTTAGATCTTGTCCTGACTCTACCCCAAAGCAGCTCTGTGGCCTTGAGCAAATCATTCGACCTTCTGAGTCTCAATTTCCTCCTCTGAAAATAGAGATAATAATACCTACCTGGCTGGTATGAAGATTTGAGAGATGTTAAGTGAGAGCACCCAGCATATGCCAACAACATGGTGGGGAGGCGCAATACTTTGTATCTGTGATTGATATTTATTTTTTAAATATTTATTAAGTAGCTACTATGGGCCAGGCTCTGGACTAGCCACTAGGAATAGAGTGGGAAAAGGTTGGACTCAGTTTCTGGCCCGTGAAACTTTAATTCCAGGGAGGAAAAACAGACCTTAAACACACAATGACACAGTGAATTTATCAGTTAATTACAATTGTGACAAGTGATACAAATGGGATGTTATGGAAATCCTAAACAAAGATAGGCTGGCTAGAGTTGCTTTCCAAAGACCCTTGGGGAAGCTGCCAGGAGATAGCATTGTTGATGCTGAGCCATGTAAGAGAGGTGGGAATAGGGTGGGTATCATCAGGAGAGCTTCATGCTGAGGACCCGGATGAGCAAGGGGCGGGGCGGGCGACCGGTGGGGCTGGAGGACACACAGCATGCAGGCTCTGTTCAGGATCGTGGGCTATATTTCTAAGAAGGGTGGGAAGTCATTAAGAAGTATTCTCAGGAGGGTGGATGATCCAGCTTCGTATTAAATGTGTGACTATGGCCATTCCAAGGGTGACCCCAGAGGGGGCCCAAGAGGAAGCCTGGAGCTGAAATTAAGAGGTTGTTGGTATAATTTAGGCAAAAGATGGCGATACGTTAGAAGAGGAATACCAGAGATATGTCGGAATGGCATGGTGGCTGTAGCCTGTCTTCTATTAAAATGTTTTTCCAACTTACCTGATGATAGAAATCTATGAAGTTTGTTAAAATACAGGTTCCCAGCAGAGCTCCCAATCTAGAGATCGCACTTCACTGGGCCTGAGGTGGGGCTTGGGAATCTGTGCTTTAAGGAAGCTTCCCCTGTGTTTCTTCTCATTAGGCAAGTTTGCCCAGTGCTACCCCGCAGAGTACACTGGGAAATATGCCTTCCTGTCCCTTGTGAAATAAATCTATTCTTCCAGAGATTGTGCTTTTCATGACCCCAACCAGTGGAGGATGCAGGTATAAATTTTGAGTTCACATAATACGTTTCCTACTTAGAACTAAAAGTACTCAGCTATAACATTTCCAACATTCAATTTATCTAAACTGGTGGTTTTTAAAGTGTATTCCTTGAAATATGAGTTTTTTTTGAACATTAATAGATGTATAGCTGTCAAGGGAGACAAGAAGTAGGCACCCCACAACTCCAAAAACTGCCAAGAGCAGCTGGAATGGGGAGAGCAGTGGGATGGAGAATCAGGCTGCCTCTGCATTCCTTAAAATTCCTGCCAAGTCAGGGACACCTCTCCAGCTCATCAGTTGTTCAACTGGAGACTGTGTTATTTGCCCCCAATCTCTGCCAACCGCTCCAGAAGAAAATGTCGACACCTTACATAGAGTATGTCCTTGGAAAACTATTTTCAGTATTGGCCTAATTGCATATTATTCAGTTAGAGTATGAAAGAAGTTTTTTGCAGTTAATCTATCCAGCTATCCTCTCTATCAATTTATCCATAGAGGGACAGCATAGCACGGTGGCTGAGAGCAAGTCTGAGAATCAGACCCCCACTGTTCAAATCCTGGCTCTTTCACTTGTTAACTGGAGAAGCTACTTCATCTTCTTGTTATTTAGTTTTCTCACCTGGAAAAGGAAATAATAATGGTGTATTAGTTTGCTAGGGCTGCCATAACAAAGTACCACAATTTGGATGGCTAAGACAACTGGAATTTATTGTGTCACAATTCTGGAGGCTAGAAGTCTGAGATCAAAGTGTCGGCAGGGGTGGTTTCTTGAGATGGCTGTCTTCTCATTGTGTCCTCATATTGTCTTTCCTCTGTGCATATCATGTCCTAATCTCCCCCTGTCATATTGGATTAGGGTCCACTCTAATTATTTTATTTTACCTTTTGAAAGACCCTGTCTCTAAATTCAATCACATTCTGAGGTATTAGGGGTTGGAACGTGAACATAAAGATTTAGGGGGATGCAAATCAGCCCGTAACAAATGATATCCATCCAGCAGGGTTATTGTCAGGGTTAAAAGACCTAATACACGTGCCTGTCATATAGTAAGTGCTCAATAAATGTTGTCTATTGTTATTCACTTCTTTATAGTGAGCAACTCTTATGTGTAAGGGGCTATGGTTAAAGTGCTGAGCACATAGTAAAGAATGACATTGTAAGGTCTCCGCCCTTGGGAAGCTTATATTCTAGTGAGGGAGGACAAAACAGGTACGCAAAAATGGAGACACTGAGGAATGCTGTTATGAGACTGAAACAGTAATGGGAAAGAACAGATAGTAACAGTAAAGGGTCAGATAGTAAATATTTTTAGCTTTATGGGCCACATCTACTCAACTCTACTGTTAACAAAGCAACAGTGGTCATAGACAACACAGAAATGAATGAGCAGGGCCGTGTTCCAAGAAAACTTTATTTATGGACACTGAAATTTGAATTTTATTTAATTTTTATATGTTATAAAATATTCTTCTTCTTTTGATTTTAACAATTTAAAAATGTAAAAACCATTCTAAGCTCCTGAGCCATATAAAAACTGATGATAGACTGATTGGGGTCTTAGTTTTTTGACCTTTGCTCTAGAAAATTCACACTGTCTAGGAGGAAAAACTTTTCCTCTCCCCACTTAGGTTCTGTACTAGAGGGCCTGCAAATTAAGCTGACAAAAGACAGATGAACGGGAGAAAAGACAAAATTTTATGCACTTATTGTGCGCTCAGAAAAAAACTACTCAAAGGGGCATTTAGAATGTGGAGCTTATACTGTATACTATTTGTTAAAGAGAACACAGGCCCAAAATGTCGTCACTTGTGCTAAAGCCCATGATAGTAAACCTGGATTCAGTACCTGATCTAACTGTAGCTTCAACCTCTCTCAGAAATATAATCTTGATGAACCAGTCTGGAATTTTCTGGACAAACACCAGTAAGGTAATCTGTCACATGGGCTCTCTCCATTTCCCTCCCCCCTAGAAAGAAGAGGCAATCTGCATGATTAAAACCCTTGCAGTTCTCTTCTTCCCACCCACCCCCCACCCCACCAAATAAGATGTCTTGGTCTAAAAATAATTCTTTCTTTTTTTTTTTTTTTGTTAATAGCTCCTTTGTACCACCACCATCACCCCCCCGCCCCCATAAAAACTTTCCAATAACTACTGAGAGCACCCTTCTAGTTCCTAGATGGCATGCTGCCCCATTCATGAATCACTTAATAAAGTCAATTAGATCTCCAAATTTATTCAGTTGAATTTTGTTTTTTAAGATATCTTCCTAGGGGAAAGGGAGGGGAGAAAGTGCATGTATGAGAAAACAAAATACTTTTAGGAAAGATAAATGAGCCCTTAGGAGAATAGATGGCAGATGTGATAGTTTTGTGACAGTGTCTGTTCAAGGGTCTTCCATCCAGGCAATAAAAGTCAGTCTTCCCTGGTTGTGAAACTCTGAGGAGAGGATTTATGACAGCTGAGTTCTTTAGGGAGGCTCTGCTTTTAGGCAGATATGGGAATTTCGGGGGGGGGGGGAACACTCTTCCTGTATCTGTTGATTCTCAAACACCTACAGCTCAAAATAATTTTTATGACACAGTGGCACATTCTGGACCTTTAACAATAGAAATAAACTCATCAGAAATAAACTGAAGCCATATTCTAGATCCCTGTCTACATGTGCATTACAAAGGACAAGTATCAGCTTCTTGAGTTTTTATGTGGCATTCAGGAGAGCTGCAGGTTCTAGTAAGAACTGAGATGAGCCTAGGGTTTTTAAAATATAGCTTACTCCACCACCACACCCCTTCCCCCAACCAGCCTCTCACCCCTACACCTACCACACACAAACACAAGTCTGGAAGACTCCTATGGACTTAGTTTGGGGGAAACTTCAGGATGGAGGGAGGACAGGGATAGGAGTGAATGGTCCTGATGTGCCATCATTATACAGCAGGGACACATACCTACATATCGTGTGTGGTCTAATGGCTCGTTTGAAGTGGTTTTGAACTCCCAGGGATGGGAAGGCCTGTCAGGCTCCTCCTGATGTGAACTATGATAGAAGCTGTGTGCACAGTTACACACACATGCTGACCTCAGTGAGTGTGGACTCCTGGGGACAGTTAAGATGTGTGACCCATGCCCTCATGCAAGGTCTGTCAGGGGCAAAGGAGAGACTCCCGTTGGATATCATGTATCATGTCAGCGAAGCATCACACCCAGCATTTGTCCCAGATGGTATATGGTTTTCAGAAAAGGTAAGTCCCCATGAGAGGTAGGGTAGGTCAGGGCAGGACAGGGTAACAGGAAGTAGTGAGGAACTCATCACATTTCCCCCATTCCATCTTGAGTATTGTGTAAGCTGGAGAATCTGTTGCTGGGGACTTCCAGTTCACTCACCTTTGCATGTTTCTTGCTGACAAGAAAATTAGAACCTGCCATTCAGACGCTTCTTGTCAGACTATTAAGTGGAATTCTTATTGTCCCTAGCTCATGTGGGCTGTGCCTTCTCATTTCAGTCATGCACAAGTATGGTTTGTTTGGCTAAGCCTAGATAGTTGAGAAATCTGTGACCTTCAGGTCAGAACAAACTCAATAGGGTGAGCCAATCAATAGGGCCAGGACCAAAACTAAAACTGAAAAAACAACAACTTCTAGGGAGAAAAGGCACTCCAGCAACCACTCTTACCGAATTGTCCTATGATGGAGAAGTACGTGAGAGAAATATACCAAAAATTACCTTAGAACTTGTTTTTTGACAAAGTACTGTATAGGGTCACCTGTTGACTTTTATCCATCTTTATTTTGGTGCTATTTGCATGTCTGGTTTTTTTTTTTTGGTTTTTTTTTTGAGGGCAGTGTCACTGGCCCTCACATGTGGGACCGAACCGGGTCTGCTGGCTTCCGAAGCCAGCGCTTAACCACTGCGTCACTCGGCCGGCTGCATGTCTCTTCTTTATTTTAAAATCGTCCTTGATACTTAGTTAATATTGTGTATTCCACATTGTGAAAATTAAAACAATGAGGAAATGATCTTTCATGCAACAATAACTTGCTTTTCCATAAAAGATAATGAGTCAAATACCTCTCTCTAAAAGAAATGGTAAGGGCCGGCCGAGTGGCATGGTGGTTGGGCACTGGCTTAGGAAGCCAGAGGCCCCAGTTCTGGTCCCACATGTGAGGGCCAGTGACACTGCCCTCAAAAAATAAAAAAATAAAAAATAAAAAAATAAATAAAATAAAATAAAATAAGTGGTAAAAATGTAAGTTGGCAGTCATCACACAAGTAGAGGGAACAATTTTAAGGGCTATATGCTCGTAAGAATTTACATCTTCAAAACAAGGTATTAAGCCTTTAAATATGTTTCCTCTTTCAGTCAGTCAGTCAGTCAACAAATATTTATCAATCTACCATATGCCAAGAGCAGTGCTAGTGCTGGGTACACTGATGAACAAGACAGATAAAGACCAAAAACAAAGAGGGGATTAAGACAGAGGAACAGAATAAGCATTAGTTTTTGTTTTGTTTTGTTTTTTAATTAACTGAGAACTTCTGAGACACAGTAGTCAAGAGTGACCTCTTCAAGGCCATCTAGGACATTTATACTGAAACTAAAGCAAACACAAAGTCCTTGAAATGACTCAGGATAAGGGAGAGCAGTGGTGTGTGTATGCAAGTGTTCATATGCTGAGTTGGGGTGAGCGACCCAAAATGAGCTGAAGAAGAAAGCTGGCATTATTGGTGGGTTTTATGGATGGAGAGGACCTGGTCAGGCTGCATAGGGTGGAAAGGGGAGGCAAGGAGATGAGTTACAAGAGCTTTTGCATAGGCCTTGGGCGAGACGCAGAAGGCTTACATAGGGTGGTGGTAGATAGTGTAGTAGAAGATAGATTTAAAATGTGTTTTGAAGTGGAGTCCAGAGAGTTTAAAAATAATTTGACATGGGCATGGAGTTGAGAAAAATAAACCATTATCTGGGACTCAGGTTTCTGGCTTCAGTTTATTTACTTCAAGGCACTTACCACAGTTAAAGCAACTGAAGCCATTATCTTGTTAATTTATTTATTTGTTTATTCTATCCATCTACAATAATGCTGTCCAACAGAGGATGAATGCAAACCACATATGTAATTTAAAACTTGCTAGTAGCCACATTAAAAAGAGGTGAAGTTAATTTTACCGGAATATTTTACTTAACCCAATATATCCAAACTATTTCAACAAATAATCAATACAAAAAATAAATAAGAGATATTTTTACATTTTTTTATACTAAGCCATTCAAAATACGGTTGTGTGTTTTACACTGATAGCACATCTCAATTCAGACTAGCCACATTTCAAGTCCTTAAGCATACCTGTGGCGAGTGGCTATGTACTGGACAGTGCAGATCTGAATGGGAGCCACCGAGGGCAGTCCGTTCATTCTAGTTCACTGTTTTTCTCCAGCCACTGAAACATTCAGTGTCATACAGTGAGCATCAGATATGTTTTACCTGAGTGAATAAATGACTGATGGAGATATCAAGAAAGGAAGTGGATGGGAGAGTCTGGAACTGAAAAGAAGGATCTGGGTGGAGATGTAAATCTGGCATCTCGATGGGTTCTAAATCCAAGGGAATCATTGTGGATCACCTTTGGAAAGAGAGCAGAGCAAAGAAAAAGCCCAGGCCCCGACTTTGAGAGATACCAACATTTAGATTTTGACTGAGAGAAGAGGAAAATCAGGAAAAGTGTGGAGGACTCAAGAAATCAAAAGAGAAAATGTTCCAAGAAGAAAGGAGTGCTCAGCTCTGCTGAGAGACCAGGTGAAAAAAGCAAAAGGAGCAAGAGAACAGGAACTTTGAGATCTAAATACTCCTGACACACATTCCACAATCATTATCTCTTTTAAGCACTATGCTTTGAATCAGAGAGAGATACTTTGGTGTGTGTGTGTGTGTGTGTGTGTGTGTGTGTGTGTGTGTGTGTGTGTGTTTTAAATACAAAGAAAGTAGGCCTCTAAAAGGTCAAGGAGCCCAGACAGTTTCTTATCTAGAACTCAAGACCCTAAGTCCAGCACTATATAAAGAACATATTATAAAGCTCTGAATATAACAAGGGACCATTGGAAGTTTGTGGAGGAGGCATGACTATCTGTGATTTCCTTAGGTCTAGGTAGTTTGAAGCAGATGTACATTTGGCAATATCTTTTAGGTATGGAACTAGACCAAGATTACATGATTGAGATTTCGTGCAATTTCTTAAGTGACTTCTGCCCTTCATTTATAGCACCTAGAATTCTTAACATACTGTTCATCACTGGAGTGCATTTCTCAACCTATCTTAGACAATGTAATTCTACTGCAGTGTGTTAATGTAAACTAACAACTTTATTCAAGAGAAAGGTCATTGGCAAACATTTATCAAGTGTGTTGTTATAGGTAAATTAGGCTTTCTCTGCTGCCTTTCAAAACATAGAAAGAAATTCTATGGCGAAGTGGTTGTGTGACCTTGAATAAGACTTTACCTTTCCTATGCCTTTACCTTTCCTACTGCTCTTATCTACAGAATGGAGGGGTTAAAGCAGATGATCTCCATTTCTTATCATAATTTATGATTTAATGTTATAGTTTCCTCTGCCCACCTATGTAAGTTCAAATTTCATCAGTGTACAAAGATCATTCTAAAGGAATTCAAGAAGCCTAGGAATGAATTCCAAGTTCACCACCAGGTAGATGTGTAATCGTGGAATAGGGACAGCCTCACTTTGCCCATATGTTAAATGGGGTGATAATACTCATGCTCCTACTCATCTCTCGGTTGTTTCTCGGACTGAACCAAATAAATCACGTAAATGTTTTGTAATCTGTGCAGTGCTAGAGAAATTAGAAGTGCAGTTATTGTTAAAGCAGATGTTTAAAACAGTATCCATTATCACTCTCAACAAATACCAAGCTGAGTCTGTCATTTATCCTTATGGCATGTGGCTTGTGACTTTTGTGGAGTTATGGTAGGTTATGAATGGAATATTCTCAGTGTGAGAATGGAGACAATCGTTTAGTCTTGATATCTCCGGAGAGCGCCTATCTTTGAATGTTTACAAGAAAATAACGAGATGCACAAAAAAGAAACAAGAAAGTGGGAAGGAGGGAATTCATAAACAGAGGAGAAGAAAGGCGAAGGCAAAGCAACGTTAGGAAAATAAAAGGAGAGTCGGAAGACATAAAAGGATGGGGAGGGGAAATGAGCATCAGCAGGGCAGGAACAGGAGCCAGTTAGGATGGGGGCGGGGGTGGGTGGCGAATGAGTGGCTAGTCCAGTGACTTGCCAAGCAGGCACCAGGCAGAGAAGGGGAGGAGGAGGGTGGGGCTTGGGGAAGGGCAAAGGCAGGGCAAGACTTAAAAGGGAGATGACCCTAGCTAGTTGATGCCACCAGTGCCCTCCGAAGCCCAGGGCAAGGGGACTCAACTCTGGATAACGGGAGGAAAGGCCCGCTGCTAAGGCAGTCCGTGGGCTCGCGAGGAGGCGCGCAGACCGGAGAGGGGGGACACCTGGGAGCGCCCCGCCACTCCGCCACCAGCCACCATGTGCGAGCTGTACTGCAAGCAGGATACTCTGGCGCTGAGGAGGAAGCACATCGGGTAAGGGCTCCTCAGCCCCGAGGAAAGGCGCAGAGAAGGGGAAATAACCAGTGCAGAGGACAGAACGCTGAAGCCTGGCCCGGAGCCGGAGAGCGAGACGCGCAGAGGCTCCGGAGCGGCCGCAGCCGCCGGCCGGCATGCCCCAAGGCACCTGCACAAGCGCGCTGCTGCCCGCTCCCCCGAGCGCGGCCTGCAAGGGCGCCTCCCAGCCCACATCAGTGTGGGCCGGCTGGAGGGATTGCCCTTAGAGGGTTAATGGCCCTAGGAAAACACTATTCCAGGGATGGGCGCTGGGAGGAGGAAGGGTACTTCGCCGCAGCTCCAACCAAGTTGAAAGCTTTTCAAAACTATGAACTCAAAAATATTTTTGATGATGACTGTGAACACAAGCTAATTCTGACAACTTTTGTTTAAAGTGAACTTTTTCATATTGCGTGCTTAGTTAAGTGATAAAGGGTTAACCCAGCCAGTAGAAAAACTCTGAAACCATCACCTTCTTTAAGATGCTACTTAGCCACCGTAGCCTCCCTCGCTGTGCCCTCACTTCAATTTAAAAATGCAGTGTTCTCTCCAGTCTACGTTTGTTTTGCCCATGCTATAAACGACTTGGTAATATACTGGTGAACTGTAAGAGACTGAACATTGTCAGACCTGGGCTCTGGTCCTAGTACGGTGTCGTGTTACCTACCAGTGTGACCTCTGTCAAATTAATTTCCTCTTCTATGAAAGTAGGAACAACATTCTGCTTCACAGGAGCGAGCAAATGAAATTAATAAGTGTGACCTGGTTTGGCTTGGTTTTTTTAAGGTACATGTAAAAATGAATGATGATTGCAGCCGTTCGCGACCCTTAACCCCTGTGAAATCCAGGGTCTGCAATATTTACATATGATTACATAAGAGACAGAACCTGGAGGCACAAGAAAGAAAAGAACCAGGGTCCTCTTCAGAGAAGTGCTGGGCAGTTTCTCATACTGAGGCTCCTGATATCAACCCCAAGAACTGCTAAATGGTTTAGGAGTATAGTTAAAGCTCTCTCAACCCCACAGCACAGTCAAAATGGGCAGATTTCTCCTCTTTACCCTATCACCCCTTTCCCTTTTTCTAATCACCACTTTTTTCTGTTAGTTTTCAATGCTATATAGGTAGATTCCAATGAAAACCTAACGATTTCTGATGTGAGCAGATCAGATTCTGTAAACTGAGGAATGTAGCCATGGACTGACTGACAGGAAGAATTTTACCTGAGGTCTGAGGGGCAAGGTGGAAGGTACATAAACAAGGCAGGTGGAGTCTGCAGTTTTCAGCCTATATTCATAACAAAGACTTTCTTTAGATTTTAACTCATAGGTATAAATAGGTAAAACAGCTGAATTTAAACCAGTAAGAAATTCTCATTAAATATTAGTTTCATTTTAGCTGATGATGCTTAATCTTAGGCAATTTTAAAATTAAGATGACCTATTCATAATAATAAAAAAACTTTCTAAACAGTTGCATATGGACTTCATATAGAAGTATCTAATTACCCTCTAAATTACCTTTTATGTGTGTGGCAATTTTTGTCCATGCAAAATCACCGAAATAAGAATAATATATTGTTTTAGTTTTTGAATGTCCGTATAGCCAATATCAGAATCCTCTGTGATGTTTCTATGTTGCTAAAGTTTATACTCTACACATTCATCCAAATAATCAAAAATATGGATGACTTTATTATGCTCAAAAGAATGGATTAAGGGTTTAGAAGAATAGTTGGATTTTATTATTTAAGAATAGAAAATCCATTTGATACAGGACAAGTACCACTCAAAGACATGGATATTATCTCCCATAAACTCTCTTTTGTAGTATTTAACACTAAGTTATTTGTATTTAGCCTTTAGTGCTATTTATTTCTTTATAAATTAGATTAGAAGGAGAGAGAGAGAGAGAAAGCAAGCAAGCACTACTTTGGGCTATGGCATAAGACAGTCTACTTTCAAATTCTGGTTTTCTCACTTACTGGCTGTGTAACCTGAAACAAGTCCCTTAATTTTTCTGTGCCCATTTTTCTCACCTATAAAAATGAGAATGACAGTAACCCCTATTCATATAATTGTTGAGAGTATTGAATCAGATAATATTTGTAGTATTTGTCAGTTCCTGACACATAGTAAGCCTCAAAAAAAAAAGTTGTTTGTTTTTTTTTCCTAATAGAACAAAATTTCCCAAAGGAAAATTAGCTATTGTTTTGTGTAATTAGAACTGTCAGAGTTGATCCATGTGCTTCTAAATAGGGTTGTCAAATCATGGCACATTTAATATAACGAGCATAAGAAATGTGAGCAGTGTCACGAATGGGGGATTAAGGTAAAAGGTTCCAGGCCGATATGAAATACAAAGTTGTGTCAGCCAGGTTGTGTTTCCCCTTTCCTTTATGTAATTGTAATTTTCCACTTATTGTGACCTTCATTGAGAAGGAAAAACACTAGCAGACCAGAGTGTTTCCTTTCATTATTTCTAGGCCTTCATGCAAAGTTTTCTTTGCTGCGGATCCCATCAAAATAGTAAGAGCCCAGCGGCAGTACATGTTTGACGAGAAAGGGGAACGGTACCTGGACTGCATCAACAACGTCGCCCATGGTAACTGTCCCGTCTTATTGTGCTTTGATACTTTTATGGAGTAAGGCAGACATGGTACCATTAATGTTTGTCCCAGGAATTGCAGGGGCTTGATGTTCCTTTGCTGAATCCTGCCAGAGTCCTACCAGAGAAGAGTTGTAGCAAAACTTGGAACAGAAAGAAGCTCGCCTTTAGTTTTCTTGCTTCAGAACGCCCCCTCACTTGCCACGCATTTAGTATTGTAACTCATTTCTTTGGTTTTTGTCTCTTAAATTTCAGTGGGACACTGTCACCCAGAAGTGGTCAAAGCTGCCCAGAAACAAATGGAACTGCTAAATACAAATTCTCGATTCCTCCACGACAACATTGTAGAGTACGCCAAGCGCCTTTCCGCAACCCTGCCGGAGAAACTCTCTGTTTGCTATTTTACAAATTCAGGGTATGTTTCCAGGCTTCCCACCCATCCCATTCCCAGAAATCTCTTTGATTACTTTCTGGCACATACCTTTTCTTTTTGCTTTGTGGTGGGGCACAAATGTCTCAAAAGGTTTCCTGACATTCTTGCCATTTACTAAGAGACCATATGCTAGGAACCTGAACAATCTGGTTCTTCTGCTTTTCTCTATGAGCCTGTTGAAAATGGGACACCAGACGCTTGTTTCAAGGCTCTGAGCACAGCCTGTAGCAACAGTCTGGTGATTAATATGTGCATGCCACTCAACTTTTTATTACCATGGTTTCCTTGGTGAAAGATGGGGAAGGCATCCCCTTAAGGTAGATATGTAGGTCATGACCATAGCAAAATTACTCAAGTCTGGTGTTCATGTGAGAAAACCTAACTAGTCAAATGCCACTCACCTCTTGGGGAAGTAGAATAAGTAGCTAAAGAACCCATGAGCCTAGGTAGTTCTTTCAAAACATGATTGAGGCATTTTAACAAAGAAAGAACTCTACTAGACAAGCTATAACTTTTGTAAGATTTTTGATTGATTTTTTTTTCCCTTAGGCAATTGAACATATTTCCGCAATACAGAGAGGGAAGGAATAAATTCAAATGAATTGAGATGTTCCAACTTTTAAATTCTGTAAATTCAAATTACCATATATCCATTCTAGCAAACATTGTGCAGCCATTAAAAAGTATGTTTTGAAAATATCTATCTAATGACTTGTGAAAAACTCACAATACAATGTTATATTGGGAGGAAGCCTGCATACACAGCATAAACTCATATTTTTAAAATTATATATGTATACATATGTTAAAATTAACTATTAGAAATTCTATAAATATTTAATTACATGATTCTGTGATTCACTTTTCTCTTTTCAATGAGATATTTTAAAATCAAATTTTTAGCTAGCAGATCATTCTTTTTTCTTTGTAAAGAATTAAAATATTTTGTTATAAAGCATTCTTGCTTTCAATAAATTAAATATCATACTATTTGACTTTCACTGCTAAAGAATTCTATGCTGTCAATGAGGGATTATACCCGAAGAACACTGTCCCCAAAGACTGGAGACAATAGAGCCTGGAACAGTACAAAAAATAATCTTGAAGTTAAACAGGCTTCAGTCTGAAAACTGGCTCTACTTCTTACAGCTGTAAGGTCTTATTCTGGTTCTTAACCTCTGAGGCTATCTCCTCATCCATGAGAAGGAGATGGCAATATTTACCTGGCAGAGTAGTTATGAGAGTAACTAACAAAACACTCAGCATGATGTCTGGAAGATAGAAAACATCCCACAAATGATTATTTTCTTCCCCTGCGCCTAGTTAGATTCTTTGAACCAGATAGAAAAATTATGATCTTCATTTTATAGATAAGGAACTAACCAAATATTGAGCCAGTACAACAGAGTTTAGTAGCCAAGTTAATAGGCCCTCACACTCCCATTCCTTCCAGGCAGATCAGGCTTTAGGCAGGCTTCTCAGTGTGTCCTCAAAGTTAGTCACCTATTGAGGTGACTGAACTCGGCTGAAGTTAGAAATGGCAGCATATCCTTCATTCATATTGCATTTCCTCCATGTGTCTCATTCTTTATTGAAGACATCTGGGGAATTTGTATTAAAAGGATGAAGTGAGATTTTTGGGTGGGCAAGATTGAAGGGGAAGGAGAGGAGTTCAACTTATTTCTTAATACATTTCTGAACACGATAGCTTCCCCCTTGTTCGAGATTTTGCTTTCCACGGTTTCGGTTACCCATGGCTAACCATGGTCCAAAAATATTAAATGGAAAATTCCAAAAATCAACAATTCATATGTTTTAAATCGTGCACCATTCTGAATAGCGTGCTGAAATCTCATGTCATCTGGCTCAGTCCTGCCTGGGACATGAATCATTCCTTTGTCCAGTGTATGCAGGCTGTACACGCTCCCTGTCCATTAATCACTTAGTAGCCCTCTCAGGGATCAGATCGACTGTCTGATCACTGAGGATCTCACAGTGCTTGTGTTCAAGTAACCCTTATTTTGCTGAATAATGGCCCCAAAGCGTAAGAGTACTGGTGCTGGCAATTTGGATATGCCAAAAAGAAACTGAAAAGTGCGTCCTTTGAGTGAAAAGTTGGGTGCAGTACAAGAAGATAATTTTAGAGAAAGAGCACATTCACATAGCTTTCATGACAGCATTTTGTTATAATTGTTGTATTTGATTATTAGTGATTGTTGTTAATCTCTTACTGTGCCTAATTTATAAATTAAACTATCATAGGTATGTACATATAGGAAAAAAACATTGTATATATAGGGTTTGGTAATATCCACAGTTTTAGGCAATCACTGGGGTCTTGGAATGTATGCCCCTTGGATAATGGGGGACCACTCTACTTAGACTCTTTTAACTTTTAAACTAAAATTTTGAAATATTTTAAAAAGAGCTAATGTCACATTGTTCCCTCTCTCTGTTGCCTTATAGATCAGAAGCCAATGACTTAGCCTTACGCCTGGCTCGGCAGTTCAGGAACCACCAAGACGTGATCACCCTTGACCAGTAAGTCCTAGACAAAAGCAAGAAGGTCCTTCAGAGATAAAATCGTATTGATCCTATCCATACTAATACCATAAGCACGTGTAGAGGAGTGCAGATATGTGGCATAGTGATTTTTACTATGTATTAGGGGATCAACCCCAGGTTAGGCCTGCAGGATCCTTGAATTCCTTCTCAGTGCCTGAAAACAGGGAAGGCTCTATTGGGTGCTGTGGTCATGGCCTCATGGACGTTGCATGAACCAGTGCTTAGTTCTCACACATTAACTATTTATTGAGCCAGGACAATGTGTAACTCAGTCTTTTTCAAGATACAAATGCAATTCGTTTCTTAAAAATCCAAGCATGCACTTCACTATTGTGATTATGCACTGTAATTAATTTAAAAGATAAAAATTTAGAGCAAATTTTAAAGAAAACAAGCAGCCAAGTAAAAGTACTTTTTCATTAGTTTATGACTATTAACAGTTGCTATTTAATCTTACCTCTCAAACATGAATTTATTACATTTTAAACAAAAAATCTATCAACTTCCATCTTTATTGAGATTTCTCTTAATTTTTTTTAACCACACCACCCCAACCCCACTAATCTTAGACACAGAGGGTTAAATTGAGCATGCATCTTATTTCTTGTTCTCTCTAGGCTTTTCTCACTCTATGTGTTGGTTGCTATATTTGTTTTCTATTGTTGCTGTAAAAACATTACCTCAGACTTAGTAGCTTAAACAGCACAAATTTATTCTCTTACAGTTCTGTATGTCAGAAGTCCAAAGTGGATCTCTCACCAGGCTGAAGTTAAGGTGTCAACAGGGCTGGGCCCCTCTGGAGGCTCTAGAGAATCTGTTCCTTGCTTTATCCTGCTTCTAGATTCGCTTCTAGAAGCTGCGTTTCTTGGCTTGTGGTCCCTTCCTTCATCTTCAGAGCCAGCCATTACATTACTCCAGCCTCTGCTTCCATCCTCACATCACCTCTCATGTCTCTGACCACCATCCTCCTGCCTCTGTCACTTATAAAGACTTGTGATTACATTGGACCCTCCAGGATTATCTCTCATCTCAAGATACTTAATTCAATCCCATTGGCAAATTCCCCTTTTCCATGTAACATATTCTTAGGTTCCAAGGTTTAGGTTAGGACATGGGCATCTTTGGTAGGGCGGGGAGGGAGCTACCACAGTTGGTTTTCTGGTCCTCTTTTATTCCCCTTCTCCCTTACCTATATATGGACAACCATTCTAATGTGTCTAACATATACCTTTTATTTATTATTCTTGTAAAATGTAGGTTATTTTACATGCATCTGTTTTAATTTTACAAATATTGCTACAGATCTCTTTCTGTTTCTGACTTTTTTCCCTTGGCACTTTTTCAAGATTCTATGTTTCTGGGTATACATCTGTTCTTCTAATTCAGTGCTTTTCAATAGAAATATGCTGTGAGCTACATAGGGAACTTAAATTTTTCGAGTAGCCATTATATCTGAAATATTTCAACCGGTAATCAGTATAAAGACATCAAATGTCTTTTCTCCATCTCTCTTTTTTTCTGTATTGGCTTTCACATTCAATGTGTGCCTTATACTTACAGCACATCTCAATTCTGACTACCTGCATTCCAAGTGCTCAATAGCTACATGTGGGAAGGGCTGACATGGGGAACAGCACAGCTAGAACTACTGCCTATCATTGCCCCCATGATGGATACCCCCAGTTTCCACAAATGGCGCTGCAATGAGCATCCTGGTGCAGGTACCCTTACAGACCTTTCTGAGAATTTCTTAGGGATAAACACCCAGAAACAGGATTGTGAGGCCATAGGTACACTGTGAGCATTGCTAATTTGACTAAATACTGCCAGATCCATCGCCAGAACGGTTGCAGGATGACACAGTGCATGAAATTTCCTGTTTTCCCATATCCTCACCAAAACATAATAATATCCTGCTTTCTCATTTTTTTCCCCTAGTTTTTGCCACCAGTCTAGTAGGCATAAAATACCAATGTTGTTTTAATTAGCAACTTTCTAATTATGAGTCTGAGTATCTCTTCACACACTTTCTATGCATTTGTGATTCGTGTTCTGTAAATTACCTGCTCACATTCTTTGTCCAATTTTTTATTGGGATTCCACCCTTTTCTTGTTGGTTTATGGTTGCTTCTATAGTCTAGACTAGAGGATCTCACCCTTAACTTTGTTTTAGACATTTTGTTTTTTAAATGCCAGTGCTCAGGCCCCATTCTAGACCAACTAAAAGAATCTCTAGAGGTGGATTCTAGAAACAGTGTATATATTTTTTAATTTCCCAAGTTATCTTAATATAGAGGTAGAATTGAAAACACCATATTGGGCATTAATCTCCTTTAGTTTGAGACATTTCAAATACCTTTTCTCTATCTATCATCCATCTTTTAACTAAGTCATTGGCATCCTTCAGCAGAAATCTTTAATTTTAATCAAATTAAATAGGTAAAATTTTCATCTTATTGTTGGTGTTTTCTAAATTTTGTTAATCTCTTTCCTAACCCCCCAGATCACAAAGATGTTCTCTATTTTCTTCTACTGCCTTTATAATTACTCCTCATATTGAATCTACCTGTATCCACTGTATTACTATTTATGTATGACTGTATCTCTAAGCTCTCCCTCTGTCCCAGTCGTCTCTTTGTTCTTATTCCAGTGCCACACAAATTTTATGGCTTTAGCTCTATAGCATGGTTTAACTATGATAGGGCAAGTCTTCTGTCTTTGCTTTATCTATTCATGGGCCTTTGATATTTCTATTCCAGATCTCTGGGCAAGAAACAGAAAGAGGAATATCAGAGCCACTGTATATTAAGAAAGAGAAAGGCATTTCATAGCCACTTGATCACCTCTCAGTCCTAATTGTTGAAGAGACTGCTTGTTCCTTACTAACTTGTATTTGTCTGACATATGGGACTAGACATCCTTTGGAAATCATCCTAAACAGAAACACAGCCCATTCTATGATATGAGGTTATTTTCTTTAATTTATTAGAATGTAACTATCAAATACATTTAAGGAATACATACATATGAAGTTTTTCATGAAGCTATAATTTTTTTTTACCTTTAAACAGTCTAATTTAGCAGATATTATATAATTTAAAGAAATTAAGTTCTTTTCCCGCTAAAAAGAAATCATCTATGAGGGTACATACTTGGCTTTTCATGTGTTTTATTACATGAATAAGGAGACCTGGACAAATTAAATGGCCAATCTTGCCATGAAAAATTAGATCCCATATAGTCAAATCTGGAACCAATGTGGAGATTCTCCCTGGATGATATGCAATACTATTTTTCATATATTAGGTAAACATCCTTCTTTGAACGATCTTGGTTACTGTTCTTTTTCTTTTCAGTGCTTACCATGGTCACCTATCATCTTTAATTGACATCAGTCCATATAAATTTGGAAAGGGCAATGCTGTCAAGAAAGAATTTGTGCATGTAGTAAGTATTTTAGAATCCAAGAATCAGAATGTTAGTACTGGAAGAATGCCTAGTGATAATCCAGTCTAATCCTTTCATGGAAATGAAACCATGAAAAAGAAACAAAAACCTAGAGCAGCATGTGACTTGCTGAAGTCAAAGAGCTAGGTAGTGACAGGATGTAGCTTAAAAGCCATTGATGAGTAACACAATGGGCAAGTTAGTATAGTAGTAGTGATAGCTGTAATTCACAGCTATCATTTTATTTTTCTTGCCCCTTGATCTTTAATTACTTTTGCTATCACTGATGTCAGCTTGAAATTCAGAGCTGTCAGAGTTGAATTAAGTGTGTGTATGACTGTCTTAAAATTAAATTGCTGTATGCTAAATTATTATAAAGATTTATTAAGTAAAATAAATAGTAAATAAAATAAGGAAACCAATCAAGTTTAAAACTTGAATTAAGAATCAGTAGACTTTCTTAAGCAAATCATCAATATCTTCTTTCAAAATTTTCACACCTGGAGTTTATGCTAAGGCACTCTAGTTTTTGAATGATTACAATTTGCTATGGAGTTGGTAAGTGTTGGTTTATTTTCAATCTAGAATAGTTAATCCAGTTTCCATTTTTTCAAATTTTCAAACAATATAATCACACTTGTTGATTTGAATTTGGTCCTTATGTGAATAGGGATGTTGTCTTGACTTCTAAGGGTTTAGGAGCAAATCCAAGCTCCTATTCATGATGCAAAGATTTCAGTATTTAACAGAAGTCAGAAATGTTACAGAAAAACAACAAAATAACCCAAAGTCACTTAAGTCCACATGGTCACCTTTCTAATGTGCTCTCGTGGGGAAATGCCAAAATTCAAAGGCTCACTTGTCCAAAAGGCAAAACTATATCATTTGATGTTTTCAGGCACCAACTCCAGACACTTACAGAGGAAAATATAGAGAGGACCATGCAGACCCAGCCAGCGCTTATGCAGATGAAGTGAAGAAAATTATTGAAGAAGCTCATAAGAGTGGAAGGAAGGTTTGTATTTACCTCTTTGGAAACATTTTAACATCTTTTATAAAATGGATTTAAATCACCGTTGATATATTGAAGAGATGGGGAAGAATTAGATCTCAAGTCCCTTTCTGTTCTTTTCTGATTACGTTTTCACTTGGTTCATATTTCATAAAGTGCATTATTATAGTCATGCCTCTAAGACTATTTTTATTTATCCTGGAAATGTAATCATTGTGCCTGTTCCAAAACTGGTGGCCTAATTGGCCTTCCCAGTGGGGTGCAGACTGTGGTCCACAGAGGCAGGAGAGAGGGGATTAAGGAAGGTGATATGCCAGTGACAAATTATTCTAATGGACAGCAGCACAAGGGGCTGATATAGGGGGATGGGAATGGGAGGGGGAGAGTGGCCCTGGTGCCTCAAAACCAGTGCAGTCTCCAGGACCCACAAGGGAGCCTTGGCACTTCCCTTCAAGTGGTTCAACTTTCCCAAAGCCACAGGGCTTGGATAAGTCATGGCAGAAAACGGTTCTTCCTATCTGGGCCTGGACTCCTAAGACAGAACCAGAATCCTCCAGAGTAGAAAAGAGACTTTCCACTTTCCTCAGTCTTCACCCTACTGCCTGCAGCTTAACACTCAATTCTCAGCTTGTTTGAGGGTACTTGTGTGGAGGTTGAATGTGATGTGCCACAGGCTTTGCCTTTTATCGTGCTTGTGACATCGACATGCCAATAAAAAGTCTTAATTGAGATAAAAATGAAGCCTTTGCTTTTTCCTATTAAAATATTTTTGTCTTAATGACGGGAGAGCCATTTGCATTGCTTAACTCTGTTCTTTTTCTTCCTAATCCATTCGATTTTCACATCTTCCTATGCCGATACCTGTGCAGGGAGACCTCAGCTCTGCCTATTGTGGGAGCTTCACACTCTTTTCCTCTTCCCATGCAGCCTGTACCTCTTTACATGATCAGTGAACACTGCTTCTTCTAGGGAAAAAAATTTACATTACCCAGATCTTATGGTCTTTTTACTACCAAGGGGTTCGGATAATTTTTGAGCGCATTAGCATTCAGCAGTTCTTGAATTGGTGCTGTCGTGTTAACAATGCTGAAAGCAATGAGCAAGTATAAAATGGATGCTTCAGAATATGAGATGTGCTTACAAAGTAATGGAATTGTACAGAAGAAATCTGTTGAGTCCAACAACTTCATTGTATAGCTAATAAATTAAATATTCTAAAATGAAAGACTTAAGCCAAGGTAATACAGTTATTTATTAATACTAAGAGGTAGTCTGGACTAGAACCTTGGCTCTCTTTACTTCATATCTCATTTTTATGCTTTCTCTTCTTAGTTCAGCATTATCTATTTTCTACTTCTCCTTTCCTAGCCTCTAGAACACTTCCTCTGTAGTTGCTATTGTGAATAGCCTGATTCTGTTGAGTGAAACCTGATTGGGGGGCAAGCATTAGAAATGTAACACAGTATCCAGTGTGTGGCCTCAGGTCACCATCCCATTTCCTTAATGCAAATTCCAGGCTCAGACAGCCCTGTTTCACCAAGCTGAGGAAATAGGCACCACAGTCATGTATTTAGAACCTGGGTAATTTTTTTTAGAGATTCGTATCAAGACTTATCAAAACATCAGTTTTATTCAGTTGATTCAGAAAACACTACATTTCAATTAATTAAGGAGTAATGGAAAGCACCCTGTCCTCCATGTCTCATGGCAAGTTTCACTGATAACCTAGAGTTTCAGAAATGAATGCTTCAGATCAGTTGCTTTTCCCCCATTGACACCTTTCCTTTTTAATCAAATGGCCTATTTGCCGCTTGCCACAGGTCCATTCGCAGCCATTTTAAAAATTCTGCCCTATAAGAAGTCCTCTTTTTAGGTGATATGAGGGGGACCTAATGGACTATGACCCCATCTTCTCTTGTATAGATTGCTGCCTTTATTGCTGAATCCATGCAGAGTTGTGGCGGACAAATAATTCCTCCAGCAGGCTACTTCCAGAAAGTGGCAGAGTATGTACTTGACGTGGGCACCCTTGGTCAAACTGAGGGCACCATGACAATTCCGTAGGGCCATACTGGTTGTTAAAATATTGACATACATCCAAACTTGCTGGTAATTAGCCACTTCGGAGTACCTGCCAGCCCAGGACTCCCGAAATTCCCCCACCTTCCCAAGATCCAGCAAATAAACGGCTTATACATGGTCCAGCAGGGGTACCTCCAGGACTCTGCCCCAGCCCTTGACCTGACATCCTCTCTGATTGGCTAGTGCCAAAGCCTGACCAATTAGTAAAAATGTGAAGATTAACCCCCCTAAACACTACATCTTGTTCACTTCTTTCTCTTCCCACTTAAAATACTGCAGGAGAGCTTACTTTAAGTAGCACAAACCCAAACTATGTAAAATAAATATAATCTGGAAATTATGTGTTTATATTTCAAAGGGGTTCTGAACACTAAAATATTTTTAACAAAGGTTACAGGCTCCAGGTTAACAGCATTTTTAAAGCCCTCAATAATCTGTATCTTTGTGGGTGGCTGTGGGAACTCTCCATGACCTGAAGGCTTAAGACTGTCCTTTTTTGCTTTTCAGATACGTACGCGGAGCAGGGGGTGTGTTTATAGCTGATGAAGTTCAGGTAGGCTTTGGACGATTTGGGAAACATTTCTGGAGCTTCCAAATGCATGGCGAAGACTTTGTTCCAGACATTGTCACAATGGGAAAACCAATGGGCAACGGCCATCCAGTGGCATGTGTGATAACAACCAAAGAAATTGCAGAAGCCTTCAGCAGCTCTGGGATGGAGTATTTCAATACGGTATATTTTGGCCTATGACTTTACTGCTAAGAGGGGGAAATAATGCATGTTCTTATATTTCTTGCTTATCTACTGAAGACTAAAGCTCAGTAGTGCCCGGTAAGCACCCCAGGACCCTAGCCAAACTTTGATCTAACCATGTTTCATCTAACTGAAACAATTCTTGTATTTTCCCTTCTGTATCTTTCCCCTTCCTCAAATGTTCTTGTTAATTATTCCACTGACAGATGGCTGTTCTGTTAAACTCTAGAGGTTATGATATTTCATTAACGGTTGATAATATTTCTTTGTTTCAAATTATATTTAAATTTCCAAAACAGCTCTGTTTAGATGATTCGGTGCTATAAAAGTTATATGGCTATCATAGGAGATACTAAAATTGTATCTTTGGGAAATTTTATTTCCTTGGTTTTAACCCCAAAAGTCATAAGCTTTAGCTTGGAAAAATTATTATAGTTTATACAATATGTATAATAGAATTTGTTATCTAAGGACATAAGTTATTTGGAAAAAAATGTCATTGCTTAGCTATTTCCACACAACTATTCAAGGGCAGAAATCCATATCCCCCTCACTGAACCATAGTTTGAAATCCTTAATTATCGACACATTGTGTATTTTTTTGAACTAATACATTTCGTGCTAGTCCTTCATACTAGTTATGCAGCATGGGGAATGTAATTTGGAGTGCATTTTCCTTTAATCTTGAATGAATAGAATCATGCTATAGTCTAAGTCCACAAAACTAATATCACAAGAGAAAATTTTATTGAAATTATATCTTTACTTTCTTATGTATGAGCCAGATTTCTCCTAAATGAAGCAATACCACTATCATGTTTTCAACTATCATATTTTCTCATGTATCTTTAATTCTGAAGTATGGAGGAAATCCAGTATCTTCTGCTGTTGGTTTGGCCGTCCTGGATGTCATTGAAAATGAAGACCTTCAAGGAAATGCCGCAAGAGTAGGGAATTATCTTAGTGAGTTGCTGAATAAACAGAAGGCTAAACACACTTTGATAGGAGATATCAGGTATGTTTATCATGATGTTGTCATGTAGTTATTCGTTTTTCCAAATGAAAATAGCTTATATTTTGCCTGATACATTTAAAATTACATAAAACTAAATCTAGGAAACACTGAAAATATAAAAAAAAACAAACTCATTCTTAACCTAGAACCCAGATATCATCACTATTGTTAACTTTTGGGTATATATTATATCTTTGCTAACTTTTATACTTTTTTTAAAAGATAAAGCTGCGTTAATTTCAGCACCAAAAAGATGAAAAGAAGGGACTTAAAGTAACTTGAAATTATCTATTTAAAATTATTTAAAATGATATCCTGGAAAACTCAATATTTTGCAAAGGTATATATACATATAAAAACTAAACATTTATCATCATTAGTGTTCTGAGAAAGTAAATCGTCTGAAGAGGTTGTTTTTGAAGCTTTTTTCTTTTACAATTAAGTGAGGCGGCAGGGGTGGAAACTGGATGACAAAAACGAACTTGTTTCAAAATCTGGCAAGAGTTGTGGACGCTGGATTGGTATCTTGGATTAGGTAGAATCAATTACAATTACCTTTAAAAGGAGTCACATTCAGCCTCAAACTGAAATTTAGAGACTGTTACTTTAGTGTGGCAATGCAGTATTTGATAGTGTGTGTCAAGTTTTCTTTCTTCACCTTCCTCAGGGGTGTTGGCCTTTTTATTGGAATTGACTTAGTGAAGGATCATCAGAAAAGGACTCCTGCCACAGCTGAGGCTCAGCACATTATTTACAAGTAAATGCACTCCCAACCCCCTTTGGTGTCCGGATTCTGGGATGCCCACCCTCTTGAAAGCTCTTTTACTTCCTTCCATCTCTCCAAATAAGAAAAGTTTAAGACACATGCCATTCATAAATGTGGGCTTCTTGTATGCAGAATACTATACTGCTCTGTGTTCACATCATTCTTACGGAATCTTGTTTATCATTTGTATGTACTCACATGTATTTCCTGCCTCCTAATTAGGATGAAAGAAAAACGAGTGCTTCTCAGTGCCGATGGACCTCATAGAAATGTGCTGAAAATAAAACCACCCATGTGTTTCACTGAAGAAGATGCAAAGTTTATGGTGGACCAATTGGATGGGATTCTAACAGGTCTGTCCACAGATTGTTTTGTTAGGTACCTCCTTGCAGCTCACACGTATGTCCCCCACCCTCAACCCGACCTGGTCATACATGGTCATGTATCTTGTTATTCATGACAGAAATGAAGGGGAGAAGATATGAGTGTTAACTTTGTAGTAAGAACCAGAAGAAGAGAACTGAAAAATAATAAGTACATCATGGACTGTTAGTCAAATCGAAATATTCTGTTTTTACTCACACAACTCCAAACCTAAGCTTTTACTGAAATGGCACACAGTTTTATTTTTATCATTTATTTTCACTTTTTAAAATACTGTATGTCTGCATTGTACCCTGCACCAGAAATGCTTCTATGTATAGTATTTCAATACCATGAAAATATGTGAAATATTATTAATAAAAGTTATAGCCTACAGGTTAATTATTTGCTATATGCTGAATCGTTTGATTTTGCTGATATATGCTGAAATCATTTGATTTCACTTATTACAATTTAATTTTTGAGAACTTTTGTTTGTCATTCAGTGGCATAGCCTGTCATAGGAATTTATCTTGTTTATCTATGTTTTGTAATTAGATTAATTTATTTTTCTGTCATGGGCATAAATTGATATTAGAAAATAAATTAAAATGTAAAACCATGTTGAAAAATATAAATCACTGTCGAATGTTCGGATTTTTGTTGTTGCTTTAGTTATATTATTAAGTAAGATTCAACTTTTCTGCTCCCTTATCAGCCTTTTCGGCTTAGGGCAAGGCTGAAAAGCCAGGAATCAATGTAGCATGCAAAATAGATAATTAATGTTTGGGAACTTGCGAGTCAGCCAAAGTTGTTTGTAATAAGTCACTACTTTTGGACTAAGAGTATGCTGACACCCAAACCTGGCAAGTATTCTTCACACACTGTGTGTCCACTGGTCCCTTGAAGGACCAGACGGAAGAAAGAGTAGAGGTTGGGGCAAGTGTGTCACTATTACTTAAAAGTCAACTCAGGTCTTAAGCATTGTCAATGATGGCCCAAAGAATTTCTTTTGAATGAAGTGGCCTAGGCAAAGCTAACACAGGCTCACTGCTACTTGTAAATGACAATGATGAAAGGTTATAATAAAAGAAGCAATTTTCATAGTGATGCATTTTTTAACATGTTGACCTCTTATCCTTAAGGGTTTTCTTGTGGATACTAAAGGGATTTCTTTTTGAGATCTTTATGTTCTGTCTTCTTTATTGTACCTTCCTTGATGTAGCTTTAGAAGAAGCCACCGGAGGCAAAACTGAGAATGTGACCTCTGAAAATATACCAGGCAGAACAAAGGTAAGAGGCTGCTACTTTATTTTTAGGGGAAACATTTCAAACTCTAGGAATTTATGGAAAAGGAATGTAAATTTTTAAAAATTATACAGTGATCTTTAGAATAAAACCCACCTTTGCTCAGGTTGGCTTATAGTTGCAATTTTAAGTACACAGTTAAGTTTCAAGGTGGGTGTCAGACCACTTGAAAGCAATCAAGCCAAAGAACCATTTTGATAAGATCAATCCCATAACAACAACCAAAACACCCTCAGCGCCCATAAAGAAGGCCTTCAAAATATAGAGAGATGATAATACATGTCCTAAAAGCCTCATTTGCTCTGAAGACCACCTGACACTGCCTCAGAGGCCCACACACCACTCTTTTTTTTTTTTTTTTTTTTTTTTTTTTTTTTTAAATATTTTATTGGGGAATTGGCGGAGGGGAACAGCGTTGGGGAATCGGGGAAGGGGAACAGACAAGTTGCTGTCTTTTTGTTCTTCAGTTTAGTTGTGGAGGATGTTGCTTCATTGTTGGTATCGTCATTGCGCTCTTCCCGGATGAGGCAGATCGGTCGCTAGCCTCTGGATGGTCGCTCACCGCGGCTATTGGCAGCTCACGCTTGGCTGCCAGCCGCTCACGCTGGCTGCGGGCCGCTCACTGTAGCCTATGGCAGCCCACTGCAGCAGGGGCTGCAGCCCACACCATCACCGGGGCTCGCACAGCCCAGCTCCAGGTGGAGCTGTTGTTAGCTCTAGAGGGCAGTGTCACTGACCCTCATGTGGGATCCGAACCCGGGCCGCTGGCATCCCAAAACCAGCGTTTAACCAATGCGCCACTCGGCCGGCCCCCACACACCACTCTTTAAAATCAGCAGGAGAATTGGCAGGCTGGCTCCAATATGCCAGAGTTTGGTCCTGTAGTGAACTGAAGTAGAAACTTCCGATGGCCGCTGGGGCTTGGGAACCATTGCACCGAGTGGCCTAGTTTCTGCATTTGATGTGCTTCCAGCAGAGGGCCTGTCCATTCTCTCCCTGAGCTGCCCGGGGTGTGAGAAAGAGCTCCCCGGGTCAGGAAACAGTAAGGCAAAAAACTTGAGAAGCTTTGTTGCATAATTTGTTTATGACTTTGACCCATAAAGGAACACTCAGTGCCTCGAGCCTCCCTGCACATCCAGTGCAGTCAGCAAAGTCCCTTTCCTGATTGAAAAACATTAGGCCATTTGAGTGAGAGCAAATGATTTGCTAACAGGACTGCTTCTGTCTCTCGGTATAGCACAAACCAATTTCAGACATCAGTGATTATCTGCTGTCCCAGAGTAGCTTATCTGTCCAGGACACAATCACAGGTGTAAGAACTGAACAAGCATTGAAAAGGTCCTTCCAAGTAAAGGAGTTCACTACAGGACATCCTACTTAGGAGATAGCAAAGTTAACACATAGTTCTGAACTGTTGCCTTGGAGTCCCAGATTCTATGTTGACATCGCATGTCAAATAAATATGTATGGAACACACCAATTGAGGGTAGGGAGGGACAGGCAGTGTTGTGTTCTGTTGTGTTGTGTTCTGTTGTGTTGTGTTTGTCCATTGGCTGGTGGATCAGCCCCAGGGAGGCTGGGAAGCTTACAGTTGGAGCACCTGCTGGAGTTTGTGCGCCTGTCTTGCAGATGACTAAGGAAGCTCACTTGGCAGAGCTTAGTGAGGGTGCTCTGGACCAGAGAGAAAATCCCAGCCAAAAAAGAAATGGCTTGTCCACGGATAAACATTCACTGCTCAGTAAGAGGCTCAAGACATGAGAAAATCGTGTTTTACAGCAAGATAAATGCGCTGAGTTACATCGGTGTCTCTTCTGATTAACACCTCTGTTGTACTCTCTAAAGGCAGAATTTGCATTCCATTCAGACTTGTAAATACAAAAAGTAAGTGAGTAGAGAGAATAAACCAAGTGATGATCGAACCATGTCAAGATTGTGAGTTCGGCCTGTAGCCTGTTGATTCTGTACTTGAGATTTCTGAATGTACTTAATTTATTCTACTAAATTTAAGCTTTAAATTGAATATTATGTTGGTAGTTTTACTCCTCACGTTGTAATAATTGAAGTGAGAGAGCAAAGTACAGTAAGTCCCTTCACTTTGGAAACTTATTGCCTTAAGATATAACTTCTATAATGATTCCATTTATATAAAAGTATATTTATGCACTATAATAAAATAAATTATGATGTAAACCAACATTTTTTTACTATCAAAGTGTTTTTCTTTCTTTTGCAGAGAATATTAAGAGTTTGGGTGGTAAAATAGAAGCCATTTGGAAAAAAATCGCATACACTAAATGTTAAAAAGTAAATAAAAGGGGCGGCCAAGTGGCGCTGTGATTAAGCGCTGGCCTGGGAAGCCAGCGGCCCCGGTTCAGTCCCACATGTGAGGGCCAGTGACACTGCCCTCAAAAAAAAAAAAAAAATAGTAAATAAAGAGGGCCAGCTGAGTGGCGCGGTGGTTAAGCGCTGGCCTTGGAAGCCAGCGGCCCTGGTTCGGGTCCCACATATGAGGGCCAGTGACACTGCCCTCAAAAAAAAAAAGTAAATAAATCATTCAGACTTCTGTCAGGAAACTAGGACTAAGGAACTAGGTTAATCATGATCCTTTGGGGATCTAGGGATGAGGAACAAAAAATATACCCAGAAACACTCTAATAATGTAGCTGGAATAGCAGCAGGAGCCAAAGCACTGAATTCACTGTCAAGAAGGGACTCAGCTCTGTCTACTCAGATTGTGTCACCGTGGCTAGCCACTTTCCTGTCAGGTAAGAAATTTACTTTGAGCCAAGCATCTTCCTCATCTCACCATCAAGTTTGTCATACACACACACACACACACACACACACACACACACACCTGTTTCTAACCAGACATGAGGAAATCTGGAACTTCAAGAGGCTCTTCATTATGTGCTGGTACCATGAGACATCCACTTGGGTAATGTACTAAACTGGAAGAAATTTGGATTTTAGTATTGACTTCGCATAGTCTCCGTATTGCCTTCCTAATAGTTATTAAACTTTCCCTGTGTGTTTTGTTCCATCAAGAAGAGATAATAATTTTGCTATGGCAGTTTCATCATAACTGAGAAGGATGTTGGGAAGAAAATTATTGTAAAAAGCTGCCTAAGTTTGTCATAAGTAAAAATGCTATGAAAACGCAACGTCTCATCATTAAATACTTTTTACTCCTAAAAGTATAACTGATTCTGGGTCGTGGCTGGATAATGCTGAGGTTGGTTCCCAGAGTTGGCAAAGAGGAAAAGTAATAGAGGTCTCTGTGGTTTGTTTCTAGACAACAAGATGATGACAAGCTAATCAGACCTTTCCCAGCACAGCTCAGTACTTTGGTGAGCACCCCTTGCTGCTTCCTCTTACTGCAGCTGGTATATATGCTCAAGGGAAGAAGGAGAAAATCCATACTTGTGTTAGTCTTCCAAGTATAAAATAAGAAAAAACTAAGACTTTGTTCTTCAATACACCCATCTCTCCTTTGTTATCTAAAAATTAGGTTTTTAAGGCCAGCCGAGTGGCTCAGTTGGTTAAGAGCGCGAGCTATGAGCAACAGGTTCACCGGTTCGATTCCCACATGGGCGAGTGAACTGTGCCTGAGCTGAGCTGCTGCTGAGCTGCCAACTGGTGGCAGGGTGGCTCAGCTGGTAAGAGCACATGCTCCTAAGAACAAGGTTGCTGGTTCAACTCCCACATGGGATGGTAGACTATGCCCCCTGCAACTAAGAGTGAACACGGCACCTTGAGCTGAGCTGCCACGAGCTGCCTTCGGGCAGCCAGATGGCGACTGGACTTGGAGCTGAGCTAGCTGCACCCTCCACAACTAAGATTGAAGGACAACAACATGGCTGTCCCCTTTCCCAATTCTCCAACACTGTTCCTCTTCACCAATTCCCCAATAAAATCTTTTTTTTTAAATTTAATAAAAAAATAAAAATTAGGTTTTAAGAGTTTTATTAAAATATAGCTAAATACATTATTATATTAATTTCAGGCGTGCATCATAGTTATTCAACACTACCCACCTCACACAATACAGTTATTACCACATTATTGATTATATTCCCTATGCTAAAGAAGTGATCACCATGATAAGTCCAGCAACCATCTGACACTGTACCATACTATCACAATATTATTGGCTAATTTCCTATGCTGTATATTACATCCCCAAGACTTATTTGTTTTATACCTGGAACTTTGAACCTCTTCTTTGTCTTTTCCCCCCTTTTTAAATTTTTCAGTTAGAGTCGACATTCAATACTATATTGTTAGTTTCAGGTGTACAGCACAGTGGTTAGACATTTATATAATTGAGGAAGTGATCCCCTGAATAGTATCCACCTGGCATTATACATAGTTATTACCATATTATTGATTGTATGCCCTATGCTTTATATCCCCATGACTATTTTGTAACTACCAATTTGTATTAATCCCTTCATCTTTTCACCCTGCCCCCAACCCACCTCTCATCTAGCACCCTGATAAATCTCATACCCATCTGACACCATACATACTTATTACAATATTATTGACTATATTTCTCATACTATATCCTATGTCCCCATGACTACTGTGTAATAATGAATTTGTACTTCTTAATCCCTTTCCCTTTTCACGCACTCCCAAACCCCTCCCATCTGGCAATCATCAAAATGTTCTCTGTATCTATGAGTTTGTTGCTGTCTCATTTGTTTATTTTGTTCTTTAGATTCCACTTATGAGTGAAATCATATGACATTTGTCTTTGGCTGTCTGACATTACACTCAGCACAATACCCCCTAGGTCCACACATGTTGTCACAGATGACAAGATTTGTTCTCTTTTGCAGATGAGTAATATTCCGTTGTATATATGAACCTTTGAGAGACCCTAGAAAAATCTTCAGCATGAGCCAAGGCAGGCAGTTTGTACAAAAAAGCCACTGGAAGAGATTTGGGTGTTCCCAAAAGTTGAGCAGGGCGTGGTTTCAGAATCACTAGGGCGGGGTGAATGAATGGCTTTAGCCTGCTTGTTGGAGACTCAGATATGGAGGCTGCCTGCATCTGCTTGCAGAGCTCAACAAAAAAACACTAGTTTCCGCCAGCTTCTCTGTCCAAGAGAAACCTGCCCCTCCAGCCCCCTTCCTGACGCCAGACAACTCAGTTCCCTACCATATGTCCCTGCCACCTCTCCAGCTGCTGCCCCAGTGCTGGAGCTCAGAGCCAGTGATTCCATTGGTGAGTAAGTCATTGCGCAGGCCATTTAAGAGGAGCACCTGGGACTCCAAATGCCTCCATCCCACTCAGTTACCATCTCTGCTGGTTTTCACAGCCAAAAATTATGGGGACTTCTCTTTCTGGCACTGGAACCCTGGACTAGGGAGGGGCTGGGACCCTTCACTCCTCCAGAAGGGAGCTTTGCAGCCGAGGTATTCCTCCCAATTTTTAATGGTCTCATGAGGGTGTGGTTCCATGTCTCTCTGCCCTCCCTACTAGTCTCAAAGTGGCATCTTCTACATGTCCTCAGTTTTAGGGATTTGGTTTGCAAGATTTTAGGCAATTCTCATAATTGTTATTTTGTAGTTTCGTTGTAATTTTAATGTGTTGTGAGAGAAAGTAAGCACAGCATTTACCTACTGTGCCTATTTTGACCAGAAATCTAAAAATTAGGTTTTTACTATAAGGAAGAGAGATAAATAAATTAGTGACTCCTTCCTGAATGCAAAAAAAGACCACCTGTGCTGATGTCCTGGTAGTTGCCTAGTTGCCTCATTTCTGTGGCCTCTAAAAGGGTTGTGTCAGTTTGCGTCCTCTGGAACTCATGATAGAGTCCCACGATGGATCTAACACCAACATAATTAGAACTGCAAGCGATTAATAGGGGTAACACCTGTGAAAGATAAAGGAGTGAGGGTACAGGAGTCATCAGGAAAGACTTTCAGATCTGATACCTATGAAAGGAGAGGAACCAGAAAGGAGGATTGAGTAGGAAGTCTCAGATGGAGATATAGCTCTAAGAAAGTCTCTGCCGGTGAATTGCAGAGCTATAGTGCAAAGATTGCCATAGAGAACTGTGCTGGGCACAAATGACCAGGCTCTGGTATTTATGTGTGCTGGGCACAAATGACCAGGCTCTGGTATTTATGTTGACTTCCCTCACTGGCTGGGAGCTCTCAGGGACAGCACATCCAACTTAAATGCTGTAGTTGGAGGCTGTCAGCTGACTGCATTCCTCACCACACTTCCCTCTTGCAGGGAGAGCTCAGCAGCACTTTCATGGCAGCCAAGGCCACCCTTTGTGCGATGCAGATCCACTTCCCTGCACATTTGGGGGAGCAGATCCCCAGTGGGTCTCTCTTCTTGAAGGGAGAATTAGAAGAGTGATGTTAGTGGTGTAAACTACAATTCCTGTCACTGCAAATAGTCTTAGGGACACCACTGGTATGCATCATCTCCTCCCTCCTTCACCATCAAAATTCCACTCACCTTCAGCAATCACTTCTGGATGTCCTAGTAATGGTGTGACCCAAACCCTCATTCCTAAGGAGTGTGAGCCCATGGAGACCATGCCTTTCTCAGGTCAGGGCTGTGGCACTTGTCCTTTCAGTCACAATTAAACAAGGAGTACCAAGAGACACCAAAGCATGTCATCTGAGTTCCACACATATTCCTGCCTCTCCCACTACAACAGCAGCCCTTACCTCTTCCTGCTGTGAAGGTCAATTAACCCTGCCAACATAGTGGCTCCACCTGCGGCTCCCTATACACAAGGAGTCCAATATGCTCAGGTGTCAGCCAGAGCCTGTAGTTTAACAGGACTCTTGCTTTGTTCCCTTAGCAAAAGTGCACCATTTGGAGACCAGGGCCTCCAACCTTGCAGAGCCTAAAGTTATAGAGATGGGAAGAACACAGTTCTCCACTGAGTCAGTGATGTTAAGCGGGGCCATTGCTACTTTCACCCCTTGAATCCAAAATCCTAATAGGGACACAGTGCCGTATAGAGATCCCTAATTGGATGCAGATACTACATTCTGAAGGATGCCACCCCATTCTTGTAGATTACCACCTCTGAGCTGGAGCTTTAACTACACCTTCATTCAGGATGGTATTCCAATGCCCTATCACACTGGCAGCTTCTGGATGGTGTGAGTGTAATACAACCAGTCGATCTCATGGCCATGAGATTTTCACTGTAAAGTGGGTTCCCCCCTTGGATGATATATTTTGTGGGATTCCATCCTGTGTATTAGGTGCTCTGTAAATCCCTAGATTATGGCATTGGCTAATGCTGTGAAAGTAGGAAAAGCAAAGGCAAACCCATGCCCCAAATAGATGTCTATTCCTGTGCAAACAAACCACTGGTCCTTCCAGAATGGAAAGGGCCCAATGTAGTCAACTTGTCACCAAGCAGCCAGTTGATCTCAAGGAATAGCGTCATATCAGGGACACAAGATTAGTCTCTGTCACAGGCAGATTAGGTATAGAGAGGAGCAATAGTTAGATCTGTCTTGGTAAGTGGGAATCCATTCTTTGGGCTAATGCATTGCCTCCATCTCTGCCACTGTGGCCTTTATGCTCATGTGCCCATTATGCTTATTGAGGAGTGGCCAGTGTCAGGCTGGTTAGTATTAACCAGCCGAGTCATTTTGTTTACTTGGTTGTTCAGTATCTCTTCTGTGGTGGATGCTTTTTGATGAACATTAACATGTGATACAAAAAAAATCTTAACATGTGGTATTAACTCCATATATTCATTCATGTGCCTCTATCCAATACCTCCTTTGTCACAGACCTTCTAATGCTTCTTTCAGGCTCCTGACCAGCTAACCAGGCCATTCACCACTGCTCATGATTCCATATACATACTCACCTCCTTCTCCTTCCACACAAAGTGGATGACCAAGTGGACCATTCAAAGTTCTGCATTAAGAAGAGTTTCCTTTTCTACTACCTTTCAAGGCTACTCTTGAGTGTGCCTATAATGTGGCCATCATCCTCTTTATTGACATGGTGGATCCCTGATTCTTAACAGTTTTTACCTCCCACCCTCTTGATTGACACCCACATGTCAATTTCCTTCCATGAATAGTCACTTTATATTTTGTTGTATCATTTTTATTGGATTTAAATTTTTTTCTATATATTTTTTCCCCAAGTGCGGGGAGCCAGCCCCCACTAGGCCCAGGGGTTCCCTCGGGTGGGCCGGCGTCGGCCAAGGAGAAAGAAGGAGGGAGACACCGGAAAGAGGTTCACAGGAGCGTCACACACACACTTTATTATTAAAGCCTGGCCCCTTTTATAGGGACTTCTGACCATTACCTCAATTGCAAGTTGTGTTTCCCATGATCAGGATATTTTTCTCTTTCTCAGAGCTTTTACCTTTTTGTAATTGTATCTTTCCAGGGTACACCGGTTACCATGACTACCTTACAGGATGTATACTTGAACTTAATAAAAGGAGTCTCAAACTTTTCCTACCCTATGAAGAGCTGCATATCATTGCAATAGAGGGGAACATCTGTTTCTCAGTCAAAGCTTCAGTTTTTGTTGCTACAGCAGTGTACAAAGCAAAGAGTTAAAACAAGTCTGTTAATTAAAATACCTCATGGTCAGTAAGTTGTCTCTTATCAGAGCTCTCAGGGCTGAGAGACCTTGGTCTCCTGATCTCCAAGGAAACCTTTCACAGCTGCATAGGCCAAGGGGCTTGAGTCCCCAATATCTCAGTTCAGGGGTCCCCTCGGGCTGTAGCCTGTTTTAGGGAGTTTCCTTTTCTTTAGGAAATCTTGCCCCATCATTGATTTACACAACTAGCTATCATCAGGGTACCACAGGAACTTGTCACAAATGCAGTGAGTATATTGCCTCCTATAGGAGGAAAGGCACATGGGTTCACAGAGACAGGAGATATTACATGACCAACCATAAGGCAGAATCCCAGACATCAAATGCTGAGCGTGGATCTTTATTTCAATGTGGCCTTGTCAGACACCAGTATGCTGTCGGCCCCCAACACCCAAGTTTTTATGAAAAGTTTTAAACAATCCGGAAAGTGTCACATAGTAATGCAAATTCCAAATGTATAGTTTTATATACATATTTCTTTTGTTGCTCTTCATTTCTTCCTTCCATCTGGAATTATTTTCCTTTTTTTTGAGGAATATCCTTTTACTATTTCCTTTAGAATGGATCCTTGGTTCAGCTTCTTTGTTTAATCAATGGATAAATTGAAAGCTACGGATGTTAAGTGACTGGATGCGGTCCCTGATATCTTTAGAGGCTAAGCTGGGACTGGTACACAGATAACTATGACTCCTGAGCCAGTGCTTTTTCCTCCACACCCTTTAAAAACGTTGGAGTCAGGGCATGCCATTTTTGGTCCCCAGAGCCAGTGACCGCCCCCCTCAGTGGGGCCCTAGGGAGCCCACAATCATACGCCAGCCCGAGAGTCCATCAGCACCAGTGTCCCATCCGTGCCCAGGACCATGGCCATGGACTCCACCTACTCGTGGAAGGTGAACAAGCAGGAAGCAGCTGTCCAGTCATAGAGCAACTTGCATCTTAAAGAACAGAAAAATCAAACCAGATGCCAGTGGTGCTGTTGTCAAGACCAATGCTAATGCCGAGAAGGCAGATGAAGAAGAGAAAGGGCACAGAGCTGCCCAGTCCTTACTCGGCAAGCTGATCAGTAACACAAACCAAGGGGGAGACCTGTATCGGGATCCAAACTTCCCTCTCTACTCAGTGAAGTCTTTTGAGGAGCTTTGTCTGAAACCACCGCTTCTCCAGGGAGTCTACAAGAGAATGCATTGACTTTGATGTTTGCTGAGACGTATGTTTCCTGACACAGCTCTGTCCCATTTTTAACTTCCTGCTTTTTAAAAATATACTAGTAATATACTAGTCATACATACTCATTCTAGAAAAGTTAGAAAACAATGAAAAATAAGAAAAAAAGAAATCATCTGTAATCTCCCTCTCCCACATTTTAGAGGAGACTTTTTTCTGTATAAACTTACATATGTATACTTTAAAAAAAAAAATTAAACCATCTAAAATGTTTAAATGCTTTAAAATTTTTTAACTATAGGATCACCTTTTTATGTTGGTAAATATACATTTATAACGTTCATAGGTACCATGATTCCATTATATGGATATATAAAAGCTATTGTGTCAAATATAGTAAGCGAAAATCAAACAGGGTTCTAGTAGACCAGAATAGTAAAATTACTAAGGTTGTTTTCCGGTGCAAAGCTTCTCATACTTTCATTGCATATGACTCTCATAGGAATTTATTAAAATACAAATTCTAATTTCAGTAGATTTGAGGTGGGGGGACTGAGGTTTACCATTTCTAGTAAGTTTCCAGGTGATGCCGATGCTGCTGGTATAGACCACTTTTTGAGTAACAAGGCTCTAAAGCATGAGGAACTTTTTAAAAAAAATCCCTACATCATATGTGATTATGTAAAATTGTATTGCCTAGAATTCTAAATCCTGAAACTCCTATTCTATTTGTCTAAAAATAGGTATTTTAGTTCTATATTTTCTCAAAGTTTTCTCTGTTTTGTGTCATAATAATGACACTATTTCAAGATAGATAATGTCTTTTTTTTTTTAACTTGGCACTTTGAGCGTACTTAAGATGAATAAATAAATGGAATACTTTTTATAAAATAAATAAATAGAAACATTGGAGTCAGATGCATAATGAAGTAATCAATTGAGGTGGATGGTCAAATCTAATGAAATGTAAAACCAGTTATTTTGATGAATTGGCTTTGAAGTATAGCAAGTGTTGGGATTTAGAACAAGTTACTCCAAGGTGTGCCGTGCCTCAGTGCTTTGTGGATTCTTTTAAACTAAAGGTAACCAAGAGCCTACAGGCTCAAGAGAAACTACTGCCCTCCCCTTTACCTAGAAGAATCTGAATTAGAGGCCTTGTTATCAGAGATAACATTTTTTGACCTATCTATATGGCAAAGCAAACTCCTACAATAATTAATTACTGAACATCTGCTCTGCTTATTGTCCTGCAATGACCTTTGTCGCCCCTGAAGCCCCAGCACACTTTACCTCATCCTTAGTTTAGAATGCCACATCTTCCTCATTTTAACTTTCTCATGTATGTGGAGTCTCTGACTCTCTTATGTATGTGGGGTTCCATGTGTATGTATATAATTAAATTTGGTTATTTTCTCTTGTTAATCTGTATCACTTAGATTTAATTATTAGCGAACGAACCTAGAAGGGTACAGAAAAGTTTCTTCCTCTCCCACACAAGCAAGAGCAAAACATAGTCAGTGACAGACACAAAAAATTAATTAGGAAAACTCACCCAAGTGACACAATAACAAATACACAATAATTTTACTAGAGAATATTGACTTGAACATAATGAAATATTGACCAGCAAATGGGGACCTATGAATCATTGCTCTTCTTATACCAGCAGCAACATCACCTGTGAACTGAAATAAGCAGCTACCTTAAGGAAAATAGAAATCCAGAGTGCATTTTCCATACCCTGGAGAGAAGAAGATTGCAACAGTAACACCAGATTTGAAGTGGAAATGGAATTGTGGGGGCAGGAAGTGCAGATTTAGAAAACAAGAACCATTTGCAGAGAGCTGTGGTCCCCTAACATTTGTTCCCTTCTGAGGACTCCCCAAATTTAACCATGCCCCCTTATGCCTCACATCTAGTTCTTTTTGGTGTGTTAAGAATTTTAAAAGGAAAAGGATAGAAGACTGAGAGACAAAACTAATCACTCGGTCCTTTTTTGTATTCACAAATTTGCTTTTATTCTATTCTCAAACTATTATTGTGTGATATTCCTGAGAATCCTAATCTATGATGGCTACCTTGGGATTTCCAATTTGTTTCTTCTTCTTCTTCTTTTTTTTTTCTGACTGCTTCTTTATTTAATCCCTCTTCTCTAAGGATTTTCAATGATAAAGATTGCTTTTCTAGATATACCAATTTCCCCTTGAAGGTCAGATTCAATCACCCAGTCACTCCTGTCATTGCCCAATGGGGTCACTAGAAAAGTGTCCATGGTAGCAGAGATGGAGGTTATGCACAGACTCGGCAACATGGATTTCCATTCACCAAGGTCAGTCTGGCTCCAGCCACATTGAGTGCCCAATCTGCCAACAGCAGAGGCCAACACTGAACTTCCAGTATGGCACCATTCCCAGTGACCTATGGTGAGTTGATCAAATTATATTGCTTCTACTATGGATGGGGTAGTGCTTTGTTTTTATGAGAGGAAACAGTTACTCTGGATATGGATTTTCCTTTCCTGCCTGAAATGCTTCTTTGTGGACTTACAGAATAACTTTCCACTGTCATGATATTACACACTGCATCACTTCTGCCCAAGTAATTCATTTCATTTCACAGCAAATGAAATGTGGAAAAGGGCCCAAGCTCATAAAGTTCACTGGTCTTCTTGTGTTCTCCATCATCCTGAAACAATTAGCTTACAAGAATGATGGAATGGCCTGTTAAAGACGCAGTTATGGTGCCAACATCTTGCAAAGCTGGAGAAATGCCCTCCAGAATGCAGTAAATTATCTGAATTCGTGACCAATATATGGTGCTCTTTCTCCTATAGCCAGGATTCATGAGATGGGATGTCCAGGGGTAGAAATGAAAGTGACTCCTCTCATTATTAACTTCAGTGATCCACTTGAAAAATGTTTGCTTCCTATCCTCACAGCTTTAGGCACAGCTAGTCTAGGAGTCTTGGTTCCAGAGGAAATAATCCTTACACTGGAAGATACAACAATTCCCCCTAGAAACTGAGACTGCCACCCGGCCACTTTGGACTCTCATGTCACTGAATCAACAGGTGATGAAGGTGGTTACTTTAACTCCCTGGGCTGGTTGGTCCTGATCGTTAAGGGAAAATGGAACTGCTAGTATACAGTAGGGGCAAGAAGTATATCTGGAGGGCAAAAGTAAAACATCACCCCCAAATTTAAAATTTTAGGGGACTTTGTGTCTCCTTCTGGGCAAAGGGATATGTGTTTTGGGCTGCATGTGGTGTAGGTGGGTTATGTTAGGTCGGAACATGAATTTGATATTGTCCTTATTTGGAGATTGAGTGTGGTTTAAGGGGATGTGCATAAGTTCCAAGTTGATGAAAAAAGGACCGTGGTGGCTTTGTAATCGGTCAACTTGCTTAGGCTAAACTGTATTTCCCTGAATTCCCTTTCCTGCATGTTTTTAGTTAGGGTGGGCCACAAGAAAGATTCTGGCATGAGCTTTTGAGGGGGGAAGGGAAGCAGCAGTCACTTCATAGCCAACACGCATTGTCACTGATGTGCTGACTCACCTCCTTGGTGTGAGACAGTAAAGGGGCTATAGCTGCCCCACTTTCCCCTGGAACCCCTTTGCTCCTCCAACTCCTAGACCTGAGGTATATGTTGAGCTCCATGACAAAGGGCCCAATAATGACGGACACCTACACCACTAGGGTCAGAGGTCAGAGGTAGCAAAACTGACATGGGTGTTAGCCTGTCCTCTTGGGTTCCAGCTTCCGCTTTGGATTCCAGTTTCTTGCTCTCCCCACTAACACCTGTCTTCCATTTCCAAATGCTTGTCCTGACTTACAGAGATTATACCACACTGCATAAGGTCAAATTGCTGTGACAAATCCATATAAATATAAGCATAGATACGTGTGTGTATACGAAAAGTAGAATCACTAGGATATACATATACCTTATATGTCCTAGTGACTCTGCTTTTATTATTGAACTCTGACTAATATTGGGTTGTCAGAAAAGTTATGATGCATTTTTGCAATGAAAAACATAGAAAACGTACTTCATGACTTCTCTGACAACCCAATACAGGATAGAAAGTATATTCTCTGATCATAATGGAATTAATCTAAAAAACCATAACAAATTGTTTACAGGAAAGTCTCTAAACATTAAACAATACACTTCTAAATCATAGGTAAAAGAAAAAGTCTCAGGGGTGACTGGTTAACTCACTTGATTAGAGCATCATGCTGATAACACCAAGGTTGCTGGTTCGATCCCTGCATGGGCCACTGATCTGTGCCCTCATTAAAAGAGTCATCTATGCCATTGTAGCATGAAAGCAATGTGTAACCAATGACCACAGCTGTTCCCCAATAAAATTTTTTTTTTTAAAAAAAAGTCTCAGAGGACATTGGAAATGGTAAATGTTGGACATCACATATACCCAGTTTTTAATGTTACTCTATAGCACCTGCAGTGCACTCACGCATTCTCTGTTAATTGAAGGGTATCTTATGTCAGATTCCCTAGAAGCAGAGCCAGAGACCAGGATTGCTGTGCAAGTTATTTATTGGATGAGTTCTCAGGAGTAATGGATTAAGGAACCAAGAGGAAAGGAGCAGTGAGAGAAAGAAGGCAGCAAAGGTATCCTAACAGGATTCACCAGGATTTTTGGAAGACAAATGACAACGTACAAGTAACCCACCTTCAGGCAATGGGGCAGCCTTTACAACATCAGGCAGTCATTGGCTACAGGCCAAGGAGGGGCTAAGTTTCCAGACATCTCTAGATTGCCAGCTCCCTTGTGCAGAGGTCAGTTCTCCAGAGAAACGGGCAGCTGTGAGCCATCAGCAGCCAAACTTAGAGTAGCTGGGGCTGGGTGCACCCACCTGATAAAGAGAGCTGTTTGGGATGGGGATCAGCCGCAGCCATTAAGAAGGGTTTCTTCTATAGACAGAAAAAGGGGTTCTATGGAAAGTAACCTCACAGGGTGACCAGATCATAAATTCCTAACTGGACAGGTTAGTGGGTAGTTACGCCCCAGGCCTATAACTTATTTAGTAAAAGGTTATCTTTGCCTTAAACAACCTCTGTGCATTGTTTCTGTGTATCTAGGTTAACACACCTTTGAAATGTCTCTTTTTGGAAGTGTAATCACCCTCAAAAGAGCACACAATCTTGTTAACTATCCTGTAACCTTTATTACATACTGTCCTTAAATTTCAAATACATAAAAAAAACTGCAAAATTGTTATTATCTGGAGCATTTGAGATCTTACTTCCTGGCATATGTCATCAGTTTGGCTCAAACTGTTATAAAAATTCTCCACAGGTTTGGATGTTTTTTAGCATGGTTAACGGGATTCTGAAGAAGGCCACCCAGGACCACCCTGCAGACCTAGCCCGGCTCTGCTAGGTACAAGCAAGGGCCCATTGTGTCCCAACGGCTCCGCGCTTCGCATCAGGTGAACTGGTGAGCTTCTCTCAGAATTGAGGGCCTCCTTGCTTTAAGTAATAGGCCATGACTTTATTTGAGCTGTTTTTAGAAAATCCTCAAGGTGGATAAAAATTGAAATAACTGAGGAGTATTACGTTTAATGAAACGTCTCCAAGGGAGAGGCAAGAATATTTGAGCCTCTATATACCCAAGTGGTGCTTCTGGAGTTTTTATTAGTTTGCTCAAGTGGCTATAACAAAATACTGTAAGCTAGGTGGCTTAAACAACAGAAATTTATTTCCTCATAGTTTCTGGAGACTGGGAATCTGAGTCAGAGTGCCAACATGGTGGGTTTCTGATAAGACTCTCCTCCTGCCTTGCAGACAACTGCCTTTTCACTGTGTCCTCACATGACATGGAGTGAGATACAGCAAGCTTCCTAGTGTCTCTTCTTTTATAAAAAAATATTTTATTGGGGAATTGGGGGAGGGGAACAGCGTTGGGGAATTGGGGAAGAGGAACAGACAAGTTGCTGTCTTTTTGTTCTTCATTCTAGTTGTGGAGGACGTTGCTTCACTGGCCCATGTTGGTATTATCATTGCGCTCTTCCCGGGGAGGCAGTTCGCCGGCCATTGTACGGCCGCTGATGGTGGCTCACGGCAGCTCACAAAAGTGCCAGCCAGCCCCACAGCAGCCTTCACCCTCGCAGGCAACTCACAACAGCCCAGCTCCAAGTTGAACTGTTGTTCATCATCTTAGCTGTAGAGGGCACAGCATCACTGGCCCTCATGTAGGATCCGAACCAGGACCCTGCTGCTTAGAGCTGGTGTCCCAAGCCAACTCTTAACCAATGCGCCACTCAGCCACCCACTAATCCCATCATGAGGGCCCCACCCTGATGACTTCATCTAAACCCAGTTATCTCCCAAAGGTACCATCTCCAAATACTATCACGTTAGGGGTTCCGTTAGGGGTTCCACATATGAATGTGGGCGGGTAAGGAGGAACAACAGTTCAGTCCACAGGGGTATCTATAGAGGATATTTCTGTCTCAAAGCTTTGGACCCATAATGGGCTTGGGAGTGTAGGGGTACAGGATCTCTTACTTCTACAGAGATGCTCAGAGTGTCCTCTGCTTGTAACTAAGCTTTAATGGGGGAACTGTGAGAGTCAACTGTTTCTGTGGGCTGGGTGTTTTCTTACCACCATTTAGGTCAAAGGGTGTCAGGTTCAGACTCCACATTACCTGTGAATCAAGAGTCAAAATTTTATTTTTCAGAAAATCAGGACCTTCCCAGCCCTTGGAGTACAGTGCATCTGCATGACAATTTGAGGTTAATTGAATCCTCTTTATTCTAACCATTGAGGTCCCAATGCACCTACTTTAAAACAAGGGTCAAGGTAACGAATTTTCTCTGACATTCAAAGTTATAAAAGTCAGAAAAGCCAAGATGGCTCTGACACCTTAGAATATAAAATAAAGCCTCTCCAGTTCTTTAGATGTAGTTGGCCTTTCTACGAAATGTGAAAAGTTATCATTGTTACCAAGAACTGCTTTGGGGTCCTCAAACAAAAGATTCAATTTGCACATTTAATAGGAAAAAAATCACCAGGGAATAGTATAAACTTCTAACTGAACCCTCAAATTGAGTCCCTTTATCTCTACCATATAACAATAATATTAATTATTAAATAAGAAATCTACCGCTTTGAAAATGACACCTGAGTTCCTCTAAAAATCCTTTAACATGATGGTAACTATAAAGGTAATTTGAATAAATAAGCTTTGCTCCAAAAACGTATGAAATCCTTTCATTGTGATTGTTTCCATGTGTTTTGTTTTGTTTTGTTTTGTTTTGTTTTTGAAAGTTTCACAGGTCAAGTCCAAGAGTGATAGAAAATAGTCTTTTTTTTTTTTTATGGCATGTTTGCATTAGATCGTTCTACATTAGTGTTCTATCTGATCTGGCTTGATTCTGGGTGTTATAATTTGGGAGTGCAGACTGACATGGGCCTTGGAGGGGGAGCTGCTGCCAGTGACGGGAAAGAGAAGCACAGTATCCTCTAGTTACCAGATGAATAGGACAGGCAGTGAGACTTTAAAATGAAAGGGCAGAAAAATGCTCTTATCTCCATCCCCATAATGAAGTCATAAAAGTCATGACTTTCCCTAAGGAGTAGCCATGTGGTTTGAAACAATGCCTCGGTTTGGGTTTTCCTAAAAGCAGACCCTGAGGCAAGGGGCTGGGGCAGATGTTTGCTTTGGAGACAATCCCAGGAAGCAGAGTGAGGAAGCGGGAACTAAGACTGGAAAAGGGAGAAAGCAATAATGAGGGACTCTCCACCCTGGGGGGGGGGGGCTGTTCAACGTACTTTGAAATCATTAAAGTCTAAATATTAAATTTAACTGATGTCCCCAATTTGAAATTCTTGCCTACCTTTCCTTCTAAACATGTTCCCCGTTGGGCCTTTCCTGTGTTTGCGTCTGTATGTGCCGGGGTTGAACACCTCAAGAGCACCTCAAGAACACCTCATTGGCCCGGCCTCTGCTGGTGTATTTTCTCTGGCTTGAAAGCCTAGGGCTGAGATGGAGGTCTGTTTGGTAAATTGCAACACAGAGAACCATTTGAAAGCCTAGCTGCACTATGCTGGAGAAGGAAAGGAGAGATGGTATGGCTGACCGGAGACCTGGAGGCAGGGTAGGGTGACGTAGGCGTGATCATCCACCTTTGGCAAATATTTCTTGTACTCTTCCAGTGTTCCTGCCTAGGATCAGCCCCTGCCAGGAGAAGCAGATGTAAACAACCAATGACAACACAGGTCGCTATGTGCTACGGATCATCAAGGTACATAGAGGGTGTGATAGGAACATTGAAAAGGGAGCAATCAACTCTGTCTCTGGCAGTCCTGACCTCTAGAGTGAAAACAAACGACAGGGAAGAGAAAAGGAAGATGGAAGACAAGAGGAGGAAGAAAAGGTGAAGGGAGATGAAGGTGATTTGTAAAGGAATTTGGACATTATCTTCTAGACTCTGCTGGATGGGTGAAGAGCTTTAAGCAAACAGATTTGTATTATATAAAGACCTCTCTAAGGTAGCTGCAGGGTCTGGGAGCAGGGGAAGAGGTAGTGTGACTGTATTAGTTTCCTTTGCTGCTGTAACAAATTATCACAAATTTAGAGGCTTAAGACAACACAAATTTATTCTCTTAGAGTCCTGGACTTCAGAAGTCCAAAATGAATCCTGAAGAGTTAAAAAGGGAGGCAATGGCAGGACTGGTTCCTTCTAGAGGCTCCAATGGGGTGATCTGATTGCTTGTCTTTTCTAGGTTTTAGAGACCACCTTCATTGCTTAGCGCCTGGCTCACTTTCTCCACCTTCAAAGTGCATCTCTCCAACTTCTGTATCTGTAATCCCATCTCCTCCTTCTAGATGATCTTGCTTCCCTTCCCTCTTCTAAGAACCCTTGTGATTACATCAGACACAGGTGGATAATTCAGGATAATCTCCCCATCTCAAAATCCTTGATTTAGTCACATCTGCATAGTCCCTTTGGATATATAGTAACGTTCATAGTTCCCGGAATGCATAGAGGACATCCCTGGAGGCCATTATTCATTCTACCACAATGACTGTTTCCAAGTGAGAGACAAATCAAATGAATTTCCAAAGTACAGGGGAATATTTTAAGATAAAGGAGCTCTAGGAAGGAAGACTATGTTTCATTTTCTCTCCCCAATGCAGAATGAGACACTTTTTATAAATGAATAGACAAGCAGCAGATATATTCACATAAAAGGAATTAGTATCTTGGCTGCTTTAGCTTTTTTTCCTCTTCTTATCCAATACTTTCTTTACTTTTTTAATTTTTTTATTTTTTATGTGTGTGGGCTTGTTTTCATTATGTAAGAGCTGTGACTCCAGGGCAGCAGTGCCTGTGGCGTCATGCAAAACCTAACTGTGTTCTCTCTCCTGGGACTTTGCTCACAGCATCAAAGTTAGGTAATACTATAGGAAAGGCACATTGGGATTGTATCTAGCTCAACTATTATGTTTCCCAAGGTCCTTGAGAGCACAAGTTGCTCTCATTCATATTTTTATCTCCTGCAGAATGGAGCAAATGTACTCCACTAAACATTTGTTGACTGCTGACCCAGCATGCCTTCCTCCTTCCCTCATCTTAACAGTGCTAGATTTTCAAATGGATACAACACACACGTGTGCCTGCTTATACACAATCACACACACACACACACACACACACATTGGTGAAGTCAATCAGCATTTCCATTCCTTGGGCCACAATGCAAGGACCACTGGCCTGAGCTGTTCCCAGCAGAGCAAATGCTGGAATGGAAGACCTCTCCTGGTATGGGGATGTGAATCTGGAACTTCTACAGGCACTTAGCCAGCATGAGTTAAATTACTACCTCTGCAGAGAGAAGCAAATTGTTGAACCACTAAAGAAATATCAGCCCTAAAGCCTGATCTTCCACTGGATATTAAATGAGCCAATAAATCCTTTTTGTTCATTAAGGTAGTTTGAACTGAGTTTTCTATTTTTTTTTTTTTTTTTTTTTTTTTTTAGAGGGCAGTGTCACTGGCCCTCATATGTGGGATCTGAATCGGGACCGCTGGCGTCCCAAGCCAGCTCTTAACCACGGTGCCACTCGGCTGGCCCCTGGGTTTTCTGTTTTTGCAAGCCAACATTTCCTAACAAGTACATATTTATTCCTTGCTGATTGAATGAAAATATGTAAATGACATTACAAGATTCTTCTTAATGCTACTCAGAACATTTTTTTTTTTTTTGAGGGCAGTGTCACTGGCCCTTATATGTGGGATCGAACCGGAGCCGCTGGCTTCCCAAGTCAGCGCTTAACCACCACACCACTCGGCCGGCCAGAACATTTTTAATGTTGATCTCATTAAAACACCTGCTTTTCTTCTGGCATTTGTCATAATTAAAAAAATACAGTGTCATAATTTTAGAATTATATGTAGCAAATACAGATATTTAGAAGTAATTTTCTAGATGAGGGTTTGAGGGGCAGCAATCCCAATCATATTGCTGAGAATCGGGGTCCTGGTCTTGGAGAAAATTTTGTATGGTAAGCACTTTGTTTTTCCTGAGCACATAGGAGTTTGGGGGATGGCTTTGAGGGACTGATGGAGATTATTAGGATGTCAAGGCCACTCATTGATGGCTTTACTGGCTCAAAGATTGCTTCTTTCTCCTCATTTAGTGTAATTAAATATTAAATAAGGAAATGGTAAAGCCAGTTGCAGAACTAAAAAGGAATAGAGCTCCCAGGTTACTTACAAATATGTTTCAAAGGCAGCTAAGGGAAAATATCTTAGAAGGAGAATGTAAAGGGCAGTGTTCCCCTCTTACCCCAAATCCTCCCCCCACCACCAGTTCAATTTAATTCTCTCCATTTCTATGAGAACCCACATGGGGCAGAGAACTGAGCATTTTTGATCCCTTCAAAAATAAATAAATAAATAGAAGTGGCCCAAGCCACCCACATAGTGACTGAGGAAAGCCCTTACACAATCTACTCTCTCCAGCAGTGGAACTTCTCCAGACTCTAATCTGCCCTGGTATTCTGCCTGATTTGTCCATTTGTCTTACTCTATAGGCTCTCAGAAGAAAATGCAAAACATAGATTTTTAGAGGTTTAAAATTTCTGCTGACTTCTCATATATGCTAACCACTGCCTCTGCCGTCTTAATTATTTTAATTAAATGCTACTATTTCATTCTTGTGTCTTCATTGCATTTTCTCATCAAAAGTACGATGTTTTAACTATGAAGATATCTAAGCATATTGAACAACTTTTTTTCCTGAGTAGTTCATGTAATATGTATGTAAACCTGGTTTTTATTTTTCCATAGCAATAATATAAAATGCAACTGGCAAGACACATGCAGCTCTCTTACAAGCTATGACACCACATATCTTGTCTTTACACTGTTCATAATTGGTGGGTTATTTCTTAATGGAGTTGGGAGAACTAAGCAGCCTCCTGGAGAAAAATAAAGTTAGATCCATTGTCAGTACCTTACACTTGGTTAAATTACTTTAGGTAAAAGATTTAAGTGTTAAAAATAAACATACTACGGAAAAAATGGGAGAATTTTAGAAAATGTAATCATGAGTGCAGAAAGCCTTTTAAAATGTGTTATACAATTTAGAAACCAAAAAAGATTGAGAAATTTCTTCTGCCATGTAAAAAACCCATTTGTAAAAGCTCCCTCTCTATATATATATGGTTTGGAAATAGCTATGTGGAGAATTATTAGCAAGCTGTAGTTTGAGCAATATAATTTACACATTAATTATTCTATGTATACATGTGTGTTTATGTGTATATATGGGGATGTGTGTGGAATAGTGGGGTCCTCAGAGCAACTCCTTTCCTTGTCTCTTCCGGGTCACCCCAGAGCTATATCCTCATACATTGTTAGAAGAGCTGCTTTCCTCCATTTCCACCCTTGCCTGCACTGAGAGGTGGGAGAAACTGGGAGGTGGCAGAGAAGGAAATGACTGCTGGGCTGCCTACTAACAGGGAATGGAGTCAAGTTGAAAGCTCACTGCTTTGAGAATCTTGAGGACCTGCAGCCCGGTCTGTAGCCCCACCCAGCGTCACCTGTAGCTGTCTGAATGAGGGCCTTCATACATGGAAGTTGTCCTTCATCTGACAGGGGACATTTGGAAATATTCCCAGAAGAAAAGCATATGGAAATAGGATGGGTTTTATAGTTATTGTTATTATTATTATTATTATTATTATTATTAACAGCGATTACAATGACATGGGACTTGCAAATTGAATATATTTCCATTCCTGCCAGGATGGGTTCTCTGACTGTCCCAGGGCCTAGGAATTTTGTGAAAAATACTGGGACAAAACAAGGTTAACTTTCTGGCATAGAAGGCAGGCAATGGTTGTACTTGCTGAAATAATTCTGCTGGGACAACAGAAGCGACTGCTAATGGTGAGAGGACCCTGGGGTGTCCCACACACACCAGCCTGGGGTCGGTAGGGCCATCTGGAGGAGTGAGAGGAAATGCTTTTCTGAGCCCAGAAGGATGTGACATGGAAAAGATGTTTGTAATAGCAGCAAGATGCCCCCATTGCTGGATTGCATATAAAAAGGCACTAAATCACAGTGTAGTTATCTGACAATCTGGATTACTGCCCCAAATACTCCTTGGGACAACCTAGTTGTGGCTTTCTCCTTTTCTATATCTGAGATCCAATCACAGCCACATGCTGTCATAGTCTGTGTGTTCTGAGGTCAGTCCTTCTGGCCATTTCTGCAAACCTAGCTAAGTCTGAGTCTCCTCTTTGATAACAAACATTCTCTAACTGCAGATCCTCTGCTGTCCTCACAGAGCCAGGACTGCAGACCTTCATTCCCTAGTTCTGCATTTCTTGGGACAGTTGTCTGCTTTCTTTTGCTTATATCCTAGGTATCCCCTCGCTCCCCTGTCTTACATTGGGTTTCCCAATAGTTGGCCCTGATTAGTGTATTTGTGTGAGTAGTTACAGAGTGGGTTACCGCCCTGGGCAGCCAGGGCTCAATGCTACCAGGAACTTAGGGAGACAGTGAGAAAATGCCTCAGAGTTTCCCACCCCATGGGGTAAGGAAGCCAAAGCATTTACTTATCTTCCAATTCCCATGCGTCATTAGTTGAGGGCTGCTTGGGGAGGATTAAGTTGCCGACAACTCTGGCTGACCCCCTGCCTGGACCAAGAGCAAGTGCTCAGGTATAAGTCACAGGTCCCTGCAGTATGACAGCTTCCACAGATGCTGGAACGGTGAGGTCCAAGGGGACATGGGCAGGGCAAGGCAGCCTCTGCTACAGCCTACTAGTCCCAACTGTTCCTAAGCTTTGGGACTTTATTACACAAGCATGGTATCATCCAACATGGACTAATCAAAGACAAGTCATTCAAACAGGGGGCTCAAAGTTTTGAATCCAGTAGAGACAAACTCCAGAACTTCTTGACTACTGTCAGTGCTCATCCCCACTCAGCTTCTGCTGCCAGGGAGCACAGTTAAATCCATTGCACAAAATTTTGCACACAGGAGATGCCATTTTGTGGACTTAGTCGCATATGCATAAAGTCAATTGTGTTTGTTTTTAAGGATGAGCCTTATTTCCAAGGCTGTGCCCAGTTTTTTAATAAAGTCACTCTTACCCTTTTTCTCCCAAGAAGATAAATAGTGTCAAGAAATGCCACAAGACAGATATTTGTTTCTATGTTAGAGCACATCATAGTCATAAAAGCATGGTCTTTGAAATGAATCAGTCTAGTTCTAATTCAGCTATTGTGTCTGAAAAAGTCTTTCCCTACCCTGAAGTCATGAAGATATACGCCAATATATTTTTTAAAGACTTTATAGCCTTTCACATTTAAATATACAATTCATCTAGAATTTACTTTTGTATATGGGTTTTTTGGGTTTTTTCCATATGGATACCCAATTGTCCAAGAAACTTTTATGGAAAAGACCACCCTTTTCCCACTGGTATACACTGTCACCTTGTCCCATATCAAGTCCCCATGTGACTGTGAGTCTGTTTCAGGCTCTATTCTGTTCCACTGCTCTATCTGTCCACTCCTCGGGCAACACCACACTATCTTAATCAGTATAGCTTATGAGTTTTTACATCTGGTAGAACAGGCTCTCTTATCTTTTATTTTCCTTCTAGACTATCTCATCAATTCTTGGCCCTTTGTATTTCTGTATACATTATAGAGTCAGCTTGTTAAAGTAATTGTTGGAATTTTGATTTGGATTACTGAATCTGTAAATCGATTTGGGAAGAAGTGACATACATATAGTATGCTTTCATTTATGTAAAATTAAAAACTAATCTATAGTGTTTAGAGGTTGATAAATTTTAAATATAGCAAGGAATTGATTACATTGATTTAAATATAGCAAGGAATTGATTACAAAAGTCAGTGAAAAGAGAGAAGTAAAGGGTCATGATTTGGAAGGAATAAATAAGGATCCTTTGTTTTATTTCTTGACCTGGTGGTTGTGGTTGTATGAGCTCCTGCCTTATAATTATTTAATACAATTTTATTTATGATTTACTTTATTTTATATGTGTATTTCATAGTAAAATATTTTTAAAATTCTAACTCTGCCTCTTGCTAATTGCTACATTATTTTTTATTACATTTGCCCCACCCCACCCTTTCAGCCCCAGTTTTCCTATTTGTAAAATGGAGGTAATACCTGCATCACAGATTTGTCTTTTCTTACAACATTGCAAACAGCAACATAGTGCTTAGTATATGACAGATTCTACCCCACGCTCCACACCCCAGCAAATGTCTGGTAGAATCAGCCAGAGATGAGAGGACAACCTCTATGAGAGTTACAGAATTACGTATTCAGGAGTCTCCTATCTGCAGCCTTGAACTTACACTCTGTCCTGTACAAAAGGATTATTGACTGGGGAGTGAGGTTATCTCCTCCTCTTTCTGGAAATCATGACATCTATCAGTTTCATCACCTTAGGTGTAGGGCAAAGTGAAGTTTGCTTCATAATGCTTATGTAAATCAGCCTTCTGCCAGAGTCATCAGTTGGCAATGGGCTTTTTCTCCACCCCTTTTACTCTGTCCTTGCCTCTAGGGAAGGTGAACCTGTAGCCTTTGATCCCTGCTGGTGAGCACTGCCAGATTGCAGCAAATGGTGGTAGTTTTTTAAATAATTCATTCTGAATTGAGGTTCCTTTAAAATATTGCCATGAAACACTTATGAGAATGAATATATATATATATATATATATATATATATATATATATCCTTTGCAGCTCTTATGAGATAAGCATCAAGATTAGTCCCTTAATAAAAATTAAAACAATAAGGATTAAGATATTTTAAGTGGTTGCTAAATATACCAAGCATTTTGCTTAAGTATAATGCACTTCAGATATATTATTTTATTTACTCCACATATAATAATGTGTTATTTTTATGCCCCATTTTACAGGTGACTAAACTAGAATCTTAGAGAAGTTGTGACTTGCCCAATGTCCCACAACTAGTAAATTGTAGAGGCCTTTAGTGTGTATCTAAATTTGTGTAATGACAAGTTACAGACCAAAGTGGTGGGTATGCATACAAACGGACTCACATGTCTTCTATTTCTGCAATGATGGCTGTCACAGTAATGGTACATTCTCCAACTTGTGTCATTTCTCTATGGCTGATGGCCACATATCAGAGCACTAACAAACAAGTATGATGATTCTCCTGCTCACACTGGCACAGTGAGTATCGTTGATTGTGCTGAAAATGAGATGATGGAGCAAGAAGAACATACACTTTACGACCCCCATTGTCACAAGTACTTGTTCCACATCTGAAGGATGTACTGCACGCAAAATTAGCTGCTGGTTGGACATTGGAGAAAGCAATTGCCTGTGTCCCCAAGAAATACCTGACCCAAGACCAATAAGATCCTCAGCTGCAAAATTTGGAACTGGAACAAAGAGCCATTACAGTCTTTCTGTTTAGCCAGAAATGCAACACAAAGTCGAGAGCTGTGAGGGACCAATGTGCCCTGTGCCCAGAGGACCAGAGAAGTCTGTTCACCGGAGAAAGACCAATGAACCAGTGATACAAAAAGAAGTATAAAAATGAGGTGAAGAATAAGAGCTCTGAGGGCTTGGTGGTTCCCCATTCCATTCCCTCCTGGATCTCGCTGCACACCTGAACACGTGTCCCTGAAATATCTCATTATCTTTTTAATTCAGATCTATATTGGTTAGCTAGCTGGTTGGTTGGTTTTTCTCTTAAAGTAGTTTGAGTGTGGAAGAGGGTTTTAAGAGGAAAGGTCCTCCCTTTTCCTATGGTAAAACTTAGAGAGTTTTCATTCACCAATCCTTCCAGCAGAGTCTACCAGCTTCCCTCAGCGTCTGTCCCTGTTGCAGCTCTTATGCTCTTCTCCAAACGTCCCTTTTGAGCATCACCTGTGCTCATTAAAGGTTGCTTCATAACAGTTCTCACCAGCACTGTCATGCAGCCCTGATCCCAGATTTATTGTACCATTTTTACAATAAACAAGATAGGCACAGAGACCTGCCCCTTTAAAAAACAACTACAAAAGTACAACCCTCCAAATCGCTAGAGATGGTATAGCCACAGGCACTGACTATTTTCCAAAAAACAACTAGAGGGCTCATGTGTGTTCTTGGAGACAAAGAAAGGGGAGAGAATGAAGAGCGTGTAGATCAGATGCACTCTGGAATTACCTGGGGGATTTTTATGTATTTAATTATTTCTAAAAAGATTTTTATTAAAAATATAGCTAACATACAATATTATATTTGTTTCAGGTATACACAATAGTTATTCAATAATTTATATACCTAAAAGAGTGATCACCGTAAGTCCAGCAACCATCTGACACCATACTGTGCTGTCAACAATATTAATGACTATATTCCCCATGCTGTACATTACTTATTTGTTTTATACCTGGAAATTTGGACCACTTCTTGCCCTTCATATTTCCCCCAACTTTTTAACTTTTCAGTTACAGCTGACATTCAATATTATTTTATATAAATTTCAGGTGTACAGCCTATGTTTAGACATTTGTATAATTTAAGAAGTGATCCCTCTGATTAGTCTAGTACCCACCTGGCATTATACATAGTTATTATCATATTATTGACTATATTCCCTATGCTTTACATCCCCATGACTATTTGGTAACTATCAGTTTGTACTTCTTCCTCCCTTCATCTTTTACACCCTGCCCCTAACCCCCTCCCACATATCAGCCCAACAAATCTAGTATCCATGTGACACCATACATAATTAGTACAGTATTACTGACTTATTGACTATATCCCTTATACTATACCCTATATCACCATGATTGCTGTGTAACAACCAATTTGTGCTTTTTAATCCCATCCTTTTTTTCACTCATCCCCAAACCCCCTCCCATCTGGCAACCATCAAAATGTTCTCTGTATCTATGAGTTTGTTTCTGTTTTGTTTATTTTGTTCTTTAGATTACACACATAAGCGAAATCTCATTGAATCTGTCTTTCTCTGTCTGACACTCCACTCAGCACAATTCCTTCCAGGTCCACTCATGCTGCCACAGGTGGCAAGAACCCATTCCCTTCCATGGTCAATCAATATTCCATTGTTCATATGTACCACCTCCTCTTTATCCATTCTTCCATTGATGGACACCCAGGCTGCCTCCACATCTTGTCCATTGTAAACAATGCTGCAATGAACATATGGATGCACATGTTCCCTCAAAGTAGCATTTTGGGTTTCTTCAGATAAATACCTAAAAGTGGGATTACTAGGTCCTTCTTTATCATTGTTATAGCCTTTGTTTTAAAGTCTATTTTGTCTGGTATAACTATTGCTACCCCAGCTTTTTTTTTTTTTTTTAACTTCCATTTTTATGAAATCACATTTTCCTTCCTTTTACTTTTAGACTGTGTGTGTCTTTCAATCTAGGGCGAGTCTCTTTTAGGCAGCATATGTAAGGGTTTTGTTTTCTTATCCATTCAGCCACCTTATGTTTGTTATTGGAGCATTTAATCCACTTTCATTGAAAGCAATTGTTGATAGATAGGTAGTTACTGCCATTTTATTATTCATAATTTTGATCTTTATTTTTCCATCTTAAAGAAGTGCCCCTAACATTCCTTATAATACTGGTTTGGTGGGATGAACTCCTTTAGTTCTTTCTTGTCTGGGAAGCTCTTTATCTGGTCTTCAATTTTACATGATAGCCTTGCTGGGTCAAGTCATCTTGGTTATAGGTCCTTGCTTTTCATTATATTTTGTGCCAGTCCCATCTAGTCTGCTGGTGATTCCTTCTAGTACATTCTTTATTTGTGTTATTGTATTCTTCATTTCTGACTGGTTCTTTTTATGGTTTCTATGTCCTTTTTTATGCTTATTATCTCTTTGTTGAAGTTCTCACTAAGTTCCTTGAGCATCCTTATAACCATTATTTTGAATTCTGTATCTGGTACATTGCTTTCCTCAATTTTGTTTAGTTCATTTTCTGGAGTTTTCTTCTGTTCTTTCATTTGGAGCATATTTCTTTGTTTCCTCATTTTAGCTGCCTCTCCGTGTTTGTTTCTATGTATTAGATAGGGCTGCTATGTCTCCCAGTCTTGCTGAGTGGCCTTATATATTAGGTGCTCTGTGGGGCCTAGTGGAACAATCTCCCTGGTCACCTGAGCTGGGTGCTCCAGGGGTGTTCCTTGTGTGGGTTGTGTGTTCCCTCTTGTTATAGTTGAGCCTTGATTGCTGTTGGCATGTTAGTGGGTAATATTGACCCTCAGGCTGACTGGCTGTTGGATTTGGCCACGTCAACAGCTTATGGGCTGCTGTGCAGGGAGGCTTACCCCATGGGGCAGGATTTGCCCCAGCGGGCTCTGATGCCTGTTGAGACTGCCCTTTGTATGTGCCTCTTGTGGGGCTAATTGGGTGGTGCCCTGCTGTGGACTGAAGCCAATCTCCCAGTATGTTGGTTCTGGGGCTTTTTGGGAGGGGTTCCAGTGCAGGCCCAGGTCAGACACTGCCTGTGACTGACCAGGGAGTACCTGGTAGGAGCTACAAACTGATCCATGGTTGGTTACTGCCAATGCTGTACCTGGAGGCATGTGGGAAAGGCCATGCTGCGAACCGAGAATGTTTGCCACCAGTACCAGGTCTGGGGGAGCTCTGAAAAGAGCCAGGACACTCTGAGGCTTGGTGCCACCTGCGGCTCCTGTAAGGTTCAGCTGATAAAGCTTCTGGCGGTACGCAAGTTGGGGGAAGCAGTGTCTCAATGAGTCAACAGGGTGGAGCAGCAGAGCTCACCAGACCAATCATATTCAGATTTGGCCTGTGGCGGCAGGCTCAACACAGGAAAGATGGCTCCCACCTGCCAGCTACCTGGAAGGAGAACCCCACAGAGGGAAAATGAGGACTCCTTCAGTCCTCGCCCTGAAGTTACACAACTCAGTCTCTCCTCATATGTCTCCGACACCGCCAGAGTCACCGTCCCTCCAACGAAGCCCAAGGTGAGTGCCTGCATGAGCCTTTTAAGAGGATGTTTGGGTTTCCTGCCACCTTCTGTCCCACCTGGATAGTCAGAATCCCCACTGTTTTTCACAGCCAAATGTGGCAGGGGCTCCTCCTGGCACCAGTACTCTGGGCTGGAGAGGGTGGTGTGGGGGACTGGGGTCTCTCACTCCTCTGGGGGAAACCTCCGTGGCCGAGGTATCCCTCCCAATTTTCATCTGCCATATGGAGGTTTGGGGCTGGCCCGTTTTGTGTCTCCACCCCTTCCACCAGTCTCGATGTGGCTCTTTTTTATATCTTTAGTTATAAAACTTCTGTTCAGCTAGACTTCAGGTGGTTCTCCAGGTTGATTGTTCTATAATTCAGTTGTAATTTTGATGTGTTCATGGGATGAGGCAAGCACAGTGTTTATCTACTCCGCCATCTTGGGTCTCCTCCCTACCAGGGGAATTTTTAAATCATGATCCCACCCTCAGAAATTTGGATGCAATTGGCCTTGGACCCCCTTTGCCAGGATATTAAAAACACTCCAGCATCCCAGGTGATTTCAATGAGCAAAGGCTGAGAACCATTGATGTGGAGGAGATACGTTGTTCCAGGAAGTTGGTCAGGTTTTAGGGAAAGGTAAAGGTGATGAGAATTATGTTAACTAAATTTTTTATTCTCCACGGCATCTATTTTTAAGTAATGACTTAATCTATTAAGCACCTGCTGTGTGACAGAAACTGTGCTTTATATTAATTACCTCCATTCATCACAGTGACCCGGAGTTTTTATAGCTGAGAAAGCTAAAATTCAGGAAGTGAAATACCTCCACTAAGGACAAGTTTCTCAGTCACAGAATTTGTATCTTTCCTGATACAATAGTTGTTCTAACCTTAATGTACATCAGTATGACCAGGGGCTCGAGCTAACAATGCATTCCTTGGTCCTATGTCACAGGGTTAAAATAGGTTTAGACTTGTTCAGGTCTTTCTCTCAAGCACCCCAGGTTAGTCTAATACACCTGGTTCACAAACAACTTTGGAGAGTTTCCCAACTATGCTGTTTTCTCTAGCACAGTGCCCCCAACATAGTAGATGCTCAAGAGAAATTTACCGGAAGGAAAGAGGGAGGAAGGGACGGAGGGAGGGAGGGAAGGAAGGAGGGACTGAGGGACAGAGGGAGGAAGGAAGAAGAGGAATAGAGTCTGGGCTATAGTAATAATTGAGTAATAATAATTGAGTAATAGTTATTAATTGAGTAATAATTGGGATGACTGTCACATAATACTTAAAAATATTAAGGAATACACTTCACATATCTGCAGGGCTGGTTTGTCAATCTTTCTTCCTATTTGATGTCAAAGAGGTAAAATGAGGAACCCTGAAGGTGAGGGGTTTACAGGCAAGGAAGGGGGCATAGGCAGCAGTGGGAAGCAGACAGGATGGATATATCCTTCTGCAGAGTCACCAAAGTGGCTCGGATAACAGCAACATCCAGTTCCAAAGAAAGACAGGTCTCTTGAGCACAAAGGTGCTTTCTTGTCCATATACTTATTCTATTTAACTTGATTTTGACACCGATGAATAAAACACCCCTAACATATAAAACTACAGAGAGTCAAGCCTGCATTGACCAAGTGGCATTTTTGCTCTGCTTAATAAATAGTACCGTCCAGCAAGAAGGATTCCATACTTAAGGAAAAGGTCTTAGGCAAAGTGGAAGGAACAAGTTAGTGATTAAATGACTTCCTACACAAGCAGGAGAAAATCTCTCAGAGTTATAACCATTACCCTCAAAATCTCTGTATTGAAAAAGTAATAATTACCAAGCCCCAGTGGCACATAATATTTTATCTAACCACATTTGTGGCCAATAAAGGAATTGGGACAGTACCTCAGAGTCTGTCCACTGCCAATGTCAGAACTGTATTGTAATACTGACAAAGGGCCAAACCACATCTCTTCCTGCTTCTTCCTCCTCCTCAATTCTCTACCACCACCATAAACTGCCTGTCAAACCAAGTGAAAACAATTGGACAGGGACCTGGAGATATAACTTCAGTGAACATTTCCTCTTTCAACCAAACATATTTGGACATAACTGACCTATGAAGGACTTTCAGTATGTGTTTGTTGAATGAAATAATACATGAAAGAATTAATTACATGAAAAATAGCCTGGAATCAATGTAAACAATGTTACATAGCAGGAAAAAGTCAAATGCTTGGCACTGAATCAGAAATTCTGTAGTAGTTGCTCAATAAATGAGTGTTAAATGACAGAGAATAAAGCACTCTTTGAGACACTGACCCAGGTAAAAAGTATATTTATTCAAAATCCCAGGGCCATGTTTCAAAAATTTGCCCAATACTAAAAAGCATCTGGTGTTTTTATTAAAAATAAAAATTCCCCAGTCTCCTGCCATGTAGATTCTATTTCTGCAGATCTACTGCAAGGTCTGGAAATCTGTATTTACAAAATTCCTAAATACCCTAGGGCCAAGGTATTAAGGCAGTTTTCCATTTTTCTTCAGTGTAATGGAGTTTGGTGTTTTCCTTTATTCAGCTATTTATTGAGTTTCTACTGTATACCAGGCACAGAGTTAGTCGCTGGGCATATAGTATGACCAAGCTAGACCAGGTCCTTGTCCTGAAGGGGTTACTCTGAGGGAGATTTAAAACTCATTAGATGGTGTGAGATAACAATTCAAGAGCATCTGAGACCAACACAAACAAAAACCACTTAATAAATTTCCTGGTCAGTGGATGAGAAAGGGGAGAGGGTAAACAGAAAGAAACTTCTCCAAAAAGGATTAAAATTCAAAGTTCAGGAAGATGCAGAATTTGCTGAATGTCTGTTTTCTTATCATCACCACACCTAAGGCAATGTGGCCTGAGAAGGGAAGCATTCCAGGGGTTCGCTCAGGGTCACTTCAGTGACAAGAAGTAACAATGGGGCCAAGGCTAACGCTCTTGCCTGATCTCCAGAACAGGAATGTGTGTCTCCCTGGGGCCCGTGGGACTTAACTTACAAGAGTTTCCAGAAAATAAATGTTGTAATTACTGAAACAGATGAGTGAAGCTTTCATGGCTTTCTGAAGAGCATGTGCTGTGAAGGTTTCCTCAGGGAGGTGGTGGAGAGCCTGGGACCACGAATGTTTCCATCTTTTTCCCAAGTAGAAAGTACATGGGTTACAGGACCAAAGTACAAAAAAGCACCAGTTTTGGAGTTAGGGAGAATGAACTGGAATTCTGGTTTCTCCACTTATTTATTGTGTTAGTTAAGGCAAGTCCTTGCGCCTGTTATCTGGTCTCTCAGGTCTTTGTGAGCACATATGACAGAATACATATGAAGTGCTTAATAGAATTTCTGGGCCATAGTAGACAATCAACAAATCATTGCTATTATTATTTTCATAGGTGTGCAAAAAAGGATAGCAAAGATCTATGTATCTATGGATGTCAGTTTTTGTGGCTGCCATTTTGGCTATTTCCCTACGTATGGAAGCATAGAGTTTCCACACTTATCTTCCAGGTTTTCCATATACAGGATGTTCATTAGCTTTGCTTCTTGAAAGGATATAAACATGATGACCTAGTGGGTTTAACACCATCAATAGGGTATCCCCAGGAAAGACCTAGCTGAAGATATGTTTCCAGGGCCTCCATTTTTGCCTGTGATTCCTACCAATTGAGAATAGTTTCTGGTGGCTAAATTTGGACTGCAGGTGTTAATGACTAAATTATTAACAATATTGACTTTTAGCTAAGGAGAGAATATGAAGAAGGTTGAGAGTGTTGGTAGATCATAGAACTTAAACTTTGAGAAAAAGCTGGTTTCAGTGAGTGAATGAAACACCATAGGAGCTGGGGATAGGATGAAAGCAGTGGGGATTTGGGGTAAGGAGAACCCTAAAGGAAGATAAGGAGGAAAAGGTGGTCCAAGAGAGGGCAGAATACCTCACTTAGGACCTTGAGTATTGCCTGGTTCTCACCCTAGCATTGAACAGGGTGCCAGGTCAGGTGTTCAGTGGTTCATTCATTCATTCAACAGGTATTTGCTATGGACTTAACATGTAGCTGCTCATCATAACAGGCACATAATAAATTCTTGAACTAGATTATCAGGCCACTCCATGCAAGGACTGACTTTGGGCAGGCTACTTTACCTTCATGCCTTCATACAGTAAAATGAGTATAACAGTAGTACTTACCTCATAAATATGCAGTAAGGATTAAATTAATACATGTAAAGTGCTAAGAATGGTGCCTTGAAAATGGTAAATTCTCAATAAATTATCTGCTGCTTATTATTAACAAAAGGCCATTTGGGTGTCAAATTAGGAATGCTATTTTTAGGAGATTATCAATTCTTTCCTTCACCTCAACCCCCAAAACATACTCCAGTTCAAGATCACATGATTTACAGTCAGCTTTCCCACATTTCAAAATTTCAGAGCTTTTTCCTTTCCTTCCATTATATACTTCTGTTTCACTTCATTCGCATTCCTCTCTCTCATTTTAGCAGCTTTGGAATTACTGTTTTTGTCCAGAGTATTCATTTTATTCTCATACTTCTTGCCCTCTCTAATGAGTCCTTGCTTCTCTAACACCTATAACTAGAGACATTTTAAAAGATTCAAATAGAAAGTGCTCGATAAATTTTCTTTTCTTTTTCCTTTGCTCGCATCATTTCTTCTAACATGACCTTCTGTTCTTGAGATCTATAATACAAGTTTAAAATGACTGGTTCATCTTAAGGTGATTAATAGACTTTAATTCATTCTTATGCCCCTAAATTAAGGACTCTCACAGGACTCAACACAAGATTTACTTATATTTGAGCTATGTCTACAATGTTTTTTTTCAAATCTCCCTGTCTCCATTTGTCCACCATAGAGAATGGAAATCTCATCAAATTGCTGCTGACCCCACAAGGGTATTATAAAGGTTAATGAGGCAATTTCCCAGCAGTTCTTTGAGTGCTGAGAATGTACAAATATTATTATTGCAAGATTATTGAGGACTTTCAGTGCTTATAAAAGAGCAGAAGTTCTCCTTAGGTTATTATATAAGAATTCTTAATTTTAAATTTTCAGATTTTAGTGAATTTGATTGCTTTCATCTTTAGAGTTTATTAAGTATTTTATTGATATTTCATGAGATTGAATTCTGAAAGTCTTACGTAAATCAGAATGTATATGTATAGATACAAATATTTATATGTATTTATATGTGTGTGTGTAAATGCTTATATTTCTATACCACATCAATAATTTTATATATAATACTAAAATATACTTCCAGATGTAAGTTTCTGAAAGAATAACTATTAAAGACTTGAGAAAGGAACATTTAACCATCACTACATCCTCAATCTGGTACTTAAATCCTCCCTATGTCATCAATGACAAATTTTATCCAACTATGCTTGAATGTCTCCATTCACAACTAGTTCCATTTAATATAAACTTCCTAATATGTAGAGAATTCCTCCTTTTGCCAGAAAAGGGCTGTTTCATGTTGTCTCTTCTCCCCTGAAATCTCCAGCTCCTGATTGAAGCAATCAGAAGAGAACATCCACAGTCTCCCAGCACCATACACCTGTCTTCTCTCAACTTTCTATGAATATATCAGCTGTGCTCCTAGCTGAGGCCATCCTCTGTCACCTACTTTAGGACATTGCACCACCATTCTCCTCTCTGTCATTTGCATCATCCATTTGTCTCACTCTACTGAAGTATTCCCTTTAGCATGCATGGGTATTACCGATTTGCCCAGCTTAAAATAACTTTTTAAACCCCACTTGTCCCTTTGACCAATACTCATTTATCTGTCCATCACTGTTTGGCAAAAAATCCTTGAAAGTATTTCATGTACCCATTGGTCCAATCTTTCTTGTCCCCCTCCATCACCAACACCCTCACCACGCCTCTGAAACTGCTCTTCTAAAGACCCCAGTGTCCTCCACATTGCTAAACCTACTGATTATTTCTCAGCCCTCATCTCACTTGACCTAGCCAGGGCAGTTGACCCAGTGGGTCACTCTTTCCTCACTGAAATAATTTCTGCACTTGGTTTCTAGGATATCCCCCTTGCCTGGTTTTCCTCCCACTTTCCTACTTGTTCATTCTCAGTCTCCTCTGTTGGTTCTGCCTTTGACATGCATCATTTCTAGCACTGCCCTCACTATCCCAAGCCTTGTTCAAGCCACTGTCATCTCTCACCTATATTACTGCCACTCTCCTCATAACTGGTCTCCCTGCAACTGCTCTTGCGATATTCTCACCACAGCAACCAAATTGATCCTGTTAAAATATGCAAAGTTGAGTCATTCTTTTGCTCAATACACTCTGATGACCTCCCATCCCATTTGAATTAAAAGCAGTCCTCACTATGTCCTACCAGGTCCAGCATGATGTGTTCCTATGTTATCTTCCTGACATTTTCTCTTCTCCTCCACTCCTTGCTCACTCAGCTCCCGCTACATGGCCTCCTTATGGATCCCTTGCACTCACTAGGCTCACTTGACCTCCTGACCTTTATACTGGTTCTTCCTACTCTTCCCCAAATTGCTTCACTGCCTCACTTTCTCCTTTCCTTCCTCAAGAGTTACCTTGTCAGTAAGGCCTTCACTGACCTATCAACAATTACAGGCACCCTCCCCCAAATTCATATCTACCTTTTCCTGTTTTTTTCTTCTTTAATATTTCTCATATCTAACCCTATTTCACTCACTTATTTATCATCTGTCTTCAACACTAGAATGTAAGTTCCATGAGGATAGGGATTTTCTTTGTCCGTTTTGTTTGCTGTTTTATCCAGTGCCTAGAACAATGTCTGGAAAGTAATAAGTGTTTAATACAAATATTTCCCAAATAGATGATGAAGGAAACAGGTAAATCAGTTTGCTGTAACTGGTGAATTGTTAGGAAAATAAAATTCAAATACTGGCATCAAAGCACCCCTTTGCTGTGGACTAGGGCATCTGTGGGCTCTGCTGGTTTCTGGTGTTGATGAAGTACTGTCTGGGTGACCTTCACCTCAACCCCTCAGCAGCATGGGCTGCCAACAATCTCCCTGCAGAAACTTATGTATGTCCAGGGAAGACGGGCTCTCCACCAGAAGGAGTTTGCCAAGTTTATCCTTGTTAACTAATCAACAGAGGCCAATAGGATTTTGTCTTTTTTCCATATTTTACTAGGTTATCAGGTCTCAATCTTCTTGGCTTTTGCCTCTTAGATTTGTTCCAAATCCAATTGGTAAAGATTTCTATTCAGACTTAATTAAACTCATAAGGAGCTGGCTGTATTATGATTTTCTGCTCCTAACGTTTGTCTCTCAGTGTCAGCAGAGCATAAACATTTAAGTAAGATATCATTCACCATTCAACAACATTTACAGGGCTACAAGGTTCCAAGTACAATAATGGATGCCACAATAAATAAGGCCCAGGCCTTGCCTTTGAAGAGATCAGAGTCTAGAGGAGGAAAGAGACTTATAGACTAATTCAACACAGTGTTAGAAGCCCAGTAATGGTCACAGGGTTATGGGAACACAAGTAAAAAGCAATCAAGTCTGCAGGGAGAAATGAGCTTTGAAGAAAGAGAAGGAGCTTGCTGAAGAGGCAAAATACAGGAGATTCTCCCACCCACAATGATCCCTGCTTTATCCAGTCTGACACAAAACAACAGTCACGTTATGCTCGTCTTGAGGCTGAACAGTGATCCAATTAAAAACAACTTGATTCTGTGCCGGCCAAGTGGCGCGGTGGTTAAGCTCTGGCTTGGGAAGCCAGTGGCCCTGGTTCGGATCCCACATGTGAGGGCCAGTGACACTGCCCTCTAAAAAAACCAAATTGATTCTTTACAAAACTTTACGCATTTTATATTCATGTCAGTTGATCCATCCCTAGGTTTCTGTCTATGGCAATCATCAGACTAAATAAAATACCATAGGATAAAGTAACCCAACATACTGCTTGATAGGTTTTCCACCTTAGACTCACAGGCTATTAGAGCTCGAACTCTAGAGCCTAGTTTTGCCCAAGCTTGATGCTCTCCATTGTTGAGGAAGCCAAGGCCCAAAGAGCGTGATTGCTTTCCCCCAGTGTGCGCGGTGAGTTAGGTCACTCCATCTCTCAACAGGACCTAATTTGAACACATATCAAGTGAATGAATCAGTTTTTGCTGTTCTCCAGGCCTGAAATTGGCAGCATTGCTCTGACCCATGCTCCCTGTCCACTCATCATTTTGGTGGCAAAGGGCCTATGAATCCAGGAGATACAGTGCCAGGAGGTCTGACCTGACCACTCTCCAACCTCTAAAGAAGTCCATGAGTCACCCCAAGTTTTGCCTTTAAAAAGGCCCCAGAATGGCTTTTAAGGGTTGTGACTCAAACTCCAAACCTAGGTCTTTGTTGGAGTGTTAAAACCTATCACATCTTACGGTTGAATTTTTTTCAGATTCCCCAGTGTATTAATCATTGAACCACACTCCCCAGGGTTTGTCCTGATCAGGAACAACAAAGGTGGAAAGAATGATGTCCCCTGCTCAACACTTTGTCTTCCCTACATTGTCATAGCTCTATAGAGCAAAAGTCCATAGCCATATGTAACCAGCATCATCTAGTGGACATTTGGCTCTTTCAACTTCAGTTAATAGGAACGTACTTTAAAAGTACCAAAGGGAAATGAAGACAGGAAACCCTGTAGCAGTCAAATAATCGGCCTTACGTGGTCCCTCGGATACCATGGTAGACTGACCATCCAATAATTCTCGAGTCTGGGTCACCTAGGCATCTTGACTCTTTTACTCTATTCCCTTCCCCTCTTCCTGCTTCTGTAGCTTTTATTAAGAATCTAGCTGCCTCTCCTGCTGTTGCCAACTACCATTAAAAAAATATCCGATTACATCATTTTCCATGTACATAGTCACAATTTGACATGAATGATCATTCTTTTCCTCTGAAGCGTACATTCATGCACGCAGACTCTTTAAATAATCTTGGTTCCTCCTTAGCTAAACCATGGGCCTGGTCACTCCTTAGATCTAGATTAGGGAAGGAATAATAACATCTAGTGTTTGTCGAGGGCTTTGCCTGCACTAAACTCCTTTAAACTCCATACCCTTGCACTGATTCATTTTCCTTCATAATACTTGTCTACTTGACATTATATATTTATTTGTTTGGATATATCTCCCCCTTTAGACTATAATCTCCATGGGGATAAGATCTTTATATTGTTCACTGTTATAGCATCAGCATCTGGAAGAATAGCTTAACAATTAGTAGCGTTTTTTAAATATTTGTTGAACAGGTAAATTTAATCCCCTAACAACCTATGATATAGGTGCTATGATAACCTCTTATTTCAGGTAACAAAACTGAGGCACTGAGGGGTCAAGGATATTGCCCAAGGTCACACAGCGAGTGGGTGGTAGAGGCCAGATTAACACCCAGCTGATCCCAGTGCTCTGCCACTGTGCTCTACTGCCTCTTGGCATGCTGCCTGGGTGCTCTGGGAAGAAAGCCTTCCTTTCAGCTCCTGCCTATTTGAATCAGACTCACACTGGGTTTAAAAATAAATGAAATAATTGTTCCCTCTGGAACTGATGCTATTTGTGAGCAGCAGCAGCACAACTCTTAGCCCCCACTACCAGGGGAAAGAGCGTGGCAACCACAGCATCCAAAATGGCCAGAGGCCATTCATTGCCAGACCCAGAGACCCAAACAGCCAGTGCAGCCCTGGAACCTCGGCTGAATGGATGAAAGAGCAGTGTCTCAAGACAGCTAGAGCCGGTGATTCGGCCCAGGGATTGCTCAATGGGGCTGTCATCTAAACTACTGTACAAAGAGGGCCTTTCGGACAGCCGTTTCATGTTTTTCCAAAAGATGAACCATCGGGTCTTCATAAGCAATAAGGAAAAACATGCCCTGCATTGACGTCTTGAGAGAGGAATGTCAGGTTCACTTCGCTGGCAGCCTACTGGAACTGTCACGCCAAGATTGTCTCAGAGGACAAACCTTCGGGCTTGTCTCAGTGAAGAGTACAAGTGGCTGGAGGCAGAAGTATCATTGTTGGGCAGTCATATTTTTGTCACAGGTAAACATGTCCAAAGAAAGATAGTGATAGAACATAGATAGGATCAGAATTATAGTATTTGAGCTGGGCTTATATCATATGAACTTCCCTTTCATACGAATTTGTGAAATGTGATGGATGTTTATGGAATCTCAAATGAATACGGTAGTTCCGGCCTAATAGCTACCCTGGAATACATTCATCTATTCAAAAATATTTGTTTCCAGATAAATATATAGCTCATTACATGGGATTCACTTCAAATTAATCTGGTTCGGGAGTGAGTCTGTGGCAGTGGGCATTGATGAAACAAGATTGGCCCTGAGTTCATAATAGGTGAAGCTAAACAATGGGGGAGCTAAACTAGTCACTCTTCTTTTGCCTGTGTTTAAAATTTCCATAATAAAAGAGAAAAGATAAGCAAGTAATGAAAATAACCTTTCCATGAGATTTACTGAGCACCTCCCCTGAGCACAGCACTAAGCCACACACAGCAAGGAGAGCATCCCCAGGTTCCTCCCCAAGGAGTTTCAAGAGCTAGCAGGGGATAGGAAGTAAGGAACCACCAATAAACCAAAATCTGCAGTGGGCGTTAGTACCTTGAGAGAGAGAGAGGAAAAATCTAAGGGCGTTCAAGTCCCAGTCCTGGTTAGTACTGTGCTAAGTGAAACAGTCCTGTTATTAAGATTTGAAATACGATTCCAACCCAACTTACAGTGCCCGTGACACTAGTCACAGGGAAGAAACATCTGTGATCTTCCGTGGCGTGGGATATAGAGGGAAAGTAGAGAAACTCATTTTCTCCCTGGAAGGACATGGCTGTGCTTACACATGCTATTTGAAATGAAGTGCAAAGATTTAGCTAGAAAAGACGCTGGGAGTTGTACTGATGGACATAATAGGTGCAGTCAGGGTACTGTCAGAGAGAGGAGGTTTCCAGTGATTAGGTGATCTAAAAATGTCTCTCCAATAAGAGCTGGAGGCACTTTTTTCCTTTACTGCACTCCTGCCAAACAGTTCAGTATTCAAGTCTCCTGGCCAAAGGCCCCCTCTGTTCGGGATGGACAGGAGAAACCCTGCCAAAGGGTTTGGGGGTGTTCTTTCTCCTGGGCCAGCCCGATCCTCCCCCGCTTTTATCCCTGACCCACCTGCAAGCCAGCCACAGCACAAATGGTCGAGATTGGAGCTGTTGTTCCCAAACTTTCAGTCCTACATTTACAGTTTCTGATTTGTAATCCAAGATGACTATTACCTCAATTATGAAATCTTCTGCTAGTTTAATCAGAGTGCTCTCATTTGGATTTTTCCTAGTTTGTAATAGCTCACCTCGTTGCTGAAGCCGTGAACCACCGATGTGACTTATTCTGTTCTCATGCCTGAGTTTAGTTCAATGACTTGCAAAAAGCTCCATTATGAAAAGGAAGTAAACCACATACATGTAATCTGGTACATAGAATTTGTGTAGGATTAAACTAACATGCTTTCCAAGAAAAGCTGTATAAAAACATTCTAAATTCCAGCAAATTAAGGGCTGTGTTAAATATCTGTAATTAGCAGTAAGTGCAGCAATGTATTTCGTAAACTTTAAAGCATTCTCCCAAAGTTATTTCTACTTAAGTCCCCAAACATAAATCAAACTCCTATTATATGCTAAATTCTGTGTCTGTGTCTCAGTTGCAAATGAGTGAGACTAAACTGGTAAAATGTAGTAAGTGCTACAACAGGAGAATATGAATACAAACAAGAGCTATGGTGCAGAAAACTTTGTCAAGAAGTAAACAAGAAACAGAATCGGACTCTGAAGTCAAGCAATTTCCAATCAAGTTGATTCTTGATTCTTCTGTATAGTAATAAAAGGTTCCTATTCCTCTGAGGTCAAATAAGGACACACGGGCCGGCCGAGTGGCACGATGGTTAAGAGCTGGCTTGGGAAGCCAGCGGCCCTGGTTTGGATTCCACATATGAGGGCCAGTGACACTGCCCTCAAAACAAACAAACAAACAAACAAACAAAAATCGAATAAGGACATGTTCCTGGAATGCTCCATCATGTTAAGAGCAGCAGCTCTGGATCCAGGCTGTAGGTCCATCACCTAGTATCTGTGCAACCTTTGCCAAGTGGCTTGACCTCTCTGAGCAGCAGTTATCTCATGTACAAAATGGAGCTAACAGTACTACTTCCAGTGTCATGAGGGTGCAGTAAGGTGACACAGGAAGAGTGCTGAGAACAATGCTGGGCGCACAGTATGCTGCAATAAACATGAGCTATGTTTAATACCTATACTTCCTTGAACAACAAAGCTTTCCACAGTAAAAGAAAATCCTCAGGAGGACAGGAATCAGGGATTTACAAGGTTAAAAGTCCTAGAGAATGGAATGCTGTACCAAGGCCGGTGAATCAGCACTTTTCCTTATTTATTCCCAGTCTGTTCAGAAATACTGATTAACATGCTCAGAGGAAGAGCTCCGCGGTGAACTGGAATGACAAGGAAAACAACAGACCTTCTTGATATAGAGGCAATTTCCTCATTAAAGTTTTACTTTAGTAACAACCAGGTTATGTGATGCCTGTGGGGGGTGGGGTGGGGGTGTGATTAACGGGAAGAGGGGAGAAAAAGAAAAAACAAATCCTCGTGTGCTAGACCCAAAAGACCCAAAGACAGGGTCAGTCTTCAGCTTTTTCAGATATGTCTGTCTGCTCTTCTCAAAGTGCTGACCAGGCATGGCCTGGGGCAGAGGACACCCAGCCACGTGGTCCAGACATCTGATGAGCTTGCACAGCGGACTCAACCTCCCATACCTCTAAGGAGAGGCATACGCCAAGGGGGACGTGACCTTTCATGAGGACGCATGTCCAAGAGGAGAAAATGAAGAACTAGTAGTTTGTCCTGGTCTGCCTTTGAGAAGTCATGGAAAGATTTGGCAAATCTATGATTTGATTGTTGAAGCAGGGATAAGTGGTATCACCAGCTGAAGGGCACTCCTATCTTGAGATATCTCTTACTCAGAAATGTGAAAGTACAATATAACCACCACCTTGCAATGAACATGGCTGTTTATGAAATAAAAATACTTGATCTTGATATCGGAAAGCCATAAGAGAGCTTTGAGAGAAAAAGAAAGCAAACATTCAGAAACATCTGGATTTTTCTGTTTCCTGTTTTGAAGCATCATTTAATTGGTACCTAGGGAAAAAAACAACAACATGATATTAGTGTTAGTATCCATTTACAGGTAAAAGATATTAAGTATTTTTGTATATTTGTATACAAATATGTATTTTTTTTTAAATTGGGGAACAGTGTGTTTTTCCAGGACCCATCAGCTCCAAATCAAGTAGTTGTTTCAATCTAGTTGTGGAGGGTGCAGCTCAGTGGCCCATGTGGGGATCGAACCAGCAACCTTGGTGTTATGAGCACTGTGCTCCAATCAACTGAGCTAACCAGCCTTCCCCATGAAAATATTCTTGAATTCTCCATGGCTTCTATTCTACATATGATCACTATAGCCTTAATGAGATGTATTTCCCAGCTTCTGAGTTCCCGGGAGATATTTTAAAAGCCACAGATCAGATATATCAACTCCTTCACAGAGAACTGGGGACTTAACTCGGAGCCTCAAAGCATGGCATTTAAACATTGGGAGACGTCTCAGTAATCACTGAATTCAGTTTTCCACATGAAGAAATTTCTTCTTGGTAAAATGGTAAGTGTTCCATGGAAATCTTTACTGCATGTAAAAACAATAATTTGAGATAGGTCTAAGAACACAAATATATCTATCTATATCTATCTATATCTGTCTATCTATATCTATCTATCTATCTATATAGATATAGATATAGATATATAGATATATAGATATATAGATATATAGAGATAGAGATAGAGATAGAGATAGAGATAGAGATAGAGATAGAGATATAGATATAGATATAGATATAGATATAGATATAGATATAGATATAGATATAGATATAGATATAGATATAGATATAGATATATCTGAAGCAGCGCCAACAGGATTGTGCCTAGACGGGGTACCTGGGAGGCTCTCAACAAATGCTTCTTCTTATTCAATGACCAAGGGCGCCATCTGCCGGTCAACTGGAATTCATTCGTAGCACTGCAGTTACGGATCAGAAAAACCACGTGTCAAAAAATTAAAAAAGAGAAAAGGAATATCAAAGATGAAACAAGAATTACAGATCACCGGATCCATTCACTTCACAAATGAAGAAGCTTATTATAATATTGTATATTGCTAACTAGAAGAAATGGAGAAAGTAAGACAAGTTGTCAAAATCATAGTTCACATCTAGTAAGTTTGAAAAAAAAATTGACTGTGAAACAGACAACAAGTATGAAATTTTATAAGATAAAAATACTCCAGATATTAAAGACGTTTTCTGGTTTAAAATTGCTATTTGCTGTTCTCAGGGAACATGGTAAATTGGGAGTTTAGATTTGAAGTCAAACTAATGTTAGAGTTGAGGTTCCACCCCTGCTCGCTGTTTCTTGGTTGAGATAGTTACCTCTCTGGCTTAATATCCTTCATCCTTAAATTGAGTCATAATACTCCACTGTGAGGATGAGCAATCACTTATCTAAAGCATAACAGGGGGCTTCAGGTAGGAACCCCAAAATTGGAGGCCAAGGAGGAAGGATGACTGTGGTTACTATTATCAGCCCTGTGGACTAATCATAGCTGTCCTACATGCCTAACAGCAGGATTGTCAGAATTGAAATGATGTACATGAAAGGTCTTTGTAAATTGAAAACGTGCAATGCAACTAAAAGTGAGGATTATGAGTTAGACACAGAGAGGTGGCATACTAAAGATTATAATTTTAATCACCAATTTAACAACAAAATCTTTTCAAAAGAATAAATGAGGAACATTTCTTGCATAAACTATCTCTTATATAAATACACCAGCTTTCATTTGGTACCTGAAAAGACTGTTCTGGGCTCTCTGTTCTCTAAACCCAGCTCAGAAACAAAGCAATTCCTTTTTTGGTTCATCTCTCTCTTTTCACATTTCATGGTATGCAGCTAGAAGGCGGTTCACACTTTTTGCTTGGAAACCTCCCCAGTCGGATCCATGAGTTCTTCAGTCCTCTTTCTATTTTCCACGTTACTGTAGGCAGTAGTGTTAGAAAACTTGCTGCCTTTATGTCACGAAGGCCCCTTTTCTTCAGCCTCCAAGGCCATTTTCTTCACTGTCTTCAAGCTCTCATCAATACTTCTTTGAGGGCCTGATGGTGGTCACTTGTGGTCTTCTCAAAGCCCTTCCATCTTGCATTCTCCATCTCCTCAAGGCCCTCACTCAGTCCCAAAGCCAATGCCACATTTCCATCCCAGTTATTTGTTGCTGCATAAAAAGCTACCCCAAAACTTAGTGCCTAAAAACAATAGTTTATTAACATTTCCCACGCCTCTTAAGCCAACTGGGCAGTTCTCCTTTGCGATGTCTCATACGGGTGCAGTCAGATGGCAGTTGGGGCTGGATATCCACAAGGCCTCGCTCACAGGACTGGCAGTGGATGGTGGCGGCCAGCTCAGAGCTCAGCTGGTGTTGACAGGAACAGCCACAGGTGGTTTTTCTACGTGGCTTGGGCTTCTCACGTTCTTGCTGCTGGGTTCCAAGAACCAGCATAAGAGGAAAGAGACAGACGCTGCCAGGCAGTGAAAAACTATGCTCAGCACTGGCACAGGGTCACTTCTGCCATCTTCTCTCAATCAAAAAGGCTGCCAAGTTGCAAGGGTTAGAGAAATCCTTTCCATCTTTCGATAAGGAGTGTGGCAAAGTCACTCTAGACAAAACAAGTGGGATAAGAACTATTGTTGCAGCCACCTTTGGAAACTGCAATCTGCCATTGAAGGATTTAAAAAAAAAGGAAGAAATTCTATCAACCAAAAAAGGTGAGAAAGGAGGAAGAAGCAGCATTGAGAAAGTGAGACAAATAGTACAAAGTGAGGAGACATAGAAAAGCCTAAATATGTAATAATCACAATTCCTGAACATAAACTAAACTCGCTCATTAAAAACAAAGATTGTCAGAGAAAGCACAAATAAAATGTCATAATATGCATAAGAGACACCCCTAAAACCTAAGAACAAAGCAAGTTTGAAATAAAATGATAGAAAAATATACATGGCAAATTCTCACCTGCAGAAGGTTGAGTTAGCCACCTTAACATGAGACTACATAGACTCTGAGACAAAAAAAAATCACTGTTGAATATGAAGAGGGCCACTACATAATGATGAAAACGTCAGTTCTCCAGAAAGAGATGACAATCAAATTTTATAAACTGAAAATATATATTTTTAAAAGTATAAAGTGTTTTTATATGTGTAGCATAGGCAACACTATTTAAAGTTAATCCATTTTTATTTAGGGAATTTCACATTATAATTCCACAGCCTTTGTGCCTCCTGACTTTGAGCCTTACTCTTCAAAGATAGCCCTTTTATAAAGAAGTTTTGCTCAATCCACAGTTGTCATGTCAGTCAGTCCACAGTTCTTTTTTTTTTTTGAGGGCTGTGTCACTGGCCTTCATATGTGGGATCCGAACCGGGGCCGCTGGCTTCCCAAGCCAGCGCTTAACCACCGAGCCACTCGGCCAGCCCCAGTCCACAGTTCTTTTAGTTGGGCTTCTGTGATCTCCACTTGAATATGGACATAGCTCAAAAATCCCCACATGTTTAGGGTCTGAGTAGACGGATCTGCCTGGTTTTCAATTTCAGACACCATCTAACCATGAATAACTTCAAATCATAGTTACTCCTAAGCTATCATACCAAAAACAGTACAAATTGTTGGGATGTACTAATATCTAAGAGAAAAAAAATGTGCTATTAGATCTTCCATTATAGCAGCTCTGTCTTATAGTTCCTTTCCACAGATCTAACATACCCTTCTGAGAGTAAAGGAAACTACATATTGACTCTATGAGGCATGTCCAATGATGTAGGTCTACAGAAAATGCCCCATCCAGATAAACCTCCACTGAAAATATATATTTTTTAAATGATCATAGTGAAAGATTCCGTACATAATTTTAATTATCAATGTGCTAAACAGTAACTCAAAAACAAGCAAGACTAAATGATATATTATTTAAATAGTCATACAAATGTGGTAACACTATTTTTTAAAAAAACAAAGAAATGCTCCACACAAAATTCAGAGCAATAGCTACCTCTAGAGGGAAGGCAGGGGAATAGATAAGATACAATACAACGATACTCAGTGGTATTGGTAACATCTTAATTCTTGTGTTGGATTATGGGTTCACAAGACTTAATTCATTTTATTATGCTTCCCAGTTTACATGTCTCTTTCATATATCCCTTTGAATATATTACATATTATACAATTGTGTTAATATGAAAAATGACATGAATCAAGTTTTACAGGGGAAACAAAGGAATGTAAGATATTAAAACTACAATTTCATTAAACTGATGATGTTTTTCCATAGTCCAGTCCTTTTTGAAAAAATGTCCTATGTCACTTTTTCAACCTGAAAGGGTTCTTAGAAGGTGTCTATGAATGACGCACTTCAGGCGGTTCATGAATTCCTTGAAATAACAGAAAACCACGTGTGTGTGTGTATGTATGTGTGTGTGTATGTGTATGTTATTGGAGGTGGTGAGGGAGAGAGAAAAGAGTCCATTCTTTTGGTAAGAGTGTCTAGATAAGCAGTAAACAATAGTGAAAGGGGTGGGTTTGAGTACCAGAAAAACTTGGGTTTGAGTGTTGGATTAAACATTCTGGAATGTGTGATCTTGGTCAAGTTGCACCACTCTGGGATCTGGTTCCCCCATCCATAAAATAAAAATCATAGTGTCCACCTCAGAGTGTTATGGTACAGAAGATAGGAGATCAATAAATATTGGGTTGTTGGAAAAGTCATGACATATTTTTTCTATGTTTTTCGTTGCAAAAATGTGTCATGACTTTTCCGACAACCCGATGATAGATAGCTACATGATAGATGATAGATAGATAGATAGATAGATAGATAGATAGATAGATAGATAGATGATAGATAGATAGATAGATGATAGATAGATAGATAGATAGATGATAGATAGATAGATAGATAGATAGATAGATAGATAGATAGATAGATAGATAGAATTTGGCACATTCTTGATACAGAATGTATATATTTTGATGATTCTTTTTATCATAATTTTAATCAAATCCTCAATTGGTCCGTATCCGAGCAGATTAAGCAACACTTAGTAGAAGCAACACTTGCCCTGATTCTGTGAATTTATCTCTCCTTTCTCCATTGTAAATGAGCAAAATACGCAGGAACTCACTTTGTGTATTCTAGCGAACAGGCAGTGTTAGATTCTGGGGATATGTAAAGAACTCACATTTTGAAAAGAAAAACTGGCTTACAAAAACTTTGTGGGCCAGCTGAATGGCACATTCATTAAGAGCTGGTTTTGGGATGCCAGTGGTCCCGGTTTGGATCCCACATACGGGGGCCAGTGACACTGCCCTCTACAGCTAACAACAGCTCCACCTGGAGCTGGGCTGTGCGAGCCCCGGCGACGGTGTAGGCTGCAGCCCCTGCTGCAGTGGGCTGCCATAGGCTACAGTGAGTGGCCGGCAGCCAGCGTGAGCTGCCAATAGCCGAGGTGAGCGACATCCAGAGGCGGGCAACCAATCTGCTTGATCCGGGAAGAACACAATGACGATACCAACATGGGGCCAGTGAAACAACGTCCTCCGCAACTAGACTGAGGAACGAAAGGACAACAACTTGTCTGTTCCCCTTCCCCTATTCTCCAGCGCTGTTCCCCTCCCCCAATTCCCCAATAAAATCTTTAAAAAAAAAAACAAAAAAAACTTTGTATTGAAATACAGGATTCATAAACGAACACCTCATCAATGCACAGCTCCATGTACTTTCCCTAAGTGCACATGCCCATCAGATCAGGAAACATGACCAGCTACACAAGCAGCTCTCCTCAGGTCCCCTCTGGTGACTACTCTGCCTCTCAAGGTATCCACGCACTCTCTAACATCATGGAAGAGGCTGGCTTTTAGACACTACATTAGGATATAGGACAAAAAGCACATGATGTGTTTGCAGAAATCTCAGCGGGCTGTGAGCCAAACACACTTTAGTTCCACCCCAGCCGATGCCTGTGGGATGGAGACCATGTTATCTGCTGGACTGAATTGTTGTGAGGATTGGAAATACTATGGAGCCAGTACCCAGCATGGCACCTTCCATAGAGGACTAAGCCTGCTACTTCCTCTTATGACAGGAAGAGACATGGAAGATGGTTGGGGTGGTTGTTAGGATTAAATAACAGATGTGAAGGCACTTTTCAAAGTTGAAATATGTTATTATATAGTGTCATGTTTTGAAAAGATACGGCACATTTGCTATGCGGGCTTAAAATTGTTAGATCATTTCCTGTCGTATCAGTTAAAATAGTATGGCAGTTTGGGGACTCTGAATTACAGCTGTTCCAACCTATTAACTTGGTCAGTCCTTGAGGGCTGTTTAGACTGGCACCCACACTGTGCTGTCAAGAGAAAACTCTTTTTCCAAGGTATAGCGATTGCCAAAGTAAGCATTTAATGGCCTGTGTGAAGGTTCATCCTTGACAGGCAGCCTCTGAAGAAATGGGCTTTAGAAAGAGGAGATGCCATCCACTAACCACGGCAGCTCCTTGGTCTCCAGTGAGCGGTAGTCACGCCACATGCAGCATGGAAACTGTTTCCACCTTGCAATGGATATAACATAAATCATGAAACACTTTTTTTTACAGTGGACATAAAAGTAAAAGCACACATACCATGCTTCAGCTGCATTGATCACACAGGCCTATGTGTGCTCATTTCCACCACTCCTTCCCGCAGGAGATGTACAATCACGCATTAACTAAAACTACAGAGTGGGAAAAGGAAACTAACAAAAGATAAGTTCAGAGCTAACTTTCCTGGGACATTGAGTGTGTTCCTGAGGCTGTGCATCGTCTCATTTAATTCTCAGGACATCCTTATGACGTCAGCAGCTAGTTTCGTTTTACTAAGAGGAAAATGAGGCTCAGAAGATCTAAATACTTGTGCATGGTGACACAGCTAGTAAATTGGCAGAGCTGGAATATGAACCCAAATATGAACCCAAGTGTCAGATCCTAGCAACTCATGGTACTGTCTGTCCCTCTAGATCTGTAATGACCTTTGCTAAAACCCTGATACTAGCGTAGCTTTCGAGAAGTGTGTAGCCACCCAAATGGCTATATCAATCACAGTATAAGCATCCCCCAAAGCAGGACACAATCTTTTGGGAAACTTATTTTTGAAGGAATATAGACACTGCAGTGAGAAGATGATCATAAAGGAATAAGACCCCATGTTTCTGAGTCGAAAAAGTTTGACATGGTAAGCCTGGAAAAAATGGCAGCCTCTGAAAGGATTTTAATATTTGAAATGCTGGCTTTTGTTATGTAGTACAAGTATGTATGTCTAGATATAGACAGAAGGGATGGGCCTGAAACCCATGAGCTAAAGCAAAAGAGGAAATAGCTTTCTAAAAGACACAGAGCTCTGAAGATGGAATAGGCTCCCTTGAGAGGCAGACAGATTCCCATCACTGGCAGGTTCAACAAAAGAGGACATCTCATTATGGATAATTGTCTCACATACTTATAACAAATTATTTGAACTATATCCCATAAACTTGATAACAACTGGACTTTGGGTAATCTTGCAAGGAGGTAGCTAGACAACTGGGTAGAGGAGGGCTGGGGGGTGGTTGCGGGAGGGATAGGCAAAGAAGAGGAAGTGGTAGGAGTGTCCATTCAAGAAGGTACCATAAAAAATAATCGGTTCAAGGTAATTTCCTCTAGAGTAGCTCAAGCTGTCACCTGTACTGATCAAGATACACTGGCAGCCATGATTCCCACCACTCTGACCTAGAGTAATAAAAGTGACCAGTTTTATGGGGAGAAAAGCATGAAGCCAACCCACTGATGTCAGAAATAAACACACGACCTTACAGTACCATGTTCTCAAATCCGGTACCCCTGATGCCCACCCAGCAGCATGCCTGCCTTGAGTATCATGACACTCAAGTATCCGAGTAACTCTCTTTAAGATAGCCGGAGTGAGTGTCTCTAATTGCAACTAAGAGTCTTAGTATATAAGGAAAACAAACAAGCAAAAAACACAAGTTAAAGAGATTTCGGAAAGCGTGTTTGTACTTGAAACGTGTAGGCAGATTAGTAGCCTATGGTTCCAAAAGCAAACGAAAGCGTTACCTCTTCCCAAATCTGGGCTTCAGTGCTTCTTCCATGGGCTCCTGGAGCAGAGCACTGGCCTGTTTGTATAGATTCACCAGAATACAAATGCCTCATGGGCAAAGGTTGCCTGTTTCTTGCTCACTGATGTCACCCATCATCTGGCATTGTCTTTTATAAATAAGTGTACATACACTTCTTATTTTTACACTCAAGAAGTGATCATCTGTACCAGAAAGCAGCAGCACATGATGGAAACAACTGGACTGCTATGCACAAGACCTGGGTTGTAGTTCAGGCTCTGTAGCAATTGAATCTCAATTTACTTACTAGAAAAATGGGAAAATAGCCTTGATTCCAGCTTTACACCTTAGAATCGCACCCTTTACTGAGAACCAGTTACCTCGCACTTCCCAATTCAAATAAACATTAACGACATAGTCCAATCTTTCTAAGATACATAGGATTTCTTCACAAAACAAAGGGGATGTTTTCTTTATAATCTGTAGCAAGCAGATGTGTGGCTCAGATCCCCTTGACACACACTGTTGAGCTGCAGGAAGAGGGGCAGCTGACAGCCGCGTTGTTAGTTTTATCAGGGTCCACCTCAGCTTCCAGCCAAGATCACGCTAATCTCAAGGTGGCCAAAGACCGGACAAGGTAGTGGGACAAGGGTCTAGCCATTTCCATCTAATGTACTCCTTCTCTGACAGACTGTCTATGCTCTGGGGCACCCACTGGGTTGACAGCAACTGTCAGCTATGCATTCAGAGAGTGACAACTTCCCCTGGCTAATTCTGCAAGCGTCCTTTCCCTCAGACTGGCATTACTATTCATTAACCCATTTTTAATTCTAACTCTATTTTAGTACCCACTTCCTGGGGAATCCTGTGATAAAATCAAAGACAGGTTTCAAGTCTAGTTGATTAATTTTCTCCCTCTCTCTCTCATTTACTTAATGTCTGCTGATGTTAATAATGCTTGGCAGGCTTTCTGTCAGGATATATGACCTTTTAGTTTAGTGTCTTCAAAATCATTTTAAAGCTAGTACAAGGTACATCAATTTTTTTTTCCGTCACATCAAACACTGCAATTTTACCAGCAAAATTTCTTACATCTATTTCACTGTATTTAGTAAATGTGCATTTATTATAAGAAGAAAAACCAAAACAAAACCTTGAGAATTGTGACAGAAAAAATACACCGAATATTAATAGCACCACCTGGTGTTGCTTAACAGGAACTGTCCACAACTCAGCCATTTAGGAAAAGATCTTTGGAAGCCATTGTTATCTTCTGTCCAAGTAGTTCTAATATTTTAAAATATGTCTAAATAATGAAAAATGTAACTAAAGCTAAATCAAGTCTTTTAAGTTGTTGAGTACATGCAGGGCTTGTTTTCCATTTTCAGAGCGTTGAAGTATAGCAACTTCCTCTACCCATCATCATCTCATCTCCATAGTACAAACTATTATCTTACTTGAGTTTTGTGTGGCATTTATCAGGATCTGACATTTTATAAACATTTTTATCTTTTGATTATCTGGCTTCCCTACAAGATTTTGATTATTTTCTCTTCTCTCTATGAGGACAGAGACTTTATCCCTCTTATTCACCCCTATAATCCTTAGTGGGGCTTGGCATATAATAGGTACTCAAAACTTTTTGAATAAATGAATCTTTTTTAATTTAATGAACAGCTACTTTTAGATCAGCCTTGGAATTAGGAAAAAAAAATCACCTGAGAGAAAATTGTACTGTAAACATAAAGATCTTAGGATAAGAATTAATTGAGCCACTGGAAAGGTGAAGTTCACGGCCAGTCAGGGAGAACCAGATGGCCTGGGGGGGAGAAGTGAGGGGGAGACCAGACCGGTCTAAAGACGTTTTCAGATGTGCTCAAAACTGTGTTAACTGCTGAAAAAGACTGGGTGAAGGGGACCTTTCATGGAACACATCACATTTCTGACCACTATGACTCAGATATGCAGTCTTGAGTACTTCCAGGGATGCAAAGTTGCTCCTTCACATCCTGCCAACTGCATTCTGAGGCCTTCCGGTACGCACAGCCGCTAAAGTCACAAGATGGGACTGAATAATTATAGACCAAAAGGAATATCACCAGTCAATTAAAAAACAAATATAAAAGGTGTTAATTAGAAAATTATTTATTTCTGTTCGTTTCATACACCTAATTTTCAGGAAACAGTCTTCCATACATATCCGAAATAATGTACTCTCACACACTGTTTAAAGGCAAAGCACCATAGATAAAGCTGATCAGCTGTCCAGAGTTCTCAGCTTCCTGTTACATTAATTTCTGACAGTCAGAAACGTCATCTCCAAAAAATGTTAAGGGGGGGTTGTAAAAAATAATCACTCTATTCAAAATTATAGTTGTAGAAATGGGGTATATTTTCATTAAGAAATGAAGAACTGAGAAGAAAATTCTACTTAACATTGTTGGTAGGTCAGTATAGGTCAGCAGGAAAAAAATACTGTGATAAATTTGTCTCTTCGATACCAAGTAGATATTGTAGTCCAAGCTTTAATATGCATTCCATGTTTTCTACTAGATGCTTCTTTTCTGCTGCTTTTCATCCTTTTCTATATTTCACATCAGAGGACTGGCACAGCCTTTAAATCTTCATGAACAGGAGCAAATCCAGTACCCACAAACTTCTTCTCAAAAGGGACTCTAACCCATCAGATAGCCTCTGTAGAAATAAAATTTAAAAACACAAAAGGTGAAAAGGAAGCAACATTTCAAAATGCCCAAACAAATTTTATGAGTCAATGACAATCTAAAAATATAATTGTGTGATCCTTTTTATGGCTCTAATTTTATATCTCCCCTGTGCCCAAATTTTTATTGGGCCTCAGTTCCATTACCCTTCCTCCTCAAAGGATAAAGTTACCAACCAATATGCTAAACAACACAGAATGAGAAAAAAAGTAAATGTTATATAAACTTTAAAGAGTCAGAATCAATTTCCTTTGGACTCTGATAACTACAACAAAAACCATGAACATTTAATGGGAAGAAGCTGGTTTGGATTTTCTAAAGACCTTAATGTTACCAAAGGAGAGCGTGGGAAGGTCAGGAGCTAAGCATACCTGGGAAGTGAGCCCTTGAACTCTCAAAAAACTGCATGCAGAAGTGTCTGCCCTGCACCTCTCTTCCTTTAAGAAATGTCCAGAGAGAGCAGGGAAGGGCCTAAGTTACAGCGACTGAGCAGGTCAAGCTTCATGTGGATGAAACAGGAGCTCCTTTTACAAAACGTGCAACTTAGGCCCTGGAATCCCCTTTAAGTTAAAGCAGTAAGTTTGGTTTTATAAAGTTCCAAACATTCTCTTTTGCAGTAAATCCTGACAACCTATTATTAATTAAGGATCTGCAAGATAAGGGAAAAACAAGAAAAACTGTATAAAGCTACTGACATGAAGAAACGGTTTAATACACCCTGTCCCCACTGATGCCTTCATAGCTTCTCTCCTGACCTTGCCTCTAATACTTAGTGAATAAGCCTGACTCAGTTGCCTCATCTGTAAAATGGAATTACCTCAAAGAGTTTTAAGGATTATACCAGGGATGCCAAAAAAATGTATACAAGTGGACACTTTGGTCAACGTTGCTCAACATCAAAACCACTGCTTATGGCAGTAGTTATGGCAGTTTCTGGAAGCTAATGGTAACCACTTTAAGCACCTCTTGTAATTGCAGAAGTCAAACATGACTTATATTCATCTCTTGTTATAGGTATATATTGAGTATTACAATTTTAATAGTTTTCCTTTCTTAAAATTTGCATATATTTTTTGGCACCCTCTGTATAAGAGAATCTATTTATATATTAACTGCTACACATGGTAATAAGCGCTTGACAATGTTAGCTGCTATTATTAGTTCAGAGTTAAGTTTCTTCATCTGTAAGTTAAGGAATCAAAACTCTTCATAGGATTAGATCTACTACAGTGCTCGGCACATAGCAGACACTCAAGAATGTGATTTTCCTCCATTCCAACTTCTGGGCTCACTTGATTTACACTTAGATCTATGTGCAGACAATGTGCCCTCCCTAGAACTCACTCGCCCTTTTCCTTCTGCTCTATCAGTCTGGCCTATCCACACGGACAGAGAGAACTTTTATCTCATACAACCACCTCTCCAACAACTCGGGTACAACCCAGCACTTCTCACCACCCCCAAAAACCACAACTGAATAAAAAATAAAAAAGCTCTTAGGATATATATTGACTTTGAGGACCTCCACATAAATGTGCTATAATGACTGATTCTTCACAAAAAGCATACTTTAAGACCTAAATTTCACAAGGAAAAACAAGCCCAAGATTTTTAGGAAGGATCCACTAACATCTGTACGAGTGGAAGTTGCTCAACAGCTAGCTTCCACTTTACAGCCCTCCAGTACGGGGTGTCTTCAGGGGTCGCTGCCTGTCATCTGTGGGTACTGGCTGGCATCTGCGTGAGCACTTTCACATCCACCTCTGGATACAGAATCTACGTTGTGGTGTTCTTCCTCGTAACTCATGTGTGACCTATGCCCATGTAGTATAAATCATGTATTATTGTCAACCTAAACTTAGATGGAACAGAGTATTTAAATGGACAAATCCTTGTTCAAAGCTGCCAAACATACATAGTCCTTTAAGAAAAATTGGGGAGGGTGGCATTAATATTATTATGCTATAAAGATACTATGTACTTTATATAATTCTTGGTAGGGAATAAAAGTAAACTTCTTGAAACATTTACTATGGTTTCTTCTGAAATCATTTAGTTCCCTCTCATGGCCCAGAAAATGTCATGATCTTTAATTATTATATTCATGCCTGTGAGAATTTTAAACAAGTAAAATTGTTGGTAAATATAAGTACCTAGGTAATACAAGCATTATAGGTAAATAAAGGTAAATCAAGAGCTCCAAAAACAACTAGACATACACGCGAGCATGCAGGGTCTTCTATGTCATCTTTACTTTAATGCATTCATTCTGTCCGAGTGCCTTCTGTACATAAGGCAGGCCCTGTGCTTGGCTGGCACCAACACAGAAATTTCTCAAAATTTTATGATGTGCATTCTTGCCTTTAATCCTTGCAACCATCCTAAAAAGGCGGGTAAGGTGAATATTATTCTCATTTTACAGACTGTGGGGACAGTTAAGTGGTTTGCTCAGAATCACACGGCGAGAAAAGAACAGAACCAGTATTAAAACGTAAGTGTCCTCACTCCGGGTCCACTCTCTTCTCTAATGGTCCTTACACAGAAATTGCGCTTTCTTTTAAAAACAAAAATCGCGTATCTACTTATTTTTGAAATGGTGACCATAATCCAAACTGAAACACAGAACTTTTAGGATTCTGTTTATCTTTACAGTAAAAACACAATAATTAACATTAATATTATGCTTGAGAGCACATAAAACACCTTCTCAGTTAATCTTGAGAGTAGCTCTCTGAGTCATATAATTAACTCCATTTAACAAGTTTGGAATCTGCGAGTTGGCAGAACTGACCGCAAGTCTCAGAGCGAATCAGCAGCAAGGCCTGACCTGGCCTCCAGGTTACTCCCTCCTTCCGCCACACACCACCCTCAGTAGCCGGACATTTTGTTTTGTTAGAATTACCTCTCTTCTGTGCTCACAATGAGCCTTGAATTATGAGATTTCACTCACTGAACCAACCCTGCTTTTTCAGATGTCCGATTCTCTACAACCTTAACTTTTTGACTATAGCCCAAACCTGGAAGCAAATTAAAGAGACTCAAACACCTGAAAGGACTGTGAAGAAGCTAGACCATCAAGCCCTCCTTCAGGCAGGACTGATTTAAAATGCAATCAAATGGCTAGGTGAGGGGGCCGGCAAACTGCGGCTCATGAGCCACATCCAAAGAGCCGCATCTCACCAGCCGCAGTTTGCCGAACACTGTCTAGGTTACCTATTTCCTCAAATCACAGACTAATCAATGAACCACAGGAGAGGAAGGAAAGGATGAAATTACTATAGGTAACAATGAGAAGTGACAGGTTACACTGAGGAAGTAAACTAAAAACTGAAAAGTATTATATGTCTAATATAAGTATAAATGTAAAATGACCCTGAGTCAAGAAGGCAAAGTTATGCTTAATGTTCAGTGTCCAGCAAATAAGTTATCAAATAATAAATACCTGCTAAATAAAAATGTGAATGCTAAGGAGGCAATAAATAAAACACTTTTGAAAGAGGTCTATCAAAAATGAGCAAGATAAGGGCCGGCCGAGTGGCGCGGTGGTTAAGCGCTGGCTTGGGAAGCCAGTGGCCCCGGTTCGGTCCCACATATGAGGGCCAGTGACACTGCCTTCAAAAAAAAAAAAAAAATGAGCAAGATAAAGTTTTAGTATATATAGGGTTAAATTTCAGTTATCTGGAAGAATCACTTATATATATATACATCATCCTATTCCCTAAATAATGTTAATTTAAGTAAAATATTATTATATTCTTATTTTTCATTTTCTCCTTCCCTTTAGGAAAACTTCTTTTCTGAACTGATCCCATCTCAGCATTTACTCAGGGGCTCCTTAGCTTTTTCTCATCAGCTGAAATTGCTAAAATGGCAATTTTTGCCAGTCTGAGTAAACCAGGCCTTTTGTCTTCAATTACATAATAGTATCTATTTAGACTATTTTATACAGCTTGAAAACAGACTTGCCTACATGTAGGAAGAACCCATCCGTCTCCTCCCAACCACTGTGCCTAACTTTAGGGCTTTATGTCATGACAAGGCCGGCCATCTTATATTTTTATTTTTTTAACTTTAAGATGCTGCTATTATGTCAAAAATACCTTAATAGTGAAGGCTAAGGAGAATCTAATGACTATTCACTGTTTCTCAGAAGAACCCAGTACAAACTTGTACCACAGTCTTCTACCCAGTGTACAAACTATTTCACTGAGCCCATGTACATTTAAAATTTGCCTCACACACACACTAACTTCCCGTGTTATCTTACGAATTGTATTAGAAAATTTTTATTTTCAAAATGAAAATTGCTCCTTTGTAACTTTGTATTAGTACAAAAAAAATATTAGGCACTAAAATTTGATTTTTCATTTGAAATGTACTGTCATGTATGCAAACAGTCAAAAAACAGTTATTCATTTTATTAGCACCCACATTTCTTCAAAAGACAAGGCATCAAAAAAAAGCCATTTTTCATTTGTAATATTGTATCAGTAGGAGAGACATCTGGTGTTTAGAACAGCATCAATCAGGCACTATAAAATTAGTAGTACCATTCCACCAATACTGTTTTCTCCTTTTCAAAGGTACTTATTACTAAGGATGATATGCTCTTTGTGAAAGAATCCACGCGTGGGCACTATCATGTTGCATCTTCTAGCATAGCTATCCTTTACTTCAGATGCTAGCAACTTATCTAATCTGAAAAAAACCAGTTACTCATGTTTTTAAATGTTTTTGATGCTGTTGCTGTTCCACTTACCATGTATCAGGCTTTTTACATATGAAGGGATCAAAGACAATGTGTAAGATGCATCCCCTCCTCACTGGTGGTACTAACCACAACCCTACTGTGTGCAGTATGTAGACCCTCAGGCCTGGAAGGAATCCAGAAAATGCAATACTGTTCTCCCCTTTCTTTTCTAAAACTGTCCATTGTTTCTCCCCACTCCACACCAGAGGTACAAGGCATTAGGAGCTGTAGGTGAGAAATCATATTCAAGAGGGAACCATTAAATTCCTTCCTCTCAAAAATGTAAATCCTAGAGTTAGCTGCATGACAAGTTACAGAAAGAAGCAATTTTTTGCTTAGATCATTGTTCTGCTTTGCTTACATCTAAACATAATCTACACCTGAAACCCAGAGAGTGTATCTTACTTTCTATTTCCTATTGTTGGCTTAGTCAGCAATCTTATATACTGGCCTTCAGAATGAGGACAGAAAAGACATAAATAACTGCAAAAGCAAGGTGGAAGCAATCCAGAGAATTAAACATTTTCCAAAGCTTTTTTGTAAGCAGTTGATAGCTCTATTACCATAACAGTCAAATGCCTGGGCTAAAAAAAAAACACCACACTCAAACATCTTAAGGAGAGGACCTAAAACCAAAAGGAAGAATGGGAGGCGTAGGCAGCATAAGAACAAATCTGGTTCCAAGGGCAAAACCAGACCACTTCTGTTCTGCTGTCTTCCAAGGTTCCTTCTGTTTTGGTTGCTAATTTTTACTAGCCTCTTAATGGTCTCTGGGAGCCTTCTCTTTTCTTGTTTTGCTATGGGGAACTTCAGCCTCTTCCATAAATTCTTCTAGTATACCTTTTCCAACAAAAGCAGAAAAAAGAGGAACAAAAAGACGCTAGAGTACACAAGTCTTCTTACAATTTAGCCAACGGACAAAACTGTCTTCCCAGGATAAAAACAATAGCCACTGGCAGAGGAGTCTGAGGGAGCTATATAGGCACCCCGATATTCAGATGACAAAGAACAGTGTGCTCTTTTTTCCCATCCTGTGGGGATAAGATGGGAACGTGATTGCAGGATAAGTTATTTCTGACTTTCTAGAGGGAAGTCTGTCCATTCTACCCCAGATGTGTTGTAGGCAATGGGCAGGTTCAGCCACAGAACAAGAGAACTTGTGAAAGTCAAACACATTCCTGTACTCCCTTTTATGATCTCTTAGAATAAAGGAATATCAGTTCTAAGAAATCAGTATGGCTGACACTTGATGTTTAACATACTCCCTAAAAACTGAATTTACTAAGAGCTGACCTTTGTATGGTATGCTTGCTCAAAGTCCCTGTGGTGACTAATGCACGCATAGATGAAATCAGAATATAGGGAAATGTGAACAAACTTGTCCACATCACAAATTAGTGATCTCAAATGGAATTATAAAAGTGGCCATAAAACCAATTTAACTTTGTTCTAAAGACACACTAAGTTTTCTGCATCAAAATGATCTAATTATATATATATATATATATATATATATGAAACTCTTTCCCCAGCTTTTTAGGGAGGTAACAACGCCCCTTTCCCATCCAAGGCCTAATGGGTTTTCCTTATATCAATATTCAAAGATCAGTAGCAATCAATGGCTTGAAAATATTCCCTACTATTACCATTACGACTAGAATCCCATGTTACAGACTAACTGAAAAGCACTTTGGAGAAACAGCGGTCAGTGACGCTACAGCAAAATAACTGAATTTTTTCATGAACATAACAGTCAGGAAGACCTACTGGTCTCAGTTTTACTACTACAACAGTTATAACCTTGAGAACATCACAAATTTTTTTAGTTCTCAGAACTTTCATCTGTTGACATGTCAATCAAATCGCCTATGATTTTATATAATCCAGGTAATTATTTTACCAAGTTGCAACAGAAGTTAAGTTGCTGATTCCACAAAGTACTTAGTAACTTACGGCAGTTTCATTCTCATGAATACTCTAGCCATGAAAAAACTCAATAGCACACAGACGAATCCAATGAATAGAAGAAGAAATCTATTGAGTTTTGGAATGTTGGGTGCATTGGATCGGTCGAGGATTATGAAACCTAAACCTCCCATAGTAAACAGGAAGCTGGATGCGAGTCCTTCCATAATATACTGTCCATTTACTCTGAAAAAGAAAGACATAGAAAACAAAAAGTGAAAATTCCCAGAACAATGAAATTATTTTTTCCTTAGAGTGAAATTCTACAAAAACACATTTGTGCTAATTTTTTATTCTTACCCTTACAACTATTTTACTACATTTCTGGATATTCATTTTAACCAATTTTTATTGAGAGCCTATTATGATATATTATCAAGCACTATTCTAGGTTCTGGGTCAACAACAATGAACAAAACAGACAAAAAGCTTTGTCTTCATGGAGCACATGTCCAAACAAAGTTTTAAAACCTTAACTAACACAACAGTCTATGAAAATCAAGTCACATTTTAATTATTAGCTTAAAAAGCCAATTTATTATATATGAACCCTTTACCCAGAACTTTAGTTTGGCTTTTAAAAGCTATGCTGTTTAAATTTCTATCAATTTCAAATTAATTTTGAATTGGTTACAAGTGTTTCTTGAAAAGTTTTATAGTAATTAATAAACCTCGTTTCAAGGGGAAACATTTAAAAGCAACCATTCTTAACTAAGGCTCCATGAACCCCACAAGGATTCCCAGTGATCTATGAACCTTAAAGTTATATGCAAAGTTTTTTATCTTTCTGTATCTGATTTTTCAAAGGATACAGTGCTTACAAACCTCAGAGTACATGGACCCCTGAAAGGTTTCTTTACCACCAAGATCTCCTGTCATCTACATCCCCTACCCAGAGAATCACAATAATCTTTCCAGAAATATTCTATGCATGGAATACCATTAATGTAAGCATAAATACAAATATATAGCTATGTTTAGGTAGATAGTTACTGAGTGGATTTTAGAAAGCAATACAATAACCATTACTACTAGAACCTATATGTTACAGACTAACCAAAAGGCACTTTAGAGAAAACCACACTAGAATGGTGTTTTATTGCTGAAACGGAACTCCCAGGTGTCAAAAATTATTCTTCTTAGTCCAGGGATCCACAGATTTTTTTCTTAAATGGCCAGACAGTATATATCTGAGGCTTATAGGCCATATGGTTTGTGTCACATTTACCAATGTGGCCTGAAAGCAGCCACAGGTGGTATATAAACAAATCGGCATGCCTAGTCCCAGTAGAGCTTTACTTACAAATTGGTTGGCTGATCCCCAGAATAGTACTTTAAACTGATACCTTCCTTTAAATAAGTGATCATATCATTGGGAAATGTTGTATTTCCTAATAAATAATATACTTCTACTCTTATGACTCTGGCCCACTTCCTGCCATCTCCAAATTTGGTATTTTAAAACAGCTATTGTCCAAATATACATGGACCCCCCATTGGTTTCACTGTCTTCTTAAATAAGCAGGCATGCCCCAGCAACCTTCTTTGCCACCAGCCAAAATCAATCAAAAGGCATCTTTTACCTGTAGGCCAAGAAAGCTACTGGTCTCTGATGCCCATGTTCATCCGTCATAGAGCCAACGCTTGGAGGTTCCACAATGACATCATAAATTATTCCTACATGAAAGACAACAGTATAGATTAGATTGGATTCCTAATTTTTAAAACAGGATTCATTTTCATTGGTCTCTAAAGGTTCATTTATATTTAAATAGAACTGCTTTGATGTATTATTATAATCAAATAAGACCCGGCTAATCTCCTAAACTTCAGATAAACCATTCAGAAATTCAATTCAATGCTGTAGAATGACTTGTAAAACAATGTTATCTCTAAAAGAGATATTTCACAGAAGAAATTCATTCAGTAACTATTCTGATCCTCAAGAATGACTCCACAATAAAGGAGATTTAACATTAAAGATTATATTTCAGTTCAAGAAAATGTTCCACATAAGCTTGGATTTGTTTCTATAAATTGAGAGCTACTAGAGAAATTTTCTCGCTTAAATGTAAAATAAGGAAACATTTTAAAACCTCACCATTAACACTGGAGATTCATGATCATTTTTGTTAATGTCTATCAACATTTTAAGTTTTCTGAATCTCCTACTACCAACATTACTCTAATTTCTCCATTATTCTCCAACATCCTCATTCCCAGCTTTTAAAGACTGTCTCCCTCACCTTTAACAAAACAATCCTATAGGAATTCCCTAATGTCCCCCACCCCCAAATCTACAAACTGGTACCTGCTTCCATCCTCACCTCCTTCCCTCCAGCTCCCGTCAAGGAAGAACCCCTTCTCTTATCAAGGTGGGATCCCATCTGCAATAATCAGGACTCCAACCCCTCTTGCCTTTTCAGAGACTTTGTTCCTCTGAGTATCTCTTCTCTCCTGTATTTTCAACCTGTCCTTCCCCTGTATCAACCTTCCCTACACTCCAGACTCTCCTAGCTAACATCCTATTTCTATGTTTCCTTTTTGAAAGGGGATCAGGCTTCCTTCTGGGAAAACAAAAAAAAAACAAAAAACAAAAAACAAAAACCTGACAAACTTGCTATCTCCCCTTGCTCACTTACCCCATATTATTCAGCTCACTCCAATCTGGCTTCTGCCACCATTGCTGCATAATTCAATGGATACTTTTCAGTTCTCATCTTAGGAAGTTTCCTAAGCAGCACTCCATCCAGTTTTCTAAATCCATTTTCTTGGGAGGAAAAATAGCTTCTCGTGGCTTTTCTAACACTCCTTATGACTTCTAGCTATGTCTCCAGATGAGCCTCCTTGTCCATAAAACCACTAAGTGTTGGAAGTTCCTTAGAGCTTAATTCCATCCTCCTCTTTTTCTCCTATATTCTCTCCCAAATTGAACTCATCCCTTCCCAGGCTTTCAATTCTATGTGCTAATAATTCTCAATATGCCAACAACTATCAAATAATGTTTGCATCATAGAATGAGATGTAGGTTCCCCCAAGAACAGGGAGTTTGTCTATGTTCTTCAACATCTGGCTTATAGGAGGAGTTCAGAAAACATTTGTTACTGACCAACTTCAACATAGACCTCTTTTCTCAGTGCTACACTTATACCTGCATACTCACATATCCAACTAATTATAGTTGGTTATGTCCAACTATTATATATTCCAAAGTTACCTCGCGTTCACCCTTCTTCACCAAAAAAATACTTCATTTCTCCAATCTCATACAATGACTTTCATCTACTCAGATGCTCAAATCCAACACCAGTAAGATTCCTTCGTACTCATTCTTCCTTTACATCAATCAATCCATCAAGATCTACTCAATCTACTTCCAAAATATCCTGTTATATTTTTCTCCATTTCTGCTACTGCCAACCTAGTCTAGCCTAAGTCAACTACAAAACCCACCTAATTGGTCTCTCTGTCCCATATCTGTCCAACTTTTCCCTCTGCCTAGTATATACCCTTTCCCCCAATCCTTCAGAGGTTCGCTAACATGTCATTTCCTCAAGAACCACATTCCAATGTAAGTGATATTCCCAATTCTTATTATTTTCTCATCACCTCTTGTTCTTTTCCTTCAATGCATTCATGGCATTTCGCAATGGAAAAAATAATGTAAAAGGAAAAACATGTACATGATACTTCACATGTCTCAGCCATGACATTATAAGCTTCAAGAGGGCTGGATCTTTATGTTTCCCTCACTGTTGTCCCCAGTACCACTGGCTGAAGCTTAATAGGGACTTGATACATTATTTGCTGAATGTTTCTCTGTAATAAGTATTGTTTACTTATAAAGGTAGACTCCATTTTTAAGAGACTCCTTTCCAATGGCAAAATTGATTCCTTATGTGAGACACCTCAGGACCTTGGCCACCAAAAGGCGTCCTTTTCACATTCCCCTGAGGTTGAGGCCGAGAATCGCCCCTCTCACAACAATCAACAGGGAAAAGGTAGACAGAATGAAAACTGTGAGGCTTCTAGCAAAGGCTCTGGCTCCAAGGGAGGTAAGGCTTTACAGGAATGAGACTAGCAGATAAAAGCAGATGAAGACTTTTTTTTTTTTATATAAGCCACATGCATTTTAAATTTCATTTATTCAATACAATATCTATTAATGTATTGAGCAAATGTTAATGCTGATGCAATGCTAGTAGAGTATCTTACCAACACAGAAAAATATTTCTTTAAATGTAATTTTATTTAAACAACCATACGTGAACTGTCACTATTCTAGATGGTGGGAAGGGTGTGATTCAAAGGTACATTCTTGAATCACAGTTTCAGATTCTTCCCTCTTCCGTGCAACTATTCTCACAAAACATCTATGAAAACGAAGATGTCTGTGACCAGTCCCTTAAAAGCAAAGCCACTCTTACTGTCCCTAACCTGTACAGTTTGAATGTTATAATTCCCAAATTAAGCACTCCACTTTCCAAAATCTAGAAGTACAGTTGTACAGTCTCAAGTAAAACGTGGAACTTGGCTTGAGAAAGGGTGGTGGTTCTGAAAAGACTCGCTGGATTGCCAACTCACCACTACACAAAGCAACGCCCCTTTTGCAACTGTCTATTTGAAAAGGACAGGCTACAAAGTAAGTCATAAGGACAGGCTCACGTAAGTCGTAAGTTTTTAATAGAAATGCTATGTTCCTTCTTCTTTAAATTCTCAACTGCTCTCTGACATACAATACTAGCTTGCAACTCTATGCCAAAAAAAAAAAAAACACAGTTTCGGAAAATTTCATTCCTATTCATTGTTGATCGGGGTAAAACCCAACACAGGACTCTTAGGTTTGTGCTAACAAACTTAAGAATTCTTAAGTCTCCTCCAAGGTTCCAGACCCAAAGAGATGGTACCAGTCTCACCCCCTTTGGATCAACCATGTAAGTAAAATGCGCCAGATCCGACTTTCCCAGGACCTTTGTGAAGCGACAAGAAAAAGGGCAACACTCTGGGCTTGCAACATCCATTCCACTTGGATCCCTAAGAAGCTAGGCGAGTGAACGCAACGGGAGCGAGACTATGAGTGCCCTCCAGCGCGGGAGGGGAAATAAACCTTCGGGCTGCTCATATTTGGAACCCCAGAACTTCCCTCCACCCTCCGAAAAGATGCAGAGCAGAGCGAGGCTGCACCCGGGGCTGACGGTCGGCGGAACCGACGCGCCTCCGGGGTGGGCGGGCGAGCGCCTCTCGGATCCCCCGCCAGCCCGAGTTACCTCCGGTGATGAGGAAGTAAGACACCACCACCAGAGCGTACACCGTCATGGCCGAGGGCATGTGCACCCAGGGCGGCTTCTTCAGCTTCAGGTTGGGGCATTCGAGCACCAAAAACGGGACTCGGTACAAAGTCTCCATGCTGGTGCTGGTGGCAAGGGCAGGTCCCGGCCCGCCGCCCCGCGCGCCACCCGGAAACAGGCCGAGCCTGCCTTGGGCCGGCGCGTGCGCACAGGCGGGACCTGGAAGGTCCGCAACACTCGGAGGCTGTTTCGATAGCCATAGAAGAAGAAACGATGAAAGCCAAACGAGTCACGGGACTTAACACTATGGGTTATTATTGGAGATTTTTTTAATATACATTTGACTAAGGAGCTCCATTATTGCTAACGAATACACAGGTCATTTATGTACCTTCAAGGACCTGCAGGGCTCCTGACGTGGCCCAGCCGGAGCCGTAGAGGGAACTCAGTCTCTCTGAGCCCGCCTATTGGCTGACGCTGAGACTTTGGAAGCTGATTGGACAGAGGCCCTCTGAGATCGCAGAGCTGAAGGATGAATGGGAAAGTTTGGAAAGCCCTGCCTTTTTTATGAGAGTTTTTTTTGCAAGAGCTTGAAAAAGTCCTAGGTTGCTGAGTTTTTACTTCCCGATGTATTAATGGTGATAGTAATAATAACGACTGTTATTAATGATTGCTAAAATAATATATATATATATATATATATATATATATATATATATATATATATATATATATATATATATAATATTATATATCTCCAGATCTATCACAAGAGGGCGTCTCCACAGGACTCCTAAAGCTGACCTGTGTCCTCCGCTCCAATTAGCTCCTCTCTCAGCCATCCCTATATCATAAATGCTAACATTTTTCAGGATGCAAGTCTTGAAATCATCCTGGTTTCTCTCTTTATTAAAACTGCACACCCAAAATAGCAGCAGGTCTTTTTTTGTCTGTACTATCAAACATATCTTTAATTCATCCATTTCTCTCCATTCCATTGCTACCACCCTCGTGGCAGCCACGTCATCTCTTGCCTGGGCTCCCTTCTCAGTCTAAGTGGATGAAAATATAAGCTGAAGAACTGATCCTTGGGGATGGACCTGGTGGCCTAAATAGTACTTTGTTTTCTGTTTAATTTTTATTTTTATACACTACCTTAAGATTCTGCAAATGTCAATTTCCTTTTGGAGTAAGAGTGAAAAGTGACATTAAAGACCAGGATAGACCAATATCTTTATTACTGAACCAATGTTTTCATGATTTTTGTTTGTTGGTTTGTTACTAAGCGCATGGTTTTGGATGGGTTTAGTAACAAACAGGATGACAGGAATTGGTTCTGCACTTTTACTTGATGACTCAATTATTGAGAAATTGTTTAAATACCATAATAATGAAAATATTTATAAAACACTGCAATATCTAATTATAAATATACAGATGAGGCTTGCCGCTTTTACTATTCAATAGTGAGAGTCTCCCCAGAGTCTTACTCAGCTATATATTAAGGTACATTAATTTTAGTTTATGAGGGGGCCACTAATAATACCAATAATTAAGTGTGTTTACACTAGCACCAGCATTAATACATAGGAAGTTTTTCTGGGGACTATAAAACAGAATGTTTCTGAAATTCTTATAATTCTATAAATAAGAAAAATTTTGAAACAATTATAAATACATTGCCTTGAAAAAATAAATAAAAACATAGAAATAAAAAGTTTCTAAGCCCCTTTTATAGCTTCAGGAAGGAAACTAACATTAATTAACCACTGCTTGGCAGATACTGTGTTAAGTGATTTACATTGGTTCTTATTAGTCTTCATGACAATTCTATTAGGTAATTACTATTATCACCACTTTACATATGACAAAACTGAAGCTTGGGTACTGAAATAAACTAAACAAGTATAGTATACTTTGTAATTAGGTGAGACCTAAAGGCAATTGCCCAAAACGTAAAACAGATGTAAGATGTTTAATATGAGACAAGTTTGTACACTCACTTATATACTTCCTATATATTCTGGGGCCAAATAATTCTCTCTCTCTCTCTCTCTCTCTCTCTCTCTCTCTCTCTCTCTCTCTATATATATATATATATATATATATATATATATATATATAAAAAGAACACTTAGAAGTGTAAAAAATAAAGTTTTTAATAAAAAATAACACTGCCTAATCAGAACAGGTTACATTTATCTATATGTTGAATTTTCACTGTCATTTTTTTTTCTGTTTCAAAAAGTAAGTTTGTTCTAGGATCCTATTCATTATTATTATTAATATCTTAAACTTTGAAATATACTCCAACTTGAGTTTGTAATATTCTACAAGCCAGGTATAAAAGAAACCTTTCTTGTGTAAAATATGCATATCTGTTACTCTCTGTGTCCTAACTAACAATAATATTCCTATAAAAAATGTTCTGTTTAAGCACAACATAAACTCTATAACTGAAAACCAAAGAAATAAGGCATATAACTATGGGCATTAGATTCTAATCATTCAGTGGGTGCTATTTTACATAGATGAAGAAGGCCAAATGTTGGAAGAAACAAAAATTTAAAACATTATACACAATAGAGCCTATCATTTTCAGCTACCTATAAAACCAAAATGACTAATTCTTACTGTGCACAAGCAGGTGTACACTCAAGGAAGAAAGGAGTCTAAAACTGATATTTACCAAGATTTTCATATTTAATGTAGAAAATCTTAATAAAAAGCCTTGAAGTCAGGAATGGCCCTGCCAGTCAAAAGAGAAAAAAAAAACCACAAATAAGTTTTTAACTACTAAATTCTAAACATACTAGAGCTACCAGGGCTATTAATACTGCTGACTTCACTTTATTTAAATATGTATTAGGGAGAAAATTGGCAGCTTTGTTTTTTGTAAGATAATAACATACAATTTTATCCTAGATTTGGTTAGAAAACATCTTGCAGTTTAGGTCAGTCTCTTGAACTAGACTCTTTCTCTCTGGGCTCTGGGTTCTGTATAAGCATAAGTATGTTTGTTTCTCTAGCTCAGCAATTATTCATTGTTTGGTGACTCCATGCCAGGCACTCTGTTAGACACTATTATGTCTCATGATCTAAATGCAAACTCTTTCTAATACAATATTAAATTGTGAATTTTGTTGTTGTTGTCACTATATTAACTTTTGAAGATTAAAATTTCCAAGTAAAACATAGGTACATGCTCACTGTTAATTAAGTTAATGAATTAATTCAAACAACAGAGCCATATATGGAGTAAGTTTCCTTTTATCGCTGTTCTCATTTTAGTTCTCCTTCCAGAGGTAGTGAGAACCTTGAGATTAGTCTTGTAATACATGATCGGAATAAACATACTCAGATATGGAAGAATTTCCACATGACCCATACAGTGAGGGCTCTGGTAGGAAAAGCTAAGTGGAACCAACAGAACTGTCCTTACCTACCAAAACAATAAATCAGTGACTGCAGAGATTGATGCCACCATCAAGGACTTGAAAGATGTAGGGTGGCAATTATAACCACATTCCATTCAATTAGCCAATTGGTCCTTATAAAAGAAAGATGGATCTTGGAGAACAGTAGATTAATGTAAACTTAATCATGTGATGACTCCAGTTGCAGCTGTTGTCCCACATTTTGTTTGGTTGCCAGGGCACATCAACACATCCCCTGGCACCTGTTAGGTGGTTTTTGATCTGGCAAATGGTTTTTTATTTATACCTATTGGTAATGACCATCAGAAAAAGTTTGCTGTAACTAGCAGGGTCAGCAATATGCCTTCACAGTCTTATCTCACGAATATATATATATATATATATATATATATATATATATATAATGTTCAGCTCTATGTCATAGCCTAATTTGTACACACATTTATCATATTCTCATTCACAGGATATCACACCATGCCATTGCACTGATGATATGCTGATTGGACCTAGTGATCTAAGTAGCAACTACACTAGATAATGTCAATAAGATGTATGCATGCTGGAGGATGCAAAAAAAAACACAATAAAATAATCAGGGGATCCTCAGTGAAATTTCTAGGGGTTCAGTGGTCTGTAACATGAGAGATACCCCTTCCAAAGTAAAGGATATTTGCTGCCTCTAACTCCACCTTCCACTAAGAAAGACATACAGTATTTAATGAACTTTAATTAGGATTTTGGAGGCAACACATACTTCATTTGGTAATAGTATTCCAACCTATTTACTGAGTAACCCAATAAGCTGCTAGTTTTGAGTGAGACCCAGAACAAGTGAAGGCTCTGCAAGAGGTCCAGCCTGTCAAGCAAACTGCTCTGTCATTTGGGCCACATGGCTCAGCAGATCCAATATTACTTGTAATGTCTGTGGCAGATAGGGACACTCTATGGAGCTTTAGACAAGCCCCTATAGGTGAATCACAGCATGGAGCCCTAGAGCTTTGGAGCAAACCATCCTCTGCAAATAAATAATCTCCTATGAAAACTAGCCTCTAGCTTGCCACTGAGCCTAGTAGAGACTAAACTATTGACCATGAAACCTGAACTATGCATGACCAGTTTGGCATTTTTGGCATTGTCTCACCTATCAACCCATAAATGTGGGTGTCCACAAGAACATTTCATCGTCAAATGAAAATGTTATACAGGAGATCAGGCTCAAGTAGGTCCTGAAGGCACATGTAAGCTGCATGAGGAATAGTCCAGATGAACATGGCCCACATTCCTGCCACATTGCCAACTTCTTTCTCAACCTATACATATGGCATTGTGGAGAGTGCCCTATGAGCAGTTAGCTGAAGAAGACAAAACAGGGGCTTGTTTTCCAGACAGCTCTGCCCAGTGTGCTGGCACTACCTGAAAGTAGATGGCTTTGCACTATAGCCTTACTTGGTTTGGGGGAGAGGGGACTAAAAGAAGTGATGACAGAAAATCTTCCCAATGGGCAGACTTTTAGCAGCATACCTGGTTGTTCTTTTGTCTGGAAGGAATAATGGTCAGAGTTACTGATCTACAGTGATTTGTGGTCAGTGGCTAACCATTTGGCTGGCTGGCTGGCTGGACAGGGGGTTCAAAAGAACACAACTGAGGAATTGTCAAGAAGGCCTGGAAGACAGGCATGTGGATAGACCTCTCTGTATAGGTACAAAGTGTGGAGATATTTGTGCCTCCTGTGAATACTCACCAAAGAGCAATTTATGCAGAGAAAAATATTCATAATCAGGTGGATAAGATGTCTCATCCTGTGGACATCAGTCACCACTGACCTTGCTCAGACAAAGTGGCTATAACAGCAAGGATAGAAGTTTTGAATGGATATTCACTCTTCAAGGCTGATCTGACTGGAGCCATTTCTATGTGCTCAAACTACCAACAGTAGAAACCAGTAAGGAGTCCACAATATGGCACCATTCTCCAGAAGTATGACCCACCCACTTGATAGCAGGTTACATGGGACCACTTCTAGAGGCACTTGGTTCTTATTGAAATAGACACTTACACTGGATACAAATTTCCCTCTCCTGCCCAAAATGCTGTTACCAAAATCACTATTGTGTGGACTTAAGGGATGCCTTATTCATCATCACAGTATACCACAGCACTGCATCTGGCCTAGGAACTTGCTTGACAGCAAATGAATTGTGGCAATTGGCTCATTTTCATGGAATTCACTAATCTTAGCATGTGCCCCATCACCTTGAAGCAGCTGTATGGTAAGGTAGAAGGGCCTTTTGAAAACTCAGTTATGATGCCAGCTGAATGTCAGCACCTTTGGGGGCTGGGACCATATCTTCCAAGATGCAGTATGTGCTATAAATCAGTGATCAATAAATGATGCTGTTTCTCTTAGAACCAGGATTCATAAGTCCAGGAATCAAATGTACAAAATGGGAATGGTGACTCTCATTGTTACTTCTATTGATCTACTAGTGAAATTTTTGCCTACAACTTTGGGCTCCACTGGTCAAGAAATTTTAGCCTCAAGAGAGGAATGTTTCCATGGAAGAGTACATCAATATTTCCCATTAAACTGAGAGATGAGACTGAAGTGTCATTTCGACACTTCAGTGTTCCCATGCCAGTGAATCAAAAAGCAAGCAAGGGGTATCATATTTACTAGAAGGATTGGTGGTTACATCAGGGAAAATTAGATTGTCACTATAAAATGGCACTCAGGAGAAATGTGTCTAGAATGCAAGAGATCCCCTGAGGTGCTTTTAATATTCTTATATTCCGTGATAAAAGTCCATGTAAAACTACAATGACTCGGTAGGGGCAGGATTGTTAATGGCTCAAACCTTTCAGGAATTAAGGTTTAGGCCTCTCCAGCAGGCAAGGAACCACAACTAGCTGAGGTTTCTGTGGAGGGCAAAGGGAATATCTAATGTGTAGTGGAAGAATGTAGTTATAAATAACAGCTATGACCATGTGAGCAAAGTTACTGAATATCAAAGGAATATAACTTATCTAGAAGAGGAATGGTTATTACCCTGAAGTGGATAAAAGCTCTTTGTTTTCTCTTTGGAGAAAGTATGTTACAGTTGTATGAAGGATAGTTGCATTATTTTAAAAGGTTGCAAACTCTTGCTATTGCCCTTGTTTAAAAGTTATGTTAAATATGGTTAAAAGTACAAAGTTGACAAGGGGTAGATTGTAGTGAATTTGTATTTGTATTGTGTCAATTTAGCTAAACTGGACTATATTTCCCCAAATCCCGTCATTGTGTACTTCTGAATTAGTGTGTGCCCAAGAAACATTATTTTTTAAGAAAATTTTTTAAATAGTGAAACAAATTTCCACTTGATCATCAGTTACTTCTAAAACATTGAAAAAACTCAATTGAAAATAGGGATTAATTAAATGAATTATGAAGCATCCATGTAGTAGAATACTATGCAACCATTAAAAATGATACTGTAGACTTTCATTTTCTGAAAAGGACAGATGTTCACAACAGGTTTAAAATTGTGAAGATCAGGGCCGACCGAGTGGCGCAGTGGCTTGGGAAGCCAGCGGCCCCGGTTCGGGAACCACATATGAGGGCCAATGAAACTGCCCTCAAAAAAGAAAAAAGAAAAAGAAAATTGTGAAGATCAGACTGGAAAACTGTATATAGGGTATTGCTTCATTTGTATGCATTTGGACACTGAAAAAGTCTAAAGGGATATAAAGATGGTTAATACTTATATGACGAGATTACAAATTATTTCCCCTTCTTTGAAACTGCATGTTTTTCATAATTTTTCTTTAGTAAACATAGATAAATTTTGTAATTAAAATAACATTTAAAAACAGTACTCTCTTGGAACACAGCAGAAACCTCTTTCTTGGTCTTACATTAGTATATCTGTCTCTCCAGCTATATTGTCCACTGCTATATTCTGTTAGGGATAATAATGCTTCCCTGCGGGGAGCCAGCCCCCGCGAGAACCAGGGGTTCCCTCGGGTGGGACGGCGTCCATGAGGAGAAAGAAGGAGGGAGACACCGGAAAGAGGTTCACAGGAGCGTCACACACACACTTTATTATTAAAGCCTGGCCCCTTTTACAGGGGCTTCTGACCATTACCTCAATTGCAAGTTATGTTTCACATGATCAGGATGTTTTTCTCTTTCTCAGAGCTTTTACCTTTTTGTAATTGTATTTTTCCAGGGTACACCGGTTACCATGACTACCTTACAGGACGTATACTTGAACTTAGTAAAAGGAGCCTCAAACTTTTCCTAGCCTATGAAGAGTTGCATATTATTGCAATAGAGGGGAACATCTGTTTCTCAGTCAAAGCTTCAGTTTTTGTTGCTACAGCAATGTACAAAGCAAAGAGTTAAAACAAGGCTGTTAATTAAAATACCTCATGGTCAGTAAGTTGTCTCTTATCAGAACTCTCATGGCCGAGAGACCTTGGTCTCCTGGTCTCCAAGGAAACCTTTCACAGCTACATAGTCCAAGGGGCTTGAGTCCCCAATATCTCAGTTCAGGGGTCCCCTCGGGCTGTAGCCTGTTTTAGGGAGTTTCCTTTTCTTTAGGAAAGCTTGCCCTGTCCTTGACTTACACAGCCACCTATCATCAGGGTACCACAGGAACTTGTCACAAATGCAGTGAGTATATTGTCTCCTATAGGAGGAAAGGCACATGGGTTCATAGAGACAGGAGATATTACATGACCAACCATAAGGCAGCATCCCAGACATCCAGTGCTGAGCGTGGGTCTTTATTTCAATGTGGCCTTGTCAGACACTGGGCTGCTGTTGGCCCCCAACACTTCCCAAATTTGCTTCCATCCTAAGTAAGAGAGGTTGGATGTTCATGCACCATCAGACAGCCAATTATAGTATCAGAAACTCAGTGTCAGGGATGATGTGTTTTTCACCACTGAGTTCCCTGCAACTTTCACAGTGTTGGCACATAGTAAGACACATTCAATATTTGTTGAATGAATCAATGAACGAACCCTTGACTCTTTCATCTCTTTTGATCTTTCAATGTGTCATCTTAACAGTTGCACTTCTTTAATGTTTCTTTAGTTTGTTCCCTTCTCTCCATCTCCACCACCACCTATTTGTGCAGACCCACATCATCTCCTGCCCCAGGTCTCCCCACATTGCAGCTAGAGTGCTTGTTCTAAGAACTGAACAAATCTCATTATGCCAAGCAAGACACCATCCTTACTGATAACTAGAGAGAAGTAAGTTGCTGGATAAGAAGTAAAAGTTAGTTTATTTTTATTCATTATTATCTTCTTTCTTTTCTATCTCTTAGCTGCTTTCTATATTTTATGCCTGTTTTAGGGAATTTGTGGGTGTGCTCTGAAAGCATCTGCCCAATAACACACACTTCTCTCCCTTCCTCAGGAGAAATGGGGACCAATAAGGCTGGCAGTAGTGCTTGTGATAACATTCACCATTCATTTCTTCTTTCATTCATCAAATATTTATAGAGCACGCAGCAGAGACAAGCTCTGTTCTAAGCACTGGGGTGTGAGGAGCTAGCAGGCAAGAAAACCAGAGCCTGATTTCTGTCCTCAAGAAACTCATTCTAAGCAGGGGAGAAACACACACACACACACACACACACACACACACACACACACACACACCAATGGCAGAGTTGTCTGAGAAGTTCATGCTTATTAGAGGTTTGGACCAATTGCCTTGAGAATTCTGAGACAGGACTGAGCTTTTGAGCTGACCATCAAAGGAGGAGCTGGATTCCCTAAGAGTCGGGGACAGGCTTGTCAGGCATGACAAGCCTGAGCAAATGCAGAGATGTGGGAAAGTCCAAGGGAAGACAGGTGGTTCTGTATGACAGCAGAGTAAAGGAAGAAAGGCTGGAGATATGACTCAAAAAGGGAGGATGGAGTGTGATGGTGGAAGGTCTTTCAATGCCATGATGCCTTTAGATTTTATCTAAATTGTTGGATTGATACCATTGAAGGAATGTTTTTAATGGAAATAATCACTTGTGTTTTGGAAGATGGAGGAGATAGCAGAAAGATGTAAGGAGCCCAGTTGAGAGATGATGACTCTCTGAGAAAGACTGGGAATGAGGAGAGCAGGGAGGTTGGTCGGAATAGAAAGACTGTAAAAGAGGTATTGCAGGTAGGAGTTGCATTTGATCAACAGCTGGATATGAGGCTTGGTCACTCTGAAAAGAGAGGGCTGTGATGCAAGTGAACTGTGTGACAATGGCCCCAGGCAACTCTGCATCTTGCCCAAGGGCTGGATCAAAGAAGAAGGCTTCTCCTGGAGTCAGAGGAGGACACCGGGTAAGTGGCCAGGGTCAAGCAAGGCCTCAGTGGATGGCAAGAGCCGGGTCTGAGTAGAGCAGCTTTCCCAGGGGGGGCTGTAATTATATATGCACATCACCCCCAACCCACTCAAGGCCTGGCAGAGGGAGGTGCAAGGAGCAGGAGGCTGAGGTCCTGTATCTGCCTAACTATTGTTCCAGACGGACCCTCCAGGAGGTCAGGAAAGAGGCCAGAGTTAGAGATCCAGGAGTCAGCAGCATCTGGATGATTATGGGAGTCCTATCAATGGATAAACGTGCCGAAACATGAGATGGAGCAGGCAGGGGTTTTGTTTGAAGGGGCCATGGATCTCCTAGCAGGGCTGATAAAAGCTATGAGCTCTCTTTCCAGAAAAATGCCCACACATACCCACCAAATGTAGCTATAATTATAGGAGGTTCACAGATTAAAGTTAAAAGAGAGAGAGGAAAGAGAGCTGAAAAGGATGCCGAGGGAATCACTCACATGATTACCAGGATACTACAAAGTAGATAAGGCAGGATCAAAGGAGAGGAGAAGCATGGGAAAGCAGCTGCCCAGAAGACTCAGAGGGGAGTTCCCAGTCAGGTGGAGTAAACTGAACAGAAGCCACTGGGTTTGACAATTGCTCACTAGCGACTTTTGGCCAGTGAGTATATTGTTAAGTGCAAAGTATTAGAATGACTTGAGTATGGATCTGACTCCATTATTCAGCATAGCCCTAGGCCATGGCACCATGATCAATGCTCATAAATGTTTGGCAAATTAATTTATTAATTTCAGTAGCATAGTGGCAGGGGAAGCCAGACTGCAGAGGGGAGAAGTGGATGGGAATTTAAATAATAATAGTAGTGATTTAATATAGAATTTATCCCTCCCAACATAGCTGGGTATGAAAGGAATCTTCTGTAGTATACACACATGTATTTTCCATTAAATTTTAAAAAGGAAAATAACTATAATCTGAACACTTTATACCTTTTCCTGAGAAGCCCTTGCAATTCAACAAAATAGGAGTGTATTTTTCTAACAACCCACGTGTAATTCCTTTCTGTGGCCACAGCAGGGCAGGAGTTCTCTTTATACGAATCACAGTCCTGTACAATTTTAACTTCCCCAAAACATTATTTCCCATACCCTGAGATTTACAAACTATATTCGCAAGCATAATGAAAAGGCAAACTTATTTAAAAGAAATTCGTCTCAATGCTGTGATCAAATAAGTGCAATGAAACATTACACAAATGGAAAAGGCTGTTCCCATAGCAGTCAAGCATATCTTTAAAATGCAAATCGTTTACTCTTCTAATGATGAAAGAAAAATCTTGTGAAAGCAATATTTTCAGATGAATAAAATATCAAACCCAAGATATTTTCTTTAACATCTAGTTGCCTTGCAAATTTTATACACATAAAAAAAAAGAAATGTGTATTTGTCTGCCATGTTTTAGTTATTAACTCTTTTTTGAAAAAGGAATAATTCCTAGTTAAGCTTTTAAAAGTAAACTTATTAGGTTCCATTTTTCAATACAGAAGTTTATAAAGAATAAATAGTAAAAGTGACCTACAATATCATCATACAGATAGTCCGTTTTTTGAAAAATTAGGTTACATGTTCGGTTATACAATTCTGAGCACAGATGATAAAAATACGAAAATCAAATGCCATCTTCCCTTTATCACCCTCTCCCTTCCCTATTCCCTCTCACTGAAAATAGCCACTATTAATAGATTCTTGTGATGAATATTTTCCAAGGAATGTTTTATCCCAAGACTAGGAACAGCATTTTAAACAACAGACTTTAATCTTTTCAAAGAATTTGAATCAGAACCCAGATTACAATTTGGTTGCACATGTGAAATGTGGGAATTGCCTCAGAACCAGGCCTGTGTAAATGGCCAACCATACCACCATCATCCCCACTGACACCTTTCAGAGGGAATGAGAAATCAAAGTGCCTTCTCACCTCCAGAAATGATCTTTCCAGAGGTAAGGTATTTGGGGTACGTTTGAACAGCAGCTGCTCCTGCTGGCTGCCAGAGGCCCAGAGAAAAGACCACTCTCTCCCAGGCTGTCATTTTGGCCCTTTCATATACACTTAAGTTGATATAACAAAACAAAACAAAAAACAATTCTAGCTTAGAAATGACAAGAGACTCTTTAAGACATTGATTTATCCATATTTGCACACATTGAAGAGAAAAGTATGTTTTATATATATACTGAATAAAATATCTAACTTTTTAAAAATGTTGTAAAATATTTCCATATGTACATTATATCAAAGTACTTTCCCCCCAAGTTCGGTTGAAAGGAAATACCCAGAGCATTAGGCCCATCAGAATAGATGTCTCCAGTTGTGGTTTTCAGATGCCCTAACGTGCTTCTGCCCAGAACTAATCAAATACAGCTTGGCACTTCCAGCAGTGTGTGTGTGTGTGTGTCTGTGTGTGTGTGTGTGTGTGTGTGTGTGTGTATTTCCTTACAAAGACAAAAAAATCATTTTGGGTAAAACATGATATAGGAGGGTAAGCTATCAGTTGACATTTTGTTTTATTTCCAACATTATCGCTTGTCTTTAATCATTCAAAATGAGAAGACTCCATCTTGATGTACTTTGTTTCTCCATAAGTACCTATATAAGAAGGCGGGTCTTGTGCTGGACGAAGGAAAGGGTCATGCATACTGTGGTGTGGATAACACAGAATATGTCACTGAACCATTAGAGCCTCTGAAGTTATATTATCTTCATTTTATAGGTGAGGTGACTAAGACGTACAGAGGGTAAGAAACTTTCTCAACGTCATCTAGTTAGTTAATTGGGGGATCTAAGATTTAAACCCGTATTTGTCTAACACCAACTTTTACATGCTCCCTACCATATCTTATGAAAGGGTTGTGTAGGATGATGAAATGTCAGCTAGGAGATCTTATTTTTACTTTTTTATTATTTTATTTTTTATTTTTTATTTTTTTTAAAGATTTTATTGGGGAATTGGCGGAGGGGAACAGCGTTGGGGAATCGGGGAAGGGGAACAGACAAGTTGCTGTCTTTTTGTTCTTCAGTTTAGTTGCGGAGGATGTTGCTTCACTGTTGGTATCGTCATTGCGCTCTTCCCGGATGAGGCAGATCGGTCGCTGGCCTCTGGATGTCGCTCACCGCGGCTATTGGCAGCTCATGCTTGGCTGCCAGCCGCTCACGCTGGCTGTGGGCCGCTCACGCTGGCTGTGGGCCACTCACTGTAGCCTAAGGCAGCCCACTGCAGCAGGGGCTGAAGCCCACACCATCACCGGGGCTCGCACAGCCCAGCTCCAGGTGGAGCTGTTGTTAGCTGTAGAGGGCAGTGTCACTGGCCCTCATGTGGGATCCGAACCGGGGCCGCTGGCATCCCAAAACCAGCGCTTAACCAATGCGCCACTCGGCCGGCCCTACTTTTTTATTTTTTGAGAGCAGTAGCACTGGCCCTCATATGTGGGACCCGAACCAGGGCTGCTGGCTTCCCAAGCCAGCACTTAACCACCGCGCCCCTTGGCTGGCCCTGCTAGGAGATCTTAAAATGCAGGTCCTGGCCCAGCTTTCAGAGACTCTGATTGAGGAAGTCTAAGGTGGGATTCAAGAATCTTCGTTTTAACCAACTTCCCAGCAATCTAATGTGTGAGAACCACATCTGTAATGCTCAGATTTGTAAAACAGAAAGGGAAATTTCACATGACAAACCTTATTTGAGCCCCTGATGGGTATTTGTGAAGAGGTAGCAATCCCAGTGTGCTCTTCACCATTGATTGTGTCTTTGGCATTACCTATTAGCTTTGTATTTATGCTTAATAAAGGGATCCTGGAGTCCCAGCAGATTGATTTAGCAGCTTCACCTGCTCAAAATTCCTTTAGCAGAAGTAAGCCTTTCAACCCACCATCAGGAATTATAAAGCCAAAATGCAAAGAGCCAACAGGGAACACACCAACTCATGTTTCCACAATGGCTGATGGCAGATGTGTTCTGAGATGAGGTTTTGAGGAGAGATGGAGAGAGACCCAGAACCATCATTTATTAAGTACCTACTAGGTGCCAGGCATACTTAATCTTGATAACAATCCTGGAAGACAGGTGTTTTTTTTAACCCATTTTTTAGGTTCATAAAAGAGAGATTGAGAGAATTTAAGTAACTTCTCAAGGCCTCATAACAGACAAGGAGTAGAGCGTATGCTTGTCCACTACACCAAGCCACATGTTTGTGTGTATGGAAAGAGGGGGAAAGAGAGGGCAAGGCTGGGGGGATGGGAGACTGTGTATGCTCCAGGAATTGCTCCCAGGGTCAGTGCCAGTGTAGTGCCTGGTATACACCCAGTGCACTATTAATGTTCGTTGAATGAATTGATGTGAATTCTTCATGCCATCAAATAGAACTTTGTAAGCCCTAATGTATTTAAACCCCTTGGTGTCTCCCAATTGCCCATAGTGGTGCTTCTGTAGCTTGTTCAGAAAGCAGAATACTTAGAAATCATGGTGCTCTTTTCAGAACACAGTAGGTTTACATGTTATGCACAAATTAATTTATTGTCAATCAGATTTTGTGCAAACAATATCCAGCACCAAAGATTTAAGAAAAAATGTGAATCAACATTCACCCATATGTTCATAGTTATTTCTAAACATTGGGAATATTGGATCACCTTGCAGAAGACCAAAGTTCTATGGTTTGCTATTTCTTTTTCCCAACATATTGAATTTCTCTAGATAATGTTCAGAAGAAAAATATAATCTCCCTTAGTTTTAGACAGTGCATTCCTGAAAAATTCAGTATTTATCAAAACCATGCAAAAACATAGATTTTTGTTTATATTTAAGTGGAGTTTACCAAGACTTAGTTAATGAAAAAACAGGTTTCCCACCTACATAAAAATCTGGTTGATACTGGAAAGTCATGTAGGACTCGGGACTTGTTGAGATGACTGTCCTACACATTACAGAATGTGTAGCATCAATGCCCCAACAAATTTCCAAAACGCTGCATAGGTGTCATTCATTGGCTTGAACCATTGATTCAAACTAACCTACCAAAAGTCATAAGAGGCTGAACTGAAAAGTTAGATGGTGAGCTCCTGGAGGGCCCTGGTGGCATCGTATCCACCCTCAGAGCTCCATCCAGTTCCTGAAACACAGCAGATGCCTAATTCATTATCAGGACAATAAAATGAATGCACGAGTCTAGGAATTAGAGACTTTGGAGATCACTAATCTTCCAGAACAGGTGGGTGACTTACCCAAGATAATGGAAGCAGTAAGTGACAGAACCAGGACTATAGTTCAGGCCTCTTTTGTTTCTAGTTATAATGCTCTTTCTACTAAATCTGGGATTTTCAAATTGTGGTACTTCATACATTTAATCTTCAGGGTTACCTGAAGACATCCTAAAGGTACTGGGGTGTTGCTAGTTTTAAGAAATGCAATTCTTAGGGCCAGCCAAATAGCTCAGTTGGTTAAGAGCTCGCTCAAGAGTGCAAGCTGAGATCTGAGCAACAGCGGTTCGAGGCCAGCCCGAGCTGAGTTGCCATTGAGCTGCCAACAGGTGGCAGGATGGCTCAGCTAAAAAAAAAAAAAAGAAAGAAAGAAATGCAATTCTTTTTTTTTTTTTTTGAGGGCAGTGTCACTGGCCCTCATATATGGGACCTGAACCAGGACCGCTGGCATCCCAAGCCAGCGCTTAACCTCTGCGCCATTCGGCCGGCCCAAGAAATGCAATTCTTGATTATCAGCTTCCATATATACTCTTCCCTAAAATTGCTCCCCCATCCTCCCCTTTTACAATCATTTTTCTCTCATTTTACAAAGAGAAGGGAACCTCAAACCAAGTTGGTGTTCCATGGTGCATTGGCTAGATGCGTATAAGATTTGAGGGGAGTAAATAGACAGTTTTAAACCCTGGGGTCAGCTCAGCCTCTTTTAAACAAAGCACCTCTGATGGCCTCCCATACTGTCAAGAACCAAAGACCTGCCCGTAACATTTTGCAGAATTCAGCACAGGAGTATGAATAGATATCTAATATCATGCCAAATACCATGTGTAAATGTCATGCGAACAAATGGTTCAACAAGAGAAGTTCTGGCCTCCCACTTTGACAGACATATCTTCCAAAAGTCTTAAAGGTTGGGTTTGACATTAGAATTATAGGGCTCTCCAGAGTTCTCTGTCCAAACATGGTGGTGATGTCAGAGCAGCCTGTTCCTGGCCCACTCTGTGCCAGACCTCTGGCTCTGCTTCCTACCTTAGGGGTCTCATGTACAGGTGCATGGAGAGCTCAACCCACACACACATCCAATCTCCTTTTACAGCCCCTGCAAACACCTCTGTGCTTTGGGTTACTCCTCAGGGGCACAGTCCTCCCTTTTAGATGGGCCAGGGGGGAGGAGTGCTCAGGCCCTGAGAGGGGTCTTGGGGTGCCTTGGGCAGGGGTTTCTGGGACTATGTGTTCCCTCAGGGGGTATGGAAGAGAAGCTACTTTTGGGGACAGCATGCTCCTCAGTCCCCTGGACATTTTGCATGTGGGATGGGGTACTGCCAGGAGGAAGCCAGAGTAGGGCCCTCTAAAGTGTGGGGCCCAGGGCAGAGGTCTCTCTTACCCAGGTCTGAGGGCTACAGTAGTCCAAACAGGGAGCTACAAGAACCAGTACAATGTGCCACCTGGTGGACTCCCTTACCTCATCCCTCCCTCTGCTCCTGCCACATGGCTCCCTTCTGCCTTCAGACTACTCTCTACTCAAATGCTCTTTCCCAGATGTCCTCAGATCTTTCCTCACTGCCTTTAGGTCTTTATTTAAATGTTCCTTTCTCAGGGAGGCTTTCCATCACCCCACTATTTAAATTGCAACTTCCTGCTTCCTTTTGCCTTCTATCCCTTTTCCCTGCTTTATTTGTCTTGATAGCATATATCAGTCATACCATATAGGCCATATATTCATTCATTCATTCATTCATTCATTCATTCAGTATCTGTCTCCACTCATTGGAATGTAATTTCCAAAAAGGCAGGGATTTTTGTCTGTTTTGTTTATACCAGGGCCTAGAGCAGTTCCTCATAAATAGTAAAGAAATTATAAATAATGCTTGACTGATTGATTTTAAAGAAATAAAAAACCAGTGGCAGGATTTTGTATCTTTTCCTGCCTTACACATGGGGGAATGTTAGACATTGAAGCAGGATATCTTGGCTCAAATTCAGGTGACCTAAACTCAGATATAATCTAGAATGGGGTGGGAGGGAATGATGACACTTTTTACTTAACATCCTCACCTCTTTCATCTTCCCCAAATTATCAAAGAATGGATCATTCCTGAGAGAGAGTTCCTTGAAAGTGAAAACAAAGAGAACACAGATAAAAAAAAGTAGTGATGTCTTATTTTATTCAGAGAACAAATGGGTGGCAAGACATCAGGCCTCTTTCTTTTGCTTTTTCTTTCTTAGAAATAGAATTGTGGGAATTACCAATCATGGAAAGACTTTCAACATTTAAAATTTAAGTTTAAAATTCCATGGAGGAAATGATTGGTAATATAAGTCAAGAAGAAAAAGGAAGAATGTGAAAATCCCAACTGTAAAAAGAGCCTATTCCTGTCTTTAAAAAAAAAAAAAAAAGGTTGCAATATAGCTTCTATTTGATATATTTAAAAAGTAATAGAATAGTTTAAAAAATTATTCATATCTGAAAATTATATCCTTTGCAATGATTTAAATTTATAATGAAAAGTTTTAGATGGTAACCCAAAGATGTGCAAGGGTCTACATAGCTTTTCAAAATTCTTTAAGGGATATGCAAGCAAAAAATATCTATCTATCTATCTATCTATCTATCTATCTATCTATCTATCTATCTATCTATCTATCTATCTATCTATCTATCTATCTATCTATCTATCTATCTAAAGACCATTGCACTGTATCCCTGTTTTAGAGGTATATTGCTATGTAACAAACCACCTCAAAATTTAGTAGGATTAAATAACCATTTTATTTTTTCTTACCATCCTTTGTGCTGATCAGACTCCACAAGGCAGTTCTCTGCTGGCCTTGTTAGAGGTTTTCCATGCAGCTGCAGTCAGAGGGCAGCTGGAGCTGGAAGCAGCGGTCATCTAGAACAGGAAAGGTCCACAAACTACAACCGGTGGGCCAAATCTGACCCAACATCAGTTTTTGTAAATAAATCTCTATTGGAACACAGCCATGACCATTCCTTTAGGTGTCTGTGGTGGCTTCCATGCTGTATCACTAGTATAAGTTATTGCAGCAGATCATGTAGTTTATACAGTCTTTATGCAACTTACACTAAGGTGCAATAAACATTAGAATTTTCTTCAAGACCATTTGTTCTTTAGGCATGTCAAGCTGTAAGCTTATCTCTAATGAGAGAGGGAGAGAGGGAGAGAGAGAGAGAGAGAGAGAGAGAGAGAGAGAGAGAGAGAGAGAGAGAGAGAGAGAGAGAGAGAGTAAGGGCAGGGCCCGCGGGCTATTTGCACAGGCCAAGGAATATAGAAGCTGAATGAATGTCAGGGGAATTCAGTCAATAATTTTGATCTTTTCCTCCTTATTAGTAGATTGATGCCTAAAGTATCTAGAGGATTGCATAATTTAAACATCCTCTAATGTAAAGAGTCTTACTCCTAACGAAAATAAAAAGTTCGGGAAGCTTGTTTTTTACTGGTCTCCCTTTGGAAGGAAAAGGTGGCACAGATCTTTTGGGGCTTCATGGATGACTGAAAGCTATGTGCTGATGGGGATGTTATTTCCTAGTGATTCACAACTTGTTTACACAAAGCAGATTTATTGAGCTCCAAATATTGAGAGTGAATTGGGTTGCATGAATGACTTGTTTTTAAATACAAGCTGTCTCTTGGCTTAGACATTTGCACGTTGGTTCTTATGTCTGGAATGTTCTCCCTACTTTTCACTCAGTTAACATCTACTTATCCTTGCTCTGAGCCTAAACATCACTTTCTCAGAAAAGCCTACCTTAACTCCTATGAGGTTCTATTCTTACACTATTTTACAGCACTATGTACATTCCCTTTATGATTCTTATCCCAATGTGTGCAACTAAAAAGGTATTCATAGCCTCACTTAATGTTATATCTCCTATGTACCAGGAGAGCACGGGAAAGTCTGCTTGTTGTCTAGTGTATTAATATTTACCCAGCAGCACAGTTTCTGGAACATAGCAGTTCCTAATAAATCTTTGTTGAGTGAATGGGTGAAAGCTAAAGCAAATTATAAAAGAATTTTTTATATGGCAAAAGTATTTATATAATTCTTCAAATTAACTAGAAACATTTTAAGATTTACTCAAAATTATTGAATAGCTAATATTTGGGAAATCAGAAAGTATCTTTTGATCCAGAAATACTGAGGATCATAGCCTTTAGAAAGGAAACTCATATAGTTTGCTGTTTCCAGGTGTCAATTCCAATTTCAAGGTACCAACCAGGCATCACTGAACAGATGCATACAATGGCTCTCACAACCAGGGTGACCTGTCTCCACACACCACTGGCTCTATTGGTAATATCTAATGATTATAGAACTCTTACCAGCAATAAGTAGTCTAATGCAGAGAAAAATCCTAATAGTCCATCCTGCTTCCCACTCTTACTCCAGAAAATGGTAGGGGCATACCTCGTTTTATTGCACCTCACTTTATTGCACTCCATAGATGCATCTTTTTCACAAATTGAAGATGAGGCTGTCCACCCGAGAAATTAAAAAGATTAGGATTCTCTGAAGGCTCAGATGATGCTTAGCAATTTTTAGCAATAAAATATTTTTTAATTAAGGTATATACATTGTTGTTTTTTTTAGACATAATGCTCTTGTACACTTAATAGACTACAGTATAGTGTAAACTTAGGTTTATATCCACTGGGAAATCAAAAATTCATGACTCACTTTATTATTTGCTTTATTGTGGTGGTCTGGAACCGAACCCGCAATGTCTCCAAGGTATGCCTGTGTATGATTTTAGTTGGTGTGATAAGATAGTTTAGAGTTAAATCCGCACACAGCCCTACCTATCAAAATTTTGGGACCCCAAGCTCCAAATCGTTAGGGTAAAAACTATAAGTACGTATTACACTGCTGAACATAAACTTGATTTATTTATTTAAACATATGGAGAGTTTCTGCTTTTAAGAGTGAAGACCCCCTCCTACCCCCCTCCCCACCCCCCTGCTCCACCCAGCCCTGCATCCTTCTAATAGAATTTATAAGCAATTCAAGGGAAGGAGAAATACTAGACTTTAAAAAGAAACCACTGACTACATTCACATGTCTTTTTAGGAACCTGTCAAGAATACTTTAAGTCATACACACAGAACTGGATTTAATAAAAGCTTTGTTTTTAGTTGCTTTTTTTTCTTTTTTTCTTTTTTTTTTACAAAATCAAAATCTACAACAGTGCAGAATCAATTTTGGTCACTTGGACGGAGTTGGGTCTGTGTTCTCACCCCTCTATGGTCTTCCAGATCTATGTACCACAAGATGACCATTGCACTCCTGTCGAGTGTTAGGTGGAAAGAGGGAACTGGACTTGGACAATGAGTGAGATGCAGAGGCATTATCAACAGGGAGGGTGCAGAGGCGTGGTCTCTGGTCAGGAAATTAAGTGGCTAAACTAAGGCAGATGAAGAAATGGTTACCAATCAGGCACATTTCACATCCTTAATGTAATGGATGTGAAACTTGTGTTATGAATGTTTGTTTTTCCTCCAAAATTCGTATATTGAAACCCTAATCCCCAATGCAATAGTATTAGGAGTTGGGGGCCTTTGGGAGGTAATTAAGTCACGAGGCTGGAGCCATTCTCATGGCATTAGTGCCCTTGTCAGAAGAGACATAAGAAAGCGTGCTTCTCTGGGCTCTCTATCATGTGGGGAGGCTACAAGATGGCCCTCTGCAAACCAGGGAGGGAGCCCTCACCAAGAACTCAATCTGCCAACACCTTGATGCTGGACTCACCAGTTTTTCAGAACTGTGAGAAATAAATGTTGTTCAAGCCACCCTGTCTATGGCAATTTGTTACAGCAGCCTGAGCAGGCTAAAGCACTTAGGAAACATCATTGTAATCCCCAAATTAAACTTGACTGTTAAGTACTGTTCTTCAACGCCAGCTTATGAATTTTAAAAAACTAATCAGCATAAATGAAATCATTAGATATATAAAAATGCTTACAAGTGTTAAAATAGAGAAAAATTGGAAATAGCCCAAGTATTCAAAAGAAAGGGAGTATTAAATTGATTTGATGGCATATGCAGCCACTAATTTTCCAAAGAAGTATGTTCACAGGGGTTCAACGGGGGAAAAGGGTTGAAAATTTATATATATGCTTCCAATGTTGGTTTAAAATGTGTATCTTATGCCTTGAAAACAAAATGGGAAGACATTAAACTATTAAAAATGATTGTCTGCATATTGAAATTAAAGGGGATTTTTTTCATTCTATTTTTCCATATTTTCCAAATTGTCTACAAAGATGTTTTCTAAAAGAAGTGAAAACATTCCAAATTTGGAAAAGGTTAAACCATTTAACATATGAAGAATTCTTGGAAAAGTATGTAACTTTAATGCTTTGGCTTTCTCAAATTTCTAATTTAACCCATTTATTTTGCTGAAACTTGATAGTCCTCACGTTCGAGTCCATGCTCAGTCAAATTGTTCTATGGAATTCTGTGTAGTAGGACGAGCCCAGGCAGGCCACTAGAGGGTTTCCCCTCCATGGCTATTATTTAAAAATGGAGCCTTTCAAGAACTAGATTAGTTTCCAAAGCAATCAAGTAACTGAATTTAGTTTTTAAGGCACATTGTTTTTGAGTTCTTTTATTTTTTTTGAGGGCAGTGTTACTGGCCCTCATATGTGGGACCAAACTGGGGCCGCTGGCTTCCCAAGCCAGCGCTTAACCACCGCACCACTCAGCCGGCCCCTTGAGTTCTTTTAAAAGTATCAATTTTTTTTCTTTTTCTTTTTTGAGGGCAGTCACTGGCCCTCATATGTGGGATCCGAACCGGGGCCGCTGGCGTCCCAAGCCAGTGCTTAACCACCGCACCACTCAGCTGGCCCTAAAAATATCAATTTTTAAATTCTTACACCAACACATTACCTTAACACAAAACAGGTCTATATACATCAGCCTCATTAAATTTACCTCAGTTAATCTACCTCAGAATCTAATGCTTTTCAATTATATTCCCATTAAAATTTTATTATGATTAAACATTAGCCAAGATAATTGTTATAATTCTGGTTGCTTAACAATTCTCGGGAGTGGCATTTGGGGAAAACTAAATGGGTTTCAGTTGTGAGATTATGAATGTTAATTGGGGGCCTGAGCTATCATTTCTTGTGCTGAAGTGTTTATTGGGGGTGTCCAGTCATTCAATCTCCACTCCTAACAATTTGCAAATATTCTAACACAAATGGTTCTGGGTAATATTACATCTCTGTCTCAGTTCCTTCATTGGTAAAATGGAGATAATAAAGATGTCACAGATTTGTTAGAAAGACCAAAGTCAAGTACTTTGCGATGTCAGGCACATGGCAAACAGGTGTTAAGTATCACTATGGAGATGCTACCACGTTAGAGATTTTTTAAGGTTTTTATTGGGGAAATGGGGGAGGGGAACAGAGAAGTTGCTGTCCTTTAGTTCAGTCGAGTTGTGGAGGACATCGCTTCACTGGCCCATGTTGGTATTATCATTGCGCTCTTCATGGGTGAGGCAGATTGGTCGCCAACCTCTGGACAGCCGTTCTAGGCGGCTATTTGCAACTCACTGCAGCTTATGGCAGCCCACTGCAGCAGAGACTGCAGCCTACAGCGTCGCCTGGACTCACACAGCCCAGCTCCAAGTGGAGCTGTTGTTCACCATCTTAGCTGTAGAGGGCAGTGTTAATGGCCCTCATATGTGGGATGTAAACCGGGGCCGCTGGCATCCCAAGCCAGCTCTTAACCAACACACCACTCAGCTGGCCCAGAAATTCTTAAGGCCTGAGTTCAAATGCCAGCCTAGTCACTTAGTTCTTTTCTGCAAAATCTTGATTAAAATCTTGTCTACCAGTTAGCTGGCAGCATGGTACAAGGTAAGTATGCAAGAGGCCAGCAAGATTTCTGCCTTTTCCCTTCCTTGGAAAAGGGCACTATCATTTGTTAAAGTGCAAATGCTCCTGTGTTGACATCATGTCAGTAATACTACCTGTTACATGGCAGTAATAGTGATGTCTAGAGAAAAAGGGTCAAAATTTAGACTTCGCCAGCTACTGAGTTTCAACATTTTTTTTTGGCTTGTGCAAATAGTCTGGGGGCTCTGCTGTGTTCTCACTTGAGATTAGAAATAAGCTTGACACGGTCTGGAAAAAAAAATGGTTTTAGAAAACAATTCAAAGGAGTTTGTGTGTGAATACTTGGATGAATGCTTGGTAGTCTCAGCACTGTAAGAATGAGCTATTAAAATCTTTACCTACTTTTGCATTATTAAGAGTTGTCAGAAACAATATCACATAGTTCCAAGGAGAAAATATACTAAGGTCCATTATTTTAATGTTCTAACCTGGATTATAATGGATATCCAACATAAATCAGAATTTAAATTTCACTAGATCCATGACATGAGTTTTGTGTACATTTACTATTTGCTGACAGAGTTTCCAACTCTCCAAAATAGACCATTTTGAAAGTAAACTAAGGGAATGGAGGCTTTAACAACGATGTAAAACAAAAAAGTTCCACTCCAAATAACTTATTGAACACTGTCTTTGGTTTGTCCTATGAATTTTGATGCTGAAGGATACTATGAAAATGACCCAAGTGGCAGTAAAAAAAACATTTGGATACAAGGGCCACTCTTTTGAAACTCTCCAGTCTTCTAGAGCTACCATCAAAAAATTCTAGTGACCAATAACCTCCCACTACTGTTTAGAAAAAGCAATCATCCAAAAATCACGGGGTCCCCAGGTAACACATAGAAACCAAACCTGTCTACCAACAAATTACAACAGAGCAAGCCTTTTAATTGTCTTTATTATTCAAAAAAGCTCATTTTTCTATTTAGCTTTCTGACTCTGTGCTTGTGCCTTCAACACTTTCACAACGATTTTCTGCTCCTCGATAAGGAAAGCACGCTTGATCCTGGGAAGGAAAATGTTAAATGAATATAGGTTAAAAAAACACCCAAATAACACTGATTTAACAAAGGCAGGAAAAGTACCATAAAATGACTGAGCAAATCTATCAGGAAAGATACCCAGGAAAATAAATAAAACCCACAAGTACAGATTAAAAACTTAAAAACTGAAACTATATGGACAGGCCCTTTCAGCCTCAGGTCTCCTTCTTACACTGGCATTTAAAGCAGGACAATTCAGTTCTATGCCAGTAGTACCTGCCCCTCTTTTGAGTCCTGATGAACTAGAAAAATCACCCCCACGGGAGGCTACTCTCTACCACTATGGCAGCTTTCATTTAATTGCATCTCATTATTGGGACCAGAACTAAAGATATTACTTGATTTGTAAAACATCTTAGAATATTTTAACCACATTATGGAAAATTTCCAGTGAAAACACAGAAAAGAGTTACGTGCTGGGAAGCCAAAATAAGTGAGTTAAAGACATCAGCAACAGGCACTTTATCAACAGCAAGAGCACGACCAGAGCCAACTCTACCATTTAGCTGTGAGAGCTTGGGCAAGTTACCTCGTGGCAAGGCACAGGAATAATTTCATCCCTATTTCACAGGATTCTTATAAAGATTACATTTGGAAGAATTTGCAATTTCTGTCTTTTGAACCTCCACTTAGAGAGGAAGTGAATTTTTATCAGTCACCATTATTACAGTGTATAGGACCTGGTAAACAGCAGGTAACTGCCATTTGTTAAATCAAAATTACCTCCAGAGATAAAGCAGTCATTTAATTCACAGAAACCCATGTTTCCAATTGGTACCCTGCTAAAGGTTTCCCCGCCCTGCTCAAACCCATCAATTTCTATTTTAAGGAGCAAGCCAAAAATCTGTCCTTCGTGATGTGACTTTCCCCGCTTTCTTGTCTATCATCTCCTACTATTCCACTAGGACTATACAGCTATTTTGTTCCTACTTTTATCTCCATCTAATTGCCCAAACAAACAATAGTTTCTTACCTCCCTGCCCTACAAAACCAAGGTCATTTTAATTTCTGCGTCTAGCATAACGATGGCTCCAAATCTTAACTGAATTATTTATTAGTTTATATAGCATTTATTAGTTTATAGTATTAGTATATAATATCATTTGTTAGTTTATATAGCACCAATTATCCCTAGTCTAGGAAGGATTCTGAAGTATACAACTTTTGTTTAAATAAACTTTTTTTTCCACCAGTCTTCTAATGATTAGCATGCAGTGTAATAGGCACAGGACACACACACTTGCTTAAGAAAGTCCATTTGATTTAAGGGTTGCATTTACCTGTCACGGACACATTTAGCACACATGGATCCACCATAGGCCCTGCTGACATGTTTTTTCGTTTTAGACAACCTCATTAGAACTTTAGGTCTCACAGCACGAACCTGAATTAAAAAAAAGTTGAGATCATGTTGTGATACTTTAACAGGAACAGAAATTGTGCTAGATTGTTTTTTATAGGTGTAGGTGCAAACATTAAACTAGGTTACAAAGGGAAATGGTGTGATTTATCTCATTGTATTTGTCATACTGGCTTTAAAAGAAAGTCTATAATGCTTGACAGATTGGATTATGGATGCGTAGTAATTCTTAGCCATCCTACCGGTGACATCTCCTTTACTCATTCCCTGGTCATGTTATTCATAGCGAAAGGGTCACTTACTCCACGAAGTCGGCCTGGGCACACGCCACACGCAGATTTTGGTGCTTTCCCAACCTTCTTGGTATAAAGGTAAACAATCCTATTACCAGGGGTTCGGGACCTAGGAAGTAACAGAATAGGCAACAGCTCCGTATTTTGCAGAATAAACGATAATATGTATTTTAAATGTTCGAAATACTTACAGCCTAGTTTTGTTGGAAGCTGTATTGTAGGAGAGCCTCCTACGGTATGTCAAACGCTGGACCATTCTGAATGCCTAAATTAAGAATAATGGAATAAAACTGCATTGCAGAAACAATTCAAACCTTAAAAACAAAACAGCATCACATAATTCGTTATCCATATTCATTCTTATACATAATATCCTTAATTAAGGTATCTTATGCAAGTGTTCCACATTTTAAAACTATATATTCAGCCTGGCACACAATGGATTCTCAGGATTCACTGTCTTGTCCAAAAGGAGCACCTGGGTCCTTCAGTGCCATTTATTAGTAATACTAATTTTGATATTACTTAGCAAATAGGTTACACAGATACGCCTACGAACGACTTAAGTTTTTCAGTGAACTACGTAAAGTAACATGAAAACAAGCGAGACATGAATCAATCTCGGGTTTTTTATCCCAAATTTCGTAACCATTTTATCGCAGCATGGTGTTCTTTAAAAACTGCCTGTATTTATTGTACATTAACACAGAACTGTCAGACACCAAAACCGACAGGGAAGGCCAATGCGAAGTGCCATCAGCCACTTGCGTTTGCATCTCCAAAACCACGACAGAAAACTCCCTATGAACACATTTTTATCTTCCTTGCTATTGGCCTTGGGAAAGAAAACATTTTGAAACAACGACCGGTACATGCCGATCGTCCGCCCTCCCAAAGCCTGAGAACATTTACAGGAGCGGTGCTATAAAGTATGGTTTCCCAGAGTCTTAATTAGCCGGACCAAGGCAAAGCACCGGGAGTTGAGCTCCAACCACTCGGCGTCGGAGGGGAGATCCGGATCTAGGGGTGTCTGAAGCTAAAAGCCGGGGACTTGCTCACCACCAGCCTTCCTCCTGAACCCTTACCCCCACGCCAGCTCACAAGACTGAGTTTGAGAGACCCCCGCTCCCGCAACTTCCCGGATGGTGGCCGATTGTAAAACAAGCAGCGATAGACGAGTAGGAAGAGAATCCATACCTGTAGACACCGTCCCCGGAAGAGGAAAAAGAAAGCGCATGCGTGTTTAAAGGTCAAGGCGACTGCGCAGGACAGGAAGTTGCGCAAACCAGAGGCGTGGTGGAGAGAGCACCGCCATGTTGTACGGATATCAAGCAGCTTCTCTACATAGCCGGGGTTGCACAGGGCCGCCACGTTGTACGGCAAGCGACGTACCGCCCCTCCGTGGGTGGGGATGCTCCTCAGCAAGCCACAACGACGCCAAGGTAAGTTGTTTTGGGAATTGCTGTAGAAACAAATGCAAGTGACAAAGGAGTTGCAAAGGGCAGAAATGGGACAAAAATCAACTTTTTTTCGTTCTGACGGGCGCTCCGACCCATTTGAGCTAAAGAGCGCCAGCTTGGGGGCTAGACCTGGGTTTGAATCCCAATTCTGACACTACTTATTAGGTGATTTTTTAGGAGTTACTGTCTTTTACCTTCCTTTCTTTTTCTTTGCCATTCAAAGCACAAGCTTTGTAAATTGGGATTTTAATCCGGTACCTACTAATTATTAACTGTATTGCTTTGGGCAAGTCCTTACATTTCCAAAAGAAAGATAGTAACTACCCTTCAGAGGTATGATCGAAGGAATCATGAAGTTAAAGCACTTCGCACAGGTGTCTTGTAGAGAGTAAGTGCTCAACAAATAGTGGCTAATCTTATGGTTCGGTGCTAAGGGTTACTTGAGGCTTCACATGGGTGGTAAAGTTTGAGCTGGGCCTTAAACATGAGAGGAAGCAAAAAAAACCCCAAAACAGTCTCTAAAATAGAATGTAAATGTACACATTAGTAGTTACAGAATAGTCATGGGGATGTAAAGTACAGCATAGGGAATATAGTCTATAAATAGTGTGGTAACTGTGTATGGTGCCAGGTGGTTACTAGACTCACCAGGGGGATCACTTCGTAAATTATATAAATGTCTCACTACTACGTTACACACCTGCATCTAATATAAAATAATATTGGATGTCAACTATAGTTGAAAAATAAAAATAGAAAATGAAAAATAAATAAAATACAGAGGGTGCCAAAAATATGTATACACCTTTTAAGAAAGGAAAAAAAAACTGTATTAAAATTGTAATACTCAATATATACCCATAACAAAAGATGAATACAAATCATGGGTATACATTTTTTTGGCCCCCTCGGTAGTACGTGAAAGTTTATACTAAGTGCCTATGTGTACCTTTCTGAGAGGAGGGTCCTTAGTTTTCATTATACTGTCAAAGGGTTGATGGCCTCCAAAAAAGGAGAGAACACTGTGCCGGAGTTCTAAGGAAGAATACTTAAAAGATCTTTTAATCTTTAATCTCTGATTAGGCTCTCTGGACACATACTGAGAGTTGCACGCTGGTATAGTGGAGAGTGCTCTTAAAAATTACACCTTTAAGGAAGTGAAGGCAGGATCTGAGAACCCACAATGTGGTTGCAGTTGAGGCCTTGACTGTTCCAACTTAGAGGCCTGGAATTAGGAGGGCTCTTCTTAGTTGTCCCATACAGGCAAGGGAGCCAGGTCTTCATACTCCCTCATCAGCCATTCCTTGGCCTTGCTGTCTGCACATCAGGGGTGAGATGGTTTCCTGAAGCTTAGAGCAATGTCCAGTGAGGGAGGCAGCTGGACTGACTCAAAAGAGAAGATTTGAATAGAGCATCCAAGTTGTCACCAGGTTTTCCAGTGCCACTGTTGAGGTGAGAAAGCAGGCAAGTGACTGAGGGCAGATGTCCGATGAGGACTGTTAATTCCATCATGCTTCACGTCACTGCCATCTTGGTCACCACACCAAATGGAAGGCTCTGGTTATATGCTGGACTTTGCTGACTGTCAAATAGCTGCTTCTCCCCCGAGCTAGCTGTGAGTTACTTCCCTCCTTCCCAGTCCTCTGCTTTTGTCCTTTGGCATCCCTTCAGCGCTGTACCAGGCATGGAGACAGAAGCTGGGATAGAGAGGCAAATGGAGTTTTCTTTTGAGGGCAATGTCACTGGCCCTCATATGTGGGACCTGAACCAGGGCCGCTGGCATCCCAAGCCAGCGCTTAACCACTGCGCCACTTGGCCAGCCCATAAATGGGGTTTTCAAATGAATGCTACTTGCAATATATCCACCCTATTTCTAGAGAGACTTAGCTGGGCAGATGAGTACAGTAGGAGATGAGAGCCCTCAACACACTGTAGGGTAGTTTACCTGTCTTTCTGTGTTCCTCTCCACCCCAGTAAATAAGAACAGTGGTCTCACTATTACAGTTTGCCCCTATACTTAACCCCATTCTATAATGTGACATTACTTCTCTTTCAATCTGTATTTGTGTTTTTTTTCTTTATCTGTCTTTCTAGAGATGTGGCGATCTTATTAAACATTTCAAAAACCTCATTTGTTTTTATTAATCTTTCTCTCTTTTAGTTCTCTCTGTTCATTAATTTCTGTGTACACTTACTAAATATTTTATAAACTTTTGTGAAATTGAAATAAGACGAACCTACCTCACACTTTTTTTCTGGCTTGGACTGGGAACCTTTGAGGTTTAAAGTTCATTTATTTAAGTGATTTTTTTCATAAAAGTTACTACTTTTAATGTGGTCAAATTCATCTTTCTTGAGTTGTGCTTTTTCATTTTTTTTTTTTTAAAGATTTTATTGGGGAATTGGGGGAGGGGAACAGACAAGTTGCTGTCTTTTTGTTCTTCAGTCTAGTTGTGGAGGATGTTGCTTCGCTGGCCCATGTTGGTATCGTCATTGCGCTCTTCCCAGAGGAGGCAGATCGGTCGCTGGTCTCTGGATGGTCGCTCACCGCAGCTATTGGCAGCTCACGCTGGCTGCTGTCCACTCACTGTAGCCTATGGCAGCCCACTGCAGCAGGGGCTGCAGCTACACCGTCGCCAGGGCTCGCACAGCCCAGCTCCAGGTGGAGGTGTTGTTAGCTTTAGAGGGCAGTGTCACTGGCCCTCAGATGTGGGATCCGACTGGGGCCGCTGGCATCCCCACACCAGCTCTTAACCAATGCACCACTCGGCCGGCCCTTGAGTTGTGCTTTTTGTGTCTTGTTTTTCATATCCTTTTCTACTCTAAAGTCTATAAGATATTTACCTATATTTTCTAATGATTTAAAGCCTTGTTATTGAGTCATGTAAAGTTGATTTTTGTGTGAGTTAGGGATATAATTTTCTTTTTCTCCATAGGCACAACCTTATTTTTCTCCAACTTCATTTACTGAATAGTCTCCCTATCCCTGCCAATCTGATATGTTACTTCTGTCATATATCAAGGTTACATGTATGTATGGGCCTGTTTCTGGTTCGCTATTCTCTCCCACGGGTCACTTTGTTTTTTCTTTATCAGTTGTACACTCTGAATCCTTTAGTAAATCCTAACTGGCGGAAAGGCAAATATTCACCACCTTTCCTTCTTTTTTCAAAAGGGAAATTCTTGACCTTTTTCTCTTCCGGATGCATTTTAGAGTAAGATAATCTGAATTTTGTTTGTGTTTCCATTGGATCTGTGGATCAATTAGAGAATTGATGCTTTTATGATATGAAGTTTTCTTAACTATGAATATAGTATTCATACATTTAAGTCTTCTTTAATATCTCTTAAAGTTTTATAATTTTTCTATATTGATTTGCATGCCTTTTGTTAGATTAATTTCTAGGTACTTGACATTTTCTGATTCTATCGTGGACAATGTTTAAAACTATGTATTTTTATTTATATTTACACTTAAAACTATTCTAGTTTTTGTTGCTGGTATATAGAAATGCAATTGTATATTAATTTTACTTTCAACCATCTTGATAAATTCTTCTATTATTTCTAGTAATTTATGTGAAGACTCTTTTGGATTTTCTAAGATTCATTTGAAGAAGTAATTTAAAATCCTCACACATTGAATACATATACCGCTCAAGTTGAACACACCTAGATCAAGACACAATATTATCATCAGCCTTCCAAGTGGCCCACTTTCTGCCTGTTTCCATTCTCTTCCCTTTTTCCAAGGGTAAATATTATTATGACTTCTACCCATAGATAAGTTTTGTTAATTTTTGTACTTTACATAAATGAAAAATATTTTTTTGTATCTGGCTTTTTTTTTTTTTTTTTGCTGAACCTTATGTTTGTAAGATTCATTTATATTATTTTTTATTCTTACTGCTATGTAGATTTCCACTGAGCAAACAAACCACTATTCTCTTGAGGGACACTGGGTAGTTTCCAAATTTCGGCTATTATGACTAGTGCTGCTATAAACATTGTAGAATATGTATTTTTGGTAAAGATCATGTGCACATTTCAGTTGGGTATATACCCAGAAGTGGAATTGATGGGTCATAGATTATGTGTGGTAGGCAGAAGGCTAAGAATTCTAAGATGGCCCCCATGACTTCTGTCCCATGGTGATACTCTTGTAATTATATTACGTGGTATATTACATGGCAAAGGGATTTTGAAGATGTAATTAAGGTTACCTGTCGTGTCCAGCAACAACAAGAGCGGTGAGACTCAAGAAGGGCAGCGCAGAGTTAATAAAAACAGGAGCCAAGATTGGAGTGCAAGCGGGGCCATGGGACTCAAGTTTCTTGGACTAAGTCCTGAATTGGGCCGAGACGAAGCTTTTATTGATAAACATACAAGGAAGTGATAATTGTTTTTTCCAGGTCTGTGAGTTACTTGCCTGAAAGTTGTTTTCCTTGAAGGTCCCCATTGTGTTCCAATACAATTGTGCCTTCTCACACACGCATCACCCCCAGGGGATGGAGTCACAGTACCGAAACCATCCGATAAGGGAGACTGCCCAATATCATTCCATCGGGTCTCAGCATTCTGAGACTGCCTTACAATGTCACTTTTGACATGGGGTTAGTGGTGTGTGTGTGTGTGTGTGTGTGTGTGTGTGTGTGTGTGTGTTTGTAACGGTTTGGCAGCTGTAAGGCAACAGTTACCAGTCAGTTGAAGTTACCAATCAGTTGACCACAAATGAATCCAACATTACAATTGGGCTGAAGGAATGTGATATAAGACACCAACAGTTTCTGCTGTGCTCAATATAGAATTCAAGGTTGGTGGTTATTTTTTCTTTCAATACTTTGAAAATACCACTGTATTGTTTTTTAGCTTCTATGGTCTGTTGAGAAGTTAAATTATTCTTGTTCTTATTTTTGTTCTTTTAAAGGGATTTTGTCTTTTTTTTTTTTCCCTGTCTGTCTTTTGCAACATTTTCTCAATTTCCATTAATTTTACTATAACGTGCTTAAGTGTTCTTGTTATTTATTCTGTGGGATTCTTAGGGTCTTTCATATCTGTATCTTCATATCTTTCATGAGTTTTAGAAAATTCTCAGCCATTATCTGTTTAAATGTTGCTTCTGCCCCGTCCTCTTCTGTTTGTCTGGGACTCCAGTAACACACTATATTCTTTGCATTGATCTCTAAGTGTGTCTTCTGGTTATCAGTTGCTCCATAACAAACGGTCTCAAACTCAGTGGCATAAAATAACAACCATTTTATTATTATGCTCATGGATTCCATGTATAAGGAATATATATGTACAGGGCCAAGTGGGAATAGTTTGTCTCTGCTGTATGATGACTGGTACCTCAACTAGGGGTGACTTGAACAGCTAGAGACTGGAGTCATCTGAATGCTTTTTAAACATAATGCCTGGGTTGGGATACCTTGAAGGCTAGGCTCAGCCTAAGATTGTTAAACAGAGCATCTCTACATGGCTCTCCATGGGGTGTGGACTTCTCACACATGGCAACTGTATATTTAATGTACTACTAAACACAACCAATGGATAAACTTCAGTTTATCCTGTGTTTTTCAGTTCTGAGCTCTCCATTTGTTTCTCTGTTTATCCCTCCCATTCAGTGCTGAAATTTTTAGTCTTGACTTTTATTTCCTTGAATGCTTGAGTATATTTAGCATACTTATTTTGATATTTTGTGACTAATGACTCCATTATCTGAATTCCTCAAGTATGTCTTTCTATTGTCTGATATTTCTCTTGTTTTTTGTTGTCCTATTTCCTTGTGTGCCTGATTGCTTTTTATAGATTTTAGGATATTTTATATGAATAATTAAAGTTAATTTTAGGATTTGCTTATCTACTCACATATAAATTTTAGAATCAGCTTGTTTATTTCCAGATAAAAACTTGGCATTTTTTTTATTGTGTTAAATTTATATATTAACTTGGGGAGAATTCACCTCTTCATGATGTTGAGTCATCCTATCCAAGAACATGTGATATCCTTCTATTTATTCATCTTCAATTAAAAAGTTTTATTCATATAGGTTTTGTACATTTCTTACTAAGTTGGTTTATAGGTATTTTATCTGTTTTGTTGCTAATATAGATAGCATCCTCTTTTTCATTACTCCTTTTACCTTATTTCTTTTTATTGAAGGCTATGAATTTTTGTTACTAATTTATATCCTGCTACCTTACTGAATTCTTTTATTATTGATATTTAATTTTTTATTAATTTGGGGGGAATTTCCAGGTATGTTACCTCTTTCTTTCTATTTTTTATACCTCTTGTCAAATTCTATTGACTGATACTTCAAATTCAATATTAAATAATAGTGTAGCTAATGAGCATTTCTGCTTTGTTACTGACTAACAGAAAAGCATCAGGTGTTTTTCCACAAAGTCATGTGTTAAAAAAATGGCAACTGATACACTGGAAACTATAAGACATTGATGAAAGAATTCAAAGAAGACATAAATAATGGGAATACAGTCCATGCTATGGATTAGAAGAATTAATATTGTTAAAATATCCACACCACCCAACACAGTCTACAGTTTGAGTACAATTCCTATAAAAATTGCAGCAGCATTTTTCACAAAAATAGAACAAACAATTCTACAATTTGTATGAAACCACAAAAAACCCTGAATAGCCAAAATGATCTCGAGAAAGAAGAACAAAGCTGGAGGCATCACAGTCCCTGATTTAAACTATATTACAAAGCCATAGTAATCAAAACTACTAGTATAACAACAGACATAGATCAATAGAACAGAATAGAGAGCCCAGGAATAAACCCATGCAAATACGGTCACTTAATTTACTACAAAGGAGCCAAGAATATAGAATGGGGAAAGGACAGTCTCTTCAGTAAATGGTGCTGGGAAACAACATACAAAAGAACGAAACTGGATCACTGTCTTACTTTACACTATACACAAGAATTAACAAAGTGGGTTAAAGACTTGAATGTAAGAGCTGAAACCATGAAACTCCTAGAAGAAAACATAAGCAGTAAACACCCTGATATCGGTTTGGCAATAATTTTTTAGATTTAACACCAAAATCAAAGGCAACAAAAGCAAAACTAAATCAGTAGGACTAGATAAACTAAAGCCTCTGCACAGCAAGCAAACCATCAACAAAATGAAAAGGCCAGCTACTGAATGGGAGAAAATGTTTGTAAAACATATATCTGTGAGGGGTTAATATCCAAAATATACACAGAACTCATACACCTCAATAGCAAAAAAACAAACAGCCCAGTTAAAAAATGGCAGAGGACCTGAATAGACATTTTTTCCAAAGAAGACATACAGGTAGCCCACAGGTACATGACAAAAAAGTCACCAGGAAAACGCAAATTAAAACCACAGTGAACTATCACCTCACACCTGTTAGAATGGCTGTTATCAAAAAGAAATAATGTTAGCGAGGATGTAGAAAAAAATGGAACCTTTGTACAGTGTTGGTGGGAATGTAAATTGGTGCAGCCTCTATGGAAAACAGTATGGAGGCTTCTCAAAAAATTAAAAATTGAACTACCTTATGACCCAGCAATTCCACTTCTATGTACAGTAAGTCTGCTTAATGTTGTCAATAGGTTATTGGAACTACAATGAAACAATCATAACAAAAACAATTTTACCATAGGCTAATTGATATGAACAAGAGTTAAGTTCCTATAGCATCTCATCAACAGTGCAATGAAATCACGTTGAACGAGATGGCATTCTTTGAGGACCTGCTGTATTTATTCAAAGCAAATGAAAACACAAATTTAAAAAGATATATATACCCGCATGTTCATTATTTATAATAGCCAAGTTATGGAAACCACCTAAGTGTCCATTGATGGATGAATGGATAAAGAAATTGTGATATACTGTATATACTCAGCCATAAAAAAGAATAAAATCTTGCCATTTGCAACAACATGGATGGACCCTGAGCGCATTATGCTGAGTGAAATAAGTCAGACAGAGAAAAACAAATACTGCATGACCTCACATACATGTGAAATCTAAAAAAACCAAGCTCACAGATATTGAGAACAGATCAGTGGTTGCCAGAGATGGGGGGAATGGGTGAAAGGGGTCAAAAGGTACAAAATTGCATTTGTAAAATAAGCACGGGGATATAATGTACAGCATGGCGACTATAATTAATACTGTATTGCATATTTGAAAGTTGATAAGAGAATAAATCTTAAAAGATGTCATCACCAGGAAAAAAAATTATGTAACTATGTATGGGCAATGAATGTTAAATAGACTTATTGTGATGATCATTTCACGATATACACAAATATTGAATCATTATGTGGTACACCTGAAACTATTACAATGTTGTATGTCAGTTATACCTCAATAAAAAAATAGCCATTGGTTAACTATTAATTTTTTCACTATGTTAGGCATGTGTGTTGAATTTGTTAACTTCCTTTTCAGTTTCTATTAAGATGATAATTTAAATTTTCTCCTCAGATCAATTAATGCAGTCAGTAATATTTGGGGGTGGGCAGGGCACCTTCTCTAACTTGCACAAAGGCATCAGGTGTTCCCCAGATATCTGCATGGCTTACTCTCACTTCCTATGCTTCATTGCTCAAGGTCACTTTTTTTTTTTTTTTTAATTTTTTTTAGCTGAGCCATCCTGCCACCTATTGGCAGCTCAGCTCGGGCTGGGCATCGAACTGCTGTTGCTCAGAGCTCAGCTTGCACTCTTGAGCGAGCTCTTAACCAACTGAGCCACTTGGCCGGCCCTCAAGGTCACTTTTTCAATGCGGTCACTATCCCATTCAGATTGCACATTTCTATCCTTCATTGGGACTGCTAGTCCCCCACATCCTGTTCTACTTTTTTTCCCCTGCACTTATCACTTTTTAATATACTATCTATTTATTCTGTTTATTATATGTTGTTTATCTCCAATAGAAGTATTCTCCACAAGATAGGGAGTTTTGTCTTTTTAAAAAATTATTTTGACTGATATATTTTCAATGCCTAAAGCAGTGCCTGGCACATAATAAGTGCAAAAAAAAAAAAAAAAAAAGAAAGAAAGAAAAATTTAAGTGAATGAATGAGATTGGAGCGTATCAAGGAATGGTGAAAGGGCGCATTTGGAATTGAGCCTCCTATACAAGAAGAGCTTGAAGTTAAGAATTTTAACCTTATTCATAGATGAGATTATATTTACACTCATTAAAATACAGGAAATAGATTGGAAGACGTTCATTGCAGAACTTGTACACTTTGTTCCCATAGTGGGTGTCACAGCCTATAATGCTGCATGAATTAAAGGATTGTATTAATCCTGTGATTATTTGTGAATAGCCCAGTTATATGTTACACTGCATTTTGTGTATTAAAAGCATTACTTGGTTCAGTATAAAAATTTAAAATATGTCTTCGTATTTTTTATACTGGAAACCTCAAGAAAAGTAACAGGAGTGGCCCCAGTTTTCTCAGCTTCTGAGAGGCCCTGTTAGAGACGGGCTGCTCGCTAACCTTCCACCAAAGCTCGTCTTCTGAACTTCTGTTGAGACCTTTCCTAAATGTGCCACCTGCATCTTTAATTGATTTGCCAATTTGAGCTGTAATTTAGAGATAATCTTTGCCCCAAAGAGTTAAAATATCAGAGCATTTTAACCATTCTAATATTTAGAAATGGGAATTTGAGACAAACTAGATTTTTCTAATAGAAATGTTCTGAGCCTAAAGCCCTAAAGGGGAGTGAGGAAACCAATTAACTTTAGGTTAAATAATCATGTCTTAAGTAGCAAATGAACCAAGTTCTATTGTTAAAGAGCAACTGTATTAAATCCCTGAAAGGTTAGCTTCAAAATGGCATTACTGCAGTGGTTTCATGTTGTACTAATGAAATAAGTTTCTGTTGGTCACTATAACCTCTGTTTGTAGTCTTACTGGGCATTGTTATTGAGAATAGAGGAGAGGAAAGATTGAGAGATCAAAGATAGAATAATTGTGTGTAATTCCCATTGATGTTCCTCGTTAGTAACTTCTTTTTTAAGCAACAAACAAAACTAATCATTTTATTCCTGGGGAAACATAGTACAAGAAAATGTGAGAACAGCTTAATTTCTTATTCTAAAACTTGTATTCTAAAACTTAATTGTCAGACCTCGTAGTATAGTACAATATATGATTTTCTGTTTGTATTTGTTATTTAAAAATAATGTATTTATGGCTTCTTTTCAGCCCGGGAGGTACATGAGGCTCCACCCATGGACCAAGTGGAGGTGGCCAAGATGGGTGAGGTAATGAATGCCAGCAGGTACTCCCTGGTGGCGAGGGTGGTGCTGGCCCAATACATACTCACCTTGAAGAGGAAGATGGAGTGGAAGACCAAGATCACTGAGATGCCTGTACCTAAGACCTGCATCTCTGGATATTGCTTAACCCATATGCTGTCATGTAGGACAAACTCAAGGACAGAAGAACTAAGAGTACCTTAAGGAAGATTGGGTAACCAAGGAATAACTAACCAAGATTCTGCTGTACATGTGAAAATGATGCTAGAATTCTATAAAATTTCAATTTGCATCACGAACCCTACAAAAATAGAAGAAATGACCTGTGGTCTTATCAAAGGAGGGGCTGTCAAACTTCAGATAATAACAGACTTTGATACGTCACTGAGTAGATTTTCCTACAAAGGGAAATGATGTGCAATGTGTCATAATGTCATTGACAACTGTAAGTTGGTTTCAGATGAATGTGGAAAAAGTTATTGCAAGTTAAGGAAGAATATTATGCTATTGAAATTGATCCTGTTCTTACCGTGGAAGAGAAGCACCCTTATGTGGTAGAGTGGTACACTAATTAGATCACATGGTTTGCTTGTTGAGTAGGCTTTACCAAAACTTAAACTTAAAGAAATTGTGGCAGAATCTGGCATGATGCTCAAGGAAGGATATGAGAATTCCTTCAGTAAGCTCCAACAACACAGTATCCCTGTATTTACATTTTCGGCTGGTATCTGATGAAATAGAGGAGATTATTCATCAAGCTGGTGTGTGTTATCCAAGTGTCCAAGTAGTGTCCAATTTCATGGATTTTGATGACAACAGAGTGCTCAAAAGATTTAAAGGAGAACAAATTCATGTACTTAACAAATATGATGTGATGTTGCCTTGAAGAACACAGAATATTTCAATCTACTAAAATATAATGGCAACATAATTCTGCTGGGGTACTCTCAAAGAGACTTAGGAATGGCAGATGGTGTAGCAAGTGTTGAACACATTCGGAAAATTGGATATCTAAATAATAGAGTGGATGGGCTTTTAGAAAGGTACATGGACTCTTTCTGGTAAAAGATGAATCATTGGAGGTGGCCAAATCTACCTTAGTCTGAAAACCAGCATTCTTCAAGAAGACATCTCTCCTGTCGGTGCAATTGATGCAAGACTGCTCATGCATTCATCTTGCTGAAAGGCTTTTATTTATAATATATTCTTGCTCTTGAAGTTTTCCCACTACATTACTGAAGTATTTTCAGGCATGCTGAACCCATCAACTGGAAGCTCCTTTTTCTTCACCTCTCTAAACACATTCCTCACCATATTTTTTAATATTAAAAAAAAAATCTTAGTGTCAGAATTTGAAAAATAACTTCTTCCTACATTTCTAGAGAGAATGTTATAGTTTAATGTTATCATGATGTTTTTGAGGAGACTTTTAACATTGGGAAAATTTGATGTGCATGATTTTTAAGTATTCCCATTTTGTAATTTTAGGTGAATTTTGCTGATGGTATCGCTATCTCCTGAAATTGTGTTATGTTGGTTATTTTGTTTTGGGAAAATTGATATTTACCAGAAAATACTGGCACTTGGTGTTTCAAAAATCTTGGTATCCACATGTCACTCACTAATCATTATAAAATGTTCTCTATGGACATACTGATAATAAACCTGAAATTAAAACCCTTTTTAGTTCTAAAAAATAATATAGTTGTGATGATTGAAATTACTGTTTATAACTAAGATGACTAAATTTCAACCAATGTCTATAAATATTAAAGCAATCATCAGAAATGTACTGATAAGGTATATATTATTCTAAAATCTGGCAGTGGATTAATGTCTGCAGGTACATTTTGGATGAGTTTATGTAATAGAATAGAAAGAACATAAGTTTGGCAGACAGTGTGAAGCCGAATCATGGAAGGCTTTAAATTCTATGCTAAAAGGCTTAAACTCTTCTTCCCAGGCCTTCTCTTGTTCTTCCTCTTCTTGTTTTACCTTTGTGACCTTAGGAAAGCAAATTAACGTTGCTGAGACTGTCTCCTTATCTGTAACATGGGGACAGTAATCCTATATTTTGGGTATGCTGGGAGAATTAATGGAGGTAAAGCTTGTGGTTGACACTGGCAAACAGTGGAAGCTTCATAAATATTGGCCTCAGTATTGTTTCCTAGAAAGGAAACACTGCCTTCTGCTCGTCCTTCTTAACCAGGTCTGCACATCAGTGTCACAGCCTATGTTTTACTAATGTTTGCTGTGTTCTTGGGCAAATCTTTTTTATTTCCTTGTGGTGTTTTTTGTAAGAAATCTAAAAACGCCATTATGGAATTTACCAAAATGGAAAAGAGCATGGATTGACAGAAAAGAGCAAAAAGAGTTAAAAGGGGGGTTGATATATCAAAGCCTCGACTTTCTGGAGATAGTTTTTTCTTCAAACCATAGCTACTGCCTTTGCTGGCAACATGGCCTGTGCCTTGTTCCAATTATTTATGCAAATCAAGACTTTTTTTTTCTGTGAAGGACCTGGTGAGATGATGCTATAGGAGAATCCAGTGCATTTCCATTAGTGCTTGCTGAATAGCAATACTATTTTGTAGCAAGAAGAAAATAATTTTGCAGAATGCCCCTCCACGCCTACATAGAAAGTACATAATATTATGTTTGTGTTGAAAAGTTTTTCTTCCAAAATGGCATAACCCCATGCGAAAGAGAATTAGAATTCCCTTATTTTAATTTATATCTAGCCACAAGATAAGTAAAGTTATCATTGAAATTCTAATTAAATGGCATGATTGACTAAGGTAGCACATCAAAGAAGAGAAGTGAATATGATAAGTCGAAGACTTATTAATTAGTCTGCGTGGAAGAAATTCCAGGGATGTCAAGCTGAGCCTGCTGCAAGGAGAAAAAAAGCAGACAAGAAAATGTTCGTTTCTTTGAAGTTAGGAACTGAGATAGTGATGGAGGTAATTGTGTCTGACTGGGCCTAGTAATGAAGAGCTGTAAATCAGACCTCAGACTAGAAGGAAAGATTCAAGTAACGAATGTGGCTGCCCTCCCCCGCTGTGAAGAAACAGAATGCAGAGTGCACTAATTGACCCAGCCTATCTCCCAGTAGTTCTCTGTTATTATTTATTAATTTTTAATTTCTGAATTATTTACGTCCTGGGAAATTATTCTTGACAACCTGTTAGGCGTGCCAAAGTTAATGGAGGATGAAAGGACTGGTACCCGAATTAGCAGGGATGTAGTCACAGGCTACTGGATTTAATGATTTGGGGAAGAGAAATTGATTTCACACGGCATGTCACTTTATACTACTTTAGAGATATACCAGCTATTTGATTAATTGAGGAATAACCAACTCAAAGTATATTTGAAGTGTAAATGAGTCACTGCTCAGCTGTTTATTTTTCCCCCTTTCTGAGAGATCTGAATTTTCTTGAAGCTGATGATTAAAAACTGATGAAGACACCCTTGCACTCTTTGAGTGCACACCTGTTTGATTTGTATTAAACTCAGAATGGAGGAAAACCCTAATACAAGAGGAGATATTTTCACTTCTTTCTCCCTTCTAATCTCTTTATGTGATTCCTTTACTCCAGCGGGTGGCACAGCAGTAGTTACAATCCGCGACCCTGAAGAACAAGGCTCAAGAAAATTTCTTGTTTGTTTTATGGCCTCTGAGCACAAAGAGAAGCAGTGCTTGCTAATGAATAGAAGGGACAAATAGAATAAAAATGTATTAAAAGAAAACAATGACTAAATGAATAAGAGAAGAGGATTCATCTATTGGGAAAATGAGTGAGGCAGAAATAGGTCATCACCCACCAGCCTGAAAGCTCTGGGTCACTCATGACTGTTTCATTTCTGGCCAACCTCATTGGCCTTGGTGTCTCTACTGCTGCCATCTTTGTTCATCTCTCTTTGGCCTAGCCCTCCAACTGGTCTCCTACAGTCTAATCTCCCTCTTCCACCATGTTCCACACAGGTCCTTCTCTAAGTTTAATGAGCACACAGATCATGTGGGGGCTGTTCCTGCTCTGTAGATTTAGATTCAGTGGCTCTGGAAGCGAGGATGGGGGGAGGGGTTGGGGGGAGGGGGACCGGCTGAGGTTTTGCATTTCCAAAAGGTCCCCAGGTGAAGCAGTTTTGAGCAGTCTTTGAGCCACAAGGTCCTCCAACAAAACTCTTGACACTCATTTTCTTTAAAGCATTGTTTTAACCATGTAACTCTCTCATTCAGAAACCTTAATGATTCCCGGTATCTACTATTAAACACAGAATCCTTAGTCTGTCATTGGAGATCCTCCTAATAAAATTACAACCTGCTCTCCTGGAAATATGCTGCATTTCCCAGCTCTGTGCCTTTGTTTATGCTGTTTCCTCTTCCTGAATTACTTCTATCTTTGGAAATCCTATCAGTGTCTGATGGCATACTTCAAATACCACATCCCTAATGCTGGCTCTTCTAACCTCCACTCAACAAGAGGCAACTTCTTCAAATTCTTTTTCTCATACTTTAGTTTTACCTCTTCTTCCCAGGTGATATATTCAATCTTATATTAACACATAATTACTTATTTCTCCCTCTGCACATACAGGATTGTGAGTTATATCGGGGGGGGGGGGAGACTGTGCCTTATCTTTGTATCCTTCCTAAGTACATGGATAGCGCACAGAGTATGTATCTAATAAATATTTAGTTAAACTGAAGTGAACTCAGAACAGGGACTATGATGAATCCTGAGGAACTTTCTGCTTTGTCTAGATCAGGGGTCGGCAAACTTTTGAGACAGAAGAGCCAATCCTGCCCCTCACAACAATTTAAAAATTATTTGAGAACTATATAACAAATGAAATCACCATTATGTGAATAATATCCTTTAAAAATTTTATAAATGATGGGCCGGCCGAGTGGCGCATTGGTTAAGCGCTGGTTTTGGGATGCCAGCGGCCCCGGTTCGGATCCCACATGAGGGCCAGTGGCACTGCCCTCTACAGCTAACAATAGCTCCACCTGGAGCTGGGCTGTGTGAGCCCCGGTGATGGTGTGGGCTGCAGCCCCTGCTGCAGTGGGCTGCCATAGGCTACAGTGAGTGGCCCGCAGCCAGCATGAGCGGCTGGCAGCCAGCGTGAGCTGCCAATAGCCGCAGTGAGCGACATCCAGAGGCCAGCGACCGATCTGCCTCATCTGGGAAGAGCGCAATGACGATACCAACAGTGAAGCAACATCTTCCGCAACTAAACTGAAGAACAAAAGACAGCAACTTGTCTGTTCCCCTTCCCCGATTCCCCAACGCTGTTCCCCTCCGCCAATTCCCCAATAAAATCTTTTAAAAAAAAACCAAAACACATCTTTTAAAAAAAAAATTTTATAAATGAAACTATGGTAGTTTTATTTTCAATTTCAATTTTACTTCAGAGCCACATGTACGTACCCAAAGAGCTGCATGTGGCTCGGGAGCCACAGTTTGCTGACCCCTCATCTAGACCGTGTGTATATGTGTGTGTATTTTCTCCAAAGCATTTAAAAATCCTTAAAGAGTTGGCCATTCACCCACAGTTCCCACCTTACCCACCACACCTGTGCCCTATACCCATTTTTCAGCATTGTACCAGTTCTCAAACCATTGCTTCTACCTGTCCTAGACTCCTTAAGGGTAAGGCTTCACAATGTATTTAACAAACTTACCCCTACACCAAAAATTGTCCCCATGTTCTTTCTGCTTCCTTTCTTCTCTCTTTTTTCTCTTTGTGTATCTCATGTCCTTATCCTGCCATAATTTTCATCCTTAATCCCTATACCCTACCAAATATGGGAGGAAAAAACATTAAAAAGAAATCTCCTAATTTCTTATCTACCATAAAGATTCAGACAAAAATAAACCACAATAAGCAATTTATTTTTCAATCCCCAGATCAAATGTGATACTTTCATCTCTTCCCTTTATGTATTAATTGTTCCTTACTTTGTTAGAGATCTCTGTATTGTAATACTTTTCCTTTGTATTATAATAACAGTGTTGACATATGTTTTCCTTGCTAGATGGTGAAATCCTTGAGGGGAAGCTTATTTTATTCACTTTATCTTCTTTAAGATCTCTCTGCAGAAAGAATCAAGGTATAAATAAAATGCATTTAATTTGTCTTTGAAACTCCAGTTTCCAGCACATAGAAGATTCTCTATAAGGAGTCATTGAACCCTGGCCGCTCCATCCTGCAGAATGGTCTGTCAGTGAATGAAGTAATTTTGAATGTACGTGTTTGTTTTAGATTGTTTTCACTGACCTTTGGCACCACAGTTTAAACAGCTGGTAGCCAAACTAGGAGCAGTGGCGTCTGGAAGAGGCCCTTAAAGATCCATAGCCGTTTGTTATTGGTCAAGGCCCAATGCAAGTCTTATATTGAGAGGGTTATTTTACTGGGTTCCTGGTTTTGTGGTTCATGTATTATCCAATCTGTTGAGCTCATGAGGGCAGATAACTCTTGTCTAAAATGAACAGGCAGATTTTTACTTTATTTCAGTTCTAAAAGACTCACTGAGAGCAACCTCTTTAGAGAAAAGGCAGTCAAAGGGAGTTCCAGTGGCAGTATATATATGAATATTACTTAAAAGGCCCAAACCTGTAGCTGGTAAGATAAAGCAAAGGGAAAATATAGAAACTCTTTGGATGGAATGTTTTTAGCTGATAAACATAGAAACGTTTGGTGGGATGTTTATAACTGATATCAGCATAGGAATGAGGAGAAAATGCAAATTGCACCATTTTCTATGTTTGATTATTGAATATTTAGCAAGCATTCCTTCTGTTTCCAGAAAATCTTGAATTGGACTTAACAGTATAGTTTCAAAACCTTCCTGTGACTCTCTATCAATGAGCACTGGCAACAAGCACTGACAAGAATACTAAAATCATTGTCTTCTGTTTCTTTCAGCAGTTCCACAAGTTGGCAATGACTCACAGTATTTGTGCATATATACCACATGACTTTTAAACAACTATACCTATAAGTCTTTTCATAGAGTCTGCTTTGCAGAGCTGAGCACAAATATTTTACTATACCACACAGTGGAATAAAACAGGAAGGGAAACAGCAGTTTCCTTTTTTAAAATTCCAGTAAATATGGATTTTTTGACCTACTAGAGATGGGCCATCATGTTTCATGTTAGGAACACATTTTCAAAAAACAAAATATCTAGCTGAAATTCTTTGATGGATGTAAAAATCTGTACTCAAATTCAGTTTCCCCCCCTCTCATGTGATACTTCTTTATAATTTTGTAAGTCCTTTGAGAAACATATACACAAAGTATTAACAGACATATTTCATATCACGTGATTCACCTAAAGCTAAAGATAAATACTTGTAATTTTTCAAATTATGCATCAATTGATCTTTGATGTTATCAGAAAGGTCTTGTAATCTATGAGCAATTGTTTGGTGACTTAATTGAGATCTTTCACTTTCTGTAAAATATCTTTTTTAGTCTTCATAATTTTCTAACAACATATCTATAACTGAAATAATTTCTTTAAGCATCTTTCTGCCTAAAAATTATTTTCTTTTTATTTCCTTTCTTTTTCTTCCTCCTTCCTTCCTCTCTCCTCCTCTTCCTCTTTCCCTCTTTGCCTCCCTCCCTCCCTCTTCCTTCCTTCTACTACTTCTTTTTTTGTGTGTGCAAGAATCCCAGACATATTTTAGCCGGAATACTAGGAGAACTTGTCACCAGCAGATCTACATTTAAAGAATGACTAAAGGAAATACTCTAAAAGAAATGATAAAAGCGGGCTTAGGACTTCAGAAAGAAGAAAGAACAATGGAATAAGTAAAATAGGGGTAAATACAATAGACTGTTCTTCACCTCATGAGTTTTTTAAATCATGTTCGATAGTTTGTATATTTCCTATTGCTGCTTTAACAAATAACCACAAACATAATGGCTAAAACAGTACAAATTTATTATCTTACATTTCTTTTTTTTTTTTTTAAGCTGAGCCATCCTGCCACCTGTTGGCAGCTCAACGGCAGCTCAGCTTTGGTGCAGCTCTATAGCCCATGTGGGAATCAAACCAGCCACCCTGTTGCTGAGAGCTTGCACTTTTTCTTTTTTTTCATCATATACTGAGTTTATTTGTGCTCTAAAGGATTTAAATACCAACATGCACCTTTTCACCGAGTGATTTCATGGGTCATGGCTAACGTAGAACTTGGACAGGAAATCCTTTGGCCTAGGCGCTTCTGTTTCATGGAAGAACCACATAATATGCATCCGCTGCTTCCACACGTTAATTGTTTCCTCCAGTTCCATCTTTCCCTTTATGACCAGGAGATCGACCACCCTGGGGTCTGCGACGTGCGCATTATTCAGAAACATTTCTCGGACTTTATCCCGTCCCTGTTTCACAGAGATGTCCAGCTGGAATAAGTTCACAGTGTTCGGCACCTCCCGATACCAGGCGTGGTACAGCTCGCGCACCCTCCGCTTGGCCTCGTTCATGTCCCGGCTGAAAATGGGCTTCACTGCGGTGCCGTCCGCAGCAGCCGCTCTGGGGAGGCCGCTTGCCGCCATCTTGCTATCGAGCTCACACTTTTTTAAAAAATATTTTTATTGGGGAATTGGGTGAGGAGAGCAGACAAGTTGCTGTCCTTTTTGTTCTTCAGTCTAGTTGTGGAGGACGTCGCTTCATTGGCTCATGTTGGTATTGTGATGATTGTGCTCTTCCTGGCTGAGGCAGTCAGTTGCAGGTCATTGGATGGCTGCTCACAGTGGCTCACAGCAGCTCACGCTGGCTGCCGGCCACTCACAATAGCTCATGGCAGCCCACTGCAGCAGGAGTTGCAGCCTATGCTGGCGACTCACAGCAACCCAGCTCCAGGTTGAGCTGTTGTTCACCATCTTAGCTGTAGAGGGCACAGTGTCACTGGCCCTCATGTGGGATCCAAACTGGGGCCCTGCTGCTCAGAGCTGGCGTCCCAAGCCAACTCTTAACCAACGCGCCACTCGGCCAGCCCTTCAGAGCTCGCACTCTTAAGCAAGCTCTTAACCAACCGAGCCACTTGGCTGGCCCTATTGTTTAACTTTTAAGAACTGTTTTTACTCTGAATCTTACTTTGTATATAGCACCATTTTCTAGGTTCACAGGGTAATATTTTTTTTCTGATTTTTCTGAGGATACTAATACTTTTGTTGATGTTTTCTTCTCTCTATATAGCTCTGTTTTCTCTAAGGTACCTTTTCTGTTTATTGATTTTGGTCTCTGTCTTTCATGTTAGAAATCTTGCTGAAATACCTGGTCATCTGCTCTTATATTCATCATTAAGAATGAGGAGCTGAAATCATAATTGGTTTCTCTGAGTACTATGGTGGGGCTTGTTATTTGAATGACACTGTTGGGTGACCTGGATGGGCTATTTGTTGGTGAACTCCTGACATCAGTATTTTTGAATCTTTCCTCCCAGGTTGATTATGTTTAGTAGAAAAGAATCTTCCAGTCTCCCGCCTAGAGGGAAATGGTCAGGCAGTTGGCATTCTGGGAGCCAAGTCAGGGAAGAGAGAGACATTTTTGGCACTTAGTATTTGATATGTGTTCAGGCATGTAATCCCTCTGTGTTTGGTATGATAATAATACCTAATGCCCTGCAGTTCAGAGGCCTTCTGCTATACCTACTTCTGATAATAAGCTGTTATATTCAGGTGAGGAAAGGACAATTGCCCCACAATGTACAGTGCCAATGGAGATATAGTGATCTAAACCAATGGAGCAGCTTCCCCCACATTGATATTTTTATCTTCCCCTTCACACCAATTGTAGAGGTACATGGTGCTGCCAGTTGTCAGTCTGTTTTCCAGATTCTAAAATTTTACTGCTCTTGTCCTCTTGTGTTCTTTCTCATGTGGGTTGATATGCCTTTTAAAGAAAATTTCTTCACTCAAGTTTTAGTGGAATTTTTCAGAGCAGCAAAATTAGATGTGTGGTTCAGTCTACCATCTTAACTCAGAAAACCAGTTAGACCTACTTTTGCTCCTTTAAAAATATGAGGCAGAAGTTTCAGGATATTGAGATAAAGACAAATCAAAAGGGTCTTCTGTCTCCTTTATTCTCTGCTCATGACAATATGAAACATTACTTTGATTAAACAAGTGTTCGTTGAAGTCCCCTGTTTTTGAGAAAAATAATGTTGAAAGTTAGAACAGTCTCAGCAACTACATTTTGGTCCTTAACATGGACACAGAGGAGTTTTTCCAAAACCCATGTCCAGACTTTATGCACAGAGTGGCTGGTTACTTAAAGAACAGAAAGCATCTATTACTTCTCCTACGTCAGAAATGATAGCTTCCTCTGAGAGCAAATTCCAACTATTTTTTCTCATTCAAAGGAAGTGCAATGTCCAAGTTACCTCTAATAAACATATTAAACAGCAAGCAAGCTTAATTTCTGAACAAGAAATTTTTCTTACATTACTTATTACACAATTACGTGTGTAAATTGTTGAAATATAGATAAATTGTCTTCTGGGAAGGTACACTTAAAGCACAATAAATAAAAAGTCAGAAAATATTAATTCCATTTGTTTCTCATAAAAAATGAGAAAAAAATTAATTGTATGATAACTGTTATGGATACTACAATACTGTAAAATGGGAATTTTGCCAAGGGTCTGTCAGACCGACCTTAATTAACATTCATCCTTCCTTCCTTCCTTCTCTCAGACATGTTTCTTGATTCTCAGTACGTGCAAGGCTCTGAACGAGTTAATGGAGTTCTAGTTGTGAACAAGGCAGACACTGTCCCTGCCTTCTTTCAGCTCTACCCTGGCGCAAGGGACAAGCATGAAACAAATAATTACAACATGACTTACTGTGATAAGAATATAAAAGAGGAGGACTTGCCCCAATTTCAGGTGTAATGTGTGTGCTGAGATCTGAGAGGGGTAAAAGATGTTGATTAGGCAAAGGACAGATACAGGGGACCTGGGAAAGCATACCAGACCCAAGTAACTGAGTGTAAATGCCCAGAGCATTCCTCTATGACCAGGGCCCAGACACAGAGACAGATCAGTGATGAGACTGGGGCCAAAAGCAGAGTCCACACCATGCTGGGCTGTAACTTCCCTCCCCAGGAAAAGAAAAGAACTCCTTACAGCAGAAACAGAGGGCAGCAAATTTATTTGTTCAACAGTTTTATAGTCATTCTGCTTCAATATGACAATACATTTCAATGAAAACATTTTACTGAGGACAAGTTTCCTAAAAGTGTGTATATATATAATTTCTAATTATAATATGTTATCTATATTAATATATGATATATATTTTGATGGTTTAGACTTTTATTAGAATATGTGGTTCACTAGTATACAAGAACAGAATCTAGTAAGGGTACTCAACACCATCTGTTATGTTATAATATTTGCTAATATACCTACCTCCCAATGTGTTTTTAAAGATTTTGTTGTGGAATTGGAAAAGGGGAACAGTGTTGGGGAATTGGGGAAAGGGAACAGCCAAGTTGTTGTCTTTCAATCTTAGTTGTGGACGGCGCAGCTAACTCAGCTCCAAGTCCGGTCACCATCTGGCCACCCATTGGCAGCTCAGGACAGCTCAGCTCAAGATGCATGTTCAATTTTAGTTGCGGCTAGGCGTAGCTCACCCTCCCATGCGGGAGTTGAGCCAGCAACCTTGTTGTTAGGAGCACGTGCTCTCCCCAGCTGAGCCATCCTGCCACCTGTTGGCAGCTCAGTGGCAGCTCAGCTTGGGCACAGCGTCACTGGCCCATGTGGGAGTCGAACTGGTGACCCTATTTTTCAGAGCTCACACTCTTAACAAATTGAGCCATTCAGCCAGCCCTGTTTTGTTTTGTTTTGTTTTGTTTTGTTTTAATCACAATTCAGTGTTTAAAGGGTAAAGTTTTTTTTTTTTAACATCCATTTTTGCTCAATGGCTCGATGCATGTGCTGTCCTAGATCATGAGGTTAGTGGTGCTTATTTTATAATAATATTAAATGAAAGGATTCATTTTCACTGAAGCAAACAGGGAATTAAGCTTACAACTCCAATTACCAATAATTAATTCCTCACACTGCAAGCCATGCAGTTTGCATTTAAACCCCCAATGCCCAACGGATAACAAAAATCTATTTTGATCACTTTTTATTTTCATCATTTAAGGAGTACATCTTATTTCAATTAGGCACATGTATTTCCAGATTATAAGAGAGAAAAAAATACCCCTTCTAGAGAAACTAGGAGACTGGAGCAAGGGAGACCTTTAAGGCTGACAAAGAAATTCTGGGATCTTTTCATTTCTTTTGCTTTTATTAAAGGACCACCTAATATTGCATAGAATTAGCTACCTCCTATCCCTGAACCTGTTATTTACAAGCAGGTGGATAATATGCCTGAATTTGTTTTTCCTTATGCATTAAACTGTTCTTTGGTGGCTTTTCATCCTCTGAGAAAGAGAAGGCAATTGAGCACATGATTTAGAATGAGACAAAATTAGTCTTGCTCCAAAGCCAGCCCACCTCCTCAGGCAGCAGGATCAGAAGAATTCTTCAGAGAGGCAGACTTGACCTAGACATGGATCCCAGAGACTGATCTCATTAGGATGTTCCACACTTTTTCGTTTTGTTTTGGCAAGTTCTGAACAGAAAGAAGCCACCAGGGTGTCACCAAAGCAAAGACACAATCAGAGCCAAGGTCTTAGAAATAAAAAGAGGTGCTTGGAATTAGGTTTCACGGAAACAGGCAGACTTGGGTGGCATGCAGAAAATAAGTTCAAAAAACCTCATCTTTCAACTTTTAAAGACGTTCATTTTCTTCCTGCTTATAAATGTTTATTTTGCCCCCAAATAAATATCACGATTCATAACAGAATTAGCTATGTTATAATAAAATCTCATTTAAGTGGATGTCAATGAAATGAAACTATAAATTAACTGGAATTAGCTTCTACATTTGGCTTTCAGGAAAGAGAATGCATTATCAGTGATTTAATTAAAAAGTAATAGCAAGGGCCGGCCGAGTGGCGTGGTAGTTAAGCGCTGCCTTGGGAAGCCAGCGGCCCCGGTTCGGTCCCACATGTGAGGGCCAGTGACACTGCCCTCAAATAAAAAAAAAAAAAAAAAAAGTAATAGCCACAATGGCAAATTCTAGGAACTAGCACATATCTCTCTCGATCTCCAATCTATGGCTGTACAATGTCCAAACAACATGTCTGGAGTTTTGACTCCCATATTACCTTACAAGATCCTTAATATGATAGTGATAAATGAAAACAAACAAACGTGTGATTCAGTGCATTATACTTCCCATTTTGAGGAAACAAACCAATAGCAACCAATATATTTTAATGATTCTATTAATAAGGGTTGAGGCAAAAAAGATTTTCTGGCTAAGTGAACCTTAGGATTAAAAATGGTAATAGTAATAGCAAGTGGCTGGTTAGCTCAGTTGGTTAGAGCACAGTGCTCATAACACCAACATTGCCTGTTCGATCCCCACATGGGCCACTGAGCTACGCCTTCCACAACTAGATTGAAATGACTACTTGATTTGGAGCTGATGAGTCCTGGAAAACACACTATTCCCCAGTAAAATCTGTTAAAAAGTGGTAATAGCTATTCAGCCTAGTAATCGAACATTCTGATTAATCAATCAACTTTTTCCATCATTAAGTAAAAATATATACAATGTTAACAGAGACCCAGCTATCACATAAAATTCAACCAAAAATTTCCAAATGCAAGGAGAAAAGGGAGGAATTTTCTGGATATTGGTATATAAAAACAGGTAAATAAAAACAGATTTCATGCTCTTGCAGACCATTTAATCATAGCCATTAAAATCATTTAAATACAGCAACCCACCACTGGCCCTGCCATGGATATGCCTGATGCATTGTTGTTAGTACAGCCAAATATTTCCACCTTTGGAAATGTAATCTAAATGATATAATAAGTGATTTATTTCCAAATGACAAACTTAGAAAAAGATTAAAAAATTTTTTAAATTTTTTTTTGAGAGCAGTGTCACTGGCCCTCATTCGTGGGACCAAACTGGGGCCGCTGGCTTCCCAGGCCAGTGCTTAACCACCGCAACACTCGGCCAGCCCTTAAAAATATTTTTTTTAACTGCAGGGTTATTGTTAATGAACCACCCTGATAAAGAAAAGCTAGAGGAGATCATTTGTTTTGCTTGAGAATGAAGAACAGCTACGTGACATTCATTGCTTGGTGTCTGGCTTCATGATAGTGTCAAGGTCATGCCTTCAACAGTAAAGGTAAGTCACTCATCTTCGACTCTTTGTTACCTTCCTGCTCCACACCGTCTGTTAGACAACCTCTCTCACTTCATTTAAGGCTTTAGCTCCTTTTCAGTGGTCCACTGATATTTTCTGGCACAGACAAGCAAATTCAACCCAGGAACTTTATTGTGGTACTATACGAATGTAAGTTTGTAAGCACAATGGATTTTATTAGTCCAAAATATGCCTACTGGACCACACAGCTCTGAGACCCACCTCCTAGTCGTAGATAGCCACAGGGAACAAAGAGAAAAGAGAAGCCTCAAATTTACTTGGAAACATCTACCAACCCTGGAGGTCCAGGAATTGGAACAGCTGAACGCTGGATGGATTTGCTATGACACAGCTGTTCTTGCCTGGGAAGAGAAGCAGGGGACTCGTACCGCTTTCTAAGATTCTGTAAATGACAAACTTCTGAAGGCAATGGCATACCACTAGCTAAAAACATCTGGGTAAGTATACACGAACTCAAAACAGACTAGATCAGAAAGCTAGAAAGATCTTTTGTTGTTTTCCAGTTGGAACCGGAGGCTGTCTCAAGGTTAGCAGTCAGCCAAAGCTTGGAGATGAGCTGTCATTCACAAATCAAAAAGACACTGTTTATGGCCATTGTCTGTCACTTGAGCATTTTTGAGTTGTTTTTCCACTAGAGATGATAATCTCATACTACTATGCTATATGCTCGCTGTTACCAAATTACTGTTTTGGTAGGTGACCAACTAGAAAGGGGTGCAGACTTTGGCAGCGCAACACCAACTCTTAGTGAACAGAGGTCCAGAGCATTCTAGTGGCTGCAAACTTATCAAGGTCATAAAACTAGCTAATAACCCAACACAGGCTTGAACTCAGATCTCTTGTCTGCTGACCTCAGAAATTTCTGACTATATAAATCATTCTTGTGTTTAAGGTAGATTCTTTTTCCTCACTGGTAAGATAGATTCTTTCCTCACTGTGATAAGTGGAGCAATGCCACCCTGCCACCTCCACCACCACCAAAAAATGTTTACATCCTAAATCCCGTGTCCAGTGAATATGTTTTGTTCCATGGGAAAGAGGAATTAGGGTTGCAGATGGGAAGAAGGTTGCTAATCAGCTGACCTTAAAACGGGGTTTTTCAGGGATTATCGGGGTACATCCAATGTAGTCACGAAGGTCTTCAAATGTGAAAGGAGGTAGAAAAGTCAGTGTTAGAGCAATGTAAGTCAAGACGAAGACTTGAGTGGACATTTGTGGTGGAGAGACTGTTCCATGACATGAGGTTATAAACCTGGGCCAGAACAGAGATTGCTTACCACAACCCCCCCTTTGAGACTGACTGTCTGATCATAATCAGTGTTCATTCTGACATAAAGCAGCACCCCTCCCCTTTCCTGCCTCCCATCATGTGCTGGTTCCTGGATAGGCCATTGTCTTGACCTGGTCAAGCATGTAATTTCCCATACCTGGTAACATTCACATACTAGTATCTGTGCCTATCTCCCTTTTACCTTATATAATTCTTTGGCACCCACCAATCGGCATGGGGATCCATTTTGTCTTGCCCAAGATATGCCTCATATTAAGTTCCCCTTAACACACTCTTAATTACCAGACTGCAGGGGCCAGCTTCTATCTTTCGTCTTCCCCTGGCCTCTGCTTACAGAGGTAGATTTTCAGTTCCGGGACCTTTCCCTGGGTCTGCATGTACTAACATATTGCTGGTTTTGACAATGGAGGGAGGCCACCAACCAAGAATGTGGGCAGCCGCTAAAAACTGAAAAGGCAAGAAAACAAATTTTCCCCAGAAAAGCAGCGCCCTGCCAACATCTTGATGTTAGTCCAGTGAGATTCATTTCGGACTTTCAGTATCCAGCAGTGTAAGATAATAAATTTGTGTTGTTTAAGCCACTAAATTTGTGGGACTTTGTTACAACAACAATAGAAAACCAATACCCTCTCCAAAGTGTCTAAAACACATGATAACAAAACACAACAATACGCCTTTAATTTTTTTAAAGTATCTGTTATTCCTTTGAGATTTGATCTTAGCAAGATGTAGCCATTAAGAATAACAGCAAATACTCTAGTACAGGGGTCAGCAAACTTCTGAGACAGAAGAGCCAATCCTGTCCCTCACAACAATTTAAAAATTATTCGAGAGCCATAAAACAAATGAAATCACCATTTTGTGAATAGTATCCTTTAAAAATTTTATAAACAAAACTTTGATAGTTTTTTTTTCATTTTCAATTTTACTTCAGAGCCACATGTACATACCCAAAGAGCCGCATGAGGCTCGCGCAATGCAGTTTGCGGTCCCCTGGTCTAGTCGAATACCTATTATGTATCAAGAACTATTCTAGATATTAGATACATTAAGTCATGTAAATCTTTTCAAAATATTATGAGATGGATTCTCTTATCATCTGCACTGTATGGAGAACAGAACGGAGGCACAGAGAAGCCGTGTAACTTGTCCAAAGTCACAAAGCTAGGGAGTCGCAGAGCGGGGATGGAACCCAAAGAGTCTGGCTCGAGAGTCTGTCCACTGCTACACTATTCCGCTTCTCTCAGAATGTCCTTACCCAGAGTCAACACAGATGATCTTATCTTTTAGCTAAAAGCTAAACAAAATTGCTTTTGGAGATATATTTTTTTCCTAGTTCATAGATTTGTTTCCTTTGAAATCTGTTGAGCTTTTTCCTGTAGCCTCCCCATACTGATATGTAACCCTCCTCTCTCCTGAGTACTGAGACTTGATATATGTTGTTAATCACCAAAAATTTCATAGTCTGTCAGATACAGATTATTTATTTGAGAAGCAGTCAACATGTTTGTGGTTTCTCAGCTCAGTTGCTTTGTTGTTTCTTGCCTCTTGCCTTCTTTGGATGCGTTACCCCACCTACTAGTCCACACGCAGTTACTGGCAGAGGAGGTGAAAATAAAATCAGCAGACTTAGTTACTTGTTAAAAAGCCCTTTTGACAAAGGAGGTTTGCCCATGGTTTCCTATCATGGATTCTTTTTTCTATTTGTTTTCAAATGAAACCTAAGCTTCTTGTGATCCTATCATGTTTTCTATTTAGACATCAGTTTCTTTTAAGTCTTCCATAGACTTTTGAGATTTATTAATTTGACTCATTCATGCTCCACCATGCTCTCCATTATCACAGATGATCAAGAATTGGCTTTAGTCATACTTTTTGTTTGTTTGTTTGTTTTCCTGTCTGTAAACACAGCAAACTGAAACAAGAAGTCAAAAGCACTTTTTTCTTCTTCAGGGCTTCCTTCCCACTTTACGTATACTTTATTCTATGGGATAATTTGGGAATGGAAATAGATTAGTAGTGGCCGATAGGTCAGCAGGGACTGTCCGAAGGATTTTTGAAAAGGATTTTGTGGAAAAGTCTGTGCTCTATGGAGGACTTTGGTGATCTAATAGCAGGTGTAGATGTTCATTAGTAATTGTAGATGTATATTTTGGAGGTGAGCTGGGTATTGCAACTTCCACACACCCGCTGTGCCTGCTGTAGTAAATCGGGAAATGCTTCATGATAAATTTCTATGTGAGTTCCTGGGTGGAGGAACTTGGGTCCTGGCAGCACCATCTATTTCAACATTACCATTTTTTCTCAATCCTCAGAGTTTTCAAGAACAAATCATTGAAACTACATAAAATCACACAGAAGATACTCGTGAATGTATCTCTGCCCAGAGATGAAATTGAACCCATTTCATATAATCCCCATTTGAAAAAAAAAGTAAGAGTTACCAAAATAGAAACGTTGAGCAATATGTTTAAAGTCATTGAAGGATTAGACAGGGCCAGATCTCAGAAATATCTACCTCTTGGGACTGTGTTAAGATGGAGCAACTGGTCTCCCAGTTACTTTTCTCTCTCTTACTAGGCCAGTCCCTGAAGAGTCTCAATCCTGTCCGTTACTCTTCTCTACTTGGCCTGTCAATTAGGTGCTGTTGTGCTCTGGGGCTGTGATATTTAAAAGAAGATACAAATCAAGCTGTGAGGTTTTGTCTAATTTCCTGCATACTCGCCTCAATTTTCTGCTTAATTTTTGCTTTGGAGACTAGTTATACAATGGGTGGATTGCCTTTTGCATCCTAGATCATTGTACAAAGTTTGTGAAGCTTGGTAATGAACAAGTACTCATAAATATCAGACCTCTGGCAGGAACTTAAACTGAGTGAAATATCAATGGAGAGACTATTTGGATGTTCTGTTGAGGTTTCAACTAGGTTCAAGCTTTCACATAGCCCAACACACACACACACACACACACACACACACACACACACACACACACACACACACAGCTTCAGCTTCAAATTGATTTGTGAGGTTTGCTTTTCAAAATACTGGTTTAGGTCATACAGGCCAGGGGAAAAAAAAGAAAGACAGTATTTGGGTGACATTTAATTTGATTCGCTCCAGATTTCAGGATTTAAGTTAAGATAAAGTTACTAAAGTCTTCCATTTTTGACAGCCAGGTGAGTGGAAAAGAGAAGTACTTTCAGAACTCAGAGATTCAGAGAATTTTATGAGAAAAACAGAATCCATATGCTGCTTTGAAGAGGCACCTGAGACAAAGATGACTAAACATCATATTTGTAGATCATTATTTGTTACACAATACCTTTTAGTTGGAATAGTTCTTGAAGTGTTACTACATAGACTTTATATTTATTACACAATTTGAAGACAAAATGATCATTTTTCTTGTTATAAGAGCAATGGTGAGATTATACTCCTTTGAGCAAGTTCCTGCCATGGCTACCTATAGAAACTTGTAGCAAGATTACTATGTGTCCACCAAAACCCATTTCTTACCTCCTGGGCAGCCAGCCAGCCTATATTTCCCAGGCTCTCTGTATTTAGTGTGACCATGTAACCGAGTTCTGAGCAGTGAATTGGGGGTGGAAGGCCCAGCCTCGTCTCCCTCCAAACTCCTGCATAATCTTCAATACTTTCTCTGATGTCCATCCTCAGACTATATGATCCAAGAGAAGACTTTGAGACTTCAGTTATTTTAAAGTCATAAGATGAAATGACCACAGTGGTGTTGTGTGAAAGAGAATTTTTTTTTTTAATTTAAAATGAAAGTAGTTTATTGAGTATAGAGAGAAATTTTTATTGTGTGAGGCCACTGAAATATTGGGGTCTGCTATAACAGCTAGCATCATTTACCCTAACTAATACAGAAACGGTTTTTGCAATCAAGATAAAAGATATGTGATTATTAGCAAGCCTGAATAAATAAAACTGCATTACTTTTACAAGTTCAATTGGATTTGAATTGAGATCTCAAAATCAATACTTTTCAATTGCTTAGCATACAGTAACAAAACTAGTTGAAAATCTAGCCAGTTGATCATTGTACTGTTTATTATATCCAACAACTGGTTCCTCTGATATTTAAATTGAATTAACAGATATTTAAATTCAAGAGGCTAGTTGTTTTGGTGATATAAATAAGTTGAAAGTCTTCTTGTTTATGTTAAGAGCTTGAAATTTTTTTTTCATGTTTTCAACCACAGTTAATTAACAAAATTTCTTTTGTTTTTAAACCTTCAGCTTACCTGAAGGCATTTGAATATTCAACTTAAAATAACAACCTTTAATTTATCTTAAGAGTATCTCTATGATATTTTCACCAGTTTAGTTTGTGTACTGAATCTTTTGTTTCTTAGAAAAGATGTCCAAGTGAGTCTAGAATCTTTTGGGGGGAAATGGTAGGGAATCTGATCTAAAACAGTGAATTTTTTTTATTATAACATTTGTTATAAGACTACCCTGTGAAAAATAAAGTAGTAATGGGACAAGAAGAACTTTATGAACAATGTACTTTCAAATAATCTTAAGATATGACAGGAGAAAAAATAAAAATTTAAAAATAAATCTCAGTGGTAGAACTTGGATGCTTTTAATTTTTTTTTTTTTTGAGGGCAGTGTCACTGGCCCTCATATGTAGGACCTGAACCGGGGCCGCTGGCTTCCCAAGCCAGCGCTTAACCACCACGCCACTCGGCCAGCCCAAACTTGGTTGCTTTTGATAACACAAATTGGAAGCTACTTATTAAACAAGGGTGATTTGTTTTGGGTCTATATCACAAAATGGCTTCAAAGGTTCTTAAAGTAGGTCGCTTGGGTATTCTAAAATGTTTGGTGCATAGTAACCTTCCTTCCTTAGCACATTCATATGAAAGTTAGAGGGCATCCCAATAGCATCCTTGGGATTTCTGACCATATCAAAACAAACTGAACTACATAATCAAGGAGCTCTAATGAGACTGTTTGTTTAATTGAAATGCTTTAACTTACTGTGTAGTGCAGCATGAAAATATTGTTATTTTCATTTGCTGAACTATTTCTGTTAGTCCCAAACTAAAAGTTCTAATATTGAAGCGTGATATAATAAATATATTGTAAAACCTGTTAAACAGTAGGTTACAAAGTAGAATTTCAATAAAAGAATTAATTTAAAAATAATGAGATTTTGCCTCAAACATTATGCATAGGCATCAATATCCTATTGCCAGCTTTGCCCAGGCAGAGGAAATTAACCAAAAATAGGCCCCATCTATACACATAAAAACTACTCATTGTGGCATCACCATTTAGTTCCTCTCTTTGTCTTAATAGGCAGTACAGTTCTCATGTTAACTCATGGGCCAAGTGGATTGCTTTAGACACCATCCATTTGAGTTTTTCCTTGAGTCTTTTTATTACTGAACATAAGCTTATTTTGACTTAAGAAGAACCCATCCATAGTTAAGTGGGGAAAATTCATATAGCATTTCTCACAATTGTCTTTTTATTGAAAGGACTGGCTGTCTACCAGTGGAATATCAGAATGAAATTCCCCATTTGGTTAAAATATGATCTATTTCAATATGAGCCACTTTTGGTTTTTAAGAAGCACTGAAATGTATTAGGTTGTCAGAAAAGTCATGATGCATTTTTGCAATGAAAAACATAGAAAAAAATATGTCATGACCTTTCTGACAACCCAGTATCCTAAGAATTGTGCCCCTCAACTGATCTGTAATAACTGATCCATTTAATGAGTTAGATCAAGAGGGTTCCCTGGGAATGATAGAGTGTGAAAGATGTGTTACAGCAGGGGCAGTAATCTCCTCTGTGGGCTAACCTAACATCACCTAAGGGTATAGTATGCTTTAATATATTAGTTATAATTTAAGAGAAAAAAGAAAAATGCTCAACTCTGGTGACTGACATGTGGTTTAAGGTGGATTTTTAAAATTAGATGCAGAATATTAGCAATAGAAAAGACTCCCCTTGCTTTTTGAGTGATAGTGGAAGTTTGAATTACTTGTTTTATATTTGTGCAAAGGAATAGTTATAAATAGGGAAAATTTTCTTTTTCATGGGTTATGTATATTGAAGCAATTTGAAGAATTTTTTCTTTTATATTCCTGTAATTTTGTGGGATGTTAATTTGGGTCTGTTGTGTTTTATCATTAAATTTTAGATGCTATTTTACTAATAATCATCCCAGTAATCAAATTCAAAAAATTTCTCCAGTTTCATATGAGTAGCTATGGACAAAGAGAGCTGGACTCAGAAATCTTGGTTTCATTCGTTTTCTTATAAATCTGATATTTTATGTACAATACATATATTATTTTTAAGGGCTCTCTTTTAAGGACCCTGGAAGAATGCCTCCTACAGAGAAAGTGTTAGTATATTAATAGATTATGTCAGTTATTTTTTCTACCATTTTATAAACTAGAAAGTTGGCTTTTCCAGCTTCTAGAAAAAAAACAACTTGAATGTTTTGATCCTTAGTCCCTAGAGTCCTATACTCAGTTGGAGTTTTATTTTCTCATCCCTGGTCCGGTCTGAAGTTCTTTGTCTGCAATTCAATCTCTATGGCTTTAATCATTTTGGATTGTACCAATGAATTCACAGTAATAAAAGAAATGGGGAGCCAGGCTTGTCATGGGACGAATCCTTTCAGCTGGAGTAAGACATTGCATGTGAGTTGTCCACCCACAAAAGGGCCCACTGTCAGATTTAAATTAATAAGCCGCATGTTTTAATCATTAAGGTAATAGCAACATGTGGATTCTTTGCCTCTGTTTTAATCATTGTTATGTTTCGCCAGCTAGATCATCAAATGATTCCTTTTGAGAAATCTTCCCACTTTATTGCAGACAATAGTTTCTATGTGGGGCAGAAATAAATGCTTCAGAGTCCTAAGAAACACTAAACAGCTTTATACATCAGGGTTCAGGGAAATTTCTAGCTACCTCAGTCCTTTAGTGACGGACTTTGGAGGGACGGGGTTGTGGCCACCATTAGCAAATGGAACCAGCACAGGTTCCAAATTGTAAAGAGTTGAAGTGGAAGAGGTGAATTGTAAGTCTCAGCAGCTGAGGTTGCAACCGATTATTTTGTGGACCATGGGCAGCATTTAGACCAGGTGAGTTAAAAGAGATACTGCTGACAATGCTACTGGGATCTCTGAACACTTGGCCTCAGCTGAAAATTACTTTATGCAAACTTTCAATTCATAGGCTGGTGTCTGCTTGGCAAATGTTGGCAAAAGGACTTGCTGTTCTCAGGAAAGTCCCTGGAGGACAGGTCTGGACACACAGCTCCTAGCCCTGATAGATCTGATAAAGCCCATTTCAGAAAAGGACATATGTGTTTTGGCACCTTGTATAGCATTTTCCTCAGCTAGTTAGGCTATGGCCAAGTAAAACTTAGGGCACAGTTTCAAAATGAAAAAAAGTCGAACATACTCGTTATTGTGTTTGGTGGTGCCAAACACATGGTTTAACTGATTTTTCATTGAATTTGCTAAATTAAAACAATCATTTTGTAAATTCTGTGAAACTATTGCACTGTCCAAAGTGTTACCACAGAGATTGTTCATAGCTTGAACATACCTTGTTCTATATGTGCTATAGTGAGTTACATCATTCAACTGTGAGCAGCGAGAGTGACGTATTTATGTCTGTATCTTCAGGTCTTTACACACAGTTGATGCTTCATAAGAGATTGTAGAATGAATTGATAGTGTAGGGATAAACAGAGTTTCTGCTTTCCTTTCTGGAAATTAGGGGAGACCAAGGGGTTGGGGGAGATTTTAGAAATACAAAATTATAGATTAGAAGGGGTCTCAAAGATCACGTAGTTCAACGCCCTTATTTTACAGATGAGGAAAGCAAAGTCCAGAAAAGGTCAATGATTTGTTCAAGGTCACTTAATTGGTGACAGAGCCAGGATAGAGATGACTTTGCAATTAGCATTTACCAGAAACTTCTGGAGGCTGGAATGTGTTCATTCTGTGCTGTCCAATATAGTAGTGTATTAGTCAAGATTTTCCAGAGAAACAATATTATCTGTAGATTTATTATGAGGGAATTGGCTCACATGATTATGGAGATTGAGAAGTCCCACAATCAGCCATCTGCAAGCTGGACACTCGGGAAAGCCGGTGGTATATATCAGTCTGAGTTGGAACCAGGGAAGCCAATGGTGTAAGTCCCAGTCCAAGGGCAGAAGAAGATACGATGAGATGTCCCAGCTCAAGTAGTGAGGCAGGAAAAGGGGAGAATTTCTTCTTTTCCCCTCCTCCCCCTCCGCTCCTTCCTCCTCCTCTTCCTCTAACTCCTCCTCCTCCTCCTCCCCCCCTTCCTCTTCCTTTTCCTCCTTCTCTTGCCTTTTGTTCTATTCAAGTCCTCAATGAATTGGACTATATACACCCACACAGGGAGGGGGAGGTCAACCTACTTTTTTGAGTGCACTGATTTAAATATTTAAACAAATGTTATATTTAATATTTGCTCATCTCCAGAAACACCCCAAACCTCATAGATACACCCCAAAATTGTGTTTAATCTGTGTACCCGGTGACAGTCAAGATGACACACAAAAGTAACCACCACAGTTACTTGCAGGGATAGTAAGCACTTGAAAAGGTGATGAGAGAGACAAAGGTACCAAATCTCACATTTTACTTTAAAAACTGAAGCAGTGTAAAATATTTTTCCATTAAAGATAACTTTATTGCTTTGGTAGACCCACATGTCTCATTAATCATTGAAAATGTAGTGTCTGAATGGAGATGTGTTGTTGGTGTAAAATGCACACTGAATTTTGTTGACTTCATATAAAAAAAGAGTGTAAAAATCTCATTAGTAATTTTTATATTGATTACAAGCTGCAATGATAATACAGTAAAACCTTGGATTGCGAGTAACGTGGTTTTCTAGTGTTCCACAAGACAAGCAAACATTTCTAATACATTTTATCATGGTAAATGAGTGATGTCTTGCAATATGAGTAGTTTGTATCCAGAACGAATTATGCTCACATACCAAGGTATTACTATAATTGAGATATATTGGGTTAAATAAAAGGTAATATTAAAACAACACTTACTTCCTCTTACTGTGTGCCTACTGGACAATTTAAAGTGACACATGTGGCTTGCATTATATTTCTATTGGACAGCGCTGTGCTTGTCACTTGATAATGGTATTTCATTTAACCCTTACAACAGCTATCACCATGCTATTCTCTCAGGTTTACAGATGAGGAAGCTGAGAATAAGAGAAATTAAAGTATTTTCAGAAAGTCAGACCACAAGGGAATGGCAGACTCAAGATGACACCAGGTCTGGCTGACTTGGCAGCCAGTATTTCTCTAGGGATTCTTCTGGCCCCGGCTTTCCAGTTACTGCCTCAGCATCCAAACACACTTCTGAAACACCAAACTAAGGTGGAGATTCTAACAGCCATTTATCATCCTTTCATCTACCTTCACTTACTGCTTCATAGGAAAGCAATGGGAGAGTTCTCTTGGCTGATCACTGAAAAATTTAAAGTGGTCAACCATTAGGTTCTTGAGTTCTGGTCCACATGGGTCTCCTTCTAAAAATTCTGGAAACCAAACACATATAATTCATTTATTTCAGGGAATTTTCTTTCTTCTTCTTTTTTTTGCTTCAATTTTCAATGCTTTAAAAAAATGTTTCTAACCCAACAGTTGCGCTTCTGATTAAAATCATATATGAAATTGATGTATCCTTTTTTTTTTTTTTTTAATGATTCACCCATTTTTCTATGAGAAGTGGGTCATATGTTTGGAAAAGAACTGATATTATTTTGGAACTAAAATTATTTGAAAAAAATTGAAATATTTAAACAAATGTTATATTTTAATATTTTCTTTGTCTTTGTTTCCAGGTTAGGTCTGCTTTTTGCCCAGGCAGGAAAAACACAAAGATAACCTGGCAACTCAGGGTAGAGTGTATTTTCTGTGCAGGCAAAAATTATTCTTTCTTACTGCTATTCTTACTTATTGAGACTTGGAAATTCTACCACAATTTTACTCAAGAGTTCTAATATTGGCCAAATGCAGAAACCTTAAGATGTGGCTAAATGTTCAGATGCATGAACACATAAAAACCACTTTTGATAAAAGAATCGGATTTTCCCAAAGACTGTAAATTCACCCTCTATTGATAGAAGGACCTGCAAATACCTCCTCTTAGCTCTCCTAGCCAGAAAAGTTGGTATAATTTCACTGCAATTGAGTTTACTGTCAATAGAGGGCGCCAAAGGATGGAAAAGTAATTATTAACGGCTTTGGTTTATTTCTTAAGCTCAACTCAGTATTTAAATATTAATTAATTAATTAAGACCTTTGAGAAGCCATCTTTTCACCTTGAGAAAAAGGGGGAGTCAGTACTGCTATCCATATGTGTAATATCATCTCGACTTTATCCAGGCACGGCCAAGCTGAACAAAGACAACCTGAAGCTGGGGTGGGTTGATGCATGGGTGGTCTCTGAAAGGCAGAGAAAACTCCTCCTTTTGGGAAACTCCACGTTTCCTCTGCTGGGATGCTGTCCAGCAGCTTCATTTGTACTAGTCCTTTAATTGTTAGCAAATTAAGTTACTTCACTAGGAAGTAAATTGACTCTGCAAAGACTCCGGTTCCTGCCATATGGCTGTCACTTTGTTAGTTTCTGAGGCAACCAGGTACTGAAACAGACTGGGTTGTGTGCAGCCTACAGTCTAGTGGGCAACGGAGACATTCACCAAACAATCACACGTGAACATACAATAAAAAATTATCTTGACAAAGGAGTGTTTGAGCTGAGATCTGAAGACTGAATAGGAGTTAACTATCGGGCTGTTGGAAAAGTCTTGACGTATTTTTTCTGTTTTTCTTTGCAAAAATACGTCATGACTTTTCCGACAACCCAATAGATGAAGTAGGGAGGGCTGAAGATTCCAGGCAGAGGGAACAGCAGGGTCTGCTTATCTGAGCCAGGAGGGGACATGGACACGCTAGGAACTGAAAGCCAGAGTGGCCAGAGCGTGGGAAATGAGAGGAGAGTGGCTTAGGCCGGACAGGGCGGCAAAATAGCATCATGTAAGGACTGATGACAACATCATGCAAGGATTTTGTGGAATGTGCAATACAAAGTCCTTGGTAAGTGGATGCTAGGATTAGATTTATGCTTTTTTCAAAAAATTTTTTTTATTTTTTTAGAGGGCAGTGTCACTGGCCCTCATATGTGGGATCCGAACTGGGGCTTCTGGCGTCCCAAGCCAGCTCTTAAGCACCGCACCACTAGGCCGACCCTAGATTTATGCTTTTAAAAAGACCACTCTAGCTGTTTTGTTGAGAATGGGTTAGAAGAGTGCACGACCATAAAAAGCTTGCTATAACAGTTAAAAGATGATAGCTTTTGATGACTTGGGCCAAGGTAGTGATGATAAAAATGGAGAGACATGAACAGGGAAGGATATCAAATTTGTTGGACATGATTGGGGATCGAACATGGTAGTGAGGGAGAGGATCTTGTTAAGGATAACTTCTACATTTCTGGCTTGCAATATACTCACAGATTAGGTTTTTCAAACTTAGAAAACACAGCTGGCGGTGTTTAGGAAGTGTTATCATTACTGACTTGTAGTGGAAATCTGAAATTTCAACATTAAACAGTGACTTCTTGGGCAACCGTAGTCCAGGCTGTTGGTTTTTATACATCAAGCCTCCAAACCTCTGTCATTAAGTGAACAATTCAAGAAGCATTGGGAATGACCAACAACAATGTAATGTGATATCTAAATATGTAGCCAATACAACAGCCATTGCTGTTGTTATTTTTGGAGGGGGTGGGAGATGAGAGGAACCATCAATTTCAAGTCTAAATGTTACTGTGTTGTCTGATAAAAAAATTACAGTAAGCCTTAATTGGTCTTCTAATTAGCAAAACCCATAAAATCAACATCATTACCAATAAAAAGCTGTTCAACTGGGAAATGTAAAGCCCTTTGTGGAGCCCCAATAACCTCCCCGCTTCCTTAATTCTCCCTCCTGAAATCTAGAGTCTTTCCATGTTGGGACACTTTAGCCCCAGAGAGCATATAGATTTATCTTGCTGCAGCTCTTTAGAGATACTCAAAATGAACGTTTGGACTAGCTACAGAAGCTCTCCCAGCCCCCTTTGATCTTTTCAGTAGCAAATGTGTCATTTGGAGCACAATGATCCCATTCTTATTTGAGTCTAAAATAGAACCACTCCAAGATGCTTCTGAGACTCCCTGAACTCCAACTAACTACCAATCTTTCTCCTAGTTCAAGTGTAAGTTCTGCCATATCCCCAGGGAAGTCATTTCCACTTGCTTGGTAAATAATTAGCCCCGGCTGCCTTTGGCTATAGAAAGGATTATAAATATTTTAAGCACTGCAAGTGATTGAAACCATCTCTATTTGATTTGATCTATGTCTGCAATGCTTTGGGTGAAAACTTATCTCTACGTACAAAACATCCTGAAGCAGATCAGTGTTCTAGGTGTGAGAAGAATAAGGTGTTTTTCAGGGTGCTATGGTCAGTGGGTGTTCAGAAACAGGCTCTGAGAAGCCAGTATTTTGAACCTTCCCGATTTTAGCTCACACCGGTTAATGTTTTCACACTAAGAGATATATAAAAGACATTTCCCAAGAAGACCATGTTTTATGCTTACAGTATTTTTTTAAATAGACTTTATGTTTTAGAGCAGTTTTAGGTTCAGCAAAATTGAGTGGAAAGTACAGCGTCCTCATAAACCTCCTGTTTCCACACGTGTACAGCCCCGCTACTTCCAACATCCCTCACCGGAGTGATACATTTGTAACTGTGGATGAGCCTACATAGATGCATCATTATCACCCAAAATCCATAGTCTACTTTCAGGCTCACTCTTGGCATTGTACATTTTATGGGTTTGAACAAAAGTATAATTAATGACATGTAGCCCACTATTGTTTCACTGCCCTAAAAATCCTCTGCGTTCTGCCTGTTCGTTTCTACCCACTCCCTAATTCCTGGCAACCACTGATCTCCATAGTTTTGCCTTTTCCAGAATGTCATATAATTGGAATTCTTATAGAAATTAAAAAATTATTCCTCTCCTGGTAAGTTATAAAAACATAAAAGTTTCCATGAATATAATGGCCTGTAACCTTTACAGTGAATTCTTTGTGGTTGCTATGAAAACCCAGTGTCCTGCTTAGACCACATCTGTATCTGGCCTCTGGTACAGGGGCAATCAGGTGAGAAGCGCAGCCTTACCAAGGCTGGCAGGAGTCAGTTGGGGGCTGGAATGTGGGATGAGGGACCCGTCCAGCACCTTGCAGGGTGTTTGTTCTCAGCTCCTTCAGTGTGACATCCAATGAAAACAGTGATGTGCCTATTGGCTCAATACAGTGGTGCACAAAGCAGAGGTCCACACTTGTGTCCCCCAGAGACAACCGCTATAAATGGGCTCAAACATGCTGATTTTGTTGAGCAGTGTATTGTGGTGAATGTTCCATGTCAATTCATAAAGATCCCATCTTTTTTAAGGATACACAAAATTTTATTTAACCAATTCTCTATTGATGGCTATCTGGATTATTTGCAAATATTTGTTGTGAAACACCAGCAATGAAGATTAATATGCCTCTTTGCACATCTGTTTGATTAGTTCCTAGAAGTTACACTGCTGAGTTATAAGGTAAACATGTTAAAAATTTTGATGCATATTGCCAAACTGCACGCTTACCAAAAGTATATGAGCTTATACTTTTCTACATCCAAGTCAAGAGAAAGAATATTAACCTTTCATGTTTATCTATTTGTTAAGTTTAAAAAGTATTAATTTTTTAATTTATTGAAATATTAATGAAGTTGAATTTTTATTTCAGTGCGGGTTACACAGGTATATTTAGTTTGTGAAAATTCAGTAAGCTCTATGTTTGAAATATGTACTTTTTGAGGTGTCATATTTTGGCCTTTTGAGGGCAGGGGGAGGAGGATTTCTTGTGTATCTCTTAGGGCTATAAGTAACAGAGAACCCCAAATCAAATATATAAAACAAGAGTTCTATAGCTTGGGTGGTATAGGGTTGATTAATTCAGCAGATCAGTACATCATCAGTCGTTCTCAGTGCTTTGGCTTAGTTCCTCTCGTGAATGTGAGATGGCTGCAGCAACTCCAGGCATCACATGCAAATGCCCCAATATCCAATGAGAAGAGAGAAACTATTTCTTCCTATTTGTCTTCTTTAACATTGAGGAAAAATCTTTCTTGTATACTTTCCTCCTCCTGCAAGGCTTGCTCTGTCATCTAACTGGTCAAAATTCCATTGTATGTCCATACCTCAAGGGCAAGAGGAATCAGAACGCCATAACTGGACTAAAGGAATAGTGATTCACCCGCTATGGATGGGGCTAAGGCCCACGTTCCCTGCATGGCTGGAGGAAATCAGCAGTGTTTGCTGGAGATTGAGTATGTTTAGGCAAGCAATGGGAGATTAGGTGGTACAGGATTGAGACAGACCTGGGTTATCAGTTAGGATGGATTTGAGGGGAGTTATCACAGAGCAAGAGAGTGGTTAGAAAGCCACCCCATAGTCTACACAAAAGATGGTCAAAGTCAATATTTATTGGGGCTCCACTCTGTGCCAAATAATGTGCTAAGTACTTGGGGATGCAGAAAGCAGACTTTATGGACATTACAGTCCAGCAACTTGACTCCAGGAAGTTATGATTCCATTGCATTGATAGGCATAAAATAATAATGATAGCTAATAGTTACTGAGAACTTACTACAGCTGGACATTGTTTTCAGTACTTTACATGTAAATTCATCTAAAATGAATATTTTTTAGATGAATGCAAATTAGTTTTAATTTGTATATCCAACCAGCCAGACCACAACAGGCTATTCTAACAAACCAAGACCTCCACCCCCACTCAACCACGCTCAGCTCTTCAGAGCTAGGGAGCAACCATTACCTAGAGGGTTTTATTCCTTTTGTTTTCAGTTTCCAGGGAGATTCCCTCACTCATCCAAATGTAAATGTGGCACATATGGTGTTAGAGTCTTGACTTGCCAAATCTTCTTTTCTTTAGTAGAATGACTGGGCGGAGCAAAGGAAATTGTTATGGGGTATTATGGTTTCTTTCTCTTCTAAGCTGAATTGAATCCTGCCAACATCATCAGTGACCAAAGTCACTGCCATCTGTCAAGTTGTGGGTGGCCCAAACTAGTGGTGTCCTGCTCCCAGTGGACAGGTAACTTGTATCCATAAAACCAACACATCACATCTGGAACTTATTGGCAGACTCAAGAAAATCCAAAAATGAAATCAGTCACAGAGATAGAACTCCCTGCTTTTTCTTGGAGCTGGTATCTGTTGGGTTCGGGCTTGTGGCATATGGGTAGGACAACTCCCGCAAGTTTTCCAGTGGCATAGGCCAACCGAACATACTTTTCTGAGCACAACCTTCTACCAAAAGTGGAAAGGGGGAAAAAATGGCCCAAACCAAACACATCCAAACCAACTCACTCCTCTGGTGTGCCACATAAAATAAAGCTGCCTGTCATGAAGATATTTGAATTTAAATTGTTGCCAGTTCTAAGGAAAAGGTAGGGTTAGCTGTTTGGAGAGATAATCAGCATTCTAACAAAGTACCCAGACCTAACACTATAATTAGTAAACACAGGTGGTATAACTTCTTGCTTCCTCTTCCTTAGATATATTACCGGGGGAAAAAGAATGACAGGATGGGGGAAAAAATAGAAAACGTGTAAGGAAGTAACTTTATAAATAGTCAGGATATAGTAGAGTTTTACATCAGAATGATAAAAATAGATGAAAATCTCTTTTAAATTATTTTGCAATATTTTGTGTACATAAAAGTATCTTGTTTTATTCGTCACAGTGTAAAGATTTACATAGCATTCTCGAAAGTACTACCAATAGCAATATACTCAATTTCAAATATGGACCATAGTTGATATTATAAGACTAAAGAATTGGGGTGAGTGAAAGAAATAGGGAAACTATATTTGAAAATGACTCTGATGTCTTCCCAGAGAGGCTGAACAGGCAGAAGTTGTTAAAGGAATATTTGTCCTGCAATCGGCCAGGGGCTTACATACATACACTTTAATCTGGAGCTTTGAGCATAGAGTGGAGTGTATGGGGGGCGGTGGAAAATTCATGAGCTCTGGCCTCAGATAGACTTGGATTTAATTCCTGGCTCTGCTGTGTACTAGCTGTATGACTGAGAAGTTACTTAAGTTCACTGAGCTTTGGTTTCCTCATCTATGAAAGTAGAGTTGTTAAAACCTTCCTGGCAAGCTATTTGTGAGAATTAAATAAGATAATATATTAAAGCACATAGGGCATGGCAGATGTGTTGCCATTGTTTTTCATTTCCTCTCCTATCTCCATTAGTGCAGTGGTCATTGCTCTCCATGCTAACATGCAGGTTTCTCAGTGACAGTGGTGGCTTGGCAGAGTGGAACCTGGTCTCTCCTGCTTTGCATTCTTTTTTCTCTCTCTTCCTTTTTTTTTCTTCTTCTAATGATAGCATGATTACAAAGTCCTTGTGGAAGAGCTGATTCATTTTCTTTGTGTGTGTGTGTGTGTGTGTGTTTTGTTTGTGTGTTTGTTTGTTTGAAAGATTTTATTGGGGAATTGCGGGAGGGGAACAGCGTTGGGGAATCGGGGAAGGGGAACAGACAAGTTGCTGTCCTTTTGTTCTTCAGTCTAGTTGCCAAGGACATTGCTTCACTGGCCCATGTTGGTATCGTCATTGCACTCTTCCCGGATGAGGCAGATCGGTTACCGGCCTCTAGATGGTCACTCACCGCGTCTATTGGCAGCTCTCGCTGGCTAACGGCCGCTCACGCTGGCTGCTGGCCACTCACTGTAGCCTATGGCAGCCCACTGCAGCAGGGGCTGCAGGCTACACTGTCTCCAGGGCTCGCACAACCCAGCTCCAGGTGGAGCTGTTGTTAGCTGTAGAGGGCAGTGTCACCGGCCCTCATATGTGGGATCCGAACTGGGGCCGCTGGCATCCCAAAACCAGCGCTTAACCAATGCGCCACTCGGCCGGCCCTGATTCATTTTCAATGTTCCTTTCCTCCAGCCTTTAAAAGAAAAGCCTGAAGTATTCCGCTTTGGTGACGAAAACTTTTCCTAATTGCTAGAAGAAATTCATTAGCCATGGGGTTTATCTCCCCCTCCATCAGAAGGAGGGAGCTTGCCTTGAAGTTATTGAAGATCAATTAGGAATTGTGCTTGTCCAGCTTTAAGCGTAGGTCCTTATGTATTCCAAAGTGATTCAGAACATCCTAACCCTGCCTCCAAATGACCAATTGTGTCTTTCTGAATTAGGACAATGAACTTTCCAATGTTAACACTGTGCTAGCATGGTATGTATGTATGAGTTTTTCAAGGTATGGCTGAGTCTTGTGCTTTATACTTTTCATAGTTCCAGCTACACATTTGGGCCTCCAGGAAGCGGTTGATACATTCCGAATGAGCAAGTGAATGAATGATTGAATGAATGAATGAATATCTTCAGAATAGTATTTCTTCACTTTCTGAAACCTATGCTATCTTTTGGTTAATACCGCCAAGGCCCAAAATGTGATACTCTTCAAAAGGGTCCCACCCCAAAGACAACGAACTGTATTTTCTACATTTCCCACCAGTTTAAAACTTTGTAGAGCTTCACTTTTTCTATTTCCATTCTACCTTTCTTCAAATTATACATTAAAAAAAATACTGTTGGACCTGCTCTCTCCTTTCAGGGTTGTGATGTATAGGCCATGGTCCCAAGGACAGCTGCACCATTTTAGATGAGAGGCCCAAGAAAGACAGAGACATACGTACGTATTCAAACATCTGCCATGCGTAAGATATGTTAGGTACTAAATAAATGCTTTTGATAATGACACAAGTGACAGATTTGGAGAAGGTTTAATGCTTCACCATCACTGACTACATGTAGCAGTTCAAAACTGGATTTAAATGCAGACCTCCCAAGAAGGGTCCCAGTAGCCTAGTCTGAGATGGAATGCATGGTATTCTTCAAACTCTCTTCCTTAAAATCTGTCTAACTTATGCCTTTTCGTGTGCTTTTGAAGTAAAAAAGAATCATATCCACCAAAAGTTTTCCTGACTCAGGCATTTAATATTATTAATGAAGACCGAATGGGTAGACTTTTAATTTTTTTAATGCTTTCAACTTGAACTATAAGACTCAAGGAGCTGACTGTTTGGCTCATAGCAGCTAGAGGCCTGCCTTTACTTCTTGAATGCATGAGTATAAAATGAAAAACAAGGAAAGTGGCATGTAATTTTATAGCAACAAAACACATGGTTTTTCCCTTTCCTTTGGGATGAAAATTCCTTCCTGTAGAAACTAAGGTTATGCCCCTACTTGTGCAGCCCGAGGAGGGACGCTTTGATGTGAAAGAGGATCCTGGTGGAGTAACGGACACAGAAACCAGTGTGGGAAGAGGAGGAGCCTCCAGCAACAGGAAAAGGCATTGTCCCAAGGAGGGGTTATTTCATTCCTCTCTGTCGTCATTCAGGCTGTCTGGTTGATTTCCTCCCCCAGGTTGGTGTGAGTTGGAAGGAGAGCCCTTTGTTAATGAGGTCAAGAACATGACTGCACATTTTGTGAGGTGGTTAGGGCTGAGCTTTCAGATTTTATGAAAAGTGACCAAGAGCAAAATTGATTTGGGCTTCATCGAAGCAACTGGCTAGGAAGTGAGAACTCCAGTTAACTGGTATGGCTACCCAACATCAGAACACATGGCTGGATTGATTTTCCACGGAAATGTTCAATTGGCCAACAGTTTAGGCATTATGTAGGAATGTATAAGACTGAAATTTTGCCCACAGCTAGGTTCCCTGAAACCAAAAATTTGCTAAAATAAAAAGAATTTTATTTTAAGAGTTTCATTTCACAAATGAATAGCTGCTGTTCAGAAGCACAAAGCAATGCTTAGAGCTGGGAACATTCATGAGCTAGCATTCTTGGATTGCATTAGCAATGCCCCTGTGTGAATCCCATCTTCCTTAGGGGCTTTCTCAGCACACACCAACCAGGCTGGACCCTGCAGCTCCCTCTCGGAACACTTGGCAGAATCTTCAGCCAAACCTTTATCATCTAGGAGCAGCATGGGAGAGTGGACAAGGCCAGTTTCATCTGGCACAGATCTGAAGCCTCTGGCCACATTCTTGTTTTTTTGTGTTTGTTTTTTTTTTTATTTAAGATTTTATTGGGGAATTAGGGGAGGGGAACAGCGTGGGGAATTGGCGACGGGGAACAGACAAGCTTCTGTCCTTTTATTCTTCAGTCTAGTTGTGGAGGACATCCCTTCACTGGCCCATGTTGGTATTATCATTGCGTTCTTCCTGGGTGAGGCAGTCAGTCACTCGCCAGCCATTGGATGGCTGCTCACGGTGGCTCACAGCAGCTCACAGCAGCTGCCGGCCAGCCCCACTGCAGCCCAGGCTGTCACCGGTGACTCACGGCAGCCCAGCTCCTGGTTGAGCTGTTGTTCACCATCTTAGCTGTAGAGGGCGCAGCATCACTGGCCCTCCTGTGGGATCCGAACCGGTGCCCTGCTGCTCAGAGCTGGTGTCCCAAGCCAACTCCTAACCAACGCGCCACTCGGCCTGCCCACAGCCACATTTTTTTCACTATACCTAGCATTGAACTTTATCAGAGTGCTTTATTTTTGTTTTAATTAATTAATTAATTTTTACTGTTTGTCTGTCTCTGTTTATTGTTTTGGTTCATCTTACATAAAGGTGAGGTCTTAATGTATGAGAAAAACAAGTACATTTATTATTTATAAACAAGATTATACATATGGAAATATACATGTTGTTTTATTTATATGTTACTTTAAATTGTAGCTATTTGCATGTTTATATTGAACTTATGGAAATATAATAAAAATTACTGTTATAAAAATTGAGAAGTAGAAATTCCAAGAGCTAAACATTTTCAATTATTCTTTAACTTTTTAAATATTTATTAATTCTAAATTTAAGTTTAGATTGTTAAGCCTGCATGTTTTAATTTCTATTAATTAGTCTTTTCAGAAAGATTTTTAAACACAAACCAGGTGCCTAATCACTTTCCATTTTTATCATCGTTTGCATCTCTAAAGTGATTTCTATAAAACACATAAGAAAGAGTATTAGGAAAAGGAGAAACAACCATAGCTAAACAAGATGACACAAATGCTTCCTGTCCTTCAATTCATTTCCCATTCACTTTTCCTACCAGCTTTGTAGCAGGTCTCAGAAGCTTTTCCTATACTATTTGAGCAGCGATGAAGAGTGTAAGTACACATACACATTCAAGTCTATGTAGTTTATTTATAATTTGGTACATTCATAAAAAAGAGAAGGCAGTAAAGTAACTTGCAATGTGGCTTAGAATGTGGTATTTATCATGAGAGGTAGCTGCAGTCAACATATACGAAAATATTGTTTTTATTAAAATCTCTATTGATTAGCTAAGAAAAGTTCTATGTGGCAATGCAGTATTATTTGTTACTGTTGTTTATTTTTCACAGTTCTATCAGAAAATTAATAGCAAAAAAGGGGAGCAAGGAAAGAACAATACTAAATTTTTTTTTCTATATTCTAAGGTCTTTTAACTGCACTAAAGCCAGTATGATATAGTAATAGATGAAAGAATATTCCAAAAAGGTTAAATTTGTAAAAATTTAAACTCAGTTCATAATCTACATTTTATGAGTATTATCATTATTGCACATATACAGTAGCTAAACTCCATGCTTTTAATGGAAGAATGAAACTTTGTCTCCCTCTCTTCCTCTTTTTAAAAAAGTTTTAAACAATTTTTATTTAAATAGAGCTAATAAAACATTGTATTAGTTTCAGGTGTACACCATAGTTATTCAGCATTTGTATACCAAAAGAAGTGATCACCCTAAATCCAGCAACCATCTGACACCGTACTATGCTATCACAATATTGACTATATTCCCCATGCTGTACATTATATCCCCATGACTTGTTTGTTTTATACCTGGAGATTTGAACCTCTTATTCCCCTTCACCTTTTTCCCCATTTTAAAATTTTTCAATCACAGTTGACATTCAATATTATATTAATTTTGGGTATACAGTATAGTGGTTAGACATTTGTATAATTTAAGAAATGATTCCCCTGACTAGCCTACTACTCATCTGGCACTATACATAGTTATTATCATATTATTGACTGTATTCCCTATGCTTTACTTTACAACCCCATGACTATTTTGTAACTATCAGTTTGTACTTCTTCCCTTCATTTTTTACACCATGCCCTCCAATCCCCTCCCATCTATCACCCTGATAAATTTAGTACCCATCTGATACCACACATGGTTATTACAATGTTATTGATATATTCCTTATGCTATATACTACATTTCCATAACTACTTTGTAACAACCAATTTGTACTTCTTAATCTCTTCCTCTTTTTCACTCATTCCCAACCCCCTCCCATTTGGCAACCATCAAAATGTTCTCTGTATCTATGAGTTTGTTTCTGTATTGTTTGTTTATTTTGTTCTTTAGGGGTTTTTTTTGTTTGTTTTTTTTTGTTTTTGTTGAGGGCAGTGCCACTTGGCCCTCACATGTGGGACCGGAACCGGGACTGCTGGCTTCCCAAGCCAGCGCTTAACCACCGCACCACTCGGCCAGCCCTGTTTTGTTCTTTAGATTACACATATAAGTGAAATCTTATTGCATCTGTCTCTGTCTGACACTCCACTCAGCACAATTCTCTCCAGGTCCATCCATGCTGCTAAAGATGGCAAGAACCCATTCTCTTCCCTGGCCAAGCAATATTCCATTGTATATATGTACCACCTGCTCTTTATCCATTTGTCCATGAACAGACACCCAGACTGCCTCCACACCTTGGCCATTGTAAACGATGCTGTAATGAACATATGGATGCACACATCCCCTCAAAGTAGTGTTTGGGTTTCTTCAGATAAATACCCAGAAATGGGATTGCTGGGGGCCTTCATTATCTCTTGATATAGCCTTTGTTTTAAAGTCTATTTTGTCTGGTGTAAGTATTGCTATACCAGCTTTTTTGTGTGTTTTTCTTTCCATGTCCATTTTCATGAAATATCTTTTTTCATCCCTTTGTACCCCATCTGTGTGTGCTTTTGATCTGAAGTGAATTTCTTGTAGGCAGCATATGTAAGGGTCTTGTTTTCTTATTCAGCCCTCCTATGTCTTTTGATTCGAGCATTTAATCAATTACATTGAGAATAATTATTGACAGATATGTAGTTATTGCCATTTTATTATTCATAATTTTTATTTATTTATTGTTTTTCATCATAAACAAGTCCCGCTAACATTCCTTGTAATGCTGGTTTGGTGATGATGAACTCCTTTAGCTTTATCTTGTCTGGGAAGTTTTTTTTATCTATTCTTTGATTCTAAATGATAGAATCATTTGCTGGGTAGAGTAATCTTGGTTGTAAGTCCTTGCTTTTCATCACATTGAATATTTTGTGCCAATGCCTTCTGGCCAGCAAAGTTTCTGTTGAGAAATCAACTGACAATCTTATGGGAGCCTGCTTATAAGTTACTAGTTGACTTTCTGTTGCTGCTTTTAGGATTTTCTCTTTTTGTCTTTAACCATTGCGATTCTAATTATAATGTGTTTTGGTGTTGGCCTCTTTGGGTTCATCTTGTTTGGGACTCTGTGCTTTCTGGACTTGTATGTCTGTTTGCTTCACCAGGTTAGGATAGTTTTCATTCATCATTTCTTCAAATAGGTTCTCAACTTCTTGCTTTCTCCCTTCTCCTTCTGGTACCCCTATGATGCGATGTTGTTACACTTGATGTTGTCCCAGAGGTCTCGTAAACTATCCTCATTTCTTCTTTTTTTTTTTTTTTGGTGGGGGGATTTTTTTTTCTTTTTGTTGTTTGGATTGGATGTTTTCTTTTACTTCGTCTTCTAAATCATTAATTCGATCCTTTGCTTCATCTAGTCTGCTGGTGATTCCTTCTAGTGCATTGTTCATTTCTTATTGTATTCTTCACTTCTGACTAGTTCTTTTTTATGGTTTCTACATCCTTTTTTATGCTTGCTATCTCTTCGTTGAAGTTCTCACTAAGTTCCTTGAGCATCCTTATGACTATTGTTTTGAACTCTGCATCTAGTAGGTTGCTTGCCTCCATTTGGTTTAGTTCTTTTTCTGGAGTTTTCTCTTGTTCTTTCATTTGTGATGTATTTCTTTGTTTCATCATCTTGGCTGCATCTCTGTTTATTTCTATGTTTAGGTAGAGCGGCTATGTCCCCCAGATGGCCTTATGTAGTAGGTGTCCAGTGGGGTCCAGTGGAACAGTCTCCTGGCACCGGTTGCTCCGCGAGTGTACCTTGTGTGGGTTGTGTGTGCCCTCTTGTTATAGTTGAGCCTTGATTGCTATTGGCATGTCAGTGGGTGAGATGGACCCTCAGGCTGATTGGCTGTGGGGTTTAGCCATATTCATAGCTTACAGGCTGCTCTGTGGGGGGCTTACCCACTGCGTGGGATTTGCCCCAGCATGCTCTGGTGCCTATTGAGACCACCCTTTGGATGTGGCACTTGTGGGGCTAATTGGGCAGTGCTCTGCTGTGGTCTGAAGCCAACCTCCAAGTATATTGGTTCTGGGGCCTCTTGTGAGGGGCTCCAATGCAGGCTCAGGTCACCCACTGCCTGTGACTAGCCAGGGACTACAGAACCAAAGGGAAGCTTTTAAGAGTTACAGAGCAATCCGTGGTTGCTGCCTGTGCTAACCCTGTAGGCATATGGGAAAGGCCATGCTGTGAGAACATCTGCCAACAGTACTGGACCTGGGGTAGCCCTGCAAAATGCCAGGACACCTTGAGACCTGCTGCCACCTGCCAGCTCCCTTAAGGTTCAGTCACTGATAAAGCCAAGTTGAATGAAGCAGGGTCTCAGAGAGTCACTAGAGTGGGAAGAGTTGTGATCACCAAGTTAATGTAAATTCTGGTTTTGTGCCAATGCTGAACCTGCAGTTACTCAGCAAAAGTCTCAGAGCATCCTGAGGCCAGTTGCCGCCACTTGGGGTCTCACAGACTCTGATAGTTTTTCTAAAATGAGTGTAATGTGGGCAGAGCTGGCTGCTTGTGAGAAAGTGCATTGGTGTTGGGGGAATTGGGTGAGGTAGGCTCTCAGTGAGTCAGCAGGGCATAGCAGTGGAGCTCACCAGACCAATCAGATTGAGATTTGGCCATAAGCATAGGGGGAGGTCTCAACATAGGAAAGATGGTGCCAGCCTGCCAGCTGCTTGGGAAGAGGACCTCCCCCAGGCAAAATTCGGACTGTCTTCCAGCCCTCGTCCTGAAGCAACAGTCTGCTCCCCATATGTCTCCAACACCCGCTGAACTACTATCCCTCTGCTAGAGCCCAAGGTGAGTGCCCGGGAGTAAGAGAGTCTGTGCCCAGGCCCTTTAAGAGGATGCCTGGGTTTCCTGCTCCCTCTGTCCAATCTGGATAGTTGGAATCCCCACTGTTTTTCACAGCCACATGTTGTAGGGGCTCCTGATCTCGACACCAGTACTCTGGGCTGGGGAGGCTGGTGTGGAGCTGTGGTTCATTACTCCTCTGTGGGAAACCTCCATGGCCGAGGTATGCCTCCCGGTTCTCAACAGCCACACAGATGTTTGGGGTTAGCCAGTTCTGTGTCTCTGCCCCACCTACCAGTCTTGACGTTCCTTCTTCTTTATATCCTTAGTTATAAAACTTCTGTTCAACCATACTTCAGATGGTTCTCCAGGTTGATTGTTCTATAAATTCATTGTAATTTTAATTTGCTCACGGAAGGAAGCAGGCTTCCTTCTAGTAGATAAACAGTGTTTATCTACTCCGCCATCTTGGATCTCCCCCAGAATGCTTTAGAATGCTTTATATTTATAACTTTTCACACTGGTACATGGTGTAGAGCAACTTTAATATTTGACTTCCTAATTTAGAGACCACTGAGCTACTAATAAAGAAGCTTAAGGGATCTGCATAGGGATCACCCAGAAAATGAGTTTTAGAGTCAGGATTAAGTTGCACAGATAATGCATGAGGCTCTAAGGGTTGGCCCCAGCTCTCAGAACCAAAGGGAAGCTATTTTCACTTTAATGATCCTGTAAGAACCTCTCTCTTCCCAGGGCCCAGTAAAGCCCCAGCCAACTATACTTCAGGACATGAACTTGGTATGAACTGCTAGATACACTCTCTGAGCTGAACTGGGCTCCACCCAGCTCTTTGTTCCAGGTCACATGCAAAGACCCATGAGAGTTTGAGATGAGCAGGATTTTTTTTCTAACCTGGAATATAAGTACATAAAAACAAAACCAAAGTACCTTAGGGAACACAAGCTGAATAATAAACCAAGGCTGACCTTATAAGGTGCTTCAATATGATATGACAAAGGTACAAGACACCCTTCATGTGCAAGTCCTAAAGATGAATAAAAATAGTCTTGACTGTCCAGTTCACAGCCTTCTGAGGCAGATAAACAAATATACACCCATCTGTACCACAAGGCAGACTGTGTAATTGCTATAATGGAAGAAGAAACAAAATGTTACGGGTGTCCAGAAGAGGAAGGAGACAATGATTCTAACCAGTGAAATCTGGAGTTTCTTAGAGGAGATGACAATTGAGCTGGACCTTGACAAGTCAGACTTGCAGAACCGTAAATGACTTCTGAGGTTCAAAGCAGTATGACTTGCCAAAGATCAGACTCAGTTCTATATCCTTCTTTGCAAGCTGCTTCAGAAACATCATCTGCAAAGTACCAGGGAGACATAGTGTACTGTAAAGTTCACATGCTTTTATACTCAGCCCTATTTTGTTTAAAAACCCCAGAATGAGGCAATGGCAGAAATGACCCATTTTTCCTCATTTTGGATAATTTTATATTTAAATTTTCACTATGAGGGACTTTCATAACAATGAGATTTACCCAGAGCCTTCATCAGTTTTAAAGACAGACTTTCATTCAGAGGAAAATTTTCAAATAGATCAACCATGCATTGAAATCCATTTATGTTTCCTATGTCGCTAACTGGCATTTCCTGAAATACTTGCTAATAACTAAATTATTTTTAGCCAAGATTGGATCCCCTGGTTTTTCTACTTATTTATGTCAGGACCAAATGAGTAGATACAGCCAAATTTATTGTCTCTATGGAAATCGGTTAAGAAGTTATAAACATAGGATTAGAATTAGCTATAGTATTAAGCAGGGAAACTGGTCATAATGTATGATAATAAGGTTTTTTCACATGCAAAAATAGTATACATGTCAAAGCACCTGGCATTACACTGAGAGAGGCTTTGTAAATACTTTCTATTAATATCTCCCCTTTGAAAGTGTTTTCCTGAAAAAAGTATAATGCAAAAAATTAGCCAGTTCTTGTTGGACAGATGTATGTGCTTCGTTTTCAGGCATCTGCTTGTGTGGAAGTTTCTGCTTAAAACTAGTACTTATAGCTCAAACTTTGGGATAAGATATTGGGTACATGTGAATCTGACAGTGAGAATATGTATTTGATTTTGTCCAAAAAGCTTATTATGTCACGTGATCATCGATACTATTGGGTGCAATGATGTTTTTTGGCTGACACCCATACAGCCCTATTCTAAGGTTAATTTATATTTTGATTGCTCATTAGTGAGCACATACAATGTGTCAGAAACTGTACTGATGCCAGGTAGTCAAGTTAAGTGGTCCTTCTTTGGTCCTTGCTCCAAAGAACCTTGTAGTCTTACAGGGTAGACAAATAATAAACATGTAAATCAACAATCTATTTTATTGAATAGAGAGGCCACTGGTTATAAAAGATGCACCATTATTTTTTTAATCACTTAGAAAGAAAGACCAATTAAATTATGATTCATCCCAATTTCAGAGAAATTACAATGTGGGGGGAAAATGTATACTTTAGAATCACTAAAATGCAGTATTCTAAAGGAAAAAGAGGGCTGTCATAGACTATCACCAGGGATCTTTTAATAAGGATGGACTCTGATGAGATACATTTTAGCTTAGATCTGAGGAATAAGGAGAGGTTGGTTCTACTACTCCAGCCCAAGAAAGAATATTCCAGGCAGCAGGCATAGCCTCAGGCCACAGAGGCAGGAAATCAGGAGGCAGCTTTGAGGTGCCTGACTTCCACCTCACAGATTTGGTAGCAATTGTCTCGGGTTTTCCTTCAAGCCCCCACTGAACATTTTATAGAGGATTCTAAACCATCACGGCGTCTCCCTTTCCACGTGGCCCTCTGTGGTGGTTATAGTTTCCCTGCTGTTGTTATGTGGGCTGCTCCCACAGCTGCTAGTACCCATCTTCTCCCATGGCTGCCGCCTGCGTGGGACTGCCTCTCTGCTCTCCCCCACCACCACATTAGCCCATGGCCTGCTCCCCGCTGGAGGAGCCAACCTCTCAATCAAAGTGAACACCAACCACCCTTTGGAAATCTGGGGTGGTCTGACCTGATATTTCTGTTTAGTGGCCACAGATATTTTAGGCCCCCAAGAGGGAGTCTTGCTCTTTCAATTTTACTGGCCCTACTGTTTAAGGAACTTGGAACAGTTTCCCTTGGGACTGCTCTAGAGGTACCGTTGAATAACACCGCAGTGTTTTTCTTCCTTCCCACAAAGGACCAGCTGGTGCCTCAGACCAGCATAAACCTTTTGGCGCTCTACTAACTGAGAGTGAGACGCTGCTTTCCTTCAGCCTTCCTACCCTCCCAGGCCAGGCAAAGCTTTTCCTTCCTTTGTTAGTTAGGACTTTGAATCTTGATGCTGCCCCTGATTTTCTTTATTTTTCTTTCCTAGGAGAATTTGATGCCCTTGTGCCTTGGTATTATAAGACTTAGGAAACCACCTGTGGATTTTCAGATTAAGTCTCATTTCCCTATCCTTCCATCCACGAAGAGAGAGAGAGAGAGAGAGAGAGAGAGAGAGAGAGAGAGAGAGAGGAGATAGTGCTTAAAAACTGCATCATTGCTCGTCTAGCTGTGCACATATAACAGTATGTTGAGGCAGCTGTCACAAGCCTTTAACACAGCTTTTCTGAGATGCTGACAGTCGCCATGAAGAGGTACCTATAAATCCCTTTATGTAGACAGGGAGGAAACATAGGTCATCTGCAAGATAATTTTATGATACATTTGAAACAAATATACTCAGGAAAAGACTCTTAAAAACAATATCAAATGTTCATGAACTAGTGAATGGATAAACAAAATGTGGTATATTCATACAATGGAATGCTATTTAGTGATAAAAAGGAACATTCTATAAACATGGATGAACCTCAAAAATGCTATGTTAAATGAAGTCAGATACAAAAGACTATGTGTCTTACGAGTCCATTTATATAAAATGTACAGAAAAGGCAAATCTATAGAGATAGAAAGTAGATTAGTAGTTGCCTTGGGTTGGAATGAATATGATTGCAAATGAGAATGAGGGATTTTTACAGGGTGGTGGAAATATTCTAATATTGAGTTGTGGTGATGTTTATACAACTCTGTATATTTATTTAAAAATCATTGAATTCTAAATTTAAATGGGTGAGTTTTATGGTCTGTAAGTTATACCTCAAAACAGATGTTAGAAAACAAAACATGATGCCTGACATCCATTGTGACATCAACCAGCCAGTTCTACTCCATTTGTGCTCATGGCCTGTGTTCTATAAGGCATTTCACCAACTTAGCTAGATTCCAAAAGCCAACATTTACTGAGCCCTGAGGCTGTGCCAATGATCATGTTCAGATCTATTCCTTTATATTATTATTGCAAAAATGAATTTGACTTGAAGTGGGGTAGGAACATAGTCCCATTTTAGATGATACTGTGTGTCCTTAGAATTGAAAATCCATCAAAGTAAAAGAAAAAATTTAGATGTAAAGGAAAAGGAGAAAGTCTACCATGCCATAATAAACCAAGTGTAACTGTCAGATCTTCCTGCACCATTTACATTCAAATAATGCATCAGTAATATAAAGTCGGGAAGGATAACCCATATCCCTCCAGAGCCCTCTGCTTCTTTGTCCATCTGGCATCCCTGAGTTCATGTGAATAGCATCAGGAGTAGGTCCAGTTTGTTTTATGTGTGCTGATTGTAGTGGAGGGTTTTTGACCTTGGTGACTGCCTGCCCCTGAAGAGCAGAAACTGGGGTAAGTTTCTTCTCTCCATAGAGACCCAGTAAAAGGACTTTTCAAGAATAGGCAGATTTACTTCCTACTGCCAAGCTCAATGAAGAGGGTTCCCAGCCAAAGTGGCCAGGGCCACTCTTTCCCAGGCTGTGAAGCAATCTCCAGGTGAAGCTAATGGGTTTGGTTATGTTAATTACCAGGAGGGTTGGTGGCAGCAGAGAGACCTGGCTATCTGGAATTGCTAATACTTCACAGTTGGGTTTCTCTGGCTATTTCTGAAGGTTAGGTAAGGTGCAGGACAGGTGAGACTGTCCTGACTGTGACCAGGACTAAGGGGGTAGAGACAAGCTTTTTTCATTCACAGAAATGTTTCAAAGAAAAGTGATTTTCCCCCCCTTGGGTTATGCCCAGTCACAAGAGAATTTCCAGTCAGAATCTTTTCGCTTCACTCCCACACTGTTTATGGGGATGCAAGGTAAATCCAGGTTGGGTAGATCAGGATACATTCAGCTTTCTTCTATTCATACCCAGAAGTACCATCACACTTACCTTCCATCTCAGTGTCAGGGCCGAACACTGGGCCTATCTCACTCCTACAGTAGCTTTTTGAGCAAGTCACCACAAGTCCCCTTAACATTCCTAATTCTATATCTCTCAGAAAAAAAGAGCTCCTTGTCCTATCTCCACCCACTTCTTCAAATCTTATTTTTTCTAACCCCTCACATCTCAGTCCTCCTTAATCCACTTTACCATAGCTTCCATTCTTACCAAAATTTATAGCAATATCAGCTAGCCAAATTCAATGGCCAACATGCTTTATGACATCATCTTACGAATCAATCAGCACATAGTTAACTACTCTCTCATTCTTAAAACTCTCTTGGCTCCCCTGTTGCTATGTTCTTTTGGTTTTAATCCTATACCATTGACAGCTTTTGTTTTCCTCCTTTCAGACGTGCTTTCTTTGTTTAACTACTAAATTTATGAGCATTCCAAAGGCTTGTTCTTATTTTCTCTATTTTTTTCTATCTATGTTCTCTAATAGGCGATCTCATCCATTCCCTTGGTTTTATAAACTACCCAAATGATGAAGATTTCAAATTTATTTAATCAGATCCACTGAGCTGCAAATTTACATATCTTTTTTTTTTTTTTTTTTTTTTAGCTGAGCCATCCTGCCACCTGTTGGCAACTCAATGGCAACTCATCTCAGGCTGGCATCGAACCGCCGTTGCTCACAGCTCAGCTTCCACTCTTGAGTGAGCTCTTAACCAACTGACAAATTTACATATCCAATCTCTTCCTTGATATGAAATTTGATAACTAATAATCATTTTAAACCAGAATTTGTTTTGTTTTGTTTGGTTTTTGAGGGCAGTATCACTGGCCCTCATATGTGGGACCGAACCGGGGCCACTGGCTTCCCAAGCCAGCGCTTAACCTCTGCGCCACTCGGCCGGCCCATAAACCAGAATTTTTTATTCCCTTCCCAAATCCTTTTGTTTGTTTACCATTTCAGTGAATGACATCAGTATGTATATAATTGTTCAAGCTGAAAACCTAGAAATCATCCTTATTCCTTTTCTCTTATTCCTATGTCCAGTCCATTAGCAAATCTATTTAACTCATTCTCTGTCAATGCAAGAAATGTCCAAACGAGTCGATAATTTTTTGAAGGGTTTATTTGAGCCAAACTTAGGACATTGCTGGGAAGCAAGATCTCAAATGCTTTGGAGAATGACAGTTTTGCAATTTGTTTTACACATTTGGAATTAAGGAGAGGATGTAAGGAAGATTACATCAATGTGGGAGAAAGAAAGGCAGGGAAATCTCTGTGATTGGTGACAGGATAGTTAACAAAATTATATGCTCTCTTGAGGGTGGTTTTGCCTCTGAGGGGTCTGAAAAAGAGGCATTTCAAAGGTGTGTTAACCTAGATGCATAAAAACAATGGACAGGGTTTGCTTAAGGCATAGATAAACCTTTTACTAAAGAAGTTATATGCCTGGACATGACTATCCACCATGACCTGTCTAGTTAAGAATTTATGATCAGATCACCTTGTGAGATTACTTTCAGTCACTGGATTAGTCAAATTTATTAGAGAGAGCCGCTTTTTCATCCACATCTCCCAAATGGCTCTCCAATCTGTCCCTTTCTTTTATTCTCTACTTTTACCCTCTTAATCCAAGCTACTGACTGAAGGAACCATCTAACTGGTTTACACCCTCACAAGTTATTCTCTACACAGCAGTCAGTGATTTTTTAAAATGCATTTCAGATCCTGTCCCTTCCTTTTCATTTCTGTTAAACAAAATCCAAATTCTCCGACTTGGTGTGCTTTGGTCTTATCATACAAGCTTCATCCATTTGTTTTTTTGTTTTGTTTTGTTTGTTTGTTTGTTTTAAATCAGGTGTAGAGGTAGATTCTTTTATCTTTTCATGTACATTCCTTTAATCTTCAACGTAATCCCAATGTTGCTAGCAGCAGAATACTTCTTGGTCTACTTAAGAACTTGGTGCATTGAGAGGGGGTATATTTTCCTTTCCTTGAATCTGGACTGGCCAGTAACATCTTTGGCTGATAGAGTATGACAGTTCTAATTGACCTTTGAGAGGACTGGCAGTTTCTGCCATGTTGTCTTGGAGCTATGTGAGAAGTCCAGCTAACCTGAATTTGTCACTCTGTGATGAAGCCCAGGCTAAACATGCTGAAAAGTTATGTAGGCAGGGAGGGAAATGCCTGGCCATCCCCCAACTGTTTGAGTTATCCCAGCTGAGATCTCGGACATTGAGGAACAGAGAAAATCTGTCCCCCCCTGTGTCTGATCAAATTCTTGGAAACATGAGATACAGTTATTTTGAGATACAAAGTGCTGAGATAATTTGTTATGCAGCAAAATAAAACTGGACCATATAGGAAGTAATTGGAGACCTTGAATGTTTTGAAATCTTTTCATTGTAATTATTAGTTGTTTAATAGTTTGGCTGTGTATACAATTCATGGTTGGAAGAATTTCCTTCAGAAGAACTTTGAAGGTATTGATGTATTGTCTTCAAGCTTCAGTGCTGTTATCGAGAAGTCTGATGCCATTCTGATCCCCATATCCTTGTGTGTGATCTTTATTGATTTTTTTCTTTTCCTTCTGTGGAAGTCTTAGGTTTTCCTCTTTGACCCCAGTGTTCTTAAACATCATGATGACGTGTTTTGTTGGGGGTTTTAGGTCTCAGCCTCCTCTGAGTTCACTAAGTTTATCTTATCTATCTAAATTCTAGTTGTCACAGTTTTTATTGTTCTACTTCTCTACCACCACCATTCCTTTGTAGTTTTATGCCTTTCTAAACCATGCACTGTAATACTCACAGGATTTTGAGAAATAGTGGCTGTAATAGTCTGTGCAGATTCTCTGAACTTCTGTTTTGTAACTACCTATTACTTTATGATTTTTTTCACATTGTCTCCCCTACAAAATTATAAACTCTGTGATAGTTGGATACCATCCCTTCTTGTTCACTACTTATTCTCATCTCCCAGTACAGTGTCTGACACATAGTTGTCATTTAATAAACATCTTTTGAATGGATGAATAAAGAAATGCCTGAGGCAGGGGGCAGTAAAAGTGGCAGGGGCAGACATATCAAAAGCAAGCATCGCTGGCCCAGTGGCACGGTGGTTAAGCGCTGGCTTGGGAAGCCAGCGGCCCTGGTTCGATCCCACAAATGAGGGCCAGTGACACTGCCCTCAAAAAAAAAAACCAAAAAAAACCCAGCAAACATCATAATCTGCTTCATCATTTTGTCCAGACCAGTGATTTTTTTTTTTTTTGAGGGCAGTGTCACTGGCCCTCATATGTGGGACCGAACCGGGGCCGCTGGGTTCCCAAGCCAGCGCTTAACCACCGCGCCACTCGGCCGGCCCCAGACCAGTGATTTTTAAATGAGGGTGATTTTATCCCCAAGAGGACATTTGGCAATACCTCAAAGCATTTTTGCTTATCATGCCTGGGAAGGGGAATCAGCTTGCTACTGGCATCTAGTGAGTAGTGGCCAGCAATGCTAGCAACCATGGTACAATGCATGGCATAGCACCCTACAACCAAGAATGATCCAGTCCAAACTGTCACTAGTCCGAGGTCAAGAAACCCTGGTATAGATCAAGCTTGAATATAGCTAATATGTGTAGTTTGGTCTCTCTTACATCCATCGCCCATTTCCAAAATACCACACACAGGTGTCACAACTTCCCATTGTATGCTCTCTTCAGTGTGTAGGCTCAGTGAAGTACTAAGTTTGAATGTCCTGCAGCTCACCCATATATAGTAGTCTTTTTTTGTATTTAATACATTCACTTATTTTTTGAAAGCTGGGGTTAGTGAGTAAAGAATGGAGTAGGAAAGAAATTGACAGATTCCCTACTTAATTCATTATTTTTCTTCCCAACATGCAACGGTAAGTGGATTTGTTAGTGGCTTACATTTTTTCTCAACTGCTCTCCCACCTTCTCAGAGGAAAGTGCCTACCAGGCTCTTCACAAGAACGAAATAGTGTAATCATAGCATTTCAGGGCTAGAAGGGGCCTCATTTTAAAATAATTGTGCTTCATGTAGCTAGTTCAATACAGAACTAAAATAAGAATCCAGGTCTGTCCTAAAAGGTGGCTTTATTCTGTTGTAGTATATTCTTTGAATTAAAAATAACAGCAACAATAACAAAGTTCCCTTTGACTCTACAGATTCGCTTTCAACACTGCATTAAGTAAAATGCTTACTCTCATCTACTTTCATCAAAACTGAAATCACCTGGGGCAATCGTTCCATGTCATCCGACCATACCGAATGCTACCCTACAGACACTGTTGATTATGACCTTGCAGACAAAGCATGGATTTGTAGTTGTAAGTTGTGACATGCAGCCCATTCAGGAGCCTTGTGTAAGCTATGTTTTGATGACAGCTATGTTTGCAGAGTGAATTCATTCAGGCTAAACTCAGCGATTAGTCATGGTTGGTTATTTAGTACTTTATCATTCCTGAGCTCCACCTCTCTCTTCCAACCTCACCATTTATGCCCAAGCTAAGGTTGGCACGAAATGGATGCTGGTTTCTCTTCCGCAGTTCTTGTTCTACTAATGATGTGTGATATATTTGAAGAAATTAACCATTTTGCTTTTGTTACTCTCTGTATAGAAGCCAGATGGTGGCTCTTTTCTTCATTTTCTTTTCGCCAAATTTCTGAAAATCAGTAACACAACAGAGGCTCTTTGACATCTTCAGACAAGTGAAAATGAAAGCCTTGAACAGAATCTATGGAGTATGCCTGTTCTCCCTTCACACCTCTGCAGGATGTGAGTTCAGTCATTCCTTTCTTTTCCCACCTGGCCTACAGGTGTCCTGTTCCTTCAGGCCCTGCAGGACTTCTCTGAGTCTGGATGTTTAACCACACCTCTGGGCTGGGTTTTCCTTTCTTTTTTTTTTTCAGGGCAGTGTCACTGGCCCTCATATGCAGGACCCGAACCGGGGCTGCTGGCTTTCCAAGCCAGTGCTTAACCACTGCGCCACTTGGCCGGCTCTGGGCTGGATTTTAACAGAAGTCACCTAACCTTCTTAACAGGCCACAGACCAGAGTAGATGATCTACCATCATCTATAACTGTTGCTTAGATTTAAAGCTCCTTTCGTCATCAAAGAGAATCTGGACACTAGCTACTTTTCTATTACTCTTAATACTTCCCTCCTCCTTATTAATGTTCATTTCCTTGTATCATTTATATGCATGACTTTTCTCCACTAAACTATAGTCCCTTGAGAGTAAGGCCTTATCTTTTTTCATATTTGTATCGATAATATACTGCCTCATCCTCCATGACAGCCAACACTGTGATTTGACTAATGAGTTTGATTACTATTTGCAGTAGGTGATAGGTGAAGCTATAACTGATGTGCTGTATCCATTGTCCTTATTTATCTATTTACCTTATTTACCTGGTGACTTCCCTATTTGGGAACCTGGACCAGAAGGCATCCATTTCTTTAGGAGTTGTCAGTTATGGAATCAGAGGGTAAAAATGCAAATTATTGGATTTTAATATCAAAATCTTTGTCCTGAATGATGAGAAACAGTGTAAAGGTTAAAGCACTAGGTAGTATCTGTTTTTCTCTTCTGTCTGACCCTCCTCACCAGATAAAGATCCCAGCAACTCAGAATGGAGGGAGACTATGGGAAGAACAAGAGAGCTTCAGAAATTGGTCTATCTCTGAGCTTTGCCTCCTGCTCCACTCCTGAGAGAGTTTCAGGGTATCCCTAATCTGAGTTCACTTAGGCTTTGCTGATCCCATCTCTGGGACTCATCTGTCTCTTAGAGAAAGACAGCAGAAATGGTACTAAAGGGTAGGAGAGCTGGGTGAGTGCCTGGGACTCTAAGGTCTAGGGTCCTTTGGGGGCCTGAGGACTGGAGATGACCAACTTTCCTCTGGTTCCATAAGAAAAGTCCTACAAGTTAGGGAGAGCAGGAGAGGTAAGAAAAGGAGGGGGAGAAAGGAGAGGAGAAAAGGGAAGTGGAGAGAGAAGAGGAGGGAAGAAGAAAGTGAAGGAAGGAGGGAGGGAACTAGAGGGAGTAGGGGAAATAGAGAAAAAATGGAGGGAGAGGAAAAGGGATGGAGGGATAGAAAGAAAGGGTTACCCTCTTTACCTTCTCTGCCTGTCCGGCTTGAGTTGAGATTTTCTACATACTCGCAAATGGTCCTCTGAGAGATAGGTATTAGGTCAAAACTGTGGGTTTTGTTTGTTTGTTTTTTAAATTTTACTATGGTGAGAACATATAACATGAAATCTTCCCTTTTAACAGATTGTTAAGTATACAATACAGGATTGTTATCTGTAGGCACTAGTTTATACAGCAGATCTCTAGAATTTACTCATCTCGCATCACTGAAATCTTATACCCATTGAGGAGCCACTCCCTGTTTTGAAGGTCTAAAACACCTGGTAATTAGCAATCTTATCTCATTTAGCCTAATACCACAGGCAGGACCACATTATGACTTTTGTGGGCATCAGGCACTTCTTCCTTTAATGAAAATAAAAATCATATTGCATGATCATTTTGGAATAAGGACAAATATATTAATTAAAACATGTTCTTCATCTTAAAAGTTCATTTTATTCTGATTTCTAAAAAAATAAAAGCATTTTTGTGGGCCCCCGAAAGTGTCCTTTCCTAGGCATGGTGCTCACTGCGCCCGCTGGGGGACATGGGCCCTGAGGACTGGACAGGAAGTGCTGGTGGGCCCAGCGGGGAGTCTGCCCTTCCTTTTCCCTTCTCATGCCCTGGCCCTTCAAAGGTGAATAAATCCCTCTAATCTCCAACCCCATCAAAAAGTCCTGCTCTTGTAATTAGTAAGGCTATTTCCATTTCAACTGGGAACTCATTGCAAATGCAGGGTTTTGTGCTGCTATGTAAATTAGCCTTGCTATCAGATTGAGAACCACACACTGTCATATTAAAAACAAACAAACAAAACCCCCAAAGCATCGCGCCCACCCTATGTGGATACTGAGTTCCTGACCACCTTACACATTATCCCTGGTGACTAGGGAAGTGAGCTAACAACTGATCTTTGTAGCGGGCACATTTACACGCTGGCAGGGTTTCAGACCTCCCACCCTTTTCCCCCTCCACTAATTGCCCTTCTAAGATTGTGGCAGAAAACACACTGGCTCTTGCTTTGAAGACCACAGGAGCTTGTGTGAATGAATGGCATTTTATTACTCTGCCCTTTAGAAATTAGCCTCCCTACTATCAGGCCCACCATGCAGCTTTCCCCCACTTCTTCTTCAGATGTCAACCACCCAAATTTCAAATAATGCTGGGACGATGCGGCTGGCATGATTGACTACCCGTAGATCAGAGCCACCTCTGGACAGCTTGGCGGGCCAGGGCTCTGTGGCTAGCAGGAAGTGGGGATTAACAGAATTCGAGACATCTCTGCTTAAAGATGCATCATTAGATGAGCTTTGAATAACATTGATTCATTAATTTGTTACTTTTGGTAACAGACACACACACACACACACACACACACACACACACACACACCTGGTTTTATGAGAATTGCTCTTAAATTAATATAGGTGGAGGTGTTACCCAATTGATTGATTCTTAGCCTTTGGAGTTCAACACCCAGTCCTAATTCCTACCCTACATAGCATCCCTATGTTTTACATCAGAGGGAATTAAATGATTTTGTTTCAATAATTGTTTTGACAATTTTAAGATACTTTTTGAAACTATTTGCAGCATTCCAGACTTTTTCAAAATTAAGGCTGGAATTAGCTTTTCCAGCTATTTGTCTCTTCTTTGAGTTAAGAACATTTCAATTTAACAGTTGATTTTTTAAATTATTTGGAAACTTCAAGTTAATTAAACATTTTAATTAAAAAATATGCATAGTATAGATTACCAGCCTTTAGTAATTATTATAGCATATCTTTGACAGTAAAACTATGCTGAACCCAATATTTCCTTGATGATTATAAAGATATTTTCTGAGAGCAAAATTATGAAAATCAGTTTTCATTGTGATATTGATGTAATTTCGAGGTCCATGGAGAGTTCTGGAGACAGACTGATAAATGCAGTAGAACTGTCTCACTAGGGGAACTGACTATAACACATAACACCTGGGCAGTATGTATGTATTGTTAAATGAGATAATGTATATAAAGGAACCAAGTACTGGTTTGACACATAGGATATTTTCAGTCAAGGAGAGTAGAATTTGAATATGAAATTATTTATACCTTGGGGATTAACTGTCTAGAACTATTTTTGTATGTGCTTCTTTTCTATCAATTTCACTCATTGAGCAATACTTATTAAGCACTTACTACTATATCGCTTCAATTTTAAACCAAATGTTTATTTGCATTTTATCAACTCTAAAATCACGGTAAGTTTTAACATTGATGGTGGCTTACGTTACTGTTAGCCAGAGCAATCATGGTGTACTACCTGGCTGTCATTTCCAGTTGCAGAGTCAGATAACTGAACCCTTAATGTTTCTGTCAACTGACTTTTTAAGGACCATTTCAGCAAGGCACATGGATTGTGGTCTTTTGAAATCTAACACTTGGTAAGATCAAAAAGGCACTAGCTCCAAAACTTGTAAAATGGTGGGTTCAGTGGCTTGGAAGAAAACCCCAGAGATAATAGTGGAACACTCTTTTAAGAAATGGTGCAACACCAACACTCCATATGGAACAGATGATGCTATGGGAAAGGTCATGGACACTGACCTCTCTGAATTTAAAAGGTGATTCAGCAGTGTTAGACTCTGAATATAAAGAAGTTTAGGAAATTGAACCAATGTATTTTGCTTATGATTTCCTTTTTATGTACACATAAGAGAGATATGATAAGTATCAACTCAATTCTCTTTTACTAACTAGAAAAATGTCTAAGTAATAAGAAAGCATAGTGTCATGGTTTCAATAAGCAATATGTCATAATTTCTTGGAATTATTTTCCCATTTCTTAGTGATGTATTAAACAGTGATGCATCTTACCATCAGTGGGCTTTAGATTTAATGAATTCTGAGTACCTGTTAGATCCTGTATTAGGTTTTGCAGATACAATTAATTAAGCAATTATTTATCGAATGCCTACTATGTGCCCCAATTTACTATGTGCTGTGAATGGGCCAGACAAGCTCTCATGGAAGTTTCTTTGGCTGGGAAGACAGACATCATACAATGTTTCCAAAGAGGGATAAATACTCTGGAGGGGGAAAAAATGCATAATATATTATGAAGTATATTGCAAGAGACTTAAACGTGGTGTCTAAACCACAATCCCTGTTCTCAAGGCATTTACAATCTAGCGTCAAAGATGAAAGGAAATTTCAAAATGGTGCATAAATACCATGAACTCCTGAAAGTCTAAAGGAAGTGATAGTCAAACTGTCCTGAAGGGCCAATAAGGATTAGCCAGCTGAAGTGGAGGGGAAGAATTTTCCAAACAGAAGGACTGTCATTTTTTTTTAAATTAAATTTAATTTTTATTTTTTAGAATTTTTTTTATTGGGGAATTGGGGGAGGGGAACAGCGTTGGGGACCCGGGGGAGGGGAACAGACAATTTGCTGTCCTTTTTGTTCTTCAGTCTAGTTGTGGAGGACGTTGCTTCACTGGCCCATGTTGGTATCGTCATTACTCTCTTCCCAGATGAGGCAGATCGGACAATGGCCTCTGGATGGTTGCTCACCGGGGCTATTGGCTGCTCATGCTGGCTTCCGGCCTCTTACGCTGGCTGCTGGCCACTCACTGTAGCCTATGGCAGCCCACTGCAGCATGGGCTGCAGCCTACACTGTCGCCGGGGCTTGCACAGCCCAGTTCCAGGTGGAGCTGTTGTTAGCTGTAGAGGGCAGTGTCACTGGCCCTCACATGTGGGATCCGAACTGGGGCCGCTGGTATCCCCAAACCAGCTCTTAATGAATGCGCCACTTGGCCAGCCCAGGACTGTCATTTTTAAAAGCCAAGAAATAAGAGAGAAGCTGGTGAATTCCTTCAACTGTAAGGCATTCAGATGGCAGAGCTTATGATGTGAGGGGCAAGAGATGAGTCTAGAAGGTAGGCAGGGCTTGGAAGATCTTGCAGGCTAGGGTGAGTCTTTTGGTCTTTATACCAGGAGTAATGGGGTTTTATGCAGGGAATAGGCATGATAAGATTTGCATTTTAGAAAGATCACTCTTGCTGGAGTGTGGAAAGTAGATTAATTTTCTCCCTTCCCCTTTCCCCCAAGCAAAGAAGCCAATTGTTGCAGTAATTCGGGAAGCTGGCAATGGTAGCCATGTTAAGTTTCCCAATTTTCCCAGCTTGACCAGATCTTTTTCTGACTTGTGTGTGGGCTTTGTAATAAAATGTTGATTTCAGTAACTTATGGTCACTGCCCAAGGGGAGCCCAGTTACAGACACTACAATCATTTTTAAATGAAGTCCTGTCAAGTTATTTGACTAGATAAGCAGATTGATAAACCCACTGATCCAGGCAGCCACTGATCGATAAAAATGCCACCTCAATTACATGAAAAATTCAAAAATCAAAGTGTACAGTTGCTCTCTTGAGCTTCTGTGAGACTGATGAATTTCTATCTGAAATTTATCAAAGGGTCTTAGAAACCAAAGAATGGTTTAGATGAAACTCAATTGATTTTGTGGCTCTGCCAGAACTCACAGCTTTCTATAGGTCACACAGCCTGTCAGGTGTGGGAAAAACCCAAACCAAACCAAAACAAAACACATGATTTTACCAGAACTGCCTTTTATGGGTTAGAACAGAGAAAGCCCCAGCAAGTGTGGGACTGATAAACACTGGTTATATGTCTGTTTAAGCAGATGTAAATAAACATGCCGAAAGGTTCAAGTTCAAAGGGAGGATTCTGTATCCGAGAAATGTCATTTTATGGAATTCCCACTTCTTTGGAAAAGCATTTGGCAAAAAGGTTTCTTAAGCACAGCCAGGAAGGCAGGTCTTCAGTACATTCATGCCTCTCCCAGCCAGCATGACCACCACCCTTTCTTCTTTGTCGTTCATGAGGGATTCCCACACCCAGAGAGATGGGCTGTCTCCCGAGCCCTCCTGGAAGGCTCCAGATCCAGGGAGAGTGCAACTGTTCCTCAGTTGCATATGCCTTTTGAAAGTACAGTAATACCTTGGTTTGTGAGCATAATTTGTTCCAGAAACAAACCATTCGTATTGCAAGACATTGCCTGTTTACCAAGTTAAAATGCATTAGAAATGTTTGCTTGTCTTGCAGACCACTTGTAAACCACGTTACTCGCAATCCAAGGTTTTACTGTAGTTGCATCTTTTAAGCAACCTCTTGCAAGGAAATAAGGATGGACCAAACAAGCCACCTCTGGGCATTTTATCCTCATGTGCTTTTGCATTTCTGGGTGTGCCCAGGTTTTACTGCCCCCCTCCCCAGGAAACCATTTAAAGAATGTAGATAATACCTACCAGTGTTGTGAGTCACCCTGTCAAGAGAGTAATATACAATTGCGCATCCTTGTAAGTTATTTATCATATCCTGAGGCTTGATGGAATACAGTTTCCTTGATGAAGAGATAAAAAGGAGCAACATAAAAGCAAGGTAAAAGAACACTACTTCATTAAAACTGAATCTACCTTCTGGTCTTAGCTTTTTTGAGTTTTTTTTTCTTATTAGTATGACTGAAATATATCAGCACACATTTACTTTGTCGAAACTCTTTTTAGAAGATACAGAGGACAGTGAGGGAAGCGATACGGTTGAAAAGGGACAGAAATACAGAGAGACAGAAAAGTTGAGTTACAAAGAGAGAAAAACTAAAGATACTGACTTCCATAGACCTGGAATGCTGAAAATATCATTGAAGAGACCCATCGCGAACGAATGGAATAAACAGCTCTGAAAAGGCAACAGCTTCTTGTTGTGGAAATCAGTGGGAGGAATTTACAGAGCTGGGCAAAGAGCAGCCCCCATCCCCACCTCACTCCCAAAGGAGGACTGTACAAGGAGGTTGTAGAGAACAGGATTAGTCATCAGGAGCAATGGATTTTAAATTGAGTAAACCAGTACCCCCACCTTAAAACAAGAGACGTGAAGCAAAAGTTTCTAAGGGCCCTACAGCTCTTGGAGCCTGTATCTCTTGGGGTGGGTAGGGCAGCCACTGAGAACTGGTGGGCTTGAGTCCAAGAAAAAGTAGAGAAGGAAGATAATCGATGTTTTATTCTGTGTTGAAATTTAGTTCAAATTCTAGTTTGTTTACTGTCCCGCTCCCACTGCTCTACTAGAACAGGAATAAATAAGCTTCAGAAACAAGGAATAGCTGATTGTCAGGACAACATTAAGTGTTAGCTAAATAGAGCAATGCAAGAAATAAATGTTTTAACCTCAGAATACTGTGACTGTTTAAAAGAACTTAGATCTATAGACTGTATAGATAACATATGCGTATAGTTTCTTTGTCAAAGGATGGAAATATTACATATGAGGTTAAACTACCCTTTCACCACCATTCTTAATCCCAAATCTTCCCCAGCTTCTCCCATGGGAGTCTTTTATTAGTTTATCATGTTTCCTTCACAGACGTTCTTCTGGGTCAAAACTATAAAGTATAATTTTATGTGTGTAAGTGTGTTTTTAATATAAATTGTATGGGTTTTTTAATAACTTTTTTATTGAATAAACCTGACATGAAAAACTGCGTGTTTAAGGTGTACAGCGTGTTACTTTGATACTTTATAGATTACAGTGATTAACAATGTAGTGGTATTTAGTACACTACATATTATAGTATAATACTTTTGTCTAAATTTATTGTACTGTGCATTGTATCTCTACGGCTTATTTATTATTTGTTACACGTTTATATCCTTCAACATCAGTACTCTTATCCCTTCCTGCTCACCCTGCATCCCCTGGTAACCACCATTTTAATCTATTTTTTACAAGTTTAATTTTTTTTAGATGCCACATATAGGTGATCTCTTACAATACTTGCCTTTTTCTGTCTGACTTATCTTGCTTAGCACAATGTGGTCAAGGTTTATCCATGTTGCTGCAAATTGAAGGATATTCTCCTTTCTCATGATAAATAATATTTCATTGTGTATTTTTTTTCCCCATTCATCCATTGATGGGCATTTGTGTTGTTTCCATTCCATGACTATTGTCATGACCCCCGATAAACATGGGGGTGCATATATCTTATCAAAATCCTATTTTCATTTCCTTGGAGTATATATTCAGAAGTGGAATTGCTGGATCCTATGGTAGATCTATTTTTAATTTTTTTAAAAAGATTTTATTGGGGAATTGGGGGAGGGGAACAGCGTTGGGGAATCGGGGAAGGGGAACAGACAAGTTGCTGTTCTTTGTTCTTCAGTCTAGTTGTGAAGGACGTTGCTTCACTGGCCTATGTTGGTATCGTCACTGCGCTCTTCCCGCATGAGGCAGATTGGTCGCCGGCCTCTGGATGGTCGCTCACGGCGGCAATTGGCAGCTCACACTGGCTACTGGCCGCTCACGCTGGCTGCCGGCCACTCACTGTAGCCTACGGCAGCCCACTGCAGCAGGGGTTGCAGCCTACACTGTCACCGGGGCTCGCACAGCCCAACTCCAGGTGGAGCTGTTGTTAGCTGTAGAGGGGTGTCACTGGCCCTCATATGTGGGATCCGAACCGGGGCCACTGGTGTCCCAATCCAGCTCTTAACCAATGCACCATTCGGCCGGCCCAAATTTTAATTTTTTGAGGAACCTCCATATAGTTTTATGTAGTGGCTGCACCATTTTACATTCCCACCAATAATGTATAAAGGTTCACTATGGTTTTCTCTATTATTATTATTGCTGTGTCTTAGAGATGTGCTCTTATTAATACATAAGTTCCACTTCATTCTTTTTAATGGTTTTGTAATGTTCTGTGGCATAGATAAGTCATAGTTTATTTAGCCATTCCGTTATGATTTACAATTAAGTGGCTTTCAGGTTGCTGTTTGTTTTTAACTCCTAGAAATAAATGCTGCAAAGACCATCCTTATGTATGCCTCATTGTGCACCTATGTGTTTTTTTGTTTCTCTAAGGTAGAAATAATTTGGTTTATAATCTCCAGGCTTTATTAGAGCAGCTTGAATTAAGCTAATGCCAATTTTTCATGTCTGAAAAATTGCCTCAAAATTGAAGGGAAGGGAAAAGTTACTCTTAAATCTTAGCAAAACATTAGCCCATTTCCCAGCTACATAAAATGACTACTAGTTTTCCAGTCCCTATGATTGACTATAGATTAAGAATGTTATGTGTGGTATCACCCTTCAAAATACTTTAATAATTTTTCTCTTTTTTGTAACTTAAAAACATTGATAAATCAAGACTTTCATCATAATATGAAGAGCCACACAGTAAGAATATTGTCTTTTTTTATTATTATTATTATACTAAATGAACATTTAATGAATACATAAGATGGGAAAGAAAGAAAAGGGAATGTTGTCAAAATTGAAAAGCATAGTCATTACATAGTCTATACTGGCGGTGTCAGGATCAATCCAGTCGCAAATCCTTAGAGCAGCTGTTTGTATGCCATTGACTAATGAAGCTCTTTGAGTGCTCTGTTATTAATGTGATTAAGCAGGAAAGAGAATAAAGAAAGAGAGTGAACCAAAGGAGAGATATCCTAAAGAGAGACCCCCTGTCCCCAGCCACTTGTGGAAATCCATTTCAGGTCAACTGGGACCAATTGTGAGTTCTGGCCTTGGGCAAAATTCCTATTTGCAGTCAATAAATTAGTGGGTGACACCTTGAAATGGGTTGCATTTTAACTGAATCGATGTCTGATGTGGCAATCAATCCGTCCTTAGTCCACATTCCCACTGAAGTTTATAGGTTGGGGCTTGACTGAAGAAAGGGACGGATTCTTGGACTTTCTTCTTTTTTTAAACAATCACAACTGAAAAAGCAGAGTGTAGTATCCTGTATTCTCTAGAAAAGCTAAGATTTTTCCTTTCCTATTCTTGCCCATCCTCTCTTTAATTGGCATGGAAGAACTCGTGATACTAATAGATTTCATTTATACAAAACTCTGTCATATACAGTGTTCTTTATCTGGTTGATTCTGGCTTAATCTGTTTCCTCTAAGAAAGTTGTCCATCAGGGCAAAGAGGGAACTGTTTCTTTACAGTAGCTCCTTTTGAAAGCTCTAGGCAGCAGGAAGCAGCGAAGTCTGCTCTGTTGGTTCAGCTGGCTTTTACAGCTGAAGATAACACGAACCACAAATCTGTTGAGGTCCATGTTTTCTTGGAGGGGGAGGAGAATTCAGAGAGCAAAATAAAGAGAAGTTTAAGTTTAATATTTCATAACTGTGTGCTCTTTTCCAGGTTTTATTTCTGTAATATTCTCTGTGTGTGGTCAGGCCCTTCATAACACAGCCCTATTGAAAGAAGGAGAGGGAAAAGGAACAGGAAGGGTGGAGGTAGGGATTAAAAACTAGCCTTGGCGGGGTGGGGGGGAAAAGACCACTGCTTTTAAGTACCAACCATGACCTTAACTGGATGTAGTCAGGGCCTCACAGATTTGAGTTGGTTATTTAATTCTGAAAATATGGTAGGGACAAGCACGGGTATGGCATTTGTTGTGAGGCCAGAAGAGGGAAGTGACCTAAATAGAATTTTTTCTGGAAAAAGTGGGTTCAGAAAGTTGATGGGCTGAGAGTTTTCCTTTCCCTGAGAGTGTATTGGGTCATGTCTGCTGGGGGCGGAGAAAAAAAAAATCTGAGGAACAAAGGTGGTTAAAACATTGGAGCAAAATCTTTTTTTGTATTTTGGAATCATTTTGTGGAATTAAAAATAGGAGAAAGATTTTTTTTTTTAATATTTGGAAAAAGAACAAGCATTGGCTTGTCCACATTATATTCTGTTTCTGCCACCAGACTGGGAGTCTAACAAGCTTCGCTGCTTAGGAGAAGCATATTTTATTTTCAGGTTGGCAAACCTATTTCCTGCCTTTAGAGCAAGAAAAAACTAGTGCAGCTACTGTACCCTGATGATATATTTTTTTTCTCTCAGAATATCATAACCTTTTAAATAACAAGCATGCTGCTTTTTCAAGGGCTCTGAAACATGGATGAAGAAATACAACAGTACCATTTTATCCCTTCCCTCAAGAACAACACTGCTTTCTCTCGATCTATACACCATGGATGGGGTTTCTGAATGTAAATATAGAAGATAACAATTGTTTTGATTTCCCAAGGGTGAGAAAACATAACTAAAACACCCAATAGTGATCAAGTCACATAGCCTTGAAAAGAGGCAATGAAAATAGGGCCAATGATAGTTTCTGGGCTGGGTGGGGATCTGTCTATGCAGAGCAGGGGGCGCTGGGAAGGGCGGAGGAAGAGTGGAGGAGGTAGTTCTGCCACGATGGAAAGGTTCATGAATGGTGAACAATGACAAGTGGCAGTTCATGTTCATTGATAAATATTTGTTCCATGCACAATCAGAGAGCTAAAAGACCCGAGATGTCATGTAATCCAATGCCCTCATTTTACCAAGTGACTTGCTAGGGCAGTCAAACGAAGATTCTAGGGCTCTTTTGTCTCCCAGGTTGGTATTTTCCATTGCTTTGAGTTGGGCATTTTATCACTCAGGTTAAAATGCACAGTTTCTGTCTTCCAGTAGCTTACAATTTAAAATGTCTATTTCCCAGAAATAGTTGTACTTTGGGGGAATGAATTAGCACTGAAGTGAAAAAAGAAGATGCTTGGTTGTAACCCTGTGTCACTGGGTGACCATCGGAAAACTACTCAGCCTATCTGTACTTTCGAGTGAAACAGACAGAAAGGGTGGACTGGGCAGCTTCTTCAGCATTTCCAAGAGTTAATGGTTCGGTAATAAACCAAGGTAGACTCTTTATTGTGCCATGAGGGGTATGGGAGTTGTCAGATGTAAGGTTAAATTTCTCATTTGAAAGTGCAATATTAGAACAATAGTACTACCTGTCCTGGTTCTATATCAAAGGCACTGTGGGCTTTCACAGTGACATCAAATGCCCTGGCTCTGTACTTCTTCTTTTACACACATGCACCACATGTCAGCTTCCTGCCTGACTTCTGGTAAATCATCCTCTAATGATTCCTGGCATTTACCTCGTAGAGGGTTAAACTTCCTCTCACAAACCAAGGGCTTCACACAGAGGAGAGAGGCTACAAAGGAGGGTGTTGTTACTTATTTTATACCATTTGGGAGAAGAGTGCCAAAAAGAGAAAAATGCTGCGGTATAATTTTTATAATCTTGATTCATAAATTTTACAGAGGTTCTTACTCTATTCTGTTTCTCCCTTCTGCTCTCCATCCCACCTAAACTATCTCTAAAAAAGTGCCCTTATTAAGGTAAGAAAGACTGTGCTCCAGCGCTCCATGTTGAAACCCAGGAGCAAAAGGTTTGCCTAGAGGTGGCACAGACAGGGGTCAATGATGTTGACCCTCTGGCTTCCCAGCCTTGGACCTGTGGGGCTGATGTCATCCCTCCCATTAGCAGGACTGAAAAAGAACGTGATGGAGGCAAAAGGCAGCCCCACACTCATTCCTCTGCCCCAGCTTCCTCTTTCTGAGAGCTAAGATAAAGACCACAGCCACATCCATCAGTGACTTTGAGAATTCCTGGAAAATGGCAGTAGGGCCTAGTAAACCTGTATTGTTGGAGACTAGGCAGAAATCAGGGACACAGGGTCAAATTAAACTGATATCTACGTGAAAAACAAAGATTCGGGTCTTTGGGAGAGAATGCCGTGCTGGTCGGTGTTACATCTTGCAACCTCTTACTGATCATTTCTCGGAGGGAGAATTCATGTAATGAAGAATGAATGTCTAGGGAAAAAAAACCCCAAATCAGAATAAGCTGCTGGAAGCTTTCATGCTATTCCATTAAGCTATACAGACAAGCTGATATAGTGCATGCTTAGACAGTCCAGAATGAGGCAATATTGAAAAATATTTATTTTGGGACTCAAAGTAGGTGTTGACATTTATATGAAGGGCATGCAGACCCACCCAACTATCTTTCTTTGCATTGCCATGCTGTTTAAAGGGTCACCTACGTCTTCAGAGTTAACCTGCTTTACTTACTAAAAATAAAAATGTCTTCATTCCCATCTGGGGTGGGGGTAAAAAATAATTTGTTAACTCTCAATACAGATAGGCAGAAGGAAAAATGGCTTTTTTCCTTACTGTTTGATTTGCTTTGATGACATGGTAACCAAATAACCAAGCTGAGCATATATACTTAAAATACACTGAATCAGTCTCCAGGGCGGGGCCCAGTCATCAGCGCTTTTCTAAAGCTCCTCGGATGATTCTATGTGCAGTTGGTGCTGGGAAAGCACTTGTCTGAAGTCTCACCAGTTTGAACTGGTATTAGGAGGAAACTTGGTCAGAAAGAGAACACTAGGAAGGGCAAACATGTAAATGAGCTATGAAATATAAATGTGCTGCTTCATGAATTGCTTCATCGAATTAAAGACATGAAAAGAGCTTTGAGGGTTCAATTATTTCATTCATGCGCATCCAGATAGGAACATTTTCCAGGAATTGATATTCTGTTTTTAATGGCTTTCCGTGCTGGGTATCCAAGTATCTTTCTGTAATCCATTCCAAAACACTGCAATGGATGGAAAAGCAAGTAGACTAGTAATAAAAATGTCCTAGAAAGAGCCTATTTTTACAGAAAATCAAAAATGGAAGTAAAAGCTTAAGTTAGGATTGCTTTGAGACTATGCACCATGGGTACATTTTCATATATGCATATTACAAGTGAAACTGATTTCCCAAAACCAATTTATGAATGCTCTTAGAACTCCCTACCAAAATTTTTCTTCTTAGCTAATGCCAGAGAGGGTATTTTAGCCATTTCTCTGATCTCTTGTAAAGGTATTTGTCTGGCTAGATTCATAACAGCAATAACCTATAACTTATGCATACTTAAAAGCTATAATTACTGGAGGAGAAAAATTAAAGGTAAACCTTTCACCTTCATTGAGATACAAGAGGACAGAAAAGCTTTATAAAAGGAAAGACCAAACACAGTCATATAAATGTTGAGATTGAAAATATAAAGTCTTTTTTTTAATTAAAGAAATTTGGGCATAAATCATGGTAAGGACTATTTTCTTTTAACAGCTAAATAGGCACTCAGGTGTGCTGAGTTCCAAGTCTGATGGTCTTTCCCTTTGGTTGCTTTAGGGTAATTTCCTCTTGTCTTTCCTCACTGCATCCAGGAGGTGAGTGGAGATACTTAAGGCAAGTGTGGGTGGCCCCATCTCAAGACCTGAAGCTGGGATTCCATTCAGTTGATAACAGGTTGTCATTGTGTGAAATGGGGTTCTGAACTCCTGAGAAAGTGCTGAACCCAAGGAAGAAAAGCAATCACTGAACAATGACAAATGGGATCCAATAGGAGATGAGAAACCAAAAAGGAGGGGACAATTCCTTAGCTGTCCCACATTATGAAATAGTAAGACTTACCCAGCTCAGCCTGCATTCAGCCTAGACTTTCCCCAGGATCACACATTAGGATTTTCATGGGCCCTCCACACTTCTTTGTGAGTTCCTTCCTTTATAAAAAATACTAAAAATTATATTTTATGGCTATGTTGGTATAAAGACAAATATATTAATATGTTAAAATATTGTCTTTAACCTAAATTTTTTTCTTCTGCTTTTAAAATAAATTCAAAGTTTCTGCCCTAAAAGTTTTGTAGGCCTTTGGCAGTGTGCCTACTGCCCAATAGAGAAGTCACCCCTGCCTGGAGTGGGGCAAAAGAGGAGAGGACTGGCAGAATAAGAATAGTACCAGGGGAACAAAGCTCATAGGGCTTTCTAGGCCATGCACAATGGTAAGGATGTTAGAGTTCATTTTCATGAGTGAGATAGGATGTTCTCAAGGGTTATAGAGAGACAGGTGACATGATCTGACTTACATTTTGAAAGGATAGTTTCTTTTGTGGAGAATGTACTATAGAAGATAAGGAAGAACATCAGAGAGAGATCTGTTAGGGGCTTATTCTGATATTCTAAGAAAGAGATGATGTGACTTGCCCTAAGGTGATGGTGGAGGTGGTAAGAAGTGGTCAGATTATGAATAGATATTAAAGATAGAAAAAAGATTTGCTGATGGACTGGATGTTGAATGCAATAGAGAAGATTCAAGATGACTCCAGGCTTTGTTTCTGCAACTAGAAGAAGAGTGAATTTATCATTGATTGAGATGGGGAATTGCAGGGAAAGCACATTTAGGGTGGAAAATCAAGAGTTCAGTTTGGGACCTGTTAAATTTTGATGTCTACTAGACATTTAAGAGATGTGTGGAGTTTACAAAGTGGTTTAGCTAGAGACAGGAATTTGGAAACCTCTGCTTTCAGGTGGTGTTTACAACCAGGGGAGAGGGAATGTTATGTAGATATAGTCCAGAAGAGGCCCAAGGATGAAAATCTCAGGTACTTCAATATTTAGAGGTTGGGAATATTAAGGGGAACCAGCGAAAGAGACTTGTTAGGAGTAGCCAGTAATGTAGGAAGAGATCCAAGAGAGACTGGTGTCCTGGAGACCAAGCAAAGATGCAGCTGGGTCTGTATGAGCAGTTGCTTTCAAACTTTGACCATCTCTGACTGCTTGAGTCGCATGAAATGATGGTAGACCCATAAGCTTCCTCCCTGATGCGGAAGGAAGCTAAGTTCCCACAGCCTGAAATATGATGGAAAATCAACCTAACCACCATTCCCTCACTCCCCTATGTGACTTGCCGCAAATAAAGAAATTTAAATAATCTTTTTTGGTTCAGTTAAGACACAGATATCCCTGAGAGGGAAGAATAAGCCCAGGATGTAAATTTTTTTCTCAAGCTGGGAGAGTCCTTTCTATAGGCCGTTGACCTCTTCCTTAAAGCTCCAGCAGGATTCTAGATGGTAGAGAAGGCAATGATGAGAAGTATGTAAAATGACAGCGGGGAGGAATCCACTAGTGGAATCCTGCCATACAGTGGACATGGTGGCCACAGAGACATGAGGGAGGAGCTCAGAGGAAGGAGAGCATGGCTCAGACCTAGAAAAGAAGAAAACAATGCAATCTAAAAAACAAAATGAAAGAAAAAAATAACCATTTTCTTTGCTCCAAGTAAAACCTTACATGACCAACAAAAGTTACATTGAAATATGTCACAGATTTAGACTGATATTGACCGTACGTCAGCACCAGTATCCAAGGCTGTTATTATAGGGTTTCAGAAGATTTTTAAAGGATAGTAGAAGAAAGTCTTGGGTCACATTATATACTGGGATATAGTCATTTTTAAAAAAGGTGTATGAGAAGAAACACGTTGCCATTATTAAGAGATGGGTGAGAGGCAGTGTCTGAAGTTTCTGAGTAACTTAGAAATAAAATCTAAAAACTGCCTACTTCTGAGACCACATTCTGACACCAGAATATAAAAACTCACTTCTGTTCAATGGGGTTAAATTATAAAGAGACAAAGAGAGAAATAATAAGATTATGACACACACACACACACACACACACACACACACACACACACCACAACTTATATTCATCTTTTGTTATGAGTATATATTGAGTATTACAATTTTTTTTTTAATTGAGGAATTGGGGAAGGGGAGAAGGCAAGTTGTTGTTCTTCTATCTTACTTGTGGAGGGCGCCAGTTGCCATCTGGCTGCCTGTCTGCAGCTCGTGGCCTCTAAGCTCAAGGTGCTGTATTACAATCTTAGTTGCGGGTGGGTGTAGTCATCATCCCATGTGGGAGTAGAACCGGCAGCCTTGTTGTTAAGAGCACCTACTCTATCCACTGAGCCATCCGGGTGTCAGCTCAGCTCAAGGTGCCGAGTTCAGTTTTAGTGGTGGGCAGGTGTAGCCCACCATTGAACAGGCAGTCTTATTGTTAGGAGCATGTGTTCTCACTAGCTGAGCCATCCTGCCACTTGTTGGCAGCTCAGTGGCAGCTCAGCTCAAGTGCAGCATCACTGGCCCATGTGCGAATCGAACCGGTGGCCCTGTTGCTCAGAGCTTGCGCTCTTAAGCTAACTCTTTTTTTAAAAAAATTTATTTAATTAGCTTCAGATGTACAACACAGTGCAATAGTTATACTTTTACCCTTCAAAGTGACAACTCCCCTCCCCCAATTCTCCTCCCCACTCCTCCTCCCCATATTATACTATCTATTACAATTCCTTTGACTCCCTTCCACTGTATAATCCACATCCCATGACTATCTATATATTCAGTTACAGTTGGCATACAATATTATACAACATCAATTCCAGGTATACAGTGCAGTGATCAAGCCTGTACTCCATCCATGAAGTGGTCTCCCTAACAAGACATGTGACCATCTGACACCCCACAATATTTTTCATTATTATATTCCCCGAACTGTCTTTCATATCCCTGTGACAATAGTGTAGTTATACACTATTTATGCTGTCTAATCCCTTCCCCTTCTCCCTCATCCCCACCCCCCTCCCAACTAGCAACCCTGTTTTTCCTCTGTATCTATGAGACTGTTTTTGTTTACTTTGCTCATTCATTCAGTTTTTCAAATTCCACATATAAGTGAGATCATATGGTATTTGTCTTTCTCCGACTGACTTATTTCACTTAACATAATAGTCTCTAGGTCCATCCATATCGTTGCAAATGGTACGATTTCATTCTTCTTTATAGCAGAGTAATACTCCATTGTATAAATGTACCACAGTTTCTTAATCCAGTCATCTATTGATGGGCATTTTGGTTGTTTCCAAGTCTTGGCTATTGTAAATAGCACTGCAATAAACATAGGGGTGCATATATTTTTTTCAAATTAGGGTCTTGGATTCCTCTGAGAAGATACCCAAGAGTGGAATTGCTGGGTCATACAGCAGTTCCATTTCCAGTTTTTTGAGATACTTCCATACTGATTTCCATAATGGCTGCACCAATTTGCAGTCCCACCAACAGTGCACCAGGGTTCCCTTTTCTCCACACCCTCACCAGCACTTGTTGTTTGTTGATTTGTTGATGATAGCCATTCTGACTGGAGTGAGGTGGTATCCCATTGTGGTTTTTATTTGCATTTCTCTGATGATTAGTGAGGTTGAACATTTTTTCATATGCCTGTTGGCCATCTGTATGTCCTCTTTAGAGAAATGCCTCCTCATATCCTCTGCCCATTTTTTAATTGGGTTGTTTGTTTTTTCGGTGTTGAGTTTTATAAATTTTGGATATCAACCCCTTATCAGATATATCGTTGGCAAATACCTTCTCCCATTCAGTAGGCTGCCTTTTTGTTTTATTGATGATTTCCTTTGTTGTGAAAAAACTTTTAAGTTTGATGTAATCCCATATGTTCATTTTTTCTTTCATTTCCCTTGCCGAGGGGATATATCGGTAAAAATATTACTCAGGGTAATGTCTGCAAACTTACTCCCTATGTTTTCTTCTAGGAGTTTTATAGTTTCAGGTCTTACATTTAAGTCTTTAATCCATTTTGAGTTTGTTCTCGTATATGGTGTAAGTAGGTGGTCCATTTTCATTTTTTTGCACGTGACAGTCCAATTTTCCCAGCACCATTTATAAAATAGACTATCTTTACTCCAGTGTAAATTCTTGCTTCCATTGTCATAGATTAAATGACTGTAAATAGATGGGTTTATTCCTGGGCTCTCTATTCTATTCCATTGGTCTGTGTGTCTGTTTTTATGCCTGTACCATACTGTTTTGATTACTGTAGCCTTGTAGTATGTTTTGATGTCAGGTAGTATGATGCCTCTCACTTTGTTCTTATTTCTCAACATTGCCATAGCTATTCGGGGTCTTTTGTGGCTCCATATAAATTTTAGGATTCTATGCTCTATTTCTGCAAAAAATGTCCTTGGTAGTTTGCTTGGAATTGCATTGAATCTATATATTGCTTTAGGTAGTATTGACATTTTAACTATATTAATTCTTCCTATCCATGAGCATGGTATGTATTTCCATTTATTTGTATCTTCTTTGATTTCTCTCTTCAGTGTCTCATAATTTTGTGAGTACAGGTCTTTTACTTCTTTAGTTAAATTGATTCCTAGATATTTTATTGTTTTTGAAGCAATTGTAAAAGAGATTGATTTCCTGATTTCTTCTTCTGATAGTTTATTATTGGCATATAGAAATGTAACTGATGTCTGAATATTAATTTTGTATTCTGCTACCTTACCAAATTCGTTGATCAGTTCTAGCAGTTTTTTGGTGGAGTCTTTGGGATTCTCTCTATATAGTATCATGTCATCTGCATATAATGACAATTTTACTTCCTCTTTTCCAATTTGGATGCCTTTTATTTCATTTTATTGTCTGATTGCTGTGGCTAGAACTTCCAGAACTATGTTAAATAGAAGTGGTGGAAGTGGGCAGCCTTGTCTTGTTCCTGATCTTAAGGGGAAAGCTTTTAGCCTTTCCCCATTGAGTACGATGTTTGCTGTGGACTTATCATATATGGCCTTTATTATGTTGAGATATGATCCCACTATTCCCACTATGCTAAGAGTTTTTATCATAAATGGCTGCTGGATTTTGTCAAATGTCTTTTCTGCATCTATTGATATGATCATATGATTTTTATTTTTCATTTTGTTAATGTGATGTATTACATTAATTGATTTGCAGATATTGAACCAGCATTGCATACCAGGAATGAATCCCACTTGATCGTGGTGTATGATCTTTTTAATGAGATGCTGAATTCGGTTTGCTAGTATTTTGTTGAGAATTTTTGCATCTATGTTCATTAGTGATATTGGCCTGTAGTTTTCCTTTTTTGTAATATCTTTGTCTGACTTAGGAATCAGGGTGATAGTGGCTTCATAGAAAGAGTTTGGGAGCCTTCCCTCCTTCTGTATTTTTTGGAATAGTTTCAGGAGAATAGGTACTAATTCTTTTTTGAATGTTTTGTAAAATTCACCTGTATAGCCATCTGGTCTAGGGCTTTTGTTTGTTGGAAGATTGTTGATTACTGATTCAATATCTTTGGCAGCAATCAGTCGATTCAGAGTTTCTGTTTCTTTTTGGTTCAGACTTGGTAGATTGTATGCTTCTATAAATTTATCCATTTCTTCCAGATTGTCGAACTTGGTAGCATATAGTTGCTCATAGTATTTTCTTAAATTTTTCTGTATTTCTGTGGTATCTGTTGTCACTTCTCTTTCATTTCTGATTTTATTAATTTGGGTCCTCTCTCTCTTTTTCTTGGTTAGTTGTGCTAAGGGTTTGTCGATTTTATCTTTTCAAAAAACCAACTCTTGGTTTCATTGATCTTTTGTATTTTTTTTTGTTCTCTATTTCATTTATTTCTGCTCTGGTCTTTATTATTTCCTTCCTTATGCTCCCTTTAGGCTTGTTTTGCTGTTGTTGTTTTTTCGAGTTTCCTTAGGTGTGAAGAGAGTCCGTTGATTTAAAATTTTTCTTCCTTCTTTAGGTAGGCCTGCACTGCTATGAACTTTCTGCTTAGGAGTGCTTTTGCTGCATCCCAGAGATTTTGGGTCGTGGTGTTTTCATTTTCGTTTGTCTCGAGGTATCTTTTGATTTCCTCCTTGATCTTAATTTTGTCCCACTCACTATTTAGTAGCATGTTATTTAGCCTCCATGTATTTATAATCTTTCCCGATTTCTTCTTATAATTGATTTCTAGTTTCATAGCATTGTGGTCAGAGAAGACACTTGGTATGATTTCAATCTTCCTAAATTTGTTGAGACTTGTTTTGTGGCCTAACATGTGGTCTATCTTGGAGAATGTTCCATGTGCACTTGAGAAGAATGTATATTTTGTAGCTTTGGGGTGAAATACTCTAAAACTATTAATTGTATCCAGCTGGTCTAAAGTGTCATTTAAGGCCACTATGTCCGTTTTGATTTTCTGTCTGGAGGATCTGTCCATTGGTGACAATGTGGTGTTGAAGTCCCCTACTATGATAGTATTACTGTTGTCTCTTCTTTTATGTCTGTCAAAATCTGTTTTATATATTTAGGAGTTCCTATGTTGGGTGCATAGATGTTTACTAGGGTTATGTCCTCTTGTTGAATTGATCCCTTTATTATTATGTAGTGCCCTTCTTTGTCTTTTATTGTAGTCTTCATTTTAAAGTCTATTTTGTCTGAAATAAGTATTGCTACTTCAGCTTTTTTCTCATTTCCATTTGCATGAAATATCTTATTCCATCCCTTTACTTTCAGTCTGTGTGTGTCTTTTGATCTGACATGAGTGTCTTGTAGACAGCATATGCATGGTTCCTGTTTTCTTATCCACTCAGCCACTCTATGTCTTTTTTTTTTTTTCAGCTGAGCCATCCTGCCACCTTTTGGCAGCTCAGTGGCAACTCAGCTCGGGCTGGCATCGAACCGCCGTTGCTCAGAGCTCAGCTCGCACTCTTGAGCGAGCTCTTAACCAACTGAGCCACTCGGCCGGCCCTACACTCTGTGTCTTTTTATTGGAGCATTTAGCCCATTCATATTTAAAGTAATTACTGATAGGTGCATATTTATTGCATTTTGTTATTTGTATTTCTTGTCTTTCTGTGTTAGCTCATTTTCCCCTTTCTTCTGTTTAAAAAAGCCCTTTTAACATTTCCTGTAATGCTGGCTTGGTGGTAATGATCTCCTTAAGCTTATTCTTTTCTGAGAAGCTCTTTATCTCTCCTTCAATTTTAAGTAATAGCCGTGCTGGGTAGAGCAATCTTGGTTGTAGACCTTTATTTTGTGTCACTTTGAATATCTCCTGCCATTCCCTTATGGCCTGCAGAGTTTCTGAAGAAAAGTCAGTTGTTAGTCTAACAGGAGTTCCTTTGTATGTAACCTGCTGTCTTTCTCTTGCTGCTTTTAGGATTCTGTCTTTGTCTTTAAGCTTTGCCATTTTAACTATGATGTTTCTTGGTGTGGGCCTGTTTGGATTCAGCCTGTTTGGAACTCTCTGTACATCCTGGGCTTGTATGTCGATTTCCTTCACCAGGGTAGGGAAGTTTTCAGTCATTATTTCTTTAAATACATTTTCAATCCCTTGCTTCTTCTCTTCTCCTTCTGGTATTCCTATGATGTAAGAGTTGTTGCGTTTCATGTTGTCCCAGAGGTCTCTTTTAAACTATTGTCATTCCTTTTTATTCTTTTTTCTTTTTGTTGTTCTAGCTGGGTGATTTCTGCTATTTTGTCTTCTAATTCACTGCTTCATATATTCTACTGGTGATTCCTTCGAGTGTGTTCTTCATTTCAGTTATTATATTCTTTAGTTCTAACTGGTTGTTTTTTATGGTTTCCCTATCCTTCTTTATGTCCTCGCTAAGTTCCTTAAACATTATTATCATCAATGTTCTAAACTCTGTCTCTGAAAGTTTGGATACCCCTGTTTCATTTAGTTCCATTTCTAGAGTTTTCTTCTGATCTTTTACTTGGGACATGTTTCTTTGTTTCCGCATTCTGGCTGTCGCTCTGGAATTGCTTCGATGTATTAGATAGATCACCTAGAAAGAAGAGAAAAGTAAAAAAGAGAGAGAGAAAAAAAAGAGAGGTGGGTGGGGCTCTCTGTCCTCTTTAATCTGCAGACCACTTGCTCAGGATTGCAGTGAGCTTTCCACAATTAGCTGCTGTGTGCTCTGGAATCGTGCTCACAGACTTGACGTAGCTTCCTCTTCAGGTCCTTCATTTAGAGGTTCTGTTCATCTAATGTTCAGAGGACTTCCAAGGTTAAATGTTGTATAAATTATTTGTAATTTTGATGTGATCCTGGGAGGCAGTTCGGAAAGCGTCCATCTATTCCGCCATCTTACCGGAACTCTCTTAAGCTAACTCTTAACCAATTGAGCCATACATTTTTTTGGCATCGTGTGTGTGTGTGTGTGTGTGTGTGTGTGTGTGTGTGTGTGTGTGATTTACCTTCTTGTCTCTTTATTTTATATAATATATAGCAGTATAAAATAATATAATCACATTACAAAACTTTGAAAATATATAAAAGAAAAAAAAATCACCCTACATCAAACCACCCCAAATAACAACCATTTTGGGCTATTTCTTTTAAATCCTTTTTCCCAGGCAAATTAAAAAATCTGTACACTTATAATTATCAAATACATAAACTTTCATATCATAATTTTTCCAGAGAGCATTAAGACATGAATTTTTAAACATGGATAACTGCCTTTCTAAACTGGAAATCCCTTGCAGTAGGACCTTACCTATTTTTGGGCTGCAACTCTTTCATTGCTCCAAAAATTATTCTCTCCCATCAATAGTGAAGGATTCTGTAGAAATCCCTGTTAAACACCTGTCCTAAAATAAATTCTCTTTTCTCTTTTGCAACCAAAATCCAATTTTTGTTCAGATGTTCACACGTCCTTTATTGGTACTGATTCCCAATTCCAAAGAGATTGGGTTTAGTCGATCCTGGTGGTCCATTCCTCTGGGTCTGAGCATGTGGCCTAATTCTGTCCAGTGGGGTGTGAGAAGAAGTCTGGGAAGAGCTTATAATTATTAAAAGAGTCATGAAGAAGTCTTCTTCTTCCATTGGACATTGTCATGTCTACATGATAGAAAACTCTGGAAGTTATCTTGCAACCAGGAAGAGAATTAGCCAAAGACAAAGTTGAGATGCTGGAGTTGGCAGAAAGGAAAGATGAAAGTAACCTAGATACCAACCCTGATGTTTGTACTTTACTTAACATCCTACTTAAATATTTTTTATTGCTTAAATTGGTAAGTTGACGTTTTCCATTACTGAAGCCAAAGGCACCCGCACTAACACAGAGCCACTGCCCTCAAACTGTCCTCTTTCTCCATTAGGAATTGGCTCTATTACTTGAGTTGCTTAGAGAGAAGGGCCCCATAAATGGTTGTCCTTGGCTCCTGATATTACCCAAGAGCTTGCCACTTTGGAATTACCACTCATTTTCTCCTGGCTTACATCTTTTCTCATTCCCTTAATTTCACAAAAGAAGCTCAAGGTATCTCTGGGATCTGGTATTAAGTGTTGGAGATCTTACATTCGGTATTCATTTATTCAGTACATTTTCAGGGACTTGCTTTGGTCTTGGATTAGACATTGGAAGTGCAAATAAGAATGAGGCATAATATCAATCCTCAATTGGTCAATCAATAGATATTGATTGCCAGTCATGTGTCAGATGGGGTTATCACTGAGACCAGAGCCTGATAGGAAGGGACAGACACATCCCTCCAAAACCTTACTTCAATATAATGTAGTATGTGTTATAACAGTGGTATAAATAAAATATTCTAGGATTCAAAAATTGAGAGATGGCTCATTGCTAAAGAGTCAGGAAAACTTTTACAAAGAAAATATTTGATTTTGAGTGCTTTGGTACAGAAATAATACTTGAATTGGGTACTGAATAATGAATAAAACTGTTCCTGGCATAGAAGTGGAACAGGAAAGGGCAACTTTGATAAAGAGTGTAATATGAATAAACAGAGTCATATTAAACATTTGGAAAACAGTGAAAAGTTAAGGGGGTCAGAAGATATTTGTGAGAAGAGAGTAGATGAAGCTACAGAGATTGGTATCTGATTGCATATAATTTGGTGGACCAACCTAAAAATTTGGTGTTTTATGTTGTAAGCAAGTAAAACTGTGCACCAGAGAATCACAGGACATTGCACTCAATATGCAACTTGAAGGAATAACATTTATTTGAAGTCTTGTGATTTATCTGAATTCATGTGAATTTTGCAAACCTATCCCATAATATATCTATATTTGATAATATAGACTTAATATACTTTTTAAAAAACTCTTCAAGTGAAAGTGATGGCCAAGGAAGACATGTCCAGTTTATTCTATGTTTTACAATAGTTCTCCAGTGTACTGGCACAGTCTTTTGGGGTATGTATCCTAGATTGAGAAGAACTCCATAGGCAATGGAAGGCTAGAAATTGTTTTTAGGAAGCAGGGAAGGAATAGGGGTAGGTTCTCCACTGCCCTCCGCTCAGGAAGGCATCTCTGGCTTCAGAAAGGTGTGTGAACTGGGTAGGGACGGGGATGGAGAGAGAGAGAGACAGAGAGACTGGTGACATATGAAAAGAGAGAAAACACTAAATGGTACTTAATGAAAAGTAGACTTTAAGCCAAAGTGAGTCTTAGTTGTTTATCTCCCCAGCATTCATTTCCCCTCCTTCCAGCAACAGTCTTGGCTTTAATGTGTGGATCTACTCCTCTTCCATTTTCTGCTCACCTGGCCTGCAAAGGGCTCTGGATGCAGCAGGAGTGGAGCACGTGACTACCCTGAGCCAGTCACCACACTGCATTTCCCTGACCACAGAGATTGAATCAAGGGCAGTTGTGTGACCCAAGTGGGTTCAATCAGAACCAACCACAGAAAGTATGTTAAGAATGCTGAGAGAAAAACATTTGCTTTTTTCTTCTGAATTAGAAACTAGAAAGATGCAGTCCCAGAAGCTGTTGGAAGCCTTATTATGATTAGTAGGGCTCTGAGAAAGGAGTGAGAATTGGAGAAAGAAAGTAAAAAGAAAGAAGATTGGTTCGGTTTAGACAACTCAGTTATGTGAACAAATAAATCTTTATTTGTTTTAACCAATTTGATTTATATTCTGTCATTTGTAATCAATAGAATCTTAACAGAGATAGAAGAAAGAAACAACGTTCTTTTTCTAAATGTTATATTTGCTGATAATATATCTCAGGTCAAGTTCCATGAAAAACTTGGAAATTTGAAGAATTCTATATATTTGAAGCTTCACTTCTCCTTGCCCCCAAATACCATAATCTTTCAACTACTGTAATAACAAGCAAAAAGAAATGGACTCTATTCTTAAAATTAGATATTTAAGTGGATACAATTATCAAAGGCTGTACTGGGGATCTCTTTTACACACAAAATCACACACAAACACAACTTGAGTTGCATGGCAAATTTTTGCATAACAGTGATTTGGTGGATAGCAAATGAGACAAAAAATCATATATGAGGCGATCTACTTTGGCATATCCACTGAAACATATTTTGGAAGCAACTTGCATTAAACAATCCACTTTCTGTGTATCAAAACAGCAACTGAATGCTGGAAATAAAAAAATTAAATTATACATTAAGGAATAGACTCTAGGTTATAAAACTGTTCAAATCTTCAGTTCAGACATTTCAAGCTGGAAATGTATTTTCAATCCTGACAGACCTAACACATCAGATTTCATTTTACTATTATAAGACCAAACCAAAAAGCTCAGAAAATGTCTATCCTTCTTATGGTGGGGGTTCTAAATACAGGGTGTAGTGTAGCCAACACTAACCAACCCACAAAGAAACAGACCTCATTTTTAGGATTCTGTGGAACAGTTGGATGAAATTTCCTCCAATAAATGCTCCAAAGACAGATAATAGTCCTAGAGAGCATTAAAAGATAAGTGTTTTTGGATAACATTGATAGCTGTGTAGCAGATGGGCTACGTGGGAATAGCTGTTGGAGTAGCTCAGATAAGAGTTGATGAAAACAGAGGTAATGGATATGGATATGTGATGCTTATGGAAGAGACTTACCTCTGACTAAGTGCCTACTGTGCACTGGGCATTGTGGCTGGTATATAATATGTAAGCTCCATGAATGCAGGGATTTGTCTGTGTTGTTGGTTATTTGTTGAATGAGCACATGAATGAATGGGTAAGTTACTCTGTGAAACCAGTTCTTACCCTGTCCTCCAGTCTTCTTTCCATAATAACCTTTAACTCATACAAATCCAATACCACTTCCTCAGACTAAGCTACATTCGCCTATTTCTGCTCCTATCGTCCCCTGCTCTCTTCCTTTATAACACTCATTATACTATTCAGTGTCTGTTATTCCTATTAGACTAAGCTCCATGAGGGCTGGAATCATGCCTGCATTGTTCACCACTACGCCTAATAAACACATTGAATGAATGACACTTTGTAAATCATCTTTGGTAAGTCTTCTTATCCCCATTTCACATACGAGGAACTCGTCACCAGGAAGTTCAGTGACTTGTACAAGTTAATAAGATGCAGATTAAAATATGTGATAGTCAACTGTAATTGAATATATAGATAGTCACGGGATGTGGATTATATGGTGGAAGGGAGTCAAAGGAATTGTAATAGATATGTATGATATGGGGGGGAGGAGTAGGGAGGGAGAATTGGGGGAGGAGGGTTGTCATTTTGCGTGGTAAAAAGTATAACTATTGCACTTCATTGTACACCTGAAGCTAATTAAAATAAATAAATAAATAAATAAATAAATAAGTGATAGAAATACATGGACATTTCCAAAGTAGGCTATTCTGAGAAATGCTCCAAAAGTTATTTTTTTAAATTTTAGGCCACTTCCAATATTTTTTCCGGTCACTTACATCTACAAGTACAATTTAATGATCTGTTGAATACAAGAAATCACACACGTGCTCACACGCAAACACACATGCATGCACGCGCGGGCGCACACATACACACACACACCCTCCCGCATATCACTTTTTGTTGAGCAACAAAAACCAAACAAGAATAATAAAAATGATGATAATAATAGCTAACATTTATTCAGAGCCACAATGGTTCAAAGCTGTGCAAAAGCATGCCATTTACTCTCGTTTAAGCTTTGTAGCAAAGATATGTGGTAGGTCCAATTCATATTCTTATTTTATAGAAAAGTCAACCACCTGGTGAGGTTTACCAAAGTCACACGCAGAGAGAGTTGCGAAACTCAGACCCAACATGGGTGTTTCTGACACCCCGGCCTGTCCTGGAGAGAGAACAAAACTCTCTATGCTGCCTCACTCACTCTCACTCCGCATTAAAAGCACACTTTATAGTGAAAAGCTTTAGCCTTGGAGCACTAGAAATTTGGCAATTTCCAGATATGTTTGACTTGATTTGAATATTGTCGATCCAGAGCACTTTTTTTAAACCTTTTTTTGAGATTTGGGAGCATGACTAAACAAGTCTTTAAATCCATCATTTTTGTGGCAGCAAAACTGGTTTAAAATGAATGTATTCTTCGCTAAGAAGGAATAATTTCACTTTTCCTTTCTCACCTCACCTCCAAGGTATCACCCATCAAAGAAACTACATTCTTGGTACAAGTGTGGTCTGGTAGTTTTCAGCCTTTACTGAGGCAAAACAATTTAGAAGCAGAGCTAAACAACAACAAAAACAAACATGTGACAATAGCTTTCTCCTTTAATCCTGCCAACAACCTTATGAGTTAGATTTTAGTAAATAGCAGTGCAGAGAGAATGCTACTTGCCGAAGTCACACAGCTGTAAGTGGCCCATACTTCTAAACATGGTGACTGACTGGCTGTGTGTCTTGTGTGGGGATGGATGTTAAGATCCTCTTCCTCCGTGGGTTTAGGACCACACTGAGCTTTCTCATTCTTCACATCGCGTTGGAATCCCTCACTAGATGGCGCTGAGCAAGCAGGGAGGACTGGCCAGGAAAGCCTTGCTTTCTGGCTCCCCTCCCCCATCCGGACCCTCACTTCTTGTTCGTGTGCTTGATGTTCTGAGAGAGCGATTGTGCAGGAATGTCTAATGATAACAAAAACCCTTTCAAACATTAGACAAACACAAGCCAAGGTGGGTAAACATCACTAGTAGACTCCTCCTTTGTCTGTTATTAAAAGGAGTGAAGCCTAGTAGCCCAAAATGCAGACTGGTGTGCTTCTAGTTACAGTCTCAATAACGAGGCACCTTTTGAAATACAAAGATTATCTGTTTGGGGTAGAAGACGGTCAGGGGGAGGTGTTGTGTAGAAGAGCATTGAAAAAAGTGTGCGTGTGTGTGTGTGTGTGTGTGTGTGTGTTGGGAAGAGAAATGTGAATCTGTCTTTGACAACAAAATGGAAGAGTTGGACACAAGTAGCCTAGAGTTAGCGCCCTTGTGCTGGAAACTGCATATTTTATAAAAAGAAACGTATAGTTATTTATGCAAGACCAAAATATCATACAGTCACATGGATAGCTCCTTGTAACAATACGTGACACATGTGTCAAGACAAGAAATCAATTTTTCTTTTTTTTTCTGATTGAGACCTTCCAACTTCATGCAGGGGGAAGGCTCTTGGCTGCCTTAAATAAATCCTGCTAAAACAGAAGTCTGCACTTAATCGCTCCATTTTAGAACACAAGTCTGATTTCAGTCCAGGCAAAAACATGTGGAAGAAAAACGCTAGGAATAAAGTAATCTTTGTTCCCACTCTCGCACTGGAAAAAAAGCAAGAGGCATTTGATTAATATTAATACTTAGGTGTTCATTTTAGAGCAACTTGGGGGATCCAGTGATTTGAAACTAACCTCTTACCTTATAAATCTTAAAGAACTTCAAGTTGAAGGAATTTAACTTAAAATGATGGTGTCAAAAAAGGAAGTTAAGCATTATTACTTTACTGTTATTATTGCCAAACCATCTAGAGCAGAATTTCTTGACCAAGGCCACGAATTTACAGTAGCTCTTTCTACAATTGACCAGGGCTGCCATAATGCTTTCCTTAGTGCTTCCTGCAAGGGAGAAAAGCGTGTAGAAGTGTGCATTGTGTTGATTCCTCCAGAAGACTGTGTGCCTGGAAATGTACAGGATGTGGATGGTGGGACTGTGTTTGGGGAGGCAACGGGGAATGGAATGCATGTATAATACCAAAAGTGAGGGTAAGATCACTATCAGAGGCAAGTGCAGCTGAGGGTCTGAGGATGTCGCAGGCGGGAGTGCGAAGTGTCTGGAGAAGAAGGAGAACACAGCCAGGAGTAGAAATGAGCAGGGATGTGTGTGTGTTTCCAATCAATCCCCCCCGCCTTTTTTTTTTAAAGATTTTTCTTTTTTTAAATTGGGGAATTGGAGAAGGGGAACAGACAAGTTGCTGTCCTTTTGTTCTTCAGTCTAGTTGTGGAGGACGTTACTTCACTGGCCCATGTCGGTATCGTCAGTGCACTCTTCCTGGATGAGGCAGATCGGTCGCCAGCCTCCGGATGTCGCTCACCGCGGCCATTGGCAGCTCACACTGGTTGCCAGCCGCTCATGCTGGCTGCCGGCCACTCACTGTAGCCTACGGCAGCCCACTGCAGCAGGGGCTGCAGCCTACACCGTCTCCGGGGCTCGCACAGCCCAGCTCCAGGTGGAGCTGTTGTTAGCTGTAGAGGGCAGTGTCACTGGCCCTCATATGTGGGATCTGAACCGGGGCTGCTGGCATCCCCAAACCAGCTCTTAACCAATGCGCCACTCGGCTGGCCCCAATTGACCCCATTTTTTGAAAGTGAACTTTGTTTTAGGACAGAGGATGAGAGTGAAAACAGGTAGGTACTCGCCAAATGTCATGCCCGTAGCAAAGGTCAAAGGACCCGGAAAACTTTCACCAAGTGCCATGCTGTGTGACCACCAGCAGGGCATCCGAGTTGCAGCCTGGCGTGCAGCTCGCAGGCAGCTGGGCTATGTGATCTCTGGTGCCAGCGCTGAGGTGTCTCTCTGGGTGCCTCCCTTGTGCGAGGACTATCATAACAGCACAGATGTCTGTGGTCGCTGTGCTCTCACCTTGAAAGGCAGAGACTTGTAACACTCCTCCATGGCTCCAAGCTGCACTGGCAGCGCACCACTGGCAGGCGCCCTTGGTGAGACCGGGGAGACGAGTAGGGAGGTCCAGTGTCACAATGTGTTAGGTATTTATTGCTGGATTCCAGTTACCCCAAAACTTAGCAACTTAAAACAAGTAACATTTGTTATCTCATCCAGTCTTTGTGTATCAACATTTGGGAGTGACTTAGCAGGGTGTCTCTGGCTAAGAGTTTCTCATGAGGTTGCAGTCAAAATGTCGGTCAAGGCTGCTGCAGTCATCTAAAGGTTTGACTGGGGTTGAGTGATCTCTTTCCAAGGTGGTTCAGTCATCACATACCTGGCAAGTTCCTCTGGCTGTTGGCAGAAGGCCTGCATTCTTCACCCTGTGGACCTCTCCATATGGCTGCTTGAATGCCCTCATAACATGGCAGTGGGCTTCTCCCAGGATAAGAATGAAAGAGAGGGAGAGGGAGGGATAGAGGGAGAGGGAGAAGGAGAGAGAAGGAGAGAAAGAAACCACAATGCTTTTATGACCGACCTGGTTTGGAAGTCACACATGGTCACTTCTGCCATATGTTATCTGTTAGCAGCTGTCATTGAGTCCTGTTCACACAGAAAAGGAGGGGAATTAAGCTCCGCCTCTTGAAGAGAGGAGTATCAATTTATGGACATATTTTAAAACCACCACACACAAGGAGGATGGCTAGGTGACAGTCTCTGGATGGCTAGGGCAGAGCCTTAGTAGACTTTGTGCCTCTTCCAGCCCTGGAATAGCTGCACATTGTCTCACTTGGGAGCTTTAAAAAGGCATGTCAGCACCAGCTCCCGGCTCAGACTAATAGAAAAAGAATCCCTGGGGGGAGGTGGAGGCAGAGACTGGGAATCTGTATTTTTTTTAATAAGATTTTTTTTTTAATTGGGGAATTGGGGGAGGGGAACAGACAAGTTGCTGTCTTTTTGTTCTTCAGTCTAGTTGCAGAGGATGTTGCTTCACTGGCCAACATTGGTATTGTCATTGTGCTCTTCCCGGATGAGGCAGACAGGTCGCTGGCCTCTAGATGGTCACTCACTGCGCCTATTGGCAGTTCACGCTGGCTGTCGGCTACTCACTGTAGCCTATGGCAGCCCACTGCAGCAGGGGCTGCAGCCCACACCATCACCGGGGCTCACACAGCCCAGCTCCAGGTGGAGCTGTTGTTAGCTGTAGAGGGCAGTGTCACTGGCCCTCATATGTGGGATCCGAACCGCATCCCAAACCAGCTCTTAACCAATGTGCCACTCGGCTGGCCCGGGAATCTGTATTTTTAAAGCTTCTCATATAATTATGAGCACAAGGACGTCTGAGAACTCTGATCTAGGCCATTGCTGTCCAATGGAAATATAACATAAGCCAAATACGTAATTTAAAATTTTCTAGTAGCCACATTAAAAGAGTAAAGAGAAACAGGTGAAGTTAATTTTAATATATTTTATTTCCCCAAATATATCCAAACTATTCTCATTTCAACAGGTCATCAATATAAAAAATTGAGATATTTAACTTTTGTCATACTAAGTATTTGAAATCCAGTATGCATTTTTCACACACAGCACATTTCAATTTGGACTAGCCATATTTTAAATATCTGTAGCCACACCTGTCCAGTAACCTCCCTATTTATTGATCAGCGCAGGTCTAAACTGTAAGTCCCCTGAGGGCAGGGACCTTGTCTATTTTCTTCACTGCTTTTCACAGAGCCTCGCATATGGTATCACTCAAGAAACATTTGTTAGGGCCGGCCGAGTGGCGCAGTGGTTAAGCGCTGGCTTGGGAAGCCAGCGGCCCCGGTTCAGTCCCACGTGTGACGGCCAGTGACACTGCCCTCAAAAAAAAAAAAAAAAAGAAAGAAACATTTGTTGAATAGACCAATAATGTGCTGATATTAAATTTAAATGATAAAATATACCTTCACTCATATATAGTATAGTATTTCCAAAAGATTCCAATGATTTTATAGATTTTTTTTCCAGAAAGACCGAGCTATTATATACAGTACTGAAACTCTTCACAAGAAGCGTTTTTGGAGCTTTGTAACTTGGTCTGGTTTTCAATGTGAAGAAATCTAAATTAGTTGATCGTGTGTGTGTGCGCGCGCGCGCCCTGATCAGTAAAACCTACATACACTTCTAAAGTTCAGAACGTAGCCTAAACTCCTCCCCGCCCCCGATGCCTCTGCACTTGCTCCCTGACACCGTGCCCCCCCCACCTCACAGATCCTGGTCCCTCCAGGCCCATCGTATTTCTGGGCTCCAGTACTCTGTAGCAGGAGGATCCTTGAATCTCCAAATCAGCCGATGGCCAGAAGCCAAATCCCACATTCATCTCCTTGAGCATCAGTCTGTTTCAATTACACTTACAGCACACTGAAAGAAGCTCCTGGATTATTCTGATGTTTTTTTTTTGTTCTTCAGAATTGAAAGAGTCTCTTAGAATAACAAAAAGTCTGAAAACATTGACCTACACAAAAGAAAAAGACAGTAGAACTCAACTTCAACAAACCATAGATTTTAAAGATAATATCCAGAAGCTGGAGAATGAGTAGTTCTAAATTACAAATTGGAAGGCCTATTTTTGTTCTCAATTGTCAATGCAGTGCTTAAAAGAAATCAACCTGAACACAATACTTTAGAAAAACTAGGTAGAGAAGCACATAAAAGTCAGTAAATGTATAAAAACATTTTTTAAGAGGGCACTTCCTTTACCTACTATTCTGTTACCCCTTTTCACTTGACTGCATATTGTGACTATATTCTTATGATTCCACACAATAATTTGGTTGGATATGTAAAACTTCATGGAAATGTGTAGTCTTACTGATGATCACTTACCATTACAAATGTTATATTAAACATGCTTGAACTATAAAAAATAGGGGGGAGGATAAGCCTAACCTCAATAGCTAATACCCCCAAGTATATAAAGAATGAAGGAGGGCCGGCCAAGTGGCGCAGTGGTTGAGAGCTGGCTTGGGATGCCAGGAGTCCGGGTTCGGATCCCACATGTGAAGGTCAGTGACACTGCCCTTAAAAAAAAAAAGAAGAGTGATAAGAATGAAGGAGAGCTTGGGTAAAGTTCATGGATTTTAATATTCCATGGACGAGGATGTTTAATACAACACCTGGCAGTATCCAGGGTGGAGTGTGCACTTTCTAGACATCCTAAATTATTTCTAGGAGCCAAGAATTCCACAGGTGGGCAGTTAGAACACTCTGCCCGGAGCTGAATTAGCCAAGGATTAGCAAAGGCACTCAAAGTTCTAGGTCAAAGTCATCAGCCAAGTATTAGACTGACTGCTTCCAAACAGAATAGCAATCAAAAGTGCAGCTAGCACACAGCATAGCTGGCTTGTTCTCCCATGTGACAATGACTCTTCATGCACGCGGTACCTGGCCCAGAGTTCAGTTGAGGTCACTTGGGGATATTGATGACACACCAGTAAATGGTGGAATGGCAGGTGGGAGGGAGTCAACACAGCTCCCACTCACCTCAGAAAGAAAACACACCCCATGTGTTGGGAGCAAAGAAACAGTAATTCTATGCTGGCAGCACTTTAGGAAGTACTCCGTATTCCCAATTTGGTAGATGTTAAGTTACAAAGACCTCAAAGCAAATGTTTCTTAGTGACGTAGCACTGGATGAGTCACTTAAATTCTCAAACTTGTTCCTTCATTTGAAAAATGAAGGATCATAGCACTTAGTTATTAGAGCTTTAGTAAGAAGAAAACAAGATAATCCATGCAAAGAGCTTAGTATCTGGCACATAGAAAACACTCAATATCCAGTAACTGCAGTTATTATTTGAAAGGGAGCCATTAAAGAAGAACTTAACCAAATCTAAATAATGTTTCACACAAAACAAGTATATTCACTGGCATATCAAAGTCAGAGAATGTACCCGTAGGAGGAAAGATTGGCCCATGGCTTAGTGGGAACAGATTCCCACCAAATCCTAACTAAAACAATGTTCACCTTGGAAAACATGATACAAGACTAAAGCAGACATCAGATAGGGTGCTGAAAGTTGTTGCTCCGAGACAATAGTTTACCTCCCACGTGGATTCCATTCAACTTGTTAAGTGCTAAAAGTCAGATCACAGTCAGGTACTGTACCTTATTTTCTGTCCCTGAGGGCATGGTAACCAACCAGGGCACCTGGCCATGAGTCAATGATCCATGTTGTAACGGCAGCTTTGACAATGCACATCATGGCATCTCTCCAGGGATGAACCAAGCTTTTTCATTTCCTGTTTAGTATCACATGGGTGGTGATTATTTATGGAATAGCAGGAGGGAAAGGTTTTTTTCTTTTTTAGGTTGAGCAACCAATTACAGATTTTGAGGTTCATTCTCTACATAACAATAAAACTAAAAGTGTGATTAAGCTAAGTTACTCCCTCCACATTTGCAGTGTGACCACTTAGGGTAGTGTCATTACACTTGGCAGGAGAGCCATGTCACAAACACAGCTCCCCGTGCGGCCTTGGGACTCTCCCTAGGATTCTGTCTGATGGGCCCAATTTCACTGTTTGTTTGCAGCCTTTTCCTGCAGTTTCTTTCTCTGTCTTTTCTATATGGTTGTTGGCTTGTTTCTCGTCTGCCACCATGCCAAAGATCCATCACCCTTCTGAGTTTCCCTAGTTCCCATTTTCCTAGTTCCTGAAAAAGCCCTGAGAGTAGGCCTTTCTCTGCACAGCCACTGCAACTGACTTAAGGCTGTACAAAACAGACAATTCTCAATTGGCCTTGGCCCCACGTGCTGTGTGGGCCAGCCCCAATTCCTGCCTTTCTAAAAAAGTGTTTTAGAGACTCCAGTAGAATCTCCTATGTAGTTTCTATAGTCAGCTCCCAGTTGAGTGTTCCTAGCGAGAGAAAGTCTTTCTGCTTTAGTCCAGGGTGGGAAGAGGTGGCATCTTAAAGGCCCACTGCTTTTTTACATCCACACAGCACAGGGTGCAGGCAGCCAGGTCACGTGGAGCTAACTGCATACATATCCCAGATGCTGGACTAGAACACATACTATATGCATATATTATTTATTTACTAAATAGTTATTCTCCATCTCAAAGTATATTTCTATTGGGTTCAAAATGAATGCGAAGAGTAAAATGAGCAACATGAATAAATGGTTTGAAAATATTTAGGAACAATTTTTTAAAAATTATTTGAAGGCAGGGACATTACCAATTCTATTCATCTTACCTGAATTCAGAGGTAGTGAACATTACATTCTCAGCATTTATTCCCAAATTCTTCCTTCTCAATAAGACCCATTTTCCATTTGTCAATCATGCTGTTCCACAGAAGCTGATTACAACTGTGGCCCCAGAGATGATACACATGACCTGGGATTAACCAATCATTGTGTTCCTACTTCTGGTCACAGTACTGGCTCAAACGTGCACATGTGACCCACGCTGGTCCAATCACAGTAAATCTCAGAATTTTGCTGGAAAGTATAGGCAAAGAAACTCTTTGTGGGAGCTGCTGGTAACCATCTTGGGACCAGTAGGGGATGATGCAGAAACTGTAGAAAGCAGGGCAGAAAAATGGATAACAACAAAATGGGTTCTTTGACATTGGTAAGCCACTGAATCAAACCCACCCAGAAACCAGCCCCATCTCTGCACTTTTCAGAGACATGAGCCAAAACAGTTCTTTTATTTTTAAGCTATTTTGAGTCATGTTTATTTTTATATGGAACGGAAAGTATCCTCCCCAATATATTGTAATGACATGTGCCACATCGTAGGTACTCAATAAATATTTGTAAAATGAATGTATGATTGAATAGCTATACCACACGGAAGCTTTGATAAAGATTGAAAATATCTTTGTTTTATCTATACGTCGATAATAATTAAAACTAGAAAAATTAGAAAATCAAAACTAGAAAAAGTCATCAACTTATATAAAGGGTTTGGTAGCAGATTTGTTGAAATCCAATTTAATACGTCTAGAGATTCTTCTGAACACAAACCATAGTAACCCAGAAGATGCCACACAATGGACCATCCTATTGAAAGTTACAATCTCCCTTGTGACACTCTTGAACACCCTCTCTATTTTATTTATAGCAATTATTCCCATCTAACAGATCATATATTTTCTTTTATTTATTTTACTCAGGTTTATATATGCACTATTGTAAACTCTATGGGATTGAGGATTTTGATCTCAAAAGATTCACTGCTGTATTCCCAACACCTAGAACAGTTCCTGATACATAGTAAGCACTTGGTAAATATCTGACAAATGAATACATAAATGATAATCTTCCTTAGCAATCAGCAATAAAGACAGATTGTACATAAATAATCATTGATATGATACAGGGTCTTCTGCTTTAGGTTAGTTAAGGGAATTTACTTAGGACCCAGAGACACTGAAGCTTCGGGGAGCTCCCGTTCCACTAAAGATTGAATGAAATGGGAGGCATCAATCTCATTTTGTTCAAAAACGACAGAGAGACGTAGTGGGTCAACATATCTCTGTTCTCTCATCTATAGTCTTATCACTTTCATCTTTGACAGGCCCTGATTTAAGGCTCCGCAGAGCCAATCTCAGTGAATCTTAAAAAAAAAACCAAACTCTTTTAAGGCTAATATAATAAAACAAACACAGGTGAGGCTGGAATACCAGCAGTTGCCTTTTACCCTAAGAGTAAACAATTCCTTTAATTCAGGTTCCATTTTTCAAAATCACCAAGCAATGTAGCAAATTTAAGGAAGGGTTTTAGCTCCCAGGAAATGCTTTAGTGGGATCGTGGAAAACATATTAGGGATAGGCCCGAAGGTAAGTATACAGTCTGTCAAATAAATTTGTATCAGACATGTAGGCAAAATGACTTAATAGAAAGGTCATTTTGGTTTCCCAAACCAAACCAAGAGATACATTTCAAAACATTGCAGGAATTTACTGTATACTACAGTTTGTTTGGACATTTCTAAGATTTTCCTAAATTAGTAATCTCGTTTCTATAGAAACTAATGCACTTTAAAGGCAAAAATAGAGGAAAACTTAATAGCCAAAAGTGAACAAAATGAGAAAGCGTGTGACAGAAATCAAATATATGAGGGAAGAATTTTTCAGAGTTTTTCCTTAATTTCAATAACTTTTTTTTTTTTAAGATTTTTTATTGGGGAATTGGGGGAGGGGAACAGCGTTGGGGAATTGGGGAAGGGGAACAGACAAGTTGCTGACCTTTTGTTCTTCAGTCTGGTTGTGGAGGATGTTGCTTCACTGGCCCATGTTGGTATCATCATTGCGCTCTTCTCAGGTGAGGCAGATCTGTTGCCGGCCTCTGGATGGCCACTCACAGCGGCTCTTGGCAGCTCATACCAGCTGCCAGCTGCTCATCCTGGCTGCTGGCCACTCACTGTAGCCTATGGCAGCCCACTGCAGCAGGGGCTGCAGCTATGCCATCTGGGGGACTCATAGCAGCCCAGCTCCAGGTGGAGCTGTTGTTCACCATCTTAGCTGTAGAGAGCAGTGTCACTGGCCCTCATAGGTGGGATCCAAACCAGGGCTGCTGGCGTCCCAAGCCAGCTCTTAACCAACACACCACTCAGCCGGCCCTAATTTAAATAACTTTTGATCAGAAAAAAACATCTTCAAGGAGTAGCTCATATATAGTTTGCCATAAATTTATAGCCATGAATTGCTTTCCACTTAAGCTTTAAGCACCAGATCATGCTGGAAACTGGACAGTATCTGATGGAATGGGAAAAATGAGTCCTTAATTAAACAGTGATAAGCATTTTATTGTGCGATGTAGCTTAGTATCACTGCTTAGAGGCAGATAAAGAATTTACTTAGTATAAACTCAGAGTGGTAAGTCCTGATGTGATGTTATAAGGTGATAGGTGTTATCTGGTAAAATCTTTTAACATTGCAGTGAATTATTTTGCAAGATCAATCAGGTGATTTAATTTATTCTTTCATGACAAAGAAACTTATTGTAAAAAGTATTTACATATATACATGCATACACACATACATAAGAAAATATGGATAAAGAAAATACAAGTAGAGTAACTATACAACATGGGGATCTGTCAATAGAGTTTCTTATGGCATTTCAATCAGCTTAAGGGAATTTCAGTGCAATGCAGGTGTATGAAACAGGATGGGGCAGGAACAGACAGGGAATAGGCGTGAGTACAAAATCATGTCACCTACTGTCTCTAATTTGTCACACATGAGCACGCCTCCTTGCAATAGTATATCCTGGGGCTGAATCTGCATTCCACAGTCTTCACCCAGGAGACGTCTCAGTTGAGTGGGGCTGAGGGAATGATACTCCACAGAGTACAAGGACCCGGGGTTCATGCCGGCAGAGCGAATTGACCTAAAAGATCTTTGTTATGTTTTTCCGGGAGCCAGTTACTTCAGGGCCGGGTACACATTGGTAAGCTGACATATTTGCACAAGTAAATTAACATCCCCATCTTGGTTCACTGATGGACTTGGTGAGAACAACAAACTGTCAAATTAATTTAAATAGAGAAGGAGTGAAAGAAATGTAGTAAGAAGGAAGGGTGGAAGGAGAATTTTGTGTATTATCAAGATGCTAGCCTTACAAAGTTTTACAAAAATATATGTATTTTATATTCTGAGGGCAGTGGAGATAGATTATAGTTCAAATTAGTTGGGTTAGCCTAGACTATGCTGTGGTAACAAATGAACCCCGTAATCTCAGGGGCTCAACACAGTGAAAGCTTGTTTCTCTCTCACACTAAGTTCAACGCCAGTTGGCAGGTACTCACCTCCTGCCAGAGACTCAGGAATCCATGTTCTTGCCACTTCATGATTCTGTTCTCTCCACACGCGGCTTCCAAGGTTGCTGGCTAAGAGAGATGGAGGAGGCATTCTGGCTTTTAAGTGTCTCCCCCTGGACATGACACATGTTATTTCTGTTCACAGTCACATTGCAAAATCCCAGTTCTGAGAGAACCTGGGAAATGGAGAGGAGCACATGAATATTCAGCAAATATGAACTGAATTAGCCACGGACATGAAAGGAAATGACAGAAAATGGGTGAGTAAAGAATAAATAAATGAATGAGACTGTTGTGAACTATAAAGAGTAATAGAGCAGGAAACCAAACCTTAGCCTCTCCCCCATGGCGTTAATGGGTGATCTAGGGTAGACTTTACTCTTACTTTATAAACAATGTTTTTTTTCTTAATTACAAAGTAACACATGTGGACATTTAGGAAATTGTTTTTTTTTTCATTTTAAGAATAAAAAGGTTAATTGTATAACTTTACCTTTCCTCCCCCATCCAATTATAACATGCTTATATATATTATTTTTCTTGCTTTATTTTCTTTGAAGACCTCCTCAAAAGGCCCCTCTTAGACAGAATTCTTTATTCTCCCCACTGGGAACACGCTGGCTCTCCTTCTATAGGGCCCTTACCACATGGTTGACCCCAAAGCCTGTCTGTCTCCCCTGCTGGACTTGAGTTCCTGGGCACCTTTGCTTCCCCAGGGCCTGGCATGTATCTGGCATAGAGTTGAATGAATGAATGATACTTGCAGGTATAAGTGAAAGAGTGAATACTTGACTGGATGGATCTTTTTCTTGCTCTTTAAATTTTGTGTTAGAATTAGATATTTTCATGCCTCTCTTCTCTGAATTCTGTATTAAAAATCTTAACTCTTCTTCAGAAGACTTCAGAGACCCAGACTGGTAGGAAGCTGGGATGTGTGTGGCCCTAAGTCTGTAAAGGCTGTAAAATACACAACATCGATAGGGGATGCAAGGGCAGGATGGGCCATTCAGTGTAGTTCATAACTCATACACATGGAAACAGGGGACCATGTGGAAACTAAGGACTTTTCAGAAGCCTATGGGATAAGAAAAAGAGTAAACAGAGTGAACTGGGAAGACCCAGTATGACAAGACTGAGATAAAGCTCAGCAGAGGTAACTAGGCTACTCTGAATCCTAACAAATGGGAGACCAGTGGGTAAATTTCAGAAGGCAGAGTCAGGGTCCATGAGATCTTCCAGAAGAAGTGCTCAGAAGCAAAGTAGGCTAATAAGTTGACCAGACAGAATATGACCTTGTTTTTCTGGGAAATAAAAATACAGCCTTGGATGAAAGACTAAAAACCTTAGCAAGAATAAAGACAGGATAGTGAATACAAAGGACTGGGGTTTGAGATGGGAGGGAGGGACAATTGGGAGAGGGAAACAGGAAGAGCAAGGGCTGTTTAATGTTTGTTGAGTGGAACCAAATGCTTTCAACCTGTGCCAAGCTAATTGAGTAACGTGAGGCTTTGGGCTTGTACCTCACCTAATCTCTGAGTCACCTGTACTTTGAGATTCCCTTGCCTTGTCATATAAATAGTCTGTACACCTCAACTGATGATGCGTTCTTGTTCAGTGACTGCAGGATGGAAGGGAAATGACTTGAAGAGAGAATGGGAAAGAGGCCAGAACTCCAGGGAGCACCCTGTTTATAAAGAACAGTCCTGATTCCCCCAGGTGATATCAAGAGAAATACTCAGAAAAATGATAAAGGGAGACCAGAGGCCATGCTTTCTTGCTTGGGGGTTATTTCAGAGGTATTCATAGCATTTGCTCTTCTTGTTGGGGTGCTCCCTGTTCTGAGGAAATGGCCTGATCCTGCTTTGGCTACACAGACTCAGTTTTTCCAAGCTGCTGGGGTGAGTCACCAGCAGTGCCTACATTATCCCAAAGCATCAGGGAGAAAGGCTGTTAGTCCCTGCTACCATCATGAAACTCTGGATGATCTCCAAACACGTAGAATATCCCTGATGCTATCAAGAGAAAGCAGCCAATTAAAATATCCTTCCAAGGGAGCTCCAATCTTCACCAAGAACCTGGGCAAGATGAGAGATTCAGCAAATGTATTGTCAGTTCAAATTTAGTAAGGCGCATTGAGGACCCCATGGAAGTGGGAATGAGAGTGGGTCGGGGAACTTTGGCCTGTGGGAAAAAGTTCACCGACAAGTAAGCAAAGATAAAAAGTTCATTGATCATAAAACCCAATGCTTAGAAATCAAATACTCTAAATCCACATTATAACACTGTAGAGAAGCGTTTCTTATACACTTGAGACAATTACCGTAACACTATTAGTAGTGAGCTGATATTGCATTTACATCATATCTAACCCCAAAATTGAGAAAACAGAGTTACGAAAGTGGTTATTTGTTCAAGGTCACACCATTATTAAAAAGGTGGCACAACATGTTAAGATATTCAAATGAACCATCAATATGCTGCTATGGAACCCCTGCCCTTCAAGAAATTGGGGCTGCCTTTCAACCCAAAGACAGCACTCTCTTGAAAAAAAAGTAACCCTTCTCCGAAACAAACACTAATAGGACTCATCAACTACAAATAAAGTAGCAACCACCAAAAACATACCATAAAACAAACTCCTCGAGCCCTAAGTTGTATTTTAGAAAAAGGTGTTATGACATAGACACTGGTCAAAACTTATGAGAGAAGAGGATTTGCCTTTCTAGACTTTAACCATCTGACCTTAGAACTTGACCATTCCCACATATGAACAATGATTTGCTGTCTAGTGTCTACTCAGCCAGCGCCACAGTCTTAGGTAGAATCTAGAAAGGAGCCCAAAGAAAGGAGTGAAGGGTTTTCCTGACTCCTCCCCTTATTGTGTCCTCACTATGTGCTGGGTCCTTGACCTTTATTACTCTGCTTAATCTCCACAGCTACCTTGCAGATGAAGTTACCAAGGCTCAGAAACATGAAGTAACTATCAATTCATTTAGCTACTGAATGCTCAAGCTGAGACAAACCTAGATCATGTTCTTTTCACTGTGCGATTAAGTCTTCGCTATGCTCACAGCTACAGAATCTAGGACACACCTGGTATTCAACTCAGCTGTTAAAGTCCTTAGGTCACCAATGTGGGGGAAAACTTAAGGCCCACTTGTGAGAATAATTCTGTACATTGTGGTGGCTTCTTGCTCCTCATAAGAGCAAAGGAGGGAGGATCTACTGGCCTGGTGATTGATCCGCCCAGAGAAATGACCTTGTTTACTTGAAAACATCTGGCTTCATGATGCAGTTGGTTCAGAGCTTTTAGCTGCCAGTTCAATAGCCTCAGCTCTCATCGCACCAGTACTGACCAATCGACCAAAAGCAATTCTATGGGCTGCTTCACCTCTTAGGAACTGACTCTGTCCCTAGGCAGCACAAACCTGGCAGCAGGGTAGGGGTGAAGGAGAGAGCACACCCAGGGAAAGAGGTCAAGCTTGCTGCCAGAGAACCTTCCTGTTGAGTTGGCATCCTTCCTTCTGGATGACTTCAAAGAGACAGTCCATGCAGGGGTTAATTTCTCAGGGATTCCGTCTACTTGCCTGTTCTGACCATTTCCTATTCACTTTGTTGGTGAATAGTACAAGATGGCTGATATTCACTTTGTTGGTGAAGGATGGTTCCTCTGCCCTAAATAGTACAAGATGGCTGAACGTGTGACACCGAACACTGGACAGATGAAATTGACAGCAGTTCATTAGTCACATATACTCACAGCCTGGGGCAGAAGGGCACTGCATGCCATAGAGGGCCACATGTGAGCTGCACTTGGGAGCAGAATGAACCAGAAAGGGCAGGCTTTGTAGTAACAAGTGGTGCCTCCTGATTCCCATGGGAAGATGTGATTGGCTTCTTTGAATAATTTCGCAAGCAGGCAGGGTGGTAAAACCCATTAGGCTGAGGACCAGGTGGGGTGCAGCTAGTTCAGCTAGTAGGGAAACTAGTCAGTAGGAAGCCTTTCCTACTGGGTCAGGGGTGGGTCATATCTGATGAGAGCAGGGTTAGGCTTTTGGGACCCTGAGAGGCTCAGTGATGTTAAGGCCGCTCTTGAAATTTTAGGCTTTACAATGCATTGCCCAAGATCTCACCATGTCCTGGCTGTATGACCTTACATTAGTTACCCCTAAGCTTATTCTCCCCAGAAAAAAACTGTATAGTCCTTACCCCCATAGGGCTACTAGGAGAATAAGTGTAAAGTGCTAAGTACATTGCCTGGCACATGTGAGTACTGAGTGCATGTTGGTTACTGTCATCTTTATCACTGGGAATAGTAACAGTAATATGTGCTCTCCTCCAGTTTTATTCTATTTGAGTGAGGTCTTGCCTTTAGATTTTGGGTCATTTAGCGACCTCAGTGGTCACATGGGTAATGCAAACATTACTGTGTTCATATCACTGCCTTGACTTCACTTGGGAGAAAATGCTTCCGCGGCACCATGAGACAGACGTGGAAGAGGTCAGTAAGTGGCTTGAAAGGTTGAGAGGGAGAAAAAGCGCTAGAGAAGACCTTTCTATTCTATTAAGCTGAAGATTTAGACTATTTATAAGTTCTTTCCTTTCACTGTCTAAAAAATTTTTGTTTTGATCAGAAATGGAAACAAAGGGATTAAAGGAATCAGAAGAGTGATTTGTAATTGGTCTCCAGGCTGCACTCCTGTTTCCATTTGTCAAGAGCGAGATGGTGAATAAGACTGTATGGGAGGACTTTATTAGCAGTAGCTTTCCTCCCGCAGCCTGGGATTAGAGGAATACTTTAACCTTGACACATCCATTCTATGATCACAAAGCCTGTCGGTCTATTTTTCTCTTTTTCATAGTGTCCTGATCCTGGCAGAAGCTTTTAAAATTACCAGAGAGTGGTTTTGTATTTCTCTCTCTGTCCCCTCCTCCTCATCTTCTTCCTTCAAATGTACACACCAATCTTTACTAAGACAAAGAAAAACAAACCCTCAAGGAATATGAGTGTGACAACATGTTTTTACACATATTCTAGAAGGCTGTCACAGGGACAGTGAATATGGCTCTCGATGAAGAGTTGATGCATATAGTATTGATTTCCAAAAAGAAATTTATTGAAATGAACAGATTTCCAGGAAAAGCATAAAAAAGCATGTAGGGAAAATACCAAATGCATTTAGACATCAACTCATCTGCAAGGAACAAAGGAAACCAGGAGGCTGTATGTCAGAAAAACATGCGTGAGACATTTTATCCGTGTGGTAATTATGAAAAGGATATGTAACCTTGTATTAAGGATCCATTTGAAATTGGCGTGGGGTGGATGGCACTAATGTGCATAAATATTTGCTGTTCAGTGTAAAATGGACTTGTATGTTTGTTAGTGTAAGATCTTTATTCTGAGTTAAAGGTTAATTGTAAAACACTGACTACTATCACAAAGACACAACTATCTTTGTTGTTTGATAGGTGGAGCGATCTATCCACCGTACACCAATTTATTATAATTATGGAGTTTTACTTTACTCTTTTCTTTATCCAGCAACATTTTTGACTTGTTTTAGATTAAAGTGTAAATCTCATTAATTATGGCATTTACTCCTCAGCTTGTAATTGGTATCTGGTGCTTCTAACTCATAGAACTCTTGGTGTTGTTTCAAGGGGGCCTGATGAATTTGCCTGAGGTAAACTAGAGTGGAAAGTACCGACTTTCTGAAATAATTTCAGTTATTTCTTGTAGCTTCCGCAGTTTAAGATTGTTCCAGCATAGGGGCTGGGAGTGGTGAAAGGTAGGTGGTACATCTGAGTATCTTCCAGTCGGAGGGATTGAGATAGGGGGTTTTATATGACTGGCAGGGCCCTGTGCCAAAATGTAATCAAATAGGAAACTGGGTGCCAATGGTAATTTTTTGAAATGTGGCTTTTATGACATCCTCCACAAAGATGAAAGCAGTGTTCCCTAAAACAAACAAACAGCACCGGACTTGGGCTAAAGCTCTGATATGAAATTTATTTATGTTTCATCAAACCCAACTTGAAAGTAATTGTACATGATTTGGAACTTTTAATTGTTCTTGTTTCTCTCTGCAAATAAGGAAATCCTGGCTTTCTGTAAAAAACTCTAGATCCTGGCTATTGGTTTCTTTTCAAGGTTCTGCCACACTAATTGCTTTCTGTTTGATTCTGTGCCCTTCTGAAATTGAAGGTTGCCTCGAGGCAGGAGAAAAGCTGTGGTGGTGACTTGTGGGTTTGGGGACTGGGGTAACCCATGGCTGTGGCTGCAGGCCAGTCTCATTATCCCATGGCTGGATGGGACAGACCAGGGGGCCCGTTTTAGTGCTTTAGATCTGAGCCTGTGACTTCCAGGGGTAGAGTCTCAAAGCTTTCTCTTTGCATTATTTATCATTTCTGACTGATAACAGCACCGCTTTCTTCTAGGCACCAAACACTGGTCATTATGGTTTTGTTTTAATGTGGTATCTGGTATTGCATTTCGCTGTCCTTTAACCGCAGATTTACAAACTGGGACTATATTCAGGGATATGTGTTTCACAGGAAGTAGACATTTCACTTCTTTTCAGCAAGAATATGACTTTACTGCTTCTATACCAACATATTTCTAATGTTACAATACGATTGCTTCCCCTCTAAATCTGTCCAAACTGCAGTGGTGAAAGTTGAAGTGACTTTGTTGGTTTCTGAGAATGCCTATGTGTACGGTGAAGTCAGAAACAATTTCATCAGTTGTATGACCCAACAGTTTTGTAAATGGGATTTCAAAATTATAAATTCAAAGTTTTCTGCCCTCACTTCTCCCCACCCCTCCCATTAAAACACAAGTCCCCCATGCTTCCCTTTCATCATCCTGCTTATAATGGTTGGAGTCAGCCTTTTCTCCCACTAGCTGGTAAGCTCTTAGAGCCCGGAGGCCACAGCCTGTCTGGTCCACGCTCTTCCCTAGGGCCTAGTGTCTAGGGCTCCCGAGAGCTGCAGGCATGACACCTACTCCACTTACAAGCACAAATTCCAGAGGGCAACTCCCTGGGTTCAAATCCTGGTTTTACAGTTCCCTGGCCTGAGGGTGAGACGGTTACTCAGACTCTGAAGTTTAAAGCTTTAGCGATCTAATTATAACAGAAAAAGGTGATAATCGTGCTGACTTCTCAGGATTGTTGTGGAGATTAGATAAAGTGATATAAGTGGAGAGTAGCATGTAATAAGTGCTCAAAAAGTTAGCAGTTTTAATTGTGACTAAGCTAAGTGAGTAATCAATAGCCGTCACCTACGCCCGATCCTCTGTTGTAGAGATGGTGGGAAACATGGCATGAAACTAACATGATCCAGAGAAAGGGGCTGAAGAGAATGGTTTTCAGTGTAATGTGGCATTATGAATAGGACAAAGTGGAGAGTTGAAATAACTATTCTGTTCATTCAAATAAAAACTAAATATAATTCTTTAGTTCTCAAAGCAGCATGTTTTACTTTCTAAAGGGTATCTGATATCTCATTTTATCCTTGTATTGAGTGCATTCAGTGAGTTATCTGCACTGTTTGTCTGCATGGCCTAAATCCTCTAGATAATTGCAGGTATGTACCCAGTGATTTCAAGTACCATTCTGACTGTAAATTTAAATAAAACTATTCCTGTGTTTTCTCTGTATCTAAGCAAATAGAGGCCATCTTGGTCATGGTCATTCTACACATTCTACTACTACATTCTACACAGACTGACAGGCCCCAGATCTGGAAGGAACCTCAGGAACCTCCTACTACACCATCATTTATACAGGTGAGATGAAGAGTTAAGCCACTGGACTAAGGCATAGAGCTGATTTTTGGACATGGGGGCAGAGGCGTCCTGTCACCTGTTGGGTGCTGAGCTAAGATTTGTGAGAGCACAGGTGCTCTGACTTGTTCACGAGCACGCTTTCTACTAAACCTCCCAGTTCGATTACAGGTTTTGATTTTTAAGAATTTTTGAAAAGAGCACTAGACCAGGAAGCCTGCCTCTCTGGCTTTCTGACTCTCCTCTTTATGAGCTTAGAGAACACTTACTCCCCAGTCTTCATCTGTAACCGGGGAGAGCAGGATGCCTGCCCCGCCACCTTCGCAGGGTTGCTATAGGATCAAATAAGCAAATGAAGGAGAAAGTGCCTTCAAAGAAAGGCCAAGTGAACACTTGTAAGAGCAGAGCTTTGGGGTCAAAACAAACTGGCCAGGAACCCAACTCAGCTATATATCACTTATGTACCCTTGGTCAGTACAGTTCATAAATAGGAATAAAGCTCATCATCTTATTAAATCTGCTTGCGGATTTAATGAAATTGTATATAAAGTACCTAGCACAAGGTGGACTCAAGAAATGGTAGCTATTATCAAATCAGTAAAATACTTTTCAAAAACAATGGGTTATTATCTGTTTTGTATTGGAGGGATGTGCGAGCTTGTCCTGTCCATAGCTGCCCCATCTTAGTAGGTTTCACGGTCTGTGATCTTTGTACATATTCAACACTGAGAGCTGAATCATAGTCACTACTGGAGATGCATGATGCCTTCATGTTGAGCTCACTGAGTAAACCCAAAGTATGTTTATATTTATTGCTCGCTAGAAACCGTAACTGTAGAAACCTTAACTGAAGAAAAAAAAAAATGACTGCTTTCAAAATCAGTCCTGAGCTTACTGTTTTCAAAACAATGAGCTCTTCTACATTTCCAAATTCAAAATCTAATAAACACTGTGTACGGGGAGGTAAGGCCCAAATCACAGAGCAGCAGGGCCTTTGTACTTCCACATGGCTGTGGGCCAAGTTGTACTCCTCACACACAGCGTGTGCAGGTGTGTAAAACCTCAGAGAACCTCGTGGACATTATCTGAAAGGCCCCCACAGCACAGCTGCCCAGGGCCAAGGCCTCCTGGGCATGGAAACTCCGTGTGCAGACATTTCCCCACCCAGGAAAGTCCCCAGGGCACCCTATGTCTCTTTGCCTTCCTCCAATTTTACTTGTCCACTTATGAGGAAGAAGGATTGGAAAATGAAGCTGGTGCATAGTCGTACACAGACATGCATGAAGTCCTCATTAGAAAGTAAAACCACATGGTGGGAGTGATCAAAATAAATTGTATTGTCATACAGCAATTAAGAGAAAATCAGGCAATCATAAGGTGATAAAAAGCCTATTAGTTAAAGGGCCTGCAAAACACAGCGGGTTATAAAAAATTAAATTCTCACACACAGGAAAAAAAAAAAAAGCAAATACATGCAATTGTCTCTCCATGGCAAAGAGTCAGGTTACTGATGTGTGTGAAGAGTTGAAAAATGTAAAGTGCTGTTCTATTTCTCATCTGTGCCCAGATTTGAAGGTTTCTGTCTTTTAACTCTTTTCTTTCCTTCACTATAAGTCTTACAAAACAGTTTTGTTCTTTGAAAATAAGAAGCTACATCCTTTAAAATGAAATGTAAGAGCATGTAATGAATTTCACATAGCTTTCCACTTTTCAAATTCATTGATACCATTCTGGGATTACAGTCTATTGATGTCCAAAGGATCTTCTTCTAATGCCATCATTAGAAATGAAGAAACCGAGGCCCCAAGAGGTTAAAGACAAGTTTGCACATGGCCAATGGGGGTAGTTAATGGGAGCAGAGCTGATTATAGAGACCAGATCGGCTCTTTTTCCCAACACAGAGCTCTATCCATTAGGCCACCTTGCTTTGCTGCTATGATGTTAGTTCTTGAAACATTTGGCTTATATCAGAGGTTGGCAAAATCCTTCTGTAAAGGGACAGAGAGTAAATACATTTGGCTTTGCGGGCCATAGGTTCTTTCTTGCAACTACTCCCTTCTGTGGGGAAGCAGCCACCGACAGTAATTAAACAAAGGAGGATGCCTGCATCCCAGTAAACTTATCCACTAAAACAGGTCGAGAGACAGATTTGGCCAGTAAGTGGTCTTTTGTTGACCCCTCATCTGTTTCATTTTGTCAATAACCATTAAGGAGGCCTTAAAATAACCTGAACCAACATTTCTAGGTGCTGTAAGGATGTTTCTCATGGGAAGATTGACCGGTTCCCTTGGTCAGGTGTGTATTTTTTCTGAGTGCTATTCTGAGTTCTCTGAGGCCTTCCTCAACAAGCCCAGTCCTTGGTACTACAAATGGCAGAAGCCCCGATCTAGGATAATTTTACCCCTTTCTTTCCATTTCAATAGCAGGCATTTGCACAATGCAGACTGGTACCAGGACACAATGACCTTGCCCGTGTCCCAGGACGGGCCTCTCTCTTTGTCCTCAATGGCTGATCTGAGCTGAAGGCAAAAATCGAGCTACTTTTCTGTTAACTGGATAAAGATTGTCCTGACGCTTCAAGTAACCTGACTTTTTGGCATTGATCAGAAATGCCATGTTTATTGTATATGAACTTTCCATATGCACATGAGTCTGTTTCTGGATTTTCACTTCTGTTTCATTAATCTGTTCATCTAGTTCTCCATGAATCTTTGCTATATTGTATCTTCTCCACCAGGAAAGTCTTCATCCAAATTTTCTTTTATGTCTTTTCATAACATTTTATGGTCTACATATGTCTTATACATTTTCATCATGGTTTTTACATAAGCTGCAGTTCACTGATTTCTAAAGCAGCAAACAGGAACATGAGGGGTTGAAGCCTGCATCATGAGAGCATTAAGAGACAGAATTTTAAGCCATTGTAAGTGGAGCCTGAGTGTGCTCTGTTGTTTCTGTATTCCCTTTGGTACTGAAAGTGACTAGAAGTGACACTGAAACAAGAAGACAGGGCCGGGGAGAAGAAGAGGAAGAGCCAGGCAGTTTTATAAAGAACCTGGACCCAGTCCAGGAACAGGGCGGCCTTAGCCACTCTTGGTGAAGTGTCCCATCAGCCCACTCATGAGGAGGGGTCCGAAGCTGCCCTTGAGGGCAAGGACTACAGGGACACCGAGGCACACAACAGCCTCCCGTCAGGCTGCACAAGCTTTGGGGTTTCAGTTGGATGAAATCAATCCTTTTCCATCCCCCTTTGTCCACATTGGCTGATCTGAGCTCCCTTCCTTCCAGATCACCCTTGCCCCGATTCCCACGAGCAGCCTCAGGTCTTGCTTTTTACCTATGTTGATTCAGTCCAGCCAGCCTTATTGTGTGGTTGCTTGCTTCTCATTCTTGCATTCATTTCTGTGCCTGGGTTTATTTCACTGATTTATTGGGCATTCTGGACATTTACTCCCTGATTCTAATCTCTTGAGTTTTCTTACCTTGCAATTAGAATGATCTCCATTTCACCAATTTGTCTTCCAGTTTTCCATTTCGGGGTAGTTCCCTGCTGCCTTGGCAGCCACTGATTCCCCAGGATCATCTGTCCCTCAGAGCCTCCTGGCCTCCTGGGCAGGACTCCAAGCCAACCCCATGCTTCTATCTTCCCCACAGTTCATTATTGTTCTATTTCGTACTGGTAGCTAATTTAAATTATTCTCCTTTGTGAATTTTTCTATATTAACTATAAACTACGAAATCCGAACTGCATTCCACAGAGTAGGATCACTTCTAATTCAACCTCTTGTTTATTTTATAAAGTCCTGTGTTAAATAAAATGCCACAGGTATATTGAGGGGGCTTATCTAAACCAGGTGGATCCAGGGAACACACAGAATCACTCTCCTGTGCACATACTGGGCAAATCAGTGAGCAGTGCCCCCTTTGACTTAGGTGGATGCTGCCTGATGGGTTATTGTTGTTGGTTTTGCCACTCCCAGTGGCAGGTAGCATATTAGTTGATGTATATTCTCATGTATAAACATTCCTATTGTATACACTGAGACCACTATACTAGGACATGGTGAGTGAGTAGCCATAATAATGTCATCTAAAATGTTCCAGCTTGTATGTGTGACCTGAATTCCCACTAATATAGAGGTCTCAACCATGGTCTTAGATTAGTTAGGCAAGTGTTTAAAAGATGCAGATACTCAGGCCTTACTCCAGACCAATTGAAACAGAATTTCTAAGGGTGGGGCCTAGGCATTGGTAGTTTAAAATGTTTTTCCAGGTGATTCTAATGTGCAGCCAAGGTTTTTTGTCTTTTTTTTGTTTTGTTTTTTTGAGGGCAGTGTCACTGGCCCTCATATGTGGGACCCGAACCGGGGCCGCTGGCTTCCCAAGCTAGCGCTTAACCACCACGCCACTTGGCTGGCTCTCAAAGTTGAAAACCACTGTTCTAGCAGAACTTTTGGAGGCACTAGCTGACCTGCCACACACCGTGTTGTCACCAGACTTCTCTCTTAAACTTGCACAAAACGTATGGGAACCCAGTGGATGAGTTAATCATGATATCTAACTTAGCATTCAAAACTTGGACTTCTTTTCGTCCTTTCTCTGTTGTGTTCATCTTCCCAATCCAGAAAGGGATGTATCAGAGAGAATGACATAATTTTTAAGAGGACCACATCAGTGCCCAGAGCCCATGGATTCATGTCCACAGGGAAATGGCTGTGATATCTTTGAACAGTCTGGTAGGAATTTCAACTGGAGAAAAAAATTCCAAAATACAATCATTTTGTAGAGAAGGTGGTACTCTTTCTATTGGGGACAGGGCAAAAAAGGAATACTTTTTTATTATAGAATAACAAGAGGGGTTTTATTTAGACCAAAGGAGCAGGTTCCCCCCCCCCCCCCCAGTGTTGCCCTCAGGACCTTCGGTGATTCCCCTGGCCCTTCAGTGGAGACAATTCTCACCTAACACCGAAGGCTTTCAGGCGGACTTGCCTAGAGGCAATATAATGACCCAAATAATCTCTTCAAGTCTCTCACAGGTTTTGATGCTGTGAGAAACCTTTTTCCCATTCCTCTAGTGGAAACCAAATTAGTGGCTTCAAGCATGCCAGTGAAGTTTGTACAGTCAAATGAAGCCTCTGGGTAGTTGGTGGAATACGTAAACACATCTGAGACCCTGCCTGCCCACTGATGCAGCCTCACCCTCTCCTCATAGCATGATTAGTTTGCATTCATCTGGTCCCTGTCCTCTTACCCAAGGTGGCCTTTTGCTTCTTGGAAAGAAGCAAAAAATCTGAAATGCAGACTTCAAAGACAAAAGGAATTATATTTTAACATTTTTATTTCATTAAACTGGGGCCAATCATGAAAGGTCATCAATAACGAACAAACAAGATAAGCATTTGGTCTGGATGTCTTCCAGAAACGCTGAGGAAGGAGTGGCTTCAGAGCAAAGCACCACATAATTAAATGTGTGCTGGCTGCTGATAGTGCATATTCAATTCTGTTTGCACACAGGAGGGAGCAGTTTGCTATTGCAAGCATTTGGCTGGTGTTGGTCCAGCTTCACCGAGGGAGAAAAGTGGCATGTGGGAACAGTTACTGTTTTATCAAGCTATGTAAAGATGTTACCATTTCTAGAACTTCCAAGTTCCATTCTTCCTTTGCTTTTAGAAGCCTGCCTTAGGTGCCAAAGAATGATCAAAGTGTAAAAAACAGAGGACCCGATCAAACATTTCTAAAGATGTGTTTATTTCTACTCAAAGTATTGAGAAATGAATAAATGGAAACAAAAATATCTTGATAATAACATCTAACATTTATTTACCTACCAGGCACTGTAAACACATTATCTCAATTTAGTCTTCATAAAATGCTTGTGACGTACCTATTGTTGAGGAAAATGAAGTGCAGAGATGTTATGGAATTTGTTCATAGTTAAAACTTGGATTTACCCATAATCTTTCCACTTAGCTATGCAGTAACCTTTGGCAGACTTCACCACAGACAGCAGCTGTCAGGTGTTAGAGCGGACACTATCAGTGCCTTGCTGTATACCCTGTCGTCCTCACCACTTCAGTGCATACTGCTCAGCTTCTAGCTTGGCAGTTCTTTGCCTGCAGACTTTCTCTGGCTGACTTTGAAGCCTATTTGTTTCCTGCGGCAGATCCAAAGTACCCACATAAGTGCTCCACCTTCCCCCAAGCAGTTGTCAACCAGTGCCTAGAGGAGCTGGGGTATTTACATCCCAGCTCCCGTATTCTTCAAGTTTGACCACTCTGAGGCATGTACTCTATACTGGCTTCCAGTTCCTCAGCAAGAATCAGCTTTGCTGACCCACAGTGAGGACTTGTTTGATAACAAAGGAAGGCCCTCTGCTTCCCTTTCTCACTTCTCCACTCCCCTTCCAGTGTTTCCCAGCATCACTATCCAAATATCCACTTGCATTTGGATCCTTGTCTCAGGACCAGCTTCCAGAGGAACTCAAACTGAGGCAGTTGTATGTGTGCCTTGCTACTCATACATAGAGGTTGGGGCTGAGGTTACTGTGATGGTTTGATGGCCAAAATAACCCCAAAATACAGCCTTCTCTGTATCCATACCTTTTGTAATGTGAGTTTGCAGCTCCTCTTATCAAGAGATGCAGTACATTTCTCTATCCCTGGCATCTATGCTGGCCTTGAAACATACTTAGACTAATAGAATGAAGCAGAAGTGACAGTGTGCTGGTTTTGAGCCTAGACTGCCTCTCTCTCTCTCTCTCTCTCTCTTTTTTTTTCTCTCTCTCTTCCCCCCTCCCCTCCATCTCCCCCTTCCTCCCTCTCTCAAATGCCTGCCACCTCCATGTTTAGGCTAGTGTGTGCAGGAGGATAGGGAAACACATGGAGCAGAGCTGCTTAGAGACTGAAGCCACCCTGAGAGTAGCCCGCCCTTAGCTGACTCACAAGCTGACCGCAGACACATGAGTGCATCCAGCCACCTTCAGCCCAGTCTCACCCAGATCAGCAAAACCACCTAGCAGACCCAGAGACTTCAGGGCAAAAATTAGTATTTATTGTTATAAGCCACTGCTCATTGCTTTGCAGCACTTTTGTGACGAATAACTGGTAGTTATTGCAAGCTCTTCTGATTTCTGTTCTTCCCACCTCCTTTATTTGACTACACTTTTTGTATGTATTCACTTTCTGTTATTTTTCTCTGCTGGTGTTTGTAAATATATTAACGTTCCCTTTAATGACTGATCAAGCTGGAATTGCTCAGCAACGTGGAGTATGCTGTTAATTTAACTGTAACCTAAAGTTACAGAAAGTCTTTTTTGACCTGTCCTTCGGTTACCCTGCTTTTTACAGGTTGAGTAGCTAGGATATTGCTATTTAACATGAAGGTAATATAAGGAATCATCTAAAGAGAGGGTGGAGGGCTGAGGGACATAGAGACACTCAGAGGACACAATAGGAAAGGAAATTCTCTGCAAAAAGATTTAAAAATAAAAATCCCAAACAGAAAATGGGAAACAGGATAATGCCTTCATTTCTTCATTCTGGAGATAATTGAGCCCCAACTATGCGCCAGGCACTGTTGGGTGCTGAGAAATGCAAGGGTGTATAAGAACATGGTTTCTGCCCTTGAAGAATTAAGGATTCTAGTGAAGGATTGTGATAGAATAATACAAAAGTTAAGTAATTCTCCATACTCTGGAGGCTTGAGAGAGGATTTGGTAAACGTATTTCTCAGGTGGGATGAGATTTAGACAAGTGAGAGTTCCTGTGAGGCGGGTGGCTTCCGAGAGGTAGCTTGAAGGAGATGAAAAGCCAGAGGATCCATCAGGGTGGGGCCGGTACTAGTAGGGAGGAGGGAGGGCTTGACAGAGAACAAGTTTAGGGGACTTCACCATCACTGCCAAGCTTTATGGAGTGAAGTCCTGAGGACCTCAGAGGCTGACATAAGAAGTGAATTCCCCAGGGCTCTCTTGCCCACTCAGGATGAGAAATAAGACTTCTGGGATTGCTGCGGGGAGTGGATTTGAAGACACTCAGTAGTTCACAGATTTACATGTAGTGTACCTATTTAATAGCAGTCAATGTGTCACTTGGCATTTGTATTAATTAAACTTTTTAATAAAACTTTGAGTTAGGAGTGCTTATCTCATATTTCAGACATTCCCAGGAGTGCTTAGAAAGGGGCTCTGAGTAGGAAAAATATGCCATTTGGCAATATTCCATGAAATTAATTACCATAAAAACATTGTGAAAATTTGCACAGAAGGGCTTGCTACAAATATTTGAATCAATTCAGAAGATATGTTACCTCAATTTTGCCAGATTCTCAATATATCTAGTCATCACCTCCTGCATGGAAGCTGGTGAGAGATTCAGACACTTGGCCTTCCCAAGATTCCAAAGCGATGAACTCGTTCGTTAAAATCTGACTTCCCTTTGGACAGCATGGAAGTCTAGATGCTAACACAGTGAAATAAGAAAATATGTTAAAATATGTTTTTCTTTGCTCTTTAGAACAGAGTCACCAACATGAAATGTCCCATTGAAGCTCACAATTCAAGACGAGCTCTCTGTGTCATCTTGTAGACACAGAAGATTGTAGCACTGTGTCAGCCACTGGAGTGTAAGTTCCTAAGGGCAAGGATTTTACCAGTTAGTTTAGCTTGACTATTTCCAGTACCCAGTGTATTCATTCAATAAAAGAGTGAAAGAATTATGTACTGTATCACAGCCAAGAATAACAAAGCCAATTAAAAACAAAAATGAACACTAAAAAAAAAAAAAAAAGCACCTTTTCTCTAGGGCAATGGAGAAGCACTGCATTTATCAGTATATGAATTCAGGGACCTCTACAGAAAGTATATTTATGTGGCCCAGGGTGTAAAGAGGCCTTAGAACAGGCAAGGAGAAATGTTCTAGGTCTCATAATTTGAAAGTCTCTGGGCAGCTACCTGTACCTCTTGCTTGAACCATATTCTGCCTATCTGTCCATATTTAGAAGAACCACATAAGATGCACCACGTATGATGGTGATGAGAGAGCTGGTCCCCCTCTCTGTCAGGCCTGAGCCATGGGGATTTTGAGTAACAGAGCTGGTGGGTGGTGCATTGAGAAAGAAAACACTGGTCATCGTTCATAAAAAAAAAAAAAAAAAAAAAAGGATGGGTCATAGCTTTCTCTTTCTTGTGGTCTTCTGTCTTGGTTCTTTGATTCCATAAACAGCTTATCATAAATTATAAACATTACTTTTGTTTGTTGTTCTTCAGATTTAGTTTGGTTCTAGGTGTCTGACCACAAAAGTTTTGGGATTTGTTGTTTTGCAAGTGATGCCTGATAAAGTGTTCAGTGAGGCCCATGAAAGTACCAAGTTTGTGACACCATTTACTAGTAAAGTCTCAGTCATCAGCCATGCATTCACACATGGAGGAAAATCATTTTGGGTAAAGGATTTCTGTTACTAAAACCTATAGGTATAATTTTCCAAGTTTCTTCTATAGAAGATGAAGTTGTACCTCTGCGATTTGGTAAATATCAAAAGCATTTGGCTGAATTTTAACTTGGCTCTCATGGGCTTCCTTTGAGACCAATAAGAAATGCCTGAACTAAAAATCAAGGGATGGGGCTGGCCGAGTGGCACAGTGGTTAAGCGCTGGCTTGGGAAGCCAGAGGCCCTGGTTTGGTCCCACATATGAGGGCCAGTGACACTGCCCTCAAAAAAAAAAAAAAAACAATAAAAAAAAATCAAGGGATGAATTGAGGCACTTTTGGTACTCAGTACTGTGGGGTATATTATTGCTCATGTTTTGCTGGAGTCAGAGACAGAATCAGTGGTTATCAGCAAATTTCACCCCAAGTCTGGGTTTATCAGTCCTAGATGAGAGTCTCAGAGTTGGAAAGGACCTTAACAGTTTCAAATCTAACCACTAATTCTGTGCTTGCATCCCTGCTGTGACATGTTGCCCATCTCCCCTCACCTCCCCCAAAATGTCTGTCCCACAGAACAGAGATTGCAAACTGTCTGGTTTGCCTTGCCTGGTGTTAATTTTTTTTTTTAATTAGCTTGTAACATTTAAAAATTCAGAGTCTTTATAGATCCTTAAGAACTCTGCTTTCTCTTGAAAATCAGTTAACTACATTGGTGCTGTATCAATAGCTTGGCGTGTAGCAGCCACTCCTCCATTTAGACAAAGCATATGATTTCCGTCTAGACTGCTTTTCACTTGTTAGGTTACTGCTCTATGCCCTGGAGTTTCTGACTTCTGTTTGAGAACCCCTATTCTCTGGCCTGGCACCATGAGAAACCAACTCCAACCAATACGAACATCCGTATTTTCTAAAAAGGACAACTCACCTTCACTTCTTTACTGAAGATCTTCCTCCCAAGGTTCATGTTTTCTTTACTCTTCTAATCTGTGTCTCCACAATCTATTTACATTCTAGTTCATTTGAGTCAAATGTTATGTGAGCTCTCACAGGATCTATATTTTTTAATAGGTCCTGTGTAGTTAGGGCAGGTACAAGAAAAGACTATGGTCTCTACCCAGGAGAAGTTAGTAGCTCATTTAGGCAAAGTGGAAAAATAGATGGTTGAGACAGGTTAATGTACATGAGGTGGTAAATAGATCAAGATGACTACTCTCACCCAGTGCAGAGAAATCCATCTTGTTTGCCATGGGCTAGCAGGCTCTGCCTATGTTGAGGAGACATCTGAGGGCCTCTCTTAACATTCTGTGTGGCTACACCTGACTTGGGAGAAGCAGAATGTGTGACTATATGGGCACTGAGTCTGATATCTTTGTCTGATAGTTAATATCAAAGCAAATTTCTTAAAACACCTATTATTTTTCTGGACTCATTGGTTGTTTATTATGCCTAGCTCAAATCATGGGAAAGCTAACATTTACTTTACATTCATATTCAAAATATATTGGCATTATGGTTGCTTTTGGGTGGTCTAAATGCCTCCTCAAACTTGGACGGGGCCCACCCAGCTGTTAGAAGAGAGATTATCTTCCTTCTGAATGATCAGATTTGCACTTACAGATTAATATAGGACTCTCTTCAACAGTACCTCTCAAGAAAGTTAAATTTAAAAAATATATTATATACAGAGGGTGCCAAAAAAGTGTATACACATTTTAAGAAAGGGAAAAACTGTATTAAAATTGTAATACTCAATATATCCTTACAAGTCATATGTATACATTTTTTGGCACCCCATATATACGTGTGTATGTACACACACACTCACATGTACATATGCATATACAGAGAAAAACAAATGGGGAAACTGTAAATGTAGGAAAGGTTATGTTTCACCATTTGAAATGGGCATTTGGCTACCCCTTGCCATGCGCAGAGTATGCCCTTGGCCATCTTACTGAGCATTTCCATAAAAGCTGGCCTTTCCCACTGAACCGCACAGGCTCCCCCTGTTTCATGGTAACACACAGAGGCATGAAGCACCTAGTTTCTGGGCAAATCCATTGTTAGTTGGGGGAAGGGAAATCATTTCAAGTAAAATAAAGGACAACACAAATCTTTAACATAATTCAAACTGTACTCCAATTTCTTAAAGACTAATGTATTTAGTTAACATTTTAATCTGTGGCTTTTTCAAACCTAACTATATTAAAGGGTGACCTAGGACTAGGAACAAAACCATCATATCATACAAAAGGATTTTTTTTTTTTTCCGATGCTATTTCTAGCCTGGTTGGAAACTGGAAGCTTTAGAAATCTACCAAGACTAACTTTGTTAGGTTTTTTGCCCAGTATTGAGGCCTGTGGCTTTGGATAGAAGTCAGAGAAGCCTGTGGTAACATCGCCATACATACATTTTCATGTAAAAATATTATGAGAAAACGGTAATGAGGATGCAAATGTATTCAAGAAAAAGAGAAAAGATGGTTCCAGTCTTTTATAAGTTCAAATGCTTTTAGTTCTCATCCAAAGTAACATTGCAATCGAAAGTGAAACAATTCAGTTTCCCTTAAACGGCCTAGGTGGAAAGGGGAAAGTTCAATCTATGTAATCAAGGGATGCTTATGTCTACTCATTGCTGTCATTCAGAGAAGTCTCAGGAATGGCAAGATTAAGGAGAACACCCAGGAGAGTGGATCGTGGAAGGGAGGTTTGGAGAATTTACCAGAATTATTGAACCATCCCTTGAATTGGTACAGGCTTCCACAGGAAGCAGAGAGAAGTAAAACCAAAATGAGAAATACAAGTCCTAGTGACAGGACTCGTCATTGGAATTCACACATAGCCTCCACTAGTCAAATAAAAACCCCTTGTACTGAGTCCTGGTGCCCTTTACATCACAACAGGGACCTACACCAAGAACTGACATGTAACTGAGATTTGGGGGAAGGGATTCCTCCTGGTGAAACAACTGAAAGAATCCTTTATTTTGCAGAGACACCTTTGTAAAGCAAATAATCATTTGTTAATGTGGTTATTTTGTAAATTTGAATGTTCTTATGGTAAGATTTCTTAATCTCACCTTGTGATGGTAAGGGCACAGCCGTTAGCACTGTTGTTTATGTATCCCAGTGAGGCACTTGAAGGGCAAAGTTTATGTTTTGGTTAATTTATTATTGTTTATCTATTTTGTGAAGATATTCTTTCTACTCTATTTATAAAACCCAGTTAAGAGCTGCTTGCTATTCATTTGGCATCATAGCTATTGTGTAAATAAGTTTTTTGAGTTTTAAGAATTTCCTTTACGGAGTATGGCCTCAAGATAAGACGACCAACACTTAAATTAGCCCTTCCTCCAATCCCCAAGTCACAGGGAGAAGTGTGTGTGGGAAGCATTCTCTGACCTGAATAGAACACATCGGGTGGGGGGCAGGGAGGAGCTGGCAAGACGTCAATATGGTTAACTAACAGACTTTAAGGATTCGGTGTGATAGACAAATTCTGCCTTTTGGGGAAGACTCATGAAACACACTCCTCTAAGCATTTCCTTTGGAATCACACCACAGGGCTATCTTTTTATTTGCTTTCAGCCACAGCTGTTGACTCAAGGAGATAGCGTCAATTTCTGTTGCAAAGATCATTTGGCTGCTGAGCCATCTTTCAGGGCTGGGCACCTGAAGATGGACATAGACAGGAGGATACTGGAGAGTGCAGACAGACAGACAGACAGACAGGCGTTCGAGAAGGCAGAGCTTTAGGATTCTGGAGCAGGCTCTGGCTTGCTTCTCCTGAGACTGTGCTATGGCTGTCCCATATGTCCCATACGGCGGCCTCATCTGTCCCAAATGAGACCCAAGGGGTGCTCTCGGGTGCATAAGTTTAGTTTAGCTCACCCTCTACTATCTGACAGAATGAATAGGAGGGAGAAGTCCGTGGGAGGGGAAGAGTAAAGGGATCTTCTACTTAGAAGTATTTCTTTTTCTCATTCAACGATCTCATTTGTAAAGTGCTGACAATATTATTCATCACAAGTGATATCAGAAGGGAAAATAAAACTAACGTATGCAAAAAAAGCCCGCTGAGGCCCTGGCCCATGGAAGACACACAATCTATTGGTATGAGTCTGAACCTCACTCTTGGTGCCAGTACAAAGCCCAGCCCAGGCTGTGGTGGGAAGGAAGGGCAGCTCCAGAGCATGGTGGGAAGTCCATCGTCATTTACAAATGCACCCGTTCCAACAGCCACGCGGATGGTCCTGTGCCCAGTTGGCCATCCTTACTGAATCTAGTGTGCTGGTTACTAACCCCTCAGTTTCAAATTGGTCCTTCTCTGCTCCACTCTGAGGCTCTCGAAACTGCGTTGTCAGCTGGTTCTCTGGGAAATCAGCCATTGGAGAATACTAGAGGAAGACTGGAAGTGAGGAGAGGGGAGCTTGGCAGCACAGTTGGTTCCCATCTCCAGCAGGTACCTGCACTGCCAGAACCAGCCATGCCGCCTCTCCCCCGGAGACAACAGCACCAGCCAGGTGGAGCCCTTTTCTCAGACATCAGGTCCCAGATCCATGAAAGTCTCCTCATGTTTCTAAGTTCTGATAACCCCTGTGTCTTCCCTGTGTTTCCCTAACCTTAGAAGTGTGACAGGCGCTTTTAGCAGTCAATATTGCTGTGTGATTTTGGTGAGTCCTTCTTGACCCTTTAGTGATTAAACATCTGTTCTCTTGTTTTCTAATATTTTAACATAAACCTTAGAATACTACTCGTATACACATCCTGAAGCACCTTACTTTTTCCATGGCACAACATATCTTATAGGTATTTGTACATAGAGATCTTTCCCGTTTTCTATAGGAGCTTCATAGTATTCCTTTATGTTGATGTACCATAACTGATTTAACTAGTCTGTTATTGTTAGCCATTTGGCTGATTTCAATATTTTGGCAATTCAAACAATACCTCAATGAGTGACATGGATAAATTACATACAACATATGTCGTTTTGCATATGTGCACGCATATCTGTGGAACAAATGTTCCAAGTGGCATTGTCTGGGTCATGTGCATTTAGATATGGCTAAATTGTCCTCCATAGGGACTATCCCAACGTATATTCATGCTAATAATGTATGAGAATGTCTGCTTCCCCTCAGCTCCACCGACAGTTATCAACCTCTTTCGGAGTTGATAAAATGAGTCTTTCACTGAGCTTCTGAAGTTATAGTTGTGATAGTTAAAAGACTCTCTCTTTTATAAGCCTTAAAAATCTAGAATACTACTTTGCTGATCCATAAATGAACCCTTCCTCCAGGCAAATAGCTCAAGCTTCCACAGGGAGCACTGTACTTTTTTTTGGCCCCATCTTCTTTGCCTTCCCAGCACAAGGTAAAGCCCGGAGTGGGGCAGCCTAGCTTTGAAGTCAAAAGCCTAAGGGTATCTCCGGATGTCAGTGTGATCTCCTCTATGGTCTTATTTCCAGATTTCTTTTCAGTATTATTCTTCAGTATTTTTATTTCTGGGAATTTGGTTTTATTTTGCATGTGTGGGGGCCTGAAGAAAGATTTCATCAGGGGAGCAAGTGGGGAAAATGACCTGACTAGGGACGGGCTTGAGCCAAGGTGATTCATGAGTGAGGCCTGAGGAGGGCAGTGCAGCTGCAATGAGTGGGGGAGGGAGGTACCCCAGAGATGGAGAAATCGAGGCCAGCTGAGTGGACAAAGGGAGATGGGACAAGAGGAGGAAGGGAAAAGTTACAGTTGACATATTTAGCTTCATGTACTTGATGAATAATGAATAGAAAAGAAGGAGTAGGTGGGAGATTGAAGAAGTTTTCAATTTACATTTGCATTTTTGACTACTGTTTTTCTAATTTTTTAAATGAAAATTTTAAAACATGCACAGATATTGAAGGAAAGAATATTAAACACTCCTAAACTTATTACCTAAGTTAAAAAGTTATTAGTTTGCCATATTTAATGGATACACATACACACAGAGAGAGATGGGTTTTTTTTCCCAGAAACATTTGAATGTAAGTTGCAGGCATCACAAAAATGCATCTAAGTAATTCAGCATGGATCTCCCAAGAAGAGGAAATTCTTTTTCATAAACACAATACCATTACCACATTTAAGAAAATTTACACTATTCCTCAAATAGTATCTAAAGTCCCTGTGTAAATTTCCCACATTGTACCCAAAATATCTTTGATAGCTGGTTGTTTCAAAACAGGATCCAATCACGTTCCATGCAGTGTGTCTGGTTATCTCTTTTTTAGTTCTTTATTCTATAACATTTTCCATTTTCTAAATGATGTTGACTTTTATTATTGACTGTCTTTTTGAAGAGATCAGGCTAGTTGTTTTACAGAAGTCTCACTTCTGTAAATCTAGATTTGCCTGATTGTTGCCTTGTGGTATCATTTAACTTGTTCCTCTATCCTCAGTATTTTATGTAACAGAAAGTTGGGAAATTGGGTCTAAAGATTTGATTACATTCAGGTTAAACATTTTTGGCATGAATAATTTACAGGTAATGCCCTATACTTTACATTTTATCCCACCAACAGGTATATAATGTCAGGTTGTTCCACAACTGTTTAACATCACATTTGGTCACTTTTTTTTTTCCTTTTAAACTTCGTTGGGCAACAGTGTGTTTTTCCAGGACCCTTCAGCTCCATGTCAAGTCATTGTTTTCAATTAGTTGTGGAGGGTGCAGCTCACTGGCCCATGTGGAGTTGAATTGGCAACATTGGTGTTACGAGCACTGCACTCTAACCAACTGAGCTAACAGGTCGCCCCTGTCACTTATTTAGTTAAGGAGATAGCCATCGTATATCTCCATTGTAAAGATACATTTTCCCATTTGCAATTAGTAAGTAGTTTGGGAAGTGATGTTTTGGCACCTTGCAAATATTCTATCCTTCATTATAACTTTTATTTTGGAAAGCTTACCTATGGAGTTGTAATGGGAAACTGGTAGAGCTTAGGGGGTTGAGGTTTAGAAATAGAACTGGGAACCACTGATGTTTGAATGGTGGCTGAAGCCAAGGAAGAAGATGAGGTCACCCAGAAAGAGTATACAGAGGAGAGGACTGGGCATGGATAGTGCAAGCAGAGCCAGCAGAGACCAGGAAAATAAAAACCCTGAAGAAGAATATGAGACACGAGTCTAGGAGATGAAAGTATCAAGTTGGGGGTGGAGGACAGGGGATATGGAAAGCTACCAGAAAATTCTTAATAGATTGTTGAGGACAGAATCAGCTTGACCGTGAAGGCGAGGTCTGAATAAGACAAAGGCCACATCTTTTCAAGAAGCTGGATGTGGGACAGAGAGAGTAAAAAGTGGGACTTCAGAAATAAGAGGATGTGGTCACGGAGAGGACTTTATTTTTTGCTTGCTTATTCATTTATAGGATGCAGTATATTTGATCCTATAGTTAAGGACCAAAGGTAAGGAACCAGTGGAGAAGGCGAGGACTAAAGAGGTAAAGGGATAATTTATAGCTCGAGGTGCTAACAGAGAGAGGAATGGACACAATCCGGGACACAGGTGTTGTTCCTTTGGAAAGAATTGTCCCCTGCAAGATAAAAGTAGTCAGTAAGGATGGGGGAAAATGTTTGAATATGTTGGGAAGGGAAGATGGAGGAGTTCTTGCCTGATGATCTTGATTTCCTCAATGTGGAAGTAGGTTATCTCATCTTCCAAGACAGCAGACGTGGGGGTTCAGGGCCTTGAAGAGAGGGGGGAATATTGAACAGCTGTTGCTGGGAATAGGAAGGGGAGCCCCCACATGCCCGTATGATCAGGGAAGAAGACTGAAAAGGCCACCAAAAATGTAAATGAAAGGTCTGTTCCTTACACATCTGTCGCTCATTAAGAAGATCAGAACTTCCTAAAGGGTCCTCATCTGACTATGTCTGCCTCTGCTGTAGGTTTAAGGAGTGGTGTCAGTGGCCCCTGGAAATCAGTGGCCCCTCCCTGAATGACACACACACCTCAGATGGACAGCCCTCTTGCCCCTCACACAAGGGCCCAGGAGAGACACTCCAGTCGGACTCACAGAGACCCATTGTGACATGTCAGAGCCCACAGAAAATGTTCCTCCTGTGCATTATTTATGACTTTCCTGCATTTATATAATATCCAGCTTCCTGAAAGAAATTTGTTTTGGATTGTGTAGAGCTGGGCAGCACATCAAAGGTATGCTAAGCAGTGGTAATAAAACATTGAGGTTTATGGTCACTGAGGTATTGAATATCACTCATAAATTACAGGGTGAGTATTTTAAATGAGCTATGGCTCAGAGAACAGTAGGCGCCCCATCTCTGCTCATATTAATTGCCACTGCCTGCCTTATTAATTATCAATAGTCCCCAAGGTCTGCTGCTGTTGTCTTTTTAAGGAGCCATTCTCTCTGCTCTTTCTCTGGTTCTGTGAATGTGGCTGCGTGCGCCAGTGGACATGTTGTGAGCTTAAGCTGGCATTAAGCATAAGGAAAACATGAGGATACTTTAGAATACTGGGGAGTCTGATAGCCTTTCATTTAAAAAGCAAATATCCCTCCTTGTGAACCACTGGCACTCTGGTTGCTGTTTCCTTACAAGGCATTCTGTTTACTGCTGTGGACTCCAAGCTGCAAAGTCAGGATAGCACAGATGAGTTTCTCTTCAGGGTCTGATCAGTTTGACTTTCTGGTTCTAAAGTATAATACTATCCCTTCTCTGCCAAATCACATCCCATTGACTTTTGAATTTCACAGGCTTCCTTTGAGTTTGAACTCTCCAGTGTGCCTTTGTCTGCACCCACCTACACCATTGCTTCATCTGCATAGCCTCCAAGTTCCTACTTCTCTCCTCTGCGAGCTTCTATGTGCTTCTTCTCAGATGAGTTCCTTTAGATTTTTGTGTTTAATGATCCAATTAGAAATTACCAAGGCGTCCCAGAGGACACCCAAGCCCCAAACTTGGGAAGGGGCTGGTGTTTCAGAAGAGCTAAATGGTTCACACTTTGGGAACTTAATAATTTAATACAGATGCTCCTGCCTCAGAGTCAGTCACCCCAAGCATATGGAACCTTGGGGGACTCTCCAGCTTTGCAGAGTGGAAACTGAGAGCTGCAACAGACCATTGAGAGGTTTAGGAAGTAGGTGGCTGAGGCATATGAGGTCTGACAATTAAGTTTGTGAACTTGTTGCACTGATGCTGCTAACCTTTTTTGATATAAAGGGGATTATTCATTATGAATTTGTACTAACTGGACAAACACAGTTAACCAAGTTCACTACCTGGAAGTGCTGAAAAGGCTGCATGAAAAAATTAGACTAAAATGACCTAAACTTTTCGCCAATAATTCATGGCTCTTGCATCACGACAATGCACCATCTTCCGTGGCACAGTCTGAGAGGGAGTTTTTAGCCAGCAAACAAACAACTGTATTGGAACACCCTTCCTACTCATCTGATCTGGCCCCCAGTGACTTCTTTCTTTACCTGAAAATAGAGGAAATATTTAAAGGAAGACATTTTGATGACATTCAGAATATCAAAGGTAATACGATGACAACTCTGATGGCCATTCCAGGAAAAGAGTTCCAAAATTGCTTTGAAGGGTGGACTAGACACTGACGTTGGTGCATAGCTTTCCAAGGGGTGTACTTCAAAGGTGACCATAGTGATATTCAGCAATAAGGTATGTAGCACTTTTTCTAGAATGAGTTCACGAACTTAATTGTCTGACCTGTGTAAATCAGACTAGACTCCTGTCATTAAGTGGTCTTGACTCTTGCTGGTCAACATACACATTTCACTGACAGTGGCTCTGTGTGGCTACCTTTGTCCAGCAAGGCCACTCTATATTTGTTTAGTTTGATTTCAGTCATATGAAAAGAAGAATCTCAGAGAGGAAAGGTAGGTGGATATAGATATTTTCTTGGTACCGCAGGTTAGAACTGCCTTGTGCAATATGGAAGCCAAGGGCCACATGCGGTTAGTGAGCTCTTGAAATGTGGTGAGTGAGACTAAGAGACAGAATTTGTCATTTTATTTAATTTCAGTTAATTAAAATTTAAATATAAAAACCAATACTCAGTTTAGTTAGAAAACTTTTATGCATGTTTGAAACAAGTTCAGTGCATGACACTACCTTTGCAACTCTAAATTTTATGAAATCTAAATGCAGAGCAAGTATTTCTAATGAAAATTTAGCATCCAAATAGAGATACACTCTTAAGTGTACAGGGTACACCAGGTTTTAAAAATGTCATATACAAATATTTAAAATATCTTATTAAAATTTGTATTGATTACATATAGAATATTTTGAATGTGTTTAGTTAAATAAAATTTATTATCAAAATTAATTTCATCTGTTCATATTTTAAATGTGGCTACTAGAAAATTTTAAATTAAATATGTGGCTCACATTATGTTTCCATTGGACAGCTCCGGGTTAGAACAAATATTTCTTGGAAGGGTATGGGGACCCATGGAGCCCATTCCCATTAAATTCTATCGCAATCTTGATTATAGCAATCACATGGTACTAGCGGGGTGAAAGTTTTCAAGAAAGTGCTGAAATACTAACTTAAGGGAAATCACCAAGGCTGGGAATTCAGACTCTACATGCAGATTGTTTGAATTTCTTTATATTAATGAAGACCAGTCATTGTCTTGTGAATATTTTAAATTTTATGTAAATGACATTTTCCCCATGAGCGTCCACAGACTTTTTTTTTTGGTCCTGAACATTATGTTTTTTGAGAGCTATCAACAGTGATACAGAGTGATACTTGTAGCTCTAGTCAATTCAATTTTACTGCTGTATAGTGCACAGTATTCCATTATATGAACATACTGCAGTTTATTTACTAACTTCCTTTAGATGGACATTTAGATTGTTTCCACCATTTAGGTTGTTTCTGACCATTACAAACAAATAATGCTATGACTGTTCTTGTTCACATTTCATTGTTCACATATGCAAGAGTTCCTCTAGCGTATACGTCTGGAACGGAAATGTTGAGCTTCAGCATACACATACCTTCAATGGTACTAGATCGTATTAAGTTATTCTCCAGGAATTGTAGCGATTTATACTTCCAATAGCACTGTTACTTCACTCTCTTGTCCACATGTGGTATTCTTTAAATAGAAGTGTTTTTCAAACTAAAGTGTGAAACAATGTCTCTTTACTGTTTAATTTTCATTTCTCTGGGCATCTTTTCATATTTATTGAATAGTCAGGCTTCTTTTTTGACATGTTTGTTCATAACTAGTGCCCATGTATCTTCTAAATTTGTCATCTGAGATCAAAGAAGGATCGCCCCCTTCTCAAATCCCCACCCACTCCTATTGTTTTTGATAAGTACAAGGAGTGGTGTGAGAGAGACCCTCCAGCAGTCCTGCAGCAGTGAGCCCTGAAGACCAGGAGGGAGGGCAAAGCAAGGCCATCTCTCTTCGCGATGATTGACAGCCATCCTTATGTGCTTATGTGTTCTTCCTGTATCAAGGACAGAAGCTGCTCTGTGCGAGAGAAAAAAAGATAAAAATGACTACATTTAGTATATGTAAGTATTCAGAAAGTTCCACTGAGACTCTAATTAGATAAGAAGAATGAAATAATTTGAAGATTCCAAAATTACCACTAGTTTAAAGTAGTAAGGAAAGCTAAGTCTGAAGACAGCAAAAACACTTCAAAAAGCATCTCTTGGACATCAGGCTGCATCCATGGGACTACAGTGCTTAAACTGACAATAAGACACAAAGCTCTCCTGATAATTCTAACTTAGGTCTTCATAGACACTTGTGAATCAGTCATTGAAAGCTTCTCTGTGGCCTGTAGCAGCTTTTGTTTCTTAGGACACTTGGTATCATAAGTATAGATATAGTTATTAAATGTTAATAATGATACCTAGTGTTTATACAACACCTTTCATCCAAGGACCTCAAAGAACTGGGCAAACATTAACGCACTAATTCCCATAACAGCCATGAGGCAAGAGTTATTATATTCATTTTGCTGATGAAGGAACTGAGGCACAAAGCACTTAAATAACTTAACTTACTGAAGGTCACATGGGACATTAAAATTTTAGCTGAGAATAGGTATAGACCTCATGTTCTCTGTTCGTGTTTGTCTAAAAAGTTTCTACTTGTTTTCTGAGATTTGTGGGTGTTTTTCTCCCCCTTTCCCCCATTTTCTCCTGGTGAGTTGTGTTAAATAAACAATTATGGAGAGAGAAATTTTTCAGTGCTTCAAAGCAAATTTCCAGAGGGCAGCACAATGTCATATAATTTTGGGGGACATGTTTATTGAACAAAAGAAGATTGAAAGATTGTATAAGATGTACCACTGGTTTCCGATAAAAGAACCCTCAAGTCATTCCCTAAAATAAGTTGCCTCTCATTTCTTTAAAATTGACTAAGAAATTCTACCATCTTGACTGCTATGTCTATCAGTTCCTTTCTATCTATAATAATAAGATTCAGACATTCTTCTTTCTGTTTGACGAGTTCTGGGGACCCTCACTAGTTCACTTGCAGCCTATTTTACTAGACTCTGAATTTCATTTTATATTGAACTGACCCCTGCCTCATTGCTCTTAGTCTTGCCCTCTGGCATGATAAGGACAAACCTAACCCCTCTTCAAAATGACAGACCTTCATAGCTTTGGACCCAGATCTTTGGTTTCCCTCAAGCCTTTTCCCTGCAGCAATCAGAATTGGGGCAACTGTAGCTCATACGTTGCTGTGTCTACGTACATCCCACCATGTTCTCTCTACCTGACACACTCCAGTTGCTCAAGGTCTCACTTCAAAGGTGGTACTCCGAAGTAAACATATTCCAGATGTGGTTTGAGATTGGAGAGAACAGCAGCTCCCACTGACCACACATAGTTCTTTCTTTACTTCAACTGTAGTTGAATCTTCCTTCAACTCTTTCTCCTTCAGGTAAAGAACAAAACAAAGCAAAAAAGCAAAAACAACCCAATTTACATTGTCATTTCTAAAAGACTTTGTTCTCAAAATTTAAATAATTTCTATGCCTATTTCCTAATTCTCTTTTTCTAATTTCTTTCTAAACTTCATAGAAGTGGATATCATCCAATAACATGTTTAAACTGATTGAAAATGGTGAACTTCAATTTAAGTAAACCTTAAGTTTTTTCTTAATCAGCTGTTAGACTGTAACTTTAGTAGAGGTGCCTGGAAATTTGGGTGTACATTTAATTTTGTCATACAAGTTATATGCTAAATACAACAGTGGGATTTCTTGTTTATCTTCAGAATAAAATTTGTGTGTGTGTGTGTGTGTGTGTTTCTGATTGCAAAAGAAATGAAATTAAACACGGTAGTCAATAATCCAGGTTCTGGAATCAGATACACAGGGGTTTGAATTTTGGCCCTACCACTTATGAATCATTGGGGAAATTTATCTAAACCCTTTAAACTTGAGTTTCTTTATATGTAAAGTGAGGATAATAAATGGACTGCTTTTGTAGGATTATTGTGAAGGGATTATGTAATAATGAGCATAAAAGACAGTATGAAAACTGACACAGAGAAAGCACTCAACAAATATAAACAATTTTAATTGTGGAAATTGATTGAACATACAGAAAGGATGACAAAAGAAAATAAAAGTCACCTGTAATCTCCAGCTTATTCCAGAAATAGCTACTGTTGATAATTTAAAATATAGTCTTCAACATTTTTCTATACTTTTGCTATTCCTGAGTAAAAGGAGTTCTTACACAACAAACAAGGTTTTGAAAACCAGCAGTGAAATTTCTAATATAGCATGATAAGCACTAAAACAATAATAATGGCAATATTATGATACACTTAGCTTAGAACTATGAGAAATACACGTATACATTTTTAGGTCATTGTTATCAGAAGTTGCCTAAAATCATACATAATGGATAAGATACTCTGTCTTTTATAAAAGTCAGTCAGAAGTGAACATCATTGATACAATGAGCATGGTTAAGGAAAGCTTCTCAAAACATCTACACACATAAACCTGTCTCCTGGCCAGGTAGATATATGGCAAGACCAAAGAGCATCAGGTAAATTGTGGTTCTCAGAATTTTCGGTGATCTCACATAACCAAATTAGAGATTTATCCAGTTTCTGTGATAATACAAAAGTAGTACTTTGAAACTAGTAATCTCACGAGGAGATTCACATTCTGATAGCCATCGCTTCAAATTTACTTACCAAATTTTATTACAGGATTTAACTTGCATTCAATTGGTTTCTTTCTTTCCCCTAATGTTTCCTTCCCATAACATGGCCTGTGGGGAAAAGGGTCTATTGGTTTCCAAAGTAATATTATTTTTGGCTTCTCTGCTGCATCTGACATGTGTGAGAGCATCACTGGACATGGGACCACACTTGTTCCCTAGGAGGGAGCCTCCACTTTCATTTCACACCCCCTTTGCTCAGTCTCCTACAACTGCTAATATCCAGGCATTACCGCTTCAGGGCTGGATTCCTGCCAAAGTGGGAGACTCCCAGCACCAGGACCCTGAGGCAACCTTTACCAGTCCTTTCTCAACCCCCCTGAGCCATACCATTCCCATGTCATAAAACATAATAAAATTTCTAAACCGGGCTCTGAAGCCAAGCCAGGTTCTCGCCTTCTTCAGCTCCTCAGCCACAGGTTGGGCCAACATCTCAAAGGTGGAAAGCTCACCAGACAGTCCTGGGAGCTTGGAAGGCCTCCCAAGTCTTGACCAGGCGCCAGGCCAGAAGCAAGTGGGGCCAGTAGTGCGAAGGGAGGGGAGCAGAGCTTGAGACACCACCGTGTTTTATGGCACAGTGATATCTGCACAGAGGCAGATGGCGCGGAGGCTGTTTGAAGAGCAGCCTGTGACAGACCTAGAGGGTGCGGGCTCTGTGAGTCATGCCGACAGGTGTGTTATTATCGAAGTGATGTCGGGGGTCTGGAATGTGACTTAAAAGGCAGTAATGAGACATTATCCATAAACATATTAACTGCTTCAAGTAACATGGCACTAAAAAGTGAAGGAGACAACCCCATTCTTGTGAAATCTCTGCTTTCTGGCCACAGTGTGCAAATAGAAGTGATACATTAGAAAAAGTAAGTGAAAGGGGCAGGGTGTCATTTCTTTCTGGAGAAAGCTGCATGTGTCTTGCTCTACATTTCTCCCCTACCCCGTTTTCCCAACATAATTCCCCTGACTATTATGAACAGCCTTTCCATATTAATATCCTGTTAGTGCTTAAGAAAATCTTCCCCTTTCTTGCCATCCTGACCTAGCTTGAAATATTACTTGACCGCACACTAGAGAGCAAGGGGTCTCTCATCATTCCCTACTTGTTGCTGTCTTTCAGGATCATAAGGATGTGTTTGCAATCCACATTGCAGGTGCAGAAGCCTCCACCGGGGGCCTTCCCTGGACAGTAACCAGCAGCCATTGTATCCAGCTTTGCAAGTGCTGACTGGAACTCAATAAGGTGAGTAGTGATTGTCCCCAAGGCTAGCCGCCACTAGCAACTGTAGCTTAGACCAGGCTCTTCTGAACTCTTACAAGCCCGATTCCATCCCTAACAACAACCTCACCTGAGTGCCTTTCAGACACCCTAGTGAACATTTTATCATCACCAAAGACAGACTCAGGAGGTAGCCCTGAGCAGCCTGACCTATAAATAGGATGGTTACCTGTTCCAACATTTGTCATATGTGTTTCCACCTCCTGTTTCCCTGCCTATAGAATTAGGACAGTTTACAACCTGAAACCTGTGTCACCTTGTTTCTACTTGAGTTTTAACAGTATTATTATCATCAATAATAATACTAATAACAGCACCTGTATTTACCCATACCTGTTACTTTTTAGTGTTTGTAGATATTATATATTACTACATTATTTTTGTTTTATGATCAATTTATAGACAGTTGATTTATTTTTGAGCAAATTCAGTATACTATTAAAGAATAGCAAAATACATCTTAAGATTTTATTTCCTCTCTTCATATAAGATATTAGACTCTGTCTCCATATAAGACATTAGATACTGTCTTCATACATTAGCTCAAATTTTGGCTAACATCTGATTATGAGACTAGTTTTTTCCCAAACATAACTCATTGCTTAGCTAAAGGATTTTTTTTTCCTGATTAGAAGAAAGGCGGAAAACCCTAACATTTATTAACATAGCAGGCACCTCTTCATAGCTGATCTCACTTAGTTCTCCATTGATCCTAAGAAGCAGTTCTTGTTATGTCTGTATTATAGACATGAACTTGGCAATATTGCCCAAGGTCACAGAGCTAATAAGTGGCAGATGCAGAATTTAAATTTAGAATTTAAAGTTCTGTCTAATTTAAAATATTCCAATAATGAGACTGAATTTCTGATGTTAATTGCAAGCCTTCTTGAATCTCAAAACAATAAGTATTCAGCATTTTACTTATTTGGCAAAACTAAATGAATAGTATGAAATCCAGTCTTGAAGACAGAGTCCATGGGTTAGAAATAATCTTGTAAAAAAAAAAACACACTGCACAGAAAATACACCTTGTAAGCTTAATTATTTACTAGGGACACTTGATTTTCAATTATATCATATAAAGGATAAGCAAAAAATACATCTAAGTTACTAGGATAATGTCAGTGTTAATAAAGGGTTTTCTGTGATTACATAATTTAAATACCTTAGCTTACATTTTCTAAATGATTCATCTATATTTCTAATCTGCTTTTAGACTCCAGATCTGAGATTTTTGTTAGCTAAATTATTTCTGCTGCCAGATAATAGCCATTTCTGTACATGTGACATAAATGTTGACAAATGTCATGCAAATGCTACCTACCATATTATCTGCTTTATACTTCCACTGCATCATAAATTGGCAGAAGCTCAAATCTACCAAGTATGGATTTTAGATGAAAAACTTAGGTAACAATCAATTTCAAGCTGTAAAGGAACACTGCCAACAGTTCCTTGACCCTGTATAGTGGGCATCTATTGTTTGTGGCTTGGGACAGACCTTTTTGCACCTCAGTTTCCACACTTGGAGGATGGAACCAGATATTTACTACACACCCTTTCATGTCAAACCTCCATGATTCTATGGTTCACAGCAAAGTCATAGGCTAAATCCCACTCTTGCTTCTCTGTGTAACTGCTGTTTGGGGCTTCTCAGAGCCCTTTTCATCTTCTTTCAGTAACAACACCTGCCCTCATTCTTGTTTTTGCAAACTGCCCCTCTCTCCCCACCACCCCAACAACCACTTGTGTTGTAGTTCTGGTGTGGCAGCTGCTTAGCACACTCCACCCACCTGAACACAGAGATGAGCCAGTGGTACAGCTGTGATGCAAGTAGGACCAACCCAAGCCTTTCTTTGAGATTTTCCACACAGCAGGTAGCAGTGATCTTTTCCCTTTGGAGCTCTAGCCATAAGGATGTGGCCCCAGAGCTGCCTGTCCTCATGACTTTACATGTGAAAGAGCTAGTGAGCAAGAGGCCAGGCCTGAGGCAGAAGCCGAGATGCAAGAAAGGAAGGAGAAGACATAGTCTTGATGGTTTTCAAGTCCCTGGACCTGGTAGACACTGAAGTCAGTTCTATGATTACCTTCCTGTGATTTGGTTATGGGTATCTATAATGACCACTTCTTTGCTTAAGTCTTATAAGTTTGGAGTCTCTGTTGCTTATAATCAAAAGAGCCCTGAGCAGGCTGACCGAGTGGCGCGTTGGTTAAGAGCTGGCTTGGAACGCCAGCAGTCCTGGTTCGGATCCCACACATGAGGGCCAGTGACACTGCCCTCTACAGCTAACAACAGCTCCACCTGGAGCTGGGCTGCGAGCCCCGGCAACGGTGTAGGCTGCAGCCCCTGCTGCAGTGGGCTGCCATAGGTTACAGTGAGTGGCCGGCAGGCAGCGTGAGCGGCTGGCAGCCAGCGTGAGCTGCCAATAGCCACGCTGAGCGACCAGCCAGAGGCCAACAACCGATCTGCCTCATCTGGGAAGAGCGCAATGAGGATACCAACGTGGGCCAGTGAAGCAACGTCCTCCACAACTAGACTGAAGAACAAAAGGACAGCAACTTGTCTGTTCCCCTTCCCTGATTCTCCAACGCTGTTCCCCTCCCCCAATTCCCCAATAAAATCTTTTTTTTCAAAAAAAAAAAGAGCTCTAAGCAACACAATTCTCCCCCTCCCCCCAACTACCAATATATTATATTCCAATTTAGTTCAATTTAGTAAAAACAGTTTTTATGACTCTGACAGCTTAACCATTCAGCGCTCACTTACATCAGTGCTGTAAAATGCCAGGATTTCAACGTTTGAGCATTGACTTCTAAGAGACGGATACCTTTAATCATGAGCTAAATAAATCTCTTCCTCTACAAGAACATCTGAGACCTTCTTTAGTACCCTGCTTTTCCAAAAGAGGAAATCAAGCAAGAAGAAAATGTCAAATTACTGAGTCACTGGATAGAACTTCTAGAATGAAATGTAAGGGTGGGGAATGTCCTCTGTCCTGCAGGATTTGACACTAGATCGAGAGGTAGTAGGACCTTCTCCTGGTGGTGAATGGAGCAGGAAGAGAGAGGAGGCAGGAGCAACACTGCCATACACCTCTGAAAACTCTGGTTTGGCATCATGGAGATTTTCTGATGAACCCTGGAAAAATCACTGAGTAGTACAGTCTATGTGAATACCCGGATCCAGAGCAACCTTGGCTCCGTATTGCAGGGAAACTGGGGATGCATGTGTCGGGAGAGTAGTTCAGCACCTCCAGCTGTACAGTCATTCACTGCATAACAACATGTCAGTCAACACGGGACCACATATTAGACAGTGGTCTCATAAGATTATAATGGAGCTGAAAATTTCCTACTGTCTAGTGATGTCACAGCCCTTCTAACATCATAGCACAACCCATTTACTCATGTGTTTGTGGTGGTGCTGGTATGTAAACACGTACTGCACTGCCAGTTGTATAATAGTATAGCACATACAATTATGTACAGTACATAATACTTGATAGTGATAATGAACAACTATGTTGCTGGGTTTTGTATTTACTATATTATGCTTTACTTTTTTTCATTATATTAGAGTATATTCTTTTTTTTTTTTTTTTTTTGAGTGCAGTGTCACTGACCCTCACATGTGGGACCAAACCGGGGCCGCTGGCTTCCCAAGCCAGCGCTTAACCACCGCACCACTCGGCCGGCCCTAGAGTATATTCCATATATATATATATATATATATATATATATATATATATATATATGAAGTTTTCTGTACAACATCACATCATGTTACACTGGCATCAGCCTCATACATCTCATGTTTACCATGCCTCTTGATTGCATCATTTTCTCTTGGGCTTGATTTAATCTCATGCTGTTTTATTCATCATGGCCCTTAAGCATACAAAATCCACTGCTAATATTGCCAATAAGAAACCACGTCGAGTGATTGACCTGAAAACAAAATTAAAAGCAATTAAGGACTATGAAGGTAGAAAATCTGTGATGGCTTTTGCTCCCCAGTCAGGCTTGTCCCATTCCACCATAGCTACGATCTTGAAGAACAAAAACAAAGAAACAGAAGCTGTTAAAGGATCTGCTTCATTAAAGGCAATGAGACTAACAAAAAATGTGATAAGGGCCTATATCAGACCTGGAGAAAAGTCCAATGGTCTGGATTGAAGACCAGACAGAGGGTGTATCCCTCTCAGCACCATGAGAATCACAGCCAAAGCAAAATGTTTGTGATTTTGAAAGAAAAGACTGGACCCAACTATGATGTTGAATTTACTGCTAGCTCTGGGTGGTTTAAACAATTCCAGAACTGTTATTCATTACATAATGTAAAAGTGACTAGTGAGTCTGGGAGTGCTGGTGTGAATGCAGCTGAAGAATTTTTGGAAACTCTAGATAAGCTGATTGTGAAGGAAAAATTACTTGCTAGAGCTAATATTTAACATGAATGAAACTTCCCTATTCTGGAAATGGATGCCTGAAAGGACTTTCATTCATGAGAAAGTCACGTCAGTGCCAGGTTTCAAGGCTTTTAGGGACAGGATAACAGTCTTGGGGGCCATTTTGCAGGCTTCCAACTAAAACCCTTCCTGGTCTGGCCCAGTGAGAAGCCAGGGCCTTCCGGCATATCAGTAAGCACACACTGCCAGTGTACCACAGGAGCAATAAGAAGTCATGGGGGACCCAGCTCCTTTTCCAAGATGCCCTCCTAAATAGCTGTGCCAGCAAAATGGAGAATACTGTTTGGAGAATAACATACATTTCAAGGCTTTTTAATGGCTGATAATGCTCTGGGACATCCTCCTTTTATTGGTGAGCTTCATCCTAATATCAAAGTCGTGTTTCTCCCTCCAAACACCACCTCTTTGGATCTGGAGTTATAGAAGTTTCTAAGGCCTACGGCCTGAGGAGGACCTTTGCCCAGGCTATTGCTGCGACTGAGGATGACACTGAGGAGACACTGATGCAATTCTGGAAGGATTTCATCGAGGACTGCATCCAGAACCTTGCTTGGGCTTGGAGTGATGTCACCAAGGAGTGTCTGAATGGCATCTGGAAGAAGACACTCAAGAGGTTGGTCCACAACTTCAAAGGATTTGCTTGGGATGAGGGTGGTTGCAAAAATCAACAGGGCTGTGGATGAGACGGCAAACAACTTGAACCTGGCTATAGCTGAAGATGACATGGAGAGCTCCTAGACGTGGTTCCTAAAGAACTGCGTTGTTGGAACAGAAACAAAGAGCTGAAGAAGAGACGAGAAAAGGAAACTGCAGGGGAAGAAAAAGAACAAGGAACACCCCCCCCCCGCCCAGCCCCCAAGGATAGTCACAATGAAGTATTTAGCAGAAGTTTTTGCAGACCTCAACAAGCTCCTTAAATGGTTTAAAACATGGACCCCAAACCAAAAGGTTTTCATTAATAAAGAGGAATGTTCATGGTACATTATCTGCTTACAAGCAGATCTCTGATGAAAAGAAGAAACAAAGAAAACCACCATGGACCATATTTCCGAAAAGAGTGACATCTCCTCAAGAAGAGTCTCAGGCTATTTCTTCAGGAGGTTTTCTATAATAGAAGGAGGCTTTGTTATCAGAGGAGATGACAGCGCCTAGCGTGTAATTGCCCCTGAAGACCTTCTGGTCGGACAAGCTGTGGAGGCGGGAGATAGTGATATTGATGGTCTTGACCCTGTGTTGGCCTAGAGTGATGTGTGTGTTTGTGTCTCAGTTTTTAACAAGAGAAAATTTTAAGAGTAAAAAAAAATAAATTAATTAAAAAAATAGAAAAACGTTTATAAAATAAGGATATAGAGAAAGAAAATATTTTGTACAGTTGTACAGTGAGTTTGTGTTTTAAGCTAAGTGTATTATAAGAGTCAAAATGTTAAAAAAATTAAAAAGTTTACAAAATAAAAAAGTTACAGTAAATAAGGTTAATTTATTATTGAAGAAAGAAAAAGAAAAAAAATTTTAAATAAATTTAGTGTAGCTTCAAGGGTACGGTGTGTATAAAGTCTACAGCAGTGTACAGTCATGTCCCAGGCCTTCCCATTCACTCCCCACTCACTCACTGACCCACCCAGAGCAACTTCCAGCCCTGCAAGCTCCATTCATTGTCAGTGCCCTATTCACGTGTACCATTTTTAATCTTTTATACTGTATTTTTACTGTACCTTTTCTATGTTTAGATACACAAATACTTATCATTGTGTTCACTTGCCTACAGTACTCAGTGTAGTAACATGTTATAGAGGTTTGTAGCCTAGGAGCCATAGGCTACACCACATAGCCTAGGTGTGTAGTGGGCTAGACCATCTAGATATGTGTAAGCTTATTCTATGAGGTTTGCACAATGATGAATTCGCCCAGCAATGCATTTCTCAGAATGTATCCCTGTTGTTACATGACACATGACTGTATAGAGAATACAAAGGGACAATTAGTCTAATGGCAAGAGAGGAAAACCACATAAAAAACTCTAATCCATGGCTTACATGTAGGCTAAGAAGAGAGGTCTTTTGCCTTACTAGTAAGAACAACAAAAGAAAACCCAAAGGAAACTGCCAAGCCTGTGTTTGGTGCATGGCAGAACTTGTGAAAAACACAAAATCCCGTGAGTGGCTGAGAGCACAGACCCACTCTACATATGGGGGGAGATGGCTTCTGAGAGAGAAAACCAACCAGAGCCACTCTCCACCACAAATATTCAAAGATAAACAAGGTTGTTTTCCATTTTAAGTACAGCTTGTTTGCTTTAAATACAAGGAAGCCTGAACCCACTCTGCCAGATGACATGCATAATTAGCAAGGCTTCAACTTCCTTTTTCCTTCTCATACCATTTCCACAGGAAGAGAAGTATGTAGGCTCATAGTTGGGATTTGAATCATACAAATATAATTACCACTGCAACATATTAATAATGTTTTAGGAATTAAAGCTTTGACACAGCCACAAAGGGTTGTATAGTACGTTACTCTAAGCACCACAATTTTAGTTATTGTAAATTCAACACTGACGGGATTATAGGATGGAGCACTCTCTCTATATGTTACTGGTGCCTCATCCTTTTCTTCATTGTCTTAAGCATTTTCTAAAGTTATACTTTGGTGTAGGGAGGTACCATGGAAACGATCTGGCTTTAACTCCTTGTCTTCTGAAGACCAGGACACTAAGGCTCAAATAGATGATATGACTTGCTCACGGTCACCCAGGCTGCTATGGCAGAGCCAGAGCTAGAAATTAGGTGTCTGGAAGACCAGGTTGTGACTCAAACCATGGCTCCATGAGCTCCTCTATGGAAGAGAGTCATCCTGACAAGAAAGTTTACAAGAGGAAGTAAAGGGAACAAGCACACCAACTCAAACTGACCAGAATGGAATGGAGTGAGTAGGTCAACTGTGACAAGATAAAATGTTTACTGAATTGAACATGATCAGGGACTTTGATGTAATAGTAGTTCACATATGCATAATACCTTTCACCTGTAAGTTCTCAAAATACTGTAAAACCAGTATGATTAACTCAATTTTACAGATGGGGAAACTGAGGCACTGGGTGAATTAAAAACTTACCCAAAGTTATACACAGAAGCAAGAGTGGAACAGTCTATAACCTTGCTGTGAACCATAGGATCATGGAGGTTTGAAACATGAGTCCATAGTAATTGTCTAGTTCTATCTTCTGTGTGGCGACTGAGGTGCAGAAAGGTCTAATGATCTGACCAAGGTCACAAAGCTAGTTAGTAAGTGACCTCCAATAAAACCCAGGCCCCTTGAATCCTGATGCTGGGTTCTTTTCCCCTCATTTACATGAGCTGACTATAGTTTTGCTCAGGCAGATGTGAAGAGCCCCAGAAGGGACTTCCTACTGAGGCCCTCTAGCTGTAAGGTCATGCTTCTCCCCTCATTCCCCTGCAAAGGATGATCAGCTCAAGAAAATGACCTGTCCTTCCTGGCTGTGAAAATTCATAGTATAAGACCCAGAGTGAGACTAATGCACTGGTTAATGAAGGCCATCCAACAGTCCTCATTTTGACTGATGAGTGGCATCTCCCAGACTCCTAAGGTATACCCACTGCCACAGAGGTTGTCAGTCATCATACTGGAGGCCCAGTGGTAGCTAAAATGGCCTGGAAGCATTTGGTAGCTACAGACCAGACTTGTTGGTTGTATTAGATTCTTAATGGTGTCTTTTTCATCTTGAAGACACTTAGAATTCTTCCCTTTGCAGGATACCCATAAGCAAAGAGCATCCTCGTATTTTTCCTTTAGATATTATTATTTTGGCAACCACAAGAGATGGCAACTCTGCTACTGTTGAAAAATCTGCTCCACATCAAAGCCACCCTTTCTTTTCACCAGACTCATAGAACTTCTAATTCCCAGCCCTTCTGAATGCTCCAGATGCCACCAGTGTTGACACTTTTTTGTTCAGCCTACACGTCTTTTCCTGCTTAATAACCATATGCCCTATCACATTAGTCATGTGGCTAACACACCCTGCTTCCTTCCTTTCCTCTGGCTCTTCTGGCCTCAGTTACACCCGTCCTGGCTGGTGGTCCAGTAGGGAACATTTAAAAATATCAGTTCTTGCCAATGCCCTCTGACATGGTTCCCTTGTTCAGGACTGAAAATACTCCAGCCACTCAGTTGCCCAAGAGCCACCAGTGTTCCTCACTACTGATTCCTCTGTGCCAAGTATCACAATAAATGTTCTCTGCTGGTAACAATTGTAGAATTTGTCTCACCTAAGTCTACTTTTATTGTTCTTGTTTTTAGTGAACAAGGGTCAGGAAGTAAGGCGGCAATGATTGGGTTTGGAAAGAAGGTAAAAACCAAAGAGGTTGTAATCCATGTTTTGTCTCAAATTAAAGATAGAAACCCGAGTCTACCCAAGACACTGAGTGGGAAAAAAAGCAACAGCCGTATTCAGCGTAGAAAAGCCATTAACAGCCCCCTTCTCTGATCTCACCAGACAATGGGGGAGTGAATTTTCCAAAGAATTCTTCATTCTTTCATAGGAAAAACTTCAAAAAATTCAAGCTCTACCATCTTAGGTTATGCCTGGACTCAGTTCAATCATTCAACAAAATACTTACTGGCTAGCTATTGTGGCTGGGAAACTGCACTAAATTTGGGAGATAGAGTAGTGAGTAGAACACATATGCTACCTTGCCCCAGGGAGTTACAGCCTAGTAGAACACTATGCATTGGTTGCCCATCTCACCCAACTAGGTCTAGTTGGTCAGTTGACACTCTTGTAAATTAAATATTCATGAAGTATGCAATATTATGTACACTTAATATTATGCAGACTGTTTTATTGTTGAGACATTTAGTAATAAGCTTTGCTAAATATGAAAGCTGCAAAACTTCCTGCCTTTGTGTAGGCTGCCTCGCCAGAAGAGGGCACCACTGTGCACTTGACAAGACAGAGTATCCACAGCCTTGTGGGTGCTCTGTAGGAATGGGGTGGGCTCGAGGAGACTGCGCACCTGCTTGTGAGCTAAGGAATACTCCAGGTGCTCCAGCATTCTGTGCTATGTACATAACTACCCTGTCAAGTAGGTTTTGTTATTTCTTCTTTATAGAGAAACTGAAATTCATGGAGGGAAAATTACTTATTCGAGGTCAAGAGCTGATATCAATCCTGAGCTCAGATCGGTTCACTCAAAAGTTTATGCTTCCCCCCGCCCCCCGCCGTGACATACTGTCTCTCAAACCAAAGAAATTAAGATCTACAATGCAATAACTTAAAACTAAAAATCTGCCAAAGTCGTCATTTGTGTAATAAAGAAGCTGTCCTTTTATAAAGAAGCTTTTGACTGTTAGATCCATAAGGATGGAATCCGTTCAATTTTTTCTTTTCTTATATGGGAGGGTCTCTAACTACAGAAACCCTCAGGCCCTTTGGAGATATATATATATATATATATATATATATATATATATATATATATTGCCTACATTAGTTTCAGAAGATAGACTTCACATGTGGATCTACTATTTCATTTTTCTCCCATTCTAGACCACAACAAAACACCAACACAAAAACATCAGTAAGAAGGAAATGTTGTAGGATCATTTGCATGGGAAATGTTATTTAGAAATCATGTCCCTGAGCTCCACTTGCTCTGTTTCTCTAATCCAGCTTATCCCCAATTCTCAAGACAATGTAATAGTTTGTCATACCCTGAAGGGGAACAAAAAAACCAAAAACTATACTTCAAAGCACAGAAACTCCTTACTAACTTAAAAGAAATGATCAAGCAATTTAATATGAAAATGAGTCAAACTTATTTTAAAAACAATCATAATTGGAGGCCTATTGAATGAAGCAAGAGAAATAATTAAGTTTTTTTTAAAGTAGATTGTTTTGGAAGAAAATCAGACTTTTCTAAGAAACCCTATGCTTGTTGAGTGTGGTCAGGTGGTTGCAACATGGGCTTGGAAATGTAGGATTTCATGGTCCCCTTCTCCAAATTGTGAATCTCTAATAGACTATCACCCTCTAGATAAGTTGTTTATTAACTCTGTGCTGTTGTTCAGCTGTCTATAACATCGGTATGACTATCACAATATGATTTTTAAACTATCGATCCTCATAAGATTGTAAGAATTTACAGCACAAATGGAATCATCCTGCCATGATGAGATCTGGCTGGTGGAAAGGCACTGTGTGATGACAGTAGTGACCAGGAGTACCAGTGCAAAGGAAGTGTGTATTTACATCAGTGTCCATGGAAACTCATATCAAATGGGTCACTAATGGGCACATAACCCAGACAACCATGATGGCACAAGGTCAAATTTTGGAAGGAGCTAAGGAGAGAGATATGGGAAAGAGTTGCGTTTTGTATAGAGTTTGAGCTGAGCTGAGCTGCAGGAGAAATACAAAACCTGGCTATAAAAAGGGAGCAAGGAGGAGGGGAGAGAGACCAAGATTAAAAGTAGGGGTGATGGATGTGAGGGTTTGGGAATTGATTCTTTTCTCTATACTAATGAGGGTAACTTCACTTTATTACTGATTTATAAGTACCCACTAGAGTCAGCACTGCACATGAATATGGCATATTCATTTTTAAGCTAAGGGCCCCCAACTCATGGCTTGTTAATCTAATTCCAGTGATAGTGTTTATGGCAGGAGCCACAACCAAGGACACTTCGTCACATGGGAAGGAATAGAACTGCAGCTAGCACCAGGCACACTGCTCAGGAATACTGAGGATCTGATGACTTGTAGGCAGACAGACCCACCAGGAGCTGGGGAAAGACACCCTAACTAGAGTGGTAGTGAATATGTCCAATTATTAAACAGAGTTTCTAGCTCAATTAAACAACTGTCATGGCCATTAAGAAGCTCAAATGAGTTTGCTTGGTGATAGTCTGATTAAGTGCATTTACTGATCTAGTGCACCGTAATGGTTATTAATAATCCTCCATTTTCTACATACTTCTCTGTGTGCTCTGGGAATTGCCATTTGCATGGATTCCTGAATGAATGAAGATGATACTGAAAGTGAGAAGGACATTGCCCTCAAAGGAAAACATTTCGATGGCCAGAATAGATCTTGCTGAAACTGCTAATACAGCTGCCTAAGCTTTTCGGGGAATTCTGGGCCATTCCCCTCCCCCCACCCTCTCTGCCCGTCTCACGTCTTGTGATCTAACCAGCTCTCAGGGGTTCTTTGGTCAAGCACTCTGGCCCTACTTCCTCTCTTTGCTTGGCTGGCAACTCTCACATAGACTTCAATGGCAAAAAGCTGTCAACAGTTCATAAAAGGATCAAACACCTTAAGACGTTGTATACAAGTCCCAGGGATGTTTTCAAATACACTTCCTTTCCTAGTTCCTCATAGATAACCTTTGGCAGGCAGTGAAGTAATTTGGAGGGCGGATAGCCAGTCGTGATTTGGGGGAAATTTTTCCACCCACTAGTTGTCATCATACAGGGTTTGGTTGGGGAGACATTTCATCAATGGAACCTTGTGATATTCCTGTGAACAACCTTCCTTTTCCTAGGGAACAGAGGTCAAGGAAAGGTCTTTTGAAGGAGGCCAGTTGTGAAGGCCTGGGCTTACTTTCATGTCTGCCATCACAACTGTTAACCACTCCTCCCCAAATAGAAGCAAAAGAAAATGCAGCTTTCCACGAAACCCATTCCTTTTGTGGCAGCCTAGTTCCTAGCAAAAAGAGTTTCAAAAGGTTACACGGTTTTTATTCTAAATCTCCAACTCTAGGGAGTATTAGTAGAGTGTTTAAAGAAGACTTGGAAGATAAATACAGAGAGTATTTTGCTGACCTCATATCCATAGCTAGTGGGGCTTTCTTGCTTTGGGGGCCAGGAGGTTGTGAATGGATGAGCTGGCAAGGAAAAGGTAAGAATGACCCATTCATTATTCAGGGAATCACAGACTCTGGTCAGCCTCTGAGAAGCTTTTCCTAAGGCTTCTTTTGATACCCTGAAGTTTTTCTGACTTGGGGTTCTTCCTGTGAACTGCAGACAGAAAATGATTTGAGTGACAACTCCATTCTCCCAAGGATGGCAGAGAGCTAGTGCCATTCTGGAAGGTGCATAGGAGAGAAGTTAATTCAATTTATACAGTTGATAACTTACAGCAACTGGGGCTTAACTCCATCTCTGAACTGGCTGAGGAAGGCTGTCAGAGAAACATCACACCTAAAGGCCCAAGCCTGCAGCCAGAAAAGATAAATACAAATTACCTCTCCAAAAAGCACAGAGGATTTGAGTGGTTTAAAAATAAATGTATGGACTTGAAATTTAATTTTTGTATAGTCAGAAAGTCTACAGAAAATTATTTCAGATGAATCTAAGAAAAATTCCAAGAGTCTTTTATAGCTTTAGATGAGAGGGTCACAACAAAAAGAAATGAAGTCACCCCTACTTTGGATTCAAATGACCTAAAATAAGCACATTTCTTACAATATTAACTCTGTTGTGATTCATTAATTTCTCCTTTTTTCCAATAAGAAATAAACATTTTGTTGAGCACTATCTGGGCGATGGGCACTAAGGGCCCATTAAATGTTCCAGCTATAAATTAGACACTGTCTGTTGTCCAGGTGCCTTCAGCACAGGGAGGAAGACAGGCATATAATATGGCCCTGGGAGGAAGAGACGGTGGTGGATGCGAGAGATATTGAGGAAAAGAATCTTCATGAGTTGGTAATCAGCGGATTTGTAAACTAAAGGAAAGGGCTAATTTGAGTGTTGGCTTTTTCAGGCCTTAAATGAGAAATACATGAGGTAGGAGTGAGCGTTGTGATTATAGTTGTCGTTGTTATGTGGGTGGGGTGGGGGAGATGGTGACAGAGAGCTTAGTGTTGGAAGAATCCGAGGTTTCAGTAGAGCATCCCGATGAAGGTACATAATGAACAGCTGAGCTGGACACAGGTCTGAATTTCAGGAGAGAGAGCTCACTGGAGATGCAGATCTGAGAGCCATTGGAGCTTTTAGAGTATGTTTAGCTCATTCACAGAGGATGTGTTTACCGAGAGGAGGAAAGGTCTTTGTTTTTGATAACTTGAGGAGCAAAAGCTATATTTTTGGAAGCAGCTTCTGTCTTGCATATTCAAACGGTGATATAAATATAACCATCAGTGAAAGCCTTGACCTTGACTTTAACCCAAGGAAACCGTTGCAGGCTTGCTGCTTTAGGCACCACATTCAACAGCTTTGACACTACTTTCTTGGACACAACTCCTTTTTCCCCTTTCAAATACTGTAATTCTCTAGTTTTTCCTAAGCACTTGATTTCCCTGAGAGAGATAAAAAAACCACCTGTGTGTCAATATGTCATCTTTGGAAATCTATTTGATTATGCTGCCCACTGTAGGAGGAGATTAAATAGGAACATTAGCCAATAGATTTTAATACAGTTCGTATCCAAGTAGACAAAGTTTTGCCAGATTCCTAACAACTTAAAAATAAATACATCAGTTCTTGTGACAAAAAGGACAACTATGATGATAAGAAATTCTTAACACTGACCTCTGTCTATAAACCGTTATACAGAAAAGTATGCATGACAAATATTAAAATATTGCACTTAATGAAAACAATCAAAAAAGTAATAATTTGAAAGCATAATTTAGAACAGAGTAAAAATGAGAGGTCCTCATGAAGTCACTTTCAACTAAGTAAATCAATGAAGAAATTATTAGTGATAATATTCAAAATTATATGTAACAATTTATTGATACAGAAAAATCAATGAGTCATATAGATTAAAATAGCAATTATTTTTAAATGAAAGGAAAGAACTAACTCCAGTCTCTTCATAAATGCCCTGCACCTCAGAAATACTGGGTTCCTTACTTCTACGCAGGAATTGTGCTGTCTGTGGCAGAGAAGAAACAGGTTTTTGTGAGAAGTCAGACAGCTGAGAGGTTAAGAAGGTGGGTTGTGGGGTCAGACTGGCTTGATTCAGATCTTGGGCCAGTTACTTCTTCAAGTCTCTGTTTTCTTATCTGCATAATGGGGATAACACTAGAACTTTTGATTAGGGCCACTGTAAGGAACAAATGAGACAACATAGAGTCTGGTGTGTAGTAAATGTTCAATAAATATTATGAGGCCATGATAATGATAATGACTCACTAGGGTTTTGAAGGGAGGTGTGACTCAAAACCACACCTAATTGAAACAAGATGTTAAACATGATAAAATACACTATTTTTACAATATGATACAGGTAGTCAGAGCTGCTGCACATGGCTGCACAGTCTGCTCTGTACAGTTCCAGGGGCTCCGTTCACAGAGACAGTGACATGCGTAGAGCCTGCTGGATTTATGCTGGCTCTAGCTAGGAATTAGCCACTAGGGCAAGAACTTCCTTTCCTCCCCTCCTTGAATTAAAACAAACGTTGCTTTGTTCTCATTTAATCTCAGAACTCCTAATTTACACACAATTTTTTATTTCTGCTACTTTGGGTAAATCAAGGATCCCAAATGAATGCCTCCAGGAGCAGGCAGTTAAAGATACATGTGAACTGAGCTTACTAGAGTCAAAAAAGAGAGATGATAACCCACGTAAAGGCATTCATATTCACATGGTTTTGGAACACTGCATGGCACAAGTAAAAGCACCTGGATGGCTTAGCAAGCTCACCCACTGTGTCACTTGCTTGAGTCACTTCATCTCAGTTTTCTCAATGTAGACAAACGAAAGGTGCCACCATTCTCTCACTGATACTTGGGAATAATGATCATGGAGACTCAGGGATTTGGCTCTTCTTCAGTCTTCTCAGTCCACCCCAGAAATGACTGCCTCCTGAGTCAGACTAAAGATGCTGGTCTGAAAAAGGTCAGCTTGTTCCACCAAGAGTAAGTCCTCTCCCCTCCTCCCACTGCTCTATTTCCTGGCTTCCTGTGTATTTGAGCAAAGCTTTTTAAATAACTTAAGTAATATCTGTTTGTTGTAAAACACAGTATTTGAATCCTACAGAAAAGCAAAAAGGAGAAATAAAGGTCGCCTGCAGTCACATCTCTGAGTGTACACACACGCACATGTTCAGTTTCCCTCTGGTACAAACTCCTATAATAATTATATGACATTGGGATTATTCTCTATGTGCTTTTTAATAATATGTCCTTCGTGATCAATGTTTTTCCTCAATAGTTTTTAAATTTAAATAAATGTTTCATTTTATTTTATTTTATTTTATTTATTTTATTTTATTTTTGAGGGCAGTGTCACTGGCCCTCATATGTGGGACCCGAACCAGGGCCACTGGCTTCCCAAGCCAGCGCTTAACCACCGCACCACTTGGCCAGCCCAGTAAATGTTTCATTTTAGAAGAGTCTACAGAAAAGTTGTAAAGATAGTACTGAAAATTTCCATATAGCTTACTCCCATTTCCTCTATTGCTTACATCTTATGTTACTGTGGTACATTTGTCACAGTTAATAACCAACATTGATACATTACTGTTAACTCAACTCTACACTTTCATTCAGATTTCACAAATTTTCCCTTAATGTCCGTTTCGTGTTCCAGAATTCCATCAGGATACCACATCATCTTTCGTTGTTGTATCCCCTTGTTCTCACCTTGGCTGTGACAGTTTCTCACAATTTTCTTGTTCTTGATGGTCTTGACATCAAAAGAGTACTGGTCAGGTATTTTGTAGAGTGCCGCAAAACTTGGATTTGTCTGCTTTTTCTTTTTCATGCTCAGGCTAGGATTATGAGTTTTAGGTGGAAAGACCACAGAGGTGAAGTCCCATTTTTCCCGCATACCAGGAGTACATGCCATCAACATGACTTATTGCTGATGATGGAGCGTTGATCACCTGCCTGAAGGAGTATTTGCTAGATTTCTTCACTGTAAAGTTGCTTTTTCATATGCTACTCTTTGGGAGCCAGTCGCTGAGCGCAGCCCACTCAAGGTGTATGGAGTTAAGTTCCACCATCTTGAAGGAAGAGAATCTACATACATTATTGGGAATTTTTCTGTATGGCAGATATGTCTTTTTTGTATTTACTTACTTGTTCAGTCATTTATTTATATCAGTGTGGACTCATGGCTGTTTATTTTAAACTTTGGGTTATAATCCAATACTATGTTATTTATTTTGTCGCTCAAAATTGTTACTGTTTGGGGTAATGGGAGCTCTTTTTGGTTGTCTCCTGTGTCCCTTTGACATAACTCCATCCTTTGGTTTTTGAGTACTTCCTTACTTCCTGGCACTAAGAGATTTTCCAGGCTCATCATATATATTTCCTGTCCGATCACTAGAATCAGCCATTTCTCCTGGGTCCTTTTATTGGAGAACAGTATTAGAAACCAAGATCTGAGTGAAACGATTGCACCAAAATGCTTTGGTATCATTGCTTCTAGTCACCTTCAGCAGATAGAACTAGGAAATATACGTATGTCTACTATTCCATGGATACACATACCCATAATTAGTCCCATACCTATGCATCTGGACCTATATTGATCTAAACATGAGTTCATATTAACATCTCCAACCCTAATCCGTTACTACATGGTTTGTTCTATCCTTCCGCCTTGCTCTGTTACCTCTCTTTCCAACCATAAGAAATCTGGCTTCTACTATATGTCATCCATTTATTTATTTGTTCAATTCCAGTAAATATATACAGTGATTTTAGAATTTTTAAAAACCCATGATAAACAATTTTACCAACTAGAATATAGTGCTTATGTTCAGTTCCTTTTGTCTTTTGACAAACTGTTTCCAGTTAGAACACCATTTCCCAAAGTTACCTAAGTCAATACCTTTTTCTCTCCATCCCCTTCAGTCATATATTGGTAATACAATTATACTCTTTTGTCAATCTATATTCAATCCTGAAATCTCCTGACCTTTTAATGTTTTAAATTTGCACATAGTAGGGTTCACTATGTACTGCAAAGTTCTCTGGGTTTTGACAAAAGCGTAAGTCATGTATCTACACTACCGTACCACAAAGAGTAGTTTCATCATCCTAAAAAGTTCCCAGTCGTTCCCCTAGTCAAATACTTCCTCCTCCTTGTATTCTTAACAATTACTGTTATATATTCCATCCCTATAATTTTGGCCTTTTCCAGAAGATCATATTAATTGGATTATATATTATATATCCTTTATAGTCTGGCTTTGTTCACTTGTAAAATGCATTTGTGATTCATTCATGTTGGTGTGTGAAGTAACACTCATTCCGTTTTATTGCTCAATGGGACCCCAGTGTATGGATGTACCACAGTTCGTCCATTCACCCTACTGAAGGACGTCTTGGTTACTTTCAGTTTTTGACAATTATGAATAAAGCTGCTATAAGCATTTACATGGAAGTTTTGTATAGACATAAGTTTCAAATCACTTAGGCAAATGACTGGGAGCATGATTGCTCAGTCATATGGTAAGTCTATGTTTAACTTTATAAGAAACTACAAACTGTATTCCAAACTGGTGCACCATTTTGCATTCCCATCAGCAACAAACGAGAGTTCCTTTTGCTTTGCGTTCCTCACCAGCATTTGATATTGCCACTTTGTTGCCTTTCATTCATTCCAATAGATGTATATTTGTATCTCTTATTGTTTGAATTTGCATTTCCCTAATAACAAATGATACTGGACATTTCATAAGCTTATTTGCAAATTTGTGCATCTTGTTCAGTATAGTGTCTGTTCATATATTTTGTCCATTTTGAATTAGATTGTTTTCTTATTATTGAGTTTTCTTAAGATTTTTATTAAAATAAAGCTAACATACAATATTATATTACTTTCAGGTGTACAGCATAGTTATTCAACATTTATATACCTAAATAAATGATCACCATGGTAAGTCCAACAACCATCTGACACTGTACCACACTATCACAATATTATTGACTATATTTCCTATGCTGTACATTATATCCCCATGACTTATTTGTTTTATACCTGGAAATTTGAACCTCTTATTCCTCTTTATCATTTTCCCCCTTTTTAAATTTTTCAATTACAGTTGACATTCAATATTATTTTATGTTAATTTCAGGTGACAGCATAGTGGTTAGACATTATATAATTTAAGAAGTGATCCCCCTAATTAGTTTAGTAACCCACCTGGCACTATACATAGTTATTATCATATTATTGATTATCTTCCCTATGCTTTATATCCCATTGACTATTTTGTAACTTCCAATTGGTATTTCTTAATCCCTTCATCTTTTGCACCCTGCCCGAACACCCCTCCCATCTATGACCCCAATAGATCTAGTACCCATCTGACACAATAATTATAACAATATTATGACTATATTCTTTATGCTATACCCTACATCCCTATGCCAGCTCTGTAACAACCAATTTGTATTTCTTAAACCCTTCCCCTTTTTCACCCATCCCTAATCCCCCTCCCATGTGGTAGCAGTCAAAATGTTCTCTGTATCTATGAATTTTGTTTCTGTTTTGTTTGCTTGTTTATTTTTTCTTTAGATTCCACTAATAAGTGAAATCATATGACATTTGTTTTTTGCTGTCGGACTTACTCCACTCAGCACAATACCTTCCAGGTCCATCCATGTTGTCACAGATGGCAATATTTCATTCTTTTTTTTTTTTTTGAAGGCAGTGTCACTGGCCCTCATATGTGGGATCCGAACCAGAGTCACTAGTGTCCCAAGCCAGCTCCCAACCACCGCGCCACTCGGCTGGCCCTCATTCTTTTTAATGGCTGAGTAATATTCTATTGTATATATACACCGTCTCTTCTTTATCCATTCATCCATTCAGGGACACCCAGGTTGCCTTTGTATCTTGGCCATTGTGAACAATGCTGCAATGAACGTATGAATGAACATGTCCCCTTGAAATAGCATTTTGTGTTTCTTTGGATAACTACCCAGAAGTGGGATTACTGAGTCCTTTTTTGTCCCTTGTTATAGCCTTTTTGTTTTAAAGTCTATTTTGTCTGGTATGAGTATTGCCATGCCAGCTTTTTTGTTTGTTTCCATTTTCATGAAACAACTTTTTCCATCCCTTTATTATCAGTCTGTGCATAGCTTTTGATCTGAAGTGAGTCTCATAGGCAGCATATGTATGGGTCTTGTTTTCTTATCCATTCAGCCACTGTAGTCTTTTGATTGGAACATTTAACTCATTTACATTTAAAGTAATTATTGAAGATATGAAGTTATTGCCATTTATTATTCATAGTTTTGATCTTTTCTTTTGTTTCTTATTTATTTTTGTTGTGTATCTTAAAGAAGTCCCTCTTAGATTCTTTGTAGTTCTGGTTTGGTGGTGATGAACAATGAACTCCTTTCACTTTTTCTTGTCTGGGAAGCTCTTTATCTGTCCTTGGATTCTAAATGATAGCTTTGCTGGATAGAATAATTTCAGTTGTAGGTCCTTGCTTTTCATCACTTTGAATATTTCCTGCCAATCCCTTCTGTCCAGTAAAGTTTCTGTTGAGAAATCAGCTGACAATTTTATGGGAGTACCCTTGAAGGTTACTAACTGCTGCTTTTCTCTTGCTGCTTTTAAAATTCTTTCTCTGTCTTTAACCTATGTCATTTTTATCATGATGTGTCTTGATGTGGTCCTGTTTGGGTTCATTTTCTTTGGGACTCTCTGTGCTTCCTGAGCTTGAATATCCATTTCCTTCACCAGGTTAGGTAAGTTTTCCGTCATTATTTCTTTGAATAGATTTTCAATGCCTGCTCTCTCTCTCATCTCATTCTGGTACCCCTTTGATGCAAATGTTGGTACACTTGATATTGTCCTAGAGAAATCTTAAATTGTCATCATTTTTTTTGGATTCTTTTTTTCGTTTTTCTGTTCTATTTAGGCATTTTCATCTCCCTTATCTTCTAAATCACTAATTCAATCCTCTGCTTCATCTAATCTGTTGATTCCTTGTAATATATTTTTCATTTCAGTTATTGTATTCTTTATTTCTTACTAGGTCTTTTTTTATGTTTTCTATCTTCATTTTTATATTTCCTATCTCTTTGTTGATGCCCTGAGATCATTGGGCATCCTTATAACCAATGTTTTGGACTCTGCATCTGGTAGATTGCTTGTGTCCATTTTGTTTAGCTATTTTCATGGAGTTTTTTTCTATTCTTTTATTTGGGATATGTTTCTTTGTCTCCCTGTTTTGGCTGCCCCCTGTGTTTGTTTCTATGTAGGGCTGATAAATCTTCTGGTCTTATTAGAGTGGCCTTATGTAGTGGATGTCATATGGGGCCCAGAGGCACATTCTACCTGATCACCAGAACTGGGTGCTACAGGTGTGTCCCTCTTATGGTTTATGTCCTCCTGTTATAGTTGAGCCTTGCTTGCTATTTGCACATCAATGGGAGGGATTTATCATTGGGCTCATTGGTTGTGAGGACTGGTGGTTGTGACAGCGAAGGAGCTGTTGTGGAGGGGCTGACCCTATGGAGCAGGATTCACTTTAGCAGGGCTCTGGTGCCTGCCTAGTCTGCCCTTTGGGTGTGTCATCCTTGGAGGCAGCCAGGTGATACTCTACCTCATTTTGAAGCTGGGCACTAGGCATGCCAGCCCCAGGGCCACCTGGGGGGCCCTGCTGCAGGCCTAGTTCAGCAGCAGCCCGTGCCCTGTCCAGGGCTACCTGACATGAGCTGCAAAGAAATCCACAGATGGATGCCACCTTCACTGGGTTTGGAGATGCCTCAAGAGGCACAGCGACAAACCAAGGCCAGCTGCCACTAGTGCTAGGCTTGCTCAGCTAGAGGTACAGGACACATTGAAGCTAGATGTTGCTTGCTTGGGTTTTGTGAACCTTTGAGAGACCCTAGGAAAGTCTGCAGCATGAGCCAAGGCAAGCAGTTTGTACAAAACAGTCATGGGAAGTGGCTTGGTTGTGCCCAAAAGTTGGATGGGGCAGGGTTTCAGAATCACCAGGATGAGGTGAATGAAAGACTTTATCCAGGTTGATGGAGACTCAGATATGACAACCATCTGATTTTGCATGCTGGGAAGGGGGAGGGCTCAACAAAGAAACAATGGCTTTCACCAGCTCCTCTGTTCAGGAGAAAGCTGCCCCTTCAGCTTTCACCCTGAAAGCGGACAACTCAGTTCCTCCCTGTATATCCCTGTAACCTTCAAGATGCTGCCCAGCACTGGAGCTCAGAGTGAATGAGTTTGTCAGTGAGTAAGTCTGTACTCAGGCCCTCCAAGAGAAGTTCCTGGAACTCCAGCCACCCTCTGTACCACCCAGCCACAATCTGCTGGTTTTCACAACCAGAAGGTGTGGGGACTTCTCTCCCCAGCAATTGAACCCTGGGCTGCAGAGCCTGGTGTGGTGCTGGGACCCCTTGCTCCTCCCGCAGCTGAGATATACCACCCAATTTTTAATTGTTATGTGCAGGTGTGGGATCAGCATGTTTCATGTCTCCACCCCTCCTACCACTCTTGAGTTGGCTTCTTCTGTGTCCTTAGTTGTAGGGTTTCGGTTTAGCAAAACTTGAGGTGATTCTCAATGGTGATCGTTTTGTAATTTAGTTGTAATTTTGATGTAGTCATGAGAGAAGGCAAGCACAGTGTCTCTTCCATCTTAGTCATATTGTTGAATTTTAAGAGTTCTTTATATATTATGGCTACAAGTCCTTGACAGAAATGTTACTTGCAAATATTTTCTGCCTGTGTGTGGCTTGTCTTTTCATTCTCTTAACAGTGTTTTATGGAGCCAAAGTTTAAGTCCAGTTTTTTCCCTTGTGAATTGTGCTTTTGGTGTTGTAGCTAAAAACTCTTTGCCTAGCCCAAGGTCACACAAATTTTCTCATATATTTTTCTAGAAGTTTTATAGTTTTACATTTCTACTTTTAGATCTATACTATATTTTGAGTTATTTTTGTATAATGTGTAAGGTATAGGTCAAGATTCATTTTGTTGCACATGAATGCCTGATTGTTCCAGCACCATTTGTTGAAAACACTATTCTTTTTTTAAAAAAAGATTTTATTGGAGAATCAGGGAAGGGGAACAAACAAGTTGCTGTCCTTTTGTTCTTTAATCGAGTTGCAGAGGACGTTGCTTCACTGGCCCATGTTGGTATGGTCATTGCACTCTTCCCGGATAAGGCAGATCTGTCGCTGGCCTCTGTATGGTCACTCACCACGGCTATTGGCAGCTCACGCTGGCTGCCGGCCACTCACTGTAGCCTATGGCAGCCCACTGCAGCAGGGGCTGCAGCCTACACCATCACCGGCTCGCACAGCCCAGCTCCAGGTGGAATTGTTGTTAGCTATAGAGGGTAGTGTCATGGATGTGGGATCCGAACTGGGGCTGCCGGCATCCCAGACCAGTTCTTAACCAATGCGCCACTCAGCTGGCCCTGAAAACGCTATTCCTTCTTCATTGAATTGCTTTTGCACATTTGTAAAATAAATTGACTATATTTATGTAGATCAACTATTTCTGGGTTCTCTTCTCTGTTCAAATGGGCTACATATTTATCTTTTTACTAATTCCATATTATCCAAATTACTGTGGCTTTGTCTTGAAATTGGGTAATGGGAGTCCTCCAAGTTTGTTCATCTTTTTAAAAATTGTTTGGTTAATCTAAATCCTTTGCCTGCCTCTCTCTCTGTCTCTGTCTCTGTCTCTCTCTCTTTCTTGCTCTCTCTCTCCGTGTGTGTGTGTGTGTGTGTGTGTGTGTGTGTGTGTGTGTGTGCACATCCTTTTTGATATCTTTAAAAATTCTTCTGGGATTTTGAATCTATAGATTAAACTGGAGAGAATTGGTATCTTAACAATCTTTGGATATCTTTTCCAATCTTTGAGCATGATATATCACTCCATTTATGTAGGTCTTCATTGATTTCTTTCATTATGGTTTGAAGTTTTCAACATATAGATACAATGTATATTTTTATAGATTTATAACTACCTACTTTTTATGCTGCTATTGTAAATTGTATATACATTCTTTAATTTTAAAGTTCAATTTTTGCTTGATAGTGTAAGGCGATGCAATTTACTTTTTCTTAATTGATCTTGTATTCTAAAACCTTTGTTGAACTCAACAACAAAAAAACCTCACTCATTCTAGGAAGTATTTTGTAGATTCTCTGGGATTTTCTACATAGACATCTGCAAATAGAGACAATATTATTTCTTCCTTTCTTATTTGCATGCACTCCCCCTCGCCCAGCTTTATTGTGCTGGCTGGAACACACAGTATGATATTGAAGAGGAGTGGTGAGAGAGGTTAGCCTTGCCTTCTGTTTGATCTTAGAGGTCTTCCTTAGTACTCCTGTTATTCTTTCAGCTATTATTCTGGTCCCAGAGCTAGGAAATGGTTCATACTTCCATAAAACCATAATGAGGAAGGCTGTTGGAATCTTAATGTTTTCAAGGTGAAAGGGACCTTAAAGATCTTCAGTGTCCTTATTTGGGAAAAGAGGAAACTAAAACCCAGTGGCCAGTGTCACTCAGTCACTCGTTTATTGCAGGGCAAGAACCAGAACTCAGGATTATTTACTTTTAGTCCAGTGCAGCTTCTATAATTCTACAGATGCTACTTGATGAGACTGACAGAAGACCTCAGCAGGGAGTGAGATTCACTGTTTTTTCTTTCTAAGATTTTTATTAAAAATATAGCTAATATACAATATTATTTTATTTTCAGGGGTACACCATAGTTATTCAACATTTATATACTTAAAGAAGTGATCACCATGATAAGCCCAGCAACCATTTGACACTGCACTATCACAATATTATTGACTATATTCCCTATGCTGTACATTACATCCCCATGATTTATTTGTTTTATACCTGGAAATTTGTACCTCTTATTCACCTTCCCCCTTTTTAAATGTATCAGTTACAGTTGATAGTCAATATAATTTTATATTAATTTCAGGTGCACAGCATAATAATTAGACAAATTATAGTTGATTTATATAATTTAAGAAGTGATCCCCCTGCCTAGTCTAGTACCTACCTGGCACTATACATAGTTATTGCAATATCATTGACTATATTCCCTATGCTTTACTTTACATCCCTATGACTATTTTATAACTACCAATTTGTACTTTTTAATCCCCTGCCCCCTAACCCCATCCCATCTATCACAAATCTAGTACCTATCTGACACCATAGTTATTACAATATTATTGACTGTATCCCTTATGCTATATCCTACAGCCCCATAACTACTTTGTAACAAGCAATTTGTATTTCTTAATCCCTTCTCTTACTTTCGCCCACAGTGCCAACCCCCTCCCATCTGGCAACCATTAAAGTGTTTTCTGTATCTCTGAGTTTGTTTCTGTTTTGTTCGTTAATTTTGTTCTTAGATTCCATATATAAGCGAAATCCCATTGCATCTGTCTTTCACTGTATGACGTACTTCACTCAGCACAATATCCTTTAGGTCCACCCATGCCACCACAGATGGCAAGAACCCGTTCCCTCCCATGGCTCAGCAATATTCCATTGTATATATATGTACCACCTCCTTTTCATCCATTCTTCCATTAACAGACATCCAAGCTGCCTCCACATCTTGGCCATTGTAAATAATGCTACAGTGAACATATGGATACACACGTCCCCTTAAAGTATCTTGGGTTTCTTTGGATAAATACCCATAGGTGTGAATACTGGGTCTTTCATTGTCTCTTCTTATAGCCTTTGTTTTAAAGTGTATTTTGTCTAGTATAAGTATTGTTCCTCCAGCTTTATTTTTGTTTTTTTAATTTCCATTTTCATGAAATAACTTTTTCCATCCCTTTATTTTCAGTCTGTGTGTGTCTTTGAATCTGAAGTGAGTCTCTTGTAGGCAGCATATGTAAGGGTTTTGTTTTCCTTTCCATTCAGCCCTCCTATGTCTTTTGATTGGAATATTTAATCCATTAATCCATTTACATTGAAAATAATTATTGATATATGAGTAGCTATTGCCATTTTATTATTCATAATTTTGTACTTTTTTTTTTCATCTTAAAGAAGTCCCTCTTAAGATTCCTTGTAATGCTGGTTTGGTGGTGATGAACTCCTTTAGCGTTTTCTTGTCTGGGAAGCTCTTTACCTTTGATTTTAAATGATAGCCTTGCTGGATAAAGTAGTGTTGATTGTAGGTCCTTGCTTTACATCAAGTTGAATATTTCCTGCCAATCCCTTCTGTTGAGAAATCAGTTGACAGTCTATGGGAGTTCCCTTATAAGTTGCTAGTTGACTTTCTCTTGCTGCTTTTACAATTCTTTTTCTTTAAGCTTTGTCATTTTAATTATAATGTGTCTTGGTGTGAGCCTATTTGAGTTCATCCTGTTTGGGACTCTCTGTGCTTCCTGGACTTGTATATCTATTTCCTTCACCAGGTTAGGAAAGTTTTCAGTCATTATTTCTTCAAATAGGTTCTCAATATCTTGCTTTATCGCTTCTCCTCTGGTACCCCTATGATGCGAATATTATGCTTGATATTATCCCAGAGGTGTCTTAAACTATCCTCATTTGGGGGGGGATTCTTTTTTTTTTTAATTCTCTAATTAGGTGATTGCTGCTACCTGGTCTTCCAAACTGCTGATTTGATCCTCTGCATCATCTAATCTGCTGGTGATATCTTCTAGTGCATTCTTCATTTCATTTATTGTATTCTTCACTTCTGACGTGTTTTTTTTTTATGGTTCCTATATCCTTGTTTATACTTGCTATCTCTTTGTTGAAGTTCTCACTAAGTTCCTTGAACATCCTTATGACCATTGTTTTGAACTCTGCATCTGGTAGGTTGCTTGCCTGCATTTAGTTTGGTTCTTTTTCTGGATTTTTCTTTTGTTCTTTCATTTGGGACATATTTCTTTGTTTCTTCACTTTGGCTGCTTCTCTATGTTTGTTTCTATGTATTAGGTAGATCTGCTATGTCTCCCAATCTTTATGCCTCCCAGTGGCACATCTGCTCTAGATGCTCCAGGAGTGTTCCTTGTGTGGATTGTGTGTGCTCTTCTGTTATAGTTGAGTCTCGATTGCTGTTGGCACTCAGTGGGTGGGATTGACCCTCAGGATGATTGGCTGTATGGTTTGGCTATAGCCATGGCACATGGGCTGCTGTGGGGTAGGCTTTCCCCGCTGAATGGGATTCATCCCAGCAGGCTCTGGTGCCTGTTGAGACCACGCTTTGTTTTTTCCACATGGGTCTAATTGGATGATGCTCTGCTGTGGTCTGAAGCCAACCCCCAAGTATGTTGGTTCTGTGGCCTCTTGGGAGGTGCTCCAGTACAGGCCCAGTTCAGCCACCACCTGTGACTGTCCAGATTCTACCTGGTAGTGGCTATAGAGTAATCCACAGTTGTTTTCTGCCTGTACTAAATCTGGAGGCATGTGGGAGAGGCCATGCTGTGAACTGAGGACACCTGCCACTAATACTAGGCTTGGGATAATTCTGCAAAAAGTCAGGACACCTGGAAGCCTGCTGCCACCTGCCGGCTTCTTTTAGGTTCAGCCACTGATAAAACCTCATGCAGAGCTTGAATTAAGTGAGGCAGGGTCTCAGGTATTCACTAGAGTGGCAAGAGTTGTGATAACCAGGTGAATGTAGACTCTGATTTGGTGCCAGTGCTGAGCCTGGAGTGACTTAGCAAAAGTCTCAGAGCACACCAAGGCCAGTTGCCATCCACCTGGAGCCCATGGACTGTGATAGTTTTCCTAGAAAGAGTGCAATGGGGGAGGGGCTGGCTGCTCATAGAGAAAGTGCCTCCAGCGTGCGCAAGTTGGGTGGGGCAGGGTCTCAGCTGAGTCAACAGGGCAGAGCAGTGGAGCTCACCAAGCCAATCAGATTCAGATTTGGCCTGTGGGGAAAGATGATGCCCACCTGCCGGCTGCAGGAGAGGAGGACCTCTCACTGGGAAAAGGCCTATTGTCCGGCAGTCCTCCCTTTAAAGTCACACCCCTCCATCTGCCTCCTGTATGTCTCTGAGGCCCCCTGAGTCACCATCATCACTGGAGCCCAAGGTAAGTGCCTGCGAGCGAGTCTGTGTGCAGGCCATTTAAGACGATGTCTGGGTTTCCTGCAGCCTTCTGTCCCACCCAAATGGTTGAAATCTCCACTGTTTTTCACAGCTAGATGTTGTGGGGGCTCTTCTTCCTGGCACCTGTACTCTGGGCTGAAGAGCCTGGTGGCAGGGGGTGGGAGGACGGGGAACTGGGGTCCCTCTCTCCTCCAGAGGGAACCTCTGTGGCCTAGGTATTCCCAACCATCACAGGGAAGTTTGGGGCCCTTTCCATGTCTCCACTCCTACCTGTCTTGACATGGCTTTTTCTTTATATTTTTAGTTATAGGATTTCTATTTGGCTAGACTTCAGATGGTTCTCCAGGTTGACTGTTCTGTAATTTAGTTGTAATTTTAATATGTTCACAGACGGATGCAGACACAATGTTTATCTATTCCGCCATCTTGGATCTCTTTGAGATTCGCTTTTTGATGATTCCTATTTATAGTGTGTTTGCCTGTATTCTAAAGGTGGACCTGCATGTATAAATGTGTTCAAGCCAGTCTTCTCCCTGATATGGACCCCCCAAAAGACCCTTTCTATCAGCCAGTTTCAATCTGGTCACGTAGACTTGTCCTACCTTCCACACATCCTCATTCCCTGAGATCTCTCTACCATAGCCTCTATGGCCTTCAGGTTCTTTGAGCATGTCCTCTGAGTTCAAGAGAAAGAGAAGGGTGAGAAGGAAAATTGAAGTAAGTAGATATGAAAAAACATATCACACCAGGGGAGAATGTCTATGACTATCCCAAAGACACAGGAAGTTAACATGTTCTGAGCAGGGATAAGAACATAGATGTTAATCTGAGACTTCTTACAAAACCTACTGAAATGATTGCACTTATTTGTGTGCATGTTACATTAAAAAATGATCCTTATTACTTTATTGTCACACATAATATTCGTTCTTGTATAATGTCAAACAAAAGGGAAACAATAACACCTATGTTTGTCTATTACTTTACAGCTTACTAAGCACTATTAGAGTCATGATCTCTTTTGATCCTCATAGTAATGTTGTGGAGTAGCCAGAGAGGGCTGTTATTAGTCCCACTTTACAGATGAGGAAACTGAGGTTCAGAGAGATTAAATGAGTTGCTTCAGATCATACAGCTGGGAAATAGGGTCCAAGACATAAATCCAGATTTGCGGACAGAATAATGCTCTGTGAGGGACTATTGAGGCACTAAGTGTGGCTAAAGGTAGGAAATTTTTCTATTTCATGGATGTAAGATTCAAATCAAATCTCAAGTTTGGGTACTGAAAGAGAAGGCATATTGAAATGGTATAACATGAGGAGGGATCAGGAGGTAAAAATCCTGTGCAAATAGGGAACAACTTGTATAACTTTAAGACAAGTACAATTTTTATAACATTATTGCTATAAAAAGAAAAGAGTGACTGCTAATGAAATGGAAGTCCAAGAAAGCCTTAGAAAGGTCACAGATAGCCAAATGACTTGAACTCTGCTTTTGTCTACTCAGGGGGAAAATAAGAAAGAAAAATGAAAATGAGGAAAAAATGGCAACACAAATAGGCATTCCTGGAACTCTCTCTACCCAAAATAACCAAGTATTTCTAATCTCCCCACAAGACATATACAAATAATTTCAGAAGAACTGAACATGCACATACTTCTAGGCTAAGCTATTGGTGAATATTTGCATAATTTTAGGAAGTTTCTTAAGCATGACACCAAGTCAAAAATAATAAAAGAATTGTAGATGTCATTATACAAAATTGAAACATTTCTCTTTCAAGTCAAAATAAAATAAAATACCATAGACAAAGTTAGAAATTAAAAGGACAAATTGGAAAAATATTTGGAAAATATATATCTGACAAAGGGTTAATGTCTTCAGTTTTTAAAAACCTCTAACAATTTTATAATAAAATGAACCTTCTGTTTGAAAAATATGGGGTTGGAATATAAACAGGAAATTCAAATCAGAAATATATATATATAGCCAGTAAGCATATAACAATATATTCCAACCCTATTTGTAAACTATCTGTCCATGCTAAAATAAATTTTATTGATGTGGGAAAATGTTATAAGTGTATAAAAGAAGTTATAAAACCTTATGTTCAGTATTGGCTTTTTAAAAATACACATCTAAGTTCTAGAAGAACAGAGGTACTGAGACAAGAACAATGGTTATCTCTAGGCAGCAGGATTATGGATACATTAATTATAAAGTAATATAATTTCTTTTTTATTATTAGTTAATTTTTAAAATAATGCACATGAATTATTTTTGTAATGCAGAAACCAAATTGGCCATTACACCTGTAAGCAGGGACATAGTTTCCCATTACACAATGGTTTCTATTTAAAAATCATATTTGACTTATCAGCATTTGGATTTTCAAACCCCATTTCAGGAACATGAAATGGAAAAATTTTGTACACTCCATCTGAATAAATGATCTGAGTTGTCTTGTTCCCCACTTGGTGTTCCTGCCCATCAGGGTAATTCTCATAGTTACCCCCTGGCTCCCTAGATATAATTACTCTATAGGAAAAGAGGTACTTAGATTATTATATAAACAAACAGCATAAATGGTATCTTGTGGAATTTGGGATGTTGCCTATTTTTCTTCCATAGTAAAATTAGATTTACAGATGTTTTGTATATGCTTCTTTTTTTTTTGAGGGCAGTGTCACTGGCCCTCATATGTGGAATCGAACCGGGGCCGCTGGCTTCCTAAGCCAGCGCTTAACCACCAAGCCACTCGGCTGGCCCTGTATATGCTTCTTCATTGTGGTTAGCAGTAGGCTACAATACAAGAGATTCTTCCCCCAGTTTGGACCCCTCTTTCTTCAGTTATCTTGCCCCAGGTGTCCCCATACACTCAGCCCCATTAAAAGCACAACCTGCTACACACACCATTGTTTAACCAGGTACAGCTAAAGAGAATGAGAACACGTTCTCACAATCAGCCATGGGACAAAAACCAGAACCCAAATAAAAGGCAGTTGCAGAAAACTTTACTTTCTGCTTCTAAATATTCTAGAGGTCACTCACTGGAGAAGAGGGATGATCTAATATGTTTCAGGAGACTCTGAGATCCTGAGAGCGTTCTTGTTCTCCATGGCCCCTCATGGAAGGCAGTTTGGCAGAGGCACTTCACCTTAGTGAAGGTCAAGGTGGTTACATACCCTACCTGCTATATTTCTCGTACCACAAGGCTAAAGACAAAAGCTTTCCTTAAGAAGGCTTTGTTAGCATCTGTGTTATCTATCATGAGCACATGGTTGAAGTGGAAATGTCTGGCTCTGCTCCAGCTTCATTATGTGCGTACTAGACTATTTTGTATATCGGGCTACTGGTCACTGCCCCTTCTTAACTCTGAATCCACTGACTGCCATTGCCCCAGAAATGAGAAGGACCCTTTCCTAGATGAAAATGATTTCTTTGGTTTTTCCACCTCTAGATAGTCCAGTGTGTGTGTGTGTGTGTGTGTGTGTAGGTGCGTGCATGTGGGGGTCTATGAGGGTTGCATTTGGAAGCCAGGCTGAAATGCTCTCTCAAATCTGGCAGAACCTGGCCGGTAGCTGTGGAAGATATTTCATCATCATAATAATGATGATGCCACTCACACTTTTCATCTTCAAAGCACTTTACAAACAGTAATTAATTCCCATAATACTCATGAGGTAAGTAAGTAAACACCATTATCCCCATTTTATAGATAGAGAAACTGAGGTAAAGTAGCCAAGCAAATGACCCAAGGCCAAAAGGAGACAGTGTCAGAACAGGCATCAGAGGGAAGACGCTCCTGTGTCTGCTCGTCCCCTGCAGCTCACACCACCCTGGGCCCGTGTCAGGGAAGAGTCCCCGTGCAGCTGCAGGTAGCCGGAGGCCCCAGGAGGCAGGATCTCCCAGCAGGCCCGGTTCTGGCCTCATTGCCCTGGCAAATGAATGCTGCTATTCACCGTGTGGGCGGTTTGTGGGCATTCGCTTCAAGATCCTTGCAAAATAACAACAAAAACCCTATTGAGGCTCCTTTCTCCTCGGACCACGTATTTCCTGAGTTTTTCCTTGAAATCCAGGGATGCATGGTACATACACGCCTTCAGGAAGCAGGATTATTCAGCCCACCCTACAATTCTTGGGAGGCTACATTCGGAAATGTGACCACAGGCCAGGCCGTGTGGCAGGAGCCTTCTCCTGTGGGGTTTCTGGCTGAACTCCCTCACAAGACATTTAAGAGCCATCTGGCTGGCTTCACACTGGAGCACTCATGTGGCTGCCACCTCATCACGGCCCCACAACTCCCTGTGTTCAAGATGGACACATCTTAAGGAGCAGGCAATTACACTGAAACTTTATATTCATGGTACAGAGGAGGGTCTGGAGAAAATATGAACTGAAATGAAATGAAAATGGCTTATCAAGGAGGGACCTAGTTTCAGGGAGGTGAAAGCCACTGACCAAACTCCCACGCCTCTCTAGATGTGAATTTTACCCCGGCCACCCTGATGGACAGTGATCGTGTCAGTCCTTCACTGGCCTCCAGGCTCTGCTCCCCAGTGCTTTTCACCCGCCCAAAATGCTGCTGCCTACTCCCTACCCTGCATCTCTCCTCCCAGCACCTCAGATTCCCTTCAGTAGCCTGGAAGTTGCCATGACCACCCACCTCACACGTGTGGCAAATCAAGAAGCTGCTGCTTTCAGCATTATCTAGATCATGGTGGTGTCATGACTTGGCCCCTAATGAAAGCTGAGAGTCTTTGAAGTACTGATCCTAACATAACAAATCGTTATACCATTCAGCCTGATGTTCCCCTTTGGCTCCATGTCTTGCCTGCCACTTGGCAACATACAGCCTACAGAGAGAGCACACGGACAAAGGGAATATTCCCTCTGCTGCCTCCCTGATTCTGCAGGAAGACCAGACCTAGGGAAGCGCCAAGGTCTCTTGGAGAAACTTCAGCCCAGAGAACATAATGAGGGCAGCCAGGAAAACAGTGGCATGGATGCCCTGTCAGCGTCAGGCGCACCCCATGGGCCCTGGGGAGAGGCCTTTGTCTGGGGCCTTGGCCTGTGGCATCTCTCAGGTGACAGCATGTTTGTCCCATGTGCCTCATTCACTTCTAACCTGTTGAAACGGGGGTTTAGTAGAGCACAGGTTGATACAGTTTTTACACGGCCTTCCAATGAGGAGCAGACCTGTGGAGGAGCCCCCAGCATCGAATAAGGCCCACCTCATGAATATTATTCAGACAAGACACCATCATGATCAAGAGTGGCCTTCCTGGTCCATATAATCGCAAAAATTGAACAATCCCCAAAATAACCAAAAAGGCCTGAACAACAGGGTTACAACAGTGCTTTGTCTTTGGTTCCTGGGCAGGCAAAATCCCCCATCTGACCAAAGAGTAAGTTAAGCCTACAGGCAGAATTCTCTGACGCCCTGAATGGACTCCACTTCCCCCTCCTACACAGAGCTGCCCACCAGCCCCATGGCCGAGCACGTTCCAGACGCAGGCGTTACACACACGTTTGTTCACTCCACGGTGACACACTCCAGGTGAACGCTGGAGAGGAGGGCAGAGCAGAGAGGCATAACTTCTCACCACATAAAAGAGATAGGACCCGGCTCACTGCCAGAGCGCCGGCTGTGCAGTGACAAAGCATGTCACACCTTGGATTTTGAAGTTCATAAATAGATCCACAATGTTGATACTTCAGGGGGATGGTGGGTGGGAGTTAGAGTTCTGTTGCTCCAACTCTGTAATTAATTTATCCAGCAACAAGGCTATAACGATGCCAGGAAGAGAAAAAGAACCCCTAGAGGGCTGTCTGTGGCTTTTCCTCAGAATGACTGGGTACTGTTGAGTTGGGGCTGCAGCCTAGATGTGTATGAACTCAAAACTGTGTGTGTGTGTGTGTGTGTAGTGTTGTGTCTATGTGATTTGCTTGATATGTGTATCTATCTGTGGTGTGTGTGGTACATATGTATGTGGTTTGTGTTTATGTACAATACAAGAATGTGAAGTGTGGTATATGTGTGCTAGGGTGTGTGTGGTGTGTGTATGTTTATATCTAGTGTGTGATGTGTGGTGCATATGGGTGTGTGGTGTGTGAGCATGTGTGATGTAAGGGTCTAAGGCATGATATGAATGTGCTGTATGTAGTGTGTGTTACATGTATGTGTACTATGTGCCATACGTATGAGTGTGTGGTATATGTTATTGTATGTGGGGTATATGAGTGTGTGTGTGGCATGTGTGTATATTACACACGGGATATATGAGTGCGTATGGCATGTATTATGTGTGAGATGCAGGAGTATTATGTGTGGGATGTATGAGTGTGTGTGGCATGTATATATTATGTGTGGAATGTAGCTGTGTGTGTGTGTGACATGCGTGCAGATTCGGCCGGCCAGCACTTGTGTAGACAGGCCCAGCCCTTAACTCTTTGATGTTAGCACGGAGATATCCTGGTGCAGCTGGCTCAGTGTCCCAACGTTCTTGCTGGGAGAGCTAAATCCCAGGGCAGGAAAAAAAGAAAGTGCTGCTAAAGCACCACGCCCATGAGAAGGGTTTGAAGGGTTTGAAGTTGAGGATATTTATCTGGGACTCTACCAAGTGCCTGCCTGCCCCCAGGGTGCACTGCAGAACCCAGGTCTTGTTTGTGGAGTTCAGAGGAGGCAGGAAGGAAGAGAGATCATAATGCCATCTGCAGAGGAGCTCTGCCTGTCCCAGCCTCAGGTTCAAGCCTCCGCCTTGACACTTTCCAGTGATGTGGACAAGTGAGTTAAGCTCCAGGTCTGACATCTATGAAACATGCATAACACCATATTCCTCCTGGTAGGAGAGTTTCATGATATAATGTGAGTTTGCTCAGGCAATGGGACTCTTTGGCTTTCTTCTGGCTTTGGAGATTTGGGTCCTCACCTCATACCCTAAAAACACTCATCTCCAAAGCTCAGAACTAGTTGGCAAATCATATGGCTAATGTCTTGCTCTTGTCCTCATTTTCTTTTTCTAGTACCTATGGACAGTACTATCAGGGCTGGGAACAGGAACTCAAGTTTCCTCACTCTGAGAGTGGGAAGGGGGGAGGACATAAATTCATTGAGACTCTAATTCAACCTGGATACCAGGGCCGATGCTTTGCCATGGGCAGTATTCAAGTACGTTAATGGTCAGGGGCATGGACTTTCAAGTGTCTGCCTGTCAACTGCTGTGTGACTGTGGAAAAATTACTTGACATCTCTGAGCTTCATTGTTTTTCATTCTCCAAATTATTTGAGGATTAAGTGAGGTAACCAATAATAAGCACTATCACAGTGCTAAGCACATAGGAAGTGGTAAAAATGGGCTTTACAAGATGTTTCCCCTATTGCCCTGCATTGCTGTTATACAGAAGGAGACTCAGACAGGCAAAGCCGTTTGTCCAAAATCACACAGCTAATAAGTACTGGGCCTAGCTGTCTACCCAAGTCCAACTTTCTAGCATACTTCTTGGCCACACTCTTTGTCTTCTGTTTCCACCACCTCATGCTGCCTGCTCTTGCAGCATTCAGAGGCCTCTCCAAAGGATGCTGCTGAGTGCTAGTGACGCTATCATCCAATTCAGCTTTATTCCTGAAAAAAATTTACAAGGAAGCCTAAAAAGAAAGAAAAAAGTGCCATGGACTGCCAAAATAAGATTGTTTCCTACGGTCTGAAAAATGCCCTACTGTAGATTGGTAGTATCCTACATGACATTTTTGGGATAGAGAATTTGTTGCTGAGTCAAAACAAACCTGATAGCTAGATTCCATGGCTACCCTCACTCATAACGGAGCCCATTATGCTCTTTCAGTCCTCTGTACCTTTGCACAGGCTGTTCCCTCTGAAAGGAACACCCTTCCTCCCCCCTCCCAACCACCACCTCCACCACCCTACTCTCTGCTCCCATCTCTTTTGTAGTATTTAGCACATTGATCTAACTATTTGTTTATAAGTCTGTTCCTTGCCCCTGGATTGTGTACCCCTAAGGACAGGTGCCCTGTTCCACTCGCCATTGTTTCCCCAACACCTAGCAGGGGCACCTGATGAGAAAGCATTGCCAGAGCATGGCACAGACCCATCACTTGTTGATGCAACACGTGCAGTGTGGGTCCTGGTACAAGGCGGAATGAGGCATAGGCTCCAGGGTGCGGGGCGCCCATCACCAGGGCCTCCACAGAAAATAGAAACCACTTCAAAGATTCACAGAAAAGGGAGTTCAATGCAGAGAATTGGTTTCACAGGTGGTGGAGTACCTAAGGTACCAAAGAAAAGAAAGGAGAAACCAGAAATTAGCAACAGATGTGACCATGATCACTGCTAGGCTGGAGAGACAAAGACAGGTGGCAGTTTCCAGAGCCCTAGAGCAGAGGCATTCTGACAGAGGGTGGAGCCAGAAAGGGCCTGTCCTGGGGTGTGTATGTGGGGTGCCACCAAGGAGACCCAGCCACAACAGACACAGAGAGCCTACTCCTTCCACCTTCCAGTCTCTGGCCAGTGTCCCCATTGATGTCTCCAAGCTATAGGGCACCTGGGGGCAGAGCCTGGAGAACACCTCCTGCAGGATCAGCCCCTCCAATATGGACTAGGGCCTGGGGTGGAAGGGGATAGATCTGAAGGGGATAGACCCAAGTCTAACAGTGATGTCTTTGTGTGATGAAACTAAGTGTGACTTTTATTTTGCCTTATATTTTCTAATAATATTGCACTTGGTGGGGGAAGGTTACTGTAGGGGGCATTCAAGGCCAGGTCGAGAAAGAGCTGAAGGGTGAAAGTCAAAGTCATATAAGCTCACTGGTTTCAGGGCACATCTGTGCATTGGTTATCTGTTGCCACATAACAAATAAACCACAAATTTAGTGATTTCCAACAGTACTCCTTCTCACCTCCAGTTTGTATGGGTCAGGGGTCTAGTTTAACGGGGTTCTTGGTCAGGGCCTCACGAGGCTGCAGTTAAGGTGTCAGCCGAGCCACCTTCAGACTGTCGGCAGAATCCACTTCCTTGTGGCTGGACAACTAAGTGCCGAGCTTCTGATTCATTGTCAGCTGGCAGCCCTAGACCTTCCCGAGTTCTGAGCTAACAATCTTCTCCCACACGGCCCCTTGCTTCACTAAAGCCCACAACGAGAGTCTGGTATCACATAACTTAATCACGTGCAGGACGTCCCATCACCTTTGCCCCATTCTATTGTTAGGAGCAGGTCCCAGGTCAGGCCTGCACTCAGGAGAAGGGGGTCATACACAGGTGCAAACACTAAAAGCAGGGATGGGGTCGGGGGCACCTCGGGTCTGCCTGAGACAGTACATCTCACAGTGTAGCTTTGTGGACCTCATTTCTGATTTTCTTCTTCTGCAGATTTGAATTTTTTAGAGTACCCACCAAAGAGTAAAATGATAGGAAGTCTTGTGAATGTTTTATCATCTAGATCAGAAAATTAGCATTAAAACCCATAGACATTGCAATTAGGGAAAGCTCAGAGATACTATACAAATTTGCTAAAGCAAATCCCGTGCCAAATTAACCTTAACTTTTAGTTTGGACCATCCAAATTCATCTCTCAAGCCCTATCACCAGGAAATTCCAGTTCTAGAAATGTATTCAAAGAAACTGTCACGGATGTGTTACAAGAATTTAGCTACAAGGATGTTAACTACAGCACTACTTATTATAATTAAAAAAAAAACACAAAACCTAAACTGCAAACAACCTATTGTTTTACAATAGCATATTGTCTAGAGCTACGATGCATTCAAGAATAGAATATAACTCTTGAATATGATATAAAAGATATTGAAGTACATGGAAAAATGTTTATAATGCTAGAAAAGGGGAAAGATCTTAAAACAACACATATGTCATGATCCATTTTTTTGTCTTTGCTTTATTTTAGCAAGTATATGCATTGATAAATGACTGGAAAGATTTACAAAATTGTAACAATTGATAACTTTCGATAATGAGATTAGATGTGATTTTTATTTTGCCTTACATTTTCTAAATTTTCTACCATAAACATTTATTACTTTTATAGTAAGAAAAATGTTAATTTTAGACATTTAAGTTTTCATAATCAAATATCAGCAACAAAAGGTATATTGAAAGAAATCTCAAAAGTTACTATTTTGCAGCTTAATATTAGAGAAAGATAACTTTGGGTCATGTTTCTCCTATTTGGTAGCTCTGTTATCTCAAGCAAATCGTTTAAACTCACTAACCTTGGTTGACTCATGTGTAAAAGAAAACGCCTTTTACTCCAGCTAATAGTGTCTACTGTAACAATTAAGTAAGACGATGTGTAAGGAAGTGCTTGCTAATTGTAAAGCATGAGCAACAAAGTATTTTTCCTTTTGACATTCAAATTAAATAAGATATATCATCCAGAAAGGTATGAGGAAGCATCTGGTGGTTAAAGTTTTCATTGAATGTGATTCTGTGGAAGAATTTCTCTGAAACACTGCGTGTAATTACAGCCTCACTAGGCGTCTGGGCTCAGTGTGTCTGAGCATGTCTTATTTACCATTCACTAGTTGCCTCATCTCAAGGGCATTAGTTACCTCTCTGACTTCAGCTTCCTACCAAAACCTTGTAAGGTAAGCATTGTATTAGGTTTAAAGGTTTCTTACCAATCCTATTTCTACCAAGAATCTGATGGTTTCTGGAGCTTTTTCCAGCTCTAATTGTCTGGGAAAATATGTTTTCATGGGTTGAGCGTAGCCAAAAAATACATCAAAATGGAGAAAAATGGGAGTCAGGGGTCTCCACTTTGAGAAGATTGCAGTCCAGGCTGGATACATCACTGGGTGAGGAAAGACTGCAGGATATCAGTGACATATTGTATCAGCACTACATAACAGCAAACTTCGCAAAGCCCTGCTGCCCTGGCTTGAGTGGTAGCATTGGTGTGAGTGGCGGCATGGGTATGAGTGGTGACATTGGAAAGCACAAGTGACGTGGGCTCTGGCTTCAGACTGTCCTGGGTTCACATCCTAACTTGGTCTTACCACTGTGTGATCTTGGCAAGTATTTCATCTCTCTGAGCCTTGGTTTCTAAACCTCAGATGGCTCTTACCTGACATAGTTTGGGGAGAATTAGGGACTAGTACAGAGTCTGGCACATCGATACTCGTACTCAGTGACTTTATTATTTGGAGTTCATTGGAATAAAACAATCAGAAAATGTTCTTGATTTAACCTAGTTCTTCATTTCATCTGGTTCAAAAGAATGACATCAAAATAAATAAATAAAAATAATAAATAGTAATAATAAAAAGAATGACATCACTTAAGGTGTGTCCTTATCACGGGTTGGTGATGCTGTCCTTTCCAGGGTCAGCTTTTTAGTCCCTGACTGCACTCAAGTGTTCAACCATCAAATTCCAAATCTGTGGGGAAGGAGCATGACAAAATACCATGAGGTTTGAAGCAATTCTAATAGGTGAGACTTTGTTTCTGTCCACTTAAAGACATTTTCTTGAGCTTCCCAACAGTATTCCCATTTCAGCTTTCCTACAAAAATTCAATCCCAAACCGATGCCTTGAGCATTAAACAATGAGTTGGAATTCTGCCCTCATTCCTTGTTACGCATCTGTGAGTCAAGTGGAGAAGTAGGACAGAAAGTTGTACTTAGTGGCCTGATGTATAAAGACAGCATATGACAGGACTTCTGTCTGTAAATGAAATTGTTTTATACACTTGACCATGTCACCTCCACCCAAAATGGGGTGGTGTAGCCTGGAGCAGGAACAGTTCTCTGAAGAAGAGAACAGTCTGGGTCTGCTAGTTAGTTACCTGGGACCAGGATGGCTGCACCAGCTTCCTTTCCTGTCCCTTCGCTGGGCTGTTCCCAATGGTTAGGGTGTTTTCAAGGACAGCTGCGCACCCAGTCCCTTGGCAGTGCAATATGTGGGAATCCTGCTGTGCTGATTGTACCCTCCAGCTGCCATGAGTGGACAAGAGAAAGGACCCTGCCAGATATTAACTCCCCTTTAGTACTTTGTGTCAGAGATAGTATTGAAATAACTGAAAAGGATATTTTTGTAGAATAGTTATATTTCATAATGGGTAGGCCTTGTGAGCTAAAGGTTTGGAGTGAATTTCTCTTTAGAAAGACTTAAGTTAAAGATTTTCCTTCTGTAAAAGGCTGAGCTTAATTTATTTCCTAAACACAAGGGCTGTTTCTGCCAAGAAACGTTTTTTTATAAGGCATGCAGAAGAGGTCCTCTTTAAGTAATAATAAGTGAATGTGGTTTAATTTTTTAAATTTTTATTGAAAATTTTTATTAACTTGTTTCCTTTTATTATAAAAGCTTTTATCACATGCGCCTGTTAAGAAATTTATTTTCACATGATTCATAAGGGAATAAAATGGGAAGAGCCCTCTCTTCATCCCCACCTGAAACCCAGAGCCTCCTGTCTACCTCCCCACAGGTTATCGCTATTCAAGCTAGGTTTGTAGCCCACCAGGCTTTGGGGGACTGATATACCATACATACATAATACATTTGTTTCTTTAACTAAACTTTTGAGGGCAGTGGCACTGGCCCTCATATGTGGGAACCGAACCGGGGCCGCTGGCGTCCCAAGCCAGCTCTTACCACCGCGCCACTCAGCTGGCCCTTAACTAAACTTTTTATTGGCGATCATTGTAGAATTCAGACACAGCTACAGGAAATAATACTGAGCGATCCTGTGTACCCTGTACGCAGTTTCCCCCAGTGGTAACGTCTTGTAAAACTATAGTACAGTATCACAACCAGGATAGTGACAGTAACACAGTTCTGTCAATGGAACGTTTCCATATCCATAAGGGTCCTGCATGTAGCACTTTTATCGCTACATCCACTTCCCTTCCACAACCTGTGGCCACCACTGTGTTCTCCATTTGTATAATTTTGTGATTTCAAAAATGTCGTGTAAATGGAATCGTACAGTATGTAACACTTTTGGATTGGCTTTTCTTCACTCAGCATAATTCCCTGGAAATTCATCCAAGTTGTTGCATGAATCAATAGTTTATTCCTTTTAAATTGCTGAATAGTGTTCCGTAATATGGCTGTCTTCCCACCATTGGTTGAACTATTTACCTGTTGAAGGACACCTGAGTTACTTCCCATTTGGGACTTTTACAAATAAAGCTGCTATAAACATCCATGTACTGGTTTTTTACACATGTGTGATCACATGTTTTCATTTCTCTGGGATAAATCCCTAGAAGTGCTATTGCTGGACCCTATGAGAGTACATGAGGAGTTGTTTTTTTTTAGGAAACTGCCAAACTGTTTTCCAGAGTGGCTGTACCATTTTACACATCCATCATCAGTATGTACGAGTGACTGATTTAGTTTCTCAACATCCTCATCAGCATTTGGTGTTGTCCCTATTTTTTAATTTTCTTTATTCTGATAGGCGTGTAGTAATATCTCAATGTGGTCTTAATTTGCATTTCCTTAATGGCAAATGATGTTGAACATCTTTTTATGTGCTTATTTACCATCTGTACATCCTCTTCACTAAAGCGTTTCTTCACATATTTGACTATTTTCTAATTGGATTGTTTATTTTTTCACTGTTGAATTTTCAGAGTTCATGATATATTCTAGATGCTAGTTTTTAGTTGGATACATAGTTTGTAAATATTTTCCTCCTAGTCTTCAGTTTGTCTTGTCATTCTTTTCATAGGGTTTTTCATAAAGCAAAGGTTTTATTTTAATGAAATCCAACTTATCAGTGTTTCTTGTTCTGGATCATGTTTTTGGTGTTAAGTCTGAGAACTCTTTGCCTAGCCCTAAATCCCAAAGATATTCTCCTCTTTTGTTCTAAAAATTTTATAATTTTTTTGTATTTATGTCTGTGATCCAGTTTGAATAATTAATTTTTGTAAGCAGTTTGAAATTTAGGTTAAGGCTTGTTTTTTGTTTTTTGGTTTTTTTCCTATGGTTGTCCAATTGAACCAGCTCCATTTGTTGAAAGTCTCTTCTTCCTTCATTGAATCACTTGTTTACCTTTGTCAAAAATCAGTTGGCTATATTTCTGGGTTCTTTATTCTGTTCATTTGTCTCTGTGGCTGTCTCTATGCCAATACCACACAGTCTTCATTCTAAGGTAGACTGATTCTTCCTATTATATTTTTCTTTTGCAAAACTGTTCTAGCTATTCTATTTTCTTTGCCTCACCATATACATTATTGAATAATATCTATGTTTACAAAAATTATTGCTGGGATTTTGATAGTCATTGCATTAAAACTATATATAAATTTTGGGAAAATGTACATTTTTATCTCTCTGTTTATTAAAATTGCCTTTGATTTTTTTTATTAGCATTTTGTAGTTTTCATTAGCCTTGTACATATTTTGTTATATTTGACCTAAGTATTTCATATTTTTTGTGATTGTAAATGGTATGATATTATATTTTGGGGAATTTTTTTCCACCTTGTTTGAGATTATAATTGACATACAGCATTGTGTAAGTTTAAAGTGTACAATGTGATGATTTGATATGTATATATTGTGATATGATTACCATAATAAGGTTGTTAACACATCTATCATCTCACATAATTATATTTTTGTATGTATTTCTGTGTGGTGAGAACATTTTCTTAGCAACTTTCAAGCACATAATACAGTATTGTTAACTGTGGTCACCATGATGCATATTAGATCTCCAGAACTCATTCCATTTATCTTATAACTGGAAGTTTGTACACTTTGATCAACATCGTTCCATTATCCCCATCCCCAAGGCCCTCGCAACCACCAGTCTATTCTCTGTTTCTATCAGTTTAGCTTTTTTAAAAAGATTTTACATATAAGTGAGACCATACAGTACTTGTCTTTCTCTGATTTATTTCACTTAGCATAATACCCTCAGGGCTCATCCATGTTTTTGTAAATGGCAGAATTTCCTTCTTTTTATGGCTGAAAATATTCCATTGTATATATATACCACATTTTCTTTACCTATTCATTCATCAATGGACATTTAGGTTGTTTCCATGTTTGGCTATTATAAATAATGGCTGCAGACATATGAGTGCAGCTATTTCTTCAACATAGTGATTTCAGTTCCTCTGGATATATAATCAGAAGTAGGATTTGTGGATCATATAGTAGTTCTATTTTTAATTTTTTGAAGAATTTACATAGTGTTTACAACAATAGCTGTACCAATCTACATTCCTACCAAAAGTACACAGAGTTTCTCCTTTCTCCACATTCTCTCCAATATTCATCTTTTTTTTTTAACTTTATTAGTGAACTCTGCATTTTTCCCAGGACCCATCAGCTCCAAGTCAAGTTGTTGTCCTTCATTCTTAGTTGTGGAGGACGCAGCTCAGCTCCAAATCCAGTTGCCATTTTCAATCTAGTTGTATGGGGCACAGGCCACCATCCCATGCGGGAGTTGAACTGGCAACCTTCTTATTAAGAACATGTGCTCTAACCAACTGAATCATCCAGCTGCCCACCAGCAGCTCAGCTGCAGCTCAGCTCAAGTTGCTGTCTTTAATCTGTTGGGTTGTCTGAAAAGTCAGGACATATTTTTTCTATATTTTTCGTTGCAAAAATGTGTCATGACTTTTCCAATAACTCAATAGTTGCAGAGGGTGCACTGGCCCATGTGAACCAGCAACCCTGTTGCTCAGAACTTGCGCTCTAACCAACTGAGCCACCTAGCTGCCCTATTCATCTCTTTTTGATAACAGCCATTCTAACAGGTGTATGGTGGTATCTTATTCTTCTGGTTTTGATTGCATTTCCCTGATGACTAGTGATGTTGAACATCTTTTCATGTATGTGTGAGCCATTTGTATGTCTTCTTTGGGAAAATGTCTGTTCAGGTAGTCTGCTCAATTTTCAATCAGATTATTTGTTGTTGTTTTTTTTGCATTGGTATTGAATTACATGAGTTTCTTATATTTTGGATATTAACCCTTTATCTGATATGTGGTTTGAAAATTATTTTCTCCCATTCTGTAGGTTGCCTTTTCATTTTCATTGTTTCTTTTACTATGCAGAAGCTTTTTAATTTGATGTAGTCCACTTGTTCTTTTTTATTGTTGTTTTTTGTTTTGTTTTGTTTTTTGCTTTTTGTGTCATCCAAAAAATTATTGCCAAGATCAGTGTCACAGAGATTTTTCCCCATGTTTTCTTCTAAGAGTTTTACAGTTTCAAGTCTAAGATTTAATTCATTAATCCATTTCGAGTTAATATTTGTGAGTGGTGTTGATAGGTGTCTAATTCCATTTTCTTTTTGCATGTTAATCCCATTTTCCTAGCATCATTTATTGAAAAAACTATCCTTTTAAAAATATTTTTATTAAAAATAAATCTAATATACAATATTATATTAGTTTCAGGGGTACACCATAGTTATTCAACATTTGTATACCTAAAGAAGTGATCACCGTGATAAGTCCAGCAACTTTTTGACACCATACCACACTATCACAATATTATTGACTATATTCCCTATGATGTACATTATATCCCCATGACTTATTTGTTTTACACCTGGAAATTTGAACGTCTTAATCCCCTTCACCTTTTCACCCCTTTTTAAATTTATCAGTTACAGTTGACATTCAATATTATTTTATATTAATTTCAGGTGTACATCATAGTAGTTAGACGTATGAGTATTTATATTATTTAAGAAATGATCCCCCTGACTAGTCTAGTACCCATCTGGCACTATACACAGTTATTGCCATATCATTGACTGTATTCTCTAAGCTTTACTTTACACCCCAATGAGTATTTTGTAAGTACCAGTTTGTACTTCTTCACCTTTTTCACCCTGCTACCCAACCCCATTCCATCTATCACAACAAATCTAGTACTCATCTGACACCATACATAGTTATTACAATATAATTGACCATATTCCTTATGCTATATCCTATATCCCATAACAACAGATTTGTACTTCTTAATCCCTTCCCCTTTTTCACTCATCCCCAACCTCCCTCCCATCTGGCAACCATCAAAATGTTCTCTGTATCTATGAGTTCATTTCTGTCCTGTTTATTTTTTCCTTTAGATTCCATATATAAGTGAAATTACATTTAATCTGTCTTTCCTTGTCTTACACTCCACTCAGCACAATATGCTTCAGGTCCATCCATGATGCTGCAGATGGCATGAACCCATTTCCTTCCATGACTAAGCAATATTTCATTGTATATATGTACCACCTCCTCTTTATCCATTCTTCCATCAATGGACACCAAGGCTGCCTCCACATTTTGGCCATTATAAACAATGCTGTAATGAACATATGGATGCACATGTGCCCTCAAAGTAGCATTTTGGATTTCTTGGGATAAATACTCAGAAGTGGGATTATTGGGTCCCTCTTTATAAACTTTATTTATTTATTTATTTATTTATTTATTTATTTATTTTAAAGATTTTATTGGGGAATTGGGGGAGGGGAACAGCATTGGGGAATCGGGGAAGGGGAACAGACAAGTTGCTGTCTTTTTGTTCTTCAGTCTAGTTGCAGAGGACGTTGCTTCACTGGCCCATGTTGGTATCCTCATTCCGTTCTTCCTGGATGAGGCAGATCAGTTGCCAGCCTCTGGATGTCGCTCACCTAGGCTACTGGCAGCTCACACTGGCCGCCATCCACTCACTGTAGCCTGTGGCAGCCCACCACAGCAAGGGCTGCAGCCCACACCATCGCCAGGGCTCACGTAGTCCAGCTCCAGGTGGAGCCGTCAGCTGTAGAGGGCAGTGTCACTGGCCCTTACACGCGGGATCCGAACTGGGGCCGCTGGCATCCCAAAACTAGCTCTTAACCAATGCACCACTCAGCCGGCCCTATAGACTTTATTTTAAAATATATTTTGTCTGGTATAAGTATTGCTACCCCAGCTTTTTTGTTTTTTTGTTTCTTTTGTTTCCACTGTCATTAAATATCTTTTTCCATTCCTTTACTTTTTGTCTCTGTGTGTCTTTCAATCTTCAGTTATTCTCTTGCAGGCAGTATAAGTGAGGATTTTGTTTTTTATCTATTCAGCCCTCCTGTGTCTTTTGAGTGGAGCATTTAATCCATTTACATTTAAAGTAATTGTTGATGGACATGTAGCTAATGCCATTGTATTATTCATAATCTTGATTTTTTTTTCCATATTAAAGATGTCCCTCTAAGATTCCTTATAATACTGTTTAGTGATGATGAACTCCTTTAGCTTTTTCTTGTCTGGGAAGCTCTTTATCCGTCCTTTTTCTGAGAGCAGCAAGCCTTGCCCACATTGCAGTCTTTCTTGGAAAACTATTGGAGTCCACAGGCCCTAGGTAGGCAGTAACTGGCCTCAGTGTACTCTGAGACTTTTGCTGAGTAGCTCCAGGCTCAGCACTGGCACCAAATCAGAATCAACATTAACCTGGTTACCACAACTCTTCCTATTCTAGTGACTTCCTGAGATCCTGCCTCACCCTACTTACATACTGCATGAGGCTCTATCAGTAGCTGAACCTTGAGGGAGCCAGCAGGTTGCAGTAGGCCTAGGGTGTCCTGGCTTTTTGCAGTGTTACCCCAGTCCCAGCACTGGTGGCAGACATTCTCAGTTCACAGCATGACCTCTCCCACACGCCTTCAGGTTTAGCACAGGGAGTAAACAACGGCAGATCACTTTTTTCTCCAGGTAGCCTCTGGCCAGTGACAAGCAGTGAGTGACATGGGCCTGCACCAGAGCCCCTCGCAAGAGGTACCAGAACAAATATACTTGGAGGTTGGCTTCAGACCACAGCAGAGCACCGCCCAATTAGCTCCACAAATGACACACCCAAAGGGTGGTCTCAACAAGCACCAGAGCCTGCTGGGGTGAATCCCATTCAGTTGGGTAAACCCCCTGCACAGTAGCCTATAAGCTGTGGACATGGCAAAAACCCACAGCTAATTAGTCTGAGGGTCAATCCCACCTACTGATGTGCCAATAGCGACCAAGGCTCAACTATAACAGGAGGGAAGGACACACACAACCCACATAAGGGACACTGCTGGAGCAGGTGACCAGGGAGACTGTGCCAGGGTCCCACAGGGCACCTATTACATAAGACCCCCAGACCAAGACTGGGAGACGTAACAGATCTACCTAATACATAGAAACAGGGAAAATCATGTGTTCTGAAAATAGGGATAATTTTATTTCTTGTTTTCTGATCTGTGTGTCTTTTATTGCCTTTTCTTGACTTACTGCCAGAACTTCCAGAACTGTACAGAAGAGTGGTAAGAGTGTACATAGTTGCCTTGTTTGTGATTTTAGGGGAAAAGCATTTAGTTTTTCACCATTAACTATAATGGTAGGATTTTTGCAGATGATCTTTATCAAGTTCCTTTTATTCTTATTTTTCTCATGGCTTTTTAAAATCATGAATTGGTATTGAATTTTGTCAAATACTTTTTATGCATTGATTGATATTATCATGAGTTTTCTTTTTTAGTATGTTAATAGAGTGGATTGTGATTGATTTTCAAATATTAAACAAATCTTGCATCCCTGGCATAAACCCAACTTGTCACAGTGTATACTTATTTTTTATATTGCTGAATTCTGTTTCCTAATAATTTGTAAAGGATTTTTACATCTATATTTATGAGAGATATAGGTCTGTTATTTGTGATTTTTTTTTTACTAACTTGTCTAATTTTAGTATTAGGGTAACACTAACTTTATAAAATAAATTGCAAAGTATTCTTTCCTTTTCTATTTTCTCGAAGAGATTGTATAGAATTGGTCATAATTCTTCTTTAAATATTTGGTAGAATTCTCCAGTAAAACCATCTGGGCTTGAACATATTATTTGTTGAAAGTTTTTAAATTATAAATTCAATTTGTTTAACAAAGGGCTATTTAAATTCTCTATTTCATATTGGGTAGATTGTAGTAGCTTTGCAAAGAATTGGCCCATTTTGTGTAAGTTGAATTTATGTGTGTAGAACTATTTGTAATATCCTCTTATTATTTTTTGATACCTACAGTGTTTTTAGTGATATCCCCTTTTTCATTCCTAATCATTGCTTTTTTAGTTTCCAAATGTTTGGTGATTTTCCTGTTGTTTTTCTATTATTGATTGCTATTTTAATTTTATGGTTGTCAAAGAATACATTTTGAATGCTATATCTGGGCTCAGTAAAAGAAGCTTATATTCATTATGTTTAATGTTTATATACTTATATTATATATCTATGTTTCTAAATGTATATTTTATATAGTATTTTTAGTGGGTGCTCTAGGTATATTATAAACATATAACTTCTCACAGTCTACTGGTGTTCTCACCAGTTGAGTGAAGTACAGAAACATTACCTTTCTTTATATCCCTTTCCTTATGTACATTTATAATATATCTGCTTTAAATATTTCCTTTGAATACATTTGAACCACATCAGAGAATGTTATCCAGTTTACTTCAGTTGTAAAACTCAAAAGAAGAAGTCTATTATATTTACCTATATTTTTGGTTATCATTTTTTTTCTTCCTAATGTCCCAAGATTCATTGTTTTATCATTTCATTTCCCCATTTACTCCTTTTGGTTTCCATGGTTTCTGATAAGAAATCTGCTGTCACTGGAATAATCTTTCCACTATAGGTAAGGTGCTGTTTCTCTCTCACTGTTTTCAATGTTTTCTCTTTGCTTTGTTTTCAGAAGTTTGACTACAATGTGTCTTCCTAGACATTTCTTTGGGAATTCTCATTGAGGTTCACTTAGCTTCTTGAATCTTTAGATTTATGTCTTTTATCAAATTTGGAAAAAAAATTTATTTTTTTTTGAGTCCTTTTCAGCCTCACCCTCTTTCTCCTCTCCTGAAATACTGACAGTAGGAATACTAGATGGTTATTTATAGGTCTACAGATCTGTTTTCTGGTGGTGGGGGGTGGTTCCTTTTTTTTTTTTCCCTCTGTTGTTCAGATTGGGTACTTCCTATTGTTTGATCTTTAGGTTCACTGATCCTTTCCTCTGTCCCCTCCATTCTGCTGGTGAGCCTATCTACTGGGTTTGGTTGTTGTTGTTGGCTATTGTATTTTTCATTTTTAAATTTCCATTTGGTTTTTCTTTATATTTTCTATTTCTTTGAGGAGACTTTCTGCTTTGTATTTGTTTTAAACACATTTGCAATTTCTCATTGAAGCATTTTTATGACGGCCCCTTTGAAAATCTTTTCATATAAGTCCAACATCTCATCTCAGTGTTCACATCTATTGATTGTCTTTTATCATTCAGTTTAAAATCCTCCTGCTTCTTGATACAATGAGTGATTGTTTTCATTAAAACTTTGACATTCAGGGTATTATACTATGAAACTCTGGATATTATTTAAACCTCTATTTTAGCTGTCTGTGTTACCACTCTAGTAGGGGAAGAGGAAGCATTTCCTTGTTACTGCCAGGCAGAAGTAGATACCCAGGTTCCTCTCTTGGCCTCTATTGAGACCCAAAATCAGGGTGCTCCTCATTACTGCTGGGAAGAAATAGGAATTTTGCTTCCCACTAGGTCTCCACTGATTGCTGGCTGGGAGGGGTAGGAATGCCCCCTTACTGCTCATCATATGGCCACTGCTGACAACCACTGGTGATAGTGGCCTTTTTACCTCTGGGCCATGGTGAAAGTCCTGACTTCCTGCTTGGCCTTCTCTGGCACCATCCTGACATAGGGGTTGGGGTAACTCATTACAACTTAGTGAGAGTGGACATCAAGGCTGTCCACCCAACCTAGACTATTGTGGGTAGAGGTAGGGTCACAATTTTTTTCTGTGTTTTTTTTTTAGCCAGAGTAGAGCAGTTATTGTCTAGAAGTTTTCTGCTTTGCTACACTGCCCCATTCTTGGTCCACTGGTTAGAGATAGCCAACTTTTGTTGGGGCTTTTTCATTTGTTTGTCTGTACCATTGATGTTTCCAGTTGCCAACTTCTTGAGCTCTAGGCTTTATGAGGCAAAAAGAAAACCCAAGGAACTCACCACTGTATTGTTTCTAGAACCCTGAATTCCTTAGCTTGGTTTGTCTTCTGTTTACACCTTTCAAAGTTTTCTTATGTTTGCTTTATATATAATGTCCAAGATTTTTAGCTGACTCAGTGGGCAGAACAGGGAGAGAAGTGTGTCTATGCTGTCTTCCTGGAGGTGGAATCCCATGGTTTACTTTTAACAGGGACTCAAATAGTATAAGTTTTCCCTTGAGCTATAAAGCATGCGGTTCTAGCTGCTACAAAGAACTAACGGAAGACTACAATTAAGGAAATCTTTAATCTTGAAATTAGCTACATAAAATCATAGTGTCTGTACGTTCTATGTATAACAGGGAAAACTGAACAATGCCTGTGTATCATAGGCCCAGAGTTGTGGGGCCAGAAGAGCTTAATTAATACTTGAAATCAAATATGCAAATGGAAGTGTTTTATGAGGTATCCGAACCATCAAAATGAAATTAAGGACCCAGAGTGCTCATAATCTATATTTTATTCTGTGGAACTCATCATTCTTTCCTCTTTTCTTTTTTTCCTCTTCTTTCTTTCCTTCCTTCCTTCCTTCCTTCCTTCCTTCCTTCCTTCCTTCCTTCCTTCCTCCCCTCCTCTTTCCTTTTTTCCTCCTTTCCTTCCTTCTTTCCCTCCTTCCTTCCCTCCTTTTGTTTTTTTCACTTTTATCTGTATTTTAAGACTTTGATTTTTTTTTGCCTTTTTTTTTCCAGTCCTACACTGCTGCTTCCTACATTTATTTCTGAGTCTGCAATTAGACCCAACAAATTGGAACTATCATTTAGAAAAATGTCACAAGTCTGTGGATTATTGTGGACAGATTATGAGAACATCTTAGCTAAAGATAATTTATAGATTTCCTCTGATGGTAATTTTGAACAGCACTCCATAGCATTTTGCTATCTGACTTTTCTATAAATCCTGTTTCGAATAGTATTTTCCAAACTTCATTTACATCCCATCTTCACAAATTGGGTCAAATTTTTATTCTCCTTGTTCTAATTTGGACTTTAAACTTTTCTTAATTCAACTTTTTTATACCTTGTTTAAAAAGAAAATTGAGAAAAAAGAAAAGAAACAAAAAGAGAAAGAGAGAGAAAGAGAGGGAGGGAGAAAATTTCATTGGTAAAGTTTTATCTTTAAAAAAAGAATAAGAAGGCCCTGGAGTGAGGATCACAGTGTACCAACAGCTCTCTTGAAGAGAAAGTGCCTTACAAATACTTCCTTTTCCTTTCCTACACACTTCAACCCCTTTTGGGTCTCAAACTGGCTAAAGGGGTCCAAGAATCATAGAGCCAATTCTTAATTTTTGTTTCTTTAGAAAATCTGCAAGTGATGATGTGGAACTTTGGAACTTCATATCTATAGTCTCTTCATTCAAAACTTTATGTTAACACCCAGCACAGGAGAATGGCAACTTTTCTGTCCCCTCAACATACTTATTGGTATTTCATGGCTGTCATTAAATCTTCCTCTGGATATTATTTCAGAAACTAAATGATCCCAATTCTTAGAGCTGTGTCCCCCAAGTCCTTTAATAATCTTGATTTCTCTCCTCTAATTTCTCGAGTTTTACCACATTTCAAATAATTTGTACATCAGAAATGAACATGCGGGCCGGCCGAGTGGCGCATTGGTTAAGAGCTGGCTTGGGACGCCAGTAGCCCCTGTTTGGATCCCACATATGAGGGCCAGTGACACTGCCCTCTACAGCTAAGTTGCTGAACAACAGCTCCACGTGGAGCTGGGCTGCTGTGAGTCCCCAGGTTGGCATAGCTGCAGTCTCTGCTGCAGTGGACTGCCATACGCTACAGTGAGTGGCTGGCAGCCGGTATGAGCTGCCAAGAGCTGCTGTGAGTGGCCGTCCAGAGGCTGGCGACTGATCTGCCTCACCCAAGAAGAGTGCAATGATGATACCAACATGGGCCAGTGAAGCAATGTCCTCTACAACTAGACTGAAGAACAAAAGGACAGCAACTCATCTGTTCCCCTTCCCAGTTCCCCAAGCTGTTCCCCTCCCCCAATTCCCCAATAAAATCTTTAAAAAAAAGAAATGAACATGCAAGATGTGCACATCATTTTCATGTTTGTTTGTTTTTTTAATTTGTATTTCACTTGGTAGGTGATACTTTCATTTATTTAAAAATTCAAAACTTGCAGAAGGGTATATATAGTGACAATTTTTTTTGTATTCTTGTCTCAAATCCTTCCAGCACCATCTCTACCCCCAGGAATGAATATAAGTAGTTCCTTGAAAATGATTCCAGCAAATATATTTTTTAAATATACTGCCTTTAATGTATATAGGATACATTATATATATATTTCTTTCAAGTATGTGTACATACAAGCAATTATACATTTATATTCTATCCCCACTCACTCTCACACTTTCATCTTTTTCTCATAAATAGTGGAGACTTTTCCCTTTGCTTTTTTTCCCTTATAAGAATAACTTCAAGAACCTCCATATCGTAAAAGAACTTCATTCTCTTGTATGGCTATATGACAGTCCTTGGGCTGAATGCTCCACAGTTAATTTAACCAGTCCCTTCTTCTTGAATATTTCAACCTCTATCATAAATAATGCTATAGTGAATAATCTAAATACATCATTTAGCTCATGTGAGAATACACCTACAGGATAAAGTCCTAGAAATGTTATTGCTGGTCAAAGCACATGTGCCATTATAATTCTAAAGATGTTGTCAAATTGCTTTCCATTGAGGTTGTACTAATTCATTCTTCCCAGCAATAGAGGAGTGCCTGCTTCCTCATACTCTCCCATGAAGCACAATCAAACTTTTAATTGACAATTTGATCAGTGACATACTGTATTTTAGTTGAGTGGGGCTGAGCAAATAATGTTCATACATTGCAGCCATTTGTGTTTTCTTATTTTGTGAACTGTCTTGACATGATATTTGAGTGCTTACCTGGACAGGTCTGAAAATGGTGGGAGGATTACTTCAGTGGCCACACAGGTGAATGGTAGGGGCTCTTGTCACAGAGGAGGACCAGGGCTTAACACATGATGCTTCAGGAGTCCCTGCAGCAGGGCTACTTGCTAGAATGTGATGCAAACTTGGACAGAGGGAAACTTCAGCTGAGTGCAGGAACAGGTCTTAGGTAGTGTCCTCCATGCAGGCAAATTTCTAGATGGGCAATGATTTCGAAGAGAGACTTATTGGCAGATATTATGCTCTAGCTGAACATAGCAATCAAGAAATTGTAGAACAAGAAAGAAGTCTTGAAAATGTTTGCTTCCCCCTCTCCCTATGATAAGACTTGGTAACCTATCAGCACTAAACAAATTTGGTCTTTCAGTTACAGAATCTAGAAGGAGAAATATAGGTAGGTAGTTAGGTAGATAGATGTAGATATAGATGTATGAATATACATACATATATATGTAGTATAAACTATATTTGATATACATAAGATGTACATTATATATGTATTCAAATATTTTGCACCTTTTTGACAGTAAATGTTGTTTGTCCTAAGAGCTCAACCATCGATTGTTTGATGGTAGAATTGTTATAAACTATTTTAATTGTTATCAACTGTTATACCCAACAAACAACTATGAAAACAAAACAAACAAGCAAAAATATTTCCGCCAGATGTGTATGTGTGTTAGGGGTTGGTACTCTCTTACTATAAAAGGCTTTTGGTTGTCATTGTAGAAAAGTCACTGGTTAGAGATCTTAAGCAGTGAGCAAATTGATTCCAACTTTTCATAAAAATGTATTTAAAAGGTAGACTTTAAATTTTTCATTTAGTCAGAGATGTAGGCAGTACTTGTAAGGCTTTGAAATTAGACATGCAGGAAGATTTCTTTCCAAGTCATTTTAGCTCCTTTCACTGATCTTTGGGCAAGCCAACTCTTGAATAACCTAAAGTCCCTTCATCTGTGATCGCCCCACACAGATGGGCAGTGATAGCCTCAGATGCTGTTACTGCTCACAGGTGTGGCTCATTGGAAGCTTTAAGACCCTTGGGCCAGTTGAAGTTATGGGGTGCTTTGATAAGTGCTTTGCCGTGTGGTGTGAGAAGACAAGGCAGCACCTGAAAATGTCCCGGCCTTCAGGCCAGAAGGAAGAGGGGAGCCTGAGAGCCATGTGCATCCAGTTAAGAATAGGAATAAGCACAAAACAATATTAACTTTAGAAATGAGATGAAAACCCATGTGTGCTAGCTTCCACACAGACGGGGAGACCCAACGAACCTCCCACCCCCTTCAGCACTGCTTTTAGATGGAAATGATTTGGTTGAATACTGACACAAAGGGAAGATATAAACACAGTGAAGAGCCTTAGCAAAGAACAATTACATGCAAGTAGGTTACATGAAAATATAGTCTCAAGTGTACGGTATCTTGTGAATATTAATTAAGGAAATTATTCTCAGAGCAGCTAGTGTTTAAAACAAGATCTAATCTCTGCTGAGTGGGCCCGCCATCCTTTCTCTCAATGTTTAACTTCAAAGGGCTTCAGAGTTGAAGCAAATGAGATTATTATTACTTCAATCTAGAGAGGAAACCTTTTCTAACCAATTTGAGAGTAAATTCTAAAATTACACATGGCAATTAATACAAAGAAGGAAAAAAATTCCATATTCACGAATGTCTATGTGCTAAAATGTTTCCTAACCATTTTTTCATCGGATCCACTCTGTCCCCCTACAAAAATTGCACACTTCAAATATAGAGCTGGAGGAGGCTATGGGCCAGCTGAAGATATAATTGTATCTAACTGCTCTTTTCTTTGACTTGGGGCCATTAAAAATAACAATATTGCTATTCACAATAGGTAGCACTCATATACATGTGTGTATCTGGACGTAAGTGTTTTCCATACCTTCGCTCATTTAATCTTCATAAAAGCCCTGTGAGGTTTGCATGGTAAACAGGCATGAAGAGATGTATGTCTTACTTTGCCACAACAAAATACCACAGACTAGGGGGGCACTTAAACAACAGAAGTTTATTTTCTCACAGTTCTGAAAGCCAGAAGATTGAGATAAGAATAAGATCAAGGTGTGAGCAGGGCTGGTTTCTCTTGAAACCTCTTTCCTCCCTCGGCAGATGGCCACTTTCTCTCTGTGTCCTCACATGGTCCTTACTCTGTGTGTGCATGTCCCTAGGACCCCTTTGTGTGTCCAAATTTCCTCCTCTTATAAGGACACCTGTCAGATTAGATTAGGGCCTCCTCTACTGGCCTCATTTTACCTGAATCACCTCTTTAGAGGCCCTATCTCCAAATATCATTACATTCTTAGGTACTGGGAATGAAAGCTTCAGCACATGGACTTTCATGGGAGGAAGGGGGAACACAATTCAACCCATAGCAGTGAAGTCTTCGGCCCATGCCCTCACAACAGCGCAGATGTAGAGATGGGATTCTACTCCTGGCACCAGAGTCTCATGCTTAACCATCATGCTACGCTGCCCTATAGTTACAGCCAGTGTGAGAAAAGGCAATACTGGATAAAGTCAGGATAATGGCCTGATGACCTATACAACTCAGGGTAGGAAGACAAAGGCAAAGCACTGAAAAATCGAAAAAAACAAACATTTTATTAGACAGGACCAGTAAAAACAAATCACCTTCATAGGTTATTAAGGGTGTCCAAATGAATTTAGCAGATGTGTATTTAAAAGAAGTTGGGGGGAAGATAACCCATACCTAATATTAGAATTCTAGCTGCTGGTGAAATCAGTGCTGTGCCATTCAGTTCTTACACAACTGTAAACAGATGCTGGGTCTGGTGGGGTCCCGAAGCGCCCAGATGCTGAATGGCTACAGTAACGATGGGATGAGAAATACAGATGGTGAATAGAGACAGAATGACTGCAGATGTGGGCTGGACACAAATCCAGGTGGGCATGTCCAGGTGGGTTCCCTAGTAGATTCTTAGGCTGCCGTGGTGACAAAGTGAGTGTTGGAGGCAAGTGGAAGTGTGTTCTGCCATTTGGGGATCAACTTGAGATGCAGAAAAGTCAGATTGCACCAGTCAGAGCCTGCTATTCGCCCTGCACACTAGCCTGGCAAGCTCACTCCTGGTTTTCCCAATGTGCTGTGCAGGACCCACCTGTGTGCCTTTGGTAGTGTTCCCTGTGCCATGAATGCCCTTAATTACCACCCCCTCCCTGCCTTATCTCTGCAGCAGGGAAAACCCTCCTCCTGATTTCTGACTACCTCCTACCTGGAAATTGAGACAGTCTTTTCTTTTACATCCCATTGATCTTTCTCATTTTGCTCTTTTTCCAGCACTTTTCATTTATTTATCATTTCTATATCTCTCTCCTTCACTGAACAAAATATTTGAAATCATGAACCATGTCTTTTGCATTTTTATACCCCCTGGCTCCTGACACAGTGCCAGGCATATTGCAGGTACTCACCAAATAAGTGTAAAATGAATGCACATCTCTGAGATTTGTCCCAGAGATTTGTTTTTTTCAGTCTGCACAGCCCTTAAAAATAGTAACACATCTGGTTTTAGTGTTTATAATTTCAAAGATTTCAAAGAATAGAAATTGGATTGTTGACTTCTCTTTAAAAAATGAAAAGTCTGGCCACACTAGGCTTGAATTCCCATACAGCCATGAGTTGAAATTGAGCAGTGGCTGTCCCCTTTTGGCAAGCCATTTCCTTTGCACTGTGCCCCAGTCCCTACCTCTCCCTACATATTTTTCCTCACAACCTGCCTCTTCACTCATTGATGAAACCCACTTCACCCTTTTCTGGCATTCTGCACATTCTGATCTCATCAAACCAGAGCCTCATGTCCTTCTTGTTGCCATCCCCAGCATGTGCGCTAGAGTGGTTTTCCATCATTCAACATTTGCCATACCCAGGTCTCACTCCCCCAGCCTATTCCAAAAGAGCAAAAGAGATGGGACAAGGATACTTCTTTTGGTTTGTGGAAAAGGAGCTAAAGGAAAGATTTGTCTTCTCCTGGCATATCAGGTGTTGGCTCTTGTGAGAGGCAGGATACTGGCCGGGATGGGCAAACAAGCTAGCTAAGAATGGCATCTCCTATATTTCAGCCAGCAAAAGCCTTTTCCAAGCCTACTTTGCATAAGACGGTTCCACTGACCACATTAGAGTCATAGGGAATAGTTACCTCTGGAAGTTCCTTTCTGCAACAGTAGCACCCTGTTTAAGGGAACCAAGAATGGAATATGATCGTCTCATATATATGCTGCCATGAGGTTTCAGAAGACTGTACTGGCATGAGCTTTCAACATTGAAAAAATAAATGAAAGCTCTCTGGAAATAATAGGAGCACTGTGTCCTGAAACTCAAAGAATAATAATCCCAGGCCATCAGTCATCCAAGCTGAAAACAGTTTCTTCCTTTCGCTTGGCTGTGCCGGGGATGACATGACACAGACTCTTCGTGCAGGAGCAATATGAACCCTGGCCAGGGACCCAGAAGAGGCTGAAATGCCAGGGAAGACCAGAAACTTTTCCTTTATAAAGGGTGAGGGTCACTTCCTATGTGTGAGTGTGAAGCATAGTGTGGGAAGGCAGGCTGTGCTTCCCAAGCCCCAAATATCCAGACTTAAGGGGCTCTTCCAACCCAGATCTGGAGGATTCACCTGTATGGAAAATTTACATATTCAGAAGTACACTAAGTTTTCTCCATGCATGGCCCCCCACTCCCAACCATCTGAGGCAGCACACACTGTCCTTGTACCCATTTCACAGATGGCAATGCTGCAGCTAAGTAGGATAAGCAAGGCTACCAAGCTCATGGGCAGCAGGTTACAATCTGAATCCAGGCCTATCTGTCTGACCCCAAAGCCCTGGCTCCTAGCTTTCGCTCTCTGTTACTTCCCCATTCATTCGCTTCACAAATATTTATTAAGCACATACTATGAGACAGGCACTGTTCTAGGTGCTTGAGATACAACAATAAACAAGTCAGGTAGGAGGCCTAACCTCCAAGAAGTCACAGTCAACCCAGCGTACATTGCTGTGCTGTGGAGTCTACAGTCCACAGTTGGGAAGACTTTCCAGCTAGGCCTCACTTCCACAGTATCTGGAAAATATGTGAATTTGGGAAGAGGTATGAGCTGAGTTACTGTATCTGTATCTCTAAAGTAAATTCAAGGGGCTAAAAACATTCCTGCTGAACTTGAAAATGAGGTTGGGTATGTGCTATCATTTTTTCCTGGAGGGGAAAAAAAATCCCCCAATTTTAATTCCCTTCTGAACTCAGCCACATGTTGAGATAAGGAGGGTGGGGTTATAAATCAACTCAGCTCCCTTGGGAGAAAAATTATAGTAATAAGCTTTAAAAAAAACGATGATAATAATAAGCTATATGATTTCAAAGTGACTCACCACCACTCCCTCCCCCTCTTTTTTTCTTTTTTTGACAACTGAAATTGATTTTGAAAGGAAAGGCTGTGGAGATTTTCATAGAATACAATCCAGACGTTCTAAATCTAAACCCTCTCACCAAAGAGACGGCAGATCTGGGAGCCTGGACTCTGTTGATAATGCCCTACTCTGTGCAGACATACTACACCCACCACCACATGTCACTCAACATGCCAGAGAGCTCCTAGATGAAGGAAATAAAGATGGAATGATGTTAAGACTGAAATCAATACAGCTTTCTTTTACATTTCCCAATAGTCTCAATAACTTCAAAGAAGCAGATATGAATATAATTAATGAGCAGAACAAACACCAAGTGAAAAATAAATCTGGCCCTTGTTTTATGAGCACTTCTAGAATGATGGATTTAGCATTGCAGACATGTTTGTCGGCAAATCTGACTGCTCGCTCATTTCCAAATGGTATAGTATTTTAGAGCAAATGAAGCTGCCTGGGTGACCCTTAGGAAAAATATCTTGCTGGAACTCCTTGGTACCCAACTGCACAGAACCCTTGTCCTTGATGCATTCAGCTGAAATAAAATTTGCGTTTTAATCAGTATAAGTATGAATCCTTCAACCAGCTCTCCATTTGGCTGCTTCTGCAAGCTAATCCTGCTTTAAAATATGTATACTCTTAGGAAAGGGATCAAATTGAATAACAACAATGCTCAGAGAAAATTCACACTTCTGCTTGGGAAAGAAATAAGAGTTCTCGCTAGGGAATGGGCTCAAAAACACATGGCCTTGGCTGTGGTTCTAACTGTCTCTCATTGTGTGGCCTCCTTATGGAAATTCCTCAAAAGTCCGGATTCACGGTTTCCTCATCAAGAGTAGTAGTAATGATTATAAGTATGTTAATTGGGTGTTCATTATGTATGAGACTGATCATACATTTATTTAATCTTCACAACAGCCTCATGAAGTAGCTCGCTTACACCCCTTTTTTACAGATGAGGAAACTGAGGCTCAGAGAGGTGCAATGACTAGCCAGTGCTTTTACATATACAAAAGCCAAAATTTTAAGTAAAGCAGCCTGCTCCAGAGCCTCCATTCTTAAGCACTATTTTCTTAGGGCTGGCATCTTAGGTTGTCTCAGATATGAGTCCATTTATACAACCCTAGCTAAGCTGAAAACCCTGTGTTTTGAGGTCCTGGTCTCTAGAATGATAACAATAACACTTTCCTGCCCACCTCTTGTTGTGGACTTCATATATTTGGCATGTAAAAGTCAAAAGGAGAGGATGAAATGAATGGCAAATTGTGATTTGTCTCTTTATATGTGATGGAACCAAAAACAACTGGAAAAAGTATGGTCCTTCTCATTGCTTATAGCCTGCCTATGCCTTCCTAAGTTACCACGCCCTGGGCACAGCGGTCCTTTTGCTCCTAAAGCTTCTTAGCCCATAGTGGCCAATTTAAGTAATGAACTATTCGGGTGTAGTGTCTATATATTGGGTTGTCAGAAAAGTCAAGACGCATTTTTGCAACGAAAAACATAGAAAAAAATATGTCATGACTTTTCCGACAACCCAATAATGTCTATGTAGCAAGAAGAGAAGAGTTCTGGAATTCTTCAGGAATATAAACTGTGTGGAATCAAATCAAGGCATCCAGACCTTGGAGTGACAGTTAAAAAGCTAGATTATTAACACTGAATTAGTATTCAGGATCAAATGCACTAGTTTGTGCCCTATGGTATTGAGCTATTATTATTTGGCCCTTAAGATAACCTCATTTCTAAGACGTCTGCCTAGAAAGGACTACAGATACATGAATTTAGACAGAAAATGTCCACAGAAGCAAAGCAGGCTCATTACAAGACTTACAAACGGAAAGAGAAATAACAGTTTGTTCTAGTGATTGTCACGAAAGATACACAAATGTCTAGATATCCTTTCTTTTAAACCAGTTGTTGTAAAGGGAAATAGCACCCTTAAATTATAGTCGGATAAAGACGTGTGTAAATCTTGATCCAACTGGCCTCTCAGTCTTCACAAGGCAGGAAGTAAGAGTGAACTCTAGGGAGGCGATGGCCACGTCTGAGAGGGACCTACTGCAATTACCTTGATTCATGGCAGAGACAAATGCGGAGGACCTGCTCCTTATGGGGTCTGACCAAGGAGCCGGCCCCGGGGCAGAGGCAGCATCCTGGGCGCCCTGGGCGCCCTGCGTCTGCTCCGGCGGGAGGCGGAACGGCAGAGGCACTTGGTTACGCAGTGCAGCAAAATTAAAAACATCGGGCTGGGCCAAACTGGGGGCTGGGAGCGAACAATAGCTCACATGAACGCACCCCTTAGTCTGTTTTATGTGGTAAGGAAATCTAAGATCTAATCAGTAGCCTTAATTGAAAGGCTCCGTGAGGGGGATCTTGCAGCTCCTCTTCCTGCCATTAATTTTAATTTTAGCCCTCTCGGGTGTATTGACGGGAGTGAAGTTCATGTATGGGGACCAGCCATTCTGCATGGTGTGGCCGTGGAAAGAGCGGGGGAGCTCTTCCTCACTACGATCTGCAAAGCCCCTGTGGAGCAGGTGTGCGGGGGGCGGGGGGGCGCAGCCTGGGTACACGGAGCCCAGGGGCGGGCAGCCCGGGTGCACGGAGCCTGGGGGGATCGGCCCGGGTACACGGAGCCCGGGGGGGGGTGCAGCCCGGGTGCACGGAGCCCGGGGGGGGGCAGCCCGGGGGCACGGCGCCCCGGGGGGGGGCAGCCCGGGTACAGGGCGCCCGGGGGGCTCAGCCCGGGTACACGGAGCCCGGGGGTGGGCAGCCCGGGTGCACGGAGCCGGGGGGGAGCGGCCCGGGTACACGGAGCTCAGGGGGGGTGCAGCCCGGGTGCACGGAGCCTGGGGGGGGGGCAGCCCGGGTGCACAGAGCCCCGGGGGGGGCAGCCCGGGTACATGGAGCCCAGTGGGGGGGGCAGCCTGGGTACACGGAGCCCGGGGATCAGCCCGGGTACACGGAGCCCGGGGGTGGGCAGCCCGGGTGCACAGAGCCTGAGGGGATCGGCCCGGGTACACGGAGCCCAGGGCGGGGTGCAGCCCGGGTGCACGGAGCCTGGGGGTGCGGGCAGCCCGGGTGCACGGAGCCCAGGAGGCGGGCAGCCCGGGTACACGGAGCCCGGGGGGGGCGTGCAGCCCGAGTACACGGAGCCCGGGGGGGGGCAGCCCGGGTACACGGAGCCGGGCGGAGGGTGGCAGCCCAGGTACATGGAGCCCAGTGGGGGGGCAGCCGGGTACACAGAGTCGGGGGGGGGGGGGTCAGCCCGGGTACACGGAGCCCAGGGGCTTTGCAGATAGTAGAGTCATAGTCCTTTACCTCTGCTCACTTGCTGCCACGCCGCCCCTCCTCCTACCAAAGGACGGAGACCTGGTCTGTGGCACTGTCCCTCAGCCACCCTTCATGAAGGCCACATTCATATGGCATGAGGGGTTGGGGAAGGGTTGAGAAGACTGAGAGGTGGGGAGAAAAGGAACCAACAGCGCAGTAGCAAGGAGAGCCTTTTAGGAGCTTCAGAAGAACGCCACCTACTCTTTTTCCTCCTTTACTTTTGCCATGTTATTGAATGCTTCCATTAATTGCTAAGTTAAAAATGGCGGTGGTGCTAAAGGAGATACCACTTTGGTGCACCCAACTTGCTGTTACACAGGATGAGCTTTTTTTTTTTCTTTTTTTGCAGAAATTAAGACTTTAATAGTGTCTCCTTTGTGCTTTCACCAGTTTAAAGCCAGTGCAAAACACAATTATAGCAAAGGCTGTTAATGGATCAGACGGTGACTTTTGTGACCTTATTGTGTGTGCCTGAGTTTTTCTCCATTTGGCCATGCTGGCTCCTATCATCTTCTAATTACCTGTTCCTCTTTTTGCTTGACAGCTTTAGAGGTTACAAGGATATTATCTGAATCCAAATTTAATTTCTTATTTCATTAAAGGGAATGAAAAAATGAGATTCTGTTTAGGAGAGCCACATTTCACTCCAGACAAACCAAACAGGAAAGACATATAAAAGCACCTATGGTTTTCAAAATCTTTGAAGTCAAATAAACCCCACATCAACTCTCGTCCTGCTTTGGATGCAGTGTGCATTGTCAGTCACTTCTCTACCTCAGGACTTCCACCTGGAAAAAAAAAAAAAAAACCCAAAATACTCACACTTACTAATCTCTCAGTGGCAATCGCTGGATTTAACAACAGCCCGAAAATGAGACTCCTGGGTTTAATGAAGTATTTCGTTCAAAGATTCATTTTGCTAGTAAAACCCTTGTTTTTCTTTTGTGTTTGAAGCTAGTCTATTATTCTCTCGCGTGTGGTTTGAGCCAGTTTTCTGTGAGCTGTGGCTACTGCTGAGGATAGATGTGAATGGCACTTATTAGGAAGGGAAGAGCTCATGAATTCAGATCATCCTTAATGCTGAAATGAGCTGTAATGAAGGCCCAAGATCAAAGTGCTTGAGGAGACACAGCAGATGAACAGGCCGCCGTGCTTGGTCTGGGTTGCCACAGAAGAGGATTAGGAAACTTCACTTAAGTAGCCAGAAAGGTTTCCACAGGCAAGCCTGCTCTGCATTTAATTGTTTATGAGACTTGTGGAGGAAAGACCCTTTTAACAGATATATAAATAGTTGCCCTCAAAGAAGACAGGGTTATCAGATATTTTCCACAAGGAGAGAAAGGCTTTAAATTAATAGCAAGAAGAACAGAAGCAAGGCCATTCTTAACTCCTACAGAGCGGGGAGTGGGGGCCAAGGGAAGAACCCAGAAAGAGGGAAAGAAAGGGAAAGGAGAAAGGAGGAGCAACCATGAACACGTGCCACCTTCCCCTTAGCCCTTTGAATAAGCATAGACCCTCCTTCCAGGGAGAAGCACACCCCCCCCCTTTTTTTTTTCTAAATACTGAACATAAAGCAAAACAGAGCCTGAGTTGCAGCGGGGGTCCCTCCCTGCCATGCGTTATAGCAGCAAGATGCAGAGGGAATCAAAAGCAGATGCAGTGGTGTAAGTGCTCCAACATTTCACTCTCCTTCTTGAAAAGATGTCAAGGATTATTTGTGTTACCTCTCTGGAAAAAGCAGAGACATCCTCTTAAAGGATGAATGAAAGATGAGTACAAAGAGTTAATTTGAAACCAATCAAGCCTTGTGTGTGTCTACTGCTCCAGAAATCCTGCTATTTTAATGATGAATTTATTTTCAAAGCTCTGCCGATCCTTTTGAGGGGAATTCCACCTCTCACAGCTGCACAGTGTGCCCTGCAGTGTTGAGCTTTCTCGCCCACCTGCTCTTTGTGAAACAGTGTGGACTTCCCAGAGCTGAGTGCTTGCCAAGCTGGCTGAGCCACAGAGGAGCCATCCTCAGCAGGCAGCCACCTAAGTGTCAGTGAATATACCACAAACCCCTGCAAAACGAGCAAAGCAACTTGTGGAGCCACACAACCACATAGCAAAGCCACAGACTCCCTCTCACCTTGCAAAGGACCCTCCTGAATTTTCTATGGTTGATCTGTTAACCTAACTTGGCTTCTCCACTGCCCTGTTCAAAAGCAATTGCATTGAAAATATTATTTGCAAAAATTTTTTAAAACATCACACCTGAAAAACGCTGAACAAAATTCCTATTTCATATTCCAAGTACAACTCCCGAAGAGACTAGAGGATTCTATCTACTTTAATTGGAACAGCATTGATATGTTTGTTTTGAAATAGCACCTAGCCATGATTTTAAAAGCTCTACTTAATAGCTTTTGGTTCCCTTTTTAAAAAAAATTCTTTATTCAAATACGTCTAACCGCAATGTTCTGAAATTTCAATGTGATTGCTATGCATTTGGTTATCAACAAAGAATTTCTAGAATAATGAAGAAACACACTGAATAGGGCAGAACACTGTCCCCTTGTTCCTTTGAGGGCATCCATAGTTCTCTTAAGTAGGAGGACGATGAGATCGGACCCTTGGCAGTAAAATGTACTGTGTTTTCTGTAAAAAATTTCTTCTTCTAGCTCCTCAAATTATCTGAGATCCACTATTACTTAACTACTCTCTGTGTTACTGCAAACATAGTGAAAGGGAAACATTGTACCAAATTACCTATTTTATAATTATGATTCACTGGGAAAATGCACAATTTGTTCTAAACTAAGTTTAATGAAATGTAAATGGCATAACCTTTATTCTTTTCTTTCAACCTTAATACCTAATTTTTCACACCTTCATACTCCTCTCAAAGTTGACCAAGAATCTCAAAATGAGGTGATGGAAAATTTGTGCATATCATGGCAGTGATAGTAATAGTAACAGTAACAGTAATAGTAATAGTAGTAGTAATCCTGGACTAAAGGCAGGGGACTGAATTTTATTGAACTTCACTGAATAAAATTTGATATTATTACCCTAAAGCATCAAATTTTATGTGCTTTCTTTCTATCAGTCTTTGCTGTGAACAAGACAATGATCACAGTTTATGCTATAGCATCATATAATTTAGAAATCTATAAAATGCAGCTCAGTAGTGTTACTCAGGCAGCAATTTAAAGATTTGCAGGGATCCAGCATACTTCACTGAAGTATACAATTTGCTTCTATTGAATACATAGTACTTGCATACCCCCAGGTACTTGCGAGGAACAGAATATTGAGGATGTCTCCTATAGCTCTCATCCCCACTTCCAGTCTTAAGCCATGGTGGACCCAGGCTGCCAGGCCCGCAGACTATGCAGACACATCCATTACAGAGAAAATTTCCAAGCAATTGGGGAAATGGCCATAGAGCAGTTGCATTCTATTCTCCCTACACTCTTCTTCTCCACTTTGCCGTATATCAGTTTGGCTAAGACTTGGGTTAAACATAAAATGCAGTCACTTGGATCAATTATTTCAGTTATTTTTACCTAAATGTGTAAATATAGTATTTCCATTATGGGAGCTTATTTGCTTCCAACTGAAAATCTAAAGCAGAATCAAATAGGAAGCTTTTAAATCCTTATAGTGAACCTAAAAGTTACGCTTCCTCTAATTATGGATCTCAGACCAAAATCTGCCTTTGGGGGTATGAATGAACAAGCCCTCTGACTCCTGATCAATTCCTTCACTGTGTACTGTAGGCTAGGAAATTATTCTACAAATATCAGAACAATAATTTGGAGTTTTGTCCTACCTCATATCTTAAGAGTCTCGAAGTTGTGCTATGAATATCTTAAAGATCTGCTTATAGATGTTTGGTTAGATTGGATTGTTCAGAGTGGTACCCTCAAAGCCTAGCATCATGTATGGCATGTGGTAGGTTGATGCAGAATTAAGTTGCTTCCCAGCATCCTTTCCACCTTTCCTCCATCAGGTAGCAGTTGTGTAGTTTTTATGGAATTGCCTACCTTTTCACCAACTCTAGGGGTGGACCCTAGATAACCTAGACCGGTTAGTCTAGAATCCCAATTTCCAATCCACAATGATTGGTTTAGAGAAGGCCCGAGTTGGTCCAATAGGAGTGAAGCCCAGACCTTTGCTGATTAGGGGAGAAATTCTTTCTTGCTCTGGACAGAGTAGTGTGCAGACATGAGTCATAAAGTGAAATAACTATTTTTCTACAATAATAATAATAATAATAATAATAATAATAATAATAAAATCCTGAGAATAAAGGTAGTATCCAGAGGAGATCCAGGGCTGAGAGAAGTGTAAAGAAACAGAGCCCTAATCAGTGTACTCATGAAGCTTAAACTACCCCAGGACTTTTTCAGCTATATAATCCAAAAAAGTATATCTTTATAGCTTAAGCTACCTTGAGTTCAGTTATTTGCAATCAAAAGCTTCCAAATCAACCCAAAATAGTTAAATATTTGCTGAATGATTGCACTATATATATATATATATATATATATATATTAGTCCACATAAAAATATAACATTATTAATCACCACATTTCTGTTGCTAAAGTTTCTAACATCAGCAAGCTCTAAGAAAAGGTTTGATAATTGTAAATTTTTATATTTTTTATCCATGGTAGTAGACCATTGCCTGAGAGTGAATGGACAGAAAAAGATGCTGTCAATTCCTAAAAGATTTCTATAGACTTCGATAGAAATAAAAGATGTTACATGTACTTAACACACAAATTTGAAATGAGGCACAGAGTTTTAAATTGTTAAGGTCAAATGTTTCAAACAAATACCCTAATAGTTCACCATGAGGTAAACAAAATCATCTCAAAAATGGAAGATTTGTCCTAGGCCATCCATTCTCTCACCTGGCCTTCAAATAACCGATGGCCCACAGATGTGAGGCAGCTGACCAGGGCACCAACTGACTCTAAGCCCTACAAAGACCACCTCTATGCAAAGTTAATTGGTCCTCCCATGAATCCTAGAATATGAACTCTAAGAGGGCAGGAACTGGACTTATTCTCCATTGTGTCCCCTCCCCATACCTAGTGTGTGACACATGGTATGTGCCTGCATGTGTACAGTTCGTGACATGTAGGTTCACAATCATTATTTGTTGGATAAATGAATGATGACCATGTATGACTTGGGTCTCATTTGCACTAGCCTTATTCTGAGTTTCATAGAAGAATAGGAGAAAGTGAAAGAAGTAATTTAGTTCATTTGGTTTTTCTCCCAAGCAGCTCTTAACACTCATCAGGTGCTTGCGTCCATCTAAACTCTCTTCAGGATGCCCTCACGTGCCCTGAAGGCAGTTTTCTAAACAGAAAATGTTCAGTCTGCCTATAGGGAGAGGAGAATCAAGTGAGTCTTTAACCTAAGGAAGAGTATGTAAGTGACATTTTGGGGGTAATTGTGAAATCTTAGGAAAGTCATTGTACCTCTCTGGGTTTCAATTTCCTCATCCCTAAACTACAAGGAGAGAGTGAACTGTATGAGTAGCTTTCAGGCTGTGTTTTATGGAGCCCAGTGTATTTTGCAGAGCAAAGAGAGAGAGAGGAATAAGGCCAGGGCCCAGAGTCCCCGTAAACATCTGAAGGTTCTGAAGCTGACCGCCTAGTTTCCAATCACAGCCCTGCTATTTACCAGCTGCCTGATCTTGGGCAAGTGACTTGACTTGTGTGCACCTTGGTTTCCTCACATGTAAATAGAGATGACAATAATATTTTTTATAGGGTGTTATGAGGATTAAATAAATCAATATATAAAACCTGGTACATGAAAAATGCTATAAAAATTTCATATATTATCTATTTTATATATTGGTGTTCCCATAATGTGTAGGTTAAAAGGCTTAAAGGCCTTCTGCTGCCAACATAACAAAAATACTGACTTTTTTAAATGTTCAGGGTCTTGAATGAGAATGTACTAAGGAATCCTGGTGTGCTAACATTAACCTCTCCAGCCACTGCCCCACCATTGTCATTAGTAGCACACCTCCCTGCCACCAGCCAGGCTCTCTCTCTAGTATGTTTAACTCAACATAATGGGCTCCTGCCACCCATGCGAGCTTGCTGTTTCTTCTGAGGATTATTCTTCTGCTTCCATCCAAATGGCCTCTGTGGAGCTGGGCGACTGGTGCTAGACAGAGAAGGGCTCCGTGGCTAATCACTTGCATTCCTGTGAAGACTGAAGGAAAAGATAAATTTCCTTAATAGTCAATGTTTCAGGGAAGGCATTTTCTTCACAGAAAATGGTGACTATCTGAAACAGACAGAAACCTCAGGCAGTGTAACATTTGCAAGGAAGGAGTGCCTGGCTGCTCAGCTGCTTCACAATTCCTTTTCCGAAGATCCCATATGAATCTAACTAAAACTTGAATGATTGTGGGAATTATCCCCACTACTAATCTTGTAGAGAAACTTCTTTACCTGTGGTTTCACTCCCAGAATGTCCTAAAGGCTGCGAGACATTGCCTTCTTTCCGTCACCTGGGGAAAGTTAATTGACATAGTGGAAGTTAAATTGACATCATGCTCGGGAAATGAGATTATGGTACAATCTGCTTTTGGAATTGCCCAATCTCTTCACACCCCAACGTGAGTACTGATACCACTCTCCAGCAAGGCCCATTTTCCTAGTTTGCGCCCCAATGTTGAACTCATATCTCTTTTGACATTTGGCCTACATTTAAAATCTTTTAATATTTGTTTTTCCTCTTTCTCCCTCCCTTCTTCCATGTCTTCCTTCCCTCTTCTCTCTCTCTCCTTGAGCTCACTCAGTATAAATTTTTAAAAATGCGTCTGCCTATTCCTCAGGACTGAAGTTGGACAGGGGCATCTCTGTCCCAGAAATATGCTCAGATTAATCCAGTTTGCAAGAGCATGTAGGAGCTGTAAATATTTATGGACATCAGAGAAGAAATTGACCCAAGCACGCAAAGTAAAGGAGCTGGACAGAGGAATGGCCAAACAGCAGTGACCCCAGATGTCACTCCCTGGGTGCCAGGTGCAGTTAGCCATTGGTGCCTCCTTTTTGGGATGGGAAGTGGCAGGATGTGGGAAACCTGTTCTGGCATTAAGAGTAGTAGAAGTATTCTTTCTCCCTTTCCTCTATCCCCTGCCCATTTCTAACTATCAGTCTGTTGGAGGTTTTAGGGACCACTTTGGTAGTCAGAAACTTCACACGCCGTCAACCTACCCATGCCTCGCTTAGATAACTGACTTGTACTTCTGGGAAAGGAGAACATAGATGCTCACCATCCACTCCCCCACCCTCCATCCTCTAAATCTGTTAGGAAATGTCAAAGGATTCATAACTTTTTTCCACACTTGTAACCCAAGCACATGTGAATAGTTTCCAGGTCTACGGTTTAAGAGTAGAAATGACAAAATCCATAAGAGAATTTCTAGAATATTCTCCTGCTTGGTTCCAATGTAGACATGGTAATTTAGAAATAAACATATTGGTTTATTACTAGATGCTTTATTACTGCAAATGTACTATTGTAGAGGAAAACTTCTACCAAGTGGTCACCAGCCCCTTCGTATATTCTGCCAGGATTGGGGAACTCACCACTACCAAAGGCAACTCAATCATGTTGGCCCAGTTTTGTTCATTAGAAACGCATTTGGAAATCAGTTGGACATATCTATTGCTCAGTTTCCTACCTCTTAGAGTTTTACACAAATCATCACACATCGATACTTTGTAGTGTACATTTGCTGGGTTTGCTCTTTTATTTGTTCATGTCTGCCTAAGACCCTAACTCTTCTTCTTTTGGAATTATCCTTCATGGTGTGAGTCTTAGAAGGAGGCAGGGCCCTACCTCTCACCATAGAAGCTGAAGGAGATTGGGCGTTCCCTCTACCCCTCCCCATGTAGCCAGCACATGGTCATGTAGCCTGTTAGAAGCTCTGAGCAGGAGTTTTAATATGCGAGAGGAGGGAAGGGGAAGGCATCGTCCAAGACCTTTTGAGGAAGGAAAGACGCATCCAGCAGCAGTGGCCACAGTGGTCAGCGGAAGGGGTGTCTGAGTAGCACCATATTTGGAGGGTTCTTGCAGCACAACCGAGGTCTGTCCTCTGCTGCCAGCCTCTCTTGGTCTGGCAAATCACCCAATAACCTTGCAACAAATTCCTTTTTTGACTACGTTAGCCAGAGTCAACTTCTGTGTCAGCAACAGTGAGGCCTAAATGATTTTCTCTCTCTCTCTCTCTCTCTCTCTCTCTCTCTCTCTAATATTAGAAGACAGGTATTATGTACCTTGCTGTCTTTTTCTTTTCTTTTCTTTTTTTCTTATTTAAACCTCCCTACTCCTCCAATACTTTCCCAGATGGGTCAGCTTCCTGGCTTCTCCCCACCCTTATTGCTTACCTATCGACCTGCCCAGCTGTCTCTGCACACCCTGATAAAGCAGGACTAGCAGGGCTCTACTCTCCCCTTCTAGCTCTAGGTAGATACTTGCAGTGATACTAATGCCACGTGGCATTTATGACCACAACACACCGTTGACTTGTACCGAATCAAATAAAATCCCAAATGATTTTCTGCATATTATTTAGGTAAGCCATATCTCCCTCACATCATTGTGTGTGTGTGTGTGCGCGCGCGTGCATGTGCGCGTGTGCGGGTGTGCTTTAATTCAGTCCTAGGTCATTAACAGACTCAGAATTGCTGTGTCTTGAGGGATCTCAAATTCCCCCACAGTTAGGTTCCTGCCCTGTTTCTCCTATGAGTGAGCCTTACTGCACACCTCATTTGCCCAGGGGTCACTTTCTGACCTGCTCCCTGCCCTATTTCAACCACTTCCCCAGGAGGCCTGGATAGCCTGCCATGAACCTCAGACTCTGCAGCCCTGAGTCTCCAAATTACACAGCTGACCGCCCCTCATGAAAGTACCTGCTGGCACGGCCACCACTGAGTCCCTTGTTCAGGCCCCGCTTCAAATGCACATGCTGAAGTTTAGGCCCATATTACAGGCTGAGGCACAACACCCGTTCTCATCCTCTCAGACTGATCTTCTCATTCCCCTTGACCTTCATGTTTCTGTCTCAAATAACTAAACTCCATATTTCAGTACCTTTTCAGAATTGATCTTGGGAAAACGGGATAAAAGGGGAAACAGGATAAAAAGGAAGAGACTACATTCATTGGGTGCTTATTATACACCACCATGGTACTACCTTATAAGCTTTGTATAAGTTATCTTAGTCACCAGCTCTCTATGAAAGATATGACTATCCCAGTTTTAAAGATCAGGTGACCCTATCAAGTTGTGAATCTAGAATTCAATTTCCCCAAACTCTCCTGGCCCAGCTCTGACATAACTAATGAAACTGAAGTGTCTGAATGAGAGATTGGAGTGTGAGCCCACTGACAATGACACAGTCTCCTTCTGAACTGATTTCGCCAAATCAACATAGAGTATGAGTCTTAAGGATGACCCAGTCTTCATGTGATTTCTCCCAAGAAATACTCTTGTTGCCACCTCACACCCATGTATATGAAAAATGGGGTCAACATGTTCAAACAATTATTTATCCTGGGTCTTCCTCATCCTCAAAGTACTTCTTCACTCTGAAGGTGATTTCACCAATACTATGATATGCTTTGTGCAAGATGGCCCCACCAGCCCTTCATGCTGCCCAGAGCTTTGAGAGAGGATACGTAACCCCGCTCTGAGGACCAAAAATGCTCAAATTGGAACAGGTCTAACCCTCTTTGTGGCCTCACGTGGCCTAAGATGAAAGGAGTGGGGAGACCTGGGACCCGCTTGGCCAAGACTTTTGATCCCTCTCAGACTTCTCTCCACAAGGATGAAGCCATTCATAGGCACACATAGTCTGAAAACTTCATTATGGTCAGTAGCTGGAATCATTTCTGCAGCCAAACCTTTTCTATAAAGTGCTTACAAATAGAAAAATTGTCCGGTTCGAATTTTGTTTGATTGATTCTGCCAAATAGGAAGGGAAGAATAAATGTCTGGGTAATCCACAAACAAGAAAATTGGTGTCTGATGAGAGCCGATGGTGTCTTCTCAGAGGTCATGTGATGCTGACACATTGGCTTAGTTTTATTTCGAAATCTCCTACCCTAGAACCACAATTGCTACTGCTTTGGGGGCAGAAGAAAGATGTTTATGCTTCACAAAGACTGCGTGCTTTCCAGCCCTTTATGTAATCTCCCAGGCCACCAAGGGGCCAGCCACATGGTATCTGCAGATGCAGAGAGAAGCCGACAGTTCTCATACTCGGAATTCCTCCACTGTCCTTCCAGGGTGAATAACAGGTCTATTCCGGTTGGGCCTACTTCACTTCCTTCCAGCAGCTGAAAACCTGAGGCTCCATTACTACCTGCCAACTTCCCACCCAGACCTGACAGCTATTTGTAAATCAGCTTCTACAGGCTCGCCAATGTCTGCATTTTTGTTTGTAAAATGAGCAGTTCGTTCATGGTCGCTTGGCTCCAATATGAAGTCAGCCACAAGGGCAGCTCACAAAGGGGGACAGCTGGTCAGTGAGAGGAGAAGTCAGATCTGCAAGCACATGGCCCATGCCTGGTCCCTGCCTGGATCCTGTAAGTAATTTTGTTACACAGACTTACTCTCCAGAAGCCAGTGCCAGCTCTCTACGTGTGGCATTTGCAGCAACAGGGAAATGAACCCAGAAGGAAGCATTTTTGACGAGATGTTTGGGAGGTCTGGGCAAATGCAGTGCCCTTCTGGGCAGCCGCCTCCTTTTGAAAGACTGTCTTCTTTTTCTTTTTGAGAGATGAGGCCTGGGAGTGGGGGAAAGGAGGTGGCAAAAATTTGTCCTAGCTCACACTCTGGGAGTGAAACAAACCAAGCCACTTGTCAAGTGATAAAGACATGGTGAGGAAATAAAAAACCACAGCCTATGCTTATTGCCTCAACGGCTGTGACATTATCTCACCACTCATTTAGAACATATGTTCAACAGCAGCGTGAGGATTCAGGGTCTCAACTGTGCTCTCTAAATGCAGAGAGGAAGAGGTGAGAAACATCGCATGGGAGAGGCCATGTGACAAATCCTCCAGAAACTCTGAGAGCCCCCTCCCCCTCCCTTCTTCCTCCCAATGCCATCACCACCATCTCTACCATATGCAAACTATTTTGTCATCAAGAACCAAAATAAACACATGTGGCTCTTCCAGCTACCTGTGTTCAACATTTGCAAAGAAGGGGTCATGCTACCTTACACTCCTGACTGGCCCCCTCCCCCACGTCCTCTGTCAAGGGGAAAAGGTGCAGACTCACACTCTTATCAAGCATTCAAACAATTTCATGGGAACACCACACTTTGTTCTATTCTGGCTTCCTTCGCAAGGGGTGGGGGGCGGCACATCTTCAAACGCCTGCTGGCTTAAATGGTGACAGCTGCATGCAACTGGCTTGCTTACAGCCTGCCTGGTGCAATGAGAGATAACTGCAGGGTAGGACTTCAAAGACAGACCCACTGCAGTCATTCCAACAGCCTGGGGCTGCCGCCTCCAGTTGGTGGCTCCCTGCATACAACCAGAGAGCCAAGGGAAGCTAAGAAATTAGACCTTTCCCATAGGCAATGTGAATCATGATGCAAGGAGGCAAGAATGAGCCGGGAGAGGAGTTTAGGGCTTTCTGCAAAGTCCTAAACATATTTGTCCTAAACAAATGTTTGTGTCTCAGGTAGATAGTAAGAACAACCAGCTCATCATGACATGTCAGTTTGAAGGGCACTCTTATTGTTATAATACATTATGAATCACATTTTAAAAGATGGAAAGGAGCTAAAATTTTATTTTAATGTGTGTGTATGTCACCTAAATTACCCATCATTGCGGAAATCATTTATTAAAAGTTCGCTCTATGTTTAAAATGTCTGGTGGCCTTTGATCTTTGACTAAGGAGCCGTTATGGGAGAAACTGTCACACAGAAGATTCAAGAGATGACTTGAAATCCTCGGTTCCTTGCAATGGGTAGCACAGATGGCTGTTTAAGGAACCACATTAAAGAGCCACCGTGAAAGGTAGTTATTTCCTGTCTTCTCCATCTGGCAGGTCCTAACGAAATGTACCCCAAGGAGCAGACTCACTGTGACATTGTGTAGACATGTGTGGCTACTGATGCTTTTGATGAGACTATTCATTTTGGTAAATTGCCACCCTCTGCCCCATCACCCAACTCAGCCCTTATTCTTCTTTTTCACATGTCAAAATCCTAATTGAGCATAGGCAAGTTTACATAACCCTCCTAAGCCTCGTTTTTCTTGTCTGTGAAATGGGAATGAAAATATAATAACTATAGTAAGTTTGTTTTGTTTCAGTTAGGTTGAGTTGGTCCTGCAAATTAAAAGGGGCCTAACTAATAAACAAATTATGATATATTTACATGATGGGATATATGGAATTCTAATGATGGAATATAAAATAATCAAAAATGTCTTAAGACACAGGGAAAATATTACATTGTGATTGTTAAGTGAAAAGAACAAAGATTTTGAAGAATAAATAAGACAATCCATGAAAAATGATTAGTATAGTGTATCACAAGGTCAGCACATAAAACATTTAAGTCATTATCATTTTTACCTCTCTGTTGTCCCCAGATCAAATATCATCTCCCATCTCCTTTATGAAGTCTTATCCAGCTGCCCCATCCAGAGATAATCTTTCCTTACAGTTTCCTATAGTCACCCTACCTTTGGCACTTATCACTGTACACCTTGAATTATATTAATTTATGTTGTGTTTTGTATCACCTTATAATAAATATTCCCCCTTCTTGTTTTGCTTCAGTTAGCTTGAGTTGGTCCTGCAACTTGAAAGGGAACTTAACTAATAAATTATGGTGTAGTCATATGGTGGAATATAATATAACCAAAAATGTCTTATGACATACAGAAAATATTGTAACTGTTAAAAAAAAAAAAAAGAAAGAAGCATGGAAAACTGTTATAAGAGTGGATATTATTTGAGCATAAGTTTTTAGCTGACATTTTATTGCTACTCCTTATATATATTATTTTTTTTAATTTCCCCATTTCTACTAATAAGGATAATAAGAAGTAATATGCTCTTCTTTAAAGAGCAAATTGTGAGGTATGAATATGGGGGTGAAAAAAAAACGGGGTGTTAGGGAGCATTTCATGAGTTTCTAACTTTGTTCATCCAACAAACATTTTTAGAACAACTACTGTTAAGGATGAGGCTCTGCTAAGTATTATAGGAGAAGACAGATTTAAGACAGTTCCTGACCTCAAGAGTCTTAATATTTAGTTGGGCAGATGAGACAGACATACAAACGTGGGTAAGCATACCGCGGGTGGCAGCAGAGGAAAAGACCAGATGAGTGATGTCAACAGCAAGCACTGCCTATGGGAGTTCTGATGTTTCCGTCATGTTGGGGCGTGGCTTCACAAAGAGGTATTCTTAAGGCCTCCTTAATCCAGGACAGGCTCTGTGACCATCCCTGATTAAAGAAGGCAGGGATGGAATGATTAAATTAAACCCAGATAACCTAACATTTTTATTTAAATCATTTATTTCAAACATTTTCCCCACCATGTTTTCCCCAGAGTTGCTAGCAAGTAGCAAAATAGTTTGAGTGTGAATTCCATCAATGTTTGGTTAACGTACTGTGAAATGCCAAAAAGGCAAGCAACAGAAGGAGAAAAAGAGGAGCAGGCCTGAATATCCTCAACCGGATTTTTCCCCTCATGGACCATTAACAGTTACAAAATTTGATTTTTAAAATGCTAAAATATGTTCAATTCTGAGTGAATTTTATAGAAATTAAGCTTTTCCTGTAATGTGTCTGAATAGGAAATCTATGTGATTTTTCTCAAGGTTAATAGAAGTAATTTACTCCTCTACTTCGTTATAGTCAAAATTTTCTGTAGTATCTGCAAATCATCTTCGTGTCAAGATATCTGAATTTACCTCTTATATAAAGGTGAAAAAAAAAAAACCACAACAGTTTTACCTGGATGGAAATTTTATCTATGTTCATAGTTTCTAAATTCTCCATTCTACTAAGGGAAAAGTTGATCATGTCAAACCATGGCAAGTCCAAATAGTTGGCTATCCCTTTGTATCACATGTAGGAGGGGTGATAAGGAAGAGGAGTGGTGCCCTACATGGCCTTTAAAAAGTAGCAATTGTATCAGTGCTCAGAGGTGGTCAGAAGGAAGCAGAACAAACATGCGGGTTGGTCAGAACCCTTACCTAACACAACCTCCTCCTCAAACTTAATCAAAGGTGATGTTTAGGATAGAAATTCACTTTCAAAAAAGTAAGAGGCTTCTTTGGTCAAGGCCAGAACTTTTGATACTTCCCACTAATTCTCAACACAGAGGTTTGGGCTTTCCAATGCTTTCAGAGGGCTCTCCACATCAAAAAGTTCACAAAAGAAATACATATTTGGGGGGTTCTGGAGAAAACTCAATGCCAGTGCTTAAATGAAGATATTGATGCCACCATTAGCAACAGCTTTGATCAGGTTCTCAGATGCAATATCTAAAGGTGGTGCTCTTGATGCATTCTCATCTTCATGGATAGTCAGGGGTCAACCATGACATTCCAATGCTGAATTCATCCTAGCCCACAGTGCCAAGTGGCCTCCAGAGTGAGTCAGTGGTGGCCAGTGCCCATAGCATCTAAATCCTGGCTTCAGTTCAGAACCCGTCCAAACCTTCCCCTTCTCTGGGGCTTCCCCAAAACTTCTGCTTCAAAGTCTAAGCCAGAGGCTGCCTAGCACTCAGCCAGGAGCTTGGGCAGAAGCTAGAGGCCATCTCAGCGCTAGACAGCATAGATTTACACAGCTTAATCTTATCACCCCTTGATTTACAGAATGGAAACTAGAGCCTCCAAGGCAGTTTTCTGAAAACATTTTTCAAGTCATTAAAAATATGCATAATATTATCAGTTACCATTTATAGCTTCTGTATTTCTAGTAACTGGCATTGTTGTTACTTCAGGCACGCCAGAAAATAAGCATGCCAGGAACTGACATGGTGTGTTATGTCACCAAAACAAAAGCACTCACACTGATAAATGTCAGGTTGGCTTCTTTGTGGGTTTCCCCCTTCCTTCTGCAAGTTGTAGCTTTTGTCTTCTTTTCTACTCTCAGTGTGGGGTGAGGTGTTGAGCAATACAAGAAGCTGGAGTCTCTTTCAAAGTTACCTGCATTCTAAAGGTAGGACATTTATCAAATGGCCACAGCTTAAGCAGATTCAAGAACTCGAACCGTTTCCTTTGTCTTAGATCTAGTAATCTAGTAATGTTTTTAAATAATTGATATTCCTGGGAACCATGCTCATCTGGCATATTCATCATGTGGAGAGGAAAAGACATGATCTTTTCTTGCCATTGAAGCCCTGGGTGGTCAGGACTGCTTAAAGGAGGGAAGACAGTAGAGATGTTTAGGAGGAAATGTGAAAGTAGAGGGAGATGGCTATAAAACTCTGAAAGACAAGGTTGCAGAAAGCCTCTTTCTTTAGTTTTCCCACCTACCAGTCTTTTGCTCTTGGAATCTGTTTCTTTTACTGGCTGATTTAGTGCCATTACAGACAAAATGGAAAAAGGTATTCTCTTCGGGGGCCATTGTCATTGTTTTTCGTCCTCCTTAAACCAAACACACATTACTGCTTTTTGTAAAAGAGGAACTAGTATGATTCTTGGGTTTATATATATGTGTGTTGATTTATGCTCTGGGTAATTGTCCACATGCTGCCTGATGTATAAACAAGTGTGCACATATATTAGACACAAACAACTACCCCTGGTGGTAAAGACTGCTAAACATTTGCCCCCAAACTCTTTCCTTTCTTTCTGGACACACAGCTAGAAAGAAGCACTTTGCAGGAAAGCCACTCGCTGACCAGGAGCACTCACCTTGGATTCTTACATGAGCAAGAAACTAACTGCTACTGTGTTGAAACCATAAGACAGTTTTGGATCTACTAGTAACAGCATTTTAGCCTAACTTAACCAATACACCTACAGCCACATTTTATATGAACACACACATCCAACCTATAAGCACAGTTATCTTCAAAGATCTTTGGAAAGTTAGAAAAACATTTAGTGCTCTAAGAGTATATTACATCTGAAGACTACTTTCCAGTTGTTAAAGCACTTTCATGTATGTTCTCTCATATAATCTTTCTAGCAATTTTGCAAGACAGGTAATTACAGTTCACAGGTGAGAAAACTTGGCTAAAATAGTGAAGTGGCTCTCACAAAGTCATACAGCCAGTCAGAAGAAGAGTCTTCGCTCGGGCTTAGGTCCAGACCTCTCTCCCTGGAAAGCCTTTTCCCCTGTTCCATGCATCTCACCAAAGCTCAGCTCAGGCTTCCCCTCCTGCAGGCTTCCCTGGCCACCTCCACCCCAGTTAGAACTGTCTGTTCTTTTGCAAACCATTTAGCCTTGTACATACATCCACTAAGGGACTTCCCACAGTGCATTATACTTATTTATTTATATGGACTCTAAGGGTCCTGAGTGAAGGAAGCAGATCTTATTACTCCCTGGACCTACCACAGTATGTGACTCCAAGTCCAACCACCAGTACACCAAAATTATAACTTACATGGCTCCAAAAGTATGAGAACAATTTGAAAGGAGGCTTATAATGGTACAAAAGCAATGTTTCCTTTGATAGAATTTAAGCATGATTAACAAGCCCAACACGTTTTTTAGAAGTTACATATGAATCAATGAGGCCTTCCTAATTTTGAAAGCTAGCTGGAACACAGAATTGAATTGCTTTAGTCTGTTTAGGCCAGAATTGCTTTCATTTGTTTTGACTAAGTCAGTTCTGACAATGGGAATGATATGAAATAGTACTAAATAATTCCAAAATGCAACTTTGTAAGTGAGCATTAACAGAACACAAACACATCTAGCCACATATTAAGGAGGGAAAAAAAACCAGGATCTCTATTCTCTCCATTGTTTGTTTTTTAATCTCACTCTTTTAATGGGTTTATCTCTGTTAAAGGAGCCAAGTGAAGATAGTTGAAATCGAATGCTTCCCATGGCCCCACAACCTGCACAAGTTAGGAGCAATGAATGATATTAACCTAGTGTCCACTTGATTGTAAGTAAGGCACTTTGGGGTAGAGAGACTAATTACATCTCCATGAGCCATGCAGGCGGTCGGGCTTAAATCTTGTACGCTTAAAGCCTGGCAGCCAAATTATCAGAAATGACTTTTACCTCTTTCTGCCCGAGATCTAAGACGTCACAGTAATGCTCCAGCTTCATGAAGGCAGGTGAAGATGTAGAAGGGTCCTTGTCTGTTGGAACTACATGGGACATTCTAAAAGACCCACCCTGTGTCATTCCCAGGAATAAAACTGGAAAGGATGAACGGAACTCTTGCCAATGTTAGTTTTCTAGAACATGCCTTGGGCATAGTTAGGAAGAAAGAGGGGAGGAAATCAACTGGTGAGCATTCCTGGCTGAAAGACAAAATTTCAATAAGCTGTTTAGCCTTTGGTTTCAGCTTCCCAAACATCATAAAGATTTCAGCTCTTGTAAAAACGGAGCCAATTGTTTACAATAGACTATTCTGGGGGGAGTGGGTGTGTCTCATGAGGCAAATATTTGTCCATAGGAGGTAATAAAATTGAATTAAGCTCTTACCCCACTGCTGCACTGGTCATCAATGTGATTAGCTCACTTGTCTATTTTCAGATCCTGTCAGGCACAAACATGGACAAGAACCTGGCATTTCTCCTTCAGAATATATAATCGACCTTTCAAGTCTGTAATCTCGTTTATCAGAGCGGATGGCAGGGGTTTATGCAGAATAGTTTGCACACCTCTTTGATTTCAGCCCCCTGAGAACCCAAACATGCATCCCACCCAATCCTGTTTTATTTGCACCATATCCTGTGTTGAATGGGCCTCTTGTAAAAATGCAATGTAACGCCCCCCCCCCGTCCAGTTTTTTTCTGATGTTCTAAACAAATCTTACATCAGTTTTGTAAAATGTGCAGTTCTCTTACATTCCTCAGGCAGACTTTAAAGGTCACAGTTTTAAGGAAATCTGTGTGGACCAGGACCCACATGGGTGAAAGCAAGAAAACCATTTGAAGACAGATATGGGAGACTCACACTCCAGAAAATGGTGGCTAGAGGTGGGTGGGAGTTGTACAGGTTTAGAGTTTTCTTAATCAATCAGCCTCTTCTTATGTTTTATCTTTTAACTAGCCTTCAGGCAAAAAAAAAAAAAAAAAGGGGGGGGGGTTGGCGGTGAGAGAGAGAGAGAGAGAGAGAAATATGCTGACCATCAGCCCTCTTTCTTCATGACGGCAGCAGTGAAATGGAACCAGAGAACTGTTAGCCTCCCAGGAAGAACCAAGAGAACAATAGATTGGAAAATGAAGCAGGGTCAGGCCTGCTAGCCCCCATCAGAGCTAAATTCCAGCCATTGAAACTCCCCTTAGCATTTCCAACTCTGTGCTTTTAACTGTTGAGCTCAAGCCCTTCTCATCTCAGTATCTCCAAGCACCATCATGTGAAATCATTTTCTCCTTTCATAAACACTCATAAAACAATGCTTCTCATAAACATCTATGCTTTACTTCTAAATGATCTTTCAAGTCAGCTCAGGTGCTAACAAGAATCCAAACCACTCTTTGTATGGGGCTGAATGATGTACCATCCAAAGAAAGACACCAAAGAAGCACTCAGCCCTGTTGCTATAAAACTAATAAATAGTGCAATAAACATGGAATACATTCCAGAGAAATCCTGTGCTCAGGGGTTAGATGAGTGACTCAAAGCAGCAGGCTCTGAATATCAAGAGGAGTCGGAAGATTGGAGTGTGAAGCTAGGAAAGGGATTACATGTCATAAGAAAAAGGAAATTATGTTGATAATGATTCCTGGAGTCACTGCCAGCAACTTCAGCCAACTTGCCTGCAGCTTCATCAAAATGTGCCAAATGTAGGTCCAATGCTGTCAGGATTAAGGACACTCTCCACGCAGATCAAAGGAAGACCCTCGGAATAACTTCATTTTATTCAATACAAATATTGTCCTTAAATGAGAGCTCTCCGACTCCTAAATTTAGCATATAGTACAACAATTTTCCAGGTTACTGTTTTAATAGGAACCTGGGGCTAATCCTTAAAACCACCTGAGACTCATTCGTTTATTCATTCATAGACTGTATTTGTTGAGAACTTACAGTGTGCGATGTATTTACTATTTCTGTGCAGGATCCAAAGTTGGGAGGCGGGTTAGCAACATGTTTAAAAATACAGGCTGTGGTGGAATTCAAATCTTCAGCTGGTCACTTAGTGGATATGTTAGTTAAGCCTCAGAGGGTCATTGTAAAGATGAAATGATAACATATGTAAAACACTTGTCAGGGCCCCTTGGACACAGAAGTGCCCAGTCCATGTGAGCCATTATTTAAACCCAAAATTTTTAGAATGTAGGGAAAGCTTCTGAAGAAGAAAAAACAATAGATAGGGTATTTATCCAGATCCTTAGCACTCAAACATATTCCCTCTTCATATACACACAATACTCATAGAACTCTCATACTTGTTTCAAGTAAATATTTGCAATTAAGTTTATGTACACATTTGTGCCCAGAACGTTTTTTTCTGGAACCTTCTGGGAAAGGAACGAGCAGGGTGGGAGGTTGTGTGGCGCCCACTGTGAACTGGCATTTGAGCCCCAACAAATACCATATTGTCTGTGTGGAAAAGAAACGGCTGCTGGCATCTCCAGGAGAGTGTTGACTTGCTTCTAAGTTATGCCATTGTGCATCTGAGGAGTAAGTCACCCAGCTATCAAGGGGAAAGCAGAGGACCAGAAAATCGTTGTGTCTTGCAGCAGAGAGGGCTCTTGCATGCTCCTGGCATCCCGAGACAAATGGGAGCTAGGGGCTCTGTCCAGTAATGTTTTTCAGCGAAGCCCTGGACTCCCTGAGCTGTGTCCCCCCTAAAGCTACCTGTAGAAAGTCTTTTCCTGAAGTGATGGACTTGTCTTTTGCAACCAGTTAGCACCTGCTCTCAAAATTGGATCCCTCCCTGATTTGTTTCAAGTGGAGCCAGGGGATCAGGACTTAATTAGCAGTGCTCTATCTCGCACTGATCAGTTCCATGCCGCTTCCCCCGGGGCCCCAGATTTGTCTCTGTTTGGAATCCTCGTGCTTGCTGGGCGGCTGGCTTTTGCAGTTATCTAGAAGATGATTTCCAAGTCCCAGTGCGGTGCGGCGCAGGGCGGGAGCCCCCTTGGTGGCAGCTGGAAGGCCCAGGCCGCGCCCTTCCAGGAGCTGCCACCGATGCGGGAACCGGGCCACCGAGGCCGCATGGAGAGAGAAGGGGACCGGAGCAAAGTCCCTCTCACCTGCTGAAGCAAGCGCAGATCTGAGACCTTTGTGTTTACAAATGGCCCTTGGGCTGCTGAAGGAGTTTTGTGGGTTTTTTTTTTTTTCTTTTCTTTTCAGGAGGGGAAACCGCCTCCTGCTTTGTACCAACTTGAAGCCAAAATAACATGTTTTGGCAACCATTATTTGGCAATTTGGGCCTCAGCTCACTGAAAGCATTCTTCCATGCAAAATATGCCTTGGAAAGAAAACACTAAACCACATCTGAGTGGAAATATAGGAAGTGAACAAAGGGGTGACAGAGCAGTGAGAATTGGGAAGAGGTGAGGGGGTGCGGGCTGGGGGTCGGCACATTCTGAGAACAATCAGCAAGGACAGGCGACTGGATGTTTCCCCTGCCCTAACCCCAAGTGTGGCCGGTTCAGGGCAGGTCAGCGGCGAGCACCGCGGTCCTGTGTGTCTGCGCGGGCCTGCAGTTCATTGGCCCTCAAAGGAGCCCCCAACAGGCTTTAAGCAAAGCGAAATAGAATGATGGAGAGTTGCCTGGGATGATGCCGTCCCAGTGGGTGCACACCTCCTCACCTCGGCCTCCTAAAGGGTATGAAGGGAAGGGAACAGGCTCCGACGCCCCCAGACTGACACATCCTCCAGGTCCGGTAGCTCTTTCAGCCTAGCGTCACCCCATTTGAGGAGAGGCCATGGCAGGAAAAGAGAGACACCCCTTCCCACCATTCCAGGCTCCCACATTCTTTGTGGAAGAGAGCAAGAGAACAATCAAGCAGAATATGCTACTTAATGGTGCAATTTGACAGAAATAAAGGAATGTTATGACACATGGCACACTGCTTCAGATCAAAGTGCAGTTGTTTCCTGCGTGTTAACTGGGGTCTCACAAACATACATGTGGCTGCCCGCTGTAGTCTTTGCTCTTATATGGAACACCTTCTTTCTTTCCTTCCCCTGCCCAATTCCCCAATGTTTTTTGGTGGAAAACCTAGGGTAAGATTTTGAAGGCAGGAAACCATTGGCAGCTTGCCCTGCCACACAATAACCCAACTCCACAGTGGGGTAAACAAAACCTCATCCTCAAGTGGGGCTGCCCCAGAGAAGGGGTAACAGAGCAAGGGCCAGGATGCTTGGTCTCACCTTTCGTACAACCCCAAAGTGCCACCTGAAGTCACACCAAAAGAAGTGTACATGGACTTCATTGGTGATTCTGATATTACCAAAGACGTCATTTGTTCCCTATCAATGTACAAATATCCCATGAACACTTTTTGGTTTAATTTTACGATTGTAAATTATATTTCCCTCACTATCAGTTTAATTTTTTGATAATTTTTCTAATAATACTGAATGCTAGCATAAGAATTTGTTCATCCTGGGTTGCTTATATATAGCCATTGGATGAACCATTTTTAACTTAATCAGAGAGATTTGTCCATTTCTACGTGACCCATTTCTGTATAATCATACACTCGATAAATATGATTGCAATGGCATTTCTGAATTCAGCTTTCATAACATAGCTGTAGTGTTGGCATTTTAAAATCAAAGTATTATTTTTTTGGTTAGTATATCAAACTTAGTTTCTAATGGTCATAGACTAAGATATTTACATTAAATGTGAATAGTATCTGGCACGCCATCTCATAAATCTAATGTGATCTATAGTTTTGGACAGATAATATCCTCACCTATGTTTAAATGAATGACATTAGAATATTATCAACTTTTTTTCCCCCAAGATTTTATTGGGGAATTGGGGGAGGGGAACAGCATTGGGGAATCAGGGAAGGGGAACAGACAAGTTGCTGTTCTTTTGTTCTTCAGTCTAGTTGTGGAGGACATTGCTTCACTGGTCCATGTTGGTATCATCATTGTGTTCTTCTCGGGTGAGGCAGATCGGTTGCCAGCCTCTGGATGGTCGCTCACAGCAGCTCTTGGAAGCTCACACCAGCTGCCAGCCACTCACAGCTGGCTGCCCGCCACTCACTGTAGCCTATGGCAGCCCACCCATGCCATCCCAGGGACTCACAGCAGCCCAGCTCCAGGTGGAGCTGTTGTTCACCACCTTAGCTATAGAGGGCAGTGTCATTGGCCCTCATATGTGGGATCTGAACTGGTGCCGCTGGTGTCCCAAGCCAGCTCTTAACCAATGCGCCACTCAGCCTGCCCATTATCAACTTTTTTTCCATTTGCGTATTATCCTTTTAACTTATATATAAGGTAAACCAGACTCTGCAGACTTGGAAGAAAAGTCTAATCAGTTTGGCACTGGTCTTGCCAACTCTCTGTCCTTCTTTTCTGGGCCCCCATTGCTGTGTCTTAATGCCCACAATCTGGAAAAGTTATAGAAGCCTGGTGGTATGCCTGCATATTTTGGCTTGCCTTTCTTTTGAAACATTTAGAAAGAGTTCTGTCTGCAACTGAGCTTGCATCCTGAAAAAACCTAAAGTATGTAACATTCTCCCTCTGGGCACTTAATAGGAAAAAATATTTATTTCTGCTATTAATGCCTCAAGTTTCTAAAAGGGTTATTGTCTTTTGAAGGAAGCTACCAGGACTCCATCCCTTCTTAAGCCAGCATCCTGCACTTACATGGGTGTATTCTGCTCACATAGGTGCAGTTGGTTCTTGGAAGGCAACTTGTATCTACTGCCAGGAATAATAGGAAGAATCCATGATAGCTCTAGGAATTTACTACATATATGTTTTAATATAAATTTCTGTTGCCTTTAGAGATGGCAGCTAGAATATTATGGCAGAATGCTACCTTGCCCTTAAAATTGAAGGTACAGTAATACCTTGGTTTGCGAGCATAATTTGTTCCAGAAACAAACTATTTGTATTGCAAGACATTGCTCATTTACAACATTAAAATGTATTAGAAATGTTTGCTTGTCTTGTGGAACACTCACAAACCAAACTACTTGTAATCCAAGGTTTTACTGTATTTCTACCCCAGCAGAAACAGAAATAAGTTCATTTTTGCCAATATTTGAAAGGATCATGGGAATAGAATAAATGGCATAGATTCCTTTCAGAAATGTTTTTTTAAATCAGTTACTCTTTGGAACATAAAAAGCCATGTAAATTCATTGTATTTAATGGGAACTAAATAAATAATTGTGAAATGAATAGATGAATAATAGAGTTTGACAGACCTCACATGCATAGCTTTTAAACCAAGCTTTTGAGGTTCTAGATTTTTGCAAGTGCATGAGTCTCCTCTATCACTTGAATGACATTCTTAAATTACTCATCACATGGATTCGAAGAAAAATGTCCCTAAGCTTCTTCTCCTCAGTAATTGGTTTAAATGTAGTCAGGAGGTAGGTTACCTAAGTGCCAAGTGCCCTTTCCTTAATATGTTTGTTGGTGGGCTACCTGCTAGGAATTCCTTCTTTGTCCACATGTCACACTCAAGAACAATACTGTGATAAAACATAGCATGAAGTCCCTTGTCTTTAGCACCAACTTTACACTGTCAAACACTTTGCTAAGGAAGTATCATAGTTGATATTCGGTCAGTGAAAGGCCACAACAGTTTTAAAAATTAAGCTAAAGGAAGAAATGAAGGATGAATTCCAGATGCGTCCAGTGAGGCATGGTGGGGAAGTGGGCTATCATTGCCATCTTGTAAAACTGTCTGAAATGCAATCAAGCAGAATCTCGGGAGGAGAAACTCTGACTCAGAAGAGAGCTTTATTAGAGCAGTGATGGAGTTTAATTCACCCTCAAGGCTGAGCACTGAATTCTTCTCCATAGGAAGGGTGCCCAGAACAACCAACTTAAGCATTGGTGTGGATCTCTTGAAACATTGTAACCACTCTGCTGTGCTCTGGAAGAGGCAGATTTTGCTGACCTGGGGCAAATCACTTAACCTCTGTGGTTTGATGCCTGAATCTATAAATAATAACATTTTGTCATCCTTCCCCAAGACATGAGGATGATAAGTAAGCTGTCATTGAAGAGCCTGGAGTGCCTCGAATCCAGCTTCAACATGAGGTTATTTGTTTGATTGGGAGGTGAGACTATTATTTCTTTGATTGAAATTCATATATATGAAAAACCAAAACTACACACGAGTGCCGTTCTTAATTCAAAGAGGTCGGTGCACTTAGTATGCTAGAGTCAGTGTTTTATACTCTTTATTCACTGAAAATAACTCCTTTCATAGAGACCCCATCATATCTTTGTGTGCACCCCAAGCTGGTCAGAAGCTTGGTGGTCTCGAGCTCCTAAAAGCAAGGGCTTGTCTGTGTCTGTATGTGGGAACAGTAGCATTTTCATTCTCTACACAGAGTTTGAGAGTTGTCTCCTTTATTTCCTGTTGACTCAGCTATCTTCTTCCCACATTTTGGGGTTTGTGGTAAATGAAGAATTTGTATTTGGCCACTGGAAACAAGGCCTTTGAATAAGCTGAGAATCATGTGGACCCTGTGATTTTTCTAAATGATCTAAAATTCTCCTTTTCTCATAGATTCACCAACAGTAATAAGAATTGTATATGCGTTTGCTGCAAGTGGAACCTCAGTGATAGAAGTTAACTGGATACTGTACAACTAAATACTACATAAAACACAGCTTTAAGTTTCCTCACTTCCTTGAAATTCTTTCAAAAACAAATCGGCCCTTGTGAATGATGCACAAAGCCTTGTTTTGTTTCCACAACTTTCCTCTCTGACAGGCAATAGGCCTCCACCAAGGGAAGAAACACTTAAATTCATAATAATAAAAATAGAAGTTGTCTCTATGCAAATCCAAGTGTACCACTGCAAAATAACTTGAAGTATATTTGACCCGATTTATTTAATAATTTTGCAGGATTTTACAAATACTTTTCTATTTCTCTTTCTATTTTCTATTTCTCTTTACTTATTCCTTATGCAGTTACCAAAAAAAATCTTTCGAAGTATGTAAATGTTTACAATTTTCATTTGAAACACCCTGAATTGAAAGAACTCATTGTAATCATTTGTCATTTTTCTTTTTTAAAAAAAATATTTTAACCATTTTTAAGTGTGTAGTTTAGTGTTGTGTGACTATCACCATTTCCAGAATACCATTTTTTTAATATACATAACATGTAAAAACTATCATCCAAAAGAATGATTTTCACTCCCAGTATAAGACTGGAAATCACTGGATCCCAGTACAAGATTAGGAGGCTTGTTGGGAGCTGAGTCTGGTTTGGGGTGAATGGAGTTTGGATCCCGCTAGCGGAGACCTGTCTTGAACAGAAGGAAGAGTCAGACACGGGCAGATGCAGTCAAGTCTCCACCTAGCAGAGGAGTAGGATGTGTGAAATCTGATGGACACAGCTGATTGTAATGGGCGGATAAATGGTGAAGCAAGTGGCAAAAATCTCCAGGGAGACAGAACAAGGTAAAAGGTACAGCAGAATCAGGAAGTTTGGAAGGTTGACCTTTAGTGAGTAAGTATTCACGATTCGCTCTGATGTTCACTCTTTGTTTAGCTGCAGGGCAAAGGTACCTTTATGGTGATGTTTCCTAATTTATTTTCTTTCTTCACTCTTTTGACCCCCATTTCCTCCCGTGTTTACTAGGGATGGAATTAGTTCCTTTCCCGCCAGTGATGATTCTATATTTCTTCCTGTTCAAAGTACATATTTTAAAACAGGGTATTTGGGGTTGGAAGAACTGGTACCTCAATTCTGCTAAAGAAGATAGCACTCTTCTTTCTTCCTTCTCTCCCCCACTCCATTAACTTATCTTTTTATCCCTGTTATTATACATCGGATTTCATGGCTGCTGTTGTTTGATAACTAGAAAAGGAGACAGGAGTTTTGCTGAGGGCTTGGCCAGAAGCTAGTGAAAGGAATGGTGTATTGTGCATTTCTGACCTTTTCTATAAAGGGAATAACCAGAAGTTTACAAAACTGTGAGAGCATAGGCTGGAGAGCTCAGTGATCAAATGTGGCCCAGAATTATAGAGAAAGCTATTCTCTCTACCTTTGCCCAGGAGCTAGCTTTACTTTGATATCCCAAAGGTGGCAAGTTCCATGGCTTTGTCATGGACATTGTTGTTCCCATCATGGGTGATGGCAGACGCAACATTTGGCTTCATGGTCAGCAGAGATGGACACTTGGAACCAAAGGCAGACAAGGGTGGAGTGGGTATCATGTGGTGACAATATCCGATAGCCTGATTTGTGAGCACAAGTAAGGCAACCCCTAGGAATTTCCACAAGTAACCTAAGGACACTTAGAGGAAGGACTAGAAACATATTATCACAGGGTGGAAACTTCAAGCTAACTGATACATTATATGATGGCAAAAATATTTACATTATTTATTCCTAAGTTTCCTTTGCCAGATGGCATATACACTAATTGTTGTCTAAAATATGAAACTTAATGTGCTATAGGACAATAATATCCCAGCAAAGGCACTTCAGTGAGAAGCATCTTGTAAAGATTCCCAAGCAAAGATACAAGATGCCCTATTATTTTAAAGTGGCAAAAATGCTACAAAATTTCAAGTTCGTGCAGGACCCACAAAAGTTAACTCATATTCAACTGAGAAACATATTCTGAGATCCAATTATGAGTCAGGGCTCTAGAAGTAAAACTGTGAAGCAGAGTGCATTCTTTCAACTCAGAAACACAAATTTGAGAACTATCTATGTTAAGACCTGAGCTGATAGGGCCAGCAGAGAGGAGACCTGGAGACAACATCTGCATTCAAAGCCTGCGCAGAAAAGCAGTGCCCACAGGGACGCAAGAGCAGCTGGAGAAGAGTGTCCTTCACATCCTGGCTCCAGATTCGCTCTGCATTTCATCTCCCCTGTGAGGGCATTTGTGGCATTTAGGTATCTTCCATGCATGTGGAGAGAGCTAGGGAGGACCCCGCCTATATCAGGGCTTCCTTCTACTTAAACATGGTTTTGGTTTTTGTTTTTTTTTGACTGTGGCTACTCCACACTACCAGGTGTACTTGTTGTACCAGGTAACAACAGTTTTCTTTCAGAATCCCAGTTAAGAAGGATTACACAAATTCTTTCAGCTCCAGGATTTCCACATCTCCCTGGGCGATCTCCATCCTTTCTCCCTCACCCTCCACCCCTACTCCAGTCAAGTTTCAAATCATACTCATGTCTCAACTTCCTGGTCTTCTCTGCCTTTCTCACCAGGTCACGCCCCCGAGGTCCAGGAGGGGTTTCTGTTTTGCTTAGTCTTGTTCCCTCTGCTATGACAGGAAACCACCCTATATCATTGTGTATCCTTCGTCTCCCCTGCTCTGCAGTTCTCTCTATCCACTGTGCTCTAGTTCTCTATTTTGTTTCCTTGGAACCCACAAATCCTCTTTTCTCTCAACAAAGCCTGGCAAATGAAAATCTTGGCTTTCACATCTATTTTCCCTGAAATGAGCTTCAGCAGCCTATGTGGGAGACGCTCAACACTGACTTCTTTGTTTTTAGCTGGTTACTACCTCCTTCCCCCTGAAGCAAGAGATGTCCTTGCCTTCAATGGGTGGCAGCAGGAATTACTGGGGAGGAAAAATGCATCCGCTAATATCTTTAAATATTATCTTGTTATAGAAGGACATCAGGCAGCAGCGAAAGTTCACAACCCTAAATTTGTAGCAGCACTAATCTCACCATTTCGTGACTTTCTCTGGCAACGCTCAGAAGACTGAGTTGCAGCAGACAGTTGGACAGATCCAGGCAGGGTGTTAAGAGGCAAGTTCTTTGAACAGATGAGAGACAAATGAGTTGAGACTATTGACGAGACAGTGATTACTGGATAATGGAAAAAGCAAAGTGAAAAAGGAGACAGAAGAAACGTAAAAGGTCAGGGGACTACACGTTTTTGAAAATTTGAAGATAAGTTGATTGGGAAATAACTGAGTAGGAATGAGTGACGTTCTTGAATTTATAATTTTAGAGATGAAACAGTTTATGGAAGTTCAACTCAGATGGGGTCATGCCCAAGTGTGTGGAAAAATATCTTGCCGCTGTCCAATTTCCGTTATGAATTCTAGAGTCACCTAACAACTTTTGTATTCCTTTTCAAATCGCTCTGTAAACTCCCCAGGATAGGTGCTGCCACCAGGAAAGGGCTGCACCACAGGCTTCCCAGTCCTCAGCCTTCTCACCATGCCCACAGGAACAGCATGTCCTCAATGCCAGGAGGACTCTAAAAGCCAGAGGAAGGGTAAAATGTTCGCAACGTTGATGGCAGCCCTTGAGGGTCTGACGTAGAGCATCTTCACTGCTGACCTTACAGAAAACAATTCAAAGATGCAAGTAATAATGGATATTTGTAAAGTATTTTGTAATTTACAAAATTCTTTTATTTATTTGTCAACCCCCATGTCATTAGTTACCTATTTTATAGATGGGGGACATGGAGGTTCAGTGAGGGTAGTCCAAGTACACAACGCTAGTTTATCCACTGTGTCCCTCATACCTGGCCCAGGTACCATCTCCTTCTCAGACTCGCCTCCCCATCCTCTCAATTGTACCCCCACAGCTCCTAACAGAATCCCTAGCACCTAGCACAGAGTGTGGCTCCTGGCAAGCCCTCATGAGTGGTTCTTCAGTGAATAAGTAGAAAACCTGGGAAAGGATACAGAAACTAAAGAGCATCTGTGAACAACCAGTGTTTCCCCTCGTCTGTGTGCTGACAACCCTCAAGCTGCTGGGGTTTTCTGGTCTGCACGCTCACAAATTGATTTGTGAAATGGGAAAGCCTGAGGGCTTGGACTGCCCTTCCCAGGTACACGGCAGGTAATACTCCAGGGAGACTGGCATTTAGGAAATGGGGGTTTTATAGGCAGATAATTTCTCCTGGACTTTTGGGTTTGAGGAAGTAAAGGGCAGGAAGGAGAACAGAGTTTTTACAGCCTTGTATATAAAGATCTTGTAAAAGCAAACTTCAAAGGGAGAGAGAATATCACTCCTTTCCAAGGAGTCTCATTAATTATCACAGCATCTCTGCAAGGGAAGCATGTTGGAAGGAACATTTCTCCAATGAGGAAACTGAGTGTGAAATGATGCCGGATACCATGTCAGGAGCCAGGAAATACAGAGCCTAATCTAGAGGATTTCATACAGCACTTGATCACCACTGAGTCTGCAAATAATTTAAAACAGGCAAACAAATATTTGTGATACACTAAGTGCAGGATAGAAGCATGACCAAAGAGCAAAGGGACCACAGAAAGGAGACTACTTTTGCTTAGAAGATTAAAAACAACTTTAACTGAAATTGTTAGTTCATCACAAGACTTTGAGAGCTGGCATTAACAAACTTCTAGATGAATATTTTGAATAAAAGTTGTTAAGCAAGGACAAGCCCTCCCTCCACAGTATTGTTTTCATAATCTTACAGAATTATGTTACAGAATTAGTTATCCACACTCCCACTCCATCAGCCATGGAAATGGGCTATGTGGAGAATTGTCATAATCCCTACTATTTATTCAGTACTCATCATTTACTATGCTAGTGTTGTTACGTGAATTATTTAATTCTCAGGACATTGATCAGCAAAAAATATTTGTGTCCCCAAGACGAAGGAGTTTAAAGGGATTAAGTACCTTGCCCGAGTTCACACTGAGACACATTACTATTATTTTGAGAAGAACAGTCCCTATTTGAATTAATGAGAGTGATTAGCTGTTTTGGTAACATGTATATTGAGTTACCCATGTTAGCATTCTTTTTTTTTTCTTTCTTTTTTTGAGGGCAGTGTCACTGGCCGTCATATGTGGGACCCGAACCGGGGCCGCCGGCTTCCCAAGCCAGTGCTTAACCAACGTGCCACTTGGCCAGCCCAGCATTCATTTTTGTGGCTCACAATGAACAGCATTAATTTAATGAAATAAAATTAACATTTACCTATCATGTAAAATTTTTTTGCAACACCTCCCCCAAAAAGCCTCTGAGTATAAACAGAGGTTTATACTACTACTTGTATGTCATATTATGGGCTATGTAGTTGAGACATAGACAATGGTCCCACAGGTTCAGAACACCTTTCATCTAAGCATTAATGATGAGTTATACTTAAAGAGGCAGCATTTTTTAAAAAAGCTTTGGCTCAAAAATATCCTTGACTGGGTGTGTTTAACCAAATCACCTAATTAGAGATGTCTTAGAGTAATACCTTTCTTTGTCATTTAATATCCTCTAACCACGAAAATTCAGAGGTTTTTACCTCTACCACAAAACCTCACTTCCAAGGGCAAAATAATCACCCTGTAGGCTTTTAGTCTCTTGAACTCAAACAATGGGAACAGAATTTTTCAGGACTTATCTCCACTATTCCCACAATAGAAAATTCGTGATTACCTCACTCTTCCAGCAGAGTTTAGTAGAATCCCCAAGCGGATATCTATTTAAAGAAAAGCAATTGCTGATGAATAATTATTATATAGCCATTAATAAATATCATATAGCCATTAGTATAGAGTCAGTATCAATTGCACTTTACTTTTAACTTCAAATTGCCTGGGTTTGAATCCCACTGCCTAACTTAGGAAGTATATGACATTGGGCTAATTATTGAAACTTGCTAAATCTAAGTTGCCTCATTAGTGAAATACTAATAGACACTGCAAGTTGCCCAACACCTGATAGGGTTAGTTTAATTAAGATTTCAAAGAAGCCTGAACATCTATAAGTAAAATACCAGTCACGTTGCTAAAACCCTTGCTGCTCTTTTTCCACAGCACTGGAATAATAGCTGAGTACATGACTGCACAGCTAGACTGTATTTCCTCATCTCCCTTGGAACCAGGTGTAGCCGTGACTAAATTATCTCTAATGGAATATGAATCCAAATTAGTCACTTCTGAGTTAGAATGTAAGAATGTTGGGAGAGCACTCCTCCATATACTGTTTCCCCTTTCTCCTGCCAGGTACCACCTGGTTATCCCAATCATGAAGAATCACCCACCATCCTGGTTCCCTGGATGACTATATGGAACAGAGGTATATATCTACTGGATTTATGAGACAAATGGGATTCTATCCTATTTGAGTCATTACATTTTGGGTATTTATACAATAATAGTAACTAAGTCATAAAATAGTTATAAGGATTGAAAAAGTAATGCATGTGCTGTTAGCAAGCACATAATATCACTAAGCATCAGCTACTAAGGTGAGAGGTTAGTGTGTGGCTGTTTCCTAAGAACCTGTTTAAACTGAGAGATGTTTTGTAAGAGGGAGAGAAAAAATGAGAAGTCTGCTTCCTATTCAAGATCTGTCTGAGAAAACCTGAGGGCAAAGCTAGGAATTCTTTGCATTATCACCATGATGCCAGTTCCTTTTTCCAGGAAAAGCAAACTATTGCCGGGCTCTAAGTCCAGTGACTCAGAAGCCCTCATTTGACCCAGAAAACCTTTGGCCAGATTGTAGAAGGCACAAGGTCAAATAGATAAGAATCTAAAAGCCAAAGATAAGTCTCTAATTAATGCCAACAATCTGCCCTTTACAGCTTTATTTTGGTCGCTAGCTGACAGTCAAATTAACTATAGTTCATTTCCTAGTACAGTCAACTTACAATTAGGCATAATAATGAAGGGAAGTGATGGCACTTGTGATTGAAAACAGTTAGTACTACAAAAAGCATTTTCTTTGGCTTTGGAATTGTGTACATGTAGAGTATACATGTATATTTGCCATTTTATGGACTTAACCCTCCCAAAAGAATTGGGAACACTTGGTCCTTATTTCTTTTTTGTTGTTATTTCTATTCCCATGATTAACTTTATACAGAACTAAAAATAATTTGCTTCCTTACTAGTGTAATTACACAAAAGCATTTCTGGACCAGTACTTTATTTGAAGTTCAACCATTTTTTAAGTTTTAACTAGCCCATCGGGTTTCTGAAAAATGTTAAATGTATCCCCTGCAGCACAACAATAAGCTCTGCAGTGATTGTGGCTAAAATATGGTGTACAGGATGGTGTGTTGTCCATCTACTACTCTCTACCCCATTCCCTTCTGTACGTGTGCCCTGTTGTAAAAGGAGTGTCAATCTAGAGACCTGACATTCTTTAATGAACCGTTTTCAGTTTGGTTTTATTTGTAGGAGCTTTGTTTTAGTGGGGTTCTTCAGAAAGAAGAGTATTTAGGAACTACAGGAGACTATTTGTTTCTTAACCTTTTGACCCATGTTGAATGTCTGGTTTTCTCCAGGCACATTCTATTATCAACAATGGGCTATACCAGGACCACAGCACAGAAGGGTTAATTAGACCTGGGAAGAAAAAAAATTACTCACTCTCCATAGCTACTGATAAGAAAGCAGCAGCATCACCTCCTAAATCAGTTCCTGGAAATTCAAAGAAAGTTAGGCTAGTAAACATTTATTTAATATAGTCCCTTCCATTTAAGTGCCTCCCCAAACCCTCATATTCTGATGGTGTTAAAAGCAATTTAGTGATATCCAATAAAGATGAAGATGTATACTCCTAAGGGCCTAGCAATTCCACTCCTAGATACACACCACAGACAAGCATGCACAGATCCACACAAGAACATGCACAGACATGTGTTCATTGCAGAGTTGTTTTAGAAGGGAAAAGTGGAAATAGTCTACAAATGCCTACCAACAAGAGAATGAAAAAAATAGATTAATGCAGTAGAAGTCTGTACTGCTGTAAAAATCTACCCATTTTTATTTATAAAGATATGTAAGTATGAATAAATATAAAAATATAATATTGAATGAAAAAAGTCAGTGGTAGACTTACATGTTCTAACATACCATTTATATAAAAAACAAAATGTACAAAACAAAACTATTATTATATATATATATATATATATATATATATATATATATAAATTTAAAAACATGTCTTGGAATAATTAAACTCAAATCCAGGATAGTTGTTATCTTGGAGGATAGATGAGAAGGTAGGAAGAAGCATGGGCTCAGGGAAGGTACCAAGTAACTCAACCAAATCTCTAATGTTTTATTTCTTACAAAAACATCTGGGGCCAGCCGAGTGGCGTGGTGGTTAAGCGCTGGCTTGGGAAGCCAGCGGCCCCGGTTCGGGTCCCACATATAAGGGCCAGTGACACTGCCCTCAAAAATAAAAAAAATAAAAAATAAAAAATCTGAGAAACTATGACATTATATTAAAATGTGTCAAAGCTCTATGGGGCATCCATGAGCATTCATAATATTATTTTCTAGATTTTGCTTATGACTGATATATAGGACTTTCTCAAGTGGTTCATCTCTTGATGGATGGATCTAACTGGATGGTGTTACATCATTTATGTTCACAACAGGAAATGTTGGTTATGGCTTTGCCAGATAGCAACAGCTAAGAATGTGCCAGCATGTTATGGGGGTAAGGTTCCAAACTATCTTTAACAGCCATAAACCTGCAAGCAGTAGCTAACAATACTGTATTTCAAGTATTTATTATGTGCTAGATTGAGTACTTAACATATACTATCTCCCGTACTCCTTGCAATAATTCTGGGGAGAAGATATTGTTATTATACCCATTTTATTGATGAGAAAATTGAATTATAGAGAGTAATCTGGCCCAGGTCCCACGGTGAGTGGAGAACCCAAGAGTCACACCAGGCCCTTTGGGACTTTTACCACCACTTTCTATTACCTCCTCATGATTGGTGTCTGGTGTCTTTATAAATAGTTATTGTCCAGAGTTTTCAGGTTCAAAAGTTCACTGAAGTTCCCAATAGAGGAGATGTGGGTATCACTGTGTAGCAATCTTCTGACACTGGCACTATCCCTGCTGCAGACCTGCCTAGCCCAGCTGTCAGTGCATGCTGGGGACAACACCTCAGTGAACTTGAAAGCTGTCCTGTCAACAAGACCTTGACTCGGGAGTCAGGTCGGCCGAGGCTTCTCCTCATGACAGCTCTGGAGGCAGCAATGTTCATTCACAGTTTAGATCTATTCATGGCAGCCCTGAAACAGAGACGTCGTAAATCCCATCAAAATCTCCTCTATTATGTGACACACTTTGTTAGAACAGAATAAGGGGTTCGGCTCTGTTGGACCAAATCAAGTTGGTCTATGTGGAGTATCACATTTTAGATTCAAATCCCTCTTAAACCCTCTGCTTAGGCTCGTGGTTAACAATATTTTTATATCTGTCTGCAGAGATGACAGGCAGCCCAGCTCAGAAGCCGGCCCAGCGGCTTCTGCGTGGCTGCTTTTCCAGGCAGGCTCCATAGATGAAAGGCAGAAATCCCACCACCCCAGTGTCTCCTGATTAGCCTGGAGAAAAGCTGAATGACAAACATGTTTCCAGTCTGCCTGGCCCATGCAGGGAAATGGGGCAATCTGGCCTGAAAAGGGATTTAGACTTTTGTTGTGTGCAAGGGAGGGGGGATGGAGAAAAAAGCTGATTTAAATCCATCCACAATACTTTCCCTCTTGGTGATCTCTCAGATAAGAAACATCCTGGCTAAGGTTCAGACCCCTACCATGCCTGTGCATCTTCCCTCTGCTTGCCTCGCCACTAGATAATTGTGGCCCTCTCAGACAAAGTCAAATACTGTGTGGATTGTAGCAACTAGTTGTTTTCAGAGCACTCACTCTTTTGGCCAGAATCTTATATTTTTTGTTGATTAATAAAATTAGCCTATAGTAAAATTCTCTATGGAAATTCTAGTTCAATATAAGCCTTAGTACAGTGTATACATTACCTAGTTAGCGATTCACTCGCTAATCATATTACCCTATACTAGTTTCAAAGTCATGTAAAATGCTACATAAAATGACCACAAGGCTCATGTGGCAAATGCTAAGTGTTAAATAGGTGATTTATTTATTGGTGATGCTGCTGAATATTTTTGTTTCTATCTTCCCCATAGAGAGAAGGGCCCCACAGATATCGAAAGTATACATAGTTGATGCAGTTTCTTTTAACTATGTAAGTCAATAAATTCATTTTAAGGGCCGGCCGAGTGGCGCGGTGGTTAAGCGCGCTGGCTTGGGATGTTAGCGGCCCCGGTTCGGATCCCACATGTGAGGGCCAGTGACACTGCCTTCTAAAAAAATAAAATAAAAATAAATTCATTTTACTTTTTATTACATAATTGTATGTTCAGGTGGGCAGGGTTTGGGTGCTAAATATTTTTGAAAAATCTACAAGCCACATAGATAAAAAAATCTGTCCTCTAACAGCATATATTCTAGCTTCAAACAAATCATCTTTTTTTTTTTGCGCCCCCCTCCCCCTTTTCAATAGATACTCTTGGTCATTGTTAGTGTTATGCTGAGGAAGTAAAGGGCAGGTTCAGGGAAACCTATCTTCTCCAAGAGTCCCTTTGCTAGGATGTAGGTCTGAGAAGAACATCTACAAGACGGCTGCCTGCCGCATCTCCTGGTGGCCTGAGTAAATCCAGGGCATCTTGCTCTGCTGGCATCAGTACAGTGCTTCTTTAAACACAATTATCAAAACAGTCTTCAGTGACCTCTTATTGCTGCCGTATTTGGGAAACTGCATTCAGATGCAGATTGACCTAAATCCTATCAACCCATTCAACCAGATGTGCGAGTGTGCGTGTCTGTGTGTGCACGCACACGTTTGTGAACACACATCACACATGTATTTGCTCTTACATAAATTCTCCCTAGAGCATTTAAACCCTCAATCTAAACTTTCCAAATGAGGAGAAGTGCTTATTTTCCCAGGCAACTTTGTCAATTGCTCTTGTGCTCTTCTTATAAATATTTCATAGCAAATATTTAACATGATTCTTTCCCCCAATCAGATCAGCCTTGAAATGCTCCTCAAAGTGAATTCTCCCCTAACAATAGCTTGATGCAAAAGCTTTTTTTCTCCTCTTAAGCACATGGTCTGCTGCCATAGCAGCACAAACAGTTTTTATTTAATGGAAAAGAAAAGATACTTTACATTGATTCAATAGTTGCCGAAGGTGGGGGTGGTGGCAAACGCACAGCACATGCGTACCTTGTGCCTCCAAGATGGAGGCCCAGCCTCCTTTGACCTCCCCTCCCCCCAGCACGCCTGCGATTATTACCCAGCCTACATTAGAACTGTAATGGGAAGTGACAAGTTTATGTAAATGATCCACATACGGATTTTGCTCTTAAAAACAGAGCAGTTACTTTGGGCTTTCTAATTATTTCATGCCTTGTGGTTTTCTGATGGGGCAGAGATGACTATAGTTGAAAAGTACCCTGTGATTGACAGACTCCTGTCCCCCTGGAGCTCATTAGGGTTCTAGCTTTGGAAGATTGGAAACAACCCTACCAGGCACCAAAAAAGAAAAAAAGAAAAAAAATTCACCTCAGCACCAATGATTCAGTAGATTCATTTGTTCAGATTTATGCTTCGTTGGGGAAACATTGTTATCAGAAAGTACACCATTGCCTTCCTGATCCAAACAGAGTCTCTGCTTTGGTGCTTTTGATTTTTTAAAGCCTGCATTTAGAGTCAGACAGACTGACTTACAGAATTTGAAATGCCAATAGGAGTTTTCCCAAGGAAGTGGGAAAGAGACTCAGGTGAGAGAAGCAATGTGCCATATGGAGCAGCAACAGACTCTAACCAGACGCGAACTGTTGTCAGCATGACCTCTTCCTAAGTCACCTCAGCAGAGAAATCAATGAAGGGAAAAAAATAAAATGGAATAATTGATTAGACAAGTCTGATTTTCCCCTTAGTTTAAATACACCCTAGTGAGAAGAAGTGCTGACATGGGCAAGTCTTCTCATTTCATGGATTAGAAAATTAAGAGATAGCTAGTTAGCAATGCAGCCAGAATTAGTTTGGAGTTGCCTATCGAATAGTCACTTCTTCAAGGCAGAACCAGGATGGGGGTAAAATTGGGGAAGACCAGGTGACATGAGGTCTGCCAGTGGATGAGATTCCAAGATGAGGAAGCCAAAATCTGTTAGCCCACATATAATGGGGGCAGGTTTTTATCCATACACTTAAATGTGTAAAAATGGTATGTTTCTATAACTGCTCTTGCTTTCAAGTCAAATATCACTGGGTAGTAAGGAGAATGCATACTCAAACCTCCTAATTAAAGTGTCTCAGTTTAAAAGTTTCTTGCAGCTTGGTTTATTTTCTTTTGGATAAATATTCAGTCAAGTTCAATATCCCAACTTCCTAACATGGCCATCAATCTTCTTTCAAAAGTTCTCTAGTCCCCATGCCTACATCTCCAAGAAGGCTCCTGGGTATGTTATGTGTGTTTATAGTGACAAGAGGAACTGACTGGTTTAAGTTCAAGTGTGTGGGCTGTTTTCTGGTTCTTTGATGCCTCTTCAGCTATGTCCACTGTTAAGTAAATGTATATGCAAACAAACTAGCCTCCCTTCCCTCACCACCATGAATACAAGCAAGTTTCTCTTGAACCCAAGAAGTAATTTTGGAACCTAAGAGGGAGAAGGGAAGATATTTCTTCAAAGTGAGATTTATGAAACTAGAAGACATTAAGACACTTTTTTTTTTAGTTTGTCAAAGTTTAGCACAAACTCGTGACCTTATAATGCCTTTCCCTACCTCTATCATTGACACTGTAGGGTTCATGAGAGGTCTGAGTCAGTTATGAAAAATAAAATAGTTACCATTAATTATACATTTAAGCCTAACAGTATAAATTTTGAACCCCTTCTATATATAAGCCACACAGAAACAAGGAGGCAGAAACAAAGGCACAAATCATGAACTAGAGATGAAGCACTAGCTCAAGTATCAGAAGGGCAAGTAAACCAAATCAGGTAGAAGAGATAGATAAGTATGGAAAGGAAAAGAAAGCTAGCCTCCAAGAGGGGCATGCTGCAAAGCTTCCAAGTTGAAGAAAATACAAGACAGAAAGCTGCCCAATTCATTTTAGCTGTCTAATAAAACAGTGATTCTAAAATCAGTATGGACAGCATAAGAAAAATAATTCAGGTCTACTTAACACATGACTACAGATGGGAAAACCCTATACAAATTACTATCTAAGTGAATCTAATAACATGTTAAAAAACAAACACAAGTGAAGTTTTTCGCAGGAGTGCAACTATGGTTTAATATCAGCAAACCTATCTTAAAAGAGAAAACAGAATGCAAAAGGAAAAACTATGAATGCAAAAAGATTACATAAAGTTTAATATTTACTTATGATAAAATAATAATAGCCTCAGTGGCCAGCGAGAGAAGGCAACTGCTTTAATCTGAAATAGACTTTATACCAAAAAATTAAGGTCAACATGATAGTTGATGGAGAAAACTTAGAAAATTTTAGTTCTCATGATTTTTCCCATTACTTAACCTGTAATTAGATGTCCTCACCAATAAAAATTTTAAAAGACAAGAAGAAAAAAAGATTGTAAGTTATGGCGGTTTAAAAATTTGTGCATACACTATCTGAAAATTCCTTCAAATAGTGAAGCCTAATTTCTCTACCCTTGTGTTTGGGCTGGACTCAGTGAATTACTTCTAACAATAGAATAAGGTGAAGTAATGCTGTATAATATCTGACACGAGGTCAGATTCCTGAATTTCTGACCTCAGAGGTTGTGTGATAATTGTCTGTTGTTTTAAACTGCTAAGATTGGGGATAATTTGTTTGTACCAATTGGTAACTGATACACAAGCATTGGACTAAAGGATATTAAATCATCATTCATTGCTGACAATATGATCATCTACATTGAAATGCAACAGCATCAACAAACTATTAAAACTATGAGAGTTCAGCAAATTTGTCTTAATACAAGATCACTTACAAAAATCAGTAGTCTTTTTCTATCCCAGCAATAACCAACTAGAAAATAAAGTATAGGGCCGGCCGAGTGGCGTGGTGGTTAAGCGCTGGCTTGGGAAGCCAGTGGCCCCGGTTCGGGTCCCATATATGAGGGCCAGTGACACTGGCCTCAAAATAAATAAATAAATAAAATATCATTCACAATTATACCAGAGCTGTAATGTATCTGAGAGTCAATCTTACAATGAATGTATAAGACATTTTTATAGAAAAAAAAGTATTTAAATTCTATTAAGATATAAAAGAAGACTGAATAAATGGAAGCATATACTACATTCATGGTTGCTGACTTAGTAGTAGATATTTCAGTTCTTCCTCAATTAATGTCTGATTTCAATGCAAAGATGCTAAAAATTCCAGCCAGATTTCCCACCTGCCTGGATGGCTTGCCATCACCTATCATTGTGTCCTCTAAGCCCCAAACACCTTAGATGCCAGACTCTGCCTTTATCACCAGAGTTCCTCAGGTTGCCTTCAGCTGGGTCTATATCAAGGGCCCATCTCACTCCAGTTGCCATGTTTCTTTTCCAAGTTTCAGCTGCCCCCTTCCCACCATGTGCTGTGGTTCACCTTGTTATTTACTGAGCTCCATGCTTCTGTTGTGAGTTGGGCTATGATAAGAGAGGGAAAGTTGGGCAAAAAAGTAAAGAGAAGGAGATTGAGGAGGAAGAAGGAAGAGCGCACAACAACAATAATACAATATTTGGATCCTGTGAAGATAGGACCCCTTTGAAAGCAGTTTCATTGTGAAGCCAAAAGATAAACAGATGGGAGCCTGATTATCAATTCATTAGAATGAACCCCTGGGGCATATTTACTTTCATTAATGAAAACTACTAGAAATGAAGACTTTTTTGCAAAGTTTAGAAAAATATCACAAGAGAAGATGCCAGAACTGTGTGGTTATTCTAGTTAGCAGACCAATGCAGACAATATTTTTATTATCTTCATGAATGAAATAGTAAGCTAAAAAATTATACATTATATTAGATTTGGTGTGGAGGAGGAGAAAGATAAATATAAAACAGAGCTCTATCAAGAAAGCACATAAAATCACCAAACCAGAATTTCTTTTCATTCATTAGCTAAGAAAGGCTATAGTGGATGAGGAATACAGTGTAAAAATAAAATAAAATAAAATAAAAAAAATGACATCCTGTAGCTGTGTTTTAAGAAATCATCTGAGTGCAATGAGTGGTAAGATGATTTGGCCATGAAGGATCTGATACAATGCAAAGGCAAATATTGGGCCCTTCCCTAGAATCTGCACTCCCTCAACACATTCACACACACTTCTTACTTATTCCTAATTATGCTTCAAAACTCTACTCTAGTGTCAACAGCTGTGCAATCCTTTCCTTTCTATCTCTTCCTTCCCCTCAATTACACTAATTGCCCCTTCTCAATTCACCCTGCATTGCCCCTTTCTAGACTCATCACTCAAAGGAGACATGTTTATTCATCTCTTTCCCCACTAGACTTTGAGTTCTTAAAGCGCAGGGATTATGTCTTTAATTTCTGTTTTCCAAAGACGCAATCCAGCACCTGAAAGATAGTAGGCTCTCACTCAGTGAATGAATGAGTGAATGAATGTCATTGCTCTCTATAAAAAGAGAATTCAATGTAATCTACAAAGATAAAGGGAGTATGTATGCCTAAGAGAATAGCATAGCATCACTGAGTCAGATGTGAAGGACCAGTAAGAAGAAGGAATGAAACAAAAGTGCCCAAAGATGGTGGAGGGAAGCCATCAGAGACTGGAAGAGAAGAAAAAGATGGTGAGTAGTAGGAAATTAAGCAACAGAAAAAAATGAACATATAGATAAAGGGAAAGGCAAAGAAAATCTATTTCCAAAATCTCATGATAAGTAAGAGAGTGCAGTGAGAAGATAATAGGAAAAAAGTATCTGTTGAGAAATGAAGATAAGGTTTGCAGGTTTCAGAAGACTTTAACCTTCTCTGAGATTCCTACAGAGAAAAGGTAAAGGATAAAGAAATTAGAGGAACAAAGGAATTGGGAGGATAAAGGGAAATAAAACAATGTATGCCTAAGTAGCTACATAAAGAGCAGAACTGCCAAATGAAAGAACAGAATAATAACAATTAACATTTGTTGAACATATCCTCAGGCCACTGTGGTAATTTATGCCTTGTTTCATTTACCCCTCCTGGTCATAGGCACTATTTTATAGGTGAGGAAACAATGACCCAGAAAAGTAAAGTTTCCTATTGAAATTCACACAGTAAGTGAAGGAACTGGGACTCCTATCCAGATCTTTCAGCCTCTGAAGCTCAGAAGCTGAAGCAAAAAGGAGGAAGACAAATAAACCAATGAGGAGGGAAGAAAGAAAAGATTCTTGGAGGAAGCCCAAGTGTACTAAGCACATTCATCAAGTATGGGTCACATACAACTCCAAGTGGGATCGCACAGTACAAATAGCAAGAGAATGTTGAATTTGGCCTTCTGAGCTCTGAGGGAGTTACTTAAGGGGAAAAAAAATCCAAGAAAGAATGTTTTCTTTTATGCATTAGAGTCTGAGAATTTCTCTGTAGGAAGAGACATAAACTTACTGAGATTTAAGGAAGACAGTACAAGCTAAGGGCAAACTTCCGTGTCTCTACATGGGCCCCAGCTCCATAAGAAAGTGGGCAGTTCTCTACATGATAAAGTAGGGGGAGGGATTTAAATTTTGGGGGAGAAAATATATAAAGGAGGAGCAGGGAATGAGTAGGTAAGTATGTAACTCTATGGAGAGAGAGAGCTGAAGGAAAAATGGTCCACCAGGCAAGACAGCAGTCTGAGAGAGGAGAAATGGTGAACTGAAATGTCTAATTGGGTTTCTGAAGTGTTGGTATGGTGTTGAGTTAGAAGTAGGGTCAGAGACCGCTACACAATCTTCAGCAAAAGCAATGAAAACTAAATTTGAACATCCTGAAATGGTTGGATTTCTTATATAAAATATTGCAGGGTGCCAGCTCAATATGGTTTTATATGGAGTCACAGCAGTCTGTTGAACCAGAGAAAAGCTAAACCTGAATATCATATATAATAATACTTTTAAAACAAATCCATGAAGCATCATATATCCAAAGTCTGGAAAATGAAAAGTTATATGTATATGTCAGCAAATTGTACTACTTGAAATTCATCTTGTGGAAATAATAGATGATATACATGAAGATTTTGCCTGCCATTATTTCACTGGAGAAAGGATGTGATGAAAATAAACTGAACAGGGCTGGCAGAGTGGCGTTAAGAGCCACTGGTTAAGAGCTGGTTTGGGACGCCAGCAGCCCCGGTTCGGATCCCACAGATGAGGGCCAGTGACACTGCCCTCTACAGCTAACAACAGCTCCACCTGGAGCTGGGCTGCGAGCCCTGGTGACAGTGTAGGCTACAGCCCCTGCTGCAGTGGGCTGCCATTGGCTACAGTGAGTGGCTGACAGCCAGTGTGAGTGGCTGGCAGCCAGCATGAGCTTCCAATAGCCGCAGTGAGCGACCATCCAGAGGCTGGTGACCAATCCACCTCATCCAGGAAGGGCGCAATGACGATACCAACATGGGCCAGTGAAGCAACGTCCTCCGCAACTAGACTGAAGAACAAAAAGAGACAGCAACTTGTCTGTTCCCCTTCCCCGATTCCCCAACACTGTTCCCCTCCCCCAATTCTCCAATAAAATCTTTAAAAAAAAAGAAAATGAACTGAACAGCAAAAAGTGACTGTTTAAATAAATTATGATGCATACTTGCAATTGAATATTACCCACCCACAGAAAATGACATTGTAGTCATTCATTCCTTTGCAAATATTTGTGGATGTGGCCTTCTATGTGGTCAGTGTTGTCCTAGGCACTGATGACTCAGCTGAGAACAAGTAAATGTCTCTGCCCTCCTAGAATTGACATTCTAGTGGAGGAGAGAGGAAGACAACATGCAAGTAAATAAATCAGCAATTTAATTCAGATGGTGATAAGTGACAGGCCGAATAAAGAAGGGAGGCAGAGATTGACTCAAGTATAGAAGTTATGGCTATTTTAGAAGGGCTTTCAAGGAAAGTCTCATTGAGATAGAATCCACTACCCCACAAGTCAATGTGTTCTCTGGCCAGAAGTGTTCTTTTGGGAGCCAGGATCTTTATACCTGAACAGCTCAGAGTTGAAAGGACAGGAAGCACAAACTCTCCATTGTGTAACTCCAAGTGATGGTGGGCAGGACCACTCATACTTCCACCCACTGGGTCCTAGATTCATATATTCTACCTATTGAGACACTCATCATGTAAGTTTGTTGATTGTTGATTTATAGTGAGCACTACATTTTTAAGGATGGTCTCCATCCTGGAACGTACTTCCAAGAAGCCACTTCAGCTTGTCCCATCATTCTATCAGGCTGGCGACATCTGGGTGGTGAAGTATGTACTGGTAATATGACTGTAGGTCTCATGGGTCTGTAAAGAGGGCTCCTTGGTCTGATGTGATGTTATTTGGGATCCTGTAGAGGCAGATCAAACACATTGTAAGCTTTTGGGATATGGTACTGGCTGGGATCCTGAAGGCAAACCCTTATTCCACACATTTGTCTCTTCCAGTCAAGATGAATGCTACCCTTTCTAGTGCAGAAGGGGTAAGGGGTCATCTTGCTACAAGTGGCTGGTGCTACATCTGGGATTCAGATTGGTGCCTGTTACAGATGGCTTGGGCATTTGGCTGTAGCGGTTATATCATCTTTGGCTGGTGAGATCAGGTAGAGATACCTAACCCTAACCCAGGTCCACAGCAAAGCACTTCATACATTTCAGTTCAGATCAACAGACATTTCAGTTCTCACATCTCTGTAAGGCTGCTTTCTTGGCTGGGGAAACTTTTCTCCCCCAGACCTCTCTCCATGGAGCTGTATTCTTGTTTGCTCACTCCTCCTTTCCACTCTTAGACTCCATTCCTGCCTCCATGGCTACTCTGTTTATGCATTCATTGTGCCAGCACCAGGGTGATGAGAGAAACTGGCTCAATTGATCTAGTCGTTCTGCCTGCACTTCCAGGGTGGGTGCTCTCTGGTGGGGACACTCACTGATGTGCAATCCAAAGGTCTTCACATTGCACGCTCATTCCTGTGCCAACCCATATGCCTCTGCTCCTAGTCTCCTATCTCCCAACCTTTTTCCCTCTAGGATCCTGACTGGCTGGCTAAGCTGTTTGCCACTGCTTATGAGTCTGTGTCTAGCCTAACCTCAGGCCACTCTCTGTCCACACAAAATGGGTGTGGCCATCCATGGGCATCACTCCAATCTCTGTCACTGGGAGAATTTCCTACCATTCCTGAGTATGTGGTAGTGCAGCTGCTGTCCCTTTTCAGTTGGCACACACATACCAGGCTGACACATCCATGATCCAAAGAAAGCTTTTTTTCTCCTGTCAGTTGGTCATACAGGATCCCCAGGGGACCACAAATGTGAGCTGAGGGAGAAGGATGTGGTGGATGGAGAGAGGAGAACAGTGGTGGATGACATGAGCCGTGGGCTGCCTTGTGCAGCTCGCTTGTGCTCTCATGCTTGACCCTGGATGTGGTACTTGTATCATAGGATGGTTTGTGTTGGGCTCATGTCACCTTATGACTTGGTGGTCTGACAGGGCCCAGCTCAAGAAGAACGGTTCTGGAGGCTTAGACACCTGGTGTCCTTTGGTGAAGCACTTCCTCCCTATCAGGGTACAAGGCTGGGAGCTGTTTTTCAAAAGGTGTATAATTCTCCACTGCAGATGGCATACTCTTGCTCCAGAAATTTAGGGGCCTGTGTTGTGATTCTCCCACGGAGGCTTGTCATAAGCTCCACATGGTATTCTTTAGCACCATGACATCTCTAAACCCATAAATTCTGCTGGATTGTAAGACCTAAGTGGCAGGGCTCCTGTACCACAGCCTAGACCTGCTCTGGAACTCTTTCTTGATTTAGCTCAAGTCGGTAGCCTTTTGTGTCATCTGATATGTGGATCAGAGCTGTATTCACAGGTGTGTAATATGCTGCCTCCAGAACCCATAAGCCCATGAGGTGTTATGCTTTCTCATGTGTGGTAGGAGATGCAAGATGCAATAATTTGTCTTTCACTGTAGAAGGAATTAGGGGATTTCCCCCCACCCCCACCCCATGCCCAGATCATTGATCCTCAAAGATCCTAAGGAGGAATGCCTCTGAAACTTCGTCAGGTTTTTTGGTCACCCACTGGAGGGCATGTACCTGAGTAGAAGGCCAGCCACTTCTTGCTCATCAATGTGATTAACCTGATGTCATCACTCTAGTGGACCAGTGTGACGTTAGGCAGAAAGTCCAGCTATTCAATTAGATTCTTCAGACTATATTGTGATAGACAAAACAAGATCTAAAGAAGTCCTAGGTCAAGATTGTAAATGTAATCTGTTGTCCATTCCAAATGTTTTTATCCTCTTTCCTTATAGACATGGAAAAGAACATATGTGCCAAATCAAAGGCCACATATTATATGCTCCAGACCTTGTTAATCTGCTGTAGCAAAGACACCACATCTGGTACAGTAGCTGCAACTGTGGCTACTACACAGTTCACACAGAGTTTGGCGTCCCCTGTCATTGTCCAGCATCCAACTTTTTTTTTCAGGGGCCAGGCTGATGAATTACATAAAGATATAATGGAGCCCACCACTTCAGCATTCTTCAGTCTGTAAAGGTGGCTGGGATGTGATTTTATTTTTCATTTATTATTTTGGCTGGGAGTGGGGGAATGGTTGCATGGTTCAGAGTTTCCACGTGGCCTTCCCACTGCGATAGGCTTATTCTGAAGGCGAGGGAACCAATATGGGGATAGTGCCAAATACAAAGTATATCTTCTCCCATTGTACATTTAGGGACAAGAGAATGATGAGTGGGTGGGTCCTTGGACCCAGTGGACTCACGTGGAGCCAGAGCTGGTCCAGGATTCTGTTTCTTACTTGGCCTCCACATGTCCTCATGATGATGCTTCAGGTCTCTGGGGATCAGTGTTAAGTTGGGACCCTGTGCTTGGGTATTCCTCCTTCCCTAGCACATGCTGATCAGCGTAAATGGCCATAGGTTTCTTTGCGGAACGACTGAGGAACTATTACCAAGTACTTGTCATGATATTGCAAAATCGTTCATCCTGAGAACGGCACCTCCTTCAGTTGGAAAAGCAGGCAGGGATTGTGACTACTTATTAAGGTGACTGTCCTCACCATCCTGGGCATGGATCTTTGATTTTTTTTGATCGAACTTCTTGAGTAGCACCATGTTGGCTGATTTTGTTTCCATGGGATACTACATTCTATTAACCCACTCCATAACTTTCTGTGGGGGCAGTTCCCCCTAGCTGCACTCTGACCTTGCCGCTCAACTCTTAGCCTCTGATGGTTAAGCACTGCCACCTAGCCTCATCCGCAATCCTATCAGTGAGTCCAGTTTGGTAAGCATCTTCTACCATGAGCCCTCACTTAGATGGCAGAACCACCACTGAACTTCTTAGTGTGATGATGCCTTCTCACTAGCACACTCCTTATTGTTTTGGTAAATGGTGAATCTTCTGGACTGTTCCATAGTAGATACACTGTAACATATATATCAACTCTGAGCCTTTTAAACCTCTCTTTCTACCATCTGCTATGACAATTCTGCCATTTCTGGCTCACTTGATGTGGCCTTTCCCCGCCCCCCCCATCCTTCTAGGAGTTCTCCTGACAGTACATTTGCACCCTTGCTTAATGTTCTTGCTAGGGTGTTGAATCCTATATCCTGGGAAAGTACTCTCAAATCAATAAACTTACCCTTATCCAAATTTATGACTCTGCCCTGCCACCATCCCATCCACCATGCCCAGAAACCAGTTTCTTGTGTACTCTCTCAGTTTCTAATGGTACATGTTAGATCTTGTAGCTCCCTTTGGGTGGTTTCTTTCCTCCCTAATCAGACCCAGAATGTCCCCATCCAGATGATGTTGATTTAATTCTCATTATCCTAGTGACCAGAAAGTGGGGACAGATTCCAAAGGAGCATGTCCTCTTGTAAGAGAAAGGCTTCTGTAGCATCTTCAAGCAAGGAGGCACTCACTGCTCAGATGGAAAAGGAAAGAGTAGACCACTTCTCCTAGTTCAAAGTTCATTGGAATCTGGGATCCAAGATTTGGGGGTTCATCAATCCAGACATCCCCATCCCATGTGTCAAAGGCCCATTCTTTCCTAGCCTACCTTCCTCGATTGAGAATTACAATTTAGAGCTTTGTGAATTTTATTATTAAGTCCTGGTCTTGGGCCTTAGCTTTCTGTAGCCTCCATGTATAGATGGTTAGAGTACTTTATAGGCTACCAAGGAAACCCTGAGGCTATCACTCTTAGCATTTAACTGTCACGTAATCATTCTCAGCCTTTTATTATCTTTTCCTAAAGTGTTAGTTGAGCTTAGCAATAGCCACCCAGTTCTGCTATCCTTAGTTAATTCTCCCATATTTATTAACCCTGATATATCTAACTAGCTGGTACATTTTCTTGTGCTAGTGTCCCATCTCAGTTCACTGTCAGTGAAAACTTGAACACTGTTCTGCTTCCTTGAACCAGGGGTTGGTTATCTATGCTAGCCACCACTACAGATTGGGTCCTCATTGCAAGATAGGGGGCAAGTTATCCAGACTTAGTGTCTGCTTTCTCAGACCATTCTCCATACCAACTGTTATAGGTTGGGTTTCCCAGAAAAAAAAGCTGTGAGACAGAATAGCATATGGGAGGTTGATAAGAAGTACTCTTGGGATCATGTCTCTGGAAGGGTGAGACTGGAGGGAGAAGTGGGGCATGGTGCAGTCCCAGTTGAAGGCCTCAACCTACCCCACAGAGAATTCAGAAGCTGGATAGCCCTTCAGAATTGTCTAGAGTAAGGGGAAGGGAGCCTGACCTTGATTTCCCTACATCTTCCAGGCAGCAACTAATGGAAAGCTATGTGTTCTTCAAGGTGAAGACATTCATCCAACACTTCTAAAGACAGCTTAGGGCCTAGGGCTGTCTGCCAGTAGCCAACAGCTGGGTAAATACGTCTTCAGTCCTAAAGGGGGTTCTGGTGATATGTCACAGCATTTGCTACAATTACTTTAGATGAACCAGAAAGATGTGTGAAATAGATTAATAAATAAAAATACATATAAGTTTATAAAAGGATATGTCTGGATGATCCTTTCTGGAAAGACATACCCAAGTATTGACAATGGTACTGTTTTGGTAATGATGCGATTCTGATTTGTTTTTCCTTTTATTTATCTACATTTTCTAATAGTCCTTTAATTGGTCGCTTATGAGATAAGAGGTTACTTTTAATTTTAAAGTTTTCTGAGGACAAAATTGAACACTATATGTGAAATTAGAAGTAAAGTACTTTAAATTTCTCTTATTATTTTAAGGTATTTAATTTAAAAGATTTAAGTTGGGGCTTTTGTTGATTTAAGTAGACGAAAATATAAAAGTGAGCTAAGGAAAATATATTAGATTTTATAATTAGTGAAAATATTCACATTGCCTAGTTCTCAAATTAAAAGTTATATTGCTACCATATTGTGGTTTTTCATCTGGACACTCAAAAACTCTTACTGCATAATTATTGTAACTCCTATTTAGCTGGTGACAAAATAAAATATAGAAAGGTAAAGGGATACAGAGAAAGCTACACAAATTACTGGCAGAAAAGACACTATTGGCTTCTGATTTGGAATCCCATTGTCTAATTATTCAGCTATTCTTTCTCCAAGCAAAGTTTAGGTCAAGGGCATTCAACACCCAACTCACTTGTTCTAAAATGGCCCTCTTAATTACCAGTGCTCATTAACTTTATGTGTCATTATTAGAACAAGGAGGTGGGGAGGGAACTGGGAGATAGAAAGGAAACAGGAAGCAATAAATTAATTTCTAACCAAGGTCAGCTGTTCCCAGAACACAAAGCAATGGATGTGGATTACTCCAGGGGCTTATATTGGCAAAAAAGTTATTTTGACAAAGTTCTTAGTATGTGGACTTTAAAATTCTGTCAAAGATAACAAAATATTCAGCAGCTTAAAAACTATGGTGTAAAAAGAGATTTGGCTTTAAATGTTTCTCTACAAGTTCTTTCTCCTACATGTCTATTCTTTACTGAATAAATTGAAACTAAAGCAACCTATAGGTAAGTAGAATGAGATGGTCTTAATGAAAGGAATGAGAATAAGGGAGGGAAGGAAGGAGGGAGGGAGGGAGGAAGAGAATGAGAATCTCCAAGCATTCTTTCAGTTTGCCAGGCAGTTTGGACAGGCATTTCAATTTTTGTAGTCTTCAAGCAGCCATCAATCTTTTGGAGAGTTGCATGTTACTAAAGTCACCAGTAAATCACTACTTTCATCAGTTGATTCACAATTCATCCATTGAAAAGTAAAACAAACCTGTTTACAAAAGCCAACAATAGTTTGCCACGTGAGATACATAGATATAAGACTTACATGATTTTCTATGTAGTCAGATGCTACAAACTTCACAGAATTTGTGGACAAGGACAGAAAACACTTTTGAAACCTGAAGTTCATAGGAATCAACACAAAACACCCTAAACAAGTGGTCAAGCTTAACTTCAAATTGACATTAAAACCTCTTGATGTGATACAGAGAAAGACATCCTCACCTATAATATTCTTATCCAAAGGTTTCACCTGGATCTGTTAGCAAGCCAAGTCCAAGTTGTTGGCCTGGACTCTCACATGTCATTGACATGAAAGAAAAAAAAAATTCAAAGCTAGGGATGAGGGACTGTTGTAGATAAACAATAATTAAAGAGACATGGCCACTATGTAATATTTTCTATTTGAAAAGATCCCAGATTTTTTTAGAGTTATAAAGAATATTTTTAATTGGGGAAACTTGACTATGGACTATATATTAGATAGTATTATAATGATATATCATTTCTTGCCTGTGGTAATGGTGATTTTGTTATATAGGAAAATGTCTTTGTTCTTAGATGTATGTTGATGTATTTAAGGATGAAATGTCATGATATCTGCAATTTACTTTAAAATGGTCAGGAAACAAAGAAATGTTCCCATATAAAAGAGAAATATTTATGTATATATGTTCATAGATACATATATAGAAAATATATATATATACCAGGGGTGCCAAAAATATGTATACACATGACTTGTATTCTTCTTTTGTTATTGGTATTTTTGCCTTTTACAATTTTAATGCAGCTTTTTTCCTTTCTTAAAATGTATATACATTTTTTTCCATCCTCTGTATGTAGAAGTATGTGTGTGTGTGTGTGTATGTGTGTGTGTGTGTGTGTGTGTAGAGTGAGAGAGAGAAAGACAAAGAGAGAGGGAATGGCACATGTGTACAATTAGTGAGTATAGGTTCTTCTGAGTTTTCTATAGGTTTAGCCTTTTTTTTTTCCAAAAGGAAATAAAGAATGAACTCAACCTGGAGGTGATTATTCATCCATGAAAGTGATCTATCTATCCACCAAAGGAAGTTCGAGTGGTTTTTTTTTTTTTTTTTTGAGGGCAGTGTCACTGGCCCTCATATGTGGGACCAAACCGGGGCCTCTGGCTTCCAAGGCCAGCGCTTAACCACCACGCCACTCGGCCGGCCCTCAAGTGGTTTTTATACACTGAGCATTTTGTATCACATTCTCCCTGCTTTATGTCCTTGAGCTACAAGCAGAGGAGAAAGGTGCTGGCTCTTAATACATAGGTTGGAGGCTTTTTCTAAGAATTAATGTTCAAAGTGATAAGTCTAATCTTTTAATTTCCACTCTTTAGTCAAAGGAGATATATTTAAAACAACTTTTTAATATATATGAAATACTACCTGTCAGATACACTCTGTTATAATTTCTTTTTACTTTAAAAAACATTAACAACATTTGAGCCTCAGTTGCTTCCTCTAGGTACAATGCAAGGAGACTTCAAAATACACATGGCTTATATCAAAAGACACTTACAATCTGGCTATAGAAATTTAAATTTTGAATTATGGAATAAATATCCAAGACTTGTTCTGTATTTAAATGCACTTTTCTTTCTTTCTTTCTTTCTTTCTTTCTTTCTTTCTTTCTTTCTTTCTTTCTTTCTTTCTTTCTTTCTTTCTTTCTTCTTTCTTTCTTTCTCTTTTTTTCTCTTTCTTTTCTTTCTTTCTTTCTTTCTTTCTTTCTTTCTTTCAAGATTTTTTTATTGGGGATTGCGGGAGGGGAACAGCGTTGGGAAATTGGGGAAGGGTAACAGACAAGCTGCTGTCCTTTTGTTCTTCAATCTAGTTGTGGAGGACATTGCTTCACTGGCCCATGTTGGTATCATCATTGCGCTCTTCTCGGGTGAGATGAATCGGTCGCCGGCCTCTGGAAGGTCGCTCACAGCGGCTCTTGGCAGCTCACATCGGCCGACAGCCGCTCACGCTGGCTGCCTGCCACTCACTGTAGCCAATGGCAGCCCACTGCAGCACGGGCTGCAGCTATGCCATCCCAGGGACTCACAGCAGTCCAGCTCCAGGTGGAGCTGTTGTTCATCATCTTAGCTGTAGAGGGCGGTGTCACTGGCCCTCATATGTGGGATCTGAAGTTGGACCGCTGGTGTCCCAAGCCAGCTCTTAACCAACGCATCACTCAGCTGACCCTTAAGTGCACTTTTCTAACTTATGATGTCACAGAAAATTAATGTAATGAGGTTGAACATATGAACTTGATATTTTTGTAAGTCAAAAACAGTTGAATAGAGGCAATTTCATATGGTTCAGTTGTACATTTTTCTCTTTACCTACTATACAAATCCAATTGTAATAGGTGCTTTTATTTGTTCAACAAATTATTCTTCTAAAAAAAGTTCATTCAAGTCATTTAAAAGTTCTCTCAATTTGTAGGGAATCTTTAATTATTTTGAACAACAAAATATTGTGAGGGAAAGACACATTTGCCAGAAGTAACCGCAACCAATGCCTACTTTGGATGTTTTTCATGGTTACCTGGCAGGATCAGTTTTTTTTTTGTTTTTTTTTTTGAGGGCAGTGTCACTGGCCCTCATATGTGGGACCGAACCGGGGCCAGCGCTTAACCACTGTGCCACTCGGCCGGCCCCAGTTTTGTTTTGTTTTTAAGTCAAAAAATGTTAACACAGATTTAGTAATTATTCCAAAGGATTGATCCTACAATCATAAATGTTTGATTTTATTTTGTTTCTTTTTTTATTTAAGTTTGGTGAAACATATATGACAAAATTTACCATCTCTACCATTTTAGTGTACAGTTCAGGGGCATTAAGTATATTCACATTGTTTGTGCAACCATCATTACCATCCTCTCCAGAACAACTTTTATCTTGTTAAACTTGAAACTCTGTAACCACTTAAGTCATAACTCTTTATCCTCCCTTCACCAAGACCCTGGCAACCGCCGTTCTTTCTGTCTCTATGAATTTGACTATTCCAAGTACCTCGTATAAGTGGAATCATATAATATTTGTCCTTTTGTGATTGGTTTATTTAATTTAGCATAATGACCTCAGGGTTCATCCATTATAGCATGTTTCAGAATTTCCTTCCTTTTTAAGGCACAATAATATTCCATTGCATGTATGTGCCACATTTTGTTCATTCATCCATCAATGAACATTTGGGTTGCTTGTACCTTTGGTTATTGTGAATAATGTTGCTGTGAACATAGGTGTACAAATATCTTTTTGTGACCCTTCTTTCAGTTCTTTGGCTATATATCCAGAAGTGGAATTGCTGGATCATATGGTAAATTTATTTTTAAGTTTTTGAGGAACTGCCATGTTGTTTTCCATATCATCTCTACAATTTTATATTCCCACCAACAGTGCACAAGAGATACACTTTCTTCACATATTTACCAGCATTTATGATTTTATGGGTTTTTTTTTTAATAGTAGCTATCCTAATTGGGTGTGAGGTAGTCAATTTTATTTTGAACAAGATTTTTAAAGCATAGCTTAAATGGTTACTTTACAAGATCAAAAATATGTATCTTTGAGAAGATTGTGGGAAAAAGCTATTATTGAATAAACAGATACTCATGGCTTATATTAAATTTAAAAGACAACATAAATCCCAAATTTAAAACCTGACAAAAGATAATATGCTCAGAAAACTATATTTGAGGAATTAAAAGATGGCTTTATGAAAAAAACAACATTAATGTCAAAGTTGCCCACGAAGGCTCTGTATAAAATTGTTTCAAGAAATGTGGAAAGGGAAAAAAGCAATCTTTCTAAATTAATATTTTATGCATATAATTTTAAATATGTCTCTGTATCAAAATTAATAAATTATAAGTAGGCCATTGTCTGTTTTAATTATATCCCCAACGTTTAAATATTCAAATTGGCAAAAAAATTTGGCTTAAAAGTTTATATATTCAAAACAGCCAAAGATATAAGATCAACTGATATTGGGGGGCACCTTCTATTCAGGTATATACAATATATGATGTTTAATGGCTCCCGGAACAGTTGTAACTGTTCCTCTCTTTGCAAAAAGAAACTGGCAGCCTGGGCACATCCTCTGAGCAGAGGCCAGAGACATAGTTTGATGAAGGTCAATTAGAAAGTGACCGACTACATTTTTATATGGAAAATAACATAAAGAGGGCATATGTTGGGCCCCAGGAGTCAGACTCCGAGAGTTATCACAACAATTCTACTGGGGGGCACACATGTCATTATTCTAACTATATAATATGTAGAGTGGTGGTGATCCTGTATAAAAATTGGGGCAAGCGTGTGGGAGATGACATCACCAGCCTCTGGGTACATTCAGGCTGGCTGGGCACAAGAAAGGATCAGTTAGACAGACGTGGTTCTTTATTCTTCCAGAACTGATTAACATCTAAAACGGGTGCAGACAGACGTTTGAGTTTGCTGCAAACTAAAACAAAACACAAAACTACATACACAACAATGAAATAACTAAGAATGTATGTGTTTAGTTCAACAAACAAGTACTGAGTGCTAGCGCTTGTGCTGGATGCAAGGCTTTTGAAGCTGAACAGGACACAATCACAGGGAGAGAGATGATGATGATGACGGCAGTTTCACTGAGCACTGACTCTGTGCCATGTTCCTAAGCAGTTTATGTGAATCAAGTAAAGGAATTCTCACAGCAGCCCTTCCCATGGCTTGTGATGTCCTGTGTGACCTCGCCTGAGGCTCCATATGACTTCATTTCCTAGCACTTGTCCTGTCCTCTTCAGCCACACTGGTCTTGGGTTCCCTGACCACATCCTCAGAGCCTTAGCACCTCCTGGTCCCTCTGTCCAGCATGCTCGTTCTCAAGACATCTGCAGGACTCAATCCTTGCTTCCATCAGACATCCCCTGAAATGTCCCCATATCAGAGAAAGCTTCTCTCAACACAGTATGTAAAATAGCACATCCCTTCCCACCTACAGGGGACATGGTGATACACCATCTACGCATCCTTTGGGATGGAAGCACTGATTCCCCCAGGTGCTGGAAGTGATGGCAGTTGACAACTCAAGTTCTCAGCTCTCTCTAGAAATCGCCCTCAGCTGAAGAGAACTACCTTCCTAGAGGCAGCCCATGTCCAGTGGCCCATGAAAGCAGGGTATAAATGCCCAATCCCTTTGCCCCAGCTGGGATCAATTCTGAAAGGTCATTTCATTTTCAGAGGTTCCCATGGGGTCAGCTAAGGTCCTTTACCCTCCTGTGCCTTTTCTGCTCCCACAAGTAGTCGCTCTGAGAGCCCCCTTTAGGGAACTCCTTTCACAGGATTCTGCTTCCTGGGAAACCAATCTGTCACTCTCTTGTCTTGTTCTTCTGCAAACAATTTAGCCCATCTGAACATATTGCATATTGCTTTGCATATGTGTCTCTAGCCCTCTACATGTTAACTGCATGAAGGCTGGAACTTGAGTTGCTCACTGCTGTATCCTTAGAATATCTAGAAAAGTGCCTGGCACATAGTAGGAGCTCAAGAAATATTTCTTTAATAAATGGGTAGATTGGATGAATTAACAATTACCATTAAGAATTAGATATTATTGTTGTTCTTGTCACTTTACAGTAGAGGAAACCAAGGCCCAGAAAAGTGAAGTAGCTTGCCCAAGGTCACATAGCTAATGATTGGTAAAGTCAGTAGAAAGACTCATAAATGGGATGTTTCAATAGAATGTAGACAGTAAGACATTGCATCATGTGCTAAGGAAACTAAAAGCAAGCCAAGTAAAAGGCAGATTGGGCAGAGTTAAGGGAGAAATGGGAATAGTAATTTTTTCTGCATCAAAACTTGGAAAAGTGTGAAATTTATTTTTTAAAAGGCCAGTGAAGCAAAAGGAAGCATTTGACCCCCTTGATGAATGGCGGAATACTCTGGACCCCTGTTTCCACTACATTTTCTTTTTTTCCTAAACCACCAGCTACTGATCATTTAGTTAAGATTTGGACCAAAATGGATTAATAATCAAATTGTTTATGTCACTACCTATGTTCTTGGCTGTTCCAAAATAACAGGGGCTCAATGGGGATCATCAAGGAGAATGGTCTGGTGACATGCTCACTGGCAATTTAACGATACCAACAGCTGATAGATGACAAGGCTGTGAAAAATGGATCCTTAGAGAAGCCTCTACATTTCAATTATAACTCTCTAGCTTTAGACAACTGAATAGTTGCTTAGAAAAGTACCATTTCTTTGACTTTTTTCTCTCTTATAAGAAGAAAGGAAAAGATTAATAAAAAGAAACCAAAACAATGTCATGAATTTTTGTCACAGAGAGAAGTAGTAAAAAGTCACGCTGGTTTTTGAAAGCAAAACAAGGAGTACTGAGGACCTGAGCGAATAATATATTGGGGGTGGGGATGAGACTGGGGGAAGGGGGCGGGTTGAAAGAAAGTTGGGTGTCCTACAGCCAAGAGAGAGTCCTGACTTTCTTTTTTCCAATAATAAACAAGTAGCAGTCACTTGGACCCTGTGGGACTATTTCAAAGATCACAAGTAAAAGATTTACAATACAGAAATGTGGAACTATAGAAGAAAATCAAAGAAGAGCACAAGACTTTTGCTGGCTTGCAAAAGAAAAGATAAAGGAAGCAAGAAGACAAAATGAGCTACACCAGAGAGTTAGAAAAAAAAAATAATGCTTTTACAAGTCTATCAAAGGGAATAAAACCATGAAAGGAAGTGTACCACTAATAAAGGAGGAAGAGATGAGATGAAAATCCAAACTATTAAAATACGTAACAGACCACACTGCAAACTGAAAACGCTTATGCTCATTAGCAATGTCGACCACAGTATGTTTTTCTGCAGTTATTGAGATCTCAAGGTTGATCATCATGGGATTGAATTTAGTGTGATTAAACTTTGCTCCTTCACTGCCTCCTTTCAACAAAAGAAAAACTGATGATTGCTAGATGGGATGGGGGTGGGCATGAGGGAGAAGGGTAAGGGATGAGGCAACAAAAACTGATAACTATAACTGATAACCACAGGGATAGAAGGGACAGTTTAGGGAATACAATCAATAATGTTGTACATATTATTTTTAGGAGACCAGATGGACTCATGTCTTGTCAGGGAGACCACTTCATAGACTGTGTAGTGGCCTGACCACTGCACTGTACATCTGAAGCTGCCACTGAATATTAGATGTTGAGTATAATTTAACACATATGTAGTCATGGGATGTGAAGTATAGTGTGGGGATGGAGTCAATGGAATTGTAATAGATATGTATAATATTGGGGGTAGGGGGGCCAGGAGAGGGGGGAGGGGGAGTCACTTTGTAAGGGGTGAAAAAGATAACTATTGCATTGTTTTGTACATCTGTAACTACTACTACTACTACTACTACTACTACTAATAATAATAATAATAATAATAAATACAATGGCTAGTTTGGAGCTGAGCTAGCTTCAGTGGGGGCATTGGGTGTTTGAGTCTAGAAGGCACAGCCAAAAGGCACCCAGCTTTATTTCAGTTCCTTCCAGAGGCCACCTCCCAAGTCTCCCTAGCCCCACTTCCTTACACACACATCCCCCAGACAGGATTACCCTGGGCCTCTTCTTTATCTTTTCATTTCATAGCTACTTATTGAGTGCCTGCTAAGTGCCCAGCACTGTGCTAGGCCTTAAATCTGTAGAAGTAAACAAAACAAACAAGGTCCCTGCCTAACATGGAATAACATGTAATCACACAGAAATAAAGACATTAATCAGATGATCATACAAAGACTATACTACAAATCATGGTACATGCTAAAGGAAAACTGTGAGAATGTGCTACATGGGCTCAACCCAGCCTAGAGAGTCAGGGAGAATTAAGGTCTGTGCTTGGAACTGAAGGACAAGCAGTAGGAGCCAGATTTGAGGGGGTGGGGCTTGGGAAAGAATATTTCAGGCAGAGGAAATAGCCATTGGGAAGGCCCTGAGGCAGGTGAGATGTGGTGCATTTGAGACTCTATGAAGGCCAGAGTGGGATAGCAAGAAAGAAAGTGCCACAATACAGGGCCAGAGGGGTAAATGGGGGCCCCAGCGTTTTGTGCCTATTTTAAGGAATTGTGTCTGCTCCAAGAATGGTCACCAAGGGGGCAGGGTTTGACATAGAAATTTTTTGCCCATCTGTTAAGTGGAGCCAGGATTTACTGGGACTCAATGCAAAATAAAAATGTGGATCCCCATGTTAAAAATGTATTAAGAATTTCATGGCTGTGACAGCAGAGTATTAAACCAAGCATGGGACCCTCCTAAGGTGGCCTGGATTGCAGCAGCCCCTGAGTCCCTGGGATCATGTTGGTCATGGGTGAGTCAGGATGGTCCTGTGATAGCTCTCAACCTTTGTGTGAAGCCAGTTCTGAACGCCATGAGAAAGCAAGATGGTCCCTTCCCCATGCATTTTAGAATGCCATGCACAGTTTCTGGTCTTCGTATTCTTTAAACTAACCAGTAAAAAAAGAGAGAGAGGAGTTTAGCTGAGATAAACATAAAAGAAGAGCAATCAAGCTGGAAAAACCTGGCTGTGAGGCTTTTAAAATTAATACAACCCATCGATCTGTCTCTAAAGCAGAGAACACCTCTCTCCAGGCCAAAGTGGGGATTAGGGGGAGGCAGGTAAGGCTCCCAGGGTGCAAAATTTAAGGAGGCACTTTTTCTCAAGGTCATGGAAGTGCAGGGTCAGCACCTGGAATTGAGTGCCCCCTTAAAGCTTGTGTCCTCAGTGTCCGGCTTGCTTCATCTGGCTCTAGGCTCTGGTCAGGGCTATTCACCAGAATTTGTTGATCTGAAGACTCTTTCTGACTACTACGCAGCCAAGGCACCCTAGGCCAGGGCTGGATGAAGGCCTGAAGGTTACAATAGGTTATCTTTGGGATGGGAACACTTTCTGGAATTCAGTGACATGGAGCTCTTCTACTGCCAACTTTAGACAAATAAGCTTGAGCCAGGTGACGGTCTCAGACCCCACAGGTTATCTTTGTCATGTTGCACTCTGCAGTGATCTATGTAGGCTCTGGTCCATCAGATACAGTTTGGCAGACATACTTATCTAGGAATTCAGACAGTCAATTGCTGATATGCAAACAGCTTCACCTGTGTTAGCTCAGCCTTGTTTTATCAATGCTATATTCATCTCAATCAAATCTCAACACATAGGCTGCCACTATTTTATGTGAAGAGGAATGAAATAGCTATTCTGTTCATCCCATCCTCCTTTCTTTTTCATTTCCTGCCACCTCACCATTCCTATTCTCCTACTTTCCTGTTCCTTCCTCTCCCTGTTTCTTAACGTGAACTTCTTCATGGCCCGGTGACCATTACAAGCAGTGATGATGGTTTCATTGGTGGCCAAGTGAAAGCCCTCTGCAGGTCCCATCGGCGGCCTGGCTGGGCTCACAGGTAACAGTTTCCCAAAGGACAGACTTTCTCCATAAAGCAGTTTGACCCTGGAACCCTGTCTGATTTTGTCTTCTATTGCTTTGTCTAAAGTTTGACTCCCCTTTTGCCTTGAAAATGCAACTATTTCACAGCAACTGATTTTCCTGGTAGAGAATGGAACGGCCGTTATTAATTTGTCCTCACGTTAATATACTCCATTTCCTTTCATCTTTATTACCCATCTATATCTTCCTCAGAGGTCTTGTTTACATAAAACAGGACTCTTGGATGCAGAAAGTGCTTAATGAGTCTCAGCCTAACCACTACAGAGCAAACACGGTGCACTCCCCCTTTATAATTATGAATCATTTGATAGTATTAAAAAACGTCTTCAGCAACTGGTGCCAGGCAGCTTCTTTCTAGATTTTTTTTTATTGCTATAAAGATCAGCCATAAACTAAATTATGAGCTTGGTCTATGACATGTTGGCATTAAGCTCTAACAGTAATATGAACTGTGCTCCTATTACAGGCTTGAATAATTTGGCTCTTACTCTCACAAGTCCCTCCCTTCCTGTCTTTCTTCCTTTCTTGCTCCCTCTCTCCCTTTAGTCTTTGCGAATCAGCACAGTTCATGGGGAAAGTCAAAAGTGAATAATGCGGGACAATCTGTTTTTTCACACAGGCATTTTTGGAATGCCTTCTACCTGCATGGCACTGCAGTAGGCGCTAGTGAGGAATAGAAAATTGTGGCACTTGCTCTTCAGAGGCTCACAGTCTACCTGGGAATACAGAGGTACATAAATAACTACAGATCAAGGCAAAGTAAAACAAGAGAATGATAGGAAATGCATCAAGAAAGCATATGGGTGAGTACAATGAATGCCAACTGGGAAGGCTTCAGGTAGGGTTGACTGTGGGTTCAAGCAATGACATAACACAAGGACAAAAGCATTCCAGGCAAAAGGAATGACCTGAGCAAAACGAACACTATGTGAGAGATCAGCCTGTGTTTAGGGAAAGGTAGAGTATAGAGGCTAGCTTTGAGGAAGAACACAGTGGTAGAACAATGGGCTGGGATGAGTTTAGGAAAGGCCATAACAAGAAACCTAGGTGTATCCAGAAAAAATGGAGATCAGGAAAAGGTTACTTAACAGTGATATTATATCAAAGGCTAGTCTAGGCAAATATGTCTCGTCTTGAGAACCTACTATTTTTGATTTAGTAATGGCTGCCAGGAATAGTCTTGAGAAGGATTCTGGGCTCAGTGAGGAAGAAATGGATTTATTTATCCAATCAGTTATATAACTAGCCTAAAAAAGTACTTCTTCTACTTGGATAGTGGAGTGCCTCTGGGAAAACACTGATTGAATTGTCCTTGGGCACATCTCCCTTTTACTCACCTCAGTAAGATCTCGGGAATAGTGGAGCAACATTCATCAGAGACTTTTATAAGAAAGCAATCCTACCCTAATCAACTCAATGCCAGAACTGAGACATCATTAGTTAATAATACTGGCCAAATCTTTTGAAGTTCAAAAGTACCATAAACACACTACAAATTGTTATTAGTAACCAATGAATGAGAAGGTCTTTCCAGCACCCAACATAAAAGATTCTACAAATGGCATTCACTCCTTCCCGTTCACTACAACGTCTCGTAGCTTTGTTTCCACTGATGTCAAGAGCAGCTCTGCTTTTCCTGAATACCAAGGGACCTGAGGAATAAGCAGGGTTAGCTGGCAGTAGAAAATGCTGGTATTAATTGCACCTCCTTCCCCCTGCCCCCCAAAAGGAGACTAACAGCCCAGACCAGATGGGAAACCTAAGGAGAAGACAGTAATGGGACAGAGCAACAGAATCTTTGAGATGGGGAATTGGACTCATTGCATTCTGAGGTTTCGATCAGAGGTCCTTCAGCAGGATCCATAGAATGTCCCTCTTAGTCTTTTGAGCTTCTTTTGCTGGGCCCGTTCCAAACTCTTTGGAGTGTAATTTCTGCTCTAATAATGGCCCTTGAGCCATTCTCTACTGCTTGGGCCTGCTTCTATTTCTTTGAAGTGTACTATCTCTTTTAATAAACTGCTTTTTCACTTAAAAAAAAAAAAGGAATGCCTCTCCTCCCAAAGGATTCCACGGATGAAATCTGAAGGGAGAAAAATAATTTACATCTTTATTTTCAATGACCTGTAATTGACATTTAACATTTCCTTTCATTTTAAATGTAATCAACAAACAGTTGCATTAGCAGTACAGTAAGTCCCCGACTTACGAAAGAGTTCCGTTCCAGGAGAACATTCGGAAGTCAGATTCATTCGTAAGTCCGACAAAGTGAGTCTTATACGCCTTTGACACAAATATACAAAGTAAAGCCAATGGTTGAACGATTCATGTTATAAGAACGAGCGACGTCTAACATCTGTTTGCCTTGGTCCAATCTCTCAATTATTTTCACTTCTGTTTCCATGGTAATTGCTGTGTGTTTCCTAGCAGTCCCCTGCACATCCCCACCGCTTTTCCTCTTGCGTCCGGACATCCTGGGCTCTGACTGAGCGCTGGAGTACTGTCCCCTATCGCACTGCACAGTCAGCACACAGCAGCACCGCTGTGACAATGTCCGGCACACACATGAGCTACGTCCACGATTTGTTCGCATCTACGAATGTTCGTAAAGAGGTCTGTTCGTATCTGTGAAAGTTCACAACTCAAATCTTCGCAAGCCAGGGACTTACTGTACCTGTGGGTTTTTTCACTAATAGAGGTCATAGTTATTTTCATGTGATATTACAGTAGTTGCCATTATCTTGAAATATTGTTTATGGCCATTACTACTTTGAATTGTGGTAGTTATTAGACTCAGTGCTAGATATAGATCTTGTTAAGTGTTAATGAAGAAGTGCATATATGACTATTGGGGGTGCCAAAAAAATGTATGCAAAGTGGACGCTTTGGTCCACGTTGCTCAAGCAGTAGTTCTCTGTAATCAGAAGTGTCTTCTGGACGCTGATGGTAACCACTTTGAGCACCTCTTATAATTGCAGAAGTCAAATGTGACTTGTATTCATCTTTTGTTATCGGTATATATTGAGCATTATAATTTTAATGGTTTTTTTCCTTTCTTAAGATGTGTATATCTTTTTTGGCACCCTCTGTATATCACAAATGTAGTGGGTTTTTTTTTAAACATATAGGCTATTTTTTAAAGCAGTTTTAGATTCACAGCAAAATTGAACAGAAAATAGAGTTTCTATATAACCTTGTTCCCTCTTCCCCCTACACACAGCTTCCCCTACTACCATCATCCTCCTCCACCAAAGTGGTACAATTGTCACAATCAATGAACCAATGTATACACATTATTATCATCCAAAGTAGTTGACCTTAGGGCTCCCTTTTGGTGTACATTTTATGGGTTTAAACAAACATATAGTGACATGTATCCACCATGGTAATATCATACCGAGCAGTTTCACTGCCCTTAAAATCCCCTGTGCTCCCCTCCTATTCAACCCTCCCTCCCCCGCAACAAAGGTGTGGTTTGAAAAAATATTTTGATAACTACTTTACTATAATTGTTTTCTTTGTTTAATCCTATGGATTTCATGTCTTTAAAAATTCTGAGAAGGGGTCATTGGCTTCATTAGACTCCCAAAGAGCCTGAGGCAGAAATAAGTGTAAGAGCCTGATGTTCCCCCTCCCTGTTGTCATAGCCTCCGGGATGGGTTTCTCCTCTCGCACACAGGCCTTCTTCTTCCATCTTCCCCTTGGTAGACCTCCCATACTTCCTTTTTGTGTCTCACAATGTAACTTTGTCCCCGTCTCTCTATCTTAACTAGCATACTTTATACTGAGGTTGAGGACTTGTTTGTGATTAGCAAATCCAAATCTTCTGTTTACCAAAATCCACTCTTCTTAACAGCAGTGGCGATTATATGAAACAATTTTTTTCTTGTCATATGCTCAAATGAAAAACTAGAGATTTATTATATGTCCAGTACAGAAGCCAGACTACTTTGCATTTCATCAATTCCAGAAAGAGTAATATGAGAAAATCATAGTTAAATGGCACCATCTTTCAGATTGTTTTCCAGGGATGTTTTTGTACCCTTTGTAGAAAGCACCTGGGAGCTGGTGGCTTGCCTATCCCTTAATTCAGTTCTGCCTCAGACTGGAGTACCCCTTCCTCATCCTCCTGGTCGTCCATCTGTCCCCTAGAAGGTTTTGTCCCCTAACCCTCCAGGCACTGTCTCTTCTATATGGACTTAATACAGTATATCATATTATAATTGTTTGTTTGCAATAACAGCTTAGGCTTGTTAAGTATCTACCATGTGTCAGGCACTCTGTTTTTCACAATCTTAACAGTGGCTTATTAAATGTTTAACCTATACTGCATTGTAGTAGGACTTTACACATCTGACATTCACAGCAACCCTGATGATATATAATCATCCTTAGTTCACAGATGATGGATTTGTGACCCAGAAAGGTCACACAAACTTAATCAGCTTGACTTTAAACTCTGCATCGAAATCTAAAATTTGAACATTGAGTATTTTATGACATTAAGGAATCATTGTTAACTGTTCTTTTAGGTGGGATAATGGTATTATGATTATATTTTTTAAAGTCCTTATGTTTTAGAAACACATTGAGAAACATTTATGAATAAAAAATCAAATAAAACCCAAGTCAATAAATCATAGCAGACCCAAAGTATGCCATCAGTGCACACCCCTGAAATCACTGTACTTTAGGAAGAAACAAACCCTATGGCCAGACAGGGGTATTCCCCCAGAAAGCTTTGCAACCTTGGGCAAGTCAACCCACCCCTTCCTTTTATAAAGGAAGGACCTGGGCACTATGCTTTCCAATGCCCTGTGCAGCTGGGTGAAACTCAAACAAGATAATGGTTATTTACTTCTGTCTTTCAAGACAGTTCCATAGGTAATGGTGCTTCTAATTTTTTTTTTTTTTTTTTTTTTTAGAGGGCAGTGTCACTGGCCCTCATATGTGGGATCCGAACCAGGGCCGCTGGCGTCCCAAGCCAGTTCTTAACCACCGCCCCACTTGGCCAGCCCGGTAATGGTGCTTCTTAATAGAGTATAGACTGTAGCCAGATATAACCCAGCCTGCCTGGGTTTAGGCATAATATTATTCATGAAAATATTCTCTTACTTTGTGCCAAAAGTCTTGATAGTCAAACTTCTTACTTCATTTGTATTAGTTAGTATAAGCAGTAGAACCCTTTCTTCAAATGAAATAGATGCCTGGTTTATAAACACTTTAAATGGAGTTGCTCTGGTTTAAATGAGAGCTGAGAATAGCACCCTATAAAAACTCGCTTGTCTATACCACCCAGAAACTATTTTGATGATTTATATTTATTAACTCATTTGATTCTCATATCATCCAAATAAGATAAGTACCATCTGAAGATAAGGAAACTGAAGCACAGAGAGGTTAACAAACTTGTCCAATGTCATAAATATAGGAAATTCCTGAGCTGACCAGGCTGGTTCTAGAACCTGTATTCTCAACTGCTATGCTGTGTTCTTTTCGATGTGGTTACACACTTATCTTCCATTAAACTATAGGCTCCTTGGGAAAGAGTGGGGACCTCTGATTTTGAATTCCTAATGCCCAGCCTGTCAAAAACAGGTGTTCAGTAAACATGTGTAAAATGAATGAAATTTACTGGACACTTTCAGAGGCATAATCAAAGATCATTAAACTTTATGGATATGAATAGGTAGTGAAGATTAAGCTAAGCCCTTATTTTAAAGATCAAAAAAAAGTGCAGCCCTGAAAAGTTAAGTGATTTGCCCAAGACCAGCCAGTTAGTACAGAACCCAAACTAAAGCCTAAGTCTCTTGACTAGTCAATCACTAAAAGAATCAAAACCATAAAGTGATTGGATTAACAAATGCTTGTGTCTTTTTCGATCTTGAAGCTGTTCTTTCTAGTCAAGGGATGTTGATGATTAAGGGAATGGGAAAATTTTGTCCTGGTCACCAGTAGAGCTGGGGACAGGCTTTAAGGCCTCCAAAATACACTTTTTTTTTTTTTTTAGCTGAGCCATCCTGCCACCTGTTGGCAGCTCAATGGCAGCTCAGCTTGGGCTGGGCATCGAACTGCTGTTGCTCAGAGCTCAGCTCACACTCTTGAGCGAGCTCTTAACCAACTGAGCAACTCAGGTGGCCCCAAAATACCCTTAAGTGTCATCAGTTGGCAAATCACAAAGTGCCCACTAGTCAACATTATCACAAACCATTGATTCCTCCAAGTCTTCTCTGTCCTTTATAGAGCTTGAACTAGGAGACTACAAACCACAACCTCAGCTCCATTCCAGGCCCAAGTACAACTGGGATGTAATTAAAGAGTCCCAATTTCATCTTCAAATGGCTTAAATCAACATGTATGTCTAGCCCCTTTCTAACCTGGTTGTAGAAACTGGCTTCTTTCTTGTTTCTCACATATCACCCAATTCTGATTGGACTCTTGTTTTTCCCTTGTTGGACCTAAGATACCATCTTGATAATTGGCTACAGCAAAATGCAGGAATAGAAAACAAGTGACTTATCTGTTGCCCCCATGCCCCTCACCTCCACTTCAGCAGACATCATTTAACTGATCACAGGGCTCTTTCATACAGAGCTGAAGCGCCTTCAGGATCTTTCTCTAGGAAGCCAGCCAAAAGGAAACCTACTGGCCACAGGCTTTATTCCTTTTAGGGGCCTGTTACTTGCTGAATTCTGGTTTTTTCCTCCCAAAAGAACTAGATTTCTCACAGTTCACAGGCCTTGCTTCCTGTCAAATAGCCTTTCTGATGCTGAGTGCTGCCCCCATGCCTGAGCTCTATCTCTACAGAACACACAGGCTGTCTTCACTGTCCTGAAGGAGTGGTTTAGCAGTGGTTATTTGGGGTCAAAACCAGAGGAGAACATATATCTCATTCAGAATTCAAGGGAAGTTAGAGGTGTGTGTGGAGCATAGGAAGAACAAAAAGTATTAACTTTATAAAACCAGAAAAAGGAATTTGAGGAAACCCATAAGCAGAAATGCGGGAGTGTGGGCAGCCTGCAGACAAAGGGAATTGGAAAGCGAAGGTGTCAAGACTACGATGTAACAGATGAAATAAGTAGATGTTGCATGGTGACTAGGAGAGAATTATATAATCCATCATAGTTTTCTTTTTATTGTGAGGAAGCTCCGAGTCAAATTCACTATCCGATAAGTTACTATATTAGCTCTACGTAGACCATCTGCTATCACCTTCCTTGAGAGGCTTAATTTTTTTTGTTTGAAAAATATGAGGTATGTCTAAATATCCATACATTATATATGTATTCATTTTTGCAATTCCATTTACAATAAGAACAGATCAGTCCCTAGACAATAGCCCATAGAATGTTAAACATCCACCTGGAAGGATAAATTTGAAAAGCAGCAAGAAAATGAAAGGCAAGAAATCTTCTGTTAATCCTCGTCTCTCAATACAGCTCAATGTGTCTTGCATATGTGTTGAGCTCTGAACTGGATGCTGTGAAGGACATAAAATTGAAGAGGTGATCCATGCCCTTTACGAGATTATCATCTTCTTGAGGAGATTGGCTATACAGAAATATAATCGTTTACAGAAAACACCTGACTCATAATGGATACACAGTGTGAGGGAGAGGTAACCCCCCGTTGCCTTAAGCCAATGAGATTTTGCAGTAGCTGTTACACGGCATACCCTAATCCAGTGGTTCTCAGAGAGTGGGTCCCCCACACCAGCAGCAGTATCTAAGCATATGTTAGTAATGCAAATTCTCAGGCCCCACTCCAGTTGTACTGAATCAGAAACTCTGGGGTTGGGCCCAGGAATCTGTGTTTGAACAAGCACTCCTGGTGATCCTGGTATGCTAAAGTTTAAGAAACTCCAACCACAATATTCTTTGCCATGGAGACATTCACATTTTCCCCCTTCCTCACCTATAGCTCAGGACCAGATCATGCAACCCTACATACTCCTGAAGTATCGAGTTCAAAATGAAGCCACCCTGCTCAGTTCTAAACGAATAGTTCTCTTTACAAAAGTTTTACACTCAAATATTTAAGCAAGAGACCTTGTTTAAAGTGGTATCAGTTTAAGTGAAGATAGCCTATGCCCCCTGAAAGAGGTAAACTCCAAGAACAAAAATTACTGCAATTATTGATCATTTTCTTGTGTTAGTTGATTCATTAAAAAAAAAAAAACCTACAAAGAAGACAAAATTATCATTCCCAATTTATAGAGGAAAACATGGAAGCTGAGAGCAGTAAAGGAAGTTTCCTAAAGTCCCCACAGTTTGTAAATGGTCGTTGAATTTGAATCCAAATCTGTCTGACCCCAGAGCCTATGCCCTTCACCACTCACCTTCATTTAAAAAAATGAGCTATTTTTCTGAGTGTCTAACAACACAGAGGCCCAAGTAGTAGGTCAACCCCCTCATCATGTTACCAACCCTACTGCCAAATCATTGGGTGTCACTTCATCATTAAAACTTTAGTGTTATTTTTGCTTGAAAAATGAGAGATTCTGCTACTTACCACCCACTCACTATGAGGTGGATTGAGGTATGTAAAACTTTCGAGAACTAAGGATGAAAAGTGTTATAAATAGTATTATTACAAGTGGCAATAAATCAGGTAAAGAATGTAATGTGCAAGTTGGAACATAAGCTGGAATTAAGCTTCATAAATCTAAAAGAACCCAAGGTATGTGGTTCTTTGAATAAAATGCTTAACCTAAATTTTAGATTAACAAGGCACCCACCTCAGAAAAGCATAATTTGAGAAGGCTGGGGCAGGATAATCACCAGGAACATTTTGAAAAGGCGGCTAATCTAATGTATATATCACTAATGTTTTTTAAGAAAAATTATAGTAGTAAAATTTGACAGTTTACAACGTGCCAGGGACAGTTTCTAAACTGTTTCAATTATTAGCTTATTTACTCTTTACAACAGTCCTATGAAGTAAATCATATCATTATCCCCCATTTTAAAGACAGATGTTTTTAAAACTGAGGAACAGAAGTCACATGACTTTTTAAAGTAAGGAACAGAGGTCCCGTAACTGATAAGTGGCAAAGCCAGAATAAGAATGTAGGCAGCTTGGCTCCAGAGCATATAGGCAACTACAATGTTGTTTAAATCTCTTCCTCTTCTCACATTAATTTGTTCTTACTATTCTCTTCTCTGCCTTTTTACTATCATTATCTCTGGCGAAGCTCAGAACTCCAGCGGCAGGTCAATGAATGTTGCAATAAGCTACAACAAAACAAAACACCACAATGACCATGACCTTTTAATTTTTTCAAATGAAGCCATCTAGACAAGAATGTTAATAAGCGAGTTTATGTCAAGCAACCTCAAAATAACAGTGAGTATTTTGCCCTGACACACAGTATAACAGAAGGAACACTGAGTATATACACATATCAATTCTTTGAACTCACTGATAACCCTTCTCTTGCTCTTTTCAACCTTGCGTGCTTCCTTCCTCCTACAAGTCTCACTCAACTTCTCTTATCTGTCCCACACCGATGCTTTCCAGATAATTTTCTCAATGTCATTCCATTTCAAAGTAGTTTAGAGTTGGTCAAATTCTTAGAAATCAATTAAGTTGATCCCACGAAGCCCCAAGAACTAAACAACTTACCCAGTATAACTTAGTGGGTTAGTGCATAGCAGGGCTTGGAACCTCTGAACCACAGACCTACCTTGGGCCTGGCTTCTGGAAACATCCCTGAATCTGAACAGGAAGTCAGAACATGGGCTCTGCTCTCCAAAAGACCTTCCTGCCAGTCCCAGTGTCACCACTTACTAGAAGTATGAGCTTGAGAATGATTTCATCAGACACTACTATCAGAAAGAGATTGAAATACAGTTACTTACCAAGTGTATATGACTGTATACTTACTTAGAAAAGCCAAAGCAGTTCATTAAAAAGCTATTTATAGTCATAGAAAATCTTTTATGTCTCCAGATGTATGATAAATATGCAAAAATTAATAATATTCCTGTATACTAATAATAGCCAGTCACAAGGTTTAATTAATTTCTTCTAAAATAGATATCAAAAAATGAAAAATATTCACAGAAATAGTAAGTGATGTACATTACTTATTTTTTGAGAAGTAATTTAGTTGGTTTGATAGAAGAGAAAAATTAGGTATATAAAGGATGCCTGGTTCTTCACGTTCTTCACATTTTTTAATGCAATCCCAATCAAAAGCTTAACTAGTATTCTGCAAAATTAACATAAAATTCATGCAGAAACACAAGTGGGTGTGAAACTTTAAGTAATATATTTTTTTATTTTTGAGGGCAGTGTCACTGGCCCTCATATGTAGGATCTGAACCAGGGCCGCTGGCGTCCAAGCCAGCTCTTAACCACCGCGCCACTCGGCCGGCCCAATGTAAGTAATATTTTGAAAGAGATGAGGAAGGATAAAAGACTACTTTTACAGATAGCAAAATATACAGTAAAACCTTGGATTGCGAATAACTTGGTTTGCGAGAGTTCCACAAAACGACCAAAGATTTCTAATACATTTTAACTGGGTAAACGAACGATGTCTTGCAATACGAGTAGTTTGTTTCTGGAATGAATTATGCTTGCAAGCCAAGGTATTACTGTAGTATAAAACAAAATCAGAACAGTGTGTTAGTTCTAATACAAAACTAGACATACTCACTAATGAACCTATGTAGGAAGTTTCTTACATGTAAGAAGGTAACATATGATATGGAAATTTAAAATATTTGTATAAATGATATTATACTGTCTCATTAGAAGTTGGAGAAGTAAACTTAAGTCTGTAAGTAATTCACACCAAACCCAGGTAAGTTCCAAATGCTGTTAAAAATTAAAGCAAAAATAAAAACAAAATTAGCACAAAAGATCTAATAATAACCAAATATCAAGAGGGATAACTTCATAAGTTTGAGAAGAAAAAGATGAAATTTCCCTATACAAGACAGCTTTCTTTTCAAAAAATTCTAAACTATAAACATTAAAATAAAAAGGTAAATAGACTAAGGAAAACAATTTTAGTAAAAATGGCAAATGGTCATTTTTATATCGTTTTTGCAAAATATATAAAACCCTGTTGAAATCAACTTTTGAATAATGTCAAAAGAAAACTAAAATAAATTATATAAAGAGCTCCCACACATGGACAAGAAAATAAGACCCTAATAGACAATTAGGCAAAGGACAAAACACAAACAATTCATACTGAAAGAAGCAAAATCAATAAACAAGTCCATGGAAAAACATTAACATCATTACTTATCAAAGAAATGCAAATTAAAGCAACATTGGGGCACCATTTTCCAATTGTAAAGTTTATAAACATTGTTTTCCAATAACACTCTCAGTGTAGGTAAGGTCATAATGAAACTGTAAATGCATTATTTCTGATCTCAAGGTGGAAGAACACAAATACTTAAGCCATAAAAATGTACTTCAACTGTGTAAAGAAAAAAACCTTGTAAAAATGGAAAACCTGTCAACACAAAGATGTTTACAGCAGTGTTATAATTTTTAATAAACATTTTGAGGATTATCTAAATGTCTCAGCATATGCTTCCTCTAGGAAGCTTTGCTTTACTCTCTGACCTGCTGCTTCCTCACCTTAAGGCACCTCAGTGTCTCAGCCATGTGTGTGCCTGTCACTGACATGTCCCTAGCCTTTGGCACAGGGCCTTGTGCATAGTAGGGGTTTAATATAAATGAATGAATGAATGAATGAATGAATGAATCCATGTTAAACAGTAGCAGATTTTGTTAGTATAGCTCTTGATGAAATGTGAATGCTATTAATTTGCTAATTATGAAAATTAGGTTTCATCTGGGAAAATGCTTCAGGATAGCAGCACAAAGTGGGGGGAAAACAGAATACATAATTGCACATATATTATGATTGTAACTAGATAATAGTTATAGGCACATGGACAAACCCTGAAAGATAATATGTAAATTTAATGCTTTTTGTTGGAGGCATGGGATTGTGTATGTTTCAGTCTTTTTCTATTTTTAAAAAGCATATTAATTTTTCTCTTTTTACAATTATGAATAGGCAGGGGAAAATTCACAGGCCTTGAGTCAGAATACTTGGGTATGAGTCCTGGCTCTACTATTTAATAGCTTTCTGACCTTAGACAAGTTACTGGAACTCTTTGAGCCTCAGTTTCCTCATCTATTAAATGGGGACTATAATAGCTACCTCTTAGAGCTGTTGTGAGGTACACAGGGCCTAATGCATGTGAAAGAATTTTATAACCTATAAAGTGCTATATGAATGGAATGCCATTATTATTAAAGTAGCCTCTATTTCCTAAGAAAAATAAGCTTTTTGTTTCTTCCTATGTTTACATGTAGTTATTTATATACCATGCAAAAACAGTTCCAAAGTCCTTGAAACACACCTTCCTAACTGTGTTTCAAAAGCTAATACTAAAACAGCTCTAAGGACTGGCCTGTCAGGCGGTAGTAGTTTTCCAGCAGCTAAGTAGAAGGGACCTATCAGATGCTGGGAATGCATGGGAAAAGGACCCAGAGTGAAATGGTTTCCCCAGGTACTCAAAGAAGAAAAGTCACAGAAAATTTATCACCGCCTTTTTTTTTTTTTTTGTGAGGGCAGTGTCACTGGCCCTCATATGTGGGACCCGAACCAGGGCCGCTGGCTTCCCAAGCCCGTGCTTAACCACCACACCACTTGGCCGGCCCTATCACCGCCTTTTAAATGTCAATTAGTTAATTTTCAAAACCCCCAAAATATATGAGGGAGGAATCCTCCTCCCATTCCCGTCCCTGGTCACCCCATCAGGTGGTGACTGTTCTTGCTTTATTATGTGTTCTTCTAGGATATTTTATGCATATGTAAATAAATATAAGTGTGTTATTTTTTTCCTTTTCAAAAAGATTGAACCGTACATCTTGGTGCTATTTACATATTGGTGCATTGTTTCCTTATGCTTTTTTTTTTTGCATCAGTGTTCTATTCCATTGAATGGATATAACTTTATTCAATTCATTTTATCAGTCCCCTTCAAAAGAACAATCGATCATTTCCAATCATTTGCTCTGCCCAGAGGAAGGAACGTCTCATCCCATCTTAAGCAGTGACAATGAGGCATGTAAGGAGTGGGTCCAAAGTGGTCATCTAGAGATCGCTTCGTTTACTTCAGAACAATCAATTCTTCCTTTTGAATCTGCTCATTTATTTTTCTTGCCCTGAATCAAAACCACATGGTTGGGAAAATCTATTTCAGTTAGCCCTTTTCTTAAAAGTCAGTATAATGTTGGGGCAGCCAAGTGGCTCAGTTGGTTAAGAGTTGGTTTACAGCATGTGCTCTGAGCAACAGGGGTGCTGGTTCGATTCCCACATGGGCCAGTGAACGCTGCGCCCTAACTGAGCTGTCACTGAGCTGCCAACAGGTGGCAGGATGGCTCAGCTTATATAACAACAAGACTGCCTGTTCAATGGTGGGCTACGCCCACCTGCAACTAAAGATTGAACTCTGCACCTTGAGCTGAGCTGCCACCCGAATGGCTCAGAGGATAGAACATGTGCTCTTAACAACAAGGCTGCTGGTTCGACTCCCATATGGGATGGTGGCTATGCCCATCCACAACTAAGATTGAACACAGCACCTTGAGCTTAGAGGCCACGAGCTGTCGACGGGAAGCCAGATGGCGACTGGCACCCTCCACAACGAAGACTGAAGAAGAACAACTTGGCTGGTCCCCTCCCCCAATTCCCCAGTAAAATCTTTAAAAAAAAAAAGAATGCTATGAACAGAGCAAACAAACATTGTTTTAAAAAAAGAAAAGTAAGTATAATGCTGTAGTTAAGAGTCTAAGACTACCTGGGTTAAAGTGCTGACACTTCCCCACTTATTCAAAGTCTCTCCACCTACAATGGGCATAATGCCAGTGTAGACCTCACAGGGTTCACAAGGTATAAGTGAGTTAATATATATATCGATAGCCCTTATTATGTCTAGCATCTTTCAGAGGGCATTTGGGAAGGAGCACCCAAAACAAGAAAAGGTGTTTTAATCTCAAAAATTATGCCCTAAATTGTCAGTTGTTCTCAAAGTGTGGCCTGTGGACCAACAGCATCACTGGGGAACTTGTAAGAAATGTAAACCTACTGAATTAGAAACTTGGGGTGGGACCCAGCAATCTGGGTTTTAACAAGCCCTTGGTAATTTGGAAGCATGCTATGGTTTAAGAACTATTATTCTAAAATGTAGGGTTTGGCAGGGGAGGGTGATTTAAAAGCATATTCAGATCATGGAATACCTGAAAATCATGTTCTTTGTGGAACATCATGAATTGATGACATAGAATTTCATGCATTTTACTAGTGAAAAAAATATGTCCATATTTTTATATGCTGTTTTCTGCATCTCAAATATATAGAATTGTTTTCTTTTAAATCACATTCTAGTTTTCTCTTAGCATTTGCTTGCAGTTCAGTAGCACTACTAGATTAAATAGTAGCAGATGTCAATATTGTAACTAAAAAGTAGAAAAATACAAAATTGAAAAAATTCTAACTCTCAAAATCATTCAACAATTACAAAATGGGATTTAACAACTATGATTTAACTGTAGTCAGTTTTTTCATTTGTTTCATTTGTTCATTCACCAAATATTTTCTGAGCATTGACTATATTGTCAAAACTGTGTTGAATATTTAGAATTCTAGTGAATAAGACAGACAAGAGGAGGAGATGACCTATCCATTGATCTACCATATGATCTAGTCACAAAAAATTATAGTCCAACTGGTACTACCATGTTTCCATGCCATTGGACAGAGTTTCCAGAAAAAAAAAAAAAAGCCATGTCTCTTCCTGTTCTCCCTGGATCCATCACAGTGGTTTCTCCAATGAAGAAATGCTGCTGTCCTGTAGCCTAAACTGAGAATGTCAAATAGGTCTGAGAAAATTCCAGCCAACTGGAAGGGCCTCCCTGGAGTGTTATTTTGAGAAGGATTCTGAGACAGTACTCTGGTTGGGCAGGAAAGAGTGCTGTGCACAAGAAAGAAGGGATAACCACCATAAGGGGCTTTGTTTGCTTGTTTGTTTGTTTTGTTTGTTTGTTTACTTCCAACCCTTGGAAAGCATAGCCTTCCTTTCCCCTTTGACTTGGGAGACTATTTCTCAGAATTTCTTGCATTATAAAATCATACCTTGTGCCTTGTCTCCCTTTGAGGCTACTGATATTGTTGGCCTTCCTCTTTCCCCTGGTACTTTCCTTCTCCAAGAGCCATTGGGAACAGCCTGGCCAAGTTCAGAGTCAGTGAATAGTGGTTTCATGATGTCAAATACATTAGCATGGAATGATTTTCTGTGGTGTTTGGGCTTACTGCTTTCTTGGCTTTAAGACACCTGGCTTGCTTGTAAGCATGAAGCAGCAGGATTTGTTTTCCTGAATGAGGGAGCACACACCTTCCTCTTTGCTACTTGGTTGGCATTATACAGATGTGAACAAATGACCCTTCACCTTCCCCCTTTATGTCAACCAACGTTTTGGAGAAAACATAAGGAAGAGTCCCACTGCAAGCTTTGTGCAAGAGAACACAGGAGGAGACAGAGTGGGCATTATAGTAAAAAAACCCACTGGTTGGGCTGGTTCTTCCTTTTCTCTACAATTAGAAAGGTGTGTATGGCATTTCTAGATGGCTCTTTATTTGCTTCTATGCCTCTCTTACAAGGTAATCATGAATCCCTATTTAGGATCCATTAGGTTCATAGCATTAGGGAGGTTTGAACCAGACCAATCTGGGTCATATGGTCAGCTAGAGCTATCATTTGGAATGTGTAGTGCAGAAAACCTGTTCTGTGCTTTAAGAAATGACAAAGATCTTGAAACTCCAAAGATTTTTTTTTTCCCCCAACCAATTTCCTTCAGGAAGACCAAGTATGGAAACACTTTCAGGAGATTTTACAATTAGCTCTGTGAGAATGAATGGACATTGTGTTAATCCTGATTTGCTAGACATTAGAAATCATATTTCTCTCCCACAAGAATGCTATTTTTTTCCTCATATTTTGCCTCTTTATTCAAACCCAAACAAGTTCACAATACTTGTTCATCACTTGATTATTTTCAGGTAATATTTGGATCTCCTTTTCTTGGCCTTTCTGTCCAAATATTTCTGTTTGCTTTATAAGTTTTTTCAGATGCCTCAGATGTAGTTTTTAAGCTCATTTTATCTTTATTTCCACTCATAAAAAAAGTGCATCTATATGGTCTGGGGTTATCTAATTCTAATTCCCACTACAAAAGGATGTTTTACAACTTTCGTAAAGTTTTAAACTGAGAATCAAGTCAGTTTCCCACAAAATAATTAATTGTAAAAACTATTATAATACTCTTCACCTGATTAATTCTAATTTTAGACCACTGTGACATCTCATGAAAAAATGGCCAACTCTTAATTAACCCTAATAATAATGGGTAGAAAGGGTATTGTATGTGAAGTCATAGATTACTGTTTTTATAAGAATATCAATTTCCTTTCCTCGCCAGCATGCAGAAGTGACACTGAACAGTAAAAATTGTCTGGCTTTTTTTGTTGTTTTTCTTCCTGTTTTATTTTGGAAAACAATGAGCAAAGACAAGGGGCAAAAAGAGAGTAAAGTAGGAACACCAAGAAATGTGAAAATGCCATGAGCTATCCCTAGAGAGTAAAAAAGTTGGCTTTTGTTGAGACTTTCAAGATTGTGGACATAATATCCCATGTCCTCCACTGGCTCTAAGTACAGTTTTTACAGCCAGTCATAAAATGGAAAGTAAAGGTTCATTGTGAAACAGTTGGCACATATTTAACAAAGGTAAGACAAGCTGGCACCACTATAATTTATACCCATTAGCATGAGGTTCAGTGGTGATCCTATGTAGAGGGCACAGCTAGTAAAGAACTTCAAAAAAAAGAGAACAAATTATGAAATGTAGATTAGCGTAAGCAGTTTACATTTTCTTAACTTGCGAAAGATTAGCAAATGTCACTATTCGTTGATATAAATGACCCGGTAATTCTATAAATGGATACAGATTTCACATGAGTTTTGCCATGACAGTGACCCAGTTATCATATCTAAAATCGACTTCAAGAAATGAAATGATAGCTCTTCAAAGCAATTAAGAAAGGTCATCTGTCAAATCTACACTTGTAAAGATTTTCCTTGTGAAGACAGAGAATAACTGGATCCCTGTGCCTTATAATAACCTTCCATATTTCTAAAAATGGGAGTTAACTGACTCCTTAGTCCTTGTTTTGCAAGCAAAGCAATTCCATCCCCATCAGCTTTTTCTGATAGAATCCATTTCCATATCCTTGGTTGTTTGGATTTCTTTCTCTGGATCTTTTTCCCACTCCCACTTTTAAAATAAGTAAAGTAGCCAGGTCTCAGGAAAGATTCTTCCAAACTTCACCCAGAAGCATTTGCACTTTTTCTAACTCTGCTCTTTTCTTTAGTTTGGGCAATTCCATCAAAAACGTAACTAGGGCCGGCCGAGTGGCTCAGTGGTTAAGCGCTGGCCTGGGAAGCCAGCGGCCCTGGTTCAGTCCCACATATGAGGGTCAGTGACACTGCTCTCAAAAAAAAAAAAAAAAACCAAAAAAAAAACGTAACCAGACAGTTATGAATTCCTAAGAGAAGAGACTTGAACACAAATCAAAGATGACAACTAAACCTCTACAATCATAATAGCACTAATCCCTCCCTCTAGTAGTGGAGGCAGGGTCTGTAAACCACATGCACTCATGCTGGGGGACATGCCCTTTACATGAACTAACAGCTTTACTGTGAGATAGGCTCTCTGCTCATCTCACGTTTAGCCCGAAGAGCTTCTACTGTGATGCACAATGTAGAAGGGGGATAACAGATGCTGTGATGGGGATATTTAAGTCAGTTGTTTTTTAGTGCATTGTTTTAGTTGTGAGAAAGTTGGATAAGTCAAGCTCCTTCTGAGACCCCAGAGATCAAAGAGAATTCAGTTAAAGAGCAATCGTTTGAAGAGCAACACAACTATACTGTTCTTTACCAGAAGTTCTGTGAAATGCACTTTTTTCTGTAATTCTTATGCGTGTGTCAAATGCCAAGAAAATCTGTTTCAAAATGTAGATTTGGCCATTTAAAACTTGTATGACCTGGTATTTTGTTTCATGACAGTAGACTGCACCATGGTGCAAACGGAAAATATATCTTGATGTTATTTACTAGTATCACAATGGTCACATCAGACATGCCCCTCGAATAAATACACACAATTGTGAAATGCTTGGTAGTCAAACAGACTTTGTATAACCAGAGGGACTATATTTCAGAACTGAAAGGAGTGCTATAAATCCAAAAATCTGAAACCCCTATTTACTTCTTATCACATGTCCTTTAGCACCTTATTACTCAAAGTGTGGGCCCCATACTAGCAGCATGGGCATAATTTGGGAGCTTGTTAGAAATTAATAATCTCTGGCCCTACCACACAGATTTATTAAATCTGCACTTTAACAAGATTCCCGAGAGATATGTATGCACATTAAAGTTTGAGGAACACTGCTTAATAGATAACTTTCTTTTTTTTTTTCTTTTTGTGTTAGCTGTAGAGTGATTTTGTCCTCTAAAGCTCTCTCACCAGGAAGTTAAAAACACTAATTTAATGAAAATGTATCAATTACAACTCTCTCATAAAGCCATAAGCAAATCCTTCTGTCTTTAGATTCATAGGATGCCCCATTTCACCCAAGCACTAAGGCCAGGAGGAAAAAAAGAGTTAAAAAATTTGCTCTTGGCAAAACATCAGATACATTCATTTCTGTGTCTTACTTTGTCTAGAGAGGAATCTCCCTAGAATTGGATTCTTTATTTCATACACTTTTCTACTATTTAAAGTCTAGAAAAACTTCAAAGGAGGGCCAGGTGCTCTAAGATGGACAGCTGTTTATTATTTTAATTAATTAACTGAACGAGTTTAGTTCCATAGAAGTCTGAGGAGATTTTGAACACAACTGGAAGAACAAGCAGCCTATCTGCATACTCACCAAAGATCAACTTCATCCTATACTCACAGCAAATGCACCTTAAAAAGTAGGGGGAGAGGAGAAGGTTCTATTACCAAAAGTTCTTGGAACCTTCTCTCTTCTGTTCAAATGAACACAAGCATAGAGCTGTAGGGATCTAACTTGAGGTGAATTGCCTGTTTTTGAAATGCTGCATGACTTCGAAAGCAGTCTTTGGTTTAGTTTTCCATGACGTCAAGGCACTGGGCAAAACTTCCATGGATAGAACATTTTAGGACTCCTGAGAAAAGGAAAATATCTAAAGACTAGGTTTCAAAGGATATGGGAAAATGATTTCTCACACTTCTATGTCATTTTCACTGGGGACAGCAGCAATTGGTGGCCATTCTTGCTAATTCCCCAACCTATCCTTTCCAGAAAGCACTTAGATATTTTCAGGCATTTTAAAGAATCATTGTAAATGGGCTCTTAAATTCCCCCTTGTTTTTCTGCCCTGCATATATTATGTAGCAGTATCTGCAGAGATAAGTCTGAAGACAGGTAGTGTACATGATTCCTTGAAGTAGTGCTTCCTGAAAAATGGACCAGAAGTCACTTGTATTGGAATCATCTGGAATGCTTGTTAAGATGCATTCATGAGTCTTCAGATATACTAAATTAGAATCCATGGGAGTTGGGTCTTAGAATCTACATTTTTAAGCTCCTGGATGATTTTTATGCATGTAAACTACCGCTTACAGTTTGAAGTCAGTAGAATTTTGGACTATGAGAGCACTCCAGCCTGCAATAGTATTCCATAACTATCTCTGACATTTAGGTAGGGGTAGGAGAGAGCCTGAGGCATCTTACCATCATGGGAATCCCAACGCAGCCTAGATTTTTTTTCTTCACATAGAAGTGTTAGGGGGAGAAAAACTATATCAGTGGAAACCCTGATCCATTGAAATGCTTCCCTGGTGATTTAAACTGTTAGCTTCCTGGATCTCTAATCCAGATGTCCCTCTGGCCAGTTACAAGAAGTTTCCACAACCAACCAGCTGTCAGCAGGTTCTCTCAAACTGTGGGGGTAGAACAATCACTGCAGGAAAGAAGTTGTATGTCAGCTAGATGGATTATAGAAACCCCTAAAGTTTCACCTGGACTACCTAGGAACACACAGAGTTCCAATTAGGTATCTAGTTGGTCAATGCCTGAACTCACCTCCCAGCTGATTGATCATATCTTGGGCTGTTTTAGAATTTGCAGTGCCATCAGAATTATGCCTCCATTTCTCAATTTCTACACCAAAAAAATGATTAGGTTTAAATTTTCCATCAGGATGAGTAGGAGACAGCTCTGGTTGAGCATGCCTATTCACCAAGCTCTCAATTCACTGTGTTCTTGTCACATTCTTGGTGTTTCTTTTGTCTTTCCCTGGTATATAAATAGTAGAATCAGAAAGGTGATCCAGAAAGAGAACCATTTACAACAGTTGATGTTTATTAATGACTATGAATGCACATTTTATTTTAAGCTCCAAAGACAACAAACAAATCAACTAGCCCACATTTTAAACCACTTATATATTAGAGTTCTCTTTAAATTCTCTGTTTCTTATCAACATAAGTTCAATCTTTCATTGAAATCATCAACGATGTAACAGATTTCTGGCAGGGTTTTCCCACCAACCTATACATCCAGCCGAGGTTCATAAGCCATCATCTAGACACCTACATATTACGATCAATAGTTAACTGTCTCTTGTTTCACTTAATGTGAGACTTCCTGTTTGAGGTCCTGTATTTAAAAAGAAATACACAAAGAATTAAGTTTCACTTCAAAGGAATAATAAAAGGAATGCTATGCTTTGCCCAAGAACCAAATGATTTTCATCCTCATGAAAAGCAGACAGCCGTAGGTATATGACCAGGCTCCTAATAGGTAACCATCAACACTTTTCCCCTACAATGACTGACTTTTGCTCTTATAAACTGCTTAGAACTAACTACACTCTGAATGGGGTAAGCTTAGCATTTTCATGACAGAAAGTGAACATACAAACTTTGAGTGTCCTGTAGCCACTCTCATAGGTTAACCCTTTGTTCTTTGTGCATTCAACGTCATTGATATATACACAGAGATTTATTGTGGATGACTCAAGAAAAATTTTAGTCAACCCAGTGAGCTACCTCCTTAGGGTCTGGTGTTTCTAGATCTGAAATGTCCAGATAATTGGCCAATTCATTTAGAGTGTTTTAACACAATGTAGTGTGTTCAAGTGACAAAAGGGTAAATGGTGTGTGATAGTCAGAAGTAGGGGAAAATGGCTCTTTTCAATATAGGCTTTGTAAAGAACTCATTCTCAGTTCAATGGGTGAAGAAGTTGTTGCCTCAGCATTCATGAAGCTACATGGAATCAACGTGCATGCTCATTCCAAGTTCATGTTGCTCCCAGCAAAAATGTGCAGTTCTCATTGATCATCAGTTTACAGAATGGCTAAGGGCTTTGTTTGTCCTTTTCCTAGAGGATTGGTAGGAAATAAAATCAAAGATTATCACTATTTAATAGCTCAAAACCAGAAAGTTTTTCAAAAAAGTTGAATGATTTTCCTCAAATTATGTCATAATTTTATGCTGAGCCTAGTTAAGCTCAGAATATAGAGAGGACTGGGAAGAGGGCATAGAGTGTATTCTCAAAGTACACACTAATTTATTATCAATAGAACATCTATCATTCTTATAAGAATCCTATGAGATTAGTTTTCCCATACCTATTTTACAGATGAGGAAAGAGGGACTCAGCCACCTTCACACAGTTGGAAAATAGGAGAACCAGGAATCAAATACAAACCTTCTTTCTTCAAAACCCATGTACATTCAGCTCTTAATCTAGCATTTCCCAAAGTGTAATGTGTACACAAGTCCTTCAGGTGGTACATGGAAGAAAACTTTACTAGTGTAGTAGTTCTCAAATTTGACTGAGTGAGAGTCACCTGTGAAGCTCATTAAATGGCACAACCTCACACCCTACCCAAGAGTTTCTGAGTCAGCACCCTCTAGGTGGTTCTGAAGCAAGTGTCCTGATGATCTCTCCGTGAGAAACACACTGGGGATGGAAATGTAATTAGCACAAGGAACTCACTTCACATTTCCTTTTTATATAAACTTAAAAGCAAAAAAGGGGGGGATTATAAATCCACACACATTACTTTTTAAATTTCACTTTATTCAAAGAAGAAAGTATGAAGGAAATGATTGAAGTGGTGACAGATCTGTCAAAGATAATGGAGGGGTGCTCTGAAGACTGCTATCTGGTAAACCCAGTGACTCACTGTTCTAAGATGGAAAGGAAATAGATGTGCCTCTATTTGCCCAGTTACTGGCATGAGATGAAAAGCAAAGACCTGCCTGGGAGCTCAAGGACCCTCTGCTGCTTCCATGGCCTGATGCTACCACTGGGGACAGCGTGGGGGTGAGGACACAAGGAAGGTCACTGGGGTCCAAAGAGGAGGATCTTCTCACCAGTTAGCTGTAGGCAGCAACCAGCACCCTCTACCACCACAGTGGCCCAGCAGCACAAGGGGTACTAAAGCTTCTTTGGGTTCTCTTAGGTTTTCAGGGTTCCTGACTATTTGAGGGCACAGACCACTTTGATAATTAGTAAAAGCTTTCCATACTTTCCCCAGAAAAATTCTCATATGTACACACAAATATGTCCTACTATTTCAGGGGCTTCTCAGTTACTTTGCAGTTCATCCACAGACTCCAATGTAAGAACTCCTTTGTGAAAAGAGAGTCTGTTTCAGCTTGTGGCAATTTTGTTTGAATTCAACTTATCTTTCCTCTGAGTAAAACATATTTTAAATAGGAGTTCTTCATCTGGAGTTCATGCTTCCTGGTGGGGTGGAGCTAGGGGTGGGGTGTCAGAGTTGTACATAGAAGTATTCAGATGTTGGTACATTTTTCTGGGGCATACTTTTATCAGAATGTCAAAAGAGCTCAAAACTCAGGAATTTCAATTTTATAGAAAGACCTTAAAAAAATTATATAAATACATTATAAAATGTTCTATAAATACATTATAATTTTTTATAAATACATTTATAAATGTAGAATAAAACCCAAACAACAGAAAACCCCCACAAAACAAAAGTATGACATAGCAAATTGTTATCAAGTGAAGAGACTGACCACCTCTCAGGTCAAAAAATGCAACCTTGCCAGCACCCAAAAGCCCCTCCATGTGCCTCAGCCCATCACAGCCCCCTTCCTTGCTTCAGAAATAACCACTATCCTTAGATTAAGAGCAATCCTTTCGTTGTAATTCTTTCTGATTTTATCACCTGAGTGTTCACCCTGAAACACTGTCATTTAATCTTGCCCATTCTTTAATGTCTGATATATATATTTGCAACCTCTTTTAATCTACCTGTTATTCTCCATGCCTTATTTTTTTTCTTATAATTTATCTTTTGGAAAAAATCTCTGCATACTTACCTATAGAGTTTCCCACAGAGCTAGGAAATGAACAGACCAGATATGCACGTATGTTTTTAGAAGCTCAACACCTCATAAGTTCATACTGATATTTCCAATACAAATGTAGGGCAAGAAGATTTTACAGGGCTCATGGAACAATATTTATTGAATCTTTCCATGTTGATTACAAGTTTTTGTGTTCTTTTTACTTGAAGGTCAGTTTTGCTAGACACAAAATTTTGGCACACATTATCTATCCTTGAGTGTCTTAAGTATTTTATACCATTTTCTTCTGTCATAAAGCTTTGCTCGTTTAAAGTCTGATGATAATCTAATTGGATTTTCCTTGTATGTCATATGCTTTCTTTGTCTATATACACAAAGGATTAGGATTATTTTTTTCTTTAGAGTTCAGTTATTTTACAAGAAATTTTCTTGGTGTTGGTCATTCTGGGTTGATATTCTAAGGTTCACAATGTGCTTTTTTTAATTTTATTTTTTTCCATTTCAGAAACATTTTCTGGAATTTTGTATTTGCTTTATTCCTGTGCATTGGTTTTCTCCTTTAAGGACTCCTGTTATCTGCATGTCTACTTTTCTTTGCCTACTTTCAAGTATCTGTCTTATTGTCTTTAATCTTTTTTATTCTATTCATCATTTCGTTTTGAACTTTAACCTTTTTCTTCCTTTCACCTCCTATTTCTCTTAAGGAATTATTTGTATTTATTCACTCTTTCATTTCTTCTAATTTAGTCTTCTTCTTTTATTTTAAATTATTTTTGACACCCATTCCCTGACTTCTGAGTTTTTCAAATTGTTGTTTTGGAATTCCTTCATGTTTTGAATATTTTTCTTAAAATATTTAGCTTTTTTTGAAATAGTATATTACAGTTTTTATCTTTTTTGCATATGTCTTTCTGGTATGTTTTATTGCCTGTAGAAGTTTTGTTCTGCTCTCAGTTCTCTTTTTACTTAGAATACTTTGTATAGAATTTCACGTCAATAATTTTCTGGTGCCAATTTTTTTGTTTTCCTGAATTTTTAGGAAGAGTTTTGGTTCACACAACTCTTCTAACTTCACAGAGATCTCTTTGCTGTTTTTGGAGATTGTTTTAAAAAAAAAAAAAAAAAAATATATATATATATATATATATATATATATATATATATATATATATATGGCAGCTTCAAATACCTGACAAGTACTCCTCAAAACTGTTGTGGTCATCCAAAGCAAGGAAAGTCTGAGACACTGTTATAGCCAAGAGGAGCCTAGGAGACGTGACATCTAAATATAATATAGTCTCCCAAAACCCTGAAACAGAAAGAAGGGCATTAGGTAAAAACTAAGGAAATCTGAATGAAGTATGGATTTTAGTCACTAATAATGTATTGCTATTGGTTCATTAATTATAACAACTGTATCATACTAATATAAGATGTTAATGATGTTAATAATAGGGAAACTGGATGGGCAGGATATGGGAACTCGGTGCAATCGTCTCAATTTTTCTGTAAATCTAAAACTATTAAAAAATAACATCTATTACACACACACACACACACACACACACACACACACACACACAGCAGCAGCAGCTTGCTCTCTAATATTTCCTAGCTCTGTTTTCCCCACCCACCGACTTTTCTCTGAACCTTCCCTTTTCTTCATCTCTTCAGTGGGATACCCTATGCTAGAAGAGGGCCCTGGTGAGTCAGCCTCAAGTGCTCACAGAGGCTCCACTGCTCCAGTCACTTTAAGCCTTAACATGGGAACCTTGTATCACCAGCAATGGAGGTGGTCAAACACCTGACAATTTCAGCTGTTAGCAAATTGACCTGTTTAGTTCCCAGTTTCATCTATTTGGGGATTCTTTCTTTCTCGTATTGATCAAATCCAGCCCCATTGCTTCCTTTCGTTTTCTCTTATACAGATGCCAGAAAGGTATACGTCTTATGGCTCATGTTTTAGGGTTCACTGGTTTACCTTGTCCCTTGTAGTTTTCATATAGGTTGTCCATGGATATTTTGTTTTATGATCTAGTTGCTCTGTGTTTTTCTTTATAGTTTAGGATCCTGAGCTTCCATATATATATACACACATATATATGTATATATGTATATACATTTATATTTATATATATTTATATTTATATATGTATTATATATGTAACATACATATATAATATATACATAATGTCAGACAATTAAGTTCGTGAACTTTCCACCATGTCATATATATGAAAAAATACATTTTTTAATGTAATTTTTATAGCTTTATTGAAATATAATTTGTACAGCATACAATTCACCCTGTGTTTTTTGTTGGGAATTTAGGAAAATTCCAAAATCATGTTGCTATCATTTTCCCAACATTTAGAACCAAACTTTAAGACAATCATCAACATTAGAGACTATTGAGATGATGAGGATTTTATGATGGTAGACGATCCAATAGCTCATTTGACAATAGACAGGCTAAAATATGTTGTGGCTGGTAGAGATGTAGTGCTGTATTTTTCCATGTGCTTAAAAGTAGAAATTCAAGGGCTTCCTGTCACATGTGGTCTATACCCAGTTTACAATTATTAACAGTACTATGATGGCGGCATTGGCAAGGATGTTTGAAATCCAGCAATCATCCCAATAATCTCATTAATTTTAATTTCTTTCTTGCCTGAGTTTCCCTAGTTGATCGGTCTTTGAGGAGTAAAAAGAAAATCTAAAACATACACAAGGGTAATTTTACCATTTTCTGCCAGGCCATGCATACAGGGTATGCATGTGGGTTTACCTTCTCTCACCCAAGAAACACAGCGCTGCACAGTGGAGAAGGTTTCAATGATGCAAAACCCAGGTGACATCGGAACAACAAACACACGAAGAAATAATACACTTTATTTCCAAGGGTTCATTAAAAAAAACAAAACTCTTAAATAAACCAAACTCGCAAGGCCTCTTCTGAAGTTCCTTCTGGCTTTCATTATTTGGGGGTACACCGAGACTGTAATATCATCTTGAAGAATATTTTCCAGGCCTATCTGACAAGAAGGCTGTATTTTTGGCTTAGGTCCCATGAACCTGATTCTACCACTAACTCTATGACAGACACTTTTAGCAGGGCTAGCTCATACAGCAGTCTGTAAGCTACTAACTAAGCAAAATCAAACTTGATAGAAAGAATCCTCTCAGCCTCCAACAATTTCTTGCCCAAGGTGTTAATGAATAAGTCTAATATAAATGTATACAAACTTCATTTCATCTGTCTTCCCTTGCCCATTCTTTAGGCAAGGGGGTAACAGGCAGCCAACAAGAGGAAGTAACATGGACCCTCCCATAATTCATAGCCTGGATAATCAAACTCTAAATAAAGGACAATGGGCTTTATAATACCTTATTTTAAAGCTACAACTAGACCTTGTTGGAATTAGACAGCGGCTCTTTCTCCCCAGAACATTCTAAGGATGAGAGGCCACCCTCAAAATGCCACCCTAACACAAACTAATCCCCGTACACTCCACCAGTCATGGTTTGTTTTCTTAAATAGCAAAAGTTTATTTTATTTCACTGCTCCATCAAAATTATTTATCTCATTTATCATACAGTTCCTGCCTAGTATGTTTTGCCAGAACTAACATGCATGAAAATTATGTTAATGGGCCTTGGACTGGTTTTTACTGTACTTCATATAATCAAGAAACTAAACAAACAGAAAGGGATCTGAAAGGTGCTCATTCTACTCTGAAGAACCGCTTGCTCTTGTAAGACACGTTTTTGAGGAGAGTAACTGCCAAGGATCAAACCACCAGCGGTGCCCTTAGAAAAGACATGTTTATTCAAAAAAGAAAATAGACTAAGGGACTTATCATTGTATCCCACTCCATCAAGTACCCTAGGTTTCCACTAACCAGTGGTGGTTTCATGGAGAGAGACTGGGAAGTGATTTGGAAAAGATTCTTAACACGTAAACTGACCGAGAAAAAAATAAGTTTTGATTTTTGGGGAGAAGCCAGCATGGTGAAAAATCATCCCTTGCTTGCGGAAATCAATGTGTGTATACACAGGGATGTGACTATAATACCGGCCCGGTGGTCCCCTCCCAAAGCACACTGACGTAGGAAAAAGGTCTTTATAAAGAGGTCTTTCTGCTAAACTACTGAGAAATGACTATCCGAGAATTTAGGACAAGATGGGCCCACATTATCATAAATTTTCCTCCATAAATAGGTCTTATAGAAAAACTCCATTAAACTTGCTAAAGAACTGAAATTTTGAGCAGTTACTTTAAATAGTTTTGTGATATTGCCCTGAATATTTATATGATAATTTTTGATCAACAACTGCAGAAATTGTCTTGAGCCAGGAATTGGGATAGTTTCTGGGCTACAACAACCATAAAACAAGCAAACAAAAAACCTTATTAGCAATATCAAAGAAAAATGCTAACACCAGAGAGAATCTATGTGTCTGAAGTGAAAATAAAGACATTGATGTGCTATTTTTCAGTCATTAAATGATAGTATCAGATGGGTTGTTTGACCAATCAAACCTATGGAATTGGACTGAGTGGTTAAAATGGTGAAAATATGTGATCTTAAAAAGATTGCAATCTGTAAAATACGTAACCTTCATTCTTATCTCAGATATCATCTCTGTCCCAATGACAGGAGGACCTTTGTGCCTGTCCCAGGAGAGCTGGATCCAGTTTCCAAGTTTTTGTTTTTGTTTTGTTTTGCTTTTGTCTAATCTGTCTTCCATTGAGAACAAGAAGTATTTTGCTTCTTTAAGAATGAGAAGGCAAAACACAGCTGGACATCACCAGCTCAGAAGAGCAGGCTGTAAATGTGAGAGTAGGCAGTGGGGGCAGGTCACTGAAGCAGTGCCCTGGAGATTTCCGGCTGGCAAAGAGTCTGTGAGCAAAGCTGAGGGCTGAAACATTATATAATTTCAATAAGGCACCTCCCCAGTATGGTTCAACAACCGCTAAAACTCCACAATTGGAACTTTTGTTCTTTGACTCAAATTAAACAAAACTTTATCTATGGAAATAAACATATATGCTCCAAGAGAAGTGGCACATTAAATTTATCATTTATTTTGTACTTCAATTCAATATATGAGTCAAATTCTTTCCTTACTGTTTGTTGTAATAAGGAGCAGCTTGGGTGGGAGGGTGCAGGGGGAATAGGGGTAGAGGCAGCAGTGGTGAGGTAGAGAAAGAAGGAGACAAAGGGTGAAAGGACCCCCGGGGTGAAAGGAGAAAATAAACCCTGAAGGGGTGGAATAATAGAAATAGAAGTATAAGTAAAAATAGAAATGAAAGCCAAGTCTTAACCAGACATTTCCCCCCTTAGGCATTTCACTTAGTATCAGTTTTGCAGGTAATAATCCCGCTCTACTTTGTTCAGTCTTCTGACCAACATTAGGTCTATGAGTCTGCTCCATTTTTAAAAAGACGTTGACCAACTGTTGTACATACAGAAGAGAATGACTAGGAAGATGAGAATCGCAGGATCTTTGAGGTGACTGAGTATGTTTAACTAGAGAAAATTTAGCAGATGCATGATAATTAAGTCAGTCTGTGAAGGGCAAAAGGCAGATAAAAATGTACACTTACAAATGTTGCCCTTGATAACATATAGAAAACCAACAAGAGAGGTAAATTTGGGATCAATATAAGATTTTCTAATACTTAGAATCATCAAAAAGAAAATGAGCTGCTTCATAAAATAGTGAGGACCCTAACTTAAATGTATTCAAGAGGTGGCTACTGAGTATACACGAAAGTTATTATAGAAAGGAATTATTGAGTGAGAGCTCTCAATGCAAGTGACAAAAACACATTTAAATGACTTAACCAAAAAGGAAGTGAATTGGTTCAGTGTAACTCTAGATTCAGCACAGATGGAGCCAGAAGCTCAAATGATGTTATCAGGAATCACTGTCACTCAGTTCTATGTGCCTTTGTGTTGGCTTCATACTCAGGCAGGTTATCCCTGACATGGTGCCAAAGATGGCAACCAACAGCTTCAGTCTTACACCTCACCAACTAAGCAACAGAAGTGGGAAGAGTTTGCGCTTTCTTGATAGCGCCAGCAATTGCTGGAATTCATCTAGCTTGGGTCAAGTGCCTCTCCCCTGAACCTGTTGGTATGGCCATGGAAAAGCAGCAATCCCATTGGCCAGAACTAAGTCACATGACCATCTTGCACAAATCTTGGTGGTGGTCGACATGTCACTCTCTCTCTAGCCAGGGTGAGAGCGAGAGGAAGGTGTGTGTGAGGTGAACAATCCCTCCCTCTTCAACTATGGGAACTGAGAGTTGCCAAGGGAAAATCAAGACGCTATTAGAAGAAAAGAGGGAAGAGTTTCAGGGCAGACAAAAATAATAGCTATCCTCCACTAGGTGTTCTTCATAGGATAGAAAATAGGCCTCCAAAATACCCCTTAGACAGATATTCAGTAATATCAACACAGAAAGTGAATTATTCAAATAATGGCATGTCATTCACCTCCATTTGCAAGACGTATGTAGATGGAAACCAGTGGTGTGCCGGTAAAATGGCTTTCTGGAAAACAAAGCCCTGATGTATAGTATTTGCCAATTTCCATTGTGGTCCTCTACAGGCCAATTTCAAGCTATCAACAGGTGGTCACTAAACACAGAGAAAGGGATGCTCACATTCCTGGCTCCTAAGTTGGTGCCCTCCTGCTGCAGCACACCACTTGACAAGACTTAATAAATGTTCCAAGCCTGTGAAAAATGATCTCAGATGATGTCCAGTGTTTGTTTTGCTTTGTTTTTTCATTTCATTTGAGGATACAATAAGAGACTATGAATTTAAATATAGCATAAAATATTTTAATTAAGTATTTTAATTAAGTAATTTACCTACAGTGGATACTATTAACTGTTACAGTGGATTTTTTTTCAACATGATATAGAATTTCCTAAAATAGTTCTCATTTCCTATGGCTGAATTTGAATGATCTTGAAAGAAAACAGAGGAATTGGTAATTAGTGGTTTATTGTGATACCTCCAGACTTATAAGAAAAGCCTAAAACCCCTCTCAACCTAACAGAAACTGGCCTAATTTTTGGCAAAAGAATCAAACCTAATCGGAAACAAAACATATGTCTATAATACTTTATCAGTGACTTGACTCGTATTGTGATAAATGCAAAAAAGAATCCCACAAAAACAAATACAACTCTCTATGAATGTCACAATAGCATTCGGCAAGAAAGGAAGAGACTATGAGGAAATGCACAAAAACTAAATAGAAGAGTCATGCCTAACAGTGTGAGAACACATTCAAAGTATCTCTAGCCAAGCTCCTTATTATAGTTCCTCACAAAAGGCCTCAGTTCAAACTTGAAGCATCTTATATCCCACAGAGGCAATGACAACTTTTTTTTGGATTTAAAAGGGGTTACTTATAATTGAACCTTTCCAAAGACTGTAAAACAGAGTACAACTATTATATATTTCTTAGTTTGTTTATAGTATTTTGTTAGAATTTTAGAAATGGGTTTTGTCCTCACTGTCAGCAACCTCAACTACTTAACCACTCTTGAGCTATGAAAAATGCGATTTTAACTCAACACTTGGAATAGTAATAGTTAACAATTATATTACCTTTGCTTTGTCCCAGGCACTGTTCTCTTTCACATAGGTCCAAAGATACATTTACTCAACAAACAGTATTGCACCAGCCTGAGGTCTATAGGCCCAATAAGCGCTGTCCAAGACGCCATCGAAGTAAGCTAGGCCTGAGGCAGGGATCCAGAGCTGAAGCCACAGCCAAGAGTCACAGGATGACCAGGGCTAGGGAAGCACAAGGCCGCCCACCCAGGGAGGCCAGAAACAGAGTCTTTCCCTGATCTCTGGAGTGGATAGGGCTGGTGGTTCTACTTATCTTGTCGTAGATAGAACATCTTTTTGAAAATTAGAAATCTGAATTTTAAAATGGGTAGATTTAAAAGACTTTTGTGAGGATGTGTTTTTAAGGAAACCATAAAACCCAGAAGCCACTCAAGAAAAGACTCACCTATTGAATTTGTCTCCAAACTTAGAACTTCTACAGGAAAGTTCACCACAAATAAGTGAAAAGACAAACTTGGATAACGCTTTTGCAATACATACTGCTTGGTACAAAAAGATCTCAAAAATCAGTAGAAAGAGAGAGGGGGAGAGAGAGAGAGAGAGAGAGAGAGAGAGAGAGAGAGAGAGAGAGAGAGAGAGAGAGAGAGAGAGAGAGAAGGAAGAACTAAGAAAAAAAGGTAAAAAGACAAACATGAAAAGTGTCTCATAATTTTATATACATCACTCATAATTTAAAAATATAAATATCACTCAATTTTTAAAATGTAAATTAAAACAATGATGAAGTATTTTTAACCTACACATCTAAAATTAAAGCAAGCATGTCAGCAAATGTGTAGTGGGAGCTAAATTATGTAATTTTTCTGGAGGACAAACTTGGCAAAACACCAAAATTTAAAATGCATGCATCCTTGGACTTCGTAATTTGATCTAAATCCAAAATCCAGAAAAAGAAATGAAATCAGGATTTTGACTAATGAAGTAAGCCACCTAAAAATGAACACTGTTGTTCCTAGATGATTGATGATGTAATTTATAATATGAGAGAATGTGAGCTTTCTTAAACTAGACTGATGGATAGCAGGTCAACGTAGAATATTTATGAGCAGAGCTAATAACAAATTCTGAGCCTACTTTGATCTGTGACTTGCTTGAATTGGTTTTGCCTTTGCCCTCCCCCAGACTGATCATGCTGTAGAAGTTGAGGCTATTTAGCACCCATCACATAGGTTAACAAGCTATGAGTAGCACTGTGCCAGGGACCAGAGAGGAGAGAGTATGAGTCAGTGGAACAGAAAACCAAATGCTATGTGACTGCATGGGTGAAAATGGCTTTATAGAAGATATTACCAAAAGTGGATCTTGAACAACAGGAGGAAATTCAAAAGCTGTAGAGGATTGGAAAGGGCATTCCAAGGGTAGCAGAGAATAAGATCCAGGAGTCAGGAACAGGCAGAAAAAATTGAGACTTAAAGACAAATCTAAAAGATATCAAAACAGGAGTAGTTAAGATTCTTGGCACTTATCTACAACCATAGACCAAGGCAAACAGAGCCCCTGGCTGTCAAGATGTCCTATATTGGCGTGTCCCAAACTTTATACAGTCAGGACTCTCCCTTAAGTCTTACCTACAGGCCTATAGGCATTTTCCTTTAGGTCTACTTTTGTTTTCAGCCTCTTCTTAAGGAATAATATCCACAAAATAACAGGTTTGGTATGCTGTAAATAGGTCCTCTAATACATGTTAAGTAAATATATAGCCCATATAATGTTTTTAAAAGTTCATCATATACCACCTAATACTCTACTGTGAACCAACAAAGGGACACATATCCCACCTTCACAAATGCTCGTCTGCAGAGATAGTCATTTCAATCTGAGCATCAGGAAAGCTGTCATTTGTCCATATTTACATCTCATATGACAACCTAGACCAAACATGAAGTGTGAATTTGAGGATACCAGATGGCATTTTTAAACACTGCTGAAGCACAAATTAATGTACTACGGAAGAATGAGAAACTAACATTTGGGGGCAACTATTGTATGTAGTCTGTGTGCTGGTTATTTAAAATATCTTATGAATGGACATGGAATTGCACAAAATCAAATAATGTAACTAGCATGTAAACTCCTACTGCAAACACCTTCATATGCTAAAACCCTGACAACCTAATATTAAATATCATTTCAAAGTAGTTTTGGCTCCGTTTTGAATTCCAACCTTTGAGGAAGGTTGTTGGATCCCACTTGAAAGGATGACTATCCTCTAAGGAGGAAGACCACAATACCACAAGAAACAAGAAAAAAAAATACACCCATCAATTATCTTACAACATTTACTAAAGGCAGGAGACGTTTCAAAATAGTGTGGCAGCTGGTTGGAGTTATTGTATGACTTCTGCTTTATCTGTTTATTTGTTTAAGGTACATGCATTTATGTCTCCCACCAGCATAGTTTTCTGGGTGACTGAGCTTGATTTTTTTAAACTAGGATTATAATTGTGTTAGTATGGACCTCTCTTCATGCAAAACTAAGTGACATATCTTCCATTGGTCACAGAAAAGAATCAGGGACTTGTAGTTGCCTTACTCTCCTGGTGAAATGGGCAATGGCCTTGGGGATTCTGGCAGAGTCTGTTTCTATTCCCCTGTTTATCACTAAACCATAACAAGAATTTTCTTCTTCACACACCCAGTGAGGTGATGAGGGACACGGCCAAAGGTACCAGGTGAAGCATATTCTGGGGCCCTTGGGGAGAACAACCAAAATGACTTAACGTTTGGGAAACAGTTCTCACAATGAAATTGTCCTCACCATATATTGTGTCTTAAGAGAAAAAAACAGGGCACAGATGTGACTCTATTCTTAAAGGACTCGGATGGTTATTGACATGAGGATGACAAGGATTTGTCAACCACATACATGTGAGTAGAGCAACACTGAACTTGACAGGACATGTTTCTGGTGAGCTTTAATTTCCTGACTGCTTTCTAGAATATTACAAGTATATGGGAGGCAGGGCAGCAAACAGTGTGGGCACACAGACTCTGGAGTCCTACTCAGCCTCGGTTTCCTGGCCTGTAAAATAACAGTGATAATGGTGCCCACCTCATTAAGTTTTTGTGAGAATTATATTTGTTACTATATGTAAAATGCTCGAACCAATACCTGGCACGTGGTAAGTTCTGTGTGTTTGCTATTGTTGTTTTGTCAGTATTACATTAACTGTAAGCACTTGTTCCATTTCCATCAAAAGTAAGGAGTCTGAGAATTAAAGTACATGGAATTGAGGTGAGATGTTCAGTAGAACGACGTTTCTAACTAAGGGAGAGTGGGAATTTTATCCTTTGGGGTTGGTCTATTTTTGTTGTTGTTTTGAGGTAGCATTTCTGAGTTGAAGTGACAATAGTCCTGCCTAAAGGGTAAAATGTCTATAAGGTGATGCATTAGTCCTTCAAAGGCAACTGATTTCGTATCAACAATGTGATCACATCAGCCTGGATAGAGAAATTTTCCCTAAATGCAGCTCACAAGAAGCAGCTCCTGTCAAGGTCCATGTTGTTTTACTTGCATGCATGTGGCCAACAGATCCTTGCTAACCACCAGTCAATAAACATGTGTGATGGCGTCTCTTCCTAGGGCAGGAGGGGGATGAAGAAGTGTCTCTGAATTCAAACTTTACAAAGGATGTGAGCAGGCTCCGTGTGTCTCTGCTGTCCATGTCAGTCAATAAAATTAGATCCTTACATCTCCTTTTTCTTGAAGGCATTTAATGACTTACATATTCTGTGCTTTAAGAAGCACACTCGAGTAACAATACAGCGTATGGGCAGAAAAAGGAGCTACTCAGGCTAGGTTGTGATGCCATAAAAACTTGGTGATAGGAAGTAACCTCAAACACTAGTGAAATCTTCTGAACGAAGTGGGAGTCTGCCTGCTGAAAGACTGCAGGATCCCATCGGAGGGGGAGCTGCTTAGTGGCAGACAGATGTGGCTCAGTGGGTGTTTAAATCCTGGAAATCCTTGACATTTGCAGATTCGTCTATTCATGGTAGACCACTGTGGAGCAACCTCAATGGTCTCTGCCACATAATAATTTGTAATTCTGCTGCAAGGCTGGAGTTCTTGAAAGACCACAGAACTAATGAAGGGACATGGTGGACTACCCTAGGGCAGTCCAACACATTGTCAAAATTGGGACAATTGACTTACTGTACATATTGGAACAATTTCTGAGAGTAAAAGGTGCTATTCATAATTACAACAGGACAATAGGCATAGACAGTCTGTCCCAGGCAAATAGAAGACACATATGTCACCCAACCCGATGTCCAGGTTTAGAATCCTCTATTAGTGTAAGCTGTATCTTTTTAAAACATTATTTCTTTATTTAAAATGGCAATAAAGTGAGGAATACATTTTTAATTCAAGTTGGTTAACTTGTACGAAGGTTTGCAGACAAAGCCGAAAGGCCATAAAAACATGTCCATTGTGGAGAGTCATCAAAAACTTGCCCTAGAACCTTTGTGAGACTCCAGGGAACTTACTGAATTGTCAAATAGTATAATTCTGACGACCATATGTCCTCACCCTATTTCTGTCAAATTGGGTCAAGATGCTTACGTAAAGAGATAACCCTCTGAGTGTAACCCTTCCCCTCCATCCTATCCTTGCCCCTCCCCACACACACATACATCAGGTCCTGATATTCAGATCAATGGGTCACCAGCAATATTGATGTCTTGTAAAATCTTACTGATAGCTGAAAGTGATGATTGAAATTGGCAAATTTTTGAATCAGGAGCATCATATAAAAACAGCCCTACTAATGCTTCTAGGCAAGAGAAAATAGACAAATAATATGTACCATACACTCAGAATGTGCCAGGCTCTTTGCTAGACTCCTTTTACATGTGATCTGACTTCATCTTCACAACTCTATCGAGCAGCTGGAGAAATCACAAAGTTTGCATATTTGCTCAAGGAAAGTCACTTATATTTTCAATAAACATTTTGCACAATCATGGTCAGGAAGCAAGGCTTCAAGTTGGCAGGAGAAAGTCAACTTTCCTCTCCAGTCATCTGGGAAGGGGAAGAGAAATTGATTCTTGGCTGCCTCCGAGAAACTGCTACAATTGAATCTATCATGCACTGACAAAATTCTAGCGACTAATTAGACTAAGGTCGATGCTTTCCTACAAACCAACCTGTTTGTTGGCTGTGATCTTGTTGCTCCATGCAATTCCTAGGAGATCTGGAAGAATTCTGGGGCAGTCTAAGTGACAAAAACAGGGCAGTGGTTTGCAAATATTTTACTATCAATTGTAAGAAAGCCTCATTTTGAGTAACCTCTTTCACTCTTGAATCCAACCTCTGTATTGAGTCAAAATGAAGAGGAAGAAGTTGGCATTAACAGGTGTACTGGAAAGAGACAGAAACTACAAACTATAGCAGAGAAGTGGCTGAAAAGCTTTTTGTTACAAATACAATGATATAGAAGTAAAGAGAGCACCAGTCTGTTTAAAAACTAGGCACCAGTCTGCAGTCACGACTCCCAGATGAACTCACTTTAGGTGAGAAAGAGAACAGGCTGAGGTTTACCCTGTAGTAATAGACTATAATTATCTTTTGGGATTTTTTTTTTACATAAAAGGAAATAGGTTATAACTATGCTGCAATAATCCACTTATGCACAGTTTTTGTTAATTTTGTCTATGATGGGAGGTGGGAGGATGTAGGGAAGAATTCTCTCCAGTTAAAGCTTTAAATGAAAATGTGTTTTATGTCACCACAAGTCAGATAAATGCAATGATCTGGGATTTTTAGTGCATATAGAAAACATTGGAAGCCTGGCACTGGCAGATTTCAAAAGTAAAAGAACAATTTGACTAGCCTACCAAAGATTGCCTAGTTCTGTGTCCAACAGGGCAGTAGGTGCAAAGATGAAAAAAATGTTTTGGCTGACATTCTCCAGGATACACTTTCACTCTGGAAAACTCCTTTGATAGAAGCAGCCTTCCCACTCCTCCCAGGCCCCCTGGCAAACTCCCGTTCCTCACTCAAGAAGCATCGCCAATGTGGCCTCTGCGTGAAGCCTTCCCCGGCCCCGAGGCAATGGTTTGTGATCTCTTGGTGACCTCTTTAGTCCCCTGTGCAGACATACCTTCTCCACCCTCTTTGCACACCATATTAGTACTCGGGTATGACCTGCCTCCAACAGGTCATCCTTCCAACCCTGGGGCTGAGCCTAGTGATCTGACGGATCAGACACAGGATCTCTTCCCTATTCAACATCCAAGACAACAGCGTGCACACCAGGTGAAAGGGTTGTGTTCAGTAAAGGGCAAAGAAATAGCTCACGTGTGTGTGTGTGTGTGTGTGTGTGTGTGTGTGTTATATCCACTAGGCTGTGAGTTCCTTTGTGCCCAGGCATTAGCTCTTATGATCTTATGCAATCTGTGTTTACACAGTACAAATTATTTGTGCCTCATACATCAATATATCTTCATACAATAAACTGCAGTGAAAATAATGTCACCACACTCCTCTTCTAAAAATGCCATTTCCCAAGTTTTTATTTTCTAGGATCTATCTAGATTTTAAAATGATTTTATTTTTACTTTAACTGAGGTAGCCTCAAATTAGTAAAGGAATCTAAATTTGAATTTCTAGCCCTGAGCTCCAGACACATATAAGCAATTCTAACTTAACTCCATTTTTGTATCTATTAGGCATCTCCAGACTTTCATGGCCAGAATGGAACTGTGAATTTTACCCTTACCCCATCCTTGAGAGTGATCCTCCCCACCCTGCCCGTCTCAGTATCTTCAATATGTACCTTATCTCTTCCATCTCACATCTGACCACTGCTATCACCCTGGTCTGAGCCATCGTCATCTCACCTGAATGACTTCCATCAGGTCACCTGTTGCCATTCTTGTCCCCCTACACAGAGCAATAGTTATAGTGCTCTCCTTAAAATATTAATCATGTCAGATTATTCCCACACGCAAAAGTCTCCAGTGATTTCTTAAGATACTTAGAACAAAATCCAAACTCCTTCTTAGGGGCCTCCAGTATCCCACACGATCTGTGTCCTGCCTGCTCTCTGATCTCATTTCCTACCTCTTTCCACCATGTTCATGGCCCCACACTCTGTTCTGCTGCTGGGGCCCTACCAGCTTGACCTCCTTTTACAACTCTGCATTTGTTCTCTTCACCCATGATGCCTTGCCAGGTCTTCTCCTGGCTGGCTTTATCTGGTCATTCCAGCCTCAGCCTGAGCATTGCCTCCTCAGAGAAACCTGCCCAGACCAATCCTCTGAGGTAGATCTCCAAGCACTCGCTAGTACATCTCCTTCTTTTGTTTGCTTTGAAAATTATTTTGTTATTGTTTATCTCCCCACCAGAATGCAAACTCCTAGAGAGCAGAGAGCTTGCCTATCTCATTCATTGCTATATCCCAGCTCCTAGGACAGAACAGGTGCTCGCTGAGAGGGAGAAATTCTGAAAAACAGAAAGAAAAAAACCACAATATCAATGAGAAATTTGAATTTTAGTATAGTCATCAGGAAGCAGCTGTTCTGTAGGCATATGATGCTTTCTTTGTTGCCAGCCACAGGAATAAATGGGGACTACACACGAAGAAAAGTCTAGTGACAAATGTGCAGCCGTTCGCTCTGTGACGACATCCCCAACATGGAGGTTTGTCAGTGTGCTGGTAGAACAGATGTTGCCCAAATTGCCTAAAGGGCCACCACAGCTGTGTTGGACACATGGCCTGCTCTAAAAAGAACGGGCAGGACTCTCACCTCATAGAATAGGTTCTCACTGACTGAAAGGACTATGACAGATCCAAAATATGCTGTACCAAACAAATGGCCCAACTCTTCAGTACAATGGAAACAGGCTGAAGAATTGATCTGTTTTATAAATTACACATCTTGATTCTACCCTGACCCAAATCTGGGTCACTGTGACTAATTAGCTCCTGCTTCTGATAGATATATTTGCCTCTGTTCTCTCTAAGTATGACCTCCTGATACCCATCTCACACCCCTAACACCCTTGTCACACAGCCAAAATGGTGTTTATATACCAGAAATACCCCCCAAAGGCCATCCTGCAATGAATTTCATTATTTTTGGCCTTTTTTTTTTAAAGATTTTATTGGGAAATGGGGGAGGGGAACAGTGTTGAGGAACTGGGGAAGGGGAACATTGTGCTTTTTGAGGACCCATCAGCTCCAAGTCAAGTTGTCCTTCAATCTTAGTTGTGGAGAGCACAAGCTCAGCTCTAAGTCCAGTTGCTGCTTCAAATCGAATTCCGGGGTGGTGGGGGGAGGCATAGTCCACCATCCCATGCGGGAGTCAAACCAGCAACCTTGTTGCACACTGAGCCATCTCCCAGCTACTCAGCTCAAGGTGCTGTGTTCAATCTTAGTGGTGCAGCCCACCATCCCATATAGGTGTGGAACTAGCAACATTGCTGCTAAGAGCACATGCTCTCACCAGCTCAGTGGCAGCTCCGCTTGGGAGCAGCTCACTGGCCCATGTGGGAACCAAACAGGCGACCCTGTTGCTCAGAGCTTGTGCTCTTAACCAACTGAGTCTTTACCAACTGAGTCACTCGGCTGGCCCACTTTTGGCCAATTTAATGGCTACTATAACATATAACAATCTGTGTAATGACTGTGTGATAACTGTTCATCACTGTAGAGTTCTTGGAGCCACCAGCATGATACTAGCCATATGGACATGAATGTGGCTATAACTCTGCAGACTCCTCCAGCCTCCTCTTTTCTCCTAGAAGCATGTGACATGCTCTTAGAGGGGAATCTAGAAGCCTCACTACTCTCTCCATCCATTGCTATCCACCACCTCATCTAAAGTTACCAATTTTTTTTTTTTGCATTCTAGTCAATTTTAGGGGAATCAGGAGTCCTTATCCTGCTCATAGTTGAGTCCTTACTTGTATATGGTGTGGAAAAAGCACATGAGCTTTGAAATCATGCACATTGTGTGACCTGGGCAAGTCAGTGAATTTCTGCCATTCAGGAGGTCCTCCAATGTTTAATGTCCCTGTTTCAGGCTCTTTCATGATCAGCAAGTCACAGTTTGGCCATCCTTTATCATGAGCTGGAACTGCTGCATGCCTCTGTGAACTTTCTTGTGACACACAGCATACCTGCTAGTGACAGGTGCTATGGTGGAAAGGATCCCCCTGAGAGTCCTGTGATAAGGTCGCTGGACAAGGGGAATGGAGGACTAGCCTGTGTCTTTAGTGGCTGTGAGTGCACTGGAGGACAGCATCCAACAGAGCTGAGTTTTGAGATGCGATGTATAGGAATTCAAGACTGGGAATAAAAAGCGTACCAGATTCTGTCTCTTACTGGCCATGTGATATCAGATGACCAATAGTTGCTTTAGCCTCAGTTTCTGAAAATGAGAAAAAAATGCAGCACCAACCTTGCAGGCTGCTGGAAGGATTGTGTTAAATTGCATATTTAATTATACTTATTGTTTGGTGACTCTGTTGGAAGGGTTCAGGCAAGAAAGTCAGAGGTTCTCCCTGCTCTGTATTTCCCATATTCCTGGAAGGGTTGGCAGAGGAAGGGCCAGCAGAGGCATTATTCTACAAAACAAAACCAATTACCTGGGAGCCTAATGCACAGGTGCCCTGACATAGGTACTGTATGAAAAATAATGATAGAAATGCCCACCTCAGAGGGTAATTGTGAGAATTCAATGTGATAAATTATGTGAAACTACCTGGAGTCTAAGCAGTCATTTTCTTTTCCTCTTTCCATTGCATGGTTTGGAAAATGTTTAAAGTCTTTATTTAGTAACTTACCAAAAAAAAATTTTTTTTACCTAAAATCTAACGAAACTGGTTTTTTTTTCATGATAAATTCTTGGAATGCTATGTGTTTATTAAAGTATTTTTCTAGTAATCTCCCCTTCTTTTCTCACCCTTTCAGCCTTTCTCTTGTTGTCCCTGCATTTTCATTTCCCTTTAATTTACATTCTGTTGTAGAATCCTGGTTCATGAGCTTTATTGTGACACCAATCACAGAATGACTTTTTTAAATGGTCAGTTTCTACAGAAAAGAGTAGAATCGTAGCAGGATGCACCCTGCCACACTCTGATAGATACTCTTTTTGTCTGAATTTTTTTAAAAAAATCACTGTTTTTCTATTCTATGCAAATGAACTTTGACTATAAGTTGGAAACACATTCAGCTGCCTTCTCAAGCAAAGATATCTTTTTTAATGTCAGAATTCTTGAAAGTCCTTGAATAAAAATTCACTTCCTTCTAGAGTTGCATTGATGTATTTTTAATATTGTAATTTTTCTTTTATTGTTGCATAGAAATGCATTCTAATTTTATTTGTAGTTTATAATAAAAAGGAACCAAGGGAAAAAATAGTAAGGGTCTATTGAAAGAGTTAAATCATTTCCCTACAGCTTTTCTAAGCGGAACTGATAGTCTTAGTCTGACTTAGAAAGCTGGAATAAAAAGGCTGCCAACATCTGTTTTGGTCAGAGACAGATAAAAGAGACTAATTCATAGCGGGAATAACCCATGTATGCCATTCTGTATTCCATTACCCTTTTCACATAAAAACACCCATGATGTAGATAGACAGATATATATCTACCTAAACTTTTCCACAGTGGAAATAAAAGAAAGGTGAAAGGCTCAAAAGAGGTATTACTGATTTATTTACCTAGAATGAAGCCAAGAAGCACAGCCCATCAACATTGCCACCTTTGCAAGGGTGGGCCTTACTTAGCCATCTGACAGAGCTGGTCTTAAAATTTTTAAAGTACAGAAATGAAAATAACTTTTCAAATTGCCATAGAAACATGAGTTAGGGCTGGCATAGACAACTGAAATGCAAGAATAATGTAAAATCTTCATTTTGTCTATCAGTTTCAACCTTCTCTTCATTAATGCTAATTCAGGAACTGTTCATGTGTAGCCAAATAGACTAGTTTGAGACCCTCTTTTCTCATTACTGGCAAAGTTGCTAACAGGTAGACAGGCAAAAAAGGTAGTAAGCTATCTGGAGAATTGATGAAATAAGTAAGCAGAAATAATCAGGACACAGCAGTATCTAAAAATCAGCACCAGAAAAAAAAATGTTTAGCATTTGGCGGGTGCAGCTGTGAGGCAGAGAGGGAGATTTCGTTTCTTTGGTTGGTCAGCTGGTTGGTTGGCTGGGAATGAAGACTGTCAGTTCCATTTCTTAGCTAAGAATGCACAAAAAGACCCCAGCACCCAGGGTCATAAAGAAACTTGTTTAACTCTGAATTACTTCAGACAAGGAGCTCAGGCTTAAAACCTACTTTCCTTTTTGGCACCAATCTTTGCATGATTGAAAGAGTGTTGTGATAGGAAGAGAGTTTTGTAATATACTTTGGCAATGATGAGGAAAATCTTGAGTCAAAGCAGCCCAGTGAATGAACTACATGCCACAGTTTGACATCCAGAGCCTATGATTTCCATGAGAGGAAAGGCTCCACCTTCAATACTCTACAAGTGGAGGGGTGGGCGCTTTTGCTCTTCCTGAGGTTTGAATTCTCCTCTCCTACTTTAAAATTAAGCACAGGCTCTTTATGACCAATCCTACTGTTTTGTACTTCTACCTCTTTCCTTCTTTCTTTTCTTCTTGGTCATCTTTCTCACCCTTCCTTTTCTTCCATTGTCTAGGAAATTGGTCACAGTCTTGATGGAGAACATATCTTATGCCTAAACCACTGGAATCTCATTGGGAGCTGAGACTATACAACGAGGACCCAGAAAAGGTGCTCAGATAAGCACTTTTAACACATTTTTTGCGGGAAACGAGTAAACTCGTCATATAGCTTTTTATGCCCGATTACAAAGTGTTAATTAAATAGAATAAAACCAGGGCCGCCCCTAGGTCCCATACTGAGGAAGACGCTCCCATACAGGGAGGGTCGGGCTGATATGGTAATATTGTTCCTTAGATCTCAGAATCTGAAAACATTTGCTTATGAGCAACTGTCTTATAAATAACAACTGTACTCTTTGATACTCAGAATACTACAAATGTTTTCTGTTGCTGGATTCTTTAAACATCTTAGAGCCTTAATTAACCAGAACTCAATGAAACAGAACACTATCACCACCACCCCCAAAAAACTTTAGAACTTTTTGTCATCCCACTTATATGAAAAAGATTTAAACTCTAAGAGACCACAGGTATAAGTGATAAAAATGTTTCCTTGTACACCTAAGACAGTATACATTTAGGCCAATTTCTCAGACCTTCCATAGGCAGAGCATACAATACTGAATGCATAATGATTATTTGTATTCAGAATCTTAATCCTGAAGCTGAATAGAGCCATGGTGATGGAAGAAATATTGTTGTGTTCTCTGTTCTTACTAAAGCAAGAAAAACTGCCACTACCCTTCAGAAAGATTTTCAACGAGAGAGAATATTCTTTTTTCTTTGCATTCCAAATAATTGAATTTATTTTTCCATCTGCCAAAGACTGTCAGTTTTCTGATCCTCCTAAGAAACTGGGAGCAGCAGCCTGAAATTATTTATGATTTATGCCTACTGCCATAAAGGATTTGGGGCCTGGGATTCAAAGAATTGATATGACCAATATGCTATACTCTGCCCTTGGCTTTCTGACCAAAGATGTGTACTTTCTCTACTCTAACTGTAAAACAAAGGACAGAGAGTCATAGGATGACAGATCTACTGGAAACTGTAGATCTCTGTATAGAAAACCAAGTCCCAGAGAAGTAAAATAACTTGTCCAAGGCCAAAGGGCTCTCAGGAGTATAACTGGGAGTAGAACAAGGTCTCCTGACTCCAAACCTTTTCCCACTGGCCCAGAAAGTATTCCCTGTGGCAGGAATTGTTAGCAGGATACTGCTCTCAGGGTGAGCCCATTTTGCAAAGTCTGTGAATGCTGGAACATGCCCCTGGGAGAACAAAATACTAAGTCCAGGGCCGGCCGAGTGGCGCATTGGTTAAGCGCTGGTTTTGGGATGCCAGCGGCCCCGGTTCGGATCCCACATGAGGGCCAGTGACACTATCCTCTACAGCTAGCAACAGCTCCACCTGGAGCTGGGCTGTGCAAGCCCCAGTGATGGTGTGGGCTGCAGCCCCTGCTGCAGTGGGCTGCCATAGGCTACAGTGAGTGGCCCGCAGCCAGCGTGAGCGGCTGGCAGCCAAGCGTGAGCTGCCAATAGCCGCGATGAGCGACATCCAGAGGCCGGCGACCGATCTGCCTCATCCGGGAAGAGCGCAATGACGATACCAACAGTGAAGCAACATCCTCCGCAACTAAACTGAAGAACAAAAAGACAGCAACTTGTCTGTTCCCCTTCCCCGATTCCCCAACGCTGTTCTCCTCCCCCAATTCCCCAATAAAATCTTTAAAAAAAAAAAAAAAACTAACCCAAGGCGCACCTCAAATGGGTCACAGACTGGCATCTCAGCTACCACATGGCCACCACCATGTTCCTCCTCTCCCTGCCATTGTCCCTGGGGTTACTGTCCCTGTTAAAGCCACTGATTAAATGGAGACCAAGAGGCTCCTGCCTCTAAAAGCACCAATGCCCACCGTTAGGCTCCCAGATCGCCCTCCTGGGTGGTGGGGATGGGTGGGGAGTGCTGGGGGTCATCTGGCTCACATGTTGTGGGCCAGATCTGGTGTCATTAGCAGATACCAGACCATCAGGCTGGGGATGGGGCACATAAAAAAGAAGGAAGGATAATAGGTTATAAAACTAAAGAGACCTGAAGCACATACTGGGAGATGGAATATAGCTCCATGGGTTCAGGGTACTAGAGAAAGAGAATGCCATGGGAAGGCAGTCCATGTAAATAACTCGCTCTTTTCTTTTTCACATGTAGTTTTTGTTGTTGTTGTTGTTGTTGTTGTTGTTTTATTTGTTGTTGTGTTGTGTTTTTTTTAACAAATCAGCTCCATATTTAGGGCCTTGGAAGGTATGGCTGGAAAGACTACCTGTTTCCTCTGGTCTTCTGGCAAAGCTGTAGTTTTGTGGGGGTCCCATCAATGATATATCAAGGAGACCAAGTACTTGTGATCCTCAGTTGTGCCATAGCTCTTTCTCCAGTATCTAACACAGAAGACACTTTGGCACTGGGAAAACAGGCCAATTCAAAGCAGGGGTAGGAAATCCAACTTTCTTTTTCTTTTTTAAGATTTTATTGGGGAATTGGAGGAGGGGAACAGCGTTGGGGAATCGGGGAAGGGGAACAGACAAGTTGCTGTCCTTTTGTTCTTCAGTCTAGTTGTGGAGGACATTGCCTCACTGGCCCATGTTGGTATCATCATTGCGCTCTTCCAGAATGAGGCAGATCAGTCGATGGCCTCTGGACCACTGCTCACAGCGGCTCTTGGCAGCTCATGCTGGCTGCCAGCCACTCACTGTAGCCTATGGCAGCCCCAGGACTCACAGCAACCCAACTTCAGGAGGAGCCATTGTTCACCATCTTAGCTGTAGAGGGCAGTGTCACTGGCCCTCATATGTGGGATCTGAACCCGGGCCGCTGGTCTCCCAAGCCAGCTTTTAATCTCTGCGCCACTCGGCTGGCCCCAGAAACCAACTTTCTTAATGGGCAGTGCTGTGCTAGTAGAAGTTTAACAATCAGCTCTCTGGGAGGAAATGTATGTATAAATTTAATATAAATTTTACTGATACAAAAAAATGTGGGGTTACAATTTATAAATATAATAAAATATACAGACCTCTGTATTATAAATTCTATATAGTTAATTAATTTCTTGCAGAATGCCTTTCTTGATTTTTATCTAATTCTTGTATCCTTAGCCAACCTATGGTTGCAATGATCAAACAAGTATAATTCTCACACGGACAATGGTTAATATTTTCATTTATGTTAAGGAGTAATAAGCAACAGTAATAAGCAATATGTCGGAATAAGATTTGTTCATTGATGACAGGAGCAACTTCTGTGTTGAATCAGATAATAGTTTTTGAATATGGAAGAATATCTCCTCCATCTTAGGGGCTATTCACAATGTGATGACTTCAAGCACCACACACATTTAGATTTAATATGCATTGTTAACATTTTCTCCATCACTTTCTTAAGTCTAGAGTATCAACATAATGACAAAGCAAGCCCTTATTTGTAGCTGACTCCCATCATGCTGATTTCAAACCACCAATGTGGAGTTGTGAAGGGATTCTGAGTAGCACAACATTTTACAATCTGCACTAGACAGCTATGAAAGAAGTAAATCATCTAAGAGCATAGAGCATTTTAAAATATAGTAAAATAGAGAGTGGTGAGTTTGGGATATTTATTACCTTTGTTTTCACTATAACTTATATAATTTTAAGCTTATAGAATTTAATTTTAAATAGCAGCTGTGTTTAACAACTGGCAAGCAAAATTCCTAAAAACTTACCAATGAGCTCTTGTAAGCTGGTATGAGCCGGCACCAGCACTCCAGCACTGGGGGAAAAGACATTCTTTTAAAAATGAAGTATCAGGAAAAAGATTACTATTTCTTGAGATATATGTTCATATTTAATTATAAAGCCATTTATTAAGAAACTGAATTTGCAAAATCCTTGTCCAGTCAGTAGACTTAGTTTTTCTGTCCAAGTATGTGTGGGGTTAGATGCCCCCACTTCCCCCGCAGCCTTTAACCACCTCCACCGTCTCTCCCACAGACACCCACTGCACAGAAGGGATTCATTTCACACACCTCATGAGAGCTTCACCTTGTCCTATCCAAAATAACTCTTTCTGGAGCCAACTTTTTAGTGTAATTTATTCCAAACCTTTGATGGGGAAGCTTGTACTCTTGAAGCTGTTCAGATGTGCAGCCAGTGGGGAACTGCTGGGCCACATTGGCTTCTGCTGTTACAGATGCTGCAGCCAACCCCGACTCCCAGGTACACCACGTGGATTTATAACATTCCTGGGGGATAGCGGATCCACAGCCTATAAATGAATGCATTATGCTTATCCACGTACATGTTTTTCATCTGTGACAGGTATTTTATGGATTGGAGCCTTCATTTAAATGTTACATAATCCTCCTTTAATAAATAATGTGAATATTCAATGTAATTGAAACAAGAACGGCTGCCTTTGTTTCGGCATAACGGGTTCAAAAATAAAACGACTTACCACAGACTAGAGACTGATCTTCAAAAAGATCAGTTACAGTAGAAGGTATGATCACATGTCTTCTATAGTTTTATCATAATGAAAGAGGCATAAATGATATAAGAATGTTTGCCTTTTTATATGACCATCTGGAACTCCTCACATATAAGAAGTTAAAGAAATGCACCATTTGGTCAGATTACTAATTTGCAGGGATGAATCAATTAAAAATGCTAAATTACAAAATATATGTTATAAAACACTTTTTAAAGGAATTAAGTTGCATTACTCTGCAGTATAAGACATAACTGAAATTTCTATCCACATTATCAAGTAGATCTCTTACTTCAACCGTTTTAATGTGTGGGAGATATATGTCAACTAGGGAATCTGTAAACTCATCTTAAAGAGTTTGTATCTTTAGCCTGGCTAAATACTCAAAAGGAGTTTCTAGAATAACTGAATAAATTAATGTCTTAATGACTGAACACAATTTATTAACATAATTTTGAAAGTTTCTTTTATTATATAAACTAAAATATGTTTGTAATTTTACTTATGACACTAACTTTTTAAATAAACATTTTCTCTATTAATACTATTAGAAGTTAGGCCTTCAAAAAATCATCACATTTTGGATTATGGGAGTTGATAATCCTGATAGATGACATTATCTGCATGTGCACAGTGACTAAAGGCTGCTGTCCTCTTGGACTTTTCAATTTCATAAACCTGTAACTGAGTTGGGTTTCTGTCATTAACAAGCAGATGAATCTATCCTACAAGTTTCTTCTATGCTTATTTTCAAAGCATGTTCTCCTTGGTTATATTTTATTTTATTTATTTATTTATTTATTTTATTTTTTTAAACTTTATTGGGGAACAGTGTGTTGTTTCTAGGACCCATCAGCTCCAAGTCAAGTCGTTGTTTTCAATCTAGTTGTGGAGGGCACAGCTCACTGGCCCATGTGGGAATCAAACCGTCAACCTTGGTGTTAAGAGCATGAGCTGTAACCACTTGAGCTAACCAGGACTCCTTGGTTATATTTTAAATCCCAGTGAAAGTACATAGATTTCTTCAGCTAGCCATATGCACAATTTATAATCTTGCTAACCTTTACAAACATTATAATTAAGGACTTCAGTAATTCAGAAAGCCAAGAGCTGTGTTTTAACAGAACCTATTAAGACAAGGTTTCTCTGTGTACTTTGATGGCCTAAAGAAGCTACACAGGTATCTTCTTTTCAGAAAAGAACTCAAATCTTTGAAGACTATGATTCAAAAAGTCCTTTCTCTATACAGGACTTTGTGTACTGTTAGATAATACCCATTACCACCAATAGACAGAGATCTAGAAATACAGCATTAGGGTGGCAAAAAGTACACAGAGTCACAAAATGAAAACCTAGAAGATTGCCATTCTTCTAGGATTCATGGAATACCTCACAACACTCTCCAAAGGGGAACGTAAAGAAAACTATCCTGAAACAATTTCTTATCACCCCAAACACTGTATCATGGAAACAAAACTGGGTGGAAGGGTATGGGAAGAGGAGCCTTAATCTGGGTGTGGTTCCCACTTTTAGTACTTGCCATCTATGCGCATGCGATCCAGTGTGTCGTTAGCTTTAGTCTCTCCATCTAGAAAATGAGCATGATACTTTCTTCCTCATGAGAATCAATAGACAGCGAATTTTAAGTACTCCAAGAGCTCTATAAATGTGCTATCAACTATCACTTTCATCAGCACATTATTAATATTGTTATGTTTATTGACTGAGTTTATCTACTTAAAAGAAAATCTTGTGTGGTGAGCAGTTAGTATACAGGGAATTTAACCACAAATCCAGTCCATGTACCTGAGACAGACTTACCCAAGGGTCTAAGTAAGCACCTTGTAACAAGAGGATAAATAGCATGAGTGCTCCTCTGCTTTGTGAACTGTGCTTGACATTGTGTGGCCCAGTGAACCTTGCTTTTCTGTGCACAGCCATGTGCTCAGCACTGTCGGAGCTGTAACAGTGTGTACGACAGTCTCTACTTATGAGAACAGAGAGGCCAGCTGTAGAGGCAAGCAGACCTTGCACCAAGCACATGATGGGTGCAACAGATGGGCAGGCAAAGGGCTATCTCAGGGGCAAGCAAGAAGTAATTCAATCTAGTTAACCTTCATAAAAACAGGCATTTCCACACAATTTCAAAAATGGCTTGGGTTTTAACAAGTGCTATGGAAGAGTCCTCACAGAAAAAAGAAAAATGCGTGGTAAGGCACTAGTAGTGAAAATGCATACAGGATTCACAAAAGCTTAAAGTTGGGGAATAAACTAGGAAAACAGATTCGTCAGAATGATGAGGGCTAGGAACACCAAGCAAAGAAGATAGACTAGTCTGCAGGCAGTGATGAGTTACTGTAGTTTTTAAATCAATGAGCTGCAAAAACAAGCTAAAATTTAGGCAGAAACCTCAAGCATCAGTATGAAGGATCTCTTGAGTAGGAAAAAGTATATTGGCAGGCAGAAAAGTAGGGGGTACTATAATATCCAGGTAAGGGAAGGTCAAAATCTGACTTGGTCAAGTGCCAGTGGTCATGAAAATGAAGGAAGATATTTTAGAGACGTCTGCATACAAACTAAAAATATTACTTGATAAATAATTGGATACAGGAAATAAAGGGAGGTGCTGGTACTTCTTGATAGAATGACCAGGAAGTCGATAATAATGCTAGTCAAGTAGGAAATTCAAGTAGAGGAATACAGTTAAAAATGAAGGTATATTATGTACCTCTGGAGTTTGAGGTGGTGGGGACAATGAAAGGCAACTGGAAATGAAGATGTCTAGTCAGGATGAAGTTTAGAGCCAGAGACGGAGCTTTAGAAATCACGAGACCTCCCAAGGAGAGACTGTAGAATGGCACATAGGGTCAAATGGGGAAAGAGGATCCAGAAGAAATTCAGCCCCTCGCAAATGAAGGGATGGAGAGATTTAAGAGAGGAGTGGTCCTCCAATAATAGGCCGAACAAAGAAAGAAGGTGAACAGCATTTGCCCATTCAAAGCTCAATTTGACTTTAACCGAAAGTTTGTCATTTTTTAAAAATCTCATTTTATATATACAAATATTTTATAGTTTTTTCATCCCCAAGACCAGGGCCAATTAACACACTAGTTGTAAAACCAGATATTTTAGAAAAGTGATTTAAAGAAGAATAATCATTTACATTTCTTAAATTTCAAGCACTCTCCCCCCAAGCACTCTCTCAACTGTAATTTTCCTGGTTTTTCTCTCCCCAAGTTACTCTTTTTTTTCCAAAACAAATGAAGAAGAATTAATATTAGGCATTTGGGTGATATTTTTTTTTTTTTTTTAGTTTTACACTTTTAAATGTTTCACTACTTTAAAAAATATTTTAATCAACTTTTTTACAAAATACTAGCCTAGGAATTATAATTCTACAAAGCATCCATTTGAAAAAATATATAATCACTTAAATAATGATGAATAATTCAAATTTACTTTAGAAGGGAAACGAAAGAGCCTCCTATTCACTACTTTGAAGGGTGGGAAGATGAAGGATTCCTGGCTCTGTGTGAGCTGGAGATGGGAGGTGGGGAGGGATTGTTCTACCTACTTCTTTCCACTGCCTCAGAACTTCCGTCACGTACATGCACTGATGAGTACTCAGCCAAAGACAAGGATAACCTCTGCATATCTCCAGAACATTCTCTCCCTGTCTCTGGCTCGCTCTCTCTCTCTCTCTCTCTCTCTCTCTCTCTCTCTCTGTCTGTCTGTCTCTCCCTCTCTCAATATCTCTCCCCCCGCTTCCCCTCCTCCTCCCCTTCTCGGTACCCCTATTCCCCTCTTGTCTCCCCCATAGCTCTCTGCTCCCAGGTACTCTGCCCTATAAAACTTATAGCCTCCTTGGCCTTCTCAAGGTACAAACTCTTTCTCAAGTCAGGGAGGCTTGCACTGCAGCCTGAAAACACTCATGAGGCAGTGAGCAGGGCCAATTATAGGGCTCACTTCATGGATTTCCTTCTCTCAGAGATCATTGCTATTTTAAAATAACTGAATACTACTGTTTTACATACTTTTGCCCATTTTTTTTTTCAGTTGTTTAAGGCAGAAGGGTAAATTCAGTGCTTATTGCTCCATCACAGCACAGTGTGTAACTCTGATTCAGGGGATTTAATATCAGGTTCAGAGATTTGAACTATAAATTTCAAAGGGTCAATGTCAAACAATTTCTACAAATTTCTCAGTCTGACCCAGATCCACTAAACACATGCGAATGAAGAGGGTTCAGTGTTCCTGATAGGAACCTTACTTTCATTTCCAAAAATTAAAGATTCAGTGTATTAGGGTGTGTCGCTCTACATTTTCAAATCCCAGCCCAATGATTTGGAGATATTTTCTCTCCAGTTCTGTGCATGTGCATGTGTGTTGTGGGGCAGGGGTGGGGAAGGGGGAGTTACTGTAAACACATATGCATATATATTTTGAATCCAGCTGTGTGACTGGACTTAGGCTTAAAATAAAACTTACGAGTAAACTCTGTTTAACTCATATAAACAGGAAATAGCCACTTGTGAATTCATTAATTAGAATCCTGTTTATGGAATCATTGTGAAGGCTAATCCTTTGTTCATATGAGTGACATCCAGCTGTCAGTTTGAAAAATATGGAGTGAAGTCTTGGTAAGGAACCACCTTGGAACCTCACTGCGTAGTCAGCCAGCTTCACTCAAGAGCCCTCTGTATTTCCCATGTCCTGAGATCCGGTCTTACTCTCAAAGGAGGAAGCATTTGACTGGACTATAGAGCCTTGCAGGAGAACTACTCGCCAGCTCACCTGCTCCTCCCCCATTCCTCTGACTCTATTCCTAGAGCCGCCTTGGCTGCCTGCCCAGATCCTTGACTTCTCAAATTTGGGCCCACTTTGTTTTTCATGCCTGGCTGAACCCAAGGCCATCTACCTTTCCTTGACCTTTGGTATAAACTTTCTAGACTCCTGTCTGCCTGTCCACCTGGCCATTGCTTGGCCTGATGCCCAGTATATGTTAAAAGCAAAAGGCAGGATATAGGAATCTACTTGTTTCCTCTGAACTATGGAAAGGCAGCCAGCGGTCAAGAGAGATGGATATGGTACGTATTTATAAAGTTAAATGAACCAAGGTCACAGCTACATTATTAATGCAACTCAACAAAATACTTCTTAAGCCAGGAACTATGCAACAGTCTGGAATCAAGCTGAATAAGACATGAGGCCTGATGACAAGGACTCACCTAGTTTGGGAGATAGGCAAGAAAGGAGACTGTAATACAGCATGTGAGAGAACCACAGCTTCTCCTTGCCTGTCTACTTTCAAACTCTCTACTTTTATTTATATTATGTTTGGACAACAGACTATATATTACTATTAGATGACTGATACCGTGTCCACACAAAAACAGTTTACGTGTCTGCTTTTCTGACTAAATTATAAATTCCCTAAAGAGAGGGGCCATGTCTTATTCCTCTCTTGTCACTCCCAGTACATAACATAAATTTTCTTTGAATTAAAATACATGCAATTCACATATATAGGGGTCTACTATAAAGGAATAAATTAATTATACAGGTAACAAATAATAAATTAAAGCATACTTTCTGATAAATAGTACTGGTTCTAATTAAGAAAACATAGATGGTTACAATTCACAATGAAAAGTTAATAGGTTAACTAAATGGTTAAATAGATTTATTAATACATTAATAAGATAAATGTATTCAAGTTATTCATTGTTTGTTCACCTTACCCCAAGCATTATCTTTGTCTTTTTTTAAATTGGTGAACAGTGTGTTTTTCAGGACCCTTCAGCTCCAAGTCAAGTAGTTTTGTCAATCTAGTGGTGGAGGGCACATCTCAGTGGTCCATATGGGGATCGAACCAGCAACCTTGGTGTTATGAGCATTGCTCTCTAACCAACTGAGCTAACTGGCCGCCCCCGGTCCCTAAGCATTATCTTTAATGTGTGTGTGTGTAGTAAGGTTATATCCATGTGTAGGCATCTATGGCATTTCTGGCACCAAGCATTTGGGTGATTGATGACAGCTAGAACTCATATTTTCAGACAAGAAAAAAATCTCGATGCTGCCATTGTTATCATTTTTTTTTTTAGTCTTTTGGTCACCACTTTCAGCTACCACACCTCTACTCCATATAAAGCTTGCTGGAAGAAAGAAGATAACCCTAGGTAGTTCTGTGCCTAGGAAGAGCTAGGAGTAACGGTTTAGCTAGCAGCCAAGGAGAGGCAGGAGAGGGGTCCAGCTGACTCTATTTGTTAGGAATCTTCCAAGTGACAAAAAGCCAGACTCAAATTGCTATAACAATAAATAAGGAATGAAGGAAAATGTTTATGCTTCAGGTACAGCTAGATTTGGGGCTCAGACCATGTCACCAGAACTCCGTCTGTCTACCTCACAGTTCTGCTCTCCTCCATGTCAGCCTCCTTCTCAGCCTTCCTTCAGCTCACTGAACAGTTCTGCCTTTAGAACAAGCTGATTGCAGTGACGTATTTTCTAAAAACTTAACATTGCATTTGATAGTGAACAAAGGATAAATGAAATTGTTTAAACACTCTCTGCTTTGGTAGCTGCAATGTCAAGCTCACTGACAAATGTTTTTAAATATCTAACTAAGAGAGGGGCAGCACCATCCATTTTGGCAGTTCCTAAACTCAGTGGTGTCTTCAGTTCTCATAAACATGTACTGTGTTACAGAAAATGAAAGATATACAATTCTGTGGGTTGAACCGTGTGAACCTTAATAAGCAGTACTTACTCTGTTTATCTCTCAAAGACCATGAAGTGGTATATAATCCAGGTTTATTTTTATTTTTTTTTATTTTTGTTGTTGTTGGGTTTTTTTTGTTGTTGAGGGCAGTGTCACTGGCCCTATGTGGGACCCGAACCAGGGCCATTGGCATCCCCAGTCAGCTCCTAACCACCGCGCCACTTGGCCAGCCCTATAATCCAGTTTTAAACTGCATTTTATGTCCTTAGTTACCCATTTGTTGTGGCAAAATATCATTTTGTTCTGGCCTTTGTCTCTGCATTCGTCTGATTTAGCACATATAATTTTGCAAGGTTAGATTGTTTTTTATACAAGTATTTATCCCCAGCAGAGTGTTTAGTCCAAAGATGGTGGGTAATAACTGTATGTTAAATGAATGGCCTCCATCTTCAACAGTTAGTCTCTGCCAGTCCCTGCATGCCAGTTTTCTAACCCATCCACCTACCATAGTGCCCATATAGCTCAAGATACTGGATCAAATGCGGTGTGCGTGCGTGCGTGTGTGTGTGTGTGTGTGTGTTCTAATTAAGATATAACACACATATCATACAGTGTACCAATCTCAAGTGCTCAAATATACAACTTCATGAATTTTTACCAAATAAATAGATTTGTGTGACCATCTCCCAGCTCAATCGATAAAACATTTCCAGGAGGCTTCCTTACCCAGTCTGACTGCTAGTCTGACCTCTGTTGCTATGGTTTAGCCTTTGTTTGGAACTGCATATCAATAAAATCATAACTGTATCAGCTATCTTTGTTGTATAACAAACCACCCCAAAATGTAGTTATTTAATACAACAACCATTTTATTTGCTTACAATCCTCTGGGTCTGCAATTTGGCTGGGCTCAGGTCTTCTGTTTATCTCATCTTCAGTCCCACATGCAGCTTCAGTCATCTGGCAACTCTGTTTGGTACTCATGATTTCATAGGGCCCATATAAATATCTACTGGTTTTTGCTGACAGTCAACTGAGCTGTATGTGTCCAGCAAGGTAACCCGTATTTTATCACATGGCATTCATGTTCCCAGAGGGTGAGAGCTGCAAGCCTCTGAGGCACAGACTGAGGGTAACACTACATCACTTCCCCCACATTCTGTGGGTCAAAGTAAATCATGACAGCAGCTTATATTTAAGGAAAGAATATATAGACTATGTTGGGAGTAGTTGCAAAATATATGTGGCCACTTTTAATTCACTACATACAACAAGTATTATTTCATGCCTGATTTCTTTCACTCAACATTTATCTATAAGATTCATACATGATATTGTGTGTATTATTAGTTTGTTCTTTTTTATTGCTATGTAGTATTCTATTATACAAAAATATCAGAAGCTATTTGCTCAGCTACTATTGATGGACTTGTGGGTTGTATTCAGTTTGGGGTATTACGAATGGAGCTGCTATGAACATTCCTGGGTGTATCTTGTAGTGTACATAGACACTCATATCTATTGGGTATATGCCTAGGATTAAAAGTATCAGGTCATAGGGTATATGTATGTTTGGCTGCAGTTGTACTGATAAATATTCCAAGTAACTATTATAAAGTGTTGTGATCTAGGCACTTCACATTGGCTTGGAAAACTATTTCAACACCACTACTCATGTGTGTTTTTGGTTCTCAAATACAACTATGGATTTTAAAAATCTGTTTATACTCCTGTTATTCCTTTAATGGTAAAGATGATTTCAACATAGCCATTTCTTAATTAATTTGATCTAAACAAATTTCCTTGATCAGTCCAAATACCAACACTTTTTATCTGAATGGCCTAGAGATGTATGGCAAGTCTACTATGTCTAAGGACAGAGTATGCAACAAGTCAAACACACCTGATCAGAATCACACTAACACCAGGTAGGAAAAAAGGTAAGGGGACGGTGAGTAATATTTACTGGAGACCTACTGTATGAAAAGCACTATGCACTCAGGACCTTGGTGAGTCCTCACAACAGTATCTTGAGGTAGGCTTCTTTATTCCCATTTTCTAGATGAATGGGACTCATCTACCTACCTGAAGTCACATTTTCCTGCTATGTGGCAGAGTTTAGATCCAGATTTTGATGCGTTACCTAGCATTGTATCAAATAAATATCTCCAAGATGAGCAAGATTCATGAATTACAGCAGATCTGACTGAAACTGATTCCTTGATTAGCACTTGAATATACTGAGGCTCAGAGAAAGCCACAGCAACAAGTGTTACGAACTCCTCAGCATGCCCTCAAAACAGAAACAAAAATGTCACATATGAATCATTTTTGTTTGAATCGTTTTTCAAACCACATTTCCACCATGTGCCTCAGGTATCAGAAGGTGAAATGGCACTCTCCACATGCCCAGGAATGGGGACCACTGTGTGCCTGAAGTAACCCAGGGTGCAAGGAAAGCAGAGCCATGCCCACATTCATGTGCTCCATTTCCCAACAGTATTCTCCCACTCGAAATTCCTCTGTGCCCCTGGAAGATGCCCAGGGAGCCTTCCGAGCTCCCTGACGAAGTGCTCAGTGCTCTATTGGAGCCCCTGTTCCCACCTCCTCCATTCACCGCTGACTCATTCTGCCCCAACACTGGACAAGTCTATCTCTCCTGTGCACACCAGGCACCAAACCCACAGGCCCTTCTGTCTTTGCTCAGCCCTCTCACAGGGCACAATACAACCCATTCCAACATGGAGCACAATTTACAATTTAAGAGTACAACAGTCCCTCAGTATCTGCGGAGGATTGGTTTCAGGACCCTCCTCATCATCCTAGGCCTACTCCTGGCCACCAGTGTGGCCAAAATTTATGGGTGCTAAGGTCCTGTATTAGTTGGCCCTCCATTCCCACAGGTTCTGCAACCATGGATACTGAGGGCGGGCTGTCTATAGGCTGTGCCTCCTCCAGTTTTTTCACTGTAGGAAAACACTTAGCTCTGCATCCCATACTATCAAAACAGTGTACCTCCGCACACAACTGTTAATCCTCCCATTCCTCAACACACACGTGTGTGAACACACACATGCACACACACCCCCCACGCAACAATCTCTTCATGGAAGTTAATGCCCTTGTCTTTTTCAGTCTGTTATTAAGGCATTTTTCTCTTCTGTCAAAGTTAAGTATTTTCCAATATTACCTAGGCCCTTTTAAAAAAAGAAAAAAGTCATAAGAGTAACTTATATTCAAGGGAGGAATACATAGACTCTATCTCTTGTTAGGAGTCATTGCAAAATATATAGATTAACCCATACATGCTGAAATCATCTCAGCTTTTGAGGTGCTTCTCAGGGCTGTGATTCCCTGTGGACCTTTGAAGATCACCGACTCCTGGCTAAACAAAATGACTGCCCTGTTCCTGATCACTAACTAAAAGAACACAGGCCTGAAATCTCCTGAGTTCTTAGAAGTTCACCCTGGGTGACATGTGGGAAATGTCTGTGAAAAAGCAACACCACTTGGGGGTTTCTTCAGAGGGCTGGATGTGTAATGATTAAGTGGATAGGCTCTGAGGTCTGTCTGAGTCCTAGGCCTCCTCCTGCCCACTATACTTATGACCTTGATCTTACCGAGGTCACCCTCCTTCAGCAGACATAACAATTGTCAGTTCACTTGATTCTCCCCTTTCTCCCTCTCCACTGGACTTTCCTACTCAGCCTATAAGCAAGCTGAAATCTTTCTTCCAATCCTAAAAGAGTATCCCCTTGATATACTACCCCATAGCTACCATCCATTCCCTTTTCTTCTCCTCATGGCCAACTTCTTGAAAGGACCCTATACTCACTGATTTCCACTCCCTGATCACCCACTCATGTCTTAATGCTTGTGAAATCTGGCTTCCAACCATTTGGCTCTAATAACAGTGCTTTAGCACAGATCACCAAGGAAAATACAGGATGGTGGAGAAATCACTCGAAACCAAGGTTAAAATAGAATAGAGTTAGGCTTTTTCAGTAAAATTCTCACAAGAATCAAACACTACCCAATTCTCACGGTTGTGTTGTTGACTTAAAAGGGAAAAAATGTCCTTAATTGTTTTTCTGAAAGAGGAAGAAACTTCAGGATGTAAATTACAAAATCATGTGGGCTCGTTTTCCTCTTTCCTAAAATACTCTAATTTTTAGAGCATAATGACAATATACGGTGTTCCAGATAAGCATCTTGATTTATGATATATAATTTTTCCATTTTGTATTAAATGAATACCATCCGTTCTTAGGGTTCATATGGTACTCTTTATTTATAAAAGTAGTTCCTAGGAATTAGCAATGAATCCATTTAACTAATTCTTCCATTATTCTGAGGACAGAAAAGAAAAGGAATAAAAGTTTAGGAAAACATATCTAGAATGAATATGTAATATGTCTATAGTCTCCAGTCCTTGCAGTCACGGACCATGATACATACCCTTCTAACTATGAAAGAATAAAAATCAATATTAATGTTTTCATGAGTTTTAGAAGGGTTTTTACATGTTGCTGGTTCTGTCCGTACCTTTACTGTGACTCCCTTGGACTGGAACTCTGCTGACAGTCTGTTCTAATGCCTTCTTGCCTTGCAAAGTGTATCATTACTTCTGCCTTGACATATCTGTATTAGTGCCATCAGTAAGCCCATGCTTGCCAGTTTCACAATATAAATCCTTTATAATTAGTATAATGACATTCAATCACAGTCTGAGAATTAATTGGGCCTTCGGAAAACTGAGGGTATAGCCTCTATGTCTGGTCTCCCCAGGTTTTAGACTACTAAAGACCCTTCCATTTCTGTCTTTTGCTTCACACCTCATGCTATGCAGGTGATATCTGAGAGTATCTACAGAGAACAAAGTGAAAGTCTTTCTGTCTTTCCAGACAAATTTTTAAAAAGTGTTAAGGTTCAAAACCTTTAGAAGAAAAGTGGGAGTAAAGTATGATTTGGACAGTGTTAAAACTGGTTGGTTCATAGATTTTCTGTCTTAGAGTGGTTCTTTTTATGCATGTATTCTTAAGTAGAAGGGGCTCATTGCAGTGATTATTCACCATGTTGTAGTTAAGTGGGAAAGAGATGAATTCTGTTTGCAGGTACCTGGCAAATACCAGAGCCAGGTAGCTAGGTTGCATAGAGGTGATCCTCTCTACTGCAGAGTCACAAAGCTAGCAAAGTACAGGTGACCAAGGCTGTCTTTCAGTTTTAATGATCGAAACATTCAGAGTTGAGAAATTGCCTTTCTTTATACTTCACCAAGAGTATATTCAGCTAAGAACCTTGATTCTGTTAACTGTGGAATAATGCACCTTCCCATAGTGATTTCCTGACAAGTGAAGTAAGACCAGAGTAAAACTCCTCTATACCATAACTAAGCCTGAAATACATCTTGTTCTTTGTCCAACCCTGCCTACTTATACAATGTTATTCACACACCAAAGGGAATGCTACTTACCGTGAAAACAAGCCACAGGGACACTATAGAAATTTCCCACAATTATTTGTTCCAAAGTAAACACATTTCCTTTGATTTTGACAAAACCATAAAACACAGAATTGTATTGTGAGGCTCCGTTTAGCTGTGTGTTTACCAATACCCTGGAGGCTTTACTCTTTGAAACGCAACAAGATTACCTCATGCTGTTTCATCTCTCATCACTTGGCATGCTTGTATGTTATACCTAACAATCAGACGTCAGCAAGGAAAAACAATGAACCAATTCATGAATCAGGATTCCGTTTTATACTCCATTTGTGAAGGATAATCGTGACTTAGCTTAAATAGGAATCTATGCCTTGATTACAGGTTTCAAAGCATGAAAATGTTGACCAAGCCTGGGTCCCTAAAATAACACATGAAACACAGCATATTCATACACTATCTTTGCTGAAGGATCATATAAGGGTTAATTCATGTACAGCATAGGAAAAATAACGGATATACAAAAGATTGTTGTTTCTAGATTTTATCACTGTTGTCAACGATAATAACAATAATTTTTTTTCATTGTATTTTCTTTTCTCTTCCAATCAAAAAGGCCTTCAAATGCCTGAGCCCCTATAACACTACTCTTCAACAATAATCACTTGAAATAGTCACTTCCAAGGAGCACTTTGTTTTCATTGCAGATGGCAAACTTCTTTTTTGCTCTCTTCATCTCTTTCATTAGATGGGTAAAGAAGGGTTGTAAAAGAGTGATAAATTCACAAACTACACAAATAAAGAAGTCCCACTTTATAGTTTCTCTGTGGCTATCCTTCTATTTATTCATTCATTCAGTAAATATTGAGCATCTGAAATATGTCAAGCATTAACCTTCCAAGACATAATACAGAAGGATCTTGTACATCTATGACCTACTCCATTCTGGTTCAATCATGTCTGTTCCCATGACCACATCTTAGCGTTTTCACCACCTGGAACCGGGTCCCACTGAACTCATAAGCACAAACCAGATCTTCCTATGTCCTTCTCCCGCTCCTTTACACTTATGAAATTTATTATTTGATACTACTAACACCTTTAGTTTCTCATCACGCAGAGGTCTCTAAGCATAACTGGATTCAGATACTCACTTACCTGGAGCCCACAATTAGTCATTCTAACAGCACTCTAACCAGTGCCCATCATTTGTCCTCTCACTGCTCCCACCATGACCACCCCCAGCTCAGCTTAACCCAACTAAACCACAGAAGGCTTGGGGGAATGACACGGCCCCAGACAAAGCCCTCACCTTCACAGTCAGTCTGCGGCTTGCATCTGCTTCTGCCAATTGCCAGCTTAACCTCCATAAGCCTCAGTTTCCTCATCCATCTGATGGAAATAATAATACCTACATCATAGACTTTGTTATGAAGAATAAAGAATGGGTATCTTAACCGTATAGCGTAGATCTGTGCACATAGCAGGATCATGAATAAATAGCAACGTTTTGTCTGTTTCTAGTTCAGGTCTGCTAAGCCCTTCTGGAGAAAAATTGCATATTCATGTTGCTGGGCTCCATTATAAATTTATAAGCTCCAACCTCTGCAAGGCCCTCAAGGATTTCTCATCCACTCCAATTCTGTTCTCCATAACAGCTGTTCTGAACCTTACCACTTTCCTCAAGAATCCTTCCAGCTCCCTGCTGCTGTTGCTCTCCTCAGGTGGCCTAACCTCCTTCACTGAGAAAACAGGCGCCTATAAGCAAGCAGAATTTCCGCTTCTGCCCTGACCTCCACTCAGCCTGTCATTACGCCTCCTCTCCCACTTCACTCCTATCTCAGGGAAAGCGGCATCCTTGCTCATGCAATCATTAACTAAATGACTCAGAAAGAAGTAGTTGTTGAATGCCCACCAACCATACATTGGGCCCTGTGCTGGGTGCCAACCTGCGGCTCACACAGCTCTAGTTTCAAGGAGGAGTCATACTAGTAAACAAACAAAAACCAAACAAAGGAGTTCATGCTACAACAGATGCAAAAACAGATACTAGCCAAGACTTGCAAGGTCAGCTAGGACAGCTTCTCATAGGAGGCTGCATCTAAGCTAAAAACTCAAGAAGAAATAGTAGCAGCCATGTTGGGGGGAAGGCAAGGGGGCTTTCAGGCCAAGTAAGCAGGATGTGCAAATCCTGGAAACGTGGAAGAGTCACGTGCTGGGGCTGATTTCTTTACAGATGCAAGAAATGTGGGCATAACAGCTGTTGGATCCAGCAGCTAGGCTAGCAACTCAGTTTGTGGCACTGACTGGGTAGGACTGGAGAAGCCAGACAGACTCTCCTGCCTTACTCCAAACCGAAGTATCTAGTGTTATAGAAAATGAAAAGGAAAACTGCTAATTCGGGCATGACATTCCTGTACTGGACGTGGAATGACTTTCCCTACATATGACTCAGATGAGACCAATTGATTATGACCCTTAAGATTATGACCCTATGAGTTCTTAAGGAAGATGGGCCAAAGTCACTGCAGCACTTTCTGTGTACATTGAAGGAAATTGTAGTTAGAACCATATTTGTTTAGAAATCCTGTTTGCAGGGCCATCCAAGTGGCTCAGTTGGTTAAGAGTTGGCTTAAGAGCACGAGCTCTGAGCAACGAGGACACTGGTTCAATTCCCACATGGGCCAGTGATGCTGCACTCGAGCTGAGCTGTCGCTGAGCTGCCAACAGGTAACAGGATGGCTCAGCTGGTGTAACAACAAGATTGCCTGTTCAATGGTGGGCTACACCCACCCGCAACTAGAAGATTGAACTCTGCATCTTGAGCTGAGTTGCCGCCCAGATGGCTCAGTGGATAGGGCGAGCGCTCCTAACTACAAGGATACCGGGTTCGACTCCTGCATGGGATGGTGGCTATGCCCACCCACAACTAAGACCGAACTCAGCACCTTGAGTTGAGCTGCTGTCCGGAGGGCTCAGAGGATAGAGTGTGCCTCTTAACAACAAGGCTGCTGGTTCAACTCCTGTATGGGATGGTGGCTACACCCACCTGCATCTAAGATCGAACACAGCACCTTGAGCTTAGAAGCCATGAGCTGCTGATGGGAAGCCAGATGGCAACTGGTGCCCTCCACAACAAAGATTGAAGAACAATTTGGCTGGTCCCCTTCCCTGGTTCCCTTCCCCCAATTCTCCAATAAAATCTTAAAAAAAAAAAAAGAAATCCTGTTTGTTTGCTTTTTTGCTGTGTGTATCTCCATAAACAGATGAGAGAGAAACTTGTCATTTTGTATCCTAAATAAAGCAAAAGGAAGTTTTAAGTACCTTTCAAAAAGTGGGCCCACAGTTTCTTCTTTAGGATGCATAAAAAAGATTAGAGACCTTCAGGTTTACCAGAAAGGCACCCTGAACAAGCTTCAGTGCCTCTGCCAGGGCCATGGCGATCTCCTGCCATCCCTCCCTGTGCTGAAGTCTGGGATAGAGAGCTGCAAATTCTCATCTTTAGGCAGAGGGCTCAAGGCCGTGTGGGTCATATCTGAATATTTAGATGTGACTTTTGAAAGGAATAAGAAAATACAATACCATTTGATTGGTTTTTATCCCTTGATGATTGGAATTTTGTTTCATTACACTTAAAAGGAGTGAAGTCACTCATTCCCTTGGTGGTTGTCTCATGGCTTTAATAGTATCTATAACCCAATAGCTCCTGTGATATGGTGATTTATAATAAGAAATATATATTAGGTGTTAGTCCCTGTTTCTGGCACACAATTCCTAAAAGCCTTAGTACCTACGGAAGGGGACTGGTTGCCAACCCTGTGATTAGAGGGTTGGAACTATTAGTCTTACCTCCCTGACCTCTGGGGAGGTGGGTAGGGACTGGGAGTTGAATCAATTGCCAATTGCCAATGACTTAATCAACTATGCCTATATAATGAAGCCTCCATAGAAACCCAAGAAGATGTATTTCCAAAAGCTTCCTGGTTGGTGAACAGGTGGAGATTCAAGAAGAGAACTGTGGTTGGAAAAAGCATAGAAGCTCTGCGCCCTTTCCCCATAGCTTGTCCTATGCATCTCTCCATCTGGCTGTTCCCGAGTTATATCCTTTCATAATAAACTGGTAATTTAGTAAGTGACATGTTTCTCTGAGTTCTGTGATCTGCTCTAGCAAAGTAATTGAACCTGAGTAGGGGGTGTGGGAACCTCTGATTTACAGCCAGTTGGTCAGAAGCACAGGAAACAACCTGGATGTACAATTGGTATCTGAAGTCGAGAACAGTCTTGTAGGACCGATCCCTTAACCTGTGGGATCTGACACTATCTCCAGGTAGATAGTGTCAGAATTTAGTTGAATTGTAGGACACCCAGCTTGTGTCCAAGAATTGCTTGGATGTATGTTGTTCAGTCCTCATGCACTTGGATTTGTGTAGTTTGTGCTGTTGACAATTCCCTTTGTTAGACTTCCATACTTCTTGGGGTTTTTTTTTTTTAGCATTTTTGATATGTTTGAATTATCTTTTTCCTGGGTTAAGAACCTCTCAAGAAAGAAATTGAAACTGATCTTCTTTGTGTTCCCAGCACCAAGTACAGCACCAAGCACATAGCAGGCACCCAGTGATTGTGAGTGGATGGATAGATGGTTGGAACAATAGAGGCAGACCTGATTTCCTGCCCTTAAATATTCATGACTCATGTGTTATCATCCTTGGACTTTTCTCATTCTAACTTGCCTTAAGCATTCTCATTCATTTCCAGTTTGAACTCATCTTTGGAGATAAGCACTGTTACCAGTTTTTTGGTATTTTCTGCACTTTTTACAATGTACAGTAATCTCTACTGATCTGCAGTTTCACTTTCCCATGGTTTCAGTTACCTGTTTTCAACTATGATCCAAAAACATGAAATGAAAAATTCCAGAAATAAACAATTCCTGTTTTAAATTGCGTGCTATTCTAAGTAGTGTGATGAGATCTCAGACCACCCCACTCCTTCTGGCATTTCCATGCTATACACGCTCCCAGGCTGTTACTCACTTAGTAGCCATCTCAATTATCAGACTGACTGTCATGGTGTCCCAGTGCTTGTGTTCAGGTAACCCTTATTTTACTTAATAATAGCCCCAAAGCACAAGAGTAGTGATGCTGGCAATTTGGGTATGCCACAGAGAAGCTATAAAGTGCTTCCTTTAAGTGAAAAGGTGAAAGTCCTTGACTTAATAAGGAAAGAAAAAAAATATCGTATGCTAAGGGTGCTAAGACCTGCAGTAGGAACTGGTCTTCTATCTGTGAAGTTGTGGAGAAGGAAAAAGATATTCACGCTAGTTTTGCTATTCGCACCTCAAACTGCAAAATTTACAGGTACCATGTATGACGTGTGCTTAGTTAAGACAGAAAAGGCATTCAACTTGTAGGTGAAAGACATGAACAGAAAATTGATGGCGATGTGTTGCACCAGAAAACACTGGGCCTGTAAGAAGACTCCAGCTTGGGTATATATGTATAGGAAAAAAACACAGTATATAAACATAGTAAAAAACATAGTACTGTCTGTGGTTTCAGGCATCCACTAGGGGTCTTGGACCTCGTCCTCTGCAAGGAGGACTGCTGTACAGAGAAACAAAAAACGGCTTATATATATATATATATATATATATATATATATGTATGAAATTTACTTTTTTTCCATTAGTATGTCATGAAAATTATTCCTTATTATTACATACCTCATTCTTCTTAATAGCTGCATAATATTCCTTATAAGTAAGTGCTAAAATTTAATTTCTGCTATTGAACATATATGTTATTTCTAATTTTTCTTTACTACAAATAATGCCATACTGAATATCTTTATAAATATGTTTTTGTGCATGTGTACAAATATTTCTATAGGGTAAATTTTTAGAAATGGGCCCATCAAAATTTTTCATGAATATTGACAAATTTCTCTCAAAAAGTAAATATTTTATCCACGTTTCCACCAATAATTGCTTGAGAAGACCAGTTTCCTCATATCCTTACAAACACTAAGTATTTAACTCTTTTAAAAAATATTTGCCAATTGGCTATAAAAAATGTATCAGTGTGACTTTTTATGCTTATTATTGAATCTAAAGAGGTCCAGGACCTTTCAGTATGTTTAATGAATATTTGTATTTATTCTTTGGTGACCCACCTGTTAGTATACTTTGCTTGTTCTCCTTTCGGAGTATTGATATCTTTCTAATTACTTTGTAAGGGCTTTGTAAGTTTCGTTTTGCCAAATTGGCTACAAATAATTTTCAAGTCAATGAAGCATTTTTCAGTGCTCGATGGTTATATGTTCTATATGTTCTAGATGGATTTTATCTTTTTTTAATAGCACAATAGTCCCCTCTCTTGTGTTCAAAGTATTTTGTCTTAAATTCTTCTTTTCTCTTATAAATATTTCTATTCTGAATTTTCTTTTGAATGCATTTACCTTATATATATTTTTTCATGTCTCTTTTTAAAAAATAATTCTTTGTCATTTACTTTTAAGTATGTCTCTTATAACATTAGTGGTCTTGCATTTTCAACCAATTGGAAAGCCTTTGCTTGTCAGTGTGTATATTGTTGAGCAGTATGGGGAAGAGAATTCACTCATTATCTTTATTCTAACCACCAGTATATTCTTACTACTGATTTAGTCTTATTCCTGTCATCTCGATTTGTACTTCCACTTATTATACTCACTGTTTGCTTCTTTTATTCTTTATTATATTTTCTCCATTTTACTCTAACAAATATGACTGAAATTATCTATTTTTATTGAAGTCAAAAATGATTCTGAAACTGTAGTGTATCTTCACAGAACCATCAAGATCAGATGTTTTAATTCCACTCCCTACTCTTAGGCTTCATTGAAGTAAACTGGAATTTTAGCTATGGATTGTTTTACTGTTCTAATTTCTTCCTTATGATATAAAAACCCTTAAAATTTGCATTAACCTTACAACTACTATAGTTAGTTACTATAAATTTTTATTTGCCATTCTATCACAGGTTCCCTTCCGACTTCTTTATTCTGACTTATTTTTCATTTGGTTGGAGTACTTCCCTGAGTAACTATTTCTATAAAAGGTATATAGGCAGCATAGTTTCTATGTTTTTTTCACATATTCACAATTGAATGAGAGCTTAGCTGTGCATGGAATTCTGGGACCATGGTCCTTTTTCCTTAGAGTCTATTGTCTCTTAGCATATAGTGTTTGCCTATGAAAAAGTAATATTCCAGTCTGATTATCTTTGTTTTTTTGTTTGTGTGTTTTTTTCTGCCTAGAAACTTGAATTGAGAATTTTCAAAGAACATGAAGTAAGAAGTTATTCAAAAAGAAAACATTAATGTCTGTCCTAAGGATTTAATGATTCCATAAAAGTGATTTAAGAATAATTTATATTCTACTAGAAGAATAATGACTAATTTTTAGCAAAGGCATAATAATTACTTTTTAAATGAGTAGCAAAAGAGCAAATGTGATTTATCTCTATGATAAAAAATAGGTTATATGGAATGAATTATTGTCTAATGGTAATGGCTCTTAGAAAGGTTTATAAAGTTAAGTACTGGAAAATAAGTTTCTCAAGAGTCCAGGAGGGTCACTGGAATTGGGAGGGATTTCCAGATTCAATCACATAACACCCAGCAATGGAAGAGGGTGTGTCAGGAACTTTACCTATGCTACTCTTAAGAGCTGGTTCTCAAAGAAATTAAACACTTACTCAGACTCTAACGCTAGTAAATACTGGCAGAACTAGAATTTTAACCCTGGGTTCCACACCCCCACTAACATCCTCTTTGCACTACGCCATGTTATCCAAAGTGCCTATACATTCAACGCACTAGACCAGGAGCTGTGAGGGATACAAAAGTGAATGGCCCTGAGTTCCCACATTCCAGTTGTTATCTACGTAGACCCTATTCAATGTATGTAGTTTATAAAAAAAATTTAAAGGGCCGACCAAGTGCGCGGTGGTTGAGTGCTAGTTTGGGAAACCAGGGGCCCCGGTTCGGGTCCCACATATGAGGGCCAGTGACACTGCCCTCAAGAAAAACAGAAAAAAAAAATTTAAAAAGCATTTTTCTTCTTGTTACTAAAAATTGGGCCATGGATCTGTGATTCAGAAGAAGAATGTCCTTATCCAGGTGCATTTTTCTACATTAGCATTTAGGGCAAAGTGCCCAGAACTCCAATACTAATTTACCTCCAGGATCTCAGTCCATAGCTGCTGTTGGAATTTTTGGCAAGTAGATTTCCCTGAGGGTAATAATCAAATTAAGAAGCCTTCTTAAAGAAAAGATGTTGGTCTTAGGCAAAGATTCAAAGCTTGGTGTTCAGAGGTGGGAGGTACCCCCAGTAATGCCCTGGCGATAGAGATGGTGACAGATTGCTTGTTCCACACCCACCCACCCCACCCCCACCCCCGCCATCACTAAGCTCTGCTTAATGGGTCCATGGTAGAGTCTGATGTGCAGTGGTGACAATCTTTACTTTGCACTCAGAATTCCAGTGGACCATATTTTAATTTCAAACTCCAAAGTTATTATAGCAGATATGGGAGGTGAACATCTCCAGGGTCAAATTCAAACTCTTTGCAAGTATGAAAAGGCAATGTGAGTTTGGCAGTCCAGGTAGGCACTTCCCACAACGTTACCACTCTCTTCCAGTGGAAACTAAATTAATGAGTCTGCTCCCATTGAACTGAGAGTCTCCCTAGATCAACCAGGAAAATAATGACAGTAACAACATTAGCTATCTTTATTGATCATTTGCTATGTGATATGTACTATTCCAAGGGTTTTACCATTCATTTCATGCTCACAACAACTCTATGAGCTGGTATACCTATTCGATAGATGAGAAAACTGAGGCCCAGTGAGATTAAGTGATTTGCTGAAGATTATACAGCTACTAAGTGGCAGAGTCTGGAACTGAACCCACATCGGCTGGTCCCCAGCCTGCGTAACTAACCACTGCCATTTACAAGGTTTCATGTGGTCACATCTGACCTTTAGAGAAATTTTGCTTTAGCATCTGAATCAATCTCAATGCAGACAGATGTTCAGGGCAGCTACTCAAGCCAGTACATTCCAGGAGGACACAAGCCAGGCAGCATGGGGAGGGCTTCGACAGGGCACAAGTTCCAGGCCCCATCACATACGCCATCAAGGAGACAGGAAACCAACAGACTCTGTACTAGGAACAGGGCTAATCAGAGAGCACCTCCCGGACCTTCCTTTAGCTAGTTTCAAATCTCAGTTTTCTCAGCCCAGCCAAGGTTTACAGGTACTGACAGTAACCATGAGTTTCAAGTCCACAATCTTTGGAAAAGTCAGTAATATGTGTGATGAGTTGGACTTCTCAGGCTTCTGTCTGTCGCTGTGCTCTGGATCTCCTGCAGGTTGTAGACGTACTGAATGACACAAGAAATCATCAGAAATGTAAAGTTTAGCACTATGTGGATTCTTACAGATATAATCCAAATATCTTCATTTGACAAAGATCCTCAGGCTCAGAGAGGTGAAATAACTTGCGCTCAGTTACCCGGATGCCAGAGACCAAACCAGAACTAAAAACCAAGTTTTTGGTGCCTAGTCTAATACTCTTCCATTCAGCCATGATGAAGGGGGTTTTGGCTCAGGTGAAAGGAAAGAAGGTGGTATTGATATGAAAACAATAGATATGGAAACCATTTCCTATTCATTGTTATTATATTAGCAACCTATACAAAAAAGAAGTACATTGAGTAAGGCATGAAGATCCCCCTCCACACACCGCAGCTCCCCACCAAGAGGTGATTACTGCAGCCAATAATTTGGGGTATGACCTCCCAAACCCCTTTCCAGTGTGTCATACAAGAACAAGCTGTATCTTGAGAGCCAACTTAAATTTTCAGGAAAGTTGTGAGCTGGTTGCTAAACACAGTCACTATTAAAAATTATAACAAGTACTCAAAGCTTATCACTTCCTTTTTTTTTTTTACTACATTTTACTATTGTCTACATTCTTGGGGTTATTTACTTTTATTGTAACTGTATGGTAGAAAGACTAGTGGTGTGTTACTACATATCTCTTCCCAACTTCACATTCAGTGAGATCACATTGGTAGAATCCATCATAGTAGGAGTTACTTACACCAAAGAAAATGAAAAACACTACAAATCAGGGCCTGCCCTGCCCCTTCCACCAGCCAATTTTTAAGCATTTACTAGCATACCATAATAGACACATTTTTTTTCAAGTAATTTTTTTTCTTTATATAGATAGACCATTGAAAACTTTTAAAAGTCTGTTAAATGCATTTCTTTTCTTTGATAGAAGTAGAGAAGAAGCACTCACTGACACATGTAAAATGTCTTTGCCATGAAGCTGTGTTTAAAACTATTCCTCATGTTCTCTCCCTCAATAACCTGCTCCCTTGATAATCTGACCTTCTATTTTAACTAAATCCCAGTTCCTTTTAACTTTCCTCTTCAAGTATATTCCACCTCCCCTCCTCCATTCATCCCCACAACTTTCAACCCTTCTTAAAGAGAGGAAAAGCGATTTCAATGGTAAAGGTGACATTTTTTCAAAGGTAATTACTTAACAGGCAACCAAACAAGAAGGGCGGGGTTGCTTTGCCTGGTAAGCACTGATCCTGCTAGCTCCTATGTCTACACTCCTAGGCTGCTGAGTGTCAGAGGGAAAGCAGTATGCTTAGTCCCTTTTGTTTACACACCAAAAGATTAGGTTTCCTTAGATTCCAAAGGAATTTCAGAAGATTAACTTTTAGATAGGAAACTTCATAGGCTGAGCAGGCTGAGAAAAGAAAAAAGAAAAAAATCATGTCCCCCTCAAGCAGTTCCATCAAGGGATGAAATTTTAAATCACATCATGTCTCACAACCGTTTCTTAGTGCAAAATAAATCACTTGAACAGAGTGCAAGCCAATTTTTTACTTTAAAAATGTTGTGTCCTAAGGCTGTCTTCTTGAACTTCAAAAGCACACTTTGTAATTACTCTACCTATCAAAGGAAACTCAACGTTTCACCCCCAATCTTCTTCGGCTTGTGTTACCACTTTTAATTGTTAATAAACCACATTAATTTTAAACTGATTATTCTGTTTGGGAATTCTACACTGAATTATATATAAATGAACTTATTTATGTACAAGCTAAAGCTCAGTGGCTCTTCTTCTCACTACCCTTCATTGGGAGGAATAATTTTAGAAATTTCTGTCATTTTGGAGACTCACAGCTATTCACATCCCTCATTTCCTAAAAGAGCAGTGTTCTGGGAATATGAGGGATAAAAATAAGTCAAGGATTTTATCAGGGTTTGTGCCCAACATTGTTATCATATGATTTTGGGTTGTGAGGCTGTCTGCAACTTGTTTTGTTTGTTTGTTTGTGGAAAGTGAAGGGCTAAAAAATCATTTGCTAAACTCAGGCCACACTGTCAATCTGTGTAATTCATTCAGATTTGTTTAAATCCTTCATTTTCTTAACAAATTTTTCCCTAACCTGAAATTAAATAGATAAGTGCTTCTCATTATTGGCCTCCTTGCCACTGTAGGCACTGATGATGTCTATTTGACAAAAGCATTTGTTCACAAACCATATTTTTCCAGCCCAGTCAATTTTCTGTCACGGTTACAAACAAAATGTTCTCAAGATGGAAACATGCCATGTTTGTTTCCACTTTGGCACCAAGCTCAGAATTCAGGAGTTGGGAGCAGTTCCTGCCTGACTCAAAAGTTCTCAGAACATCCTTCTCCCCACCCTAAGTGTATCCACAGAGCTGAACCCTCCACCTGGAGACAGCTCCCTCTCCTTTGCCAAGCAAGACCAATTCTGCAGCGCTCTTCCCAGTCTCCTGCATGAAACTGGCATGCTTTCCTTTGGCACCACCCCATCATCATCGCCAACCTCGTCCTCTATCAAGGGCTTTCTGTGGTGCCAAGCACAGTGCTACGTGTTTTACATGTGTTAACTCAAGTGAGCCTCACCACAACCCTACTATAAGTGCCATTCTAGTCCCACTTTATACATAAGGACACTGAGGGACTGAGAGGTTGGTGCCTGAGGTCACTTACCTAGTAGATGACAGAGCAGGACACCTCCAGGGACTGCATTCAAGCACTCCACGACAGCTCCCTACTGCCTCAAGCTACTTAGTTACCTATGTGGTGGTTTCTCCACTGGTCTCCACACATTCCGAGGGCAGGGACCATCTCTTAACCATTCCTCCATCACCCAGAGTACCTGACACAGTGCCTGATGCATGGTAGGGACTCCTTAACTGTTTATGGAATGAATCAATGCATGTTTTCTCTCGTTTCCAGGTATGTGCATTGGGCGATGTCCCCACAAGAAGACAGCCTGTGGTGGCATCAGAGAAAGAGCTCACCGAGCTGGTTGCCTTAGATTATTCACAGCCTGAAGCCAAGATCTGTCCCCTCCTGGGCTCTATAAGGTGAGCAACCTAACTGACTTTATCAAGCAGGTAAACACAGACCAAGGGTCACCTCCTCTGGAAAGCTGTGGTAAGTACAGGGCCACAACTGGAACGCAACGGACTGGACCGGAAGTCAGTGATTGAGGCTAGTATAAGCAGCAGAGCCGACCCTGGGTTGGTGGTAAAGTGGGCAATGTTGCCATTAGCATATTTTTCTAATTTTTTTAGCATCCCACTAGCAAAATTATAATTTAAATGTATTCAATGATTTCTACATACCCTATCTTTTCCCCAAAATGGTTTATATATGTTCAGCAGATTTATAAATTGGAAGAGTGAAAAAAAAAGGAAACAAAATGAGGGACAGTTGGAAATTAGAATGGGGCTAATACAAATATATATATATATATATATATATATATATATATATATATATATATAGTGGATCGTTACATATTTGCTATGGTTGGGGCAAAAGACTGAAATGTATGTAGTGCTTTATGCTGTACAGTCACAAAGATTTGTGTATTGGATCTTTAATGCTGCCATTCCTGTAGTTAATGTTATCATGTACAGGTTACATGAGGAACTTGAGGCTCAAGGAAATCTAGAAACTTGGGTTCAGAGTTAGTTAATGTGACTGTAGCCAAGGGTGAAATGAACTCTTTGGGCTAAGGAACTATAGTTGACCCTTGAACAACACAGTTTGAACAGTGTGAGCCCACTTACACATTGATTTTTTTCAACAAATAGTGTAAATGTATTTTCTCTTATGCTTTTTCTTAACAGCATTTTTTTCTAGCTTACTTTATTTTAATAATGCAGTATATAGTACATATATAATGTGCAAACTATGTGTTTGTCAACTGTTTATATTCTTGGTAAGGCTTCCGGTCAACTGTAGGCTATTAGTAGCTAAGTTTTGAGGGAGTCATAAGTTCTCCTTGGATTTCTGACTGTGCAGGGTGTGGGTGACCCGACCCCCTCGTTGTCCTGGGAGAGTTGCTTCCAAAGAGGGACCTGTGTCTCACTAGCCTCTGAGGACTCTCCTCCCTCTTCCCTTCTGGCCCCTCCAGGCTCACCACACCCATCACTGCCCCCACCACCACTGCCGACCACAGGACAGTTCCCCACCTGAGCAACCCTAAGAAGGTGCTTCAGACCTTGCCTTTCCAGAAATGTGTTTCTGAGCCTCGGTTGCTGCCATATGCATCTACCAAAGGCCCCACATCTACCAAAGGCGCCCGTCAACACAGTGAAGAAACACAATACTACACACTTAGACGTGGGATTAGTGGCAGCCAGACACACCAAGGAACCAAAATTCCTTAGCCTCCTGCTGACTTGCTGTGTAAAGGAAAGGTCCAGCTGACGTGCTAGTAATCATTCCCGAACAATAAAACAATGTTTTCTGTTTCAAAATCCAGTCACCACTACTGGGACCTTGCCAATGAAACAAACACCTTGCTGCCCCCACCTGTCCTGGCTTTCCTAACTTGGCCCTTTTTTGGCCGTGACAATGTACCAGCACATACAGATGTGGATATTTCTCTTCAGAAAATGAATCATAAGTCAGGGTTGGGGGAATCCCAGCATCATCTTGAAGCTACCTGGAGTTCAGTGACTTTGCCCAGCTATAAAACCATCTATAACCAATACACTGGATTTTTTAAAAAGTACTTGGGGAGAAACATGAGATAAAATTCAAAGATACCTCAAAAAAAGGGAAGGGTTTTATTAGGAAGTAGTTTCATCATCTTAGTCAAATACTCTGACAAGATGAACACAAATTAGCGGACAATTCATTCACTGGAATAAACTTTGAAGATAATGTAGCATAACCTTCATTTTACAGTTGAAGAAATTGAGGCCCAAAGAAGTTAAATGAATGTTCCAAGATCGTAGTACAAGTTGGTGTTAAGACAAGAAACTAAATGAGCAAGGTGGGCAGAAGGACAAGTAAAGGAATATAAGAAAGCAGCTTTAAGAATCCAAGGCTGCTGGGATTGCGCAGGCTCCTCCATAAATTAGAGACACACACACATTCTGTTCTCTCCCACTAGTCCCCATGGAGACCAAGTTTTCCTTGATTCCCAATGCTCTTCCCACTACTTACACCCCTCTACCCATCCTGGAGTGGGTATCATTTCACATTTATACCTGGGGACTTTGTCACAGATGCAAAGTGGATGACAGAAGTCAACTGAGCCCCTGCCTATGCTCAGTGAGTCCACTTTCCACCCCAGGAATGGGAAAAGGAGAAGAATAGTATAAGGAACAGCAGCAGTTGCTTGCTTTATTTATTTATTTATTTATTTATTTTGAGGGCAGTGTCACTGGCCCTCACAAGTGGGACCCGAACCGGGGCCGCTGTCTTCCCAAGCCAGCGCTTAACCGCGGCGCCACTCTGCCGGCCCAGCAGTTGCTTATTTATCCCTATTCATATAAGCCTCCTCTCCCCCAACCCCGCCAAAACAAAATTTTTTTTGCAAAAGATTTTAAGATGGCTTATTTTTTTATGACCTAAGCATTAGAAGTATATGACCTTCTGTGTTTTAAAAACATGCTGCAATGAAAAATGAGTTCAGAATGGGATTGTCCTATTGCAAGTAGGTAGCCATAATACCCTCTTTAATTTGCTTACAAAAGCAAGTTAAAGAGAAATTGGAAGAAAGAGTACAGCAAATGTTATTGAGTTTTAGGGTTTTAAAAACATCAATGTTATCACTTAAGAACTAGCTTCCATTTTTCTGTAGTCCGGTACAATAGCTTAAAGTAACATTTTTGACCCTTGGTGACAGTACTCCAAGGAAGCCACATCCTCCTCTAACCATCCTCTTGGAGGCTCAAGACCAAGGCTGCAGGCCTTAAGAGGGTCCTGAATACAGGATTCTAATTTATTCACTGTTGACTTACGTACAGACCTTTTTTTTTTCCTGAACTCCTTTGTGGTGTTTAATAATACATAAAGTTAAGTTTCACCACATAAATAAAACTGGTCACCACTGCCAGCTGTAGCAAAGATGACTGATAAGCTGCAAATCTCTGCAAAGAGGGCGAGCGTTCAGAGCCTGGCTATGCATCTAATATTTCGTGTTATGAGTAACTGAACACATTTGCAAAAAGAAACCCACTGCCCCTTAAAATACCTACCCTATTCTCTAGCACATCTGTGATGCAATTAAAGAACCTGGTGCACAATTAAAATTCAGGTCAGCACACAGCAACAATGGGGCTCTTTGATGTGAGGTCAGCTTTGGTCATTCTCACAGACTCATTAAACAGGTTAATCAACTTAGTGCAGGATATAGGACAGGAGTATCCCCAAAATCTAATTACCATTACTCTGAAAGCATCAGCAGAAAGATCTGTTTTATTTATTTGCCACAGCAACTGCTGCTTCATTTTCAGTGCACGCTGGAGCTATAAGCATCATTTTTGGAATTGCGTACTTTCTTTCCCAGCTTATGAAATGTAGATGTTACACAGACATTTGTTTGTATTTGTTGTTAATTTATATATTACAAAAATAGATGGTCTGCTGTGTGCCTTTCTTTATTCCCCTGTACATTTCTCTTTCTTGGGTAAAGTAAACAAATCATGGGTCGAATCTGTGGAATCTTTCTCATGCTCTTTACACTTGTTTGTCTTCCCTTGAGTCAAGAAGGTGCTAATGTGACACATTCCGTTCAGATGAATAAACTTTGTTGGTGTTCTCGTAGTAACATGCTTTACGCAGTACCCACAAGGAAGAACAGCTAATACGGATGATGCCTATTGCAAATGCTTTAGTAGAAAGACCTGAACTTTAGGTCAAATACTCATAGACTTAGATTTGAATCCAGCCCCTTGATTTGCAGATGTTCATTTGAGAAATGAAGATAATAAGACCTACTTTGTAGGGTTGTTGTGAGAATACGAAAAAATAATGTATATAATGTGCTTAATGCAATGCTTGGAACATGATAGAACTTAATGGTGACTCTTTTTATCTTTTAGAAAATGCTTTCTTAAGTCATTGAGGTATGTATAACATCATTAATCAGGGTACAAGTTTCTTTTCTGCTTAAAGATAGCACTCAGTGCTTCTTAGTACAAACCACTGATTTTTTAAAATCAGCTGGATTATACAGGTGGCAGAGGGAAACAGCTTCTTCAAGATACAGAATTCATATTGTACGTTTCCAACTATATTTTTTAAATAAGCATTGAAAAAAGGCCTAAAGGAAAGATTTTAAAATTGTGAGAGGTTTGGGGGTGTTTTTTCCTTCTTTCTATTACTTTTTTGTATAGGTCATATCCAAATGGCTATTTATCTCACTTTATTCAGGTCTCTGTAATAGGAAAAAGAAAATAAACATTGCCTTCAAAATAATTACAACACAGACTTCTATTGTAATAATACATGGAAGGAAGTATAAGGTCAAGTGCTGGCATGAAGGAGGGGGTGAGGCTTTGCCTGGGAACGCTGGGAAGGCCTGGCAGAGGGCTGGGTAATTGAGTGGGGTCCTATCCAGGCCCTTAAGGGAAGAAGGGCTGCCAGGTAGAGGAATGGCTGTACACAAGATCCAGGGTGTCAAGTAAACTGCCAACAGCGGTGATGACTGTCATGCAGAGTAGGGAGGCGAGAGCAGTGGAAGATCTGGTATGCACAGGTAGAAGTCAGACCTGAAAGAGGTTTACATCATCAATAATAGAATTTGATCTTTATTCTAGGTGGAAGTAATTTTTGACAGGAAAGAGCCATGATCATATTTGTATTTTATAGAGATTTTTCTGCCACAATGTGAGAATGGACAGGGGACCAGAGGCAGTGGGATAAATAAGTTCTATGGCAATTGTCCAGGCAAGAGGTCTGAGCTGAAGCACAAACAAGGGAGCTAGAGAGAAGGAATAAATTCGACAGATACTTGAAGAGTCTATGAACCGAGAGGAACGATTTAGAGGAAATAGTAAGGTTGACTCCCAATGCTTATTGAGCATCTTTCTACCATTTTTTCCCCTAGTTTTTTAAATGAGAGCTAACACACACACAGAAATTGATGCCAACAAATGCATGGCACTTAGGGCTCCGTGAATTATCATAAAGTGAACACACTCATGTAACCCCCATGCAACCAGTCACTTCTTAGACTATTGGGGCCCCTTGCTCAGGCCAAAACCCAAAAATCATCTTTTATTCCTTTCTACTCCTCATATCATATACATCTAAGCCATCGCAAATCCTGTCATTTATACCTTCAAAATATAGCCAGAATTAGGCCTGTTCTCACCATCTCCACTGCTACTACCCTCCTCCAAACCACCCTCATTTTCAACATGGACTCTTGCTGTAGCCTCCTGCCTGTTCTCTCATTTCACTCTTGCTCCCCACAATCTATGCTCCACGCAGCTGCTGAAGTGGTCCTTTCCACATGGGGATTGCATGAAGTTACTCCCTGAAGTTACTCCCTGTAGTGGATGGCCTTAATGGCCCTCGTTCTTCGCCTGTGTTGGTGCCCTTTGCCATATACCTTTACAGAGACCTGGCCCACTACACTGATTCTGGGCTCAGCTGTGAAGTTTGCATAGTATATCTGATGCAAGCAGAGGTTTACACTGGGTTTGGGCATTAAGGCTTTTTCTTTACAAAATTGTGCCATATTCCATGCTGCTCCCAGCTAAATTCAGGTCGTCAGATTCAAGTCTCAGAAGATGGATCTGATTAGTAAAACCAATTCACATCCACAGCTCTAGCTATAAGGCCTCTATGAACAGTAGGCTCTGTGATACAGGAAGAAGCATGAGACTGAAGTTACCATGATGGGGAATGATCCAATTCATAGTATCACCACATCCTCCAGCTCCTGCGTGCCTTTCCCAATTGCCTTGCGTAGTTTTGCCCCTGTACCTGCCATTACCCCAGACTCCCTGACTCTACTCTCTGGCTCTCAGGGTCCTGGCCAGCATTTCACCTTTGCCCTGGGCCATTTCCTACCCACACTAGACCATGTTGGTCTCTGCCCCACTCTGCACAGTCCCTTTTAGCAATCCCCTCCCAAACTCCACAGCTGGTGTCAAATAAAAGGGAATTCCCCGGCCTCTCTCCCTATCTACCTGTCCCCCTTTCTTCCCATGGCACTCTGCACTTTATGCAGCTGCGCATCCTATCTCCCCCTTCTCCTGGAAACTGACCACTTAGCATCATCTTTTTCGCTAGTTTTGAATCCTTAAGAGCCATAGGTCAGATCAACACAATCTCCACCTCTTCTGATTTTTTCCTGCATCACTTATTTGGAAATAGGAATGACTTATCCATTGGGAACCACGGCATAGTACCGAGAGGCCCACAAAAATGTCCTCATGTTAATTTCTTTTAAAATAAGAACAAAAAAGAAAATAATGATGGTGAGGCTATAATAATGAATCCAGTCTGGATTATATTCATCTTTGTACTACACATTTGTAAAATATATTTTTTAATATTTTTTAATGGAGCAAGGGGCCCACAAAGACAAAAAGTTCCTAAAGCAAACAAAAGCCATACTCTGGTCCTGGTTGCTTGAGTATGTTGTTATCTTTTGTGGGTGTATGTGTGCTTTGACTTAACTGTAAGCGCCTTAAAAATGGATATGGCCTTTTTCACATATTTGTTTTCCCTACCAGAACTTTCTTATTGGAAACTTGTTTTAATTGGCTGACCAGTTGCAACATTCTTCCCACAACATAGAAAGGTCCGTAGTTGCATTTTTCTTTCTCCATTCCAAGTTCAAAGCCATGGATGATAGACTGAGTGAGCCCCACACAGTCGCTTCATCTACATGAAGATAGTGGAGATCATCCACTACTGGTGGAAAGTTCACGACCAGGTTGGTCAAATAGTTCACAACCATTCTCGCATGTTATCAGAGGGAAACAAGAGGAGACACTAGGTTTACTCATTCATTCATATAGTGGAATCCTGGTTCCTCTCTTTTTACTAGTTATGAGGCCTAGACAAGTAATTTAGGCTCCCTTTGCCTCAACTTCCTGAACTAGAAACTGGGAAATAAGTACTCGTTTCCTAGGGCCTCGAGGAGGAATGGATGAGTTAATCCACACCAAGGCCTGCAGTGGTCACTGGTGCACTCTAGAAATGGTGGCTGTCAATTAATTGGACAAAAATTTGAATGCCAACAGATTTACTTCACTGACACATGTCGATGAAATGAACCAATGGCAATCAAATCTCCAAGGCCTTCTCTCTGGGCACTGTTCTCCCCAGCTTTCCTCGTCCTGGACCCTTAGGTCAGTCTGACCAGCTATGTCAGTCAAGCACATTCACATTCCCTGGCCTTTGGTGGAATGTAGGCATCTCGAATGCATTTTACCATGCTGGGTGTCTGCTGACTGAGGAGAGAACTTGTCAGCATCCCCATGGGATTGCAAAAGAATTGTCTCCAATAGTTGGGAGTTTAATGTAAAAGCCACCTAACTGGTCTCCCCAGCCCCAGTTTTGCCTCTGCTTTGGGACATTCTCCACAGAAGAGCAGACGGATCTTTTTGAAGGTGTGCATTAGATTACTTCCCCAATTACCCCTTAAAAGGCTTCTCTTGGAGTGTGAAATCAAACTCTCAGTAGCTTACCAAGCCCTCCATTTCCTACCCCAGCCTGCCTCTCCAGTATGGTCTCTTTCTCACTCTCCCTCCAACTCCACATTCCAAACTTGGCCTTGGTTTCAGTTTCTTAAGCAGCGTGTTCTCACAGACCTCCTACCTGCCAATCCCCTCCCCTACACCCCTGTGGAGTTCCCTCTGCCTAGAGTAACTGTCTCTCCACTTGGCTAATTCTCACTACACCCTAGGAAATAACTCTGACCCCTAGACCATCAGCCTTGCTCTTCCACAGCACCTGGTATTTCCCCAACCATCACTGCAGTCTACTGTAATTATTTGTTATTAAATCTATCTTTCCCAACTAATGCTTTGTGGGGTCACCATTACACCTGTCTTGTTCATGACTGTATTGTCATTGCCTAACACAGTGCTTGGCTTATAATACCTCTCAACACATATTTATTGACTGAAAGAATGAACTAATAAATTAAAAGAATAAAACCCTAGAGGGCAAAACAAAAAATGAATCTCAATGCCAAGAATTAGCCTTCATCCACTAAAACAATACAGGGATGGGGCCAGAGAATAAGAGAGATGCACAGGGTAATATAAGAGAGATAAAAAGGTAACCATCCTGTGCCTCAGTTTCCTCATCTGTAAATCGGGGATACTAAAACACCTCTTACAGGGCTATTGTGAGGTTTAAGTGAATTAATAGAAAGAAAGCACTTAGAACAGGATATGACATATGCTGGCATTGTATGTGATTATTATTATCTTTTATTCACGTGGGTCATTTTTCCTTGGTGGTGAACCTCATTCCACACAGTGAACGCAGGAACAGTTTACTGAGGCAAGCATGTGTAGGAAGGGATGTTTGTGGACGGGCAATGTCCAGTGCCCCATCCTAGAGGGGCACAGAGCAGGAATGGCTGAGGCTGCTCCTCCCTGGAGAATCCTGTTATCTACAACATGGTACCGATTAGAAAGCTATGAGCCTCCTCTATGGAAATACACGTAACACACTGCTGCGTTTTCAGCCCGTCTGGAGAGCGGGGCCAATGAGTATTCCATCTTTATCCTTCCCAGTCCCCAAGAATAACACATCAAAGAGCATGTTTGTATCCCTACAACAGATAACAGCACTGCCATAAGCTTCAGGGTCCACAGATGCCACAGATAGAATGAATTAATAATTTCACATATTTATAAAATATAAATTAACCCAAGGAATATATGACTTCAAGTAAAATGCCTGCTTTTTAAAACTGAGCAGAGAATGACACTTTGATAAATGAAAGGCTAGTAAATTTTCATTATATGGTATCGCCAAATTGGCACTTATCATATGGAATAAATCACTCTTCTCTGATATATAGATGTTGATACAACAGAAGCATGAGGCTGTTTTGATGGGAGAAAAGGGAGTGGAAATTTTTTAATTACATTTGATTATTTGGCTTTTCTTTATAACAATAGAAAACAAGTAATATGATCAGTAAGAATTCTAGAAACTCCAGTGCATTTATATAAGCACAGTAAATTACTCGTAAAAACCATGAAGCATTTACCTTTGTCTTTGTGTATAATATACCATGTCAGTGTGGAACCCAGTTTGCTTTGATGGTAAACAGCTATTCTTTCTGAAACGCTGCCTTTTCTTGCTCTGCTCTGTGTTGAGAGGTTCCCTTAATAGCCAAACTGGTTTTCCTGGAAGAAGAAAAAGAAAGCAGTGTGAGAAATGTATTAGACTTTTTTTCTTATTTATAATACTGTAAGGACAATTTACATTCATATTCAAAGATATAAAGATCCATATTCTTGCTTTGTAGAGAAGCAGCAAAAATATAAAGCAATTTCCTATATTAAATATACCACAGAAAAGAAAAAAATTTGTCAGTTTATTCTACAGGACATAATATACGAAAAATCAACCTTTTTTCTTCTCATATCTCTGACCCTGAAACAGAATAGTATGTATATCTGCAAGAATGCCATAGGCATGTAGATTATTTATTACTGAGTTTGGGGATTATCTTGTTGCTAAATAGGCTTGAGGGAAACGATGTATTATCTATGAGATATTTCCAAACATTATTAAGAACACATCATTAAAAAAGAGAGCAACTTTACATCTTAAGTTTCTATTTTCCTCATAAAGAATTTTCCATTCAGAACCTGATTTCATATATAAATATATCAGGATTTTATAACCACAATAGAAAAAACAAGATTAAAAAAAGAAGACAAAATCATTAGCATCACCTCCAGGTAAAGAAATATGTGAGCTGTGATGGAAGGCCTTTATATGTAAAGCCAAGAATACTTATTTCCATATTGCAAAATGTGTCAAGTTTTGCAGCCATAATAGCATTGACTGAAAATGTTAATTACAATAAATCTCCCAGAAACACTCTGGGCTAGACTCTCTTCCTGTGGCTCAGAATGGGCTGTAGAGCAGACCAAGGGGCATGCCCCTGCCCTCCTCTCCTGTTCTCTGGCCTTTTCTGAATGCTCCCAGGTGAGCATTTCTCTTTGGCAGCAGAGCCTAGAAGTGATATCCAGAGGACCCAAAGTTACCCTTAGCAGAAGCTCTCTAAGGGGCCCCATTGCCACAGCCATTGAAGAGCCAGCTGGATATTCACCCAGAATCAGGCCTGTGAGCTCCTCCCTAGCCAGTGCCACCCGGCCTCTTGGCAATGTATCTGGGCAGAAACTCCAGTGCCGCAGCCACTCACAGAGCCACCTAAGAGGAGGGAAGAAATTCTTCCTGTTCCATACTCCTCCACCCTCCATGTGTATCTGAGCCAATTCCATCCTTCCCACTAGCACGCCTGGGAAAACCACATTGAGTTCAGGAAAAAATAGTAATGCATAGAAAGAGGAGAGGCTGGAATAGTGTGTGGCATCTGTACTTGACAGAAGCCTTATTACTGAAACTTCTTCCCACACCTGTTCCTTCACAGCATAACAATTACATCGCTCAATTCCAAGCTGTGGTCCTGAGAGATGTGTTGGGTATGAAGCTTACTTAAGAACATGGAGGATGGGAGATGGCCAGTGTACAAAAACGACCTTTGATTAGAAATTTCTATTGTACTAAGGGCTCTGTATGCATTAGCTCTGGAAGTTTCTACGATCATTCCATTTTATGGAGGATGAAACCAGAGCTCAGAGACATGCAGTAACTTGCCCAAGATTATATAGACAGCAAGTATCTGAGCTGGGTTTCAACCTAGGTTTAAGACCCCGTGCTTTTAACCACAGAACCAAACCTTATTGCTTATCTTTGTAGGTTAGGCAAATGTGGACAGTATGAAAAAGAACTCATTTACTGATTTAACAAGCAGAATACGTATGACAACATTATCAGTAGCATTTGAAAGAGAGACATTACAAAGGCATAAAAAATGTTGATCTGTCTTTATAACACACACACACACACACACACACTTAGGTTAAATTTATAGAATAGTATAAATACAGAAAGGAAAATGTAGGGCAGGGAGGCTGTATCATGCATCTGAATGATGGGATTCTGTGGTCATAGAGGTTTTCCTCCCGCCATAGGACAAAAGCCTGCATGGTTAACCTAGAGGCTGCAAAGAGTATGGCTGCTGTCTCCTCTGCAGGTTAATCAAAGAGCAACGCTACAAAGTGACAGGTGGTTTCCTGATTGGACCCTGGAACAGAAAAATGACATGAATGGGAAAAAACTAGTGATACCTGAGGAAAGTCTGGAATTTAGTTCACAGTATCCATGTTAATTTCTCAGCTTTGACCTATGTCCCATAGTTATTTAAAATATTAACATTAGGAAAAATTGGGTGAAAGGAACATAGGAACACTACTATCTTTGGGACTTTTCCATAAATCTAAGTTCATTCCAAAGTAAAAGATTTGGTTTAAAAAGCTAAGTAAAAATTAAATATAAAAATGGAGAGAAAACACAATATTACAAGCCGGAAAATCATCTTGCTGGACTCTATCATATCCAAAAGGAAAAACCATGCTGGATAATTCTGCGAATGCTTTTTATATGTTACTAACATGGTCACACAGATGCAAAATCATTGACTGTGTATACTTAAATAAAGAGAAAGATGATTCTCAAAGATTAGAAATATACATCAGTTAAGCCGAAGTCTTGCTTTGTCTGGCTACCTCTCCAGGGAGCTTATCCTCTTGCCAACACTTCATTAGAGGTGGGATTCTCTTTACTGGAGTGACTATTAAAAGAATCTGCTACTAGACACAAAAACGACTTGGAAAAAATGGCAAAAGCTACCATGCTCTTGGATAAAGATTTAACATCCTAAAATTCTATTTTTCTTATATCAGTCTGTAAACTTATCATGTTTCCAACAAAAAGGCTAACTATTTATGTGGGGGAACTAGACAAGCTGTTCTCAATAAGCCAAGAATAGCCATGAAAATTTGGGGCAAAGAAAATAATTGGAGAGAACAACCTCTATCAGATTTTAAAATGTACAATAAAATTACAGTTTTAAAAACAGCATGGTACTGGTGCATGTAGACAAGCTGATCAATGGAATGAAACAGAATGTCCAAAAATAGACCTAAACTCATGAGGTAATTTAATATATAGTAGTAATTTTTCCAAACATGAATGAAAAGATGTATTAGTCAACAAAAATGGGGTTAAGGCAAGTAAATGGCAATAGGGAAAATATCAGTAAGCATGTTTTACTTTTTACTTTATACCTTCCACTGAAATAAATTCCAAATGTATCAAATATAAATTCATAGACAAACAAATAAAAACATGGAGAGTTTTTTTAATAACCTATTTTGGGAAAAACCTCTTTAAGTATAATATAAAACCTTTAAGTCATAAATGACCTGGATTTGATTACATATTAACAAACATTTTCTGTCCAGAACAGGGGGTGGAGGAGGCTAAATAAAATAAAATACAAACAGCAAACTGGTAATATAAAATATTTTTTTCATATTCCAGGAAAAAAAAAGATTAGCATCACTAATATGTACAGAACTATAACAAATCAATAAGAAAAAGAATAACAACTCAATAGACAATGGGCAAAGGATGTGAACATACAGTTCACGGAATAAGAAAAACATAGAGCTCTTTAAATGTAGGCGAAGATGTCCATCCTTATGTATAAGAGAAGTACACATTAAACTACACAGAGGCACCATGTTTACCTTCTAGACGGGCAAAGATCCAGAAGTCAGATGTTGCACCATGTTATCAAGGTTGTGAGGAAACCCGCACTCTCTCATATGGCTGGTGGCGGTATAAATGGGTATGATCTTTATGGAAAGCAAGGCAATACAACTTCACTCAAAACCACCACCAAAGCTCATACCTCCCTACCTAGCCATTCCAATTCTAGTCCTTTACCCTCCAGGCACACTCTCACAATTGCAAAATCCCACAACTACAAGAATATTAATCACCACACTGTTGGTGATAGCAAGAGATTAGAAACTTACTTGAATGTCCATCAATAGAGGACAGGTTACATAAACTAGGGAACATCCATATAATGGAATGCTATGCTACAGATAAAAAGAGTGACTCTGGGTGGTGAGCACACAATGTGATGTATAGATGACGTATGATAGAAATGTACCGTTGAAACCTAGGTAATTTTACTAACGGCTGTCACCCCAATAAATTTAATTTTTTAAAAAGAGTGAAGCAGTTCTATAGGGACTGAAAGTGAAATGCCACCCAAGTACATTAAGTAAAGAAAGCAAACAGAGAAACGATGGACAACATGCTAGTTTATAGATGAATATAAAATCTATGAAGGGGAGTAGTTGGCTGGGGGTGGGGGAGGGGCAAATGTAGGAAAAGTCTTGGTGGCAGAACTTTGTAGGTTTTCTCTTTTGGCCTCTATGATTATTTTACAATGAACATCAATTCTATTTTAAGCAAGGAAAATAAACAAAGTTAATTTTATAAGAAAGTCAAATGCCCTGTAACTACTCCACGCATTTCTGAGAAGAAAGTAAAAACAAATAGAGCCACCTGGTTCTTGGGGGGGGTGGAGGGGCCCTCTCCCTGCTCTTCAGGAGTCTCTCTACCTCTCCCTAGGAAAACAATGTTGTGTTAAACCCTCAAAGCCACCCAGCTCAGTTGTTAAGGTAATTGTGTTTACTCTTTTCCAAACAAAGTCATTTGAATCAGAAAAGTAAATGTGCTCAGTCTTCAGGTTCTTTGATGTCATCTTCCTCCTTGCTCTGCCCAGTGCAGTGCTGCCCACACTGCTGCCCAGAGCCTGACACACAGATTCTATAAGCATTGCCATAGCTACACCATTCTGCTTGTGATAATGACATGAAACAAATGAGGAAAATCAAATTGGAAATAAAACAATAGGCCCTGAAACACAGAAGCTGTGGGTTTGGGGGTGGGGTGGCGTTTCTACCCTTTGAACACTCGTGGAGATTATGAAACTGTGGAGCATTTTAAAATCTCCAAACAATTTTTAGTGTGGTAACGTCCAAAAGAAAATAAGACTATTTTCTTTCCTGAAAATAACATCTGATTGAGGCAAATGGTATGTGTGAAGCATGAAGAGCCAGCGTCCGTATCTCCTGAGCCTATCAGATGCATTCCCTCTAGATGACCCTTGTTAAACATCACATGGGCTCTAAATGTGATTTTAGGATTTTAGGTTCCTAAGACTCTGAAGCTGGTAGCTGTCATGCAGGCTGGATCTATGCAGGCTCAGGACAGAGCAGTCTGTGCCATGCAGCATTAGATGAACCCATCCATCCCAGTCATCTCAATAAAACGCTCTGGTCTGGGAGATGCCTGCCCCAAATCCTTTCTCCTTACTTTGTGGGATCCCAGGTCTACTTGCCTAAAGCTTCAGGGTTTTTTTTTATTGGTTCCCACCTTTTAACACTCCTTTCCTCCTCCTTATACTTGTAAGAACAAATTTGAAGTTAGAAGGTTACCAAAAAAAAAAAAAAAATAGGAAAAGGTTTTTAAAATGTGCTAGAATTTCCTTTGCTCTTTTAACACCCTGAGGTTAAGCTTCTCTAATGGCATTTAAATCCTCGGGTGTTTTTTTTTTTTTCATTACTTTATGTACTTGCAATAAAAACATTCCTTTAGACTTTAGAAATTCTAAATAAAACAAGAACAAAAGAATGTTCCCTTTTTTTTTTCAGCTCTCCACCCAAATGTTACTATTGTAAATCAAGGTAAGAAAGTAAATTAACTACTGGCATTTAAATGTTTGCTGTCCCAAATATTTATTCCTTCCCTCTCCCCCAAATTTGTTTTATATAAAACAATGCTCATAAAAACAATAAATATTCATTTGTTATCTACTAAAAGTTTTAGATCAAAGCACTGTGTGGCCCAAATTCTGAATAGCAAAAAGTAATGGCATTTGTGCAGCAGGAAGCCTTCCACTTCCCAATAGCAACCTGACCAAGTTTGGTTTCCATTTTCTCTCAGTGCTGGCAGAGTTAGGTGGAGACATAATAATACAATTATTGCCCCACATTTTCATAGTACACTTTGCAAGCCGAGTTTCATGTACCCCTTAAGTGCACGGTGTGCTGGAGTGGAACACATATTGGCTTCAGGTGTGGATTTGAATGCAGGTGCTGTCCCTTACCTAGCAGCACACACCCGCAGCCAGATCCAGTTTGTCATGGATAAGACCAGGGGATGTGCCGAGTTTACTGGGAGGTTGTAATGACTGAATGAAATAATGTATCCAGGAATGCTGGGCCCCAGCAGGCCCGCCCACTGTTGTACACACTACATATACTACATTGTTTTTCTGTGTTGTATGTTTGCCACCTACTATTAAACTGTGAACTCCTCCAGGGAGGAATTAGGTCTCCCCTCCCTTTAAACTGACTTAAGTGTAAATGCGCTGATTTTTTCAATCCCTCCTTGGGCTCACGAAACTACTATGTCCCCCACCCATGCCCCCCTCAAGAAAGAATTAGAGCCTCCATCTTCCCTGACACGTTCCTACTTCTTCTCCAGCCCCACTCAGGCTAAACCTTTGCAGGAGCTGTGAGAACCACTGAGGAGAGGTTGTCCCCGCCAACAGCCTCGAACCAGGCTAGGCTGGAACAGCATCCCTGTCCTTGCTGGTCCCGACTTGCCCAGAGCTTCAATGTCCTCCATCAGTGGTGTTTCACCTTGTGTACACACACAGTGCACACGAATCCCACGCTCAGAGCACTGGGCGGCCCATGGCTTCCATCCAGAGCTGCAGAAAGATTCCCAGATTGTCCATGCCTTTCTGTTGGTCCCCTTCCTTCTGCCCAGAGGGAGGGAACAGCTCTGTTTCCCTGAGGTGGAGTCCCCACTCCAAAGCTTTTGTCTGTGTCTGTGCCTTGTTCATTGACAAAGTTTTCCCTGGGGACATGCTCTTGTGCAATGAACTTGGCAAACAACTTTAAAATGCCTACCAACACTCCACTCCAGGGTAGATTACTCAAGGGCAGATACACACTGCCCACCCTGGGCACCTCTTTTAGAGAGTACATAGAGAAAGGATGAGCTCAATTCATAGACCTGGTCAATATTCTTTGGTAAGATGGACTACTATCCTAAATTATTCAGTGACACATAGTGAGCCATCATTGTGCCAGTTGTTGAGAGTGAGACACTATAAGACACAGTCCCTGCCCTCAGTGCCTTTCTGTAGGGGTGGTATAGGACACAGGTCCCACCTCCTGCCTCTGCCACAAACCATTTGGGTGACCCTTAGCCTAGCTTTGAGCCTCAGTTTTCATTCTGTGCTATGGAGATACTGTGCTTTGCAGATTATTTCCAGGATTGGAAATGACACACAGGGTGTACAGCAAGGGGGATGGTTTACTAAATGACAGGTCTTGTTTTGTTGGTTTTTGAGGGCTTGCTGAGAGGCACAGCCCACGCTGTCAAGAGATATATGGACATAAGAGGAGGGGCAAACATGTAAACAAACCCATGGGCACTGGAGCGGACTTCTCCATAGGGTAGAGTTCTATAGGTGGCAAACAAAGGAAATGTAATCATGCCTTCTGGGATGGGGAAGTCCTCCATAGAAGAGGTCACATGCCATGCCTTGAGCCATGAAGGATGTTTAAGTACAGGACAAATGGTGAAAACTGGAATAGTGTTGCAGATAGAGGGAATGGCATGAGCAAAGGCCTGGAAAACTACACATAGTTCAGAATCCTTGGAGCCTATAGGATAAGTGTGGGCCATGCAGCATAAGGCTATAGTGAGGAAGAAAGGAAGCCTGTGGGAAAATCTGTGGTAGAATACACTGAATTTTTAGCCCCCTGCTTGTAAGCAAGAGAGGGTGTTCATTGAATGTGTTTCCCCTAAATCTTTATCTTTATTCATTTTTATTAGAAAAATAATATATGCTCATTCTTAGAGAAAAGTCAAATAATAGAAAAGTGCATAGAATGAAAATCAAATGATCCTACTCCATTCTGCAGAGGAAACAGATTAGTGTCTATCCTTGTGGACTTTCCATTGAAGAGTGTTTTAAGTAAGAAAGTGTCTTGGACAGATTTTGTATTAAAAAATCACTTTGGGCATAAAGTAGTGTGTGGGAAGAGTGAAGGCAGCAGTTCTTTCAGGGATGTGGAGGCAGTATGCTTGGGTCCTCATCAGTTGAAAGGGTGACAGAGAGGATAACACTTCGATTCTGGCTTAAACTAATGAAATGGGAAATATAGAAGAAACACAGGTTTGTGGGGGGGAAATTGTGAGTATAATTTTGGACATGATGAGTTTGATGTGGCAATGGGACATCCAGGAAAGGATGTCCTAATTCTGCAGCTGAGGAGTGAAATCTGGCTTAAAGGAGTAGACATAAAGAAGATTTCATGTCATGGTGAGATCACCCAGGAACAACCAGATGTATAACCTAGAGTTAAGAAATGAGCAGAGACAGGGGAGCTTTACAAGGAGATAGAGAAGGAGCAGACACAGGAGGGGAAAAGGGAGTCCAGTGTCACAGTCAGTAGGCAGGACAGAACTTCAAGAAGGATCAGCAGTGTCAAATGCTGTGGAGAGAACCAGTAACTTGACTCAAGCGAAAATGAGCATTGCTCTCACTGCCCATCAAGGAGCTTTACTGGAATGGATTCAGAGCCTCATTTATGTATATTATTAGAAGAAAACAGGAAGAAAATATAACATAATATCAACAGTAATTATTCCTGGGCGTTGAGATTATGGGTGATTGCTATTTCCTTCTACTCCTAGAAAAGAGATGAGGGGTAAGAAAGAAAGAATAGTCTAAAAGGAAACGTTTAAATATTATACAGAAACTTTTGAAACTTTGGGTTTAGAGAGGATTTTATGAATTTTACCTCAGGGCTGGCCACGTGGCGCTTTGTTTAAGAGTTGGCTTGGGATGCCAGCTCTGAGCAGCAGGGCCCCAATTCGGATCCCACATGCGGGCCAGTGATGCTGTGCCCTCTACAGCTGAGATGGTGAACAACAGCTCAACCTGGAGCTGGGCTGCAGTGAGTCGCCAGCGACAGTGTAGGATGCAGTGGGGCGGGCAGGCAGCGGGCGTGCGCGTGCTTTCGTGAGCTGCTGTGAGCCACCACGAGGGGCCGTCCAGAGGCTGGCGACCAATCTGCCTCACCCGCAAAGAGCGCAATGATAATACCAACATGGGCCAGTGAAGCAATGTCCTCCACAACTAGACTGAAGAACAAAAGGACAGCAACTTGCCTGTTCCCCTTCCCCGATTTCCCCAGTGCTGTTCCCCTCCCCTAATTCTCCAGGATGTAAAAGCAAAAATAAATGAATGAGACTATATCAAATTAAAAAGCTTCTTCACAGCAAAAGAAACCATCAACAGAACAAAGAGGCAACCAACCATATGGGACAAGATATTTGCAAACAACACCTCTGATAAGGGGCTAATATTCAAAATATATATATATATAAAAAAAACCTCATACAACTCAAGAACAAAAAAACAAACAATCCAATTAAAAAATGGTGGGGCCGGCCGAGTGGCTCAGTAGTTAAGCGCTGGCTTAGGAAGCCAGAGGCCCCTGTTTGGGTCCCACATATGAGGGCCAGTGATACTACCTTCAAAACAAAAAAACAATTAAAAAATGGGCAGAGGACCTGAACAGGCACTTCTCTGAAGACATACAAATAACTAATGGATATATGAAAAAATGCTCAACTTCACTAACTATTAGGGAAATGCAAGTCCAAACCACAATGAGATACCACCTCACACCTATTAGAATGGCTATCATCAACAAGACATGTAATAACAAGTGTTGGAGAGGTTGTGGAGAAAAAGGAACCCTTATACACTGCTGGTGTGAATGTAAATTGATACAGCCATTATGGAAAACAGTATGGAGGTTCATCAAAAAATTAAGAATAGAATTACCGTACAGTCAATAGAATTGTAATAGATATGTATGATATGGGAGGAGGGAAGGGGAGTGGGGCAGTGGATTTGGGGTGGGGGGTTGTCACTTTGAGGGGTAACAAGTATAATTAATAATGTTGTAAATATTCAGGGTGTCAGATGGTCACATGTCTTGTGAGGGAGACCACTTCATGGATGGGGTAGAGGCTTGATCACTGCACTGTACACCTGAAGCTGATGTGTAATATTGTATGTCAACTATAATTGAATATACATATAGTCATGGTATGTGGAACATAGTGTGGGAGTTGAATCAATGGAATTATAATAGATATGTATGATGTCAGGGTGGGGGGTGGGAGTGGGGTGGCAGATTGGCCGAGGGAGTTGTCACTTTGAGGAGTAAAAAGTACAACTATTGCACTGTGTTGTACACCTGAAACTAATTAAAGTAAAAATAATAATATAATAATAATAAAATAAGCAAGCAAGCAAGCAAGCAGGCAGAAAGAAAGAAAGAAAGAAAGAAAGAAAGAAAGAAAGAAAGAAAGAAAGAAAGAAAGAAAGAAAGAATGAATTACCATACAACCCAGCAATCCCACTCTGGATATGTACCCAAAAAACCTGAAAACATTGATATGTAAAGATATATGTACCCTTATGTTCATTGCAGCATTATTCACAGTGGCCAAGGCATGGAAACAAACAAAATGTCCTTCAATAGATGACTGGATAAAGATGTGGTACATATACACAATGGAACATTACTTGGCCATAAGAAAAGATGAAATAGGGAGCTGATACCAAGATGAAACAGTAGGTAAATGCTGTGTTTACCTTCTCTCATGACCACATCAAAATCACAACTAAACTACAAAACAACCATCATTGAGAATCACCTAAATCTTGCTGAACAGAAGCCCTACAATGTGTAGAGGAAGGCACCCACCCCAAGACTGGTAGGAGGAGCAGAGACTCAGAACGGGCTGGACCCAAACCCGTTAAAGACCAGGTCTTTAATGTGACCATTAAAGACCAGGAGGGATTTTTCAGTGGTGTGGGTCCCCCCACCCCCAGAGGAGTGAGGGGTCCCAGCCCCACCACAGCCCAGGGTTCCAGTGCTGAGGAGAGAAGTCCCCATAATTTCTGGTTGTGAAAATCAGCAGAGTGAGACAGAGGGCAACTGCACTCCCAGGCACTCCTCTTAAAGAGATGGTGCTCAGACTTACCCACCAACAGAATCACTTGCTCTGAGCTCCAGCACTGGGGCAGCAGCTGGAGAGGCAGCAGGGACATATGGTGGGGAACTGAGTTTCTGGCTTGGGACTGGAGCTGGAGAGGTGGATTTCTCCCAGACATAGGAGCTGGTGAAGGCCATTGTTTCTTTGTTGAGCTCTCCCCCTTCCCCTCTGAACCTTCACCCTTCCACTGTGAGCAGTCACAGGTGGCTGCCATATCTGAGTCTCTGCCATTTGTTCGCCACACCCTGGCAATTCAAGACCCCACCCAGCCCAACTTTTGGGCACACCCACGCTGCTTCCAGTGGCTTTTTCATACCAACTGCCGGCCTTAGCTCAAGCTGCAGACTTTCCTAGGGTCTCTCAAAGGTTCATGGAACCCAGACAAGCAGCAACTGACTTGAGTGTATCCTGTACCTCTGACTGAGCAGCTCTAAGCTTGGCACTAGTGGCAGCCATCCTTGGTTCTCAGCTTGGCCTCTCAAGGCACATCCAAGCAAGGAGCGGGTGACAGCCATCTGCAGATTTTTTTCTGGCTCCCACTGGGTGACCCCAGGAGGGGCAGGGCTGTGGCTGAACTTGACCAATAGCAGATTCCCTTCAAGGTGGTCCTGGGGCTGGTGCCCACAGGGCCCAGCTTCAAAAAGAGCTGGAGCATTACCCAGCTGCCTCTAAGTATGACACATCCAAGGGATGGATTGGGCAGGCACCAGAGTCCTGCTGAGGCAGATCCTGTTCCATAGGCTCAGCCCCTGAACCACAACTCCTCCACTGTAACCAAGGCCGGTCCTCAAAACAAGTGAGCCCGAGGGTCAGTTCCTCACATTGATGTGCAATTACCAACCAAGGCTCAACTACAAGAGGAGGGCACATACAACCCACACAGGGGACACACCTGGAGTTCGTGGCTCAGGTGACCAGAAAGACTGTGCCACTGTACCCCACAGCACATCTACTACATAAGGCCACTCTACTAAGACTGGAAGACACAGAAACAAACACAGGGAGGCAGCCAAAATAGGGAGATAAAGAAACATGTCTCAAATAAAAGAACAGAACAAAGCTCCAGACAAAGAACTAAATAAAATGGAGACAAGCAAACTATCAGACGCAGAATTCCAAATACTGATTATAAGGATGCTCAATGATCTCAGGGAGAACTTTAACAAAGAGGAAACATAAAAATGGAAATAGAAACCATGAAAAATAACCAGTCAGAAATAAAGAATACAATAACAGAAATGAAGAATATATTACAGGGAATCAACAGTAGATTGTATGAAGCAGAGGATTGAACCAGTGATGTAGAAAATAAGGTAGCAGAAAACACCCAACCAGAACAGCAAAAAGAAAAAGAATCCAAAAAACTGAGGAGAGTTTAAGGGGCCTGTGGGACAACATCAAGTGTACCAACATTCACATTATAATGGGTACAGAAAGAAAAGAGAGAGAGCAAGGAATTGAAATTTTATTTGAAGAAATAATGACAGAAAACTTCCCTAACATGGCAAAGGCAATAGATATATAAGCCCAGAAAGCACAGAGAGTCCCAAACAAGATGAACCCAAAGAGACCAACACCAAGACACATCATAATTAAAATGCCAAAATTAAAGACAAAGAGAGAATCTTAAAAGCAGCAAGAGAATAGCAGTTAGTTACCTACAAGGGAGCCCCAAAAAGAATGTCTGCTCATTTCTCAACAGAAATTTTGCAGGCCAGAAGGGATTGGCAAGAAATATTCAAAGTGATAAAAAGCAAAGACTTTACAACCAAGATCACTCTACCCAGCAAAGCTATCATTTAGACTTAAAGGATAGATAAAGAGCTTCCAGACAAGAAAAAGCTGAAGGAGCATCATCACCAAACCAATATTATAAGAAATCTTAGAAGGACTTATTTAAGATTGGGGGTGGGGGTAAAAAGGAGAAGGGATTAAGAAGTACAAATTGGTTGTTACACAGTAGTCATAAGGATGCAGGGTATAGCATAAGTAATATAGTCAATAATATTGTAATAACTATGTATGGTGCCAAATAGGTATTAGATCTGTCAGGGTGATAGGTGGGAATGGAGTTGGGGACAGGGTGAAAAAGGTGAAAGTATTAAGAAATACAAATTGGTAGGTACAAAAGTCATGGGGATGTAAAGTATAGGGAATATAATCAATAATATGGTAAAAACTATGTATAGTGCTGGGTGGTATTAGTTAGGGGATCACTTCCCTAAATTATACAAATGTCTAACCACTATGCTGTACACTTGAAACTAATATAAAATAATACTGAATGTCAACTCTAATTAAAAATTTTAAAAGGGGGGGAAGCCCAATAATATTGTGATAGTATGGTACAGTGTCATGTAGTTGCTGGACTTATCATGGTGGCCACTTCTTTAGCATAGGGAATATAATCAATAATGTGGTAATAACACTATATAGAGCTAGGTGAGTACAGTTGAATAACTATGATGTATACCTGAACTAATATAATATTGTATGTTAGCTGTATTTTAATAAAAAATCTTTATAGATAGATAAACAACCTTCCAAAAAATGAAAAGATGAAAAACTGCCATTTGTGACAATATGGATGGATCTTGAGATTATCATGCTAAGCAAAATAAGTCAGGCAGAGAAAGTCAAGAACCATATGATTTCACTTGTATGTGGGATATAAAACTGAAAGCAACAAACAAACAAAAACTCATAGACACAGACAGCAGCTTAGTGGTTGCCAGAGGGCAAGGGGAGAGGAAGAGTGGTAGAAGAAGGTAAAGGGGGTCAAATATATGGTGATGGAAAGAGAACTGTCTCTGGGTGGTGAACATACAGTGCAATATATGCTGGGGTGCCAAAAAATGTATACACATTTTAAGAGATATTAACACTTTGGTCAACGTTGCTCAAGCAGTAGTTTGCCATAATCAGAAGTGTCTGGACGCTGATGGTAACCACTTTGAGCATCTCTCACAATTGCAGAAGTCAAACGTGACTTTTATTCATCTTTTGTTATCAGTATATATTAATACTGTTTTTTCCTCTTAAAATGTGTATACAGTTTTTTGGCACCCTCTATAGATGATACATTATAGAATTGTACATTCTAAACCTATATAGGTTTGCTAACTAATATCACCCCAATAAATTTAATAAAAAATTAACTAAAAACATAAAAACTATGCAGATGAAGCAAATTTATTCAATATGCTCAAACATTTAAATTCATAAGAGAAAATACCGACTTTATGGGAAATACACCATAAAATAATATGGCCGCTAGATATCACTGTTTGCTGTTTTATAAAGGTGCCACATGAGGAAGAAACTCTCTGGCTTCCCCAGAGACCCTACAAAGCCAACTCAGGAAGCACAGCAAAGCGTTCCCCAAACTTCAGTCATTTAAATCCATGATTTTTGCCAAATCCCTTTATATGAGCCCTATTATTTAATAAGCATTGTATTTAAACCAACTCATTTTTAAACTTAAATGGATCCATTAACATTATAAAAGTAATTAGAAAGTCATTATCACAATAAATAGAAGGTAACTGAAAAATAAATATAATAAAAACAAACCAACTGTTAATAATTCTAGCAAGATGGTCTCAACAACCCAAGGTTTCAGCCTGAGGCCTGAATAGCTCTTGGGTAAAAAGGAAGATCAACAAGCACTAGAAGTGGTAAAAAGCCTTACTGGCACTGTCTTAGTTTGGACTTCTCCAGAAGCAAACCCTTTGATAAGAATTCAGTTATTAGTAGTTTACACAAAAGGTGAAGGAAACATGGAAACACAAATAAGGGAGTTGGGAAATGAGACAGAAAAGAAAAGGAAGTTGAGAAATGGCATGTTATCAAGCCAGCAATCACTTGGCAACTGGTTCTTAATCCCCCTGGGGAAACTGTGGGAGCCAGTGCAGAACACACCTCAGAATTAGCCCCCATCAAAAGTGAAAGAGCTGGGGTATTTATACACCAGCTGTGGTCCAAGGCTGATTCTGGGGACATTAATTCCCCAGCATTCCTTGGCTGCCTTGTGGGCAGCAAAACAGTCCCCAGAGGGAGAAGACCTCAGGCAAAGGGCACAAGTGCTACATTTGGAAGTCTGGCCCAGAATACACAGACCTGATACAGGTGAAAAATATGGGCAGGTCCGGTAGAGACGGCTAGATACTACACTGAGATTGAAAGACAATAAAAAAGGAAATAGCTTTCCCATTATTTATGTCAGAGGAATTTATGCTAGGCCTGTTAATGACTCAAAATCATCTCCCATCCCATCAGGCTAAGGCTTCCCCACTCCAGTAAGGCCTGAGGCAGCTCAGAGAGACAGAGACTAATCCAACCACTGCCCTGAGGGGCCTGGCCAAATCTCATCTGGACCAGACCACTGTAAAACAAACCTTTGAAAATATTTTTAAATTTAAATTTACTTTCCTCCCTATCACTTAGAAATAGCTTCATCTACCTACCTGCCTGGATGGAGTTATCAAAAAGATTCTTCTCTAAGAAAACAACTCATTGGGATTAAAATCTACATTGACAATGTAGACAAATGAGGGTATGATGGTCATTTTAAAAAAGAATTTCACCCTTATAAAAGGACCATCAAATTCCTTCAAGTAATAACACCCCAGATTCATTTAAAATGATTTATTTACAAGTATCAAGCTACCTTATCTATAGCTCACAATTATAAGAAGGGATAAAGTACCCAAGAGCCCAGTGCTACTAAGCTGCGTATGTGTATTTTTGTAGATTTCATTCAGCAAACACTTAATTGAACTCTTTCCATATACCAGGAACTGTTCTAGTCACCTAGAGACATGGCAATAAAGGAAACACAAAAATCCCTTCCCTTCAAGGAACTACATTTTAGTAGTCAATAAATAAAATAATAACATATACAGAATGTCAGCTGGCAATAAGAGTACAAATAAAGCAGAAAAAGAGAACGGGGTGTCCAAGTGGCGGGGGGGGGGGAGGAATTGTAATTTTAAATAGGGTGATCAGAGGCTTTCCTTACAAGGAATATTTGGAAAGACCCAGAGATGAGGGAGTAAGCCATGTGAAAAGCTGGAGAAAGATTACTATAAAGAGAAGAAATAACCTGTGCAAAGATCCCTGGGCAAAGACATGCCCAAGATTTGAGAAATAGCAAAGAACCTCGTGAGGCTGGTACAGAGTAAGTAAGTAACAGGAAGGAAGAGTAGAAGAGACCAGAAAAGTCAGGGGTTAGTAAAGGTCACCTAGGGGTCTTGGAAACCATTGAAATGGAAATGTCTAGAGAATGAGCCAGGAAAAGCCAGGACTGGCTTAGGTTTAAGAGGATCACTTTGGCTGCTGTGTAAACAGGCCAGTGTGGCAAAGGGCAGAAACAAACCAGAGAGGAGGCTGTTGTCAAAATCCAGATGAAAGATGATGGATGGCAGCTTGAACTGAAGTGGTGAGAAGTCATCGATTCTGGTTACATTCTGCAGGTAAAGGACTTGTGTAGCTGGATTAGATATGGGGGAAAAGAGAAACAGAAGGGCGATGGCTCCAAGGTTTTAGGCCTGAGCAGCAAAAGAACAGACCTGTCATTTTCTGAGGGAGAGAAGACTGCGGAAGAGCAGATTTGGGGAAAGATCAGGAGTTAGGTTTTGAACACCCAAATAAAGAGGACTGTAGGGTTGTACATGCAAGTCTGTAAGTCAGGGGCTGAATGTAGGCCAAAGACATTAACTCTGGAAGCTGCTAGCATCCACAGTGATTTGAAGGCATCAGGCTGGATGAGGTCCTCAAGGGAATGACTAGATATAATAGACCAGGCTGAGAGGCTGGGCCATAGGGGCACTCTGCCAACTGGAGGTGAAGGAGGTGGAGAACAAGCCAAGGGAACTGAGGGGGTGGCCCAAGAGACCAGGAAAGAGCAAGAGGTGATAGTATCCTGGGAGCAAGTGAGAAAATGAAGAAAAAGTAATCAACTGTGTCAAATGCTGATGAGTCAAATAAGGAGACTTGAGAACTGATCATCAGATTTAGCAGTTTTTATGGCAAGCTGAGGCCAAAAGCATGTCTGGGGTGTGTTCAACGGTGAAGAAGAATGTACTTGCACTTGCTACCCTCTTTGTGCCAATGACTTTAGCACTGTTTGGAACCTATAAAAAGTCTGATTTTTTTTTTTCCTCTGACAAAATGAAGTATAATTGAGCAATAGCTCTGTTGAATTTAATTGATCAATTAATGCAGGTTAACAAATCAGCTTTACCTTTACCAGTAGGGTGTTTTGCCTAAGACACATAAAGGTTGGTTTAATCTTTTGATTTACTTTTTACATGAACAAAATATTAGCTACATACAATACTGTGTGTAGCATATATGAAGGCTATTCTGAATGTGTAGGCACTCTAGTGAGTGTAGTATATAAGTCAGTAAATATGTTTCTTTCCTTCTCTCTGTACCAGTGATGTGGAAGATAGGAAAAGGAGACAGTAGGATCAAAAAGTGGAGCACTTACTTTTAAATGATCTCCAACCTGAGGACGGAATTAGTTTCATTTAAATCCAGAAGTGACATAATGGATGAACACAAAGTCACATCATCAGTGATCACAGTGAGGCTGGTAGCATCATCACTGACTCACGCACAATGTAAATTAAGTTACCAAAGTAAAAAGAAAAGAGAAATTGCCCAAGCTTTCCTTTTAAAGTCAATCTTGTGTCATGTTGATCAGAATACAATCCTGAGTTTTTCACTGTATAAATTAGTTGCAGTGTCGGCAGTATGATCTTTATTTCATTGTAAATTCCTCTTTCATCTTACTAAGACTAGAAGAAACTATGAGGAAATCGGATATCACTCTCCCCTGATTAACGAGAAGTGAGGACAATTTTATTCAAAGGATCCCAGTCCTAGGCTAGAAATATAATTATTGTTGTTTTCTTTATTCTTTTCCTTTTATTTCTTTTTTTTCTCTCTCTTTCTTTTTTTTTTTCCTTCAGTAGAAAAGGAACAGAAAGAGACAGTACAGCTGAAATACAGCTACTTCTATGAAATGTTTCTTCCACAGTGCTGGGAACCTTAAGATAACAGTCCTGTATTCAAATGTGAGAGGCAGAAAATGTAATTTAGTTGAAGCATTACATGAAACAGAATAGGTTTGTTTTTTTTTAAATCAACCATAGTAAGTGAAATTCTCACAGTTAACTAATGTACAATGTCCACTTGATTTTCAACCCTTTCTCACTTTTAGTAATCCAAAAATAGATATGACAGTGCTTTTCATTTAAAGATCATTTTCGCTGTTGCTGTTGTTGCACTAATATAGTTAATTATAGAGCATTAACTCTTGCATGGAAAACAAGCAAACAAATAAACCCACCTTGCTTTACAAAGCCAAGAGGAAAGACAAAAGAAAATACTTAGTTATTAAGTAAACTTCCTCTCCTGCTTGTTTTCAGATTATAACTTAGCATTTATTGTTCTCTGTCCTTTTCATAGAAATGGATCTTTTTTTATTATCTTAGTTTTCAGCCAATTTATTCTTACCTACATAACCACTATACAAAGGTGGGTTTTTTTTACCTAGGGGACAGTGTCTGGTGACCAACTCACCACCTTGGGCATCAAATCATCCTTCCTATCAGCTCATAATTCCTTTCATTTTCAGAGGTCAAACTATGAAATTCTCATAGCTCACCAGTGGAAACAGTTTATCAAGTGATTTCACACCCCACATGCTGCAGGGTCCATGAAGAAAGGGGGACAGATGAAAGGCATTGACGAGCAAGACAGCAGCTCAGCAGAGTTTTGCAGTCCATACTTGGAGTAGATCCTGAATGTTGCTTTCGCATTATTTTCTTTCCCTCACCGTATGCTGTCTTTTTGGACTACCAGGATAGAATCCAAGAAGTACTAACACTTAACTAAGAAATCATCTGACTTGAACCATAGTGCAATCCATTCCACAGACCATCGGACAGTTCTTACCTGTTTACTGATCAGATTGTTTCGGCATGGGCCTTTGAACATACATTTAAGTTGATTAAATGTTCCCCTTCCTGGAAGCCCACGTTTATTTGTGTATGTGTGAGAGAGAGAGAGGGGAGAGGGAGAGGGAGAGGGAGAGGGAGAGGGAGACAAGAATGTCAACTATTTCACAATAAGGGGAAAAAACATCAGAATACATCCCATCTGTAGTTTTCAACATTTCCCATAAGAGAAATCCAGGAATTGCTCCGCCCCTTTTACAATGAATACAATTTTGTATCATAGCCAAGAGACCCCCATTTGCTGTGTTCAACTGCATGTATGCAGTGGACTCAGACAGAGGCCAGAGGAGTGCTGAGCTCAGGAGGTATATGCTCGAGGCATGCACAAACCCACTGTTTTGCTCTCCTGTGTTCCTACCCCCACCAAATAGCCCCACATTCCCAGGTCTCTGGGAGGCAGTTGCCTTTGGAAATCACCTATCACTCCTTTCTCAATTTAACCCCCCCGCCATTTACCTCCCCCAAGCATCCATGTCTGGAGCACCCAAGACCTCTTCTGTTGTGTCTGCTGGGACCATAGACATTTCATCAATTACATTGAAACATAATGTGTAATGCAAGTATTTCACGGAATTTACCTGGTCAGTGTTTCACTTCAGCATTTCAATAGTCAACCCAATACTATGAGTTCCATTTCTGCTCGTCTCATAAGGTACAATAGCATATTTTCTGGAAAGACATATTTTAATCATACAAGTTTTTCAGATGAAAATAAATCACAGTGAGTTTAAGGGATGTTTGCAAAGCAGTCCCCAAGAAAAGAACAATCTAACAACATGACATTTCAGCAACGATGTAGCTTAAAAGCTGCTTCAGAATAAGTTCATCCTATGAGGGAATTTCCGGGTGATTAAATGTTCTGTATCTTGAGCGGGGTGGTGGTTTCACAGGTGTACATATTTATGAAAACTCAGTGAATTATACACTTAAGAACTGTGCATTTCACTGTGTTTAAATTTTACCTGAAAAATAAAAAGCCCATCTTTCCAATTGCTATAAATGGTCAGAGCCCCTAGGCATTAGCTTCTGCGTGCCCATCAGTCAGCCTGAAATTGTGTCTGCCATGATACAGAGGTTCCCACACTGCCACGTTCCTCATCCTCCTCCTGTTCTTGGTGGTTTATTAATTCCTTTTTTTGCTGTTGTTATTGTCAAAATTCCCCGGGATTGGCTTTTATTTTTTAAATCTTTTTATCATGTTACACGTTAACATTTTTTATCTTCTTCCTTTAATAATGTTGATTCATTGCATATAAATGTCCTTAAAAGCACAAAGAAAAAATAAAAACCATCCATGCCTCTACTATTTGGAGAAAACAACTATCCATATTTTAGCTTATCCTTCTAGATACAATCAACAGATACTGAGTGTCTACTTCGTGGCATGAATTGCTTTAGGCACCAGGTATACTGTGAAACAAAACAGTATCCCTGTCCTTGCTTACAGGCTAAAATATGTAGAAGGGGATTTTACACACTTTTTCTTTTTTCTTTTTTTAAAGATTTTATTGGGGAATTGGGGGAGAGGAACAGCGTTGGGGAATCGGGCAGGGGAACAGACAAGTTGCTGTCTTTTTGTTCTTCAGTCTAGTTGCAGAGAACATTGCTTCACTGGCGCATGTTGGTATCATCATTGTGCTCTTCCCGGATGAGGCAGAGCAATCTCAAGCCTCTGGATGGTTGCTCACAGCGGCTATTGCAGCTCACGCTGGCTGCCAGCCACTCACTGTAGCCCATGGCAGACCACTGCATCAGGGGCCGCAGCTATGCCTTCCTGGGAACTCACAGCAGCCCAGCTCCAGGTGGAGCTGTTGTTCACCATCTTAGCTGTAGAGGGCAGTGTCACTGGCCCTCATATGTGGGATCTGAACCGGGGCTGCTGGCATCCCAAGCCAGCTCTTAACCAACGCGCCACTCCGCCAGCCCTATCCTACTCTTTTTATTGCATCAGGGTTTAAATCTCTGAAATGGGCCCAGTGATTCCTGTAACTATAAAGCATTTCCCTATGTCTAAGGCTGATCCCTTATTAAGGCATCTTGTTTGAAAACTCTAGGCACATGACAGAGGAGATTTACTATCATGTGTGGCCAAGAAGCAGGTGAGGGAGTATAGCTGCAAACGAAGCCTGAGGTAGGAGTGGCAGCTCTCCATGCTGTATATTTCCTGAGAAACATTTGATCTTAGATGACTAATAGAGAATTTAGACATTTTGCAGGGGAGGAGAAAGTCATTTTGGAAAATATGATACAGAAAATCTTCAACTTATATATTTCCTAAAGTTCAATGGTAAATCTATTATTTAGGATGTAGAAAAATACTCAAAGGAACAATTTAGCAACACACTTGAACCACAACTATTCAGTGAGCCCCTATCATGTGCAAAGCACTATTACCCTGCACTTAAGACAAGTATTACAATCTTAAGCTGGTTGACACAAACTTATTTCACCTTCCAATGAATTTGAAAGTCTATAGTTGCCATGAAAAACAGTATATAACAATTAATTATAATATTGATACATTTTGAATCATCTACTGTTTAAGGAGGATTGTGTAAGGTACTATTGTAGCAAGGGGCCTACAAAGATGAATCAGACAAAAACTTGTCATTAAAGAGCTGACAGACTACAGCTGCACTGTCTAACATGGTCGCCTCTAGCCATATGTGCTGCTGAGGTGGAGAAATGTGCTAGTAAGAACTGAGAGTGCCATAAGTGAACAACACACCAAATTTCAAAAACTCAGTATAAAAAAAGAATGCAAAATCTTTCATTAATAAAATTTTATAATGATTACATGTTGAAATGGTAATAGTTTGCATATTTGGGTTAAATGAAATACATTATTACAATTTAACCTGTTTAGTTCTAGCTTTTCAATTTAAAATTACATATATGATTTGCATTTTATTCCTATCGGCAGTTTTGATCTATACAATTATAGTTACTCCCGACTCATATTTATACTATGCACCAGGTAATTTTATATCCGATATATGTAATTTTCCAGAAGGGAAGTATTAAAAGCGAGGAAACTGAGAGTGCAAAGGCTACACTAATTCATTATTCAATACATATCTAGTATATTTTTTCTGTGCACCAAGGGCTGTTGGGGCAGTAGGGATACAAAAAACAAAAGTCCCTACTCTTGTAGAACTTATGTTCTAGCGGGAGAGAAAAGTAATGAACAAATAAATAAGTATAAACAATATGTCAGGCAGGGGCAGTGAAAAATGATGAAGCCTGTTAAAGAATGGAGAGTACCCAGAATTGGGGTGAGGTGGGGTGGACTATCTTTTAGATAACAAGATCTGAGAAGGAGCTGTCATATGAGCAGAAACATGAAGTGAAGGAGTGAGTCTTACGAATATCTACCTGGATGGGACCTTCTAAGCAGAGGCAACAACAAATAAAGGACTAATGGGTGTATGGGTGTGTGTGTGTGTGTGTGTGTGTGTGTGTGTGTAAGCTTTACATACTGGAGGGACAGCAGGAGAGCAGTGAACAGGTATAAGGAGAGGAAGCCAGGAGCCTGTTCCCGTAGCAACTTGGAAGCCACCATGGCTAGGAAACATTCAAGGATAACTCTGGCTTCTCTGACGCATGGACTGTTGTGCGCATGTGTGGAACCCGGCAAGAGCTGAAGCCGGAGACCAGTTAGGAGTCGACTACAGTAGTGCGAGAGAGACCTTGTGAGGTCTGACTCAGCCACTGGAGATTTGCTGTTCCTACAACACAAAGTAAAAGAATCTAAAAATTATCCAGAGAATTTGAACAGCAAAGGTCAACTATTTGGATAATTCAAGCCTCAAAATATATTTGGAAGTCTGTAGAGTTATCTAAACCGGCAGTCAAAAACCACTAATTCCATAGGACAGTAATTTGTCTGTGTCCCTTGCTTTCTGCCAATTTCACCTAAGGGAAGTAGACCTGAGATCTGTAATTGGCAGAGTGGGATTGCAGGACCTTTAAGTCAAATTCAGATCAGGGAAATTCACTCTATTTTTTGCCAAAGGAATTGTTTAGTTGAATCAGCTGACAATTTTGTAACCCAAACTATTTGTATTGTCTCTGTCTACCTTCTGAATTACTCCCATGATGGCCAATTGTGAGACTGAGCATAGCTATACACACAAGACAGAGTGACGGAAAGAGCTAGAAGTTGTGTCTTAGATAAATGTATATATGAATCTAGATAACTCCACTCAATAAGTCTGTTTTTAATGACAGAAGTACTTTTTTAAAAAAGAAAGAATCCTCAAGGTCAAATGTTATGTAAGCCAAGTCCCTCCTACTCAGAGATAAAGGTTTTAAGTAGGTACCCAGTTTCAAATGAAAGTAAATACAAAGCAATCACAAGGACCTCCCCCACAAAAAAAAAATTATGTCATGATTAACAAACGAGCCTCAATCCTGACCCTCCAGGTGGTTTATGTATTTTGATGGAATTCACTGGAAAATGGTTCAACTCTGTGCTTCACTGTGCCTGTGTAGATGTGCTTTCTGGGCATTGGCTGTAGTTCCTGTCAGTCAGGCACTTTCCCTAGTACTAAAATGTACAGATTACATACATCAAAGGCAGGCTGCGACCACTGCAGTTGAAATTTACACAAATCTGTTCTGTGAGTAACTAGATAAACGAGGAGACTAATGATCTTGTTCTGCATTAATCTCCATATGGCTCTGTTGGAACTCCGTGCCTTCAGGCAAGAAGGTTGTGGCTTTGGCTTCTAGCCTCAAACCAGGGATTAGGCGCTGGCCCAATGCTGACAGAGCCCAGGGCCCTGCTCCTACTGCCCAAGGAGCCTGAGACTGCAGAGGCCATCCATCTTAGGAGGTGTATTTACCCACCATTTAAGAAACACCTCCATTACCATAGCCATGGAGGAAACAGATATATAAAAATAAGAAAATCCTTTAGCCATGCCTCCCCCTCCAGAGAGTTTATTTTCTTCAACAGAGAGCCCAGGTTCTCCTTGAGTATTTTCAGGGCTTCCTCACTGCCCTCCACTCCCACACACAAGACAGAACCCTCCGTGCCTTGGTCCATGTTCCTCGCCAAGAATAAATTTCAAAATGGCCGCATCTGTAAAGAAGAGAGAAAACTGACCAGTGAACTTGATCAGCATTTACTTCTAATCTGGGATATTTGGGGAAAGATAGGTTAAAAACAGAAGATGCCTCCTATGTGCCCTTGCCCCAAATGCTGTACAGTCCCTTCAACACTGTTTGCAGAGTCTGAGTATTGCTGCCAAAAGAGATGGACTGCCTCATGAGGATTCTGTACCTGGGTAGCCTTGGGCCACCATAAAAGGAGAATGGAACACAGAAACCAGTCCCTACTCCTGCTTCATCACTCTGTACATAGGTCACACTGAAAAGTTTAGGCTGGGAGGTGGAGCCAAGGCAATGACTCTGTCGGTGGTGGGGTTACCTTAGGTTAGAAAGGATCACGCATGAAGCACATGCAAGTAAAAGCCATAAGTGGTACACGTGTGGTATTCTGGTGACTTCACACCCAGCCCAAGCCATCGTCTTTACTGCCTTGGAAACTTGAGCTACCTCAGTCTGAGATACGTAATCACATCCAATTCTGACACATAAATTCTGTGAGATTTACAGTCCTTAGAAGCACCTTTCATACACCTTTCTGGTCACCCCCCCCCCCCGTATATATTGCTTTTGTTGTTTCAAATACTTTATCCATGCATATATTACCATTTTCATAGGCCATCACATTAAAAAGGCTGTGAGTTGTGTCAAAACTTTTTTTGTGTCACAAAAAAAATATTCTATTTTTTGGAGTCCTGTTTTTTCATCCATTTATCAATTCATTAAGAGCCCATCATGAGCATGTGGCACATTCCCTCTCTTCCTGGAATGTCCTTTCACTCATCACACTCACTCTGGGTAACAAATGCTAAGGTGATTCTGGTGCCTTTATAACACCATTGTTGTAGATGTGGAGATGGTGACAGCAGTTGATGTGCAAGCGTGAAACCATCCCCATTTGCTCCTGTGGTAAAGGTTCCTAGTGCTTTGGAAGTTTTTTATTTTGCAACTTACAGGTCTCCTCAAGAATCATCTTTGCTTCATGGACTAAAACCACCTTACATTGGTACATACTTTCACATATATTATTACCTCACTGAATTCTACCTTGTCAAGTAGGCAATTATTACACCATTTTGCAGAAAGGAAATTGAGTCTGGCTTGCCTGAGGTCACCACAGCAGGAGAGGGTGTGGCAGAAACATCACGCTATTTCAAAGCTGTCTCTTTATACTGGTTACTTCTGAAACAAGAGAATACTGTTTAAGAAGCATATTCAAGAAGGGGCCTTACAGATATATTTTTTTTAAACCAAAACAGAAACTTTCTGGCTGGTCACTTCCTGGCTGTAGGAAAAGATTTCTGAAGTCTATCAATAAAAGGATTTCAAATCATAGAGACCATTGAGAGAGTGAATGCCTTGATAAAAACAGTATTTACACTGGTTCTCCAGAATCTAACTTTTGTGGAAGAAAACTATGTGGTACAACACCCTACCGTGTGTTGAAAAAGCAGCATTATGCACAATGAACACATGCACACGTGTTGTGTTAACGTTCTCTTACCAAATGTGGCTGCAGAAGAAAGTGTGAAGCATACTGAAATAAGACAATATTTATGGCTGAAGAAATTCGGCCTCACATAATGGTAATTATGAACAAGATATTTTCCTTAATAAAATTACTGCAAAACAAAATCTGGAGGAACTAAGTGTTTCCCTATGTTTTCTTTATTTTATTCCATGTGCTCAAGAATGGTTGCGGGGAAAGAAAGGGAGAGAGAGTAAAAGGGAGCAGAGGGAGAAAGAGTTATAGCGAGACCGCCTCTGCTGAGGGTTGGTTTTGCTTTAGAAACTGGAATGTGTCCAGGCTTGATTTTTATTTTCAATTCACATTTCAGATCCAGCTCCCCAAACTCTTTGATCTTTCTCCCTGTCTCCTTACCCGGAAGAGAACCCTTGGCCTTCTCAGCTGGGAGCTGGGAGCACACGTGGAAAGACTGGCTTGGATCCATATTCTTGCCAAATTTAGTCACACAAAGAGGCCTGCAAGGGAAAAAAAGAAAGGATGAAAGCCGCAGCCGCCAGGACTTCAAAGGCCGCGCCGCCGCGCCGGGCCCAGCGCAGGCGCCGCCCTCCGCGGATATAAGGCGCGGCTTGCGCGCGGGGCCATTCGCGCGCGTCCCAGGCCGGAGGGCGGGTGGAGGGGTTTCCGAGGCAGGAGGAGGGGCCGGAGGGGCGGGCCACCGTGTCCGCGCCACCCGCGGAGGGTCCTTAGCCAAGTTAGGGCGCCTGAGGAAAGTTTTCAGAAAGGAGAGAAAAGAATGTCACGTCCAGTGCACTGGGCGAGCCATCCTGCCGGGCCGGCCCATTTATTCCAGCTCTCATCCCACTCCATTCTGGGGATCTCGCTTCCCGACGAAACGCACGCTCCTGTGCGCGGGAGCCCGGTCCCCGCGGCGGGTAGCTGGGGTTCGGGTCGCGAAGTAGAGCCGTGAGGGCGTGTGGCAGGGCTCTTCTGACCCAGATCACTCCCCTGAACCCCACCACCACCACCGTGCCCCCTCATTCCTGGCAGCCACCCCATAGCTTGCCTCCTCTCCCTCTGGGCTGCCTTGGGACGGGAGCCGTTGCCCCCCTGTTGGCACAGGGTCGACTGGCCAAGCCCAGCCCCACGGCCCGTGGGGAGGACCCCGTACCAGCCAGAGCGCGGGAGAAGCCCCCCACCCCGGGGATTCCGCGGCGAGCCGGGGCGGGGGGCTCCGTGGGCTGACCCCAAGCCGGGCAGCGCGGGCCCCGCGGAAGCCCCATGTCCGCAGGCGGCCGGATTTGGGAACGACGTTTTTACGGTCCCACGAGTTCTGTTACCCCAGCGGATGGGGGTTGAGTTTGTTTGTCTTGGGAGGAGGCAAAGAAGAGGCGGAAGAACCCCTGGGACACAAACTGCCATTTCCCTCGCCCTCCCCCTTCTCCCTTAACCCGAAGTCCGTTAAACTGAAGATGCGCGCAACAGCTTTCGTCTGCGATGAGCTGGGGTGGGAAAGCAAGGGTGCCGGAGTTCCGTCTCTGGAATCGTCGTCTTCGTGTATCGCTAGTCCTTCGCCGTCGCTTCTCTCTTCCGTAGGCTCCCGCCACCCCCCTTCCTTTGGGATCCCACCAAAGTTGAGCTGGGAGTGAGTCCAGGCCACACAAAGGGGAAGACCCGGAGCTTGGGCGGGGGGTTAGGACCGAGGGGGCGGAGAGGGCTCTGAAGGGCACCGCGCTTTTCTCTCCTCCCTGTAATTAAGGACTCACTGGAGTGTCTGTAGCTGACTTGACTTGGCAGCAGAATCGCTGGGGGATGGAGACGGGGTGGGGAGAAGGGTCTCCGGTGTGGGTGGGGGTCATTCTCCCGGTGCTCTCGCCCACACCCGCGGGGGGCTGGGCCCGGCTTGCCCGAGGCTCCCCGGCGCGTCTCCGCTCCCCCTTCCCTTGTTCCGGCGCGGGGTGGGCGCCTCGCCCCCACGCGCAGCCCTGCCGACGGCGCCTGGCGCAGCGTAGAAGGAAGTGTTGATATAAAACAAGTCACTGTTCGCTCCCCAAATTAACCCCAACCAACCAAAGCCACCAAGAGGGGAAAAAAACCAACAGCAATCCAGCCAGCCCCTAGCAATTGTTTCACGGTCGGAATTAAATCACATCAAAACGCCCCCTGAAAACCCACATCCTGAAGGAGTGAACCTGCAACAGCCAACCCTCCCGTCGTTCGCTCGAGTTCACACGAACAACCCTTGCCTCTACATCCGAAGGAAGGGGGCGGCGGGCGGCGGAGTTGCTCCCGCGCCGCACCCACCACATCCCGGACGGTGCACCCTAAGAGGCGGCTGCCTATGTTAATAGCAGCCCCCACACGAATTAGACCTCCCGGCGACAGAAATGCCTGTGCCTGGAACTTCACCGAACCTGCAGGGAGGAAGGAACAGTCTTCTCAGGGTTACTTCGCCCGTTTTGCGCCATCCCCCTTACCCCCACCCCCGCCTCGAGAAACAGACTAAACGTGGAAATGTCAACCTTCTTCCCAGACAAAGCTTAAAAAAACGGGTGAATGTTTTCCAGTAAAGCCTTTAATTGCTGGCCACCAGAACATTTGCAACAATGCTGAGGACACTCAGCCAACACCTCGCACTACACCGGGAGGGAAAACAGTGTCTGGCGTTGGGTGCTTTCGTTGGAAACAATTTTTCCAAAGGAGAGGGTTACCGCCAAATATTAAATAAAGGCAGCCACATAGCCTCAGCCTTTCTAGTAAACAGCTCCCACTACTTATTGCTCCAAAATTTCCCATCTTCTGGAGCACCTAATCTCCAGGACACCTGGAGTTGAGCTCCCAATGACTCAGGGAGTCCAGATAATTAACATGAAGGAGAAAATGGGATTTGAATGAGTTGCAACACTTAAACGGGGGATGTAGGAGTCATCATTTAATCTCTCTTTGGCTTCCAGAAAATACTCTCTAGCCATATTGCGTTCCCCCCTCCCCCTCCTCGAGTTTGATGCAAAGTAACTTCTACTCTGGCTGCTTTGGTGAAACTGCATTTTCCAGTTTTTGTTCCTGTCAGTCAAATTGGCGCCTTGTAGAACGCCTTTAGACTTTGTTTTCCAATATTTCATTTAGAACAGAGGGTATAGATGTCTGACTTAGTTAGCTACATGTTCACATCTCTAGAACATTACACTCACACTGGTGCATAGCTTCAAGGGAAGTTTCATATGGCCACCAATCAAAAAATAAAATTGGGTTTCTTTCCAACCTTTTTAGTATTACCTTATAGACAGACACATGGCAGCAGAATATTCTTTTTTGCTTTTCTTCTCTAAGGCATGGCATTTAGTTACTTAAAGTGGGATTAATGTTTTAGAATTCCTGGCTTCCTTCACCAGCCCTAATCCCCCCAGATAGAATTTACCTGTGACTACTGGCCACATTCTACGTTACCAGCTGAAAAAATGATAGTTTTTTAAATTGCTTCCTAAAAAATTCCCATCCGTAGGAAACAGTTATCAAGCGAAGTTTTATTTTAGATGCTCATTTAGAGCGCTGTTAAGGTCTTGTTTTATACAATCCAACAGCAAGCAATCCGCGCCCCGCCCCCCCCTTAGCAAAAGAAGAGGGATCTTTGCCTGACTGTTTCTATATAATAGAGCTAAAGCCTGATTCTGTAGTGTTTTCCTTATTTTCAATGTAAGGGAGATGGAGACATTTATTCCTGCCCCTTGTTTACTGTTCTGAGATTTTACTGATGGCTACTTCATTGGATACAATAATTTTGCCTGGATTTTTAACTGAGGAGGGTTTCAGAGCCAAGGAACAAAATGTAATGTGTTTTCAACTTAAGCTTCGCTTATACTGTAACTTCCACAAAGCATCTCCTTAAAAGTCCTGTCCTTGTATAAAATGCATCAAAGAGACGGTGGATGCTGGGGAATTTTTGAGGTTGGATTCAGATTTGCATTTTCAAGGGTCCCTTTGAGCCGAAGTCCGAGATGCCAGAGACTGCCCTGTCCTCTGTCTACTGTTTTAGCTCTTCTGGGTCCTTTCACCTTCTCTTCCTTCTCCTTGGGTTGTTTTTGCATTCTCTGTGAGGTTCCCACACATGTATGACGTCTATCTCCGAAAATCCAGGAGAGATCTAGCATAACTCTCTCCGTACATCCCATGGCGAGGATATAATAGAAGAGATCATGTTCAAAAATCGATAATTAAGATCTTCAGTTTTTTTTCTTCCTCGTCCTATTATTCTCGGTAAGCCTGGAGATTTTATTTTTGCTAGCATGTGCTCTCTTGTCCTTTGACATTATATTTAGGAAAGCCACAATTCCCTTCCTTGTCCTTCCTGCTTCCGTTCTCTCTTATTAGTTGAGCAATGTCTGTTGTATTTTTCCCTTTTCCTTCTCTGTCCCCGATTCCCGCCTCATCCTCTGTCAGAGCATCTATCAATGTGGTGTCGATCACAGCTGCGGCGGCTTCTCTTTCATCTTCTTCCCCTTGCTTGAGTGAGGGAGGGGAGAGAGGGAAGCGGAAAGGAGGTGGGGGAAGAGACTGGCAGAGGAAGGGGGCGGAGTGGGGGTGCAAGAGAAGAGATGTACTTAGATGAAGTTAAACCATTCGGGCAGTTTCTTGTCAATTTCACGCGGGCAAAGCGTGCCTCTCCGTGGGCTACAAGGAGCTCCCGGTCCTTCCTTTCCTAGTCAAATTGCCCGATCCTTCCCTCCAGGAGCGCGCCCGCGCGCGCGCACACACACTCACACCCCAAAACTAGGACTCGTCCTACAGGCTCTGGGAAAGGAAAAAAAAAACAAAACTCCTCAATCACCACCTCCAACTCGCGGTCCCCCTCCTCCCCCCCCCCCCAGCGGGCAGCCAAGGAGAGCTGGAGGCGGGGGAGGGGAGGGGGAGGAGAAGCGACGCAAGTGGGTAGCTTTTCAGCGCCGGCTAGGCGCGGGAGGAGGAGAAGCGGTGGGGAGGCGCAGCCGCTCACCTGCGGGGCAGGGCGCGGAGGAGGGATCCGGGCTGCGTGTTCTCGGACCGAGGAGCCGTCGGGACGCGCCCGGAGCCCCGGACGCAGCCAAGCTCCGGGCGTCCCCCTCCCTTCGGCCGGGCGAACCCGAGGGGTGCAACTCTTTGCTTTGACAGAGCAGCCCGGCAGAGGCTTGGAGAGCGTCGAGAGAGCTAGCGAGCCAGGCAGAAATTCGAGCCGGGAACAAAGAGGGGTCGGGCTGTGTGTGTGTGTGTGTGTGTGTGTGCGCGCGCGCGTGTGTCGGCTCCAGCTCCTGGCAGAAGCAATTGGGTCCGAAGCCCCTGCTGTGACTCCCCGAGACCCCGCGGTGCCCTCCACTGCCGACTCCTAGCGCTCGCCGGCAAAAACTTTATTCTTGGCCAACTTCTCTTTCTCTTCCCCCTCCTCCTCCGCCCCCACCTCCTCCTCCTCCTCCTCCTCCTCCTTCTCCTTCTCTAGCAGATTAAACGCGTCTGGCGAAGGAAAACCGAAGCGAAAGGGAAGGACATCAGAAGCTCTATCTATAACGGACATATTCCAAACACGGGTGGCTATTTTTTTCCCCCCTCCGGGAAGTGGACATTCTGTTATTTTTTTGATTCTCCAGCACCTTCTCTGCTGGGGCAACAGGACCCTTTTTTTGCCCAGCTCTCTTTTCTCGGAAATCTTCCAACTCGGCATCCGGGGGAGCCAGGGTGAAGAGGTTTATTACGTAGAGGCGCGCCGACGGACGCTCCTCGGCACTTTGGAGAGTCGTGCCTCCCCCCAAAACGGGCGTCCTCCGCGCGCACACCCGGAGGAGCCGGGGGTGTGGGGTGGCCACCGGAGCAGCCCAGCCCCGAGCAGCCCGCATTGCGCTGCGCAGACGCCCGCAGAGGCGCCGGCTGCGGTGGCCCTCGCAGCCCGGGGCCCATCAGCCTCGAAGGGGGGCGCCGGCGTAGGGTCTCCGCGGAGTGGGAAGGCGCGGGCTGCCGGCCGCCGGCCCTGAGCTCGCTGGCCCCACTTCCGCCCGCTCTCCTCCCTCACGCATCCTTCCAATTCTCCTTTCCTGACCCCCCAGCCCTCTTTCCTGCTGTCGCCTCGGGTGCTCCCCCAGCAGAGCGGAGATTACAGAGTGGTCGGGATGCCCCAACTCTCCGGGGCAGGCGGCGGCGGCGGCGGCGGGGGGGACCCGGAACTCTGCGCCACGGACGAGATGATCCCCTTCAAGGACGAGGGCGATCCGCAGAAGGAGAAGATTTTCGCTGAGATCAGTCACCCCGAAGAGGAAGGAGACTTAGCCGACATCAAGTCCTCCCTGGTTAACGAGTCCGAAATCATCCCGGCCAGCAACGGACACGAGGTGAGCCGGCGGTTGCCGGAGCAGCAAGAGGCGTGGCGGGTCCGGGGGAAGCGCAGAGCGCGAGGGAGGCAGGGAGGGCGCGGGGCAGCCCCGCCGACGGGCCCCCCGAGGTCCTGGTGTGCTGGGGGGCCGCGGGAGGGGGTGGACGAGCCCCTGGCCGGCATCCTTCCTTTGTGTGTGTCTGTGTCTGTGTGTGTGTGCGCGCGCGCGTGTCCGGTGGGAGGTGGAGGGGGCGCAGGGAAACTTACTCCGAGTGGGTCCGTTTGGGGGTCAGTGGCTCATCCGTTGGTTTGCGGGCAGAAGAAGCTGCCCTCAACCCAACGTTTGGCCTTCGTACTTTTCAGTGGGCGTTGAGGGTGCAGTGCATTAAATCAGGGAACGTCAAAAACTGAGAAGTTCTTCCGTAGGACGGAAAACAAAAGTGCAGCCGCTATCTCTCGGTAGATGTCTGCAAAAGTGCGTGAAACCACCAAAGGTTTAGATAGAGACGAACCTACAGCCACAGGCGGAGAGGCAGGGGAGGCGGGCGTGGGCCGGGGACAGGCGGGGCCGCTCCAACCGCCGCGGAGCGGGGCTCGCGCGGAGCCAGCCGGCCGAGGGGCCTCGCGCCTGGGCGGGCGGGCAGCGGTGCGGAGCTCGATCCCTTCGGCCTACGGAGTCCCAGCGCCGGGCCAGCTGCCGAGAGCCATGGGCGCGCCAAGCCGATGCAACCCACGGGGCCCTCGCAAGTACCGCCCGCAACATTAAGTTTTTTCCAACCCACCGTCACTTTTTTTTTTTAAAGCGCTTATATTTGAGGTTAGATTGGGCCCGGATCAGGATTTAAATCTATGCAGAAGACAGGCGAGTCACAGTGGAAATGCGGCGGAAGCCAGGGCACCCACTCAGGGGAGGGTGGAAAGAGCTTGATCAGATCTCCTGGCCCGCGGCAGGCGATAGCGCTGGTAACCCGAGTAGAGTAAATAGAGACACGTGGGTGCCGGCGAGAGAAAGCCGCGAGCCGGGCGGCGCGGAAGGGCTATTTCAGGGCGCGCGGGCGCTTCAGAAGGGGTGGGGTGGGCGGATGGACCCTGACACCCGACACCCCACTGGCCACTCTTGTTCAACAGCTGGGAAGCGCTTTGGAGGAAATCCGGTAGAAAAGTTCTGACTCTCAAATGATTTCACTAACGCTTTTTTCCTCCAAAGAAACTTCGAGGGTATACCCTTTGTCCTTAAATGGCATCCTTCTACCCCCAAAAAGAAACCCTGTGGTTTTGGGGGCGGGGGCATTTCGGGTTTTAAACAAGGCGTTTAAGAACACCTCAGAGTTACCTTCTTTTTCCCAATGGCAGGGGTGAGTACGCATTTTGGAAGGCTTGGGGGCCTGGGTTCTAAGGAAAACATGTAAAGGTGTTCTTTATCCTTTGAATGTTTCATTCCAACATACCAATTTGAGGTGGATGTGTGTGTGTGGGGCGGCTAGGGTACCCGACCCCACTTAAAAAGTTTGTGACTATATGTGTATTGGGGGGGAGGGCATTGGGGCACACGTGTCCAAAGAATCAAAAAACATCCAAACCTCTCAAGAGGCCAAACTCATATTTGTCCAGAAGCCTCCTTTTTTCTACCCATTTTGGTGTCCTTCCTTATTCTGTAAATTAATTTGCCACCATTTCACATTTTCTCCGTGTTTTTGCTCTGGGAAGAAGGACACTGCATTTTGAACCCCAGAATCCAGATATTAGGGTTCTGTTAATCTTTGCCATGGCAGTAAGTGGGCATGGGGCAGCCCCAAAGAAGCTAGTGAAGGTAACACCACTGATTTGCACGTGGTTGAGTCTGGGTGGATGGTGGTTACCAGAACTGATATTAGCTGGGCTACCCTTTAGATGTCTAAACCCGACTCTCAAATTTTCCTTTCTTTAACCACAGAGTAGTTCACCTTTCTCTTGTAACCTTGTACTCAGTCAGCCATGGTAGGCTGTAAGGAGTGGAGCTCCTGCTGGGACTGGCTTGGGACAGTGGCCTTAAGACCCCCATCTGTGAGTGGTTGGTGTGTTTTTATTTACAGTGCCATTTTCAGTTGAACAATGATATTGCAGCACGCTTTTAATCAGCTCTGATTGAAGTGAACAGAGGTTGAAGAAGCTATCAAAACAATCAACCCCATTAACTCAAACTCCTATCATATTAGGCATCCAAGTAGCCTTGATGCGTTTTTGCAAGCAGCAGTCAGAACAGCATGTGGATCTTTCCCATATTTACTATATTGTTATTGTTTTCCTCTTAATATGTATACGTTTTTTAGTCCTGGGTAGATAATAATGACCAAAAAACCAGGGGTGCCAAAAAAATGTACACACATGACTTGTATTCATCTTTTGTTATCGGTATACATTGAGTATTGCAATTTTAATACAGTTTTTTCCTTTCTTAAAATGTGTATACATTTTTTTGAAACCCTCTGTACATGTTGAAAAGAAAAAGATTTCCCAGTGCTCAACCCTAGCCTACGCCTATTAAGATTAATAAAACAGGTAGATTGAGTTGCACCTAACGCTCCTCCTTTTACCAGTGGATACACACTATTATCAGCGTTTTCACAAACTCTAAGGTGACTTTCTTTCTTTTGGGGATGGGGATTCATGATGTTAGGTGGCCAGACAAGCACAAACCTCTCAGGAGTCCTACCACGACAAGGGCAGAGAACACGCTGATGACGGTAAGACTCGTTCTGCTTCTTCCAACTTTATCATTTAACATGTGCAATTTGTGAGTATAAGTATTTTGTTCTTTTGAGTCCCAGAAACCAGGATCAGATGTGATAAGACTGTACCCACTATTTTAACGAGGTGGAAAAGAAAACCCAGAAACTTCATGCTTATCTCTAATATATATTTATGTAATTTAAAAACTGTCTTTGAATGAGTTAAGGAGCCTTTGGATTTCTGTTGGTGTCCAGGTTTTTTTTGTGGAAGAGGAAACATCTCTAAACAAGTTTTTCCTCTTTTCCTCATTTTACCTAAAGTTATAATTGGCTTATGTCTTTATCATTTTTTCCTTACATTGTTATAAGGAGCAACAGTGTACACCAATTTATTTTCCAACATGAGTAGTTTCAAATGGCTGTTCATTTGTAAAATTGCTATTTCTAGTTACAGTGAAAAGGTAGGCAGTGAGTGCACAGGCTAAATGTGGCTCAGCAAAGCAGAATGTAACTTGTAAAAATATAAAACTTGATCCATAAAATTTGGAATTATGCGTATGAAACATGATAGTCTTTCTCCCATTTCTGATCTTGCTCAAAACTTTATTGTATGTGTTTTTTAGATTTAAGGAGAACTCCCTATGACTTTAAAGGAACCAAGGAATCTGTAGGGTTTCCTTGTCAGGCAGCCTGCATTTCTGTTCTCCTTTAATTATTTACAATTGGCCTGACCAGAATGAAGTGTTTGTACATACAATATGTCAGCCAGGAGAAGGGAAGAGAACGGTAATATCAGGCTTCCTTTTGAGCTACAAAGTTGTTACACAGATGAAAGAGAAGAAATGTATATACTGAACACACGCAAATTACTTTGGGAAAATGATGTAAGTGCAGCATATAAAATTGAGTTTCCTGGACTTAATCCTTCATAAATTTGGGTAGTTGCCCATACACTAGCTGTAGTTCTCTCCCTCAGTAAAATGTAGTTTTCTAGAAATCTGGAATCTCGGGTAGAATTTTTGAGTTTGCCTTTAGGATGGAGCATAACTTCAAGTGTATAAATATGTATGTGTGTGAATGGCTAGATGGCCTAATATATTTATATTACAGTTTTAGGTTTGTGTGTGTTCTTTCATGTGTCTCTGTTTCTTAGTCCACTTTGTTAGTATTAGAACAAATTAAGTTAGATGGATAACACTTATTTTTGTAAAAACACCAGTCAGTAGTGGAAGTAAATTGAACCACATGTTTTTGAAACATCTGGTTCACTGCTAAGCCATTTAAGAGAATAAATACTGTCAATATAAAATAAAGCATAATAATTCAGTGACAGTATTTTGTAAACAACTCTTTTATGTAAGATCTGATTTGTCATAGAACTAGATTTTCAGATGAAAAATACAGCGATATAAAAAGGAAGCCAGTGCATCATTGATTGTTCTTTGAATTCTCTCAGGAAAGCATCCAGATGGAGGCCTCTACAACAAGGGACCCTCCTACTCGAGTTATTCTGGGTACATAATGATGCCAAATATGAATAATGACCCATACATGTCAAATGGATCTCTTTCTCCACCCATCCCGAGAACAGTGAGTAACATGCTCATGTTGCAAATTATTTTCAGAAGAGCAAATTAATTTGTATTTTGGCAAAATGTTTTGTTGTTGTTGTTTTTAAACACATTGGAAATACGTTTCATTATATATGACCAGTCTTTGCTAAATAAGACCTGTTATGGGGAATGGCTGTCTTAAAAGAGGCTAACTTTGATGTCTTGCACTGGGAATTTTAGCTTTTGGCTTGTTGGTTAAGATTAATAAATAACAGATCACCAGTTATGAAATCAAAGTTAAATCAACAAATTTATAGTTTTATGAGTATTGTGCTTTCTGTGCTCATGAGAGGAAAAAATTGATTTAGGTCTTTCAGTTACCTAAGTACCTGATGGCTTTCACTGCCCATAAACTGTCCAGAATCAAAACTACTTTGGCTCATTTAGGGCTGAACATTTGAAGTGTTACTTCAGCTTTTAAAACAGTGTCTTGTTTTAATGAATTACTAATGTTTCTTTAAAACCACTTGAGATGAGCGATTTTTACTTTATTATCAATTTTTGAGAAAGTATCACTTGAAGTATCACTGTAGTGAAAATTGTTCTTTTTATCTCATGGTTCAGGTATCTTTAATTTTCAAAGTTCTAAAAATGCAATGGCATTAAAACTGCATGATGCAGATATATAACACTGTGAAGAATTTCAGATCTGTTACTAGACGATATTTCTCTTAGTAAGAAACCTCACTTATATAGTAAGAGAGCATCTAAACTGTAATTTGTGTAGTATGTGATTGTGAGACATGCTGGTGATGGGTACTCCCTGAGAACTGCCCTTCCCAGTAGAGATTTTTACTGCTCCATCAATAAATTTACCTTCATTCCACCTTAGTCTCCCTTTACTACCTAAATGCCAATGAAAAGCATGGATGGCTTGGCCTTGGGGATTCGAGTTTCAGTCTACCTGGCCCTCCTGAGAGTCAAATTCAGGATCGTAAAAAGGAACCAACCTGTGATCTTTGTCTTATCAGCCCAGCCTTTCCACCAAGTGAAAAAAATCAGTCACAGACATCTGGAGAAAGTATTGCTGTTAATACCTCAGTGAACAGAATCTGGGGTAGAGAATATTTACCAAAATAGAGAGGAATGGCTCATACACACCAGAGTATTTATGTTTATCTTGATTATCCTCACCATTCCATTGTTGAATTAATAGGTGTATAAAATATAACTACTTTGTGTGGGTGCTGTGATTTGGAAGTTACTGTAGTTTTTTTTCAATGAATTTTAAAAAGATGTTTGACCTTTCAAGCAGGGAATAAGATTTTTCTAATTTTCGTATAGTGATTAAAGTGGTGTTCCTAGAGATCTTGTGATGATGGTTGTTACAGGAAACAGCTATTTCACATTTTATTTTAAAAGGCTTTTTAAATATTTAATCAGAGATGTCTGTGTGGTATATAGGAATCTTGTACCTAAAAAGTGAACCTAATAAAGATAAATATGGTTTAACATTTGTAGACCACCCCCTAATAAACACTTCTGAGTTTTAAAAATTTATAGGAAGCTTTATATTTGTTGAAGTAAATATGCTAACATATCAGGTATTTTATCATTGGGCTGCTTTGTCTTGTCTTTTTTCTGAAGGGGGAGGAGAATATGTTTTGGATAAGGAATAATTGCAGATTTCTGTTGAAAGCCTTTTTAGAACAACAAATAGTCTTTCTGACAAATCTAGATTATAGTTTCTGACATTAGAAAAGAGCCACTAAAACAACCTTATACTCTTTGGCTGTACACAGTATTAATGCGTCATAAGTATTTGTGTGGGTTTATTCTATAGTTCAGCTACTTTTCCTTTCAAAACAATTTTTAAAGTCAATATAATAAAAATCTATGGCTATTTATAAATGATCCCTAAGCATATTGAAAATTAAGCTTCTCTTCTTTCAACCAGCATTTTCTGCCTTAGTTCTCTCCAGCTTTTTCTCCTGCCCGTGGTATAGTCATCATTTTGAAATTTTAATAGAATGGAAGCTATTGATTGCTAGTGTATGTATTAAAATTTTGAGATCAGTAAGCTGAACAGTCATTCATTGTTTAGGAAAGATTTGTGGCCAGAATAAATGTTGGTAGATGTAGAGGGGTGTGGTCAGGAAACAGCTACCTTACCCTGTTATCTCCTGCTTTGCTTTATTCTGTTACATTTTAGGACGTGTTTATTTTAGGCAGGGTTCCTTGCAATATTCTGCAGCTCGCATAATTCCAGGAGCTTTTTAGTTATAACCACAAGGCTATGTCCAATTTTTTTTTTTTTAAGGTCTGTCCGAAGTGAGCTGCAGCCTTTGGTTTTTAATACCTAACAGCTGTTTTTAACATGTCTGAGACCCCAAACACTTTAACCGGAAGGCAGCCTCTCTCCTTCACCCCTAACCACACACACTTCTGCCTTCTTGCTCTCTGACTCTGTCCTTAGCAAGACCAATGTTTGTGTAACTGACATCCATAGTGATAGGTTTTTATCTGAGGTGTCAGGAGCAGGGTGACCATTTGTGTTTGGGCTTAAAGTGCGAGCTGCCCTGCGGCATCCCTGATGCAGGAATTTGCATTACAAACAACTGCATGTTTACTGCATCTGCTGCCTGCAGATGTTGGGACATCTGGGGGCGGGGAAGGGCCCTGAAGGTCTCTTGCCCACACAGAGTCTTCCATTTGTAGTTACTGCAGGTCACCCAGAGAATACCAGCCACTGGCAAGTCACACATAAATGTTTCGGCTGGTAGCTCATCCTAAAAATTCTATATGCGTTTGTTCTTTTTTTAGGCAAACACTGACATATGTACACTTGCAGAGTTTTGCCTATGATTTAGGGACTGTATTACCTACTCAGGAGAAGCACCTTCACCAATCCAGCTTTTTTCCTTCAGAGAGAAACTTTAATTGGCTAATGACATCCTTCCAGAACTGGAACCCTTAGAGGTGCGTCTGTACCAGAAATCTTGTGAATGGGTGTCTCCCAGAATTTTAAGTAAGAGTTCTTAGCTCAGAGATAAAATAGGCACAACAAGGAAGCACCTGTAATGGATAACATGTTTGGTGTTGGTGTGAGTTCGTAAACCTTGAGTTGTCTGCATAGAGAGAGGAAGACGCAGGAGCCTGTGAAGTATGTCAGAGCAAAGACCCTGAAAGGTGTATTAAAAGCCTTTCTGTGTACCCCAAGCCTTTCTTCCTCTGAGTGTTATTTATGAAAACCCCTGTAGGCCAGTGGTAAAGGTTCATATTAAAAAGAAAAAACCCTCCGTAGCCCCGTGCTTGGGCTCCTGGCAGTGCTGTGCCTGAACGCCCTGTGAACAGTGAAAGTTCCCACTGGCCTGTGCGCGGGGGTTATTCATCTTAGGTGTCAAGCTCCCATTTGTCCCTCACACAGCCCAAATGTTTAACACCCCTGACGAGAAACGAGAAACGTCTCATTTCTCTTCAGCTGCTCAGGGGAGGGAAAAGCTGTGAGCTAAGTGCAGGAAGCTACAGCAAACGTTACAGCTGGGTTGTGCCACCCACAGTCGTACCTGGTCACCATCGTGCTGCTGGCAACATGCACTTGTTTCTTTGGGACTTTTCTGAGGATGGATTTCTAGGTGGGAAAGGAAGGTGTTTGTGTTTGCATTTCATCTTTCCTTATTTTTATGAGACATTGCTATTAAAATGTTTCAGGGTTTCTTTTTCATTATTTCGAACAACTCTTTTGTTTGAGTTCTATTGTATGGTTTTTACCTGAAGGGAATCAATATTTGGCTTTCTGATGAACAGAATTATAGCTGTTACACATTGTCTTAACCCCTGCCCCCGTTTATATTTGCTTACAAACACCTAAAATTTTATTTTTGTCATTGATGACATCTGGAATTACGGAACTAAAGTGGATATGTCTAATCAGTAAGCTTTCACTTAAATCACTATATATTTCATTACTGCATAGATTTGAAAATAATCACAGAAAAGATTAATTCAAGGGTAGAGGAAACTATGCTTGTATTTTGAGCATGATTTTCAAGGCAAGGGGTCTTTTTACTGCAAGGAGCTACTTAATTTGACACTGAGAAATTATTTTTAATTTTCTAATCTTAGTTGTATGCTTTCTGAAGCTAAATGTGTTAAGATTTGCTCTTTACCTCAATTGCAGTAGGAAGTTGAGTTTTAGAAAGTATGTTCTGTCTCAAAGTTTGAATGTGGATGTTAGGACGAATGCGTGGGAAAATTCCTCAGAGCTCCCAGACTCTTCTGTTTGATTCATTCTTCATGCTACTGTTACGAAGCTGGGAAAGGCTCACAGAAAGAATAATTGGGCACTATTGCTGTTCTCCTTCCAGGTACCTCAGAGCTCTTAGGACCAGCAGTTTGCTTATTCTGGCGTCCCAGGGGGCCACACGGCACATGGCCCCTCAGGCTGATGTTGCACTTGACAGGTGCATCAAGAGGATGATCCTTATTCAGATGCGTTTTGTTGAAATGACCCTAGAAATTTCTTGTTCATTCATAAAAACATGGGAACAACCCAGTTTCACTAAAATAAGGCCATTGAGCCAACCTGCAGAAAAGCTTCCTCTTTAAAGTACCCCGTCTCTGCCCCCATACAGGTCCTGACTTGCTCTCATCAACCCCATTATTCTGATCTAGTCTCTCTTGTGGACAAAGACTCACTGGTAAATGGGCCTATCTGGATTTCAACTTGTAGTCTCACAATTATACTTCATAATATCAGCAGGGAACATTTAGTAGCTCTTGAGTCTTGTTTTTGTTTTGTTTTTAAGTAGCCCTGTTATTTCCTTAGGTAGAACCATTTTTTGGTTTATGTGACTGACTTTTTTTTTTAAGCAATCGGATCGTTCTGTTCTTCTCTGACTCCTTTTGTTCCTCATGTATGTATTGTAGACGTGATTAGAATTTTTATATGACTGGTTTGCCTTTGGTTTCTTGATAGACGTTGGATTTAAGGACAAAATTTACCAGCACTGTCTGTGAGCCAGCAGAAAAGCACATCTGTTTTATTTCTGGGCAAAGCAGAGCTCAGCGTTATATAGGTGCTGCTGTCATGTGACTGAAGGTTTTTAAAAAGGAGGATATATTCATTTAAAACTTGTGCCTTTAAAGTTATTACTTAACTGGTGATGCCAAACCGAGCCAGTCTGTGGAACGCTAATACTGTAGCAATCAAGAGAATCAGTACTGCCTTGTATTGTCCCAGTGGGTCCTCACTCATTTGGAAAGGGCAGTCATTGGGCTTTATTGAAGTAATTTTGAAAATATTTAGATTCATGATCACTTTTTAAATATTGTGACCTTACAGTGTCACAGTCTAGGAACTGTAGTCTCTGCTCTAAGTTCTTAAGTCATTTTAGGCAAATAAATGATCCGATCTCTAAGATTTGCAGGTGCAAAGCCAGAAAATGACCTAGAAACTGACAACAAAAGGGTGGTGAGGTTTGAAATGCACCGAAGAGGAGAGGCGGGTGTTGAGCCTAGACAGTGAACAGGGATTGCTAACTCCAGAGATTTTGGTAATGTAGCCAATCTAGCCTGGACTGTTTGTAGACTATTAACAGAGACTGTTTAGAGGATGTTTGTACATTTACACACAATACCCACCCTTGCTAAACCTCTAAACCTGCTGAAAGTATCCATTTGCTATATATAGATCACTTACAAAGCTCTCTGAGCAATGCTACTCACCTGCCTTCAATGTGTAGGGGGAAATTTGTAAGAGTATTACCAAGCAAACAAGTTTTGGTTACCTGTCCCCTTTCCCCCATGTGACTGAGAAATATGACTGGCAAAGATGTTGCATCATAGAGGGCCTAGAAATGTGTTTTATTTTTGCAGCAAACCTAGGGGCAAGTAGACTCTAAAAAATGTTTGATTATTGACCATTGTTTCTAGCTATGCCCACAAATAATCTTATATGGAACTTAACGGTTTTGTAGAATCAAGTTTTGAGCTTTATCATAGTAATGTATTGTTGATATTATCCTTCATAGAGAAAGGTTGAATGAGTGGTGGGTGGAGGGAAGGCTCTATAATATAAGAAGGGCAATAGCTCAGTGTAGCTTCAGTGTTCTGTTACTATTATTGTCAGCTTCTGAATGAAACAGTTACCAAAACAAAATTTTAGAAGCTGACATTCTAAAATATTTTTATAAGTCCTTTTATTATTTTTTTAAACCTGAAAAATTTTGCAGTGAAACCAATCAATTAACTGTTGATAATAGTTGATCATATAATCAATTGATCTGAGACTACTGATGAATTATGAGATAGCTACATTCAGCCAAGCACAGAATAGACATTTCAGTAGATTTGCTGAATAAAGGACGTACCAGAAATTTTTTGTGTATGTTTTTTGGATATTTCCAAAAGATCTTTTTTTATCAAATCAAATGCTAGGTGAAAAGCAGAATCTGAAAGTGTCTGCTAAATAATCCTTAGTATTTTGGCATTTTACCTTTTCTCTGTAGCATCAATGAAAAGAAAAAAGAGCATTAAACCAGTATCTTTCATGAGGAAGTCAAAGTTGCTTTTCATAGAATGTTAAGTTTCCAAATAACAGCTAAAAGCAGTCAGTTCCAGAGCTCACTGAGAGAGTAAAAGAATGGGAATGGACTCCCCTATGGGGACTGATCGTAAGAAGTACTTATCTCTTACTTAGGTCCTAGAAGCCTAATTGAAGAAGAGGAGATGATCGAAATTTCCTTTTTTCAGAAGGGTGCTTGAGATGGAAATACAATAATAATAAAAAGAAAACCATCTTCAATTATGTGTTAGTATCATATGGTTAATGCTTTCAATTCATTTTTATTCTTTCCCAGATAGAAAGGACATTTTCTTTTTCAGTAACACTTGAGATATTTTCAGATATTAAAAAATTCTTTAAAAAAAAAGTCTTCGTGTTCTTTTCCAAATGCATGTGGCAGCATCTGTGCTGACTTTTCTGGGGCAGTTTGTGTTGTAAATGATTATATCCTTCTTCAGTGTACAGAAGAAAATTTTTGAATCTTTATTAGGTGGAGGTGAGCAGTCCCCTGTGAAGGCCGAGCCTAGTACCAAGTCTGTCTCTCTTCCCTAAGAGCCTTGGGAAGATATTGAACCTCTGTCATCCTTTGTATTCTCTTTCACAAAATGTCATATTAGTATCTGGCTTGCCTACCTTATGTGGTTGATGTGAGATTCAAATGGTACAAAGTCTGGAAAAACACTCAGTTTTCTAGCTAAGGGAGCAAAGCATGAGTCTCAAATGGTGTAAGCTGGTGCCCTGGTCCTCACGTGGTAGGAATTCTGCAGCCATATGAGGTGCTTGGCTGTACCAGAAAGTAAATAAGAAAGGGAAGAAAGTTTTGGTTCTTACTGTGCCACCAGGCTAACCTGGAATTTGAACACTGAGTTGAAGGCCTTATGTTAATCTTTAGAAAATATTTGCATAAATAAAAAATTGGGGAATTGTTATTATGTCCCTTACAGAGGTGGCTTTCTTCTCTTGGGCTCCATTTTTGCTCCTAATTATTAGGAGAACTAATTTTCCTCTTCAGCACCATAATCTGAGGGAATGAGATGTATGAGGGAATAGATTTTTAAGTTTCATATTTGTTAAGAATCTCATATCCTTGTAATATTTGATATGAAATTGGCAGATAACTCTTAAAGACTCCTTGGGTGGGAGTAAGAATATATTTTTGGTTAGGAGACTTTTCCCTCCTTAATCCTTTAGGAGCTGGGTCTGTTCTCCCCACTGCAAAAATTAGAGAGAGGAACTCGAAGAGCCACATGATAGTGAAGGACAACAGACAAATTATTTTTTCCTCATTTGAGTTTTCCTCTCACTTAAACCTTTCTAGCTCTCTAGGTACCTAAAAGGATAGGGTCCAAGGAGATATGATGGCCTGGCAGCAAAGAGAAATCAATGTTTTTCTAGCCTCATGGAAAATTTCAGCTTCCACCCTTTCAAGACTTCTTTTTCAATAAAACCCAATGAATGCTAAATATATTTCAACATGGAGTCAGCTTTCTTGGTACAGAGTTCTTTCATTTTAAACACCATATATTATACGTTGTACTAATTGTGATCACATATCATTTTGGTGCACTTGTTCAGATGGCCTGGATAAAGGGAAGAGGTACTGTAATTTTTATCTCAAGTGTTAAGTTAGACCTTGTCTTGACTACCAGCACTTTGGTTTTTTAAAATTTGAAACAAACCCAAAATACCAAAGTAAAAATACGTTCACTATAGTTGGGCTAATCAGTTAGTTAGCTAGGCAGCAGGGTTAGGAAAAGACTTAAAATTTCTAAACATGGTTTAAATTGGTTTTTGTTTATTTTTATGTATACACTAAAAGCTTTAATTTCAAACTGAAGAGTTTGGTTTTTTGAAAGGGAAACAGCTACCTTTTTGTAAAAGGTAATTGTGATAGGTACTGTGCTAGGCATTTTACATGGTTATCTTATTTAATTTAATCCTAACTGAAAAGTGTGGGTGGATGTTATAATCTCCATATTAAAGATAAGGGCCCATCCTCTATGACAGCAGTAAACTGCCTCAGTTTAATAAGTTGTAGGGTCAGTGCCCCTCCTTAAGGTCTAAAAACTTGTTTATTTTCATTAATAATAGCAACCATATTTGCATTTCAGAATATAAAACACTAATGAATCATAATATTGATTTAAATGTAAAACAAAAGCAATTATTATTTTGATAGTTTTATTGGATATTTCTTTTTACTAATACTTAACTATTTTTATGAAAATAAAACTATAATTCATTAAAAAGCAATAACATGTTCACTAGAAAAATTAGAAAACTCCAATGAGCAAAAGGAATAACAAATATTAAATCCCCAGGATCCTACGTTCAGAGATGATCACTCTTAAAACTTGCTTGTGGCCCTTAGACCTCTTCCTATGGATGTATAGAAATGTATATAAAGAAATGCAAAATATATTATACATTCATGGCAATGGGAACAAAATATACCATTTTGTAACTTGCATTCCCCCCCGCCACACCAATATTATAGTGGATATCTTTTTTTACCCTTCTGTAACGTTTCTAATGATTATCTAATCAGTCTTTTTTGGTACATATTCAGGTGATATCACCTTTTTCCCCTGCCTTAACCAGTGTTGTGATAAAATGCATATTTTCTATTTTCAATTTATGTTTTGGAAAATAAATTGCTAGAAATAGAATTGTAGAATCAAAGGCAATGGCACATTTTTAAGTTGGGTTAACTGAACATTGCAAATTAACCTTAAAAAACATTTATTTAAGGTCAGTATTTAAAGTATATTCAAGTTTGGTTATGGTTGGTCTTTTGAGGCTGATAATTTTCATGCCTTCTTCCAGTCAAGAATAAACCCAGCAATAGTCAAGAGGTAGGACAGATGGAGAGCAGAGTATCAGCTGAATTATTAATAAGGCTGGATTGGAGACTGTGGCTTGAACCATGACCTGAATTTGGACCTCCCCAAATTGAACACACCACTAAGCTATAGGCCTCCTCCACGGAGGCAGGGAGGGGTTCACCTCCTGTAGAACTGGAGACAAGAACAAATCTGTACTTGGGCAAGCTGGCCCCAAAAGAGAGAACCTAGAGTCAGTCCATCCTTGCCCAGTTTCTTCTCCCAGTCACCAGACCTGAGTAGCTGTTACTTATGAAAAGTAAGGGCGTGGGAGAGAAAGGCAACCACCACTACCAAGAGAGCAGAAAGTCCTCCCGTATTGGCCAAGCTAAGGAGGAGGCGAGAAGGAGAGGCTGGTTATCTATCTCCTTTGTCCTCATCCTTGATCCTATCCATCAGCCTGGGGGCTGCGGCAGTGATGCTAACCCAACCTGTACATATGACAGGAGTTGCTGCAGAGCCCTGCCGCTTTAGTCAAATCTAGACCATGCTCTTGTTACTGACTAGCAGTGTGTTCTTTAGCCAGTGATTTATTCTCTCTGAACCTCTATTGCCCAGAACTCGTTATACTACCCCTGCACAGAGCAGGTTACTCTCCAGATGTCTAGGGAATAAATAGGCAGAAATTTTAAAACTTCACAAACGCAGGGCAATAGCACGAGATATCAGTTCATATTTAAGTGGAGACTCTTAAAAATGTATAAACTCCTACAGAATCTGAAAGCTGAAATTGAGCTTAGAAATGATCTGAGCATTGACTATAGAGTCCATGGACTCAGCATTAGCTGTTAGTTCTGAGTACTTAGTGCATGCCAGGAACTATTCTGAGCACTTTATTTTTTTGGCTCATTTGATCCTCACAATAACCTGACAATATCCCTAATACCCCTATTTCACAGATGAGACTGAGGCATAAAGAGTGTTGAGAAACTGAGGCATAGGGGTCATAGAAAGGGTTAAGGGCCACTGTAAAACAGACCACGAAATGGAAGGTCCGAAGAAGCAGGTAACTTGCTTGGATCACACAGCCAGTTGAGTAGGGGGCCCAGGCCTTGGCTCCCACAGTAGGGTGATTTCTGCAGCTCTAATTTCTTATTGCCATCCCTGCCGCTGGCACACAGAAGATACTGGATGATTTTGATTGTAGAATCAGTGACCTTCTCATCAGTAAGATGTAATTGATTCTTAACTTATAGGGGTTCCATGAGTATAAAATAAGATAGTATGTGATATTATAAATTTCTTTACCATAATTTTTGGTAGTACAATAATAGCTGCTGTGCTAGTGGAGAACATGGACTCAAAGGCAGCCAGTTAGGCGCAGTGGGAGGGAGATGTGTAAAGGTGGTGCAAGTTCCAGCCTGATGGTGAGGGGCCAGTATTAGTGGAAATAATAAACTTAGAAAGAGGAGCAAGTTTTAGGACAGCTGTTCATGAGTTGGGCTTAAGGATTATCCTATGTTTTCTCTTGTGTGCTAAGAAAACAAACAAAATGAAAAAAATTAACCAATATGTGGAACCACACATTTTTCATTCTGGACATCTTTTTGGTCCATGATGTAAAGTGCCTCCCAAATCACCTTAATTTACCTCTGAAGCTGGTTGGAAGCCTGACCAGAAGCCTCTGTATGATACTGGGAAATAGAACTGCATAGTGCCCAGAGGTAAGGAGAGCCGTAGTATCAATAATATAGTAGAATGTACTGTTTAATAAATGCACTTTACATGCATTTTTCTTATCAAATACTCTCTATAACACTGTGGTGTGAATGCTACGTGTCTTTACATGTTTCCAATAAAGAAACTGAGGCACAGAGGTTATTTGATTGCTATAGTCCTAGAGTTTAGCAAGTGGTAGGATTTAGATTCAAAGCCAGGCATCCCCGAGTCAGGAGCCAGGAACCCAGTTCATGACTCGTTTTTCCTCGAAAGGGTGTTGAGAAGAATCCTTAGTCATTGTCAGTAAACTGCTTTGAGGATTAAAAGCATCTGTAACGCTGGAGTTTTACTAAACGATGTAAACAGTTCAACTTTACTGGTGGCTTAGTAACAGGTTCTAATTCAACACACAGCCATGTAATTGCTCAATGTGTTCTTGAAAATTCCCAGAAAGTATTTGTCCTTGGGTGTATCAGACACATTTTGATAAATGTCTTGATTTTTATGGGAATCTCCACTGCTCACTTCTAGAAGCCCAGTGTCCCCAAGTCTTAAGGACTGAATAGATTAACCAAATAGCTGTGTGGCCAAAGGTTTTGTGATTCTTGGATTTTCTTTGGTAAATGATGTTGCCTCCTTATTCCATGAGAACAGAGCACTTACAGGCAGAAATCTCTGCCAAGGAGTGTTCTTTGCACAATAAGCAATTAAAATGTGGTATGAGCTTCGTTGTTTAGAGCTGTTGGTGGTGACTTTTGTGGTATCCTGATGTTAGGTTAAGTAAGAGAAATAAGTTTAGAATTAACTGAAATTGTGATCATTCCTAAGAAGTTACAACAGTGGATTTCCTTCAAAAAGCAAAGGAACTTTTCTTGTGAAGGAGATACTAAAGAGAACAGTCTTCATCGCTCAAAAGGAAATGTCTTTTTCCCCCACTTTTTTGGTTGGTTGGTTGGTTTTTTAAAAGTAATTTTTTAAAAAAAGTTGGGAAAACTCATTAAAGAACAGAGAAAATTAAAAGTACCTGTATTTCTACCATTAAGATATAATGGTTTCATTTACACACACACACACACTCATAATTTCAGATGTTCTTTCTGCATTTGTACTTACAAGCATTTTTATAAATGGGTTCATAAGATTAGTGGTTTATTATAATCTTTTTAAAATTAAAATATTGTGTCCTCATGTATTCAGGTGAATAAATATAGGTCTGTATCATCAATTGTACTGGTTGGCTACTATCCAGTTGTAAAAATATTTGAATTTATTGATTTTATTCTCAGTTATGGATATTATTTTGTTGCTTGTTTGTAGCAATGCTAAAATGAAACCCTGTTAAGCATACATATTTATCTATAATCTTGTTTATAAGGCATGTAGATTTATATGGATGTCCTAATAGATGGTTTTGTAGAAATTGATTTAAATAGATTATAAATAGGTATTTTATATATTTATGTTTGTGTTTTACATATTTGTTTATGTGCATTTCTTGTTTATATATTGATTTATGACAGCTGTTTATATATAATGTATATTAACTTTTGATCAACTATTCTTGAAATAATGATTCAAAACTATTCTGCACCAAAATTATGGTTATTTTTCTCTTTCTTACAACAGTTGAGATCTACCTGCTAGTTGTTGTGTAAACAATTAGCTACTTAATACAAGAAAATGCTTTTCAGTGTTAGCTTGCCTCATTTCTTATATTTTATTTCAGGTGAGAAGATGCTAACACAGCTCTTTTCACCCTTGTAAGATGGTACAGTAACCAGCAAAGATAGCTTATTCCATTTCATTAACCAGAAGAAGATATCTGTTGTAGGTGTCTCTGAGCAAACCCTAAAGTTTAGAGTTAAACAAATTTTCTGATAGAATGAAGACTCACTCCAGAGAATGTTTATTTCAGGAATGATTTCTCATTCATCCCATAAATATTCATTGAAGGTACCTACCCTGAAAGTCATTGTGCTGAGCCCCACTGTGGATATGTGACACTGAAGACAGAGTCACCACCCTCGGGAAGCCTTCAGTTCAGTAAGGGAGAGACTGTGCAAACACCCACAGCTCAACACAGAGCGAGTGGGAGCCGCGTCCCTAGCACAGACCTGGGTGCAGGGTGGGCAGAGGTGAGACAGGTCTCCCTGGAGCAGTGCAGCCTGTTACCTTAGTTCCACAGGGCTGTAGTTTTTATAAATGTGCCATTCGTTCTTAACCTGCTTTCAGTTCAGTGTGGCCCATTTGAAGTATGGTAGAGAGCATTTGGTTTACTTGTTTAAAAATGGTTGTGTAGATAGCTCTGTTTGGTTGGGCAAGGAAGGTTGCTTAATAAATACTTTTAATTTTATTGAAAGGTCACTCATATTAAGTAACCTAAGACTATTTAAGAAAGAACTCAGACTATTAATACAGCATTTGATTTTATTTATTTAAAAAATACAGTTCGTTAACACATCCATCATAACACCTTTTAAATGACCAAGTTTATAAGTGAACTGATGGGTAGAGTTGACCCTCCTCTGTTGTATGTTGCTGGTGCTGTGTCACTTATTTCATTAGCATGGCCACCAGAAACCTTGACAGGTAAGATATTTGCTCTGTGTACTCTGTAACCACGTTTTAATTAGTTGTTGTTAGACTGGACAACAATTAGCATTAGGCAAACAGAATCTGATGAAGGTAGACATGTTTCAGTTTATTTATAATATATAGTGTGGAGTGGCTGGGAACACCTGCTCTGGACCTGGACTGCCTGAGCCCAAATCCAGGATCAGCCATTGGCTAGGTGTCTAATGGGAAAATTACCTTTACTTTTCTGCTTCTCTTTCTTTATTCACAAACAGTTTTAAAAATTTAATGATCGTTAGAAACACAGCAGGAAACGATTGCTTTGAAAATCATGTGACTTAGTCACGCTACATAGGAAATATTTGGTCAATACCCATGGCAGGGAATCACTGCCTGCCAGGAATAAGATGCTAAGATAGATCTGTGAGTTGTAGGCCTGAGGATGTTTGCTTTTGTGTCTTAAATACCATTTATCAAATACTTCTAAGCTGAAAGCAAAGTTAAATAAAGCAAGATCAGTAGTAACTCGATTTTATGAGGGGCTCTTATGTAACTAATTGGGGAAATTAGTCAAAAATTAAATTTTTCAAAATGAAATGTGTCCTCCCAAGATGTCTGGTTATCCGAAAAGAATAGGAGTCTCTGTGTAGTGGCATGAGAAATGTGACATTTAACCTACAAAAGTTTATAATTCAGGGATGTTTATGTTTCGTTTATTATTTTAATAGTTTTTGCATGAATTCAATAATGTCTATGCAATGTGAAGTTTAAAAATACTTGGCTACCGGAAAAAAAACATTTTTAAAGGCTTTTTTTGCTTTTTTTTTTTTTTTAAGTTCTATTGTTGTTAATTTCATGGTGGAGGGAAAAATACTGCCATGGAGTTAGGCGAGTCATTCACTGGCTATGTGTCTTTGAACAAGTCCCTAACTTCTTCATCCTTAGTTTTCTTACCTGGAACCTGTTAACAACAAATGGTTATTGCGTGGACTAAGGGAGGCACTGCCACAGCAGTGTGCTTGTTTAAAAGCCCCTGGCCTTCTTGGTACCAGACCTCAGAGCCAGATTTGAGAATGAAACATTTTCGTTTCTTGCGTTGTCTTACCTGTACTGCAAGCATCAGAACTGACCTTCGTGCTTGGGCAAAGGAGGTCTTTCTATGCGAGGAGTAGAGAGGGTGGAAAACTGACCCAGTACTGCTTTTGCTTGGCTCTGGGAGTGCATCTTGTTCGTTAGTAACTTTCTGGGGGCACCAGAAGTGTAAACTGACACCAAGTAAGATCTGGACATCTGACTTGAATAGTTCCATTGAGTTGAATCACTTACAGTAAAGGTCTGCCTTCAGAAAACCAGCCCATCCCTATTTTCTGCTCTCCTTCTCTTCTCATACCTCAATATATCCCTAGAATTCCTTGTCTATGGTTCCCATGCAGATGCTGCATTTTCATGCATAAATATTCATTGTTTTAAAGTCACCAGGTAGATCCCTGGACAAGGATTAAGCCACACAGTAGTTTTACTCGAGGAGATCGCATCCAGGAGGGTCCCCCCTCTGGCTTTTTTTTTCCTTTTAATTTATTCATGTACTCATTCAGCAAACATTTATTCAGTGGTTACTTATTTTTAAAATAATTTCATTGAGATATAATTCATATACCATGCAGCTCACTCATTTAAAATGTGCAGTTTAATAGTTTTTAGTATTTTCACAGATGTGTGCAACCATCATCACTGTGATTTTTAGAACATTTTCATCACCTCAGAGAGTAACCTTACACCCTTTAGATATCATCTTATCTCCCAATTCCCTCACCTCCCAACCCCAGGTCTAAGGAACCACTAAACTATTTTTTTTTATCTCAACAGATTTCCCTATTTGGGACATTTTACAAGAATGGAATCATAATATGTGGTTGTTTGTGACTGACTTCTTTCACTTTGCATAATATTTTCAAGTTTCATCCATGTTTGTAGCTTGTGTCATTACCTCATTCCTTTTTCCCTCTGGGTTTTCATAGCTGTGTCTTGCCTCCCAAAGGTTAGATCGTCTCCCTGATGTGGATGAATACCAATATAGTGAGAAAAGGAATTGGTTTAGTCTATGTTGGGAGGAAGGAAAATCAAAATTAATTGATAACTTCAGATATATAAATTAGCGGTAAGAATTTTTTTGACTTCAGGTTCCTATCAGTTAAAAATTTGGACTACTGTATAATTATGTATGAGCTATGTGCAGGAAATACATAATTATCTAATAACTCAGATTACAGTCTACACTGAGGGCAATGTTTATGGTCATTGATGGAAGCTGCAAATTCTTATTTCAAATAAAATTGATGATTTTTAATTATTTTGGTCAGCTTCTTGTCAGGTCTCATTATAGATTATTTAGCTCTAATGCAAGATTTTAAAGAGCTGGTATTAGAAGTAGGATAATAGTTAGCTTGGCCATTTCCTTGATGTTCACTTGTGCTTGCGTTGTTAGCACTTTCTTTAATCGACTCGGCATTCTTGCCCATCTGACATACAGAGCAAATGGGAGCCCCAATGACAGTCTGTATATTAAATATTTCTGTAAAGCTTACAATTTTAGTGCAAAACTATATATTGATGGTGTAGCATTTTCTTTCTGCACCCCAATGGATGGTGCTGTATACTCTTTGTGTAGCACATTATAACTCACTGCTGTGCATTGATGGGGAAGGTAAAGGGGGAACTATATTCCTGTTTGTCCCAGTAAAATGCTTCTGACAGTCTGACTGCTGTGTGTTTCATATGAAGGTTTTTTTATGTGCAGCACTCATGAGAGTACTTCTGTTTTTGGCTGGTCGTGTCAGGTATTTGCTATGTAGGTTATTTGCAGACTGCTCAGAATCACCTGGGTTTGCAGCACACAGGCTATGAGCTGAGGCTGCGTGTGACCCTGGTGTGGCCCAGCTAAATGACATCATTTGAGGTTGTGCTTCACGCTGCCCTTGTGGTGTCTCCTGCTCGCCCTTGTGTGGCCCTGCCCTCTAGCCGCTGTGTGGGAATCCTGCTGCCTTCCCTCCCCTAGATTAGAATGTCTGTGTGAGGGTGTTTGCTATTTTAAACCAAAAATGGTGTGCGTAGTGTGCAAGTGATGAAATCTCTAGAAAAGAAAGTCCTATACTATCTGAGACAGTTTTTCAGTCTTTTATGAGTATGTTGAAAATTGGGCAGTGTCCAAATCTTGACATATTCTTATGGCTCTTGATGGCAGAACTCGGCAAGTCCCCAGAAGGATTTGCCTGATACAGAGCCAGTCGTTTGACTTGGAGAAGGCGGGAGGGTGGTTTAAAATCATCTCTAAGTATAAGACTGCTTGTTTCATGCAAGTTTGTGACCAGCTTTGTTCTTCACTGAAGAAATATCCAAAGGAAATGGGCTTAAATTGTTGAAAGAATTTAGGTTGGAAGAATTACTTCCAAGGGAGGGATTAATAAACATTGGAATGGTATATCAGAGGAAAGCATGGAATCTGATTATTTAAAGGTTTTAAGAATAAATGGGTTTTTTTTGTCCGAAGCGATTGAAACGCCTCACCTGGAGGGATCCCAGGCTTTGGGCAGTGCCTGTTCCTCACCCATCTTGCCTCTCTTCACCTCTTCACCTCTGAGGCAGTTTTCTTTTCTTTTCTTTTCTTTTCAGTAAGCAGCATACACCCCCTCCAGGAGATTATATTCCTTCCTGGAGGAAAAAAATAAATAGGCCAGCATACAGATTATGCTATATAACGAGTCTCTTGTGTATTATTACAGTGTCGTCACCTCAATTCTCAATTATGGCAGCTTTTGCTGAGGGGCAGTCTTAGGAGTGTCCCCGAGGCTGCTGAGAGACCATGAGCGTATGTCTCTGCTCAGCCGCCGTGGTGTTTTCTCTCAAGGGTGGTGGCTGAGCACACCTCACAGGCTGTTCCGGTGACTAAAATTCTATATTTGGGTTCCTCTGAGGAGAGCTTTGAAGAATGTTGGAGTACCTGGAAAGTCTAGGACAAGTGGAAGGCGCTTGTGTGAGCAAGGGGCCTGGGTTCCGTTAGCCTGTACTGACTTCTCCTTACGTATGAATGAGAGGCCAGGGATGCTTCCAGGGACTGTGGTGCTGCTGGAGAACTGCACAAGAAATGGTTATTTTGCCTGATAATCTGAAATTAGACTGGGGCCTTGGGATGTAGAAAATGTGATAAGCTTACTAGGAATGCAACCTAGAGAAAAATATTTGAAAACGAACTTATTTCTGGCATTTTCTGAAAATGGTAAAATTAAGGAAAGACAGCATTTTTCCAAGAGAAAAAAGATCTAGACTTTGAAATGTTATAATTCATATATATATATATATATTTTGGTATTGCAGTTCTGAATTCATGTAGTTTGTACTCCTTCCTCCAAAACAATAAACAAATTCCAAATAAAACAAACTTAAAACCAAAACCTAAGAAACTGAGGTAGGCAGTCTATTAAAATAAGTTTTCTAGCTCACAGTTTCAGACAAATTTTTCAAAGAAAATTTATAGTTGGGTACCTTACAACCAGGCCTGTTGATTCAGAATTCTATCAACAAAGGCAGCTTTTGTTCACCAATTACTTGGTGTTTCAGAACTTAGAGATTTTGTACAGAATGAAGAGAGGCAAGTTATTTTCTAGTCGTTCCTTCAATGTCAGTAAGTTTCAGAACTTCGTGGACTTGGAAAAGTAAAAGACTGATGGTTCATTGACTAGTATCTACATAAACAATATTAAATCTTTGCAGAAAGGGCACTTTAATAAATGAGATGCATTCAATTCTTTAAAGATTCTTCTGATTTCCCACCCTCTCCATCCTAAAGCCTTGTCATTTATTACATTTGGAGTGTCTATAGAGAGCTACATATATGAATTGGGTCAGACATTTAAAAAAATAGCAATTTGAGTTTTGCAATTGGAATATTAGAGGGTTTTCTCAGAGTAGGACTGGAGATTACTGGGCATACAGAGAGCTGCATGTCACCCTAAAGATGTAATATAATGATTTATGGTTGACCTGCTTATTTTCTGTATTAATTTTAAATGTAGTAATGGATTATTTGCACAATGTGCTTAATAATAAGGACCAAAATGCCTTAATTTTTAAAAAAATCAGAAATACCTTCACTCTTATTTGCTATTTTAAGAAAGAGTGTAATGCTGGGGTGTGTATATATATATACACACACACACACACACACACACACACATATATAAATTTTTTTTTTTTTTGAGGGCAGTGTCACTGGCCCTCATACACAGGACCCAAACTGGGGCTGCCGGCCTCCCAAGCCACTGCCCAACCACCGCGCCACTCGGCCGGCCCTGGGGTTGATATATTTTTGTAATTGTATCCTTAAGAATTTTTTTGCCTAGTTTGGTGGCTTCAGGTTTTGATTCAAGTGTCAGGGTATGACAGATGTGTACCTGGAGTGGTAATCGAAAACCTCCTTTGGCTTTTTGCTCTTCCTCTCCTGTTAATAAGGAATCATACATTTACAATTTCCCAAATAGCCTGTGATTTATCACAAATGCAAATTTCAACTCTACTTAACTGATTGGAAAGGGAACAGGTGGGGGGTGGGGTGGGGGCAGGTTCTTGAGCAGCTGCTCCGTCACCTGGCATCAGGTGCCTGCAAAGTCTTCAGACCAAATCCATGTGAGAGTCCCTTTCCCAATTGGAATCACTTAGCCCATCGTTTTCATTTTACCCTCTAGGCTTGAAAAAGTGTGTATTTAGCCATCAGTTCATTTTGTGTGGTCTGAGTTATAAAAATGCCCCCGCTGGTTTTTCCATATGAAAAACATGTTTTTCATTTGTGGAAACTTATATAATTTTTTTTTTTTTTGCTGGCTTTCTTTTGTGCTGCTTTAAATTAAAAGCAAATGTACTTCCCTCCCCTTCGTTCTTGCTTCCCTCCCCCCATCTTTGCATGTTCCAATTACAGAGTTGTGAAAATAAGTCATCTTTCAGCTTTTGTTACTTTAAAACAGCTATCGGTGATGTCAGAGTCAATACTAAAAGCATTAAGAATGCTGGCCGAATGTAATGCAGCTGCAATCCAACATGATGCTGGAAATGGGGTTGAGAGCATAAAGGCTTTCCATATTCCCAGGGCGCACAACTGCTTGCGGCCTTGGCTTTGATCTCTTCAAAGGCTGCTGCCTCCTCCTAGATGGAGAGACTTGGCTGCCACTCGCTTGCATTGAAAAAAGGCAGAGGTCTCTATTCAGGCAGAAATCAATCACTGTGCAGAAACAATTATGTGTAATTCAACCATCATGAAAACAGGACGAGATTACGGGTTTGTTACCTGAGTGACTGTGTGGAGACGGGGAGCAGAGAACACTGGAGTCCTGCTGACATGCCACATCTCGATGACAATTACAGACATATGAATGATGTGGCGGGCGGGGGAGGCACGATGACAAATGCTGGTCACGCTGTCCAGCAGAGCAGAAAATGAGGTTACAATTGGGAGATAATGTTTGCATATGTAACCATATTTCAGCAAGCTGAACAACTTCAGGGAACAGACCCTCAAAAACTCTTGTGGGTATTCGTATGTATATATCCTAGCATATGAATGAAGGTAAAAGTCATCCTAATAATTTGGGAATCACACTGGAAGAGAGAAAGACGTTGAAGTTCGTGTTGCTACATTTGCTAACTTGGAGTACATACTCCTGACTCCAAACTCTGAAAACACAACCAAGTTTCTAACCTGTCTGTCACTGAACATCTTCTGGTTCAACATTTTTGTTTTGAATTTGTTAATCTGCCTCAAAAAAGCATTAATGTTTTTTCATCTTTATTTAAGCCCTTTGGGGAAATGATTTTGTCAGGCGTGCTATCTTCCGTTGTCTTCAAATGTTATTTTTTCTAAAGCAACCTTCTGAAATGCATTGAAGTTTCCTTTCATTGTGAATAAAAGCAGGGCCTTTTTTCTAGGTAGGAAGTAACTTTCTTGCTTTAAGTAGAAGTACATTTAATCTCAGATCACTGGCACACAAAGCTATCGAGGCATTTATTTTTATTTTAACTTGCTCTTGTCACCTAACAAAGGTGTAGGAGTAACCTCACACTTTGCCAGCTAGCCTGGGTAAAGGTTGGGCTGTATGGGGGGGAAGACAAAATAAGATGAAAACCTAGATGGCTGATTATAAAATGGCATTGCTGCCGCTCAGCTTGCTACCCAGGCCGGGTTTACCTTTTATGCTGCTCCAGCTTAGACATCAGAGGCGTGAGAGCTGCTTTGAGTTACAGATCTTCAAACAATAAGTCAAAACAAAAAATCAATCCCCTCCGGTCCCTGGGTGCACTTATCGAAAGATAAAAGAGAAAAATAAAGTTATGCTAAAGCAGATAGAGGAAAGGAGCAGATATGCCAAGGAAACTCGGAGGACAAGTGCAGAGTTGAAGTGGGCCTCGTGTGAGCCAACATCAATGAATTTTTATCTTATCAAAAAGTTTTAGGGTTGCCAGTTCTTTTCAAACTGGATCCACTCTGCTCCAGGGCTGCCTGGAGCATTGGCTCCAATAAAGATGCTTCTCCCCCCCTCCCCCTTTTAAACATAACCACATAGGAATTAGATTGCATTTCACTCAAGGTATAAAACTTGCCACAGACTTCAACACAAATTAGGGGTTTCAATAATCCCTTGATATTTTGAATATAAATTGAGGGGAGTTTTTTTTTTTATGTTTATTGAAAGCTGTAGATTTACATGAAAAGTAAGGCAAATCTCTATAGTGTGTGTGCTTTCTTCAAGCCAAATTTCTAAGGAGAGCTGGAAAGCCCCTTGAATTCTTTTTGAGGTAAGAAAGCTGTGTTTTTCCTGTTTCTTGTGGGTAATGTCAGATATTTTTAGAGATTAACTTTAAGTATCTATCTAAAGCATTTTGATACATGAGCCAGTGTGTATTTTTGTGAATCCAAGTTACAGTTAAAAAAAAAATTTTAAAGGCTCATATTTTTGATATTCTTATAGAATAATGAACCTGTTGCTCCCTGATTTTATAGCTGTAAACATTTCTGAGATTATCCAAGGTGGACTTCCTTCCCTAGCTTTCCTAATGGTCTTTCATAAAATGTCCATCCTAATTTCACTCTGCTCCTTCCCTTGGTTTCTCTCCATTTTCTTCCCAGAGAGAGTCGTGTACCTGAACTTCTGTCAGGGAGCCAGCTCTGCGTCTATCGCCCGGGCTACTGTGGAGCCCAGTCTGCCCTTCACTGGATAACCAGTTTCCAGGTGTAAAGGAGAGAAGAAAAGGCGAGTTTGCTTGGACAGTTAGAACTGGATTCCCTGCTATTTAAGGAAACATGTTCTATATATAAACTATAGTTAGTCATTTGAGGAAAACCATCATAGCTTTCATTTGCATAGTTCAGATGACTCACTGTTTTGAAAATTAAATAAACTCAAATGGAAAACAACCACACACTGCGGGTTACAACTTTTATTTCCTAGTATAGAGTTAATGAGCAGAAAAATGGCAGAGCTGTTTCCAAACATCTTAGGCTTAAATGTATTTTTGGACTATTAATCTATGTACTTTACTGTAAACATTGAAGCTTAGGGTATGTGCTGTGGGCCCTGGGAGAAGTGGAATGATTCTTTCTAGCTTATAATTAAGCTACGGTAGAGAATTGAGTCTGTATTATATTTTTAGGCCTTTCTCCTCTGACTCTCCTTCAGGCTGGGTTCAGCTAACATTTTCACTCTAGTCTCTCCCTACCATTTCCTATCCTTAATCCCATCTTGTCATCCTTCCAGGCTACTTAGAGGATGTTGTTATAAGTGGCTTCATGGTCACATACAAGGAAGGAAGGAAGGAACACAGGGGAGGAAAATGGGACAAGGCGGTATGTGCCACCCATAGGTACCATGCCCCAGCAAGCTCCATTCTGGCTCCATTCTGGCCTCCATTCTGTTGAATTCCTGACATCCCAGCCCTAAATTCTGAATTCTTTTACCTCGTTCAGCCAGTGGCAGCTCCAAGGGGTTGATTGTGAAAGGAATGAGGGTTCCCACTAGCTTCCCTCATAGATGGCAAAATCCTCAATCCCAAATAAACACCCGTGGTAAGTAAAAACACTCTTCAAGATAGAACTTGTAACCCCTTCTTCCAACCAGATTGCAGTGTTCCTAAGTGCTTGCTATATAGAAATATCTGTGCTAGGTAAATTCTCAGGCATATGCACTTGTGCCTGTGTGTGTCTTAATACATGTACACGTAGTGCAGTGTTCAGAGCTCATGACCAGATTGCCTGTACTTGAATCTCAGCTCCACCACTTAATGGCTGTGGGACATTAAGCAAGTTACTCAAATATTTTAATCTTCCATTTCCTTACTGTATAATGGGAATAATAGTAGTAGCCACTCATGGGTTTGTGTAAAGGCAGTACAAATGCAAAGCATACTTGATATTTAGGTGCTAATAAATGTTAGCTATTATTATTGTTGTTAGGAAAGAACATGTCTATTCTGCACTCAATAAAACATTATTTGCATTTTGTTACTTTTTGAGATGTACTGTCTTATCTACTTATGCATTTTCAGTATTTGAGTTTCTCCATGACCTGTTCTCAGGTAGAGTTCAGATAGTCTTATCTAAGCCTGAGTTTCTATTGAAGATGCAAAAATAGGAGGTTTTGTTGTGGTGGTCCTAAGGGTCACATAATCATGGGAGAAAATATATGGTTAATAATTTCTTAAACTCTTAGATTTCAGTAATTTGGAATTTAGGGGGGAAAAAAACAATTCACGTTTTTAAAGCATTTTTGAACATACTAAAGGAAATAGCTTATCTATTTCACAGGAAAAAAATTTTAATTACATGAATATTATCTTTTGGTATTTTATATTTAGTTGGATGTATTCCACAGGGCAATATTAGTGCTTATTACAGAGTACATGGCATGTGTAATTCCCTAGTATTTGGAATGGTAAAAAAGAAAGCCATATTTCAGATACTTTGAGTCAAATAAAACATGGGCTGCGGGTCTAAATTTTATGATACTCAGGGATACGGTGGGTAAGACAAGCAGATTTAGGCTCCAAGGTCATTGCAGTCCTGCAGGATAAAAGGCGGCTCCGGGCAGCTCAGTCACTGGGACCTGCCCTCCCGCATTCAGTCTGCTCTGCTCGCTCCCCTGGCCCACCAGCACGCCAGCATCCAGCAGTACTGCTGAACCCTGTCTCCTTGGGGCGCTGAGGACAATTTTATCTCACACAAGCTGCAGATTGAAATCTAAGTTACACTGGGAAGATAATTTTGCGATATTTAAAATAATTGCTTAGGCCTTCTGTTTTACAAGGAAATCTGTAACTTAGATGATTTTGTTTTTGTAAACACGTCTTGAAAACATCTTATTTAACAAATTTGCTCCATTTAGTTTCAAAACTGGACTGTTTCAAGAATAATTGTTAGGGAAGGGGCACTAAAATATATTTTAGTTAATATTAATTAACATGAATTTTAAAGTACTTAAAATGAAAACACTGACTTTATGACAAGCCCAAACAAACTTATTCTCAATTGAATTGCTTTATCCTTAGCAGAAGTCAGACCACCTGTCAGATTTTTTCCCCCCAGGTTTATTGAGGTATAATTGACCAAAAAATTGTATATATTTAAGGTATATAATGCGATGATTTTAGTCAACCTCTCAGAATTTTAAACTCAGAGCTCGTATTGCTAGCTATGTAATTTTTCAGTGACTACATACCTATGTAATAACTTCATAAAAATTATTAGAGAGTGTCTCCCTTTTTACTCTTGGCAATTTGGAGTTAGAACATTATTTCAAACCCTTACTAGTGTAGCAGGGCCTATAATCACAAACATTTATGCTTTTGAAAGAAAATACAAATCTTAGTGGAGGGCACATGACCCTAAATGATTTAATTTGACCCTTCAGGCACTCTGAGGATTTAATATTATGCTTTTTAAAATATATAAATCATGACTCTGGCTCCACAGTTATGAGTCCTCTAAGGCAACCTTCTGGCATTTGACCCTGTGTATTGCTGAGCTTCCCAGATTTGAATGGAATATCCAAACCTGGAATGTAACTATGCGGCATAACCACCTAAAGTTTTTTTAAAAAAGAGGAAATTTAAGGAGATGTACATTATCTCACTGGAAGTAGTTGAACTGGCAATTTAGCATACACGTGTTTCTATAAAGATTAATGCTTTGATTTTAGAATATTTGGTTGAATAGCCAGTACAACTGAAGTATTGAAGGTTTTAGGAGAATATATATAGTAGAAGGACAAAGCAGAAATGGTAGGGAGATATAAATGTTATAAGAGCTAAACCAACACCACATGGAAATTTTATAGGTAAGAGTTCTTTGTAGGCAGGGTTGCTTGTGCATCTTAGAAAAAGATGTACTATGGCTTTATACTTTTCCAGTTCTTAATATGATAATCTCCTGGAAATTGTTTTGCATTTAAGTTCAGTTTTTTTCCTTCTTTTGTCTACCATGTTTTGTTCTGTTTTTCTACCTGTATTTTAACCCCATATCATCATCTTTCTATGAGTGGTTATACTGCTTCTAGGTAGAAGGAGACCAGTTTTTGTGCAGTTGGCTTGTTTGTCCAATAAGTTTGTGACTGATTTTCTTTATGGATGGGTAAGGAAAAAGTCAGCCTAAGGGATTTTTAAAAAGATGTATTTAATCACACATACTGTTTGATGTACATTTTGGCAGAGGGGTTGGGGTGTGTGTGTATGTGTGTGTGTGCGCGCGCGCGCTGAAGCCAAAAAAGGAGATTCCTTGGGGCCCTGGCCCATGGGGTAAGTGGAGGAGGACAGGAATTGCAGGCACCAGTGGGGTTAGCCCCTGAAGGATTCAGAGTGGATAATTACCTACCCTGTAGGGCTTGAGGAGGGCTACATGTCTCTGCTTGCCTAAAATCTCTCCCCTGCTGGCAGCCCATTGAAGTGTCACTCAATCAGCCTCCTCACTCCCGGTTCCCACTGTTGGAGGTTCTCTACAGACAAAGCAGGGGCATTGTTGCCTACAGGCCCCTGTTCAACTCTAGGAGAACAGAGCCGCTAGGGCAGGGGAGGGGCCTTGGAAGTGGGCAGGCCTAACATTCTGGCTAGAAGACACAGTGCTGTGCCTCTCCCCAGGTGAGGCCAACCCCTACCCGAGTAACTCCCTCACCTGTCACTCTCCCACAAGCCCCTTCCCCTGCTGGGAAGGGCACTTGCATTTTAGGGCCATCACTGAAAATAAATGGGAAAATAAATGGAGTCAGTCTTCCATATGGATTTGAGACTGCTGTCATTGCTGTCCTCTCACACTTTTTCACTCTTCCGGGCTAAACAAACATTCTTAGTGCTTTCAGTTCCCTGGTTTTACAAATTTTCCTGTTCTGTAGCCCTCCACATTACATGCTTTGTTTTGGTTCATTAAAGGCTTGAAGTTTGAACTACTCAGTGCTTCATATTGGGTCTAACCACTATAGCATCGGGCTGGTCTGTGGCATCCCTCATTCTAGGCATTAGTGGTCTCTTAATGTAGCCACAGGATTTAGTTTTAATCACCTCTTGACACCTGGGCTCAAAGTTAACTTTAGGCAACTTGTTTTCTTCCAACATGTTGGTTGTTTGGAGCTATCAACTTGTAGAGATTTCACATTAATCCATATCAAATCCCTTCTCAATGTCACTTGGTCATTTTTAGCTATTTTGGATCCAGTGATATGGTGTCTTTTATTCTTCCCATTTTCTTGTCTTATCAGAATTTGAAAGGCAGGCATCTTCATCCTTTTTAAAGTAATTGATTAAAAGGTGTATAGAGGCAAGGCTAAGAACAGACTTACTGAGCCATTCATTGGTACCCTCCAGGCATTATATACTGTGTAGACTTTGGGATCAGGTAGGAGTCCTGGTTTTGCCTTTGGCTTGCTGTGTGACCTTGAGCAGTTAACTTCGCAAGGTTAATTTCTTCATCTATAAAATGATGACATCTCCTGCGTCACAGAGGGTCACGTATGTAAATCAGCACACAGTACCTGGCACATAGTAGTGGTCAACAAGGGTTAATTCTCTTTTTTTCTGTTTTGGAATCACAGAGATGAAGTTTCATTCTTCATCCATGTCTTGAATTAATTCAATCACTGTCTTGCCCATCAGCTTCACAAGTCTCTTTTCTAGGGTTGAGTGCCACTTCTTTTGGACTGCTCCTCCTGTGCTCTTACGTTGCATTTGAACTTTAGATAATGAAATAAGGCTGCTTTGGATGAGTAGTTGACCTTTTTCCTAGCCCTCTTTCATTACACTGGATCACTTTATCAGTTGATAATTTAGAAGAATGGGGACATGTAGGAGGAGGCATAGTGGATGAGGGGAAGAAGTCTGATGCTGTCTTCAGAGACCTGAAGGAAGGCTAGTGTGGAAGAGGAAATAGGCTGACTTTGCGGAATCACAGGTCCACAGCTTTTTACTCATAAATTTGGAATTGAAAAATATCTGAAAATTGAGGGTTTTTGGGGTTTTTTTGGTAAATTTTGTGGGAAAATCTGACCCAAATTAATGTGAAGTAATTGATAATCTTTATTCCGCTGAGCATGAATATTCATATGTCTCACTGCAAAATTAAAAAAGAGTTCGATTATAGACTACCGTCTTGCAGCCGATGGAGGGCAATACAGTATGTATGTGTTCCAAAATCGTACTCTTCTAAAATCTGAAAAATGAAGTTATAAAACATGCTCGTATATATGGGTATCAGATAAGAGATTCTGGGCCACTACCAAGGGGTAAGTAGAAGTCTTGGAAAGACAAACACCAACCTAGTTTAAGGAACACTTTCTCACATACTTCACAGTAAAGTAGGATTCTTTTCCAACGTGATAGCATCTCATACACTGAGAGCATGCGTGGTGGAGGTGGGGAGGTACTGTGCAACCATCTCTTAAGGATGTGATCTGAGTTGTTTATTGAGGAGCCTGGACCTCTAGAGTCTCTTCCCACCCTGCATTTATTAATTTAAAAGATACAGCTTGTTTAGTCTTAGGTGGATGAGCTCCAGCAGAACTTTGGGAGAATGAGCCCGTAGCCCAAGCCCGCTCCTAGAAGTAGGATATAAACTAAACATGGGGTGCCATACCAGAGAGCGCAGGCATCTAATGACAAAAGAGCCTGTAATTGCTCTCCACTGATGACTTCCGTCTCATGGTCACATAGAATGCTATAGTCATTGTAAAGTTTAAATTCTAAATAAAGGCTGTGTGATAAACTTCTTCTTCATGGGTTGATCTAACCCCCAGGTTCTCAGAGTGTGGTCCCTGGATCAGCAACATCAGCATCACCTGCTTAGAAATTCAGATTTCTACTCCCATGCCAGGTCTACCAAGAACTGTAGGTGAGGCGCAGAAACCTGGGTTTCATTAAGCGCTCCAGGTGATTCTGATGCATGTGAATTCAGTAACGGTTATTGAGTACTTTTCATAAGAAAACACCAGGAGGAGGGACCCACCCATGAGGCTTGCCTTCTCGCCCTCAAAGCGTGTTTGAGAGATAGGCCCAGGTTGCTCAATGACAAGATGCTATTTCTAAAAGGCTGTAAATGAAACTCAAAACGCAGAAGGAGAATAGGGGAGGAGTCAAGGGGTTCTAACTGGGACCCGGAGAAAGGCTCATTGGGAAGAGTGTGCTTTAAGACCTGGGTAAGACTCGGGGGAGACAGAATCGGACAGCATTCCTGGGTCAGGGGAAAGGACAGTTAACTTCCCCATTGGGGACTCGATTGTCTTCAGAATGTCAGCGGGCTGTAGCACCAAAAAGGGAGAACCAGGTAATGCTACCAGCCAGATTACCGGAGGACGTATTTCGCATTCTTTGAATATGAAATCAGTTCCTTTTTGGACCCAAGTGCCTTACCTTATGTATCCTTGTTCAATTTCATCTTGCTTGACTAGACCCATCCGTCTAGTCCTATAATGTTTTACATTCACCCCATTAGATCCTCACATAAGTCATCAATAAAAACTGGAAACTTGCATTTGAAACTTCCCTCCTCTTTGACCTAAATCCGAACACAGTTTCAGTGCACTTGCTAAATTAGAAAGAAATAATCCTAATTTTTGTGTGTGGTTTGTAAAAACAGTCTTATTGTTCTGTCATAATAACCCTGTACCCCTCCATTTTTTACTGGGAACTTTTTACATTTTAAGATACGCTTCATACTATATGATAAACTGCATGAGAGCAGTTTTGTCTGATATTCAGCCTGTCAGAAATTTTAAATTTTAACTTGTTCCGACAAGGCTCATGCCTCATAAAAGCAGTGACTATTAGCATGTATTAGCTTTTGTCCAGGACACACAAAACAAAGGCTTATGGGTGGGTTGGTCTTCATTAACCTCCTCTTTAGACCACTTAGACAGTTTGTGGAGATTGACTTCGATGCTATTGCTTGAGAGTTCAGTGTTTCCAAATGACTTTCTTTCAACCAAAATTATGTCTGATGATATATGGAAGTGTATTTTTGTATGTCCTCTTGTGTAATTGTATAGGCATTGCCTAGGCACTTTAGAGTGGTTTATATTAGAGAAAACCATTGCTGCATAGTACCACCACCACCATATTGTTTAAGATTAAAAAAGTATGTATACCTTACCAATTTTTTTTCTTCGTTGGTTAAGGACAAGCCTAAGTTCCAGGAAGCAATTTGGGGAGGGAAAGGAAGGGAACATGTTCTTTTCGCTTTGTAGCAAATTAACTGGAAAGCCTTTTGATGAACTGTAAACAGTTAATAATATAATCATAGGCTGATAACACAGCACCATAGGACTGTCAAGTAACATACGGGAGCATTCTTGTGCCTTTAAGGATCTCATCAACATCATGCAGGATGATAGTTATCTATCAAGCTCTTAATCTCTTCCATTTGAAGAGACTCATACAAGCAGTCTTAATAATTGGTTCTGGTCACCTGTGTTATACACAGGCTGTCATTCCTCTTTTTTTAACCTAAATTCCAGCTGCTGCTCTAAAAGTCCTTGTATAAAGGAAGACATTTGAAAGACTATTTTAACTCATCCTTAAACCTAAGGGGAGTATATGAAATACTGTGTTTCTGTACATTATCATTGGGACTGATGATGTTATGGAAGAAAAGAGATGAAAAATGGGATCACCATTGAATACCTTGGTGACTATGCACTCAGTAAGTAGCATTGCTATCCATAACATGGCTTGAAGGATCATGTTTCCTTCCTAAATAGATACCATTTATTATTTGGTACTTCAGACAGTCTAAGAAAATTTTTCAAAGAATACACAGTGTGATTCCTAGGGTTATACCCTAGTAAATACCCACCCAATATTGATACACATTTTTGTGCCTAGGATTTGCAACTAGCTTTTAGTAACATAAGATAAACTAAGTATATATCTAATTTTATTAAACAATTAGAATGTCAAGGTGTGACCTAAATTAACTGGGAATATTTTATTGTTGGATAGACTTAGGTAGAATGAGGAGAATGGCTGTCAACAGTTTTATTGTTTGTTTTTCATGTAGACCACCCAGAGTAGGGCTTTTGTCCTCTATCTGGAATTTTTTCAGAATCCAAAAAAGCGTTGTTTTGCTTGGATTGTTCTCTCCCCTTTCTGCCTCTACATTATTCATGAAGGACCATGTTTTTGAGAACAAAGCATTCAAAATTGATGCAATCCATACATGGTTTGAGCTTCTAACTATCCCTTACAAAAAAATGTGACTTTGAGGCTTAGAGAAACTATGATTCAGAGATATTTTTTCCTCCTAAAATTATAATTTTCTTTGGAATTCTAGTGCTCTTAGAATGCTAGAGACAGAGAGCATTCTGATTGACTACTCGTTTTTGGGAATGAAAAGGGTTTATATTTTTCTATCTCTTTCTGGTGAGTTGGTTGACTAAACAATTTGGAACCCACCAGAGTTCCCTATAATTAGAAAGACGCTGAAGTGGCCAGAATCATGCAAAGGTGTTGAAGGAAACTTGGTTTTCTGTATTCCTTTCTTCTTCCCTTAGGAGCAGTAGGTTTGGTGATGTCAGGAATTAGAGAAAGAATGGAAGCAGAACAAATGTCCTGATTCAGCTTTGAGGAGGTTTGGGGAGGGGGGTTGTGATGAAGGTGGTGACCAGTGAACATCGTCTTGGGTTTCACCCGGCCCTATATTCCAAAGTGAAGGTATTGCCTATGATTTAGTAGTTTGTGAAATGCTCATTGATTTTTATCTGTGATAATAGTTATTTGATTGCTACAAACAACCATTTGTGATAGGCATTTTTATGGGTTCTTTTCCTTTTTTCAACTTTTAATCTGTATTAAAGCAAAAAAAAGGAAATAAAATGAGTTGATTTATTGACAGCCTTACCACCCTAATAAATAACCCTTTTCATTATTCGTGAACTTTTCTAGTCCTTGCTCATATTCGTGATGCATATGTATTTTGAACATTTTTGTAATTCTATCTGTTTAGATATTTATATCCTTTCTATAAGTATGGGTGCTATCTTAACTATTTTCTGTTAAAATGAACATATTTCACAATTTAGAAAAGGACTTCTTTAGAATCAGCTTTAAAATAAGTAATATCTTTTCAAAGAGCAAAAAAAGTTAACTCTTTACTCCCAGTCATCAGTTTATCCTTTTTCTAAAAAAAAAAAATTCTCAGTTTTTTTTCTCGAGAATTTTAATCCCACCTTGCTTTTAATGACAACTAAATAATTTCGCTTATATTGTAAACATTGACATTTAGGAGCTCGTATTCCTTGGTTTTGTTCACCTTTTTTGTTGTCTTTCTTGAACCCCCTAACTTGTTTTTGGAGGTTCTTGTGACGGTTTGAAGGTTCTTCTGAAGATCCCGACTGCTGGACTCTTCCTCCCTTAGTGAAAGTTCCTTTGTGAGAACTCCACAGCAGGTGAACACTCTCACTTTCACAATAGGCTTTGCATGTGAATTTATTTTTGAGAGCTCTGCTCCCTCCTGAAAAGGTCACATACTTCATTTGCTATTCTTTCCCAGCCATCATATGTTATGAGAACATATTCTGCATGTGTCACATTAGCAAACCTCCAATAGCTGCAGAGTTAAGAAGAAATAAGGCTTGTACAATTGAAATGAAGATTCAGGACCATGGCGGAAAGTTCCAGAAAAAGAGACACAAGAACAGTCACCCCTTTTTCGACCTAGTTCTCTTTGCCTGGCCCAAAATGCTTGAAACCGTAAATTCCTATTTCCAACAATCCAGCCTTTACTATTGTACTAGTTCTATTCTGTACGTCCAGAAGTTCTCTGTAACTTCCATTTCCCCACTATTTATATTCCTAAAAATCTCTGGTTCCTTACAGTGTCCAGAGTGCTAAAATACATTGTCTGCTTAAGTAAATGAGATGAGACTGCAGTACATGCTCGGTCAAGGGAGTAAGTGACGTGCTGTAAGACCAGCACTGGAGACGGCCTGTGGACTCACTGAGGTAGTCTGATGGGTGGGTTTCAAATACATGGAGAAAAAGAGAGAGATCATAAAATTTTTGACAACGTAATAGTAATTGTAAGCAATTGCTTATCATCAGTGAACCCCTGGGCTTGCTTCCTTTCTAGGCTTCATGCCCCTCAGCCTCTCTCTGGAGGTTCACATGAGGTTCAGCCTCGGTGATTTATATAGCAGTTTCCAAGTGGTCAGCATTTTCTTGGGTACACAACTTTATAAATGAAATCAATAATTTTTAGGTCTCTTTCATTCCTTTAATAGCTGTCCCAACTTAGAGGGCCCTGAAATAACATAAGGAGTCCTCCTGAGGGATAATCCAAGAATCAACACGTCAGATGAGAAGTGCCAAGTGTGCTGTTCTAGCCGCTGGGCCTTTGCCTGTGCTTTTCTTTCTGTCACATGCTTCCCCCACATGGCAAACTTCTGAGCCACTGACCCAGCTTACGTGTCAACTCCCTGCAAAGCCCTTCTTGAGCCCTAGTTGGCCTTTATTACTCTTGTAGTATTGTATTCGTGCCTCACTTAGTGCATTTTCCACATTGTATTGAGAGTTATCAATTTATATCCCATCCTCCTCATTAGAGTTGGCACAGATTCTCCAGGATAGGGACCTTTATATCATTAGTCCCTAAAGTAGAGCTACATATACACAAATCAACAAATAATGGAGTAAATGCACAGCACTTTCACCTCATTTTGTGTGTGTGTGTGTGTGGATAAAAAAACCAGGAGATGAGTATGTTCAGAAATTATTAAATTATAGTCATGATTATTCCAGTTGTGATTTATCCTAACTCTGGTCCTTTTACCCCCCTCTCCTTTGGTCCTATTACATCTCTGTGTACATACCAAGGGCACAGGAAGGTCAAATTCAAACTAATCAGTTCAAGCCCTGGTAAGGGACTTAGATGAAAAATTTTGATTGGGGAAGTTGACATGATTGACTAAAATAACTTCTAAATGCTTACTAAAAATATCCATGATATCTGTTTTTCATTATTGTCAAAAACCTAGAATTGGCTTCTTATATGCGTGTGTATATAAAACTTTTTGCAATTTAAGAAACTTATTATTGGAGCTTTAAGTCCTTAGTGGAGAATGAGAGTTTTGGAACATAATCAAAACCACTGGACTCTGTATTAGGACCATTTCCTGAAACAAACAACAACAAAAAATACTACCCCAATCCAGTAAAGTGGTCTCATGTTTATCTAAGAACTTAAAACATTCAAAATTGGTAGATTATTGGGTAGTTTTGTGAGTTTGGGTGGTAAAAATATGATCAATGTTGATATGAGTACTGTTATGAGTAGCAACTTTTTGGACTTTTTGAGTTCTATATAATATATTTAGAATTACCTCATACGTGACTCAGGGTATTTAATCACCTTTATGGATTATATTAAATTGAAGTCTCAGGCAAGCCATGGCCTCTGTTCTCTGGTGGTAAGACTGCACACTCACATTGCTACACTTAAACCATCATCCGGGGTCAGTTGTTTCCCAAATTTGGCTATTAAACTGTTTTGAAAACTGTTCGTGCTTTAAAAAAAAAAAGAGAGAGATCTTACAGTGGTATTATGCAGCAAACAAATGTTTTTTCTGGAAGATCCCAAAGCTGCAAAATCCCACTAATATCATATAAACTATTGATTACATGTACATACCTGATGAACTTTCACAAATTTTTCACAAATAGTTTATTACATAAATTCTAAAACACAAAACATTTTCACCTGTAGCAATGGGAAATTATAAAATGATAATGTGTGGAGGGATATATTTAAAAGAGCTGCAGTCCTACCACTGTAAATAATATTGATATGATAATGGCTGAATTATATTGAATTGATTAGTGCAATGCATGCTAGTAAACAGTGCATTAATCCAAAGAAAAATAATTGCTGGTGTTTAGCCTTTCAGTAGAGAATTCATTTCAGATTTAACAAGTGAAAAATAATGTTTTCCCTAGCGTGGTACCATTACTGCTACTTTAACGTATATCGGACAAATCGGGTAATACCTAGAAAGGAATGTTGTTAGAAAAACCTAAGTGTTAATCCTAGGTGTAAGTTGGACTCTGAACAGATTGCTTAAAGATAAAAGAATGTGGAAATCCAAAAAACCTCTGAAATCCTAAAGTGTGGACATGGCCAAAGCTGATCAAAATTGATGTGAGACTTTTTTTTTTTTTTTTTGAGGGCAGTGTCACTGGCCCTCATATGTGGGACCCAAACCGGGGCCACTGGCTTTCCAAGCCAGCACTTAACCACTGTGCCACTTGGCTGGCCTGCTGTGAGACTTTTAATGGCCTTTATCTACCCCAGTTAGTGTAACTGTTGTTGAGTTTTGCTGAAGAAATGTTCATGCATCTGATTAAGGGGTGCTGCCCCAGACTCTTTTGGGAAGGTTACGTATATTATACACCCTATATAACTTTTCATATGTGAAGAAAATCCTAAAAAACATTAGACCCCACGTCTTTCATATAATATGTGTATTGTGGACCAGAACCTCAGTTACCTCGTATAAATTAGAGTAACAATGCCATACTATTTAAAGTTTTTGATGTCAGATGGATCTGGGCATGATGGATCTTTGCCTTTGCCTCTTACTGTAAGACCAGGGACAGGTATTACTCTGAAAGGATAATTCTTAGTTGATAGGGCTATTTGTTTTGATAGTTTCTAAAACACAATGTTTGACAGGTGATAAGTCAAAATACTCTATAAATTGTAGCTTTGGTTATTTTAGATTTAAAACTGACATTCGGCATCTAACAATTGATGTGGTTTTCTAATTCTGGCATCATGGTAAATGATATATTCTAACCAACCCTTCCGCTGAAATAAGCTAAACTTACAAAGATATCTTTTACTTACACAAACATTCATAGACTGGTATACACAAATAAGTACACATTCATAATACGTACGCACAAACATGCACACACATACCCACCTGTAAAACAATTTTTTTTTTTCAAAATACACATTTTGAATACATCCATGAGCTGACTAGAAAGTACTGGATACTTGGAAGCCAGGCAACAAGTAAAAGTGGGAACCCAGTGATGTTTCTGGCCCATGGAGCTGGCTTTTGTCAAACACAGTCAATCAAGTTTTAGTTGACATCTTGCAGGGTGCATGGGGCCAAAAGTAGAGTCTAATAGGGAAAAAACACTAACCTCAGCAGAAGGCAGGATCTCAAAGGTTATCTCTTCAGTTTAAACGTGAACTAGAAATAAACCCACCTTCCCAGGGAAATGCAAGGAAATTTTCTTGTCTCAAATATTGGCACTGACGGAGAGGAAAAACACTCTCCTGAGAATTGTAACCACAGCTTACTTTGACTCAGGTTTGCAGCCCCAGTTCACATGATGCAGGTGGACTGAAAGACCTAAAACTGGGACTTTTCTTTAACGGAACCCCACTTTGGTAATGCTTCCCAGTACATGGCAAAAGCAAAGACAGATCCCCTTTGGAAATACTTTCTGTCAATATAGGCCTCAAAGAATTCCTGTAGATAAATTTACAAAAGGTGGGCACTCATAATAAAGCAGAAGAAAATCACACACACAAGGAAACATGGCTCCATGAGTCATGGCCAACAGACTCAGTGGGTTCAGACCCCCGTTGTCAGCATTGTCATGTATATTACCCAGTGTACTGCCTGTATGTGGCTCTGGAGCACTTAACTACTGCAACTGAGAAGCTGAATTTTTAACTTAAATTTAAGTAGCCATATAGCTAGTGACTGCTGTATTGGACAGTATAGTTTTAGAAAATAGAATTATTAAACACTAAGCTTAATATGTTTAAGAACTAGAAAAGGGAATTGAAAAATATGAGTAAACATTAAGAGCCTATATAAACATGATGACACAGTTTTGAACAAGAAACAGAATTTTGAGAAAAATTAATAGAATAAAGTTATAAACTAAATGCTTTAAGAGCAGATTGGACTAAGCTAAAAGAGAGATAAATGGAAGAAAGAGCTGAAGAAACTTTCTTGAAACATATGGAGAAACCAAAATAAAGGAAAATTATGAAAGTTAAGGTATGAAAAGGTATCGCATGAAAAGATCAACTCAGAATAAGCTAATAGAACTGTGATAATACCAGACAAAGGAAGATATCATTTTAAACTGTTATGCTTACAATAATACAGCTTCAAAATCTATAAGGGAAAAATTGACAGAATCACAGGAAATAAAGACAAATCTACCTTCTAGTAAGGGATTTTACCATTTTAGTAATTTATAAATTTTTGAATTTATAAATCATCAGATACTCCCCTTTTCCCCCCAAAATAACTAGGTTATAAAATATTTGATCCACACAAATTATAAACTTGATCAAATGGATTATGTGAATTATTGTATCCAACAACTCCAAGATGTAAAATATTGGGCCAGGAATGAAGAGTTAGAGAACTTCCAATGGATTAGTTACCCAGGTTAGGTTGAATAAATTCTTAAAGTGTAATTTCGGAACCCCTGGGTCCCTAAGACACTTTTAAGAGGGCCATGAGATCAAAACTGTTTTCATGATAATATTAGTCATTTTCTGGCCATTTTCATGGTGTGGACATGTGCATTAATGGCATGAAAGCAATGGTGAGTGAAATTTATGGCAACAGCACAAATCAAGGTGGTGGCACCAATTGTACTAACAGTTATTATATTCTTTACTACCATGTACTGGGTTAGAAACAATGCTGGTTACTTGACAAAGTTACCTATAACTTGATATAGGTTACTAATTTTATTAAACCTTGAGTACATATCTTTTTTCTGGTGGTACAGTGAGAAGTACACATAAAGTACTTTTGCTGTGTAATGAAGTACCGTGTCTGTCTCAAGGACAACACCTGTGTGCCATTCTCCAAATGATCAGTACTTGTTACAAAACCATACATAGGGGAAAGATCCATTCAGTGTGCAAGAGACTAATGGATTTTCATGTAACAGAGCAGCAAAAGTTCACTGGTATGGTTTAAAATTCCATAGTGCAGCTAACTTTTAAGAAACCATCATTTATCCAGTGTAGTATCAAAGGAGAATATTCATAATTATCTAAAAAGTCTGTTGAAATCATTCTTTATCACTACATATCTTTGTGAGGCCACATTTTCTACCAGAATAACGTATCCCCACAGATTTTATGCAGAAGCAGATATGAGCATGCCCCTGTTTTCTGCGCAGCCAGATGGTAAAGGGATTTTCAAAAATGTAAACACAGTGCCGCTCATTTCCCATAAAAATATTATTTCTGTTCACATGTAATGAATTTACTATTACTTTTATAAATAAATTAATAAGTAGTTTTAAATACTCTCATTTTTAATTTCCAATATAGTAAATATTGATAGATACAACCCACATAAATAAAAGCTCTTGATTTTTAAGAGTAAAGGGATCCTGAAACCAAAAAGTTTGAGAACCACTAGTTTAGCAATTCAAACTTTTTGGCTCTTTCATAAGAAAGACTTGAGGCTGCCAAATACACAAATACAGATGTGGTGTTTTTTTTTGTAATGAAGACTATTAGTGATGAACTACACCATCAAACATAATCCCAAATAGGCCACATTGGCAAAGACCTTAAGATCTTTTATTGAGCATTTGAACTGTTTTTTTGCGTTACAGTGGGATATGTATTTTTTTAAAGTGGGTAATTCTATCATTTTGTACACGACTGTAATATTCTTAAATGACATTGAGCACCATAAATCTGAACGCTATCATATATGTAAAGGAGACTCAGAAATTTCCTGAGTGAAAATTGGTAAGAATCGGTTGTTACCCTCAGCTTTTACTTAGTGAAAAACAAAACAAAGCTTCAATGTGTGCATTCAAAGGAGATCAAGAATAAAATCTATTCTAAATGAAAGGAAAAAAGAAAATTCCCCCATTTTAACAGAAAACAAAGACAAACGATTTAGAAACCCAAAGACTTCTTTTCTCCTCTGCTTGTCATTTTTGGTAACATGGTGTTTGAACTTTCATCCTGAATGTGGGAGTTGACCTTCACCTCCACAGACAGGGCTGTGATCACGACCTTTCCTCTTGGCCTGTAGACCTAAAACTCCACAAGCACCGTTAAGAGAGATGGGAGCAAGAAAGAGAAAAACCATCTTACCGTGTATCCATACACTATTCCAGAAAGTGAAAAAAATGAAACCATTAAGAGTGGGAAGCCCACCTTTCTGCATAATTTGGATCTATAGCCTACACAGCTGACCTGCTGAGAAGACAAAGAAACTGAGTCAAATCCTTCGTTTCAAATTTTATTTTTATGTTTCTTTAGCATAAGTTACTTGAATGTGTTTGATTACAAACAGCGTGACGTGAAGTCCTGCTCCCTTGCAATGATGCACAGCTGTGACACACACACACACTCACACAAAATACATATTTGAAGAAGATCAAGAACAGGTTAGACCGTCAGTAGCTGTCGTGTTATTCTGTCTCATTAAAGAAAATGAGTCAAGATTGACCTAATTAACTCTCACAGATTCAGCACATTTACCCCCTAAATCAGGCAGCAGGGGCCATCGCCTGCCACAGCTGTTTGGTTAAATTGCTCACATGAGTCATTCTGAGAAGAGACTGCCTTTAAGAAAATAAGTAAACAAACTATTTGAAAAAGTTATCTTCTACCTGGTAATCATCCAAGAGAAGCATTGTAATTATGTGCTTGGGACTTGAGAGAGTCCCCAGGCCTTTCCAAACCTGAAGTGGCCTCACGGAGAAATTGAGAAGACATACCTTTCATTCATTGGAGGCACAGTGTTTTATCAAGCCTGTCACCTTCCTGCTAGTTCCACTACAGTATAGCACTGCGGCTGCCAGTTTACATTTAGCCTAACTTAACACTCAAGCAATTATCAGAACCATTATCGTAAGATAGGTGGATGTTGACCACCAGCAAATAGATCTGTTGAGTATTTTTATGTCACTTTAGCACATGGATTTGTACAAAGATTACGAGCGAGATGAAAGCGTGAATTCTTTTCCACCTTCTGAATTAGGAGAACTAATCAGCTTATCTTTTAAAAACCAATGTAATAGAAATAAAAATAATTATTCACTCTTACAATGTGCTTGGAAGGAGCTTTGTTCCCTGTCAGACAGACCCGGATTTGGCTCCTGCCTCTCCTGCTTACTAGCTGTGGGATCCTAGGCAGCTCATTTAGTCTTTCTCAGCCTCATCCTAAAATGGGGATAATTATAGCAATCTCACAGGGTTGTCATTGGGATCAAACATTTGTTTAGCACAGTACTTGGTGCACAGTAAATGCTCCAACTGGTAGTACTAGTAATTGTGACTGTTATCGTTGCTAATATGAAGTTGTATTTCACAAGTACTAATTAAGTCCTGTTATCTTCCCCAGCCTTGGTTCTCTTATCTCTCAACTGGGAAGTAGGTGAGCTCTAAAATTCTCCCAGCTGGACACTCTGAGTGTGAGCAGGAGGTTGGCTTGCTGCCCGTGGAGGGTCCGTCACGCCCTTCTCCCTGCCCCCTCTTCCTTCCCTCCCTGGCAGCAGCCCTGGCCAGTTAGCGCCTGGCAGGAGGTTGCTAGATCAAAGCCCTGGGAAAGGTCAGACATTCCTGGAGCTGTGAAGCTCAGCTGGCTGCAATAGCTGCCCTTCCCTAAGCTAGAAGAAGCGCCAGCCCCTAAATGGAGAGACTTTTCGAGAAGCCACTTTCTGAGCACTGGGGCTCAGAAGACCTGGGAGAAACTTCAGGGACAATACCTGTTTGGGGGGGGGGGGAATCTTCCATCAAAAGCTTTCATTTATGCTTTGTTTTCTTTTGGGATACGGAAAAGGTGAGAATAGTGGGGTGGAGGTCAAGTGTTGTCATAAAGATCCTAACAAGTGGTAAGTTAAATTACAGTGTAGTCAACCAGGGTAACCATTAAAAATGGTGTCATCAAACATAATCAACAAGGGAAAACATTCACAATATATTGAATAAAAAAACAGAAGACAGAACATCACAGGTTTTTTAAAAAAATGCGTATGTATAAAACTATAGTAGAGAAAAAACTGGAAAGAAAATTCTCTATCAAATTTGACAGAGGCAATATCAGGTCATTTTTAACTTTTATTTGTATTTTCTAAATGTTTTACATGAGTTAAGAATTCTAATAAGGAAAAACAAAACTGATTTTTTTTTTTTTTAAGAAAGAAACCAAATTGTCTTTCAGATGAAAAGCTTCACCTTTTCAGAGAAAAGAGGATGTGTGAATGTGAATTGTGTGCAGTGGTGCCTCGAAGTGACTGCACCCTGTGTTCATGTGTTGCCACCCTCAGAGGCTTGTGGGCTTGAAGCTATGGAATGTAGCCAGTTCCTTTATTTGTGAAACTTACACAGTGCTTACCTTATGCCCAGCACTGTTCTCAGCACTCCACAGATACATTAACTTCATGACGTGGACCCTGTTACACTGACTTCATGGGAACTGAGGCACAGAGGGAGATGAATGTGGCCAGTGAGAAGAAAAGCCGAGACTCAAACCCAGATCCCACGCTTCAGCCACACACTACCTAGCCGCCCTGAGCTCAGACTGTGATAGCACTCCTGGCAAGCTGTTTTCCAAGGGGAAGTTTATACGTGCCACCATGGCCAGGTGAATTGGGGTGCCGTGGGCACATTCAGTTATGAGTGGATGCAAAGGACTGTCTGGACCCCTTTCTCTTGTTGATTCTCTGTCCTGCCAGCTGCGTCCAGCCCATCTCCCCTGCCCTCTCTATCGGGTCTCAGTCCTAACTAATCCCACAACCACCTTGGTTATCAGATTCTACTAATTTACCTGCGAGTCAACATCTGACCTGCGTGAGTGTAGCAACGAGTCCATAGTGTCACTTGAAATTGAAGCCACAATTTTTTTCCCTCCTCTCATAGTCAGTGGCTTCACTTCTCCCTTCAGAAACAACTTCCATAACTGCTCAACAGAGGGAGGAAAGCAAGGCAAAGGGGAAAGGACACCCCTGGCCTGGGGTCTTCAAACTGGAACTGTACTTAAGCTGTGTGTGTGTTGTGTGTGTGTGTGTGTGTGTGTGTGTGTGTGTGTGTGTGTGTGTGTTAGATTTCTTAACCTCTCTGAGCCTCAGTTCCCTCACTGGGGAAAAGCAAGGACAGGGCTAAATGAGTTTCAAGGTCTTTCACTGCTCTGAAAAGCATCAGTGCAATCTTTCCAACATTTCCCATTACAGATTGTTTTTTTCTAGTATATTTCATAGGCAGAGAGGAGTTAGAGTATTACCATGTAGTTGTAACCTCTTCCAGTCTGATAAGTACCTCAGCTGTGTCCTGTTGTTTTGATAACAATGATCTGTACTGTGGAATCAGTTACTAATCCACTTTCAGTGGACAACTGAGAGTTGACAGTTCTTGGGTTATTCGCAAAATTGTTTCTAGAAAGACCATCTCTTCAAAGCAAACCACTTTAAAATAACATTTAAATAGACATTTTCTCAGCGTTATAAAGCAGAGGAATGATATGGGTTCGCCATAACCACTGAGAGAGGAGGTGGCTTCCTAATATGAAACCAAGTTACATCTGACTGATCTCATCAGGTCTTTGGACTGTTCACTCTGTTCTTGCCCTCAGGTTGACACATATGTTAAGCTGTGCCTATTGGTCTGATCTATTTGGACAGCCCATTTTCAATATATAAGGTCAGGTATGTGCATGGCCAGTAGAGATTTTCTATCTCCCAACAGGGGAATATACCAGTTATACCGGTATATGCATTTGTGTATATATGTTTCTATATAAAGGGAAGGGGACCTTTAGTTGATGCTTATAATCTAAAATGGATAATAAATAAGTTGCTTTAAATTTAGCCTCTTGCACTTAGGCTGTGCATGACAAACCACAGTTCAAATGCCATTCTCCCCCACGCCTTTCTTCCCAGGCAGGCAGCTCCTGCCCTCTACATGCTCAGGACTGCTGCCTGGGGTGATGCCATCCTGGGCGCCCGAGGGGCAGTGGGCTTCCCAGTTCCTGTTCACAGAGAAGAGGACAGTTCTGTTGGGAGGTGGACGGTAGTTCTCTGCAGATCTGTTTCAGTTTGATGTAATTGGATAGTGGCAGATTAAATGCCACATGTGATGTGTGCCTCTGACAGAGGTCCTGACTTCCCTCTTTAAACTTTTTTCCAGTGTGGAAGGTGTTTTCCTTGTCCTTTGGCCGCTGTTCATTCATAGTCATTGTTCTCTCAATAAACACAAAATCCCCTATCTTCAGTTCATGGCGCTTGTCTGCTCATAAGCACGGAACGTTGTCTCCACACTTCCTAGGGACCGCTTGTTTTTGTTGCCCTGTGGGCTGTTTACCCAGACGGCATAGGCATAGCTTTTCACCTTTGTGCTTTTGCTGTTGTCCTCATCCTGACCTTTCTCCTTAAACACAGCACCCTTGGGGTAGCAGTGGTGATGATAGCCTTCTTTCCGCAATAAGCACTTTCTGGAAGGGCCCCCCTGATATTTCTTACCATCACTACTGTATCGACAACAATGGTGGTGGTGATGATGGGAACACCTGTTTGCATACAAAATGCCTTTTCCTCTATCATTTAGGCAGGCTTCTTACTCCTCTCTGGCTTGTTCTTATACATTCCTTTGTTGAACTCTGACAACATTGTTTAGGTTAGTTTGTTTCGCAATTAGGTTAGTTATAAAGGAGAGAGAAAAATCTCTGAAGGACAGTTTTTATGTTTCATGTTTTGCTGGAATGCTAAATACTCTGGGCTATTCTAAGTCACAAAGTTTGAACGTTTATAACTACTGAGCTCAATAGGCTGAATTTCTACAATGAAAAAAGGGATTTTTAAAAATAAATTTTAATAAAACAGATAAAAAAAATTTTGAGTTATTGAAACTTCCTGAAGTTTCCTTAGCGTTCTTGCCTTTCAAAACCAAAATGAAATGCAGATTTCTTTAAACTTATTTTTGCCTTTCTTTTATTTTTTGTCTTCACATAGTGGTTTTCAATGAGTTTAGTGTCCAGAGCTAAATCTTTTACAGCTGAAAGTAGAACAGAACAACTTGCAACTTGCATCTGTCTTATCTTTTATTCAGAATGATTATTCTAAGCAGCGGTGACAATGGTGGCCACACAATCCTTGCCCCCATTTCTTCTCTGTCAACAAACAGACCCCCACCTCCCAACACAGGTATTGCTGTTATGCATTTGCCCTCCTTCTCATTTTACAGTGCCAGGGAAATTCCTGTTCAATTCTCTGAAGAGCAGATTTGTAGGTGTCTTATGTTTTGATATTTTGACAGCACTATGTGCAGCCTTGGGTTTAAGGTGCTTGTGATCTGTGGCAAAAACAGGATGTTTTAGGTGAGCCTGACTGTACAGGCGGTAGGCTTGTGACAGGGTGGGTGCTCCCTACTTTGGTCCCCATTTCCCCCTCTGCACCCACAACAATTCAATTTCTTTGTGTGCAGATTAGTTTCAGGACTTGTCCAGGGACAGTGAGTGGTTCAGTAGGTGCTCCCTCCTCCCTTGAACACGGCTACCCCCACCCAAACCCAAGTAGCTCCCTGCACCCCTCTCCCCTGCACTCATTCACAGCAGCACCTAGCCCTGTGGCCCTCCTCCACCTGTCTCCTTTCTGCCTGCATCAGAATGTCTCCGTCCCATGTTCTTTCTCTCCCATGTCCAAATTGAAAATTCTGGGTTTGTGGATTTACAAGCTGATGTACTCCTTCCTCTTCGGTGAACTGTGTGACATTAAACAAAGAGAATGGTTTCCACTGATATCATTAATTAAACACACGGTATACTGTTCAATTCAGTGACATCTCACCTTTGGGGAGCATTCTGTAGTCTACAGCTCAGAGGCTGGTGGCAGCACCAGGCTTTCCTTCCTGGGCTCCTGCCTCTCCTCGTGTTTGCTCTCCAAATGGGCAGTTTCTGACTCTGCTTTTAGGACTTTGCCTAGCGGTGTACTTTATGGGTCTGGGGAGGCATCTTAGGGACAGATAACTTTGTGGCGTTACCTGTCTTCTCTGACAAGGCTGCTTCTGTAAAACGGTTTAGGTTTAAAGTGAGGAACACAAACTAACTGTGCTTATGCTAAGCCATTTGTACCTGCTACGAATGACATTTGGTCACTGTGCATCAGAGTTGATTTATTTTTACATTTTATCTATTTAACAAACATAGATCATTACTATGAGCCAGGAAATGATCCCAGAACTTCAAAGTAGCTCATTTAATCCTTAACAACCTGATGAACTAGGTACTGTTATCATGACTCTTATTTTGAAATGAGGCACAGAAAGAACAAGTAACTTGCCAAGGTCATACAGTGAGTGGCAGAGTTGAGATTCAGACTTTAGCCATCAGCCTCTGGACGCCGTTCCCTTCCCCCACCCCATGGCTGGGCGCCTACATGTGGGTGGGGGTGGCTGACACAGTCCTGGGTGCCATTTCGGGAGACACGTTTTCTTTACCTGTGATAAACCAGGATCAGAATTCTGTATGTAGGGGATAGGGCACAACGAAAAACGGACTCTCAGGCCTAGGAGCTCTTTGTACTGGCATTGGCATTTCTTGGGCCTCTCTTAATGGAAGCAGGTATCTCCGGCTCTCGTCTGACCACATGAAAACCATCATAAGTGCACAGAATGGAGCTCCAGAGACAGGAGTTTCCAAAGCTCCAGCTGCCATACGATGTGCACCAGTTCCTGACGTGTCAGCGTGGCCTGGGTTAGCTGGCTCCAATCCAATACTCCAGCACCACTGAAGCCCTGTCAGGTCATTGCCACTGTTTCCTGTTGTCTCCAAACAACCCACCTGCTTGCCTGCTCTGACCATGGCTGCTAGCTCCTGAGGAGGTGGCCAGGGTGGGGCTTGACTTCCTGGCCTGAGGGGGCGGTCAGGGCCGGGCTGGATTTCCTGGGGGAGAAGTTGTGCCTGTGGGCCACCTTAAGCATGGGGCCTAAATCCATCTGCTGCTTTCTTGCTCATCTTGTCTTCCTCTACCTCATCCTTTCTTCACTGTCCCTCTTACTAACTAAGGGGGTGGGGCTAGGCATGTATATAGTAGCTGCGAAAGGGAAAGAATCTCTTTGGGTAGCCACCTCTTGTTCTCTTCCCTCCTCCCTCAAGCAGGAATGTGGGGACTCAGCAGTGAGGACTCTGCACTGGGGACGCTGCAGCGTGTCCTGGTTGCTGAAAGGTGACTTAGCCAACAGTGCAGTTCCTGCAGGTGGTGCTTTCAAAGTGAGCAATAGGCCAGTGAGCTGGGACTTAAGGTAAGAGGACAGCTTTTGTGAAGTCATCAAAGTATTAGGTACGTTCAGAAAAAAGAACAATGGGAATGGGAGGAAGGTAGACAGTCAAGTCTGCACGGGTGCGTCTCACGGGTGGGTGCTCTTCATTTACCTGCCCAGAGGTTCTGTTTAGGTCATCGTCACGAATAACCGTTTCCTCTTAAGTTTTTTGTTGTAAGTGTTCTTTAGTGTATTTTCTGGAAACATTGGGGAGAGGTGTTCAAGTGTTGATTAGCCCTATATTCTGCTTAGGAAATTATTTGCCCAAATTTGCCCAATTACTGGGAAATTCAGCATGTAGAAAGATGAGCCATCTTTCTCCCAATTTTAATAAATTCTCCATCTGGACAGATTGCAGAGACCTTATAGCTGTAAGACATAATATGAAAGATTTGACATACTATGAAAGATTGCCATGTACTTATTATTGGGAAGCTACTAAAGGCTATTAATTCTATATATTTTTTCCTTGATTGTTATCAGAACACGGCACTGTAGATAGTAATATTTCCATTGTACAGTGGAAGAAACAGAGGTAAAGGAACTAGACAAGGGTTATAGAGGTTGCAGAGTGGAGATCTGAGCCCAGATCTGTCAGTCTTGCACTACCCCAGGAGGCCTGCGTGAAGCCCCGTGCTCTGGGAGGCGCATTAGCTGGCCGATGTCCTGAGACAAGTGGAGAGACGAGCATTCTTAGGAGGGTAAAGTAGTAGAGAACGTTGATATGTCCTTGTCTTCACTGGAAAGTAACCCTTTGTGTTTTGTTTTTTATTAAATATCAGTAGCACAAGTTCAGACTCAAAGACGCTTATAATCATTGTATTGGCAACCTTCTAGGCAACAAATGGTTGTCTCACTAGGGACACATTGGAGCTATTGGAGAGATCGGACACGCCCATGCAGTATGATGCTTGTGAAAAAATCTGACTTCAGAGAAAAGAATAAAATAATGAAGCATGTGAATTTAGAAAGCGAAAACATACCCTATAAGGAAATGATTATAATATTTAGTGACCCCTGTAGCTATACGCAAAAATAGCAGGCAGAAAAATTTGACAATTAAGCATTGTTTGGAGAATGTTAATTTTCTCCCTGGAAACCTGTTTAGCCAACCTTGCCACCTGCCTCTCTCCCCATCTCTCCTCCCCACCCGAGGCTCCTCACCCTCCCAGCATATAAACAATTGAAAGGAACAGCAGCTCTAACACAAATCCTCACTCCTTTCCCTTTCACACCCCTCCCCCACTAGACTTTAAAAGTGATAATTGCTTGAAATACTGGGAGAAAGTAATTTGTATTGGTAAAGCTCTTCAAACAAATCTGTGGTCTGTAATGGTGACTTCTTGTTAATTATGGGGCTTGGCATCTGTCCCCCTCCCTCCCCCCGCCCCCACATATACTCCCAGAGCTTGGGATTTTATGGTGGAAAATCACTTGTCTGGATTTTTTAAAACCTGTGTGTGTACAACGTGAGGTCATCGTTTAGAACCAGGGAACGTCTTAGTGTTCAGGACCCTGAATGTTTGGGCTTCTGTTTTCTAGGTTAAAATTTAAATCAGACAGGAGCAGTAATAGCTAATGTGTATTTGGCGCTAGTCTAAGCACGTCACATATGTTTATTTTTGTTAAACACTTACATAGTACTCGCCATATGGCAGGCACTGTTCTCAGTGGTTGGCAAGTATTAATACATGTATGCCATATACCTTTTCTCAAGAGCACTACTGTTCTTCTTCCCATTTTCCAAATGAGGAAATGGGGGCACTTGGAGGTAGAATGACTTGCTAAAGTCACCCAGCTGGTTAAGCAGTGGCATTCAGACCCAAGCAGCCTGGCTCCAGAGTTCATGCCTAATCACCTTAGTATATTGAAGACATTTGTCTCCTCGTGGTTTGCAGAAGCATTTCGCAGCCTCCAGCAAGTGAACAGCATTTAGCTTTCGTCTGTTAATCATTGAAACAAATTGAGTGTGGAGGAAGTGCTCAGGCTAAAACACTGAGGAAGAACAGTTGATGGCCTTATAGGGAATGGATTTCTCTTCTTTCCTCCCATTTAATTAGTTCTTCCACACAGGTGCTAACTCAACTATGCCTCAAGATAGCATGCCCCCAGCAGATAAGTAGCTTCTAGCAGATTTAACAAATTATCCTTTGTCTGCAGAGCCCCTTTGTTATCAAAACTACGTCCTTAGGTAGACATGTAAGTTTTTACATACCAGAGTTTGCCTGCTAATCTGAGGACACAGGAGGGACCTGTTGAATTAGATATTTGGTCTGCATCCAATCCTGTCTTCCTGGTTGCAGACAGAGAATGAAAAATACACATAAGTCAACTCTAATTATTAGTAGGATCTTCACTCCAGATCCTTTTAATGTAATTAAGGAGGGTTAATAAGGGTAGGAGTGCCAGGGAGGAGAGAAACTAGCAGCTCAACAGGAAGGGCTTGTTTGCTTGTTTTCTGTTTATATTTAAACCTACTGCTTAACTGTCAATCCTAACCTCGTGTGAGTGTACCTTATAAATAAGGAAATTGAGAAGGTAGTGATTTGTATGGGTTTCATGGGTGATCCTCTTTGCCTCTTGGGAAAGATCTGGTGAGATGAAGTAGGACGTCTTTCCAGCCACTTACGGTCCTCTTGACCGCGTGGCTTGCTCTTATGTTGATGGAAATTTCCCCAGTTCCCAGGCCATGAGACATCGCCCCTGTTTTAATATGATTTACTGTACATATTCAGAAGGAAAGTACCGATTTTCACTCCTGCCATTGCTTTATTTTGGTTAGGAAAAACCGGGTCCAGTAAAACATGCGTGCTGCACCTCTTTCTTAGCCCAGTCAGGTTGCAGGGAGAAAGGGTGAGTCAAACCCAAAGAAGCAGAAAGTAAGAAAGGTGCTATGACAAACTGATCACAGATAAGATGACAATAAACTGAGACCTTTTCATTACCAGCACCGTGTTATGGCTTGTTACGAAACTATCATCTCTTGCAAGGCACCTGAAGGTTGATGTGGAAAATCTGAGCCATTTAGAAAGGAAACCTCAAAGCGAAGCATACTGTTACGAAGCCACATGTCAAGGTCAAGGTCCCTTACAGCTATACACTTTCCAGACTAGTTGGTCAGGTCTCATCAATACTTCCATTTCTCTTGAATTCAAGTGAAGATGAGTTTCACTTCATGGTTTTCTTTGTCTTAACCTGTCCCTGCCCAGGCGACCCTGTCCCTTTGTAGCCAGCTTAGCACTGCGGCTGTCTGACTCTGAATCATCAGACTTCTGCTGTCTGAGGATATCCTGGCTTCCCTTATAAGACCTTCCTGTGGTAATTGTCCCTATCAATTAGGTTTCTATATCTTGTTCTTTCTGTGATGAATGACAGGGGAAATGGCAGTGAAAGGCAGCCGAGTAGGAGACGGTGAGGAATGAAAGTGGACTATTGGACCCCACGATTGTCAGAAGACATAATGCCTGATTTGTTTTCCTTTGATGGACCTAAAACGTGTGTGTGTGTGTGTGTGTGTGTGTGTGTATACACTTGTAGATAATCAGTTACTTGACAGACACATAGGGGAAATTTTGCGAAAAACCTGAAAATTTACATATGAAGCTGACATCAGTTGCTATCGAAAATAAAATTCATAGTATATGATTTTCTTTTATACAAGAAAGCTCAAGTAGCACTAACATTTCCGTTTTTTGTATAAAATAAAACTCTTTTTCGTTGATTATGAGGCTAATGCCTAATATTCGTGGTAGAAAGTTTAGAACACACAGAAGGCACAAGAGACAAAAATGGCCTGTAGTCTCACAAATTTCAGTACATATATTTCCAGTCTTTTTTCTGTTGGCATGTATTACACAAAATGTCATTTTTACCAGAACCAAAGCTGATAAATCTGTGTGATCTTTTAAAAAACCCTTTGTCCTCTCTGTGCCCATACACTCCATCATTTTTGACACAGAGGTCCCTGACCTCAGCCCTTCTTCCTGGCATCAGTCTGTACATTCCTGCAGAATAAAAAAGATGGAGGGGGCATAATGAGGGGTAGAGAGAGTAGACTGCTTAAAGGCCCATTCAGCCTTGTCATTGATACCAACAGGCCTTTTTATCTTAAGAGGCACGTGAGGTGTGGGGTTCGGTTTTTAAATATTTTCCAGTCAGGCTTAAGTTACCAGCCCACTGTTGGACTCTGGATGACACATAGTCACTGAGCCACTTCTACTTATCCCTCTGTCATTACCCATTTTCAGCCTGTCTGCTTCCTCACTCAGATGGGCTTCCTCTCTCTGGGCACACACAAAAGTTGAAAGGGAATATAAATATGTGTAAACTGTTCTCCATAGTTGAGTGCTTTTGAGGATCATGTGATGTCACATTTTCATATATATTTTTTTTACCAACATGACTGGGTTTGGGAAAAATTTCTATTTATGCAACTAATCTTTGAAACTCATCCATGAATAGAGGTAGCGGTATGGCGCTATAGAATTGCCAGGGACAAGAGGTCAGGACTTGGAGTCTGACGTTGGTTTTACCACTTTCTAGCCCAGTGACCTCATGCAAGTCACTTTGATAAGTTTGTTCCAGGAGATGACAACAGAATACCTTCATTAGCACATGACTGTGTGGCATTGTTGTTGTTGCCAGTTTGCTTCTGGTGAACACTGGAAACACAGCCCGTTATTCTTCCTTATCGGCTCCCTTCCGCATCCATATCCACATAAAAGCAGACTCACCATTCTCCAAGGCTTCAACTTTGTAAGCCTGAAGCCTCTTGCTTTCCTCTCGCCCTTCCCCTCACTACCACACCCACCCTGTCACCACATTGGGCTCCTCATGCTCTGCTTCCACTGCGATGCTCACCTGTGTCACATTCCCTCTGTCACCTCCGTCCCTCCAACTTGTTACCTCCTGTTGGACTTGGTCCTCTCCCAGCTGGCCTAGTTTGCTTTGAACACTCTGTGTTATAGTTATTTGCATACGTGTCTTACCTCTTTGAGCAGATGCTAACTTCCTTGGAGAACACAGATGAGAGTTTACTAACCTTTGTCCCCTTTGCCTTGCTTCCTTCTTTGGCCCTGCACCTTAACATGGAGACACTATGTAAAGTTGGCTGAGTTGGACAGAAGTGAACTGCATTGATTGGATTGTTGACTCGCTCTGAACCAGATCTGGGCTGACCTTTGAGCATTTGGGCTGACCTGGTGGTGGCGTGGTGTCCGAGATAATGAGTGGGAAGGTCTGGAGCCTGACTGCAGGCAGCCAGCTCCCTGGGACATCACTCTCCTCATCTGCCGACTAAGGAGTGGCAAGCTCGTGAGCCCTGAGGCTCCTTTCAGCTCTCGAATTCCATTTTAAGAAACTGCTTTGCACTTAATCACTTTGAAGTGGGTGGCAGTTTTCCTTGTCTTGGATGAGATAAAATGAATATTTCATCTTAAGCCCAACCCAAGAGTCATTTTGCACACACCTGTGTCAGGAGGCTCATGAAAGCCCTGATGGAGACTTTACATTGGAAGAGACCGGATCATGTCCATTACTCCGTCATAGGAATTTGACCAGATCCTCTATAGAGAAATGAGATAGAAGTCTTAAAATTTTCATGCATAACAGTAAAAATCATGGTTTGAAGCAGTATTGAAATTAATTAGAAACCATTTGAGAAAATGGAGATATTTGAAGTAAAAACAATTTTTTAAATTCTAAGAGAGTGAGTGGCCTTTGAGTTTTTTTCCAACCCTAGTAGTCCTCTTAAGGAGTGGATATTACATTGAAGTGGATTCTTCACACACGTTTTAAAAATTGCTGCATTTTTAAACATAAGAGAAAAACATAAACCATAGTACTTAGCACTCCAGGTTAAAATGTGCGGTCTGTGGGTCACTGGTGACTATAAACCTGACTGGGTGACTGGGCCGGCAGAATGCCCTTGGAGCCCTGCAGTGCCTGCTTTACGTCTGTGGGACGCTCCCTTCAGCACCCGTGGCACACACCCATCGGTCCACCTGGCAGGTGAGATCAGGCTAAGGAGACAGTGCCAGTTCCTAGGAGGTCTGCACACACCCTAGTCACCCTCTGGCAGGTTGGAGATTACCTGAAAAGGCAAATCTGCAGTTCCCAACTGTCAGTTCACCGAAGTGCCTCCAGAGTCAGACTGATGCCATTGATGGAAAGACTGCAGAGAGCGCTCCTGGAAGGGGAGGGGCAAAGAAGCGCTAATAACAGTCAGAAAGGCCCAGAATTGTGTCTGTGTGGGAAGGGGAAAGCCAGCTCCTAGACATGCCCTTGTGTCCCTAAACACATACAGCATACAGCGTGTCATACTTTTGCTGTGGGCTGTGCTTCGATTATATATAATCCCAAGGCTAGCCGTCTGAGGTTCCCCTGTCATCACTGATGTAGAATTACAGGCCTCAGACATACAATACACATCCCCAATAAAATTTCACTTTGATTTGCCTTACATATAAATAAAGTAAAATTAGCCTTTATTCAGTCTAAATCAGTTCTTGTGCCTATAGTTTATTTTAAAAAATTGAGATGTAATGCACATAACATAAAATTCACCATTTAAATTGTACAATTCAGTGATTTTAGTATTCACTAAGTTGTGGAACTATCACCGCTATCTAATTCTAGAACATTTCCATCACTCCAGAAAGAAACTTTTTTGCCTGTTAGCAGCCAGTCCCAATTTCCCCTTCCTCTCAACCCCTGGCCAACCACTAATCTACTTTTTGTCTCTATGGATTTGCCAATTCTGGACATGTCTTATAAATGGAATCATGCAATGCATGGCATTTTGTTTATTTCTGCTTTATTTCACTTAGCATAGTTTGTAAGGTTTATCCATGTTCTAGTATATATCAGAACTTTATTCTTTCTTTATGGCTGAATGATATTCCACTGTGTGGATAGACAGGCATACCTTGGAGATATTGCAGCTTTGGTGCCAGACCACAGCAATTGAGCATTGCAGTGATGTGTGAGTCATAACCTTTTGCTGGTGGAAGGTTTGGTCTTCAATTTGTAAAAAAAAAAAAAAATGAAACATCTGCAAAGCGCAATAAAGCAAAGTACATTTATGCCTGTACCACAATTTGTTTATCCATTCATCAGATGATAGACATTTGGGTGGTTTCTACTTTTTGGCTATTATGAAAAATGCTGCTATGAACATTTGTATATAAGTATGTGAACATATGCTTTCAGTTCTCTTGAGTATATACCTGAAAGTGGAATCACGAGGTCATATGGTTAATTCTATGTTTAACGTTTTGAGGAACTGAAAAGCTATTTTCCTATCTATTTCTTTTAAATATTTTTAAATCCGTAAATATCACCTAATTAAACAATTTTTTAAAGGGAGGTAGGGGTTAAACAAGTCAACATACTTGGTTAGAGATAACACAACTAAATTAGTAGTAAGCTGAGGAAAAAATTTTCTGGTTATGCTAACCAAAAGAAAATGTATTATTTACAACTATGTGATCTACACATTTACACATTAAAACTGGCTTAAATAGGGTCAGTGGAGAAAAATGAATTGCCACAGGTTTTTTTAATGGACATATTCAAATTTGGGTAAAATAAAGTTTAATTATTTTCAAGAATTAACAGTAACAGTCAAGAGCATTGCTAATTAACTGGAAGAGTTGAGAGCCCGAAGATACGATCATTATTAATATAAACTGAAAAATTGAAAGTGAAAAACAGAACCACATAGATTCCTTAAAGTGATGGACAGGAATTCTCTGGACAGGAATTTCCTAAATAGATTGATAGCTTACATTCTTTCTAGACATTCAGTTCTTCAGCTTAGTTTAGGAATTGCAAGGCTTGTGAATAATTTATTGATTAATTATACTGTTTATAAGCACGTTAAGGTGATACTACATAACCATTTCTAAAACAAACACAGAGGATGATAGCAGTGATCGCATGTTAAGAGGAGGGGAAGGTCCTGCGGTGAGTTCTCATTTGGTTACACCTTTACTGCTTGACATTTCTCTTGCCTGCCTCTGCGGCCCTGTCCCGGCCAACTTTTGAGACCAACTTATGAGTGAGAGGGGCTCTTGGCCACCGGATAAGCAAAAGGTGGGCTACCACGTGGTTTGGTGAAAGAAAACAGGACCGAGTCCAGCGTCTTCTGCTTACCGTGTGATGTTGGGCTTTTCCGACCATTCTTTTTCTTGTTTGAAACATAGGGATGTTAATAATACTTTGCTTACAGGGTGAGGGTGAGATCCATATGAGATAAGGAACATGAAAACACTTCGTAAACTACCAAGTTTTGTTATAGCTGTTTGGCTGTTTTGTTATAGTTCAATTTTGGCTTCCTTCTCCCCCCCCCCCCCAAAGACATCAGCCTTTCCTTACAGTGGCTTATTCATAGCCAGACCAAACTGCCAAAGCTGCGTCTGGTTTGAAATGACATACTTAGAGGAGGAGACCTGGAGTCCAGACTCCTGAAATAAATCAGTCTGCTGTTATGTAGGATTATAGCTCTGGAATCATACGATTGATAGAACTTGGAAGTGCTGGACATCGGCTCACTTTGTCAGTGGAGACTTAGTTCATTGCAACTCACTCCAGGTGGCTGCCATCTCCCTGCCCTGCTGATGGGGAATTACCACTTCCTTGGTCACAGACTAGTCCAGTTGGCTTAATCTGTGAAGGGTGATTTCGTGAGATGCAAGGTAGATTTGGGGTGCAGAAGTGCAGTGGTTCCTTTCTTGGCTGCAGAAGGGGAGAAACCCTTAGAATTTTCTCAGGATGACCCTACCTTATCCTTAGCACAACCTTGCAGGTCCTTGCACTGGGAGAAGGCTGGTTTAATGACAATGAAAATCCTCCTGCTCTCTTGCATCCATTCTGTAAGCTTTATTCATGTTCCTTCACATTAGCAATACACACTGCCATCAAACCAGCGCCCACGATCAGCAGTGTGACACTTATCCATCTTGAAAGTGATTTTATTTTTCCCCACCTCCGCCCCCCTTGAAAGTGATTTTTTTAAATGTTCAGGTAAATAAGTCGTTATGTGCAGTTCTTTGTTTTGCCTTTCTAACTTCCTTCTTCTGCACTACTATGAGAAGCATCAAAACTACAGAATATTAGAGTATTGGCATTCAAAGCTTTAGAACCCTTGGATCATTGATGCTGGAAAGGGCATTGGAAATATTCAGGCCCACACTTTTATTATTTGTTGATGCCAGGAATCCAACCCTCAGGGTCACAAATACCTAAGTACTTGCCTGCCACTCCTCTCACTTGTATTTACCCTTCTTGCTAAACCTCCAGTGTTAATGGAGCATCTCTGGTATTTCTTGCCCCTCTGCTCCTCTCCCCCAGCACCCAGTATATATTTTTCCAGTCAATCATCCTTTTATCTACTGTACCTCAAACATCATTGAAATACTGGTATTCAGATGGAGCAGGTGACACATATTAAAGAGGTACATTGAAATGTCCTTCAAGCATTTAGAGGTACCATACTTTAGCATATTTGCATCATAGAAGTTATCTTAATAGGGAAGTAGGGTTTTCCTTGAGGTTGCAAATCAGCAGTAACACAGTGGTTGAGAGTATTCTTTGAGGCCTTTATGAACTGTTTCAGCAAATTTCAGTGAGCTTTATTTGGTAGTCACCAAAGTCATGCATGCTGACTCGGGTAATCACTTTCTCAGTATAGGAAATGAGCTTAATGACTTCTCTTTTTCCAAAGTGGAATGAATATTGTATTTTCATAGCATTTTACCATTGTCCAAGTGTTTTCTCCATGCATGACCTCATTTGATCCTTACACAAACTTAACCGGGGAAAATACTATCCTCATTCAATGAGGAATCTAAAACACAAAAAGGATAAGTCATTTGCCTAAGTTGACATGACAGATAGCAGGCAGGACCAAGAATAGTATCCAGGCCTTTGACTTCAAATCCAATATGCTATTATTATTTGCCCGAGAATGGGCCCCCTCCCCATCTTGGTAGAGAAACTTGGGCAAAAACATTGTTAAAGCAAAAAGAGCATAGTGTCTTAAGAACATGCTTTAATTAGCCCTTAGATCATTTTTGCTTTTTTGTACATCTCCCTAGGATTCATAATTGTTTTCAAACATCCCGAAGTTGATTCTCTTATTCTCCAGAGAGAATTTATGTTGTGTTTCTTGAGTGAATGTGCTGCAGACAACAGCCTCTCGTCTCCCTCTTTTAAAATCTTCAGTCCAGTGCCAGGTTCTGTGCAGTTGGCTGGGATAATTGCACTCTGATATACAGCCCTCATGTTAGAAGCTGCCTTCTTGAATGCACATATGACACAATCTCCATTATTTGCTTTTCTGTGTAAAATACATTTGTTGTAGGTAACTTACAAAAATAATTGCATTAAGCATTGTACACTTTTAAAAAGACTATATTAACTGTTTCCCTGAGAAGCAGGAAGAAAATGCCTGTGGATCTTCCACGCATGCCTTCTCATTGCTGTGCAGTGGAGCTCCTCCTATCTGGTGACTCAAACCCAGGGCTGTTGAGGCCCAGAGGCAAGGAACCAGGCAGAGCCATTAATGGCAGATGGCTGCACATTCCCAGTGTTAGCAGGTCCTGGGATAGGGGTCAGGTCACCCGAGGTCATGTCAGATGATGATCTTTGAAATTTCTTATTCTGGAATAGTTTTCAGACAAAGATCGAGATGATGTTCCTGTTGCCTGTCAGAGAGAAATAAAGAAAAGTTTGTTTCCCTTAGTAATTTAGGCAGGGATTCAGTGTTTGCCAGTGGTGTGTTGGTGCATGTCTAACAACCAGTTTGGGGAAAGTGGCACTGACTTTTCACATTTGCCAATTTCCCTGGTTTAAATAATCCTACCGTGGCCAATTCCAAGCCACCAACATTATTAGCAATATCAATAAGCTCTCACAATCCCTAAAAATTCTGTAATCAGCTCTGGAGAGCTAGTCCGAGCTGGCTCCAGCACACAGCTAGGTTGTTCTTGGAGAAAGATACATAGATCAGGCATTCAGTAACTACCTTTTTATTTCATCAGCCTGCAAAATAAAATTCAGGAAAAAAATGTCCTATTCATAATAAATGGTACGAAATGGGGTTGATTTTTGATTTTATATCCTCAGAAGTATCATTTTTCACTAGCAGAGAGAATAGATATTGTCTTTGCTACAATTTTCCTACTGACAGTGAAACGTTTTTCTTTTAAACTATATTCACAGAATTAAGTCTTTATTTAACATGTCTCTACATTTTGCTTCCTCTTTGTATGCCACGGAAACATATTTTCAAGCAAAGTTTTCTAGTTTGATTTATTGGGGGAGCTTTAAGATGAATCACAATGTGCAAAATTACATAAAACCCAGTTTTTGTAATTTTATTTGTCATTTAAGTTTTCTGCCTTAATTTTCAACTCATTTCAGGATTTTGTTTCTAAATCCAAAACAAAAGGTTCTTTTTCCTTGACTCATATAAGTATATCCTATGAACAGTGACGTCTACAGCATCATTTTCACTCAAGATAAGCTCTGGGTGTTTTTCAGACAGTGTGCTCTGCTGTGAGATGGAAAAGGTGGTTACCAATCAAAGAGTGAGTTGATCATTAACTTGTAGTGAATCTGAAAATGTGTATTAGGTGTTTTTGAAAGTAATCTGAGTTAGTGACTGACAAGTTGAAGAAGTTACATAAACCACTGTGCAACAAATCACTTATTCAAAAGGCTCACTCAAACCTATAAAAGATAGATATCATTTAGTAATATTTTTCATGCCATAGTATGAAATGTTACAGTTTTATACTACTTGTTTTATAAATATTTGGTTTCAAACTTCCTAACTTGGCCCTCAGTATGAGATATTGCAATGTAACGTTTGATTGCCAGGTCTACCGCTGAACTTTTCTGATTTTCAGTTTCCTCATCCATTAGCTTCCTTTTCCATAAAAGGAACGTTTGTTAACAAATATGCCTGCTTCTTTTGTTTGTTTAAGTCAAATTGAAATACAGTAGGGAAAGAAGCAATCTTACCTTCAGATTTTCAAACTGTAAAGCCTGTCTGCTGGACAAATACAATGCGAGTCCCAAATGAAGTCATAGATGTAATTTTAAATTTCTGGTAGCCACATCAAAGTAAAGAGAAATAGGTAATATTAATTTTCAGTAATAACTTCATTTAATGCAGTATAGCCAAGATGTTATTTCAACATGTAATCAATATTAAAGATTATTGAGATACTTGACATTCTCGTTTTCATGTTAAGTGCTTGAAATCCAGTGTGTATTTTACGCTTAAAACACGTCTCCATTCAGGCTAGCCACATTTCAAGCACTGAAAGCTAATGACTAAGGGCTGCCATATTGGACAGCACAGTTCTATAGAAGAGTTTTAATACTTACTTTACAATGTATATATCACATTCATAGAAAATGATTTGAATTTCCTAATAAATTTTAACTCTCAACTAGAGTTTTGGTCTTAGTAGCTGAATCCAAAATAGCTTATTTGTTGTATTTTTTCTTTCGATTTCTGAAAGACTCTTCAGCAAATTTTACAGAAAAATGAGGATTCCCCACAGATTTAAATGTTGCTCTTTTCACACACCCAGTTTTAAGCAAAGAATATTTCACACACATGGTACTTATTAAAGTCAGAGATGGCTTGGTGGGACTAAATGGGCACATAAGCCTTCCCATTCAACTGTTTTATAATTGCTTCACACCTGATCTTAACACAAAATCAATTTTATTTAAAATAAAGCAGATGCTTTTTATAGTTACCTTAAGTGTGAAGGGTCCCTTTTCAATACGAAATCATTAGGTTTAAGCCTATTGTTTTTTTGCCACTATGAAATTTTGTCCCACCAACATACAGCCTGAACATATAAATGTTGCGCGCCCCCACACACACACACACACACACTCCCCATCTGAGTAGCTGTGGGACTCCCCTGGCCTGGACTCCGTGCAGGCTCCAGCCTCCCTCACCCCCAAGGAGACCTGGAGTCATCCAGCCTCTCGGCCCCATTCTTCCTTTCCCTCTGGACATTCTGAATGCCATGGGGAGATCTTCCAACCCTCTGAAGCTGTGACAGAGAGAGAGGTGCTGCTGTGCTGGCGGGAAGACTGCCCTTCCCTGGGGAGAGGCCATCCCTGGGCAATGGCCCAGGACAGCACCAGGAAACCCAGCTGAGTCTCTTCAGGCTTGATGGCTGATGAAGTTCAGGGGAGAACTTGTGAGAATTTGCTCATCCGCACAACAACACTCACTCTCGGGTTCTGGAGGTCCTGCAGTTGCCTCATTCAGTTGCCAGTTGTCCTTATGCAACCCTGTCCCTGGGCTACAGCGGAAAGTGTCACCTGCTTCCTGTGCTCTGAGTTTCCTGTGGCAGACAAAGCAGGCACTTGGTCCTGACTTGTCACCCACCTTCACTGACTGACTTACCTTCTTTCCCAGTCACCTACACAAGTACTGTTTTCAACAAGCTGACCGAACTCCAGCTGGTTAATAATAATGAGTGATTATGCAGTGATTATCAAGCCCTTTCCTCTGGGAACAGAGCAGCAGTTTTTAATCTAGGGTTCTTGTTCTCCCCTCCACACACTGTATCCCCCCCCACCCCAATCCACTGACGTGTGGTTGTATTTGTGTATAAAAACATGTGTATACAGCTTTCATCAGATCACAGTGCCTGTGATCCAAAATATAGTATGAACCATTGGAATCTCTCTCTATCCCATGTCCCTCCCACTGTATAATTTTACAAACACGTGCACCCCATAGAATCCCTTGCTTCTGCAGCTGGTAGTCCAGCAGGCTCTCTTCCTGGCCCTGCTTCCTTAGAATCTAGCCATCCTTCCTTTCACCTGTGCCTCTTCCCGTCAGTGGATTTCTGAATTAGCCACCATATCACCTGACCTGTGATACTTTACCACTAGCTCTTGGTTTGTTAATCTTGACTGACTCCAGTTCTTTCTCTTAATTTTCAAAGAACAATCTTACATGGACAAAAGACAGTCCTTAACATGAAAACTAAATGCAGCCTTCAGGGGACTAAGGGTGCAGGAAAGGTGCTGAGAAATCAAATAATAGGATGTTGCAATGTTACGTAATTAGAAGTCATTCTCCTTTTTTACTCTGAACTCTCCGCTTTCAACCTTGACTCTAGTCCCTGTATTTATTGATTCCAGTTACTGAAAAGTAGGGGGTCCCCTTTTGACTCCCAGAATGAGTTATTTCCCTTTATAGCCATTCTTTTTAGCAGTCCACTGTGAAAAGTTCATCTGTTTGGGATAAAACCGATCTGTATTTAATCCAGGTTCAACCATTTACAGGCTGGCCTGTGTGACCTTGGGCAAAACTTAACCTTTCTAAGTCTCAGTGTATTTCCTCATTTGAAAATGGAATAAATTTGATAACAAGCATCCAAGCATCCTAGAATATAGTAAACATTCAGTGAATGCCCTTTCTCTTGTCTTTCACACTCAAACATCCAGACCTTAACTATTATGACCTATACTTGATCTCATTTCAGTTGCCTTTCTTTGATTTATTTGTTTCTACCATGTTTACTTCATATAGCATTTATTACATTATTAATGATTAATGAATTATAAGACAGTTATAGTATTCTTTACTCACCCTAAAGTGTCAGATAATTAAGTTAAACTAAAGCTTAAGGTTAGACAGAACCTTGTAATAGAAGAGTTGCACTTAAATATAAAGTAATGACTTTTCTAAAAATTTTCTTAAAAGGCAAATGATTGGCCAAAATTTGACATGTTGGTTAATGTTGGAAAGAAAGCCAAAGCTCTGTTTAAATTTCCCTCAAACTACATTTATTTGGACCTTTAACTCTGTTTTGTGATTGCCCTTTTCCATTCCTTAAGCCATGCCCTGTGGTTACCGTGGGACTTCCCTTGCTCGCAGTTCTCCCTGATCCCTTCCCCTTTGAAGGGCAACTCCTGTCAACTCTGATAAGTGAGGAACATACTATTGACTTTACAAAGTCCCTGGATTAAAGGAAGAAAACAGAAGAAGAGGGCTGGCCGAGCGGCCCGCTGGGTTAGGAGCTGGCTTGGGACTCCGGCTCTGAGCAGCAGGGTCCAGGTTTGGATCCCACATATGAGAGCCAGTGACACTGCCCTCTACAGCTAAGGTGGTGAACAACAGCTCCACCTGGAGCTGGGCTGTGCGAGTGCCAGCGACGGTGTAGGCTGCAGCCTCTGCTGCTGTGGGCTGCCATAGGCTACAGTGAGTGGCCGGCAGCCAGCGTGAGTGGCGGGCAGCCACTGTGAGCTGCCATCCAGAGGCCAATGACGGATCTGCCTCACCTGGAAAGAGCGCAATGATGATACTAACAGTGAAACAATGTCCTCCACAACTAGACTGAAGAACAAAAGGACAACTTGTCTGTTCCCCTTCCCTGGTTCCTCAATGCTGTTCTCCCCCAATTCCCCAATAAAATTTTTAAAAAACAAGGAAGGAAGGAAGGAAGGAAAGAAAGAAACTGAATTTCAGAACTTTATAGTGTAATCAGAATCACTGTAACACAGAGTAATGTCTGTAATGGCACTTCATTTTTATCTGCTAAAGATAAATTGGTGATGACATTTGGTAAAGGAGAGAAAAAAAGAGCAAGTTAAGCGGGTTATCTTTGTTGTAAATGAGGGTGTTAGGCCTTGCAGCATCTTGATCTTATCAGAGCTGCCCTCCCCTTCTCCCATTTGCACTGTTGACTTTTGGAAAGAGAGATTATGGGGTAGGCCCAACATAGTCACGTGAGCCCTTGAAAAGCGGGGGTTCTCCACTGGTCAAAGAAGAGGAAGTCAGACATTGAAAACAGGAAGCATTTGATGCACCATTGCTGGTTTTAAGATGGAGGGTGGGGTGAGGGCGACTTGTGTGGAATGTGAGCGGCCCCCTGCTGACAACCAGCAAGGAAATGGGGACAAACCACTAGGGACTGAGTTCTCCTAACAGCCAAAGTAAGGAGGTAGAGTCTGCCGTCAGGAACTTGGGCTGCCAATACCTTGTGATACCCTGAGCAGAAAGCCCTGTCACACTGTGCTGGAACCCTGCTCACGGAATCTGCGAGATAGTAAAACTGGGAAGTGTTAAGCTGCTAATAAATGTGTAGTAATTTTCTATGCAGCAAATGAAAATATAAGAGTCAATCCCAGTTTTTTCATGTAAGGGTATGAATTCTTTCTTGAAAGGAGTTAACTTGTTCATGTTAAAAGGCTCGTTCAGACAATTAGTCCTAAGAAATAGGTATTGAATGTCTCCACTTTGCCAGAGCCTGTGCTTGATGCTAGAGATAAGTCACCAAAGCACGACCTCTATCTAGTGTGTGGAAACAGATGCGCAAACAGCCAGTAACCGTACAGCGTGGTAAATGCATAGGGCCACGTCCCAGGGGCTGTAAGTACAGAGCAGAGGATGATTGAGTAGCCCTGAGGGAGTGAGGAAAGCTGCTCAGCACCAAAGGGTGCAGCCCCGTATTCTCAGCTGCTGTGCGTCGAGAATTCTTTTAAAGAAAATAATTCAGAATTGAATGAAAAACACAAATCTGGGGTTCTATACAGTGTTACATTAAAGGAATCAAAAGAGTTTTTTAAATTTTAGATTTTTACAAGGATATGCCATGTATTTTTGTTTGCTTTTCAGATTTTTCTTGATTTGCACGTTTAAAATACTAGGAAATATGATGAGGACAGATGGTCGCTTAGTACATCATAAATACACTTCATCTTTGTAACCCATGAATTAATTTCTCTCTGAATTCCACATAACTGAAACATTACTTTTCACTTCATTAGTTTGGATCATCCATAATCAGCAACTGTTTCTGTACTATTACTGTACTATAGGCATCAGTTCTCAAAGTATTGTCTGTGGACCCCTGGGGCCCCTGAGATGGGGGTCCACAAGGTGAGAACTGTTGTCCTGATAGCACGAACATGGCCTGTGCTTTTCCACTGTATTGACATTTGCAGAGATGTGCAGAAGCAATGGTGGGTGAAAGTGCTGGTGCCTTGGCACCAAATGGTACTAGTAGTCACTGAATTCTGCACCTCAGCACCCTCCCAGGAAAAAAGAAAATGCCAGGGCACTTAAGAATATCCCAATAAAGCAGTAAAGATTATTAATCTTATTAAATCTTGACCTTTGAATTCATAGCTGACAAACTGGGGTTTATTCCAGCTTTGGTATTTGGCAGATATTTTCTCACAAATGAGCAGAGTCTCTGTCTCTTCAATGAAAACAGTTGACAGCATTTGTTGCCAGTGATAAACTTTGAGCTTTCAAACAAAAATTAGAATATTAGAAATTTGTATCCACTACCATGGGCTCGATAGCTTCCTAAATTCTTAAATCTTTTCTGATGACATCAGTGATAATATGAATGAATGGGATTCTTACTGTATAATGAAACATGTCAACTCCGTGAACCATTATTTTCCAGATGACCAATGCATAATGTTACAAAATGATGCATGGGTAAATTCGTAGTGCAAGACAGATCAATGGATTTTAATATAAGAGTAGAAAAAGTATATTGATATGGTTTTTTGAGTCTACATTGAAGCTAGCCTTTGAAAACCTGCCACTTGTTGAGGTTTGGTGTAGTATCAAAGAAGAGGCTCCACAATGATCTGAAAACAACTATTAAAATAATCCTTCCCTTTCCATATCTGTGTGAGGTAGATTTTCTTCATGTACTTCAACCAAAATAACATCAATAACATCAAAACCGAGATTTGAATGCGGAATCAGATAAGAGGATCCAATTATGTCATTAAGCCAGATGTTAAAAAGATTTGCAAAAACTGTAAAACCAAATGCCACTCTTCTTATTTAATGTTTTTGTTTAGAAAATTTTTTTAATGAGAAACATTTTTTATGTTAACATGAATGGGTTTGTCATTTTTAAATGAATTAATACTTTTAAATTTCTCATTATAATTTCTAATATGATAAGTATTTATAAATAAACTCACACAAACAAAAGCTTATTGGGATCCTCATTGATTTTTAAGAGTGTTAAGGTGCCCTGAGAGCAAAAGTTTGAGAACTGCTGCTGTAAGAGATTTTTTTAAACAATGAATAAAAATAGATTGTATTATCTATTAAATTATAACCTAATAGAAGAAATAAAGCAAGCACATAGAAAACCCACGTGCACATGTATCCATAGCAAGTTCTAAGCCCAAACGTTATGTGTTGTTTAAGGTTTCAGGCATGGGGTGCCATTTGTGATGAATCCTGAAGGGTGAGGGGGATTTCTGCAAACAGTGATGAGAGGAAGGTGCTGGGATCACAGACACTTTAGACTAAAAGTATGTTGGCAGAGTAGTGGAGGGAGAGTTTGGTGGGGAATTCACCTGAAAGAAAGCATAGTTTTAAATTCTAAAACTTAGCTTTGTCTCAGAGATGAGCAATTGGAATTTTTGGGAGCAGAGTAATTCATTTATTTGCCCTCCTTTTTCCTTTTCTCGTTCCTTTATCCATTCCACAAATATTTATTGAGCATATATTATGTGCCAGGACCTGAATGAGCTGTTTAATGTGCATTGCTCATTAATCCGGTGAACTATAAATAATGCCCATTTTACGTATGAGGAAACTGAGATCCTGAAAAATTTAAGTGAATTACGTAAGCACAGTGACTCAGTGGCATTTCAATGTTTGGGATTTGAACTCACCGACTCCAGTGCCCATATACTTGAACAATAAACTATGGTGTTACTCATCGCTTCCACTGGCAATCAGAGGATGCCAGGACTGTCTTGTTTTTAGTTCCATAGGGACATAAGTTATGGAGTCTCTGACTTGATTCAAATACTGTCTCTGCTACTAAACATCCTGTGTGATCATGTATAGAAATTACCCTCTCAGAACCATGGTTTTCTTCTCTATAAATGAGAAACCTTAACACTGATTTCAGGATTAAAAGAAATTATGTATGGAACTCAACACCTTACAGAGAACTTGGAACCTCGTGGGTGCTCCACACCTTTTCATCATCTTCTTCTGTTTTTTTTTTTTTTTTTTTTTTTTTTTATAGCTGAGCCACCCTGCCACCTGTTGGCAGCTCAGCTCGGGCCGGGAATCAAACCGGAGACCCTGTTGCTCAGAGCTCGCACTCTAGAGCAAGCTCTTAACCAACTGAGCCGGCCCTACACCTTTTCTTTATAGGAGCTCTCCCAGCAGTCTGTAGTCCTGCTAGTGAAATCAGCCTTCCCAGAGCAATCAGTTGTGCCCATGGCAGGCCACACTTGCCTGGCCAGGGCAGTTGGGAACGGGTGGAGAGGGGAGCTGAGTAGCAAGCAGGAAGAGCAGGAACTTGGTATCAAACAATGCCAGAGTAAGTCCTCTCTCAACTGATTATTACGGAGGAAAAGGACTCAGCCTTCTCATCTATAAATATAGAGGTGGTAGTGCCCACTTATGTGGATGAGTGCCAGAGAATATAAAGGCACAGCCATAATGGCAGTGCCATTACTGGGTATCTGACCCACAATAATTGTTTTCCCTGTGACATGCTCCTTCCTCTCTTAGGCAAACATCCTGGGTGTCTCATGATGGGAACAATCACTAAACCATCCCTTTGCGTCCAGAGTTGAACTCAGTGACCTTTGCAAACCTCAGAACTTGACCAGTTCCTGCTCGGGAAATCTTCAGAGCCTGGGCCCCCATCGTTGTCTGAAAAGAGCATCACAAGATCTTAGATTTGAAAGTCGCGTCAGACCAGGTGTTTGGCTTTGGTGGGCCTTAGGAGAGATTTCCGGTACTAAATGTTACTTTCGAGGTCAAGTCGAAAGAATTATTGTTTTCTTTTGGAGTGAATTAAATGTGCTGCTCTTTGTGGGAAAGCTTGAGAAGTGCAGAACAGGAGGGAAGGCACAATATGGAATGACCCAGCTTGTGTTTCACGAGTACCAGATTTCCTAAGAATTTAATAAAAAGTAAAATGCCACCATAACGATTGAGGCCAGATGAAATTCCTCATCTCACTAAATTGGTGGATTTTAAAACTCCCCTGGATTCAGTTACTACCAGGAGGACCACTGATACAGTGCACAGCCAGTTGAAGTGGAACTCAAGACCATCACGCACAGCCAGATCCTGCACTGTGGCTTTTGTTGAAATCGGGAGATGTGCACAGTGGGGACAAGCTACCAGGCCAGCAGGCCTCTCCCCCAGTTACACTGTTGACCAGCAGGCCCAGGCCTTAGCCAGGCGGGAGCCGGACCAGTTTTTAATCCTTCCCAGAACCACACCCTCAGAGGCTAATGACTTTCACAACAAGAGTTACTGCCAGTGATGAGTGGGTCATTTCTGGGAACGCTGCTTGCTGCTTTCGGGGTGGCTCTCAGCATCCTTAAGTAGCACTCACTTTGTGTCTGCAGGAGGTGTGGTTTTTTTTGGCTGTGATACCAGAGAGGTCCTTACCTGCAGGGAACAGGCTGGGTGGCAGCCACGCTAGCTTCTTGGAATGCTTTCCAGCCCGGGAGAGAGAAAGGTGGCAGTTGAGCCTCTGCAGGTCTAACCACTTCTACTGAGGTGCTTCTTTGTCTGAGGGGGTCCCCGAGCCTGGGACAGAGACCACATCCTGTCAGGTGTGGTCGGCATGGTCAGCTCCTTGTCCATGATTCGATGAACCTGGCTCTTCAGGGAGGCTGCGTAGTGTGCCGGTAATGAACATGGCCTCTCGAGCTAGGCGTCCTGTGTTTGGATCCTGGCTTTGCCACTTACTCGCTTTACACCCTTGGGAAAGCTGCTTAACTTCTCCATGCCTCAGTTTCCTCATATGTAAGAAGAAGGTAATAGTACCTGCCTCAAAGGTACTCTAAAGTGCTTAGCATACAGTAAGCACTTGGTATTAGTTGCTATTATAATGGTATGCTCTGTGGGTAGGGTGGTTTGGTGGTGGTTTTCCAAATTTGGGGAAGGATTGCGGGCTTCCTACTGAATAGCCTTGTGTGGGTGCTGAGTGTAGGTGGGAGAGCTGTTTTCTAGAGCATACTCTTTTTTTTTTTTTTTTTAGCTGAGCCATCCTGCCACCTGTTGGCAGCTCAACGGCAACTCAGCTCGGGCTGGCCTCGAACCGCTGTTGCTCAGAGCTCAGCTCGCACTCTTGAGCGAGCTCTTAACCAACTGAGCCATTCGGCCGGCCCTTAGAGCATACTCTTGATGTTTTCTGCCCCTTTTCCAGGACCTACGTTTTCTATCTCTGGTATTTTTCTTTTGCATACCTGACTGATCACCTACCTGAGATTAAAGAGTGTGTTATAGTGTAGTCGGAATCAAAAGACCAGGATCTGTGGCCTGGCTAAGCCACTCACTGCCATGGGAGCTTAGATAAGTTCCTGTACTTCTGGAAGCAGCAGTGAGGTTTGGGTGATGACATGAGGATATCTCATAAAGGTGGAGGAATTGTGCATGCTGTAACCCTGGGAAAATGAAACAAAGTGCACACATTGGGAATTCCTGGTGCTTCTCCCTCTGGAAGCTAGAACTTACCAGGCTGTACCCACGAATGGAAAAGAATCACAGTGATTTTTACCTTTCCTCCCTCTCTTGCAGGGAGATATACAGAGGAAAAAGCACCGGACTGGGAGTCAGGAGACTTGGGTTCTATTAAGTGAGGCCTTAGGTACACAATGATGGAATTTCTCTCCTATGTGATCCCACTGTGTTGAGTGACTAATGGGTGTCCACTCACACTGTGTTCACAGTGACCCTATGTGACTAGAGCTGTGCAGAGAGCAACACTGTATTATTATGAGTGCTGGCAATGGTCGTGGATTGATCTGGTGACTTCTGTGTCCTGTCTTAAAAAATTAAGGACCTGGGACTAAATGAACTTTTGTTTTCTTACAGCTTTAAGTTGATTTGAAGGCTTATTATTAGATACACAGTGTCCTGTGACCAGGTTCCTTTTTGCTTCACAGTACTTGATGCTGTCTTCTCAGATTTTGCTGGTTGTTTCTCACATATTTACTCTTTGTCTCCAATACCCCCACCGCCACTTTCAGGCTCCTGGAAAGGAAGCTGCGTGAGAACAGGGACCTACCTGGTCTGGGTCGGCCATCAGTGCTAGAATAGTGCTGGTCACATTTTGTGCTTACCGAATATACACACAGGCCCACGGACACACATGGAACCGCGCGCTGTTATGTAGTTACATGAGTTTGTAGAGACGAAGTAGTCGCTTGTTTATTCTTCCTCCCCGCCAACCCCGTTGCCTCTCCCCAAGGTACATGATGTTGTTATTTGGAGATCTGTGGACTAGAATTAAGAATGGTTGTATTGTCTGTCTTAAGACTTGCTCAAAATGGCAGTGCCTAGGTCCTCACCTTGTGTGTACATACGGTGCCAGAGGACAGCACTTCGTGCTGTCGGGGGAGGCCCACAGTTGAGGGCCGAGGACACTTGGCTATGATGGTGACATGTAGCACAGGTTATGTGCATAGTGGAGGTGGTCGGCAGGAGGTAAATATAAACCTTAGAATCGTGCTCACATAATATTAAGATTTCATATTGCTTTTGTTATTTGGCCACAAAAATGGACATAATCCTTGTTGGCTTTAACACACGACTAGTACTGCTTCCACTATCCATCTTGCAAAATATAAGACAAGGCCAGAGCTTAAATTAAAATCCTTGGCTTCTTATCTCCTTCCCACAGGAAAGCAAATCTGTGTTGAAAACCGTAAAATTAAGAGGAGAGCAAGGATAGCATAATTTAGCAAAAACGCGTGGCACCAGATTCTGAGCTGTATGACTGGAGGGATGGGTCAGGCATTAAGAAGATGCTGCCTGCAATTGCAAGTTCCTTAAGGTGATGCTCTGGAAATGAGACAGGCATGCAAAATATATGTATTGCCAAATGCTTTCTGCAATGCTTACTCTTTCTTTATAACGGCTCTAAGAAAATATCTGTGTACATTGTTTGGCAATTACGCTTCTTATGAGACTTTGGAAATGAAACGCAAAGCATTTATTCTAAAGTATAGTTGAAATATGTTCATGTTAGTGTTTGGCTGTTGAGATTTTTGTTTCCATTTGAAAAAGGGTTTAGAAGGATATCCTCCTATCCCTGCACCCACCATCCCACCCTCCATCCCCCCACCTCCTCTAGCGTTCTAAATTCCTTGTATTTAAGAAGCTCATCGGTGTATTTGGCAGACTGCATCATTAACACTTGAAAAGCACTGAGACATATTTTTTAACCTTTTACACATTTATATGCATAGATGTCTGCACTGAGGTACTAGAGAACAGGCGTGTGGCTTTGATAATGGTGCTCTATTTAATAAATGCCAAGGGCTATGCAAGTTCTGCCATTAGAGAAGGGCTGATCATTATAAAATAAGGAAAATATAGTATGGAAATTATGTCATTGTCTAAAACAGTGTGATTCTTTCTTTTTCCCCTTGCTTTTTTCCCCCTAAGTTTCTTCTGGGTGGAGGTTGTAATGATAGGGTATAGAGAATTACTATTACTGGCTGTAAAGAGAATTAAGTGTTACTAGGATAATTGTTCTGATTTTCCTGAGGGTACACCTTCTCCTGGGAGCCACGTACTTTTAATACCTAATTGGTATGAAACATCAAATACAAAATTAGTGTATAATGTAGGTGCAGCTACCATACACAAGTGTGTTTTAAGGCCCTCAGCCATTTAGATATGGACCTACATGATAAGCAGTTTATACTGTGCAGTTTTCAAACATTTCCACAAATTTTTAAATACAGATATTTGCTTCTGGAGAAACAGATTTCACATGCATTGTATTTTATAATACAGTAAAAAATCTCAATTCTAACTAATTATGGTGAAAGCATGTCTGAAGTAGCAAATTTGTGAGTTTTCAAAATTCATTACATCCTTTTTCTCTTAAATTCACAAGTTATTTATTGCTACCGTGTTTGTAAATAGAGATCTTCCTGATGCTGCTTTAATTAGTAGATGTGTTTAAAATCAGAAACATATTTTGCACGTATATGTGTTGAGTTTATTTTCTTTGTTGGGGAAAGTGGGGAGAGATGTAGCATTTCTGTAAAAAACTATCTCCCTAATGAGGTTAAACTGCCTGAGTCTTGTTTACATTATTGATTTGCTTAGTAAGCACTTTCTTTGGTGGGGAGAGGGGCGGAATTCAGCATTCACCAAACAAAGGATCCCAAATTTCAAATTGATGAAGTCCAAATAAATAAGCTGTACCTTTAAAATTGTTACTGTTGTGTAGTTTTAGACTTCCAATTTTAAAAAATATTTTTAAATATGAGACAGAAAATATGTTAAAATATATAAAATGTTAGCAATTTAAAGTATTCTTACAAGCTATATTTCACATAATGCAGTTAAATTCAAGATTGGAACCTTCCTTTTTTGATTGTCTTTTAGAAACTAGAAAGCACGAAGATGAACTGAGTGGGGCTAACGTGTAATGGATGGTCATGTTTGATTGACAAAGCTATAAAACATGAAAAAGTGGTATAACATAGTTCTTAAAGATGTACAACTATAGAATTACGAATTCTATAAACTAAGGGACTATCAATAGAGCAAATTGATACTTATTGGGCAGTTTAAAAATTTGCCCTTCAAGTTTGCAGTGTTTGTTCATTTATTTGTTTGTTGAACAATTTTTTATGACTCCCTTTTTATTGCCCAGCATATGTAGTGAATAAAGAGCTGATAAAACAGTCGTAACTTTTGCTCTCAATACTCTTCATTGAACTCAACCTGAAGAGAGAATTTGAGAGAGAGAGAGAGAGAAAGAGAGAGAATATGTATGTACAGATATTTGTGCCATATGGAATAATAGTAATCAGCCTAAATCTCCAGACGGGCACTGGTTAAATAGCTGATAGTCTCCTGATGGAATATTCACGTACTTCAGTAAATAGCATGGACAAATCCTGAAGCGCTGAATGAGTACAGCAGGTGATTTCAATTGTCCAGGTTTGGCGAAGATAATCTTGAGTTATGCTGATGCCCAGTTACTGCTATTGTGTGTCTATTTTTTGGAAGAGGAAACCGGAGCTGAGCATCTATATTAACTGTCGACCTTGTGGTTACTTTGCAGTCAAATAAAGTGCCCGTGGTGCAGCCATCTCATGCAGTCCATCCTCTCACCCCCCTCATCACTTACAGCGACGAGCACTTTTCTCCAGGATCACATCCGTCACATATCCCATCAGATGTCAACTCCAAACAAGGTGAGAGCCCTGCCCTCCCAGGCCTTCTTCATTAAAGGAGGAGCCCTGTCTCATCAGCGTAAATGACCTCACAGGTGTCTCTGCTCCACGTCACTGGGCGGATCAAAATCAATTTGTAGGAGGCGAGGAATTAATTTGATAGCAAATTTTTATAAACCTGCAAGAATTTGTTGTTGTTTCTTTTATTTCTCAGGATTAAACAAACAAACAGAAGAAAAGCACTTACTTTCAAAGTGACAGCTTTGAAAATCTAGGGTCCACAATATAAACCAGTATGTTGTACAAATACACTAAAAATTCAATCCTCGGTGCCCCCTGCAGTTACTCATTGATTTCAGCATCTCCTAGGTGTTGATGGTAGTGTTAAAAGTTAGAAGAGGGACAGAGTGGGAGATTTGTACTTTAAACGTTATCTTTTTGAGCCTTTCATGATTTCTTTTGGTTTCAGTTATATCCCTATTGGGTTTTATCCTTTTTATTACTTACCAGCACCAACTTAGATGCAAGTAATAGACTATAAAACCATAACATGAATCTTATTTGCTTCTATTTTTTATTACCAAGTTCCTCTTCTATATCATTTACAGAAAACACATAGCATAAGAGGTCTGAAGAATCAGAAGGCTGATGGGTGTGGGTGCGGTTGGTTGTGGGACAAGCCTCCGGCTCTCCCAGCTTGTTGGTTCCATCTCTGCTTCGAGCAAACTGGAGGATGAACTTGTTCACAATATGGCCTTTGCTCTTTCTACATACACAGCACTTGGACCTCAGTAGGATTTATTTTATTTAGAAGTTCAAAATTAAAAATCCTGTACACCCAAACTAATATAATATTGAATGTCAACTGTAATTGAAAAAGAAGAGAGAAAAAAAGACCATATAAAACCACGTGAAGGCAGAGAATGCACGCATGTAAAATTTGCCATTACCAAGCACTTCACCCTTTTGTGCAGCTTTACCTCTGACCTATAGCAGACAACAAAATTTATTAAGTGTGTAAAGAAAGAGTAGCATTCAGAGACTGGGTGTTTTTCCCACCACTGTGACACTTCTAGGTTAAGTACGTAACCCCTTTATTTCCCTCCATAGTTAAAATAGACAACTTATTTGAGGACCTGTTTCCTATTGGACTTTGACTCCAGTGTAGCCCAAGGACCTTTCTTTGAGATGGTAAGAATCACCTACGTAGAGGTTTTAGTACTCATTTCTAGTCCTTTCTCTACTCTACTCCCTTTTACCAAGGACCTACAAAGAATAAGAAACATCAAAGACAAGTCTGGTGAAAAAGGGAACTAAGATAGGTATCTTAGGAAGAAGGCTGGGTTTGAGAGGGAAGATCTTGACTGTGATCTTGGTCATGGCGAGTGCGAGCTGAACGGATCTGAACGGATACATGGGGTAGGCAATTTAAAGACCCCAGCCCCAGACCAGGGCTGGAGCTAGAGATACGCACCTGGGAACCACAGAGATGTAGGTGACATTAGAGATAGATGTAAAAGCTCAAACAAGCTGTTAGCAAAATTAATCCAAGTGTGTTCTATTAATTTTTTAACTACTTATTTATTGAACAGTTAGTTACATGGTGCTTTGTGTGTCCCAGGCCCTGTTCTGAGCATTTTTAAATGAGCATATTTAAAAGAATAACACGTCATGATTCAGTAGTTTTTCTCTTAAGAATTCTAGGACAGTTCAATATTTTAAAAAGACAAGTGTATGATCAGCTGCCAATTACATTTCTATTTCATCTTCTATTTTCATCTCTTACTGCTACCCTCCCTTGTTTTGCCTTAGTAACTGTAATTATATCATCACTTCTCAAACTTGTTTTTAAAACACATTCTCCAGAACTAGAGAAAGTCCAGAAGTTGTCTGCTTTTGTTGTAAAAAGTCTTTATTTTGTTGTAAAAATTTGTGTTATTTTTGCATTCTACTCCATACACTCCTCATGTTGGTTTTACTATAAAGATCTTGTTTTCAATTACTTCTTTGTCCTGGACTTCAAGTATTTCATCACTGTTGTATTTCAGGGTATATATAAACCTTGGTTGAAAAAGAAACAAATTTAGATGATTCTGAATTTATATCATTCCATTTGGATGCATTCATCACCAAAAAAATAAGCTAAACAGCTCACTAGGTTTCTTGCTTTTGTTCTTTTTCTTTCCCTACCGCCTGCCTTTGGGGCTATATCATGTAGCACAGCTAGTTAGAACATGGTTCTGAGGCCACAGGTGATGATTTCATAGTTTCCAGGAGGCTGGTTAGCTTTATTAAAAACAACAAAAAAAGAGTATCATGTGCATACTCTAATGCTAAATAGAAGTATCAATCAGTACAAACTGTCAGCAAAACCCATTCTCATTTGTAGGAAAGTAACTCCAGGTTAATTTCCCATTAGGACGCACAGAAGTTTTTACCTTTCTCAGTGTGTTGGTATGTAAGTGTAGAAAAAGGAAAGGAAGATAATACCAATCATTTTGTTCTACTCATTATGTCTGGTGAAAATGTTAACAGGAAAGAGCTTTTAGGAAACACAGGATTTTTATACCTGTTTTTATCTTTGTACTATTTATTGTATCCTTATAAATAACAAGGACTCACATATTCTTTGTTCTCTGTACCAGACACTTCTCTGCATTACATATGTAATGCATTAATTCCTCAAAACAACTGCTATTCCATTTTTATTCTGATTTTACGGAATAATAAGTAAATAACTTCCTCAGAGATACGTATTGTAGTTAAGTGACAGGTAGAATTGATTTATTCATACAGTCTGACTTCAAAATCATCTTATCTATATTTATAAAAGTTACTTAATAAAAGCTTAAAAATCTTTAAGGCCAGACTGGATATAGCCTCCAGCACATAGTAAGTGTTCAGTAAATGCCAGTTAAATGAGTGATGTGAAATGTGTCTTTCGTAGACAGCAACTGGTGAAGAGTCAACACGCTTCTAGGAATCTTTGGAAACAAGATCTTAAAACAATAAACCATTTAAAAAACACAGACCCATTTTCCACTTTAGTAGTGACTTAAGCCACATCATGTGCTTGTATTTACCTGCAAAATGGTTGATAATTGAACCCAGCATGGGGAATAGGTCTGTCTAAACACTTTCTATTTCGCTTGTTCAGTCATTCAAAATATTTATTGAGAACCTGCTCTGGAGACAACCTAGGTTTGATACATAGATTGGTAAAACATGGTCTCTTTTTTCCCAAGTAGTATTTAAGCTCATGCAGGAAATCATTTGCACAAATAAGCTATAAAACAAAATGAAGAACATCTTAAGTACCACGTTAAAAGTACAAATAAAATGTTGTAGATTTGAAGAAGAAAGAGATTCCTAGGAGCTGTAAAAGTTAGAGAATATTCCATGGGAGATGGGTATTTGAAATATGAGTAGAATTTTAATAGAAACAGTCAAATTAAATGCCCAACATAGGAACTATTATAGCATGTTGCAGGTGCTAAGTAAAGGTTAGTTCCCTCCTTCCTCCCTCAAGTAGTAAAACCAAATCCAGTGAGTTTGTAGTTTTTGTTCTGCTGGATGACTCCTACACAGAATCATTGATGTGCAGTTCGAAGCATACTCAGAACACGGACTCATGTGAGGAACAACTTTTTAAGCTTGTCTGCTTAGAGATGTGTCTGCAAGCAAGTTACTTCTCTGTCCCAGTGGTAAGAGCCCAGGACAAAACGTATTTCGTGTGTACTCGAACAGGCACTTCATCTCTCTAACAAAGGGATTCAAGCAGACAATTCAGGTGGTCTCACTGCAGATCATGATTTTCAAGCTCATATTTTCACGGGGTTTCTGAAGTCAACCTCTGTTAGTTTGGTTTTTCTTTTCAAAACAGCAGTCCCCCTGCAGACCCTGAGGTTTGGGGGAGCTTTCTGAATCCCAGGTAAGGGTGGCGGCCAATTGGAGAAACTCCCCAGTGATTCAGATACGCCACGAATCACCCCTGTAGGCTCCCCTTAAGATCAACACTGTTGCCCTTACCTCCCAGACGCAAGAAAAAGACCCCAGGATATGAACGTTGGGGTCCACTGTGACCAAAAGAAGCAGTACATCTAGCCCCAAAAAGAGATTTGAAAAACATTCTGTTAAAACAGCAGTACATGAAATGAACATGTAAAAACATGTAAGCTAGCTCTGTTGAGGGAGAGATTAAAGACCTTCCTCCTTCCTACCTACTTTCTGTAAGAATTGAGAGGTAGTTCATCCTGACTTCAAAGTTAAATTAACATCAACGTTGAAGGCAACACTTCTTAAGTCATTCCCGTATGTGTAAGGCCTTCAGTATCTTTTAAGATCCAAAAGAAACACATAATAATTTCAAACAGTAAAAAAGCAGACTACGCAAAGAGCACCTTCCATGTGCTCGCCCAACTCCACTTACTGGCCAATATGTGTCTTAACAACTGAATGCACCTTCTGGGGTTCAACCTGCGTCTCTGTTTTTATATGGAAATGGCCTTTTTTAAAGCCAGATGAGCTGTGTAAGGAAACTCTTGGGGCTTTCTTGTATTAAGAATCAACTTTACCCCAAATACACTGAATCTAAGTTTTTATATTTTGTATTTTTATGCACATGCCTTACCCCAAGGTAAGCTGTAAACAGAGAGATGTCATTTGGGACTAGGATTAGGTATAATCTTTAGGTGGTTTTTACAGTTACAGGACAGTGTACGCTAGGGATTGTGAGCTCAAAGAACAATTTGGTGGCACTCTCATTTTCTGGGGAATACAACTAATCCAGAACAGCTTGACCTTGACACCCAGAGGACTCAACTTGATGAAGAGCTTAGTTGGAGCCGAAGTGGCAGAGACCAAATGAATCATATCAAGTGTGACCATTATGGGGCTGAAGATGATTCCTAATTAATCTTTGATCCTCTGAGGTATCACATTTCCCAAATCTATGTGTCCATAAGGGAGCCAATAAAAATATGAAAGCGGCAATTTACCTAATCCTTGAGTGCCATGGCAGGCCCATCTATTTATGAAGGGCTCTCATTTGCCATTCTACACAAAAGCAGTTGTGTACATTTTTTTTTTAACCAAAGTGAAATAATGTGGGCAAGCTAAATAATTTGAAAGTCTTAATTGGTGGCTGTTTTACTAGCAGTGTAGCTACTCTGTCAGCAGTTCCTCAAGATGGACTGCTTTTAACACCTGTTTTCTCAGATGTTGAAATCTTGAGAAAAGATAACAAAATGACTTGTGTTAAATGAATCTGATAAATAAGTGTTGTTTTATTCTAGACCTTAAGAAGTAATGGCAGAAAGCTCTGTATTGCCTATCTATTGCTGTAAGAATCCAATGTCCTGTGAATCTGAACGCACTACTCTCTGTTCTTTTCAATAGGCATGTCCAGACATCCTCCGGCTCCTGAGATCCCTACCTTTTACCCCCTGTCTCCGGGTGGTGTTGGACAGATTACTCCACCGCTTGGCTGGTAAGATACTTTCTGCAAACTCCAGCCAGGCACTTGAACACATGTTCTACTTTCCATTCGATGGAAATTAGCTTTATGAATGATAACACTTGTGGAGTTGAGGAAATTTCACATCAACCGGCAAGGTGCTAACTTTATTTCATTTCAATTTAAAACATTAAAAAACATACAATCTTTGAAATGGTTTGAGTCCATTGGCTAATATGTGTAGAAAATGACTATGTAACGTTTGCTTTGAAGCTTATAGTTTTATGGATTCAATTTGTGGCTTTGGGCATTTGCTATGCCTGTACAAAGTGCTCAGTGTGGTTTTTCTTGTCTAGTTTTTTATGAAAACTTATATTTTTGAAACAAACTTAGACACATTGAATATATACTTTCTTTGCTTTTAAATGAGCAGTTGATGTAAATGACAAGTAGAGAGAAATTCAAAAATACAACAACATCTTTTGAATTTTAATAAAGCTCCAATTTGAATTCAGAGAAGTAAAAAACTAATGTTTGGGTTTTATTCCCCCTGCCCCTCCCAGAATCCAAATGTTCTTTAGTTTTAAAAAATTCGTATAGTTGCCTTCAAAATTTTCTAAATTGTAAAGGTAAATGAAAGGAAATATATATTAAGAAGAGAGAATAATTTTATATAGTGTAGCCTATTTTTAGCATTTTATTGTTAACACACAATTTTCCCTGCTCCCATTCCCATGCCTACTCCATTTCTCCCCTCCCCATCGCACACTCCAGGGAAACAGTCCTTCAACTTTAACAAATGTTTTCCCACCTTTCCTTATCTGGATCTCTGTCCCTACAGCCCCATGTCGTTGCCCCAGTCCCCCTGCCTTGATATCCTTACATTATCTCTTCTTCAGCAAGGAGGAGTCATCCCATCATGGGAATTCCAGCTCACTCGAGCTCTCTCTGTAGTATTAAATCTCTCAGTCAATAACTGTTTGAATTTAATTGATTATGCGTACATGCTCGAACCTATATCATCATTCTGTCTGAACTTAACTACTTAGGGGCAGTAACCCTGTGCCGAGTTGCATCAGTATCAGCTAGAAATAAAGACTAAATGAAAAATGTGAGATGTGGGAAAGGAGGGAGAGATGGACTTCTCAGAGTGGAGGGAAAATCATTTTAATGACTCGATCTCTTATTTCTTGACTCTTAACATGGGTATATGGTAGGGGAGAATTGCATTTTTTTAAATATTTGTTTTTATATAAATTTAAAGTTTTATTTCCTTCTTTCTTCCCTTTCCTGAAATTCTCAGATTCTGATAAAGAATCCACTAACTTCCTTCTTTGAAAGGAGTGTTTCACGATTCTCAGGGTTCTGTTATATTCAGTAAACATTTGTTATATGCCTACTTTGTATGCATAGCGCAAGAGGGGAAGGGATAAAAGACAGGTAGCACATTTATTTTTAAAATTGAGGGTGGAAGGTTTTCTTCTAGGCAAAAGATGTTTTGATTGGGTGGAGGGCAAGGAAGGGAAGCAGTCCCGTAATTGAAGAAAAGCCCTGGTCTGTAATATCCCACAAAATCCTATTTGAATACCTCCCTCTTCTCCCCACATCAAACTCTTACTGCTGGTTGGTAACTCATGTTTTGTCATTGATGGGTTCCTTTCTTCTGTGACCTCAGGCAAGGTCAGCCTGTATATCCCATCACGGGAGGATTCAGGCAACCCTACCCATCCTCACTGTCAGTCGACACTTCCATGTCCAGGTAGGTAGAGGTGGAAACTGGGCACCCCAGGACACGTTGCTCTTCCTGCGCTTGCATTTGTGCAGCTCTGCTTGCCTCTTGGTTGGCTAGGAGGGTGCATAGCTCAGCCACGTGTCTGTCTGTGCAGTGTGCCTGGCTCCCACACTAGGTGTCGTAGAGATTCCTGGGTAGGAGCCATACTCTGTGATCGAGAGCAGGCACCAGCCACACGCACCAGAGAGATGGACTTGGCCACACCAAGAAACTGTGCCTCCAGAGAACTTCCATTGCCACCTGACCGCAGGATGGGAAATGTCCTGAAAGTGGACCTCATAAAAGATTGCTTTAGTCAAAATATGCTGGGGGTGGGGTAAAGACTGGTTAAAGGATCAAGACTGGTTTGGTCTAAGTTCTATAATTTGCTTTCTTTGAGGAAAGCTGTATCCGTTAAATGTGACACTGTTTGAAAATGCCCAGATAGTCCTGGACCAAGTCTGTCAGAAGAGAAAGAATGGTGCTAACAGGCCATCCGGCCTTCCGGGGTGTGTGTCCTAGTGTGTGAATCAGGCCATGTGGCCACACAGTAGTGCCAGCGAAGCTCTGTGAGGTCTGCCGCCACACCGCTCTGTGTCATGCTTTGCTTCTGGAAAGGATGGCTTCTGTGCCCTGTGCTTGATGTACACACACATGGTGATGTATATCATCTGTGTTCGATGTTGCTTTTTCAAGGAGCTAGCTAGCATTACTGTGCCAGAAGGCAAACTTTTGGGGTAGTGACTGGTTGTGAATCTTTACTTTTGATATAGGTATGAAATTCGAAGTTTCTGTGGTGAATTTCAGCTTTTTTTCAAAAAATTATTTGTTCAGCAAATTGTAAATCTAGCTAGTTGGGAGGGGATGAAATTAATATCCTTCCGCCAAAATACATTTGTACACTTTTTGACATTGTAAGAACTATCTGATGACAGGATTTTCTCCTAGACATCATGTTTTTTTGCAAACGGTGCATTTAGCAAAGCATTTATTATCTGATCAAATATTTGTATTTTTACCATGCCGCCTTAATTTTTAAAAATTTGTTTCTGAAATATTACATATCCAAGCAGAGCTCCTTGTTGCCTTCCCAGATGAAGGAATTAATTGCATAGGCTATGATGAAAGACCTGAGAATGTTGTTCTTGCTGAATTGTGTTTACTTTTAAACAGTTTGAAAAGCAAAGATTTCCAAAGCATACCCAAATTTATCCAAAGCTCTTGTTGAAAGTACTGTCTTTATTTGTTTTCTTTTTCTTGCATGGCAGTTTCCCTCCTTTGTGTTGGACGGTGGTGGACAGATTAAGATTTTTATTATGCTCTACAAGCATACTTGGGAAAAAGTCTTTATTTTGCATGTATAGTTTTTACCTTGATGCAGAACTGTATTCTTCCCTTTGATTTTGTTAATCGGTTTTCCATAAGGCTAGATCTCTCAGACATTCTTTCTGTGTAGAAAAGTATTTTGGATGATATTAATGGCAATCTTATTAAATTGGGGACTGAAAAAATATCTTCCTGTCCCTTATTTTCTCAGTCGTTCTTTCCTAATATTAGTAAAGACGACCAGCAATATGAGACGACTGTGATGGTTTGCTTGGGAATGTAGGCAGAGGTTTTTAAATGTGATGTCTTTCGCTTTTATTTAATAGTCATCTAAAAAGCTAAATTTTAGTAAAGTGTTACATTTCCAATAATTGCTCCTACTGAAATTCTTCTTTTGAAAACTGCTTTGCAAGAAAAGTGACTCATTTTTAAAAAATCCTACGGCCTAAAGAAAAATGCCGGATTCTACTGTTAGTTTGGGGGAGGGGAAATTCTGTTATGAAGGGAATAATTATAAATATTTCCCACCTGAATACAGAAAGGAAAGAAATTAATGATCAGCCCACTCTAATTTATAGTTGCTGCTCCTGAGTGTAACTGCTAATAGCAGCTAGTGGATTGTATCAGAAGCTTATCTAGCTCTGGCGACCGCAGACACTAGTACACCTTGTTTCTTCTGTTTCTTCCCTTCTTTCAGGTTTTCCCATCACATGATTCCTGGCCCTCCTGGTCCCCACACAACTGGCATCCCTCATCCAGCTATTGTCACGCCTCAGGTCAAACAGGAACATGCCCACACTGACGGTGACCTGATGCACGTGTAAGTCTGCCTCCAGTGTCACCTGTGGATGCCTGCAGGAACTGAGGATTTAATCACAATCTCTTCTTCACTCCAGTTGAGCCTTCCCTCCCTCTTTTGTTATGGAAATCAGTGCAGCTTTGCTTTGAAAGCTCCATCCCGGAGGACTTTAAGCGGCTTGATTCTCACTGTGAGCTCATTTTGATTCTGAGATTGGAAAGGAGTGCGCAGACCCCCAAAGATCAAGGAAACCTCACCAAAATGGAGTAATCATCAGAGCACAGGCACTGAATAAGTCTGAGCTGTATAGCCATGTAGCACCAAATTTCATTTGAGTTCTGATTGTTGGGGAGCCCCTGGTGGTCCTCAAGGGAATTGGCGAGTTCGATGCTTGCCCAGGAGGCAGTCTGCCTCACAGCTTCAGAAGCACAGAAATCAAAGGAGAGGGACACACCAAGCCCAGGATTCGCTGTGGGGCCAGCATGGTCTCAGCTGTTACAGCGGGCCTCAACGCCTTGAGGATAGGAATTAAGTTTCTTTTTTTTTTTGGTAAAGATTTTATTGGGAAATTGGGGGAGGGGAACAGCATTGGGGAACCGGGGAAGGGGAACAGACAACTCGCCGTCACCCTGTTCCTCAGTCCATCTGCAGAGGACGCCGCCTCACCAGCCCATGTTGGCATCGTCACCGCGCTCCTCCTGGGTGAGGCCAGATGGGTTGCCGGCCTCTAGACGGTCGCTCACAGCGGCTGTTGGCAGCTCACGCTGGCTGCCGGCCACTCACTGTAGCCTATGGTGGCCCACTGCTGCAGGGGCTGCAGCCTACAACGTCACTGGGGCTCACACAGCCCAACTCCAGGTGGAGCTGTTGTTCACCGTCTTCGCTGTTAAGGGCAGTGTCACTGGCCCTCATAGGTGGGATCCAAACCGGGGCCACTGGCATCCCAAAACCAGCTCTTAGCCATGTGCCACTCGGCCGGCCCTTAAGTTTCTTAATGTAGGGTTTGCTGACTGGGACACAAGGAAGAGGGGAGTACAGGAAGCATGAGTCAGTCCATGAGACCCCAGCAGATGTAGGTAGAGCCAACATGCATTTGTTTGGGGGAGACAGTCTGAAGTTTCACGAGCTTGTCCAAGTGGCCCTTGACCTCCCCAAAGTTCAGAACCTCAGTTCTGAAAGAGGAATGACCACTTGTACTATAGCGTCAGCTTTTCCTGGGGTGACCAAGGAGCTCAATGTCACATGCCCATTTCCATTTTGTGTTAAACACTTCTATAGCTCGGGGGGAATTTCCTCAGACCAAAGGATCCTCACTCACAAAGCTGGAGGAGTTGGTCTTCCAAGTTGGTGGCGTTCCGGGGGCTTGTGGAGGGCCTAGAGTGTTGTCCCCAGCCTGAGGTTGACCAGTCAAGTAACCAGATGCTCTGAATCTCTCCTCCCCTCTCTCCCTTATCCTGTCCTCCCCCTCCCCCAACACCACCATGTCCACCTTTTAGGAAGCCTCCACATGAACAGAGAAAGGAGCAGGAGCCAAAAAGACCTCACATTAAGAAGCCTCTGAACGCTTTTATGTTATACATGAAAGAAATGAGAGCAAATGTCGTGGCTGAGTGTACCCTGAAAGAAAGTGCAGCTATCAATCAGATTCTAGGCAGAAGGGTAAGTATTGGGATGGTAGATAACTCTTTATGGGAAGTGTGGAACTGCCTCATTAACACCTGACCAAATGGACTTGCATATCAGGTGGCTATAGAAGGCATTTGAGTAGTCACCAGCCACTTTGGGAAGTAACAAAGAACAAGATATGTTGATAACCATTTGGAGGATTAATTGATAAAATGCACTGTAAACAACTTAGATTGTCCCTGGCACCTAGGAAACTTCCTGTAAATGATAACTGCTTCCCCTGTTCATCTTTAAACAAGTATTTATTGAGTGTCTTCTATGTGCCAGGCATGGTAGTCCAGCAATTAGATAATAATTGCTAAATAAAATAGATACCATCCTCACCTTCATGGAGTTTGAAGTTTTGTGACAAGATACAGATACTAGACCAATAATTACCTGATAAATAGATAATTAAAATTGTGACAAATTCTATGAATGTAAAGAGCAAGATCCTGTGAGAAAGAATAAGAGGGAGCTAGATAAGGGCCCCTCTGAAAAACATACTAGTGGGTTGTCAGAAAAGTCATGATGTATTTGTTTCCATGTTTTTCATTGCAAAAATGCGTCATGACTTTTCCGACAGCCCAATATTTAAACTGAGACCTGAGGGATGAGTAGGAGTTAACCAAGTGATTAGGGGAGGGGAGGGTGGACTCTTCCCAGATGGAGCCGTGTGTGGAGATTCATGTCTGAAGCAGGAATGCACTGAGCCCACCCAGGGAGCAATTGAAAGGCCTTCCTTGGAGGACCAGCCATCATTCTGGATGAACTCTGGCAAACAGAGGTTGGCCACTCCTTCCAAAATAGACACAGATCTGTGCCACTCAGAAGCTATAAGTGCAAGAATTTATATGGGCTAGAGAAGTCTTCATTCCGGAAAAACCACTGTCTGATTCTTAAAATGTATATGGGGCACGTTTCTGGAGAGCTCCTTTTGTTTTCATCCCTTCTTTCATCCATGCTAAGATATTTTTCCGAGCATATATTATATACCAGGTACTAGGCTATAACTAGCACAGTCACACTAAGATTTTTTTTATCCATCCACCAGCCAAAAAGCTAGTCAGTCTTTCCAGGTAATCTTTCTCAGGATTAAAATGACTCAGGTATCTGAAGAGTGGTGGAAAAAATTTAAATTTTTCTAATTCAAATTACATATTTTCACTACAATTACATTGTAATGTTAGAAATGCTTCATCACAGTTGTTGATGCTCTTCATATATGTGTCGTGGCTTCTTAATTGTGCACTTGTATATTTGTTTTTGCAACCTCTTAAGAAATTCATGATTTGCAAATGAATGTTCAGTGAGGAGAGTCTAACAACCTTTATGAAACTTAGAGGATCATGTTTTAGCTGTTATTGGTAATCATTTTTACTACGTTTGTTATAGATCTAACACATTTTAGCATTTCTATGAAAAAGCATTCAGGCCGAGTGAACAGTCAGAGGGAAGCAGAATTGTTTTTTTGCATTATCGATTCCTGTTGGATAACAACAACAAAAAATGCAGCTATTTCCAATCTGCGAGGCACCAGGGTTTCAGGGGTAGGGTGAGGTGGCAGATTATAGCTTTTTGGTGCCACGCGTACAATACTCTATCTCCCTGTGGATTCTTAAACACTTAATAACAGTAATTACAGTGATTTCCCAAGCCAGATCATAGCAGAAGAGGGATTCCCATCATCTTTGAAGAACCCCACCTTAAAAGAGCTTAAAGGCTGATGACCATTTCCCCTGACCCTTTAAAAGAAGAAATTAGAGGAAAAGGAGGGTTGACGTTCTTATTTTAGCGTGTGTAAAACTCTTAGCTTTTTTTTTTTTTTTTGAGTTAAGGTCCCCTGGTCCTCCAGCAGGAATTCTTTTCCTGCTCAAGAAACTAAAGATATGATATGGAGGTATGCTTCCTATTTTTAATGCACATTGCCCACAGTTGCTACTTTCTCAGCTCCCTTAACAATCCCCAGATCAGAGCATGTGTCCTAAGGGATGGTTCTCATTTGGGGTCTCTCTCTGTCTTTGATTTGAACACCTGTTTCTATTTATAGGTCTCTGAGATCTTTGATTAAGATCAGGTTTTCTATCCTTTCATAACTTCCCTCTGGCAGAGTAGTCCTTGCTAGTTCTTTAAAGTTCCTGGCTTTAAAATCATGAAGTTTTACACTGGGATAATTATAATTCTTAAAAGTGGAACTTAAATCCATCCCTGAACATTTTTTTTTAACTTTTGATTTTTATTCATCTTTACTATATTTCTAAAATAGGAATGTTCATTCATATGAATTAATCGAAGTTTTCTTCATATTGTAAAGACCTTCCTGGTTATTAAAGAAGGTCCATTTATTGTAAATGTATTGTCAGGATTTTTAAACCTTGGAACTGTATGAGTTTCTTCAAATTAAGTGGATATTTTCTCAACAACTTGGTGAAATCTTAATGAAATTTGATTTTTTTTTAATTAACTTAATTTTTCAGTAAGCAAAAATGATACACAAGCATTTTTATAGTCAATTGTCTTTTAGGAATTTCTATAAAGGAAGACCATTTTTCTGGTTTGTACTAGACTTATTTTTGCTTCATTGCAAACCTTTAATATGATTGTTTGACCTATTTTTTTACTCTGGTAAAGGATCTTTTGTGAGTAGATCTTGTGCATTAGAAATATCAGGAAACTAAAAGCAATTGAAAATACAAGTAAATAGCAAAGTCTGTGGCCTACAAGTAAATAGTAAAGTCTGTGGCCTGATTTTTCTTTTTGCAGCTTGCTCAGTTTGGTTAGCTTGGTTCTTTCTGCCAACCTGTTTTTGTTTTCACTGAAAAAAATGTGGTGGTTTGGGTAGAAGACCCCAAACTCCATATGGATTTTGGAAGATCAATTTTATAAAACTTATTTCAGGTTTTCTTAGCAAGTTACAAAACCACCATAAATTATATAAAATTACAGTTATTCTGCAGTAGCATAAGACATATTACTTGTCGAAAAACAGATTTACAAAGTAAGACTTCTTTTGTTAATTTCATTTCCTTTTTGACTTCTTCTTTGTTCCTTTTCGGTAACACACTCTGCCTCTGCCAGTCACACTTATTTAGTACCATTACTGTGTAAATATTATTGACTAGTCTATTCTCAACAATCGAGGCTAATCTTTTCTATTGTGCCCAGCCTGTTTGTTTCTCCCTGTGAAGGTCTAGCCCCAGGCCAGTGTCTTGGATTTAGGAAAGTTGTCAGTTGGTAGAGGAAGTGTGACTTTTCTTGCCTAGTTTAACCTTCACTGCCCACTCAGACATGCCTTCTTCCCATGGTCCACTGGCTCTCTGCTAGTACGAAGAACTAGGTAGGTCTCAGATAACTTTTTTAGGGTTGGTTTTTTTTCCTCTACCACCTCCCCGCAGGTCTTTTTTTTTTTTTTTTTTTGACCTTCTAATTGTTTTTATTAGGCCGGCCGAGTAGCGCATTGGTTAAGAGCTGGCTTGGAACGCCATTGGCTCTGGTTCGGATCCCACATATGAGGGCCAGCAACATTGCCCTCTAAAAAAAAAAAAAAAAAAGCAGTTCTTTTTTTAAGAAAAGCCCAGTACCTGATTTGCCCTTAGGCTCAGTCCAAGCCCTGCTGTGTGTCATACTTCTTAACTTTACACTCCACACTTCTACAGCAATTAAAAAATAAATCATCTACCCAAATCCAACACAGAAACCCTGGCTTTTAAAGGGCTTTCGAAGGAAATGAAATCCTTCGATCGACCTGCCCGAGGGCACCAGCCGCACCTGCACTGGAGGCTGGAGTGGCGGGTGGGAGATGGCAGAAGGCACTCCAGTGCCCTTCTTGGGGTCAGGCTCTCCTAACAAGCCAGAGCAGCGGGTGTTGCTGTTTTCCTGGGGAAAGCTTCCTAGCTAGACTTTAGGGGCTGAGTCCGTGTCGAGGACTTAGGTGTTCATCAAGCTGGCTCTTCCTTTCCCCAATCCAGCCAGACCTTCCTTTTCTTTTTCTTGTTTCATCATTTTAAAAACCAAGAACGGGGAAATTAAAATCAATACGCAGGTGGACATGAAGGAGAAAGAGCCACCTCCCTTTGAATGGAAGGAAGTGAAACGGGAAGCTCCACCCCCGAGTGCTGGGGAGAGTGGGAGTCCAGAGGCCCCAGGCTGGTGCAGAGTGCGCATGGCCAGTGTGCACGTGGATGCACGCCAGGTGTGGTGCGGGCTCAGGTCTACTGCACCTGCCGCCTCAGTGCCTTCGCCTCTGGACATTGGGTCCCCCCAAAGCCCAGCCAGGTCTTCTGGAAGGTTCTGTTGACAGATCCAGCCACTGAGGAAGTAGAGAAAAGACTGCCTACTGGGGGCCTGGGGCAAGCTGCATGGAAACATGCAAAGCAATGTGCAAATTATAAGCTGCTTAAAATCCCAAACGGTTGCCTTGCCTACATGAGCTATTTTGATAAATATATATTTTTTATATCAGTTATGTACAAGGGAAATGTAAGGTTTTGCAGGATATCAGCCACCGTATTCTCCAAATTAGGTACTGCAGCCTCAAATTCTACATGGCAAAAATAAACTTAAATAATGCTTCTTGCTTTCCATCAAAAGGAAACTAAAAACCGTGACCATCAAGTGTGCACGTGTGGTTGTACAGTGTTGTCAGTGTTCTGTCTGTAGACAATTAATGCTTATGTAAGTGTGAGGAGAGGGTGGAGGGACTGAAGACAGGCAGACTGACTTTTGATGTCTTGCTTTATAGACAGGATCATATGATGAAGGTTTCAGACTCTTCACATGACAGAGTGGGGGAGTGTCCGTGTGAAGCAAGGATATATCTGTGGAAAAGACATCTGGAAATTATCACGTTTTGCATAAATAAGTGGTACTTAGGCTCAGATATCAGAATATGCTGCAAACTGTGAAAGGGGGCTAGGTTGGGTGTTGAGGTGCAGCAGCAAAAGTTCTCTTTAATTTATACTGGAAAAGAGAAAGAGTGGGTGACAGATCATTTTACTTTGGATACAAAAGCACAGAATAGAGAAACCAAAGTTTGAGTTTCACTCTAGCCACCAGACTCTAGCTGGATTTCTACAGCACTTGGTCTTGTGTCATTTAAAAATAAAGTTTAATATTTTCTTTAAATATTAAAAATTAATATTGTCATTCTTCAGTGTTTGAAACATGACATCTATGTTACTACTTCTGTTTTGCTTACTTTGATTTGATTTCCCCCCCTCCCCTCTTTGTTTTAGTGGCATGCCCTCTCCCGGGAAGAGCAGGCTAAATATTATGAATTAGCGCGGAAGGAAAGACAGCTACATATGCAGCTTTATCCAGGCTGGTCTGCAAGAGACAATTATGTAAGGCCCTTCTGCACACCTTCTCCACTTTCACCCGTTCTTTCTTTCTGTTACTTTCATGAAGGAAATGTGTTTTAGAGTGTATCTAATGCTGGTACTATTTCCTATTTGGAGTTAATGAACTTTATAGTAAAGATTTCATGGATATAGATAGCACAAAACTTTCATTGAAAGCTTTAAATATGTGTGTGTGTGTGTGTGTGTGTGTGTGTGTGTGTACATACACTTTTGTGTCATGTGGGCTGTCTTGTATATAATAAAGCATTTTCCTGTCAAGGTATAATATTTATATGTGTCAATCTTAATGGTTATATAATATTTCATTGGATGAATGTCACAAGTTACTTAACCATTTTTCCTGCTTTTAGAGATTTAAGTTGCTTTCTATTACTTTACAATTGGAAATAATCCTGCAATGAACATATCTATGTGTAACATTTTTTGTATTTAAGACTATTGTTTTTGTAGGATATATTCACAATAGTAGAGTTGTTGACTTTAAAGAATATAAATATTTTGCCGGACGAGTGGCGCGGTGGTTGGGCGCTGGCTTGGGAAACCAGCGGCCCAGGTTCGGGTCCCACATATGAGGGCCAGTGAAAATTAAAAAAAAAAAAAATATATATATATATATATATATATATATATATAAATATTTTAAAGGCTCTTGATGTATATTGTGAAATTGCTTTCTAAAAGGATTATATTACAATTCTTATAAACAATGTTTTGTAAATGACTGTTTTGCCATAGACTAATCAGAACTGGGAAAAAAATTGTTTTTGTTTCATATTAATGTACCTAATGTTTATGTATTTTATTCAGACACAGGGGTATTATTATATTTTTAAAATTATACTAATTTTATTGGCAAAAACACCTCATTTATATTGCCAATTATGTTATTACTTTAGAGTTTGAACATCTTGACTAATGTAGTCTTGATGCAGCAAAGAATATTTCTAAGAAAGTATATTGTAAATGATATAGAAGGAAACAGCAAAGACTATTTCTAAGAAAGTATAATGTGGGACCCGAACCGGGGCCACTGGCTTCCCAAGCCAGTGCTTAACCACCACACCACTCGGCCAACCCACAAACTGTCCCTTTTTTAAAAGGTGAAGGCGACACTATTAATATGGAATTCAATGTGTGGCCATTGCTGTAGATGGTCCTGTGTGGCTGCCTGTCTGAGGTCTTACGTCCCATATAATGAGACACCAAGACTTGGAACACATTCGTTTTCTGTAAAGTGCTCCAAAGAAAAGTTCACTATTGGAGCTTAAACATCGGGTACAACCATGACATAGGAAGTAAGAGCCCTACTGTTTGTTGCTTACAAGCAACAGCTTGTCAGCTCTTCTGAGCTGTTGTTTTAATAACTACCATATGCCAATTGTCAAGAACTGTGTAAATGCCTTCTCTGTTATTTCCCAATCCTTATAACAATCCTATGGCATAAACAGTATTACTGCATTTTACAGATGAGGGAGATTGAGGGGTCGGGGAGGTTAAGCAATTTGTCCACGGCCCTGGAGTGTCTGGGCTGCAAGTTGCACCCAGGTCTACACCCCCCCGCACCCCCCGCCGCTGACTTCACCATCCACAGTTTTCCTGTTAAGCTGACTTCACCATCCACACAGTTTTCCTCTTAAGCACGTGGCTCCATCTTCCAGGGCCTTCGTAAGAAGACCGCTTTAGTTGGAGAGTTTTCTCCCCTGAACTAGGCATCTGTTCCCTTGGGAGTAATTAGCCTCTTCCTGGGGAGAGCCTTTGTGATGCCCTTTAAGTGGGAAGATCAGTTTCCCAACTGATCAAAAGCATCCTCTTCTAACCCTGCACTGGACCTCCTTTGGCTATGGTTTGCTTGAAAAGGGGTGAGCTGACTCTCCTTCTCTGGCCCACAGAAGAGCTTTGCTGTGCTGTGAATTTGCATAGATTTAATTAGCGTTGCTTGTTGACTGTCTTTGAGTGAAGTTTCTGGTTCTGATCCTTAAGTAAAGGAGCCAGTTTTCACTTTTAAAAAATTCTCTCCCCCTTTAAAAATTGCTTGGGCCAGCCAAGTGGCTCAGTTGGTTAAGAGCTTGCTCAACCAGGATCACCGGTTCGATTCCCAGCCTGAGTTGAGCTGCCAACAGGTGGCAGGAAGGCTCAGCTTTAAAAAAAAAAAAAAAATTCTCTCCCCTTTACTATCTCTCCTTTTCTCCATGTGAAGAGATGGGAAGAAAGTATATAGTTTTAAAGAAAGCCAGTGCAACGTGACTTGACCTTGAAAGATTTCCCTCTGCACAATTTTTAAAGGAAGATGTTTTATAGGACTTGATTTTAGGATCCCCTTGAATGAAGGGGAAACCCAGCTTTGTTCCATACAGTTTTTATAATAAATCAACATAAGCCTATTAATTACTAAGGCAAACAAAAGTGAAATCGATTGATAGCACTTTAGCTAAAAATAGTATTCTTAAAATACCAGTATAAGAACATAATCTAAACAAGAAACCTGCTTTGTATCTTAGCATTTAGTGTCAGAATGCTAACCTAATCCTCACTAAGATCATATGAAATACATCTCAATGATTTACTATTAAAATGCCCTATTCTATGACATCATAGGTTTTATATCTTCAATTTGTTTTCATAATTTTATTTTGTATGACTTTTATAACTGAAGTTTTCATAAGTCAACCGTGTACATATTTCCTTAGGTGAGATCAACCAAATATTTATATTGTTAGAGCTTTTAAATTTAGCACTTAATAACCCCAGTATTGTGTATATAATTTTAATGAAAAATATTTTTATGTTTATCATGTAGATTTTGTGTTTTTTTTGTATAAGTTAACATTCTGTTTACCATCTCTCGAAACGCTGGCTTATCCCTGGAATGTAGGTAGTATAGGTTATCTCACACAGGCCACAGCAGTCTGACACCTAAGGCCACACTCACGTGTTCTAGGCATGGACGAGGTGGCAGGGACGCAGGCAGTCCTCTTAGATGTCGATGATCCTGTGGTGAGGAGTTCAGGGACAACGGTCCATCACAGCAACCCATGAAGAGTTAGGCTATGGCACTGAGCCCTGCCTGTGGGTGGGGTGAGGAGGGGTTGGGTGGGACAGAGAAGGTTCCTGGAAGAGATGACACGAGATGAGTGTTGAAGGGCAAATGGGAGCTAGGAGGAGAAAGGGAGGAAGATGGTTCCAGACATGAACCCGCCTCACAGCACTGTGTGAACGGAAACAGTAATTCCATTTGAAAGAGCAACCATGCCTGGGAGAAGCAGTGTCTCCCACTGCCTGCTTCCCTCCTCCCAGAGCACCTTCAAGGACCTTAAAGTGTCTTGTTATTTTTAATGTGCCAGTTCCCAGGGCTGCCTTAGTGTTCGTGAGAATAGTTTCAGTCAGTTTTCCAGAGCTTTATGCCTTGAATGGTCAGGTCAGATGACATGAAGAAAAACTACCTCGAGGTGCATGAAAGTATGACTTTATATATTCACACAATATGTTCAGCAGAATTGTACAGTTTTATTTGTTGTTATTGCTTAACATAACTATTACAGCAGACATAAGATGGAGATATTGGGTGTGATATGTGTTCCGTTACAGTTACTTGAAAGTACCATCCTAACCCAGGTTGGTCGTTTACTGTTCCTATAAATCAAATATGTACTGTGTCTATGCTCTGTTACCGTTATTTTTTGAGGGCAGCGTAATTATGAAGAAGAACGGGAAATTAGACAACTAAAAGTGGAACTTGAATTTTTAAATTTGTGATTAAGATGATTTTGAAATATATTTAAAATTGCACACATACCCGTTTTGTTGTGTCTGTTTTCGGTAGCAAGCCTCCTTAGTTGCCAGAAATAAGTATTTGAAATTACTGTCAGTTTTCTCAGGTTCTTTTTGAACTATCACTTCTACCTTCTACCACTATCTTTGGTCATGTCACGCTTACACTATTGGGTGTTGAGGGTCCTCAATTAACATCCGGAACTTCTAATTATCCGGTGGGACGGACAGTAAGGAAGATTTATCATGAACACTAGCAGAAGTAGGTTCTAAGTGTGGTGGTTAGAAATAAAAGATCTGCCTCTTTAAGTGGGCTTTCCTAGAAGAGGACTTGGTGGCCCCATCCCTAGGCTGTCATTATCCTAATACATGTGTGAGAAATGACGTCCAGTGTCAATGCTAATGATACGAAGTATGAAGCTATAGAGACTAAGGTCACAAAGAAATAAGATTTTCTTTTTTTTTGCTTTCCGACTGTTGCTAGGTACAGATGGGAGGGAAGGGGGCCGGGAGAGAGAGAATGTATGAGGCGTCTCTTTGTTGACTGTCTGCTTGTATTTTTGTTTTGCATTTCCCCGTGTGTTCACAGTGCAGCCTATAACATGATAATGTGCCCGTCTTCTTCCAGGGTAAGAAAAAGAAGAGGAAGAGAGAGAAACTACAGGAATCGGCATCAGGTAGGCGCCGTGTGACTGTCCGGTCAGTTCTTACGCTCTGCCAGGCGCCTTTGAAGAAGTGCGCACCTTGCTACACACTGCTTTCTTCTGCAGCCACATCTTGTGATACTGTAACTCTACTTTTCCTCCTGAAATTCTTTAAAAATGTGTAAGAGACCTTTCCTTTAAATGTGACTATGTTAAGGTACATCTAACATCCCCAAACCCTGTCACCTGGAATCCTGGTTGTTAATTGTGATTGTTTCTTTTGTTTTGTTTTATTTTTGCTTCTGTTGTCTATATTCTCTTTGCTTTAACACTTCTGTGTGCATAACTCTTTACAGTTGGATTTTTTTTATTGATGATTCTATAATATGTTACCTTATATCCGCTTGAGAATTTTTCCTGTGGTTTAGGTTATTTTAAAAATATAAAACATGATGGTAGGGTTTATCTTTCCTATACACTAATTCAAGGCATCAATCAGTGAGGTCCTGTTTATTTCCCCTTTTCCCTTTCATTAAAAGTAAGACCACTAGTACTGCACAGATAAAAACGGCTGGTATAAGAACCATAAAGCGTAACACAAACGAGTCCCCATGATGTTGTAGCTGCTACATATTTGGAATGTTCAAAAACCTCTTCAGTGAAAATTTGTTAAAGACACAATTTTCTGCAGGTACAGGTCCAAGAATGACAGCTGCCTACATCTGAAACATGGTAAGAACGACTCTCTGGTCCTACTGCTGACATTAATTATACACAGAGGCACTTGCTTGTGATTCTTCTTTGCTCATACGGATGCCATTCAGCCTTACTCCTTGAAAGAGGAAACTCCCCCCAAAATCAAACGAGCACTTTAAAAAATCCGATGGTTTTTATACCGGCTATGTATTTGCAATATCGTATGTTTCCCTCTTCCCTTCTTCCCCTTTAATCTTTCTCCATTCTTCTTCCCCTAACTCCTTTTTCTCAACCATTCCTTACTGTGACGAGTGGCAGATCTGCCTGCCTAAAAAAGACACTCCCAACACAAACTAGCAAACAAAATGCCATCTTCCTCAGCCAAGGTAGGGCAGGGTCCGAGGTGCCCAGACTCACATTTTCTCAGGACTCAACAGTTTTGGCTCTTCAGAGACTACTCCTTCTCAATGGAGGTGATCTATAGATACTTAAAAGTAATTTGTTTGTTTCTAGTGAGAAAAATAGGTGTGCTTAATTTTTTTTTCTATTATTTAAAAGTATGGCATAGGGACTACTTATTTGATTAACTGAGTGCTGCTATCAAGTTTTTTCTGTATTGGTAATCATTGCTAGATCTCCCTCTAGTATTTGTAAGTAGTATTTATCTCATTTCTTTTTGCTCTAATTATTTTTTGACCACATAACCACGGGCCCAGGGAACCTGGCTTTTGTACACTGATTTGGTCTTTGCTAAGCTCTGAATCCATGGTGTGTCCGCCTCTTCTCCTGGTGATGATTCTTTTCAAAAGAGCCACCTTGGATTCTGCTCTCTCTCTAGCAGCCCGCACCCAGGCCGTTTTGTCTTTTTTTTTTTTTTTTTGGTCTGCCTGGCTTCCCTCTCACACTCGTCACTGCCACAGCCCAGCTCAGCTGCTCACACTTTCCACCTAGATTATTGGAATAGCCTTTGGCTCATTTTCCTGCCTCCAGTCTTTTTTCCAGGTCATTCTCCATGTTGCTCTCAGAGGGATTTGCTAAAACACAAATTGGTTATGTCATTTCCCAACTCAAAACAGTCAGTGCTTTTCCTCATCTGGAGGATGAAGCGCAAACCACTTAGTGCAGCTGTGCGGCTGCCCCTGTCCTCAAAGCTCTGCCTCCAGTCAGTCTTGCTGTCCACCTCTCCTTACCTCCTACCTGTCCCCATGAGTCCCACGCTCAGTCCAAGCAAACTTATTAGCAGTCCCCCAGACCGATGGAGGCCACTGCACACGGTGCCCTGTGTTGGAAAGCCCATTTCCTCTGCCGGACGAGGGGCTCGATCTGTGGTGTGTCTGAGGAAAAGAGCATAACCCTGCAGGTCATTTGGTCCTTGGCTAAGAACAGGTGAATTCTGGTGCTGACTTTCCCTAAGGAGCCAGCAGAGATTTTGGTACCAAAGAGATCAGAATTTTAAATCCATTGTGTGCCTGGGCAATCAGCTTTTTACTCTTCATTTTCCTTATCTGTAGAATGGGAATGATAATACCTACCACCTATGGTTGTTTATTTGTCACGTGTGCCCGCCTTCCTCCGTCCACCCTCAGGTACCCTCTCCTCCCTGCACTTCCGTGATCTTTATTCAGACTCCCCTGTAGTTTCATGATATCAAAACTCTTCCTAACTAGCACTGAGGGGCAGGCTGGTTTCTGAGTGAAAAGAGGATCATCCCTTCATATAGGTATATCCGAAGGTATCCAGTATCCGAAACACTAATATCATAGACACCCATATTTAATTCAACCTAACAGCTATGAACTGAGGACCTGTTCTGAGCAGCCTCCCCACGTGGTTAGAGGAGACAGAGACCACTTAATCACAGCCCCTTCCCCTAGAAGCTCAGGGCATCACGATAGAAATCATTCTGGTAACAGTCACATACACAGGTTTTTGTGGGCATTCCTTTTTTTTTTTTTTTTTTTGAATGTTCTTTTAAGTACTGAATACAGGTATGGACAGTAGTCTTTCCATGCTCTTCCTCTAAGTGGAAAATCCTCCAAAGTTTAGTGTGCTGAAGATGGACATTTCATTGATTTACTCCATCATTTGATTGCACCAAAATCTTTAACACTATTTCTATTAAAAACCGCACAGAAACATGTTTCTATATTTCAGAGTTTGGTATTTGATTTTGTATGCTTGATTAACATTACGTGGTATTTTAGATTAGGAGATTAAGCTGAGTATGTTTTTGCCCTAGGATGTATCTCAAACATCTTTTTAAAAAATAAGTCACAGCTATCATTGTGCTTTCTTGTCTTTTATTTATTTTTTGTAAAGGTTAACGTGTTTTCTCTAACCTGTGCCAGAAAAACAAAACAAAGTGCCCCCCTTAAGAAAAAATTCCCACCAGCTCCCTGGCGAGGCTGTAGACTCCACTTCCTTGGAGTCCCTAGTGACCCTCTCCTGTCTCTTTGCTGGATCAGCCCTGCAGCCTTTGAAGTCACTGTCCTCCACTCTGTCCCATTCTGGAGAGCAGCACCGAGGTCGTTTGAAAGAAGTACTGAGCAGAGAGGAGCTTAGATTTGTATTCGTCAAGATTTCAGTAAATTAGGAATGATAATATTCCTACTCTTCCCCTCACCTTCTTCTTTGTTTTAGGAATTCAGAAGCTTCGGTGTGTACAGTAGTTGACTTGTTTCGTCATTATTCAGCATTTATTGAGCACCTAATAAATGCCAGGTTGCTACGTAAGACCTGGAAATACGATGTTGAATGAGGCAAAGTGAGTTCCCGGCTTTCGTAGTGCTTACGTTGCTGTGAGGGTGGTTGATGAAAAATAAACAGGAAAATGTAAGTGCTGTCATAAAAATACAGCAGGAGTGGACTTGGCTATCTGCTTTAGGCCGGATGGCCAGGGAGGGCCCTTCTGAGGAGATGACGCTTGGTAATGCCCGATTGTTGTCCCTGAAAAATGGGGAGGGCATTCTGTCTGTGGCTATGGAACAGAGCGGTAGGAAATGAAAGACAAGGGAAACAGCTGATGGTGTTGCAGAAGGAGCTTAGACTAGGACTGAGGCCCCCTGGCCTCTCAGATTAGCCCCCTGCAAGCTGCATGGCCTGGGGCAGGTCATTTATTGCTGGTGGACCTCTGGCTCCTCGGGCACCAGTGCAAGGGCTCTCTCGAAGGCTGCTCAGGTCTAACTTCCTAGTCTGATTTGCTCTCCCTGGTCTACACTGCCTCCCAGTGTTGTTAGGGAGACTCGGGTCTCTTATATTCACTTTGTGGTCCTCGTTCTATGCCTGAGTGGTTTTGTACAACAATGAACGCAGCTGTATGATCTTGAAAATGACTTGTACATGCTGCGGGCGGTTTTCAGTTCTGCATGGATCACTCTGCCTGCCCTTTTCCTCCCCAGAGCAAGGCCCTCAGAAACACTGCTTCTGTCTAGTGGGGTTTGATTCTCCACTGACGTGATCATAGGGCTCCTTGTTTGCCAGACGAGGTCACGCTAGTGCTGGCTTCACCTTAGTAACAAAACAAAGACAGATAAAGTCTTTGATTCGAATCAGTCCTGCACATAGAGTGATGTGAAATCTCACGTGACTGGTTTACTGTTTGGAAGGGAAGCAGTTGCTGAGTATTAGCTGAATCCCTCACACTCCTCCCTGCAGGAAAGTAAAGCCGAGGGAACAACAGGGCAGGGAGACGTCATGACTCTTAGCAGGAAGAGATTTTTTTTTTTGAGAGGGTTTATTTCTCTTACGTACAAAGTGAAACTTAACACTATTTTGGTGTCTTTAAAGAAAATTCCTATATCCATGTATGTAGCTAAAATGCTAGAGAACTCGCATTACTAGTGTGGGACAATGAATTTTAAGGAAAATACCCGCGCTAATAAGAAGAGACTACCTTCAGTGAACCAAAAAGCCCTCTAAAAACTTGTGTTTCTAAAACTTAAAAGGTATATGTTTCATCCAATGCTTTCATTTTTTTGGAGGCAGGGGTTAGTGAGGGGAAATGCCACTGCAATTGCCTAATGCAACCCAAAATAGAAATTGGCTCATTAAGCAGTCCCCTCATACCCCCAGCTGTATTCCCACCTTCCTGTGTGTTTCTACTTTTGTGTAGTGTAAGAGTATTCACTCTGGGGAAATCCTGGTAAAACAAAGAAATTAGCATCAACCCAGTTGCAACACCTTTCAACAGTTTCTAGGACAATTAGAAATGGAATCTGTAAAAGACATTTCCCCAGGTTGGTGGAGGAGATGCCCATCCTTAGCTTTTTGGACTAACTTGTCACCTGTGGGAATACTGGGAGAAGCCCAGGGCCGCAGGGAATGAGCTTGCACATTCTCCTGGGCCCGGCTGGAGGGCCAGGATCATGAACGCCAATTGTTTGTTTATTCACTCTGCAAACATCCAGTGAGGACTACTGCAAATCAAGAACTGTATTAGGCAGCAGGGGTGCTTGCTAAATGGACCCTGTCCCTTCCTGGAGAACTCAAGAGTTTTAGAAGAGACAGACATACAAATGGGTAAATATAAAATGTTTATGCTATGAAGGAGGTGCATATAGTACAATACGTAAAAATAAAGAGAACAGAAAGTATGTAAATCAGAGTGCAGTCAAGGAACGCTTCCTGGAATAGGTAACATTTGCGCTGTCCTGTTGTGAGGGAATTCTGGGGTTTGACAGAATAGTGATTGAGTTGCTGTGAGTTTACAGTGTTTGGGTACATGTTTGATTTGGAATATATAACATCTCAAGAGTTTGTCAGAAGTCAGAGATTATCATCAAATAACCGAAATTCTTTTTCTTCCTGACTTAAGACTCATAAGGAATTAAAGAAGCAAAGCATTAAAATTTTTAAAAAACTGGAGTTATCATTCCAAGTTTACTAATTTAAAAATAAAGCTTTATAAATTGGTTAATATTTACGTTAGTGAAACAAATACGAAAAGCCCACCATCTTAAAATTATACAGATTGAAAAGATATTCTTGGTGATATTTCAGTGTATTTCCTTTGATTATGTAATATTAAAGAACTAGCTTAAGAGTAGAAACAAGCAATCTTTTTTTTCTAAGATTTTATTGGGGAATTGGGGGAGGGGAACAGACAAGTTGCTGTCCTTTTGTTCTTCAGTCTAGTTATAGATGATGTCTCTTCACTGGCCCATGTTGATATTATCATTGCACTCTTCCCGGGTGAGGCAGTCACTCGCCAGCCATTGGACGGCCTCTCATGGCCTCTCACGAAAGCTCACAGCAGCTGCTGGCCAGCCCCACTGCAGCCTACGCCGTCGCCAGTGACTCATAGCAGCCTCGCTCCAGGTCGAGCTGTTGTTCACCATCTTAGCTGTAGAGGGCGCAGTGTCACTGGCCCTCATGTGGGGTCCGAACCGGGGTCCTGCTGCTCAGAGCTGGCATCCCAAGCCAACTCCTAACCAACGTGCCACTTGGTAAGTCCGCTCTTTTTTTAAATAAAAAAACTTCTGGTTAAACACAGAAATACAGATATACACGGACACTCGGATGCAGACATACTCTTACACTGTTTTGGGCTCTGGCATAATCTTTATCTTGTATACTTGCTAAACTGAAAAATTCAAATATTTTTTACTAAATAAAAACTTCAGGGCTGGCCGAGTGGCGCGTTGGTTAATAGCTGGCTTAGGATGCCTGCGGCCCTGGTTCAGATCCCACATATGAGGGCCAGTGACACTGCCCTCTACAGCTAAGATGGTGAACAATAGCTCCACCTGGAGCTCGGCTGCTGTGAGTCCCCGGGGATGGCATAGCTGCAGCGCCTGCTGCAGTGGGCTGCCATAGGCTACAGTGAGTGGCCGGCAGCCAGCGTGAGTGGCTGACAGGCAGCGTGAGGGGCTGACAGCCGGTGTGAGCTGCCAAGAGCCTCTGAGTGACCGCCCAGAGGCCGGCGACCAATCTGCCCTACCTGGGAACAGCACAATGATGATACCAACATGGGCCAGTGAAGAGATGTCATCTGTAACTAGACTGAAGAACAAAAGGACAGCAACTTGTCTGTTCCCCTTCCCCGGTTCCCCAACGCTGTTCCCCTCCCACAATTCCCCAATAAAATCTTTAAAAAACAAAAACAAAAAACTTCGTAACTTTTATTTTCCGGGGCCAACAGGTGTGTGGGAGAGGTCATTTCTAGTACAGTATAGAATGCAATGGTTAATGGTGCAGTGCTTGGATTTATATTTTTAAGAAAAGAAATGTTTCTAGCTTTCTGTTTGATGGTGGAGTTCGAGAGCCTGATGAGGTGGTTAAGGTTTGGGAACCTGGGCCCATGGGTCCCGTGAAGCCTCCCTGCAGAGCTGACTGGCAACAGAGTGGGACTGGATACATCTTCAGGACAGGTGATAGGACTGTGACGCTGAAAGTTTCCCAGGAGCCTCCCTGAAGCCCGAGACTTACCTTGCCCTCATAGGGCCAGGGAACAGTCTAAATATTTTCAGTGGTCTCACTGAGAAAGCTGTGTATTTCTTACAGTCTTTGAAGCTCTCGTTGGTGAGTTTGACACTTTTGCCCAATCTTGGATCTCAGTTGTGTTGCACAAGTGCAGTTGTGGTCACCCACATTAACTATCAATAAAGCCTCTGAGTATTTGCCTCTGGGTTGGCACGTCTAGTTAGAAAGCAAAGACATGTTCTTACAAAATAATAAAATTGGGAGCAGCTAGAAAAACTTTACAAGCGTGTTAAAAGTCTCAAAGTAAAAATTAAGGTTTTGACAATTAGAAAGTGACAAAAGTGACATCCTGTTTTCCATTCTTCACCTTTTGGTCACACACTAAGTGTGTCAAGCTCTTAGGAAGCCCCTGGCCCAGAATTATCACTGAACAGGCAGGAGCTGCCCTAGCCCTCTTGGGAAGGGAGCCTGAAGTCTGAAAGTGGGTGGCTCTCGGATAAGGGAGACCCAGGGATGACACAGCAGCACTGGCCGCGGTGTGGCCTCTGTGGGGCCCAGGCGGGCGTTTCCTGGGAAACATCTGCACCCTGCTCAGTGCTGTCCGCAGACCCTTCCCCTAGTGGTCCTTTGAATGGAGGCCTAGCCCAGGACCCTTGCGCCTGCCACAAGGAGCAGAAACCGCCCCCATGCTCCCTGAAGGAGAATAGAGGAATCTATTTTAAGGACACAGCAGCATCTTGTGGAAGCCAAAGACAGTTGGGCCAAGGAGAGTACTAGACTATGTCCTTGGAAAGCTGTCCAAATGCTTTTCCTTTCTGACAGCCTGTCCCTTCCTGAAAATGGCTTCCTTCTTTCTGCAGACTGACTTCCTCAGTTCTTTGATCCACGTGTCCAGAGCTCCCCAGCCTATGAATTATTAGTTACCCATCTCCCAAAAAGATGGCGATTCTTTCCAATTCCAGAGAAGGGACTCTGTATATAGCCCAGCATGGTCAGACTTCCACGGCGCTCCCTGAGCTGTGGCCAGAGGAGATGGGCATGCTGTACAGAGGGCTGTCAGGCTCCCTGCCCTAACCTGGGGTGTGAGGAGTGGGGATGCGAGGGCCCTTGGGCAGCAGCCCAGCAGGTGTGCACTGCTGCTGGCGCCTGGGCTGTTAGGTTAGCAGACAAGGCGGTTTTATCTAGACAGCTGTGTTAGTGAAGAAATTGGGAGGGGACCATACAGATGGTGAAAGCTTTTAAAATCTGCTGTGCTGCGGTATCCTTGCCATCAATTCTTTCTCCCTCTTTTATGGCCCAAGGAGCTAGAATTGTGGTTTAGGTTGCCGTGGGAAACAGGGCGCTGGACCCTTGGCTAGCAAGCAAGGTTGATCATGTACCATTACAAAATAGAAGGATGAGCCTTGTTAAATAAAACCCTCTTGAGACATGTAATACTAGAATTGTTCATGGAAGCCCATGAAATCGAACTAAGAGCAATGCACTTAAGAATAGCTGATAGAACTAAAATGTATGTTTGGACACATTTTGTTTAATAAAATGTTTTTCTCACCGAGCCAACTTGGAACTGTTGAGGAAATGAGCCCTTCTGGATAAGGGGTTTCCCAGAGAACTCTAGGTTTACCTCCCTGAGTTACCAAAATAGGTAATTTTCAGCTCTTGGGTGCAACTCTTGTCTTCCTCGACAAAATAGGGAATGAGATATTTCTTAATACTTCATACTGTTACCCTACAATGCACATAATGGGGCGTATAGTGTATGCTAACAAGAGACTGGAGCTTTTTGCCACTCCTCTCAATGACCCCAAATCATGTCGGATTTTTAAAAACCTGGTCTTTATAAATTTTTTTGTGTCTTTTCTGTCTGGGACTGTACCCCTCGCATACAGTAATATGTTCCTTCTGATACTGTGTGGATTTAGGAATGAGAAAACAAAGCTTATTTGAATAACATACAATTTGAAAGTAAGTGGGGCACTGGGCGGTGGGGGGTGGGGGGTTCTTGTAAGGAAGGGTAAGATCAGGTCCGTTTGTGCGTAAACTTCTTGGTAGCTCGAGGCCCCTGCATTCCCCTTTCCTCAGCTGTGTTCTTTGGAACTGAACCTGCCTGGTTAACTGATACCCGGATGTGTGAGGTGCTTCTGCTCAAACTGCCCGTGCACCTCAGTACAGCCACTTTAGGCTTTTGGACAGAATGAGGAGAAAGGTGTGATGGAACAAACCTATGTTTAGTGCTCCAAGGCTAATCCTGCCACCCAGGCTGGGTGACCTCAGGTGAGTCATTTAACCTCCCACAGCCCTGACTTCCTTACCTGTAAGTGGGTGGAAACGTGCAGAGCTGTACAAACGTGGTGTTGTACACGTTACGTACGTGTCCCTGGGCCTGGCACATCCGCGCTCAGCGGACACTGCTTTTCTTCCTCCCTCCTCACAAGGCCACCTTGGAATCAACGAGGCTGTGAGACGCATCGAACCGGGCGGCCTGGGTACTCTCGGGGGGGCCACATCAGACCGGTCATGTGATGACCATGCTCCTCAGTCTCCTCTACAAGGACAGAGCCAGACGAGCTCTGCCCTGTTTGCTTCCTGCTCTGGAAGTCCGCGCGTCTTATCTTACGTCCATGACATTGCGCAAGGGGAGAGTTCGCACCCTGAAATAACAGGACTTGGTCAGTAAGACAGTTGGCACGAGGCGTGTGGAGCGCTGCTGCGAGGCAGCCTTGGCAATTAAAATCTGCCTCTGTTCACCTCTCACGAAACTAATCTGATAACTCTCTTTACAGATTTCATGTGCTCACTTAAAAATATTGACGTACCTTCTCCTTGCTAATAACATTTGGGAGGGTGATAAGGGATCTTTTATTCCAACCCACCTTCCTGAACAAGGAAGTGATATTGTGTGACGCCGGGAAAGGGGTTGGGGGTCGGGGGCCAGCTCTGCTGCCCCCAGCCTGGCCTAGCCAGCTGAGCGGACCGAGTGGGTTCCTGGTCACATGCTGACCCTCCTGCCCTCCATCTTAGTTTAACTGGCCAGAGGACAGGCTGGAGAAGGGGCCGGGGCAGCAGAACCTCCAGGATAGGGGCTGGTGAGGCACTCAGCTTCTGAGAGAATTTTATGTTAGAACTGAGGGGGTGGGAATGAACCCCCCTTCCCTTTTTTCACTTCTTTTGAGTCAAGGCCTGGAAAGCCTTAGTGCCTCAGAGTCCATACTATTACTATTCATCTACCAGAAGCAGACCCATCTTGAAATCTTTAGATTTCCCTTTATCACTTGGGCTCTTAATGAGTGCCTCTGCCCGTTTGGGTTCCTGGTTGCATTTTGTTAGCGGGTTATTTTGTCAAGAAGGGAGTTTGGTCCAGGAGAGCATCACAGGTTTCAGCTGTATGGTGGGGGAGGGGGTGGGCCTGTGTCTCCTGCACATCCACTCTAAGATGGCCCACCAGCTGCAGTGACTCCTGGCGGAGGAGCCTGAGCCTTAACGTGCAGGGGTGGGCCTCACTGGCTCCCTTTGAAGCGGGAGCAGTAATTGCGGCTTTGATTGTGGCGACTTCCCTGGCGGGTTGGGCTGCGCTGGGGCTCGCCTGGCCTGGCCCGGCCTCCACGTCCCCCCAGTGAAGCCTTTAGATGTGGGAAGTCTCCCGTCTCCGAGTCTCATGCCTGTGGTTTCTTGAAAAGACTCTTGATTTGACCAGTTTTCTATCTGTAAAGCAACACTGTCAGGCCCCCGTTTCCCTCATTTGGAGGTATGACCTGGTTTGCCCTGACAACGCTGTGTTTTTAGGAGCAGCCAGGTTTCGGCTGCCTTATCTAGCAGCGAGACAGTTTCTTTGCCAATTTATTTAAATACTCGTTCCACTATTAGGAAGGCATCCCAGGTGGGCACAAGTTGCCTTTTTGGTTGACAATTGTACAGAGGATTTCTGAAGCCAGCTTTTCGGGAGGATTTCTGGGAGGACGCTGAAACACTGAAATAACCGTGGGGAAATGTGAGACCACCTATAGAAAGAAACGGCTTTATTAGGAGATGGCGAGATTCTTTCCAAGGAAGTATGTATTATCTTGGTGATGATGGCTCCTCTGGACGGTGGAGTTTTGACAATTATGTTAGCATTGTGCTTAGCTCAAGGAGAGAGAAGGCCCTTTTGGGTGAGGCGCGAAGGGGAAAGGACACTTGGTGCAGGGCAGGGGTGAGGCTTGCCCCAGAGTGGGGAGGGGGCCTCAGGAGGGCCGCAGAGGTCACCTTTACCTTGTGACCTTAGAGTCAGCCTGGGGCTGGCGGTAGGACGGATCTCAACAGAGGGACGGTTTGTCTTCAGCCAGGAGACATGCCTGGCCAGTCCATTCTGAGTCACTGCCACTTGTCTCCAGCTGCTGTGAACTCTTAGCCCAGGCCATTCTTTAGCCGGAACAGCAACCTGGAGCAAAGCTTTGAAAACCTGTGGTTCGGAGGGACAGTGTAACTGGGAACACTGCCGAGGCCCTGCTCCTTTCTCCTCGCCAAGGGAGGGCCCTGCGGGGCTTTTTGATCCTCCTGGGTGAAGGACCCCGTACCCTGCTTAAATTGAGAAAACCACAACGTCCTGTGTGTGTTTTTCTGTTAAACAGGGAAAGGGGTATTTTACAGGAGAATGGGAATTGAAATTGTCATTGAAGACCTCCTCAGTTGACAGCATTCTGTGGCTGATTTCCTTCTGTTTTGTTTGTTTGTTTTATATTTTACCCACATGCACAGTTCCGATGAGTCATTGTGAGGCACAGCACTGACAGTGGTGCAGTCATCTGCAGAGTAATAGCGAACACGTTTGCAAGGCTCTCTGCAGGCTGCGTGCCCTCTGCACACCTGGAGGGCGTTAGCCTCTTCTGCCAGGCAGAGCTCCCATCTCACAAAGGGCTCTCCTTCTGCCAGCAGCACTTCGCAGGCTGTAACTCAGCAGCCCAAGTTTAGTTAAACTATTTATTATTAAACGATTTCAAAACTTCCTTCTGTTTCTCTTCTAATATCTCTTTTCCGCTCAAATAAAAAGCATAAAGAAATCCACTATTAGAATTATTTATCTATTTTTTTAAGGCAACCTCTGCTAGGACAGCACAAGCACGAAGGGTTGGGATTCCCCTGAGACTGTCGGGGATCCAGGTGGGGTCTGAACAAGGCGGCCTTCCTGAGGTCAAAGCAGCGGGGAGGCAGATACTCCCGGGGAAAGGAACCAAACTTGCGGATGCTTTCACTTTCCTTTTGTCTTTGTCTCATCTTGTTACAGTGTTAGATTTTATTTTTAATTGCTTTTTTAAAATCTCAGCGTATTTAAGCTTTTGGGATTTGATGATTCTCCTTTTTGAAAGTCAGTATCAGTAATATCGAACGACAGTCTCTTAAATACTTGTCGAGAGTACATTCCAAGGCTAACATTAGAGATCCTAGTTATTATGAAGAAATAAAAGTCTTGAGAATTGTAAAACCTTAAGTAAAATTGGAGAGGCCTATGCATTGGACTGAATATGGTGGACAGAGCACATCATGGTCGTGGGGGGCTTGCCGTGGGTGTGTGCAGTGCCAGGCTGATGAGAGTACAGTTTAGTCTGGTGCAAAATCATATAGCGGCTCCCCAGAGTGGACTAAAAAACCCCAGGCACTTCAGATGACAGCCCTTTATCTGATCTGGCCAATGCCCACCGTTAAAATTCATGTCTAGCCATTCCCTCTCGATGTTTTTCAAACTTCCTTTTTTACCATGATCGAAAGTATTAAATGTATTTCACATCATAACCTATACATATATGGAACCAAAATACATATTTGAATAAAGTATTCTCTAATGTAATCTGGGGACTTGGGGCTACCACGGGGCAGTCCGTTTCAGCCATTGCCAAACCAACAGAGTGGATTAATTTAATGCAGACATCTTAAGGCGCGTGCTCTATGCAACAGAGGGTAACCTCTCTTAAAGGCCTGTGGCATAGTCACATTAACAGCATGTCATGTGTTCCTTCCTGAGGTGGAAAACGAAGCTCATTCCCAACGTGCAAAGCCAAGGCAGCAGCCCCGGGGCCTCTTCTGGAGATGGAAGCTTGTTGAAACCCAGACTGTCTCCATGGCTTGCCCAGTCGACCCCAAAGGAGAACTGACATCAACTTCACCCAGAGGTCACTGCTAGAGACACTGATCCATAAAGACAATCACTGCCAAACCCCCTTTCTTTCATCTACTACAAGAGCCAAGTTCCAAAATAAAGCATAAAAGGTTTTTTAAAAGAAAATGAAAAAGCACATGAGAATGCTAGGAGGCCCTGAGTCGGCTAGCAGCTTGCCTCCCCTCACGTCTGCCACGCGCTTCCCAGAGCATCTAGCATCCACACCTGTAACCTTTGGCAAGGACAGCAGCTTGGCCGCTCAGCCGGCCCTGCGCAACCACGGGGCGGCCAGCACATCCATCAGCGTCCTGGTGGGGAACCTGTGGGAGAGTCCCCTCTTTGTCTCCATTCTTCTTTCTCTTCCTTTCTCCCAAAGCTTTTATTTAACAGTGCAAAAGGATGAATCTTACGTTTGCTTTTTTTTTAACTTGAATTTTTTTTTTAATTTACACTTTTTAGTTTTAATTTTCTTGTATATTTTGCTAGCTATGAGCTTTTAAGTAAAATTCAAAGATCTGGAAATATTTGAAATAAAAATGAAATAAAAAGAAGCCGCCCTTTTTTTTTTTTTTTTTGAGCGACATTTTGTCCCTGACGGCTTCTCTGTGAATGACCTGTACCAAATAGTGGCCTGTCTTCTAAGGTGTTCGGTGGAGCTAAATAAATTAACAGCCCAGTCCACTCTGTTGGTAGCGGTTGGCAGTACTATTTCATTTGATTTTTCTTCTGATCTCTTTTTTTTTTTTTTAATGGTAAACCTTTAACAGATAACTTTCAGTAGGCCGGTTTGCAGTGAATTTTCATTTTTTTCCTTCTCGCCCCCTTCTTGTAAAAAGCCCAGCACTTGAATTGTTATTACTTTAAATGTTCTGTATTTGTATCTGTTTTTATTAGCCAATTAGTGGGATTTTATGCCAGTTGTTGAAATGAGCATTGATGTACCCATTTTTTTTTTTTTAAATAGCAAGGCACAGCCTTTGCCCAAAACTATCATCTAACGTTTGTCATTCCAGTTTGAGTTAACGTGCTGAGCATTTTTTAAAAGAAGCTTTGTAATAAAACATTAAAAAAAAAAGTGTCTCTTTTTAAGAGTGATGTTCCTGATAATCTGGAATCGGTAATGGTGAACCAAATCCCGAGACCAGGCCAGAATGGTTTGTCCACATCTGTCCACACCTGACGGGCACCGCTGGTGTAGCCTTCTCCGGGGACAGGCCAACACCTGTAGTAAAGGGGCACCTTCCCTGTCTCTGAAGACGTGTGGTCCTCAGCGTTACTGGTACGGCGTCGGCCCCACCACCTCTTCCCCAGGTGTAGGTAGAAACTCGGGGCAAAGGGAAGAGGAGCGTCCCCAGGACTCACAGGGTTGACAGGCCGCCTGAGCGGCTCAGGTCCCCAGCTGTCAGCTTGCTGCAGTCCCTGCCCATGTGCTGCAGGTGCTTTCTACTTCGCAGCTCACAGGTTCTCAAACTGGGCCCCCCAAATCAAGGTGCCCCTGTGCTGAAGGAAGGTTTTAACTTCCACTTGTCTCCCCAAAGTCAACATGTTCCCAAGTTTTGAGTTTGTACTCTAGAATTCTCCCTTAAGCTTTTGTTATACTTGCATACAGGTAGGTATCTGAATTAGCCTCTCTCTCTCTCTCTCTCTCTCTCTCTCTATATATATATATATATATATATATATATATATACACACACACATACATACATACATACATGAATATTTCATGGTCTTCCACACTGTTCCATCCACTGAGCTAGCTTGAGGACTATCAATACCACTGGTCTAACTTAAATCTCTTGCTGAAATTCTAGTTCTATCTCCTTTTTTCAACCTTCAATACAGCTGGAGAGCAGCTGGCTACCATACTTGTAATAACCCTCCACATACTGTACTTGAAGATTGCCATTAAATCACCCCTCAAATTTCTCTTCTCCAGGCTAAGTAATCCCAATTCCTTGAACCTTTCATCATCAGTCCTTTAATCATTTTCATTACTATCCCCTGGAAGCTCTCCAATTCCTCTTCATTTAGTCCTAAACTTGAACCAGAAAAAAATGTCTATTTTATGTTTAAGGGACCTACTTGTTATAAAGGTTTCATATTCATTTGAAAATTATCTGAGTTTTCTTAATGCACATGAACCAAGTAGTTATAACTGTCTGAATCCCTCACCATGCTCTTTCCAGGAATTGAGAAAATTCAACAAGATTATATAGGAGGTGACATTTAAGTGTTAAGTTTGGGGGGAGCAAAAAGGTGGTAGCAACAATTGGCTCTTCTGGATCTTAGAAACTGATGCATGATAGTCCATTAAGCAAACAGCAAGGATAGAAAACTGGGAAGTGAACCTTGCCCACAGCCCACTAAGCCCTTTCCCTGGTTCCTCCTCCATTTTTATGACACACAAAATGCATGAGCAATGTTGAAATGGGTTGTTTCATCGTCTCTAAGCCAGTTGTTCCCTCCCCAGATTCAGTCCCCTCCTCGCTATCTATACTGCTTTCTGAGTAATTGCCCAGATAATGTCACAGCACAGTGCCCATTTCTGGCCCATTCTGCCCCATTTCCACTTCCTGCAGGCAGTGGTCCTGGGGAAGGATTGCCAAGAGCCCTCTTACAGGTATAGACCAAGAGACGCCATCCTGGGTTCTGAGCAGAGGACTCCCCCCCCCCCTCCCCGCCCTGGCTGCTGCTCTAGGAGTGACTTGGCTTTCTTCCCTGCAGCAGGCTCAGGGCTGAATCGTATGCCAAAAGGAAGAGAATGGGTCTGCCTTTTTTCTCAGATCCAGTCTGAGGTCACAGCTGGCACGCTAGTCCTTAACAAAAGGGTGTTTTCTAGTTTTAGTTTGGTTGCTAGGGTTGCTGGCATCTACCTGTTTAGCTGGAAGGTGACTGAACAATTTCATGACTACAGCTGATCGACGTACAATAATTTTTTCCTCTGTAGTTTGGTCTAACGCTGCAACAATACGGAAATCTCTAATCAGGGTCCTGAGCAATAACATGAGGTCTGTGTGGCTTTCCTTTCAAAGGAAAAAAAGTCATTAGGGAGTAATGCACGGTTCTGACAGAAAAGGGAAACAAATTCCACATGACAGAGAAGTTGCACAAATTACATTTACTACGTTAGCCACATGATGTTATCTTTCATACTTAGGATTTTTAAGAGGTGCCCTGAAACCTAACCTTCCAGGGATACTTAGACACACACACACACACACACACACACACACACACACACACAAACTGAACTGCCTTTTAATAGAGACTGCATAGTTTGCAATTAAGCATCTTAATACTAATAAGGACATGGTTCCAAATGCCGCTTATGTAAGTATGTTATGAAAGAAACAGATCATTGGATTAGTTGGCTGTCACTTGGTGGATACCATTTTGGAAGCTGCTGTTCTGAACTTCTGCAACTCTAATGGGTTAACCTGTATTATTTTCGTCTACAACTTGGAGTGGTTCTGAGGGAGGATAGAAGGGTGTCTCAAGAGCAGTTGAAATAAACACTACTCGCGTGAATCGATCTAAATCAGAACTATACATATTAGGTAATTTATGGTAAAACTTGGAACTCCCGTGAAAATGGGCTGTTTACCTACTTGCCCTTGTTGGACTTATAACGCTAATGTTGCTTTCTCATTGGCAGTTGCTGGCCGCGGTAGCTGGTGTGAAAGAAATCATCCCTGCCTCATTCAGTTCCTTTTCCTTGGCACCTGCCTGCCAGTGGGCTGTGCTGAAATAACTGTACTCTCAAAAACCACTGTTACTCTTAGTAAGCTTGTCCACCTTCTCCATTTCGTATAACATACAAGCACCCTTCTCCCTGAATGGCAATTTCCCCGGCTGCGCATCCAACCCTGAGCATACCTCCTCGTGGGCTAAATGAGATCACTGACCTCGACGGAGGCGTGGCACACAGGAAGTAACTAATAAATGAATTGCCCCCTTGAATTGTTTTGTAATTTGTTCTTGAACATACTTCTTTTGCCCAGTGTAAAAAAGTTTTGTTTTTGTATTGCCTGTAGCCATAGAACACATGAGCGTCTTCTGCTCAGAGAAGCAGTTGGTAACCAGGACTAACCAATTTGTTCTGGACCAAAGATCAAGGAAGTACTTACAGTAAAAGGGCAGAGTCTGGATATTTTGGGGTCATCCACACTGATGAGTTTAAGTATTTTTTCTTAATTTATAATAGCTTGAGATGTTACCAGCTAAATTAATTAAAATTTTTTATCTCAAGTATATGAGAGACATTGGCAGAAAAAAGTATTATTTGCCAGATAGAATAAGAACACTGCCTCCAAATAGACAACCACACACACAACTTAACAGTTTCTTTGTAATCCAGTGGAATACATTAGTCATTTTCCCTTTTCCATCTCTAACTGGATTGTCTCAGAATTTGAACTCAGTGGAGTCACCGAATTCCACTGTCCTGTACTGTAATCGTATTTTCTCCCAGATCTGAGGCTACCAAAGTGGAATGGAACCCCACCAATTGGCCTGTTGGTTGTGACAGGTCCTATCAAAGTTAGGTCAAACACCTGCTGCTCAGTTGGAGAAAGGCAACCCATGGTTTTAAAAGTCTGGCTTGCCCTCCACGCCCACCCAGCTCAACACACTCACCCTTCAGCATTTACAAAGCAAGGCCTGCGTGGTGCCCACTGGGGGCTGCCTGTGGACAGCCTCATCTGTTTCCCACAGGCTGGCATGCAGCACGCGCTGTGCCTGCCCCAGTTCTGAGGTCCCGAGCAGCTGGAGCTGTTCTTTCCTTCTGGCCTGGTCCGAGAACTCAAACCCATCCAGGGTTTACAAAAACTGGCCCGTTTTCACGAGTTTTCCTTCTCAATCCCACTCTCATGCTGTGGCCACTCCAACTTTTATTCTGAAGCTTTAGGATGATTGTCTGTATTCCCCTTCAGCTCCCCGCTCCTATCCCCCCTAGAATAGAAGGGATAGGGAATTTCAAGCTGTGGTCAGCAACCCTGGAGGGCAGAGGCCCAAGGCGGCTGTGGTCACTGGGGCGGACAGGGGCTGCAAACGGCAGGTCCATTAATGAGATGTGCTGTCCCTCACCAACTTCCCAACATGACATTAGCTGTGATTTTATTAAAAGAACGCTATAAATGAGTTCTCACCTAGCAAGAGACAACTCTAGCACACAGGAGACTTAACAAGAAAGGGAGGACAATAGAGAAAATCAAGATAGAAGCATGAATCTGTCCTGTAGGCCTATGACTGAAGAATGCCCTGCCAGTTACTGGCGGAATCCTCCGAGACGAGCGCTGAGAGGGCCGCTGATTCTCTCTAACCATCCACACATACTCGCTGGGTCTCAGACCAGGATGTGTGCGATGAGCCCAAGTGTGTACCAGCTACACAGACGCCAGGGTGGCAGCTCTTCCCCACTCCCCTCCCCGGTGCATCCCCTTTGCATCCCGCAGCAGTTAAGCAGAAGCTGCCCAGCTGGGGAGCAGGCTAGGGCAGCTGCCTCTTCCCCAGGACACGAGCCAGAGGGCGGTCCGCTCTGCCTGCTTGGTCCTCCCACACATCGATGTGGTGCAGGGAATGCTTGCTCTGTATTGTCACCCTCCCTAAACTTGAACATCGAGACTAACAAGCTCTGTAAATCTACCTTCCCAGAAATATATGCCCAAACCTCTCCATGACTCCGGAATGAGGTATTTACCGTTCAGCCCTTCAAAGTGCCCCAAGCAGAAACCTCAGTTCAATCATGTCTTCCTCCCAGTACTGCTTTTGGAGGCTTCTCCGTTCCCTCTTCTAAGCCCGATACTTCTAAATCTGGTGGTGTCAAATGGCTGTCTGTGAGGAGGCAGCAGGAGGCAGAGTTCTTACTCCAGGAGGCTGTCCCCTCTAGTGCCCGTTAGCCTCAGGACTGACTACATTTTCCTGCCAGGCTATCCCAGTAAGTGCACCCACAGAAGGAGGCTGAGGTGTCTCCCTGAGGCTTGGAGACCCACGTTCTGACACCGGATCGTGAAAGCTGGCATGGTCACTGCCCTGCAAAGGAGCTCTGCCTTGACAGACTGCATTAAGATCGGGTGAAATTTTAATTTTTCTCCTGTTCATACACCACCACCACTTCCCTAATTATCACGCTAGGAGGATTTTGGGGGCTTCGCTCCTATTGCTTTTTTCTGGGGTCTTACATCATCCACAGGCTACCGCCCACACATAAAACATCACTTACCTGAGTGACAGCCACCTCTTCCAGCTCACTGGAATGCTTTCCTGTTTTTCCCTCCTGAGTAGCCCTGACCAGTACATCCCCGAAGGCTTGGGAAGATGTGGAGCAGCTGAGGGGTGGCGTGTGGAACTCCATCCAGTGCTTACCTTTTTATCCAGGTGGCCCCACACCCTCACTTCTAAGACTCTTGGGCCTGTTCCCAATCGCCAGCCACTCCCCCCAGGTGTAAAATGTTCAGGCTCTCCGTAAGCCTGAAGGTTGTAGCTTCCTTCCAAATTGGACGAAGGTGATGGAGGTGGTCGCAATTAGCCTCTGATGATAGGTAGTGCACTCAACACAAAACATAGCCATCATCTGGTTTGGTCTTCAACAACCTCGGAATAGGGTAGGGTCCATCATTTTGCCCAGAGACATTTGGAAAACAAACCCCTACCCCCACTCCTGTCTACACAGGTAAAGAGAATGCAGGAGAGCTGTAGAACCCACGTCTCTTTAATCCCAAAGCCCATAGTATTAATCAGTTATACTGGTAAATTCTGCAACAGCTACCGCTGGTGATTTTAAATAAAACATTGAATAGAATATCAGTGATGTGACTTTTCTGTCTTTCAGGCGTTAAACTTTGCCATAGAAATAAAAACTGGGATTATGAAATATTGAGACATTTTAAAAATAGCATTTACAACAGAAACTGTCTCATAGATATAGAGGAAAAATCAGGGTTGCTAATTGGGAGGGGGATGGGGATGAGGGAGAAGGGGAAGGGATTAGACAGCAAAAATAGGCAACTACAATATTGCCACTGGGATATGAAAGACAGTTTGGGGAATATAATTAATAATGTTGTAAATATTTTGTGGAATGTCAAATGGTCATAGGTCTTGTTAGGGAGACCATTTCATGGATGGAGTAGAGGTTTGATCACTGCACTGTATAACTAAAGCGGAGGTTGTACACCTACTGTAATTGAATATATATAGATAGTCACGGGATGTGGATTATACTGTGGAAGAGAGTCAGAAGAAGAGTAATAGATATATATGATATGGGGCCAAAGGGGAGTGGGGTGGCGAATTGGGGGTCGGGGGTTGTCACTTTGAGGGGTAAAATGTATAACTATTGCACTGTGTTGTACACATGAAACTAATTTTTTTAAAAAGAAACAAACAAAACAAAACAAAAAAATAGCATTTACACAACCAAATGGGTTAAAAACACAGCAATACTTCCATTGACTAAGGCATTTTTTTAGGTTACTATTTATGTAGCATCAATGGTGTGGACAAGAAAATTAGTCCCACAAAATTACAGCCACACCTTGTATTTTTGGTAGACTTAATTGGTTACTTAGGTTAAAATGTTAACGGGATTAAAATCAAAGTGGGACAACACAAAAGCTTGTTTCAAATGTGTGAAAAGTATTAACTGTGCAAACCAAGAGAGCATAATTAGCGGATGCTGTATAAGCTGTGACTAACATATTAGTTCTACCCTTTTTGTCCCTTAGTTGTTGAGTCTCAAATGAGCCTCTGAAAACTAACATGTTACAGTCAGAAAACTTACTATATAGCAGCACCCCGAGAGGAATCATTTTGTACCACCTGATTTTATACTGTAGTCTCTTATTTCCAAGATCTGGTGCCACCTTACACCACGGCACCCCAACAGTCCCCAAACTGGAACTAAACCTTACAATTGATGTCAAAAGAAACCAGCCAAGCATTCCTTCCAAGAAACTGTAACAGTGAATCTTACGGACATTAAAGGGCCACGGTTTTTAATTTACAAAGACATCTTCAGAAGCATTAAAACTCTTCTTCAGAGAACATCATCTTGCTAAATGTGAAGTCTGAGTGATGACTATGCTCAGAGGCTCACTTCATCTTTTTCAACAAGCCATTTAATCAATTATATGGTTTCTTATTTTCAATTTTTCATTTCTATTATAGAAATATAAATATCACTAAGAAGGGAGTACAGGGGAGGAGTGGGAAGAAAAGTATCCCCCGGACCTAAAAAATTCTGTAAGTTACTCCCAGTAACTGATGAAAGGTCCCAGTGGCTGCTGGGAGGCGAGTTCAGAGAGGTGAGAAGCCACAGCAGTGAAGTCAGGCCCCCAAAAGCTCCATTGGGACAAGTGCTGCCAGCACAGTGGGGGCCAACCGAACCCCTGGGAATCTTGCTGAGGCTGCCTGCAGAGCAAGACAGCAGGAGGTGGCCTTATCTGGAAGCAGAGGACCTGACCGCTGAGGCTTCCTTCTCCCGACCAGCTCTTGGTGAGAAGCAACAGCTCCCCCAAGAAAGAAGAGGCAGGGAGTTCCGAGGATGCACTCCCAACCCCTATGAGTCGAAATTCCTTCCTGGCCCCAAACATGATGCAGGGAAAATTGTTTCTTTTTTTCAAAAAGATTTTATTGGGGAATTGGCAGAGGGGAACACCACTGGGGACCAGGGGAAAGGGAACAGACAAGTTGCTGTCCTTTTCTTCTTCAGTCTAGTTGTGGAGGACGTTGCTTCACTGGCCCATGTTGGTATCGTCATTGCGCTCTTCCCGGATGAGGCAGATCGGTTGCTGGCCTCTGGATGGTCACTCACCGCGGCTATTGGCAGCTCACGCTGGCTGCCGGCCACTCACTGTAGCCTATGGCAGCCCACTGCAGCAGGGGCTGCAGCTATGCCATCCTGGGGACTCACACAGCCCAGCTCCAGGTGGAGCTGCCATTCACCATCTTAGCTGTGGAGGGTAGTGTCACTGGCCCTCATAGGTGGGATCTGAACCGGGGCCACTGGCCTCCCAAGTCAGCTCTTAACCAACGGACCACTCGGCCGGCCCAGGGGAAATTTTCTTTGAAAATAAAAGCATGTCCAGAGGCCAGGCTTTTTGACTTGCTGGTAGGCTAAAAGTGCCTTTAAAAACCTCAGCCAGAAAAAGATAGCTGCACCCACTACCCTCACATCTTAGCAGGCTGAGGGGCCACATCACTGAGTTCCCTCTTTCCTGGAATTCAGGGGTCTAGAGCCCTATTTCTGGGACAAGAGCCCATGTCCTGAGTGCAGGGCTCATGTCAGAGGTCAAGAGCCAGCCTGAGAGTGAGCAGGCCGGCAGACCACAGGGTAACCTTCAGTAATGGAAATCGTGGTGGCATCACAGGTGCTTCCTTTTTTTCGTTAGGAAATGCTTTCTAAGAATAACCTAAAAGTTTCCTAAAGCAGGTTGTAGGTGCGGTGGAAATGTTATTTTCCTAGTATGCTATAGTTAGATTCAAGTAAAAAAAAAAAAATAAGCTCCCTTTTATCAATCATGAAATGGAGTGTGTGGGGGGGAGAATCTCTCGGCCATTGTAACTATGGCCCAGGACCCCAAACAAGGATGCCCATGTTGGGGACAGTCCTGTTTGAAAGTTTGCATTTGAGATTTTCACATTTGCTATTTTGTATTTAATTTTATCATCAAAACCTCGTTCTAATCCTGGCTCTCCTACAACATTTCTGGTGACCTCTGGCACATGACTGAAGGTCTTTGTTAATGAGTCCATTGGACCCTCTGGGTCTCTGAGTCTTTCCAGCCTCAAAATTCTATCCTGGAAGACACTTTCTCAAACCAATGATTAAAAGAAGCTTATATTACACTATTTCTCTTTGTTGGCAAAGAAGAAACAGATGTTACCCCAAATTGTTTTCTGTGCCCTTAGTATTGCTTTCCTGGTAAGCAGTCTGAGTGACAGCTGCAGGCAGGTCACACATGAACACCTCCTGCCATGCTGACCCCACCGCTGCCACTTGAAAAAGTAGAAACAGACTAAAGATGATGGGGCATAGCTTTTGCCTAAATTCCCAACCTTGACTTTTATAAGCATTTACACACATTATCATTCTACATTACACATTTATTTCAATTCAAATTTTCAGATTAAAAGATTGCATTTTAATTAGGGTCAATTTATAGGCAGTTTGCAGTAATGATTTCTCATGAAAAAAAAGAGAGACAGACAATAATCATTCTGATTTCGGATGTGAGGGGATACAGTCCCACCAGCCAGCAGCAGCATCTTGATGGTGAACTGAGTACAGACACGACACTGTCACGTCCAGGAGGGAGTGTAAGGCTTGGGGCTGAGGGAACAAATGTCCCCGTAAGGCGCGATGCAGTGCTGCTCCCGACGGTACGTCTCACCCACACCCCCCCGACGTGTCGAAGGCGCGTGACCCTCCTGTGTGGCAGTGGTGAACCGAGTCCGCTTTTGGAGAAAGTGCCTTCCCTTCTACAAGTGAATGAATTCAGGCAACGCTTTACGAAAATGACCAGGTTCAAAAGACATGTTTGCTCCAAGGCACCAAGGGTATAAAGCTTTTTAGAAAATACGGAGAACTACACAGACTACAAAAGGGAATCAGTTCTCAATGGAGGACTCTGCTATATGTAAATTACTTCGGATTACAATCAAAACACGCGCAGAACAGACTGTGCTGAGTGAGGGAACATCTGACCCAAGAGCATTCCGGTGGGCACTTGGGCAGCTGCTGGTACGAGCTTGCAGGCTGCTTCCCGGACCAGAGATGCTGCGCATCATTTGTACTTGTAATATCCTTCCCCAGTCTTCTTGCCTAACTTCTTGTCTGCCACCAGCTTATTAATGGATGGGCTGGGTTGAAACAAGGGATTCTGTGCATCCAGCTCATGCCACCCTATGGAGAGAAGAGAAGAGGGCTTAGGATGAAGTGCTGGGTTTATTTTTATATCTTGGCATTCCCAGGGGAAGTGCAGAACAGAGCGTGGGAGAACGGTCCCCACTCCTGAAGGGGGAGCCTCTCAGGCATGGTGCCCCTCGGGCCGGCATGCAGAAGCAGAGGAAGGCTGAGCTGGTGCAGCCCCAGGGGCCCTAAAGCATGTCTGCTCCCCCACCCCCACATCCCTCCTGTTTATCCAAAGCCTTCCTGAAATCACGGGTTCATCTGCAGCTGGACCCTCATTGACATAATGTGCAGAACACATCAACAATCTGTATTTGCTGCCACTGGTATTTTGCATCGTCTTAAAATCCCGAAGTTCATGCTTCAGGTAGAACCCTCCTTGCTCCTCCCAAACACCTAAGTATTCTTTGTGAAACGCAATACTATGAGCTACATTCAACTGCAGTAGTCCTTTACTAGTCATTACTTTTACACTGTCTTCAAAGCCACTATGGTAAAATGGACACATTTTAAAAAATGGTTCTATATCTTGATTGCAGTGGAGGTTACACAAATCTGAGTATGTGAGAGGATGACACTATGTATCAATGTCCATTTCCTGGTTTTCATATTGTACTGTGGTTATGGAAGATGGAGCGATACTGGGAAAAGGGGTAAATAGGACCTGTCTTATATTTGAAACTGCCTGTCAATCTACAATTATTTCAAAATGAAAACTAAAAAAAAAAAAAAAAAAAGGTACCCTGTGAGGACAAACTAGGCAGTCACATTTCTTTTAACTCTAATCGTTAAGCTGGTAAGGTCTACTAAGACTCGTTATAATTTCTGTTTTAAAGTGGCTACCTTAACTCAATTAGAGCAAGACAACAGTACTACAATTCCTACCGTCCATGATAAACTTCACAGTATCCAGCCCAACATAATCGAGAAGCTCAAATGGGCCCATCGGGTATCCAGCTCCCAATTTCATAGCTATGTCGATGTCTTCCTTGGACGCGTCACCTAAGGAAAAGAGGGCAGCCCTGAGTCACCACTATATTTCCCACAATTCTCCTTGGTATGCCATTAGTTCCATTAGAGTTTTACATATTGGCACATTCAAAAAATATCCGGAGTCAAAAATATCCGGATTTCAAGCTTGGGTAGGATTTTTGTCTCCTAGGTACATGCCAAATAGGTCACAAGATTTTCAAAGCTATTCCACCAAGCTACTCTGTGAGGTGAATTTTAGAACATTGCTACCTTGTTATAATGGAGAGAGAAGGCCCCAGTGGCCTGGAAACACTGGTTACTTTCTAATGGGCTGGGATTTTCCAACTCTGGAATAATTTACTAAAATATCATTTAAGGCTAGAGCAGATTTTTGATAGATAAATGGACTTAAAAAAAAGTTTGTTTCTTTATGTATTGTATATATATTTTTCTTTTTCAGCCTTCTTGGTTTTACAAGTAATGAATATTCCTCTAGAATCACATTTGCATAAAAACTTTAGTCAAGACAATGTTCAAAGAAAAGCCTAAACCTGATTTAGAATTGTCGTGCAAGTCTGGAAATGTGTTGAATAGACTAAGACGAGGGCCAATATGCTTTTTCCTTGGAATTTTATCCTTAACATATTGTCCTTGTATCTAAGGGGTCTTTAGGGAGAATGATCTGTCTCCTTTCTACAAAATCAGGAACAGGATAAGTCTGTAACAAGTGACTACCCCCAATTTTGTTCCAAAGCATAAAGAAATGGCCAATTATAGCAAAACTAAATAAAAGAAAAAATGTTGACATACTCAAAGAACATTTTGTACCTAAATATTTCATATTTTTAGGCATGAGGAACTACTTAAACATCTATAAAGACTGTGTTTTTAAAAGGCATGTTAAATACCAAAGTAATGTCAAAGGATTTCTAGGCAGTTCAAGGCGATTAAAATACCAACCAATTATTTCTATGGTTACATTATTGGTACTCCACTATTGGTCAGCCAGAAGATCCTGAGAATAATTTGAGTTTCAGGACATAAGAAAGCAAGGGGAGCAAAAATGATCACATACAATTGCCTTCTCAGGTGGCCTCATTCATTCAATCTATATTTTTTATCTGCTATGTACCTGGCGCCAGAGACTTGGAATGAGACAAAGAAACACAAGACAAGGACTTGAGTACTCATGGTACAATGGTAGGACTCAGATACATGAACCCAAAATTTCATCCTAACAAGCACTGAGATTCATGAACATTCACACAGCTCTGGCTGGGCATAGATGGACAGTCACAGTGCCATGACTGAACCACCACCGAGGCCCAGGTCCTGATCGAGAACCCAGAGGGAACAGTGGGCAGGGAAGTGCATTTCAGGCAGAGGGAACAGCGTATGCAAAGGCAGGGATGAGAAAGAACATGGCAGCTGATAAATGGATTCTGCTCAGAGGGTTTCATTAAACCCCAAGCCTTCTGTGGTGTCAGACCTGGAATACCGGGATGACAGCCTCGCACACTCCTGTGGCTCAGCACGCGCTGTTCACTGTACCTGGTGTCCAGTGTCCGCAGACTTCTGCAGGTCTCTGCTCAAGTGTCACGGCATGAAAGTAGCCCCGCCCCCTCGATGCATATAAACAAGCAACTGTCTGTCAGGACTCCTGCCACCCTCTTGGCTTTATCTTTCTCAGTGATTACTGGTCACAACCTAACAAGTTATCTATTGGTTCAGATGAGCTGTCTCCCCTCATTAAAACTTAGGCTCCCTGGGAACAGAAATCTCATAGCATAATGGTTCCAACTCACCTAAAACCATTTAATCAAATCTATTTTCAAGGACAGGCAATGAACCCCGGAGGCAAGACTGTTAATTCCAGATTCAAAGATTCACTTGACTATTTTATTCCAAAATATATGAAAACACAGCATACCATAAAAAAAAAATATAGAGTTTTACAAAGTCAGCACAACTCTGAGTAACACAGAGCCAAAGAGGCAAAAAGAAAAAAAGAAATAAAATACACACACACAGACTGGTGTGCCAAGTGGGAGTTAAGTGTATCATGTATTAGACCAATAATTCTTAACCTTTGTTATAATCAAAACACTTCACTGAGAATCTGACACCCTTTCCAAAGAAATATACGTACACACAAAGAAATGTATGTATACAGCTTAGGAGGTTCATGAGTCCGTCCTTCCCAGTTGAGAGCCCTTAACTCCAGACAACAAGGAACAGCTTCCTCAGTGAACTCCCAGGTCCTCTGCAGCCCGGGAACCTAGCACGGGCCCCAAGTTTGTTCTGCTGGCTCATCAGCACCACCTACCAGCCATTCTTGGCAGTAACAACCAGTGTCGCCACAGCCACCATTCCTTTATTTTGCAACAGCAGCCTCAGTGCCTGCCCTATACAGGCACTTTGTGGGGTACAAAGGTGAGGACCTGGATACTGCCCGAGAAAAGAGTACAGAAGAAGAGACACCTGCCATGGCACAGGAAAGAGGCTGGCAGCTGTCCCAAGGGAGAGCCACAGTATAAAGAGAGCTATGACAACACAGATGGCAGCTCTGAAGACACTCCAGAGGGGCCTTGTGAGAAAGGGAGTAAGGTATGTGGTGATGACAGTGGGGGCAGAGGGCGAGGACAAAGGAGGTCCTCTGGCAAGGGCACTGTATTTGGTGATGACAGAACCACTGAATGTCTCCAGCAGGGGAGTGAGTGTGAGCAGGATGTCACACCGCGACTGGGGGACAGACTCATGGCACTCCCAGGGTGTTACCTTAGAAGATGGGGCTAACCATGTGGCCCCATCACCTTACACAGAGCTAACTGTGACCTGTCAAGAGTGGCGACTGATAGGGGCAGCTGTCTGCTCCTGGGCACCAGCCTGTTCAAAGGTCTGGAGTGAGCTCTGAGCCCCCAGGGATGAGGGAGACCAGGCACACCAATCACGCCTTAATGAAGGAGAGGGACAGAGCCAGGACAGTGGCGCAAGGACCCTGGGAAAGAAGGCCCAACACACAGGCCACGAGGCCTAGAGCATCGGACAGCACAGGCGTGGGGCGGTGCGGTGCCACGAGGTGCCATAGGGAGTTGTCGAGAAGCTCCGGTGGTGGCCTGTGGTGTGCTGCACACCGTTCAGCTGCCCAGGAGGCCTGAGTGGACAATGACGAAGAAGACTGCTCTAACGCCCACACATGGTCCTGAGGAGCCTCCACCACTCAGAGCAGCATCCTGCAGCCTGTCTGCCTGGAGAACTCCCACCGCAGGTGTATCCAGTGTCTGCGTCCAAATTCACGTGTTGAAATCCTAACCTGCAATGCAATGGTATGAGGTGGGCCTTTGGGAGGCGATGAGGGTTAGATGAGGTCATGAGAGTGGCGCCCCACGAATGGGGGTAGAGCCCTTGTAAGAATCACTTAAGAGCTTGATTCCTCTCTCTGCTCTCCGCCACGTGAGGACACGAGAAGACGATGGTCTGCATGTAACTGGAAGGGAACCCTCACCAGGACCCAGCGTGCTGTCACCCTGATCTTGGACTTCCAGCCTCCAGAGCTGTGAGATGTAAACCTCTGCCACACAAGCCACCCGGTGAGTCAGTGGTATTTTTGTTGCAGCAGCCCCAAGAGTGGACTGACCGAGACAGTGTTGTACAGAGACCTCCTCCAATGAGTTCAGAAAAGGCTACGCGAAACCGTCAGTGTCTTCACGGAACGTTCCTGCTGCTGGGCCCGGGCCTCCCCCAGCTGTGTGGGGCAGACGCAGCACGCGCTGTCTCCTCACCCTCCGGGACAACATGGCAGTCTGGAGGGGACATGAGGTCATGTGAATCTCTTTCCTGCCCAAAGGAGCCTCACTGAGACAGGCTGACTGGCACAGGGGTGGCTGGCCTGACACAGAGGAACCAAAAGTGACAAATGAACACAAATGGCAGGCAAGAGAAGGATGATCCTAAATGGCTGCAGGACAGCCAGCCGCTCAAGTGCAGGCAAAGGGACATGGGGTGGCAGGTGTGCATCTAAGCACCGCTCTGTGTTGGTGAAGGAAGGCAGAACATTGGGGTGGCAGGAGGAAAGTGGTAAAAAGCCTGAGGTGTGTCATAAGGAGTCCAGACCATAGTGTGGCTTGCTGGGAGAAGACCCCCGCCCCAGACATGACAACAAGGTCCTCCAAAACATGTGCTCTGCTCACAGGCCCCGAGAGGGCTGTGGGGAAAGAGGCAAAGGGACAGCAAATGACAGGATGCTGAGGACAGCACCAAAGGCAAACTAAGAGCACCTCGCCTGTGGGGTCAGATCCCCCTTCCAGCGTCACCTCCCAGGTGACCAGTGATGGTGAAGGTCAAAGGGAATCCATCTATTTAGAAAGGGGCCACTGCTGGTGGGAGGGGACAGAAGACAAGAAAATGGCTTCAACTTACAATCAGGTACGTGGTACATTTGAAAATATATTAGAGTGACAGTATGTTCCAGTGAGAAAAACACCATTAAGAGGTGGATCACCCACATGCTATATTCTACCACATCATCTTAAAAAAATCCAACCCAGCCTTTCAAGGCAGGGCAAAACACTTCCCGCTTTCTCTGAGGTGTAATTAGGCATATCTGCTGATAGACAAACACAGAAGTGTTGGTTTGATCTTGGAGCAAAAGTGAGGCAAATGCTTCCATGAAACAGAGAAAAGTTTTCATATTTAAAGCAGATTTTGAGGAAGCAAATGTGCTTTCATCTCTCTGGAAGAGCTAGTATAAACGTTTGGTTTTAAAAATGACATTCTCTGGAGCAAGCATTTGCGAAGTAATTGAAAACAATTACACTTGCTTTTTATCCCGTCTTATTAAGGCCTCTTTGCCTTTGAAGCAGGCATGATTGTTACCTTTCCAGAAATGTGGTGGGGAAGGCAGGCAGGAGGATACATGACATGCTATACCCTGGACCAGGTCCCAAGTCTTATATTTCTATTAACAAGTATTCATTGAGGAGACATTTTTAGACCATTCTCTTAAGGTTAAAAAAACAAAAACAAAACCATGCATCATGGCATCATTGGTAAGGCCAGACAAGGCTGTTACAAATGGTCCTCAGCACATTTCAGCCTTCTTATTTCCCATCACCTACCACAGAGTCACAATTTTAGAACCTTAAGGAGCTTTGAAAGTTACCCAGTCCAGTGATTTTTACATTATTAGTATTATTATTTTAAGCTATAAACCATTTAACCAAAAGCAGAGATCTAGGATAGAAATCTGACCGGCCATGCGATTGCTCTGGCTGGGGATGCAGTGGCACTCCCAGAGCCAGGGTTCCCACAGCTGGAAAACGGAAGCTCCCTCCCTGCCCCGCACAGCCCACCCCTCCTGCAGACCCTGTGCCAGGAATCCCAGACAGCAGTGCCTCCAAGGCCTGCTGTCCACTCCGGCCTTGCTCAAGACAGCTACCTCGTTCATGCAGCCGGACTGCTTCCATGAGGTATGGCACCAGCAGGCGGTTCACAATAAACCCAGGCGTGTCCTGTTTTAGGAGACAGAAAAATAAAGACAAGTGAATTTTCACTGAACTTTATCTTTTGTGAGGTCACCAGATTGGCCTTTTCACTCTGGATTATGTAACCCACACTTATTAAGCTACACATTTTCAAAGCTTGTTTTAAAGCATAGCCTTACTTCCACCTTACATGACAATTTACCCAATTACAGCATTTAAAAACAAACAAACCAATCCAGATGTCCCTACTGCATGGATCCTGAGATAAACGCGGACCACGGCATGGGGGTTGGTAGAAAGAGCATGGCTTTGGGGGCAGGCTCTGTGTCATCCTGAAACTTAGTTTCAGCTGTGAAATGGGAGTAATAATTTCTACCTGACAAGTTGTGAAGACAAATCAGAAAGCACGTAAATGCTGTGCATATTGCCCTACGCTCAAATAGTAGCCCCTTTATTCCTCTCCTCTCCCTCACGCCTTTCCGGAATCTAGAACACTCCATCTGGAACAACCCACACAGGAGCACTAATTCCGGGCTCCTCAGAGCCCTTCCTGGGCCATTCAGGATTTCCTCCCGCTTCGGCGCATGGTGCAGAATGGCAGAGCTGGGGATAGGTGCTGGGACAATCGTGCAGAGCCGGACCGCTGGCCTTCCACGCACGCCACCCAGGACGACTCCTTCCATCCCTTCCCTCCGCCCTGAAATGCTTCCCCGTCTCTCCTGGAGGCCTACTGTGGGATGTGGATTCACCCACTGGTGTCTTCTGGGGGCTTGTGGGACAGGCAAGGGTGGTACTTATGTGACACTGATTTGCATTAAGTAAATGGCGCCCCTTCTTTTAAAAACAGACTGTGATTGATCTCCTTGCAGGCAGAAATCCTCCCCGTCGCCTTGGGTTCCGTTTACAGCACCCACTAGGCACTCCACAAATGCGGAGTTAAAGGTGCCCGGCCCCTGCACTCCTCTTACAGCTAACCTGGCTGCACGCGGGATACGCGGGGCAACAGAGCCGCAGGACTTGTACCTTCTTTGAAACCACCCCCTACCCTCTTTCCCAGGAAAACAGCAATGCAGAAAAGAACTTGGTCAGTTTAACCAAGATTACATTAGTGAAACGATGTTGATTTTATAACCAGGGCAAAAATGCTTTTCAACTTCAAAAAGTTTACTACAGAAACTCAGGATAGGGTAACAAGAGTACACAAAGCACACCATATACAAGGTCAGCAGTCAGAAAGCAGCCTGGGAAAAACGTTAGGTCCATTTGCAATATACAGAGGGTACTTAAAAATGAATACATGTTTTAAGAAAGGAATAAAACTATTAAAATTACGCTGATGGTTAACCATTTTGAGCACTTCTTGTAACTGCAGATGATCACTGGCTTGTCCTCGCACTTCCATATCTAGCCTTTGATTTGCTACACATACTCCTACCATCTGCCATTAACACTACATAAACTAGTAAGAAAATGCAATCGTAACATCCGGTTACTAATGTAACTTAATAAAAAAATCAAGATGATTTAAAAACCACAAAACTAGGGGCCAGCCGAGTGGCGCATTGGTTAAGCGCTGGTTTTGGGATGCCAGCGGCCCCGGTTCGGATCCCACATGAGGGCCAGTGACACTGCCCTCTACAGCTAACAACAGTTCCACCTGGAGCTGGGCTGTGCGAGCCCCGGTGATGGTGTGGGCTGCAGCCCCTGATGCAGTGGGCTGCCATAGGCTACAGTGAGTGGCCCGCAGCCAGCGTGAGCGGCTGGCAGCCAGTGTGAGCTGCCAATAGCTGCAGTGAGCGACATCCAGAGGCCAGCGACCGATCTGCCTCATCCGGGAAGAGCGCAATGACGATACCAACAGTGAAGCAACATCCTCCGCAACTAAACTGAAGAACAAAAAGACAGCAACTTGTCTGTTCCCCTTCCCCGATTCCCCAATGCTGTTCCCCTCCGCCAACTCCCCAATAAAAAAAATCTTTAAAAAAAAAAAAAACCCACAAAACTAAACAAAGAAAAAAATGAGTGTTAAAAAATGAGACTCTCTGGGCCGGCCAAGTGGCGCGTTGGTTAAGAGCTGGCTTGGGACGCCAGGGGTCCCAGTTTGGATCCCACTTATGAGGGCCAGTGACACTGCCCTCTACAGATAAGATGGTGAACAACAGCTCCACCTGGAGCTGGGCCACTGTGAGTCCCTGGGACGGCATAGCTGCAGCCCCTGCTGCAGTGGGCTGTCATAGGCTACACTGAGTGGTCCGCAGCCAGCGTGAGCAGCTGGCAGCCGGTGTGAGCTGCCCAGAGCCGCTGTAAGCGGCCGTCCAGAGGCCGGCGACCGATCTGCCTCATCTGGGAAGAACGCAATGATGATACCAACATGGGCCAGTGAAGCAACGTCCTCCACAACTAGACTGAAGAACAAAAGGACAGCAACTTGTCTGTTCCCCTTCCCTGGTTCCCCAACGCTGTTGCCCTTCCCCAATTCCCCAATAAAATCTTTAAAGAAAAAATAAGACTCCCTAGTAACACTCCCCTCCTGGGGTTGGGGGGCTATCATGTATTAGTCTGCTCTCTCTGGCTACTGGGGTCCCCATCAACAGATGACTTAGGTGACTCATGCACAGCATGAGTCTTTCTGGATCAACACAATACTGGGAATTCAAATATGAGAGTCTTTCAGAAAGCAAGAGTATGCTACAAAAAGTACCACAGTGATATAAATGATTATGGTCAAAAAAGTAGGTGACATATTTATAAAAACCTCTAATGTCATTCTGTGACACACTGCCCCTTTAGAAAAACTGCCAAACCACGCAGAAATAAATTTTGGGGGAACCAAAGCAAATGGAGAGACTGAAGGTAATCAAAACAAAGCCGGTGAGAGCAAGGGGGGTGGTTTTACATCTAATAACTGGGTACCCTAAGGAAGGGGGAAGGGCAGAAGCATGCTCTCCACTGAAAACAAAACCACAGCTCAACATCCCGCTGAGAAACAGCGTTGCTGAGCCACCTGGAGTGGGAGGGCTCCCCTCCCTCTCCTTATCTTCCTAACCATGTGGGGTGCTCTTACTAAAAGCGAAGGCCTGTTGTTCTGCTGGGGATGCATGTGTCCTCCAGGCTGTGCCTGACACACTGGGTGCTTCTGGCTCCCTGGGGCCCAGCAGAAGCTAAAGCTGATGGGTAACAACATCTGTGCACGGAAACACAGCCGCTCATCAACAGACAGAAATGCCCAGACCCAGAGAAAGCTGCGTGTGTTCGAGCCAGCCAAAGCCATGGCCCCATTGGATCTCAGACTATGTGCTGTGGCCTTGGGCAGGGCAGAGGAGCCTGGCTGCCCAACTGGAGAACTAGGGAGACGGCATGGCTTGTCTTCACAGCCCACGGACAGGTCTGCAGTGCAAGTGCCCCGTCTCTCGCCTCATTCTACCATGGAAGAATTCTACCTGGAACAAGTCGGGTTCTGAGGAAAACCACCCCCTTCCCAAGCTACTCATACTGTACCTTGCAAGAAACAGGATGCTTTCCCAAGGTTTTGCTGAAGTCTGTTAGAGATTCAAAGGTCTTCTGGCTGGTCATTGGTGTTTTAATGACCTGGAAATACAAGGCAGAGATGAATTATGACCAAGAGTCACCACACAATTTCAAGAGAACAGTTCAAGGAACATTGATCAAAAGCGTCCACGCAGGCAGCAAAGAGAATTTTCATGTCAAAATAAAAGGATCTCAAGCCAGAAACAAAATGTTTACCAAAATGTCCACTTTAAGACAGTGAAGAACCACAGAACATACAAAATCAAGACTTAACATACAAATATAAATGTATGTGTAGGAGAGCTTTCTAGAGCCTTTGTCACTGAGACAGGCCTGGGCTCAAATACCAACTGCGCCACCCCCTGGCCCTGTGACTCGGGGCACGTTTTGTGAAACTGAAAAGACACCGAAATCACTACCTATCTCGAGAAGCTAAGGTGAGAATGCGATTAGATAAGCAGGTAAGGCAGGAAGTGCAGACCTCGCAGGTAAGAAGAGCTCAGTAGGTGCTAGGTTTTGTTGGTGTTTTATTTGCTGTTGTTATTTACTTTAGGGAGGGAATCAGACATCTACAAGAAGGATGATTACCCTTCAAGACTTACATGCAGTATAGAGGGGGAAAAGGAACCCCAGAAAATTGACTGATTTGGCCAAGTCACAGGTCTCTTGGCCTCTGAGACGAGTGTCTCCCCATTACTCCACCCTCTCGAGCACATAAGCCCCAGAGCCCAAAGGTCCCCTCTGATTCAGAACAAGCTTGTCATAAATGAAGGCTTTCATTTCCAGCACACAGGAGCCCACAGCTGGGGCTTGCCACCTGCCAGACACCTGGGGAAGGCGCTCGCAGTCCTCCTGACATCCTGTGAGGTGCCATGCGAGGCTACGACCGCTACCACGCATGTAGTGGCCCACTGGGATCTACAGGAGATGGCACCCAGCACCACGCCCCGCATCAGCCCTCAGGAGATATTTAGAGAATTCGCCTGTCAGGAATTAGATTTTGGCAAATGGAGAGACATCCAGGTGAATTTAAACTTAAAAGAAAAAAATACATGTATAATTTAAATGCCAATTAAGGAAGTTCAACTAAGAGTTGAAGCAAACAAGCTTGGCTTCTACATCAGACCCTTCCTATGAGCTTGGGCAAGCCAAATGAACCCTCCGTGTCTTACCTCTGTCCTGGGAAATGGGATAATGATACTTGCCACGTCCTCCCTGTTGTAAGAGCGCTGTATGGCTTAATGAGCTAGTGTCTGTGCAAGATGAAAGGTGCTACATAAATGAAGAGAACTGTTATCATTTGTGTTTTAATGTGATCACAGCGTGGGGTGTGGTGGGGTGTTATAACACAAGGGAAGGCAGTGAGTGGAAACAGGAAGAAGCACCATGAAGATGGGGATGAGGACAGGGAAGAAATGGGCCAGGCGCTGCTCTGCAGGCATCGAAAATCAAACAGCAGTCCCAGGGCTGTTCAAAAGAGGTGCCACAAGTCTCCATCAGAACGGTACAGATGGAGCGAGGGCAAAGATACCAGTTATGGAGTTTTTAAAATAATATATTGGTTTAAAGAAGTCAGTGGTAAAGGTTCTTAACAGGGAGACTGCAGATTCATTCATTCAATAAATAACGCGCTACAGATATTCTGCTTATAGTCCCAACAGAGAATTCAAAAAGAAGATATCTATATAAAGGAGAAGAGCCATTCAGACACATATGCGGAGCTAAAGTTAAAAAATAACTGAATATAGAAGAGCACTTAGAAAACATTTTCTAGAAAATATTACATTTGCTAAGCATTAGTTGTTAACAACCAATGTGCTACATTTCCAAAGACACAGACGGACATTATCAGATAAATGCAGTCAAAAACAACATTAGAGTTTGAAGTAAATCTATAAAATGTGTCTTTATCTCCAAAACACATATGTACATGATACAGTAACTACAGAAAGTAATTAGTCCCTAAGTACTGAAATGTTGAAAATTCCATTCCTCTTCTTTGCTTTTTTCTGCATAAAAGAGGATAAATGTGTTTTTTTTCTATTCCCTGTATCCTTCCCTTTCATTCCTCAATTTCTTTAAAACAGCCTTAGGGAATGGGGTAAATTGGAAGAAGCTGAGGAGCAGTGTTAGTAGAACAGAAACATTCCTATTGCAAGATAGATCAGAGTTGTTACTTGACAGAAAACTATAGGAAAATATACTCAGTCGTCTTTAACCTAGAAGCTACTGCTCATGCTGGGGTTGGGGGAGCAGGGATACAAGGATAAAGGAAGGGAGGGAGCCTGGAAGAGAAGGATCCCGAAACACTCTCCCAGGGAGCCGCCAGGCTCTGGAGGTCTGCCCGGCGGGCTCCACGTCCCCCACACTTCGCACGGCAATAACTCCTCAACCTCCCAACAAATGCTACTTTAATGGTGGCTGCTCCTCAGACCCTGTAATTAGTCCCCTGTAAAAGGCAAGCTGCCACATTTCAGGCGCAGACTGTCTATTGTGACTCCATCTCCCTCGTCCCAAGTCTCCAAGCAAGCAGAAGCAGGCCAAGCCTTTCCCCTCACTGCAGGTTTGTGGTCAGGAGGCTCGAGGCTATCAGGAGCTGCGTGAATAGCTCTGACCACAACACCTAGGCGATGTGCCTCGCCTGAGGACCACACTCAGGCCCCAATGCATGGGGCTGAATGCACCCCCAGAAAAGCGGATGGGGCGGTACAGTGTAAAGCCAGGCTGTCTAGTAAGAATTCCATTTATAGCCTGGAGCAAAATGACCTCCACGAAACAATCTGGATAAGTATCGCTCTCCCCTCTGGGTCTCATCAAGCCAGCGGTCTTTAGTGTTGACTTCTCTCTGCACTGCCCATCGACTATGGTACTAACAAGTAAATGCCATTCCACCAAGTCACCAGTGTTCCTGCACATCGCAGCCAGTGAGAACACATGGCTGCGAAGAAACAAAACACAGGGGCCTTTCTTCCTTTGGCTCTGAGAGGACAGACTATGGCCAGAGAAAGGTGGCACAAGGTTACCCCTCCCCACCCCCCCATCACAACCCATCCAGTGCAATCCCCAGCAGCAGGGCAGATGCAGCTCACAGCAGCAAGCCGAGCTGGCAGAGCGAGCCGACACGCACAAGCAGGGAGCCACTGACCTCCACGAGCTTCATCAAGGGCACTGGGTTGAAGAAATGGAGCCCGGCGAATCGGTCCTGTCTGGTGGTGGCATTGGCTATGTCCGTGATCTGCAAAGAGGAAGTGTTGCTGGCAAAGATTGTGTGTCTGTGGAGAGAAAGATGGTGGAGTATCGGGATGAGACAGGACTAGTTCTTTGCCAACAGGCCTACTCTCAGGTGCAATGTACAAGGCGACTGCTTCCTGCCCAGGCCTACTGTCCTGACCCCTGCAGGAAGGCAGGGAAAAAACACTGAGAAGAAAAGGCAAAAATCAAGGAACCTGGCTCATTTATGTTCAAATTTTATATTAAGTAACTTAAAAATTACCTGTTCCAAAGGCGCATTTAATCTTTGCCCATCTTTCCTTAATTGTAGATAGCCAACTTTCTCCTATCTACTTGTATTAGTTAGATTTTCATGGTATGTGAGTAAAAAAAGGAGGCAGCTACTTAACCAGACTTAATCACAAAATGAAACTAGACGTGATCAAAGACTAATGAAAAAAGGGTGTGTCACAGACACTGAAACAAAAAGCCGTAAAGAGGGCCGGCCGAGTGGCGCGGTGGTTAACAGCTGGCTTGGGACGTCAGTAGCCCCGGTTCGGATCCCACATATGAGGGCCAGTGACATTGCCCTCTAAAAAAAAAAAAAATTAAAAAAAAAAAAAGAATTAGAATATTAAAAAAAAAAAAAAGCTGTAAAGAAACTCCTGAATCCTCAACTAGAAACAGCAGATAAACATGAACTGCGATCTTTCCCCTCAAGTGAAAAGCTTTACTTCTCCACTGAGTGAGAATTAAAATGAAAACGGAAGAAACCCACCATCGTCCAAAAGCAGTTTTAAGGCCACACAGGTAGAACTGAGAAAGGAAGGATATATGCATGATAAATGTAGTTCAAGGTATTCTGCTCCTAAAAAAGCAGTACCACCTTCTTTTATGCATATACAATATTGCTAATTTTAAAAATCCATATTGACTTAAGCCAAATTTATTTTTTAAAGACCACAAGCAAGCGCGGTGCCAAAAGCATGACAGGCCAATCTTTAAACAGACAGGCAAGGCTTGTAGGCGTTTGCATAGCGCCACCTTGTGGGTGATGCACACAAAGCGGCCTGCTGCTAGTCGGAGAGCCACAGCCGGCGGCTAACAGTACAGGAAGGGAAGCGGTGGGTCCCTCACTGACCCGATTTGGGGGTGCTTACCAAAACCAATAGTACCATCTGCCTGAAATCATGGGCAAGTGGGAGGCGAGGCGGAGGGGAATGCAGAAAAAACAAGTCATCTGGACAGAGAAGAGCGAGGCGAAAGGAGAAGCTGGTGTGGCTAGGTGGCTGCCCAGAGCCTCAGGGAAGACCCTTCCGTGCCCAGGGCCTTCGCTTTCCAGACACTGTAACACTCACCCTCTCAAACAACTCCCAACTTGGCCAACGGGAAAGCCAGGCAGAGCAGCTTTTCCATTTTTGAAAAAAGCGACACTTTTAAAGTTTAAAAACTCAACTTTTCAAAGCTTCTTGCTTTTTGATCAATGAGGGAAATAACCTACTGCCCACTGCAGGAGGTAACGAGAAAAGATCGTCTGCGATAACGATGGGTGGCTGACACTGTTAACCCTCACACTCTGAACCACAACCACAGGGCCACTGCCACGCAGGGCGGTGCACGGAGGGGCTGTTACTGGATTTGGCCGCCTGTACTGCGCTTCCATACATAATGTGCACCCATGTTTTAGGCCCACTTTCAGGGAAAAAAATCTTTTGTTTGAATTTTTTAATTCAAACTTTTATTTGTTTACATTGCAAGTTCATCGTAGGTTCAACAAAACCGATTATCTTATTCCAGGGTATTATTCTGCATACAGATATTGTTATTGATTTTTGGTGTTACACTTTTAACTCATAAGCACAAATAAAAGAATTAAAAGCACTTATAGAGATACAGAATTAGTACTATCCATGTATAATGCGCATCCTTATTTTCCCCTCACAAATCTGGGCCAAGAAAGTGTGCACTATACACAGCAAAATACGGTACACTGGTCACGAGGTACCTTTTTATAGGACATTTGAAGGGCAACCCATCTGCGAGAAATGAGGTGTGTGTTCTAGCTGGAGAGCACGTTTCATGCAAGGATGCAGTTACAACAGAGCCCAGCCCCAAGTGTCCCCAACTTAGGGCACATGATCAGAAGGAAAAATGTCTCCTCCCAACGAACCTCTTCCTCCCCCAAACCCAATCAGTGGGGCTGGCTCTGCTCCTAACAGCATCTCAGGTGCCTTCTTTCAACACTGACACAATATGCTGACATAGTAAACATACAGGGTTGTCTTATCTTCCACAAAAAGTACACCCTCACATTTCCTCTGCAACAGCTGACTTTCTTGGACCCTTTTGTTTTTCCCTTTCTGACACTCAGGTACTAAAAAACTTCTAAATGTACGAACAGAAAATCCACAGCACAAGCGTAATGATCATGAGCAACGCTTCCAAGCCTTAGTGTGGAGACGACAAGAGGGGCGGGGGTGGGGACTGTCGTGGGGAGAGTCAGGGTTCAGCTGACTGGGGGCCTCAGCCAAGCTTCACAGCTGCACTTCTTACGCTGCAGCTAGGAGAGTCATGGCCTGCTCCAGGATGCCATTGTTTCATTAGGGCTTCTACCCAGAATGTTATCACTGGAACATATTTTCATCTCCGGTTACAGGCTCTAATTGTAAACTAGCCGTAAACTATATCTCAATCAGGCTGCTTAAAATGAAAACAAGAGTGCAGAGAAGGATGGATGACGGCCAGACGCAGTCACATCTGTGGCATGCAATGGCACCACTGCCCCTAGTTTACAGATCACTAGGGAAATTAGTTTTAGAGACTTAGACCTGGGATGGTCTGAGAAACTATTTACCTCTCACTCCTCAACTCCAATTACAGATGATAAAACTGAGGGCCAGAAAGACTTCATGGAGGTCCTCGGTCAGAGAGGGATGTGGTGGGGGCTGGCCCCAGGCTCCAGGCCACCCAAGTCTCCCTACAGTCCTTCTGCTACTCGATGCTAATACAGAGTGCGGTCAGACCTGTCACTGTCACTAGGGCATGGCCAACATTTCAATAAAGGCCAAACTGCTTGGCTACACTCCCTTTCCTGGAGTAGGTGGCTCTTGCTGCCTTAGGAGCCAACACCCCCACCAGGAGAGACTCGGGTTTCTGCCAGATGTTTCTGCAGCCCCTAAATGCCAGTGCCCAGAGGATGAGCATACAGATCAGCAGAGCGATGACCAGGTGACAGAAAGACAGGTCTCTTCTCTTTGTAAGGGGTAGGGCCTCTCCAGAGACCAATCCTCAGAGTCAACATTCCAGGAGGCTCTCTTGAGCCACTGTTCACTGGTAGCTACCTAAGAATTACTTTTGTCATACAGTCTTATTATGACTCTCAGTTCCAACCAAGAAGGGTAAAATGCAACGAAGTTAAGACACAGGAGAGCCTGAATGAGTCAGTCAGGTGTCACAAATGCCAAAAGCCAAGAGTCAAGCATGATAGAAGGATGCAGATTCTGAGCACTCAAGCTGCATGTATGCACAAGCTGGCTGACAGTGCACCAAGTCCTGAGCTCCAGGCACCTGTATGCCTGACCTCCATGGGGCTGGCTCGCCCTTTGCCGGGAAGCCTGGGAAGAACTCAATGCTCCTTTACTCCTTTAATGCTCCCAAGACTTCCAATTTAGGCCAGATAAAGCTCTAAACAGCAGAGTCCTGGGAAACTTTGTGTAGACAGAGGCATTCCCTACATGAAGCCGCTCTGAGTTTCCTCGGCAGACACTGAAGGACATGTCCAATCTCTCTCCATCCTCTGGCCTGGGAGGGCTTGTGAACCAGATGCTGCAAGAGACAGGGGCCAGGCCCTGGATGGATCCCCCATTTACTGTGGGCAAGTCCACCCTCGTTGGGGGACTAGGATCAGACCAGGGCAGCCTGAGCCTCCTGAAGCAAACTGGGCGCAGGAGGATGGAGAAAAGGAAACTGGCAGTGGGCTACGGAAGAAGTGGGCTCCGTGTCAGGAGACGCCTTCCTGGGAGCAAACCCGAGGTGGGGAGGGCTCTCAGACCCAGCAAGAGCTACGTACTCAGCGGCAAACTTGTCCAGCCTCTTGAAGAGCTCGTTCTTCACCTTCAAATTCTCCACGATGGCCTCCACCACCAGGTCCGTGCTGTGGACCACAGATGCCGCGTCTGTGCTGGTCGATACACCGCTCAGGGTCTTCTCCACAAATTCCTCACCAGCCTATTGCAGTGGAAGGAAGGACAACATTCACTGAGCTCACCACAAAATGGCATGTGACTTGCTGCTAAGGCAGAAGGAAAAAGAAGGGTGAATGGACCAGCACACCTGAGACACAATTTGAATGTACCCTGAAATTCTGAGAAATAAACGCCCCCACGTTTCTGCTCAGGGACAATGGCATCTCCATGTACTTTAGACAAAGGGGCAAGAACTGGCCTGTGAACAAGCCCAACTGTTGGTCAACCATCATTTGAGTGTACAGGTCGTAATCTTCCAAGCTCTTAGCTCTGCTCTGCTTACTACATGGTCTGTTCACTGCACCTGTATTGGCCTCCTGTGTCTGTTCCCAAGGCGACAGTCTGCCATGTTCTGTGCGATGAAGCCTGTAATTGTCCTTTCAGAAAAGGATGAAAGCTTAGCTCAGCACCACCCATCAGTCTGGGAGGTGTGCTGACTATTCCCTTCTCACAGGAGGTAGGGAAGAGCTGAGTAAGGGGAACAAGAGAAGGTAAGAAAGCCAAACTTAGTCCTTCATCAAACAGTAATTGCCCATCACATGCCTGCAACTGGTGTTTCGAAAACAGATAGAGCCTCTGCTCTCAAAGAGCTTGCAGTCCCATCTTTTCCTCATTTGTGACTCCAAGGTTCTACAAACAGACCTCAGTTAAGGCAGAAACAGATAGTGCCTCTATCAACTGCCATTTGATTTCAAGGTGTAATTTGCCCATGAGGCATGATGATGGTCATAATCAACAAAGGCATCCCAAATCATCATGGAACAGACAACCATCAGAGCTGTTCAACAGACATATAATGTGAGATAACAGGTGATTTCAAAATTTCTACTGGTTGCATTTTAAAAAGCAAAAAGAAACAGGTAAAAACTTTATTTAATGCAATATATCTAATATATTAACATTTCAAAATGTCATTATTTTTAAAATTTGGATGTTTTATATTGGGTTGTTGGAAAAGTCATGATGTATTTTTCTATGTTTTCCATTGCAAAAATGAGTCATGACTTTTCCGACAACTCAATATATTTTTTCCTACTGAGTCTTTGAAATCCGGTGCCTTGTTTACACTTCTCAGCATAACTCGATTTGGACTAGCCAGATTTCAGGTGTTCAGCAGCCACTCAGAGCTAGTGCCGCTGTTCTGGTCAGCAGAGCTAGGCAGATACAGTATTGCCAACCATGTAAGGCTGAAGCTGACACATCCCTCCTCAGAGCGTGTCCTGGGCAGAAGTGAGACACATCAGGGGACCAGACTCCTGAGCAGTGACTGAAGGATGGCGGACACAGCGCCATCTATTGGCGCTGGGGGTGGAGCCAAGTCTCTGCACCCGGGGAACAAATCCACAAAGGTCTGCAGAGTAAACAAGTGAAGGATGCAGGGCATCACATTCAGAATCACTCTGAAAACAATCTCCATCCCTGTCCCAGTGATTTTTAAAAGGTGACTAAATATTAAGAAAATGCAAACCAAAAACCACGAGATACCACTTTCACACCTCCTATGATGGCTATTATGAAAAAAATGAAAAATAACAAGTGTTGGCCCGTATGTAGAGAAACTGGAACCTTTGTACATTGCTGGGAATGTAAAATGGTACAGGCACTACGGAGAACAGTTTGGTGGTTCCTCAAAACACTACACATAGGATTGTCATATGACCCAGCAATTCCACTTATAGATATATAATTGAAAGAGGGACTTGAACAGACATACGCTAAAGTCCACTGCATTATTCCCAATAGCCAAGAGGGGAAAACCACCCAAGGTCCACTGATAGATGAGTGCCTAAACAAAATGTGTATGCATACAATGGACTATTATTCAGTCATAAAAAGGAATGAAGTTCATGGACAAACAATGAAATAAATCAGTCAAAAAAGGACAAATATTATCTGATTTCACTTATACAAAGTCCCGAGAATAGGCAAATTCAGAGAAACAGAAAGATTAGAGGTTAATGGGGACGGGGGAGAAAGAAATGAGGAGTTATTGCTTAATGGATACATTTCGTTTTGGAAAGATGAGAGAGTTTTGGAAACAGTGGTGATGGTTGCGCAACAGTGTGAATGCAATTAAAGTCAGAGTTTTACACTTAAAAATGGTTAAAAGGGCAAATTCAGTTAAAAGGCAAATTCTGTTATACATATTTTACCAAATCAAAAAAATAAAATAAAATTAAAGGGAACTACACACACCTCTGTGGCTACCTCAGATGAAAAACAAAAACCCTATTTGCACTCTTCTCTGCCTGCATATGGAGAGAAATTCCATTCAAGCCCCACGGAAATCAATCTTAAGCAACTTTAACAAGGTCACAAAGGTAAACAAAAATTCATGGGGGTGACTTTTGCAGTGTTTCTTAATATTCACCAAGGTTCAGTGGAAAAGAGTCGTTAAACCAGAGTCCCCAGCCTTACAGAGGCTCCTCCAGTCCTTGTACCTTGTCTGCTGCTGCAAAGCAAGAGCGGTTCACCCTGTATTTTCCTCTCTAGCAAGTACATCAATAATAAGCATAAGATATGACCTGAGCAGGCAGAACTTTCATCTAAACTACAATGTTTATTGTATCATTCTTTTTCCTGGCAAATACAAAAAGTATCTTCCTATTTCTCCCTCTTCCACCCTTCTAACAAAATAGCTGTCATTCAATCCCAAACTCTCAGTGGACAGAGTTCACTACCTGCAGAAACTTTCTCCTCAACCCCAAATCCTCCCCAGCAAGATGATTCTTTATTGCTTATGTTTTCTAACTAGTCCCCCTGTATGTTTAGTGATTGTATTATTATATTGGTCTACAGTTAGGAAATAAGTTTTACATAAATTGAAAAAGCAAGCAAAGGCCAGCCGCCACCCCTTTCCCCCACCCCCAACCCCCCAATGTGAACTGGTCAGAGGACAGGTCAGAGGGCATCAATAGCAAGAAATTACCTTGGGGTTTTCTGCAAACTTCTTCTTGGCCACTTTCCTAAGGTTTTCTTCAATTCCCTTTTTGGATTTTGCCAGGATGTCCTCTGTCTGGTCCACCAACACTACTGTGTGGCCGGTTGCTGCAGCGACCTAAAGCAAAAAAAAGAATAATTCTTTTTAGGAAAGAAAGAAAATACGAAAGTTAAAAAAAGGGAAAGTTTCATATTCCACACGAACTCTACTACCCTTCTATTCAAGATTCTGAGTAAACATAATAAGCCAATATCAGCTAAACACACTTTTTCCTAAAAACATGGCTCTCACCAGGCACTGTTCTAAACCCTTCACATGGATGATGACAAATTCTCAAAACCTGGGGTCTGAACCAAGATTTTTGAAGGCCACACTGTAACTATTTCGTGTACTACGCTGTTCACCATGAGAGCCACTAGGCACACGTGGCTACTGAAATTAAGTAAAATTGAAAGTTCAGTTCCTCAGCAACACTAGCCATATTCCAAGTGCCCCACCACCAGTTCACAGGGTGCCAACGCCCCACCCGCCACCTCCCTCTCCTCAGAACCACGAGTCCTGGCGGTCCATGCCTTGGATCTGCTTCTCTGCGGTCCTCAAATCACTGCGGAGTAAGACTTTACAATAACGGTGCAAAGACTCTTGTTCCCAAGGGTTATTTAGGGAACGCCATGAGAGTAAGACTTTGGCGACCAGCCAATTTGGGAGAAAATTTGCCTCCCTTCCCCATGCCCGCCCTAGGTGAATCCTGAGAGCATGTTAGGTAAGCTGCCACAGGATTGAAGGTGGTCAATTCAGTTCAGCCACGATCAGTGACAAGTCAATCCCTACGGGCATCAGTTTGCCCATGTAGTTTTGGCCAGGACTGTGGAATAGGGGCTGTGGCTAAAAGTAGATCATCTGGTCACATTACAGGCAGGTGTCATAAGTCAATCCGTTCCAGCCATAAGTACAAGGACATGTGTCCAAATGCAAACATAAATGATGCATGAAGCCGACGCTGAGATGCCCCCTCTGGGTCTGAGAAGCCCACTGCTTCAGAGCTTCTGGGGCTCGAAGGGTGAACAGGAGACGGTCAGGTCGGCTAGAATGAACCTGCCCAGAGATGACAGTAAAAAGTACAGCTGACCCTTGAACAACATAAATTGGACTGCGTGGGTCCACTTATGTGGACTTTTTCAATACTGCAAATATATTTTCTCTTTTGGTTTGCTTAGTAACTTTCTTTTCTCTAGCTTTGTACTGTAAGATCATAGTATATAATACATATAACATGCAATGTATGTGTTAATCAACTGTTTATGTTACTGGTAAGGCTTCTAGTCAACAGAAGGCTATGAAGCTTTGGGGGAAGTCAGAAGTTATACATGGATTTTCAACTGTGCTGGTCAATGTCCCTGACCCCCATGTATTTCAAGGGTCAGCTGCAGCTCTGAGCCGCCGTCATGATGGGAGATTTCTGAAACCAGGCAACTGAAACTCAAAGCAGGAAACCAAAGCGGAAAAGAAACAGAAGAGCAAAAACTCAAAGGCAAAGACGTTCAAATCCCAAAGACAGATTTCTAAAGAATACTTATAAAAATAGTAAGACAGGTTTTAAATGTTAGTTAAGTACAATCACCCCCCAACCCCCACCCCAGAAAGCTGCACAGAGGGGCAGCAAGTCTGTGCCTATGAGGCGGAATAAGCTGCCGGTGCCCCCAAGCCCCGCTGAGAACCAAGAAAAGGAAGTGCTGCCAGGACCAGGCAGTCTGATAACCCCAGCAGGACAGTGGGGTGAAGGCGGAACGAGTCACCTTGATAAAAGGACAGAGCAGGCAGTGAACTTGCCCTGTGGGCAGACACCCAGGCTGCAGGCTGGCAGCATAGTGAAAGGAAAACCATGTTCTCAGTCCAGACCAGGGTTCTCCCTAACTAACGACAGACCAAGGCCCATCTAGCAAACACAAATGTGAACTTGACACAAATCACAAATGCGAACCTCCAGTTCAATAAATTCACAGTAAAAATGTAAGAGCAACTCTAGAATCAGTGCAGAAAAGACAACACAGCAGGCCTGAAGCTGTTATCTTTAGATTGGCCCTTGGCTGGCATCTACAAACTCCTATCTGGGTAGGGCTCCTGCCAGTTCCTGATAAGATGGCTCGCTGCATGGGGACAGCGTGCAACGTGGTTTATGCGGAACACCTGCTTCCCTTCTGAGAGTCCGGAATTTTAGTACTTACCAGGCGAGGGTGCCTGTGTGACCAGCCCCAGTAAAAACCCTGGGCTCTGGGTCTCTAATGAGCACCCCTGGCAAACAACATTTCGCATGTGCTGTCATAGAGTGCTGCGGGAGGAATTAATAAGTCTGTCCTGTGTGACTCCACTGGAAGAGGATTCTGGAAGCTCGCGCCTGGTCTCATCCAGACTTGGCCTCACGTACCTTTCCCCTTTGCTGCTTTTGCTTTGGATCCTTTTGCGGTAACAAATTACAGCTATGAGTATGACTATCGTCATTCCTTGGTATCTGGTATCCATGAGGAGACTGGTTCCAGGTACCAAAATCCACAGGGGCTCAAGTCCCTTATATAAAACGATGTATTATAGTATTTGTATAGAACCTGCACACATCCTCCCATATACTTTACATCATGTATCTCTAGGTTACTTATAATACCTAATAATGTACATGTAAATAGCTATTATACTGTATTATTTAGGGATCGACTTTCTGGAATATTTTTCTAACAGGTTTTTGATGTCCAGTTGTTTGAATCTGTCGATGCCCAACCCATAGATACAGAGGATAGATGTACAGGTTGGGTCCTATGAGCCCTTCTAGGAAATCACCAAACCTGGTGAGGATGGGCAGGTGTGGGTGGGGAACCCTGACACACACACACACTCGGAAAATAGATCTCAAATTCCAGATGGAGCTGCTAATGACATCGAACTGCTGTGAGACGGCACTGCTGGGGAGCAACAGCTGAAGGGAGGCGTGGTGACGGCTGATGGGGCACATCTTCTGCAAGGCTGGGCAAGCAGGGGTGCTGGCTTGGGGGCCTTCTACTTTTGTTTTGGCTCCTGTGTCTGACAGTCCCCCTGGAATGACACAAGTGAATTGTCACCTTGTTCCTTTTAACCTCTGACCCTCCATCATTCTTTAACTAGGCCAGACATCATTCCTGATGCCTAGATTCCTTTTCCCCCACTTCACCTCCAGCAGGCATCTCGGGCGTTTTTTGCTCCTCGAGGTACTGAGGGAGGGGGAAATCAAGTACATTTGGCACAAGATGAAGCCAAAGCTGAAGGGAACACACACACACACACACACACACACACACACACACATAAAATGAGGGTACTGTCCTTTTACTTAGGGACTTTATAATCTCACTTAGAAAACATGAAAAGCAAACAATTTAAGGCTCTATACGTGGGATGTCAAATAAAATAAAAACCTCCATGGCTGCCGATCTCAGCAGGCTGAGAACAAGAAGTACAAAGAGTATACCTCACACGGGTCAGCTTCCCGACGCATAAAGTATTAGCCTTAGAGGGTGGAATAAGCAAGGCGGGTGATAGCACACGATTTTTAGAAAGCCACTTTGTAAGTTATTGTAGTCATGTCTGACTGTGATAGTCACAGGGCATTTTTTGTTGCAGATAAGCCATGATGCTGTCATTACTGTTTTTAAAATTGTAAGCAGAACCAAACCTAGAGATGAAGCACCTTCAAATATTCAAGTAAACCAAGAAACATGCACATTATAAAAACACTAAAATCCAACCAGGAAAACCAATGGGCAAAAAGCATTTTCTGCCTAAATGCTGACTTTACGCTACTATCCAAAACCCTCTGGTAACTCCCCGCGCCTCCCAGCAAGAAGACACTGGGACATTACTACCTGGCTTCATCCTGGGTCTGACAACACATATATGTAGACGCTGGCCAAAAATCAACTATTAGTTCAAGGCTCCCGACGCAACGTTCAAGAGAGCAAAGTGCATGTGTCAGATGATCATGTTAAAGTGAAGGAGTGTGTAAAACATTTGTTTATTTCCCATCTCAACCAGAAGACACAGGGGGTGCAAGCCGGGCCGAGCCTAACAGAGAGGAAGGTAACAGACGTTTTTCTTTCCCAGTGTGTCAGGGATCACACTGTAAAACTTCCCTTAGCTGCACAGTGCTTCACTGGTCTGAAAGAAGCTGCTCTTGGGGGAACTTAGTTCCATTTTTCATCCTACATCAAATGACTGGTGCAGTTTCTACAATTTTGGACTCTCCAAAATGTCAGAACTGGTATTTCTGGTCTAGTGAGAAGGCAACGATTGTGTGCTCTAAATGGTTATCCTGGCATTTTTTTTTTTTTTTTGTAAACACTTTCTACTTCAGCTTTTCTTGCTTTGGTTAACTCACAAAACTTCAAGAAAATACAAAGGAAATCTTATGGTGTAATCATTCCAAAACATAGAGAAAAGGGGTATTTGTGTTTCAACCCAAAGTGAATATGGTTAGGCTGAATGGAAAAATATAGAAATTTTAACTCTCCTAGGAATATTTTCCATTTGATTGCAAAGCTCTGTGGTGCAGGCCAAAATGTATTGCATGGCAATAAACTACCATCACTGCATAGCTCCAAGTGATTCCAAGTTATGGCTGCTTTTTCATTCCACCCACCTGCAGACAGCAACGCAGCCAAATGCTCGAGGCTCTTGAAATCAGTTCTTGCAGGTGTACCCTGGGGACACAAGGTCAGCTACATCCTGAGGGCAACCTCTGCCCAACCACCCCAGCTGCTCCTGGGCTGCCAACTCTCTCCTTAGCCCACTCAGAGGCCAGCAAATCTGTCCCTAAACCAGTAGGGCCCAATGTCTTCCTGCTGCTGTCTGTCCATGAGACAGTCCCAGAAATTACCCAGAAGGCGCTGTCGGGAAGACTGCCCTCCTCTTCTTACCTCTCCCCAAATTCCCCAGAGGAAGGTCAGGCCTGGTCAGGTGCCCTTGTGCCTTTGACTCTTGAACAGCAGGGTCTGGCTACATCTTTCCTATGATGGGTATGGTGGTTCATGGTTATGGGTTGCCAGTTACTCTTCCTGAATAAAACAGGAGTCCTTCATGGTTAGGTCTCTTCTTGGCTTTCAGCTACACACTGGCTTGAAGGCTTAGAAAGAGCAAAAAGCATTGTGTTTGTCTAGGATGCCAAGAAACTGTACTGGAGTGTATAAGCAATCTGGATAGTGGGGAAGCCTTTCGAACAGTTTGGGTGCAAACGGAGATTAGAAAATGCTTTCCACTAAGTAATCAAAGGCCACTGACAAAACACTTGGCTTCTCAGAGGTGAGCACTCCGATCTCAGACCACAACACCAGTGCTTCAGGAGGGCTGAAGGGGAACCACCATGTAAGGCACCTTGCCAGCCCGTCTCTACATTCATTCCTTCACTGACTGCCTCTTACCGACTCAGAAATCTGCGCTGTGCTGTGCCTGTTTGGGGCCCTGGAACAAAGACCCTGCTCGCAGAGAGATTTCACTCCTCATAAATGGTCATATTTGCTCTTCATACAGCCTTTGGGGGAGGCGTTGTCACAGCAAACTGACAGTCCAGGTGTGATGGGACTTGAAGCTCCGGCTGCCTGCATCCAGAGATCGGTGCTGGCTGTTCCTGACCCCAAAAGGCATGGCTGGGTCTAAGGGGACAGCCTGAGACACTTCTGAGCTGGCTAAGGGCCAGACTCTGGAGCCGGTCTGCTAACTGCAAGATGGGAAATACTCCTCAATCTCTACAGGCTGTCTCATCTGGGAAAATGGGGCAATAGGATTGCTGAGAGGATTAAATGAGTTAATACATGTTACATACCCAGGATGGTGCCTGACATGTCACAATAGCTTATTATTTTTATTCAAGGTAGCCCTCTCCTCCTTCTCCGAGGGTCTGAGGCCGAATACTGGATCCAAATACAGCCTCCGAAGGTAAATTTTTAAATTTTGCTTTTGAGCTTACATCTTCCGATCCCAAGACTTGTTCCCTTTCTGGCTTCCACTTTCAGATTTTCCCTTTTGTGTAATTCCATTTTTTAAAATAGGCTGGGATCTCTATTCTTTTAAAAAAGAAAGTAATGGGATTGGCCGAGTGGAGCACTGGTTAGGAGTTGGCTTGAGAGCGTGAACTCTGAGCAGCAGGACTGCGGGTTCAGGTCCCACATGGGCCAGTGACGCTGCACCCTCTACAGCTAAGACAGTGAACAACAGCTCGACCTGGAGCTGGGCTGCAGTGAGTCGCTGGAGATGGCATGTACACTACACAGTGTGGCTGCAGTAGGCTGCCGTAAGCTACTGTGAGTGGCTGGCAGCCAGCATGAGCGGCCGGCAGCTGGTGTGAGCCGTGGTGAGTGACCATCCAGAGGCCGGCGATGACCTATCCGCCTCATCCAGAAAGAGCGCAATGATGATACCAACATGGGCCAGTGAAGCGACGTCCTCCACAACTAGACTGAAGAACAAAAGCACAGCAACTTGTCTGTTCCCCTTCCCCGATTTCCCAACGCTGTTCCCTCCCCCAATTCCCCAATAAAATCTTAAAAAAAAAAAAGTAATGAAAAAGGGGAGGAACCCCCACAAATGTCTTTACCCACAAATGGCCTTCACTTCACCACCAGAGTCCTTCAATTTCTGGGTGGCATCATGGTATGTGGAGCACCAGTTCTAGAACTGAACTTCCTAGGTTTAAACCCCCAGCCTAGCCACTTGCTGCATGACTTTGGGCAAGTGATGCAGCCTGTTTATCTATGGTTTTCTGACCTGTGATAAGGGATAACAAACAGTACCCTTCTCAGAGGACTGCAGTGAGGATTAAAGAAGTTAATGTGTTGACGTTCTTAGGCCAATGCCAGGCACGTGCAAGGTGCACAGTGCTTGTCAGCTGATGCTCCAGTCATTACAATAGCTACTTCCACTCTCACCCGAGCCATGCAATTCCTAAACCCTAGCAACAGGATCACTCCACACTGCTGCCTGTTCTTTGGTTCCATCCTGTACAGCCTGCACACTGCCAACTAGGGCTTTCTTTCTGAAATTCTCTTCAATTTCTTATTTCTATTTCTTATGAGCTCAGACAATGAACTTCGCCAACTTGTTGCAACAACGTTGCTAACCTTTTTTGATATCAGAGGGATTACTCATTATGAATTTGTACCAACTGGACAAACAGTTAACCAAATTGACTATTTGGAAGTGCTGAAAAGGCACATGAAAAAGTTAGATGACCTGAACTTTTTCCCAATTCATGGCTCTTGCATCACAACAATGCACCAGCTCACATGGTACTGTCTGTGAGGGAGTTTTTAGCCAGTAAACAAATAACTGTTGGAACACCCTCTCTACTCACCTGATCTGGCCCCCAATGACTTATTTCTTTACCCAAAGATAAATGAAATATGGAAGGAAGACGTTTTGATGACCTTCAGGACATCAAGGGTAATACAATTACAGCTCTGAGGGCCATTCCAGAAAAACAGTTCCAAAACTGCTTTGAAGGGTGGCCTAGGAGCTGGTGTCATTGCATAGCTTCCCAAGGGGAGTACTCGAAGGTGACCTTAGTGATATTCAGCAATTAGGTATGTAGCACTTCTTCTAGGATGAGTTCGCAAACTTAATTGTCGGACCTTGTATCTGCCTGTTCATTGACTTCTCTTAATTTCAGCTAAACACAGGTTATCTTTCAAGGTTGTGCTTTCAATATTCTTTTCTTCTGTCTCTACATCCTTTCCTTCTGGAATCTCAGTCATCCTCATAATTCCAGCTGTGCCTAAAACCAACAGATTCTGTCCTAAGCTCTAGTCATCACCTTGACCCTAAAACCAATTCTTCTTGACCTTCATTAATGGTACCATTTATTGTGAGGGTCACAATCTAGCTGGACAACATTTTAACTTCACCCTTACTGTCCAAAGACATTCTATCCATTATTCAAGGCCTATTTCGAATGCTGCACTCTCCAATGAAGCCTTTTCCCAAATGAATGTACTCTTTCTCCTTTTTGAAATCTGAGAGCTAGATTTTTATTGCTCTTATTATGCTACTTTATACCAAAGTACACTGTGTCATTTGGATCTTTGTCTAACAATCTCTGCTCTTAAGATTTAAAATCCCTTCACGGCAAGAATTGAGTTGGGCTTTTTATCCCCTAATATTTATCACATGCCTTGCACATGGTGGTTGTCCAATAAATAAGTGCTAAATACTAAATGCTTTGGCATGCAGTAACCTGAGCCTATACTGATCTCCAACCACACTGCACTTGTTCCCCCTTCCATGCTAGTTCATGGCTCGATGCCCCCGCCCAAGGGCTTCCCACCACCAGGAAGCTCCTTGTCCCGCTCCGCTGCCTGGGAGACTCCAATTCATCCTTTATAATCCAACACAGAGGCTAGCTCTGCTTGAGCAAAACCTCTTCCAATCTTTAGCAGAGGTGGTCACTTCCTTGTGCCGCTATTGATTTACAGGTATAGCAGATCCTTCGTACAGGACTCCAAATACTGAAAGAAAATAAATAACCGAGTGTGGAGCTGGTGCGAGCCACCTATGGCCACTCAGTTATGTAATGGTAGCCCAATCTCCAGGACGTGAACACCACCGATGAATTCAAAACAAACTGGTCACAGGCTATTTCATGTGGTAAAAGTCTCACAAGTCTCAGAGAAAAAGTCGTTAACCAACCAATGTGTAGGAGAAATTCCAGATGTGAAAGAGGAAAGATGGAAAAATTAACCAACACCAACTTCTGATGAACTCAATACCTAGAGACCTTTCCAAAAGAGCTGTTTCACCACACGCTTCTTCGAGTCTGAGGTTGCTGCTGCCACACATCCCAGGGTATGTGGTGCTGGCACATTCCTATCTGAAGCCCGCTGAATGGACTTCATACACATAATGTAGGGACCATATACATATGCCTTTTAATGTCCCTTTTTCCTTACTGTAAGGCGATCTATCTTCTGTGTCATGTCATATCTTAAGTGTCCAAAAGTCTTACCTTAAGGTATTTAAACCACCAAAGCTTTCATCTGTATCAGGTCATACCCTAGACACGACAGCTAGGCAATGCGTGCCTTTATTACAGCTGGCTGTTCATACACATCATATTGTTTTTCCTCCGGAGTGCGAGCTCCTCAGAAGCAGCAACCACATGTTACCTTCACCCACCCCAATGCCTAGAACATGGGAGCCACCATTCATGAAAAGAACATGTGAATAATAGACCTATTTTTTAAAAGCCTCGATGTGTAACATTATTTTAGGAATAAGTTCTCAAGGAATCATGACTGGTTTTATTGCTAGAAACTACAACAAATTTTAAATAACCTCCAAGGTATTTTAGACTTATGAAAAAAATCACGTAAGTTTGAAAAGGATAGAAAAAAAAAGTTAATAACTAAAGTCTTTAGTCAATTACCAAGTGGGAAAAAAAAGTCACAAAAAATACGTTATTTTGGTAAGCAGATTATGTGTTTTCTGGCACAGGCGTTTGAGACGCCAGGCAAAAGGGAAACTGGAGGGCAACCATTGTGCAGTACGCCTGCCCGTGACTTCAAAAATGGATTGACGCTTTGTTTCCTCCAGTGTGTGAATGTGTCCTGTACCTTTTATCAGAAGAGCTGTGGGCAAGGCCACAAGCATGCAGACCCCGTATCTGTTCATTGCAGGGGGCACATGTGTGAATCAGGTCAACAATTGGCTACAGACACATAAGCTCACTGCCTCCAACATAGCGTTTCCCTCCTTGTCTATCACACGGGAAACTGATGCACCTTAGTCTCACAATTACTGCAAGGTCAAAGATTGGCAAAAGGATTTATTGTTCAGGTTTATTAGTTACAGATCATCAAAGCCGTTGACTTTTTGAGCAGGAAGATACCCTAGAGATCATTCAGTGTGGTCACTTGCCAAACGTTTTTAGCGATGAAATCCTTTTTCATAGGAATCCATACAGAAGAACAATATATAAAACAGAGGTCAGGGAAGGAAACTTTGAGAACCACCAAGGAGATTCCTGGAACTCCTGAAGTCCATCAAACCATAGTGTAAAAACCTCTGATCTATTCATATCCATTAAGATGACTCTTATCAAAAAAAAATAGGAAATATGGGCCGGCCAAGTGGCGCAGTGGTTAAGAGCTGGTTTTGGGATGCCAGCAGCCCCGGTTCAGATCCCACATCTGAGGGCCAGTGACACTGCCCTCTACAGCTAACAGCTCCACCTGGAGCTGGGCTGTGCGAGCCCTGGAGACGGTGTAGGCTGCAGCCCCTGCTGCAGTGGGCTGCCATAGGCTACAGTGAGTGGCTGGCAGCCAGCGTGAGCTGCCAATAGCCGTGGTGAGGCACCATCCAGAGGCTGGCGACCGATTTGCCTCATCCGGGCAGAGCGCAATGAGGATACCAACATGGGCCAGTGAAGCAACGTCCTCCGCAACTAGACTGAAGAACAATAAGACAGCAACTTGTCTGTTCCCCTTCCCCGATTCCCCAACTCCCCAATAAAAAATCTTTAAAAAAAAAAAAAAAAAAAGGAAATAAGTGATGGCAAAAATATAGAAAAAATGAAACCCTTGTGCACTGCTGCTATGAATGTAAAATGGTCCAGGCACTATGGAATACCATATGGCAATTCCTCAAAAACTTAAAAATATTTACCATATGATCCAGCAATTGCACTTCTGGGTATACACCCAAACGAACTGAAAGCAAGGTCTCTAACAGATATTTGTACACCTGTGTTCATAGCAACATTATTCACAACAGCCAAAAGGTAGAAGCAACTCAAGTGTCCATTGATAGGTGAATGGATAAACAAAATGGTATCTACATGCAATGGAATAGTAATCCATTAAAAATATTCCAATGGAGGGCCGGCCGAGTGGCGTGGTGGTTAAGCGCTGGCTTGGGAAGCGAGCGGCCCCAGTGCGGGTCTCACATATGAGTGACACTGCCCTCAAAAAAATAAAATAAAAAAAAATATTCCAATGGAATACTCCTTTAAAAAGAAAGAAAATTCTGTAAAGTTACAGGATACAAAACCAATACACAAAAATACTGCATTTACTCTACACTAATAATGAGCTATCAGAAAGAGAAACTAAGAAAACAATTCTATTTATAATTGCATAGAAAAGAACAAAATGTCTCTGAACAAACCAAGACATGGAAGCAACCTAAGTGTCCGTGGATGGATGAATGGATAAAAATATGATGTATATATATTCATGTAAGTACGGATGTACATGTACACACACACACACATTATTCAACCATAAAAAGTACATCTTGGGCTGGCTGAGTGGCGCGGTGGTTGGGAGCTGGCTTGGGAAGCCAGCGGCCCCGGTTCGGTCCCACATGAGGGCCAGTGACACTGCCCTCAAAAAAAAAAGAGTACATCTTGCCACTTGTGAAATGGATGGACCTTGAGGGCATTAAGCTAAGTGAAACAAGTTAGCCAGAGAAAGGCAAATACCATTGTGAAATCACTTATATGTGGAATTTTAAAAGAAACAAACAAAAAACCAAGATCATGGATACAGACAACAGATTGGTGGTTGCCAGAGGCAAGGGAGGGGGTGGTGAAGGGGATTAAAAAGTACAAACTGCCAGCTAAATAGTTAATAATACTGGATTATATATTTGAAAGTGGCTAAGAGAAACCTTAAAAGATTTCATCACAAGAGAAACATGTAACTATGTATGATGACTATCTTTTTTCTTTTTTTTTTAAGATTTTATTGGGGAATCGGGAAAGGAGAACAGACAAGTTGCTGTCTTTTGTTTCTTAATTCTAGTTGCGGAGGACATTGCTTCACTGGTCCATGTTTGGTATTGTCATTGCGCTCTTCCCGGATGAGTCAGATTGGTCGCCGGCCTCTGGATGTCGCTCATTGTGGCTATTGGCAGCTAGCTCATGCTGGCTGTCAGCTGCTCACGCTGGCTGCTGGCCACTCACTGTAGCCTATGGCAGCCCACTGCAGCAGGGGCTGCAGCCTACACTGTCACCAGGGCTCGCAGCCCAGCTCCAGGTGGAGCTGTTGTTAGCTGTAGAGGGCAGTGTCACTGGCCCCCATATGTGGGATCGGAACTGTCCCAAGCCAGCTCTTAACCAACGCGCCACTTGGCGGGCCCTGATGACAGATCTTAACTAGACTTATTTAGGTAATCATTTCTTAATACATACAAATATTGAATCACTATGTTGTACACCTGAAATTAATACATTGTTACACTGTGAATTATGTCTAAATATTTTTAAAAACGAAGGAAATTATGACATATGCCTACAACACAAATGAACCTTGAAGATATTACATTAGGTGAAATAAACCAGTCAGAAAAGGACAAATATTATGTGATTCCATATATATGAAGCTCCTAGAATAGTCAAGTTCATAGAGACAGAAGGTGCAGCAGTGTTTGCCAGGGGCTGGGGAAGGAAATATGGGGAGTTACTGTCTAATGGGGATGGAGTTTAGTTTTGCAAAATGAAGGATGTCCTGTAGGTGGATGATCGTGATGGTTTCACAAAATGTACATGTACTTAAATGCCACTGAACTGCTCATTTAAAAATGGATAAAATGATAGACTTTGTTATGTATTTTTTACCACACACAAAAAAATACTTTGATTTGATCTAACACAATACCCTCATTTTACCGAGGAAATGGGAACTAAAGCAGAAAAATTATTCACCTAAATTACAAGCAGGCACTAGTGTTCTGTCTAAAATGTAATTCTGTAAAAGGCAGCACTGTCTATATTGCTTGCTCCAGCAAGTCTTCCATGGCTCCCTGTGACCACAGAATAAAACTTAAGTTCCTACACATGACATGCAACGGCCTCCAGGATGGGGAGTCACCGCCTCCCGACACACAGTTCACTGCTGCCCGACACTCCCGCACCACCCCACGCCTGCAGCTCCTGCAGCCTCTCACCTCCAGGCCGTGCACTGTCCACACTTTCTTCCCAACTTCACCTCATTAAAAGAGCCTGAGTATCACCCCAGATACTAAGCATCCTCACGTCCCTGGCTAGGTGTCCCTCATGCTCCTGTAGACTCCCCCATACCCTTACTACTGCACCCATCACGATGTGTCATGATCATCTGTTTTAAGTGCCATCTCCCCCATTTCCCTACTGCAGGCTCCTGACTAAATGTCAATTCCTCTTTGTCTGCTGCGTACTTAGACCCCCCTGGCTGTGGTGGGGCCCTCTGGAAAAGGTGACGGAACAGATACATCTGGTGGAAAAGCCAAGATGAGATTAGATATTTTGAAGGTCCAGGGCTCTTTTTATCAGGATAGCTGAAGGCCTCCTCTCACAATGTGAAAATAATTATATTATTGAGGGCTCTTAATTAGAGAAGAATCTCACGTGTCTTGGATGCAAAGATACCAATCATACTCATTCTCGAATTATGCAACGACACCACCAAGTCATTCACAGCTTTCTGAAAAGGAGATGCCAGCAGTGGAGGAGTGGACCACAAGAAGAAAGAGGCCCTTTTGACTCCTCCCATAGACATCTGTTTTTTTTTTTCAATAAATAAGGAAGACTCTTCCTGGCACTTTAGCTTGAGTGACCATAATATAAATCAACCTGCTGAGAATTCTCGTTTTATATGACAGTGACATACGCACTGTAAGACCTTGAAGACCGCAATCTGCCATGGAAAAAATTTCATGTGAAGGCTGTGTCCTCAGTTTCATGACTGCTCTCGCCTTGGTGGAAGGCAGGCTCAGCCAGGGAGAAATATTTTTAGACAAGGGTGCCTCAGAGCTGTAAAAATAGGCCAAGTGAATAGCACACTTGTCAAAGCCCCTGAGTACTCCAGCCACAGGGCCAAGTAAACATGCCAAGCAGAGCACACAGGATTTATATATTTTTACAAACACATCCCCAGATTTGAGGCAGTTTTTCTGAAGCATAGCCTGAATGATGAATTTGTGAGAACTACGTCATCGGGTCCAGTGAGGTGTCCCATGTGCCCCAACACTGCGGGAGGGCAGGGCTGCGTTTCCTCAACATTACACTCTCTCAGAAAATTCGCAAAGCTGCGCGAGCCTCTGCCACACCCGAATTCCGACTTACTCCCGATCACCCGAAATGGGGCCTGGGGACAGGGCTCCGGAGGCTGGGCCCCAGCAGCTGCTGTGCCTGTGCAGCAAGGCCTGGTGTGGGGCTTTCATGATTTGATCCAGGGAAGAGGAAAGTCATGAACAGTTGCATCTCCGAGCTGGCAATTCCGGGTTTATAATGATCTCTGGCTGTGCGATACTGTGAACTCGGCCATCAGCATGAGTTGTCTTCACTCACTTCAACGATCAGAAAAAGGCACTCCTCTGAGGCTTTCAACCACCACCACTATAACCAGCTGGTTTGTTCGCAAAACAGTTAATTCATTGGCTGGCCTCTTTGCATAACCTTAGATGTTTATATTTCAAAAAGTATTTCTAAAAAGCCAGGAAAGGGTGCCTCCATTTTAAAACAAGAAGTCCGTGAAATGCACAATTAAAAAAAAGAATCTGTGGGCCGGCTGGGTGGCGCGGTGGTTAAGCGCTGGCTTGGGAAGCCAGCGGCCCCGGTTTGGGTCCTACATGAGGGGCCAGTGACACTGCCCTCAAAAAAAAAAAAAAAAAAAAAAAGAATATGTAAATATCTGGGTCTGGTGGTAATGTAGAAAAATAACTTCTCTCCCAGGACTCTCCCCTGCTGTCTCCCACCAATTCTGGAAAAGACAAGGGATAACAGGACGTGCCAACAGGATCAACCAAGTCTCAGTTCTATTGTATTTAAGCATCTCTGAAAGAACTTGCCACAATGACGCTTTCTGGGTAGAGGAAAGAACTACACATCCGAACTGCTTTCTGAGAAGATTGATACGGCAATGATTGTTAGGATGAGTGGGGTTTTGGTGAAAAGGACTATCTAAGAGGCTTCATACCAATCCAGGTAACAACACCTGGTCCAGGAATTACAAAGGAAAGCACAGGGCAGAGACTTCCTCACAGGGGAAAGCCTCAGAGCCTTTTCAGCATGGCAGAGGCCCATGAATGATCTTATCTTCAGAGTGCACGTCAATGGAAGAATAACGATGGTAATAACAGAAGGAAGAAACTCTCTGGAAAAGTCGGAGGGAACGTGATGAATTGTGCCTTAACAAGTGACTTTGAGTCTATTGTGGGCTGAAAGATGGCAGAACATCCAAAAGGTGACTCTAATTTGAGGTGACTCTAGAGCTGAGGAGAAATCAAGCTGCTCTCTGTGGATGCCAGATGCCCACAAAGGATGCCTTGCCAGTGGAGCCCACACCTCCCCACAGGACAGCAGGGGCCAGACGGACAGGCAGGACTGTGGTTATGTAAGCCTCAGAGATCTTAAACCTTAGCCAGCGGAACAGGGGTTGACAGACTGGAGTTCCAATCCCAGCTCTGCCTCTTACCCTTGACCCAAACTACCATCTCTGCAGAAATGATTAGTCTTCAAATCTTTAGAACTGTCTGAACTCCCCATATCTCCCTATCAAATAGCTTCAAAGACAGTTAAGAGACTAACATAAGAGAAGTCATCAGCGGATTACATCTAATGTAGCTATATAAAAGCATTTATTGATCAGTTACCATTGAACACAATAGTATGACTCTATGCACTTGGCTCATTTAACTCTCACGGCGCCGTGAAACAAGTACCCTACGGCCTAGCTAAGGGGAGAGGCAGAGAGGCATTAAATGAGCCACCAGGAGAGGAGCGGCTGGGACCCGAACTCCAGCAGGCACCTCGCACCCTGCTTACTTTCAAGCATTGCATCACCACTCACCAGATACTATCCCATCGCACCATTAGCACAACCCAGGGGGAGGCACAGGACAGAGCATAGCAGCATTGCCTTCCTGTGGTCCCAGAAGTGCTGGGCACTGAGGGCTGTGCCTAAGAAGAAGGCGGAGGAAAGGAAAGTAGAAATTCAAGCAGGGGACAGATAACAGTAAGGCTGGATCTGGGACATGGCAGGGAAAACCCATAACCTGACAGGTGCCATGTCCACTCTACAACGCCCAAACGTATTCCATGGCATTCTCTGTTTGCTTGTCATCCCCTCCCCAAGTCCACTGACAAATATGCTGACAGAGGCTGGTTTACTGTCACAGTGCATCATGAAGAGCAGAGAACAGCTCAGTAAAGAAGTGAGCAATAACACAGGAAATGAGGGAAGGACTTCATGACAAACACACATACCCTTGCGGAGGAAGTTAACACCTGGGGATAAAGCTATTCTCTCCAGGGCGGGCAGAATGGCTCAGTTAGTCAAGAGCATACTCAGGAGCCTGAGCTCTGAGCATCAGCGGTTCAATTCCCGACCTGAGCTGCCACTGAGCTGCCAACAGGTGGCAGGATGGCTCAGCTAAAACAAATAAACAAACAAAAATATTCCCTCCATAAGAACAGTCACAAGGAGAACTTAGAGCCAGGTGACTCTGTGCCAGTCTCGTATGATCCCAGAACTTCTCTCAGGCCACTGCACTGTTTTCAAGCAAATTTCAACAGAGGGGTATTCACTGCAAAACAGAGAGATTTATGAAGTTGAAGAATACAGAACAACTCTGATGCCTCTTCTATTCAGCATCAAACACTTCAGAGCTGGGCGCAGGGAGAAGAGATGGGTGAACAAACTCAGTGGCTGGGGAGAAGCTTTTGGTTCCATTGAGTCCTCATCAAGCATCACAAATGTGAGGGAAACGTGCACTTGTAGCTTAGACTGTTGCCCCTTATTCCATTGTTTTAACAGTCTAAGGAGCTCTCCCCAGAAGAAATGTATGCTTTTTGCTTTTTAAGAGGGACCAAAAAAAAAAAAAAAGGCTTTGAGTGAGAAGCCAGCTCCACATCCCTTCATGATGCAAATTTTCTCACTTCCTCCAAGAAGTACATGGTGTACTACAGAATGGCTATACCTGAGCCCTGAGAAACCCGGCCTCTGAAGTGAATGCCCAGGGAGCTCACTGCCTCCTCGCCAGGAACTTAACAAAAGCCACGAGCTCTCTGGGCTCCTCATACGAAAAATGGCAATGGACAAAGCAAAGCTCAGAAACAACTCACGCTACACACTGACGATATGCACAGCAAGCACCTGGCTTCCTTTTTTTCCCCTCCATAATAAAGCAAAAACCCACCTGACCCCACTCGAGGGTCATTTCATGCTGTAGGCGTCTTTGCCAGCCTAAGTATCTGGCTGAAGACAAATTGGCACTTAGAACCAAGTCAGAAGTGTATAATAGGCAAACACACATAGTAAATTAACCTTACTTAAATATTAACCTGCAGTCTAAGAGATTTTCTTTTAAACAAACAAAAAAAATGACAGGCAAAATAGATACTCTTGGAGAATACATATGTATGAATGACCTGTGCTCTGATCAACTGTAATGAATCATAGACCTGGCTTGTCTTAAATTGCTTAATTGCTCAAGAAATCTGTCAGGCTCCCACAAAATCTATTTGAATTTTTTTCATCCTATTCAGCATGAACGGGAACACATGGCAGAATGATAAATGAAAAAATATTAAGATTGTAAACAGAGCTACATCTTGATTAAAACTACTTCAGAAAGAGGTAGGGAGAGCCAAGCTAATCAAGAAGTAGCCTACCTTAGAGGCCAGTCTGTGTGTGTGTTTAAGGCTTTATGAGGATTAATGATTTGATGCGGGGAGGGCAAGAAGTGCCTTCCCTCTTTTCAGAGGTCGCTGGGCAAACTGCAGGATCAGCTGTCATTTGCCTTGAAGATGAAGTGAGATGGAACAGAATCACAACCAACATTCTCCATCTAAACATCACAGGCCTACCTCAGCAGCAACAATCAGAGATCAGAGTGGTAAAGGGGAAGAAGGACAAAAGGACAAGCATAACTGCAATGAAGATCGTAATCATGAAGTTATGCAACGAAGACAGTCATCATAAAGGGAGCTAACCCTCTGGGAGCTCTCACTAGGTGCCAGACACTGTGCTACGTGCCTGACATAGGCTAATTGATTCAATCCTCTCCATACTCCTACAAGGCTGGTACTAGTATTAGTCCTACATTAGAGATTAGTAAACCAATGCACAGAAGTTAAGTAACAGTCAACAGGAGGCAAAGCCAGCAGCATACAGGCCATCCAATTCCCCATACTGAACAGGAACTGGAGCCAATCTACAGTCAAAACACAGCAACTGATTGGTCTCTGGCACTCAACAGGCAAAACAGGTTTACCCTGTGCCAAAAGCTGTGGGTCAAGGGGCATGAGGCAATGCTGCCTAGAATTGCATGCTGCAGGGTCCAGTGCAAAAACAGATCAGCTAAACTGCTGAAACCAACCAACCTACTGGCTGAAAGAGGCACAGAAAAGCTGTGCAGGAAAACATGGTTCCCCTCCACAAGCAGAGCTGTCATCTAAAGTGGCTGAGGCTCTTGTAAACCTTATTCTGTAAGGATGGAACTACTTACTGTTCCATAACTGCTCACTATTTAGATTTCTGATCTTTATCAACTTTTGGAATGAGAGTTCCATTATACTGCCAATCTGTGGGGTAAATAGCTCTCTTTTCCCCCTTGAGTTTCAAAAACCTGGTTCAACTCCTAAAGGATTCGATCCACAAGACTGTGTTCCCATCAACGCCAATCTCCTTCCTCCTTTCTCAGATGAAAGCTCCCATACCATACCGATAATTTTAGGTGCTACCTCTGTGCCTTTTGCACAACACACCGTTTTGTGTGTGTGTGGGTCAATAATAAATACAGCATTCCAAGAACTGAACAACCTTGATTCTGCATGAGAGTTGAAGTGATGCTTTTCTACTTGGTTTCTAATCCTCTTCCACTGATGTCTTCAAGTCACCATCAACAATAGTTTCTGGACCTGTTTCCTATAATGGTATTGGAGGCTTAAGGCCCTAATATCTTGTCCTTAAGATGCTGTTTAAATGTTTTTAAGCAAATGATTATTTTATACCTGCCCACCACAAATCTCACCCTCATAGCTCTGGGAGATTTGGGTGGAGCAAGGAAATACAAGGGCGCTGAAGCTACATTTTCTCTTGAGTATACTATAATGTAGTATAATGTCTGGAACGTTTAGGTTAAAGGGACTAAGTCCTCCCATCTCATGTAGAACACAGATTAGGGGGACACCATAACCTAGCAGTCAGGACATCCACATGATAAAAAGGGCAATGCATGTCCAAGCACATGATCTTGGAAGAAATAAATGGAAGACTGTAAGAAGCTAGAAGGATAAAACGTGAATGAAATACAGATTTTAGGAGAAAATGCAATCAAATTACTACATTGCAAAAAGTTTGCACGGAGAGGAACATTAAGATATACAATACTAGGAAGAGTTTTTAAAAAGCAAGCATGGAATTGCGGACGTGGTCGGAAAGACACTGAAAAATAAACTCTTTCATGACTGTAGCTATTGTATTTGAGTACTCCCCTAAGAAAAATTAGAGAATGGTCTCCCCTCCAACAATACACATGGCAAAGGGCTGAAATGCTAAGAATATCATCAACTAGGAGATGAAAATCAAGGTTCTCCACTATGAGCTGGAATTTGCTACAAAGTAAATAAGATGCAAGTATCACGGTATCCAGGGAATGCACTGCACAAAGGATCCTGAGACACAGCTCTGCTGGCACGGGGCAGAGCCCAGAAGATTCAGCTGCCTTCTCTTCCCCTCCCACTTTCTCCAAGCGCTTAAATCGCGCCACGCTCAGCCAGCAGGGCACTGGGTCAAAGGTCACAACTGCCTCGCGCCGTCTCGGGCCGATTCCCAGGGCCTCACCCGCTCTGATGGGGTAACTTTTACAAAGCGCTTCAACAGTGATACCTGCTATTACTCTCCGTAGCCCCGCATGCAAAGGAAACACAGGGCGGGTTCAAAGGAGGCCGTCTGGACGGCAGAACACTGCTCTAACAAAGACTGCAATCATTCTATAAAAAACGGATAAAAACGGGTCCTAGTCCAGGTCTCGGAAGCGCACTGGACTGAAGCCCAGCGGCAAGCAGGCGCATTATGGCTCCATCTCGTGCACAGACACGAGATCGCACGGCCCGGCTCCAAAGTGCATTCCCTTTGCCGAGCCTTCGCGGGGCCCTGCCGGCGGCTGGGAGTTAGATACGAGGAAACTGAGGCCCGGCCCCCAGGACACGCTCCCAGGCCCGGACTCTGGACCTTTCACTGCCCGGGGCAAGCGCGGATGGAGGCAGCAAGGCGAGCGGGGCGCGCTGCCTGCCGCGCGCGGGGCGGCTCACCTGGGCGATGCCGGCGCCCATCAGCCCGCCGCCGATGACCGTCACATGCTTGACGACGATCTTCTTCGCGGAGGACGACGAGGACGCCGCGCGGATGAACTGCCTGGTGACAAACGCCATGGTGCAGAGGCGGAGGCGGCAAGGGCAACGGCCACCAGACGCGGCGAAGGAGCCTCGGCGCAGCACTCGCAGCCAGCCAGCCTCTGGGGGGCGGAGGCCCAGAAGGCCCGCCGCCCGCGCAGCCCTGGGCGTCCCCGTGACGTCACCGGCGGGGGGCGGGGACCCGCGGCCCGCGCCGCCCATTGGCCGAGGCCGCGGGACGGCTTCCGAGGTTGGAGTGCGGCGTCCCCGCCCACAGAGCTGGCCGGCCCCGCCCACAGGGCTGGCCGGCGCTGCCCAGCCTTCCGCCGCCGAGCGCTGGGCCTGCACGCGGCCGGCGGGAACATGGGACCGGAGTCCCGGGCCGCTGCTGGGCGGGGCCGCGGGGGCTCAGCTGTTTCGCCAGGCGCGAGACAGGGGCCGCTGCAAGACGAGCACGTGGCGTTGGCTTCTTAAATCGTCGCCTTTGATGCTCGTGCATAGCTTAGCGCTGAGTAAATACATACGTGTTCTTTGGTTTGGATGATAAAGAGAGATACAAAATGAGCAACCTTGATTCATGTCCCCGAATAACCAACTCTAGGGATTTTATTTTTACCCCTGTGGATCATGATGGTTTCTACTAAAACAGAAACTAACTTTTCACACCCAAAATAAATGTCTAGTGACCCATGAATTCCAATGCAAAAATCAGGCCCAGGAAAGGGAGAGCTGACGTTAGGTTACCCGTCTCAATTTTAGACATCAGACGGTTTCAAGTCAAAATGCAAAGCTTTGTGCAGTAATTGACACCAACTAAGACCAATCTTCGCCCTCGTGTGAGTAATTTCTAGTTATCGTCCCTAAGTAATATAGAATTTTTAGTAATGTAACTATGTAATAAGGACCCACAAACTCACCATCAAAATATAAGCCAGGCTCCTCCTCTGGGAAGTAACTATCACAGGGAATCCTGTGTTCACCATTCCATTGATCTCGTTTTTATATCTAATTCTGTAAAAAGATGGGAGCAACCCAGTTGCTGAGCACTCTTGTTAGGCTTGGGACAGTACTAAGGAGAGACAGGATGGCATCCAAATAAAGTCCATTAAGTGCTAGAATGTAGCAAATACAAAAACCTATGGGATGAGAAATAGAAGAGGAAGATTACACCGAGAAACCTAGTAATTTGAAAAATGAGTAAATGTGCGAGAAAGTAGTAGAGAATTATAGGCAGAGAAAGCAGCACATGAAAAGCTAAAAACAAAATATTGCCACCGGAAAAGGAAGACGAATGACGTATGATGATAGGTAGAGCTAGGATAGTAAATTAGGAGGATGCATGGTTGATCCTTTAGATGGATTTTAACTTTTCATCCTCAATTACAAGTTGTGCCTAATACAAGGCCAAGCATACTCTAACAACAGTGTTGTCACAGTCTATATTTTTAAAATGTATGTAACGTCAAACATAAGGCCTGAGAATGATACATTTCCAGAACTGTGATTTGTTTTCCTCAGGAAAGAAGGAATAACCAGTGCTGTATTTTTTAGCGATTCTCAAAACTGAGGCCACCTGTATTATGTAAAAGTGTAATGTCGAGAAAGGAGCATTGAATGAGAATTAGGAGTCCTGGCTCAATTCCTGTTGGGCTGTATGACCATCTGCAGACGCCTCCCCGGGCTCCAGCATCTTTGTCTATGAAAAGAAACAGTGGGACGGATAACTTTGCAGCTCTTTCACACTGACAGTCTAAACCCCGTTTACAGTCTTCTGAAGCAGGAGGGCCGCCCTGCCCCAACTCCTGCCCAGTCCTGGTCAGATGACAGTAACAATAGAATCATTCTTCTTTTGCCAGGACTGCAAGTCTTTTTCCCAAGTGTGGCCTTGGGCGCCAAGTACGGATTTTGGTGGTCCCTCCCTCGCACCTTCACCCTGTTCTTGGGGTCATGTTTCCTTTCTCTCTGCAGAAACAGTGGACTACAGGGAAGGATGACCCTGGTCACTGAACCAACTCAGAGACAGCAAAGGAAAGGGCGGGCACCGAGAACGGACTAAGTTATGACTGCTTAGTTTTGTCCCATACATGGATACTTGCAATACGTGCAATACTTAAAAAATAGATATCACAGAAGTATTATTTGAAAATATACATGGGGGTGGGCTCTGAGAGTGGCAGAAGCAGGGAGTGCAGTTTTGACTCCAACCAAAGGGCAGTAGACAAACACTATCAAAGCCTTCCTGTCATCCTGCTTTCTGAAGTAGGCAAGCAGAGAGTGAGAAGCTGACGCTCAGTCTTCACACTGTCCTGTGATTGGCACATTGAGCCAAGGACAGGGCGTGTTAACAATCCGGAGCGTTAATGGGGGAGGATTCACTGAGTAACTTGGAATTTCCCTTCTGTCTATGGGAAGTTAGTGATTTCTGGCTTACTGGAGAGACAGTGAAAAATTACCGCTGCCTCTCCTGTTTCGTTGAGCAATTTTTAGATTGCATATGGCAGAAAACCAGAAGCTGTGGCTGCTCAGGATAGCCCAACAGCAGAGCCCAGGAAGTTCAACCAAAAGCTTACCTGCTGCTCTTCAACTATTGTATCCAAAATAAACTTCTAAAAGAAAGTGTCAAAAAAGCTTACCTATTGCACCATCAATGAGAGTTGACATAGCCATATGTGGCAGCAGTGTTTTCAAGGAACTAGTCAAATGATTGCATAAACAAAATATATAGTTAGTTTGAGAAGTACAGTCTTGTGTTGATATATCCCACTGAGAGATACTTACAGAATGATTTATAAAACATATAAGGCAAAATCTCTAATAACACTGAACGAATTTTACAAATAATTTTATCCTCCTGACTTTTTAGGAAAAAATTATGGCACACTTTAAATGTGTCTTAGCTTTTATCAGTGTTACCAGTTGTCCCAATACCAGCTGCTCTCTACCTCCATTTTCTCCTGCACTTGGAAAATTCATTAAATCCTCACAATAACCCTATTTGGTAGACACTAAAGGTACCCCTCTTTTACATGTAAGGAAACTGAGACCCAGAGAGGTTCAGAAACTTGGTCAACGTCACACAGCTAAGGAATGGCACAGGCAGAATTCAAACCCAGGACAATCTGTTTTCAGGGCTCATGTTCTTGATCACTATGCTGTTTTGCCTCACTTCCTAACAACCCTAAAGCGACCACTGCTATCTTCTGAAGGTGCTGAGGTTCCGAACAGTTAAATAATTTATTAAATGTAACCCACCCAATAATTGGCCAGGCTCAGACCTGAACCCACTCTGACCTCCCACTCTTGTTATAATTCTATACTCTAGAAAGTTGCCCTGATGCTGGATGAAAACAAAAAATCTGGGGGGTGGTTTCCAGTAAACCTTATATATGTTTAGGTTTGGAGCTTTAACTGTGATTCTAATATTTTAATGGTGAAGCCGACTAATTTAGACATTCTCATAAACCCCAGAACTGCAAGCTTCACACAATGATTCCCAAAGTGTACACCTGAAGACTCTGTAGGAGCCGTGTGGTTTATACCATCTTGATTTCTAGTATGTAGATTCATGTTTCTCAAACACAAACATACATTTATAATTGCCTGCTAATCATCTCTACTGAGAACCCTCAGCTACATCAAAGGTAACTTATCAATATTTGAACCTATTATTTCCTACCTCCTAAAATACCTGCCACATCTTCTTGCATTTGCTCAGTTCATGCTGACCCACCACCAAGGGTGTTCTCCTCCCCCTCACCACCATAGCCCCATCGAGTGCTCAAATGCCATTGATTCCACCTTAGAAATGGCTTCCTCCCTCATTTCCCTACTAATCCCTAATGGCTGGCATTTTATTCAAGCTGTTATCTCCTGTATAGAGGCTGAACCCATTTCTAATGTGCCTTGCTGCAACTGATGTCTCTTCATTCCAATTCATGCTTCAGATACTTTTCAGACTGATTGCTCAAGTTGTAAATTTGATCATTGCACTCCCCTTCTTTTAAAAAGTTTATTTACAGGACAAAGAGCAAACTTCTTAATCCTGGCCCCAATATTCTAAACGCATCTATTACCTTCTACTCCTTCACAGGTACCTTAAGTTCTAGCCACAAAGAACCAAAGTTGCTTTTCTAATTTTTAAATTATTTTTCATAAAGATCCCAGTTGCCAGTTTAGTTATAAATGAATTAAATGTTAATATATGTTTTGACGATAATTCTCAAACATTTTCAGATTTTGATATTCAGAGTTAAAGAAGGCTGCTAGTGACTCCTTGATTTATTTTTAAATATAAAATCCTTGATTTTGGAAATAACAAGTAAGTTCTTTATTGCTTTGTGTAAGCAAGAAAATGATTCTAGGTGCTGGAAAAAAATCAGACGTGACAATTATAGAATGTGGTCTTTGCCCTTCAAGGGCTCATAATGTAGTAGGAGAAATAAGTCATGACAGTAATGTTGTGAGTCCTTGTCAGAGGGGAATGTGAGGGGCTGTGGAGGTGGTTACCTGTGGGGAGGTCGGGGTGGGGAGAGGGCACAAGGGCAAAACTAACATTTAGTGAATGCTCAGTTTGCCAGACTTCGTGCTAAGCATTTCACATGTATTTTCTCATCCACTCCCTTCCATCACAGGAGGTATGTCACCATTTTTTTATCCTTGTTTTACATACGAGACCACTGAGGCTCAGAGAGGAAAATAACTTGCCTCAGGGTGACAAGTGGGAAATAGAGTCAGCTCTTGAGCCCCAGTCTACCGAGTGCAAAGCTCTTGCTCTTAACCAGTGTGCTAAATTACGTCATCATGATGGAGACAGTGCAGCAGAGTCGTGAGGATGATTAGAGGGTTTTCAAGGGCCGGCCGAGTGGCGCGGTGGTTAAGCGCTGGCTTGGGAAGCCAGCGGCCCCGGTTCAGATTCCACATATGAGGGCCAGTGACACTGCCCTTAAAAAAAGAGAAGGTTTTCAAGCAGAGAATGAGTTATAAGAACATTCCAGGCAGAGAGAAAAATATGTATGTAGACTGTGAAGGAACCGAGACTAGAGAGTGGCCTGGAAATACAATTAGTATGTAGAATAACCAAAGCACCAGGTTCTTCTGGGTGAATGAAGATGAGATTGGAAAGGCAGGCAGGGGCCAGATCAGGATGGACCTTTTTATAGAGAGTCATGATCTCAATTACATTTAAGGTGTTTTTGTTTTTTTTCCAATTTTTTATTTAGAAATAATTGCAAACTTATAGAAACACTGCAGGAATAAGAACAGTGCAAAGAAATCATATACCCTTTACCCATATTTACCTATATTTTATACATTTGCTTTATCATTTGTTTTATCTAGTATCTATATCTCTCTATATCTATATCTATCTATAATAGATATGATAGATAAAGATAGATATAGAGAGATGTAGTTTCTGAACCATTTGAGGGTAAGTTACATTACATCATGGTCATTCATCTATAATATTTCTGTGTAGATTTTCTAAGAATTGGGTGATTCTCTTACATAATCAAAGTGTAGTTATAACTATTAAATTTAATAGTATTACAACAATTTTATCTAATTGATCACCTGCATTCCAGTTTATTTAATTAGCCCAATAATGTCCTTTACAGATTTTTTTTTCCCTCTAGTAACAATCTAAGGTCAGGTATGGCATTTAGTTATGCCATGTCTCTTTCTCAGATCTCTCTTTCTCTGTCTCTCTCTCTCTCAAATAATAGCTTTATTGAAGTTTTAGTTACTTTGCTTTTATGTTTTGGTACCAGCTTTTCCATGAGCATTATGTTTGTGTACAAGGAAGCTATATAAAGGACTGCAATATCCTTGGAAGACATCTTTCAAAACTATAAAAATTGACAACTCACCACAAGCGTTTGCATATCAGGTGGGAAGAGGGTTGCTAAACAAACTCAGATAAAAAAATATAATGAGGACAAATGCTGCCAAACAGAATATGATGAGAGAGGAGTTTTCACTGGTGGAAATTCCCTACAGATGAGTCATCCTTGCAAGATACATTTTACACTGTGAATATGTTCAGGCAATCATCTTGAGATTTGCTTCACAATAAATCAGTGCAGAATGGGGATGGTGGAAAGTGGGTTGGGTGTAAGTGACACAAGATTTGCCCCTAACTTCTGTATGTGTCTCAAAATTTCCAAAAGAAAAAGAAAAAAATGGGGAAACTCTATATGGTATTGAAATGTATTCAATTTAGGTCACTTACTTTTATTTGCTTTTCATTTTGAAAAATGTTTTTAAGAGTTTCATCCTGGTTCCTAGATGTTAAAATAAGATGGTTTATCCTAGATATTGCATACTATAAAACAAATATGGTATGCATTTTGTTTTTAGACTCCCCTTCAATGAAAGTATTGCATCAACTTGTTATGTTCCCACTGTGTTTCAGGTTATCATCCTAGTTTTAGGAATGAGATTTATGTTATATATCAAAATTCGCCCATTTCAAGTGTGCAAGTCAATGATTTTTATGAATGGTAGAACCATCGCTATAAATTGGTTTTACAATATTTTCATCTTCCCCCAATTGGATCCTCCATGCCCACTTGAAGTTAATTGCACCTGCTCCCAACAGCAGGGAATCACTAATGTACTTTCTGTCTCTATATAATAGTTACCTTTTTTTTTTTTTAAAGATTTTATTGGGGAATTGAGGGAGGGGAACAGTGTTGGGGAATTGGGGAAGGGGACCAGCCAAGTTGTTGTTCTTCAGTCTTCATGGTGGAGGGTGCCAGTTGCCATCAGGCTTCCAGTCGGCAGCTCGTGGCCTCTAAGTCCAAGGTGTTGTGTTCAGTCTTACTTGCAGGTGGGCATAGCCACCATCCCAGCAGGAGTCGAACCCGGCAGCCTTATTGTTAAGAGCACGTGCCCTATCCACTGAGCCATCCGGGCGGCAGCTCAACTCAAGGTGCTGAGTTCAGTCTTAGTTGCAGGTGGTCGTAGCCCACCATTCAAATCGGCAGCCTTGTTAGGAGCACGTATTCTCACCAGCTGATCCATCCTGCCACCTGTTGGCAGCTCAGCGGCAGCTCAGCTCGGGGTGCAGCATCACTGTCCCATGTGGGAATCGAACCGGCGACCCTGTTGCTCAGAGCTCGCACTCCTGGGTAAGCTCCTAACCAACTGAGCCACTCAGCCGGCCCAGTAGTTACTTTTTATAAAAACTTCATATAAGTGGAATCATTTAATATGCAGTCTTTCTTAGCATGTTTTTAAAGTTTATCTGTGGTGTGCCTGCCATGTGTCAGTAGTTTGTTCCTTTTCATTACTGAATAGTTTTCCATTGTATGGATCTACCCACAGTTTGTCTATTCATTCACAAGTTGATAGACATTTGAATGTTTCCAGTTTGGGGTGATTATAAATATTGTCTCTATGAACACTCACATGCAAGTCTTTGTGTGAACACATTTTTTTCATATCTCTTGGGTAGATACCTAGGAGCGGCAAGTATGGTAGTCTTAGTTTAGCTTTTTGAGAAATGACTATACCATTTTATACAACCACCAGCGATATATAAGCATTCCCATTTCTATACATCTTCACCAACACTTGTTATTTTGTCTTATTATACTCATTCTTGTGTGAAATGGTATCTCCATGGCTTTAATTTGCATTTTCCTAATTACTAATGACGTTTGAGCATTTTTATATGTTTATTAAGCATTTATATCTTTGTCAAAATGTCTGTTCATATCTTTACCCACTTTGTAATTGGTTCCATTATCAATATGGACTCATGAATTCCTAAACTTTCCAAAGCTGTATAATACTAAATTACTGTATTTAATTATCTCGATGTTCAAATTGTTCCAGATTTGGCCAGTGGGAACCTCTTTAAGATGGTTCCTTGTGACATTCCCCCATCATTTGCTCAAACACTTCCTTTCTGGCATAACAGAGTTTACCGTGTACTTACTCTGCACTAGCTCCAGAAACAGCCGTTTTGCTGAGGAGCTCTGGTTCCTCATAGTGAGAATGGTATTAGAGACCAAAGTCAGGCACAATTGCACTTTAAAGAGATTACCCTGGAAGCTGTGTGAATGATGTATTTAGTTCTCTAAATTTGTAACAAACTAGCACAAAACTTAGTGGTTGAAAAGACCTCACAGTTTCTATGGGCCAGGGACTCAGGAGCAGCTTAGCTGGGTGATTTTAGCAAATGGTTCCTGTCATCTAAAGCTGCAGTCAACAAAAAGCTTGAGTGGGACAGTGATATCTGTTCCCAAGATGGCTTACTCACGTGGCTATTGGCAGGATGGGCTGGATTCTTTGTGGCTGTCAGCTGGAGGCCTCAGTTCCTTGCCAAGTGGGCATCTCTGTAGGGTGTCTTGTGTGTCCTCACCAGATGACAGCTGGCTTCTCCTGGAGCAGGTGATCCAAAAGAAGACAAAGCAGAAGCCACATGTTTTTTATGACCTAACTTCAAAAGTTGCACACCATCCTTTCCACAATAGCCTTGGTATTAGGTGAGAGGGAACTACACAGAGAATAACTAGGGGCCATCTTGGACTCTAGCTACCACACTACCCCAAGGTCACAAAGATACTTTTATATGTTATTTTTTGAGATTTACTGTTTTACTTTTCACATGTAGGCCTAGCACCCACCTGGATTGCTTTCTATGTATGGTGTGAGATAGTGATGCAAAATTTGTCTCTGCCTATGACATCCAATTGATGCAGCACCATATATTGACAAGTCCCTGCTTTCCCCCCACCATATTGTAGTGGCATCTTTTTCACGGATCAGGTTCCCTTATATGTATGTGTGGGTCTGCTCCAATGGTCTATTTGACTTTGTGCCAATATCACATGGACTTGCTTACTGTAGCTTTATAAGGAGCCTTAACATCTGATGTCATGATAGTTTGGGCTATTCTTGGCCCACTGCTTTTACAAATATACTTTATTTAGACTTGGCCACTTTTGCAACCCTGGTAAGATTCTATCTAATTAGCCTGGAGTGGAGCCTGGGTATCAGTAGTTTTTATCGAACTCCCCAGTTGAATCGAAAATACTTGCAGGGTTGAGAACTACTGATCTAGTTGAATAATACTCTGTGATAGCAGGGGAAATCAAGGCCCAAAGAAGTGCTTACTAGAAGTTACACAGAGAGGGCTGGCCGAGTGGCTCAGTTGGTTAAGAGCTTGCTCAAGAGTCCAAGCTGAGCTCTGAGCAACGGCGGTTCGATGTCAGCCCGAGCTGAGTTGCCGTTGAGCTGCCAACAGGTAGCAGGATGGCTCAACTTAAAAAAAAAAAAAAAAAAAAAAAAAAAAGTTACACAGAGAGGCAATTGCATAACCAGGGCTTCAATCCATATGCCATTTTTCAGTTCAGTTCCCTTTCTATCATCTATATTTATTCTTGGATATGCCACTGTAGATGAGTAGCAGAAAAGCAAGGAGAAGAGAGATGCCCAGAGACTTCCCAGCTTCCCAGCGCTAGGAGTGGCAGAGGAGACAAGGAGGTTATTAGGTTATTAGTTCATGGACTCAGCCAGGACACTCAACATGGGAGGTTGTAATGAAGGACTAAGAAAGCTATGCAGAGATCTGATAGGTCATCTCTCCAAATTTTTGACAGATGAGGAAACTGAGGCCCAAAGAGGTCATATGGCCAGTTACTGGCAGGGGCAGGACTTGGGTCTGAAGTGTGCCATGCTCCTGGTGCAGTCTTTATTATCCCACTATGTGTGGCTTTCTACCCAGCTACACTCACCTGAGGCAGCCATCTGTCACCACCAGCTTGAGCTCTGGTTCCTCATGAGTTTCCGTCTACAACATACCTCTACAGACCTCGTGGATGATTCCTGAAAGGAGCAAGGCCTTATTTTCCATACAATTACCATTTTTTTATTAACAGAGCAGAAAGAATGTACTGCTCATATGGCTAAATGGTATTAAACTAATCTCAGGCCCTCAAAGAAAATATCTTTAACTCTAGCCTTTAAAATTTGTAATAGGAAGATTTTTTTTTCCTTCCACAATGGGGCAGCAAAGAGCTTTTTTTAATATACCATTTATAGAGGTCTTAAAAACTGAATGGTGGTAGCACTTTCTTTTTTTTTTAAAGAAATTTGCTTAGGCATTTTTTTCTTTCTTTTTTAAGTGTACTGGGAAGGAACTATTGGGTTGTCGGAAAAGTCATGAGGTACTTTTTCTGTTTTTCATTGCAAAAATGCGTTATGATTTTTCTGACAACCCAATACAACCACAGCTTATTTAGGCAAAATTCTCCATCTTAAAGTTTTTAACAGAGCTTTTATAGTAACCATGAACATGTTTCTTAAATAAGTGAATAGCTTAGACAAATATTCAAAACCAATATCATTTAACTTAGGTGCCTGAAACAAGAGGTAGGAATCCTACTTTTGATGCTTGAGGTAGGCTCTTAAAAATCTGGTGTGTTGCTTTCAATTTTTCTTGACTATATGGTAGGCTCAGATCAGGCGTCAGAACATGTAGGTTCTAGTACTGGATCCAAGAGTCCTTGGGCTGGTCATTTTCACTTCTGATCTCTCCATCTCATCTATTTGGAGACTAAATTCGATCACCTCTACACTTCCTTTGAGATCTAAAATTCTGTAATTTAAAAACCCTAGCCTATCATCATTTTAGACTAAAAAAATTTTCATTTCTGAATGCTCCAGGTAGCGGCAACTCTCTGTGCCACCTCATTATATGCCCTTGGGTGCGCCTTGTCCTGTCCAGGGCCTGATACAAGAAGTCAGCAATCTGCAACCCAGTTGAGGGTGCTCAGGAGGCCTCAACCATACTGCCTGGCATCCTTATCTCGGAATTGCAGTATCCACAACTAGCTTGAGCCTTTGTTCAAGCTGCAAGATGATGATGTCACATGGATTGACAGGCAGCAGTCATGGCCCCTAGAATATGTGTCATGGTTCCAGACCAAGGAAAGTTATTCACTCACTCAGCAAATGTTAAAACCTGTAGGCCCTAGAGCCTACCTTCCTCCAGCCACCCTCCTTGTCCATTTGGGAGCACCCATAGTCCCTGCCGCTGCTGCTGACTCAGTTTCCCGCTGCCCTCATCTGCCACGTGGGGATGCTGCAAGGCTGCCCGTCCTGACCTCCACAGAACCACCCTACCATGGCTCTTTGGCCTTGATGGCCAGAGTGCCCCAGCCACCAGTCACATGTCCGCTCCACCAGCCATGGCAACCCGGAGGCCCTCACAAGTGCATGAGAACTACCACCCCAACTGCAAGGCCCTCATCAACCACCAAAATATGGAGGCAATGTAAGTGCCCATCAGTAGGTAAGTGCATAAAAAAGATGTGGTACATATATACAATGGAATATTACTGAACCATAAAAAAGAATGAAGTCTTACAATTTGTGACAACATGGATGGACCTAGTGGGTATTATACTAAGTCAGTCAGACAGAGAAAGACAAATACCATGATTTCACTTATACATGGAATCTATAAAGCAAAATAAAACAGAAACAAACTCTTAGTTACAGAGAACAAATGGATAATCACCAGATGGGAGGGGTGTTGGGGGGATGGGTGAAAAAGGTGAAAGGGATTACGAAGTACAAATTGTCAGTTATAAAAAGTCACAGGGATGGAAAGTACAGCATAGGGAATATAGTCACTAATATTGTAGTAACTATGTATGGTGTCAGATGAGTACTAGACTTATTGGGGTGATCACATTGTAAGGTATATAAAGTTTAATCACTGTGTTGTACATCTGAAACTAATATTGTATGTCAACTGTAATTAAAAAATAATTTTTAAAAATTAAAAAAAATACTTTTGATACAAGAGCTTGTATAGATTTATCCCTCCCTCAAATAATGCTGGGCTTTGACATGGCAAATAAGAAACTTGCTGTGATACAGTCCTGAGAGTAACTGCTCCGAGGGGATATTTTAGGAGTATTATCCACCTGTCTAAGTGTTTAATAATAATACTGTGACCATCTCTTGTCTTTTTGGAGGTCTACCCCCTCTTCCATTTCCTAACTTAACATCTAGTAAAACAGAATTTTAACAATTAAAATAAAATAACAAACAAAAAAATCAGACATGACACTATCAGAGTTAAAATGTTTAATAAGCATGAAAATTATGCTAAAGACGTGGATTAAAAATTAGGTATTAGGCAGACTTACAATACAAAGTACTATTATTTTTACATTTGAAACAAATCATAAAGTATAAAATTGTAAAATGTTGGTATGGACAAGGAAAGCATTAAGAGCCCTTTCAGTGACTTACCATATAAAGATGATCTTTTTTTTTTTTTATTTTTTTTATTTTTTAGCTGAGCCATCCTGCCACTTGTTGGCAGCTCAGCGGCAGCTCAGCTCGGGCTGGACATTGAACTGCTGTTGCTCAGAGCTCGGTTTGCACTCTTGAGCGAGCTCTTAACCAACTGTGCCACTCGGCCAGCCCTTGAAGATGATTTTAAAGTGCAATAGTTTGAGGCATTATATTTAAGAGTTTAATAAACATCTAATTCCAACATAACCTCACAGAACAGTATTTTTTTCCCTCAAGAAAGCTACAGACTATTTTGTTAGGAAAGTTGAAATTAAGCAGTATGAAATAAAGGCATAATAAACTTGCTAATGCCAGGTTATTATTGAAATTGAAAAGCATATGAAATTCTAGATCAGGAACAAACTTTCCTGCTCAAGATGCAGTCCGGTCCATACATGTATCAGCTCATCTAAAGGCCATACAACAGCCTCTCCATTTACTCAGTTTGTTCCTGGCCATTTAGTTCATTAGGTTGTTTTTTATTTTTTTATTTTTTTTGGTTTTTTTTTTTAATTAACAAAAATCTTCAAGGCACCAAAAGATAAACCTATATTTCATTTAGCCATTTTGAAAATGCAGAGGTATGGACTGCTATGGGATCAGGAGGTGGCAGTACTGAGAAGTGGCATAGAAAGAACTGAAGTCACAAAGACTAGTAGGTTTGAAATGAACAATGCTGCCTTTTAACTAGGTCCCTTAAAATCTCTAAGCCTCAGCTTCATCAGCTACAACATGGCATATAAGTCTCTGTAAGAATTATGTAAAGCATTAAATATGGTGCTGGCAGAAAGAAAGGATAAAAAATAAAGTTGTTCCTATTACGATCATGATTATTTCTATATAAGGAGGGAGTACTATGGGAGAAAAAAGGAAAAGGCTAATCATTCTCTTGAGTACGATCTCATTGGGAGAAATATTGGCATACTCGGCAGGAAAATTCTTCATTGTACAGAACTGCTCAGACATTTAAGCGTCCTGGCCTCAAGGCAGCAAAAGGCCAGTAGCACCTCCATCATTGTGCACCCACACATTTCCAAACACCTTCTGAAAAAGGTCATTACCTTTTTTGAGCACTGCTCTTCTAAAGTGGCCTTCTTTATTAGGAAACAATTTAGTTCTCTTAATAAGAGTAAGAAAGACTTCTTATCTTTGAGAGTATTCAAGGATGAGATATATTAGGCTTGATGGGAGGGAGAATAGGACAAAAATGTTCAGTACAATCTGAATCCTTTCCTGATGAATCCCAGTACAAAATTCCCCAGGTCATTATTCAGGGCTCACATCAAGATAGAGCTATATCTTTGCAAATAAATTCAGCAGAAGGGAATTCTGCCATGAAGCTACTTTTTCAGCCAGGCTCACTTTTTATATATTTACATATAAATTCAGACAATAAGCCTTTCTCAACATATTGGGCCAGGGTCCATTTCCTCCCATGTCTACAAAAAGTAAAATCATAAAAAGATTAACAATAAGAAAACAAGCCACCCAGAACTGACAAGGGATCTGTGCAAAAAAGCTCTAACTCCTGAATTTGTTCTCTAGAACTTAACAGTATTTGGTGATTGTCAGAAAAGACATGAGGCTTTTGACCTTCATTAAGTGTTGAGAGACAGAAGCCAAGTTTTGTTACCCAAGTTTTTTACATATGAAATGACCAAGGCACTGGGAGATGAGAAGAAGTGCTCATTGGTGTAAGCCACTGGGAATAAAATCCAGATCTCCTGCTTCCCATTCCTGTACTTTGGTCCTATCCCTTAAGTCTCAGAAATGCATTATTAAAATGGCTGAAGTATCCTGCTGAGGAATCCTCCAAGATGAAAACTCCCGTATGCTCTACCCTCTTTCTAGGATCTCTCTAATCTGAGTCTAACCTGGATCAACTGTCAACTGCAAAAGAAAAAGTCAATTTAGAAGGATTATGTATTTACATTCTGTTTACTATCTCTCCTTGGAGATGCTCTTTATCTCTTTGAAATGACTACATTAAATGGATATGGGGCTAAAGTTAGACCATATCTTCCAGTCATGATGGGCTTCTTGGAATCCTTAGGTAGAGAGAATGTGAAACTCTGCATTAGGCTCACGAACATCAGGAATAATTCCATCTTTGCCAGCTGCTCTCCCATACACACCCGTTTCCCTAAAAATGAGATGAGAAACAAGTAAGCATGATAATACCACCATCCCTTTCCCTGTCTCAAAAAGGACAATTTATATGAAATATCTAAATTGAGTATATAAATGCAGATACAGAGATTTAAAACAAAATTACCACATATGCCAGATGACCTCCCACAATATAGGCTGATCAGAAGTTTTACATACCAAGCTCACATTTTAACTCCAACTCATAAAAATCTATCTTCAACCTAGACAGCAACTACAGACAGATCAATGTGGCAGCTACCTTGTCTCCTCCTTCTCTACCTATTTATCTTTCCTGCACTGTTACCTGGGAGATTAGGGAGGAAATAAACCAGGTAAGACCCTCTGGAGCAGGGGTTGGCAAACTGTGGCTCGCGAGCCACATGTGACTCTTTGGGTATGTTCTGTCTCAAGAGTTTGCCGACTCTTGTAAGAGCCAATCACGTTCCTCACAACAACTTAAAAATTATTCAAGAGCCATAAATATATTTTTACATAATCACCATTATGTGAATAATATCCTTTAAAAATTTTATAAATGAGGGCCAGCCAAGGGACGCGCTGGTTAAGAGATGGCTTGGGACATCAGCGGCCTCGGTTTGGATCCCACATATGAGGGCCAGTGATACTGCCCTCTACAGCTAAGATGGTGAACAACAGCTCCACTTGGAGCTGGGCTGCTGTGAGTCCCCAGGACGGCACAGCTGCAGCCCCTGCTGCAGTGGGCTGCCATAGGCTACAGTGAGTGGCCGGCTGCCAGCGTGAGCAGCTGGCAGCCACTGTGAGCAGCCATCCAGAGGCCGGCGACTGATTTGCCTCATCTGAGAAGAGTGCAATGACGATATCAACATGGGCCAGTGAAGCAATGTCCTCCACAACTACACTGAAGAACAAAAGGACAACAACTTGTCTGTTCCCCTTCCCCAGTTCCCCAATAAAATCTTAAAAAAAAAAAATTTTATAAATGAAACTGTGATAATTTTATTTTCATTTTCAATTTTACTTCAGAGCCATATATACGTACCTAAAGAGCCGTAGTTTGCTGACCCCAGGCGGCTCTTGCATCTCGAAAGTTTGCTGACCCCTGCTCTGGAGCATTCCTTTTCTAACAGAAAGAACCCTACATGTCCTCATCTAGGAACCTAAAAGGCGGACTGCTGAGAATAGAAAACCTCTCTCACCCACCAGCCCAGCACAAAGTCAGCTTAACTCGAACCATTTCCTGGGACTCAAACAATCACCTAAGCAAACCAGAAAGGAAGATTTCTAGTCATATTTAAAGATTTCCTTTTGTTTTTAAAACCTGAAATGAACACAGTGGAGATGCACTATCTAAGTTGTTTAATTTTTATATTAGCTTACAAAGAAAGAAATATTTAAAAAATAATGTCATGAAATAATAAAAGATTCTTTTGGTTCTCCTTCATTTTTAATTGTGCCATTAAGAAAACAAAAGTTTAACTGACCTATCCCAAAAGGAATAAATGTTTCTCTTTTAATAAGTTGTCCTTGATCATCCAGAAATCGATTGGGGTAGAAATCATCAGGTTTCTCCCAAATGGCCGGGTCTCTGTGCACTGACCACAAGTTGGGTATTATCAATGTGTCTTTGGGAATAGTGTATCCTTGGAGCACTAAAACAAACAAAAAACAGTGTCATTCAACATGCTTTTACTAATAGTTCTCTATAAACATTGCTATCTGAAAAATATCTAGTTACATACCTAGCTTCTGAATTTGCTGAGACTAAACCTTGAAGTATTGAGGTCAGAGCCAAGACCTTACCCGTTAGCATCCTTTTCTCCACACCACCCCAGGGCCCAGCCCGAGATGGGCCGCAAGAGTTGCTCAGATGGACGTTGAGTTCATGAATTATTAGATCAAACCATAAAAACCTTACAATTAAGAGAAAACACTAAAACAGGAATCATAGGGCATTCCAGATAAACTTTCCCAAGGAATACAAATTCCTAATCCCTGTATAAAACTTTACAGAGTCTTTTATGTCCACACAATAATATGATCAAGAAGGTAAGCTAAGGTATAGGGATTTACAAGGAAGTCGGCAATGCCTCTGAGCTAGCTGACAAATTCATATGCATGTTAAACAATGCCCAAAAGATAGTGTGTGCACAGTGCTTCTAATTTGCACCAAAGAAATTTAAATAATCCAACATCATTTCTAGTGATTACCTACTACGACTGTCTCATAACTAGATCTAAGCCCATTAATCATGGGCTGTCTCCAGAGGAGGTAAATTTCTTGTTATGAGGGATATTTACAGAGTCTGAGTGTTTATATGTCAAGGACATGAGCAAATGGACACATTTCATTGTAGGTGAGAGGTTGAATCAAGTGTCCTTAGAATCGGATGGGCTTTTCTACTTCTTCAATATCTATGCTTCAGTTGCAATATTGGAAAAAATTGAACTAGGATAATTCCCAGTTAAAATCCTTAAACCCATATTTAGACTAGCTCTTCTGACCTCTAAAAAGAGGAAAGTTTCTTCTGCCAATACAGTCACTATAAATGGTATTAATTTGTTTGACCAATGTAAGCATGTGTGCCCTTAAGGTGAGAGAGCTATTTACATAACGGTGCTGAATACCAATACAACCAATAATGGACAACTATGGGCTGAAGCAGTGCCTGGACATTTGATTGTCCATGACACAATGCTAACCCATCAGCTGGATCAAGCTGGGCGATGGTCCCCACATCCACACCTCAACTCCTCTGATTATGGAGCTCGGCTTCCCTCAAGGGCATCCGAAAGAGGAAGGCCTTAGACTTGCCTGTCTTCTGCGAGGTCATGTGAGGAATGGAGAGCGGCACCACCATGGCCAGCCTCTGCACCTCCATGATGGTGGCCTCTGTGTAGGGCATCTGGGCCTTGTCAGTGAGGGAAGGGGCTCGGTCAGCACCAATGACCCTTTCAATTTCTTCGTGAACCTTTTCTATACAAAAAAAAGAAGCAAAGAATACATCAGAAGATAAGCCAGTAGTGAGTTGAGACTGCCCTCCTATGCACACCTTCCATCACCTTGTACACACAACTGGTACGTTGGCAGTGCCAGGCCTGACTCAGCCTCCGTGAAGTGAAGCACTGGTCAGATATTCCAAGTCCAGGCAGCTACTCCCTGGACCACCCCGTGACTTTGAAGGAGGATGACAGAAGAGAGGGGCAAAGGAGAAAGCACTGTCCAGGAGCACTCTGGATCATTCCCTCACATAAACCCTGGACTGGCCCTCTAAGCTTTTATATGTGACAAGGTGTGGTCACCCAACATGGCCCTCAGTGATCCCTGCCTCTTGGTTTTCACATTCTTACGCAGTCCCCTCCCTCTCTGTACCAAGCTGGTCTAGATGACCAACAGAATAAGGGAGAAGTGTTGGCATGTCAGTCCTGAGTTCGGTTATAAAAGACACTGTGTCCTGTCTCGGCCATTCACTCTCTCAGGTCACTCAGTTTGGGGGAAGGCAGCTGCCAAGCAGCCCTATGGAAATTCCGTCCAGGTGGTAAGGCCTGAAGCCAGTCGCCAAGTGGATGAGCCATGTTGGAAGTGAAGCCTTCGGTACCAGTCAAGTTGACTGATGACTGCGGCCCCAGCCAGGTGGGACTACAACTTCATGAGAAATCCTAAACCAGAAATGTTGCATCTCTCGGACCATTCTTCCATAGTCACATTTCCCTCTGACTCTAAACTCAACTGGGAGAAGTTCTCCCAGTAGCGAAGCCACTCCTGGATTCCTGATCCTCAGAAACTGTGTGAGATAATAAATGGTGGTTGTTTTAAGCTGCTGAAGTTTGGGATTTTGGGACAGTTTGTTACTCAGCAGTAGATTAACTAATTCAGGTAAGCACAATCCCATCTATAGTAGGCAAAAAAGAAAAATAGCCCCTCTAACATGTCCACAGCCTATTCTCCTGAACCCTGTGAATATGCTGCCCTACCCGGCAAAAGGGACTTCACAGCTGGGATTAAGTTAAGGGCCTTCAGATGGGCACATGATCCTGGATTTTCTGGCTGTGCCCAATCAAATATCATGGGCTTTAAAATTGTAGAACGTTTCCCAGTTGAGTTCAGAATCAGAGGGAAATGTAACAAGGGAAGAATGGTCAGAGAGGTACAACATTTCTGGCTTCACAGATGGAAGAAAGGACCATTAAGCCAAGGAAGCTGGAAATGGATTCTTCTCTAGAGCCTCCAAGAAGGAATGCAGCACCTCCAACATCTCGATTTTTAGCGCAATGAGACATGTTTCAGACTTCTAACATATATAACTATAATAACAAATTTGTGTTTGTTTTAAGTCCCTAAGTTTGTGGCTATTTGTTACAGGGGCATGCTGCCCTCCACTGCATTCTTCCACTGTGAACTGCCACTGCCATTGACTGCCTGTTGGCGTTGATGTGATGGAACTAGCTGTGTTCCTCTGTGGAAGTCACAGAGCTTCTCTCCATTTTCTAAACAAGATGATTGGGTTCACATGATCATTATGATTCCCTTCAGCTCTAAATTGTTATTCTTCTCTAAAGTTCTTTTTCTATCATTGACGCCACACAGAATCAGACCTATGGAGATTTAAAGCAGGGGCAAGCGAGTATGATAATGTCTAAAAATTTTGGATTTTAACTGTTAACACCATCCCAACTCCCTATGAGATACAGATATTTCCATTTTGTCTTCCAGCCTGAAGACACTGTTTAGTGCTAGGAGCCACAGGATTGCCAAAGGTGCTGATCCTAATTTACATAACCTGGTTTTGCCATGGATAAAGGAAACATCTATTATCTACCTTGTACGCCAGGGTTCAGTGACATATACAGAAGGCACCAAAGCACAGAGTTAGTTGTGGTATCCGTTCCAGCAATGAAAAGGTCCCCGATGATATACAACAAGTAATCTTCATTAAAACTACTATTGCCATTATTTTTCTTCTCTTTCTCCACATGGAGAAGGTACATGTCAATGAAGTCCTGAGCGTTCTCAACATCCAGAGATGCTTGATGGTCTTTGATGATTTTTTTAAGGAAAGCAATAATATCCTTTTCAATTTGTCTTAATTCCTTAAATGGTCCAAAGGGAAGGTAATAAAGCCAGGAGCATATGTTGACCAGCTGGAGTTGATTATTCAGACAGATTTCTAACCCTCGTGACATAAAATCAAGCATTTTCTTAAACTCATTATTGTTGTAATCAAAGCGCTTGCCAAAGCACATGGAGCAGATGATGTTCGAGACGGCATTGTTGATAATGGGGAAAGGATTGAAGGGGTTTTCCCCATGCTTTTGCATTTCCTCTTTCACACACTTCAACTCCTTAATAATCTTGGGCTCCAAGTTAAGGTTTCCTAAGCCAAAATGACGAAGAGTTGAATGAGAGAACTTCCTCTGTTGTCTCCAGACTGGACCATAACGTGCGAATACAATCCCTGCAAAAGAACACCGAGAAAAGATGGTGAGAGACGGCAATGACCGATCATACCAACCAGGACATACCATGAAGTATATTCTGTATTTCTCACATCACCTGTACAAAGTTCATGTAGAGATAAAGATCACCAGCCAAGAATGATTAGCAAAATGTAGTTATCAAGATGTATGTGTGTGTGTGTGTGTGTGTGTGTGTGTGTGTGTAATAACAAAAATCATATGCAATTTGATTAGGAAAAGTGGCTAGAAAGCTTATAATTACAGATAACTAACTCCTAGTGAAATGAAAAGCAATGAGTTTCAATTTCTAGAGTTGGTATAAATTTCAAAATCTTATTTTCATAAGAATGAATCCAGGCTTAGAAAATATTTCAGGCTGGAGAGACCCATATTCTAAACATTGTGAACAGAAATATAAGCATGGTAGCAGATTGCACATGAGGGCCAGGGTCATACCTGCTTGTGCTCACCATGAAAATCCCAGCTTCCGGCCTAGTGCTGGACAGAGGAGGAGCTTGTTAAATATGAGCTCAATAAACCAACAGTCCAACTGGATTAGAACACTGGCCACCAAAGTTTAGAATCAAATGACTGGCAGGTAATCTAAACTGCAGCCCTAATTTAAAAACATCTGAACTCAAGGTCGTCCACAATTATGGCTTATTTGAGTCTCCCTTACATTATACACCTTCCACCATCAAACCCAACAGAACTGCAACAGCAGTGTTCTCAGATAATCCCTGTTTCCATCCCGTTTCATCCTATCTTCCACAGTGTGTGCTTTATTCCTTCAGCCAGTTCTCCTCCTTTCGCATTTTTAATGTACTTCCTTTCTGCTACCTTCAAGGACATGCTTCATTCACTTAACAAATATTCCTGAATGCCTACTGTGTGCCAGGCACTGGGATATAGAACAGTAAAAGTAATTACTGCTACTTCATAATAAGATATATGGAAACTTTATAATAAATCTTCATATCTAATAGGGAAGTGCTCCCACAACTTGTTCTTTCTCAAAATGGTTTTTGATTTTTCTTGGCTCTTCCCTACTCTTTTATAAAACTTTTAATCATCTTGTCAAATCCTATTTTTAAAAAAGCGCCTTTGGAATTTTGACTGCATTGGATTTATAGATTACATTGAAAATGGTCTTCTTTATAATTGGATTTGTTTGCAACCCAAGAATAAATCCAACTTTGGTTATATTTTTATGTTTTAAAAAACATTGTTGCACTTGGTTTTCTAGTATGTTAAGTTTTTTGAGAACTTCGTATTCATAAATGAAAATGGCCTATAAATTTCCTTTCTCACATTGTACTTGTCTGGATATACTGGCCTCCTAAATGAGCCACAGTATATTCTTCCTTTCTAGAAGAATTTGTCTAAAATTATAATGACATGTTCCTCTTTTTTGCTTTGAGTTTATTCTTTTGTTATTCTTTTGGATAAACTTGGTCTTCTAACTCATCAGTGTTCAGACCTTTATCCTAATAAGTGAGTTCAGGCTCTACAGTTGCCCCTTTAGCGGCAGTCCACAAACATTATTTGCATATATTTTCATTACAGTTTAAATTTTTTCTATTATGATTCTCTTTTGCCACCCACTTCAATTTGTTTCATACTGATTGATGCCACTGATGAGCTTTGTAGCCTGGTCTGTGACCAATTTTAATAAAATTTCTAAGTAAAGTTAAGAAGAATTTTTACCAAGCAATTGTTGGTTATAGGGTTCTCTATTTGTCAAATAGAGAAAGCTCGATAACTGTTGCACTCACATCTTCTGTATCCTTATCAAATTTTTATCTGCCTGATATCTCAACTATTCAAATACTTATGTTAAAATACTTTGCTATAATGATGCATTTGTCAATTTATTTTTGTCATTCTGTAGGTTTTTGCTATATGTAGATAAATATTATAGCTATATAGATATTTATATCTATGTCTATGTATCTATCTGTGTCATTAGGTACATATATACTAGACAACACTGTTAAGTACATTCAAGTTTAGAATTATTAGATCTTCCTTGGTAGAAAAAAAAGAAAAAAAGCACAAACCTGATTTTATCATCATGCAGTGTTCTCCTTATTCTTAATAATGAAGTCTGACTTAAAGTATATTTTGTATTTGTCAAAAACACAACAGCGTTTCTTTTTAAAGAATTTTCTTGGTATAAGAAAATTCCTTTCTTTTACTTTGAACTTTAATGTGCCCTTATGTTTAGGGTTTGTCTTTTTTGTAGGGGGAGGGTATATATCTCTTTTAAAACAACATGTATTTGGATTTTTTAAAAAATCCATTCTGGGGCCGGCTGAGTGGCTCAGTTGGTTAAGAGTTGGCTTAGAGCGTGAGCTCTGACCGACAGGGCCACCGGTTTGTTTCCCACATGGGCCAGTGAACGCTGCGCCCTAGCGGAGCTGTCGCTGAGCAGCCAACAGGTGGCAGGATGGCTCAGCTGATGTAACAACAAGATTACCTATTCAGTGGTGGGCTATGCCCACCCGCAAAAAAAAAAAAAAAAAAATCCATTCTGGTAATCTTTTAGCCAGTAAGATTCGTCCATTTACATTTAATATAAGTACTAATTTATTTCTAACATATTACTTTGAACTTTCCATTTGTCTGGCTGTGTCTGTTCTTTTCTCCCCCTTCCTTTTCTTGCCTTCTTTTGCATTGAGAGAAACAGGGTGAATGCTCACCCTTAAATTTTTAACAAGCTTACCACAAATCTAGTGTAGTGGTCAGCAAACTGCAGACCACAGGCGAAATCCAGCCTGCAGCCTCTTTCTGTATTGCCAGAGAGCTAGGACTTTTACATTTTTACATGGATGGAAAAAAATCAAAAGAATATTTTGAAGTATGTGAAAATCATATGAAATTCCAATTTCAGGATCTATACATAAAAATTGATCGAGAACACAGCCAGTTAATGTGCCACTGTAATTCACTTACATGTAGACAGTCTACAGCTGCTTTGCACTAAAATGGCAGAGTTGCTGCAGCAGAGGATGAGAGATGGGGGAGAATTCTCTGCTAGGGTAAGGGCCAAGACAGGCAAATTTCCTTGTTTTCTTTTGCTGGTGGCCAGGTTTTTGTTGAGTGTTCTCTGTCTAATTCACTCAGAGTGGAGCTCTGTCTTAGTCCTCTCTTTATCTAGAGGCAACTTTTCATCTTGCCCGGTACAAGGCCATATCTCTCTGCCCCTGCACCCCCACCTCTGCATCCCTGGCTGGCCAAGAGGTCACTAGCACCCAAGGTTCTCCAGAGCAGCTACTTTCTATTTCCTGCAGGAGTGGGGGTGGTGATAAGGAACTAACTATATTTTATGTGCATCGGAAACAATCGTTGTTTTCAGCCCACTAGCTCGCCCCTGTACCTCCAAACCCTGAGCCTTTGGGGGTTCTACAGGGTAAACTATCTCACACCCCACTAGCATCCTCCTCTGTAGACACTTAAACGTGGTCATCCTCTACCCTGTGAAGTCTTTCGCCAAGCCTGTGTCCACTTTTTGTCTTCAGATGCTGTGGCGCAGGACTGTAGATCTCACCGTGGGTGGAGTATGTGTTTCTGTTAAAAGTCCCTCTGTTTTGGTATGTGATTGGCAAGACAAATGTGGAATGGAAACGTTTCAACTATTCCCGAAAACAGAACTCTCCCTTTGTTTAATAAAGCTCCATAGGCTATTTCCTAGGCAACCACAGCTTAGTCACTCTTCCTCTTTCTAATCATGGCCAAGGTTTTTGCTGCACTCAGCATTCAGAGGGTAAGTGTTGTTGGGCCTCTTTTCTTCTCTTGAAAAAATATGGTCTCTCCCTCTAACATCAGGATTTGATACTAATTTTAACTACCATCTCATTATTTAAGTTATCACATATGACATCTCTGCTTTGTCCTATTACTCAAGGAACTTTATTTTTCCTTTGTTAGGTCCTCGGTCTGTATCACTTATGCACCATCTTTTAAACTAACATCTGTATTTTAGAAAGATTTTATCTAGCAAAATCCCTTTTTTCTATCAACTTTCCCAATGCCTATGTAGTGTCTCTTATGTGCCAGATACTAAGGGCACATATAAGGATACAGTCCTTATTCCTAAGATGTTTACAGTCCTGTGAAGAACTGGGTAAACCAACAATCCTAACACACTGTTATATATTAGATTGTACTGAAGTTGAATATTGCATTGAATATTGTATGTCAGGTTGTACTGAAGTTGCATTACTAAGGTGTATTATACTGAATGTTGCATGTTGGAAGTGTATTGAAGTTGCAGTGTAGGCAGAGGAAGAAACACCATGTCAGCTGAGGGGAGGCGGTGCTTCTCAGAGGAGAGGACAGCTGAGTTGATGATTCATTTGTAAAACAGGATGTGCATGAAGGCACAGCTTAGAAAAATAATTTCAGTGATGTCAAAGAGGGTGTTTCAAGAAGGGCTAAATTATCTTCAGGGGGAAATCAGGTTTAGATCAAGGCAAGAAAGTGGAGGGAACCTTTGCAGAAGAGGCTAATATTTAAGCATTAAGGTTTTTGATGATGAGCTGACAGGAGTGAAGGGGAAGACAGAAGAGGTGACCAAAGAGATGGTGCTTGGGGATGCCAGGGATGAGAGACACGGACAGAATCAAGAGCCTCAGGGTTGTTCAAACCTTACAAAACACCCATGGAGCCAGGACGGCTTATGGTCTTAGAAATGATTGAAAGAGGTTTGGGTATATCCTGCGGCTGGTGACATGTTCTCCATTCTTAGTCCTGAAAAGTAATGGCATTCATGGATGTATACAAAGACTTCATCTCAAGGAGGAGGATGACACGGAAAACAAAAACAGCTCCAAAGAAAAAAATCAGCAATATTTTGGCTGGGAATCACAAAAATATACCATCAATCTAGTTTAACAAAAAGGCCAAGTAGGGGCCGGCCAAGTGGCATGGTGGTTAAGCATTGGCTTGGGAAGCCGGCGGCCCCGGTTCGGGTCCCACATATGAGGGTCAGTCACACTGCTCTCAACAACAACAAAAAAAAAGGCCAAGTAGGCCGTGGAACCAAAAAACAGGAAGGGCTGGGTGTCACTACCTCAGGGAACACTAAATGCCACAGAACTCTTTCTTGTACCTATTTTTAACTTTTTTCTGCCTGACTGACGTCTTTCCTACTGCAGACCAGATTTCATAAGAATCGGGAGCTGTTTTGAGATACTTATTCTCCCTTTTTTCACCACCAGAGAGAAAAACCCTCTATTTGCCAGAGCCAACCTGAAAAATCCTAGGGAAAGATTCAAATGCTTCAGTCAGGCATTCCATAAAATCAATTTTGGACATCTTTATTTTATGGCTTGAAGTTTCCAAACTATAACACAAATATAAATTCTTACCCCCCAAACTATGTGATGATAGATCTGTAATTATGAATTCTTGAGTTCTGTGCCCACAGACTAACTAGTGTTACAAAGTGGTGAGATATTCTGATCAATTCACCTTTGATCAGAGGTCTGTCGCTAAACAAATCACTGTGACCAGGGAGGCGAGTTCTTGTGAATCTGCCATCTTTCGTTCCAGCAACAGTTAATGGGTGCAAAAGGATGGTGGGTACAAAGAGTTCCTCAGAAGAAAGGGGTTCTCTCGTCAGAAGTATAGATGCTGGACAGCTGAAACCAAAATCCACCTCAAACCGAATAAAGGATAGGCTAAATTGACTATATTTTCAACAAAGAATACTGTACGCCTCTTAAGAACTTTGGAGAATATTTAATAATATGGAAATATATTTGTGATACTTTATGTCCTAAAAACAATTTTAAAGAGTGTGAAGAATGTGATTCCATTTTAAGGAAGCAAATACATTTTTAAAAATATATGTCATACAGGGAAAAAATCCTAGAAGGTTGCCACAGGCTGAATGTTTGTGTCCTTCCAAAATCCATGTTAAATGCTGATGCCCAATGTGATGATAAAGGTGAGGCCTTTGGGGGGTGATTAGGACCTGAGGATGGAGCCCTGTGAACAGGGTTCATGCCCTTATAAAAGCGACCTCAGAGATCTCCCACGTGAGGTTACAGACAGCTGTCCGTGGACCCGAAAGTGGGTCCTCACCAGACAGCGAATCTGCCAGTGCCTTGCTCTTGGACTTCCCAGCCTCCAGAACTGTAAGAAATAAGTTTCTGTTGTTTATAAGCTGCCCAAACTATGGTACTCTGTAACATTAACCCAAACAGACTGAGTCAAAGGTAATACATAAAAATGTTCAATAATGGCTATCTCAAAACAGTATTCATCACAGATGATTTCTGAAAAGAATTCTTTTTCCTTTTCCATGTTTTACGTTTTACAATAATAAGCATATATGACTATAAAAAAACACTTAAAATACATTAAATGTGATGCAATTCTACATCAATCATATATGTTTTCTCACTTCTGCAGCAGACAAAGTGCTATCCACTGATTACATCTGCCCTTTCCTTCCACAGGGTCATAGGAGGGTTCTTCTTAGGGGGAATTCAGGCCCTACTTGATATGAGTACGTAACTATAATAAATACCTATTTTACTGTATTTACTACAAGATTCGGCTATCTTGTTTTCTCATTTGTTGTCAAATTCCCCAGATGAACTTTCATTTCTACCTTCAGTTCCTAACTTGATCTTGCATCTTTTTCCCCTTCAAGGTAGTCAGTGTGGACTGATCTATCCTGTACTTTCAAATTTCTTCAAAATTTCCTTTTGCCTTCCATTTTTATGGCTTTGCAATTTGCTTGAACTCTTGCCCCAAGCCTCTAACAATCTCTTAAAATCAGAAATGATTTCTATCAACAGGGAAATAGATAAATCAAATAACAAAAGCTAGAAGAAGTAGATACTTTAAATATATGACATATGTAAATTTTTAAAATACATACTAAATAAAGCTATATTGTTTATGAATTTGAAGCAAATCTGAGTGGTGGACCAATGAGTTCATACTGCTCTCTGAACCTTATATTTGAAATATTTTATAATAAAAATAGATGTGCACAAATCTTTTAGAAAAATAGGCCACTCGCAAAGCAAAGCACTCCTTTGGTAGCCTTGGTTCTGACTTTGTAAATTTATTTTCTTTTCCTGCTCAGGAAGAGAACCCTATGAATTAATGAATCTGATGGGTATAGCTAATGTAGAACATCTAATGGCCTGTTTAACTTATTGCGGTTTTTATGGGCTTAAAAAGAACACCAACCTAAGTATGATATTTTGAAAAACTCACATATAGTAAATAACCCCCGCACTCTAGACCTTTTGGCAATGTGTTAAGTCAACTATTTCCAGCCTTTCTATGCACATCACTGTTTATGAGTCATTCCCTTCTCTGCTAGTCTTCAGCAGCAAAATTATTTAAAAACATCTTGTGATAAATGTTTAATAATGTTATTGGTGCCTAATTCCCTTATATCACTTCTTTTCTGTAATAGCTGTACACGTCTTGTTTCTGACAATTTTACACTTTACGATTTTGCCACTGGACACCTTTAGCCAGAGGTGGCTTGTGCACCACTCGAGTCTTGCTCAGCTGAGCAGCTCAGCCTTCAGCTCCAGTGGCCTCTCTTCCTCAGGGTGATCACATGATGCATTTTGTGACCTGTGAAATCTACTCAGAACTCGTCCACTCCTTCATCCTTTGATGGGCATCTTGAAATAAACTCACATTATCCCCTTTTATTCTTCACTCTTGAAAAAGTTCCATTAAAAAAAATTCCTCCACTATCTAAATTTTCCTATTTGGATGATTTGTTCTCTGTTCCAAGTTAAGTCCATAAGCATTTTCTTTGTGATATACAATTCTTCCTCTACCTTTTCCTGTCAATCAACTTCATCGGCCACAGAAATTTTTCTCAATTCTTTCATAGCACATTCACTCAACACACACATCCACCAGAGTAAGAGCAGCATTGCTAGAAAAATCCTGTCTCTTGAGGGAACGAATGTTTTAGTTGAGATACTGAAGCACTGAGTTACCCCCAGGCTCCCCGTCCTTTCTTAAATAAAGAGGGACTTGATAAATAAGCTGTGATACAACCTTAGGTCCTTCCTATCCACCAGGAAGGACCTCAGAGAAGAAAATCTAATTCCTACCTTTAAAAATCAGAAAAGATAAGACACAACACAAATTACAATACGATGCAGTAAGTGCGTCAGTAGATCCTTGCATGCACATTCATTCATGTCTTGATTACGTACTCCATGCCAAGTAGTTGGGACACAGTGTTTATGAAGCTGAATAAAATCTTTGTCTCATAGAGCTCACCTTCCAGGAGTGGGTGGAGTTGGTAATAGGTTACTTTCAAAGTGTTTAATGAATAAAATAACAATGTAATAAAATAAGCTGTGGTACCAGGCAGTGTCTACAATAGGACTAAAAGGCAACAATTGGCCTGAGAGATGACAAGGCATCAGTCAAGTGAAAACTTATTCTAGACCCAAGGATGACAAACTCCGTAGCCTGGGGCAGTCACAAGCTTGGCAGGATTCAGCTCAGTGTTGTCTACTGCAGGTTGAAATGTACAAGTAACAGGAGATTGTAAAGAGATAAAGTCAGAAAGGCAGGCAGGGGTCAGATTCTTGAGGGCAGAGTAGGTCAGGTATGGAGCTGGAGACAACTGGTTTTAGCTAAGGATTGACATGATTTGATTCATGATTTTTTAAGAGATCCCTTTGGCTGCTGTGTGAATAAAAGATTGCAGCTGAAGTAAGTGGGCTAGGTAAGAGGCCTTTGAAGTATCACATGAGAAATGATGGTAGCTTCGATGAGGATACTAACTTAACAGTGGAGATGGAGAGAAGTGGATGGATGCAGAGCACAAATCTACAGTGGGAACTGACAAGAAGTCAAATGACTGGTAGGGGATGGGATGGAGGTTAAAATGAAACAGTGGAACCATAGAGAAAAGGATAGCTCACCTCTAGCTGGGGGGGTAGAGAAGTATGTCAGGAACACTTTCTCAAAGAGGTGACATTCAAGCAGGTATGAAAAAACAGAAAATAAGGGCCGGCCGAGTGGCGCGGTGGTTAAGCGCTGGCTTTGGAAGCCAGCGGCCCCGGTTCGGTCCCACATGTGAGGGCCAGTGACACTGCCCTCAAAAAAAAACCCCACAAAAAAACAGAAAATAACAAGTGATGGTGGGAATGTGGAGCAACTGGAACCTTTGTCATTGCTGATGGGAATGTAAAATGGTGTAGCCACTGTGGAAAGCTATTAAGGCGGCTACTGAAAAAATTACACAGAATTACCATATGGTTAAGGAAGTCCACTTCTGGGTATATACCCGGAGGAACTGAAAGCAGGGACTTGAACAAGTATAGACATTTTTCAACTGAGTATTTATTGAGGCTCTGCTTAGTGGCTCACCAGCAAAAAGACATATTGGAAACCAAAGTGAATACAAGATTTCAGTCATCAAATGCCCATTTGATGAAAGACACTGTACAAAGGGAAGGACACAAGGATGGTTAAGACAAATCAGGAGGCTGAGGATCCTGGTCTGAGAAGGGGGCTGGATACGGAGCCTGGCCACACGGTGGGCCTGGCTGTGGGCAGAGACACATCAAGTGCTCTATTCACATTTTGTTACTTGGGAGTGGATGTGCTGTGCTTCAGGGATGGTAAAGAGTGAGGCTACAAAGCAAGGACGTCTGCGAGACTCTGGAAGGTTTAAGTGACAGGTGTGGTACAGGCACATTACATAAGACTGAACACCAAGATAAGAGTCTGGATTTGAACTGATAATGGAGACTTTATTCAGTTTTGAGCAGAGGAGACATACTAATCGAAGACATATATTTTGACACCACATAATCACCAAGCAGCTGATAATGCTTTGTAATTATCATAATTTCGAGGGTAAAGTGCCATTATTCCCGTTTTATATAAGAGATTAAGAAGCTTGTCTAAGATCATACAGCTAAATAGTGACAAAGCCAGGATCTGAACCCAGTTCTAAACCCAAACCCAGAGATTTTGAGTATTTTAAGGTACTGCCTTCAGGAGAGCTGAGATCTCAGAATCTATTTTTTTTAACAGATTTAAAATGCTGGAACCAGGTTATTTCTATAGTTTAGGCTATTTTAAAATAGAAAACTGTACACCAGTGGCTCTTTTAGCAGTGGCATAGGGGAAAGAAGGATTAAAAGCGAGTTTTGCAATAGTACTACATATAATAAAATTTAAAGAACACAAGCAAAGAGAGAAGTTTTCCCCAACCTCTATTCCCTTATATAAAAGGCAACCAGTATCAACCATTTCTTGTGTATTCTAAGGATTTTCTATAAATATCTAAACGTGTGTGTGTGTGTGTTTGTAATCAATTAAAGATGGTCACAAATTCTTGTCCACTCTTCTCATGGAATAGTGGAGTCCATTTCCCCCAATCTGAAAGGGGCCTGTAACTGGCTTTGACCAATAGAATGTAGAAGTTACTTTTAAGATCTGCCTTCCTCCACTTGGAACCCAGTTGCCACGCTGTGAAAATGCCAATATGAAAAGCCCACATTAAAAGAACCAAGGTGCTTCAATCAACAGCCCCAGCTGAGCTCCCAGGTGACAGCTAGCGCCAACTGCCAGGCACTGTGAAGGCCCCAGAAGGCTGCAGCCCCAGCTGGCACACAAGCCCCAGCTGAGCCCAATCAACCACAGCCTTCTAATACTTGTTTGAACTACTCAGTTTTAAGGTGGTTAGTCATGTAGTGATACACCAAACCAAGTGTTATTTAAAAAAAAAAAAGGTTATACATTGTTTTTATTGTACTTACTTTCTTGGATGGCTTCCTATAAGGCTGTCTAGTATTCCATTACATGAATGGTGCAAAATTTATTAACCAATGTCCTTCCAATGAACATTTTGGTATTTTCCTATTTTCTGCTATTCAAAGCCTAAAAATAAATTCATGTACCTATTGCACCATAGATGTAAAAGTAAGTATATGTGTCATTTCAAATGAACACATTTTCTAGAGCTACGCTATCCCATAGCCATAAGCTATATACTTTCTTTCTCAATCTTACTATCTACATAGTAAGATTTGAGCTAATGGGCAGTTTGGAGAACATTTCTGTCATTACAGAAATTTTTATTATGCAGTGCTGTTCTACAGCAGGAGACAGGGAAATTTTCTGAAGAGGGCTAAATATTTTTGCCTTGTGGGCCATATAGTGTCTGTGAGAAATACTCTCCAGTTGTAGTGCAAAAGCAATCAGGGACAATTGGTCAGTAAATGAGCATGACTCTGTTCCAATAAACCTTAAAACTGGAACTTCATATAATTGTCACAGGTTGCAAACTATTCTTTTGATTGCATTGGAATTGCTTAGTCATTGTATGTGCATTTTTCAGTTTAAAAACTAGATTGCCCTCCTTAAAGATTATACCAATTTACTCAACAAACGAGTGCCTGTTTTCTCATTCCTTTAAAGACTGCTATCAAAACCTATTTGAAAATATGACTGTTGGGAAATGAAATCTCAACTATGGATTTTATTTGCATTAACTGGGGTTAATCACCACCTTTTAACTATTCATATCTTTTGACCATTTACCTGGGTTGTTGAGATTTTACTTGCATTTTTTTCAGTTCCAGTCAACATTCCATATTATACTAATTTGCGCTTTTATTTATTTATTTATTTACTTTTTGAGGGCAGTGTCACTGGCCCTCATATGTGGGACCTGAACCGGGGCTGCTGGCTTCCCAAGCCAGAGCTTAACCACCGCCCACTGGGCCGGCCCAAGAACCAGGGTTTTTAATGTTTATTAAACACACAACAAGTTCCAGTTCTGGAGATGATGGAATGGTTTCACAACACTGTGAATGACCTAATGTCACGGAACTATATACTTTAATTAGGATAAATTTTGTTATATGTATTTCATCGCAATTTTTAAAAAGAGAGAGAGAAGGGCCGGCCGAGTGGCGCATTGGTTAAGCGCTGGTTTTGGGATGCCAGCGGCCCCGGTTCGGATCCCACATGAGGGCCAGTGACACTGCCCTCTACAGCTAACAACAGCTCCACCTGGAGCTGGGCTGTGCGAGCCCCGGTGATGGTGTGGGCTGCAGCCCCTGCTGCAGTGGGCTGCCATAGGCTACAGTGAGTGGCCCGCAGCCAGCGTGAGCGGCTGGCAGCCAGCATGAGCTGCCAATAGCCGCGGTGAGCGACATCCAGAGGCCAGCGACCGATCTGCCTCATCCGGGAAGAGCGCAATGACGATACCAACAGTGAAGCAACATCCTCCGCAACTAAACTGAAGAACAAAAAGACAGCAACTTGTCTGTTCCCCTCCGCCAATTCCCCAATAAAAAATCTTATTTTAAAAAAAAAAAAAAAAAAAAAAAAGAAAAAAAAAAAAAAGAGAGAGAGAAAAGAAAAGCAGGCTGGAGTTTCCAGGCAGCCATGAGACAGGAAGAGAATTCCAGGTAGAAGAAGGAGTGTGTGTGAAGGCAGAGAGAGGATGAGGTCGGACCTGCAACATTCATTTTTCAGTGGTGCCTTCATCATGATCATAGTTACTGCTATGCACTTAAAATCCTGATGCAAAACTCGGGCTTAATCAGATTCTAAAAGGCCTGGATCTCTTTATGTCACATTCCAGGGACCAGGAGTAGCAGTGCATTTACCTAATAAATACTTACTGACAATGTACTTATATGCCAGGCAGGACAAGGAATTACTCTGTCCTCCTGGATGTCAGTCTAGTGGTAAGACCCACATCCTGGCCCTAGATTAATTACAAAATTATGTAGCTTCAGTTTTGATAAGTACTGTGAAGAAACAATACTCATGCAGTGAAACTGGTTCTAACATGGGGGCATAAATTAGGTGGAGAGGCTGTGAGAAAAAAAAAATTTTGAAAAGTTCCCTGAGAGAAACATTCAACACTTGGCTGATGCACAAGAATGACTCATACACACAAAAAAAATCAGGGACCTATGCCAGCCAATAACACAAAGGGAGGGGAAGACTGATAAACGGGAATAAACAAATAAAAGAAGTTTGGAGAAGAATGCATGTGATATTTTACTGCAAAAAATAACGTTTTTTCCTAACCCTGAAAATTGCCCAACTTAGACTCCAATTGGCAGGAATCGCAGAAAACCCAGGGTATTCAGTTTGCCAGTAGGCTCCTAAACTGTTTACTGGACTTGCTATCTTATGGGAAGATAAACATCTTCTTAAGCTCTTGCACGCAAAACTCAGAAGGTGAAAAGAATATTCCGCCCTCTTTGCAACCTGGCCCAAGTTTCTCCCCGGTGACACCACCTGAAGAGGGAGGCTTGATTCTGGGAAGGAGCCCTACAGCCCGGCTTTGCACCCTGTTGTCACCCTCTTGCCTCCCCATTACTCTTCTTCAGCTTTCCGGTGGTTTTCTTGCTTCGTGGTCGGAATGCGCACCAGTCAGTCATGCATTACAGCTCGGTGGCATTTTAAAGGCACGGGGGAAAGGGAGGCGCCGCCGCCATCCCCCTCCGCGCGGATGCAGGGGCGCGGCGCGGGGGGCGGCGGTGGGGAGCGCGTGGGCTGCAAGGCGCACAGGCCCCGCGGCCCCGCGCGACCCGCTTACCCTTCTCCTTGGTCACGTGCGAGATGAGCGGCACCCGCGGGCGGTCGCTGAAGACCTCGGCCTGCTGCACCATCGCCTCGCGCACGCTGTGGAAGTCGTTGAGGACCACCACCAGATGCTGGCCGACGTAGAAGCTGAAGATGTTGCCGTACTCGCGGCTGAGCTGGGTCAGCAGCAGCTGCGCGTCCATTCTGGAGGGGTGCATGCCTGCGGCCCGCGCCTGGCGGTGTGGCCAGCTCCGCCCGCGGAGGCAAGACGGCAGCAGCACGAAGCCGAAGTTGCCCACGATCGGCCAGGGCGCGGGCCCAGGCGGGATGTCCAGCGGACGGCTTGGCCACAGCCATCTCCAGCCGAGCAGCGCGGCCAGGCCGAGCAGCAGCAGCGCGCCGCCGGTGGGGTCCAGCCGCAGCAGCCCCAGGGGCGCGGGCAGCAGGCTCAGAGGCCAGGGCGAGCCCTCGGCGGGGGCCTGCGGCGGCGCGGAGGTCATGGTCTGCGCGATGGCGCCCTGCACCTCGCCTTCCTCCCGCGGGTCCGCGAGAGTGAGCGCAGAGGGCGGCGCCGGGCTGCCGGCGGCCTGGACCCGGAGCCTGGGGCGGGAGGAGCGGCCGAGGGCGCCCGCGATTGGCTGCGCTCCCCGCCGTCTCCCCACCTCCCCTCACCAGCATCGCGCGGACGGAAACGCGGGCGCGGCGCCGCCGCTGGAGTCCGCAGGCACAGCGGGTCGCGCCCTCGGCAAGGGTGGTCCCTCATTCCCGCGCCGTGGTCCTCTCGGGGTGGAGCTTAGCCCGGGGGAATTTCCATAGGTATTTGTAGCCAAGATGCCGGCTGCACATTGTTGCGCTGTGATTGGCTGTTAGTGCCTAGACTCGCCTGTCTGTCAAGTGCAAATATGCCTGGACAACAAGGCCCCTGATGCGACTCCGTTTCAACCCTGGCACGTCCATCCACCCTGAGCTTAGGAGAGGAGGGTCCCCGCCCCACCTCTTGGTAGCAAAAAGACGGGGCTACTTCTTTATGTAAATCTGGGTTTGGACAGACAGCAAGATGATGGCCATGCATTAAGTAGTAGGTGTAGGCTGCCAAAGCTGCAGGAAGGATGGGCAGGGATAGTGGTGGGTGGGGTGATAGCTGCTAACTTTCAGGTCGGCTCTTCTAATCTTTTTGCCATGTTCTTTGTAAATTATGTTAAGCTTAAAAAAAAAAACATACCTCATAGCTTCTATAAGTAACCATTAATTTTTAGATTACTTTTCTCATGTTGGTTTTGAATTTTGAGAATTTTAACTACTGTACTTATTTGCAGATATGATCTTCAGCATACCAGCTGATTCTCTTCATAGCCTTGCTCTCTGAAATATGACATCTTTCCTTACAAGCAAGTTCAATTCACAAATGATTTTAAGATAGTTGAAGATGTGACTCATTTAACAACAATAGCAGACATCCTCTTCTTGTACAGGACAGAATTGCATTTATTGTCTTTTCCTAAATATTCTCTTATTTCATTAGGTTAACAGATCTGTCATGCACATAGGAAGTGTAATGGGCTAAATTGTGTTTCCCCCAAAATTAATATGTGGGAGCCCTAACCCCCAGGACCTCAGAATGTGACTGTATTTGGAGATGGGGTCTTTACAGAGGTAATTAAGGTAAAATGAGGTCATATGAGTGGGTCCTAATCCAATATGGCTGGTGTCCATAAGAGGAGGAGATTAGGACACAGATATGTGTGCACAGAGGGAAGGCCATGTGAGGGCATAGTCAGAAGGCAGCCATCTGCAGGCCAAGGAGAGACTCCTCAGAAGAGAGGACTAACGCTGTCAACAGCATGGTCTTGGATTACCAGCCTCCAGAACTGTGAGGAAATAAATTTCTCTTGTTTAAGCTACACAGTCTGTAGTACTTTGTAATGGCAGCCCTCGCAAACTAATAACAGGAAACTAGATTGTTGATGATACCATGGATAAACTATTTTAACCATGAAGCCACATAGCTCATCCAGTGCTTAGGGATAAATTTCCTCAAACTGTATTCAGCTCTTTCTTGCTAGGAAAGGAATATTTTCTGCTCCATCCTTTCTGTTTTAAATAGGAGAATAATGTAATAATCAGTAGCAGTAAAGGAAGAGAATACTATAAGATCTTTTGGGGGGAGGGCAAAGAAGGGAAGGAAAACAAGGAGAGCATTAAGGAAATAAAATCATTTTTTTACGGAATCCCCAAAGATCATTTTTAAACCACTCACTTTCCCACTAAAATCCTTTTAGCTGTGCATGGATTTTGGCCAGAGTTGTTGGTAACAGTATATCCAAAATATTTAAGTACTTATTATTTAGTTATCAAGAGTGGTGTTAAATTACTCCATTTGTAATACTACAATTGTCCAGCTGGTTTGTAATTCCCTGGGAGGTAAATGTCACACAATATACCCAACTAGAGTCAGTGAGCACGAACAGAGAGGGCTTATGGTTTTAAAAGATTTTCAAAATGCTAATAAAAAGAGAAAGTAAAAATGCTATTTATACTATATTTACTTGCACAACTCCACTGGCCATTTAAAAATTAAGCCCTTTATTTCCTTTAAGTCCCTATGATTTGCTTCATATATACTCCTTTGAGTGTTTTCTATATATAGTTTATGTATTTCTTTATGTACCCTTTGAGTGTCCATGTGCTCTACCTGAAATTGGGATAATAAATATGCCTACATCATGTGTAAGGATTAGATGAAATAATTAGCACAAGGTCTGGCATCTAATTACGGGCTCAATAAGTACAAGCTATAGTTATAATAATTAACACTGGTGCCCTGATAATGTCTTAAACTCTGTAGGTTGGCACAATTGCTGCCTTTTTTAACCTCCTTTTGCAGCTTTACCTAGACTTTCGAACATTAGATTGTGAGACTGGCCAAGATATTAACTTGTTTTCTATATTCAGCCTTTATGCTTGTATGATGAATAAACTTGCCCATGTTCAGTAGTACCCACTTCATTCTTCTCCAGTTGCATGTATATACTGATATTTTGCTGGAGAGGAGGCGATCAGGGGAGGGAGGACCCTGAAAAACCTAAATGTTAGTGGAAGGCAGAATCTGAAAAGTAACAAAATCCAATTTCTTTTATTTAGACAAAGTAGTGCCAAGATTGAAACAAACTTTGTTTAATGCCTGAATTAGAAACAGTCCAGATATCCCTCTACAAAAGGGGAAGAGAAGGGGAGGAGACGGTGGTATATTTATAAGATAGACTGCTCAGCAATATGAAGGAATAAATGCCCCCACATCATGCTTCTCCAAACATATTATGCTGAGTGAAAAAGCCAGACACAAAAGACTATATACTGAATATTTATATTTATAAGAAGTTCTAGAAAGGGACAATTAACCTATGGTGATAGAAATCAGAACAGTGGGTGGGATTGACTGGGAAGGGACATGAGACGTTTTTCTGGGGTCGTGGAAATGTTCTCCCATCTTGATCGGAGTGTTGGTGACTTGAATGTAAGCATTTGTTAAAACTGGACTGTGCATTTCATGCTAGGTAAATTATATTTCAGGAGTACAAATAAAAAATAAAATCCAGTATCTTGGAAGAAAAAAAACATGGTGAAGTAAGAAGACTTTGTTACTTACCTATTGTGAAATGGATGCCCTCAGTAAAAGTTACATGATATATTGTTACTATAAAAACAGTGACTAGTAATTTAACAGGTAAATAAAGAGGAATAGAAGAGAAAGTAAAGAGTAACATTTTTCTTCAAAAAACAAACTTACTCTGACTTTAGCCTGCCATAATTGTGACCGATCACTGTTTTTCTTTTTTTGTTTTTTTTTTTAGGGCAGTGTCATTGGCCTTCATATGTGGGACCCAAACCGGGGCCACTGGCTTCCTAAGCTAGAGCTTAACCACTGTGCCACTCGGCCAGCCCCCCTGTTTGATTTTTATGTAGGCCGAAGCACTGCTGAAACCTCTGTTTTGTCTTTTCCCTCATTGACTTCCATTTATTATGTGACTTCCATTTATTTTGTAGAAGTCAGTGTGGAAACCACACAAGAACTCTGCCCATATCTATCTGGGTTGCCTTGCACAAGCTGTAAACTTTTCTGACTCTTCATCATGTCATGTGGTAAAATGGGGAGCCATAACACAAGGACTGTAAGATTCCTCCAATCTCTAACATTCGCCCTATTAAATAGATTGCCAGGACTTTGAACTTGCCACCTGACTAGTAACATTCTTAGTCAATAAAACTTGAAAAAATAAAGTACATTTACAAAGTGAAGTATAAGCCGGTTGCCTCAACAAAACTAACACAGGTTTGTGACTTCCTGGTTCAGATAAGAATGTTTGGCCCTGTGCCTAATAATGACGCCTCACTTCCAAGTCTGGTGAAGAATCACATTTTCCAAAGGACATTGAAAGTTTATCTACTCTTTTCTTTTAGTCAAGAACGTACTCAAAGCAAACCAGATATTTAAAAGTCAAATTTTCATTCTGATTTTTAAAATAGTAATACATCTACTAGCCTCCACCCCACCCCCGGCCTCTATATCAGAGAATTATTAAAGTTTCCCTTTAGACTGACCAACAATAGACTTAACTGCTTGCTACATTCTATAAGTTTTAACTACCTCTTATCTAAACAGACAATAGGCCAGCTGTGTTCGTCCAGAAAAACACAAGGCTAAACTGCCTAAGTGACATGGGTCAGCTATACCTCTTGTCGGGATAAACACAAGGTGAGACTGTTTGCAACCAATTAATTGTTGCTTGTTTATGGCCCCTGTGAATTTCCTTACTTGCTACGTTTTAGTGTTATCACACTTGCTCACTACATTTAGTACTGTCAGTATGATTAACTGCTGTCTATTGTATAGCTTTTTGTAACTTACTTGATAGGATTGGTACTGTCAAAACTGTCTAAGATTTATGGAAACCACCTTAAACTGTAACTTATTTTGCTCTGTCTATAAAAATCTCTCTCTTCTTTTGTTCGGGGCTGTGAGTTTGTTCAGGGCATGAGCCCACTCACAGTCGCCAGCCACAAATAAACTCCAAAAAACTGTTTCGGTTTGTATTTTTTTGCTGGGTACAACAGTGTTTGTAGAAAATTTTAAAATGCAGGAAACTGTAAATGAGAGAATAATCATCACCTTTTTATTTTCTCCACTCAGAGGTAACTTTTAACATTTCTGTATGTACCCTTCTAGTCTTTTTTTCCACATATCGATATTTTTAAGCTTTATAAATATTTCTATTTATAATATTCACATATTGAATAAATACGTGAATAAATATGTATCATTAACATTTTCCATATTGTTCTTCCACAAATCATTTTTAATTACTGTATTCTAGTCCAGGGGTTCAGCAACATATTCTTATAAAGGGCCAAACAATAAATATTTCAGACTCGCAGGCCATATTGTGTCTGTCACAACTATACACCTCTGCTGTGGGAGCAGGAAAGTAGCCATGGACAATATATAAATAAATGGGCATGGCTATCTTTCAATGAAACTTTATGTAACAAAGACAGCAGCTAAACTTAGCCTGCAGGCCATTATTTGAACTCTTGTGTTTTAAAAAAATCTAGTTCATTGGTTAGGAATATTTTGAAATTTATCTAACTAATATCCTGTTGTCGACACATAGGCTATTTTCAATTTTTTTTACTATTATGAACAATACTGTGATATATACATCTTTGATTATTTCAATAGAATAAACCAAGATATAGAATTGGTGTTAAGGCTATTGCCACATAAAACAAAGTACACACAGACATACTCACCACTCTACACTCACACACAAGTGCATGTACTTTGCTTCTCTACCTGAGATAACCTGTTAAAAGTGTGATACATATACTCTCAGATTTCTTATTATGCTTACATAGATTCCCCTCTCCCCCAAATGGCATCATGCTATACTTTTGATTCACTAAACTACTGTTTTCTTTTCACTTAATGTTTTTGTTTTTTTGAGAATCTTGTCACATCAGTGAGTATTGATCTGCCTCCCTCTGGTATTTCAACAGCTGCCTGGTATTTCATTTTGAATCGACTCGCATTCAAAAAAATATTTACTGAGCACTGAGTGTCATGCATTGTTCTCAGCACTAGGAATACTATGTGAACAAAACAAAGTATTTACCCTTCAAGGAGCTTATTCTCTAATGGGAGAAGACAGATAAGATGAACAGGTGTATAATGTGTCAGTGACAAATACTATGGAGGAAACAAGGCACATACATAAAGAGGATGCTAGAGATTGCTATCTGAGTGTATGTGGGAGGGGGGATGCTATCTCACATAAGCTGTTCAGGGAAGGCTAGTCTTGGATAGCTGATCACCTGATGGAAGGCTTGCAGATACCTAGGGGAAGAGCATTCCAGACAGGAGACAGCAAGTGCAAAAGCCCTGAGGCTAATTACGCTGGGAGTTTTCCAGGAACAAGGCTAGAGTGAAGAAGGCAAGAGGAGGGGTGGAAAGAGGTGAAATCAAAGAGGTAGCCTTGTAGGGCATTGTAGAGACTTTAGCTTTTACTGAGTAAAATGGTGAGCCATAGAAGCGTTTTTGTGAAGGAATACCAACATATGGCTTATGTTTTAATAGAATCACTTTGGATGTTTTGTAAAGGAGCACAGGTGAAACCAAGACCATTAGGAAATTCATTAGGTATATCACAATTTATCAGCGAAACCCCCTGTAAATATCTAGGTTACTTCCAGTTCCTTTCTATTACAAATAGTGCTGGAATTAATGTAGGGGGTTGTTTTTTATTTACTGTGGTAAAATTCACATAATATAAAATTTACCATTTTAGCCACCTTTCATGTAAAATTCAGTGGCATGAAGTACATTCAGTGTTGTATAACTGCCACTACTATTTATTTCCAGAACCTTTACATCATCCCAAACAGAAACTCTGTACCCATTAAACAATAATTCTCCATCTCCCCCCAGCATCTGCTCATCGTAACTTCTATCTTACTTTCTAACTCTCTGAATTGCCTTTTCTAGATACCTCCTATAAGTGGAATCGTACAATATTTGTCCTTTTGGGTCTGGTTTATTTCACTTATCCTAATGTTTCCAGGGTTCACTCATGTTGTAGCATATTTGAGAATTTCATTCCCTTTGGTGGCTGAATAATATTCCATTGTACATATATAGTACATTTTGTTTATCCATTTGTCTATTAATGGATATTTGGGTTCTTTCCATTTGGGGCTATTGTGAATAATACTGCTATGAACATTGGTGCACAAATATCTGTTTGAACCCCTGCTTTCAATTCATATATATATATATATATATATATATATATATATATATATATATATGGATAGCTGAATCATATAGTAAGTAATTCCATGTCCAACTTTTTGAGGAATTGCCAAACTGTTTTCCACAGTGGCTGTATCATTTTACATTCCTACCAACAATGATGAGTGTCCCAATTTCTCTATGTCCTCACCAATTGTTATTTTCTGTTTATTTGCCTAATGACTAATGATGCTGTGTCTCCTTTCAAGTGTGCTTATTGGCCATTGTATATATTCTTTAGAGAAATGTCTGTTCAAATTCTTTGCTCAATTTTTTTTTTTTTAGGGCAGTGTCACTGGCCCTCACATGTGGGACCCGAACTGGGGTCGCTGGCTTCTCAAGCCAGTGCTTAACCACTGCACCACTCTGCCGGCCCTTCTTTGCTCATTTTTGAGTTGAGTTGTTGTAGGAGTTCTTTATACATTCTGGATACTAATCCCTTACCATTTGATGTGCAAATATTTTTTCCCATTTTGTGATTGTCTCTTCACTCTTTTAATATTATCTTTTGATGCAGAAAGGTTTTTAACTTTTAAGTTCAATTTATCTATTTTTTTCCTTTATTGCCTGTTTTTGGTGTCATGCTTAAAAAAACATTGCCTAATCCAAGGTCATGAAGATTTTCATCTATGCTTCCTTGTGAGAGTTTTATAGTTTGAACTCTTAAATTTAGGTCTTGATTCATTTTTTTGAGTTAATTTTTGTGTGGTGTATGGCAAAGTTCCAACTTCATTCTTTTTCATGTGGATATCCAGTTTTCCAAGACTGTTAGATGAAAACACTGTCCTTTCCCCTAGTGAATGGTCTTGGCTGCTTTGTAAAAAATTAATTGACCACATGTGCAAAACTTTATTTCTGAGCTCTCCATTCTAATCCATTAGTCTATATGTCTACCACAGGGTTTTGACAACAGTACCTTTATAGTAAGTTTTAAATTCAGAAGTGTGAGAGATCTCTCACTGTTTCTTCTTTTCCAAAACTGTTCTGGCAAATTTGGCTATACAGTCAGCCCTCCATATCCTCTTGTTTCACATTTGAGGAATCAACCTCCTGTGATCAAAAGTATTCAGTATGCCATGTGGCAACTGGACTTGGAGCTGAGCTAGCTGTGCCATCCACAGCTAAGATTGAAGGACAACAACCTGGCTGTTCCCCTCCCCCAAATCCCCAATAAAATCTTTAAAAAAAATGTATTCAATAAAACAACTATTTGCATAGCATTTATATTTTATTAGGTACTGTAAGTACAGATGATTTAAAATATATGAGAGGATGTGCATGTTATATGCAAATATTACATCCTTTTATATAAAGGACTTGAGCATCTGCAGATTTTTGGTATCTGAGACAGGTCCTGGAACCAATTCCCCATGAATACGGAGGGACAATGTATTGACAAACAATTTTACTATTTTTTGCTATTATTTTGGTCCCTTAGGATTTCATATGAACTTTTGATTGGCCTTTCTATGTCTGAAAGACAAACAAACAAACAAAAACACCATTGAGATTTGAATAGGAATTGCATTGAATCTGTGGATTGCTTTGGGTAGTATTGTCATCTTGACAATATTAAGTCTTCCAATCTATGAACATGGGGTGTCTTCCCATTTATTTAGGTCTCCTTTAATTGATTTCAGTAATGTTTTGTACTTTTAAGGTATAGTCTTTCACCTCATTGGATGAATTTATTCCTTTTTTTATACAGGGTAAGTCAAATTGTTGTTTTTTTTTAATTTTCTTTTTAGATTGTTTATTGTTATTATATAGAAACTAGACTAATTTTTGTGCTGATTTTGTATCCCACAACTGTGCTGAATTAATTTGAGTTAACAGGTATTGGTGTTTGTTTTTTACATATAAGATGGTATCTGTGAAGAGAGATAATTACTTCTTCCTTACCAGTTTGGATACTTTTTTTTTTTTTTTTTTGCCTAATTGCTCTGGCTAGAACTTTTAATACTACGTTGAATATAAGTGGCAAAAGCAGGCATTTTGTCCTCTTCCTGATCTTAGAGGAAAAGCACTGAATGTGATGTTAGCTATGATTTTTTTATATATAGCCTTTATTGTGTTTATAATGAAGTAGTTTCCTTTCATTCCTAGTTTGTTGAGTGTTTTTATCATGAAAAGGTGTTGAATTTTATCAAATGCATTTTCTGCATCAATTGAAATTATTATTTCTCTTTGCTTCATTCTGTTAATATAGTATATTATATTGATTGATTTTCATATGTTGAGCCATCCTTGCATTCAAGGAATAAATTCCACTTGGTCATGGTACATAATCCTTATAATATGCTGCTGATTTGGTTTTGCCAATATTTTGTTGGTTTTTTTTTTGTGTGTCAATATTTATAAAGTATATTAATCTTAAGTTTTCTTTTCTTTTTGTCTTTGGCTTTGGTGTCAGGGTAATCCTGTCCTCAGAGAATGAGTTAGGAAATATTACCTTCTCTTCAATTTTCTGGAACATTTTGAGAAAGAAACACTGGAGTTGATTCTTCTTTAAATATTTTGTAGAATTCACCAGGGCTTTTCTTTGTAGGGAGCTTTAATTACTAATTTAATTCTAATTAGTTATGGATCTATTCAAATTTTCTATTTCTTCATGATTTGGTACTGGTTGGTTTTATGTTTCTAGGACTTTGCCCATTTCATCTAAGTTACGTAATTCGCTTGCATATTATTCACAGTACTCTGATTTTTTTTTATTTCTGTAAAATCAATAGTAATGTCCCCACTTTCATATGGTGTTAGCAATTCAAGCCTTTCCTCTTTTTTCTTAATCAATCTAGCTGGTTTGTCAATTCTGTTGCTCTTTGCAAAGAACCAACTTTCAATTTCACTGATTTCTCTGTTGTTTTTCTATTCATTTTTCTCCACTCTAACCTTTATTTCCTTTTATCTGCTAACTTTGAGTTTAGTTTGTGCTTCTTTTTTGAGTTGCTTAAGGTCTACAGTTAAATTGTTGGTTTGAGAGGTTTTTTTTGTTTTTTTTTGTTTTTTTTTTGAGGGCAGTCTTACCGGCCCTCCATGTGGGATCCGAACCAGGGCCACTGGCGTCCCAAGCCAGCTCCCAACCACTGCGCCACTAGGCCGGCCCAAGAGCTTTATTTTTTAATTTTTTTTTGGAGGGCAGTGTCACTGGCCCTCGTATGTGGGATCCGAACCAGGGCCGCTGGCGTCCCAAGCCAGCTCTTAACCACCGCGCCACTCGACTGCCCCCCACCCCCCCGAGAGCTTTATTTTTAATGTATGCATTTATAGTTATAAATTTTCACCGTGGCACTGCTTTCACTGTATCCCACATATTTTGCTGTGCTATGTCTTCATTATCATTTGTCTCAAAGTATTTTCAAATATCCCTTGAGGTTTCTTCTTTGACCCACTGTTAAGAGTGTGTTGGTTAATTTCCATATATTTGTGAATTTTTCTGTTTGGGCAGTTGCATTTCAAATAGCTCCATCAGATGTCTCATCACTTCTCTTGGGAAGGTGGCTGTATACAAAACAGCGCTTAACAACTTTTTTCTGCTTTTGAGTTCAATGCTCTTTGATATAATTTAATCTCAACACCCTTTTGGGCTTTCCCAAACTCTGGTGTTCCCTCAAATAGATAGGCAGGCCATTCAAAAGTAAGCTTACTGGTTACAGGTGAAATCTAGTAACTTCGTTGGTAGGACAACACGATACCAGACATATGACCCCAGTGTAGTAGACCAGCTGTAGCTACTTATGACTGGGATAAAATGATCACTCTTAATCCATGGTTAAGGGCAGCAGGGCCAGGATTTACCTTATTGAATGAATTTTCCTTCTTTTAATTAGCAAAAGTATTTCCACAATAGCAAATTATCACTCACTTTTCTGGATGTCTCTGAAGAAATACAGCAAAGCAATTCATGTATCTTATTAGTATATACCATGTGGGGAAAGGTGGGCCGAGTGGGGCTTTTGGAAACAAACACTTGACATTGTTCTCAACAGAAACTCAAAAGCTTGTGCAGCAGGACAAATATTTGTATCTTGTATTAAATGGAAAATGTTTCATTTAAAAATCCTTAAATTCTTACAATTTAAAAATCTTAAATTCCTTGCAATTTTAAAAATGTTTTTAAAATCCTATTTTCTGATTAGACTTTATTATACATTAATGAGCCTAGTAGTAGTAGTAAGTTCCCTCCTGTACATTATCTCTAATCTTCACCATTGCATCGGGAGTTGGTTTCTTCATTCTTGTTTCATGGAGGGGATGTGATGATTCAGATAGGTAAAGTAACTTGTCCAAGGTTGGATGGCTGGGAAGCAACTGCCTTAGGAATTAAACCAAGGGGCCATGTCTGCCATCTTTGGATTTTCCACTTCAGCCTTTATTTTTCAATTCATATTTTTGGCCAAAACACATATTATATGATGGCTACCAAAACATTTTCAAGTTATAAATATCTGATGGTTTGTTAAATACTTCAATTATTTTAATGCAAATTATCTGGTTGCTTAATGGGCAATTTCCATTTCATTGAGTCTTCATACATTTGGTTACTAATGCAAATACACATTCAAAAATATTCATTCAATAAATATTTGCTGAATGCAATTGTATGTGATAAGAACTTTATTAGACACTGAAATGAATACTGAGGCAATCCTTTTTCTTAAAGAAAGGATTCTCTAACTTGGAAACAGGACATGTTTTTTAAAAACTCTCAAAGTTTGCATCTCTACGGAGGAATTCAAAGAAGTAGAAGGTAAAGCTTTCAGGAAGTGAGACTTCATCTGAATTTCAGAACAGGCAAAATCTGGATATCCATTAATAATTTCAGTGCTAGAACCATGGTACCTAAACTTTTTGTTAGCTGAATTTGGCTAACACCTACTGAATATGTATCTTGTAACAACATCTTTCATTTAGTCCTCCCAGCAATTTTATGGGACATGAACTATTATTTCCATTTTACAGGTAAAGAAACTGACGTAGAGAGTTTAGGCAACTTGTGTAAGGTCTGCGTACACCCAGTACTGGAAGAACTGAGGTTCAAACTTAGATAGCATACCGTCACCATGTCACATTGCCTCTGCAGGGGACAGGTGACATACTGGGTGGGGAAGCACATCATTCGTTAGTACTACGCACTGCAGTACTGTTAGAGGGCACTGACAGTTGAAAGCAGTGGACAAGTGCCTTGCATCAGTAGGGCTCACAGATGAGGAAGAACCATGGAACCCAAAGAGCTTCAGACTTTGTACTATAAGCAGTGCACGTTGCTTTAAAAAGATGAGTTTATATAAAATTAAGAAACCCAGGTGTTATGGACTACGTGTTGATGTCCCCTCAAAATCCATGTGAGACCCTAACCACCAATAGGATGGCATTAAGTGTGAGCTTTGGAATGTAATTAGGTTTCGATGAGGTCATGAGGGTGGAGGCTCCATGATGAGATTAGTGTTCTTTGTAAGGTCAAGACTCTAGAGCTGTCTCCCAGGTGTAAGGCAACCAGGGAGAGGGCCCTCACCAAAACCTCACCATGTCAGCACCCTATCTCAGACTTCCCAGCCTCCAGAGCTATGAGAAATGCTCACTGCTTCAGCCATCCAATTTACAGCAGCCCCCAGTGACCAGGACATCGGGGAAATGTCCCCCAGTGTCCAATGTAAACATTCTCTTCAAACCATGAGCTGGGAAATTGACCAGATTTACTAAAAGAATAGGTTCAAAATTACCATCTCCTCCCAGCAAAGACCTCATGTCTGGATACCTCGAGTGAGTGCTCTGGGGGTTCAGACACGGCCTCCTCCCAGGCCCTGATCCCCCGTGCCATCCTCCTGCCATTGGCCTCAGGCAGGTGTGCGAGCAAAGGAGAAAACAGTTTTGCCCCACTCACCACACATCAATTACAGGGCACAAGACTATAAAGAAGAAAAAAAACACCTGATAGATGAAAGGCTTGGCGTTAACAAAGAGACAGGCATTCTGGTAAATGTGGTTCAGTCCCAGGTACTCCTTAACCTTGCTCTCAACAAAATCCAGTTGTCAAAAGAATTCCAGAAGAGGCAATTCTTTTCCTGCATTCCTCGCACATGGGATGACTTCTGTCACACTGCTGCAGTGAGAAAACGACGGGCCTGTGTGTGTGCTCCTTGGCCTGTATTTACCTCTGAACTGCAGTTCCCTCAACTGCAAAAGGAGCAGAGGAAGAATCATCTGGCAGGCAGGAGTGCTGGATTAGATAAGAGGAAGCCTATCAGCAGGGCCTGACATGTGGTAGGTTCTCAAAAGTAGTGGCTCTTGTTACCCAAATAAATACATCGCTTAAGGAGCTTAGAAAGAAAAAGGGATAAATGCTTGCATCTAAGAACTGAAGTAAAGTGTGCCCAGAAAACTTGGCCAGAAGTAAGGACACATATTAGTTTAGACAGGTTTTTAGCACAGAAAACACTAGTTCCTGCTCGGACTGAACAATCCTATGGCTTCGCTTCGGTCCTTTGGGGAGCCCAGCCAGGATTCACAGATTACCATGACTCCGAGACTGTTTCATTCCCTCAGAGCTTTGCTGCCCTTTGAAAGCAGGTTGTCACATCTTTCCTTTTGACATTCCCTTGGGAATAAATCCTGAATCATTTAGGGATAAAGCCACATGCACTTTGGTGTCCCCATGTTAACTTGTGTGAGGCTAAAGTGTAATAATGTACTATGTGATATTTGCAATGAATTTGCTCTATTTTAACACGTTTGTGAGTCACACACTTGGGGATCCTTTTGCTTTCAAGGCCATTTTGCACGAGAAGCATTGGCTTTTCTCCCCTCTGAAATTCAGTAAATGGCAGCTGTAAGAAAAATCGGTAGCACTAGATGACCAAGAACCTGTCCCAGTGGTCAGTTTCCCTCTTAACGAACGAACTGGCTGATAAGGAATAAACTCCCCTAACAAATAAACAACAACAAAACCTTTAACAAACTGTGATGACAACCACAGGAATTATGACAGGGAGGCAGCAAACCAGAGACCACAAAACTCAAGTTCCAGCTCTGACACGAACTCTTTCATCTCACAAAATGGGGTCACCGCTTTTTTCTTTGCCTATGGTGCAGGGGTTCTGGGGAAGATTACAAAGAATGTATGTCAAGCATAAAAAGTGTAAAACACTATGCCTCATCACATATGAATTCAATATGCATTATGTAGACACACAGTTGTGCATAAGCTGTTCCTATTGCAACTTGTATCAGTGAATAATCTAGTAGTATGCTTCTGATATTCTTGCAGGTTTTATTAGAAGAAAATGAAATACTAGGTGTGAAGGTCTGTGAAGCTTCACACCGGTTCCTTGTCCAATGCATTCTAGATCTGTCTTTGAGGCTGTGGTCAGTGAAGTCAGCATGCCAACATTTCAGACAGGAGGATGGGACTATCTCTGTGACAAGCTTTTCATTCAACGCCTGGGTGGAGGTGGCAGAAAGGCTAGTCTGATCTATACTCTATCGTTTCCAGATAATCCAAACTAACCTGGACTGTGTCCAACAGCTTAATCTTTGAATCATATTTATCATATCCTAGTCCCCTCATTCCACTGAATCACTGTTTGTCTTTGGGGGTCATGCCTTCACCTTTCACTATGGGTTCCACTATTGCAATCCACTGTTGCAATGACTAGCTACCAAGGTCTACTTGAAGGCATCACCCTAGTGCCCGCTTTGTGAAGATGGGAGGATGAAATGTCCTTCAGAACTGAGTGACAGAAAGGATTCTACTTTCCTTCAAGAACCTATGATTCTGTCCCTTCGTGAACAATGAGAAGCTTGTTAAGAGGGCGACAGGTCCTTGGGACACTGCTCTGGATTTTCCTTATAGTTGCAATTTACTACATTTCAGAAGGGAGAGTCAGAATCATGGAGCATGTCAAAGTTTTTTTCCTTCTCTGTGAATGACCTTACACTGTTGTGAATTATTTTTTCACCTTAAATCCAAGAGCAGGAAAAAATAACATTCCAGTTTCTTCACAGTTCCATTAAGCAAGGTTATTAGCTTATTTTAAAAATAGTGCTTCAAGAAAATAGCCCTCTTTTGTGGTTTTTATAAGTACTTAAAACTAAATACATTTTTAAAAATCATTAAAGAAAACAAGTTTTTTAAATTGAAAGAAACAGTAGTACTTATTTTGAAAAAACCATTGATGTCATGGTGGTTTATTGGGTAGATACAAAGTATAGGCTCTTGCTTTTTTTTTTTTTTCTTTAAGTAAAGCCAAAGAGATTAGAAACCAAGTATACATATTCCCTTTAGAATAGAAACATAAATTAGTTTTAACTAACAGTTAGGCACTTAAAATGTAAATGTAAAATGGCATTTTGAAGTACAAACTATATCATTACACTCCTAAATTCCTCCTGAAATGTTTTTACAAACACAAAAGCACAAGCAAGTAATACATATTTTAAAACAAAGATAAAATCCTCTTTTCAAAAAAAGAACCTGAATTCAAATCCCATATGATAGACCAATGATTAAGGTACTGTGGATAGGAGAAAAGAGCTTCTGAAATTTACATATTTGATTAAAACATAACCATTTAATAAAACTATTACAATAGCATACAGTAATTTCATAATGAAAAATATGTCAGGAAAATAATGAACTCTAGGCTTAAAATTTTACTTTACAACAAGGCACTTAACACATTGAAACAGTACAGTAAATTTCTAAAAAGAATGCAATTGGCTACGTCTCCAACCTCGTAATAATATTTCTTTTATGACTACTATACTGTAACATAACCATACATTATGCAGCATTAATCATTGCATAGGAGGTAAATTAAACAATGAAACAACTTGGCAACTAGATTAGCGTATGTTTATAGATTTTTTTCTTTTTCTTTTAAAGGACAGTTTTAAATAATTCCACAATAAAAAAACTACTCTCATTCATGATTAATTTAGAACACAGCATAGTTAGATTAATGAATAATAAAATATAATACAACTTACAAGGTATGTATCTATATAAAAACATCTTTGGCTACCTTTGACATGATTTTCAGTGTTTAGGTACTGAAGTCAAGAGCACTTCTTAATATACGATATATTTTTAGCAAATAAGTCAAATGAGTTAAATTATTGCAACACAATGACATCTTTAAAAAACACCGGAATCTTTATACATACAAACAGAAAGGCCTTCAACATATGGCATAGTACTTATAATATGCTTGATTTAAACATGTAAACTCATTTATTAAGAAATTCCTTCTTACACTTCCTTATACTACAGAAGTGTGTTAAGACCGGCTTAAATTTTCAATCAGTTTTACAGTGCTAAACAAAAGTAACAATAAAAAAGGAATTAAAAAAACCCAGTTCAGAATCTTAGATGTGAACTTTCAATAAAAAAAAAACCCCAAACTGCATGAGTTCTAACATGTAAAAAAAAAAAAGGCAGCCAAATTGGTGTTTCAAAGTAAACAAAGTATCGGTAGTTATAAAGGGAGACATTAATGATTGTGATGGTGAGAGGTAAAAATGGTCTGCAAATTTTCTTTGATCAAATGGATAAAAGATTAGAAGTGTAACTCCCTGTAACCTAAGTACATTTTCCCTTTGGGAAAGGTTTAAAATGCCTTTAAAATAATTCCTTTTTGCATTATGCTTTCAGATTATTGGCAAAAATAATAAAAAACATGTCTTTTTTAAAAACATGAAAATACACTTTAAAAAGTGGCATTTGTGTTCCAAGTCATATAGTATATTTCCACAAGGGGGCGCTGGTATGCAGCAATTAACCTGATGCACCGTCATCCATGAGCCAGACTAGAGACTCACCCTCACTCAAAACAGCCTTTCTTTCACAGCAAAACTCGTTTCCCACGATGCCAGTAAATTAAATAATTCAAAATTACAGGTGGAACTGGGGAAGAATGCTTTATTTTCAGAGCTAGAGGAGGACCTCAAAAAATGGAATCTAAGAATTCACTTCCATTTCAAAGAATTTAGAAAAAAGTGGCATAATTTATAGGAATTACATGTTATAGATATTGCACAAAAGGACTTAATTACAGGAGAAGCTACAAAAACAAGGATAATCGATAAGATAGTGTATCTTGATTAGCAAGGAAAAGAAGCTCCAAAAATCTGTTTCAAGGGCAAGATCATAATTTTTTAAATTGAGATATAATTGACATCGTTTGGAATATATTGGGGTTGTCGGAAAAGTCATGATGCATTTTTGCAACAAAAACCAGAAAAAAATACGTCATGACTTTTCTGACAACCAATACAACATAATGTTTTGATGTTTCTATATACTGCAAAATGATAACCAAAATAAGTCCAGTCATTGTTTCTGTTTTATATTCCAGAGTGGCATGTTGGGTTAAACCTCAAGTTTGTTTTCCTAAGTGTGCGTGTGATTCAATTATTTCTCTTATTTTCCCATCTGAAACTCTGATATCCCTTCCTTCACCCTTATTTTGGTATCACCGGCTTCCACAGCATTTATTAGAGAGCTATGCCATACACTCTAAAAGAATGTGGGAGCAGCAGTGTTCACATGTGGGATTAGAGATGTTTTTAAAGTTCTTTAAAAGGTGATGTTTTGTGTTTTGTTTTGTTTTTTAAAAACTGGATTCCTTGACTAAAATGCAAGGTTTACTGTTTCAAGGGTCTCCCAACTATCAATACACCATGATTTTTTAAAGCTTAAATATGTTTCCTTATTTAATTTGAAGAAACGTGGGTTATCTAAGATGCAGTTGAATAAGGCTCTAAGGCGTATCAGGTTGTTTCATTTAAATTAGAGACTCAAGGAATATAGCAGTGTTAGGAGAGCAAAACACAAGCTTCAGTGTCAGGCGCTTTTCCTCACAGTCGGACAGCAGGAATTTAAAATCAGTGTTTTCAACCAGAACACTTCATTCTATCACATGTGTCAATACGTAATAAATGAAAACAAGGGAAACTTATGTAGAAGTATGGTTAAACACATCAAGTAAGCTATAAATATGTTTCTTATTGGTTTAATAATAAATATCGGAGAAACTTCTTGCATTTCAAAGCCTGCCAAGGAGGTTTAGGGTTTCATTTCTTGTTTTAAATACCCAGATTAGATCATCTTTCTTTGAATTCAGCTACCTTTCCTTTAATGATTCTTCTATGACACAGAGAAAGAGCCATACTGAAAATACACACAGAATTTTAGCACCAAAAGGTGATGACCCTTCTGAACAGATTTAGAGTACTTCATAATGATGAATTTAGGGATTCATTTTTCATTCTAAGTGGAGGGAAATTTTTACATAAATGTAACCGCCTCTTGCCATCCCAACTGGCCTTTCTGCCTTCTGACCTAGTGTTGATGATTTTGTAACCTTAAATCTTTTTCTCAGGTTGCTAGAAGTCTTAAGAAATTAAGCTAAGAATTATCAAAAAGATTCAACAGGGTGGGAGGAGAATTGACTCTGGGTGGTGAACACACAATGTGATATATAGATGATGTATTACAGAATTGTACACTTGAAATCTATGTAACTTTACTGACCTCTGTCACCCCAATAAACTTGAATAGTGATAAAAAAAAAAGATTCAACAGCATTAAACAATGCACTAAATCTGGTAGCATTCAATCTGACCGGATTTTTTTTGAAGTCCATCTTTTTTTGCATCACCTGAAAGAAAGAACTTTAGAAATGATGACCCCTTGTGTTCCATAGCTGTAACTGACACCACCGAGTCCAACAGTCGATTACAGCGCAGCACTGGGGTATAATTTCAGGGTCAAAGTAAAATGACTCAATTGTGCTATGTACCCAGATACGGTCTCTTGCTAAAAGGCAGGGATGCACTAAATTTTTGGACTCCATCTTGGTTTTTCCATAAAGCACAATGTAACTAGAAAGAAATGGTTTTCAGTGAAATGTGACCAATTATATTTTAGTTCCAATAAGCAGCTCTAAAAAAGGTCTCTCACAGGGTGAGATCTGGGAGAGATATGCAGACATGCTCCCCAAGTGGCATGGGCACCAGTTCACACATGTGTTTTCAGCCTGTGCTCATGCATTAGACGGCCCTGGGGGTACCAGCTGCAAATTTACCAGGCAGACAGCAGGTAAGGGTGCACACAAGGGCCACTCGTTAGCAGAAACAGCCTTGTTTCCTGTGTACCTGTCAGAGAGATCTTAAAATGAAATATTTACACACTTGTAAGATGTGTGAAATCTTGTGGGGTGTGTGAAATACTTCCATATTTACTTAGATCACATTGCTTGCATTTTTTTTTAAACAATCAGTTTAAGAAAATAAAGTACAAATGATACATAGAACATTGGGTGGTAGCAGCAGTGCACATTCCCAGATCTGGCCCTGACCTTCCCGGTGATAGGGCAGAAACAAAGTTCACCCAAAGTTTACTTAGAACCCCTGGACCTCCCCATCATTACAAAACCTAATGCTAAGATCCCCTCTCAACATTAGGTTATGCTATTTACACAGTACCAGTCTCTGTCCAAATAGTTTATTTAAAACATCAACAAATTCTTCAGACCTTGGGAGAAAACAAAACCAAAACCCTGAAAAAATTCTGAAGTAGAGAACTTTGGTGGAAAAAAAAAAAAACGAAGGAAAGGAGTGAAAGGAGTCCTAGGTTCTTTGGCACCTCTTTAACAAGCTCATTAGTAAAATCCCGGGTTGAGGGCGTGTCACCAATGAATGAAGAGCCACAGGAGAAGATAACTTTCTTAGGACGAATAAAAACGAGTCAAAGGGTAATATTTTGTTCATCTTTCTAATCAGTTACACAAAATTTGGTCCACTTCATCATTTACCAGTCAGTTCCCCTAAAATAAAAAAACAAAACAAACCTCTACCTTTGGTTACAGTGATACCTCTTTTGGTATAAGAGCTGATGTCTCTGTTTTGCTCCTCAGGTTGATTTCTCGTTATCTTCACCTATCTTCTGAACCCGAGAATACTTTTTACATGATGATTTAAAGCAGCCAGGAGGCCAGGAGAGCGGCCAGGAGAAGCAGCAGGGAATTGAGCCTTGTACGTTTTTCTCAAAAAAATAAAAGATGGGGAACCACCATGCTCGAGACAAGAAATTAGTCTGTGAAGAGACCTTCAAGTTCTGTAAAAGGCAGGGAAAAAGTAAAATGAGACATATTTTTCACGATTGTACGTCCTAATTTTTTTCTTAATTAAACTGTCATTCATTGCAATTTAACGGGGAGAGTAGTAATTTAACAATTACAACAGTAATTTAGTCTTTGCACCTTTTCCCTAACTCTGATATGACTCTCACCCCCTCCTCATTCCACTCTTTTTCCCCTCTCTGTGGCTCAGGCAAATCTTCTGCCTGCAATTCCGGTGAGAATGGAAACTCAGGAATGACTGGATGTGAGAGTTATTATCCAGGAAGAACAATTTTCTGGATGTGTGAGTGGTCAGGTCTATGGGTGAAGGAGCATGGAAGAGAGAAACGAGAGCGCACAAGGTTGAACATGTTGAAGAGGAAAGATGAAATTTTTGGTTCAGGGGCATCAGCAGATATCTAGATGGAAGTGAACAAAGAGAGATGGAACAGGAGACGACAAGACAGGGTATAGAGCTAAAAGACAAATAAATCCATGGAAAAAGCACGTAGTAGTGGACACCACTAAAGGAGAACTGGATTTAGATCCTTTGGGAAGGACACATTTGCATCTCTCACAAATTCTTCAAACATTATATGCATCAGACAGTACAACAAGACAATCTCAAGGTAAGTAAGTCATGGCACACAAACTCCATTATGCCTAAGACACACATCAAGACCAGGAAAGCACAGAGAAGGAGAGGAATAATTCCATCTTGGGACTAGAGGCAGAGTGCAGAGGTTTTGGGAAGGCTTCCCAGAAGAGGTGGCATTTGAGCCAACTTTTTCAGAATGAATGGGAGAAGAAAAAAAGTTCACCTGGAAACAGGAGGTACCAGAAATAAGGAAGAATAAGAAGGGAAGCCAGACAACCCAGCAGATGTACTAAATCCAGTTATTATATGTTATTTATTTTGCCTGACTTCCAAAAATAGTTGCCATCTTGTCCTCAAAATTAAGTTCTTTGAAGGCAGGGAGTGTCTTACCTAGCTGCACTTCAATGCTTCTACAGAGAAAGTTCCTAAATTTTAATTTGGCATATAGACTTCTTTAATTCTCATATAAATTGGTTAAATTAGTAAAACATTGTGCTCTATACTCAGACTTTTTTTTTTTAAGATTTTTACTGGGGAATTGAGGGAGGGGAACAGCGTTGGGGAACTGGGCAAGGAGAACAGACAAGTTGCTGTCCTTTTCTTCTTCAGTCTAGTTGTGGAGGACACTGCTTCACTGGCGCCATGTTGGTATCGTCAATTGTGCTCTTCCCGGGTGAGGCAGATCGGTTGCCGGCCTCTGGACTGCCACTCACAGCGGCTCTTGGCAGCTCACACCAGCTGCCAGCCGCTCACGCTGGCTGCCGGCCACTCACTGTAGCCTATGGCAGCCCACTGCAGCAGGGGCTGCAGCCTACACCGTCGCCGGGGCTCACACAGCCCAGCTCCAGGTGGAGCTGTTGTTAGCTGTAGAGGGCAGTGTCACTGGCCCTCATATGTGGGATCGAACCGGGGCCACTGGCATCCCAAGCCAGCTCTTAACCAATGCGCCACTCGGCTGGCCCTCAGACAACATTTTAAACCTTAAATGGCATTTATATTTGTGGCCTTCTTTCTTTTAAGAAGCAGTCATGGCTATAATCTTAAGCGAACATTTGGGTACAACAACGGTTACTCCCATTAAGCAACCTCAAACCCCATTGTATGAAAAGGGGTCCACTGCATTTAAAATAATCCAGCGATAATTTTCCAGCTCTCACCTTTTCATTGGCCATTGAATGGTACCACCAAAACAGCCGAGTTGTGATATAATAAGCGACGATCACATCGACGGTATAGTGTTCATGTGCTACAAGAATGCAGATGATCCCAGCCGCGCTCAGCAGCCAGCAGATTAAATGATACCACCAGAAGTGACGGGGCGAATCTAGACAGCAGAAAAAGTGTAGAGTTAATAAGATTCCCAGAGATGAACTTAGATCACAGTCTCTCCTAGTAGAATATTCTAAAGCCTAGAAGTCATCGAAAGGAGAAAACTAATAACCCACAATAAGTCCCTGGAAACAGCCCAGGATTTGCCCAGGTAGGAAGGGAAAAGGGGGGCACCACTGGTAGCAGGTACAAAAATCATTCATTCGGGAGGCTGGTGACACTGGAGACTCTAGGCCTTGTTCACTGCTAAGCTGTTTAATAGGGAAGAGAACAGAATGATTTCTTATTATCTTATTATTTCTTATTTCTAATCAATTCTCTTTTTTTTCTTTAATAATGTTCTCTTTTTTTCTATTTTAAAACTTTATGAGCTCACAAAGTTAATAATCTAATAAACGGAAATGTATTTCATATGTAATTGTGTTTACATTGATAGTGGTATTCACTTTCAAGAGTGGCAGAATGGCTGAATAGCCAGAGGATCTATTTCCAGAACTTTAGATGAAATACCAACTCGGGTATCATTTAAATAAAAAAATATGTTTTGGTAAAATAGCTGAAGCTCTTTTGGTCTCAAGTGGAACAGAAAGATAATAAACCTGGACTTACATTTGAAAGTCTGACTCCCTCATTTTGAATGTGCAATGCATTCTTTCTCATTTCGTTCATCCTGCCACTAATTTCTGGCAGATAACATATATTCCTAGAATTTTAAACCTGGGGGAAGCTTTATTCTGGTAGCCTAGGGGGCCAGATCCAGTCCCCATTACTGTTCTGGTTAGTTCAGTTTTTATCATTCTGAGCCTAACACTTAGAAACCTGGAGATGTCACTCAATGTGCATTCTCCAGCGCCGCAGACTTCACCCCTCCCTAAAGTCTCACTCCAACCCTGCTCTTTTGCTTATAGGTCACTTGGTATTTACCTTCAAGTTCAAAATGTCTGAGTAAACCAGAACTATTTTGTATTTGTTTATCCACAAGAAGCAAAGCCTATGTAGTTAAGGAGTGAGGAGATGGCCTGATGGTCATTTTACTTCCCATGGAATTGAAAAATGAGGTTTTAGGATAGCTGGGAACACTAGCATTTTCTATTATGCTATCACACTGGGACTACAGCTCCTTAAATGAGTACACTGGCTGATCCAAAGACAAGATTTAATAGAAACTATGTTGAAGTAGAAATGGCAAAATGGTAACCCTCTCTGTTCTCTCACTGTAGCCAGAGGGATAGCATCAAATTGAATATTGATAACACAAATATTAATAACTCCACTGGGATCCTAGCCCTAGCTGTCAATGAATAATAGAGACAATGGACTTCGTGTGGTACTAAGGTAAAAAAAACAAAAAACTGTTTTCTCAACTAGCAAGACGTAAGGTACTAACAGCGAGGCTGATATCTCTGGGCTAATTTTGTAAGAAACCTACGCCCCAATGATAGTATCTGTACAATTGTGCAAAGCCCTCCCTTGTTAAACCTCAAAATCATTCTGGTCCCACGTTTTTATCTGCTCTCATGACTATGTTCAAGTATTCATGCATCTAATTCTAGAAACAGACTGTTCAAAGAAACCACTGGAACTACTGTTTACTCAGAACAATAACACACGGTATAATTTAGAAAGTGATTGTTTTTCCCTAAGTGCGTAGGAAACAGGCATAAGCATGGGATGTTTATGTAGAGAACTGACTTTAAAGTTGAGTTGCGTTAATCACTGCAGATTTGCCATCTTACTTCTCACCAAAGATTGGAAAAAGTGGAATATAATTCTTTCCTCGCTCTATGTAAACTTACACAATTTAAAAAACCTCAAGCTAAATTCCTATCTTGGGAAGAAAATGTCCCTACATACTGCATAGCTTTCATTAAGGGATAAAAATAACCAAAATGACCACAAGTTGCCCCACAAGGTAAAAGGAAGAACAATAATGAGCAATGTACCCAGATTATTCCTTAGTAATTCTATAAAAATCAGACAACTTGGACTTCTAAAAATTCTAAACAGAGCCAAGGAATTAATAGCATAAGCTCTGGAGTCAACCTGCTTGAGCTGGAATAACCGATTGCGGGCCATGGTTAGGTCGCTCACTTTCTCTATGCTTAAGCTTTCTCTCTGGAAAATGAGGAAAAAGAGTGCTTCCCTCCTAGGGTGGCTGCAGGACTAAGTGGGTTAATCTGTATTTAGATCTTAGAAGAATGCCTGGCACAGAGGGGGTATTGTGTCTATTTGTTATTGTTAATATCATGTGGTCTTCAGTTATTTTATAAAACTCTCTCTCGGTTCCCTTGAGTGTTTTCTCTTCATTACTTCATGGTTTGCAACCCACGAGGCCTCACTCGTAACATGCAACTCCTCCCCACCCTCATCTTCATCTTCTACAAGTTTTTTATGATCCTCAAATTAGAGAGAAGACCCTCCTCAAATGCACCCATGGACCAGAAAATGAACTGATCTTACATACAAATAGAACTTCCCTTGGCAAAAACTAGAGTTAGAACCATACACAGCACAAATCACTCCACCTGCGTCTCCACACCCCTGAACCAAAAACTAGGTATTAAAAATGTAGTAACTAAAGAGTAAGGAAGAGACTGTTATCTCCTGATATGGTGCAGCGACCAGACCTGGGTTCCTTCCACCTCCACCTCCCAGAGACCGTGAGAGTAGAAATGAGGGGAAAGGCACAGTATGAAAAGGCCACACACTTAACACGCTTCTCTAAGTTCATACAGAGCATTTACAAAGGAAACAATTCAGAAGCTACATAATTCTCACCAAAAAAATAAGACTTGACTTCACCTATTCCCCGGTATCCCCGAAAATAAAACCTAGCAGGAAAATAAGCCCTCGCATGATTTTAGGTGCCAAAATATGGCACCTTGGCATACTGAATATTTTAAGCTGAAGGTGTTTGTGGAAAAGGCACCCTTCTCCCTGAAGCAGGTCATAAAACCCTCATGGGAGGGGTGCGTGCCCTTCATCTCCTGGAGGAATCATGCTAGGGCTTCTTCTCTGGCTAGGTCTTATTTTGGGGGAAACATGGTACAAGAGAATTTCAAGTCTTTGTCATCTTGCCCTTAAAGCAGAATGTAAACCGAAAACTCAGGCAACCTGTGGGGAAAAAAATACACTTCTGCATCACCAAAAGGTAAACTTCGATGTCTGTACTGCCATTAGACGAGGCCAAACCGGTTTGGATTAAGGACAGGCCAAGACAGGAGGGAGGGAGGACACAGAGGGTAGGGCGCATTCAGGGGTGTCTGCAATGGCCCTCCTCTACTACATGATAGGGGAGGAGAATTGAGATAAACCTCTGAGAAACACTGGCATGGGGTATCTTGGAGGGGAAGCATCAGTCTTTATCAAAAGGACTTTGAGATAATGGACCTAAATATAGAAAATCTCAGAAATCTACGAGAATGGGATCAGCGAGGCAGTTAAAACCAAATACAGCCCACAATAAACAAGACATTGCAGCCATTAAAGTTGCTGAGATACAAAAAAGGGGTTTGTATGATGGGAATTAAGTGTATAAAGAAGGAAAGATACTTCCCATTCTTGCCTCCATGTTTCTTCTTAATGAAGACAATGATCAGTAATGGAAAATGTTCCATGAAGATGCCTATTAAACCATAAAAGTCAGCTGGAAATGATGAAATTAGAATAAAGTGGGACAAGGAAATGTTTTAAAAAGAAAAAGGAAAAAACTTTGAGTTATGTGGAATAATGGAATGGAAGTTTCATACTATGGAAGTTTCACTCAAAAGTCATTGACAGTTGGCTTAGAGCACACTGATTCTTTTTGCAATAAGCTTAACAATTGTTCTTCTTAGTTCCAACATTAAAATACCTTTTCATACCTTGAGAAGTACTAACCAAGAAGACAGACATTTTGGAGGCATACTAAATGTTACAGAGAAGCCAGGAACACATTTAAGCCTTCAGTGTTAAATCACATATGACTAGCTGAAGTGATTTAAAACACACAGACACACGGACTGTATATTTATCATGTCCAATAAAGGTTTGGGGCTTAGGGATCTCTCCCACTACAACGATCAGTAAAGTGGGAATGAGTTACTACTTACATTCTTTGATGAACAAATAAGTAAGTGTCAGCACAACTGTGTGACCGCTGAAGAGAAAGTCTCCGCACAAGATATGTGATCCAGTTATGGACAGCCCACCACCGGAAATCAACCGCAAAATCCGTTGTATTTTTGCCTGAGAGTCTCCGTTGAGCTGAATGACACAACGAGATCAGGAAGAAAATTTACAAGCTGATAAAATCATGTTTCAGTCTAATTTGTGTGATACTTAGAAAGGCTACCAGGTTGTGATTTTTCTTTAAAAGTAAAAAAAAAATAAAAATCATAAGGGGAAGCTCCTCACTGGGTTTTATTCCTTGTATTGACCAGTTTTAGTGACACGTTTTAAATTATTCAGGATGTTACTAATAATATGTTTTGGTCATGTTGTGTCCTTGGGCAAAGCTTTTAAAAATATTAATAACCAATGACTTCACCACAGCTATGCACTAAAAAAGAAGATCAAAGCTACTTTCTTTTCCTCTTTGCAGGGGAAGTCAGGGTTTTGGATGGTTAATAGTTGACTCAGCTGCATACCACATTACTAATATTGTACAGTGTATTCAGACCTTGTGTGAAGTGGGCATCCTAAAGGGTGCAATATAGCTGTATTAATATCTGATGAAACACAGTTTAAAAGAGAGCTGCAACACATTAAATAATTTAAATAGGTTTGAAATAATGGATTACTGAGGTATTGGCAGCTTCAAAAATGAGTATCTTTGATCAGGGAAAACAGCCCTGAAAGAAATAACCTGTGTGCCGTGGCAGAGGGTCAGGGAAGAGCTCCCTTAGACTGGGTATAGAAGCCTCTAGAAGCTACCATGATGAAACGGGAAACAATGATAGGCTGGGCAGGAGCTTGAGGCAATAGTCCAAAGTTTATATCCTTTTAAAACTTAAGCATTCAAGAAAGAGTAGTAGTAGGCATGGAAACTGGGAATACTGATATATTGGGTGGCCAGACGGAGGATTTCAGATCAGTCTAGAACAGGGGTCGGCAAACTTCTGAGACGGAAGAGCTGCAGGGGTCAGCAAACTGAGGCTTGCGAGCCCCAGGCTCAGAAGTAAAATTGATGTAATGAAAAAATTGAAGTAATGAAAATAAAACTACCATAGTTCATGTATAAAATTTTTAAAGGATATTAAAGGATATCACATAATGGTGATTAGGTAAAAATATATTTATGACTCTCGAATAATTTTTAAATTGTTGTGAGGGACAGGAATGGCTCTTCCAGGGGTTGGCAAACTTTGGAGATGGAACATACCCAAAGAGCCGCATGTGGCTTGCGAGCCGCAGTTTGCCAACCCCTGGCTTACAACAAACCCAGGTGACAAAAGCCAAGAGAATATACATATTTTATCAAGCGTTGACAGTTCTTAATCCCAACATGGCAAGAAATAGGTGATCCTGCCTTGTAAAGGGGGGATCTAGAAGGCAGTAAGGGGTCCATACCGAGAAAGGGAAGGGCTGTGGACAGAGCTGCAGGACTCATTCCAGGTGCTGCTCAGGAAAGACGGGCAGCAAACGACATGAAATAATGTGATGTGCCCTGATGTGGAGGATAGAATCTAGCTGTGTGCTTTATTAGATCAACCAGTCCTTCAGGAATTTCTTGTCAAGAGGTTGATAAAAACAACTGTCAACACTGAGATCAAATAAAAAGTACGTACAGTCGGCCCAACCACTGTGTTCCCAGCTTAAACGGACACAGTCCTCTTTATTTCAAAACCATACTAATTTGTTTTATCCACTCACTCATCCCAACTCAATACTCTAATTTTCTAGGGCAGAAACACTTGAAGCCCTCAGTCCCTTTATTGGAGTTAGATGGATCCAAAAGCATAAATCAACGAGGAGCTAAAATAAGCCAGACATTTTCTCTTCTCCCTTCATCCTTTCAGCAGTGCTGGCGCATGTAGCAAATGCCCTCAGAGCACTTGACTCAGTACGCCTTCACAGAACACAGAAAAACTTCCCCGCTTTTCGCCCCTGCTAGCTCCGTCTTCTCTCAGTTCTTAATTCCTCAATCGTGTCACTGCTACCCTAAGATGTCAAATCACACCCACTCTAAATACTAAATAGGATCTCAAGTAAGGGAGGAAAAGAAAAAGAGGGTAGAAAGAAAACTGGGAAATGGGGGAGGAATGGAGTTGGGATTAATGGATTGTTTTCTAGTTCTCTTCTAGTTCACTGGGACCCCCTGTCACACACCATTTAATATCCTGGTTCCTAATAATTTCCTCATTTTTCTGATACCATCCTATGCCATTACTGGATACGGAACTGAAGATGTAGAAAGCTAAGAGATGCTTTAATCATAATAGCCAAAGCACATGGGGCTCAGTGTACTTTAGGGTTCTTCCTCAAACTGTGGCCGCTACACATCATTTACCACAAAAATAAATGAGGTACAACAGAGCCCACCCGGGCTACTGACAAACTAGAAACCCTCCATCTATAGTGTCTCTTCAATTAGGAAAAGTCCTCTGGACATCTAGGACCAGGGTGAGAGGGAGGCTTTCTCAGGCAAGGGAGTGTAGCTAGGCCAGCCCAACATTCTTGTATGTGGCAAAATGGGTTTAAAAAGCTATCTGATTTCATGTGAGTCCTCATAACTGGGCCAAAATGTATTTAACTGCACTTGGCAGAACACACAGTTTGTGGCTGTAAACCAAAGGTTGGGTTGGTGGTTTGAAGCAAAGCATCAGCAAAGGACTTAAGGTAAACCAGAGGCTAAGGGAGAAGGCAGCTAGAAAACTGGGAAAGCCAAAGATTTCACCAAGGGACCAAGCGATGGCTCCTGTGGTGATGGTCTCCCGTGAGTAACAAGCTGTGTTAGCCATCAGGGACTAGAGCTGACATCCTCCTAACGTGAGTGGTTTCAGGGTACGCAGCTTATAGTCACGAAGAGCATTCCACAGAGTCGGCAAAAAAAGGAGACAGGCGGGTTATCGAATAGCTTTATAGCCACAGAATCTAAGGAACTCAAAGCTAGTGGCTGAACCACACTCAAATTGCAATTCTGACTCCTGTTCTCTTATACCACCACATCACTTTTATCAAAGGGATTGTGTGTGTTTTACTGAACCGTGAGTCGGGCACTGATAGGCTGCTTGTGTTTCAGGAAGAGTTCCTGCCCACTGAACACAGAAGCTGATTAGTAAGGAGGCTGCCAGAGCTTCCACGGTATTTGTAGCTTGGGTATCCAGGGGTACGTTTACTAGTGTGGCTTCTGAAAATTGCAACTCTTCCACGGAGAATACTATCTTTCTGTAATCATAGCAATTCATCCCTGCAAACCTCAGCCATCACTAGGGTGGGCTTGCCTTTTTTTCCTATGGTCATTTCTTCATTTAACACACAACAATAACCCCTTAGAAGTATTTATCGTGTTTCTGAACTTCTCCTATGCTTTAAGTTAGTTTCGCTAAAAATCAGCCAATGTTTAAATTCAATATGTACACTGTTTTAATTACAGGTACTTTCTGCTTTGATGGCTTTGGAAAATTACAGTGTCTCCAAACCACACCTATTTTTGGTGAGGGAGGCTGTTGACTTCTTCAGAACAACTCTATTTTTCCTTTCCCCTTGCACATCTGCCTAGTAACAAATACGAAGTTAGATTTCATTCCCTCGTCCAGAAAGCACAGGATCTGTAAGTTTCCTTTTTTATAAATCAGGGTACACTGGGGTCTAAGATGATTAACAGCTCTCTCTCTTGATAAATGCTTCTCCCTGGAAAAGCTGTAAAGGCTGTGTAAGGCAGTTTCAAAATCCATTCTCACACTGTCTCAGTGCAAGGCCACTCTGCCTTTCCAACTGCTAAAAATGTGGGGTTCATTTTTGACTGCTTTCTCCTAGACCCATATCGAACTTACTAGCATGTCTTATTGGCCCCTACCTTCAAGATGTGTCCTGAGTCAAATGACTCCTTACTTCCAAGTGAATCCAGCTACTTCTTCCTCACTTGCCACAATCAAGGTTCAAATTCGTGCAATGGCGACAGGCCCGATGGGTTCTGCGGCTGCACCACCTGGACCGTCTCAGTTTCGTGCGGCCACACTGGTCTCCCTGAATCTACCATGACTGAACTATTTCCTTGGCCTGGAAGCTCTCACTGCACCCACAGGACACACTCTCTTACCTTGGTTCCTGCCATTCTCATTAAAGAAACCTTTGTACCCGCTCTATAACCTAACACCTACCCTCATAGTCTCTTTCACTCTTACTCAGCTTTACTGTTCTTCATCTGATAGCCGCCTGGCTTATCACCATGTGACAAGTTAGAAATGTATAGGTTGGCATCCCTCAATAGAATGCAAGCTCCAGCAGGAGAAGAACTGTGTTCTGGTCATTGCTATGATTACCACAGTACCTGGTAGTTAACAGGAGTTTAGTACTTGTAGAATGAATGTATAAGTAAGTAAATGAGAAGGTAAAAAAGCGAAAAATCAAACATGCAATAACTTTCAGTTAGCAGAAAATGGAATTTTTATGCACAAAGATATACACTTTATGAACACATTTTAATTTCTGCCCCCCCAAAACCCTAAAGAAAATCAGAAAATATGCTAGATTTCAGTTAACACATATGAAAGTGTCTTGAAGAATATATAATTGAGTGGGTGCTCAATAATCGTTTTCTTGATCTCCTCTAAACGGTAATTCAGAGGTACTTACCTTTGGAGCACACTGGAAATGCATTCCAGGCACAGGTAGCGTAGTGACGTACATTGTGATACAGCGATACAGGTATAAAGTTCCAATGATAAAAAAGAATCTGCGCCCCACTATTGACCTAATGGAATAATAGAGATGGGGAAAAACATGTTTACTAGGTGTTTCTGTTCCTAATGCTATATACAAACAGCATATAATGGGATAACGAATAATGGCATTAAGAAACTGCAGTTTCAAAGCAAAGCTTATTTTTGAACTGCTCATTCCCATAATTCCATGGAGAGGTTACACCGCAGTTTTCAGAAATGAAGAGTCACATGCTGTGATAAATCTAGGTGGCATGAGCTCAAAAGGAGCAAGTCTGTGGGGAGTGGAGTAGCCTTAATTAGAAAAAAGATCTATTGCCAATGATTTTTTCCCATAGCTTTGAAGGCGTTTGGGGGTGGGGAAAGAACACGCCAATAGGATTTCTTATTCAGCTGGGAAGTTCAAAACGGGTTATAAAAATTTCTCCACTAATTACTAAAATATAAGATCCAATTCTACCTCACAAATGAAAAGGAAAATTAATGTGATTTCCCCACCAAGTTTTTGAAACAGTAGATGTCACTAAAACATGTGGCCAGCTATATGGCCACAAGTTTTGACATGGTAAATGAAACTGAGTAATAGTGTGTGGTAACTATAATTTAATATATATATATATATAATCACGGGATATGGAGTACAGCATAGGGAATCGAGTCAATGGACTCTATTGACAGCAAGATATGATGTTAGAGAGGTAGTAGACTGAGGGCGGGGAGGGTATCACTTTGTGAGGGGTGTAAATGTCTAACTATTACATTGTTTTGTACACCTGAAACTAATAATGATAAAAAAATAAAAGAAAAAGAAAGAAAGAAAGAAAGAACCAAAAAAACCTACGGTGATAATGAAGAGGCAGTTAACAAAACTCTCTAGGTGAAGACACAGAAAAATTGAGATTGTACTTCAGGCTGGAAGCCAGCTACACTTACTGGACCCTGGAAAATGTCTCTTTTCACAAATATATATGAATAAAACTTTGCTCTCAATTAGTGGAGAAAGCAAACATCTTTGGCCCAAGCAGGCTCTCTTACATTCAGTGTCGATGCCAGACACGAAAAAGAAAAACGCTAAATTTCAACAAGTGTAGTTTAATATACAGCAGGCCATAACTGACAACTTCAGCAGCACAAAGTTCTTGGACTAAGTAAAAGAAAATTGATAGCTGTTTTACTTATACATGTTAAGATAACATATTAAAAGGGATATTTTAAGGAAAATGCTTAGGAACGACTTGTTCGTAGAATAAGTTTTCAAAACTGCAAATTTGCATGTGGGGGGAACTCTTTAGCAAAGATAGATAGAATTCTTCTATCTAATCTCAAAGCAACAACCAATTGAAAGAACAATATAGCATAACTTCCCCTCTTCTAAAAATGACCTTGAGGCATTAACACTGAGATCCCATTGGACTTTGAATTTTTGAATTGTATAGACTAAGTCAGTATACATTACATTTTCAAAAGCCTCAGTTTGTGGCCAGCGTTTTGATCAAACATATTTTAATGATTTAATTACTAGAATCTTAGTAGAAAACAAGTATCTGAATGAGGAATGAGATGAAAAGGGGAACAGAGAGGCCTTATTTTTAATGGAATTCATAGGAAAGCAAAAATAACCACTTCAGAGTTACGTCCTATTTTTAAGTGTCTTCAAAGCAAAAGTACCTGGCTTAGTACTTCCTGATTCCTGCTATTCCAAAACAGGGAGACTAAAACCAGTGGACTAAGGGCTCCTTTGTGGTGCCACAGGGAAATCAGACAGCACGTTTATTTTAGAAATCTAAAACCCAAACCACACGCACCCATTTCTAAGTTCAGTTTCTTAAATTCTTGTGACTGGGTTGCCAATAGGCAAAAGGAAATGTAAAATTTGAGAACTCCTGAATAGACATGAACTCCAAAGCATGCTACTGACTGTAGACTAATATATAGTCATCACATTGTGAGTAATGGGGGAAAAAAAGCTCCCCAGTCTACTCCTTTCCCCACCTGTTAAGAGCCTGAAATAACACAAGCATGATGAAGCGAATGTTATTCCACTCCAGTTCTCTTGATTTATCATGCAAATTCCACAGCGCCACGTTGCTTGCAATCAGTGCTGCACCTTAAATTCATAAATTCTGAATCACCCACGACACCGTTTGTCTTCTTTCCTACATAGTTGTCACTTTCACACACAGCTGCTCCATAAATGCTTATTGAATAGTGACTGGATTTATTCAGTGTGGTAGATCTTTCTATTGCTTCCTTTCATCAGATGCCTGCATAAGACTGCATTTATCAGATAAACCCAAGAAAGGTCATTTCAAGTACACATCTACTCACTTTATTTTTTATTTTTTAGCTGAGCCATCTTGTCACCTGTTGGCAGCTCACCTCGGGCTGGGCATCGAACTGCTGTTGCTCAGAGCTCAGCTCGCACTCTTGAGCGAGCTCTTAACCAACTGAGCCAGCCACTCGGCTGGCCCTCACATCTACTCACTTCAATACAAACCAATGGCAAGTCAAAAAAAACATGTTAGACCTACTTACTTGTATCTCAGAAACAGCCACTGGGTGATCCATAATCCAACTAATATAATCCCATTTATTTCTGATACAGAAAAGGCCCATTTCACCCTATCGATGTAATCGAAAAACTTGTCTGGGAGTGGAGGGCTGAGCTCCTTGGGAGGAACCCTCTCATGTACTACTGTGATCATGACGGTTGTCAAGACGAGGTTGAAAAGAGCATACACGAAGGCAATGCCCGTTTTCCACCACTCCAAGGGAAATTTGTTCCTCGCTTCAGTGGGCATAGCAATTTGGATATAGTCCGGGTACTTTTTGGCGCCCTTTCGCAACCCATTGGGTAAGCTCTTAGGCTTACTGTTGCCATTTTTGTTTTCTTCTTCAACAGGTTCGGCAGGTCTTGTGTAAGTGTTTGTAGGATCATTGGTTTGAACTTCCAAATGTTCTTCAAGTTTTGCTGTCTCTATGATATCCATTGTCCCCCAGTCTTCAGATCAATAAGGAGATGGTCAAGTTTTTTTGTAGAAACGTGTTTTAATCCTGTTTCCAAGATCAACATGGACTCTTCAACTGATTCTGTTTCCTAGCATAAAATGTAGAAGAGGGTTCACTGTTCTTCCCACGCAGGTGTCAGTGGAACGGTCACCACTTTCGGGAAAGCAAGCCAATTTCCTTCTCCCAAAAGATGTCACTCTCCCACCTGTAAAAACAAAACAAAACTATGTTCAGAAACCGTGCTTGTCCAATTGTCCACTATCCAAAACAAAAACACTGTCAAAATAAGGAAACAAATACCAAAGCCATTTGCTTTATAAATATAATGTCAGAACATAGCTAAAGCTGCTGAGATGGAGTTTATTTAGAAAATATTCAACTGTTTTATCTTGGAATTCTTCTCTTTTTGAGCTGATGTCAGTAGAAATAGGAACATTTTAATAATCAACCCCTTTTAAATTTCTTTAAATCGAAGTCAGGACCCAGCATGGCGAACACTTCCTCAGGCACCATTACCTGTTGCTAACCGTGAAGTCATAATAAGCTAGAACCTCCCCAATCACAGCATTCCTTCCTAAGCCTGCCTCTTGTCTATGAACCTTTAAAGAATACAAAACTGTGATGGGGTGATTACATGTACTCAATAATTGTCACCCTCTGCATCTGTCAAAACAGTCAACTTTCTATTTTCTTATTAAAAATCTAGAATCTTTTTAACTGACCACTTTTCAGAGCATATTCAAGAACTAAACATTCAAGGTCGTTTTTAAATGGCACTGCCTCAACTTATCCAGTTATATTCAGAGATGTACACCATACACAAGGCAAGTCGACCACCTTCAAAATAACAGCAAGCTTTAAATACACAAAGCCTTCACTATATTCTCATTTAGGCAACAAGCTACTTCTTACTTGAAAGACAAAATAATTTAGTACAAGGGACATGGTAAATTAGCAGCATTTTGATGCAGCCACTGCAATTCCTAGCAAACAACAGAAACTGGCACCCAGGGGACCAGCTCGGGGCACTTACCCACCACGACCCCGAGGAGGAAAGGGTCCTTTTACCTGAAGCCCCCAGGCTCCCCAGAGCAAGAACGTCTTCACAACACAGAGCATCAGCCCCAGCTCTTTTATACTTGCGAGCAACACGGCCCCAGCTGTTCTCAATTTAGGAAAGCAGTATTTTAGTCAGGCTACAGAACCCAACCACCTGAGGAGGTTTTCAAACCTTGTAATTAGTCCCCCAGCCTGGGTACACTGCACAATTTAAGCATAATCCTTTGCATTTTAAAGGCTTCTCTTCCAGGATAAATTCAGGGAAAAAAATAATAAGGAGGGAAAACTCAAAGTGGTGACAGCTAAGCCTTCATTTAACGAAAGGAAAAAAAAACAAAAAGCCATTTAAATGAAAGACTCAATATTTGTTGATGGTTGTGGATGGCAAATAGAGCAACCACAAGTGTTTATTGTGTACCTAAATGCCCCAGTGCTGAGGAATATGTAGGGGGCAATTAAAAGAAGTTAAAAAAAAATAACACTGACCAGAACATTCACCCAAAGAGCTCCCAGTCTAACTTCTAATTGAAGAGACAGGACTAAAACAACAAAACTATTTGAGAAGACCAAATGGCATGTTAGAAAAGAAGGATAAGGCGAGCACTAGATAAAAACACAGGTTTACTTATATCCCGGCTCTTGTGACAAGATGTGTCCACAAAAAGGCACTGTCCATTTCTGCGGAAGCAAAAGAAAGAAGAAAGTTAGCCTGGCAGAGAAATGGAGGATCACGGATGGATGGAGACCCGAGAAGAGATATTACTGAGAATTTCCAACATCTTGCTTTCTCTTGTCCCTGACCCCCCCAGCTATTAAGACATCAGAGCAGGATTAGAAAGAAGCAGTGTCTCTCTCCTGTAACACAGGACTGACAGGTCACTCTTTGCAGTGCGCTAGCACAACGCTGTGGGAAGAGTAAGTCTAATGAAGAGATGCCTCAGTAGGATATTGTCAAAAAGAAACCTTCAACACCACCGATTATTATTTCTAATGCAGGTATCAAAGTACTAACAGCCATTGTCTGTCTCTTTGCACCAACTCTTGGCTATACCACTCATAGCATCTTGCCAAACTGTCATCCAAATTTCCTCCAACTTTACCACTCCCCCTCTGCTCCGAGCCTGGCATTCGTATGTGAAAGATGATTGTGATTTTAAAAGCCAGGCCACCAGCTGACATATAGATGGTCTTTATAAGATCGCTGCCCGGTTCTAGAACACAGAATGTAGAACAGAAGAAAATCCAATTAGTTACTTTTTTTTTTTTTTTTTTTTTAAAGAGGAAGTACTCAGCCACCTATCTCATGGGACAACTGTGAGGATGACTGCAATAATTAATCGTGAAGAGCTTTGTGCTCCTGGGAGTAAGAGCACTCTGTGATTGCAAGGCCCATTTATCATCATTAGCAGCTGGATTGATATTTTCTTTGGGATTTCATTAAGAATATTAAATAGACAAAGCACATTCAGCATCTGTCAACCAGTCTTGGGATGCAATATTTGTCGTCAAGATGATGATTACAACATACTCATTCCTATGGTGATCCTTCCCTACTAGTATTTGAAAAAGGGACAAAAGCCACAATAGTCCCTCTGCATGGATGGCAACCCCATTAGTTCATTCACTCATGGCAGAGCACAAAGCAAATGAAGAGCCTCCCGAGTCATTTCGCAAAATACTGGAAGTTAACCTCGATAATATTTAAAGAGCTAAAGACCTCGATAGACTAACCTTCCTTTTGAAGGCAAATGCAAAGGTCTAAAACTTTTAGTATACTGATATTGTTCTGTTGGTATTTTCTTTAAAAACTAAGTATGATTTATCCCAGAAATGCAAGGAAGCTTTCAAATGAAGAAGTGATTGTGGGGGAGACCAGTTAGCTCAATTGGTTAGAGCGCAGTGCTCATAACACTAAGGTTGCCAGTTAGATCCTCACATGGGCCACTGAGCTGCGCCCTCCACGGCTAAATGGATTGGAACAACTACTTGACTTGGAGCTGATGGGTCCTGGAAAAACACACTGTTCCTTCATTTTTTTTTTTTTTTTTTTTTTTAGACAGCAGTGCCACTGGCCCTCACGTGGGATCCAAACCGGGGCCGCTGACGTCCCAAACCAGCTCTTAACCACCATGCCACTCGGCCGGCCATTTTTTTTTAAAGTGACTGTACTAAAATAAAAATATATGTAAAAAGACATGATCATCCTGAGTGAAGTGAAAAGGCATTTCATAAAATTCAACATCCACTTGATTTTGAAGAGAGAAAGATTTCAATAGTGGGACTAGAAGTATATATAGTTATGCTCTTTCAATGCCATTGTCACAATTTTAACTTTGTAATATATATTCTAATATCTGGTGAAAAAAATTCTCCCACTACTGCTCCTCTTTTCATTCCTAAGAGAACTTTAGAGTCTTTGTCAAATTATAAGAAAACACATCATTTTGCTTCTATGTTTTATTTCTATTACCTCTATTAATGCCATAAAGGGCTTGATATTACCATATTAATATATAACATTAGTCATTTAATAATCCCAACAGGATTGTCTCTGTAATTTGACAAAATGATAATAAGCTTCACCAGGAAGCAGAAATGACAGCAGCAGCAAGTTTTTACCAGTAGATATTACATTACATTACATAACTAATATTGGAGTAATGACACCCAGTGAGTTACCCAATGGAAGTAGGGATGTACAAAAAATATTTCTAAAAGTATACTTTCAACACAGTTATCTACGAGAAAATTGGAACTAGCCTAAATCCAATGACAGGATATTAGTTAAATAAATCATGGCTATCTTTATATAAAATATTGTGTTTTCATATAGTAACTATAAAACTGGGAGATACACATATACATAGTATATAAATAGTGTGCAGTATTCAATTAAGTAGAAACTTCGATCTGAATAGATGTAGAATCTCAATAATTCATATCAGAGGTTATGGTTTAAAAAAAGGGGAAGGGTCCAGTGACAGATATTGAAGGCTATGAGACAGGTCCCAGAGTGAAACTCATGACATCATCCTGCAGCTGGTCTGCATCCTACATAGACAGAAATTCTGGTCGAAGGGCTTAGAAATCCTTTTCTGCTCAATTTTTATGTTGACCTGGTTGTACATCTGAAGCGGTTAAGAAAATAATGTATTAAATGTATAAATATAGTTTAAAAATTATGGAAACATCTAAGTTTATTTATGGGTTTTAATGTAATCTGGTGCTTTAATCTATTGACGATGGAAGTTAAACACTTATCAAAGAAAATGTATTTCTAATATTTACACATCGGAAAAATGAATAAAAGATTTATACATTGAGCTCAAAGGTTTAAGAAAAACTAGGTCTTAAAACAGAATTTTGGGCCGGCCAAGTGGCGCATTGGTTAAGAGCTGACTTAGGACAACAGTGGTCCTGGCTCGGATCCCACATAAGAGGGCCAGTGACACAGCCCTCTATAGCTAACAACAGCTCCACCTGGAGCTGGGCTGTGCGAGCCCCGGCGATGGTGTAGGCTGCAGCCCCTGCTGCAGTGGGCTGCCATAGGCTACAGTAAGTGGCCGACAGCCAGCATGAGTGGCCAGCAGCTGTTGTTAGCTGCCAAGAGCCGCAGTGAGCAGCCGTCCAGACGCCAGCAACTGATCGGCCTCACCCAGGAAGAGCACAATGATAATACCAAAATGGGCCAGAGAAGCAATGTCCTCCACAATTAGACTGAAGAACAAAAGGACAGCAGCTTGTCTGTTCCAACTTCCGTGATTGCCCAACACTGTTCCCCTCCCCCAATTCCCCAATAAAATCTTTAAAAAACCCCCACAGAATTTCATTGAATTGAATATCAATGAAAACAAACAGCTGATGAGTTCATTAACAGACACAAAAGCTTTCTCAGACCTTAAAAAAGAAAACTCAGTTGCCACCAGAAAGTCATGAAAAAGTCAAGCAGAATAAAATAGCTGTAAATAATAAAAATAACAGTTCTCAGTAAACATTATTAATTTGCCATAAATAAGTGTTACTTACGTGTACTTTGTGTGCTTTGTGTATTATCTAATTAATCCTCATATCAACGGTAGGGACTATTTTAAAGAAAAGGAAATGAGATAAAGTAAGATGCCCAAGGTCAGACAAGGTAGGAAGTGGCAGAGCCCAGATTTGAACCAGAAATCTGACCTCAGATTCTTAATGAAGAATCTGTTCTTAATGGCATACCACCACCTCTAGTGCCATTCATTACATGTTAGAGGGAGACACATTGTCAGTGAGAAAGGGTAAGAGGCAGTCAATTATAAGCTTTCCCCCACCCCCAGAGATTCATAAATACACAAGAAGATCCTCTAGATAATTTTAGAGTCATTTTTTTAATCTTTGGAGTTTGGTAGAAATTAATATATACTAAGGAAAAAAATTTAATATATATTGGGTTGTCAGAAAAGTCATGACGTATTTTTTCTGTTTTTCAAAGGTCATTTATTTATATAAAGAACAATGATCAATCAATGATATATTGCCTGTTTTGTTCAATAACCTTTTACCATCTTTCAGGGAGCTTCATAATTCCTCATTCATTGAAGGGCCTGTCTTTATTTGCAAAAAACTGAACAAGGTGCTGATTTACAGCCTCATGTGAAGTGAACATTATACCACACAAGTTTTGAAGAGAGCAAAACAAGTGGAAGTCTGATGGCACAAGGTCAGGCGAGTATGGTGGGTGTGGCAACACATCCCATCCAAGCTCCAATAATTTTTGACGGATGATCAAACTTGTGTGTGGTTTCATATTGTTGCAATGGAGCACAACTCCTTTACAATTAACAAGCTCTGGATGTTTCTGGATGATGGATTTGTTCAAACTGTCCGATTGCTGACAGTACACATTCGAATTGTTTGGTTCCTTGGTAGGAGCTTGGAAAACACGACACCTTTAAAATCCCACCACACTGAGAGCATAACCTTCCTCTGATGAATGTCTGCTTTCAATGTCGTTTGAGGCGAATCATCACGTTGGGACCAAGACCATTTGTGCACCATATTGTTGTAAACAATCCACTTCTCATCACCAGTTACCAGTTGCTTCAAAGAAGGATCGTTTTTTTCCTCATGTTTAATGAGCATATTTGCAGACGTTTATACGTGCCGTCAAATGAACTTGAGTTCATGTGGAACCCAAATATCGAGCTTGCTTACGTATCCCAGCTTCTTCAGGTGGTTGTGAACGCTTGAATGATGGATGTTCAATGTTTCTGCAATCTCTCGTGTTGTGTAACGTGGGTTTGACTGGATCAATGCCTTTATTTTGTTGTCATCAACTTCGGTGGGCCTCCCTGACCGAGGAGCGTCATTGAGATCAAAATCACCAGACAGAATTTCGTGAACCATCGTTGGCACTCTTTCGTGACGTTCTTGTAGAACATTGTCACCATGAACTTGATGCAACTTTTCACAAGCTTGATGCTCATTCTTCCCTTTATGGAAGTAAAACAGTAAAATAAGGCAAAAATGCAGAGTTTGGTCTTCCAACTTCAACTTGTTGTAAAATCTCCAAAACTCAACCAAATTGCTCAATTTTTTTTTAGAATGAAGCTAGAACTGTCAGCTGTCAAATGACATAGCAATAACATAGATGCGAATGACTCTAGTACTTCCAAAAATGAACTAGTGCCATCTGTCGCAAACATGAGTCATGACTTTTCTGACAACCCAATAATTCACCTCCTTGTGGGGTGGGGGGGAAACAAGCCTCTTAAGTATTTCCTTGTTACCCATATGTACCACTTCATTATAGCTACTGTTACTGATAAGCCACCACATTAAATTTATAATATAGGTATATTACTTTATGTCAACAGGGTCCAATTTAGCTAAGAAATCTCATGTCCATAAAGTTTTTCCTGAGACCAAAACATCTTAGCTTTTCCATATTAACTTTGCTTATAAAGACCTTCCCGGGTGCCTTGCAGGCACCCAGCTCTAGCCACCCACGGTCAAGTCTACCATGTTGTTCTTCAGACACTGACATCACAGTGGACTGTGAGCCCTTGGCTGGTGGCCTCTTTGAGCTGTTTGCAGACAAAGTTCCAAAGTCACCAGGAACCTTTCGTGCTCTGCGCACTGGGGAGAAAGATTTGGTTACGAAGGTTCCTACTTCCACAGAAGTATTTCAGGATTTATGTGCCAGGGTGATGACTTTACACGCCATAATGACACCAGCGGCAAGTCCATCTATGAGCAGAAGTTTGATGATGAGAATCTCACCCAAAAGCATACGGGTCCTGGCATCTTGTCCATGGTAAATGCTGGACCCAACACAAATGGTTTTTCATCTGCACTGCCAAGGCTGAGCGCTTGGATGGCAGCATGTGGTCTTCTGTAGGGTGAAAGCAGGCAGGAATATGGTAGAAGCCTTAGAGCGCTCTGGGTCCAGGAATGGCAAGACAAGCAAGAGATCCCTATTGCTGACTGTGATAACTTTAATAACTTTCACATGTTTTATCATAACCACCAGGCCATTCCTTCTGTAGCTCTGGAGAGCACCCCCTCAAGCCCTTCCTCTCCCAACACCCTGGGACTGTGCTCTCATCGCAGTTCCCTGGGTTCCATATTTTCCTTGTCCTCCTCCAAGTCTAGCTGGGGAGCAGTTAAGTTTATGATTATGAAATAAAAGCTAAAAAACACACACAAACCTTCCCCCTAAAATCGTTAAGTACTAATATGCTTATTGGTGCATGGGCGCCTTATGAGGCAGGAGATTCTCTTTCAGAAGCACCTGCAACATCTGTTAAATATTTTACTAGAAAGTTTCTGAAAACTGACAAGACCCACTGCTTACTAAAAAATTATCATGCATATTTGAGAAGTACTTTCCCAACAAAAGGAACATGGAAAAGAGTTCTTGTCAGACCATTGTAAGTTTTTGTACTGCCACCTCTGTCTAGGTATGATACATTTAAATTAAGGAAATGGGCAGGCTTCCAAGGTAGCTTGGTGACACTATTCTGAGAATAGATTGGGGAAACATTTTTTGAATGTAAAGATAGAAATGAAAAATCAGCTACCAGTGGCTACTCTTCTGACCTCTGGGATAGATACGCTTGGATAGTGAATAGACCTTTTGATTTCCGGTACTTATTCACTATCCCATTTGAAGGTAGCTTAGACAATGACAGTTCTAAATCCAGTTGTTATAAGAGAATGATACAGCCTATATCAACAGTGGTTGCCTGGGACAGCAGGTGGGAATGAATAGTGCCAGAAAATAGGCTGAAAGGTTTTTCTTGGGGATAATGGCAATGTTCTAAAATTGGATAATGATGATGGTTGCACAGTTCTGTAAATTTACTAAAAATAATTTCATCACACCCTTTTAAAACAAATGCATTTTATAAGTATGTAAGTTATAATTCATTTAAACTGTTATTTTTTTAAAAAGGAAGATAGAGCCCATTGAGATCAGTTGCTTGTAAAGAATTAGAAAACCAAGAACTATCCCATACTCTGTTATTATATTCCAGGCTCACTTATCCCTTTAAAGTGTTGTACTTATCAACTGAGCACTTCTTTAGCAATGATTCTGAAAAAAGACACATTTTTGAGTTTTCTACAGACAAGATCAAGAACCAGCGAATGAAAACCAAACTGTTTAACAAAATTTGTGTAAACTATGCTCCAAAAATAAACTTGTAACTAAATAATACAAAGTGACAAAAAACAGATGGGTTTTCTAATAGACCATATTAAAATTTACTGAGTTGGATTAAAAGAAAAAACGACGGTCTGCCTTCTTTCTCACTTTAAAAAAAAAATTGCCACTTTAACAGGCAATTCAATATTTGTTGAAATGAACGCTTATTTACACAAAGCAAATATTGGCTGTGCAAATTTGAAAACAACGACTTGGGGACTGGAAGTATCTCACAAGAAGGAATATCTTTCGATTAGAACACAGCGTCTTGAGAGGGTAGAATGGTGCTTGGCTGGTATCTACTGTTTCTGATTTAACTAAGTTTGATACAATAAAGTACCTTCACTAAAATTTGACTTGAAAAATGTTCCATAGGATGCTTTAAAATTTGGCTTCTCAGACCAGCCGAGTGGCGCACTGGGTAAGAGCTGGCTTGGGATGCCAGTGGCCCCGGTTCGGATCCCATATATGAGGGCCAGTGACACTGCCCTCTAAAAAAAAAATAAAAATAAAATAAAATAAAATAAAATAAAATTTGGCTTCTCTTTCCTAGCTGTTAATCTTTTTACTGGTGGCTGGAGATTTCTAATAGTCAGGGCTGAGTAGTGTATTTTGTAAAGACAAAACTGCAGCCCTGGGGTTAAAGGAAGGAAGCTCTCAAGTAAGAGAAGAGGAATCTTATAGAGAGGTGGAGTCACAGGGAAAGACACTTGAACAATAAACAAATAAATAAATGAGTTGGGTAGACAGATAAATAAATTAGATCGATAGACTAGATGGATTAGACGAGTAGGCAGACTGACAGATAAACTGAGACCCTAAAGATAGAAGAGGGCTGTAAAACAGGTCAAAGATTAGGGAATATTTAAAATAATTCTTTAAATTTCCTCTGGGGTGTACTCTAAATTAGAGGGTCTCAGAGTGAAAGGGTACAGTTGAGGACACATGATGCTCTCTTCCCAAATACTGGCTTATGCTTGCCCCAACTCCTTTCCCTACCTCCATTCCTGATACATTTAGAAGAGTTTAGAGAATTTCCTGAGGGTGGGTGTGGGGAGAATGTCAGGTGGTTTCTTCCTTCTTTATATAGGCGTTTTCCAGCGTTCAGTAAAAAGAACTAGGCTGGAGGCCAGCAAGTAGCTCAGTTGGTTAAGAGTGCATGCTCTGAGCAACAGGGTCGCTGGTTCGAGAGCCACATGGGCCAGTGAGCTGCGCCCAAGCTGAGCTGCCACTGAGCCACCAACAGGTGGCAGGATGGCTCAGCTGGTGAGAGCACGTGCTCCTAACAACAAGGTTGCCAATTGGACTCCCACATGGGATGGTGGGCTGTGCCCACCTGCAACTAAGATTGAACACGGCACATTGAGTTAAGCGGCCAAGAGCTGCAGCGAGCGGTTGGATGGCGACTGGACTTGGGAGCTGAGCTAATTGCGCCTTCCACAACTAAGACTGAAGGACAACAACTCGGCTGTTCCCCTTCCTCAATTCCCCAATAAAATCCTTAAAAGAAACCCCCAAAAAACAAAAAAACAAAAACAAACTAGGTTAGAATTTTCTACTTTCCCGCTCCTTTTTGAACTTACTGTCAGTGATGTGTGATACATGCGTGACCTTGGGGAATATGCCGGCTTATCTTGTGTTTATCTTTGTGTTTAAATGCTTATCTACTTTAGCAGGTGAGCAAAAGAAGTCCCCTATAATTTAAACAGACATTTGTACCTTTAATAATATAAACTGTAATTCTGTTAATTCACAAGAAACCATGCAAAAGAGGTGTTTGGTCACTAGAATCATTCCACACAATTGGTATGACCTGCTCCATATTTCATGGTCAGACAAAAGCAGCCAGCACTTGTTTAACATAAACATCCTGGAGACGTTATCAGAAACAGTCCATCTAACAGCCTAACTCAACAACAGTGATGCTATCTGCTTCTACATTCCTCGCTTGCCTTATATACTCCAAAGATTTACATACCTAGAAACGGATTCCCATAGGTTTTAGTGCTTATTACTCTGAAATAGGAGTCTGCGCTGGTTACCTATTAAAGCGAGAGGTTTCTGAAAAAGACTCCGCTTAATATTTTTAAAAGATATTTAAGTCTGATGTGGGAGCGTATATTTTCTCCCAAGAACAGCAGCTGGTCTAACAGAGAGAAGCAGAAGCCGTGTCTAACAGCTTAACATTAGATTCCCCACACCACATGATATTTTCTAAATGATGTTAGAGATCTCATTCTACGTAAGTAAACAGATCACCATCAGAATCAACAGTATATTTCCTCGTCAACAGAAATGTTCTTAGATTGGGGCAGAGCTTATCACAGGAAAACCATGCTAAGAAATGAGAAGAAAAAAAAGAATAATTCCTTAAAAACAATTTCACAATTCTCTCTGTTTATTAATAAAGCTCCTTTATTCCATGACCTTCAGATTATTTAGAAATATACCTATTGGTTTCTCCATCTACCGCATGGTGACCAAACTGTGTGTATGTTTTACACAATTTCAAAAAAACATTTGCATAGAATATTATAAACAGGCTACTTAAATGTATTTTCAAATGTCATCTTGAAACATTGCTGGCTGTTTACTAGTGTATTAGAAGAGAATATTGCCACTTCGTTTTGCAATTTAAGTGAAATTACCTTTAAGCAAGAATCTATCGAAAGGAGTTAAATAACCGTGCTCTATGTGGAGGCATAAGCAGAGACAGTAGGGGAACCATTTACCCAGGCGCTGGTGGTTGGTACATGTAAATACAGAAAGCTTACCCAATCCCAGTGCTGCTGTGGAAATGACACGCAGCTTCACTTGAACACAATTTCCTTGTAGAGGTCTAAACTCTAGACTTAGGCACTTTGATATGTATTTAAAATACAATAGGCTATTGGTTTATTATAGTTCTGCGTAGTGCTCACTGCCAACACAAATTCAAGAAACAGCTTAATACTGCCTGAGAGATTCAGGAAGCACTTCCTGGTAGCCAGGATCAAACAGCGAAAAATTAAGGAGAAGGAAGGTTCTAGAATTTGCACCTTTGGCAGGTTAGCGCATCTGCTTGTTGTGATTTAGGTGTGGTGTTGAGGGCAAAGGGGAGTAGGGAGCACGAAGAGGGCTAGACAACCATGCGTCTGAAAGTCCTGAGCTGCAGCCCACCTGGGTCCTCAGGGCAGAGCAAGGTTTTCCCTCTAAAGACAGGAAAAAAGAGGAAAGGAAAGGGACCATGAAAGCTAGTAAAATCCTACTTTTCTCATTCTCTTTTGCCAACCACAAAAATGTTCTACAAATGTAATAAAGAATGTATTCCACTCATCTACAGTATGTGCTATTTTCAGCTTCCATCAAAAAGCACAGGACTGCTTATATTTTTCTAGAGCTGCTTTCTCATGACTGGCAGAATAAGCCAGTGCTTTCAAATGGTATGAGACTATAAAAAGCAACTTTCAAGCCATTAAGGTCAGTGTATTTGGCTCTAGTTTCTCCCAGAATTTAAATTGCTATGTTGTATTTGAATAAATTATTTGTCTCTCAAAAGCATTTATTTGACCCAGCTAGGCTTTGGTTTCTGCAAATAACCTATTGATGGTGATTTATGTTTCCTAAATTTGAGTCTATGAAAGGGGACCCAGATTCCCCAACACAAGGAAAAGCACACATGGGGAAGAGGCAGCAAAAGCGTACCTTAAAAGATTAAATTCCTGATTCTAACAGCATGCCATTTTAACGATTCTAAGAAATATGAGTGGCTGTTACATTGGTTTCTGAAGTAGAGCTATAAAATATTTATCTATTGCATTTTCACTGATCCTAATAAATTCAGGAAAAGAAGAAACTACCAAAAAGTGTCCATTTCTGTAATTTTCACCCAGAAACTTTATATATTAAAAAAAAAATCATTTGAATGAAATAAAGAAATTTGGTTTATACACCATAGTATTTAAATATTGTTAGGAAATATGAGTGGCTAATATTGGATATTCAGGATGATGGCCAACAGACATATGGCCTGTTAGGGGAATATGAGATAGTTTAGAAGTACATCCCAATGTCCTGAGCACGAGCAAACAATCCAGGAACCTTCAGCTGTGTCAAAATGTTTGGATGTATTCCTGTCTCAAAACAGAGTGCACAGCTCACTCAACCCTTTTTCCATTTGTGACCAACGGCACTGGTTGACGAAGTAGCAAAGCAAAGTTTCTAATACACAAATGTGTCTTTTGTTGCCTACCCTACTAAATGTCCCCTGTCTGGAACTTGAATACTTCATCCCAAAGCTTAGGTGGCTGTTGACATAATAAAGATCAGAGTGAATGTTTGCACATCACCAAATTATGTAGTGATCCTTAGCCAATTGCCCATTTCCCTTAAGCAAAAATCAGAACAGGATACACAGCTCTTGTTTTGGATTTCTTTTAGGAATACCATGAGAAATTTAGTTTCGATATACCCAAGCTATCCCTCCGGGAGATAATTAGAAAAAGAGAAAAAACAGAGTTTAGAAAAGAAAAGGGATGGCAAAATATGTAAGAGCTTTTACAGTGAAGCTTTAAAAGAGAAAGAAACATAGGAAAGTAAAAATAGACATGATTGCTGCACTTAAAGGGCTCTTAGGATCCCAAAATAAGACATTTTCTGTAAAAGGTCAGCTTACAGCCTGGGGAGCACGGAGAAGCATTGGAACTGAACATCAATCATTGTCACCAAACCCAAGAGGGCCACAGATATTTGGATGGAAAACCAAACTGGGGTAGGGGCTAGGGGTAGATGCTGTTTCACAGCAACAGTACTGAAAATCTGGGGACTACTTATATTGAAACATTTCCACCATAGCAACAGTAAACACAACTACAATTAAAATTAATCTAGTATGTAAAAAGCATCACATATTCTATTTAGCAGGAATTGTTAGTTATTAAATATAAATTATCAAATAAATACATAATTATAACACAAATATAAATTCTACATACATAATATACAAAATAGAATTATGATTATTTATTTAATCAAGGCTTTCACATGGGGCCTTGGCTCTCATCTTCCCATGTTAAGTCAGCTTTTCATTCTCATATTCTTTGCAGTAAGGGCTGGTGATTTCAGGAAACTAATCCTTGAAGTCCATCCCCGCATGCCACTGTGAGAACATGGAAAGGCGCAAGAGGCACAGAAAATAACTTTTGCTGCGATATTCAGGCAATGAGTGTAGAATGGGTAAGTAAAGAAACAGAAGTAGGGGATAAAATTGCTGTGGCCCAGTGGCATAGTCAGAACTCACTTCCTTCCTTTCTATTTGTTGCTGATTTCCCTTGCACCTCCTATGACAAATCCTAGGCAAGAGTTCCTGTGACTGAAAATCTCCCAATTATTAATAACAAAAACTTCCTAAAGAATGTCTCATTGACAAAGTAAAGCATAAGCCTCTACCCTATTATAAACCATAGATAAGAACACTGGAAGGTTACCTTGTAACAAAATACATTAAAATGTAATTTATGCTGCAATCCCAAAGCAGCATGGAAATTGCAATGAATTGCTGATAGGATCATAAATTTGTACAATTCGTTTGAAAATCTGTCTCTGTTTTTTAAAACATGATGAGTTGGAAAAATGCTTATATCTCTTGACATAGTAACTCTACTATTGAGAATTTATTTTGGAACATGTCTTCAATATAGAAAAAAAAATCTAAAACTATACTTGGTAAAACCTTAAAACAATCTAAATGTGTCCAGTAGGAGACTGAAGCATCCATGAAATACATTAAATTTATTGTTTAAAAAAACTGCACCATATTCTTATTTTGATAAAAATGTAAATGTATGCATTAAAAAAGACCAATTAATAAATATACGAAAAGAAATCAGCTATTAATGCTGGTGGTAGGATTTACCCATTGTTTTCTTTTGTACTTTCCTATTTTCTCCAAATTGTCTGTGATAACAGTATTCACCCTTGCATCTGCATTCAAAAGTGTTTTCAAATAGTTTATTAAAGTTACGTTTAAGGTTTTAATGACAAGGACATTACAATAGTTATGATTTCAACAATGTATACTACATATATGGAAAAGAGTCTGAAGAAAAAATACCAAATACAAACACTACTTGATAAATTTACGGGTGGTTTTCATTTTTTCTTTATTCTGGATTGCATTTTCTAATTTTTCATATTAATCATTCTTAGAATCAGGAAACTACTACTGGTTATGTTAACTATAAAAGCATTGACAGAGTTAATAGGAAGAGTGTGCTTTTGTTTTCAAATGGTATTGTGTTTTGTACAATTTCAAGTATGTAAAAAATGCATGTACAGAAAAGTCAGAGCACGAGTACAGTAAAATATTAAGAATGGTTGTCCCAGTGGTAGGAGGATGAGATTTCTTTTCCTTCCTACATTTGTGTACAGTCCACATTTTAAAATATTTTCATTATAAATGTGTCATGGCTAAAAGTATCAGAAACCATGTATAGTTGCTACTGTTGCTTCTACAGAAGCATTTATTAACCAAAATCTCTATTCATGTTTTCAACTCAGCCTCAATTCACTGCAATAAAAAAATATATGTTTAGAATGTTGTGTTTTGGAGAAGTCTGCATTACTGCTGTTGCTTGAGAAAGTCTGATAAATTAGTAACTATTAATATTTGGATGTCTCAGCTCTAACTTGAAGTACCCATATACCAGGGGTGCCAAAAAAATGTATACAAGTGGACACTTTGGTTAACATTGCCCAAGCAGTAGTTCGCCATAATCAGAAGGGTCTGGACGCTGATGGTAACCACTTTGAGCACCTCTTGTAATTGCAGAAGTCAAATGTGACTTGTATTCATCTTTTGTTATCGGTATATATTGAGTATTACAATTTTAATAGTTTTCCTTTCTTAAATGTGTATATTTTTTTTGGCACCCTCTGTACAATTAAGCTAGTCTTAGTGTCTACTTTCAAGTAGAGTCTTAATTGTGTTGAAGTGTGATATCTTTTGCAGAGTTTATGAGCAAGAAACTGGTGAGGACTGCTTTATAAATGAATCATTTCCATAGAATGGAGGTCACTTAATATTTCACAAAACAAAAATAGTCACTTATTTGGTGGTGTTTCCCTGAACAAAACCAACTCTTTTGTCAAATGACAGAGAATTGGGCCAAACCGGATTTGATGGAGAAGATAATTCAGTCAAAAATGCAAATCCCTAAAATTATTAGTTGCTAGATGGAAACGGGGAGAGGATGGGGGGAAGTGAAGGGATTAAAAAGAGCGAATTAGTAGTCACAATATATCCACGGCGACATGAAATACAGTATAATCAACAGCATTGTGAAGATTAGTAAAGGTGCCAGATGGGCACTGCACTTATCAAGGGGATCACTTCATAGACTGTGTAGATACGTGACCAATACGCTGTACAACTGAAGCTGAAGTAAAATAATATTGTATGTTAATATATATATAGTCACAGGATGTGGATAGCATAAGGAAGATAGTCAACGGTATTGTAATAGTTATATAAGATGTCAAAAGGGTCGTAGCTTGGGTGAGGGGGTTATCACTTTGTGGGGTGTGTAAATGTCTAAATATTATGTTGCTTTGTATACCTGAAACTAAAACAAAAAAAAGCAAACCCCCAAGCCTTCTTTAGTAAATGTTGGTAATTTTTGTGCACTAAGGATACTTTAATAAGGTTATGTAGGAGTACTTTTAAAAACTTTTTTCCCTGATATTTTGTGGATTTTTGCTTTATTGTACTCATTATCAGCTAATAGTTTCTGTCCTCTGATTTCTGTGACAACAAAACTTTGAATATAAGCTATAATTACCAAATGATTAAATAAATATGGCTTTCAAAAGAGTATATACATGGTATACATAAATTATTTTTTAAAAATTGAAAGAATGATTGGAAACATTAATTTAAGCCAGTTTGCAAAATTCCATGAAAGTATTACTGAGTAGCAATCTCAAGTGTTCCAAAATTCTAATACCATATCTTTTTTAAAAAGTTAGTATTTTCACCCTAATTTCAAAAGCCATGTATTACCTACTTTGAATCCACTTCTAGGAATTTATCTTAAAGATAATTTCATAAGCATGAAAAAATTGTGTTCCAAATTCACTAATCCAAATTTTTTTTGGAACAAGTGCATTTTAAAATTCAAAACTCTTTCATTTCAGGAAGACTGTAGGTACATATATTAGGAACATGCATTAGGTCATACAGCTCACCACCTCCATCTTGCTGGATCTGGGAAACACCAGATATTCAAACAGTAGTATATCCAAATGAGGCCTACACATATATTCACTTTAAGTTGGATGAATAAAGACTATGCAAAACTTTTGCCTCATTCAAAAAGGGTGCCGACACCAAAGGTTATCAAGGGAAGTTGAGAAGGAAGGAAGGAGTCAAGGAAGGGATGAGGGGACTTCTGTTTTTAGAAGTTTAGATTCTGAAATTACAGATAAATAATTCTGGACCTATTTAGATTCTGAAATTACAGATAAATAATTCTGGACCTATACGACTAAAACCACACTATCCATCAAGATTGGGCTCGTTACATTATAAATATGTTTTATTTGTACAATAAAATACTATCATACAATGTTAGGTGAAGAAAGTAAGTTGCAAAATAGTAAGTATAGCACAATTCTTTTTTTTAAAAAAAATTAGTTTCAGGTGTACAAAACAAGTGATTAGACATTTACACACCTCACTAAGTGATCACCCCAACAAATCTAGTACCCATCAGACAACATGCATAACTATTACAATACCACTGACTATCTTCCCTATGCTGTACTTTACATTCGCAACTATACAGATCGGGTTGTCAGAAAAGTCATGACGTATTTTTTCCATGTTTTTCGTTGCAAAAATGCGTCATGACTTTTCCGACAACCCAATATTTTTAATTATAGTTGACATTCAATATGATTTTATATTAGTCTCAGGTGTACAGCATAGAGCACGATTCTTTATTGTAGGGAAAACTGTATTATGATAAATTGCATGGTTCCTGAAAAGATGATATTACATGGACCATTTACTTGATTTTTCACCTTTTTGAATTGAAAAATAAGAAACATGTTTTGATTTTACTGTCTAAAAAGTCAAAGATAATTATTCATTCAACAATATTTAATGAGTACCTACTCTGTACTAGGCGTTGTGGTAGGGATAAAACAACTTTTTAGAAAGTCACTTCTTTCATTCTTACATTCTGCTAGCATATAAGATGAACAATAACAATAAAAAAATTAAAAGTGCTATCAGGAGAAATAAAGCAGGATGGGACAATAGAGTAAAAGAAGGGCTACTCACACTAGGATCACCAGGTTTATGACGTAACATTCAATTTAAACATTTTAAATGAATACTCATTACCAGAAGAAAAAATATCAGAGCACCATCAAGTCAAAAGAATATCAAGAACATCTATGTTCCAACCTGGGGACACCTAAATACAGTAATCACCTTGTAGAAATCTGTACAAATATACCTTTCGAATACTAAAAACGGATTCCACTGAAAATGTTCCCATACTTACTCAATTATTGATTTTTGCCTTTGAGTCTTTTATCCATTTCTAAGAGATCAAAATAATGTGTGTATAATATTCTAATTATATTAGTCATAATAGACTTTTTTTAATTGATCACCCCAGTACTGTCTTCTAAGAAATGGTTGACTCACATGAGGCTTTTAAGAAAAGATTAAAGATGCAGTATTATAAACACAGGAAGAATAAAAACAAAGACATTATGTGGAGACAGAATAATGGAACCTATCAAATATCTAATGAGGTTTCAGGATTCAATTTGAGTTTCAATGCAGAAATTTTGTCATTTTATCTTTAATAGGTAGGCTAGAAACTACAGATATAGAAAATTTTTAAAACGGACCCCCCCCCCCCCGAGTTGAATGAAACACAATGATCAAACTCAAAATAAGCAGTACTCAAGGGATAAATATGTGGCAACTGTTCTGTCACTGATGAAAGCCTGGATAGTAAGGCAAATGAATGGACAACCAACAGGGAGGGAAGAACTATTTATAACCTCTGTCTGTGCAGATGGGGCTTTAAGTGCTATGGAAAGTAGCAGAAAAGAAGGCTGGCTCCCACCCTCAAGGGACTTTTCACCAAGTAACTTTTTCCCTTTCCAACCAGAAGTCACTTAAAAAGACCAGTGAGCAATAAAAACACTTTTATAAACTATAGCAGAGGCTGAAATAACATTGGAAATTTAGTAGACATATATAGAGAGAGGAGAGAAGTAAAAATGAAAATTCAAATAATGAACATAAAATGGGGAGGGGGAGCTGATTATTCATTACTTAGGAATTTTATAAGTCTAGGGTAGATGCATGAAACTGACAACAAAAATTTTAAAAAGTACAATAGTCTTTTTTTTTTTTAACACCAAGTTCCAAAAATCAGTAGTAAATAGAAAACTAGGGAAGTAGTTATCCTATTCAGTTTAGCACTGGTCTATCCTTGGGAGTAAACTACAGTCAGAACGGTTTTCTATGGAGTGAAGCACATTTAGAGCACAGGATGATTGAAAGCACTGTCTCTAAATCTGAACATCAGGCCAGGAGGTAGTCAGGAAACGCTATAAACTCAATGTCGAATTAGCATCAGGAAGCTAAAAGATGTAATTCCATATTTAATCTTATTTCCATTAAATCTAATTTTCAGTGATGACCCTACATAAATAAAAGTATTTGACTATAAATAATCACTTGAAATTGGTTTCTTATATGTATGCTATCGAAAACTGTATTTTAAAAAATTGAAACAAATAACAGCCTAGAAAATAAGAAGTTATTTATTTTGTTTTATGTGTGTAGTTTTTTTTTTTTGTTTTTTTTTGGGTGGCTTCTTTGCTTCTAAAATATCTCCTGTTAGTATAATCTGCAGCAATAAATATATTAGGAGATTGGGGCCCATTTCCAAAGCTTGTACTAAACAAGACCAAAAATGACATTCAAGTTAACAATTATCTATACTTCAGAGGCACATCTTAGGAATGTCAAAAAGGATTATGGGTATCTTTAAAGGAAAGGAAAGAGTGAATTACATCTGAAAGGTTCATGGCCCGGAGAACAGAAAAAGCAGATGCTTACAACACGTGTCCCAACTGCACTTGTCATTTCCTTCCACTAGATGTGTGCCACCTCCTTCATTTCTTATCTCTGTAAACTGTGCCACCGGTGACTCAGGGTAAATAAAATCTTATCATCTCAGCTTCAAACTCCCTCCTCAGCTCCCCTGACAATCACCCCAGGTCCTGCCCATTTTAATCTCCTACTCTCTACTCTCTCTGTCCACAAACACCTCTCACCTGCAGAGGGGAGGAATTCGTCCAAACATATTAACAGTCGCAGCAAATTAAATCCATCCCCCAAAAAGATACATTAAAATTATTATTTTTTAAAGGTTTTATTAGGGAATCGGGGAAGGGGAACAGCGTTGGGGAACCGGGGAAGGGGAACAGACAAGTTGCTGTCCTTTTGTTCTTCAGTCTAGTTGCGGAGGACGTTGCTTCACTGGCCCATGTTGGTATCATCATTGCGCTCTTCCCGGATGAGGCAGATCGGTCGCTGGCGTCTGGATGTCGCTCACTGCGGCTACTGGCAGCTCACGCTGGCTGCCGGCCACTCGTGCTGGCTGCTGGCCACTCACTGTGGCCTATGGCAGCCCACTGCAGCAGGGGCTGCAGCTATGCGTCCTGGGGACTCACAGCCCAGCTCCAGGTGGAGCTGTTGTTCACCATCTTAGCTGTAGAGGGCCGTGTCACTAGCCCTCATATGTGGAATCCAAACCGGTGCCACTGGAGTCACAAGCCAGCTTCCAACCAATGAGCCACTCGGTCGGCCCAAAATTATTTTTTAACTAAAAGAAAGCTGATAAGCTTTCTAAGCATATCGGGAGCTATTAGTATTTTATACTACTAGAGTACAAAGTGAAAAGTGCTAAGAGAAGGTGGATAACAGAAAACAGTCCACTATGAAGATATCAAGTCATGAACATTCTTCACAAGGAAAAACTGGAGTGCCACAATCACTGTGAGAAATCGATTCCCTCAAACACCTAACATTTCTGGCATTTTAATTTAGTTGATGTGGATGATTTATGGGTAACAGCTCCCTATGGGTTTATGAAGACCAGGTTCTAACTCTACCATTTCATGAGAATTAAAGCAATCTCCTTGGTCCTCGGTTTCTTCTGGCTCACCTTTCTCACAATTCTCAAATAAGGGGCTACGTTGAATGATTGGCCAGTAGCATATTACAATTACAAATTGTGGTTTATCTTATCTCTTTATTTCTCATGATCAGAAATCATTGTCAGAATAGGCCAAATGAAAAGGGAAATAAATTCATGGAAGAATCATCTATTAGGAGTCTATTATGGGAGATCTGATGCAGAAACCCCTTTCCCACAAGACTGAAGTCAATTGAATAACATCTTAATGAAGAGCTCCTGATCTCAGGCTTATTAGGAGAAGAAATATGACATTAAAACAACAAAAAAATAATTTTATAAGGTTGAAGGTGAAGGGTCATATCCCCTAGAACAGGAGATGGTGAATTAGATGCAAGGTAAACAACAGAAAGTTGTGAGCTCAGAGGCCAACACTAAAGGATATAAAAGACTAAAATATTATGTTTTATTATTCCACTTGATCATTATACGAATGCACATTTGAAATTAGGAAATAATGTGATACAAATCAGTATAAACTATGTTTAAAATAATTGGTGTTTAAAAAGGACTTTTCTGAAATATTTAAAATTGAGATGAAAAATATCCCAAGTAATCTAAAATTGTATATCTTGATTAAAAGAGTTAATCTACTCCACTAGTATTAATGTTTAAAGGCAGACAATTTACAGTATCAAACAACACTAGACTTCTCTGGTAATGGATTAGTAATCTTATATTTGATTTTTTTTTTCTGAGCAGTAGGCTATTCCAATTTTAATCCCAGACATGACATACACTGAGCCAAATAATTTTGGAAAAGCAGCTGATCATGTGTCAGAACCGTTGTTAAAATAACAAATTCCTAACTCAAACATTTTTTGAACAAATGAATATAAACAAAGTAAGTGAACTCCATCAAAATATATCTGACTCATGTGGAGCATTATTTATAGCTTCCTCTGTTTTTGAATATACGTTGTTTGTTCATTAGGAATAATGATTAATGCGGTTTTCCATTAAGTAACAAAGATTTCCAATGAAAGATTGAGAATATAAAATAATGGAAAAACTCCAGGATCTTTATAAAACAGATTAAACTTAAAAGCATTTCCCCCTAAATTGAGATTCTACACTCACAGAAAGTTATTCAAGGTATAAGACTGCATATAAAGCATGGGTTCTACTGTCGGTGCTAAATTCAGTGAAACACTCCGTGTTGTGGCTTCAAGGAATGCCAGCAAATTTTAGTTAAATAGGTTTTTCTCTTACTTTTTATAGAGATCCAAAAGTTAACCTTAAGTCATGCTATTATTTTGGCACTAAAGAAATCTCTAGGGGTGGCACAGTTGGTTAGAGCACGAGCTCTGAGCAACAGGGTTACTGGTTCAATTCCCACATGGGCCAGTGAGCTGCACCCTCTGCAACTAGATCAAAGACAACGACTTGAGCTGAGCTGCCACTAACCTGCCGGTGGGTGGCTGGCTGACTCAGTTGGTTAGAGCGCATGCTCTTAACAACAAGGTTGCCGGTTCGACACCTGCATGGGATGGTGGGCTGCGCCCCCCGCCTCCGCAACTAGATTCAAAATGGCAATTGGACTAGAGCTGAGCTGCACCCTTTACAACTAAGACTGAAGGACAATAACTTGACTTGGAGCTGATGGGTCCTGGGAAAAACACACTGTTCCCGAATAAAGTTAAAAATAAATAAATGTTTTTTAAAAAAGAAATCTCTAGAGTTATTGAATAAAAGAGTTTCATGTACCGGATTTTGCCATGTTTAATGCGATCCTGAGTAAATATGCACCCACATTTTTGACCCAAACTTTTAGAGAAAAATATGTTTCGTTTTAATTTTTTAAAAAGTTTTATTCGTTTACTTGTTTTTTGTATTATAAAGGAATTTTAGCATTTATTTTTAACCATATTATAGTACAGAAAATTTTATGTAACAAATAATTACAAAACACAAGAACAGACACGAAGTACAAGAAATGTTATGTACCGGTAACAAATTTACAATATGTACACATCGTAGATGGCCAAGCACTTTTCGTTGTTGCAAGTTCGTTGTAAGTTCAACAAAACCAGTTATCGTATTCCAGGGTATTATTTTGCATATGAATATTGTTATTGATTTCTAGAGTTACACTTTTAACTCATAAGCATAAATAAAAGAATTAAAGACATTTACATAGATACGGAATTAGTACTACCCATGTATCATGTGCATCCTTACTTTTCCCTCACAAATTTAGGCAAAAAAGTGTGCATTATACACAGCAAAATACGGTACTTACGTTGTCCCATTGACCAGTGTTCTTAGGTAAGTTTTACATGAACTATAGTACACAATGCTGAAAACCTTTTGGAGAGGTTTCTTAAATGATGCTATAATTCCTAGAATTGTAGTTCTCAAAACCATAAAAGACTAGATAAATCATTGAAAAATTCTTACCCATTTTTGGGTTTTCCTTCATTCTTTCCCAATTCTGCCCCCACCTCTCCCAGCGTTGTCTGGAGGGTAGAGGGCATGATAAGACTTTCCCGGAGCTTATGATAACAGAGAGTAGTACTTCCCAAGTACTAACATGTTAATATGCACAACTACTTTGCGGTGCAGGTCCCATTACTGCCACCATTTGTGGCATGAGGAGGTGAAACCTAGAAACCTAGCAAGTGGGCAGAGGTGGGATTTGAACCCAGGCACCCAGGTCCAGAGTTCATGCTCTCGGCCAGTATGCTATACTGTGATTTTCCAAGATCTTGGTCTATTTTTATAATTAGGAATGAACCATTTTTTTCCTCTAAAAGCCATGGATGTCCCTTCCCCATGAGTCCTTCTGGGGAGAATTCCATCCCTGACCCCTTCACCCTTCCTCCCCGCAGTTCCCATGCAGGTAACAGTCTGTGTTTGCACTGTGAGGTGACTTCCTTTCAAATATTCGCCAGCCCCAGCGTCTAACACACGGTTACCAACTCTGGGTCATCTGATGCCTTAGTGCCTGTGTGAATGTTTATCTTGCTCCCCAGTGACTTATAAGAGGAACATTTCCTGGAAATATTACAGATAGACATTTCACTGTACTGAGGTGTTTAGAGTCTGAATCACTCTTGTTGCCTAGAAACCTGTTTGTATTTGGCAAGAGGAAGGTGACTCAGGCACAGGTACAGTCAGACACGGCTGATATTTATTCAACACGACCCTCCTCCCAGCACTAGACTGTTGATTTCATGCTTAACCTTGACACTGTTCTTTCACTGATAATAGAGGCTCCTTCAGTTCTTTTCAACTCTGGGAAATTCAAAAGGCACTATGCTGTGCAGAGCTGACAGATCCCTTGTAGCTGAGCTATTTGCTACCTTAGTTTTCTTATTGAGTTCTTATTGAGCTTTAAGACAAAAGGTAATTACAGGATTCTTACATATAAAAGGGAATTGGAATTACATGGTGTCATAGAAGTAACTTGCCATCCCTGTAAGAATTAGTTCTCTTCTGAATTCAGTGAATACAACGCATTCCTAAACAGCACTGAGTCACTACTTCTGACCTCATAGTCAAGAAAGGATTTTTTCAGGCAACTAGAGGGTTGAGTCATTGGGCAGGCCACATTCAGGCCACAAAAACTGTTAGACACATACCTGTGTCTGTCTGTCTCTCTCTTTCTCTCTCTGTTTTTTTGTGGGACAGTAAGAATTGCTGACCATATATAGGCAGCATCAGTATGAAAGGGGTTCACCCTCAAATACCATAATAAATATAAGCAGATATCACAGTCAACCTAAGGTCACCTCACTGACCTTTATCTTCAAATTTAAGTTAGCACACAAGCGTAGGTCACTCTAGAAGCTAAAAATCTACAACAAAATACTCTAGAAAAAAAATGGCATTCCATATAAATTCTCCACCAGTTACTGCTATTTCCCTAATATTTTGGGGCTCCGTGATTTTTTAAAATCATTTCTATGCATTAAATATTCAAAGAAGGAAGAATGGTTTAAACAAATACAAACAAATGTACACATACCATACTAGAGTTTTTCTCTTTGTCCACCTTTTCAGCCATGCCTGCTAAAAACACAGCAAGTAAGACCAAAGGGTGTGCCTAAATGTCACCTGATTTTTGTGGGAATGTCCTGAATTCTAAATTTATTGAATGGATTGAAGCATACAATGTACTTTAGGTAATTTCCTTTTTTCTTCCCCGAGGCAGATAATAGTCATCCTAACGCAGGGGTTCCAGTATGTCTGACATCTATTAAGTACTATAAAAGTACAGCAAATGATACAACTTTTACTTTGACGTTGGAAGCTATAAATGGACAATGTATGTAAGTTTACTTAGCAAAGATTTTCTTCTTAAACGTATGTTAAAACTTTATGTTCTCCAATATATTTTCTTTTTAAAGACATATTATAGGGGGAAAAATATCTTTTCATGTCTAAAGCATTCTTGAAAGTCTGTGACACCTTTAAGAAACAGGTACTCTTGTCATCTGGAACTGGCTTATTGTAGGTAACAATGACTACTGGCAAGTAATAAGAGGGGTGAATTACTCTCCTAAATATTCTGAAGTCCTAATAGGTCTAAAGAAGGGTCTTCCACTACTGTGGTCCATACAGGATACGGGGATCCACAGCAGCCCTATGAAATGTTTGGGTTCAGGTCTGTAACTGAGGCTAGATAGCTTCATTCTTCCGATTTTCAGAATAGAGTTTTTAGTCTTGGGAAATGAAACCGCCAGCTGAAAACTTGGTATTTAAGCTGATGATTTTGTTGCTGCCTACCTGCTTCATGCAAGTTTCCATAATGGAGGAAGAATATTTGTTCCCATGCTACAACTAACACTTTCTGATAATTATATGGGAGTAGAGCCTCATCTGTGAGAGTGAGGACAACTTCATGCATCCGTGCACTCTGAGAGCTAAGTTACCACTAATTCTGTTTCATCTTTCTAAACCTTTTTAACCTTCATGTAGATATTTGAATATGTTATGACCAGGCGAGCCCCACAGACCCTCTCCCTGCCCTCACAGAATGCGGAGCATATGCGGAGTCAGGGAAACAATGGCAACACGGGGAAATACATGTCTGGGTAATTAAAAGGTCAAGACGTGATAGAAACACATTGCCAAGGCCGCCCCCCCACCACACACACTCCCTCTTGGCCCCAGTTGAGGGAGGTGAAGGAAGGCTTCCTAGAAGAAAGGGCCTCTTGATGCAGATCCGAAGGAAGAAGAGGGAAAAGGCAAGTTGGGAGTGGGGTTCTTGAAGACAGAAGGCATAGTATGTGCAGAGGCCTGAAGGAGCAAAGGAGGATGTGGCTTGTGTGTATGAAAACAGAAGGAAGAGCAGCTTGGCTGAAATGGGGGGAAAGGTGAGCTCCTGAAAAATCCTTGTTAGGGTATTTGGATTTTGCTCTCAGGATAACGCCATCAGAGAGGGACAGGCTCAGTTTCTGTCTGGTAAGGATCCCACTTCTCATTGCTGACACTTAGAAACCAAAGAGAGAAGGATTTCTCACACTCAGCAGAGAAATGATCGGATCGTCCCTATACTCAAAGGTAAATGTATAAGGTTCTTCATTTAATCAACCTTCTGTAGCACCAGTGAGATGTTACCATCTGACGTGGGGAAGCGGAACTCAGCCTAGGAAGACAGGTGAGCGAACTGAACGCAAGTTCTAGTTCTCCCTGGTTCTAACAAATCACTCAACTTCGGGCAAGTCGTTTACATCCTCTATGCCTCAAAGTGAAGTCAATAGTAGCTACCTCACAAGGTTGCTATGAAAATTAAATGAGGTACTATACATAAGGAACAGTGGCAGCTACAGTGTCAGTCAATCTTAGTTATTATCATCAAAAACTACCAGTTGATGGTGAGCATTAAGACGCTGGACTAGGGCCGGACAAGTGGCGCGGTGGTTGGGAGCTGGCTTGGGACGCCAGTGGCCCCGGTTCGGATCCCACATATGAGGGCCAGTGACACTGCCCTCTAAAAGAAAAAAAAAAAGAATGCTGGACTACATTTGACATTTTAAACCATACAGACACTTCTCTTTAGATGCCATCTAATGTCTTTAGAAAAAGCAGCTTAAACAAATAAATTTCCATGTTTAAGACTTTTCAATTTTGTATTTGAATAGTTAACATTTTTAAATGAGATGCTAATATACAGTTATACAAATTGAAGCTTTATTTCAACATCTTTGGGCCTTATGTCCTATTTGGACAAACATCTGATGTCCTGAGTGAAATTTCTAGGACTGTTTATTTGCAGATGAGTTTCAGAATCAGAGAACACGTAGACATCAGACTGCCTAACTGAAATCCTGCAGTTATGAATCCAAAGGAATTTGAGTAAATTCATTTATCTAATAATTGAATTATAAAAAATTAAAGTAAGAAGCTTTTAAGCCTAAATATAGACATTGGGAGAACCAAAGAACCATTTGTGGATTCACCACAAAACATAAAACCAACCATTCAGGACCCAGCAGCCTTCTGGTTGCCTCCGTTTATAGTAAAGGCTAAATCGTCAGTTTAGAAATCTGAAGAATTACACATTGTATAACAGAACACAGACTAAAGTCAAGATATAATGCCAAACGTCAATTAACTACATGCTAAAAATATCTGTGTCACTTCCTACTAACACTGCAGAGAGAGTATTAAAGTCTTACGAAGTTGATTGTGTCAGGGTCCCCAAGACCACTTTCAGTTCAATGATTCACTAGGAAGACTCTTGGAACCCATCATATCATTGGATTCATGGCTATGATTTGTTATAGCTAAAGGATACAAAGCAAAATCAGCACAGGAAAAAGGCGCATGAAACAAAGACCGGAGGGGACCAGGAGCGAGTTTCCAAGGGTCCTTTCCCAGTGGAGTTACATCCTCAATTCCCCAGCAATGAGCTGTGACACCTGTGAAATATGGTCTGTCAGGGAAAGTCATTAGTGACCCAGCACCCGGGGTTTTATTGTGGCTGGTCACACAGGCACCTGCTGCCAGGCATGTGCCCAAACTCTTCCCAATCACAAGCAGGTATTCAACATAAACCATATTGTTTGCACAAACAGTTCAGGCACAGTTAGCCATTATGATGGGCACTTTCCCGAATCTATGTCCCAAGATGCCAGCTGAGGGCCAGACTTGCAAGCAGGCCTTTCTAAGGAGAGCAGACTCACCTCTGCTGTGATAACTCACTTTTGTACATTGTCCTATTTCAATCAGCTATAATACAGGACCAAACTACAGGAGAAACATCTTATGCTTAGTAGGTCTCTAGGTATATCATGAGCGTGAAAACATTTTTGTCCTGTGTGTTTTCAGGACTTAAAATGTAACATTTTCAATACGGACAAACACTATTTTAAATTACATAATATGAGGGCTACGATGGCCTTTAGTAGTTCTCTTGTATAATAAAAATAGCTGAGCTCTAGTCCTGTGTAGTTCTCTAAGCATTTTTTTTTCTTTAAAAAAAATGCTACTGAAAATTCTGAGTAGTATTCCTATATTGAAACTACTATGAATCCAGACCCTATTAACAGTTCATCACAAACTCTTAGCAGTGGTGAGAATAAGAAAAACCTCCTCAGGGGGGCAATTTGACGATATCTATTAAAATTATACACATACCTTATGACCTGCAATTCTACTTCGCAAATGTATACAGATACAATTACATCCATGCAGAATAACCTACATACAGTTATTTACTGCACCATTGTGTAAGACCGAAGGATTGGCCACAAACCAAATGTCTATCAATAGGTCACTATTTAAATTGTGGTACATCCATACAATGGACTACTCTGTAACGGTGGAGGAAAAGAAAGAATGAGGAAGCTCTCTTCGTACTGATGTGTTAAACCCTCCTACATACACTAGAAGAAAAACACACATTGCAGAGAAGTATAATTTGCTATCTTTTACTTTATGAAGGGGGCAAATATGAATTCATATTCATCTTTGCTTGTCTGTGCAGACAGAAACCGGAAGGATGCATTAGACACAGACAGGAGAGGCGGGGAGGGGATGGTAGAGGCAAAATTGGGACAGAATCTGTGAACCTGAAACAATGTATAAAAGTGGAATACTTGAAAAGTAATCCCTCTTTCTTTGCTCGGCCCAAGTTGCATCAACTTGGCATCATTTTTGTTTGTTGTTTTAATAAGCTTCTATATTTCTGCAGTGACTAAACTAGGGCATAAGATTGCTTTCATCTTATTTTACAAATCAGGTTCCAACAACCTTCTTTTCATTTGTGTCTGTCTGCCATCTTGACCGGGGTTTCCCCAGGACACCTGAGAATGAGTCAAGTTCTCTGCCTCTCCTTTCTCCCATTCCCATCACTGGGAATTTTTTAAAAGCTCCATGAAAGGAGGGGTATGGTTTTATTCACTGCTTTGTTCGAAACACTGAAAAAAGACACCTGGCACACAGAAATTGTTCAGTAAATATTTGTTGAATAAATGAATTTATTTTTTAACCCATCTTCAATGGGACAGACACTAGCAGACAAAGGGAGAGATATCGCTGGGGTCAAATATTTAGAAATAGTTGTCATTCCTAGTATCGGCCCAATATATGCATTAAAATCCTAGCAAGAGTCCTAGAATTATTTTGAATTTTACAGGAGACAAACAAATAAGTCTATAGAATGCTGTGCTGAACAGGGACTCTTAAATATTCAAAAAATGTATTTTTAATTAATTTGGGATTACCTGGGGTCTGTCTTAGGGCTGAAGTCTTTTTAGGTAAATACCACACTAATTAATAATGATGAAAAAAATGGCTATCATAAGAGTCAAATAAGCCCCAGTCGTACCATGCCCAGACATGTAGAGAAGAACAACATTTTGCATTAAAAATGCAACTGCTATTTTTATTTTCAAGAATAAAATTATCATTGAAATGAAGTTCAAATTAGTAGAGACAGTGAATTGACTTACTCAATGTCGACCACAAAGAGAAAATCTCCTTCCTCCGTGGGCACAAACTGGGTATAACTTACCACGCTGCTTTAAGCTTGGTTTTTTTTTTTTTTTTTTGAGGGCAGTGTTACTAGCCCTCATATGTGGGACCGAACCGGGGCCGCTGGCTTCCAAGGCCAGCGCTTAACCACCGCGCCACTCAGCCGGCCCTTAAGCTTGGTTTAAATATCTATAACACAGAATAACTTTGCTAGGAATAAACGTAGTAACTGTTGTTGAATGGGGGTGGGGGATTTCTTTGAAGACTTCTAGTGCCACAAACTTTTCTTAACGCAGTGACTGTGCTCTCTCTTGGCAGCAACGGAAAGAGGTTAGGAAATTCTGGTGTTTCCTCCAGTTCTCATGCTGACACTTAAGATAGCATCCAATGAGTGAGGAAACATCCCCTCACGTGAAACACCTTGAAAGCTAACACTCTCCTGAGAATACAGAGCAGAAATTCTCAGAGGTAAGGCATTTTTGAAATAAATGAAGTGGGAAAGAGAAGCTGGCAGGGAAGTTGCAGCACAACAGGGAGGCAGCCAGCTTTGGGCTGATGCAAACTGCATTTATGATATAGCGCCAGGCACCCTACCTACTGTCTGCAGAAGGTGCACAGCGAGTTCCACCTTGGTCTTTGCAGCAGCCCACACCCCCAGTCTCTGAGCAGATCCTTTGTGCGAGGAGCCGAGGATGATGGCTCTAAAAGGCAAAAAAAAAAAAAAAAAAAGTGAGAGGTTAAAGAAGGATGCTTTGTTATGTTGTGTTGGTTGCCTAGGGGTGAAAGGAGAAACACTCTGATGCTGTCCCCAGGAAAATACAGGCTCTAACAGGTACCAGCATCTCAGGGGAAAAGCAACTTGGCCATTCATTCCACAAACGTTTCCTTAACACCTGACAGAGCCTGGTCAGAGGGCCAGCTGTGCAGGCAGGCAGGTTCTTTTCTCTCATGCTCCTCAGACTCTGACAGGAGAACAAACTAGTAGGTAAACAAGACGGCTGTGATAAATATCACTCAAGAGAAGAGAGCCAGAATCAGAGCAAGGCTGATGTGGCTGGTTTAGAGCAAGTGGTCATGGAGGGAAAGCTACTGAAGTTAAAACTTAATAGTGGGCCGGCCGAGTGGCGCAGTGGTTGGGCGCTGGCTTGGGAAGCCAGCGGCCCCGGTTCGGATCCCACATGTGAGGGCTGGTTACACTGCCCTCAAAAAAACAAAAAAAACAAACTTAATAGTAACGGAGGAGGGGCAGCCAGCCAAGGAAGAACAGCACTCCAGACTAAGGAAGCAGTTGGTTCAAAAGCCCTGAGGCCACAATGAGCCAGGCAGGTTTAAAGAATGGGACAGCGAGCACTGCTGGAACACTGTGACCTAGGAGTGAAGTGCAGAGGCGGGCAGTGGCCAGGTCACCGGGGGTGTTGCAGACCAGGCGACACTCAGAGCAAACTCCGTGTAATGGAAACTCTGCCTTGTGGGCAGCACACTAATCTGTCACCTCAGACAAAATGGTGCAAGATTCCCTTTGAAATACAAACAGCTGCTGTGATTTTTTTAATGGAGTTTAAAAACAGATTTAATTTTTTACAACCATTTTAGATTTATAGCAAAATTGAGCAGAAAGTACAGAAACGTCCCACATTTCTCCTGCCCCTACACATACAGTGCTTCCTCCATTAGCAGTATTCCCCAGAGTCGTACATTTGTTACAGCTGAGGAACCTATATTGACAGTCACCCAGGACCACAAAATTTGCATTAGGACTCACACTTGGTGAGGTTGGGCAACTGTATAAGGAATGACATGTACCTGTTATTATGGAATCATACAGAGCAGTTTCATTCCCCTAAAAATCCTCTGCGCTCTGCCTATTCAGTCCTCCCTCTCCTCTTTTAATGGATTTTAAGGAACTGAGATTCAGCCTGTGGGTGGAAGTAAACATGCCACTGTTCAGAGGTCTACAGCACATAGAACCACAATATGAACATCCTAAGAATACAGCCTGAGATCACCTACCAAACTGTAGTGTGATACACGTATGTACACACTCACACACACAATGGTAGTTGGACCTATGTATCTTTTAACCACCTAACAAAATTCATTAAAATCTATGTTTAACATTCACAGGCTATACACCCCCATCTGAAACCAGAAACTGGTTTTCGATTGAGATCCCACTTTCACCAAAAATACTCAACTTTTGGAAAAGACTCAGGAACAAATGGGCCACTCCTAGGTATATACCCAAGAAAAATGAAAACAAAAATCCAAAAAGTGTTAGTCCACACAAACACTTGTATGCAAAATGTTCATTGCAGCATTATTCATAATAGCCAAAATGTGGAAACAATCCAGATGTGCATCGACCCATGAATGAACGAAATGTACGGGGTATCGATAAATAAAACGTTTGGCAGTAAAAAGGAATGAAGTAGGGACACATTCTAAACATGGATGAACACTGACAACATTATGCTAAATGAAAGAAGCCACATACAAAAGACCACATATTGTATGATTCCATTTATATGAAATGTGCAGAACAGGCAAATCCTTAGAGACAGAAAGTAAACTAGTAGTGGCCAGGGTTTGGAAGTAAAGGGGACTAGAGAGTGAATGCTAATGGATATGGCGTTTCTTTTTGGAGGTGATGCAAATATACTAAAACTAGATAGGGGTGCTGGTGCACAATTCTGTGAATACACTAAAACACACTGAGCTCCACCCTTTAAAAGGGTGAATTTTAGGGTATATGATTATTTCACAATAAGGCTGGTATAAAAGCCAAGACCAAAAGTGCATCTGAAAAGCAGTGTAGAGCTGAAATAAAGTTCTACTGGTCAAAAATGCTATGTCCTGGTAAGGCTCAAAATAAGAGGTAAGCAGTTTAGTTTTCTATCTCAGATACCGTACAGCACTCTCAGAGGGGCACGTATGCCCTTTGGAAAGGCCACCGCACCCTCCAAGGATGCTTTTCTCGTTTTGCTCAGGACCTTACTCCAGCTATTACCCTCGCGCGCTCGCGCGCGTGGCTTCACTCACATGCCCACTAACCTGACCCTGCTTCCAGCCACCATCACGGTTCCCCTGGATTACAGTAACCTCTCTCTAACCCCCATTTTCCACACTGGTCTTTCTAAAAATTTTCTCTCCTACTTTAAGCCCTTCAGAGGTTTTCCACATTTAAGCTATTTCTAGGGCACTGAGGTACCATTAGAAAAAGTTAATGTATATTCAAATTCAATCGGGTAGTAAACGTACCAAAGGGGTCATACAGCTCCTGATATTAAAGGTGCTTACAGATGCAGCCTCCAGCCAAACTGTACCTTTCCCGTTCTCCAGTGATAGTGCAGCAGTGTTAACACCAATGATCTCATGACTTATCTTTGTACCTGCCAACTTGAGCTACTCTCTTATCATAAGGATTAATTTAATGACCTATCTATAAAGTTACACAGGCTTAGATAATATCTGATGAATCAAGTAAGAACTGGGTTAACAAAGAGATTTCTCAAGGAGACACATCCCAAAGGTACAACGCTTTTCATGAACCTGCACACAGCCTTATATAGAAATAAGCCAAGGGTGTCAAACTGGGAGAAGCTGCAAGTTAAAGTAGCTCATAAAATGGCAACATTTTATTTCTTAAGTAGCAAATCAAATTAAAGAAGTGCAGTTAGTTGCTCTTGGGCCATAACTTAAGTCTATCAACTATTAGTATTGCTTATAACATGGTATTAATGATACCAATAATGTCATCAGCTCACAGATTTTATTCAGTTACATAGCTAAATAAACATGGTGCCTTCCAGCTAGTCAAATTTAAAATGTGTACCCTTGTCAAAAAGAAGAATGAAAAACAGGGTGCATGGTAGAATGCAAATTCATGCTTACCAGTTCAAAAACTCTTTGTGTACATCCTCCTAATGTTGCATCATGTTAAGAAAGGACCTATTTTTAAAAGTATTCCAGGAGTTTATGATTTATTTTAATTTGAAGTATATGTACTATGCATAACTTCAGAAAGGAATCAATGATATAACTTACAAAATACAATTGTGAGAAGAGTAATGCAGAATCAGACAGCCAGGTAAATAGACAGCCAGGTAAACAGGGGTTCCTGATCACACGGTGTAGTGGAAAAGGGAAGGGTATTTCTATGGTCGAATGCTGTCCCACCTGCTCCTTGTAGGGAAACACTGACAGGGCAGCAAAGGTCAGGGGCTGTGAGCAAGGACTCTGAAACCCAGCTGCATACTTAGCACCTGTGTGACTCCAGGCACAATACTTAGTTTCTTTGTGACTCAGTTTTCTCATCTATAAATAGGGATAGTAACAGTACTAACTTCTCAGGGTCCTTAAGAGGACGGAAGGAGGTAATATTTATAAAAAGCTCAGAAACAGCAGCTGGTATATAGTATGCATTATTCACATGTGTTAAGTGACTGAAATAGAGACAAAGAGACCAGGGGTAATACAATGTAGTAGTTAAGTCTTACAAAATGACTATTTGGCTATCAACAACTTTGTAGCTAGAACAAGAGAAGAAACAACTTTTCAAACTCTGAGTGTGTGTGTATCTCCAGATCTGTGTGTGTTGGGAGGAATGGGAGTGGGGAACCATGTTGTGTACCTCAGGGAGAGAGTTTTTCTTGACACTTAGCTCTAATACGGTCATTTCAGGTCTGTACACAGAAGGCAACAAGAAACCAGGTAGGCCAGATAGACAATGTGTGACATCATACGGTAGTTTTTCACTGTGTCCCTCAATAAATTCCAAAGCACAGCGTGCTAGAGGAAGAAAGCAAGGCAAGGTGATAGGAGCAAGCAGCTCCGATGGTCTGGCTCATTTCAGGGACACGACAGCTCTAGAAATCCATCCTTTACTTCATTTCCCATAGACATGCTTCTGATAAGAACAGCTGAGGAGAGACAGTTCCAAATTTATGGAACAAATTCTCTAATATCAAGAGATGGCCAAAACGCAGCCACATAAAAACACTGATGCATTGAGAAGTGAATTTCCCCAGAAATATGTTTTTACGTCTAACGGACTTGAGAGTCACTGGCCCAAGAACAGCCATCGTCATCACAGGAGATTAAACAATTCAGTAGCATATTCCTATCTGCCATCGTCATCTCAGGCTCTCCCTAACGGTTCAACGTGGAGCTTTACCAAATTACGAAAGCTGTTGGGATTAAAGGTACATTTTATTGCAAGGAGGAAAATAGAGAAATTTTGATTTTTAAAGGCTGGCTATTAGACAACAAATCTTAGCTACAAAGGGACTTGCATTCCTTCAGACATTCCCCTACTGTACATGGAAGACATGATGCCACTAAATTCATGACTATTCCACAAGTCTATAAGTGAGTAGCTGATGTGATCACCAACATTTTTCATTCCATCAGGCAAAGTATGCTGTTATTAAGGCTAATGTTTAAAGAAGTTTTCTTCAGATGAACTAGTGTTAATCTTGAAGTTGTTAATCAACTGCAGCAATGTATTTTCATTTTAATTCTTGTGGAGTATTACTAAAGCCACCACAAGAAAGCAGGAATGGGTTTATTCACTTGCAGTTCACAGGCACTAAATGTAGTATTCTACAAGGAAGAAATGTGAGGGGTGGCATATGTATATAATTAACCCCTATGCACCGTGGACAGCATCACTTCCTTAAAGTAGCCTCTCTTGACTCTTCCACACTGGATGAGAGCTCCCTTCACCTGCTCCACATTACACCATGTTTTTTCTCCATCGTCACAGTTTGCTAATTATAATTATTTAATCAACTGTGGGTAAAGATGAACTTGTCTCTTTTCTGTCAGACAGTAAACTTCACAAAGGAAGGGACCACAGCTGTTAGTTTTTCTGCTGTCTTCCTGGCACAAGTCAAAGGTTATTTGTTCACTAACTTCTTTATGAGATAGCCGGCTGTGTTCCTAAAAAGTCCCAGGTAAGCTCCTTGCAAGTAAGATAAAGTCACTGAAGTCAACTTAATAAGGAGGAAAAAAAGGGAAGCATTTTAATATTATAAAATCCACACGTTCAATGCCTTGAAGATTTTTAGAAGTAGAGTCTTGGACATACGAGCACATGGCAGACGTGAATGAGAGAAGGAGGGAGAAAAGGAGATGGGAGGAATGATCCACTAATTTGGATGGTTGCTTTAAAGTAAAAAAAAAAAAAAATGTATCATGAGAACTCAGTGTTTTCTAATTATAGACTCTTAAATTTAAAATATCTTGAAAGGTCACTCTGTACTTTCCTCTGCCTAATACAGGCACACTGAAAAATCCCGGAAATAGGATTCTTTTTTTTTTTTTTTTTTTAAGCCCAGAGAAGAACGTTGAACAACAAATTAAAAAGCCTTATGCCTGGCAACCTCTGCTTTCTACAGTTTTTCTGTTAGATCGTCCATGAAGAAACAATTGTCAACCTAGTTCTTTCAGTCATGACACAAAGTTGTTATTGTTACATCTGAACTCCTAAAACTCCTTAGAGTAAAAGTCATATAAGGGATGGCAAGAAGGTCACATAGTATCATAACAGTGAAACTGAAATAATAATTTATGTTTATGAAATGCTTTCAGACCTTCTGCAACAAAAGGAAATAATCCCCTTTATACTTTAACATTGAAAGTGAGAAAGTGTTTAACCTTCTTGCTGAGCAAAGAAACTCAAATCAAAAGTGAGATACCAAAAATCATCAAGCTGCTCTTTAGGATTATTGTAAAATACATTTCTAATATTTTACAAAACACTCTAAGAATGTGAACAAAAATTTAGCTCTGAGCCTCAGACATCATTAATCACAGTGAAAAACTGGAAATGACTAAGTGTTAAACAATAGGGGACTGCTAAATAAATTGTGGTGGGTGGATACAGTGGAATACTGAAATACTTCTTTGCCATGTTTTGCAGAAAGTGACAAGAGCTTCCTGATATAGTCATGTGTACAAAACAATGATATGTATATCCTGGTTTTTATAAGTTGCATGTGTAAGCATAAACATGTGGGAAAAGTAATGCAAAATGTTAGCAGGTGAGTGGCGCATTGGTTAGGAGCTGGCGTGGGATGCCAGCTCTGAGCAGCGGGACCAGTTCGGATCCCACATATGAGGGCCAGTGACACTGCGCCCTCTACAGCTAGGATGGTGAACAACAGCTCCACCTGGAGCTGGGCTGCCGTGAGTCGCCAGCTACGGTGTGGGCTGTAGCCTCTGATGCTGTGGGCTGCCATAGGCTACAGTGAGTAGCTGGCAGCCAGCGTGAGCTGCTGTGAGAGGCTGTCTAGAGGCCGGCGACCAATCTGCCTCACCCGGGAAGAGCGCAATCATAATATCAACATGGGTCAGTGAAGCAACGTCCTCCACAACTAGACTGAAGCAAAAAAGGACAGCAACTTGTCTGTTCCCCTTCCCCGATTCCCCACGCTCTTCCCATCCCCCAATTCCCCAATAAAATCATAAAAAGAAAAAAGATGACAGAAGCTTTCTCTACTGCTCTCCTCTCCTTTAAAAAAAAATGTTAACAGGTAATAGATATATAAATGACTTAAAATTTCCTTTTGCTTATCCAGGTTTAAAATTCTCTAAAATAAACATGAGTTTAACTCTCTAAAAAGTTAAAGAGAAAGTAAGTCTAAAACTCCCAACACAAATTTCCAAACATCAGGTACCTTAAGTTTCTTTAAAAAGTTTATCACGATAAGCATATAGTCTGTTTAATATCATTATGTACTAAGGATAAAAATAGTAACCCTCATTTTTCATTTTGGTTACTGTGTGTGGGGCATGCAAATAAAAATATTCTGTCCTGGAGACTTAAAAGTTTTCTTTTTACCAAGATACCATTTGTGGTGATGGACCACCAGGTAGCAAAAAGGTTAGTCTCTTCGGGTAAATATAGCATAATTATATAGTTCAGAAAATAAAAATAAAATGTACATATTTGCTATGATTACTCTTGGTCAAATAAAATCTTCTCTTTGAAAATAAAAATGAAACTAGAAGTAAAAATGAAACTAAGACATGGATAAAAAGGAATTTAGAACCAAATTTGGGAGGGGGTTAGTATTAGAAAGAGGGCTTTCAGATAGAGTTCACGTCTGGTCAGGGAGAGAGGACATTTGTTGGGAGGCACAGTAACTCCTCAGGATATAGATAAGTATTATAATTGAAACTGCAGGGATCCTGTGGTATATATACCTGAGTAGGTTAACAGAACAAGCAGACTTGCTCTACCTGAGTAATTATTTGGCCAGAGCTAAGCTTGTGCTAATCTCCAGCTCTTGCTTAGTCTCCTTCAGAGCTATTCAAGTCTCTTGGTTCTGGAATCCGTTTCCCCAATTTTTTATTTTTCTCTCTCCTAATCTTCTGTTGTCCTTGTCTTAAGGTTTCTAAGTGATTGCTTACTCTAACCTCCTCTCAAAGTATCAGCAGTTTGCTTCTCTTATGAGAAACTTGTTTTTGAAATTGAGTCATTTGTACTTAAACTCTTTTATCGTTTACTTGGTTTACCTTGTACATCATCGCCCATCTCAGACATCCTCATACAGACATTCCTTCTGAGCAACCTCAAAGCAAATTACATATTGGCATGTTGACATAATCCTCTACGTCACAAAGCTTCACTTTCAAGGTGTTTTTTTTTTAATTTAATAAATTTTTTATTGGGGAACAGTGTGCTTTTCCAGGACCCATCAGCTTCAAGTCAAATAGTTGTTTCAATGTAGTTGTAGAGGAAGCAACTCAGTGGCCCATGTGGGGATCTAATTGGCAACCCTGGTGCCACGAGCACTATGCTCCAACCAACTGAGCTAAACGGCTGCTCCCTCAAGGCCTTCTTTTAAGTCTTAGAGGAAAGATGATATTCACAGACCAGAATAAGAGTCAAGAAAGTAAACTCCAGGACCCCCAAAGAGCTATCTGCTGTTCAAGTAAAGGAATAATGAAAGTACTAAGAATAACCGGAAAAGAAGAAGGAGAAAGAAGCAAGTGAAGTGAGGAGCACACTAGTAGAAGTTTGTGCAATTGAGCCTTGAGCAAAATAAAGGAAGATGAAGCAAAGCTCCCAGACACCTGGGATGATGAACACATCTGGGGGTAGGGCCCAGAGGTGAGCAGCGAGATATGAACCACAGGTCCGGCTGATAGAACCTGAGGCATCATTGAGGTTCTACTGGGCCATCACAAAGTGGATGGGGATGTTAACCAAGTGAATAAGTCAGCCACGTGCTTTTACCTTGAGTTTCAAAGTCAGGTATGGTCAGGGGATATATCTGATGATACTGGGAAGAAAAGTTTAAGGAGTAAACATTATGAATGCCATTGTTAATAATCATGCTACTCTTCCCTTGCTTTCGGAGTAAAATCCTAAGGAACCATCCTGATCTCAGAACATGGCACCTTTAAGAGAAGGATGAGGTTTAGCACATGGGAAAAGAAACCTTGAGGTCTCCCCACCCCACAAAGGGCCCAAAGCATACTATAGGGAAAAGCAAAGAATAATTCTCACTCATTCCTGCAGAAGGGTTTACAGGTAATAAATAATCCCAGTTTTCCATCACATTTCTGAACAAACAAAAAAGTGTAATGGAAATGCAAGCTTGTGCACTTTCTCTAGTGAAGATAACACACATTCACTTTTCACTTTTCATGGCACTTTGGTTAAACTGTAATAATGTATTACTTGGGGAGGGATCACTCTAATCAAAGCAGTGGGAAATGTGATGAAAACAAGAAGTAAAGGGACTTTCTGGGCGGGTAAAGAAAATGGGCAAAAAAATACTTTATTACAATCAGGAAATCAGGTTTTAATCTGGATTCTGATATCACAAATTGTGATCTTTAAAAAGTCAAGCTACAGCCGAGTGGTGCCGAGGTTAAGCGCTGGCTTGGGAAGCCAGTGGCCCCGGTTCCAGTCCCACATGTGAGGGCCAGTGACACTGCCCTCAAAAAAAAAAAAATGCCAAGCTAACAGATCCAGCAGGCAAAAAACCAGTAAGGACAGTTGAATTCAACAATACAATCAATCAACAGACTCTAATTGACATCTGTATTTTTATTTATTTATTTATTTATTTTTTGAGGGCAGTGTCACTGGCCCTTGTATGTGGGACCCAAACCAGGGCCGCTGGCTTCCCAAGCCAGCGCTTAAGCATCACGCCACTCGGCTGGCCCTCTAATTGACATCTGTAGACTGCTTCATCCAATAACAGCGGAATACACATTCTTCTCAAGCTTACAAGAAAAATCACCAAGGTAGACCACATTTTGGGCCATAAAACACACCTTAATAAATTTAAAAGAATGGAAACTATACAATGTCCTCTCAGACCACAATAAAATTATACTAGAAATAAGTAACAGAAAGATAGATGGAAAATCCCAATCGAGTTGGCAGATTAAACAACATACTTCTAATTAACACATGGCTCAATAATCTCAACAGAATTCTAAAAATATTTTGAACTAAATAAAAATGAAAACACAACTTACCAAAATTTATGCAAAATGTAACAGAAGCAGTGCTTGACGGAAATTCATAGCAGTGAATTCAGCATCCATTTATGATAAAAACTCTCGTCAACTAGAAAGAGGGGGTAACTTTCTCAGCTTGATAAAGAATATCTACAGAAAACCTATAGCTACTATCATACATACTGTTGAGAAGCTCAAAGCTTTACCACTAAGATCAGGAGCAAGGCAAGGGCGTCCCCTCTCCACTGTCTTTTAACATGAAATTAAAAATCCTAGCTAATGCTGTAAGAAAAGGAAATAAAAAGTATACAGATTGGAAAGGAAAATGAAACTTTGTTCATAGACAACATAACCATCTGTGTAGAAATTTTAAAAGAGCTGACAAAAAAACCCTCTTGGAACTAATAAGAAATTATAGCAAGGTTGCAGGATACAAAGTTAATATACAAAAGTCAATCACTTTTCTATAAATGAGCAATGAACAAATGGAATTTGAAATTTACAACACAATACCATTTACACTGGCAGCCCCCCAAATGAAATGCTTTTGTATAAAACGTATTATACACACACACACACACACACACACACACACACACACTCATATAATCTGCATGAAGAAAACCACAAGACTCTGATGGAAGATATATATTATATCTAGATCTAGATCTAGATATAAAACTAAATAATTGGAGAGACATTCCATGTTCACAGATAGGAAGATTCAATATTGTCAAGATGTCAATTATTCCCAACTCAAGCCCTAGATTCAATGCAATTCCAATCAAAATCCCAGCAGGTTATTTGGTGGATATTGACAAACGATTCTAAAGTTTATATGGAGGGCAAAATACCTAGAATAGTCAACTCTATTTTGAAGAAGAACAAAGTCAGAAGACTGACCCGACCTGGCTTCCAGACTTACTATACAGCTACAGTAATCAAGACAGTCTACTATTGGTGCAAGAATAGACAAACAAGTCAATGGGACAGAAAGAGCCCAGAAATAGACCCACATAAATAAAGTCAACTGATCTTTGACAAAGGAGTAACGAATATACCTTGGAGCAAAGATAGTTTTTTCAATAAGTGGAACTGGAAAAACTGTTCAACCACATGCAATAAAAATGAATCTAGACAAAATTTACACCCTTCACAAAAATTAACTCAAAGCCGATCATAGCCCTAAATGTAAAATACAAAACTATAAAAGTCCTAGAAGATAACATAGAAGAAAACTAATTGAGCTTGGGTATGGAGGTGAGTTTTTAGATATAACTCCAAGAGTATGATCCAAGAAAGAAATAATTGATAAGTTGGGCTTCACTAAAATTTAAAATTTGTATTCTATAAAAGGTGATGTCAAGAGAATGAGAAGACAAGCAACAGCCTGAGAGAAAATATTTGCAAAACATACATCGGATAAAAGACTATGATCCAAAATATACAAAAAAAACTCTTAAAACTCAACAGTAGGAAACCAAACAATCCAATTAGCACATTGAGGATGGGACATTTAAATTATTTAAATGCATGTTCCTGGGGTTCAAATCATTGAAATCAACTTTTATACTGTGTTTCTTTAAAAATTTATAACAAATTTGCTGTTTTAGTGAACTGAAATTTTCAGGAAATACTCACCAAAGACCCTAGTAGTGCTTGAGGGTGTGATACTCTGGAAACATTTCCCCTTAATGTATAGATGCAACTCTGCATCACCGGTCCACAACGTGTTAAGAAATGGGGAAAATACCTAAACAGATCTCTCCAAAGAAGACATACAGATGGCAAACAGGAATATGAAAAGATGCTTCACATCATATGTCACAGGGCAATGCAAATTAAATCAATAATAAGATACCAGTATACCTATTAGAAGGGCCAAAATCTGGAACACTGGCACCACCAAATGCTGATGAGGATGTGCAGCAACAGGAGCTCTCTCTCACTGCTGGTGGGAATGCTAAATGGTACAGCCACTTTGGAAGACAGTGTGCCCGTTTCTTACAAAACTAAACATGTTTTGGGCTGGTCGAGTGGCTCAGTTAGTGAAGGGTTGGCTTAGAGCACGAGCTCTGAATAAGAGGGCCATCAGTTCAATTCCCACAAAGGCCAATGAATGCTGCGCCCAAGCTGAGCTGTCGCTGAGCTGCCAACAGACAGCAGGATGGCTCAGCTGGTGTAATAACAAGATTGCCTGTTCAAATGTGGGCTATGCCCACCCGCAACTAAGACTGAACTCAGCACCTTGAGCTGGCATGCCGCCGGATGGCTCAGTGGATAGGGCATGTGCTCTTAACAACATGGCTGCTGGTTTGACTCCTGCATGGGATGGTAGCTATGCCCACCCACAACTAAGAATGAACACAGCACCTTGAGTTTAGAGGCCATAAGCTGCCGACAGGAAGGCAGATGGCGACTGGCGCCCTCTACAACGAAGACTGAAGAACAACAACTTGGCCGGTCCCCTTCCCCAATTCCCCAACACTGTTCCCCTCCCCCAATTCCCCAATAAAAATCTTTAAAAAAACAAAACAAAAAACTAAACATGTTTTTACCATATGATCCAGCAATCGTGCTCCTTGGTATTTACCCAAAGGAGTTTAAACCATGTCCATAGAAATACCCACACACAGATGTTTATAGCAGGTTTATTCATAATTGTCAAAATTTGGAGGCAACCAAGATGTCCTTCAATAGGTAACTGATAAATGAACTGTGATATAGTATACAATCGAATACTATCCAGTGATAAAAAGAAATGAGCTATTTCGAGCCACAAAAAGACATGACGGAACTTTAAATGTAAACAGCTAAGGAAAAGAAGCAAAGAGTGGTTGCCAAGTGTTGGCAGATGGAAAAGGAAGGATGAATAGGTGGAAGCACTGGGGATTTTTAGGGTGGTGAAGCTATTCTGTATGATACTGTAATGGTGGACAATATACATTTGCCAAACCCATAGAATGTACAATAGAGTGAACCCCAATGTAAATGAAGGAATTTAGTGAATAATAATGTATCAGTATTGATTCATCAATTGTAACAAATATTCCACACTAATGCAAGCTGTGGATAACTGGGAAAACTGGGGGAGGAGGGACAGGCGTCTGGGAACTATATACTTTCTGCTCACGTTTCTGTCAACCTAAAGCTGTTCCAAAAACATAAAGCCTATGAATTTACAAAAAAGTTCTTCTCAGAATTACCTATACACTCATTCATAGTTAAGATTGCAATAATTTTTTTAAAAAAATCAGAAACACTCCAAATATTGTGATTTAGGCTGTAAAGCACCACTCGAACACGAACGGCACAACAGGGCTCAGTTATGTCTTTTAAGAACAAGGACATTTGCTTCAGCACAACCACTGGTCTAAATCTGTCTTATAATTCAAAAGCACTTAAACCTTCTAAGTGTAGAGAGCATTCTAAACATTGCTGAATGCCGATGAAACAACATCTGTGGTCGCGGCAGCACTCCAGTTTGTGGTAAAACATGTTGAGATCTGTAACTGCATCATTGCTCTCGCAGGTTTTCATATTCTACATGCTTATTCATTCCAACAGACTTGAAGGCAATGCTTTGTATACCAAAATGGCAGGGCCCACATTATCCCTGCTGAAATTAAAGACTTCATTCAGGGTGCAGCATAAGCACATACAGGGAGGAGGCTTAGCACAAATCTGCAATGTGCCATTTGTAAAATAGTACCCTGATAAAACTACACCTAAGACTTGCTTTGCTTCCTAAATGACATCTTCATGACATGCCTTAAGAACCTTTTCATAGGCCAGAACTCACTTTAATGGAGCCCTGTAAGTGAAGAGTTCCCAAGCCGCATGCTTCAAGGAACTCCTCTACCAAGAGCCTTGCTATCAGCTAAGAGGAGGTGGCTAATATGAAATGCATCTGCCAATAAGACAGAAATTTGACTACAGAAATAACGGCAAGGTCCCAAATGATATCTTTCTGCCATTTGCAAAATTCTGCGTAAAGTTTATATTGTGATTTTAAATGAAAAATCTCAATTTCAAACAGGCTTTTTAAGATTTCTGCGAATTACAGCCACAGTTCATAATTGCACATGGAACCTGGCTGGTCACCCTGAATGCCTTCCGGAAAGCAGCACTGCACTGTGCTGTAATTTTGCTCTTCAGTCCTAACCCACAGGGAGTGGGCTCTTGGAGCCTTTTCCTGTGAAAGCACCCTTAGAATGCAGGCGGACCCTAAGGACGTTGCACCTCAGAGCTCCTCCTCCCATTTCCCGTTGTGGTCCCACCGTCAGCTTATTCTGGTTCTCAGTGACGACTGTGTCCATGGCAATTCACAGCTGATACCAAGTGTCCACTACTTGTGTTTGCAGGCACAATATTTACAAATGATTAGTAACACTTTTTGGTTTATAAACCAACTTGTAATAATAGAGCTGGCTAATCAAATGCTTGTACAAATGGGGCAAGAAGAACAGAAATGAAATTCAGGGACTAACACCCTATATGACCTTTATTTTTTTCTTTTCTACTAAAACATTTAGAAAGAACTTTCATAAATGTCATCCTCCTGATTGTTGTTTCAGAATTTTCCTGCTCCTTGCTCACCTACTGAAGGCAAGGGTCTTGTCAGGAAGGAATACAAAACAACAGAAATAAAGATTAAAAGAAGGGGGCGGTATATAGGCTTCCATAAAGAATCTTGAAAAAAAATTAAGATCTACAGTATTAGTGACTAGTGATGGATGAAGAAACAATAAAAAGGAAGCAATCGCTGAAAAACTTGTTAAGTCTGTTTGACAGACTGTGCCTGCCTCCCAAATTCTTTGAGGCATGATTGGAAATCACAAGACAGTTCATTAAGACAGGTATGCCTTACTCCGTTTTCCATGACTACTAGCCAGATAACTAGAGCTAGCTTCCCCTAAATTTCTCTCTCACATACACATTACACACAGGACAGACACACAGAAAAAGATCCAGAATAGTACCGCTTCCTTCACCAAATTTCAAATATATTCCTATATTCCTCCCAACCTAAAATATATAACATAAATTATCCTTAATAAACCCATGTCCTTTAGACATATCTAATCTCAACCTTTAATGAAAAAGAATCTCAGAGATAAGAAACAGTTATAGTATCCTCTTAATTTCCTTCTCTTAAAAGTTACCAATATTCTATAAACTTCAGTTCACTTTTCTTCTCGATTGCTATAAAGATGTCTTTGTAGGCAAATGTTGTGCTGCCTCTGAAACACAGAAGCAATTGTTAATCAGATTTTTTACTTTTTATCACTTGTTATGACTGTCATCATGTTTCAGAAAAGCATGGGAGGAGTCTGCCAAATTAATCTTCCTACGATTGCCACTTTGTGCAAATCCAGATCTTTCAGGCTACAGACTAAAACCTGAACTCGTCCTCCTGACAATCACCATCTCCCTGAATCTGGTCCTTACCAAGAGTGTCCCTGGAAATGGCGCCAAATGGGTTAAAGAATGATTAATGCTGACTTCCCTAGTAATCATCATTTCTTCACTTAAATATAAAATTAGACTAACTAGACCATTTAAGGATTTTCCATTCTTTACTTCCAATATTTTAATTCCACCCCTTTCAACCTCATGGAAGATTAAAAAAAAAAAAAAGAATGTCATGGCAAGTGGCATCTATTATACTGTTGTCTCTACTAGAGATGGTCTAAACCTCAGGGAACTTAAAATCCTGTGGAAAATCTAAGGATACTATATTAAACCCAATAAAAGCCTATTTCTGATTGCTCCAAAATAAGCCCCACAGACAGTAACTGATAGAGTACGCATTCGCAATGGTGAAAATTGGTGCCTTTAGGGTGAAAAAAATGATTTGTGGTCCTCCAAAGGCATTAAATTTTCATTGGGGGCGGGCGGGGAATGCTTAGGAAAAACCTGTCTAAAAAGACAATAACAAAAAAATAGGGCTGGCTGAGTGGTGCAGTGGTTAAGAGCTGGTTTGGGATGCCAGTAGCCTGGGCACAGATCCCACATATGAGGGCCAGTGACACTGACCGCTAAAGAAAACAAAAAAAAAAAAAGAAAGAAGGTTGAGAAACACTGAGAGAGGAACCCACAGAGAGCTTTATACAGAGGGTGTCAAAAAAAAAGTATACACATTTTAAGAAAGGAAAAAAACCATTAAAATTGTAATAATATATACCGATAACAAAAGATGAATAAAGTCATGTATACATTTTGGGGCACCCCCATTATTTGCTAGTAATTGGTTAAATTATCCTGAACAAATGACGTAACCTAAGTCTCACCTTGATATACCAACCAACATTATGGGTTTTTTGACTGGATTCCAACTATATCTTCTCATCCTTCACTTCTCAAGTTCAATGTTCCTTCCTCAAAGGGATCCTTTCCTGACCACCGTCTAACGTAGGTCTCCCCTCTCATTCTCTCTCAACACTATTGATCCACTTTCACAATTTATAGTTTTACACTTGTTTCCTTGTTTTAACTGGCTGTCTCCCACACGAGGTGGCAGGCTCCATGAGGGGAAGGACCCTGTCTGTTTGTTTACAACAGTACTCTCAGCCTGGCACAAAATGGGTGCTCGCAGGTTCTTGCCAAACCCTTTCCCTTCTCCAACTTTTATTCTCCAGACATATTGAAGGGTGTATCAGGACCCTTTTCTAGAGATGAACCCCAAGAGATGATCTCCAATATTAGCAATTCACTAGCTCTTTTAAAACCACTTCAAGGACCCCTTGGCCCCAAAGCATAACCTGCCAGAGAATTTCCCCCAAATCTCTGATGAATTATAAAAAATTCAGTATGATTTTTTAGAGTTTTTCCAATAATAAACTTGCTATTAAGGGGAATGGGTTGGGGAAGAAATGTGCATATTTTTTTAAACGCAAGACTGAATATCAAAATGGCATTTTTTACTCTTCGAGGTGTTCAAGAATTCAAAAGACCTTTCCTTTCTTACTCCAGTGGCTGTTGCAGGTGCATGATTCACTGAGCTGCGAATAGAGAGATGAGGCAATGCAACAGTCTAGCGATGTACCCATTCCACATGCAGGGGGCAGAAAACTGCTGTGAACAAGAGGTGAGCAAGGAAGTACAGTGGACAGAGGGAAAGCAAAGTTGAGATATGGGAGTCATTTCAAACCAGAACGGGTAACATTTGGATATTATTACTCCCTTGAAAATAGCTTCTGCCCGGTTAGGAGGATCCACGTCAGGCACTATTATAGTGAAATGAATCTTAGTGAAAATATAAGATGAGGAGATCAGGCTTACAACTAATGTATATGTATATGTGTGTGTGTATATATATGTGTGTGTGTGTATATATATGTCTATATACACACACACACACACACACACACAGTATCAAGACATTTGGCAAGTTTTAAACTATAAGTTTAGTTGGAAAAGTTTAAAAAACCATATATACATGTATGTATATGCATGCATACATGTATAAAATTCACATATATCCATATATCTGTATCTAAAAGTTATGTGGATTAAAACGAAAAATACTCCATTCCCTCAGTTTTCTATTAAGTGTGGTCTTTAATTAGGGTGACCATATAATTTAATATCCTAACCAGGCCAGTTTTGAGAGTAAAAGAGAGCCTGACTACATAGTTATACCTGGACAAGAGGTATACACTGGGACTATCCTGGGCAAACCAGGACATATAATCACCTTAACTATAATAAAGCCCATGGAAAACTGCAAGATTTCAAGAAATAAAAATCAGATGAACAATGTTAAAATGTGTTTCTCCTTTAGTAAAGTTTTAAAATAAAAGGTTTTAAGAAATGAATTTTTAAATGATAAAGTCCACAAAAGATTTTGTCCCTATGAGACCATATCCTATTAAACAAAGGATATAAATGAAAGACTAGTAAATTATTAAAATGTGAAAGTAATCTCTAATAGGACCAGAAGCTTAAATTAATATTTTCTTTGAGAAAAACAATCCTTTCTAAAAACATGAGCCAACCCCATATAGATATTTCTGCACCACAGTCTTTATCTAGTCCACTTAGTAATTTTTGTTACTAGGAAACATCTGCACAAAAACAAGATTTATATCCTCCTCTTGCTTCTCTTCCTCCACCTAAAGGAATAACCTCCATTATTAGCAAATACACTTAATATCTCCACAGCAACTCATATAATTGGGGTGTTGCCACAGGAGTCTATTGAAGTAGAAAACAAAGCTATAGCAGTGTAGAAGGGGAAAAAAAAACACTTCAACACGGCTTTGGTGGAAAAATAACTACCAAGAAAAAAAAAAAGGAAACTGCTAAAAAGAACCCTTTTGAGGTTGCTACCGTCAGTTGCTACTTTAAGATACTTAAGTGTGCAACAGGGCAAATAAAAGTTTCACAGGGCAAATAAAAGTTTCAAAAATGGTGAAATGCATGGAGTAACTGCAGTGACTTAACCAGAAGAACACAGAGGTGGGGAAGAGATGAGGTTTCTGAGACAGAGAGAAGGGATTTCCAGAAGTGTTCATCTGTGGCTCCCAAGAAGGTGCAGGGTCTGAGACGCCTGGAGCTAAGGCTCCAGCTAGAGAACTTTCCAAACCAATCAGAAGCAACTGTGAAGTGGGAGGGGGGCGGGGGAGAAGGGATGGGAAAGGGAGAGGGCAGTGGGGCAATCCTGGGCCAAAGATATCCTCAGCCCAGACAAGGCAGTGGCTGCAGATGGCAGAGGGCAGCAGACTGAAAATCCAGAAAACTCTGGACTCTTCATTGGCATCTGCCTGACACAGCACAGGGGTAAATAATCCAAGCAAGAAAGCCATATTTGAGAATAGTCAACTCATGAATTCAGGAAAATATGCACTGAATATCTACATCATGCTAGGAAATACAAAAAAAAAAAAAAAGCATAACTTTTGCTCTCAAAGAGCTCAGCCTAGAAGTAACATAATTTCAACAGAAAATCATATTACAATATGGAAGTCCTGTGATAGAGAAAGACCTATAAGTACTTTGGAACAAAGAGGGGACACAGCCCACAGTGGTGAAATGGAGAAGGGAAACAGTGAAGAAAGGTCCAGACAGGGGATGCTTGAGGTCAGTTCATTTGTGATTTTTAATAACTCTAAAAATGACTCAAGATCATCAGCTATAGGGATCCCCCACTTGCAAAACCCAACAAACACTGTGTTCTCATCTTACTCAACTCCTCAAGAGCTTACAACAGAGCTGATTGCTCCATCCTGCTTTAAACACGTGCTTCTGCTTGGCATCCTCTGGCCCTCCTCCTCCTCCCTCACGGGTTACTCCAAGGTCTCCCACTTGATCTATTAACTCTTATTCCTCAGGGCCTCATCTCTGTCTGTCTTCTCTACCTACCAAGTCTCCCTAGGGGATCCTAGATTTCCCATAAGTTTACATGCCACTTCTATGCTGAGACAACTCTGGCCCTGATCTTGTCCCTGAATGTAGGTCTCTAGATCACTGTGACATCTATCTCCATTAGGATGACAAACATGCCAACTCAAACTAACCAATGGCCAAAACCGAACTCGATTCCCTGCAACCCCATCACCCACCAACACTCGAGTCCTGCCTGATTTCTCCTCCTCACTCATGTCACCCATCCAAACCCCTTCCTATGTCTTCCTGATTCTATCCCTATACCTCTCCAGTCTGTGCACTGCTCTCCATGTCCAATACTGCCACTCTACGCCAGGTCACCTCACTTCTCATGTAAAATGCTGCCAATGGCTTTATAACTGATCGCCTTGCCTCTACCCTGCCCCTTTTTACTCCACTCTGCCCAGCAGCCAGAGAGACGTTACAAATGGAAATCACACCACGTATCTCTCCTTGGATCCCTTCACAATGCCTTCTCGTTGCATTTGGAAGACTCATGCTCCTTATACAAAGCCTGGTCTTGCCTGCCTTGCCAGTTTAGCTCTGACTACTCTCTCCTGCCCAGACACTGCAGCCAGGCTGGCCTCTCTCCCTTTTCTTGTGTAACCAAGAACTTTCCCTCCTCAGGCAGACGCACATGCTGTTCCCTTTGCTGGCTTCTTCTTATCCTTCACATCTCAGTGTAAGTCAGACCTCTTCCAACAAATCTTACCTGATGGCGCTAGAGCAAGCTTCCCCAGTCAGTCTCTGCTGTGTCACCGTGTTTCCTTTAAAGAAGTCCAAATCTGCACTTATCTTGTTTGTTTATTGGTTTTACTCACTTATCATCTCCTCAACCTCCCTTTCCAACACCTTTTCGCCTGTCACCACAGAAACTCAAACAATCTCCATTAGGGTAGCCACCTCAACTACTGTGTTTCCCCGGAAATAAGACCGGGTCTTATATTAATTTTTGCTCCAACAATCTACATGGATTCATTTATTCATGGACAAAAATCTACATTTATTCAAAGTCATGTCTGGCTGATGATCTTAACTGGGCCTTATGTTTGGGGTAGGGCTTATATTACAAGCGTCCTGAAAAATCATGCTAGGGCTTCTTTTTCAAGTTAGGTCTTATTTTTCGGGGAAACATGTTACTGTTCATTGAATCACTAGAATCAAGAATAATATCTAGCACATGGCAAGTGCTCGAAAAATTGTATTAAATGAATAAATCAATTTCAAAAGGAATTAAGGAGGGCTTGGACTCTGTTTCAGCCATTTGTGTAGTGCACGTATTTAATAAAGTGAATATGTTTATTAGACTCAAAGCAACCTATGGGGAGAACTTGGTGGGAACAGTGGTTTGCCCAGTAGCTGCGGGAATTTTTTTGCTATAAAATCCTCTTCTATGAAACCCTTCCTGTGCATTTAGTTATTTCCCCCCATAGAACTACATTACCCACTTCCTTCCTCTCCTTCTCTCTCATATTGTGCCTGTGTCTTCTTACATCCTAATCTTATCTGTTCCTGGCAGACTGATATTTGATATCAAGTAATGATTTCTCCGATCTAGGTTTTACAGTGGCCTTGCTTCCAATTTGTCACAATCAGCAAGTGAACAAGAGCACAAATTAGTCCATGTTATGCAAAAAAACAGGCAAGGATGGGGGAGAAGGTGGTGGTGGGTAAACAGGTAGACCATGAGGTGACAGGAGTTATACGTGTGAGGCACGGGGCCTGAGCCCAGGGCAGATCATGCACACATCCTGCTCTATCACAGCTCACACAGGCATATGATAGCCATCTTTTCTACATGCATGAATCTAATATTCTAAATGCTTCATTTATAGGCTCAGACATACCTCCAGGCATCACAATTCACAAGTTTACAGGACAGGTAACCTTAGAAACATTTCACTGTATCATTCGGCCTGTTCCCTTGTTCTCGCAAAAGGCACCAGACCGTTTGTTTTCTCTGTTGCTCACTAAGGCAACTCCATGATATAATTATGTTTTGAAATATAACAAAGTCATTGGATTATTAAGGGATTATCCTCAGATTCATGCAGGGCACTGTTTCTTAAGTAGAAGGCTGGTCCGCGCTGCACGGTAGCTGCTGGCCACACATGGTATTGAGCACTTGAAATGTGGCCAACCTGAGATGTGATATAAATGCAGAATACACACCAGATTTTGAAGGCTTAGGGAAAAAAAAATGTAAAAATTTCAGAAATTTTTAGATTAATTCTAGTTGCTATTGGATATGATAGCATTTTGAAATATTGAGTTAAATAAAATATGTTCCTAAAATGGATGTCACCTGTTTCTTTTTACTTTTTGTAATGTAGTTATTGGAAAACTGAAATGATTTATGTGGCTATCATGTGTAGCTCCCTTTATATTTCCAGTGGACAGCACTGGGTTTTTAGAGAATGGTTATCAACTAGGGGTAGGTCAGCAACTGGTCCACAGTCTGGGCTTTGCAAGCTCAGAAATTATTTCATCAGTTCACCCAAGAGAGACAAGCTCTGGTGCTCTGCTTTGTACTAACCAAAGATGCAACAGGAAACATGAATCTATTAATTTATCAATGATGGCTGGAAGATGACGACGAGTGAGGAAGTTACTCAGCCATGTACACAGCCAAGACATCCCCCTCTGCTATGGAGGTACTGGCAGGGACAATGAAGCTATTAACCAAGAATTGCTTGCTGAGGATAAAATGCAAGCAATTAAGTCGAGTCCTGTGAGGCGCTACTCCCACAGAGCCATGTCTTGAAAACTTTTTAGGCAAGAGGAGTGAGGAGATAGAAAAATCTCCTGTGAATGTATTTTGGAACACAGGCCAAAATTTTCCTTCGCTCACATCATTTGAGTTTTTCTAAACCTTCCCATTTATAAGAGGAAATTGACTATGTATGTATCTGTGTGTGTGTGTGTGTGTGTGTATGTGCATATATACATATATATGTATATGCACACACACATTTATTAATTTTCCCATAAACTAAGTGACTCCAAATCTTAAAAGGGTACATTTAAAAGAATTACAAATATGAAAGTCTTATCTCATGGTTTTAAGAGTTTCTCATATTTTTATACTTCTATACCAGATAGTCTATTCCCCGCTAAAAACTGTCATGCATATATTACACCATCCAGCTAATTCTCCATCATATTTCATTAAAATTATATATAAAAAAACCAACAAAAATAAAACCCCACATTATCCATTATTTCATTTCTCAAGACAGGAAGATTCCTAAGATTTTATTTCTTATACTGGTGTTCTTACTACATTGTACAATAGGGAGACTCTGAACTGAAGGAAGTCGCCTCCAAATCACAATGTAAGATTGTTATTGGAGGATCTCTTGAAAAAACTAATGCCATTCATGAGGATGATTCTTGTTATTTTTAATTTCAGTAATTAACACTTCCATTCCAAGATATCATCTACTCTGGGGGCCTATAGCCCTCTAGGTATTTACTATACAGATGATCCAACGAATGATACCAGTATTTGTTTAATTCATTACAGTGTGGGAAGCCGTTGTAGAGATGTGTCTTTGCTTTCAGAGAATTCGTAATAATGTTGCTAGGCAAGTAGGGCAAACAAAAGAGTAAAACAAAAAATGTAAATGCGAAGTCAAAACTCATGTGATCATCTCCACCACCTTCACCGCCATCATCTTACTGCAAACAATGGCAAGATTATGACCACCACGTGGAATGCAGAACCATGTTTTTGTTAGGCAACTCGAATGAAAAAGTCCCGAGGCGGCTCAACCTGCTCCAGAATCAATAAGATTTCAGAATCCTGGTAATGTCATTTTAAATGTTGGCTAGTTACAGAAATGGACAGAATTATCCAAAGTTAACTCCCCCTGCCCCAAAGTGGCTAATGTTACATGTAAAAGAAAAAAGCCCTCAAAAGGTAAACACATGCTATGCCGGATGTGTCCAGAACAATATATCATGAGATTACGGTAGTCCTTTCCCAGGGCTGGCATGAGAAACAAATCAAAACATAGATCATTCTAGTACCTCTCTGTATTCATTTCCTGTTGCTGCTGTAATACCCTACTACAAACTCAGTGGCTTAAAACAACATAAATTTATTTTCTTACAGTTCTGGAGGCCAGAAGTACAACATAGGTCTCACTGGGTTAAAATCACAGTGTCAGCAGGGCTGCATTCCTTTCTGGAGGACCTAGGGGTCCTGTCTCCTTGTCTTTTCCAGCTTCTAGAGACAGTGCATTCCTTGGCTTGTGGCCTCTTTTCATCTTCAAAGCCAGCAACAGCCATTGGAGTCTTTCTAACAAAGCCAACTGTCTGGTTCCTTTATTCCCCCCCACTTATAGTTGATCTTCGTTCTGAGTCTTCTGCTTCCCTTTTTCATTTGTAAGGACCCTGTGATTACATCTGGTTCACCCAGATAACCCAGGATAACCTCCATACCTTAACATCAGCTGATTAGCAACCTTAATGCCATCTGCAGTCTTAATTCCCCCTTACCATGTAAAGTAACAGATTCACAGGTTCTAGGGATTAAGATGTGAATAAGATTAGGAGGATGGGGGGGGGCGCATGATTTGGCAGAACACCGTCTTCGATAGTAATTAGAAAACAGCCCAATAAACCTCACATGTACCAGCTACTCTCCTTAAATAAGGACATTGAACAATTTTAATTTACAACAGGTGAAAGCCCTGGAACTAAAAAAAGAAAGATGGTGAGTTAGAAGAGCAGGCGCGAGGCTGCAGCTCTTGCTGCTGAGCAGGCAGATCAGTGTGATGGGCATATGTACGGCTCCGGTCCCAGATCCCCACCAGGCCTGATAAAAAGAACACTCCGAGCCTTTAGTGAGAAATGTTTGACGGTACCATATTGAAAACTGTCAACAGCTTTCAGTAACGATAATGAACTACATGACCCAGTTGTAATCCTCCGCGTGGTAGGTATCTCATAAGGAGTTGACATGGAAGTTTAGACAGGTGTGACTTTTCCTTCGATAAAACTGCAAGTGTCAGGATACAAATGGGATACCAACTGTGAGAGACATGCCAGATTCCACGCCAGTGCAGGGGTTAGATTCTGCAGCCACACCGCTTTAGAACCTAATGCTGCTGTGTGACCTGAGGCCAGTGGCTTACCTCTCGGTGCTTCCAATCAGGACCCTAAGATGGGTATAATAATATCTGCTTCACAGTGGTTTAGGAGTAGTACATCACTAACAGTTCTAGAGGCGCAAAACAAATCTTGGCACAAAGTTAGCGCTGTAAGTATTTATTAAATTAAATTGTAAGTGTTCCTGCTTGCTGCTTATAACTTGTCAATCAAGCTCTATCCAAGGAAATGTACTTTTCAGCACTAACTAATCACAGAGGATATGATACAATATGGACACACATACACATGTGTATGTATGTATATATATGGATATACAGTGTGTACATGTGTGTATGTGTGTGTGTGTGCGTGTATATATATTAGAACAAAAACAATGCCCTTTGTTGCTATTAAAGTTTGCTAGCAACCACTGGGGTAGTAATAACTGGATGCTTAAGCAACTCCCTGACCAAATGCAAACCCCAGAAAACAGCAGCAGCTGTGTTAATTAAACGGTCTCAGGGCCTCCTAAAGAAAGGCACACAGCGCTGGGAAGGACAGTAGGGTTTGTGATTCTTAATGGCCCAGTCTTTTCTGGGACAGTGGTGTCCATGGTACAATACTCCCAGAAGGCTGAGCTCCATAAGGCACAGTGGCAGTTGTACCACACTAATGCTCCCTGCATCTGCTGAGAGGACCGGCATATTGGGGATTGCGGCTTTGAAAGCTGTGCAGCATTCACAGCTGAGGTTATAAACTTCTTACGAACGTTCTTGAATTCAATGGCAGTGTACAATCAACTTCAGTATTTTTATTTTAACCTTGAAGAAAAGGGGGAGGGGAAAGGGAGGGGTAGGTCCCAGACCCGACCACTGCAGGTGAGATGTGACAAATGGCTATTCTAGTACAAAAGAAATAAGCCACCTGAATGAAAAATAACAATTTGATTTTTCAGGCAATAGGATTGAATCCTTGGTTGTAAAAGGTAGAGGGTACGGCTTATATGCAAAACACAAATAACATTAGCTAAGCCACTCAGTATTTACTGCGAACCAGGCATTACTCTCAATGTTTTACACACATATAGTTATATAATTCATACGGTCACCTTATGAAGTAAATACTACTTTATTTCCATTTTACAGCTAGGAAATGGAGGTTCATCTGAGGACGGTGCTCAAAGTCACCTAGCGGTCAATGGCTGTAGCGTTGGGACTCAAGTCCACGCTGGCGTGGGCTAGTAGACCTTTGTCTTTCTGGCATTATTACTTCATGACCTTAAAGCAACACAGACCAGAGAAACATTCCAGGAGATGGGGTGGTAGACATACAGTCAACGTGTTAAAATATATCCCAACAAAACTTCCATATCTCCGAAACCAGTGGAGAGATTATGGAAAGCTATGAAGGATACTGGGCAACTCAGTGGGCATGAGAGTCAGCCGGCTCTGGCTTCACATCCCTCCCGGCTCCACCTCCTACCAGCTCTGCAGTCTTGAGTACATTAAGCTTTCTAGATTGTTCCTATCTCCACAGTGGATTTAACACAATTTCTATTCTGCAGTGTGACTCATTTGATCTTCACTAGCACCTATCTCAGAGCATCTACCATTATTGAACCATCCCATTTTACCACACTACCTCCAGATTTGTGTGTGAGGCTTGGAGAACCACTTGAGCATTTGGCATCTCTCTGTTTGGACCCTCCGTTTCAAAGGCTTTGCTTCACTTCCAATTCCTGCTGCCATCTTTTCATGAAAAGTCTCTATTTCTACTTGGAAATGGGCTGCAATCTAAAGATATCCCTCCAGGGATGGCCGAGTGGCACATTGGGTTAGAGCTGGCTTGAGACGCCAGGAGCCCCGGTTCGGATCCCACATATGAGGGTCAGTGACACTGCCCTCTACAGCTAAGATGGTGAACAATAGCTCCACCTGGTGCTGGGCTGCTGTGAGATCCCAGGACAGCATAGCTGCAGCCCCTGCTGCAGTGGGCTGCCATAGGCTACAGTGAGTGGCAGGAAGCCAGCGTGAGCTGCCAAGAGCAGCAGTGAGTGACCATCCGGAGGCCGGCGACCAATCTGCCTCATCCGGGAAGAGCGCAATGATAATACCAACATGGGCCAGTGAAGCAAAATCCTCCGCAACTAGACTGAGGAACAAAAGAACAGCAACTTGTCTATTCCCCTTCCATGATTCCCCAACGCGGTTCCCCTTCTCCAATTCCTCAATAAACTCTTTAAAAAAATAAAATAAAATAAAGATATCCCTCCGTGGCACCCCAATTAGTTAAGCGCTCCATGACCCAAAACCACTTAGTCTTTCTTTGACCCTCCTCCTACCCCTAAATTAAAAAACACATTCTTTCACATTTTCTCTAGGTGTTAAATCAGACTACATAATTAAAGGAATTCTCAGGTAAGGAAAAGTATCCTTAACCCATTGAGGTGGGGTGTGTGTTAAGAGGTGGCTTCTCAGAATGATTCTCAGCAGAGCCATTGAGAGACGTCCCTGACGTACATTGTCCCTCTGGCCACCCCCTCCAGGATCAACAGGACCCCTGTTCCAACAGGCGAAGCCAGTTCCCAGCATGCCTTGAGAGAACATGCACTCCTCCAGGAACACAGAATCTGCCTTTGGCAGTGTCCCATCTTTCTTTCTGCAGGTGTTTTTCCACCCCCAGGGCTGCCCCTCTGGTCAGTCCCTTCCAATATGTGGAAAAGCTTTTCTTTTTTTTCTTTCTTTTTTTTTTTTTTTAGCTGAGCCATCCTGCCACCTGTTGGCAGCCTAGCAGCAGCTCAGCTCGGGCTGGGCATTGAACTGCTATTGCTCAGAGCTCAACTCCCATTCTTGAGCGAACTCTTAACCAACTGAGCCACTCAGCCGGTCCTGGAAAAGCTTTTTAAAAGTTTAATTCTTATGCATTTTGCATTTCTAACCATCTTCATGAAGGATGATTGTAAATAGGATGTCTCCAGTTCCACTGTTTCAATTGGCTAGGAATTTGCCTTCATTCAGAGTCTCATAGAGCTCTCTTGGTGTAGGAAGGTATGCCAGGGAAACTTAAGAGTTGAGGACGCCTAAGGTGGGTATGTCAGCTCCTGCTCAATTTTGTCTGAGGCTGGCCCTGCCATCTGGGCATCTCTCTTTCCACAGTCGAAATGTATCACTACACAGGGGTCCCCACATAGGCACCACCAGATAGAGAAGTGGAACACACCTGAGACCCCTTCTTTCACTTTACCTGACTGTTAGTAGCTGGCTGTATTTTCTCTCGCATGGGCCTTGAATTTGTTACCTTTCCTCTCCTTTCCTTTTATCCGCTTCAACAATTTTTGAATGTGGTTTTACTTATTCTTTTTTACCAGTACAAAGGGGTATACTGAAGGAAAAGTTGTATAATAAGACATTCAATCCAGTCAATGCTTCTTTAAAAAAAAAAAGAATCTAAGAATGTGCACAAGTTTGGTTTGAAAGTTTTAAGTGATACTATCAAACTAAGACAAAAAATTGTCAGGTTGAATTTTGAATTGTAAGCAAAAAATCAAACGAGGGTTTGGCAGTAGGGAAAAAAAACCATCAGAAAATAACTGATTACCCTATTTACACTTTAATTCTATTAACTATTTCTTTCAATTCTGCTTTGAATTACAAGTCATTAGTAGAAATTAATAAATTGAACTGATCTAGGTTTCTATATAAACAGGCTGAATTGAACACCACTCATATCCCAACATCCTTTATTAAAACCATAAAGATAAAGTAACTAGTATTAGAAATAGAAAACTAAACCCAAAGAAAAAATTTTGACTCAGGGTAGCAAAGAGGATATGATATTATAGTAAAACCTGAGTGTTTAAATACTTAAATGAAGATCTCCTTTATACCCATAAGGAAAATTAGCTAATGGAAATTTCTTGAACTTTCATTAAATCAACCCAAAATATCTTATCCATGATATGCTTTTTAAGAGATCAAACAAAAAATGTGTAAGGTTTTTAAAAAGGTGACTTACTCAAAAGTGATGGAACTTATTTTAAACCTGCTAAATGCGATATCTGAAAATTTTAACTTGCCTATCTTACTGGGCACTAAGGAAGGAAACTGGGATTTCTTTCAGAGCACTGCTGGGCAAAATCAGCATTGCTCCATTCTGCTATCCCTCCCTCGGTGGATGTTAGCTTTAGGGCTAATAACAACAACACAAACACAAATAATATAGTTCTTTAAGAGCCTGTGTGTTTCCATCTCATCAGATAGATCCCTGGTGTGGTGAGCTGCTGACCTATCTTGAGGAGTTCCACAGAGAATTTTGATCCTATTGCTGACCTCTTGTGAGGCACACTAAAGGGGCACTGAAATTAAAACTCTTAAATTTCAGAGAACAGAGAACGTTTTCTAACTCTGAATATGTTTTTTTTTTAAAAGTCAGCTAAATTAAACATTATAATTCACTTTTTTTTTTTTTTGAGGGCTGTGTCACTGGCCCTCACATATGGGACCCGAACCGGGGCCGCCGGCTTCCCAAGCCAGCACTTAACCACCATGCCACTCGGCCAGCCCTATAATTCACCTTTTAAAACACATAATGACTAAATTAATCATGGGTGTGCACAGAGATATAGCTAGAAAGGCCGAGTTGCTTAAAATAATGAAAACTGGAAACTAACAGATTCCCCTGTTGTTGGGCAAGTCAAGATGCAGACATATAATAAAAAAACTATAAATGACGATGTATGAGTATTTTAGTGATATGAAGATGTCCATATTTGGGTAGGGGAAAAGAAAATGAACCCAGTCTTACATGGATAAATCTTCTAGCTGTGCACCTTCAGGAAAGTTACTTAATTTCTCTGCATCAGTTTTCTCCTCAATAAAAACGAGATAATCATAGCGCATTCCTCAAAGGGCTAGAAGTGAGAATTACAGGTTCTGTGTATAAAGCAATGGGCAGATCGCCTGGCAAATAGTGAGCTCAATACAGGTGAGTTCTTTGCATTATTTGTTTATGGGGTGAAAAAGAAATTGGGGATATAGTGTTAAGTGATTTTTCTGGGCGGCAGCTGATTCGTTTCACTTACACTTTTAAGCTTCTTTAAGTATCATACTACATATAATACGGGGAATTAACAAATTGTAATAGTCACACATAGTAATTATTCTTTTAAAAATCTACCATAGTGTTTTGCTCACAATAAATCCTGTGACCTTTGACCCTCAAGATTGTTGTAGATATAGCAAGAACAAATGTTTTCAATAACACCTGAGAGCAAATCCTTCGGTTTCTTGCAAATCTCTCCTGGGGCTCTTATGAGATTCCAGGAGAAGAGAAACTGAGGCCCCTCAGGAGGCTGCAAAAAAGTGTCCAAGCGTTTCCCTCCAGGTTCAAAAGTCAACCAGCTTTACTTAAAAACGAAACTAAAGAAACCGAATTAAATATTAACTCATAAAAAAACACTTCAACTAGGAGATTGTTGTGAAGTCAGACTATCATTGAAGAGCTATAAAAAGGGAATTTTGAACAGCTTATTTTTTTTAAAGGAAAAAAATGTTAAGGGCCAAGTTAGAGAGGTTTCCACACATTCCAGTCTTCCTCTAAATTCCAGGTTTTCACTTTCAGCCGCGGCTCCGACTCTGTTTCAAGACTGAATGGCAGTTCCCTCTACAGGAGGCGGAAACCAAAATCTTTCAGGTATCCACACTGAAATGTTTAACTTCCTGAAGATATCACTTCACCTTCCAAGGAACTTGCAAAGAAAGTACTACACACGCAAACCCTCATCCCATCAGCTGTATAAGTAGGAAAATTTGTGAAACTCAATTGGTTATCACCTAAGCCAGCTGCAACACACGATTACTTATACATAGTTACAATTTGTTGGAGTCCGCTTTGTGCCAGGCATTATGATAGGTCTTTTGCGCTTGAATCCTCATTGTTACCCTCTGAAGTCGTTACAGTCCCATTTTATTGAATCAGTGTGTTTCATATAACTGAGAACCCACGGCTAATAGATGGGACTAGGAGTGAAACCAAGGATTTGAAAAAAAGTTTAAATTCAAAATCTACACCCAACTTAGAGACACAGAACAGAGCACTTCGCAAATTTAAAAATACATATCAAAACGGTTTTAAGATCCTATCGGAGCAGGCAAGATGAAATAGAAGACTGGCAAAGATTGACAAATAGAAGATGACCAGACATGACATTTGAGTCGTTTCAAAACGTAGCCGAGGGTTAGTCCCAGGACTATCCCTCAAGACTGACAGACAGGGTCCCCTCCCACCTATTCGCGCGGAGAAACCAAGTCTTTCCCTTACGGGGAGTAGCTCTGGCCCGCCAAACACTGGAAGGTTTCAGTGTAGGCTGCCCAGAGCTGGGCTATTACAGTTCACACATCATCAGTAAGTGCCTCTTCAACAGAAAAAGACAGTCAGCCCCTCCCTCCTCCACCACCTGAACTTTAGCCTGACCTCCAGAGTGGCCAGGGACAATCTATGGTGTGAAGGGTCCTTTCAACGCCAGGACCGAGTGACCCGAAATGGTTGCAAATGAATGAGCTGAAAGCTCAGCGCCAGGAGACTCAAGCCACACTTGCATTCTCTATCAGGCAACATCTAAAAGGGATGCCCTGGGGCGGGGTGCGTGGTGGCCGAATTAGAGCCACGTCCCCGTTGGCCACCCGCCGTCCCCCTCCCCGCGCTTCGCCCGACGCGCGGCTCCCCAGCCCATCCTCCTCCTCGCCAGCCCCTCGGGGTGCTCCTTACCCGCTTCCCAGCTGGGGCTCCAGGCACTCCCAGCCGAAGGCACCGGCTCCAGGCGAAGGGTCTGCGAGCGCACGGTGCCCGCTGCCGCAGCCACCCGCCGGCCGAAGCCCCTACAAAGTTTGCTTGGGGTCTCAGCCCCTCGCGCCACGGCCCCGCCAGGGAAGCTGCTCCCGGGTCCCTCCTGCGGCCACCGACCCCGAGGCCGCTCGCGGCGGCGCTGCAGCCCCGGCCGGGATCCCGCGGCCGTGGACGGCTCCGGGCGCGCCGAGGGCGGGGTCTCCCCGGCCCGCTCGGCCCAGCGCGCAGCGCGCAGCGCGGAGTGTTTACAGCGGCCCGGCGGCCGGCTCTCCCCGCCCGCCGCCCTGCGCGCTCCTGACATCATTCATTCTCGCACACCCGCGCCCGCCCACTCCATTTCCAAGCTGTGACTCACCGCCAGCCCCGGGGCGGCAGCGCCGGATCCCGCGGCCGTGGCTCTCCAGGCGCAGAACGCAGCTCGAAAAACCGGTGCGACTTCTTAAGAAGAACATCCCGGCCGACCCTCCCCTTTCCCAGCCATTCAAGGTGCAGGGAAGGGAGGGGCTTGGCAGGAAGGGCCGATTGGCTCGGGACCCAGAAGCTGAGCGCCCGCTGGGCGCTCAGCGAGAACCATCTGAGAAAGTTGTTTGGATGTCACTCCCGGCTACTTCCAGGTGGAGCTGGGAAGGAATCCCCCACCTCCGCACCTCGCCTTATTCGGGAACTGCTTCCTGACGGCGATGTCAGTGGGCTTGGGGACATCAGGGTGTCGCCAGGGCCTAAGTCAAAGAGGTGGGCGTCCAAACCTCCCGGGATTGCCTGGAAGGATTAGTCATCGGTCTGCAGGGTGGCAATTCTAGGTGTGAGCTGGAAGGGTGCTCTAAGTTAATGAGGCTAATACTTTCCCTTTCGTGACTAACCACTGTGTCATTTGTCCTGTTAATTGATATGCTTCTCTGGAAGGATAAAAAAACCGTAACCAAAATAAACAAGGGAAGGAGTCCTTTGCTCAACTGAACACTGAGCTTTTCCGCAGTTTTGGGAGCACAAGGCGGGTTATGAGTGTGGCTGTTTTGATAACCTCAGCATTATATTTCTATTATTAGACGGGGTGTTGCCTTCTTTAAAATGGTCCAGGCTCTGCATTTCTTGGAGTCGCCATTCATACATCTGCTGGGTGCTTTTCAAAGAAAGGGGTGGTAGCTTCAGAAACTCTTTAAGTAGGAAGAATCAGAGGGAACTTGGCCAAATCTGTATTAACTTGAATGGACAGAAATGTTTTCTGTTGATTCCTACCTGCAGACAGAGTAATTAAGTTTAGGATATGCACTGGCTTATGGGTGAATCCTTATAGTCAACAAAAATAATCCAGAGGCATCTCTGGGTGCCTAGTGCAGACATCACGTGGGTAAACAATCCTTTATCTATAGTAATTAAGCACAACTGTAACAGAAAAACAACGTGCAGGGCAGTCCCAAAAGAAACAACCGGAAGGTGTTACTAGAGACGGCTGCCCCAAATGAAAATACTCCTGAAGTTAACCAAAGGTTCCACATCATTGTTGTGGAAAATGCACTCAGAAGAGAACACCAACAATTGAAATTTTATTTTCCTTGGTTCTATTTTCTTTTCAATAGAAGATCGTTTTTAATTTTACAAAGCCCAGGCATTTTGCCTAGAAGGCAATAGCATACAGATTGGTTTGCTAGGATGCAGTCAAAATAAATGGAAATTCAAGCCAACAGTTTTTACAGTCACAGACCTAATCAAAAATCATGGGTGTCCTGTCCATTGACAACTTGGAGGGACTAATGTGCAGCCACAGGAAAGTCTGGGTGAATATCCTACCTACCCCCTACTTTATGACCCAAATATTTAGACATTATGGAGATATGTGTAAATAAAATTTTCTACAGATCTTAAAAAATAATGTTGTGGGTCTTTTGGGCCTAAGCACACGGATGAAGTAAAAAAAAGATCAAAACAAAGCCTGCCGTCCTATCTGCATTGTTGCACGATGTAAATCCTGCAGCTCCATCATAGGACGGTCTCTGGGAGGCTTAGTGAATAGTTCTGAATTTGTGGTATGACTGGGCCTCAGTTTAAATATTGTGAAATAAATGATTAGGCCATTTTATTATACCATGTAAATATCCACCAGTATAGGTACTAGTATAATTGTGATTCGGTGGCATGATGTTTTTCCATTCTGTTCATTGTCAACATGAGAAAGCAAATTATTCATTAATTTCTGTTTTGAAAAATATTGACTCGTCCATCTCACAGAGAGGTGATTTTCTTTTCTTTTTCACTGCATCGTTTTGTTCTTACAATATCCCAAAGTTTACTAATCCCTAATTAGTCACCCTCTAAAAATAACAATGCTGAATGCTCTAAGGAGAGTAAAGAGTTGACAGGTGTGTTCTTGTCATCTTTTTTTTCCTAAACCAGTACATACTGTAAATCAAGTTTCACAGATATTTCTTTGGTCTGATAAAACATACTGATTAAGTTAGGAAAACATATATATCTGTAGTGTTTATCATCTCTTATAAAAACACCTACTCTGGATTTACCTAAGTCATTAGCTCAACCAACAAAAGTGTATTGAGTCCCCACTTTGTGCCCACATTGTTTATCTAAGAATCACCATGTATATCTTTGTAACCACGTCTCAGTCATGGGGAAGGTTGCTTTTTTAAAAAAATTGCATAAGGATGTTTATTGCAGCATTATTTTAAATTTCCCCAGGATCCATCATGGTACAGGGCATGTCATTACTGAGTGGGTGAAATAAACAAATGAATATGCCTTCAAGAACAAATCAATAGTGAAGTAACTCCATGTTATGGGATTCTATGTAGGCAATAAAATTTTAAAAAGTAGTTTCATAGGCTCTGACTTAGAAAACTGTCCTTGTTAAATGAAAAGGGTAAGCAGAGAGAGAAAACACACACGCACATGCTATTTTTGTGAAACAAATGCCACTTCCTTCTGAAAAATCCATAAACAAATTATATATTACTTCTTGGCAAGAAATATAGAAGGACAGAGTGTGACAGGGTAACTTGTATTTCTGGACTATTTTTCAATGAGCCTGCATTACTTTTGTAATGAAAAGCAACAAAAAAATGCAGTATTGGAACTTGGGAGACAGTAAAACACTGAGTCCACAACATAGGGGAGCTTACTGTCTAGTTGAAGAGACAATAACACCCATAACAACTAGTGAATAAGGCTGCTCATCCTGTGGTTTGGGGCTTTCAGATAGTCACCCTGTGCCAGGCCCATCCAAAGAGCAAATACCTTCCATTTATTGAGCACTTATTGTATGCCAGGGACGATGCAAATTGCTTTACCTATATTATCTCATTTCATCCTTTCAGCAACCTTTTGAGGTAGTTACTCATAATGGCCTCTTCGACATAGGTGGTAACCAAAGATAAAGAGATTGTCACTGTCCCAAGATGACACTCAAGTAAGTGGCATCATCAAGGCATAAAATCAGGACTTTCTGGCCCCAAAGTTCATACTTTTGACCACCATTCCTTAAATTGCATCTACACTGATATAATTCTTCTGATGTAACAATAATCTTACTTTTTTAGTTTTTAAAATGTTTATTTTAAATGTTATTAAAATATAGGTAAAATTGCCATATTACAGAACAATTGGAAAACGAAAAAATAAAACCACTGTTAACATCTTGGTGTCTGATCTACATTTCTTAGATTTCAATTGTTTAAGATAATTTCAAGAACATCACACATATGATTCTTGTCCTGATTTTTTAAAAATTTAGCACCATATCATGTGCTCTTTCTCACAATTATCATATTAGTAGCTCCATGATGTGCCCAAAAAATGTACGTGCGTGTGTGTGTGTGTGTGTGTGTGTGTGTGTACTATACTTAATCTGAAATCTGGTAGCCTAATAATTAATTAGGGAGCAGTTTAGTATAACATTTTTACATTTTTCTCTTGGGCTATCTTTTTTAGTTATTACTACTATACAAATGTTCTAATTAAACTGTATACAAATGTTCTAATTAAACTGTATACAAATGTTCTAATTAAACTGTATACAAATGTTCTAATTAAACTATACAAATGTTCTAATTAAATTGTTTTGGGTATTCAGAAAAGTAAATCAAGGTACTATGTGCCACATTTTATTAATGTGATTGTCCATGTTACTTCTGGACTGGAACAAGACGGAGAGGGTATAGGGACAGCAATGAGCAGCTCTGCAGCAGTCTAAGTGCAACATGGCAGTAGTCTGGGCTAGGAGACAGGTGATGGAAATGTAGGAAGCAGGGCGGGTTTGAAGCATAATGGACACAATTTGCAGATGGATTAGATATGGGGATGGAGCCAAAGATAACTCCTATTTTTTTGTTTGTTTACTTCAGTACTCTCGGGTGGATGGTGGTGTCTTTTACCAAGCAAAACAGAAAATGCCAAGATAGGAACAGGTGTATGGAAGAAGATGATGAGTTTTAAACATGATGAGTCTTTAAACATGAAATGTGCCATTTATAAAGGGAGACATCAAATTGGTGGCTGATAATAATAGTCTGGAACTCAGAAAAGAGGCATGCACTAGTGATATAAATTGGAGAAGAGTCAGCCTGTAGGTAATAAAGAATCCATAAGAAGAAATGAAAGCTCCTTGAAAGAGTACAAAATGAGAAGAGGGGAGGTCCAAGAGAGAGCCCAACATTGTAGGTTTGCTAAAGGAGAACACTGCAGATGAGTCTGAAAATACACAGATTAGAAGAAAAACTGGAGAATGTACTGTGGAAGAAACAACTTTTTGAGAAAGGTGGAATGACTATCAACATCTAATGCTTCTGAGAGAACAAGTAAAATAAAGACTGAAACCAATAGCCGTGGTGAGCAACCATCCAGAGGCCGGCAACCGATCTGCCTCATCCGGGAAGAGCGCAATGATGATGCCAACATGGGCCAGTGAAGCAACGTCCTCCGCAACTAGACTGAAGAACAAAAAGACAGCAACTTGTCTGTTCCCCTTCCCCAATTCCCCAACACTGTTCCCCTTCCCCAATTCCCCAATAAAATCTTTAAAAAATAATAATAATAAATAACGACTGAAAAAGTCCATTGGATTTGATGATATGGAGGTCTTTGTTGACCTTCGCCCGAGGGAGTTTGGTTGCTCTGTAGAGTGGGGTAAGGAAGAGCTCAGCAGGAGCCAGTGCATTGATTTCCTGGAGTATGGACCTAAGGGTGCTAAAGAAGTACCAGAAAAAATTCACAAAATACAATCTAAGTAGGTGGGAAATGAGGAGTGACTGCTAATGGGCACGCGGTACTGGGATGATGAAAATGTTCTACAGTTGATTGAATGATGGGAAGGAATCGGTAAAGGAGATGAGAAAAGAGACAATGGAGAGGATAATCCATAGCAAGGTTCAGGAGTAGCCAAGAGGAGATGGTATCCAGAACACAGGTGGAAAAAATGCCATAAACCATGAGAAGGAACAGCTCCAATACAGGAGGGAAAAAAGGAAATAGAAAGTGTGGGAGTGACGCAGTTGTGTCGGTAGACTGCTTATAGAAAGGTGAAATCATCCCTCCTGATGCTTCCATTTTTCTATGAGTTAGAAGGTGGGTATTAATTTTATTGCTGCTGTAAGAAATGGTCAAGAATGTACTAGCTTAAAACGACCTAAATGTATTTCTCACAGTTTTGCAGGTCAGAAGTCCCGCAGCCTTCTCTGCTGGTTTCTCAACTCCGGGTTTCACAAGGCTGAAATCAAGGTTTGTTAATCTCCTAACAGCAGACTAGCAAGCTTCCAAACACACTCTGGTTGTTAGCAGAGTCTCCTTCCCTCCTGTGGCAGACCCAAGGGCTCAATTCCCCTTCTGGCTGTTAGCTGTGGGCCACCCTTATCAGCTAGGGTCATCTCTCCCAGAGCCACAAGGGTGTTGAATCTGTTTCACAGGGAGTCTTTCTGACTACCTCTGCCTCCTCTCTGCCTCAGCTGAAGAAAGTACTCTGTTTTGAATGGCTCATGTGATTCAATTGGGCCCATCTGGATAATCCAAGTTACTCTTTCTATATTAAGGGCCACAATCTTAATTACATCTGCAAATTTCTTTTGTAATGTAACATGCGCGTATTCACAGGTTCCAAGGATTAGGGTGTGGATATCTTTGGGGACCCATTCTGCTGACCACAAGGTGACATCATCGGAGTGAGAATAAGGAAGTGGAACAGGTGGGAGGTTTTTCAAAGAATGGAAACAGTTCGAAGTAGCCACGCTCGAGAATAAGAACTGGCTAGAGAAGCTTCATACATTTGACAGATGGCACTGAAGACTGAATTCAAGTCCAGGCCACTGTGGTACCAACAGTGTCTTTTTCCAGCAGCTCAGCCACTTGGGAGATGCTGCAGACATGTGAACCAGGGGTAATAGATGGGAAAATTTGGAAGCATAAGAAACCAGGTGGCGAGATCTAAGAACCATTTATCTGAGCAGCTAGAGGCAATGGCAGGGCCTGGAATGTGTCTGTGAGTGGATGAGTGAGGTGGAGGGAAGGAGGACAAGAGAAAGAGGTCACTTCACAGTTCAGGGCATTAGAAGAGTAATTCTCATGGATGCTGAAGCTACCCAGAATGATGGCCAGATGAGAGGTGGAGAGGAAGACTGTAAGTCAGGGGCCAATCAGTTAATAATGAGTTGGTTTGAGGAGAGGAAGGGGGTGGTACAGAAGATGTGAATGCCTCAAAGGAGCGGGGCATTTCACTAAAGCCTGGCATAACCTCATCCCAGAAGCATCTCTAGAAATCAAAAGGACACAGACTTTACCTTTCAACCCCAAGATACATAGAGCGTGAGAAGATAATCAGAGACCCTATACAGGCAGTTAAGGCCCCCAAATATAGGGAATATTCCAAGAAACGATTGAGCATATTGGAGAGTTTGCGATTATAAAGTAGGGATTTCAGAGTATACATGAGAAAGGTTAGGGAGCAATGAGTAGAATCAGGGAGATCAGGAAAAAATAAATCACGGAGTATCATGGAAATAAGTGTACGGAGATGGAATAGACATGTGGTGAGGTGGGGGGGATTTTCTTCCTAAACCCACTGCCTACCTTTCTTGGAGCTGACAGCTTGACCCTTTCTGGAAGCCAGGGTAGTAGAACGTGGTCTTGTGTAATATAACTCAAAGCTGGAATGGAGACATATTTATTTAGCATAATAAAGTTCAGGAGATGTGAAGAGGAGGTTAATCTTAGTGTAAATGGTCTCATTTTATATTAGCTGTTCCATTCAGAACCACAAGCCAAACTACTGTGAAGATCCCTACCTCTCCCCTTTTCCTCCCACAGGATCCAAAAACACTAACCTGCCCCTAACCAGCGGCACTTAGATGTACTTGATAATGAAAGACAAATCATGACCAATATGCTGGGAATAAGCATGAGAAAACTGGTTAAAAAGTACTGAGCAGATTTTCTGGGGGAAAAGGGGGTTCTGATAGGGGTGGAGGTTGGGGCCACACTCTGCTCATCAAGAGAGGAAGCCATGGGTCTGTTAGGATAGTAGACAGCCCTGATGGAGCAGGAGTGGAAAGGGAGGACATTGACTGGGCTGGAGAGAACAGTACCGAGTATCCATCACTCAGGGAAATCTGGTTGGTTGAACTATATATAGTACCTGAACCAGAAGTAACTGCTAAGATTCTGTGTGTATACTTGACTGGCTAACACTGAGATTGCTTTGTTTATACTATATGATCCTTGCTTCCCCCGTAAAGGGGTACGTGTTGGGCCCACATGAGGAATAGCAGATAAAGTTCTGAGAGTTTCCTGGAGGGTAGTGGGAACAGGCATTTTGGAAAATACAGCATGGGCAAAAAGGAGGCCTGCATGATGACCATGATTTGATTCCCAGATATTGTAGATTAGCCTGGTGCAACATCGCCCAAACTTGCCAGTTTCATAAGAATCATCATGTGAGGCCCACATGAATCTCTAAGGGAGGGATTACAGATATCATTTAAAGTAAGTGCCTGAGGGCCGGTGGAGTGGCGCAGTAGTTAAGTGCTGGCTTAGGAAGCCAGCGGCCCCGGTTCGGTCCCACATATGAGGGCCAGTGACACTGCCCTCAAAAAAATAAAATGAAATAAAAAAATAAAGTAAGTGCCTAAGATGATACTTATGCTGGGAAAATTTGGAAAATTTTAACCTAAGGCAATGATTCTCTAGCTTTTTTTCCCTATGTCGTTGAGCAAATTGCACGCTTCTAAAGAAATATTAGCTATAATTTTCAGTCAAAGACCATGACATTTTGGAAGGGGCTGTCAGAATTTCAAGATTGGGTAAGAGGCATTGGGTAAAAGGGACGCGGGAGGGGTGGGGGAGGGGGTTTAAGTGGCTTTAAACAGCTTTCCCAGAGAGACTGAGGCTGCTTCTCCATAGGGAGGGTCATCCTCCACTATCCTGCTCCCAACCTCCATCCCTGACGGTCACTGGTCCAGGGTATAGTCTAGAGAAATAGAATTCACTAATGAGATTAATTGCTATATCCTGATGTTTAGAGTGTTCTGTGATGAATCCTTGTGAGTCAGTGTCTAGGAGGTCAGTCACCTAGCTATTTCGGCACAGTTGAATTTTGAGCCTACCAAACAAACTAAAGACCAGTGTTCACAGAGTGGTGTCCAAACCAGGAAAGTGACTCCCTGTTGGACACATCTGGACAGCCTGCTAGTCTCCCAGGCCACACTCACTTTCTTCAATGGCTTTCTCTCCAATTGTTTCCCCCTGGTTCTATTCCAGTTAGAATGTGCACACACACATCCTCCTCCACACAGTTTATTAGGGCACTGTATATAATTATATCACCTTACTCAACCTGGCCCTTCTTTTTTCTTTGAGGGCAGTGTCATTGGCCCTCATATGTGGGACCAAACCGGGGCCGCTGGCTTCCCAAGGCAGCGCTTAACTACCTTAACCACTGTGCCACTCAGCCGGCAACCTGGCCCTTCTTAAAAGGGATGGGACTTGAATTGCAAATTAAAACAGACTATTTTTTCCTAATTTAAAATATGAAGGATGATACTGCGGGAGGACATGATAAGTATATGCAGACCTGACTTTTCAGCTAGCTTCAACTAAAACGTCTAACAAGAAAGGTATAAAGTTTGCCTGTTGATCCAAACCTTATCTATGATGTAAGGTAGGTAATAATTGCACAATGTTGAGTTTTCTATATGAAACTATCCAATGACCTTGCACATGTAACCAATACTTTATTAGTCATCTTTAGAACTTCCTACTAGTTAAATATAAATCTAGGATAAAGAGACTAGAAGATGAGTAATAATAGACAAAACTCTTTGACTTCTCAGTTTCTTCAACCCTTCTAATCTTAGCTATGTTTTCAGACAGTGGGCATCAAAGTATATATTATATATGCAATCCATAAATTCAATATGAAATAGCACCTTGCTTTTAACTAATGTTGGTACTGAAAAGAGCCCAGAGTACGTTCACATATCATTGACTCATTTATGATATCTTTACAACATCCTCTTAAATTTCAATGACTCCTTAGTCTGCATTCAGTATTTCATATTAAACAGTTTAAGATTCAGAAGAAAGTAATTGTGTATAATAATTAAAAAAAAACAAAAAACATTTCCTGGGGCCGGCCAAGTGGCACAGTGGTTAAGCGCTGGCTTGGGAAGACAGCAGCCCCGGTTCGGTCCCACATATGAGGGCCAGTAACACTGCCCTCAAAAAAAAAAAAAAATAAATAAATAAACATTTCCTATTTTCTTTTGTGCTTTTAAAATATATTGTTCTGTATTTAATTTCTTGACATCACTGCCCCTCCCCACACCAACCTGGCATTCTTCATTCTCTCCTTCCTTCGCCCTTTTTTAATCTAGTTCTCATAAATTAATCTTGTCCTTTTTTTATCCTCTCTTCCTTTGGTCTAATTTCATTCCTTATCTTTACTTTCTTTTTAATTAAATTTGAAGGAAAGAATTTATCTAATATTTCTTGTCTGTTCTCTAGGGTTTTCCACTTAGCAACTATTGCTACTCAATAAATATTTGATTAATTATATTTTCCACCCATTTTGAGTCCATCTATCCCATAAACTTTATTAAGTGCTATCTACTTTTTGCTGAGTTTTATAAGGGAGAAAAAGTTGTAGCATACACACACACACACACACACACACACACACACACACACACACACGATATGTGTGTGTGTGTATCCCTGCTGTCAAAGTGTTTTCAGTACAGTTGGGAAAATAAGATAAATACATGAGAATTACATTCTCATAATGTGATCATATTTCACTTGGAATTAACTTAAAACAATGTAGTTATTTCACATGTGTTTTCAAAGGTTTTCAGCCCAACTAATGGACAAAATGTCAATCTGCTTAGAACCCACTTTTATTGTGTCTACCAGTGCCTACAGGCTAGCTTCTATGTTCCCACTTTCCCTTCATCCCTAGGATAACACCCTTTGAAGCATGCTAGGTTATTTAAGTTGTAGATAACTAAATAAATAGAAAAAGTTAAGAGGAAAAACATAGAATAATAATAGTATTCATATTTACCAAAATACTGAACCACAGACATGTACTCATATAGTCAGGGTCTTAACAGGAAAAAGATGGCATACCCAAGAGTTTAACTAAAAAGAGTTTTATGAAGGGACTATCTATAAAGAGTCTAGTCAGAGAGGTCAGTACAAAGATAAAACAAGAATGATGAAGTACCCAGGGACACTGGAAAGTCATTATCACCTCTAGGCCTGAAGGAGGAAGGGATAACAAGATATTTCCAGGGCCAAATACGAGCTAGCACTGTGGAAAAGGGGCTGTGGCCTTAGGTGGAGGAATGGAACCACTCAGAACTGCAGCAAGAGGGGAGAGAGTGAGAAAAACAATGATTCTGACCTCTCCCCTCCTGTTTGTACATTTCCTGCTGGTGGCTGACCCTAACCCAAAGCTGAAGGGTGAGGAAGCCCAGATGATGCATTAGGTAAAGGCTCAGTGTCCAAGGGTACAGAACAGGGCTGAGAATGAATCTGGAAGGACAAATGGAGAATAACCAGCCCAACTCCCTATAGAGTTTTGGGAGCCCATGACAGGTGGGTTTATGATAAGGTATTTCTAAGGCAGTGAATTCTAACATCTACAGCCCAGTGGGGAATAGTGATAATAGGGCAAAATGAAGAGACCAGTGACCTCAAAATGTAGTTGTTAATGTTCCCTCTCCTCTTGTTTTGGTGAGAAATTGCTCTTTTGACAGGCCAAACCTTACTTTTATATAAGGGCCAACTAAGAGAAAAAGAAAAGCCAACATGGAGGTGAGGTGAGCAGTTATGCAGCTTTGCCCTGGATAGTCCCAAGTGAAACCATACACACAGCAAAAACTATCCTAAGATTCATAATACAAAGAGTCCCTAAATTGCCTCTCCTCAGAAATATGCAGGTAGTCCATGCTTTGGATCTTAATTAATTAGAATTAATTTGTGAAAACATTCTAGGGGTATAGTAATACACAAAATGATTCTTGAGTGTCACAATTTACCAGTTGCTTAGTCAATAAGACTCTGGGGCCCTTTACCTGTGCAAAATACCTTCTCTGGTCACGTAACTTGACCACGGATCCCAGACATTGCTATAAATGGCAGAGTTCTCCTAAACTACTGGGCTTTAATCAAGCAGACAATGAGAGGAAAGTAGCCTGCTCTTCTCATCTCCACCTACTTCCTGGATAATTCCACATTATCCTGATCCAACTGTGGTCCTTTCAAGTAAAGGATCTCCATGATCATAAACTGTGCTACAGAACAGATGAGGACAGAGAAGCAGACATTGCTTTTGTCAGTGAGGTCACTGGTGTCCTCTGCCAGAGTGGTTTCCATGGAGCAGAACTTCCCACCTGGTATGCCAAGGTAGGCTGGTCAGCCATGAGTGATTGCAAGTGAGCTGAAGAATCGGCCCCTTAAGTTCCTCACATGGTTAGGAGGGGCTAGAGTGACCGTGAATGCAATCCTTAGGGTGCCACATACATACAATAATTTTCTGGTTGCCATGACATGGAAAAGTTTGGAAAGCACAGTTGTAGAATGATAGCAATGGAAATCAAATTGAAAATCAGGAGGCACAGGCATGGCTGGTTAGCTCACGTGGTTAGAGTGGCTCATAACACCAAGGGTGCCGGTTCGATTCCCACATGGGCCAAGGAGCTGCACCCTCCACAACTAGATTGAAGACAACTACTTGACTTGGAGCTGATGGGTCCTGGAAAAACACACTGTTCCCCAATAAAATTTCTGTAAAAAAAAAAATCAGGAGGAGTAAGTTGAGAAATGGAGGTGGAGGCTGCAAGGATAGAGACTTCTTTCAAGTTATATGTCAATGAAAGTCCAAAGGAGAGTGGGAATAGATGATTCTAAGTTCAATAGGTAGATGCTTGAGCACATCGGTAGGCAGTAGAGAAGGACCTGAGCATACAGGGAATTAAAGACGTAAGGGAGAGGAAAGGTATTTAATGCTAAGGTGGAAAGGAGGCGAGCTGGGGGAGCTCACTTCCATGATGACTACTTTCTTTGTTAAATAAGAGGTTGGGTTATTGGCTGGGAGAGCCAGGGTCTTGATATGAGGTATTGAGACAGAAAGATTTGAAACCTCTGCTATCAGAAATGAGAAGGGAAGCTGGCAAACATAACAATCTGCCAATGTTGAGAGCCATCCTGAGAAGGAAGCTCACAAATCTATAATGAAGCTAATCAGCAGAGTTATATGCTTAACCCAGCTGTGCTAGGACACCTGGGTGGTTGAGTAGAGACTGTGGTTAATGGTCTCATCTGAAACCAGAACCTGCAGGAGCAAGTAGAGTAGAACGATACACTAGCAAGAGAATTGAGACAGCTGACAATAAGAGGAGGGATGGAATTCGAACTTGGTCAACTAGAGCTCTGCTTTGTCTTGTCCATTGCTGTCTCTCCAGTACCTGGAGCATGGTCCTTGACCTTATCTGTGGATTAGCATCTCCAAGGAGAGCCTTAGAAATCCCTGATGTCTAAACTGCACAGTGAACCAATTAAATTGGAATCTCTGGGTGGGTCCCAGGCACAATAATTTTTAAAGGCCTTTGAATGCTTCCAGTGTATACAGCCAAGGATGAGAACAACTGTCTAGAACAATGTCTAGCATAAAGCAGAAAGCTAGTAAACTTAGTGTAGTGAATGAGGGAGTGGAATTCAGGTTAAAGAGGCCCTAAAGCTATGAAGGGCTGAGATTGAGAAAAGGGCAAAGGCTGAAGTCTCCATGAACTGGAAGTATAGGTCTGAGGCTACTGTTTTCCTGAGACAGGGATTTATAAGTTTATTACTCTGGAATGGGCACAGTTCTAAGTGATATGGTTTAACCCAGTCATGGTCATGGGATTTTTGCGTAAGTGCCATGGAGTAGAAGCTAGCTACAGTAGTGGCAGTTAAAGATCTGAGGTCACGGTGCTGGAAGGTTTGTGATTTTAAATGTAAAGTTGCACAGGGGATGGCCAGGAGGACGGGAGGAAGTCTTGCAGCTCTCAGAGTGGACGTTGATCTCAACTGAACTGGTTCTGACTCGCACTTCTTCCTGTTATCTTCATGACCCTAAAACATGTTTTCCAGCCAATTCCTTGGGCTCTCTGAGTCTGAAGTCACCTTTGCTTCTCTGAGACTAGGTCTACTTTACACTAAGACACACATACTAAAGGCTTTCAGTGAATTAGTTCATTCGTTTTCCTGCTTTAAAGAGCGTATCAGGTGAAGGCACTGAAGGGGGGATGCAAAGAGTCATGAAAAGTGGAAAATGTCTAAATTCACCTTGTTTACTTATAATTTTGCTTGAGGCTATTCTGATCAGGGTTTCTATTGAGCCAAAATGACAATAGAGACAAAATCCATAAAACTCCCTCCACCCCAAATACCATAGGGTTTAGGAGAGAAAGAGAGGGGCCAATGACCTCTACAATGGCATTTCTTCTTTATTTGAATAAGATAGTTATTGCTCATTTATTTTATCACAACCCACAATCTCTATATTAGATCATGAATCACCTTGAACTCTGGTGATTAGGTGACTAGGGTGGGTTGGGGTCCCATGAAAGAGTTTATGTACACCTTCCCCTCTGCCTAACAGACAAGTCATTTCCAAGGATTTGTTCTAGAATGGCTGGATAAAGTATGGTCAGGTGGTGGAGACGTTTGTGACTAATTATTTCATTTTATGAAGAAATACTTGTACTCCTACTCCCAGTGATGTAAACATTAACCTTCTAGATGGAAAACTGCCATCTTCATTATCTCTGCGGCACTGCAATTGTATGACACATCCAGGGGCAGCTGCAGATGGCAGCATGTAAAACAAATGGTATGAGCCTCCAGCAATATTTGATGAAGAATTGTTCTCTGTGTGGGAGACAATACGCACTCAAACCAGCAAATGCTGGTCAGCTCTCCTCCAGGCCTGCTGCCATGGCAGGAGGTTTTGGGAGGACAGACAATACCACTTGCTGCTGTAGGTGAGAGGGGATGAGCCAAAGAAATGGTCACAGTGGCATTTGTATAGGAAAAAAGACTTCAAACTAAATACATGAAGTGCTCACCAAAGCAACAGAACTGAGGAAGGGTGTCAGGTCTCTCCATGGCACTGTCATTACTCTGTCCCAGGTTGTCACCTTCCAGCCTCGTTGAGACCCTAGAACCAGCAGCAGCTTCCCAGAGGGAACCCTGCTTCCAGCTTTAGTTCCCTCCATTCCATTCCATGTTCTGCAGCCATCGGGCTCTTTCTAAAATGCCATGCTGGTTTCATCATTCCCCTCCTTAAGCCCATCACATGGCTTTTATTTCTCCCATTTCTCAAGATAAAGTACAACTTGGACTGAAAAGGTCTATTATGATTTGATTTCTGCTAACCACTCCTTTTAACAATTTTGCCACTCCCAGCTCCCAGTCTTCATTATATTAAACATGTAGTTTGTTTAAACCAGTGAAGCTCTCTGGCCTCCTCTTCTGGGAACTCTCTTCCCTTTCTTTTTCTGGATAAGTCCTCCTTATTTATCAGGACTCAATTTAAATATCTTAGTGGGTGCTCCTGTAGCACCCTAAACTTCTCCTACCATGAGTTATTATATCCCTTAGGCTGTTTATCTGCCTGTCTTCCTGAACAATATTAGCTCACATCAAGTGTTTAATATTCACCATAACCTATTTAAGCATTTTCCTTGACATATCTCATGTGATTCCCACAACAATCCTGTAAGGAAGAAACTTGATTATAAATAAACCAAGGCTTATGTTAAGTCATTTGCTTAAGTCCCACAGTTAGAAAGCTCCACAGGGTAACATGGGGTCAGTCTTGCCTATCATTTGATTCCCAGCAACAATTGTACCCCTAGCCCTTAGATGTAGCTAGTACTTACATTGCACTTAGAATGTGCTGGGCATATCTCAATCTTATATCAATGGGATGAGAAAACTGAGAGATAAAGGTTAAGTGACCTGCCCGTGGACACGCAGCTAAGAAGGCTCCAGGTTGGGATTTAAACCTCAGCAGCTGGCTTCGGAAGTGCTGCACTCTTAACTGCTATACTGTTCTTCCTTTGCATGAGCAGGAATGCTTCAAATTGCAGAAATGTTAAGGAAACAAATGAAACAATCAATAGAGAAAAACAAATTGAGACCACCACTTACTAAGGCAATTTGTTAGTCCTTCAGACACCCTCCCATGATCTTTTCCAAAGTACCCATGACAAGAAGGATGAATGCATAGTTTTTGCCACATGAAAACATATGAAAGAAAGAATCTTTTTTTTTTTTTCAAAATCTTGGAGTGTGCCAACTTCACTGAGTAGTAATCAGTGATGAAAAAAAATCAACTAGAATTTCCTTTATGGCACTGAAATATGTACTCAAATCACATTCTCTAGAGAAAATGGAGAGAGAAATCCAGTGGGATTATGGTGAAAGGTTGAAGTAAACTAGCTATATTAGAAGACGACTGCTGTGGTCTGTGAAAAAAGAAGGGATAATTCCTTGCAGTTCCAAACAAGGCAAAAAAGTTTAGTTTGGCCTTGTCAAGTACAAATAGAACTTGGGTGGCAGAAAGAAAAAAAAGAAATCAAAGCAATGTTTTCGTAGTTGTGTTTTTCTTTTTTCCCTAAGTGGAAAATTCTATTGCTGTTTCTACTGATTTCTGTATTGTTTTGGTGGCTTCTTCCACAACGAATTGTTTTAAAGATCACCTCGGCATGTTTTCCTTTGTATAAAACAGGAGAAATTTGAATAACTGATAGAAAGAAATTTGCTTTTTGGAGGATGGATGGCAGTTGATGACTTGGGGAATATGAAGGCAAGAGGATCTCTGAGTGAGGGAATGTGCTCCAATCATCAGAAGACATGTCCCTGTAGCTGTTGGTAGCTCCAGTGTAGGAGACCCCAGTAATTGTCCCAAATTTAATGCCAGAAGCTTATCTAACTTGGCTCATGCCTTTTGTTAGAGATAAGAGACAGTGGTTACTGACCAGGAATGATGGTTTAGAGACTGGGAGGAGCTCACGGATTAGCGATGGGATTTCTTAGGGAGGCTTTAGGGAGAAGGAGGTGATAGAAGAGGAGGAGACAAGCATGATTCAGACATCTGGCCTTCGCTTCTGGGTAGAGCCAATTACTGACCCAGGAAAGCCTATAGGGAAGAATAGATTAAGGAGAGCAAATTTAGAAGTTCAATTTTGTACATGTTAAGTTTGAAATTTCTGCACTGGGGTTCTACCTGCTTTCCCTTGGCTTACTCATACTGCATTATCGTATCTATTCACTGTGCAACAGCAAGAGGGTCTTTTTAACTTGTAACTCAAAGTCATCCTATGACTACACATCTAAGTCTGCGTGAAAGTCAAATTCATCACCTCATTTCTACATGGCTCCATGCTCATACTGGTCCGGCTGCACTGGCCTCCTAGCTGTCCCGCAGACGTGCCAGGTACACTCCCATTTCAGGCCCTTTGCAATGTCTCTTCTTTTTTCATGGAATGCTTTTCCTACATATATCTTAGATAGCTTCCTGACCTCACTTTCTTCAAACATTTGCCCAAACTTCAGCGTCTCAGTGAGGTCTATGCTGACCACCCTACTTAAAATTACAACTCTAGTTTTTCTTTTGTTTGTAGCACTTCTATTTCACCACCTTTCCTTACACTATGACTCTTTTATAAGGTCAGTTGTTAATCTTTGTCTCTTCTCATTGAATACAAGCACCATGAAGGAGAGAGAGTTGATACTTATGTATCCCTAGAACCCAGAATATTCCATGGCATATAGTAATAACCCAATAGACATTGTTTGAAGGAGTAAAAATAATTATATGATGTCTAAGAGATGTCAAATAGATGGGTAGATAGATAAGTCTGGAGCTCAGAGGAGAAGGTGAGGTCTGGAAATATTAATCTGGGAGTGGATAATTAGTTAAAGCTATGAGAAAGGTTGAAATTGCCCAGGGGAAGAAAACATGACTAGAAAAGGGAAGTTTCAATATTAAGACATAGGAAATGCCAACATGTTGACATCAGGTAAAGATGAGAAGTGAACAAATGAGTCAGATAATTAGAACCAGTAATGTAGATGAAAACCAGGTGACACCTGGAGAGGAGTGTTGTGTGAAGGAGAGAGGGGTCAACAGTGTCACCTCCTGCTGCATAGCTGGGGGAGATAAGGCTAGAAAAGCCTCCATCCCCACTGGCAACAATGGAGATCTTTGCCACCCTTGGTAAAAACAGTTTTGGGGGAGATGGAAACAGATGGAGTTTGCCAGTATGGCTGGAGGACATACTGAGGGTTTGCTCTTTGATATATCTCCACCAAAGAAGAACAGAGGATCTGAAGAACTATGTAAATAGAGCTTTGTAGCATAAATGACACACCAAAAAAAGAACAAATAATAACAAGAGGTAATAGCTCACAAGGTCAAGACTCACAGGAAAGGAAGCAGTGTCAACCCATTTTTGGAAGATGGGAAGCATATTGAGAATGAGAAGCTGACTTGACTTACCAGGTAGGGGGATATACGCCTCTGTACCTGGGGTCAGTGGCAGGGTTGAGGAATTTTGATGAGGAACAAGTCAGTTTGCCGTGTGGAACCCTTTAGATGTTCTGTACTTGGATTCAGCAGGTATTACAGAAGGTGGAAGTGAGGTGCCTGGATGAAAACAGGGATCATGGTTGAAAATTTTTATAGAATGATTGAGCTCATGGATCCCCTTCCTTACATGACTAGCTGGAGGACTGCATACATCTCCATGTACCTCCAGCTTGCCCAACGAGAAATTGGATTAGAGACAGACTTTTGACTTTGAGATACCAGGATGAACATAAGGATAGGACAATGCATGGAGTCAGACATGTGGGGATTAAGCGAAAATTTTCATACTGAATTATAGTTCTTAGACTTCCTTTCCCTGTTGTACTCCTGAAATTCTGTCAACAGGTTGGATAGTAGATTGGAGGAGTCTTCTCCGGAGAATCTAAATTACCCACGAGAAAAGACTAACAGATACTGGTATAGTCAGAATTATCCAATAAAAAAGGTACTGTCTTAGTCTGCTCAGGCTGCTATAACAAAAAAAAGCATAGATGAAATACCAGACATTAATTTCTTATAGTTATGAAGGCTGGGAAGTCCAAGATCAGGGTGCTGGAAAGTACAATGTCTAATGAGAGCCCTCTTCCTGACTTGAAGACAGCTGCCTTCTTGTGGCATCTTCACATGATGGAGAGAGACATCTCTCTTTCTTCCACTTCTTACAACAATCCTATTGGATCCCACCCTTGTGACCTCATTTAACCTTAATTACCTCCAAAAAGCCCTACCTCCAAGTACAGTCACATTGGGGATAGAGCTTCTACATATGACTTTGGGGAGTAGAGGACACAATTCAGTCCATGCAGTGAGCAAGAAACGAACATTGCCTTTTTATAAATTTGGATATCTGTTTAACAATGGCAGTTACCCCACCCTTATTAATACATGGGGATCCAACAGAGGAGAATAGTGATGAGAGGGCCATACACCAGGACTCTTGAGAGGGCAACCAACCTCACAAGCCTGGAACAGAGGACAGCTGATATTTCCAAATGTTTAGGAAAAATTATTGGTAAAGGTTCAATAGATCTATTGGAACACTTAGAAAAAAAATGGTAGACACATGGGAAGCTGAGCAAAGGCAGTTTCAATTCCAGGAAAAACAAGATGTTGTATGAAGAAGAAATATTCATAACACACAACTTGGGTTGAACAGTGAATATTTACTGGTCATAGTAATGTAAGTGATTGCTGACTTAGCTAAAAATTAAAACAAGGCTATGAAGGGGCCCCAAGTTTTGTCACCCCCAAATGTGCCTTTTGTGATACTGATTTTAAGCTGGTTATTAAGATACAAAAGATTCAGGAAGAACCTTTGAACCTTCTTCCCTACTTGACTAAAGGAATTCAGATAGAAAAACCTGCCTAAAGGAAAGGAGCATCACCCTAGCATCAAAATAGAAACTAAATGTGGCAGACAGGGAGAAATGTAGCAATACCTGCTTGTTGAACTTCCCTTTGTGTCCGATTGTTTCTGGGTGGCCCAGCAAGCTTTGTTCACCACATGTTTGCTCCTGCTCATCTACCTGTAAATTTCCTGCTTTTCCTTCGAAATCCCAGACCGCTGCCTCCCTCTCCTTTGTCCAGAATGGCATGTAAACCTCACTGCCCAATGTGTCTTCAGGGCTTATATTCTATGTCATCCCCGCATGTACATCCATAATAGATTTTGATCCTTTTCTCCCGTTAATCTGTCTCTGTCAATTGGATAATTAGCCCAGTCAGAAGAACTTAGACAGGTGAGAGGAAAAAATATTTTTTTCTGCCCTCACAGCTATAATAAGAGGATGAGGAAGGGAAGGGTGTGTGTGTGTGTGTGTGTGTGTGTGTGTGTGTGTGAGAGAGAGAGAGAGAGAGAGAGAGAGAGAGAGAGAGAGAGACATACTTTAACTTCTACAACAGAAGGTACATAGAACATGTTTAAAATAGATCAAGAAATAGTATAACCCTATGTAGGAATGTAGATTGGGGAGTGGAGTGTTCTTTTTTACTAAAGCCTTGTATTAATAGTAGTAGTTGAACATTTTTAAATTATATGCATATATTGGATAAAAATCAGTTACACATTATAACTTGTTTAAATACATTGCACAGGAGATGAAAAAAAGGAGAGAGGCAGTATAGACAGCTCTTTCAGGAAGCTTTGCCTGCAAGGAGGACACAGCAGCCCAAACATTCAAGGGTGAATTTAAATATTTTTTTAAAAATTGAAGTAGTAAAATACCTAGTTAACGAATCAAACAGGGCAGTGTTTGTAATGAAAAGCAAAGTGTCCTGCCCCACCCGTTCCAACTCATCATTTTCCATTCCCTTATAAAGGTTTCAAAGTATGGCTTCTCCCACACAGTACGCAGGAGCGCAGCTCCCTGCCCTGGGAGAGGAAGGCCCAGACAGGATTTCTGCAAAGGGGGAGGGATTTTGGATTTCCCTGCGAGTGAACCTCCTGATGGGCATGCCGCTCTGCCCAGGTTTTACCCCCAGCAGCCCCTGCAGAGCGGGGAACTGCTGCTGCGGAGGATCTAGGAAGGTACAGGCGGGGCGTTTTTGTGGTTCTGCTCTACAGAGGTCTCTGTTGGCTCAGAGCCACAGTTTCCTCACTAGGAAAATGCCTGTGCAAAGAAGAAAGACAAAACCAGTGGTGTTTGTGGAATGGCTTAAAACTGCAAGGCTGGAATTGGACTAGGGGAGTGAAGAGAGTGATTTCCTATCTCTACCCTCCTTGAGAAGAAAAGGTGAGAAGAGGCTCACAATAGCCTTCTGTTATCTTTGTCCAGACCCTGTGTCACCTAATTATAAAGAAGCAGAGAAGTGCTTGTGATCACACCTCTACTAAGAGGACTATAGGTAGGAACACACTGCTTGCACTCAAGTGCCTAGCACCATAACAACATATTGTAAACAAATTTTCAAAGTCAACAGTGCTTTCTTTCTGAACATTAATGAAACCACCATATTAGAAAACCAACCAAACAGAAAACCAACCAAAGCTATGAAAGATTCCAAAGCAAACATAAAAAGCCCCTTAGGAAAATGATTTAGCTGACTTGCAGATCTTATTTAATGATTGTTAAGGATTACATTTTAAATTATTTGGCATCTTATCCTTCTTTTCGCAGCAGATTTAAGAGAATGGCAGACCTGCCAAGTTTCATGTAATATAATCTATTATAGAAATTACTGAACTCGAATGGCTAGAGGCAGGGCCAGTGCACAAATATATGCCACTACCCTGGAGTGGGAATTCGTTTTGGAGGCAGGTTGTGCTAACTAACTTGGGAAGAGTCAGCTAATCATTTCCAGAGGGATATTTCATAAGTATTCCCCCTCAGGGACCTGCCTCCCTGATGTTTTCCATGACACTGTCCAGCATACTGAAATGTTGATAAGGGAGTGAAGACACCACATGTCTTACCTGTGGCACGTGGTTACACTAGCCTAGAAGAGGGAAACTCTGATGCCTTCAGGGCCCAGACAGGTAAGTAAAATGGGAGTGATGGTGGGACCCAAGAGTGCATGGATTCAATGAAACCTACCCTTTCACATACATATACACATGCACACACCACCCACACCGTTCTGGTCAAGCAAGAGTCTGCTGGTCACATCCTTCCTAGGGGCTACCAATTTGGGATCTCTTCTTAGCTGAAGGAAGAATTTTCCTGGACAAACTCAGATCATGACTGACCTCTAGAATCTCCAGGGTTTCCGACCTGATCGGGAGGCAGGACGAGTTTAAGCCTAAACTGGTTAGTCCAAAATGATTGCCTGAAGTCCCACTTCTCCTTCAAGGCCTGCTCAAACCCCAACTCTTCCATGAATAATCCCCTTTTCCCTCTGAGGCAGAGCCATACCTTTTGCTGACCTTGCTCTGTTATAACAATTCCACTGTCTCATATTGCAATGGCTTGGATACGCCTCAGCTTTGGCCCCTGGATTGCAAGACCCAGCCTTACAAAGGTACAGCTCTGTAACTCTGTAAAATGTAAATGGAGGCATGTGTGAGTATTTGATTGGCATACAGACATTAAAGAATTCCTCAAGTTACATTCAAACAAGAATACCTTCCACCCAGAGTAGTCTCTCAGTGTCTCCCAAACTGATGTTCTGTATAACATTAGTCCCAAGAGATTAGCTCCCTGAAAAGTGCTCCGTGGTCAAATACTGCACTCCATATCCTTACAGAGTCATAAGGCACCTTGGCATTGTAAAGGCTCTGGGAAGATCAGGAGAGATTAAAGAAAAGTTTACTTTTTTCACCCAGGGTTCTCTTCACACATTTGGCTTTGGGAACCCTTTCAATGGGACCATTTAACTGCGTGTTCCTTGGGATGTAACCTTTGCAGGGGCAACAAGAACAGACTCTGGCCCTGGACCCTCAGCATTATCTGTGCTTAAGTTACCTGACCTCTTACTGTCTAAACTTTTTCATCTGTAAGATGGGCATAATAGCAGGACATACCCTTCTAGGGCTGTTATAAAAGTTAAAAGAGTTAATAAATCTAAACTATGTGCCTCAGCCTAGATTTAGAGTAGAGGTCAGAAAAGCAGGTCTCTCTCACTTCTTCAAATTCAGAAATAATTGAGAAATAAGATAGCAATCAAACTATTGGTTTTGCTGCCAATAAAAGCTAACGCGTTTGTTACTATGACTCACCACCTCCCTGCCTTACCCACTTCAGTCCCGTTTGATTCAAGCCTCTCAGCCACAGGCTGAGATGGATGCACAGGTTTTCTTTGTAGGGGCCATTTACAGCAGAGCGAACAGAGAAAGCATTTGTCTTGGGTATGAATTTGCTAGGGCTGCTGCAACAAAGCACAGCAGATCAATTAATGTAAAATTGGTTGTGTTATGTTATCCAATGCGAAGTGAGGACTTACTGTACCACAAACGAGGTGACTTAGAAGAGACATTTATTAGCTCACAGGTCTAGAGGCTAGAGGTCTGAGATCAAGGCATCGGCGGGGCCATGCTCCTTCTGAGACGGGTAGGGGAGGTGCCCCTCCTTGCTTCCTCCAGTTTCTGGTAGCCCCAGATGTTCTTTGGCTTGCGGCAGCAAAATTCCTGTCTCTGCCCTCATGGTCACATGGCCTTCTCCCCCACCTCTTCGCATGGCCTTTCTTCTTTGCATGTCTGTCTCTGTGTGTACATTTCCCCTTTCTATAGACATCAGTCACATTGGATGAGGGACCATACTGGTGACCTCATTTGAACTTGATTATCTCTGTAAAGACCCTATTTCTAAATAAGGTAACATTCTGAGATCCTGAAAGCTAGCCCTTCCATAGATCTCTTCTGGGGAACACAAGTCAATCCATAATATCCTGAGACCAGGCCTTTTATGAGAGTGCCAAACCTTAACCACTAGACCACTAGGGAACATGAGACCAGGCTTTTAGAAAAGAGGAAAAGGAACTGAAAATAAGATCTTATCCTTCTTCCTTACATTGCCAATCAGAGGTCATTCCTCTCTGCTTGGGGCAGGAAGGAGGGGGAGGGAGCGAGGAAGGGGAGATGAGAGGCAGTCAAGAAAATCCAGAAGTGCTACCAGTACTTCCTCTCCTCCTACGGCTGGATTTAGAAATTTCCTCCTCTCCTTATGGAAAATGGGGAAATAGGGAAACAACCCCACCAGCACTCCCAAAACATAGCCCAAGGATGGTTTTGGGATTAAATAGGTCTTTGGAATTGCTGTGGTTCTGCCTTAGAATTTGTCAGCTGGAGTCCTTCCATCTGTCCTGGGACTCAAGAGTATACACGTGTACTGAATAACTGCTTACATAGACTCTGGGAGACTTGAGTTCTCCTTAGTGGTACACTTGGGGCCGCTTCCAATTGGCTATGTCCTTGGGACCTAGGTTCTTTCAAGCTGGTTTTTTTTTGGGGGGGTGGGTGGGCATAATTCTCATTAATTTTGTAAACAGCTATCAGGAGCTAATGCACAAAAACAAATATATATTTAATTTTTAATAAAAAAAATCTAAAAATTTTTTTTGGGGGAAATGAATATTCAATAATCAGGGGGAAAGAAAATGAACTTACATACAGGACAAAGATAGTGTTTCAAATAGCAATAGATAGGAGAACAAGCCAGGCATCTTAGTTTGGGGAGAGCAGCTAACAAATGTTAAGTGTTTTCCAAGCACCTGACAAGCATTATTAGCTCATTTAATCTCCACACTCTGTGAGGCTTGATGCTGGACTGTGTGTATGTGCTTGGTGGGCAGGGGCAATCTGTCTTTAGAATTTGCTCTCACAAGCACTGAGCTGCCACACCCTCCTTTCTATGAGCCAGGAAGTTACTCTTATCTTTCTGCCCTGAGAACAGTTTGTGTAAATTCTTTCACAGCACTTAATACATTTGGAATTATTCCCTCTCTTGATTGTGACCCCCTTCAGGACAGAAACTGGTTCACACTCACCTTGAGCCCCTAATTTGCTGCCTATCATGTTGTAGGTCAGTGTATAGTTAAATGAATGATTTTTAACCAAAGAACCCTATGAAGATTTTTCTGATCCACAGTTATTACAGTCTTAAAAGTAATACGATTTGTGAATTGTGATTGCTTCACATCCAGAAACAAAAATGTCTAGGTTTAATGATCTATATTCAGAGATGTGGTACTATGGGGACCATTCTTTTTCATTACTTAGAACTTTCCCCACAGTTTAAATTGAGAAAGCTCAGTTTCTTCCTGGGTCTCTATGGAAATGTCCAGGGAATGGTGCTCAATGCTGGCTGCCTTGGAGACTTCAGAGAACTTGCTGAAGGGTCACTTACAAAGACTTCCTAGACCTGGTGGGATAAGGCAACTCTCAGCCATCATCAGTGGAGAACCAAACACTGATCTGGTGCCCCAGTCAAATTTTGAGTTCATTTACATGGAGGATTTCAGAACAGAAGGAGTTGACTGATCTTTGTGTTACTCTCCATTCCCTATCTGATTTCTGGAGCTCCTGAGCACAGCCTTGTTCTAATAAATTAACAGAAGGAAATGCATATATTAGAGAACCTCAAATCAAAATCTAATGGTAGCTGACATTGTGACTTGCTTTGGAAAATGGAAAGGGAGGGAGCTCCAGCTAACTAGCTGCTTATCAAACCAAATACCCTGGTCTAGACAATTTTTCCATATAGAACAAATGAAAGAGCAAGGGGAAAGATTGTGTTTGTGGAAAAATAGTTACTGGGGCAGCATAGGAGCCAAATGGTAGGCATGGTGGGAAAGAGTATGTCTTTCCTGTTTTCTGAATTCAGAGAAGAGAGAGAAAAATGGATGTTGCTACCTGGTTTGGTGGTTGGTCTGTGGGCAGTCTAGATTTTTATTTGTTTGGTGGCTTCTGTATCTTCATTCATTCATTTGTTTATTTATTTCATTTATTAATTTATTCAACAAGCATTTATTGTGTACCGACTGTGTGCCAGGCACTCAGTAGGACACTGAGAATATAGAGATGAACAAGACTTACTGACCACCCTTCAGAGTTTAGGGAAGAATTGAAACATGGCTGTAGATAGACTGAACACACCTTTGAAGGCAGAGGTAGAGACTTCCTCACTGTGGAAACACCAATACCTGTCATGGTGACTGGCACATACTAGGCCTTAATAAATGTTTACTGAAGGACTTAATTAAGTTATTGGTCATACATTAATTAAGCAATTATCACATTGCAATGTCAAACTACCAACTACATGTACTGTAGTCAAAGACTTCAATAAATACCAAAAAATGACTTATATGATAGTCATTTAATTAGATTTGCTGGTAGGAAAACTATCCCAATATAATCTATAGAGCAAACATTCTTTTTTTAAAAAAGATTTTATTGGGGAATTGGGGGAGGGGAACAGCTTTGGGGAATCGGGGAAGGGGAACAGACAAGTTGCTGTCCTTTTGTTCTTCAGTCTAGTTGTGGAGGACATTGCTTCACTGGCCCTTGTTGGTATCGTCATTGGGCTCTTCCCGGATGAGGCAGATCGGTCGCCGGCCTCTGGATGGTCGCTCACCGCGGCTATTGGCAGCTCACACTGGCTGCCGGCCACTCACTGTAGCCTATGGCAGCCCACTGCAGCAGGGGCTGCAGTCTACACCGTTGCCGGGGCTCGCACAGCCCAGCTCCAGGTGGAGCTGTTGTTAGCTGTAGAGGGCAGCGTCACTGGCCCTCATATGTGGGATCCTAACCAGGGCCGCTGGCATCCCAAAACCAGCTCTTAACCAATGCGCCACTCAGCCGGGCCAAGAGCACACATTCTTTAATATATTGAAACCTCAACTATGCTACAGTGCTGCTGAGTTCTAATTAGCTTTACATGATTCATCCTGAGTTAAAAGTCTCAGGGTAGAGTGTTCTTCCTTAACGTAAGCTAATATTTCATCTAGCTGTAGCTCAACCTGAATGAAACAACTGACATACATCAATTGTTCTCCCTACTTCCCTGAAAAGAATAGCATGGCCCAGGGCGGCAGTTGCTGTGAGGACATTTACAACAGTGGGTGTGTTTATATTCTTATTGATTTCTGATAGAACTTTTAAAATAGAAGCCATAAATTATGTATGGCTGAGACCTATTAGGAACAGCAAGGGAACCACACTTAAAACAAATGGCCCAAGAACTGTAAAGTCAGCTGGCTTAGAGCAAGAATTTCTAACAATCATTTATTTGTAATTGCTACTAGTCATGTTCACAGCCTTGGAGGATGCTAAGGGGTGTCTCTGGTGTGGCCACAGACACAGTTAGATGCCAGCCATAGAGAGGGTGCACAGGACCCAATGCCTGCCTAGGGGCTATTATTACAAGTAGCTCCGCCACTGTGCACATCCCCAGGAATGACTGCCCACAGAGGGCCCCAAGTTCCTCTCATGAGACTGCATCCTTTATGACTGAACAGCGTTCTCCTCATGTCATGATATGGACGGAATTTTCAGGAGAGTGTGAGTTCGGGCTGCATGTGTTCAGTATCAGGCCCAGGGACACTGCTGGTTTGAATGTGCTTCAGCCACGGGGTGTCCCACTGCTGTATAAGGAGGGCTGGGGGCAACAGCTATCCCGCAATAAAGCAGTGGCATGCATATTAAGTTCTCTTGGATCAGGAACTCTGTCGAGAAAGGATTGAACTTGGCACTTCTATGATGTGGTCTTGGAGTCGAGGTTTAACAACACATGACAATTTGGTTTGAGTCACTGCAGAAGATAACATTCCTTAACTGCACCTAACAACATCTGAAGACATAGAAACTACCAGGAATGCTTTAATGCCTTCTAAGGTGTAAGTGGAGGGAGCTGTCCAGAAGAAAGCGGGGGTGGGTACCATCCATGTGGAGAATAGAGGGAAGCATACAAAGAGCTCCTGCCTATTATGCACAGGAGCTTTGTGGCCCCCTGTACCCAGCCCTCTCCTGCTAGAACTAGGCAGGGAATGAGCTAGCTGTTCTTCTGCAGGATGGTTCAGTGACCAGGGCTGGTAGCAACCTCTGGGCACAAAATGGCTCTGTGACAGTTAAAAGGCATGTTCTGGCCCTTTTCAAGAGCTTCATCATAGGGCAGGGACCTAGTTTCTGGAAAATGGTTGGTCAATGTCCTGGGACCTTTCCTCCTGGGGTGCAACGTGGAAGTGAAGTTCATTCTTTCAACTAACGTGTATCTATTGAGTATTTGCTGCATGTTAGTTGTCAGTACTATGGTAAGTGAGACACCCAGACTACCTTGATGGAGTTTGCTCTTAGCCTAGTGAGGGAAAAACAAACGTGTAAAACCAAACCAGAAAAAGAAACGCATTTTTTTCCAATAGGGATATGTCTTGTAAAACCGAAGAACAGGATAGTTTAAGGCATTGTTATAGGAGAACCTAATTTAGATTTAGGGGTTGGGAAAGGCTAAATTTTGAGTAAATGACATTAAGCTGACTTAAGGTCAGGGGAAGAGAGAGAGAGAGAGAGAGAGAGAGAGAGAGAGAGAGAGCGAGAGAGAGGGAGAATGGCGTGTGTGTGTAAATGTGCCTGCATGTGTGAGGGTTGAGTGCTGGGGAGGTGGGAAGTATCCTGGGGGGAAGGAAGAGCTCAGGTCTTCTGAGGAAGCTTGCCCTTTTGGAGGAACTGAAGGAAACTCATGTGGTTGTCATGTGGCACCCAAGGCGGAGATGGGTTTGAGCTGACGCTGGAGGTGGGCAGGGGTCATGCCACTCATAGACCATGTTGAGCATGTGTAATTGGATTCTGAGGACAGAGTGTTTGTCAGTGACCTGCAGTGGGCAGATGGATTGGCACACGCCCCAGCTGCTGCTGACCTGAATGGCAGCACTTCTCAGTAGTGCTTCTTTAAAGTGGGCAGCAATTGGAGTGTGACCTTGGGTGCAAAGCTGGAGGAGTCGCATTTCATAACACACTTTGTCGGTATCAATCATGGTGATAGTGCTTTATCAAGGTTGTAAGGAAGGTATGCAGTCATGCAGAAAAATACTTCATGTTGACTGGCCCGCCCCCAAACCTCAAATGCCATGTGCAAATATCCTGGCAGGCCGAGCCAGTGAACAGAGAGGGTCCCTGCTGAAAAAGGAACCTGAAGCCAATTGCTCACCCAACATCCTGCCTAACTGAACCTCTCCTTACTAGCTGCTTCTTCCTACCACCTCAGCTCAAGAAATTGGAGGAGAATTTAAATAACTCACTCACTGGACTCCTTTCTTAAATTGAACACCTTTTTTCCCGTATGTTTCTTAGGAAAGAGTCACCAAAAAATACCAAGCTGCAAAACCTTTAACATTCCAAAGAATGCCTGTAGTGCTGCCCACATTTGCAAAGCCTGGACTAGGATTTTTGTTTTTGTTTAAAATCCTAATAATAATCCCCAAAAAGAATGTACCTGATAACATGTTGTTGTTTTTGTTGTTAGTATGTAATTCAACATGTTTTACATTTCACCTGCTAAGTGATTTCTTTTTCTTCTAAATTTTGTGTGTGGGAAGCATATGTACAATTATGTGGTAAAACCTGCAACCCCTCCGCCGTGACTGGCCGTCCAGAGGCCGGCGACTGATCTGCCTCATCAGAGAAGAGCACAATGATGATACCAACATGGGCCAGTGAAGCAACGTCCTCCACAGCTAGACTGAAGAACAAAAGGACAGCAACTTGTCTGTTTGCATTCCCTTCCCCCAATTCCCCAACTCTGTTCCCCTCCCCCAATTCCCCAATAAAGTCTTTAAAAAAAAGAAAACCTGCAACCCCAATGAACCAGGGAAAACCCTATGGATTAATAGAGGAAACGGCTATCATTTCAAATTATGTTTTTATAAGTTTAACCATCACATATTAAACAAAGAAAGTTGTTGGCTAAACAGCATTATTTATAGACTACCAGATGGATTATATGATCTCTTATTTACAGATGTATTAGGTCAGAAGATAAACTCTTGGCTTCATGTAAATACTACAGATCACAACCATGATTGCTACAGAATTAATCTGGGTTGAAAAGCCAATGGACTCATTGTCTCAGAAGACTGAGAATCATAACAAAAATTGGCTAGAAATGTGCAGTGTATATGAACTCCACACACCACTGAATAGATGAACCAACAGCTTTCAGTCCTAAGGCGGTAAACCTGAATTAATGCTTATCCTGTTATGGGCCTTACTTCATAGAAAAATAACTTCCTCTGTCTCATTTGTGTAATGTTAAGTGCAAAAATAATAACCTATGTGACTGCTAGAAGTATGGCCACGAAGAAAAATGATTATAAAGCTGTTGGCAGATGGGGGCCAGAGACTCAACATTGAACAAATATTTCTCAATTTCTATTTGACGCAGGACTGTGAAACTGGCCTTCTAGAGAGCACAGCCAGACCATTCTTATCCTTGAACCAGTCTTAGAACACGGAGAATCGATACAGCCAGCTAGGTCAGACAGTCTAACCATAAAATGTTACATAAACAAAACCACTATAGGCCCAATGTTACATAAATATTTCATTACTATTACTGATTCTTGATTGCCTTTGAGTCCCATTTTTAAAATCCAGATGGGTCCATACTAGAGCAGAAGGAAAATCAGCAGCTCTCAGCTGCTAAGATGTCATGCTCCCATCAGTTGCTTTTATGTAAACACTATTCATGGGACTCAGTGAACACTGAAGGAAAGGATATTTACTTGAAATTGTTTCTTTGGATTCTTTGGCAGAGGAACAAACTCTGACTAAAATGTCATGAATTCTTGCAGTGAGGCAATAATAAACCTTTTTGATATGAACCATATTTTCAGGTATTTAATGCATTCTATTTGCTGCAAGGTAGGCCTCCTTAAAAAATGCTTTTTGTGTGTGTTAAGTTTATATCCTGAAGCATAAGCACATAAACTCAACCTGCTAACTGTGAAAGTTAACTTCAATTAATTAACTGTACAAGACTTAAAGGATCTAAGATTTTTAAACTTTAGCTAAAGCACAGTAATGTTATTTCTAGTCTATGGATTAGTTTCAATACCTGAGATTATGTTTTCTGCAGAGCTCCCTTGGACTTTGGCTTGTAGATTTTCCACACCCCATGCTTCTATATCATCCAGTTCTCCGGAGGTCATTTCATAGATTGCTAGAATATATTAGAAGGAGGAAAGTTGGTCTATTGCTTTATTTCAGGAGTTCTAGTAATTGAGATAAGAATAAAAAATTAAGTAATGAGTTTCTCTCATTGTACTATTTCAAGGAGTTTTCACCCACATTTCTTTTTCCCCTTCGCTCTCAATATTATTTCTGTACAACTGTTGCAGGTCGCACTAAGCAATAAAATAATAAAAGTCTAAAGATACTGGTCCACATGTTCCAGGGAGTTTCTGTCTAGAGCAATTAGTGAGGCTATTTGGGCCTTGGCAGAGCCCTCAAGTGGGTTTGCCTGAGCCCTGCTTTAACGAGCAAGCTGGTATAAATGGTTTATACAATACTCTTGGGTTTCCACAGTATCGAACAGTTTGACCTACCTTCGGCCTGCACTTTACTTCTGGGACTCCAAAGTGGGTTGAGTTGTCATTCTGGATAAAATGAGCTGTGCAAATAATAAGTAAGGTGTAGATTGTCAGCTGTCTACCAATTTCTGTTCCACCTTTCTTCTAAATCACAAAGTTGTAGGTGGGCCCATGGCTGACAAACTGGGAGTGCCATTTCCAAACCCCCTTACAGCTAGATATGGCTGGGTATCTAAGGTCTCCCTAATAGAATATAAATGGAAATGATGTATGCCATTTCCAGGTTGAGACCCTGAAATGCTATATGTACTCTCTTCCATGCTATTTCCCATGTCTGGGTGCTACACATGGACCACCCTGAGACCAAGTCTCAGCCATGCAGGTAAGCAAACACTCTGGATGATGGAGGAGAAACAGGAATCATTCATTCTTCTTTATCTGTTTCTTTTTTTTTTTTTGGAGGGCGGTGTCACTGGCCCTCACATGTGAGACCCGAACCGGGGCCGCTGGTGTCCCAAACCAGCTCTTAACCACCGCGCCACTCGGCCGGCCCCAGGAATCATTCATTCTTGCCACTAATATTTACTGAGAGTCTGTCTGCTCCATGTGGGCAACATTCTAAGTGCTGGGGGTAGATTAGTGAACAAAAGAGACAAAAATCACTGTCTCTCTTGGGCTCAGATGAACAATAAGAAATGGTAAATAAGTATAATGTATAGTTTGTTAGAAATAAATGCTAAGGATGAAAATAAGCCTGGGAAAGGAAAATGGAAATGGTGATTAGGTATTAGGCCATTACAGGAAATGAAATGAGACCAAATAGTGGTTCACACAAAGTAATGGAAGGAAAAGTTGTTGTATTCTGGGTGTATGTTGAAGATAAAACCAAGAGGATTCGCTGAGAGACTGGATAAGGGAGATGTGTGGGGAAAGAGAGAAAGGGGAGGGGAGAGAGTTAATACCAAGATTTTGGCTTGAGAAACTTAAAAAATGGGGTTGCTGTTCATTTAGATTGGGAAGACTGTAGGAAGGCTTGGAAGGAAATCCCTGTAATTCAGTTTTGGACATGACTGGGTTATGATGTGCATTAGATTCCAACTGAAGTATTACGTGACCAGTAAAAATATGGGTCTGAAGGTCTGAAGGCGAAATCTATGCTAAAAATAGTGAGAAGTCATCAATATAGATGCTATTTAACACCACAAGACTGGATAAGATCACCTAGAGAGTGAGTTCTATCGAAAAAGGAAATAATCCAAGGACTGAACCCTGTACCTAACCTTTAGAGGGGAGATAGACGATGGAGAACTAGCTCTCCAGACTGAGACGGAGTGGCAAAAAAGATAGGAGGTTAACTGGTAAGTGTGATGTTCTGAAAGGCAACTAAGTTAGAAAGGTGGAGAGAATTTGGAGCCCTGAATGACCACGTGGAGAAGAACAATCAACTTATTCACCCTGTGAGACTGAGAGAAAAATAAACCATTATTTTTAGTCCACTGAAGTGCTGTGTCTCTTTGATACAAAATTTTAAACTTTTATGCTAACACTAGGTAAATAGCAAATAGTATTTCTAGATAAATCTTTAACAACAAGAACATTAACAATTATAAAAAATTCTCAGATATTAACTTTGAAATGTGCTGTGTGTGTGTGCACACATGTGTGCATGATCACGTGTGTGTGTTTGGAGGAGTATGAACATTTTAATAATTTAAGAAAAAACACATAATTTGGAGTTGACTCTATGACCACTTTTCTGGTCTTAGGCATACAGAAGGATTTGTTTCTGGGTAATTTAGAGTCTCTATACAAATACCTAATAAGCACTTGTAACTTTATTTTCTTGAGAACTATCCAGGGGGAAATTGAAATGGTGTGAAGTGATTTATTTGAAGAACACATTTTGTGATCTTTGACCTTAGTTTTCATATGGCTTTGTTGTATTAATTCTGTGGACTTCCAAGGGCCAAGAGGTCTACCTCCTCCACCAAGTTCTCATAGTTCTGCCTGAAGGAAATGAAAACTTGGGAGCATTTGAGATCTTGCTCCCCGGCATATGTCATCAGTTTCACTCAAATAAACTCTGATAAAAATTAATTGAAAAAAATATCAACTCACATTGATACCCATAAATTGGTTATGCAGTAGCTTTCAATTTTTGCTTCTGTGCCTAGATATTTTATAGTGGGCATATTATCACAACCCAACAAGTAAATATTACATGAGGAAACTACTCTAAGACTTTTAGACAAAATCTATTTGCTGTTATCTCTTTCCTTCCACATCCTTTTATCATCTCTTAACCTAGAGATGATGAGCCTCTTTGCCGCCATTTTATAGCAGCGCTGGTTTTGTACCCCCACAATCTTCTCTGTTGCCAAATAATTACTAGCATGGTCTAAGTGTTTTGCAGGATCTAAATGCTATAAACCACTCCCTTTAAAAGATGACAGAGGGCTGGCCGAGTGGCTCAGTTGGTTACGAGTTGGCTTAGAGCACGTGCTCTGAGTGAGCAACAGGGCTGCCGGTTCGATTCCCACATGGGCCAGTGAATGCTGCACCCTAGCTGAGCTGTCACTGAGCTGCCAACAGGTGGCAGGATGGTTCAGTTGGTGTAACAACAAGATTACCTGTTCAATGGTGGGCTATGCCCACCTGCAACTAAAGATTGAACTTGGCACCGTGAGCTGTGCTGCCACCCAGATGGCTCAGTGGATAGGGGGTGCGCTCTTAACAACAAGGCTGCTGCTGGTTCGACTCCCACATGGGATGGTGGCTACGCCCACCCGCAACTAAGATTGAACACAGCACCTTGAGCTTAGAGGCCACGAGCTGTCTACGGGAAGCCAGATGGCGACTGGCGCCCTCCACAATGGAGATTGAAGAACAGCTTGGCTGGTCCCCTCCCCCAATTCCCCAACACTGTTCCCCTCCCCCAGTTCCCCAATAAAATCTTTAAGAAAAAAAAGATGACAGAGAACTCAACAATAATACTAACAACAAAATGGAGTAAAGTTGCAAATACAAAGCTGACTTTATCAAACGTGTAGTAGGGAAACTTTGAATTGGAGCTACACCTTTAGATCTGGCCCAAAGGGGAAGATCCCAACAGAGGAAGAATGAGGAGAATACAAAGTACTCTGAGGAGAAGATTTCCAAATTTCTTAACCTTCCACCCAAGAACTGCAGCTTTCTAGAGTTTAAATGACATCATATGTCATGAGTCAGAAGACCTGGGTTCCAGTGTCAGCTTAAACACACACCAGCTGTGCACCTCAGGCTTCTGAAAAACACCAACATCAAAGGAGTAAGCAAAAGATAAGGGCCAGAGTGGGGGCAGAATGTGGCAAAGTGGTATCTATTCAGGTCGGCAAGACTGGTGGGGCCAGAGACATTTTTCAAAGTTCAGCTCGGGTACCCAGAAAGGTGGGAGTCAGGAGAAGGGACCAAGGGCATTTAGCTGAGTACCGTGAAGAACACATTCCATTCCAGGGAAATGCCAGTGGCCATTACAGGCCCGATGTGGGAGAGTCCTTGGGTGGGTGCACTCTTTTCATATGAGACAATAAACCTACCCCACTTACATTGTTTGATTTTTCCTTCACTTGAATGGTAATTCCTTCCCTCATTCAACAAACACTTTGAGGTGAAAGACTAGGCAGTGTACGCAAAATTGTAAGCACACTAGAGGTGATCTCATCTTATCCTCTATTTAATATAGTGCTTAGTATTTGTCAGTTACATTGTTCCAGGCACTTTGTAAATATTAACTTGTTTAATACTTATAAGAGCCTGGGAGATAGGCACCATTATTTCCTTTGTTTTATAGATGAGGAAACTGAGTATAAAGATCATTTGCACAAGGTCACACAGGTAGGGTGTGTTAGATAGAGCAGGATTTGAATCCAGCCAGTCTGGCATCGAGGTCCACGCTGTTAAGCATTTTTTTACAAACTCTCAGCGTGTTCCATAGGAAATGTATAGGGTATTATAATAGGTTCTAACTAGGGGACCTGATCTGATTTAGGAGGGAGAAATGAAATTAGGCCAGAAGTTCAAAAAAAAAAAAAAGGGTGCTGTTAGTAGTGTATGAAATTTAAAACAAGACATTGATTTTTGCAACAGGGAGGTCAATGGCAAACATAGTAACAGTTTTAGAGTTTCTAAGGATACATTGTTGTCAGTTCAGGGTTAATTGTTAGAGCTGCCCAAGGAAGAATGGGCTGCTTTGAACCGTGAGGAGTTCCTCCTTGTGGAAATTTTCTTCAGAATAGGTTAGAAACTACCTACTATGGGCTGGATACATACTATGTGCTCAACAAATATAATGCTTCCTGACTGGTAGGGATGCTATAGAATGTTGGATAGTTCAACCAGATGAACTTTAAGATCTCTTCCAACCATAAAATTCTACATTGTCAATTCTGAATTTGTGATAACACAATGGATTTGGTAATGCTGAAATTTCCCTTTGCCCTATCAAAGTTGCTTGATGTAGAAATGTATAGTGGGTGTGAGATTGGGGAGACTGTTTAAGACAAATTGTTTTCAAACCCTGGGAGACCAATTTGCATATATAGTTAATGTCTTCATCTAGAAAAGGATACTCTGTCCTTTGTTTAAAATTTGGCATGATTCTTACAGTAGTCATATATATTCCTATAAGAAAGTAATATAATTATACTTATTTAAGTATATAGTCTAGGCATTAATTTGGACCTGATCTTTCCCATCTTTCCCTAAGTAGTTTAATTAGTGAAGAAGGGTAGACAATTTCTAGAAACACACACAACGCCTGGCTATAATCCCCATTGAAAGATTTACAATAGTTGTTGCTCTACTCCTTTCCTAAAGATATGTTTTGCTCACATTCTGAAATGTTTGATGTTCAGGGTATAACACATTGGAATCCTTGCCATTGAACCTCTCTCCTTGGAAAGAAGGGCCATGAAAGCATTTTACTCTTTCCCACCTGTTTCCACAATTTCTAAATGCCATGGAAATTCTGGAAGAACCCCTGTGGTGCCTCTGGTGTTTTTAAATTTGAGTCAGGTACCCAAGCTGCCACTGTCACTGCAAGAGAATCTGGAAAGCAGACAGAGGATGTGAATTCCTTGCCACTCTGGAGAGAAAAGCATATTTCAAGAGTTTCAGTAGGAAAAAAAACAACTAAGGTGGATTAATTTTATGTTACTCTGGAACCATTTAAACAAAACAAGTGATGACACAACTTAGCTGGGTCTCCATTTAGCTGTTCCACTCTGTCACATTAAAAAAAGAAAAGCGAATTTTCTGATCTCTTAGTGATACTCTCTGAGGTAGCAACAAAACAGTTCCAGAACACAAACCCACACAGTGTACTTTAGACTAAGACAGCTACTGCCAGTTAAGTCAGACATCTGGCTGGAATGAAATTCCATGAAGGAGGGGACCTCTTCTGGGTCCCCGGCACCTATAATAATCCCGCATTGATGGACACGTAAGTCCATTTCTAATTTTTCTCAATTGTAAGCAGTGCCCTACTAATATTCTTGTACATACTGTCTGTGTACTTATTTGGGTAGGTCTAAGAAAAAATTTCTGGAAATGGAAGTGCTGATTAAACAGTACATGTATTTTACATTCCTATAGCTATTTCCAAAATGCCCTTCAAAGAAGTCACAGCAAAATACACCTTATGAAATTTGTGTTTGAGGAATATTGACTCAAGAAGAAAGTCAGTAGGGAGTGACTTATAAGCTGTGTGTGTGTATATTAGAGATTAAAGCACACTTCATTAGATTCCTGTTGAACTTGAATGATCCTATCTTGCAAGCTATCCATTCTCCAGAGACGTGGGTTGATGCCTTTTTTTCTTAAAATCATAGTTGGCATACAATTATATTAATTTTAGGTGCACAACATAGTGATTCGACATTTAAATATCTTATGATGTGCTCGCCATAGGAAGTTTACTAACTACCTGCCACCATTAAAGTAATGATCACACTATTCTTTTTTTTTTTTTTGAGGGCAGTGTCACTGGCCCTCATATGTGGGACCCGAACCGGGACCGCTGGCTTCCAAAGCCAGCGCTTAACCACCACGCCACTCGGCCGGCCCTTTTTTTTTTTTTTTTTTTTTTAGCTGAGCCATCCTGCCACCTGTTGGCAGCTCGGCAGCACCTCAGCTTGGGCTGGGCATCGAACTGCTGTTGCTCAGAGCTCAGCTCGCACTCTTGAGTGAGCTCTTAACCAACTAAGCCACTCGGCCAGCCCATTATCACACTATTCTTGACTATACTCCCCTTCACTTTTTTTCACGTATCCCACCATGCCCCTCCTTTCCGGCAACCATCAGTTTGTTCTTTGTTTCTATGAGTCCATTTTCATTTTGTCTGTTCGTTTGTTTTGATTTTTCAGAATTTCACAGATAAGTGAACTCACATAGCTTTTGTCTTTTCTCTGGGTTGATGAAAACTTCTATCCCTACACTGGGAGACCTGACACATTGTTTCCCAGTGATCAATTATGTTATTTTGGTGTGTTCTGAAGAAATCGTTGGTTTATGTAATCATTTGGGTTTTATTCCTTTCCATTTGCCAGTTTTTTGATAAGGGCTTAGGGCATGATAACCATGGCGAGGTAGAAAAGGAGGTATAAGTCCTTGTGCATTTCTGTGTACTTCTAACTACAGCACAGGTATGGGGGACAGAGAATGACCCAGGAATCTCTAACAGGGCAGGATTTGAATACACACAGAAGGAAGCATGCAGGGGATGCACAACTTCAGATCACAGGCACTGAATTGTTGGTATAAAAGACATAGCAAAAAGATAGGAAGGAAACACACTGAAAATGCTTCAACAGTTATCTCTCAGGGCTAGGCCTTTTTATTCTTTTCAACTTTTCTATCATGCGGAATTTTTCTGCAGTGGGCATATATTGTTGGAATGTGTTAGATTTCCAAATTAAAAGAAAAAGGAAACTAAAGAACTTTGGTTTTAATTCTGCCACTTGGTAATTCCATGACCTTGGGCAAATTGAAAAAAATCTTGCTTATCCTTAGTCTTCTCATTCTTAAAATATGAATAAATAATTGTGAGAATTAAGTGAGCTAATATATAAAATGCTTAGCATCAATTAAGGACCTGGTATGTAACAGGGCCCAATGAATTGTTTCGGTACCATAATCTTTACTATTTCCTTACTATTTCTAGTGGTGGTAATGGTGGTAAATAAATTATATATATAAGTAGTGGGCTAGTCCCAAGATATTAGATGATGAGAGTGCCTTCAGATAACGCATAATTGAAAAAGCATTGCAGTTCTCAGGAAATCAAGTATGAGGAGAATAAAAATAAATGCTACAGGTTTCTCAAAAATAATTTTTTTTTAACAGGTGGCCTTTGAATAGATATTCATTTTAAAGCTGAGGAAGACTTTATGTATTTTTAATCAATATCTAAAGGTTATTGAACTCACCAGATTTTCCCCATAAAACATAATTATTAGCTCTAACTTTGGAATCAGACCAATATATATTACTGCTGGTCATAACACTAGCATTAATATTTATGATTTGGAGATTCAAATAAAGCCCAAGATGTTGTTTATGTTTTTTTTAAGATCAAGCAAGCTCTCACTTTTGATGAAAGTGCCCTTTATGGATCAAATTAAGGTTTTTAATTCATTTATTAATAATCTTCAGGTAATTTCAGTTAACTTTGGAGTATGTTTTATTTTCACAGTTGAATAGGGACTGCGATGATTCCTTAGACTTCATATATCAAGAGAAATAAAACCATATTAAATTTCTGGCTGAGGAAGCTGGAGAAGTTTCCTTTATTTTATCTATTGTTCAAAATCATGGCACCGCTTCAACTTTTCTGATGGCAGTAAGTATCCTCCTTTCTCCATCACGAAGCTCCAGCCTGAGCTGGTTTCTTTGCATTTTCTTCCTTTTCAGCATTTGTGCTTTCCATCTCCCTTGTTGAGAAAGATCTCTTGGCTTGTTCATAGTTTTTTTTTTTTTTTTTTTTTGAGGGCAGTGTCACTGGCCCTCATATGTGGGACCCGAACCGGGGCCGCTGGCTTCCCAAGCCAGCACTTAACCACCGCGCCACTCGGCTGGCCCCGGCTTGTTCATAGTTAAATGATGGACATTGCTGCTCTCAGGATTTTTCATTAAAAATTGATGTGTATAAATTGGAAAGGGAGGTTTTGGCTGTCCACTTTGAGCTCATGATTCTAGTATTGACCAGAATACTAGAGCCATTAATCCTCACTTTTTTATTAGTGAATATTTTAATTGTTATTCCAATTTATGTTCTTATTTTCCAAATTATAATTTATTTTCAAACCAATCTTGGTGTGTTTAAAGAGTTTACTTCATCAGAAATATAAAAAAAAATGTATGTACCTTCTACAGAAAAAAAGATGGAAGATATTTTAAAATTACTAGTTTTTTAGGATTATGAACTACAGATATGTTATGAAGCCTTTAATTTTCAAATATCTTTGTATCCTCAGAGCCTAACACAGTGCTTGGCACTGTGCAGGCCCTTTTTGAGGGTTTATTAGTGCTAAAGCAACCAGTTCCTTTGGTTAAAAATCAACCCAAGTATTTGTTTGGTAAGATGTGGATCTGTGTTATCAGCTCTCCTGTACATTCAAACCATCTTGGTGATTTAAAAAACTGCCAGTGCTTAGTCTCCATGGCAAGACAGCATCAGAATCAGAAGGGTGGGGTCCAAGCATTTCATACTATTTAAAAGTTTTCCAGTAGATTCTAATGTTTACTGGGGCTGAGAACCACTTATGCAGGTCAAAATTTTTGGAAGTTTCTTTTAACTTTTACCTGATTACATTTTTCCCCCCCATTTTTGCTGTCATTACATTAGTATCTAATAACCTAGTCTTCCTATGAGATTTAATGTTGGGATTTGCCCAATCTTTTATAAGCCCCTCCCACCATGAAAAAAAAAGTTTCTCTACCTTCTCCTCCTTTCCATTTTTATTTAGTACATTTTCAAATAAACCTGAGAGAGACAGAGATCTTGATGGTAATGGGGTTTTGCTCTCTTAGCCTTTGTTCTAGCCACTGTGTTTATTATGATTTTACCCTTTGGTCTCTAGTATGGAAATTGGCTCTAGAAAGGGTAGTTGGCATGTACCTGGACTAAGTGAGGGGCCTTTCTTACAAATGCTATTTGTAATCCAACAAATAGTGGCTTTGGGAATTGAAAACTTCAATGAGAGAGTGGAGTCAAATTTTAAAAGCTATTTAAAGTTCAAGGAGTTTTTGCCTTCAAAGGCAAGGCAAAGTTAAATTAAGGGGTTTAAAATCATAGTTCTCAGTGTGATATTTTAAAAAAGACATACTTTTGTAACTAGTTTAGGGTATAGTTTTGCCTAAGATTATAAACACTGCCTTCTAATCTTTTTTCTTCCGTAATCCTAGCCTGTTTTTATGACTCATGGGTAAGAACTACCAGAATTAAAGGGCTTTTTGGTGTCTTTTTTGTAGTAAAACACTGTATTCTTTCCATAGTAATTGAAACAGTCACAAAAATTATGATCCCACTTGTAAGATAAATAGATGGAAAATTAGAGTGGTTTTAAAAAGAACTATCCCACACAAGAATATAAACAAGAAAATGTTAATTTAGTGAATAAAAATATTCTATCAGTAGACCACAAAAATTTGAGAAAATATTTGAAAAACATTTTTTTTTTAGAAAATATTTATTCTATAGGAATTAGCATTATTGGTAAATCATGAAATATAAACATAGGTCACTTCAAATTGTAAACAAATACCTTTGTAATAAGTTTATCAGATACAAAGTGAAGAGAAAATTTGACTATTTTATTCAGGGAAAATGAAGTCAGCCAAGTTAGATCATTTATACAACCCAAATTTATTCTAACTGAATTTAGTTAAATAGCAAAATAATTAACCAGTTTTGAATTTATTTTTACAATTTATTATATTATTGTCATTCTTTTTTACTTGTATGTATAATTAAAATTTCACTATCCAGTAAATAATCTAGTACAAAATTTTAAAAATCTTAAATCTTAAAAAAAAAAAAAATCAATCATTATTTCTTGTTAAGATTCAAAACTTTTGGGCCAGCCGAGTGGCTCAGTTGGTTAAGAGCACCAGCTCTGAGCAACAGGGTTGCGGGTTTGATTCCCACATGAACCAGTGAGCTGCCCCCGAGCTGAGCTGCCACTGAAGCTGCCAACCGGCGGCAGAGTGGTTCAGCTGGTAAAAGCACGTGCTCCTAACAACAAGGTTGCTGGTTTGACTCCCGCATGGGATGGTGGCTACGACCACCTGTAACTAAGATTGAACACTGCACCTTGAGCTGAGTGGCCCTGGGCTGCTGGTGGTGACTGGACTTGGAGCTGAGCTAGCTGTGCCCTCCACAACTAAGATTGAAGGACAACAACTTGGCTGTTCCTCTTTCCCAATTCCCCAACACTGTTCCCTTTCCCCAATAAAATCTTAAAAAAAAAAAAAAGATTATAAAACTTTTAAATCCAGAAATTAATCTACCTAATTGTTTGGTCAATACCTACCCATGGAAATGCTTTGAGGTAAACAAGTCTAAAAACTAAACCAAATTAGCCTGTGTATACGAATTTATGCTTCATTCTATGTTTTCCCTCATACATCTCAATATTTGTAAACTAAATAAACTAAATGATTTAAAAGGTTTGGAAAGTTAACCAGAAAGCATGTCTGTATTCTATTCAAACTGTTGTGATTATACATATTTATCAAAAGTATTAAATAAGTAGCTTTAGAAAAAAAAAACAATCACATTACAGGTGAAGTTAACAGGACAGTTCTACTCCCCAACATGAATGAAATCACAGCATGTTATTATTGGTTTTCTGCTCCTGACTATAAATTTCCAGTTTTAGCCCTTTTCTTTCCTCAGCTCCTCCCCTCTCCTCCCTTTTTCCTTTCCCTCCTCTTCTCTCCTTCTTTTCCTTCCTCTCTCTTCCTTTCTCTCCCTCTCTCCTTCACTTCTCGTTCCTTTCCTTCCCTCCCTTCTTTTTTCTATAAACTATACAGAGAGTTTGTACTATGCACTGTGAGTACTGTGCTAGCTGTGGGGACATGAGCAAGACAGACTTAATCCCCACTTAATGGCAATTTTACATTCTAAGTTGGAAGGCTTAGATGAAAAATTGGAAAACTAAATAGGAAATTACAATGGTATTAATTAATAACAACAGTAATAATAATAATAATAAATAACAACAACTAGCAAATGTTTTCTATGTGTCAATATTGTTCTAAATGTTTTAGTTGCATTTTCTAATTTGGCTTCACAACAACCCCATAAAACGAGTAGTGCTGCTTCCCCTCCTCAACAGAAGGTGTAACTGAGGGCTGGTAAAAGTGAAATAATTTGGCCAGGGGTGCAAGTGATGGGAAGTGCAATTCAAATGCAGCAATTCAGACTCCAGAGCCTGTAGTTCCAACCCCTAAAGTATACTACACACTAGAAAAATTCTTTCATTGAAGAGAAGGGAGGAAATTAAATAGTTTGGTTGATTTATTTTGATCATAAAAATTAAGGAAAAATTTTTCTATGGTTTTATATAAATATAATTTTACCTAAACTTAACAGTTTCAATTTGATTATGTAGTTAATATGGGTGGTTTTACTAAGGTTCAGTTCGTTAGGCTTAAAAATATACTCCAAATTTTGACTGCAGGTGTAATTTGGACTTCTGCTGCAAATTAGATTAACTAAACCTTCCAAACGAATCGCTTTTCAGTTGGTTTTGACAAAAGATATGTATATAGTGAAGATAAATGTCATGTCTAAGCATTGGTAGAGTGTTCCCTGAGGAGAGATGGTTAATATTGCACAACTAGCATTTCCCATGCCAATTCTGAGATAAATAAAGGAATCTTTCAGTTTGGGAACTGATGTGCTATCTATAGCTACAGCCTTATATAATAGCTCATATTTCAGATTCTAAAGATAGATGCTTAATTTATAGTATATGTGTGTGTTATAGATGTATCAAATGGTTTCTAAGTTTTTTCACATGTAAATATGCTAAATAACCGTAGAGAGAAAAAAAGACTTATTTGTACATTTTGGATAATTATCCTTTATCAGATATGTCTTCTGCAAATATTTTTTCCCAGTCTGTGTCTTGTCTTCTCATTCTCTTGACATCACCTTTCACAGAGTACAAGTTTTTAACTTTGATGAAGTCCAGCTTATCAATTATTTCTTTCACAGATTGTGCCTTTGGTGCTGTATCTAAAAAGTCATATCCATACTTAAGGTCAATTAGGTTTTCTTCTAAGTTATCTTCTAGGAGTTTTATAATTCTGCATTTTACATTTAGGTTCATTATCTTTTTTTAGTAAATTTTTATGAAGGGTGTAAGGTCTGTGTCTAGATTAATTTTTTGCATGTGGATGACCAGTTGTTCCAGCACCATTTGTTGAAAAGACTGTCTTTGAGGCATTGTCAAAGATCAGTCAACTTTATTGATAATATTGAGTCTTCTTATGCATGAACATGGAATATCTCTGTTTATTTTGTTATTCTTTGATCTTTTATCAGAGTTTCATGGTTTTCCTCATATACATCTTGTAAATATTTTGTTAGACATATATGTGGTTCATTTTTTTGGCTAATAAATGGTAATATGTTTTTAATTTCAATTTCTACTTGTTCATTGCTGTATATAGGAGAGCAATTGACTTTTGGATATTAACCTTGTATCCTACTACCTTGCTATAGTTGCTTATTTTTTTTGATGAATTCTTTCAGACCTTTTACATAGACAATCATGTCATACCAGCACTGGTTCCCATGGAGGTTTCTGCTCTGGTAAGTTGTGATTCTCTGTGTCTGCCTGTCTGTCTGTCCAATTTGTAGGGCAGTGGTTTGCCCTGTGACTTCACTTCTCTGAAAAACGTAAGAAGAGCTGTTAATACTTCAGTTTGTTCAGCTTCTTATTTGCTGTTAAGACAAAGTGGTGATTTCTAAGCTCCTCACGTGCTGGACTGAAAATCTAAGTTTTCTCCTTATTATTTTTTAATAGTTGATTCTTTCTCATATTTCACTGGAGTGAGATTTTAGTTGTAAACCTTTTCAAATAATTGCATTCCTGTCACTATTAGAATTACATGTTCTAATAAACTGCTGTCATTACTTATTAAATTCAATTTTAGTGACTCTACTGTTAGAGTGATTTTTAGTATAGACATTTGTGCTAGTGGGACCTACTTGTATTCAAATGTAAGTCCAAAATCACATTGTAAAGCTACACATTATTTTGAAGAATGTATCATTTGCCCTCCTATTTCTGTGAACTTTCAATTCACTATAAAATAAGATGTTTAACCAATAAGATCAGATAAAATTATTATTATTCTGAAGTGACTTGAAATGAATGAAGCCTCTCTGTGTTTTTTCTCCTATCCCCCAGGAATAATAATAATAAAAAAAGTAGGCAGCATTAAAAAAAAATTTTATTGGGGAACAGTGTGTGTTTTTCCAGGACCCATCAGCTCCAAGTCAAGTAGTTGTTTCAATTTAGTTGTGGAGGGCGCAGCTTAGTGGCCCATGTGGGGATCAAACTGGCAACCTTGGTGTTATGAGCACTGTGCTCTAACCAACTGAGCTAAAAGGCCACCCCATTAGGCAGCATTTTGATATTACTTGGTTATCTACTAATAACCAGATTTTACTTTAGCAGCAAAAGAAAAATGGCTACTCAGAAGTTCAAATTACCTGTTTAAAAAATATAAAGTAGGAGTTCAACATATGCTCATAAAACCTTTTTAAACTAAATTCTCTTTTTAAATGTTTTCATAGATAATAGAAAAATTCAAAAATCTCCAAAGAATATCCAGTGTAAACTAGGTTTTCCCTGACCCTGTAGCCACATCACTGCCCAGTGGAAACCACTGTTACCAGTTTTCTTATATATTTTTCCAAAAATAGTCAGTCTATGAATATTATATTTTTATAAATGATGATTATCACAAATTACAACATTTCTGCAAAACACTGTTCTAAGCATTTTACATAAATCTACTTATTCCTCACACTAGTTGTACAATATGTACCTAACTGCATGATAGTATTTTTTAGAAATAAAGAAATGGAGGAACAGGGAGGTTAAGTAACTTTTCCAAGGTCACATTTTTTGATTGATCTGGTTAAGACCTTCTGTTACTTTGAGTGATAACACATCAAAATTGAAAGCTGACTTTCATTTACCTAACGAACATACTGGTGATACAGAATGAGTTAAACTCCAAAGAAAATTGGACTCTCCTCCTTTCTCCTCCGGTAGAGAGGATGGACCAGCCTGGCCAAACCTGTTCCTTTTGGTGCAATTTTAAAAAGCTGCCAGAGTGGACCCTCTATGAAGGTAAATTAATAATTCCCTAATGAGGACCAGCCGAGTAGTGCTTGGGATGCCAGCGGCCATGATTCAGATCCCACATATAAGGGCCAGTGACACTGCCCTCTACAGCTAAGATGGTGAACAACAGCTCCACCTGGAGCTGGGCTGCTGTGAGTCCCCGGGATGGCATAGCTGCAGCCCCTGCTGCAGTGGGCTGCCATAGGCTATACTGAGTGGCTGGTAGCCAGCGTGAGCGGCTGGCAACTGCTGTGAGCGGCCGACCAGAGGCCGGCGACCAATCTGCCTCACCTGAGAAAAGCGCAATGATGATACCAACATGGGCCAGTGAAGCAATGTCCTCCACGACTAGGCTAAGAACAAAAGGACAGCAATTTGTCTGTTCCCCTTCCCCAATTCCCCAATAAAATCTTTAAAAAAATAAAATAATTCCCTAGTGAGTTTTATTTAGATCATTTTTATTTTTTGTTTTTCCAAAGTAACAAAAGTAATACATGTGTATGGTAATTCAAATAATACTGAAGGATATTTGGATAAAAGTAAAAGTTTCTCTTACTGCCCGACCTAATCCTAGTTCCTAAGAATTATCACTATTTAGGGTTTGTCACAGAGTCTTCTAGATCTGTTATTTATATATGTGCAAACATCTATGTATATAATATATTTATTATAAATACACACATATACTATTTTTCCCACAACAGTGAACTCAACCTATTGATCTAAAACTTGTTTTCCCACTCCCACTGGTGATGTACTGGTTTATCATGGATATACTCCAAGTCAACCTAAACAGATCTGACTCATTATTTTTAATGACCATAAAAATTCGTTTAACTATCATTCTATTGTTGATCATTTAGATCATCTCCAATTTTTATTATTAGATAATGAAGCAAATAGCACATATATGTTTACACACTTCTGTAATTACCTTTCAAGGATAGATACCAAGAGATGGATTTGCTAAGTCAGAGGGTATGTGCATTTTATATTCGATAAGTTTTGTCAGAGCATAAGAGTCCCCATTTGCCCACAGTCTACTAAAAAAATTGGAAAGAATTATAAATAACTAATAACAGAGCTACAATAATTATGGTACTGTAATAGATGAATTACACAGATATTAATAGATAGATGGATTATTGCATAAATACTAAAATGTTAAGTATGAAGGAGGTTGTTCTCTTTTTTCTGTAATAACTTTTTTTATTTAAACATTCATCATATTGTTTGATCACACCTCGTATTTCGCCAAACTATAAACATACCACATTTATAAAGTATTAATAACAAGGATACGAAATAGAATTGAATATGTAAACCCTCCTTGTAAACACATACAAGAAGTTTACCATATCATACTTTCCTTGTTTTTCACTACATCAGAGTTAAAATAGGAAATCTTTAAAAAAGTACCACTAAGGCTCATGGCACAGGAGGTTTTTACAACATGAAAATGTTTATAGCATAATGCCAAGGATAAAAAGTAGAATGCTTTGTATGTAAAATTATGCATGTATAGGGATAAGAAATGAAACAGTACCTGAAAAAGTAAAGGCAGTTTGTTTAGGTGGTGGAACCAGAGACTATTTGTTTTTCCTTTCTTGTTCTCTGGTATTATTATTATGTTGTTTGTGCAATAAATATAATAAAAATTGTAACCTTTAAATAATTAACAGAAAAGATCAACATAGAAATAAATTCTTATCAGATTCATTGGCTTTTCTCAAGCTAGTCTTAACTGGCTATTTATCCCTTCAAATAGACAATTTATATGTGTGTTTATGTTGTTGAGACTAGGTGCTTTAAAAAGGCGAAGCTTCTTTATTTATTTTTAATTTTTTTTAGAGGGCAGTGTCACTGGCCCTCGTATACGGGATCCGAACCGGGGCTGCTGGCGTTCCGAGCTAGCTCTTAACCATTGCGCCACTTGGCCAGCCCAAGGGCAAAGCTTCTTTAATAGGGAGTGCTATATGCTGAAAAAAATCTCTGGCACATCACATTGTAAAAATTACTGGTGTGGTGCCAACCCTACAGACTTAGCATGGTCTCTTGAATTTGAACAAATGTTCACATGTTGAAATTTTCCTTTTGCCTGAAAAGGTCATACAAGGTGTCTTTCATTCCATTTTGTCTTCTATAAGTAGTGTTTTAAGTTTTAATAATAAAAATAAAGCTCCAAAGACAATAAAATAGCAGAATGATGGTAAGAAATGTCTTTGCCAATCCTCAAGCAGATTTTGAAGGATGATAAGGTCTTGGCTAGGTATAGAGAAGGTGGTGGGCCCAGGTATTCAGGTCATAGCTTGACCCAAAGGCTGAAAGCAGCCATAGCCTAGGGTATGCATGGTTGGAAGAGATCCATCTAACTTGAACAGAGGTCCCTGTTGTAATGTAATGGAAAATAAAGTTAGATTGTCTGAGGGCAGAGGGAGAGAAAGGCAGGCATTGAAAGTCAGGCAGTAAAGAGTTGTCAGATCATCTGAGTTCCATTTTGAATTTATTTCCAGAAGCCTTTGCTCTCCCACTCCTGTCTCGACCGGTGACTTATTTTTTAGCCACATGTTATGATTTGTCATTTCGTCACTTACTTTTGTTACTCTCCTGAAAAATCCCCTCCTCTCTCCCTGTTTCCTGAATCGTGTTTTCTTCTTTACTGTTTTTCTCCCTACTTATTTGGGACCTTGCATACCTGAAAATGGCTTTGAATCTGCACAGTATTCTCAGGAGCCATGCAGTTTCTGCCCAGAGAGACACTCAAATCTTGTGTCTGGCTTCAGGTGTTTGGGGAGCTGGAGCGAGAAAGAGGACTGGAGGAGGGCTGGGGTGTGCTTCTCTGATAAATATATAGACTGCCACATAAGTTCCCTATTTTCAGCCCCTCACCCCCCACCCCCACCCCCCTTGAGCTTTCCATACCTGCTGTCCTTAAGCCCAGGATCTTTTTGATTCATGTTTTCAAGGACTCGGTCTCAAGACTGAGAATTTGGGAGGGGTCATCATCAGGCTCTGTGAAGTTTGTCTCTTACGCAGACTTGCAAATGATTCTTTTAATTCCAGATCTCCACCTCACACTCTCCTTCTGCAAAACACAATTCTTGAAACTTTGCAGAACCTTCCTTGTTCCAAAGAAACTTAGGTTCCGTTTCCTCTATTCTCCTAAGTCATCAGCTTTCATCCTCCAAAACATGTTGATATTTCCTATTTCACATTGTACTTTCTCCTGTTTCTTTTTCTTTTTCTTTTTCTTTTTTTTTTGGTCCTTTAGGCCTATATATTTTAAATATTGTCCTTTTAATAGACATTCAAGAGAGAAAGGGAATGATACATCTATTCAAATTTACCACATTGAATCAGGAATCCCTATTTCTATTTAACATTCCTTGGTAGTAGTGTATTATTTTCTTTCTCTATCTTTCATTATGGAATTTATTTTTCAAAGATAATTTTGGCAGAAATATCAGTAATGTATTGAGTCACCCTCCTCCTTTTTTAAAAACATGGGGATTAAAATAAAAGTGGCATTATAATTCTTTGAGCTGTCTTTGTTTGAAAACGTGATTTTTTTTAGTTTATCACAAATGATTTTTTTATCATTCTCTTGAAAATCTTTTGCTTTTACTATGCCTCTTCATAATCAATTTGTTATATTGACTAAAATACAATATTCTTATGTCTCTGTATCATCCTTTTCTATACCCTTCATTCAGTTCCTTTAAAATTGCATTGCTCAAGAAATTTACATTAGTTATTATAACTTCTCTATATAATTACATTTCTGGAAAACAATGGCTGATGTAAAGCTGTCAAAGTAAAAACAACACAATGGCTGTGCTACCAATTCTTGTACATATAAGTCTAAGAATTTTATAGTGAATTTCTTTTAAAATCCCTAACACTAATACTGTATATACCTAACTTCATCTCTGGAATTGTTTGTGCATTTAGTATGAAGCAAGGAAAGAAGAAATAATGGATAACACTGTGTTAATGAATATGTATCATGTTGATATAAAAACAAGATGATGATAGCTGGTATATAATGTAAATAATTAATATTTAAGAAATTAAACACTGAAGCAAGTAACCAAAAGTACTCCCCACAGTATAGTGGTAATATTTCTAGTATCTTAGTATGAAATATTGTCTTTGTATACTATCTACATTGAAAAACATTTGGGGCTTGAGATGCTAAAAAATTGATATTATTTATTTCCTTCACTGAATTGACTGTTAATAAAGTATAAGCATCATTAAATTTGCTGTACTGTGCTTTCTTCCTAAATTTAGTGTCATGTACTATGGTCTTAAATTGCTGTGTGTATATACTAATAAAGCAATGCATACTGAAAAATTAAATTTTTAATCAATCATCATTTGACTTATAACAGTTCCTGTTACATCCCTTACAGCAGAGCTATCTATCTTTGAAAGAAGTGGCTGTTCAGTACATATTTACCTTTTTGTTGTTGGTGTTGTTTTCATTGCTTTTTTTTCCTTGTGATTTGTTTAAGTTTTTTGGTATATAAAAAATAGTTCAAAAAAAAGTAGGTAAACTATAAGGGCATTTGTCTAACCTAGGTGTACATATTTGTATATCATGTAAGAACTGTTTTTCATTTGACGCAAAACAAGTGGGAATGAATTTTCTTATTTTGTTCTAAAAAATCATTATTCTGCTAGGTGTGCTTTCATACAGTTTCTAGTCCATCTAGTAAATTATCAGCTGACTTTATATCTTCCATGTCTCCTAAATGGTGTCTGCTTTCTCAGAATTTCAGGTAAAAGAGAAAGACCTGTGACCGGTCACACCTGCCTCACTCTCATAAGCCCTTTCTGCTTCACTGACCTTTCTCTAAAACCTTCCAACATAAGTTACCTGTTTTTTTTCCAAGTCTTACTTCCCAACTATGGCATACAGCTTGGTAAAAACACACAAAGCTCATTGTATCTATAACTATGTGATGATTCCCAACATCAGCTCACTTTCACTCCCTAGAAAAACATCCCTACCAATAGACCATGAAGACTGTTCTAACCTTCTATCACACTGTGGGTGCACTCCCCTAATCTCTGCCCCATCAGAGAAAATAACAGCAGTTGCCACTTAATGAGCACTTACCACTCAGCACTTTACAACAAAACTAACAGTAGATTTTGTATTCCCTGTATGCAGGTGAGGAAAGTGAACCTCAGAGGAGAAGGAACAAACTCAAGGGCACGGAACTCACACATACACGTAGCTCAGCAGAAACATTTGATTCCTGTCTTCTTACCTTTTTTCTTTGCTTTTTCATTTATTATCATTTGAAATATAATATTTTATATGTACAAAAATATACATATAATGTGTATATGATTGTTGAAGCTAAATAATAAAATGAATGTCCACAATCCCATCATCTACTTTAGGAACCAGAACATAATCAGTACTACGTTTTCCTCCCTCACCTACCCTTTGACCTCCTCTCACTCCCAGGGATAGCCACTGTTTTCGGTTTTGTATTTCTCATTCATTCCTTTGCTATTTTTTAGCTTTTTATTTCAAAATAAAGCACAGAAACGCTTAAAGAATAGCACAAAAAAATTCCTGTATACCCTTCACCAGTTTCATCAATTTTTATCATTTTGTCACATTTGTTTTCTCATTCTTTTTCGCTATGCATGTTGTTATTTCTGAACCATCTGAAAATAAGTTGCAGATATCATGCCTCTTTACCTCTAAATATATAAGTGTATATTTTCTGAAAAAAGAACATTCAATTATCCAAATCAGAAAATTTAACACCGGTACATTATTATATCTAACCTGTAGATAATTTTCAAATTTCGCCAGTTGTCCTTATAAAATATCCTTTATAGCCATTCTACTCCAGCCCTCCAAGCCCCACTCCCCAATCCCTACAGAATTTAATCCAGGACTACATATCATATTTAGTTGTCTCTCCAGTCTCCCATAACCTGGAACTGTTCCTCAGTCTGTCTTTGTGTTTCTTGACCTTGACATTTTTTAACATTTCAGGCCAAATATTTTGTAGAATTTTCTTCAGTGTGACTTCATGATTTTTTTCATGGGATGTTTCTTCTAAATTAGATTTAGCTTATGAATTTTTTTTCCAGACACATCAGACAAATGGTACATCTCTTCACAATAGCTTATGAATTTTTGACCAAGAAATACTGTATAAGCAAAGTTGTGTCCTTTTCAATGCAACACTCAGAAAGCACATAATGTCAGTTTTCTCCATGTTTGGTAATGTCATCTTTGATTACTTGGTTAAGGTGATGTCTTCCAGTTTTATCCACTCTAAGAGTGCTCTTTTCCCCTTTGTGATTGATAAGTAATTTGTGGAGAGATACTCTAAGGCTATGTAACTATTTGTCCTTCATCAAATTTCAAACCAATAGTTTTGGCATCCACTAACAGTTTTGTCTGATTCAATTATTACTACGATGGTTACCAAATGGTGATTTTCTACCCCCATCATTCCCTCTGCCTGAGATTTTACTGTAAGAGAACTTTTCCTTCTTTCTTTTAATTAGTTAATTATCAGTAGAAACACATCTGTTTATTTAATCTCAGTATAAATTTCCTTACTGATCAGAATTACAACCTCTGTCATATATCAAGTTTTCATATGTTTTGGGGTCTTTCTGGGATCCCTCATTCAATTGGTCATTTGGCCTTCCCTGACCAAAACAACACAATTTTAATTATGGCTTCATCATTAGTTTCAACGTCTGGTTGGCCAAGTTTCCTCTTTTTTTATTGAGTTCCTTGGATATTTTTGCTTTTTCATAAGAATATCAGAATCAGCTCTCATATTTCACAAAAACGTCTGTTGATATTTTGATTGGAATTACATTAGTTCTGTAGGTCAATTTAAGGAGAATTCGTTTTTTCTTTTTAATTGAGTCTTTCTTTCCACGAATATAGCATATTCTCTATTTACTTAGCTCTTCTGAGCATCTTTTAATAACGTTTTATAGTTTCTTTCTATACCAGCCTCATATATCTTTTATTAGATTTAATTCTGGATATCTTAGTTTTGAGCTATTTAAATGAAATCTCTTTAAATTATGTTTTCTATGTGCTTGTTATAGAAATGTTTACTGAATACTTATTAAATTTTATAGACATGCAACTGAATTTTGCCTGTTGATCTTATGGTAAACTTATTATCGCTAGTAAGTTGTCTTTTAGATTTTTTTAATAAACTGTCATCACTTGTGAAATAATGAAGTCCGTTGTCTTTCTTTCCAACCTTTTGTCTGTGGTGTATTTTTTTTATCTTTCAGTAGGAGATTAATAAAATGAGTAGGAGAGCCTGCACAGTCGTGGGCTGTTGTTTCACTAGCAGAACCCATCCTGGTCCCCACTGGAGTTTGGCACCATCTGGTGGTGATTGTCCACTGCAGCTTACATAGCGATGGGAATCATTCAGAGTCTATAGTTGACTGGCCGTCAGGAAAGCATAAATGATTCCAGGAAATTCCTGGCTATTTAGCGTCAGTTTTGTTGGCCCAGTTTAGGAATACTGAGTTGGGAGATTACTGAGCAGGCAGGATTCAAACTCCACCTCCCCTCTGGGTTTTCTGTTATTTTCATGCCTGACTCCATCTTCCACCCTCTGTCCTATCCATTCCTCAGCCTCAGAAGAGAAGAACTTTATCCTCCTTCCACTCCATTTGTGGGACTGGGTGGCAGATGGAAACAAATCATCCATTCTACAATATCAGAATGCACAATATCCTGGGTGTTTTTTCACTGGGTTGTCGGAAAAGTCATGACGCATTTTTTGCAACGAAAAATATAGAAAAAAATACATCATGACTTTTACGACAGCCCTATATATAACCAATGAGTAGAAGAGTTTCTAGTATGAGGGCACATGGGATATTTATTGAATAAAATAAGTGAACAGATATTGAAATCTTCCATATATGATATATTTGTTAATTTCTTCTGGTAATTCTATCAACTATTGCTGTATATATTTAAGGCTCTTTTATCAGATACATACAAAATGAAAAGTGTTATAGCCTGTGGATGAACTTCATCTTCCTTAACAATATTTTGAGGTTTTTGATTGGTCATGAAACCTATTTCAATACTAACATGCCACAAAGTTTTCTTCCAGTTACTATCTGCCAAGTATATTTTCTCATTTACTTTACTTTCAACCTTTCAATGTCCTTATGTTTTATTTTTGTTTCTGCTAAACAGTATTCCATTGGATTTTTAAATATAATTGTACAACCAGTCATTTAATTGGTGAGTTTAGTTTATTTATATATATTATCAAATTTATTTCTATATATCTTTGAAATCTGTTTAACATGGTTATTGATTTTTTTAAAAAAAAGAAACTAACATTTTTACATTTTTAAGAAATCCTTCTGTTTCTTTTTCAGATAAGGCTATTTCTGTTAGTATTTTTTTGCCTGCTCATCTTCAATTCCATTGTTTAATACAATTGTAATTTAAATAATTCCATTGTTTATTTCCATAAGTATTCTATTCCCAATCCTCCATTTTATGGTAAAGTTATAATAGTCATACTAGCTAACATATATAGTGCTAACATAACTGTTACATATGTTAGATAAGCACACATGTACCAGGAGCTCTTTTTTAAAAAAAATTAATAATATATTTTGTTTAACCCAGTATACCCAAAGTATTATCAATTCAATAAGGAACTCTTTTAAGAACTTTAATTGTACTAACTCTTTTTAACCTTTATTCTACTGATTAACCCATTTTTCTCTCTAACACTCAATATGAGGAGGGGGCGTGGCGTGGGGAACCAAACATTGTTTTTGGCAAAAGATAATTTTATTTTTGCTTTTTCAAATGTTAGTGATTTTCAACCTCCTTCATGTGACTTTGATGTTTGCATTTTTTTCTTTAGTTTATTATTCATATCCTTTGTCCATTCTTTTCTTAAATTCCTAAATGATTTTGTGTGTTAAAAGTTTTTCATCTTCAGTACAATAAAATATATTTTTATTAAATAAAAAATTTACATTCTATCAGAGATGAAATCCCAGTTAACAGTTTAATTTCCTAAAGAAAATTAGATTTTACCCTTTTCAAAGAAAATGCACCTCTGCTTTCCCTCATCCGTACAATCAGGAAATTCTTAGCTATTATTTTCCAATCCCTGAAGAAAACATTAAAAAAGAGAAAGATATGTATCCTTCTGTTATATAGATCATGTAAAATATCATTTCTGTATCTGCGTGAAGTTAAATGAAAATTTATTAGTTATGTCAAAGAACTAATTTTATTTAAAATGCCACAAACATTCAGATCAAAAGGCATACACAGACTGGAAGTAAAGGGATAGGGAAAAGATATTTCATGCAAATGGAAAAAAGAAAAGGCTGAGGTAGCAATAGTTATACCAGACAAAATAGACTTTAAAACAAAGGCTATTCCAAGAGACAATGAAGGACCCAGTAATCCCACTTCAGGGTATTTATCAGAAAATACCCAAAACGCTATTTTGAGGGGATGAATGTATCCATATGTTCATTGCAGCGTTGTTTACAATGGCCAAGATGTGAAGGCAGCCTAAGTGTCTGTCGATGGGAGAATGGATAAAGAGCAGGTGGTACATATATATAATGGAATATTTCTCAGCCATGGAAAGAAATGGGTTGTTGCCATCTGCAGTGGCATAAGTGGACCTGGATGGTATTGTGCTGAGTGGAGTATCAGACAAAGAAAGACTAATGCAATGCGACTTCATTGATATGTGGAATCCAAAGAACAAAATAAACAAAACAAACTCATAGATACAGAGAACATTTTGATAGTTGCCAGATCAGAGGGAGATTGGGGGTGAGTGAAAAAGGGGAACGGATTAAAAATAAATGGTTGTTACATAGTAGTCATGGTGATGTAGGATACAGCATAAGGAATATAATCAATAACATAGAAATAAATATGTTTGGTGTCAGATGGGTACTAGATTTATCAGGGTGATAGATGGAAAGGGGGTTGGGGGTGGGGTGAAAAAGGTGAAGAGAGAAAGAAGTGTAAATTGATGGTTACAAAATAGTTAAGGGGGTCCGGCTGAGTGGCTCAGTTGGTTCAGAGCTCAACTGCGAGCTAAGCTCTGAGCAACAGCAGTTCGATGCCCAGCCTGAGCTGAGCAGACGCTGAGCTGCCAACAGGTAGCAGGACGGCTCAGCTAAAAAGAAAAAAAAAAATAGTCATGGGGATGTAAAGTAAAGCATATACAGAATATAGTCAACAATATGGTAATAACTATATATAATGCCAGGTGAGCACTAGACTGGTCAGGGGGATCACTTCTTAAATTATATAAATTTCTAACCAGTATGCAATAGACCTGAAATTAATATAAAATAATATTAAATATATAAAAAAGTATAAAAAAATAAAATGCCACACACAGATTCTGACATAATAGACAAATTATTCCTGTTATTTTAAGGAAACAAACAAAATTCAAAAAAAGAAAAATTTGGGGGATGGGGCAGTTGACTGGGGAAGAGGAGTGGTCATTTTGTGAGGGGTGGAAAGTATAACTATTGCATTGTTTTGTACACCTAAAACTAATAATAAAAAAATAAAAATAAAAAAAGGTAAAGATTAGTGATCATTCAAGTATAAAAAAAGAATACTTTTCAAGAATGAGCCACTATAGAATTCTTTTATGGAGAGACCCAAAGGCTTATTTGATTTTTAAAACTAAAACAAAACAAAACAATTCAGAAAATTAAAGAATCATATACAGTAATACCTCCTTGGTTTGTTAGCATAATTCGTTTCAGAAACAAACTACTCGTATTGCAACACATTGCTCGTTTACCACGTTAAAAGGCATTAGAAATATTTGTTCGTCTTGTGGAACACTCGCAAACTACGTTACTCGCAATCCAAGGTTTTACTGTACTTCTATTTTGAATCTCAGCAATTGCCATGATCAAACCTTTTTAGGATAATAGAACAATTTAAGAATATTGCCATCTAGTGGTCCCCTTTAGAACTGGCCCCATAAAATTATTGGAATCCAAACAGATTATTTCAAAATGTAAAGATCTTGACTCTTGGAAATTGGAGCTAAAAATCAAGAGAGAGTTTTCTGAGGTAACTGAGCAGTGTTTAAAATTAAGGAAAGAGGGCTGGCCGAGTAGCTCAGTTGGTTAAGAGTTTACTCAAGAGTGCGAGCTGAGCTCTGAGCAACAGCAGTTTGATGCCCAGCCCGAGTTGAGTTGCCGCTGAGCTGCCAACAGGTGGCAGGATGGCTCAACTAAAAAAATAAAAAAATAAATAAATAAATAAAATAAAATTAAGGAAAGAAAGGAGGAGGCTACTAAAGATGTATGTGTACATACATGTGAGGACAGCAATGAGTGCGCATAGACAGTAGAAAGAGAAAATGGTAAATGCACAGGATCCTTTAAAGGAAGAAAGAACATGAGGAGAAGGTTGAATCTTTGAAGTAGTAGGGAAATAGTGTCATTAGTCATTGAAGTTTATTGGGTAGAAAATTAAAAAATAAAATATTGGACATTTACAACTTTAGAAAGATTTTTGTTTTTCAGATAATAAAAGCTACCACTTGTTGAGATTTTTGTGAGTGCCAGATATTCCAAATGCTTTGCATGTAATATATATATGACTTCTATAAGTACTCTGTTAGTTACCCCCATTTTAAAGATGAGAAAATTGAGATATAAAAAGGTTACAGACTGGTCGGTGACAAAACTGTGAACTGTCTAAATAAAAAACGCTGGCTGTGGGCCGGCCGAGTGGCACGTTGGTTAAGAGATGGCTTGGGACGCCAGCTCTGAGCAGCAGGGCCCTGGTTCAGATCCCACATATGAGGGTCAGTGACACTGCCTTCCATAGCTAAGAAGGTGAACAACAGCTGTACCTGGAGCTGGGCTGCTGTGAGTCCCCCAGTTGGCATAGTTCTAGCCCCTGCTGCAGTGGGCTGCCATAGGCTACAGTGAGTGGAATGGCCGGCAGCCAACATGAGCTGCCATGAACTGCTGTGAGCGACCATCCAGAGGCCGGCGACCAATCTGCCTCATCCAGCAAGAGCGCAATTACGATACCAACATGGGCCAGTGAAGCAATGTCCTCCACAACTAGACTGAGGAACAAAAGGACAGCAACTTGTCTGTTCCCCTTCCCCAATTCCCCAACACTGTTCCCCTCCCCCAATTCCCCAATAAAATCTTAAAAAACAAAACAAAATTAAAAAAACCTTGGCTCCAATGTCTGTGCTCTTAATCCATATGCTACACTTCCTTCTAAATAAGTACAGAACTTAGATTGGAGTCAACATATAACATTAGATAAAAATTTTAGTCAATTATCTAAATAATTTTGACCAAATTTTATTATTTTTATTATCTGGATCTGGTGTTTGCACTCATAAAGTTATCTAACAATTGCTCTGTTTTCCCTCTTACAGCTGTACAATATTCTTGATAAACTCTAGCACACAAACTTGTTTTTCATATAAAAATTTTGTAGTACTCTGCTTTCATTTATAGAGTGTATAATTTAACTTCTTCATTAGTAGTAATCGTAAGTTTCTTCTCTTAAACTCTTGGAACTCTTTCTGATCACCAACACAACTATGGTCACTATAATGGGTTGAGTTGTGTCCCCTCAAATTCATTTGTTGCCATCCTAACCCCCAGTACCTCAGAATGTGATTGTATTTGGAGATAAGATCTTTAAAGGGGTAATTAAGTTAATATGAGGTCATTAGGGTGGGCCCTCATCTAATATGACTTGTGTCCTTATACAAAGAGAAAATTTGGACACAGACAGTTACAGAGGGAGACTGTGTGAAGACACAGGGAAAACATAGCCATCTACAAGCCAAGGAGACCGGCCTCAATGGAAACCACATCTGCTGACACCCTCATCTCATACTTCTAGCTTCCAGAGCTGTGAGAAAACAAATCTGTTAAGTTTCCTAATCTATACTCTGTTATGGCAGCCCTAGCAAAATAATACAGTCCATGTATCGATTGGGGTCTTAGTTTACAAAAACAAGAACAAAATGAAAAAAACAAAAGAACCCCACTCTTGCTATTTTAAGCAGAAAAAAGGTATTTCTGAAGGAATATTAGATAGCTCAGAGACTCTTTGGAGGACCAGAGAGCCAGGCTTGGAGGCTGTGTCAGAAACAATGCCCAGACTATGTTGTGAGGCTGACCCAGTAACGGCTCCAATGAAACCAGGCACCGTAGTGCCCACTCCCTGCTGTGGACATGAGATGCTAGGACTTCATCTTCTGAACATGAAAGATACCATTTCAGCGGCTTCCTTTGCAATAAGCAAATAAATAATGAAATAAAATGGATTTTCTGAAGCTCCTGCCTTGTAACGTAGCTCATTTCTGTTTGATGTCTCAGGTGGGTGTGTGATTGGGGGAACCTAGGTTCCATGCCTGCAGCCGAGGTGTGAGTGAGTATGGGAGAGTGAGTTTTCTTGCTTCTGCCATGGGAAGGTGGATCAAAAGGTAAGAAACTGCCTATACAGGGAAAAGGTGCTCGGAAGGGTAGTGGTAAGCCAGGAGAGCCCGAGAAAGGCAGTCAACTTAAAAACCTCAGCAGGATGATTCCTTGACCAGCTGCTCTCATGGTATGTTTCTCTGAGACTACTTGTCATTTCTGCAGTCCTTAAGCTTTTCTTTTTTTTTTTTTTTGAGGGCAGTGTTGCTGGCCCTCATATGTGGGACCCGAACCGGGGCCGCTGGCTTCCAAAGCCAGCGCTTAACCTCTGCGCCACTCGGCTGGCCCCTTAAGCTTTTCTTGAATCTATTTTTATTTGCATTGGATAAAACTCTTCCTTGGCTAGAATTCAAATAACTATCAAGAACTAATAGTTGGACTCCTCACTCCACCTTACTGTGTATCTTTGTAAGAAGGAAATTAAGAGGCTGAATAGGAAGATGTTGCTTGCCTAGTATTTGTTCCTTCTTATGCTGGTAAAAGAACCCCCAAGTTTCCTCAGTGAATCATTCCTTCCCTCTGTCTTTCCTGCCCAACTTCCAGAAGATTTATGGCTCCATTGGGCCACCCAGAACATACATACACCATCCTTCTGCCCAGCCCTGTTCTAGAATAGGTAGGCACACGGCATGACACAGGAATGAGACTCAGCCCAGGACACTTCCTAGCACCACGTACTTGCATCTCACTGATTCCTCTCTTTCTGCTGTGGTTGCTTGGCTAGGACATAAGCCTGGAGCTGCTGCTGCCTAAAGTGATACTCTTTGATAAGACCTTTCTGGAGAGGAAAGCTGACAGAGGAAAGTAGACACCGAGTCCTACTATCCCTTGAGCCTCTGGGAACAGCTATGCTTGAAGGTGCTGCACCCAACCTCTCAGTTACCTATGCCAGTAAAGTCACTTGAAGCTTGAATCCATTTGAATGATTTCAGTCACTTACAATCAAAGACTCTTGACGAATTTTATTGTTTAAATAAATTAAGTATACATTTTCCCCCCTAATAATTCTGCTTTAACAAACATTTACAGTACCTCTAACGTGATGTCCCATTGAAAAAAACACTTGGCCTTGTTTTTATACAAATGCGATTATACCTGCCCCCCTCCCCAAACACATACACACTAAGGAAAAATGGGATAAATATATCAAAGATTTGATTCATGTCGGTTTCCTTCCTTTAGATAAAATGACCCTTTTTAGGATTTGATGAGCGATAAAACATACTTGGATATATTTCTTGGTATTTTTTTTTTTTTTGCTTTATCCAGGTTTACTCTTGAATATAACAGAATTATTTTGCTGTTTCCTACGTCTCAGTGTTTGGAGGTCAGCATAAGGTTAACTGCATTTATTTTGTTCTTTTTAACATATGTGGCTCCACTCTCCTCAGGTTTGACCTTTCTATCTCTTTCCTACATCTGACTGTTTCAGGGTAAATGCTGGGGTGTGAACACATATTTAATAGAGGAGTATTATAATTTCAGGCTGACTTGCGCCTGTCTCCTGTAAGAATTTATAAGCTCTATCAAATAACAATAGCACCCTACTTTATTGTGTTTCATATTTTAGCTTGCCAGTGCCTAGTTTTAACTCTTCTTTGTCCTTTAATCATAAATTAGATTATGTTATACCAATCCTAAGAGCAACTGTTTTATTGAAGGAAACTAGTCACTATTACCAATTGAAATCTAAATCTACTTTAGATTTATTTCATGAAAGGTGCTGTATCTGACTATATCAAGAATCTAGTTCTTGAGTTTGTGTTTCTGCATAAATTACAACCTAACTGAAACATAAATGAATGCCCTGTGGACACTAGAGACATAAGCAGTGTCTTTGTCTGTTCCCCACTGCAATAACAAAATACCACAAACCAGTGGCTTATAAACAACACATTTATTTCTCTCAGTTTTGGAGGCTGGAAAGTCTACGATCAAGGTGCCAGCATGGTCACCTGCTGAGGGGCATCTTTCTGGTTTATAGATGGCACTTTCTCCCTATGCCTCCCCTCCTTCCCGCCCCGCCCCACCCCATGGTGGAAAAGGTTAGGGATCTCTGTGGGGTCTCTTTTATAAGACATTAATCCCAGACATGGGGGTTCCACCCTTATGACTTAGTCACCTTCCAAAGACCTCACCTCCAAATATCATCAACTTTGGGGGTTAGGATTCAAAATAGGAATCGGGGAGGGGGGCGCATAAACATTTAGAACATAGCAAGCACTATGACACACTGGTTGGAAGAGTAGAAGGTGTGTCTCTGATGTTCCAGAAATGCCTTCCTTTCTTCTAGTTTTTCCCTTAACAACATTAACTTTGTGTTTTATTGGACATAATGTTATTTAATGTGTCCTTTCATATAACCTTCAAATGTGTTCCCATAATTCTAAAATAAAAACTTACTCTTAAATAGTTAAGTTCTTGTTCTACAACTCTGCTTTAGTGAATTTTATTTACTAAAATATCTATATGGAATAATTTCCCGGTGAATATCTGGAAGTCATGTAGAGTAAAGTTAACCAAGAATACAGCTTTTAACTAAGGAGTGAAGACCTGTGATGTAGGATTCTGTGCATCTTATGTTGCTAGATTGCTCCACCTAGGGCGGGGGTGGGGGGGATCTAAAAATGGGGACGGTTTCTCACTATTACAACATAGTAGTGCAACATCTGGGCTTCTGACTGGCGTGTTTGAAATGAACCCATGGGTTTCTCAGAACCCTAACTCACAAAAACTCAGACCCATGCGACCTACTTAGTACTCTGGACATCCAGGGACAAAAGCATTAAAGGTGAGGAGGGGAAGCCTGGGCAGAAGGGCAGTGGAAAGGAGGAGAGAAACAGAACTGTGTTTAACTGGTGCGTTTTACCTTCTGTGGGGTAAATAATTAGTATCCCTGAGCTTGTAAATAACAGGATAATGTTCTCTGACTGAAATTAGGAACTGGTTTTTATGTTAGGAATTTATAATTTCCTGATTGCTATTGCTATTTATTACAGGCAGAAGGGGCAGATGTCCTTTTAATTAGACTTTTGTGTTATAAACAAATGGATGGATAGACTATTTTAACCTTCCTTCCCTAACCTTTAGCAACAAATGGTCAGTTCTCAGTCACCATAATTTTTATCTTTACAAGACTGAATTTTTTCCCTTTATTATATGTTTATTTAAGATTGTACATATCCTACGAGACACAGTCCATCATTTTCTTAAATTCACAATGAAAAGTATGTTGACAATTTTCATCTATTTCATGGAAGCATTTTCCTGGAGTGTTTGTCACCTGCAATCTTCTTTATTTTTAATATATTTTTTATTTTTAAAATATATGTATGTTATATCCTTTTTGATTACTTATTGTTGAAAGGATTTTTTTTTTTCACAAGAACTGAGCGAGATGCAGAATACCTTTTATTTATTTATTTTTGAGGGCAGTGTCACTGGCCCTCATACGTGGGACCCGAACCGGGGCCGCTGGCTTCCCAAGCCAGCACTCAATCACCGTGCCACTCGGCCAGCCCCAAGGATTTTTTTTTTTTTAACTTAAGACAATTGTTGTAAAGATGTTCTCATGGGAAAATATAAGACTAGGTTTTAGCCTTATGACTGAATATCTTATTTTTATTTTATTTAGTACACATATCTATTTCTAGCCTAGTAAATAAAAGTAGGAAAATGTGGGTTTTTCAGTCAGGAAATATTCTCTTCTCCTTTTCCCCATGGAAATAGACTATTCCTTGCAAATATGGCTTATTTGTATGACTCCATATTTATATACACCTCCTCTATTCCTCAGGGCTATTTATGCCCCTCTCTGTTCCTCTAAGCTAAATAAATACCCTGACAGCAACCCCTGCACATCACCTGTACTTTTGTAAACATGTGGTTTGGCTTTCCACCTCAGATTACACCAGTAAAATATAAAATAAAATAAAGAAATGGATGTCTCGAGTTCAACCCAATTTTTTCTTAGTTCCTCACTGTATGAAAGTATTTTCATTTTGCTTACTGAAAGACATATGAACAATTGGCTTCTCTGTTATTAAATATTTCATAACTTTCATTTTTAATTTTTCACTGATAAAGTGGTTGTTTTCAAAAATAAATAAAGGTAAATGATTGTAGTAAACAGTGAAATAATTTAAGTATCTATAAGTAAATATCTAATGTATTTCCATATGGATGAAATAGGGGGTTCTATGGAAAATACCCTCACAGAGTGATCTGATCGTAAATTATTAACTGAGCAGGTCAGGGTGGTTTAGACATTTCTCACATTGACATCCTCTAAAATAGATCATTCCTGAGACAGACACTTGCATTTATGAGTATAATCCAGGCACCATGTATGAAGTTTATACAATACCTTTTCCAAAGCAGTTCATATATTTTTTTGTTCACATATTGCTGCTTAACAAACAACTTGAAAATTTAGTGGCTTACAACAACCATTTCATTATGCCTCCCAATGCTGTGGATTGGGATGTGGCCATGGCTTGTTTATGTCACTATTAAGCCCAAGATGTCCAGGATGGCTTGTTCATTTACACATCTGCCATTTCAGCTAGGATGGATTTCAGCTAGAATAACAGTGTCTGGCTGAAACAGTGCTACTGGGGTCAGATATTTGGGGCTTTGGCTTTTCCTGTAGGCTCTTCCTTGTCTTTTCCATGTATTGGGTTGTCAGAAAAGTCATGACACATTTTTGCAATGAAAAACATAGAAAAAAATATGTCATGACTTTTCTGACAACCCAATAGTATCAGAGCCTCTCTGTGTCCATGTGGCTTCTCCATGTAATCATTTTGGCAAGGGAGCCAGGATTCTTAAGTTGTCAGGCTTAAGCCTAGAACTGACGTGCATTCTGTCACATGCTGTTGGCTCAAGTAAGTCACAGGGTCAGCCAGGATTCAGTGTGGAGAGGACTGTACAAGGGTGTGAATGCCAGGAGGGGGTTCATCATGGGAGAGGGGTTACTGGTGGACACTAACTGCTGCAGGGCACATTTGCCTTCACATCACTGCCTTGATCCTTAAGTGTAAAATCCAGTTTTTCAGGATGTATCTTTTGAGTAATATGAGGCTTAAGAAATGCTTTTCAGAAAAAGAGCACCCGATTTAATAAATTTGGGATTGCAGTATAAAAACCTATTTACTTTCTTTAACCTGGCATTTCCCAAACATTTAAGTGTACAGAACTGTGCCTGGCACTTCTTTTACAAATATTTGTTGAATGAGTTTTATCACAGGACCACTTTTCACAAAATACCATTGACATTACAAAAAATCGATGTTTCCAATGGAAGGAACTTTGGAAAGAAGAGGTCTATTGAGTAACAGGAGTATGCAATCTGAATTTCTTCCTGACCTACAACCCCCATCTAGGTGCTCCCTAATGAATTAATTGTTGTACCGTAGACTACATGACCCTATCTCTTGGTCACAGGTGACGAGGCTCCAGATGGGCATCTGACCTAAAGGCAGCTATCTATAGGCTGGCTAGCAACTTAAAAGATATCCTGACATGAGAGCTCTTACTAATGTGTAGCCTAAACTGTATCATGATAGGCAGACCAAATTAGATCCTGTCACTTGGGTTGTTTGAATGTGACAAAACCAGTTAGGTGGTAGGGGTACAAGCAGTAGAAGCAGAAACAGAATAAGTGAGTTTCCATTATGTGGAGCCCTAGCTGCTATTGCTTCATTATCCTGGTGTGTGGCTGCTGAAAACACTTCCTCTTCCTCTTTCTTCCCCCATCTTTAGAATAAAACCCCATTAACTGAGGTAGTCTGTCTATGTTTCTATTTCTTACTGTCTGAACGAGTCTAATTAATACACGACATCAGGAAAAGAGGCCTATGCTCTCATATTCAGATTGAGAAAACACACTATCCAATTGTCTAGTCAGGGGAGAAGTGCCGCTATGACATGTCCCTTCACAAGCATGCACACTCAGTGGGAATTCCTCCTAGGACGCCCAACAATAGGTAGGCCAGGGTAGAGTAGGCTAGCAAACCGGCTGCTTAAGGGAAAGAGGGACTGTTTTGGAAAAGTTATATGAAGTTTTGGAAAACTTCATACATGGTGCCTAAATTATACTTATAAATGCATGTTCTTGATTCAATTAAATCCCCCTGATGGACAAGATATGCCTTTATATAACTTCATATGCCTTTTGCACATATGCAAAATGTGGAGAAATGGAACTGCCTTGAATGTAGGGGTCATTTTCACTGCGGACTGACTTCTGGAGAGTCCCAGGGATTTGAAATAAGTAGGAGGAAGGGAATTTTCCTGAATCTCTAGTAATTCCTTCCAGAAGGAAATCAAATATCCCTGCCTGCTTCCAAGTTTCATCCCATCAGTTTCTCAGTCAGTGGGAATTTAACAACAAGGGGTTTGGAGGGTAAATGAGATTCTAGCGACCATTTACCTCTGGCTTGTGAGGCATCTTTTTGATTCTGGACTTCTAAGACAGATGCTCCAGTATTAGCTGAGTAAGTAACTTACAATATTATCAACCTTATTTATTTAACTATTACCACCTTCGT